>OV838930.1:50000-5050000 GCA_929442735.1 Watsonalla binaria
AAAACTTTTTAAATAAAGCTTTATTTAAATACCATACCATAAAGAAGAAAATTATTTAATAGTTGTATCAACTTTAGTATTAGTTTTCGAGATGATTTCTTCTTTCTAACAGACGTTACAAACAGACACTTCAATTTCATTTATCCGCATACATTGTTAGTAATCAAAATAATCCACTGTCACCGCTAGCCGATGACCGCGCGTGTTGTTACAAAGATACAATAAATATGGAAGACAGTAGCATTTCAATACGTATTTGTACACTAGCGGGAGGGTAACCATCATGAGCACAGGCGTGGAGACTCGCATAGAAGTGGCTGTTTGTAATAAGCTGCGATTTTAAATCACCTCGAACAAAAATAATACTCTTCAATAGTATTGTTCGTAGTGGGCTCGAGTATTGTAGCGTGATTTGGAACCCACACTATGATGTGTATACAAAAAGAATAGAAGCAATTCAGAAAAGATTCCTTTGGCACCTCGTTTATAGATGTAATCTTGGAACGAAACTGAAAACTTATAATGAGCGACTTAAATACTTCAATATGATACCTCTCGCCGATCGTAGACAAATAGCCGACCATTTAACTCTCTTCAAGCTCGCCAATGATATACTGGATGCACCTAATATTTTGCAAAAATTAAATTTCAATGTCCCAACAAAATTGCCCAGAGCCTCCAGATATAATTTATTTTTACCTTCTCATAAGAAGTCAAATTTGGGCCTATACTCGCCAATAAACAGATTAATCCGAAACTTCAATGCTATTGCTAAAACTAAACAGGTGGATATCTTCGCACGCAACCTCTCATCTTTAAGTTAATTTCAGTAAAAAAAAAAAAAAAAAAAACTCATTAATACCCAGTCTTCTCTACAAAAACATTGTCTCTGTTATTTTACTGCATGCTGTTGCTACCTATAATTGTAGTGGCACTTACTTATGTTACATCTATCATGTACTCAAACCAATGTATTGGTGTTCTCTATGTTGGTAGCCTTAAAAATAAATAAATAAAAATAAATAAATAACTAATTAACAGTTTTACCTAAATACATAATATGAAAGTAAATACTGGCTAGACTGATTGTAGAAATCAAGTCTCTGAGAGTGAAACCGCGGGGCACAAGTAGTATTAAATTAAATAGCTTGATAATAATATGATTCCCGCATGTCCTGAGTAGAGCCACCGCATGTATCCCCTACGTCTTCTAAACTCAACTTAGTATATATTTTACGAGCGTGAGGTGTGGACACAGTGTTCTCACGAGGTGCTGACTATCTCACCATGAAGGACAGGCGCACGTGTTGCATGCTAATTATATTCCTCATTAGTTCAGGTGAGTATCGATCACTTATAATAATATATTGTGTGTATGTGTGTGTCATAGTTTCGGCTCGATCCCTTGCGAGGAATAACCTTAACTAGTGTGTGGTCCAGGTGGCGTGCAGATGATACTGCTGCCGACGGAGGTGGTCAGCCAGTACGACCTGATACCCTGGGTGGGGCTACTCAGATACGCTATGGGTACACATTTAACAATCATAATAGATAATAAGTATCCAACAATGTCGTGAAGTAAACGGCAGCAGTCCGAGAAAACATTCAGAAATATAGTATGTGAAGACATAATATAAGACAACGAAGCGGTTGGTGTACTGCCCACCCCACCGCACCGGCGTCAAGGTACAATTGTTGATAGTACAGAAACAGGAGGGAATCAATGTAGGTTTTTATCCACCACAAATAAAATTAAATTTACTTTAATTATTGTTTTTTGTATCGAGCGTCGGGATTTGTCAAAATCATTTCAGATTGAATGTATGCCAAACAAACACGTCGGCCTTAACAAGAAAATAGAGGAAAAAAAAAAAACGACTCTTGAAACTGCCCCGTTTGCGGGAGGTCCTGAGTCTTAGTACCATAGAATAATATGATATAATGAGTAGCGTCTGTGTCCCTGGGTTTGGTATGTGTGTGTTGTGTCCCAGGAGGCAAGCAGGCGTACACGGGCATCGCGTTGATCAGTCCGCAGCACGCGGTGGGCGTCGGCAGCGAGCTGGCGCTCATCGACCAGCACACACTCAGGTACCGGCACGCCAACTACACTTCACTAAACAAGCAGGCACTCTGGACTCTAACAACTATACCTTATATGAGTCTGTAGATAAGCATAGGTATTTTGAAACTATGACCACCTGAAAACACCCAATATACTACCTATGTAGATATAGTTACCAGAAATAGCTGCCACCGCAGAGTATTATTTACGGAGGGAATCACGACGAGGACCGTTCATTACAAATTCTGAACGTCACCGAAAGGAAGCTCTTTAGGAATCACATAGTATGAGGTCTCTTTCGCCCCGATGTATGAGGGTGTTACTTCCGAAATATGTACAATATTGTATCTCAATGTCGCTATTGCTAACACAGTCGCTATAACTGACACAGTTATCATGGCGCTAACTGTCACTAACTCCATTACTGGTGAGTACACCATGAGTGCACGTCACTGGTAGGTCGCGGTGTGTGGCGCGGTTCTACTCGGCGCGATACGCGGCGCAGCAGCGCGGCGTGCTCGCCGTGGAGCTCCACCCGCGACATGACCTCGACACGCAGCACACGCCCGCCGTGCTGCTGCTGCAGCAGGCCAACACCTCGCACACACGTAATGTCATCATGTGAATAGCCGATGGAATCATTTTGTGTTATATTCATAGAAACAGTCAATTAAGGTACGAAACTTAGGTCATCATGGTGAAAAGTATAATTGTTGAGTTTCTTGACAGGTTCTTTTCAAGAAAGTAAGGTTCCGAACCCGGTGGTAACATTTATAATCCTGTATTATGTATTTTTGTGTCCTTCTGACGACTTGAAAGTACTCCCGGATCTTATCAAAAGCGATAAAATTTTCTCAGTCGGAAACCTAAGGAAAAAGAAATGATAAATGATATCGCCGTCAACTATTATCAATGAAATTGACCAACCCTTCATCCAGTTACTGTTTGTGACGATTAGTTCACGTGAGGTGAAGTCATTGGCTTTGTTCTAAGATTGCAAATTAATAACAGCATGGTTGCTTACGTCATCCCGTCATGTAAATTAATAACAGCATGGTTGCTTACGTCATCCCGTCATGTAAATTAATAACAGCATGGTTGCTTACGTCATCCCGTCATGTAAATTAATAACAGCATGGTTGCTTACGTCATCCCGTCATGTAAATTAATAACAGCATGGTTGCTTACGTCATCCCGTCATGTAAATTAATAACAGCATGGTTGCTTACGTCATCCCGTCATGTAAATTAATAACAGCATGGTTGCTTACGTCATCCCGTCATGTAAATTAATAACAGCATGGTTGCTTACGTCATCCCGTCATGTAAATTAATAACAGCATGGTTGCTTACGTCATCCCGTCATGTAAATTAATAACAGCATGGTTGCTTACGTCATCCCGTCATGTAAATTAATAACAGCATGGTTGCTTACGTCATCCCGTCATGTAAATTAATAACAGCATGGTTGCTTACGTCATCCCGTCATGTAAATTAATAACAGCATGGTTGCTTACGTCATACCGTCATGTAAATTAATAACAGCATGGTTGCTTACGTCATACCGTCATGTAAATTAATAACAGCATGGTTGCTTACGTCATCCCGTCATGTAAATTAATAACAGCATGGTTGCTTACGTCATACCGTCATGTAAATTAATAACAGCATGGTTGCTTACGTCATCCTGGTCAGATCTTTGGAAAGGAATAACTAGAGAAGTATACGGTTGATATGAACTATAGTAAGATGTGTATGCAGCGCGGCCGGTGCGGCTGATCGACCACGCTGGGCCCCGCTACAAGTACATCTACAGGCTGGGCTACACCGACGGTGAGTCCTTGATACTAGTTCAAAACAGTCCTTCTCAATCAACATTGTAACTCGCGTACATTCTAGTGTCTTCTTCTTCGGAGATATATCGACTTTTCTAAAATGTGTCCATGAGGAATGTGTCCATGAGGAATGAATATACCTAATGTTTATTTCTAGTAGATAAGTCTTCAAAGAGAATACACCACCAAAATGATTTGAAATCGGTGTGACTCTCAACCTTCAGAGCCACAATGTAGGTACATCGGGCTAGATCAAATAGCCTAACCTTACCTTCTAATCTAAATAATATTATCTAAATTTAAAAAATATTGAGTAGCCCATATAAGTGAGAACGTTCCTGTACCCCCTGCCCGCAGACCACGGTGTGTTCGAGCAAGTGGCGCACAGGGTGGAGGCCGTGCCGCCCGCGCAGTGCAGGGCCTTCTATGTCCACGAACAAGTAAGACACCGCTGGATAGTACTATATTTACTAGATGGCTAAAACAGCTGACCATTCGTTCCATAACGTAACTAATCGTGAGATATGTATAGTTAGCAAGTTTTAAAAAATCCTATATCAATAGCGTTTCACCGTTTCAGCATTCTGGTCATCATGGCATACCTACCTTTTAGTATTGTCACTTTCTTATTTAGTTAGCCCAGCCGTGGTGGCTGATGGTTTAAGTAGTCGCCTGCTACGCAAGCGTCACAAGTTCTAATTCCAGCAGCTTGTTCCGCTAAGAGTTTCGTTTTATTATATTATTTGTATTTTGTGCAGTGATATCGCATTGACGTGCTTTACGGTGAAGGAAAATATCGTGAGGCAACCAGCATATATCTGAGAAGTAATTCAAAGACGTATGTTTAGTGCCTGAGACGGCAATAGACTTCATAATCTATCACGTTACCACTTAATCATTTTCGGTGAAAAGCAGGTGTTGTTATGCAGCAAACACATGAATTTGAAGTGATTTAAGTAAAGTGAGCGTATCTTAGATGTAAGTGTGTGATCCCTCAACTAGCTGAACCAGAGGTCGATGTGGCCGGAGCACTGGTCGTGCTTCCGGGACCGACGCAAAAGTCACTCGTGCCTGAACGAGGTGGGCATGGCGCTGGCCACCAAGGACGACCACCATTGGACGCTGGTGAGTGATTCTCTACTCTACCCTAAACGACCGCACTACATTACTTCCAATGACCTGTATTACAACTAATTATCCGAATGTTCCATAAAAATTATCGCTTCGTGCTCACCGCAGACAACAACGTGAAACGGCGCTGATAAACCAGACACACTAAATATTAGATATTAGATTTTTATGCATTTTACATTCTAAATTCTTTAATATGGTCAGGAAAATCACGAGCACGAGACGGGATTCGAACCCACCACACCTCTGCAAACGGTGCAGGTGCTCTGCCAACTGAACTACTCGTGATCCTACCTCATGCGTCAAATTTTTCCTTTCGTTGTTTTGCGGTTTTAGGGGCCGCTTTAGTGTATCAACCAACCCACAGATGGCGTTAATTAGAATTTAAAACCACTTTTAAGAATTTGAAATGTAAACATGTGTGTCTTAGTACAGGGAGAGCTCTGACTCCGGCCAGGGGCAGTAGAGCGATAATACGCGGATAATGATGAATAAATTTCTTAGTTCAGACGATTTGAAAGTACTTTGTTGAACATCTAAACATGTTAGTGTGTGTGTTTCCAGTTAGGGCTGAGCATCTTGGGACCGAGCTGCGCGCACCCCTCGCGGTACATCGAGCTGCAGCCCTACCTCGACTGGCTGGTGAAAATCATGCACAACAACACCAGGAGGTGGAGAGGTATTGGCATCGACCCCGTACCCGCCGGACATGACAACCTGTAAGCTTACTGTGATAAGATCTTTAGGTGCGGTATCTACTCAACTAGCTTGTGACTGCTATTTAATGAGGTAACACTCCCAAAATTTGGTGGTATATTATAAGCGTTCAACGTAACATCACCATAGTTTGAAAGCCCTAGGTGCATATTAAACATGCTTTCCTTCGACATTTACCGTCCTCGTAATGCTTGATCCGCTGGGATTTGAATTCCAGAACAACATTCAGCCACCACGACATGTTAAGACTTACATGATGAGAGCATGTGGTTGGTCTGAATGTGCATACATATAATGTGTGTATGCAGGAATCAGAACCACTACGAGGACTGGGACACGGTGTACCTGAACAAGCTGAGCGACGGTAGCATTGTCATCCGACCGCGTGAGTCACTGTCCTCACTCACTAACTTCTTGCCAATCCGACTTTGTGCATCTTTACCTCCCTGCCCTTCTGTTTCTCTACCAGTTGCGTTTATCTCTAGTACGTGGTAATCTTCTTCTTATGTACAATTCCAGTGACCGAGCCAAAGATAATGAAGTTCGGCGAGTGTTCGTCGGAGGATGGGGAGGCCAGATATCGCGAGGTGGGGAACTACTCTACCCCACAGCCGGCGAACGGGCTCTACATGGTGAGTCTGGTCCGCCCAATGAACCTAAACGGGACCTCTTGTTACTATGAAAGTATAACGACTACAACACTATAGTGGCAAACAAGTATATAGTCAGAGCTGGCCATTTTGCCTGACCGTATTAACAATTTGATCGCTGTAGTCGCCTAAGAGTCCAACACAATGAAAAAAGCTTGTCTCCAACTTGGAAACAGCTACATATTATATATGTTAGAAAAAATATTGACAGTTGTATAGACTTCAGACAGTTAACGTTTGTGTTTGTGTACAGCTCTCGCACCTGGACACGCTGTTTCGAGATTACCACTGCGTGATGGTCAAGTATACCGGCGCCGGCATGTCGAAGGGCAGGTGGGTGTACTACCACCGAATTCCACCCATAAACCTCCATTATTCGTTTATCTGCAGATTCTAAAAGCACGCGTGTGGCAGAGTATGTTTAAATAGTGTTCTGCTTGCTGCATCTGTGTGCATGAACATCTCCCTATTTCTTCCTAAGTTTTAGGTGAACCTTTAATACCATCAGAATATCTCACTCAACTGATAATTATGCTACAATTATTGGTGAGAGGCTACTGCAATAAACAAATATCCTGTTGATTCTTCGATCTTAGAAAATGGACCCTGAGCTTACCCGCTTACCATCAGGCGGACTGTATTACACCTTGGTCTTATTGTATACAATAAAAGGTGATAGATCATCAGAAAACAGTTACATAGAGTATTGTTTATGTGCAGATTTTGGTTGGACTTCGGTTTGCACCAGTCGAATGAGATGGAGCAGTTTGTGAAGGCCATGCCTTTCCGTGTCCGTGGTAAGCAGCCACCAGTGAGGGTGATGCCGGCGTACGACACGTGGAGCCGTTTCAAAGACATGCGTTCGGCGCATCTCATGTTCTATTTCCGCATCGACTCCACGGCCCAACTCGAGGTGTCATTCTTCGCCGTGAGCCAGAGCACCGGCCCCTCAGCTGGTTAGTACTTAGGTCTACGCTACCTGGTACTCTCGCTTCGGTGTTTAGTGTGCACTGCACATTTCTCAAGTGCTACATAAGCTATCGATTTACAATGCGTAGTTAGACCGCGCAGAACTAACACAAATTCGGCCAACGAAGCAGCCTTGAGCGGGGAGACACAGCACTGCTTTAAGACAGCTTTAAAGGACTGCAAACTATTGTATGGTCCCGCAATGCTCAACCTTCTCTTGCTCTTGCAGGCAGCAACTAAACAGATGTGATACATTGCAGGCCGTGAGACGTCTCCGTGGCGCCGGCCGGGGATGCTCCGCAAGCTGGGCACGCGGTGGAAGCCGTGGTGGGGATAGGCCGGTAGACTCCAGCACGCCGCGCCCATGGTGCGCCTCAGCACACTCCAGGAGACACAGCCAATGCAACTACTCAATATACCGTTATCAATATTATGTGTTTCACTCTATCCTACCTGCAATAATTCATAGTATGATATCGTAGTAATATCAATGTTATATCATTATTTTTAAATTACCGACTATCACACAAATAAATATTTTCCGATGATGATAGGCCATGTGTCGCCATAATATCCTTTATGGAAATAAACAAAACCATTTGTCAAATAATGATAAGTGTTTATAAATTACGAGAGAACAAACATATTCATAGGTAGATACCTACCGGTCAAAATCATAACCCTCCTCATTAATTAATAATGGAGACATCAAATTACTTTCTGCTTAGTATTCAAAGATTTTTCAATTAACTCTCATTCCCGCACCTCTCAATTCCAAAATCGTTAGGGTTGTCTAAGTTACTTATAGTAGCACTCGTATCCCAAGTGTAGTGTTGTATTGCATATTATGTTCATATGTCGTCGTTTGAACTTGCGTTTTGACGGGGCTCAAAATGTGTTGATCTGCCATCTGTGGCATTCAACCACATGCGCCTCCGAAAAAGGATCAACAAGTTTTGAGCCACGCTCAAAAGCCATGGTTGATCGACGAGGTTTTATAAGTATTCAGTAGATACTTGTGGTAGCCCAGTACGTACTCCAAGTGTAAGTCCAGTGTAGGCACCTACCGGCTGGCAGCGACAAACCACCAAGTGTATTTGTAAACAGGGACACCTGCACTCGCCGATCGATCCATCACATAATTTCAGGTAATAAGGTACTAAGAATTAGCTTGATAAATATGTCTTCAACATAAACTAAATAGATAGCGTACAGTTTAATCATTATTGATTGATGTTGATTGAGTAATTACTGACAAGGATCCGTTAGCTATTGCAGTCCAATAATGAAGTAAACGATGTACTCACTGCAACATTAATAATGACAACAATCAAGACAAATATTACAGTAGTGACTTCAAATCTCGGATAGCAATGTCCTTCATACAAATATCAGTTTCACACTATATGGAAATATGAGACCATTTTTGGACCTTCTTACACACAGTACACTCCAAGCCATCCAAATTGACTTAGTCTCGCTCGATTAATTACTTACCAACAAAGAGAACATACTAGCTAGTATTATAGTGTTGGACCCTCCGTCTTTTCTTGAGACGATTATATTTTATTATTCACAATTTTTTTTCTTTTTAATTAGTTGTGCCTCGGGGTTTCATCCGGGTAGACTTCATTTCTTGGGTAGCTTTATTTCGCAGAACCCTCATTTCTATTAAATAAATGTAACATAAGTTACTCCTTGTAAAATCAGATATTTGCCAGCCAAGGCCCCGTTAAAATCGGTCCTGCCTGTTCAGAAATTAATCGGAACAAATAGTCAGGCAGAAAAAAACAAGAATAGTATGGAGATGTATTATTAATTATTATTTATTTATTTATTCAATAATCAGAACGGCATACAATGCCAATTACACTAATCAGACACAGGTAATGCAATATACACATAAAATATAATATAAAAACTAAAAATAAAATATGAACGTTCATCCTTTCTCGCAGAACATCATGCACTCTAACAATAGCTTTTTCCATCCGTCATCAAACACATCCACCGTAGGGTTAAACTCCAGGAGAGCATTGAGTGCAGTCAACGAGCGAGGTATGGGAGACTTCGCACGAGCTACTGTTCGACTGTTGGGGACAGCGAACAGCTTGTGTTTCCTACTACGCAGGTACCTGTCAGGAACGAAGAGTCGACACAGTTCACCAATCAGTTCGTGGGCGTCGATCATCCCGCGGAGAACCTTACATGACGTAGCAATCTGGTCAACCTCCCTTCTGACTTTAAGGGAATTATAATTCAGGCACCCCAGCAGGAAATTTGTGGGGTAAAGAAATGGATAGTACCCATAAGTGCGCTTATAAAGATACCTAAGGAAGGTTTTCTGTACTTTTTCCAATATGATGGAGTACGTGGTCTCGTGTGGGTTCCAAACACACGCAATTATAAAACTCTGAAGTCAAGCATATTGCATGTCACGGCAGGTCTGTCGGATCATTCGCAGCGGTCGGCCTCATTTATTCTGACAAGTAGGCTTCCTGTTCCTCTTCCATTTCACCTTTAGGAAACCCTCAGTGTCCCTTTGGTCTTCTAAAAGATACTAATTTAATGTGAGTACAGTACGAAGACATAGAACAGTAATCTTGTGCGATTAGATACGCCAGTTGGTATATAATGTAGCGTGGACGATGCGCGGGTACAATAACTGCGTCCCCTCTCGCCATGCAGTCCCTGTTGTTGTTGGCGTCCGTCGCGGCGCTGTGCGCGCTCGCCCTCGCCGAGGGCCCGCTGTTCTACCACGAGACCGTGGGCATCGCCGAGGCGGCGCGCATCAAGCAGGCCGAGGAGGCCATGGCCGCCGGCCGCATCGTGGGCGGCTCGCCCGCCGCGCTCGGCGCTCACCCCCACCTGGTGAGTAGCCGCCGTCCCCCGCTGCCCACCTGCTAGGGGGAGCTAGCAGCTCAGTGCTCACCGCGTATTGTGATCGCAGGGTGGACTGGTGATCACGCTGACCAACGGCGCCACCTCGGTGTGCGGCTCGTCGTTGCTGAGCAACACCCGCGCCGTAACGGCGGCTCACTGCTGGTGGGACGGCAGCAGCCAGGCGCGCCAGTTCGTGGTAGTGCTGGGCGCCACTACACTTTTCACGGGCGGCACGCGCATCACCACCACCAACGTCGCCATGCACGCCAGCTGGAACCCATGGAACCTCAATAACGACATCGCCATGATCACGTTATCCTGGGTCTCGTACACCAGTAAGTGCCGCCTCACCACATTCTCCACTTTTTGGACCGGTGTACCCAATAACCGTACTCTTCTCGTTACAGATAACATTGCCCCCATCTCCCTCCCCGACGGGTCTCTGCTCAACAGCAATTTCGCTGGCACCTGGGCCACAGCTGCTGGCTACGGAAGGACTAGTGACTGTAAGATTTTATATCCTGCAAACTTGCTGTACACTACTAATCTACGTCGGTGATATGCGAGCGATTGAAGTACCTACGAGAGTGCTCACGCTACACCGTATACTTATTTTTGTCTTTTTTATACTACCAAGACGACAAACAGCGTAATACGTGCAGTAACGTTAGTTCCCTAATGCTTATAACACCAAGTGTCACTTGTGGGCTGCCTACTTTATGAACGATGAATTCGCTGTGCCCACGTTACCACAACATTTCTAGCACACAGAGACACTCCATAGCATGCCTATATTAGGGATCCAGTCCACAGTATTCGTGTGCCGCGGTGAATGTTCAATCAATGTTATTTGTTCGTAGCGGCCGGCATCAGCACCAACCAGGTGCAGAGCCACGTGAACCTGCAGGTGATCACAAACGCGGTGTGTCAGCAAACGTTCGGCAACGTGATCGTAGCGTCGACGCTGTGCACGAGCGGCGCCGGCGGACAGAGCACCTGCGGCGGAGACTCTGGCGGCCCGCTCTCTATCACCAGCGGCGGACAGCGCGTCCTGGTAAGAAACTCCCCCATCTTCACCTCTTACTCGCTATCATCACCTGCATTAACATCGGCTCCTTCCACAGATCGGCATCACCTCATTCGGTTCGGCGCGCGGCTGCCAGGTTGGTCTGCCAGCCGCATTCGCGCGAGTCACCACCTTTGTCACCTGGATCCGAGACAGGCTGTGAAAAGCTATCTACCTCCTCACACAGTTCTAACAATAAAGGCATTCAAATATTTCCCTAGTTTTTCTATTTACAAATTAAAAAATAAGTTTTTTTTAATAATTTCGTATTTATTTGACCGATCCAACACAGCGGGCCTGATGAGCACATTTGAAATATACGGCAGCGTGGAATAATTAGCATAGTAATATTATTATAATATTTGCATACACTTGATTATTGGGAATAATCCAATCCTAAAGCAATAAAAATATAGATGGACGAGCAAAGTCCACTGTAGTCGGTCATTGAATTTCTTCTCAAAATTGTAGGCTTAGGTTTAGGTTCTAGTAACCTCTTACGTAGGTGCCGTCGAGTTGTATGCTTCGATTGCAAGTTATGTCCACAAGTAGTACCGAAGTTTATTACGAGTGATTGTGTTGGAATTGTCACAGAGCACATACTTACTGGAGCCTACGATAGTTCCTTCTTGACCAAGCGAGACTGTGAGTATTCTGCCTGTGGGGTACTGTGTTAATGATAATCGATAATGTAGAATACTTAGCTACAGTTTACTTCTAAACATAACCCCCTTGGCAGCTTCATTAGAAAATATCGCCCAAGAAAATCCTTGCTTGAAAAGTAGTTCCAACGTTTTCTGTGATATGGATTTTAAAAGGGATGGACATAATCAGTCTGTCTTGGTTTAAGACATGTTTTGTAACATCAAGTGCTTCGATAATATAAAGAAGGACAAATACAATAGGATCTCAACTTTTTATATTGTATTACTTTTGTTATAACTTTTTTATATCTGTTGTAATACAATATAAAAAGTAATAGCTCTAGTAGTGCCTCTCACGTTGCTGTGCCCTAACAGGGTTTATGTTAGCTTTGCTTGGGTTACTATTATAATTATGATTATTTTGTATCGTACATGTAAGTGTCATAAATGCAATAAATAAATATATTAATATATATGACCAGGAAATAAGGTAAATTGGTACCTAAGAATGTTGTTTAACATTCTACTTCATTCGAAGTGGATGTCAAGTATAGCTGTGATACGTTCCAAGAGGCCCTGTTTGAATTGACTATGAAAATAAAAGGCCAGCTCATACATGAACAGATTTATTCGTTGACTCGTCGGCAAACTTAATTGGTCCACCTTTATTGCTTCTAACTAGAGAGGCGCGCGTGCGCAGTGTGCGTCCGGCGGCGAGGGGTCACGGGGTGGTGGACCAGCCAAGTGGCCGCGTACCACCTACTCTCACACTTAACCTAGCTATGTACAAAATTAGTACCCGTTTAAACGAATGTATATTGAAAATATGTACAGCGGGGGAAGAGGGCGCACTCAGGGACGACTAGCGTCGGCGCGACGCTGAGGCGCCGAGCGCGCTCGGCAGCGCTTACAGACGCGCCGCTACGGCGCAAGGGGCGCGCTCTTCGGCGCCGTCGGGCGCGTCACTGAGCCACGAGGGGCGCGCTCAGCGGCGCCGTCGGGTGCGTCACTGAGCCACGAGGGGCGCGCTCAGCGGCGCTGTCGGGTGCGTCACTGAGCCACGAGGGGCGCGCTCAGCGGCGCCGTCGGGTGCGTCACTGAGCCACGAGGGGCGCGCTCAGCGGCGCTGTCGGGTGCGTCACTGAGCCACGAGGGGCGCGCTCAGCGGCGCCGTCGGGTGCGTCACTGAGCCACGAGGGGCGCGCTCAGCGGCGCTGTCGGGTGCGTCACTGAGCCACGAGGGGCGCGCTCAGCGGCGCCGTCGGGTGCGTCACTGAGCCACGAGGGGCGCGCTCAGCGGCGCTGTCGGGTGCGTCACTGAGCCACGAGGGGCGCGCTCAGCGGCGCCGTCGGGTGCGTCACTGAGCCACGAGGGGCGCGCTCAGCGGCGCTGTCGGGTGCGTCACTGAGCCACGAGGGGCGCGCTCAGCGGCGCCGTCGGGTGCGTCACTGAGCCACGAGGGGCGCGCTCAGCGGCGCCGTCGGGTGCGTCACTGAGCCACGAGGGGCGCGCTCAGCGGCGCTGTCGGGTGCGTCACTGAGCCACGAGGGGCGCGCTCAGCGGCGCCGTCGGGTGCGTCACTGAGCCACGAGGGGCGCGCTCAGCGGCGCCGTCGGGTGCGTCACTGAGCCGCCGGCGGCGAGGGCGCCGGCGCGGGCTCGCCAGCTGTCAAGCGCGCCAACGCCTTGTACAGCGGCGAGTTGACGAAGCGCGGGTAGGAGTCGCGGTGCATCAGAGTGTAGATCTGCAGCTGGGCCTCGTCAAAGGTGTGCGGCGTCGGCTCCACCATGTTGCGGTTCACTACCTCGCGCACCCGCGAGTCCAGCGACACCTGACCATCGACCAACACCGCGGTTAACATGCATACTTACTAAACACGCACAACACTCTGTGACACCTTCCCACTATCCCATATCAAACAGGTGTCAAACAGTGTCAAAGCACAATAATTGTCAAGACATTCTATTTTTTTTGTTTTATGTGTGTGTGTGTGTGTGTGTGTGCGTACCTCCTTGGGCGAGAGTATGGAGATGTAGTCCTCGTAGATGAAGCGCGCCTTCTCCTCGACGGCGTCGGGGTCGGTCTCTCGCTTGAGCTCTTCGCACGCCAGCCAGAACATTATGTTCTCCTCCGAGTACTCGCCGCGCAGGAAGTCGCGGAACACCTTGCGCCCGGCTGGGTCAATAACACGTATTGTCAAACATAACGGTAACATTACACTGTAGTCAGTCGCCCTCAGTAGAGCGATAGATCACCGGTACACACCCACAATCCACCCAAGATGATCAAGTTCGAACGTAATAAATGGTGAGTTCATTGTAGTCTTAGGCATTTTACGAGACACGTCTGAAATAATTAATTTTCAGTTATATGCAGATTTCCTCACGGTATTTTCCTCAACCATAAACCTCGTGGTGTGAAATTACATCACTCTAAGAAAATACTACGCGAACCACTTGGCGATGCATGGCTTATGGTCAATTACGGGACCAGTAAATAATATAGGTGGGAATACTGACCAGCACTACGCATGAGCCGGTCGAAGGACTGCCCCCAGCTCTGGATCTCCTCCAAGGTGGGCCTGAACAGAGAGCGGCGAGTGAGTGTGTGTGTGTGTGTGTGTGCGTGTGTGAGGTGTGTGTGTATGCTCACGGCGCGTCTCCGTCGTGCAGCAGCGGCTCCTGCGGGCCCGGCTCGCGCGGCTTCTTGCCCGGGCCGCCCTCCGAGCCGCGCGCCGCCAGGCTGCAACACAACCACACGCTGTCACACACAACCTACCAAACATACCTACATACTACCTAACTACCTAGTCATCTGTGACACAGAATGACAAGACTGTACAAGATTATCAGCAATCAAATATTTTTATAGAAAAATATGTTTGTAATTTAATTCCGCCTTCCTGCGCACACAAAATATAACCGACTTTGTCACATAAAAAGAAAAACATAACTTATTTAAACCAGGAAGGTGACGACCAGCTTCAAATAACATTTTCAAAGTAATTTTTCCCTTCTTTGCGGTGAAGTCGGTTTAATTTATTGATAATAAAATCCCGTGCTAAAATACATAAAATACTGCCCACGCGATTGCTGTAATATAGGTACCTACATCAGTTTGGCTGGTTTTCATAAATCAATATAATTTTAATAACACTTATGAGAAATTACTTTCAAATCGTCAGAATGTGATCTACCTAATACTAATTTGCGATAAAAATAAAATTTGTCGGAAATAAATAAGGATGAATAAGAGTAAAAAAAATTAATTTAATCATTTCATAATCTTAGTCTTCTTTAGAAAATGGTGTTTCTGTAAATTATAAGTCCACTTTATTTTGCTTCCCTTGGGTCTGACAGTTTACCTGAAAAATATTTAGTATAGAGAGATATGCAAGAGAAAATACATTGGGCGGACACAGACAACAAAAGAGGTGATAAGGGCAGTAGAATGATGATCCACCACCGCTCGGAGCCCAGTACCCGCCGGCGGACACTACCGCCGGCCGCGAGCGGCCTCCCGCCATGTCCGGTGGGTCCAGCATCGGTCACTCACGTGGCACACACTTACCACTTTGCCCTGAAACCAATTCACACATATTTTAGGTGTTTCTTTCATTCATCGTCAACGAGGTATCTAGGTAGGTAATATTAGTTTGTTCGAGATATTACTACAAATAGTAAGAAATGTTCATCATAACATAACCCGCGTGGCACCAAAATTAGGGTGCCTTAAACCTAAAATTCATGTATTAACCGATAGGAAATATATCATTATGTGTATGTGTTACTGACCAAGAGCAGGAGCAGCAGCAGCACCAGCAGAGGCAGCACGGCTTGGCGGCGGGCCGGCAGCCGCGCGCCAGCGCAGACAGGCTGCACATCTGCAACACACGGCGCGCTCTCTGACTTCTCCTGCCGCCCCCCTCCTGCCTCACACCTGCTCCTGTCACTGCCCACTGGCCACTGGCCACAGGCCCTGCTGCCGTGTTAGCACACAACACTCGAAGCACAGACACCAGGCCGATGGCTCCCACTCAATATGCAACGTTTCAATGTACATAGGTAATATACCAACAACTCTGGCTGCACCTCTTCCTGTTGTTAATCAGTGCCTTCTCCGTTTTTGGAATCTATTATAACATGTAAGAGGTCGACCTATCAAACCAGTATTAAACGACAACATTTGATACCTAGTTGCTTTGTAGAGCTTCGTTTGGGAAACTTCTGGGAATGGGTCCATGAAGTAATTAAAGACCTATAAAATCTGAATTATAACATTGAAAGGTAATCTTAGCTGAACACAAGAAACATAAGCAAACCTCGCCCCCCTAATATTTTCTCAACAAAGGCACAGCGTTTGGTTTTGGTTGGTAATAGAGGTATTAAAGATGCTCTAAATGGATCAAAATGTTTGCATACAAATCAGTGGGAAAAGGAAGCTGCACGCAAACACAACAGGTGCGGCAGTAAAACAGGCCTGCGCTGGTGACTGGCACATTGACCATCGCTCGCGAGGAACCTACGAGACTGGACACTAAGTAGACACACGATCAAATAATGCGTAAACATACCCACAAGCCTCTACAGAAGGGCTAGCCAAAAGTAAGTACCTTTCATCGAAAACTATACTGTACCAAAGTGATTGTAAATCCATAATACATTATACACTATGGTTACAAATCCCTGATGTAGTTTCTAGTTTCTCAAGTTTGAAAGGAAAGGAAGATCATTAAATTAGATGCAAAATATATCAAAACTGTATCTAGCTGAAAAACCGTGTTTTCAATACCATCCTTATGCCTTCGCGATGTGAAAATATTTTAATTGAATTAGAGATTAGGTTAAAAACAAGATCATATACTTGTCAGACGTGTTGGGCGGCTGACGATACTACAGAATCATTCATAGTGAAAACAAATACACCGACAGCTAGGCGAACCATGTCCTACTGTGGCCTACTGTGTTGTTGTTGACTTGTTAGCCATCCGATGAGGTCAATAGTAGATCAAGTATTTAGATAGGTGTATGCAGTACGACTTGAGGCACAGTGGATTAGCGAAGAGAGAAGCAACACGAAAGTAAACAGTGTTTGGAGGGTAGTAGGTGAGGGTCGAGGCGGCGCTCGGCGGCGGCGAGCGCTTATTTATAGCGCGCCCTCATTGAGGAGCGCTCGGCCGGCCGCCGGCGCGGACAGTGTTTACTGCGCGACGCTATATCGGTGCGCCGCCGCACGCCACTGTAAACAACGCTCCCGCTGCTCCGACCACCGCCCATGCACACAACAACACATTCATTCACCGTTGTTAAACAAAAGCTTCGTCACATCTGTTATTAATACAGTTTACACTAGATATAAGTTTGGAAGTTAGCCAACGCCCCCGTCGGGGAACATGATCGATCAAAACTCCGAGGCTCATGGCGCATCGGTCGGTGTCGGAGGAGCGCGAGCCTGCTCCGCGCCGCTGCGAGCACTGGGAGCCAGGCCGCGGGAAAACAAAGAGGCTCGGAGCGGAGTGGTCAATATCGGGCGCATAATTTGCTAGATACGGGCTCGGGCGGGCGCGCAGCACGTGAGCGCGAGGACGACACATGCGCAGCGCAGGGCGCGGGCGATCGATGCGGCGTCGGTTGCGGCCGGCTCACCTGGCCGCAGGCCTCAGGGCGGAGCGGCGGCGGCGGGCGGCTCGCCGGCCACGCCGCGGCGGGCGCTAGCGGGCGCGCGGGCGCGGGCGCGGCATGCGGCGAGCGCGCGGCCGGCGGCGGGCGAGGCGGCGAGCGCGCGGCCGGCGGCGGGCGAGGCGGCGAGCGCGCGGCCGGCGGCGGGCGAGGCGGCGAGGGCTGCACGGGGAAGGGCCGCGGCCGGGGCGCGACTGCCGCGGAGCGCGCCGGTCGACCCCGCGCCGCCCGCCCGCCCTCGCTTCGCGCCGGCGCGCCCATCACGGGGTTGCCACATCTCGAATGTTTAACTTGCTTCAATATATAAAAATATCCCAATAGTTAAAACAATATTAAGCCACCTGATTGCAGTAGTCACCTACATCCTAAATTAAATGGAGTCATAACGGGTTCACACATGAGTCACATTTATTATTGGGTAACTACCTAAGTATATCAAGTTACTTGTTTGGGACTTTCAGCTAAGCCAATGTTCACAGGATTTTAGATTTGGTATCTATGTCTGTGAGATACACGATTTTTTTATAAATGCATATGATATTAGGTATACGTATACGGTGCCGACATAAAAAAACATTTTTCTCTATCTGTATTTGTTCCGGCTATACTCCGAAACAGCTGGACCAATTTTAACGGGACTTAACTGGCAGATAGCTAGTTTTATTTAAGAAACAACATAAGAGCTTACTTATTTTAGGCGGGTAAAGCCGTGAGGCATAGCTAGTTTAGAATAAATT
Organism: Watsonalla binaria; assembly: GCA_929442735.1. Lineage (NCBI taxonomy): Eukaryota > Metazoa > Arthropoda > Insecta > Lepidoptera > Drepanidae > Watsonalla > Watsonalla binaria. The sequence goes on from OV838930.1 coordinate 68,373, forward strand.
TTATTTGTATTCTCTAGGGCAGGAGTTTTTAATAAAATAGACACTACTTACAATCCCATTTAAAAGCTTTTTTAAGCATCATTTGGAAGCTCCAGGATACCCTTATTTATCAGTGTTATACCTGAAGTAACACGGGGAAATGTTCTTCCCATTGTAGGTACTTACCAATCAGTCTAGTTTTATTTTCATGACAGTTACAATGTCGTAACATTCGTAGTCATAACATTTTTTTGGTATCTTTTTCCTTTTTTGCCTGTTTGTGCTTGTAGTCCCTCTCTTCGTCCCTACAACACAGTACTACATTAAATCACATGTTGTATAACTAGAGCTAATTAGGTATGTGGTCTACCGATTCAAATATGCCATCGGGTGACTGGGACCGCGGTTCCAGTTGCCTGTATCCTCTTATAGGCAGATGTGTAAAATAACCTAAATTTGCGTAAATTCATATGTCCTGGCAGCGCTAGCCCACTAGGCATGCGCCGAGTGAATGGAATGCGTGTCGATAGTAGAGGCAGTGCGCGGGCAGCGGCGCGGCGAGCCACTGCACGGGCCGCCTGCGGGCTCCGCCATCAAGGAGCCATGGAGCTGCCCCACCCACCAGGGTGCACCATAACACCCATTCGTTACACCATTACAGGTGCGCGGCACGAGTTATGAGCTCCCAACCAACATAGTGGAGATGCTGCGAATTCTAGGCACACGCTCATATCTTGTGACGGGACCTTTACCTACAATTCTTTATATAGGGTAGGTGAGCTCGTATGGTGACATAGGCACAGGTTTTCTAACATAGGTAGCTTCCTACTTACCCAACTAGGTAAAATTATTATGAACCAATTACTTTCAAATACTAACGAGAATGATAGAAAAAAAGGAAAATCCCGAATAAGTAAGCAAAAATTTAGATACCTTTATAAAACAATTTCGCATAAGACTTAGTTGCCCGACTGAAACTACACGATAACTGCACGATGTCGTCGGTAGTTAGCGGTACTGCTAAATACTTTCACAGTGTGACGTTGTCGTCAACGATATCGTCACCGACTACAGTCGTGCAGAGTTTAAAGCTTTGCTTAGTTCAGAACTAGAGGGCCGCGCTGTGCCAAAGAAAATTAAGGATGTGCGTGGACGGAATATTCAGCAGAGGGCGTCCAAGGAAGAACTTAAATAATAACCTCTTTCAAAAAGACTTAGTACCAACCAATAACGTCGGTTCATATCGGTGTAGAGTGTGGGTGCCGTTATCGTCGCAGTGTAAAAGCGCCCATTCTGTGATGACTGTTATCCATCAACTACTTAAGTACCTGTGGACGGGAATTGTTATTTTGTCAAATACATTTCCGGAGTGGATCACTCTTACCACGTACGGGTTGAAAAATAGTTTGTATTTATATCTATTCTCAGACCTACCGAATATAAGTTGGTACATGGGAGACGAGAAGTTAATACATACATATGCTCACGCCTGTATTCCCCGAAGGGGTAGGCAGAGGTGTTGCAATCACAACACCCACTTTTCATCGAAGATGATTAAGTGCCAACGTGACAGATGGTGAGTCCATCGCCGTCTCAAACACTTTACATACGTCATTGAATTACTTCTCAGAAATATGCAGGTTTCCTCACGATGTTTTCCTTCACCGTAAAGCACGTGGTGTGAAATCACTGTACATAAGTTTTTTAGAAAAACTCATTGGTACAGGCCCCGCTGGTATTCGAACTTGCGTCGCTTGCGTAGCAGGCGACTTCTCCAACCTCAAGGCCACCACGGCTCCTCGAGAAGTTAATAATTTATTAGATTTCCGATCCTATTTATAATAACAAAAAATGGTTACCAAGTAACTTAGGGTATTGTTCCTACTATCATCCATCTTTAAATCGTCTTACAGCAATGAGACGAGACAGTACCTACTTACTAGTAACGAGGGTACATTTTTATTTTTATGTTACGGTACTGTATAGACTCCAAGCTCGACAGTGCTAAAGGCAAAAGAAATCGATATTGAAAGGACACTGACTGCGGGTATCAGGGAGAAAAATAAAAAAGTAAGTACATAGGTACCTACTGCAAACGTCAAACGGCTTCTAGTCGGTGCACGTCTGCTACGGACAAGGCCACCGTCGACAGCGCTTGTAGTAGGTACCTAGGTAAGTACTTGTTTCTAAAACGTATTTTGAGATCGTTTGGACATTTCCAAAGGATGAGTGAAAGACAAAAGAAAATATTATATTAACTATGTTGATATACTTATGCACTTAAGATCGAACGTGAGAAGGAATGAGCAATCACTCCACTGATTTCGTTAGAGAAACTTGTAAATAGGTGGAACTAGTAGAAGGCACGTAAGTACTCCGTACATCGTGGACAGTGAACACTATAGATAGGTAGATTAAAAATAATGTAGGAATACACATCGGCGTCAGCACGTAGTCGGTCAATACAAAGTGTCAGTGAATGGGTGGTGGAGGGCGGCGGTGTTTGCGGGTGGCTAGGGCGGGTGGCGGCGGGCGATCGATGGGCGGCGGGCAGGGCGGCGGGCAGGGCGGCGGGCGCGGGTGGCGTGCTCGCCCAGTCGCGGCCGGCGCGCCGCGCGGTGCTGTCGCCCCCGCGAGCGACCACGAGGTGAGGCCGCCCCCACTATCGACCGCGCGCTGCGTGCTCGCCGCTCGCTGCTCCTGCTCGCTGCTCGCTCCTGCCGCCAGTCGAGGCGCGTCCGGCGCAGGCACGAGCACGCGGCGCGCGGTCGATACCTGTCCCACCGCGCCCTCCGCCCTGCGACAGTGGGCCCTCTACGCTCCTCCACCGAATGCATTACATTTACTCCTATACTAACCGCGCCGACCCATTTGTAACTCGCGCGACTTCTCGTACTTGCCGGAGCAGCACTAGCGCGATGGTTGGGAATGCCTGTCGTGCACGCTCGCAGTTCCAATATTACGATTTACAAAAATGCTCGAAAAAAACAACTGACTCTTGCACAATTGCATAATTGAGGCGAAATTTATTTTATACAACTTACTTAAAGACTTGAAATCTCTGACAATTAGATAGGTCCAAAAGTATACATACACAACCAGGTACTACGTCGATACCGTACTAAGTCTGAGGCTGAGAATGTTTATTAATATGTTACCACCTGGTTGCGTACTGCCAGCGATATGTCGTGCCTGCAGGGTGGGAAAGTAATGTGTAGTCAAAGGACAATGCTAGCACGGCGGGTGCAGTCGTGCGGGGTGTGGGAGGGGAGGGGAGGCGTGCAGCTGCAGGGGGCGCCCCCACACCCACTGCGACACGTGAAGGGATGTAATTAAGCCTTCCGCTACTGCCATGTACCTACTGGGCATGCTGCGGCTTCAACCTGTAATGTGTATACGCCAGGGCTCACTATGCTACTTATAATGTAGTTACACTTTACGTGTACTATTATGTCTTTATTGGTGCTGGTCGAAGAGGTGTCTTGTCTACAGCATAACCGATTGTATTGCAAGAAAGCAAAGATCGACCGTAGAGGAACGGGCCGCGTCAAGTGGCGGCTCGGCTCGAGTCGGGGTGAGTGTAGCTGTGTGTGTGTGTTGCAGAGGGCGAGGAGAGAGGAGTGGTGAGGAGTGCTCGGCGCCATGGAGAGCGGTGCGGGCTCGCTGACTATGGACTGCGAGGACATGTTTAAGGAGATCACCAAGAAGCTGTACGGCGAGGAGCCAGTGGTGGGGGTGGTGGGTGTGGAGTTCCCCGCAGCCGAGCGCGACCTGGACGACGATCTGCGGCCCGAGGACCACATCACGGCCTGGGGGCTCGCCGCGCTCATGCAGAACGGCTTCCCGCCGCCCGGCATCCTACAGGTGCATTACCGAACCACCCACCCCTACACACTACCTACATCCCACCCACACTCATCCCATTTTCCAATTATTTTACGTGGAGAGGAGACTACACCTAAAATAATTAGTTATTTTGGATGGCGCAGGAGGCAAAGAACAATTTTATATCCATTGATTTCCTAGTTAAGTACTTTAAGTTGTTAAATATAGGTAAGAACTTATATACCTAATACAAGTTTATTACTAGCGTTAGGTGAGTTTTGAAAATCCTGTAAATATAAACATTAAATTAGTGGAGATGTTTAAATTCGAATGGGCACCCAATCAATCGGTAGGTGTCATATAAAGGAGCGGTGATGTTCGCAGGCTAACTTCAGCCCACGCATCGACCCCACGGCGGAGGACCGGTGGACGGCGGCCGAGGAGCCGCTGGCGTGGGCGCACTCGCGCGTCGCCGCCTACAACCCGGCGCAGCGGCTCTTCAAGTGCGCCGAGTGCGAGTGCGTCGGGTTCCTGGCGCGCGTGGCCGAGCACTGGCTGGGCACGCACTCGCAGGCGCGCGCCTTCCAGTGCCCGCTGGCCGGCTGCGGCTTCGCCTCCGGCTGGGCGCGCGGCGTGCGCTCCCACCTCGCCCGCGACCACCACTCCGACCCCGCCGCCGCCGACCACCTGCTGCGCGACAACCCCGCGCTCGACGACCTGACGCGCTACCTGCAGCGGCTCAAGGCCAAGGTAGGTCCCCGGGCACCCGCGCCCACCCTGCTCGCGCCCTCCGCCCGCTGACCGGCGACGTCTGCCCGTGTGCAGGTGGACGCGATGCGCGAGCGGCGAGTGGCCGCGGCCGTCGCGCCCGTGGCGCCGCCGCCGCCCGAGCCGCCGCCGCCCGAGCCGGTCGGCGAAGCGGGCAAGCGATACGCGTGTGCCGCGTGCCCCTACGCGACAGACCGACGTGACCTTTTCACGCGCCACGAAAATATTCATCGGGACGAGAAACCGTTCCACTGCTACCTCTGCCAGAAGCAGTTCAACCGAGCGGACCACGTGAAGAAGCATTTCCTGCGAATGCACCGCGAGCAGCCGTACGATCTGAACCGCATCCGGCGAGTGTCGGGCAAGGTGCTGCCGGCGCAGCTGCAGTACTACAGCAAGCCGGCGGCGGAGGCGGGTGCGCCGGCGGAGTACCGCGCGCCGGCCGTGAAGCTGGAGCGCGCGCCGCTGGCCAAGGCTGAGGGGCCCGCGCCGCCCAAGGCGCCGCCCGCCCCCGCCGCCGCGCCCGCCCCCGCCGCGCCGCCGCCCGCCCCCGCGCCCGCCGCGCCCAGCCCCACGCCGCGCCGCAAGGTAACACCATGCTGATGAACGCGACAGCCTAGCTATGAATGCTCCAACCCCTCATCGTTGTTCTTTGGGAGCGGTTACCAAAATTTAGCTATACTGTTATACTAATTTATTTTGTAAATCGTTTAATGGAATTCGAGTTTTCAGCATTTGTTAGCCAACTCGTGTTGTTCTTCAGACATTTTTCAAATTCATTGTATTTTTCTTCCACATTCAAGTTTTTGTGTTTTCTATGAAGTCTGTTATTATTTGATTGCTACGATAAGCAATGTTAGTTATAGTTCCTGCTTTAAAAAAATCATAAACATAAGTAGATAAGTATTAAAGGTACTTGATTGCTACGAAAATAGGCAATTTAATTATCTTTCATAGGATTACAGATGTTATTAAAAACTCATTAATTATAAAGATAACTCAAAAAATCCAATATGTAGGTTTCGATAATTACTTAGTGCATTTGATAAGATCATCTTTGGAATTACAAGGCTAGGTGTCGATGTGAATAATCAAATAATGATAGCACAGTCACCACGGGCACCCGCGGCCCGGCAACACCAACTGGAACTGACACTGATACACTCAAATAAATACAAACAAAGTAAACCGCCTTCAAAAAGAGAAAAATAACTTTTGCGGCGGTTATCTTTTCTTGTAAAAAATTTTTTTTCACGCTTTTCTGTGAGTTTTTGCAAAGTGCACCTACACCAGTCACAACCCATCTAGGTGTAAAGTTCTCATCACGAATACGAATTAATGAAGCCCAAGCACTAGGTAAGGACTTGCTGTAAATCGTTGAGGGGTTCCAACGACTGTCGTTTGACTCCATCATCACATCAACTTCACACCTTCATTAAAATACTTATGAAAATAATTAACAAACGCACTAGTCGCCGCAAATATTTTGGAAGGATCAATAACAATAGGTGTAAGTTGTTTGTGTAAGTATAACGTAGTTGTCAGTTAAATGTGTACGTGTGTGCGTAGGGCGAGCGTCGGTACGCGTGTTGTTACTGCGCGTGGTCGGGCGCGGACAACTGGTGCTTGAAGCGGCACCTGAACACGCACCTGAAGCCCTTCGCGTGCGCGCTCTGCGAGTACAAGGCGGCGCGTGCCGAGCGGCTCGCCACGCACGTGCACAAGGTGCACAACAAGAAGGCCTGCGCGCGCTGCCCCTTCCTGGCCGACGACCCGCTGCAGCTGCAGCACCACCTGCGCGACCAGCAGTCAGTACCCTCCCTCCCTCGCCCGCAACCTGCTCATCCTGCCCACGTGGCCCGACGAAACTGACCGAGCACCTGTCCGCAGTCACATCGAGAGCCGCAACCTCAAGGTGCCCTCGGCCGCGGGCCGAGCCGGTCGGCGAAGCGGGCAAGCGATACGCGTGTGCCGCGTGCCCCTACGCGACAGACCGACGTGACCTTTTCACGCGCCACGAAAATATTCATCGGGACGAGAAACCGTTCCACTGCTACCTCTGCCAGAAGCAGTTCAACCGAGCGGACCACGTGAAGAAGCATTTCCTGCGAATGCACCGCGAGCAGCCGTACGATCTGAACCGCATCCGGCGAGTGTCGGGCAAGGTGCTGCCGGCGCAGCTGCAGTACTACAGCAAGCCGGCGGCGGAGGCGGGTGCGCCGGCGGAGTACCGCGCGCCGGCCGTGAAGCTGGAGCGCGCGCCGCTGGCCAAGGCTGAGGGGCCCGCGCCGCCCAAGGCGCCGCCCGCCCCCGCCGCCGCGCCCGCCCCCGCCGCGCCGCCGCCCGCCCCCGCGCCCGCCGCGCCCAGCCCCACGCCGCGCCGCAAGGTAACACCATGCTGATGAACGCGACAGCCTAGCTATGAATGCTCCAACCCCTCATCGTTGTTCTTTGGGAGCGGTTACCAAAATTTAGCTATACTGTTATACTAATTTATTTTGTAAATCGTTTAATGGAATTCGAGTTTTCAGCATTTGTTAGCCAACTCGTGTTGTTCTTCAGACATTTTTCAAATTCATTGTATTTTTCTTCCACATTCAAGTTTTTGTGTTTTCTATGAAGTCTGTTATTATTTGATTGCTACGATAAGCAATGTTAGTTATAGTTCCTGCTTTAAAAAAATCATAAACATAAGTAGATAAGTATTAAAGGTACTTGATTGCTACGAAAATAGGCAATTTAATTATCTTTCATAGGATTACAGATGTTATTAAAAACTCATTAATTATAAAGATAACTCAAAAAATCCAATATGTAGGTTTCGATAATTACTTAGTGCATTTGATAAGATCATCTTTGGAATTACAAGGCTAGGTGTCGATGTGAATAATCAAATAATGATAGCACAGTCACCACGGGCACCCGCGGCCCGGCAACACCAACTGGAACTGACACTGATACACTCAAATAAATACAAACAAAGTAAACCGCCTTCAAAAAGAGAAAAATAACTTTTGCGGCGGTTATCTTTTCTTGTAAAAAATTTTTTTTCACGCTTTTCTGTGAGTTTTTGCAAAGTGCACCTACACCAGTCACAACCCATCTAGGTGTAAAGTTCTCATCACGAATACGAATTAATGAAGCCCAAGCACTAGGTAAGGACTTGCTGTAAATCGTTGAGGGGTTCCAACGACTGTCGTTTGACTCCATCATCACATCAACTTCACACCTTCATTAAAATACTTATGAAAATAATTAACAAACGCACTAGTCGCCGCAAATATTTTGGAAGGATCAATAACAATAGGTGTAAGTTGTTTGTGTAAGTATAACGTAGTTGTCAGTTAAATGTGTACGTGTGTGCGTAGGGCGAGCGTCGGTACGCGTGTTGTTACTGCGCGTGGTCGGGCGCGGACAACTGGTGCTTGAAGCGGCACCTGAACACGCACCTGAAGCCCTTCGCGTGCGCGCTCTGCGAGTACAAGGCGGCGCGTGCCGAGCGGCTCGCCACGCACGTGCACAAGGTGCACAACAAGAAGGCCTGCGCGCGCTGCCCCTTCCTGGCCGACGACCCGCTGCAGCTGCAGCACCACCTGCGCGACCAGCAGTCAGTACCCTCCCTCCCTCGCCCGCAACCTGCTCATCCTGCCCACGTGGCCCGACGAAACTGACCGAGCACCTGTCCGCAGTCACATCGAGAGCCGCAACCTCAAGGTGCCCTCGGCCGCGGGCCGCCCTGCCGGCGGCGGCTTCGCGAGCAGCGCCGCGTCGCTGGTCGTGGAGGGCGGCGCGGGCCCCGAGGGCGGCGTGGGGGCGGGCGGCGCGGGCGTGGGCGGCGCGCTGGGGGCGGGCGGCGCCCCGGGACCCGCGCGGCGCCGCGAACAGCGCGCGGCCGGCGCGGCCAGACTGTTCGGGTAGGTCGGCTTCCCCGCCGGGCGAGGTTCGGACGGGCATGAGCTAACGTGTCGCGGTGGGCGCAGGTACCTGGAGGCGTCGGACGGCTCGGGCGACGAGTACGAGGCGGCGGCGCTGGGCGGCGAGTTCGGCGCGGCGGCGGGCGGCGGCGCGCCGACGAGCGCGGCGCCCAGTGCGACGGCGCACTACGCGCGCGACAAAGAGAACGCCGCGCCGCTGCACCACGCACTGCACGAGCACTGCCTGCGCTACTAGCGCCTCCTCGCCTCCGCTGGACCGCCTGCCATCGCCGGGCTCGCAAGGCGGACCCGGTCCATCGGCGACTTGTAATGATCACGTGTAAATTAATAATTCACCGATCAAATATGTACAAAACAAAATATTATAATGACTTATCCCACCGCAATAACCATTTGTTTTATTAAGCCCTCAAAGTCCAGTAGGTCTAAAAAGGCCACTTTGGAAGAACCATAATGTGATGAGGTGCAATTCATAGGGCCAAACATCTTCAATTATTGTAATCATACGTGTATCATAATATGAATTGCGCCTAAGTGATCATTTTGTCATTGCGATGATGAATCATATTCGGATCACACTATGATTCTCCCAAAGTGGCCTTTTTAGACCTATTGCACTTAGGTTTTGACTGAGCGAAGGATCATTTTCAGTGCCGGCTCGATAGTAAACGGCATATTTAATATTTTTATGTCGCTACTGATGGTTGGATATAATTAGCATTTAACTAATAGAAATGCCCCTATAGTCGAAAAATGGTTTAAGCGACGGTTTTGTTGGATACTTGGTATTATATGCTATCAACTTTGCTCGGTGGTAACGGTCACCATCAACCAATCGCTGTCCACACTGTCACACTGGCCACTCGCCTCTCATAATATTTACGGGATACCCATTGCATTCAGTTCTAGTTCGCTACGACCAACTACAGGTCATAGAGACCTCTAATGGTGCATCATGTTCAGTATTACATTATCCACCCGGCGACACTGCACATCGACCTCGGGGAAGAGACCTTCGGCTAGTGTCGGCTTCGTAGAGCGTTTCCTCTGTCGCACACTACCCATGTGATGTGGCGACCAATGCTGATTGGCGAAGACGAGTGACAAATGGCAATATTCAAGGTAGACAGAGATACGAACATTCTACGAAGACGATATTAGCTTGACCGATTTCTGAGTCTGTATTGCGATATCGCAGAGTACTGTAGTTACTATATCTTTGCTGTATAGTGGTTATTCAGGACCGCTGGTATATAGTTCGTCATAGGTGAGAAATAAACAACGGTGCGCTCTGTAATACTGGTATATTGAGTACAGGTCCATACTGGGGGGACACTGGCCGCCGCCGCTCACAACATATTAACATTATATTTAAAAATTTACATGCACACGCACATACATTACATTAGGCAATAAATTCCTTAACACAACACAATTTGATAATACGATTATGACATTATTTATTTTCAACATAATTATACAATAATACCACCCAACTGCTCCAAACAGTTTTTCTTCGTAATTATTATATTACATAAAATTTCCCGGTTATGATAAAACATCGAGGGAGATTCATAGGAAAGCGACCTCGTCGAGTCGGGGGCGGCGAACACAGTCTTCACTTAAACTACCATACGAGACACGACAACATCCATTATATGCAAATTAAATAGAGTACAAAAATATATGGCGCTCTTCAATCGCGCGGCGGCGTCGAGGACGGTTCCCGGCGTCGCCGCGACTCGTACAAAAATACAAAACGGCCGGGGACTCTCAGCGCGGGTCGTCCGCGGACACGGCGGGCACGGCGGGCACGGCGGACACGGCGGACAGGGCGGACACGGGCGGCGCGTGCGGCGCGTGCTGCGGGTGCGGCGTGGGCCGCCGCAGCAGCGCGGGCTTGGCGGCCAGCGCGGGCTTGAGCGAGCCGCCCGTGAGCGTGAGGTCGGCGAACTTGGCCGCCACGCGCGCCGTGTTGCGCGCCGGCACCGGGCTGCCTCCCGCCGCCCTGCGAACACCCGGCACGTCGTGCCAGCTGCTTGACCGTGTCCCTCAGGGGATGGTACGACTTACAGGAGAGATTAGGACGACTATTTGTAACGAGTCATAATACGATGGACGGAAAAGAGTGTCATAGCAAGTATCGCTAGCGTCTCCAATGATTCGGCCTTAAGGACCTTGATGTCGAAAAGGCCGGGGGTCGGTGGAGGTCGGTGTACCAACTACGTTGGAGTGGTTAAAAGCGTTCAATTAGTGAGCCAAACTTAGCCGCGACATCCGTGTAGTTCCCGTTTCTGTGGGGGTACGGGGATAAAATGAAGCCTTTGTGGGACAATGGTGAAAGAATTTTTTAAATCAGCACAGTAGTTTTTGAGTTCATTCATTCGAAACAAACACATAAAAATACAAATCTTTCCTCTATATAATAGTGGAGTAGACAAATAAATAATCAGTCTAGGGCATTCGTGTACTAGAAGTCAGTACACCCAGTCGTTTATTACTAGTGATAAAATTAAATATAATTGTTGAAGATTGTGAAACTGCGCCATGTAGGATCAATGGGCGAAGCATCGTCTCCCTGGCTTCGTATCGTCGAGGTCGACTTTACCATTTACGGAAGAGTCTGCCATCGATAACGTGTACTCAGCGGCCCAATTCCGGGCTCCAACAGTCTAAAGTGGATATCGCCGTCGCCACGAGAAGAAGAAGAACGAGGCGGGAGTGTTCCGGCGGCGCCACTCACTTGGCGGGTGGGGTCCGACTCACTTGGCGGGTGGGGTCCGACTCACTTGGCGGGTGGGGTCCGACTCACTTGGCGGGTGGGGTCCGACTCACTTGGCGGGTGGGGTCCGACTCACTTGGCGGGTGGGGTCCGACTCACTTGGCGGGTGGGGTCCGACTCACTTGGCGGGTGGGGTCCGACTCACTTGGCGGGTGGGGTCCGACTCACTTGGCGGGTGTGGTCCGCTTGCGGAGCGTGTCGTGGTTGTGCGCGAAGTGGTCCGCCGCCAGCGCCGCGCGCGCCGGCAGGTCCAGCACCAGGTCCGGCGTGGCCTCCAGCCTGGCCTCCAGCCGCGCCTCCAGCCCGCCCCCTCCTCCCCCACACCTGCACACGCACACTTCTTACACCAACACACTACCTTATCCATACAGATAAATACAATTTAAGTATCTGTTTGTGATTCCAAAATTACAACTTTTTATGAAATGTGTTGGGTATATATTCGGGTTTGTAGTGATAGAAAGCTTGTGGTTGTATATTGTATTTTATCTGAATGACATAATGACACTTTTTTTCCTTCTTACATATTCTTTGTTCGACACTGGCCATTCATGTGGCCAGCAATCGTTATTGACACAACAAAATGCATATTTTTTTTTTTCTCCGTCGGACGGCGAGCAGTTTATAAAAAACTATGAATGACTTGTGTGGTTAATGATATTATAAAAACTCAAAAGAGAACACGTGATATAGGAGGGGAGTGGTGGGAGGCAGCAGCCACTCACCCGTCGTCAGCGTCGTCGACCGCCTCGCCCGACGCCTCGCTCGCCGCCTCGTTCGCCACCGCCTGCAACACACGACGAGCCACAGTTTCAATATTTATAAGCTTTAAAAGTAATTAGGATTCAACGAACAAATCGTTCCAAACGACACTCACACAGACGCGCGCATCTACGACAAAATAAGCGGGTTAGGTGTAATGTCATCTATATATTCCATTATCATTCAACATTTTTCAAAACCTTAAAATGAACTTACAACATTATAATTTCAATAAAAGAGTTAATTTTCAAATGTTTAAGATGGACAACCCATCACGCTCAATGGAGGAAACGTTTTTTTGTTCAAATAGGCTGTTTCTCTACAGCTTGTAAACTTATATTTATACTATGACCAAGTTTATAAACCAAATAGTACAGTGCGGGAGAACACATACTACAATATTTGTTGAGGACGAAGCGCGAGCTACAGCAACGCAGGCGGTAGTAGAGGTGGAGGGCGTACCTGCGCGGTGAGGCTGGCGGTGAGGCTGGCGGTGAGGCTGGCGCCGTCGTCGCTGGTGTCCCCCGCGTCGCCCGTGTCGCCTGCAACGTTTGTGTTTCCAAATGTTTCAAAGAGAAAGCAATATTTACATTACATATTTTGAATTTAAAAAAACTATTTAAATTTCCCCTTTAAACGCTGAATAGTGTCATAGCGTCTTGTTGTATGTCATCATAGTCTGCGAAATAAAACTGTTTACATATTTATCAAGAATAAGAACAATGTATTTGCGAATGCACGAATGATAATATTAGTGTTGGGTACATAACAATAGTAACTTCATTCACATTCATCTTCATTCAGTACAAATCAAAGGATCTGTGGTTAGTACTCATGAAACAAACCAAATGAAGCTAATTTGACTTTAAATTAAATATCTTTGTACATCAAGAATGCGCCACCAATCAAGTATCTCTCCTAAAAATAAAATCTTTGAATAACAAAAACGAAAAACAATCCAATACAGAGTGACCTGCTCAATTGTATGAAGAAGTGACCTGCTCAATTGTATGAAGAAGTGACCTGCTCAATTGTATGAAGAAGTGACCTGCTCAATTGTATGAAGAAGTGACCTGCTCAATTGTATGAAGAAGTGACCTGCTCAATTGTATGAAGAAGTCAACAACAACCATGAAATTTTGCGAGGCGTGACGTAACACTTTCCGCTTAGTGTTCACTGTCACGTGATTTAAAACATATTTGTCTCAAATTTATTATCAAATATCAAAAATCTTTAACTTTTATTAGAAATAGACTGGTTATTTCACCATAAACCAAGCATTTTCTTATTAGTAGACACAAGCCTCTTATTTATTATTCAGACTGCTGCGTTATACAATTGTATGAGACTAGTAAACGAGTGCCATCCTTGGTGTTGCAAGTGTCAACCGCGCAGTCGCTGGCGGTTTACTGTATACCTGCTAAGGTGTGGCAAATGAGTAGCCCGGACAGGTCCAAAAGTTGTGCCCTAACGATGTAACTGACTTTCCCGACTCAAGAGTGTACATATCATGTTTCCATTACATAGTTAAGACTTGCGTGTACTGACCGTCGTCGTGGTCGTCGTCGTGGTCGTCATCGTCGTCGTCGAAGAGTGACAGGTCGTCTGCGGCGTCGGGCTCGTCCTCCGCGCCCTCCGGCCGGCCCGCCTCCCGGGCCTCCCGGGCCTCCTGGGCCTCCTGGGCCTCCTGGGCCTCGTCGGCCTCCACGCCCTCCTCGCTGCAACACGCGGCGGTCAGTGGGCGGTCAGTGGGCGGGCGGGGTGGGCGGGAGCGTGGGCAGGGCGGTACTCACGGCTGGCGGGCGTAGAGCGCGTAGGGCGCCACGTGCTGCGGGAACACCTGCGCGTGGTGCAGGATGGCGCGCTTGACGAGCTCGTTGACGAGGTTCTGCGCCGTGACCTGCGCGCCGCCCTCGCCCCAGGCCGCCAGCAGCGTGGGCCCCAGGCAGATGGCGAGGTTCCACGCGTCCATCATGTTGTGCTCGCTGTGCTCCGCCAGGCTGCAACACACGCGTCACGCGTCACGCGGCCGCCGGGCTCGCGCGCTCGGGGGATGGCGGCACTCACTGCGCGAGGAAGGCGAACAGGTAGCGCAGCACGAGCACCGAGGGCAGCGGCAGCGCGGCCAGCGTGTCTGCGAGGCGGCGCGCGAACTCCGCGTCGTCGGGCAGCGCGGCGATGCGCAGCAGGCGCTCCTGCAGCTGCGGCGGCAGCAGCGGCGGCCGCAGCTCGCGCAGGTACATCTTGAGCAGCCCGCACACCGAGTTGATGTCGGACGCGTCGCGCACGTGCTCCAGCGGGTCCTCGCCGCGCTCGAACGACGCGCGCAGCGCCTGCATCTCCACCTGCGACCCCGACACGCGGAACACGCCCTGGTGCCGTAGCCCTGCACACACACACAATCGCTACACCAGCCCGCCCCCGGCCGCCGAGGGCGGGCGTCGGTCGCCGGCTCACCGTAGGCGGCGATGACGCGCACGCAGGAAGTGAGCACGCGCGGCAGGCGGTGGTCGAGCGGCGCAGCGAACTGGCCGGCGCGCAGGCGGGCGGCGGCGCGGCGCGGCGGGCTGGGCGGCGGGCTGCCCGCGCCGTCCGCGCCGCTCGCGCCGTCGGAGCCCGCGCCGCCCAGCCGCCGCAGCGCGCGCGCCTTGCTCTCCAGCCGCGCCAGCCGCCCCGCGCACGACACGTACGATCGAAACTTCTGCAATTCCAATATTACGATCCTCGATCTAAATAACAACTTCATTCGTATTTACTTATTACGTTATTTGCATACCTGAAAATCTTATTTAAAAAATAATTTATGGCGCTCGACAGTTTCACAAGCTTAAATAAGGCAATATGAACGTGTACCGCAAGGTAGTAGTCCTCGAGGTCGCGCCTCGGCTCGGGGTCGCCGGACGGCGCGGCGCGGCCCGCCGCCCCGAACACGCCGCTCACGTCCCACGACGACTCCGGACCCTCCATCTGCACGCGCACACCGACATCATACTATACGTTTTATATTTGCTCTAGGCTAATTTAAAAAATAAATGTATATATACAAACGCAAACTTTTTATTTCATACTGATTAACGTAGTTTATTCGTAGTAGTTAGCCATCTTATCACAAGATGGCGTTGTATTGTTTTACATCTCGATGGTAAGATTATCTTTTAGTTGTGTATATAGTTCAGTGCCAAACGCCAATAGTGTGGTCTTCAAGTGAACCAATCAATACAGTTGTGAAATCAATAAATACCAGGACTGCCCAAGTTACAGTGTTTCATTCAACCAACCAAGGTCTGCTCCGACTTATCCTGGCTCCCAGGCCTAATTTGTCATACACAAACTATTCACAAAGTTTATATTCCTGGCCATATCTGGTTCTAACATTATTCGTATTAATGTTAGTGTTCCGAACCGATCGTGGTCCGGTCTGGGGTAGTATAAAGAGGCGCATACCTGTCGCACGAGCTCGGCCTCGGCGGCGTCGAGCGTCTTGGCGTTCTCGCGGGCCTCGGCGCGCAGCTGGCGGGCCGAGGCCTCCAGCTGCTGCAGGCGCGCGGCCAGCTCGGCGGCCTCGGGCGCGACGCCGGCGGCCGCCGCCTCCTCGGCGCCCGCGGCCTCGCCGGCCAGCGCGCGCATCTCGTCGTCCTGCGCCTGCGGCGACGCGCCCTGGTGGTGCAGCGGGCGCGGCAGCGCGAAGGCCTGCGCGTGCGCCGCGAGCAGGCGCTGGCGGTCCAGGTGCGCGTCCAGCGCCGCGGCCTGCGCGCTCAGCGACGCGCCCGCCGCGCCCGCCGCGCCGCCCGCCGCGCCCTCGGCCGCGCCCGCCGCGCCCACCGCGCGCCCCACCACCGCCTCGAAGCCCACCTCCATGCACTGCGCAGAGGGCGGACGGCGGCGAGTCAGCAGTGCGCCGCCGCCCGCCCTCGCCCGCCCGCCCGCCACCCCACTCACCAGCACGATGTCGGCGATGTCGTCGAGGTAGTACCGCTGCAGCGTGGCGTTGGCGGCCTCGAGGCTCAGCACGTAGTCGGCGCGCGCCCGCAGCGCCCGCGTGCGCGCCTCGCTGTGCCGCAACCTCCGCTGCAAACATTATCGATCACATACACTATCTGAATATCGGATCCCCGAATATCTGATCTTTACATTTGCAAAGTGTACTTTATTAATCGGCGAAGTGAACGCAATAATGCCAAACGTTCAGAATGGACATACTTAAGGTTACAAAAAATCATGCGAGAAGAGGAAGGTAAGTAGTGACCTTCTCTAGTTCCTTGTCGAGCGCCTTAAGTTTCTTGTGCCTGGGCGGGTCGGCGGCGGCCAGGCGCGCGCGCTGGTCGTGCGCGTGGCGCAGCTTGAGGGCGGCGGCGCGCCAGTCGGCGGCGGCCGCGCCGTGCGCCTTGGCCGCGCCCGCCGCCGCCGCCAGCGCCGCGCACACCTCCTCGTGCCGCTCCGCCACGATGTCCCGGCACTTGCGGTGCAGGCGCAGCACGTCGTCGGCGGCGCGCTGCAGCCGCGAGGCGAGCGGCCCGCCGTACAGCTCGGCCAGCGCGGCGTGGTCGCGGGCCAGCGCGCGCGTGGCCTCCAGCGCGCCCTGCCAGCACGCGTAGGCGCCCGTCAGCGGCCACTGCTCGCGCCTGCAACCACCCGCCCGGCATTAGTCCCGGCCGGTCGCCGCGGCGGGGCGGCGGCGTGCAACGCGCAGTACTTGTGCTTGTGGTCCTTGTCCCGCTGGGCGGCGGCGCGCGCCAGCTTGTCGAGCGCGCGCGCGTACTCGTGCTCGAGGTCGGCGCGACGGCGGCAGTAGTCGTGCAGCTCGCCCGCCACGCCGGCCGTGGCCTCCGCGCGGGCCTCCAGCACGCGCGTCTGCTCCGACAGCTGCATGCGGATGTCTGCAACACAACACGACACATATTACGCTACTCCTATAGATAAACTCGACACCGCACACCTACTTATGTATGATTAGCCGTAGTGATAGAGCGGTTTGAGTAATCGCCTATTGCCTAAGCAACGCCAGGTCCAATCTTACTGATGTATACCGGAGGTTCATGGTAGTATACTCTCTTTCATCGAAAACGCAACTCAAACTTATCGTTTTGTATTTATCCTGAAAATTTTGTTCTTTTAAAAATTTTACAAACGTCAAAGAATTTTCTAGCAGACCACGCTCGGTAGTCGGTATTTTTGAACGAATAAGAAACTGGTAAGACCTTGGCGACCTTTCGGCCGAAACTTAGTTTTTTTAAAGAAAGCGGCACGGCGATGAACTCGATTATTCACGAGACTAGTCAAGTACGAAAACTCGCGCACTGTGGGTTCCGTACCTTAAGAATCTACTTTAATTTGAAAATTAAATACATCAACTTATGGGTTTCATTTAACCGTTTTAGTAAAGAACCATAAGCATGCGAGTGTGGAGGGAGCAGACAGACCTAATAGCTTGTATCAAATCAACGGATCATTAGCGGCGCCCGCGCAAGGCGCACGAGGGGCGACGGCCGCTCTCCGCGCCCCAACACTACTTGTTTATCTCTCCCACACGATATCCTTATCACACAAAGCATAGCTCAAATTACTTTACACTATGAATCACGAATACTTTCATTTGATAACTCTGCTCTCTCCCCGGACTCTGACCCCTTGGGCTGTTGGTCTAGTGGTATATCTAGTAGTATATCTGTTTTCGCGGGTTCAACTCCCGCTATAGGGCAAACCAATTACGTGTAAAATATATATAAATAAGTAGTATATTCGTTGTCTTGTACATACTATGCTTAGTTAAGGCTTAGGTGCCTTTTGTTAGAGTTATACGTACTTTTACACCATAACCAACTTCTACTCGCGACTATCATGCTAGTGGTTTTACCTTAAGTAGATAGGTATTGATAGTTTCGCATGTTCCCCAAAAGAGACGCCGAAGACGATGAGGTGTCAACGTGACAAATAGTGGCCGTGGTAAATCCGTCCATAGCCGTCTCAGGCACAACAAGGTTTTTCCCTCACTGTAAAAGCTCGTGGTGTAACTAATTTTTTTTGGGGGAGAACACATTGGTTTAGACTACGGACAGCAACAGACCGGCGAGATTGTGCGACAGCGAATAACCAGGGCTCCCTGCGATGATACACTGAAATACAATTTTATCTGTCTATTACCATAAAGTAATAACTTTTTTCCATATTCGTGTGAACGTTCATAAACATGTGTTGATTTGGGAAGGTGTTTAAAGGAATCAGTTGTGTCAGGTTACTGATCAGGTTGGTACTTATGGTATGGCATGATGGGAAGCTATCATATAAGTAACCAATGTAAGTATACACTGAAAATGTATATTTCATGGAAATGGAAATAATGAATGATACCCTGGAAGTGAATGGCTCCCTATTATAAGGGTGTAGATGGGGCCCTGGCCTGACCTCTGCTTCCTCTACCGCCCGATAATACTTCCAAGTGCAGCACAGACCGCCCCAACAAGTAGCTCCTTATAACCAGTAGTTACCCCGCGCCCCTCCCCGCGCGTCGCGTCCCATCACAATGTAACAACTGACCGAAGCAACAACAAACACACTCAACGACCGCCCCCACTCTCACTCGATCCGCACAAACTAAGCTCACGCAACTTTATTTTTTCATTTCTTCACAAAAAAGCTCACTGACGTTGTTTACTCCACAGAGCATGTTTATAATTAGTTGTTGGCATTTAACTGAGTACGTTGTTGCGAACATAAATAGACCACAACGGTATTGTGTAGTGTAGCGTTGTGATTGTCGGCGTGCACCTGGTGCAAAGAGGCCAATGTGCGGGTGTGTGCGTATGGTCTGTTGTGTGTAGTGGCAGGTGGCAGGCAGGAGGAGGTACCGGGGAAGGCGTTGAGGTCCGCAAGCCCCCAGTCGGCGCGCGGCTGCACGATGCACTGGAACATGGCGGTGGCGGGCCGGCCGCCGGCGCTCGACTGCCGGCTCGTGGCGGGCCGCGCAGCCTCCGCCGCCGCGGGATGCGCAGCGCCCGCGCGCCCCGCGCCCCCGCGCGCCCCTACTCTCCGCCTGCACCCTCCGCCAGACACACTACACCATAACCTTATCATTCTTAACGCCAATACACTGACGCACCAACGCACCCGATAACTAGTAGGTAACTATCCTTGTACCCACCTACCCATTACCCAAAGAGACACGCCACTTTCTAAGACGCGTTGACTGAGCATAATTGACATGAAATCTTAGAATTATCAATCACATTACAAACTAATTGATTCGTTCATTCAGACAACACTCGTTTTCCTTAAGAACGGTCGGAGCTAGTGACCGCGCGACAAAAGAACGTAAGGGCCTGTCGAGTCACCACGAACTGATGAATCACAGAATGACACAATTTAATAGTAAGCAAGGCATCGAGTCTAGACTGCATCGAGCAATAATGTCCACAAATTTAAGTCAGGAAAGGAAAGTTCATGTTGGATTTGTTTATCGCAGTTGGGGTTGTTATGGCTGGTTCACGCTTGCCCTGCAGTCAATAAGACCGCACATTGTATAACCGACTTAATATGAAATTACTCTCAGATTCAGACGAAATTAACTGAAGGGTACGGAACCAAAATGGTCACAATTAACACCTGACTGACGTGCGGAAAGAATATTCGTATAATAATGTAATAAATTATCCTGGGAGCATAAGCCGAAGTCTCGCGACTTTCTTTCTCTGTTTGCAAAAATCAAAAATATACTCCATATTTTCGAAGTTTTGCAATATTATTAAAAGAGCTCGTGAGTGATGGATAATAATTAATTCCCACTTCCTGCAAGAAAAAAAAACAGCCGTGGTGGCACTACGGTTTAAGCAATTGCTTGCAACGCAAGTCCGAATACAGCGTGAGGCAACCAGCATATTTCTGAGAATTAATTCAAAGACGTATGTATAGTGCCTGAGACAACGATTGACACACCATCTCTCACGTTGGCACACAATCATCATCGGTGAAAAGTTTGTGTTGATAACAACACCTCTGCTTGCCCCTTCGGAGAATACAGGTGAGCATAGGAATGTCTTACAAGAAAAATGGCCATGCATCCGAGAAGAATTGATTTATCACAAAGGAAGCGGGCGTCTTGAATGTTGTCTCCATAATTTTTGCCAATAAATCAACAGCTTCATCGGGCATGAAGCTGTTGGATGCTGATGTAGTAGAATTATCATCGTTATAGAAGTGATGTCTTGCAAACTTCTTAACGTTTAATTTTTGTATCACAAAATGAATATTTTTAAAACCTCAGCTTAAATCGATGATGGTAGGCCCCCAGGTAGCATCTTCACTACAACAGTTCGAACGTATCTCATTAGTTTTGTTGCAGTTGATTTAAAGTGGAACAACAAAATATAACGATAGCACGAATTGTAAAGTGGAGCACACGAAAGGGGCAAGTGGCCCGGTGCGGGGAGCGCGGCGCGCAGAACCGGTCGGCGCCGCCGGGGCAAGTAGCGGCGCACCAATGGACTCGCCCGAACACTGCAGCTGGCGGCGGCGCCTTCACGAGCCAACATGGCACCATCACTCAGTAGTGGCGCGGAGTTTGGGCCCACTGAGGCCCATCTACGTACCACCAACACGACGACGGAACTGCTTTACGTTTTACTTAAATTGTTGCCACTTGTGATACCTATATCTACTCAATAGAATTGTTTTAATGTATAGACAGTCAAAATACTCCCTTTATGCGCAAAACCCTAAGTGGCCGAATTATTTTCCGTTAGCAAGTAGAAAAAATCTTCACAAAAACTAATCCAAATAATTGTGATAATTGTAACCAGCTGTGCTAAACGTATCGTCTCATAATAAGCTAGAGATAGGTCACGCACACCGACCGAGATCTCTGAAAAATTGGTGACCGATAGATTCTATGAGGAGTCGAATGGCTCTTCGGGAAGTTGAATCTCCGAAAGCTTACTTCAGGTCTTCATTTGATCTAACAACGTGACTTTACCTCTACCGACTGAAAGAAGAAACTAACAAATAGGTCCGCAAATCCAGGACTCTAGAACATTGTAAAGTTAGTTAAAAATGCATCGATATCGAGCGGAGGCTCATTAGGTTGCAGGCAGCGCGCCGCCGCGCCGGCCGGAAGCGCGCCGGCTCCCGACCCGCTCACTCTAATCGCCATTGTCCTCGCGCCCCGAACCTGCCACCGCTTCGATTGTATGCATATTGCTTACTTACTGCTTCACCATCTACCAATACATAGTCCTTCTTTTGCACCTCAACATAGAGTCTAGAATATGAAAAGCTTTAAAAAAAAGAGAAGGTTCTCAATTCGATTGTCTGTTTGTCCATAATATTTTGCTTGTGCTTCACCAGTTCTCAGAAGCGGTTGTACCGATTTGGATAGTTAAAACTGTAATCTGAAATAGTTCCCGATATATTTTTCATTGGCATATTTTCCCATTATTTATCTTCCTGGCTGGTTTTATCTCACACGTTGGTTGTATCGGTCGACACTCCGACAAAAGTTGGTCATCTCATTTTGTCACATAGCAGCTGCCAGTTTAATATTAATATTAAAATCACCTAAGAAGTGTAGAATTACAATACTATGCATGTATAATAGTTATCACTATATCAGTACACTAATTACTATGTGATCGATCGAATTGAACTAGCGAATGTAATCTAGGCATGATGCACCAAAACATGACCGCATTTGTAACTGTGATCGAGCAAGTCAGTTCATATACTTACTACACAAGTAATATTTTAACTCTAAATTTATTCTATGAATGGCGGCCCCTAAAGCCGCAAAAATAAGATAAGGAGAATTCGACGCTTGAGATGTGATCACAGGCAGCTCAGTTGGCAGAGATACTGCACAGTTTGTAGGGGTCGGGTTCGAGTCCCGCCTCGTGTTCGTATTTTTCCTAGCCATTGTTAAGAACTAAGTAAGAAGGTTAACTAAATGTATTTAGTACTGTTTACTTTCTGAATCTTTTTCAAACGTCAACCAGCAACAGAAATAAATTGTTAGGGACACCGAAATGAACGTGAACGTTTTCTATACTAAATGGCTAGCGTAATGTTCGTGATAGGTAATTAATTCTGGTAACGAGGGAACAGGGGTGCCTGCAGGGTGCGGTCGGCCGGTAATTGGAACTGCGGCCCACAGTCGAGGGCACTGTTCTTACACACACCTTAATTCAGCGTTATTGCGATATTAGTCCAACAAAGAACGATAATAACATAAAATAATCCCTTAGGCTTCGAACGTGCACACAACACCGTCGAGAAATAAATGAAGCAATTTTACAGGTACACGTAGGACGAAATGTAAACAAATGCTTATAAATAGAGCAGCGGCCCAAATGGAACAAGGGGCGTCAGGTGCGTTATTTAAAAGGATGTGGTGCGATGGATAGATACTCTATGCTTATGAAATTCTCATGACATTAAGAAATTCCTACTCTGGGAAAATAAACAAGAGCAGCTTAAGCGAACAAGCAGAATGTCGAAGTATTTCTTAGGACAATGTACCTACAATGATATTAGTTAGGTAGTGTGTGGTGTTAGTGTGGGCGGCGCATGGATCTCGGGATACAGCAGTGCTCCCAATATTTGCAAGGAATTAGTAGAATGGTTGGTTTTGCTCGTTGGTAGAGAGGCGAGCGGTCCGAGGCAGCGCGGGGCAGGCGGTCGGCGCCGCCGCTAAATATAGCCTCGCTCGCTGCGCCCGCCGGCGCCGGCGACACTACTCCGATACTCGCCCGATCATCCTCTACACAACCGCCGACTGCACTGAACGTACCGCCACGTGCCCATACACATTTTATTATTTATTGGCTTTTACCTATCACTTCGAGCGCGTGGAATAAATAGGTACCTATATGAGGCGCAGTATAATAATTTGGATCGTTCGTCGATTTGAGCCACCGTGGTGCGAATCAACGACGACTCCTTTTGAATAGGCTGATTCGAACCATTGTTCCAAACAACACCTTCAAAGAAAGGGTATAGTATATGGGTAAACTGTATATCTGCTTCTATTTCAAAGCTAAAGCACTGAACCGATTTTGGTGAAATTTGGTACAGTAACCAGCTTTGATTAACCCAAGGGCGGTGACAGGATACTTTACACAGACATGACGTATGAGGCGGTAAGGACTGAACAGGTGTGCCGGTTTTAGGACGATTCTTGATTGCTGACTAAGAAAATAACTTTACATTATTACATTACAACATTATCTGTCCTCTCTAAATATGTCAAAACCACACTGACGCCACATGAACATGCTAGGTACATGTACTTAAATTTATTGTTGTCAAGTGGTTCACGTACACGAGGTGAGCACAGTCAGGTGGTATGTGCCGGTCTCATACAAATCAAACAATGGGCCCAAAATTGCAGTAATAATTCATGTAAGTGATGAAGTGACGCACGAACATCACTCGTCCGGCTGGCCAGGGTCGGGGGCAGGCGGCAGCCACCGTGAGACCACAAATCTTAGTCAATCAATTATCATGCTAATGCATGCTGCTAGCCGCGACCGCGCTGGAACAAAGGCCAGCAAACACAAGTGCTTCAATCATGCGCCAAATAAATGGCTTGTTATTCACTTCTATTGAGTACACCATCTTTGACAGAGCACGGTAAATTTTCGACGTTCATATATGCCATCTAAATAAATCCTTTTTACTTAAGCGTTTGAAATAATTTTCCTTTGAATTAGGTTTATTTGAGTAAATCTTGAGTAAACTGAAATTAAAATGAAAATTATTTTACCAATAGAAACCGATTGAAACCCATCGTGTTAGTTAAATTATACGCGGGTGAAACTCCATGGCTAAGCTAGTATATAATAAAATAATACTTAATATAGTTAGAATACAATTAAAGGGCCCTGCATAAAATAATCTTAATAAGGCATAATTAAGGTAGTTTGTATTTGTAATAAATTGTAGACACGGGTGGACTCCCAACAGTGACGGCCGGCTGGCTGGGGTGGTGACTTGGATAACCTATCGGTTAGCACGCCAGTGTTTATTATAGTATATATACAAATTTGTGAGCGCATTGATGCTCGCTCGGAGTAACGTGGTGAAGACTTCTCTTCACCACTGGTGCTGCCACATCAACATATTTACTATACTTCAGTACATTACAGAACTAATATACAATATGCTTAGTTCTATTCGAATTAGTATAAATATGTGTGATGTAGAGAATCATTCATCAAGCCGTCGCCGAAATCCCGATCAGAAGTGTGTGCGCCATTTGCTCACCACATGTGGCTCGCCTCGCCTGTCGAGCGTGCCCCCGCCCGCCGGGTCACACCTACTGTGTGTGTACATCTCTACATCTCTACGGACACAATATGTACATCACCTCATGCTTCACGAGACACTGTCATAAATTCTACTACTCATCACCATTATCGTAATTACGTAACCACCAAGAGATATTTCCCATTTTATGATCTCAAAACTATAGTACTCAAAAATATAGCTAGATATATTACATTTTCAATTAGTACTTATATATAGGTGCTTGAACTTAGATATACTTAATCGTATATTCGGAGTCACACCTAGCCCTTGTGATCATTAGTCAACCTATGACAGTCATACAGCAATACCCAGCATTGCAAAAGGAGAGTTTGGTGAGCAGCAGCAGGATATGCCCAATGCTCCGAGCTTCGGTACTCACGCGCATTACATCACATCATTTATTCATTGGCGGGCACATCCCCACAGCGGATACGTTAAATTATCTCTTGAGACAATAGACCTCGTCGGCCATTAGGGCAACAAGGGCGGGGGCGTCGTGCTGGTTTCAAAAACTCGGGTGTCGCGGTTTGCTGTCCAGTGGTCTTGGAGGCTTGGACGGTATCGGCCTATTATTATTACGATGTTGATGTTATGCTATTAACGTAGATATTTGCTTTTGCAAGCCGATAGGAATGTTCGTTACTAAAGTATTTCATTGATACGCGGTGGGCGGGCGGCGGTCAGCCAGCCGGCGATGTGCGCTCTCATAAACACTAATCCAGCTGTGAATGTCTTATCGTTTAAACAAAAAAAACACGGAATAAGAATATTCTGATCGGTTCCCTATCATTTTGAAAACGTCTATGTTCAGAAATTACTAGAAGAATCACTGTATGTTCTTCCAAAACGTAAAGGTAAATTGGTTATATATGCGCGCAAGGTTGTTTCTCAGTCGTATTATATTAGATTTATTTGTTAAGCCACCACCATCGCTAGCCTCAGAGCTCCATCAGGTACAAGTACGCGACTATCATCCACCATCTGTGAGGGCCTGCCGGGCCCAAGTGCTAGGCACGCACCAAACGCCGCTAATGAAGATGACATGAAGCATGTTATTGATAAGCAACAAAGAGTTGTGAACCCTTAATTGTCCCCTTGCCATTCAACTAACAACCATTGACAACAACTCCTAGGAGTCTGCTAAAGAGATATCCCAATTAGTATAGTATAGTAGCTTAGACAGCAGTCTGTGATTGCAGACCAGACCAAACTGCTTTATATGACTAGGGATCTTTACTAATATTATAAAGCTGAAGAGTTTGTTTGTTTACTTGTATGCACTGTTCTCAGTAAATACTGGTTTGAATTGACAAATTAATAATGTATTGGATAGTTCATTAATGGAGGAAGGCTCCCGGCATTATAACGTCATGCTGAAAACAATATTAAAGCAAAGCAACAAAGGAAAATACAACATAAAAAAATTTGTTTATAAATTAACAATATAGTTTATATTGTTTAATCCTATGGGTTGCTTTACGTAGTGTCCAGAAAAGTAAGTCCCATTTACACTGTGGCCTCTATTAATTATTTTTCTTTGAGGCCCAAATTATCGGGCTGCTATGTGGCAATCCTGATAGTAGCTTGTTTGTATGATATTATTTCTAGTTTGAAAACTCCCTCTAAATTGCACCAGGGTATAAGCTATCTCCGTTTCAAACTTTATCCAAATCTGTTTTGTCATTTGTGTAGAAGTAACAAACTATTGAATTGAGAAATGAAACAATTATATTTTCTAGTAAATAACTAAATCACTTTGCAAGTATTGTAGATGGTGCAAGTGAATGCAAAATTGTGGAATTGGATATCTGGAATCATGAACAAATTAAATTTGTTTTGGTTTATATTATATATATATTTTTAATCATATTGAGTTTATCTGAGTGTAATAGCTACTAGCTATAATGTTGTTACTGTTGTAAATATGTAATATCTATTTTATTGGTTTTTTGATAAACTTTACAAGATATCTAGATGTATGGATAATATGTGCCTTACCAGGGCCAGCACTGAATAAAATATACTTAATATTATTCATGAAACACTCAAATATCTCTAAATAGTTTCATGTAAATTAAAAGGAAATAAATTCATGATAACAAGCATTTGGAATGGTAATTGATTATATAGTAAAATTCTTCCTCAACATTCAGTATTATTGTGTAGTCAGGTATGCACCACTGTCCTGTAATGCATGTGTCACACTTAGAATATGGTGTGACTTAGACAGATTATATAATAAAATTTTTTATCAACTTTTGTGCACTGGAACTGTGTCCATGGGCTTATATATATATTTTTATGATGTATATTGTATTACTCAAAGCTGTAAATTTTTGTTTTTTTAAAAGAGTAATAACTGAGTGTCTTGCCAGGTTCTTCTCAGTAAATGCAACCTTCCGAACCTGGTGGTTTC
Source organism: Watsonalla binaria (assembly GCA_929442735.1). NCBI lineage: Eukaryota > Metazoa > Arthropoda > Insecta > Lepidoptera > Drepanidae > Watsonalla > Watsonalla binaria. Next base: position 95,135 of record OV838930.1, read on the forward strand.
ATGTATAATCCTATGTAATTGTGTCTTTCTAACAATTTGAAAGTATGTACTTTGTAAAAAGTCTAATCGAATAAAGATATTTGGAATTGAAAAAAAATTGAATTGAATATATTATGGACTCAGGCATCCTACTGGAGGCAAAAGTCAACACTGCCAACCACAGCTCTTAACACCAATACTCACAAATTATTAATAACATTAAAATACTGCTTTGAATGAATAGTAAGCAGGACACAAGAATTGTAATTGTGGGAGTACCCAAATATTAAATGACTAACATGCAAGTAAATAATTATTGCAAGCTAACTCCTTTGTATGATATATTATAAACAAAAGATTTCCTCATTATACTCCAGTAGGTAAGTATGAGGTGGAAATTTGAAGAGTATATAATACAGGTTAAAATTTAAGTGAATTCTGCTATTTTTATACGACTACAACACAAAGGAACCCACAGGTGTAAATAACTTGTGAAGATGTAGTAGTAACGCAAACAATGCGCAGAAGATCTTACTGTTGAAAGCGGCGAGCTTCCTGGTGGAGCCGAGGCGCTTCATGGGCGTGCGGGGCTCCATGTCGCGGTCGTCGAGCTCTGGCGCGTCGGGCGCCGTCGGCGTCGCCGCGCCTGACATCCTGCTGCAGACTGCCGACTGCCGACCGCGCTCACTTGATAGCCACCATCACAACACACCACCTATCTTCGCAACACCTAGCTTTCACACACTAACTGCTTACACTGTAGTATCACTCTACTGAAATACCGAATACTATATAACTCACTAAAAAAAGTTATACTGCCTTATTATTACCTATAAAAAGTTTTAGTCGACTTATGTATCCAAAAATACTAAACTTCGCGTTCACTTCAAATTTGTTTGGCTTTATCGTTTTTTTAACACTTTATAAACGGTTTACAAGTTACAAGGGATTAAACGCGGCAAGATTTTATTATTAAATTATTTGTTATCCATTTTAATGCTAAAAGACTACTCCGTCTGACGCCTAAAATAGGTATCAAACCAAACGAAATAAAAATAAAAACGTTACGATACGTTTGTTTGCGAGTAGCAAACCACAGCTTACTCACTCACTACACTAACCAACTAAAGAAAGGAGCAGGCAGGCATAGACTAATGGACAGCGGTAGACTACGACTGACTTACATCCATTATACAAATACGTTGCACTCCAAAGCTAAAAGTTGTTAAAAATTACTTGTTACATCCACAATAGTTCCATCTCCCTTTACACATTAATTCCGTCAATACTCAACGGATAAAATCTCAATCAAGACAAATTTAGTAATTAATAAAATATAATGAATCAATTATTTTTTTGCAAGCCAATGTTGCAAGCATTCTAAATAAATACGCATAATCAATTCGTTTTTGATGCAAACATTTTTCTTTAAGGATCCACAAATGGGGATCATGCAAAAGTTTGACAGGTAAGTAAAAGTAAGGCATAACAGGAAATATGAAATGGGACCTCCGGTGCCCAACAGAGTTACTCCACCTTACAGAATAATAGCAGTCAAAGAATTTGGCAGCTTACAGGAATAAACTTGCTAAAGGTCGCAAGTGATCCTTGAAGTGGAGGGGAACAAAGTGGAGGCACTATCCTAGCCACAGGTAATGTATAAGAAGGCTTGCTATGGTAAGACTAGTCTGCTACTATGTTGACACGGGATCACTGTGTCAACATAGTAGCACTTTTAAAGTAGGCAATAGAATAAAATGATTTTGACAGCGGGGAATCCAATGGGTTCCTCCACATATTTTTGACAATTAACAAGATATTATTCTCAACAATCACTTGACATTGGCGGAATAGTTTTACTTAAGCTCATCGCCATTAAATAAATAAAGGAAAGGAAAGTTGCCGCTTACCATCATCAAACTGATTGTTACCTTTATAAAAAATTATGTGTAATTGACTACTATTTTGAACATGTTTAACTCAAAAGCTACATGACCAATGTTAATAATTTGTTCACCCATAGAAAGCTAAACAGAGGAGCTCGTGGCACAGTTGCTATTGCGCATATCATTCGATCAGCGAAGTTAATCAACCCTAACCCTAGCCAGTAAATGGATGGGTGACCGCCCGAGTTTCCTCTGTGCCTCGGAGAGCACGTTAGCCGTCGGTGCCAATTCATCATCTTTGGCAATCGTTACAGGTCATTCGGAGGCCTAAAATAGTCTGACAACTGGATTAACTCGGATCACAGATTTTCCTCGTAAAAAGGGTTGCGAAGGTCAGATGTCCGTCGCTTCGTATAAAAATCAGGTGATCAGCCGCATCGGGTTGAATCAAGTGCGACTCCAACAATGTATGGGATAAGGCCAGGCGGATGATGAGTTACATGCCACAAATGTTACCCGAGGTTAGAGATTCAAGCCTAATAATTATAATATAATTCACTATCAAATTTCGTTAATTGCAAACATTGCAAATTAGCTCACACGTGCGTAAAATGGTACTCCCAGGTCGATGAGTTGTATAAATTAATGTTCATTCTTAAAAGCAATATATATTTCGGTAGTATTTTAACGATTTTACGTACACGAGTAAAATGTGACCGACCAGTCGGTTTCAAATAGACATGAAATAAGTTACATGACGGGAAAGATTGTAAAATAGTGAAAATTAATTTTTTGAACAAATTGCTCTAAATGTACCAACTTACTGGTAAGCTCAGCGACCCATAATGAGTCTTGGACCTTATAATAATTTTATAGTGCTTAGTAAACAATGAATCACCAGATGATAATTAAAAAAATTACCTTTGGGGAACCCCATAGTAGATATTTGAGGGTTAAGAATGTAGAATATTAAAAAAAAACGAAGTTTGTCGTATATTATCGTAAAAGTATATTTATAATCAAGGTTGTGCCGGAACCCGCCAGTGCGGGTCGGGTCGAGTGGCAGCGGCGGAGCGGTCAGGAGTAGAGGCGCAGCGTGTGGTCGGCGCCGGCAGCCAGCAGCCAGGGTTGCGTCGGATGCCAGCGCAGCCCCAGCACGCACAGTCCGTCGCGCCGCTCCGGCGCCGCCAGTTGCTTCAGCGGTACTAGTGTCGGGTTTTGTAGCAGATCGCTGGAACATAACAGATAGCGGCGAATAGTTTCATCTTCAACATTTTAGTCTCATGTGCAAAAGGTGCCAGTGGTTCCTTATTAGCGTGTCTATGGTGTATTTATAGGTTACTTCACATTTATTATATTTTTCAGAATATAATTTATATTTTGTTATATCTGTCGTAAATCATTCCCTACTGAAAAACGTTAAAAATGAGAACTCCGAAAATTACAAACAGGACATTAATATCTAATTAACGATTCTCGTCCCTCTCGTTCACAAGTATGCCGGTTTGGTTTGATTCTTAGAGTTGTTGGGCCTGTTTGGTTAGCGGAATTTGAGCGTTTTTGTACGTAGAATGCGTGTGACGAGTGGAGTGGGGAGTGGCTCACTTGTAGACCATGCCGTGCGACACGACGAGGCGCGCGTCGTCGCCGGCCGAGGCGAACAGCGGGTAGCGGCGGTGGAAGGCCACCGACCGCACCGCGCCGCCGTGCAGCCGCAGCGTCTGGTACGGCTTCGACGACAGCTCCAGGTCGAACCTGCGCACACAACACGGTTGTCTAATACTCGCCGACGAACGTCGATGCCGATGCTGAGACACGGTCCAGCGAGGTGACTGACCAGATGCACTTGCGGTCGTAGGAGGCGACGAGCAGGTTGTCCCCGGCGGGATGCACGGCCAGCGCGCTGATCCACTGCGCGCCCGTCAGCAGCTTGCGGACCAGTTCCTGCTTCACCAGGTCGTACACGCGCACCACTCGCTGCGTCTGTCACACAACACACACGTGAGTCCCGCCCGCGCGCTGCGACCCGCTGGCCCCGGTGGACCCGCTGGCCCCGGTGGACCCGCTGGCCCCGGTGGACCCGGTGGGGTGTACTCACGGCCACGAACAGCAGCGGCCTCGTGGGATGGAAGGTGGCGCACTGCACCAGCCCCTTGCAGCGCGAGAACGGCAGCTGGCTGCGGCGCCGCGATACCTGCACATATACACCACGTTACACGCGCGATCACTGAATTGTATATAATAGATGTCGCCATTTTCTTCAACGTTATTTGGTGTTTTGGAACAAGTCATTATTACTTTAAATTGTGTGATCTTGATCCGATTTTTACTACCATGTAGAAGTTGGATTCCGATGCTTTTATAGCTTATATATAAAAATAGCTCGATATTATATTTATAAAAAGTTGAGGAATTTTAACGTATTGTAGAGTAGTGCAGTGTAGTGGGCAGCGTGACGCACAGGTAGTCTCCGCGCGCGTGGGGCCACGTGTAATGTATGGGCAGGCTGGTGGCCAGTATACCTGGTGCACGAGCACGGCGCGCGCGGCGGCGTCCCGCAGCGTGACGCACAGGTAGTCTCCTCGCGCGTGGGGCCACGTGTAATGTATGGGCAGGCTGGTGGCCAGTATACCTGGTGCACGAGCACGGCGCGCGCGGCGGCGTCCCGCAGCGTGACGCACAGGTAGTCTCCTCGCGCGTGGGGCCACGTGTAATGTATGGGCAGGCTGGTGGCCAGTATACCTGGTGCACGAGCACGGCGCGCGCGGCGGCGTCCCGCAGCGTGACGCACAGGTAGTCTCCTCGCGCGTGGGGCCACGTGTAATGTATGGGCAGGCTGGTGGCCAGTATACCTGGTGCACGAGCACGGCGCGCGCGGCGGCGTCCCGCAGCGTGACGCACAGGTAGTCTCCTCGCGCGTGGGGCCACGTGTAATGTATGGGCAGGCTGGTGGCCAGTATACCTGGTGCACGAGCACGGCGCGCGCGGCGGCGTCCCGCAGCGTGACGCACAGGTAGTCTCCTCGCGCGTGGGGCCACGTGTAATGTATGGGCAGGCTGGTGGCCAGTATACCTGGTGCACGAGCACGGCGCGCGCGGCGGCGTCCCGCAGCGTGACGCACAGGTAGTCTCCTCGCGCGTGCCACGCCAGCCCCGACAGCGGCCGGAAGTGGCTCACGGCCAGCCGCACGCCCAGCGCCCACTGCGTCGCATCCACCTGACACACACGCACACACCACAACCACACATGTTTACACTCATTCCTTTTTAAAAGTGGGGGCAATACAAATTGTTTATTGTATTGTTCAGCAAGACGCGGTGAATAACGGTGAAAGAAACATTGATTACAAAATTTTTGTCCGATGTAACATTAGTAGATATTTACGAGATCGACAACGGGCGATGCCCCTGGTATTGCAAGCGGCCATAGGCTGCTACTACTTAACAGGTGGGCGTTTGTTTGCCACCATAGTGGTATAAAAGAAAAAAACGTTTTTCCGTATAGGTACCGTCGGGTGTTATGAGCGCGGACTTTAAATGAGCAATAGTTACTATTATAAGTCTTCCTCTTTATGTCTGTATGACGGGATGCGGATAAAATAACAAAATACAAATTGCGCCTTGCAAGTTAGTAGGGGTCTGCGATAGCACCTGCAGGGCGTGGTGTAAGGCACGGTGTGCACAGTGTACCTGTTCCCAGGTGGCGGCGGCCGCCGTGCGCGCGTCGACGGCGGGCGCGGCGGGCGGCGGGTCGGCCAGCAGGCGGTCGGCGGCGGGCCCCCGCGCGGCGGCGGCGGGCCGCAGCAGCACGAGGCGCGCGCCGGCCGCGACCGCCACCAGCGGCAGGCCGGCGGGCGCCCAGCCCACGGCGGCCACGGACGCGCCCAGCGCCACGCTCTGGACGCACCGCCCGCTGCTGCCCTCCCACACTGACGCACACACACACGCAATCACGGACACTGGTTAATTACATATCACATTTTGATAATTCGTGATCTTTCAGTTTCATCTACTAATTTGTAATGGTAGCATACATTTTTGGCAACAATTTAAATACTGAATAATATTTTTTTGTATAAAAAGCCGAAGAAATTACAAAAAATGTATAGGAGCCATCGGTGAAATATAATATTTAGATGCATACCCTTGACCGTGCCGTCGTCCCCCCCGGACACGATGTACTGGCCGCTGGGGTCGTAGTCTGCGCTCCGCACGGCCCCGGAGTGTCCCCGCAGGCACAGCGCCTCTCCCGTGGGGAACGGCTGCAGCTCGCGAGGGGACGGCAGCCGCGGGACCAAGTCCTCTGGCCGGATCGTCAGCTGGACAACACATACGCACATTCTTCAGACATGACACCCCTTTGCTGGAGATGTGAAATATCATACGTTCCTCTGACTCGAAAAATAAATACTCACTGTGGTTAGATCAATTACATCACAATCTAAACTACCATGGCAGCTGCACAACGCTTATTGGACGTGCTCCACCAAGGGGCGATTTGGTTGTTTAGTTGTAGTCAAACAAACATACATTCTCTTTCATTGTGCGTCCTGCACATATTTGCAATCAGATAACAGTGATATATTCTATTTCTGTATTGGATTAACTTTAGAAAGACGATCGCTAATAAATAGTTAATGACGTTCAAATTTGTATATTCTTCTCATAAAGATTTCATTTAAAATAAGGGCGTTGAGTGAGTAGATCAGGCGGCCTACACACTAGTTCAGTGAAAGCACAAAACCACAAGCGCGGAGATGTAACGGACAGTACCCGCATCTTGATGGCCCGCGGCGCGAGGTAGAGGTCGAGGCAGCGCAGGAAGCGCTCGCGGGTGAAGCGCGGGTAGGCAGCCACGGCGCGCAGGCTGCTGTGCTGGGTAGGCAGGAACGTGTACTTGCGCTTCCACGGCGTCTCGCTCAGCGCCTCCCACTCCTTCATCTGATGACGGACACCGGCACACGTGTAACACACACTATACATATTATGAACTTCCTACAAACATGGCCGAATCCAGAAACAAATCGTTCGAAATTACGCCCACACAGACGCGTGCATCTACTCTATCGTGTGCGACGTGTGGTATAGTGTGAGACGTGCGTACCTCCTGTTTGTCGAGCAGGTACTCGGGCGGCGGGTTGTAGCTCTCGGCGTGCGAGGGCGGCGCGCGGCGCGGGGCGGGCGGCGCGCGGGGGCGGGCGGGCGGCGGGCCCGCGCCCCACAGGTCGTAGAACTGCCTGCAACACACTGCGCTGCTACACCTGCACCGGCCGCCCCGGAGCAGCGGCCGGCCTACATACCTCTGCCGGCGCTGGCGGCGCTCGGCGGCGAGCTGCCGGCGGGTCTTGGCCCAGCCCATGCGCAGGGCGTGCACCAGGCGAGCCACGCGGCGCTGCTCGTCCCGGGAGGGCAGGAACGACCGCTTGTGGTCGGGGAACGCGCGCACCGGCGTCGACAGCACCTCGCGGCTGAACCACTCCACCCACGGCTGGGACACAACACACCCACATATATATATATATAACGTTCCAACCACCCCCCCCCCCTATCTGTACTATTGAAGTAGCATTTTAAAAATACAGAAGATTGCTTTCATACAGCTAAATTTAAAAAAAACTTACATTGAACACGCACAGTTCTTGCAAAGATTACTTTTCACTACAGCGCCTGACCGCCATAGTGATTTACAATCAGTTGACAATCGTGGATCAATGGTGGGCGTTAATATTAGTGGTGATGAGAGTGGACCTTATCGGCCCCTCTCGGCCCCAGGCGGCGGGCGCGGGGAGCAGCTGACCTTGTACTCGTCGTGGTTGGGGTCGGGCAGCTCTCCGCGCCGCAGCCGCTGCAGCAGCACGAGGTCGTCCTTGCTCAGCACCACGTCCTGGCCGGTGCTGGGGTCCACCACGGTGCGCCAGAACTCTGGGTCCTCGCACTTCCTGCACACACACACAATACATGCTGCAGTCGCCTACACGGACTAAGACACCTGCTGCGCAAACATACATAGCAAAGCAGTATTCAATTAATCGATGTAGTTTCTCGTCGTTCTCTACAATGAACTAATAACCCGCTCACACTTTGCTTAACAATTGTTCATCTATTACAAGAAATTTACTTTCCTCTACTGCCTATCCATATGGGTAAAGATCCGTAAATTAAAAGAATGATACGTCCAAACAATCAACATTATTATATATAACAAAACAGAAAACATTATTCTGATTGAGAAGACATATATCCTTACGATTTTTTACTTTTTATTTTGCTATCGCTTACAATATGTCACATGGCACAATTATTTACAGTTGAATGTAATTATGGTAAGTGTTAGGATAAATTACTTGAGAAATTCGTCGATGTGGTCCCTCTGGGGCGGCTTCATGATGCGCCTGGCGTCGAGGTCGTAGCCGAGATGCGGGTAGTCGCGGTACCACCACATGGGCACGTCGCCCGCCGTGTTCAGCCGCTCCTCCTCGTCCGATGAGTCGCCCGACGAGTACTCGTCTACACACACAACACTCTCGTAACAACATACATAGCATAGGGGTAGGTAGGCAGAAGTGTACTTATGTACACCCACATTTCACCAGTTATACATAGACCCATGTAATAGGGGTGAGCTAATTTCTATTAAATGGGCACAAATTACACATACAACAGCAGGCTGATACTGATTAATTGCAGGTAGAGACACCCAATCACACTCCGCCGCCGACCCGGGGATCTAAGCCAGCCCTCACAATATTGCAATACATCCATGATTGCCTCAACCTAATATTGGCACAATATGTTACAACTCATGTTGTGTTGAAAACAACACTCAAAAATAAAATGTTTCATATGAAACTGCATCACTCATTGATGTTGCAGTTCACAAATAACAAACATGTTAGTGAATGACAGTCAATGCAAGTACCCTTCTCCTTGACCGGCACAGTGGAGACGCTGGTGCTCTGTATTGAGTCAGCGAGCTTGTCGATGCTGTCTTTGGTCTCAGCTCGTTTCTGCTTGCTCTGCTTGCCCTTCAGTGTCCTTTGCGTAGTGTTCTTCCGGGGACTGGTGGTGGCAGTGTCGCTGGAGCTCTGCCCGGGGCCGGACTCGGCGCCGCTGTCCACGCTGCTCTCTTGGCCCGAGCCCTCCTCACTCTTATCATCTTCATCATCATCAGCTTCAGAGTCTGTGAGTTCCTACAATAAATATTGACAATATTTAAAATTATTTAACTTTTTAATCTGATGATTTACAAAGCTTCTAAAAAAATACAGTGGAATAAGCATCATTTGAAGAATTCCATAAATTTAAACATAATGTTTACCTGTATGTATGTAGTAATACCATGGAACACATTGCACCGGTCCCAAATAACATGAGATGAGGGCAGGAGAATGATGATGATGATCATGTAGTTACAGCATAAAGATGATCTGAACTCTTGTTAGAGTTCTAGGAAAAAATCATCATGACCAGACACTTTGTATATAAATGACAATTATATTTTAAGTAATAACTAAACACTTTGTCTGTAACATAACATTATAATGCCTAGATGATATAAGTTATTTGAATATTGGTTAGTCCTATTTATTGGAGAACTTTTCAAATAATCAATTTATCACTATGATACTTACTGAAGACTCATCAGATGCATTCCCATCCTCATCATCACCAAGGGTGGAGTCATTGTCATCACCAAACAACACCTCCTGAAATGCCACATTCAATAAAACAGTAACACCATCAGTTTATCATAAAACTAAGCCGTGGTGGCCTTGGGGTTTGAGTAGTCGCCTACTATGCAAGCGACACAAGTTCAAATCCCAGTGAGGCCTGTACCAATGAGTTTTACTACAAAACTTATATACAGTGATTTCACACCACAAGCATTACGGTGAAGGAAAACATCATGAGGAAACCTGCATATTTCTGAGAAGTAATTCAAAGACGTATGTATAGAAGAAAGAATTATGTATAGTGCCTGAGATGGCGATAGACTCATTATATGTCACATTGACACTTAATCAAATTCAGTGAAAAGTGGGTGTTGTGATTACAACACCTCTGCCTACCCCTTCCGGGAATACAGGTGTGAGCATATGTATGTTTATCATAAAAACATTCAATGATCAATACTTTTCTAACTTGTACACATAATGCCTCCGATCCAAGCCTATGTCGGTCCATCCTAGAAGCCCATTCGAAATATTGATGGAACAGTATTTGAAATAGGACAAGCTATTACATCCTACAGACAAGCTGTTATATCTATATCAGTGCTCAACATTTTCTAAATTAAGTTTATAAAGTATTGATGTTATCATGCCCTCATAAGTCATGATGGTACCTGTATCTGCTAAATAAGTATATAAACATGTATGAACAGAGACAATATTGGCAATACTTGGGTACATATTGGGACATGCTTTATGAAATTAGAACCACTAAAATATCCAAATTAATTACACTACATAAATAACATAACTGACATCAGTCTCGTGGTCTGAGGCTTCTCCCTCTCCCTCGTGCTCCGAGTCCGTGTCGTCTCCCTCCACGATCAGCTCCCCAACTGGCCACTCTTCGTCCTGACTGCTGGAGCCCTATAACGTGGTGCATTACTTGTACAATAACTTCATACATCTGCTATATGAAATTGTTAATTTAAGGTTGGCAAGGTTTGTTAACAATTGATGTAAGTCAACAAACAGTTGAAAATATTTTATTAAATCACAAAACTATACCTCATTGTCAGCCTTTTCCACTGTATCTTTTGAGTCACTTGATAACTTTCTTTTCACTAATCCAGTTCTTAGAGGAGGCATTTTATTGAATGCGCATACTTCTCTTTATTATAACTAAATGATAAACTATGTTGATGAAAATAGTATAAATTTAACCACACTTTTGATGTCAATCAATTCGTACGACGATAAATTAATAAAATTCAAAACTAAACGCACGTGTATGTTGTGCTGTTTTTGCCACAGATATATAATATATTGGAAAGGAGTGATGTCATAGTCATGTCTTATTTTTGGTGTTCTCTTCTTATTATTAAGGAAATATCATAGATAAAAAAAATGTGGATAAAAAATTTAATAATGCAAGATTTTAATTAATTTTACTTGGGTCTACCTGTTCCTTATATTTGCAATGATTTTAAGCAATGTGTTATAAATATTTCGCATAGTTATTTCAAATTAAATTAAATAGAAAAATTAGGCAGTGTGATGGTTGATGGTAGTCTAAATAAACGAACGTAATTAAAAAAAAATCAAACATCAACAAAAGTTTTATTGTATTATAGGTTATTTTTATGTGCGGATAGAATAATTTGGAACTAAAAAACGGCAAGTAAAGCCAGTAATGGGAGTATATAATAATTAACTTTATATGAAAAACTATTTCATAACAAATAAATAAACATTTAGTGATCGCGGAGCACAATGTTCCGGCATATAATTAAGGTTTTTGAACCCATCAGAAATCAATTGGTAAGGTTGAGTATAGACATGTCATTTATGTACCCATTTTATTATTTTGAATAGCATAGTCCAAACATCTTTTATTTCACATTCTCGATTAATTTGATTGTTGGTTAGAGAGCAGTCGGTGGCAAGGGGGCCGGGGACAGTGCGTTCGAGCGCAACTGTGTGAGCAAGGAGCAGCAACTGACCGAGCTGCTGAAGCGCGCGATGCCAGGCATCACCTTCGTCAGCATTGAGGATATCTCCGGCGGTTGCGGCGCCATGTATGAGGTCAGTACACATCATATTCATATACTTGTTTGGGTGAACTACCGATCTTATGATTGCCCTATATTGACTGTAATATAATTTTACTTATGCATACAAGGAAGGAAATGTGTCTTACACTATAAAGGGCTCTGAGGTTACAAACAATATAATTATTATGATCTATGATATCTATTTAAATGAGCCTGCCCCACTCACTGCAGGTGGCACACAATTTTTTCTTGTTAATGGTACAGGTCCCATTACAAGTGAATGATCATTCGAGGTCAGCGCTCATAACTTGTGATGGCACCTGTACTTAGATGTATTTCCTCTTCTGAATACATTCTGTCTAAATCAATTTGATGAATAATTTTCTTTTACAGATAAGCATAGAAGCAAAAGAGTTTATAGGTCTTTCAACAGTGAAGCAGCACCGCCTAGTGACTGACACCCTCAAGAGTGAGATTGCAGAGATGCATGGCGTCCGCATACATACCACTCCAACTAAACAAACATAATGACATGTTGCTGTATTGTAAATAAATGGCTTAGTTTTATTAGACTGTATAAAATAGCTTTGTAATTTGAAATTGTTGTTTACTGTTACATAAATAATTTAAAAAATTCACATAAAATTTTGTTATTGTTGAAATGTATAGTGTTAGTATATATTTTATTCCAGGTCAGTTTTAGTTGAGGATTTTTGTTATTAAAATATACCTGAGCTGAGTTGGCATGGTAAGTTGTAAGTTAGGAACATGAAACATTCTATTTAAAAAATACTAGAATTACATAAATTTTTGAACTATCTTTTAGTTATGTAAGGAGTTTTCCGCTACAATATATGGTCGGCTGGGCGTCGTACAGTTCGCTAGTTGAACTACCGATAGAACTGCTTAACTGGGTAAAATAAACGAAATGACGACCCATCTGAAGGGAGGATTACTCATACAGAAAGCTTAAGTATAGTACCAGTTATTATAAATTGAGTATCAATCTCAATTATACGGAATTGATACATTCAAGATAAACCTTAATTTTGTGTCTAAAACCGAAATTCGACCTCGAAGTCGCTCGTTGGTGAGAACACGGCTGGCCACATCAGTTGTAAATCTAGAATTAATTATCCTTTCTCATTGTTCAAAAATAGACAAGAAGATAGTAAATTAAGATTTATAAAAGAATTAATGAAAGCAAACTATGTTATAATTAGTCTACAGACCTTAAAATTTGCGAAATATGGTAACTTCATTCATAATGAAAAAATAAATGCTGATATTTTTAATATGTGGTTAAAATATAACTGCAGTACTTAATTAGATAATTAAGTTAATATTTACATGCCCTAAAATTACCATATTTCATGTGAATAAATTTTATTTCTATTTCATAGACAAAAAAATACACGTATTGGTAGTATAGGTAATGCTCCTTTTGCCTTTTCTTATTATGATGTACTGTAAAACAAAATCAAATATTGTTCTTTCAAAACCAAAATGGCGCTTAACCTAAGTGTCAAGATACACCCAGTAGTTTTATTTCAAATTGTGGACGCATATGAACGACGCAATGCCGATTCACAAAGAGTTATTGGGACTCTGCTGGGTAATTATTTCTATAAAGTTAATTTTATTATATTCCTTTGTTAAATCCATGTTGCTAGAAGTTGATGTCATCCTAACTAACATTCGATTACAGATTGGTCTCATCCGTTTATAATGCTTTAACCATGGGATACGATGCATTAATGTGATATCTTGTAGAAAAGCTGCAAATATAGATGATACCTGACAATGGAACTTTAGAAGTTGCATTTGTTTGTGTATGATTTGGAGGTTATGTTTTGAGGTTTTGGTTATGATTGTCAGGTACCAGCGACAAGGGAGTGGTGGAAGTGACCAACTGCTTCTGCGTGCCTCACAAGGAGCATGCAGATCAGGTGGAAGCCGAGCTCAACTATGCTATGGATGTGTATGAGTTGAACAGAAGAGTTAATGCTTCCGAAAGTATTGTTGGTAAGTGTTGCTGTCAGTACTTTATTATGATACCGCAATGTATCCATGCTACGTACAAATATGATGTAATCACAGCTGTATCCCATGAGGGTTGGCAGAGACCACTTTGCGCCATATGCTTGCATACTTTTTGCTTTGTCTATGTTCATGCATTCCTTCATACTACCACTTAAAAGCGGTTTCCTTAAACCCTTCTGGGAAGGTGTGATATAATTAAATGCAAGTGTTGCTGCCTGTCTGCTCTCTGTCTATAGTAAATAAACTATCATAGCTGAACTAATTTTGGTGAATTTGGCCCGGGATAAAAAAAACAACATGCAGACAATGTAGCTGTAAACGCTAGTCATGTTATAAATAGTGATTTGTTTTACGACAGTTAACTGTAGCTGTTAATAAACATTAATGTTTTTTATTGAGACAAAATTTTAATATTTCATTTTAAAATAAAAAAATATAGATGCCCCGTAGGTCTATTGGTTGTCTCCTTGTCTTCCTATACTCTTTCGTAGACATATTTATGTCTAATACGGTGTAATCTAGCATTATTGTTGACTTTTTAGAATTATACAATTTAACAGTTACCAAATTTTTATCACAATATAAAAACATATATTACTTTGACTGTCTATATATGGCATCAGAATGTGGGTTGAAGGGAATCAGGTGTAAAGGGTTTGAGCCTTTGTCTTTAACTAAGTTGCTCAGGGGGTGTGTTGGATATAAGGAAAAACTTGTATGGTGCTGAAAGTCTAGATTGTAGTCCTGTTGGTAGCCAGAAGTGGAAGAGGGCTTAAAAATATCACATAATCTGACAAGGGCTTAGCTGTTACTGCAAACTGCACCACACATTTGCAATGTGTCAACATGCAGTGTTATCGGCCAGACTTCATTGCACATTCCTCAACAGAGGTAGTGAGCACCACAGGGCGTAGCAGTGAGAGCCTTTGTGTCAGGTTGGTGGGCGACGGGCAACGAGGTGACGAACCACTCGTCGGTGATCCACGAGTACTACGCGCGCGAGTGCCGGTCGCCGGTGCACGTGACGCTGGACACGGGCCTGGGCGGCGCGCGCATGGGGCTGCGCGCCTACGTGTGCGTGGCGCTGGGCGTGCCGCGCGGGCGGCCGGGCTGCATGTTCACGGCCGTGCCCGCCGCGCTGGCCAGCTACCCGCCCGAGCTGGTGGGGCTGCAGCTGTGCCACGCCACGGGCGGCCGCCGGCCCGAGCCGCCGCCGCGCGACCTGGCGCTGGTGCGGGCCGCCGCCGCCCGCCTGGCGCGCCTGCTGGCGCAGCTCGAGGCCTACGTGGACGACGTGCTGGCCGGCGCCGCGCCGCCCGACGCCGCCGTGGGCCGCCGCCTGCTGGCGCTCGTCAGCGAGCTGCCCAGCCTCGCCGCCGACACCTTCGCCGACGCCTTCGCCGCCGGCGTCAAGGACCTGCTTATGGTACACCTTATTCCTGTCAGATAACAAACAAAAAAAAAACAAGCACAATGCCTAACATTATAACTAGCTATTTTATATCATTACAGTTATAAACATTCAGTAAAGTATTATTGTATTCAATATGAATGAGTTTGTTGCATGTCCAGTTGTTATGCAGTGTGTATTATGTGGCAGGTGATGACTCTGGCGCAACTGATCAAGACCCAGCTGCAGCTCAACGAGAAGCTCACACTGCTCACCTCGCAGTGAACACCACTCGCCCCCCCCCCCCCCCCCACTACCAGCTCTACCGGTACTACCATCAACGTTATGAGGAAACTAAATAAACACTATTTTATATATTTCAACACTTTATTTCATCAAGTTCCTCGGCAAACAATCACCTATAGCTATATAATTAACATTAACATGGTCAATAGTCTTTTTGGACGTAATTGATTGTGTAAAGGCGGCATATATCAGTCGGGAGGTAGCAGCCGGCCGTCGCGGTGGCAGCGCCATAGCCAGGCGGGGGACACGTGCGCTGCGGCTCCTGGCCCCCCGGGACCCACCCAGTAGTCCGCCGGCTCGCCTTCAGACTCCTGCAGCATTTTTATGGAACTAATATAACTGTCAAAAAATACCAAATATCTATCAAAAACGTTTATGGTTATTTAAGCTAAGCGTATGCTCACGGACAGGTGATGCAGGTCGCTTTGAACCTCTTTAAGCTGCCTCGGACTCTATCTTAGTGTGAGGCTTGGTATATTTGGTTGGCCATACATAAAGCGCATGGATACTGGCGAAGGTGGTCACCTGCAGTACGAGTCCGCCGTACGCCCGAATATAGCGCGTCAGCAGCGCCTTGTCCCCCGCAGCGCCCACCACGAAGGTGCGGCCCTCGAACAGCGCGGGCAGGCCGGGGCCCCGCGGGGGCCGGGGGGGCACGTCGCCCTCCAGCGTGTCGGCCGAGTCGCTGTCCTCGGGGGCCTCGCTCGCGACGTCGCTGGCCGTTCGAACCGGGGAACCGACCTCGCGTTGCTTTTGTTTCCGCAGCACTTCTTCAATTTCGTCGTCAGTGTCGCAATCTAGAGGTACAGTAAATGTAGTCGGAAGAATTATTGGCTCGTTCGCCCGGAGAAAAGGCAAGGGAGCGGTTCGACTGCAAATGGGATAATTAAAGGTTAACCACACGACTCGGGGGCTGGGACAAGCAAGGGTCAAGTCTTGTTCGAACCGACCTGAAGGCTGGGGTGGTGTAATGTCGGAGGCGGGCCGGTCCCAGTGGGCGGGCGGCTGCAGCTGGTGGCGGGGGTCGGAGGCGGGCCGGTCCCAGTGGGCGGGCGGCTGCAGCTGGTGGCGGGGGTCGGAGGCGGGCCGGTCCCAGTGGGCGGGCGGCTGCAGCTGGTGGCGGGGGTCGGAGGCGGGCCGGTCCCAGTGGGCGGGCGGCTGCAGCTGGTGGCGGGGGTCGGAGGCGGGCCGGTCCCAGTGGGCGGGCGGCTGCAGCTGGTGGCGGGGGTCGGAGGCGGGCCGGTCCCAGTGGGCGGGCGGCTGCAGCTGGTGGCGGGGGTCGGAGGCGGGCCGGTCCCAGTGGGCGGGCGGCTGCAGCTGGTGGCGGGGGTCGGAGGCGGGCCGGTCCCAGTGGGCGGGCGGCTGCAGCTGGTGGCGGGGGTCGGAGGCGGGCCGGTCCCAGTGGGCGGGCGGCTGCAGCTGGTGGCGGGGGTCGGAGGCGGGCCGGTCCCAGTGGGCGGGCGGCTGCAGCTGGTGGCGGGGGTCGGAGGCGGGCCGGTCCCAGTGGGCGGGCGGCTGCAGCTGGTGGCGGGGGTCGGAGGCGGGCCGGTCCCAGTGGGCGGGCGGCTGCAGCTGGTGGCGGCGGCCGGCGCGCGCCACGGCCTGCAGCCACTCCCCCCGCGCCGCGCGCACGGCGCGCCCCCCCTCCGCCGCCTGCTGCAGCTTGGGGGTGCGCGGGAATGCGCAGCTGCACACATGTAAAAGAACTCCGTAACGAATACTTTGCAGGGGGAGCGAGTGATCATGCTAATCCCCCAGCAAAGGGAAGATCTTTCCGCCAGGCGGGTGTCACGCCTGGGGATCTGCGGCACCAACAAAAAAATATGCGCTCATAAATTCCTATTGCGCGATTTAGGTTCTTATTAACAATAAATTTATAATTTAAAACAGTATTTTATTGTGGGGTGAGGAAAGTCACCGGTGCTTCATGGGGGCCAGAATGAAACTGAGGCGATGGCCGAGTGTAAAGTAGTGGGATTCCTTTATTGTATCTCCGAGGCGGACGGCCACCTTGAAGTATAAGGAGCCGTGTCGTACATGAGGTGCGTGCAGGCGGGCGTCCAGTGCGGCTCGCAGCGCGCGCCGAGGCGGACGGCCGGCACGTGCCATCAGACGGCCACCTTGGAAGTATAAGGAGTCGTGTCGTACATGAGGTGCGTGCAGGCGGGCGTCCAGTGCGGCTCGCAGCGCGCGCCGAGGCGGACGGCCGGCACGTGCCATCAGACGGCCACCTTGGAAGTATAAGGAGCCGTGTCGTACATGAGGTGCGTGCAGGCGGGCGTCCAGTGCGGCTCGCAGCGCGCGCCGAGGCGGACGGCCGGCACGTGCCATCAGACGGCCACCTTGGAAGTATAAGGAGTCGTGTCGTACATGAGGTGCGTGCAGGCGGGCGTCCAGTGCGGCTCGCAGCGCGCGCCGAGGCGGACGGCCGGCACGTGCCATCAGACGGCCACCTTGGAAGTATAAGGAGTCGTGTCGTACATGAGGTGCGTGCAGGCGGGCGTCCAGTGCGGCTCGCAGCGCGCGCCGAGGCGGACGGCCGGCACGTGCCATCAGACGGCCACCTTGGAAGTATAAGGAGCCGTGTCGTACATGAGGTGCGTGCAGGCGGGCGTCCAGTGCGGCTCGCAGCGCGCGCCGAGGCGGACGGCCGGCACGTGCCATCAGACGGCCACCTTGGAAGTATAAGGAGCCGTGTCGTACATGAGGTGCGTGCAGGCGGGCGTCCAGTGCGGCTCGCAGCGCGCGCCGAGGCGGACGGCCGGCACGTGCCATCAGACGGCCACCTTGGAAGTATAAGGAGCCGTGTCGTACATGAGGTGCGTGCAGGCGGGCGTCCAGTGCGGCTCGCAGCGCGCGCCGAGGCGGACGGCCGGCACGTGCCATCAGACGGCCACCTTGGAAGTATAAGGAGCCGTGTCGTACATGAGGTGCGTGCAGGCGGGCGTCCAGTGCGGCTCGCAGCGCGCGCCGAGGCGGACGGCCGGCACGTGCCATCAGACGGCCACCTTGGAAGTATAAGGAGCCGTGTCGTACATGAGGTGCGTGCAGGCGGGCGTCCAGTGCGGCTCGCAGCGCGCGCCGAGGCGGACGGCCGGCACGTGCCATCAGACGGCCACCTTGGAAGTATAAGGAGCCGTGTCGTACATGAGGTGCGTGCAGGCGGGCGTCCAGTGCGGCTCGCAGCGCGCGCCGAGGCGGACGGCCAGCGCTCGCAGCGCGGCGCGCCGCGGATTGACGTACCCGCTCAGGGACACCACCACGCCCGACAACACGCGCCCGCCCGTCTCTGGGGACAAGTCACGGCACTTATGAACGTTGGAGAACTGACCACCGGCTCGGAAACTAGCTTTCCGAGAAGAACCGGCAAGAGACTCGGCTGGCATCGTATGCATATAATTACGTAACAAATCATTATTACAATAAAATTCAAATAAAATTAATCACAACAGTGAAAATTGTATAAAATTGTAGCTACAATGAAATCAAATCACAATTATTATGAACCCCTAGATACTAGAGTGCGTGTCATCTTTCAAGTGTGATAGAACTAGCGGCTTAGTTTCGAATCAAACTTCATAAAAAAATATATTTATCTTAATTTGAAAATACTTTTAGAGGATAAAAGGAATACAATTTAGAGCATTTAAGCTGTGTAAAATAAATATATATGCTCATGCAGAGGAGTTGTAACAACAACACCAACATTACATCAAATATGATTTGTCAATGTGACAGATGGTGAGTTAATTGCTGTCTCGGGCTATACATACGTTTTTGAATTACTTACTTCTCAGACATATGCAAGTTTCCTCACGGTGTTTTCTTTCACCGTAAAGCACATGGTGTGAAATCACTGCACATAAGTTTTTAGAAGAACTCATTGGTACTGAGATTCGAACTTGCGAGCGAACAGGCGACTGCTCAAACCCCGAGGCCACCACGGCGCTCATATGCTATGTTCAATTCAATATGATATCACATCGTCCAACCTTTATCGCGTCCCCCGCCCCAGCCGTCCCCTGCCAGGCGCTGTCTCTTCGCGTCCCTCTCATCTCGACCTGTATTCGACTCGCGTTCCTCAGATTTTCTGCGCTTGTCTTTTCTGTCAGATTGTTCGTGTCGTGTCGTCCGTGTGTCATTGGTGTCGCTGCGACGATGTGTCAGTGAGGGGCGAGCTCGTGGAGAGGCTTCAGGAGTAACTGTTGCTCTTCTAACCTCTGCTTTGGCAATGGGTGTCTTTTTCAACTTTGTAGATGACTCGCACACGTTCTTCAAGGCTTGCGAGGTTGCCTGCCTTATTTGTGTTTCTATGAATAATGAACAATGAGATTATTCAGGCCATTCTACAACAATTTTGTAATATATTGTTCAGAGATAAGTGTACACCTGTGTTGATAGGTGCAGCCGCTGCGGGAGTGGTGTCGGTGTGAGAGGCTCCTTTCTGATGTGTAGCGAACAGCTCCCCAGGGTGGAACTCGTCCTCAGACGAGGAGTAAGTGTCGAGCGCCGGGGGAGCGGAGGGGGGACCAGCGACCTCCGGCTCGTACACGTGCACGAATGATAGCCCATACTGTACATGAAAACACAGAGTGCATGGAGCTTAGTGCCTCTCAGTCAGTAAATTTAGAGAAAAAAATTTATTACCTTGTAACTATAATACATAAGTGAAGAAGTTGTTACAGTATAAAAAAGTATTATATTAAGGTGTAGTTATAAGTTGGTTTCAGCTCAGTCAGTTGAAGCTGACGCTAATCACTGATAATTTTAGTTAGGATGGGATGATCATACACGTGATGACGACGGGCGGCGGCTGTACCTGGCAGTGCTTGTTGTAGGGCTGCGAGCAGACCAGCCGCAGACGGTCCCAGCGCTGGGCGGCAGCGGGCGCGAGCTGGTCTCCGCTGAAGGCTCGCACGCGCTCCACGGCAGTCCCAGCAGCGGCGCGCCGCGCCTCGCTCGGCGTCTGTAGCACACTGCGCGCCACCAACACCTGACAAGCAATGGACGCCCATCATGTTCAATCTAAATATTCAATTGAATATTTCACAAGAAGATAAAAAATATTTAAAGAAACATCTTTTTGTATTCTGTGATAACTAACAGTTTACAAAACTATCATACGGTTTTCTGTATTTATGGTTCTGCTTAATTTTAAAGAAACTGGTTTATTTTTGTTGTGTCAAGACATTTATAACCTGTTTGAAAAAACCTTTTCTAAGAGAATATAATCTGTGGGGAAGATCTTCCAAGGAGTGTGATGTCTGGGACTCCAAGTATTCTAGTTGAAAACTTGTATATTAAATGCCATGCACTTCAAAACTGTTATTATGTGTTTAAGTTTCTTGTGTGCACATCTATGTAGCAAGTACAAGAATGCTGTTACAAATGTAATATTTTACTAGTCAGGTATATAGGTAGTATGGTAAAACTATAATAATATAAAGTGTTGAACCTGGAATTGTTCTCCGGATCCTTCGGAGCGACCCACCAGTACCTCAATGAAGGCCGTGTTGTATGCACCAATGTTCACCGACGATATCTGTACATTACAGTCATTCATTACACTCACACTTAATTCACTTTGATATATTAACAAAATTCTATTGACATGATAAACAACTTGTTGCTGAGTTGCCAAACACTACCACTAGTTACACTGTTGGCAGTGGGAGCTCTCCACTGCCACAAATTCTAGTGTTTCTTAACAATCTTGTAGTAAAACCTTATTGCTGCCTGTAAAGTGAGTGTTGTTATAACAATACTTCTGTCTACTCCTTCGGGGAATACAGCCATGAACACATTCTGACCAGATGGCTCATAAACAAGTTTACTTATAAAACTATTTACCAATTTACAAGCCGAATACTTGTTCGTGACCTAAGAGTTACAAATAGTTGGAAGCGCCAAAAGGCAGTGGTTATGAGAGAACCGGTAGCGAGTACCTGGACTGCCCTGGCAAGCTGCAGCACCACGGAGCAAGACGACTCGCCGGGATGGCACAGCCAGCGCTTCTTACTCACCTCGCTCGCCACCAGGTTGCTCGCTGGGTGCTCCTGAGATATAACGCACATTGATTTACTATAAAAACACAACAAATAATCGCTGTATGGCTGGAGTCAGGTAACATACTGGGTGCTCGCTGCTGAAGCTGACAACATAGTCTACTTTTACTCGCGGCATATCTGCAATAAACTTAATTATTAATTATTTCATGAAGTAATTCAGAAATTTTGTCAGTTTGTTTGTTTACTTAATACTTTTCCCTAACCTCACTTATGTCATATTTTGACAGTGTTGTCAATTTTGACTTACAATTTTGTTATACGTATGCCATTGTCCGAGTAGACAAATGTCAAAGGCCATTCTTCCCATCGTTATCTTTAGTTATTATATTCCATTTTTGCATTAAAAAGTTGACAAGCTGAGAACAATTTATAATTTCTATTTCATTAGTTTCTCAAATGTATATCATTTCTGATAAATGTTTTAAATTAAATTTGTGTTACATATGGCACTCGGTAAGTCCTAATAAACACACAATATTGTGGAGTACGTGGATACAGTCATAATAGTGGGTACTATTTATCACGCGTAAAGGTGCAACCTAATGTAAGCCGCCCGACGCTAGTTTCCAGCGTCAAATGTGGTCACGTGATATGTAGCGATACGTGATAGGAGCGGCTGCATGATGTAGTTCCTTATTGAATCGCGGGAAATTTTAAATGTGGTCATGTGACCATATTTGTCGCTGGAAACGAGCGTCGGGCGGCTGCATGTGGTTGCACCTTAAAGCGAAAATTCAGCAATGGGTATCTAATCTATCCGTCCGTGAAACGCACGCAATGAAATGCTGGACTGAAACACTTCCGATTTACTATGTAATTAACTCATTAAGTCATCAACCATTTTGTATGCAGAATCTTACGCACCCAGTCTCGTACTGTGCGTCTCCTATAGAGTTCTCTCCCGCGAATGCCTAGGATCATATCCTAAAACCAAGTTGGGGAGCTCATACCGTATTATGGTATGAGCTCCCCAAATTGGTTTTCGCGAGCGACTAGGTACAGTCTTGCTATTGAATATGGAAATAAAACACATGTTTAATAAGGACATTTAGTCGTTTATTATATCAAATCTATTAATTAGGGTGACTATAACTTATCACGCATGGATTATTAACTAACTACTTAGATATTTAACTATGACATATTATTATACAGTTCTAGTAGCAAAAAATATTACTATCATATAATTTAGTCACTTTATAAACAATGAATGGAGAGAGAAAATGTATATATATGGCTTATAGTATATCATGCTTAAAATACAGGTACTTAATATTTATGTCTCGGTTAAATAAGTACCTCTATACGGGTATAAATTACACAAACATAATTATTCGGTGGAATCAGACGGGATCGACTAGTGCTGCATGGGTCACATGAGTCACCAGTCCTTGTAGAGCTTATACTTGTGTATCCTCAGTATGACGGGTGCCTCTTCTCTGGGCGGGGAAGCCTTTTTTAGGGGGGCGCGCTTGCCTGGGCGGCGATAGGTATATCCGCCCTGAGCCGTGGGCCGCGCATACAAGATCGTGGGCTCGGCCGGTGCCGCGTACTCGGGCGAGTACTCAGCGGGTGAGTACTCCGCGTCATAGTCGTAGGTGTAGGGCGGGTCGGCGTAGGCCGCGTGGCGCACGGAGGCGGCGTAGCGCGCGTCGTGCGTCAGGGGAGCCGGGGACAGCACGCGCACCACGGGCAGGGGCGCGTGCAAGGGTAACGCCAGCATCACGGGCTCGTACCCGCCGGAGTACTCCCCGGCGTACACGCCGAACTTGTCGCGACGCCGCTCTACCGCCTCCGACAGCGGCTCGCCGCACGCAGCCGCGCAAAGCCACAATACTGCTAGCTGCTTCTGAAACATTCATTTAAGGATCCTCTTGAGAATTATTCTAAAGAAACACGTAACTCGGAGATGTGTGGACGTCGTGACTCACAGACACAGACAGAAAAAAATTACGTGAACGCCGACGCGCGTTGTAATAACGAATAGGCACAACACTTCCCGTTTTAAATGGCGCTATGCTATGCACTAATCGTGCATAATGTTCCTAGTGGTCAGAACTGAATTTATATTTAAGTATCAAAGTGTTCCAAGGGCAGGGTAAGATACAGTTTGAACAAAGTTACTGACAATGATGTCCATGGAGCGGTCGGTGCGGCTGGTGGCGCGGTACTGTCGCTGCGCGCGCGCACTCCGCGGTTGCAGGAGGGAGCGCGTCCTACCAGGCCTACCACACACCTGCATAGAGCTGTGAAATTACCGACTTACCCAAACAACCTATAAATAAGTATAGGCGGCCACTGCCAGCAAGTAATACCTATGTACTATCACATGTCTTTTTCAAAGTTGGTGAATATAAATTTACTGTCACACCTGACTGAGCCCAAGTTAATATTACTTATATAAATGTGCATTTCATTAAGATAATCCACAATCATGATACTCGGGAAGATGTGACCCATAGGTTCTTGCAGTATTTTATGTTGGTACTCGTATTTAGGCACGGCAATGCCCTTAGAGATTTCAGAAGTCTTTCAAGTATATCTAATATGATATTATAATAATATCAATCAATGCTGAAAGTGGTATCAGCAACTCTACGTGATGTTCGTTCAGTCAGTATGAAAAGTTGGTTGACAGGCAGGTGGCGCGGGCGTTTCCTTCCTGGTTCCACTCAATCGTGGCTGCGCGCGAGTCCATAATAATTATAATCAACATTAGTGTCTATTGCACTTTCATTTGGTGATTTGTGTTACATTGGGGCTTCCGGCTGCGTGCTGCATGTCGGGGAACAAAACAATTATAACTACAATATTACAGGATAAGTGTGAAGTATACGTAAGGTGCAACACATAGGATAGCAAGACACATTATGTATGACGCAACGATCACCATAATAATTTAACAGCTAGGTAAGGAATTCAAGCTAGAAGACTGCTTTTTGGTCAGCCATGTCGGTACGTGTACGGTGTAAGTTAAAACAATGCCCCCAAAATAATTTAACGACGAATTAGCAGTGGACATAGACAAACTGTAACATATCCCGGTATTAACGACAGAGTAGCCAGTTTAGGCTTACGATGGTAGTACAGCATATTAGTATGACAGCTACAGTTTCATCTCGCAGACGAACTAGTTCGAAATTCAGGTGATGGTGAACGAGCTGGCCTGTGGTTGTGACATCCGATATGGACACGATCATGTTTAATACATATTTAATATATGACAGCTAATGAAATGCGCGATTATCATAATATGCACATAAAACTATAAGTTATTCAATGTTACTGAAACACAGCGATGCGTTGCGCCACTGCAGTTGCCTAAATATTAATATTGATGTTGTGTGTCGGCTGATACCATATTTGCAACACATTTTAGTTGATCTCGATACCTACATATTGACGAATTAAACTTTTATATCAATATTTATTTGTCATACTTACGAGTATTGCCAAGCGTTACAAAATGTATAGAGTGGTCAGCCTGGTGCAGACCCTGTACAGGCACACGCCTTCTACATCCACATCATACCCTCAAGGTTTAGCCATACATGACTATTACCTATGGAGGTACAACATTATCATTTGTTGGTTTACACAAAGATATTTTTTTACACAGGTTCTCTTATGCACAGGCATTTACAGTGTTACAACGGGTAATATGAAGTGTCATTGCTGATGTAATAATTATTGAAATAAAACATGTATTTTAAATATTAAAAAACAAACATATAATATTAACAGAACATTAGAACTTAGGTAACATTATTTGGTTGTGTCAGTTCAGTACCAGCCGCCGTGCAGGGGCTCGATCACCTTGTGAACCTTCACCACGTGCGGCACAGCCACCACCTTCGGCACGGCCACCACCTGGAGACGATAACACTCATGTTTACTTATCAACAAAATACATTTCTCAAAAGTGAAAAACCACGATTATTATCGTGAAATTGTTAATGTAAGCGGAATGTGTACCTTGGGAATGTCAACGATCCTCTTGACGGCGACGACGGAGGCGGGTGCGAGGAGGCCGTGGTCGAGGAGCGGTGAGCCGTAGCCCAAGCCAGCATAGTGGCCGTAGCCTCCGTAGCCTCCCAGGCCGTAGCCGAGGCCGTAGCCCGCGCCGTAGCCGAGACCTGCACCGTAGCCGAGGCCTGCGCCGTAGCCGAGGCCTGCGCCGTACCCATAGCCGAGGGGCAGGAGCCCCGTGCCGAGGCCGAGACCGCCAAGGTGGCCGCCAGCGCCGAGGTAGCCGCGCTTGTCCCGCTTGGCCTCCGCGTCATTCGCATCACTCGCCTCCGGTGCAGGCGCAGGGGGCGCGGCCGCCGCCGCTGCTACCAGCAGTAGACACAGCTGTAATACAATAAGTTGTTGGTATACACAATATAATATATAATATCGGTAAATGTTAGAAATTAAACGCCCAGGTTAATTTGCAGATGTAGATTTCATATCGTAAATGTATTCTTAAGAAATATGTATCTAGCCGAGCTACTTAACACGTTCTATATTTTATTGAAAGCACTAATTAGTTGAGCTATAGATCTGACCACGATACGGAACCAAAAATAAAAATAAGTATGGTATGATATCCCAATTTCATTAAAGTTCTGGTGGTGTTTCGATTTGTCGACGACGGTAACTTACGAAAGCTTTCATGATGTGTGTGTGAAGTAAGATTGAGACGCGGCAGACGAGCTGAGGAGCACTGATGCCTCCCCGGAGATGGAGTTCAGTTATATAGCGGTCGGAGCGGCGGAAGGTCGCAATTTTGCAAATCCTCGGTGTCGCGTGCCTTGCGCAACCCTCTGCTCTTAATATAGTTAATAATATGCGATGCCATACTAATGCCTCGTGGTATCACATGGGCCCCGTTATAAATAATGTATTCTTTTGAATTATAAGAAATGCGTCTAGTCTATATATAATAATTTCAGGATTTAGTGCTTGCTTCGAAAATCTTACTAGACTTCAGTTCAAAATTGTTTGCTTGAACAAGAAGCAGGTCTTTCATTTAGCTGTAGTTGAAGTAAATTATATGTTATACGACGTGGTGGCTGGTATGTCGTGGCTGTTGGAGTGCAATGTGCCAGTGGTCGTGTTGTGACGTGGGGCGGCGACCAGGGAAGCGCAAGTGATCCACATCACATGAAGCGGCGCGCATTGTTGCACGCGACACCTGATATACTGATCATTATAATTGCTGACAATATCACTATATTGAAAACGCGATTCAGAGTAGGCCCGACTATTCGTAAGATTTTCGGATTAAGAGTCTGAATTAGTGGCCGGTCATTGGCAATAGGTTCGCTTCATATTCCTATTACATGGAACTTAAACGTAACCGGCGAAATATGAGTGTACGATAAGTGCACCCTGCCCCTTCGCGAGCACAGAAAAACATCCAGAAACATCCGAAAACATCCAGATTACACCTACGTGTGTGAAAGCCTGTGCTCCAAAATGGCGCCTAATTAACTACTACGAGTATCATAGGTATAACCAATCTTGCGAATGCGACATTACATATTCAATTCAATTAAATTAAAAATATCTTTATTTAATTAGACTTGTTACAAAGTACTTTCAAATCGTCAGGAGGACATAAAAATACATTATACAGGATTATAAATGTTATCACCGGGTTCGGAAGGTTGCTTTTGTTGAGAAGAACCCGCAAGAAACTCAACAAATACTATTTAAAAAAAAATACTTTGTTATTGGTTACAGTATTTATATGTCATAAATATAAGGCCATGGACACGGTTTCAATGCTCAATTGTCAAAAATAATAACTAAAATATTACAAATATATGTGTGCATGGCAAATTCCAGCCATTCAAAGAAAAGATCAAATTAAGATTAATTAATTACCATCATTTTCCGACAAAGATACATCCCAGGCTCCCATATCACAAATATAATTACATACAGTATAATATCCTTTTTTGAACAAACTGCTTTGATTTTGATTATTACATTGGTAACATGTTTTCAATAATCGCTGAGGATATAATATATTATTTCTGAAACTATTGTGAAATAAATGAATCATAGTGCATATAACTGTCTCGCAATTCAGAGTGGCTCGTGTATCCACACGTGGTATCAACACTCGTGCTCGCCGCCCTGTCTCGCCTGCCTCACTCGTCTTGTAACATAAACGTATGGATGTGGCACACACTCGCCCGCTATGTCGGCTATTACTTTCCCTATAGTAATAAAAGATTACATAGTTTTTTAAATACATTTCAAACCGTGAGATTTAAAATATGAAATTATATCTTTGATTTAAATAATATCTGTTATATAATCACGAGTGAAGACGATTTTTGTTTTCATGAAGTACAAGCAATTATACATATGACAATCAGTTGTTTGTAGGTCAGTATATGAGAATGATATGTTACTAAATAAATATACTGATGTGATCAACCAGTTCCAGAAACATGTACGTATGTTCAGCTGGGCTTTGAATAGTAGGTGAAGTTAGATCGTTCTAATGATTTAAATGCATTGTACCTTCATCAAGTTTTGAAGTATTGAACTGTAATTTAACATCATGGAGTATAATCAGCGATAATATTTTGCGACGTGTGCTAGTTAATAGTATTTGAAATTATGCACTTCAAATTGGTACATAAAATAAACGTTATAAAGTATAGCGCCTGATGCGTTTTTTTTAGTTAGTTCTTGTTTTGGTTGTTAAGTCAATTATGTGCATGAGGCGTTTTTATGAAACACGTGAAAGACGTGGGCATTCTGCCATGTCTGAGCAGACGCTTAATATGCAAGCGAATCCCAGCGGGGCTTGTACCAATGAATTTTATAAAAACTTATGTGCAGTGATTTCACACCACGTGCATTTCGGTGAAGGAAAACATCGTGAGCAAACCTGCCTATGTCTGAGAAGTAATTTAAAGACGTATGTATAGTACAATGCGACGATAGTCTCACCATCTGTCACGTTGGCACATACTCATCTTCGGCGAAAAGTGAGTGTTGTTAATATAACACCTCTTCCTCCCACTTCGGGGAATACAGTTGTGAGCTTATGTAGGTATATATGTACCTGAGTTGAAGTCAGCAGCTGTGATGCGGTTCTGGATTGTATTGAAAACGTCAATTAATGACAAAACACGACCGCATTGATCATGACATAATTACCTACGCTTGTTCAGTTCTAAAGTATACGAAAATTAAGATAAAGATAAAAATGTTTCATAGTTCTCAGAATTACATAAAGTAGACATTTACATAAGACCGAAGGTAAAAAGTATTTGTTTATTGTACTATGGTTCTGCCCACGTGTCCACTTGCTCGGTATATACCTAATACATAGCCCATACTGCGCACATACGTAAGAATAATTGCATCAAATAGAGTGATAAGTTATCAAAAACATACCACCTAGTTAGTTACTAAGTAGTTCTATATAGAGGATCGTAGGTACCATCTTTCAAATGATGTTTCACCATCTGGACCCCGCCGTCACCCCCGTCGACTTAACTTAATTTCACAGGTGCCTATATTACGCGAAAGTGTATTTGAAAAAAAATTTAAATTAAAAATTAATATCATCTATCTGCCAGTGAAAGCCCTGTTATACTTTCATATGCAGTTGATGAAATGCTGTTGATTTGGAATTACAAACAGACACTTGAATTGTATTTACCTGTGTATATGTATTTAGCATTTATCTGTATATAATGTGTAGATAATACTGACGGATAATGTAAATCATTCAGTAGATCCAGCCTAATCAAAGAATTCGTCTCAAACTCAGCGTATCTGCTACACTATTAAATCGTGGCGATACAGTTTTATAATGAAACAGATATACATTATGTTTGCGTAACATGTTACTTATATACATAACTATGAATAGAGGTATGTTTATGTTGGCATTTAAGTGTGTTCCCCAGAAGTGGGTCATTATCGTGGGAACTGGCGAGCCGAGGCGTGCGGCACACTGCACGCTGCTGGCTAGCGGCGAGCTGGGCGAACAAAATAACAATTTTCTGCCCACCTCTGACATAATAAACTATAGGTGCACTTTGATATACAGGCCTGAATAATATACACAATGAGGATACTACTAACTATCAAAATGTATACATATACATTGTATAATAATATAATAGGCAAGGATATCGTGACACGAAAAGGTTTATATCTTTACTTATAATATTATTATAGATTTCCACTTTAATTTGCACTTGCAAAAAATGTACAATAAAATGCCTATATTAATAGCAATATAGTCAGTAGAATTCCATAATTTGCTCGCTCACTGTGGAACACGACCCGGCCGTGAATAATGGATATGTCAATAAATTTGAATTTATAACTATTTAAGCATTTTCGACTTTTATTATAATTAATGCATTATTCATGTATCATCATTTTGGATTTTTTTTATTAGTAAATAGAGCGCAGCTTGTTATTGTAGTATGATATAGTGTGCGTAGCACTGTATCATTGAAGGCTCTACGCGCCTCGTATTCTCTGTACCTACTACAGACATCAACGCGCCGTAGCTCGCGTGTCTTGTCTACGCGCCAGAAATAAATCAGGAAAAGCATAATGTAAACTACATCATACTTTTCCACTTTTGTTGTAAACGATATTTGTTACGCCTAGTGACATACGATGATATCCAATGTGTTCTAGGGTTCGGTATAACAATTGAAACAAATACGTGGAAGAAGAAGTATATTTAGTTAAATAAATAGTGAGGTGTCATGTGGTCGTTCACCAGAGTGCTCCGTAGGCGGGGGCGAGGACGGGGGCGACGGCGGGCGCGGCCACCACCCGCCGGACGACTGCCACCTGCGGCACCGCCACCACCTTGGGGATGTTGACGACGCTGTGCGACACGGCCACGTGCGCCGGAGCCACTGCGCCGTACCCGTACCCGAGGCCGGAGTACAGCGCCGGGGAGTAGTACCCGCCGTACCCGCCGTAGCCGTAGCCTCCATAGCCGAGGTAGGGGTTGTAGCCGCCGTAGAGGCCCCCCAGCGAGGAGTACCCGAGGCCCCCGAGGAGGCCGCGCTTGTCCCGCGGGGCGGCGGCGGGGGCGGGCTCGGCCGCCGCGGGGGAGGGAGGAGCCTCGCCACCGAACACCACCGCGAACAAGGCACACGCTACTACCTGGCAGTCACAAACATATACTCATTAGCTTGTTTAGCTATACACCTAATCAAAGCTTAGATAGAACATATCCTACACCTACTATGAAAGGGAAGTCACACTTAGGTGCTTTGAACATTGTGTAAAAATATAATATTCAAAGCAGCAGTCCGAGGAGAAGTCCCTTGCGCGCCAAATCAATTCCAATTCAGTAGTCACCTAGTCAGTCAATCCATTTGGTTGCTGAGTTGATGAGTAATATTGAAATACTGGAATACAATTAACGCTAACTAGCCATTACACTACCAAATAGTATAATAGTTAATGATCCCCGTAAGTGTTTTTGCAATCCTTTTGTAAACGTTCAAGTGAAGTGTAAGGACAAGAGGTACTCACGAAGTATTTCATGTTGTGTTAGGAAGTGGTCGGCTGGTGCAGACTGATGCCTGTTTGTCCCCCGCCGAGGCATATATATACCGTGGTCGTGGCTGGTTGCGCAAGGGTCGTCCTCTTCACCCAATACATATGTATATCACATTAAGTATGCTCATCTCTGGTCCTTGGTCAGGGGACAGAGGACTCCGAATAGCGCTATTATCAATTCAATATATTTTGGAAACTAGATTTGTGTGTCAAGGTGGACTTCCGGAGTGCGTCGTTATCGCGTCTTCGGCCGCACGCTGCCACCGAGCTGTGACGTCAACGCCAACGCGCACCTGCGCTTCAAGCTGGAGTCACTGTGTGACCATCAAAAAATGCGTATTGTTTTTTATTATAATTGGGTGGCGTTGTATAATTAAATGCAGTTTTAATTGTGCAGAGTAATGATAGTTGATGTTTCAATTCTCGAGACAAAAGTTAATTATATTTATTTAAAACCAAATAGTACGTCGTTTCCGTCGTAAAGTTCATTAGCATAAAACTTGTTGTTCTTTCGGCGAAATGTGGGTGTTTCTGCTGCTAACGCTACGGAGACACTTCTGGGATGGCATGAGCATATTTATTATTTATTTGCCGTCCTTTTTTTGTGGCCAAACTCCGCTAGTCTGCCCATATAAAGAAGGAATGATGTCTGGGGCTCTTAATACTAATAAAACGTAGAAATTCAATAAATTTTCATATTTGTGAATTGATTGAATTTCTAGTTCAACATCAGAGCTACCCATGTGAGCTTCACATTAACAAGACATTAGGAAGTAGGAATAACTCCACTCGTAAATAGAGTTGTGACGATGAGGCTTTTGAAATCTAATTCTAAAGTGAGACTCGTACAGTGGTAACCAACGTAGGACATGTGGTTCAAATAAGTAGACTATCTGACTCGGTAAATACCATCTCATTGATGATCCTAGCCAATCCATCTCAGTTATTCTATTTAAATCAGAACTTGCTAAAACATTGATATTCATTCATCAAACAAAGGGCAGTTCAAAATTATGCAAATGCTCGCACCTTAGGTGATCATTTTGTGTAACGGTCCTCTTAATCAAGGACTATGAGCTTCGCGCGGTGATTATAATGCGCATACAGTATGAGGCCGGCGCTTGCGCAACGGCGGCGCGCTCCAGTATTTATGATTCCGAGGGCGATCCTCGGCATCAGTCGCCAGCAGCCGCCCGCAGCCTGACACATCTGTACTCCAGCTCCATTGTACGACTATACACCATCAACATGAACACTTTTGTAAGTGACTACTAAATATTAGCTTTTGTTTGTGGTTTCATCCGTCTAGAATAGATCTATGTAACGAATATTTGAATCTAATATAACACTTCAGTACAGTCTGCTCTTTTGTTCTGTCCCATTTGAAGAGAATTACAATTAACAAGTATGTGTTAATTGTTTCAGGTGGTATTGTGCGCGCTGGCGGTGTGTGTGGTGTCGGGTGGCGAGGTGCGCGAGAAACGTGGCCTGTTGCACGGAGTGGGCGCCGGCTCGTACGGCGGGCTCTCATTGGGGGCGCCCGCCCTCAGCTACGCCGCGCCGGCCGCGCCCCTCGCCTACTCGGCCCCCGCCATCAGCTACTCGGCGCCCGCAATCAGCTACTCGGCTCCGGCGCCGGCCATCAGCTACTCGGCACCAGCGCCGGCCATCAGCTACTCGGCACCGGCGCCCATAGTGAGCTACTCGGCTCCGGCGGTGCCGGTGCGCACCACGCGCATCATCGCCGTCAACAGGGTGGTGAACGTGCCACGCGAGGTCACCGTCCCGCAGGTGTTTAACGTGCGTAAGCTGGTATCCGTGCCCGAGGTGGTCACGGTCAAGAAGCTCATCTCCTCGCCCGCCTACGGCGCCTCATACGCCAATGGATGGTGAACAATCTACAAGTCTAGTCGCACACAAGTTATCATAGTTTTCGCATAGTACAAATTTTTATTAAATATATTTTATACGTATTACATGTCTTTTTTTGCAATACAAATGCAAATCACCTTGCCTAATACTGTGTCAAAAATGAGTAGAGATAATGAGTTCTCAACCTGTGTTGGGCCTCAGACACGACTGGTTTGTCATTGGAACTGTGTTTTTCAACTGGAAATACATTTTTTCAGTCTAATAGTAATTACTATACTTAACGAGTAAAATTATATTTCGGCGACAAATACACGCGAATTATCTAGAGCTACTCAATTTGGAAGTTCAATTTTCGGAAATCATACCTTATATTGAATATTTAATATCGATCACATACTCAATGCAATGCAAGCATGTTGAGTACAGTTTACAATCTTGAAAATATTACTGTAGACTGTGTGTCACACTTCCGATTTTGATATGGTTTTCATTTTATTATCATATAATCACATGCGGGTGGTCATAACCCGCAGACAAGACCTACAATTCTCAAGATGCTGAATTGCACTCATTGAATTCACCTAGGATGATTCTAGTTGACCTACGAATTATTAAGAATTACTATGACCAAATTAATATTATTTCTCAGAAAGTTCAAATTCGGAGCACTCGTATCCGAAGATGAATAGTTGAATGAATGTGGACAAAGCGAAAAAATAATGTGAGGAAGTGAAGAATTATGTCTGTCTCACAACCTACCCCCCTGGGGAAACAGGCGTGAGCACATGTATGTATGATTTAAATTATGAAATATAGATACGTTATAGTTCTTTTGGCCCCTTGGAGTGGAGTGATCCTCTTAATCTCTTAGCATTGTGAGTCCGGCACACCGGGTGCTGATCTTTTAGGGGTAAGTTGACGGAGCTTTAATTCCTTTACTAATTGTCATAAGATGGCGCCTAGTTTGATTCTTTACCGATACCACTATCACCCGCCCAAGAGGCGAAAGGCACCCCAGCATATGCAACATCGAGGTATCACCGGAAGCGATAGTCGCGGGAAGGGTATGGGTGCAAGGATAGGTAAGCTCGTGGTACATACGTTGTATGTGGATAGGGCACCTGATAAACAGCCCTGAGACGACAGCGAGAACATTTACAAGTTACGAAGTGGCCATTTAAACTTTAAAATGACACCATTACACACGAA
This sequence comes from Watsonalla binaria, assembly GCA_929442735.1. Lineage (NCBI taxonomy): Eukaryota > Metazoa > Arthropoda > Insecta > Lepidoptera > Drepanidae > Watsonalla > Watsonalla binaria. The sequence goes on from OV838930.1 coordinate 129,166, forward strand.
GAGTGGAATAAGCCGCTCGGAAGGGTTTTATGTCATCATATCAAACTATGAGCCGAGTGAGATTTTGTTCTTTTTAACCGACTTCAAAAAAGGAGGAGATTATCAATTCGATTGTATGTTTTTTTTATGTTTGTTACCTCAAAACTTTTGACTGGGTGTACCGATTTCGATAATTCTTTATTCATTTGAAAGGTGATGTTTCCGAAATGGTCCCATTTTAATTTGGTTCCGTTCTGATGGTGGAATCCTGGAGAAATCGAGGGGAGCTTTCGAAAATCTTACTGGTGACTAGTGCTGTTTGTTACTTATTTGCATTAAGTGATTGAGGTACTACATTTTAATGAAGGTGTGGAGTCGATCTGATGATGGAGTACAAAGACAGTCGAAGGAACTCCTCAACGATTTATACTAACTAGTGTTTGTGCTTGATTAATTCGTGTTGATGAGAACTTTATGACTGGTGCAGGTTGCAAAAGCACTGTGCAATAGTCACTAAAAAGTGCGACAAAATTTTTTTTGTAAATTTTTATTATTTTATTACTGTCAGAGCCTCATTTCTTTAAAAGTAGCCATATGTTACAAGAAACGTACTGGACCAGCTCATTGCAAGGGACGGTATTCGTTACGACTAATATATGTCTGAGAAGTAATTCGAAGACGTATGTATACTGCTTGAGACGGCTATAGACTCACCATCTGTCACGTTGGCACTTAATCATCTTCGGTGAAAAGTGGGTGTTGGTTTTATACTTCTGCCTACCCCTTCGTGGAACACAGGCGTGAGCATATGGCTGTATGTATGTAATATGTTTTTTAGTAATGATTGATTTGAAAGACGCACAAATCTTTGCCCCTCCCAATTGGGCGCATTGGGCCAAAGCTCTCTTAGCTTGTTTTGATTTGACAAGAAATTTGACTATAAAACATCTATCGTCATTGATATATGACGTTTTATAACAATGTACTGGTAATAATCAAAGTCAGCGCCGTTATTGGCTCTTCATTTGCATAAAGCAGTTCTTTTCGCACTTCAGTGGACTAGCAGTAATATAAGTACCTACTGCAGGTAACTTCCTGGTATCTTTAAGATATTTTCCTTTCGTTATACAAATGAAAATTTTTAAATACATAAAAAAAAATATATTTAATAAATTTGTACTATTACATTGTTATGATAACAAATAAACTATGACTTGACTAGAGTTGTAGATCGTTCACCAGCCACCGGCGTATGAGGCACCATAGGCGGGCGAGGAGATGAGCTTCTTGACCGTGACCACCTCGGGTACGGAGACCAGCTTGCGCACGTTAACCACCTGCGGGAAGGTGACTTCGCGTGGCACGTTCACCACCCTGTTGACGGCGATGATGCGCGTGGTGCGCACCGGCACGGTCGGGGCTGAGTAGCTCACTATGGGCGCCGGTGCCGAGTAGCTGATGGCCGGCGCGGGTGCCGAGTAGCTGATGGCCGGCGCCGGTGCCGAGTAGCTGATGGCCGGCGCGGGTGCCGAGTAGCTGATGGCCGGCGCCGGTGCCGAGTAGCTGACTGCGGGCGCCGAGTAGCTGATGGCGGGGGCCGAGTAGGCGAGCGGCGCGGCCGGCGCGGCGTAGCTGAGGGCGGGCGCCCCCAATGAGAGCCCGCCGTACGAGCCGGCGCCCACTCCGTGCAACAGGCCACGTTTCTCGCGCACCTCGCCACCCGACACCACACACACCGCCAGCGCGCACAATACCACCTGAAACAATTAACACATACTTGATGTAAAAACAAACTTTTAATAAACTTCACGACTTCTTCGACACAAATTTATCTTAAACCTCTATTGACTTAACACGGAGTGTCACAAGGTGCTCAGTTCCACTTACGAGGGTGTTCATGTTGGATATGTTGATGCAGGTGTGATGGTGATCCCTCGAGCCGGCACCATATAAATAGCGGCGCGGCACGTTTCGCAACCATCGCCGCGACACTGCTGCTACTATTGATGGTTATTTTATTAATTTATACTAATCTTGTCCCCCATGGCAGATCAATGTCATGCCTACTGTATGTAAGGTCGAGGGTCAAGCGCTAGTGAATGCAGTAAAGGGAGCACATACACTTTTAATACTTGTCCTAAGCTCAGTTTGTGCGGAATCAGGTGAAAATGAATGTTCACTCTGTTCAAATTATCAATTTGGTTGAGTGGGTGGGTGTGGAAGCGTTCTGATGTAACTAAGGGAGTATGGATAGATATTTCGCAATTCGTACCTTAAATCTCGTATCTTTTATTGATCTCGTATCGTATTGTATTTCGTTTATTTGTACTTCCGAGTCTATTTCATAATCATCTTTCAAACGCACTTTGATGGTTTACCAAATGGCTAAAAAGAGTCGTGGTGCCCACGTGGTTGTAGCAGTCACCTGCTACGCAAGTTTGAATCCAGGCGCGGCCTGCGTCAATCAGTTTTTCTAAAAACTTATACATCATTACATATGTTTAACTCTAGCGGTTTTGGCAGTGCATGCCAGAATAGCTCGCAGATGTTAGATTTTTTTCCTACTTACTTGACTTATTTGTCGTCATAATTTTGACAATTCTCACAACATGTTTATAAATTGTAGCCAACGTGTTATTCTGACGTATAAATGATATGTAAAGTTTCGTTAAACTCCTTTCTGTAGTTTTTACGTGAAAGAGTTATAAACATACATCCATCCATCCATCCATAATAACAAACTTTCGCATTTATAATATAAGTAGGATTAATACATACATACACACTTACGTCTGTATCCCATGGTGGTAGGCAGAGACCACAGTTTGCCACATGCTACAATCCTTACATACTTCTTTCGCTTCATCCACATTCATGCATCTCTTTATCCACTTTCTTCGGCTATGACTGCTCTGAATTTGACCTTTCTCCAAAATTCAATTTATTTGGTCATAGTAGTTCTGCTTCTTCCCTCGATTAATTATGTTTTTAATTTTCGTAAGTATAAAAACAGTTTGGAATACCAACGTATTCTCCGACTGCCTGAGAAGGATTGTATTTATGTAATGTGTATATTATTTCTTGTATTTAGTATTTGGCGACGATAAATACTGTGCTCCTTGTATAGAGGTGATATTTGCTTAGAAAAAAGAAAAAATATCGTATGAAAATGTTTTAATATACCTGTGACTGTGTGTGTATATGATACGAATTGAGAATTTTAAATAGCTGCACCAACTTTATAAATAATATGCAATGATGGTGCACGTTCATTTATTGAAGTGCTGAACTTGACTTCAAATATTATCTTCTAATAAGTTAAGTGTTTATATTTATACAGCAGAAATATTCGATGTATGTGTGACTGTCGTCGATAGAAAGCTATTTAAGCTTATAATTTAACAAAAAATATAAAACACAATTTTCACTCCTTTTATTACATACATTTCTAAAGTAAATCATGTATCAAAACGGCATTAGAAATATAAATAATAAGGTTGGAGTACTCACAGTTTTCTTTTAATTTTAAAGATGCATTAATTAACATTTTACTATATTGCAAGATTGAATATGAAGCTTATTAACATAAGCTTTTCTTGGGATGGGAAAAAAACAAATAGTTAGAAAAATTATAAAATATTTATTAAAACATAACTAAGCGTAATAATACTCGAGAGACTAGAGTGTTCACCAGCTGTTGGCGTAACCGTTGCCGTGAGAGCCAGAGTGACCACCGGAGTAACCAATGGAGTTACCACCGGAGTAGCCAATGGAGTTACCACCGGAGTAGCCAATGGAGTTACCACCGGAGTAGCCGCTGGAGTAGCCGCCGGAGTAGCCACCGTAGCCGGCGGACAGGCCGCTGACCCCGGTGCTGTAGCTAGGAGAGGAGACCACCTGCTTCACGGTCACCAATTGGGGAACGGACACGACCTTGCGGACTCTGAACACTTGGGGGACGGACACCTCGCGCTGCACGTTCACCACCTTGTTGACGGCCACAACGCGGGCGGTGGGCGCGGAGTAGGAGATGGCGGGCGCGGAGTAGCCGCTGTATCCACCGTATCCACCGCCCAGGCTGCTGTACCCGCCGTAGCCGCCGCCCAGGCTGCTATAGCCGCCACCGAGGCCGCTGTAGCCGCCACCGAGGCCGCTATAGCCGCTGTAGCCACTGCTGAGACCACTGGAGCCCCTGTAGCCGCCGCTGATCAGACCGCGCTTTTCACGGACCTCGTCCTTGCCTGCGGCTACCACCACCACCACGGCGAACACTGCTACCTGCAACATTATCATAACATCGTCTGAATACAGCTCTTACAACATGTGCAACAGTATCGTGACGAATGGGAGATATGCACACCACAATCCGTTATTGAATTATTCACTGCCATTTACTCCGATCAAAAATGCAAACTTTGATTTATTTTAAGTCATTTGTCAAACTAATGTTTAATGAAGAAAATAGTGGTTAAAAAACACTTTAATGGCACTGTCATTTCGTTCTTGAAAAAATCTCAATCCTTTTCATCCTACTTACTGCTCCTGGAGCATCATGATGACATACAAGTTTGTGAGGCTCGTGAGTGTTATGAGGAGATACTCACGAAGGACTTCATGTTGTAGGTGAGTGTTGTGTGAGTGCTGCTGGAGCTGTGCCTCAGTCGTCCATCTCCGAGGCATATATACCACGCGAGCCAGTGACGCAAGGCACGCGGGCTTCGCGCGAAACTGTGCGACCTCGCACTAACTGATAGTGGCTATGACCAGGTTCTTTTCCCCTCGCGAACATTTCATACAACAACATTCGACTTGACCCTACTATGCTATATACTACCTATTTACATGCGAAGTGGGTCAAATATGAGATATTCCTATAATTTTAAGGCACATCTATTCAATTATTACCATATTTCATGTAAATCTATTATTTTAATTGACAATTACCGGCTTTTTATGTAATGTTTCTAATGTTGTTAAATAAAGAACTGGCCAAATTAATCCTTGGGTTAAAGTAGTTCCCTCTTTGTTGTGATACGGATTTCAAAAGGGATCGGTTGTAATAGCATGTTTTGTAATAAGGAGGGTTGCGTGTACTGTATGCACTGATAATAACGCACAGTAGTGAAAGGATTAAATCGGTCTGGTAATTCTTGAGATTATTTACTAAAAACAAAAAAAACCCTCTGCGTAATATTATCAGAGTAGAATAATATGAAAGCGTTATGTTATATAATGAACATTTAACTTTAGTTTTACACTATTTGAATATTATTGAAACTGATGTTCAATGGACCTTGAGCAATTTAATAAAATACAATATGTGACTCATATTACCTAAGAAGTGTAACATGTGTCTTAATGAGCCCACATTTAGTGAAGTTTTCCACTTGTTTATATTATTTGGTCGTCTTGCAGTTATATACTTTACTGTCACAAATATGTCTCGGTAGAAAGTTAATATATTTTAGGACTAGCTTCCGACCGCAGCAGCGTCTTCGGCGTTTTAGTAGGGATCCCTATGAATGCTTAGGCAGGGGCTCTCACCGGCTCACCTCATGGCGTTTCCCCAACTCGCTTTTTAAAACAGGTGAGCCTTGACACACGACCTCCACGAGAGCGACGGCAGCCAACTCCACCTAGCCGGGTGCCTGATGGCACCCTTACGGCAGTCTGGTGAGCATCTATGGCCGCAGGATAGAGCAAGAATAAATGCCCAGGCTCCCCCAGCCTGCAGCCGCTTCTGTACTGCACTCACTGCGCAGCCGGGAACGCGGCCGATTGAGGGAGTGGTAAAATATCAGCAGGCCACTTCCGCCGCCTCCCCATATCTAAGCCATGGGGAAAGGGAGGGGCAACTGCCCTCACTTACTTCACCCCGCAGCCCCACTATTGCCAAAACAGTGGTGTTGCCCCGCTGGTTCGCAGCGGATAGGGAGAATGGCGCATCACTATACGAACACGCCTCTCCCGCCGCGACCCTCAACTGCGGTGGGTGCGCAGACCAAGAGCGGTGCTTCAGCACTCCACCCGACCACTACCCATCGCAGCCACGTCTGCACGTCACCGACCTTTCCATTCGATCAGCGACGCTGTCGCTTCCGCAAACCTCCACTAGGGCCGGCCTGTACCAGTGGCCAGACCGCCCTGCAGGACGCCGCTACTACTCAGACGACGCCACCGTCGCACCCTATGTGAATCTGTCGGTCTGCAGATCACGCCAGAGGCCATCCCCACAAGCCAGCTGGCACCAAAATGCCCGAGCCGTCTGCACATCACCCGCCACTTCTCAGACTACGACTTCGTGGCTCAAAGGGGGCCTGCCGATGACTTAAAGTAGGCGCCACTTACAGCAGGGCAGCCCGCACTGAGGTATCGCAGCCGCCGGGTTCTTCTTAGCTTCATCTTGAGATGCCGCCACGACAACTAGAGCTCCCCACCACTGTAAGGTGGAAACCCCCGGAGGGGTTATTTGGAATCCCTAATTTAATTCGATTAAACCTATGTTACTCATTGATATTTTAGCATTTGTAAAGGATTTTTTTAAATCGTGCCTGTGATTTCGAAGCCTATTCGTTAATAACAAACAAACTAGTCTGCCCTCTTTCTAATATTAGTTTAGAAGAAGGATTGCCAACCGGCACTGCTGACACATGACGGGCTATGGTGTCCAAAGATGCTCACCCTAACTCCCTCACTGTGGAGTGACAATATATCTTGTACCTAAACTTGCACACAATCTGTATGTGGTGTCATCTAGAAAATTGGGGAAGTCAAACATTTCAAAGCTGCCCTTTTTTTGTATAAACAGAATCTACACTGAAACATATATTCCTATTTTAATTAAGGGCGCAATTTTGTCTTTTCAGTATATGCTTTTTTCAAACAAAATTTCATCACGAGATCTAAGAAAAAATAATGAAAATATATAAAAACTAAACATTTGTAATGCTTCATATCTCTTCGCTAGGCCCTTACGGGGAGTATGTATTGACATAAGTAATGACCGTTAAACTAATAACAGCTTAAATAGTAAAAGTATTAAATAAATATTGATTGCTCGTCCACCTATGAAGACTCACTCGCGTAAAACATTTTTTTTTCCTTCGATTTTTTTGTTTTACCATAGAGTCCGAGCATGAATTTTCATGTATTGAAATCCTCCCAGTTTGGTCTATGATGATAAAAGTGGTAGTGATATTGGACGACCTCTACCGATGCGTAAACCCACATTCGCTGTATTTTCTTTTATTAATCACCATTCACTCATCCTTTCGATATGTCCATTCGATCTAAATAAACTTTTCGAATTTCAGTCACCGTACCATTCTTCAACTTGCAATCTGGAGTCGCGTCGCACGCCACCGATGCCACTTGTCTGCCACTATTCCTCATCTGATCAGTTATTTTAGTATTACATTGCATGCATTGGATTTATTAGACTTTCCACAAGGCTTTCGCTTTAAGTAATTAATGTATTCGGAGTCCGTTCGATAAATTAATTGTATCAAGTAGATTAGGTAATTCAGGTTCCGTCTGTACCGCGAGGTCCTTGTTCACAGGGCTGCGTATGTGTGGATTATTATATACGTCATTAATAGCAGTTACATCGTGTCGTCCAGCAGCGGGCGGCGAAATATTTTCACATTTTATTGAAAATATTTTTGTTTGTATTATGATGAAACATTAACGGGAGGCGGTAGGATATTGACGGGATGCAGGATGTCATTATCTTTAGAAGAAGAAGAACCAAGAGTTAGAAAAATAATAAAATATTTATTAAAACATAACTAAGCGTAATACTCGTAAGACTAGAGTGTTCACCAGCCGTTGGCGTAACCGTTGCCGTGAGAGCCAGAGTGACCACCGGAGTAACCAATGGAGTTACCACCGGAGTAGCCGCTGGAGTAGCCGCCGGAGTAGCCACCGTAGCCGGCGGACAGGCCGCTGAAGCCGGTGCTGTAGCTAGGAGAGGAGACAACCTGCTTCACGGTCACCAATTGGGGAACGGACACGACCTTGCTGACTCTGAACACTTGGGGGACGGACACCTCGCGCTGCACGTTCACCACCTTGTTGACGGCCACGACGCGGGCGGTGGGCGCCGAGTAGGAGATGGCGGGCGCAGAGTAGCCGCTGTACCCACCGTAGCCGCCGCCCAGGCCGCTGTACCCGCCGTACCCGCCGCCCAGGCCGCTGTACCCGCCGTAGCCGCCGCCCAGGCCGCTGTACCCGCCGTAGCCGCCGCCCAGGCCGCTATAGCCGCTGTAGCCACTGCTGAGACCACTGGAGCCCCCGTAGCCGCCGCTGATCAGACCACGCTTTTCACGGACCTCGTCCTTGCCCGCGGCTACCACCACCACCACGGCGAACAATGCTACCTGCAACATTATTATCACATCGTAAGAATAAAACGCTTGTTAGCACAAACTATTTCGGAAATGGGACATAATCCGGTACTTTTCATTCACTGGAATTGTCTGGAATACTACATTTAATATCAATGGACACTAAGGGAAATAATGGCGTATATAATATTTTAAGGTAACTTTCACAAAGTTCTGGGTATTTTTTAAATCCGCTACTGACTGTGACTGGTCCTGTAGTATTTGTAGCATCATGCATGACATACAAGACTGTGACGCATGAGATACTCACGAAGGACTTCATGTTGTAGGTGAGTGTTGTGTGAGTGCTGCTGGAGCTGTGCCTCAGTCGTCCATCTCCGAGGCATATATACCACGAGCCGGTGACGCAAGGCACGCGGGCTTCGCGCGAAACTGTGCGACCTTGCGCTAACTGGCCGATATTGTTTTGGCGAGGTCCTTTACCCCTAGCGAAAATTTCTTAAAAGAATTACGATTAATTTGTGTTTTCCATCCCTCGACTCGTTATAGTATAAATATAGTATAATTAAAAAATAAAAACACTGTTATACATATATCATGCTTACTCCCAAGCAGTTGCATAGAGTTGAGTAGGCTGATACAGACATGCATACGCACACACACACACACACATACACATACACAAACACACACACGTACACATACACATTTCACAAACCCTGCCCTGTGTAATTTAATCTAGTTTTGTATTTATTTTAAGAGATGTGCTTTTAATTTTAATTTAAATTTATTAATGTACCAACCGTACAACGGTATATAAGCATGCGGTGTTCACCTTTAAGTGATTGTACATTTAGTTTCATATTGATATTGTCATTTGATTGTGCATGTAAAAATGTAACAATTGTTGGTGATCCTAAATAAATAAATAAATAAAACTTAGTAAGTGATAAATATAAAACCGGCCAAGTGCGAGTACCATCCTACTAATATTATAAACGGAAGTTTGTAAGAGTGGATGGATGGATATTTGTTATATTTTAACTTATAATAGCACAATATCTGGTTGATCGAGCTGTGCTTGGTTTCTTCTTCACACAAAAAAGAGGAAAAACCGGTGAACGTTAGTTTTGAACCGGGGTACTCTCATTTTGTTATCGCCCTAGGCAGGTGTCGCCCTGATGATATTTTATGAGTTTTTCAGTACCTGAAAACATGATCAAACCGATGTTTTTCATAAATAAAACCAAGCTAGATCTATTTTTTGCCCCTGAAACCCCTACATGCAAAATTTCATGAAAATCGATGGAGCCGTTTCCGAGATTCCGATTATATATATATATACAAGAATTGCTCGTTTAAAGATATAAGATAGGAATTTATAAAGATATTGTGTGAATTGTCCAAAATATGACGATAAGTGTCAAGTAAGTAGGAAAAAATGTACCATTTGCGAGCTATTGTGGCGTGCGCTGCCAAAACCGCTAGAATTACACATTGTATTGTATGTAAATTTGTATCTAAAATAATTCTACAAAAATGCCAGTCACAGTATATATCTATATCTGATGTGTAATCTATTATAGCCAAATAGTGAATCATAATAAATACAATTTATTTTAATTAATTTAAAATGTATATTTGGTAGTAATCAATTGATTCCTAAAGGAAAATAGATACTTCTATCGCTTCTGGTATTACGTAGGGCCTTCCACATCTACATATAATTTGTATTAATCTATACATCTATACAGATGAATAAAATTTAAGTGTCTATTTGTAATTACAAAATAACGTATTTTCCTTAAATGTATTTATGAAAGTATACACGCTAATAATATATCAAAAAAATATTTTAATTTTTTTTCCGTGTTTGTCTGTCTGTTTGTTGCGGCTAATTTCCGAAATAGCTGGACCGATTTTAACGCGACTTTCACTGGCAGATAACTTAGGTTACAAGGTGTAACACAGGCAACTTTTATATTTAAAGAAAAAATATAACGGTTCCGCGGCCCACTCATGAATTTAAGTCTACGCGGGGAAACCGCAGATAGCTAGTTATCCATCTTCAGCTTTAGGGTCCAGCTTCTATGGGCAGAATTATATCTACTGAAGCCGCTTGTTCTGCTTCCTGGCGCCACCATCGGCAGCAACCAACGCTATCATTGAGCATATCTGCCAACCAGATTATGTATTTAGTAGAGTAATATATAGACAGTTATATGGACGAGTTTAAGTAGTCGCGCAATTTCAAACCCCAACAATACGTAAAGATAAAGTTTTTCTAAAAAATTTAATGCAGTGAAATCACACCACGCTCCTTACGGTGAAGGAAAACATTATGAGGAATCCTGTATATGTTCGAGAAGATGTTTAGAAATTCAAAGACGTATGTATGTACAGTGGCTGAGACTGCGATGGACTTACGTAGTCGCATTGGCACTTAATATTCTTCGGTAAATGTGAGTGTTGGGACACCTATGCTTACACCTTCGGGGATCCTTCTGGGACGCCCTCCCAGAAGGATCCCCGAAGGATCAGCTCATTTATTTATATATTTAAAATTTGGAATTTCACATAACACACACATGGCTGTACTAACACATTACCTATTTGAATGTGATTGTAACTGATCACCAATATTGGGGCCTTGTGCAATTAATAAAAAAATATCTGTCACACTAATTGATTCACTTATACAATGTATACAAATGGTTAACTTACGATGAGGTTATTGGCTATTCAGATTCACATAATAAATATTCCGTGCATAGTCTGCACCGCAATAAATATCAGTAGAAAACAAATATATTAATAGGAATTAGCCCACGACCTTGTGTGACAGGTAAATCACTTCTCCGCCAGATCAACCAAATCTTCTTCAAAAATTATTATACTTAATTTTCCTTTGGCTGACCTGGGTCATTGTCTCTTTAAAACATTTTCTGATCACTTAGATCACGTTCTAGGTGAGTAATTTTCTGAGTAGGTCATGATCTAGGTAACTTCTTGCTTACAGTCAAAGTCAAAAATATCTTTATTTGATTAGACTTTTAACAAAGTACTTTCAGTGTTGTCGCCAGTTGCTGATTACGTATTATGCATACGCTTCATTTCATATTTTCTATAGGTTTAGTAAACGTTACAGTTCACAATCTGAAGGTATAATTGGAGTTTTATGTAACACCCTGTACACCCTGTACAAGTCAGATGCTTTTAAATTCTGTAATGTAAGTATCTCTGTTACTTCTACCAGTGATAGTTTCGGGGGACTGATTGATAAATACACAAGCATTGCGACGGTTGTAAATCGGATCACGACACATTTTGTGACGAAACAGGAGAAATAAAGAAGAAAGTAAAACTAGTCGCAGTTAAAATATCAACAGATTATAATCACTATAACTGTCACTTGTTTTAAATATTCAGATAACATGGCGGTCGTTTATGAAGTGCAGTTGAACACGCTTGCCCGACCTCTAGGGATGTTTGCCTAATGTTCCGTGTACGTGTTACACGCCCGTGCAGCTTGTCCACTAGGCTGTAATTTAGCAAAATATATATTTTACGACGCACAGGCATACACAATACAAGTATTGGTAATTACTTACTATTAATAGGTTTACTTTAAATATAATAACATTGTAAAAATAAGTTTAGTATTTAAAGTTATGTTATAACAAATGTTATTAATAAAGGAGTAATTAATATTAAATATAGTCGGTAGATAATATAGACAAGGATCCGTTGTAATATAATTTAAAAAATAATAGATATATTGTTGTTTAGTAACAACTTATTGTTATTAAGAACTTATTCGTTCTATTTAGTTGATTTATTTTTTAAGGAAAACCGCAGAGTGATTTTGTGACGATCTGATTTTCGTGTCACGCGCGGAGATATATTTTCCTGAACAGCAGATTATTTTGTGGAAAGACAATGCTAATAAAACGGTGTCTGGCTTAAAATCATATTATCATATTTTTTTATTAGCGACACAGTTGAAAGAACTTTTTACTAAGTACTACGTCTTTAATGGTACAACAGAGTACAGTAAGGCATAGAAACAATTCCGATTACATTATGACCTTTCTGGTCATACAAAAAATTAACCAGAACCTATATATTATAACATTTGTGCTTTGGAACTGTGTTCATGGGCTTATATTTCTTAAGTGATATATGTCGTATTTTTTAAATTGTATAAGATTTTTGAAAAGACTAATTACTGACCTAGTTTCTTGCCAGGTTCTTCTCAGTAAAAGCAACCTTCCGAACCTGGCGGTAGCATGTATAATCCTGTATAATTATGTCAATCTGACGATTTGAAAGTACTTTGTAAAAACTAATTCTTAGGGGAAGTATCCGAATCCGATTAAATAAGTTGAAACAAAGTATGCTTTTTGATGACAAGAAGATAACCAGTAGATAAATATTTATTTTGCGTTAATATAAATGAATAAAAATGTTTATCATTGTAATCATCTACAGCTACATATTATTATTTTCTAAAACTTTATCTACGCGGACATATTGAAATTGCCTGAAATAATTTAATGGATTATAGTTTACTTTGATACACGCGTAAGTGCGCATTTAATCATATTCGGTGAAATGTGGGTGTTGTTGAAAAAATACCTCTGCTTACCCCTTCGGGGACCCTTCTGGGATGTCGTGAGCATATTAATTTATTTATTTATAATTAACGTGTTAGTAATTCCATCGATACATTGATTCTGATATATGATATCAATATGAAGTGCATACAGTTCAAGTGCACTTCCGTACTGTATTTCCTGTTTACGTCACAGCAGAGACATCATGCCACACACCTGTTGGCGCTTTGTTGGTCAAGTGGCGATAACATTGACAATGGTGATATACATTTATCATGTTAGGTTAATGATGAATCATTAACAGGTGTGACAGGGTCATGGCGTGGAATAATATTTTAAGAAGAACCAACCTTACAAAAAAAATATAATATTTATTAAAAAATATAAATAAGCGTAATACTCGTAGGACTAGAGTGTTCACCACCAGCCGTTGTTGTAACCGTTGCCGTATGATCCGGAGTAACCACCGGAGTAACCGCTGGAGTAGCCGCCGGAGTAGCCACCGTAGCCGGCGGACAGGCCGCTGACCCCGCTGCTGTAGCTAGGAGAGGAGACCACCTGCTTCACGGTCACCAATTGGGGAACGGACACGACCTTGCGGACTCTGAACACTTGGGGGACGGACACCTCGTGCTGCACGTTCACCACCTTGTTGACGGCCACGACGCGGGCGGTGGGCGCGGAGTAGGAGATGGCGGGCGCGGAGTAGCCGCTGTACCCGCCGCTCAGGCCGCCGTAGCCGCCACCAAGGCCGCTGTAGCCGCTGCTGAGGCCGCTGTAGCCTCCGTAGCCGCCGCTGATCAGACCACGCTTTTCACGGACCTCGTCCTTGCCCGCGGCTACCACCACCACCACGGCGAACAGTGCTACCTGCAACATTATTACATCGTCAGAATACAACGGTTGTTGGCACAAACTATATCGAAAATGGGGTAATATCCGGTACTTGTCATTTACTGGAATCGCCATGAATAAATGTAGTATCAATGAAAATTAAGAAAAATAATGGAGTGTTTAATATTTTATGGCAACTTTCACAAAGTTATTGGAAAAAAAACCACTACTGGCAGTGACTGCTCCTGTAGCAATTGTAGCATCATGCAAGATTGTGACGCAGGAGATACTCACGAAGGACTTCATGTTGTAGGTGAGTGTCGTGTGAGTGCTGCTGGAGCTGTGCCTCAGTCGTCCATCTCCGAGGCATATATACCACGAGCCGGTGACGCAAGGCACGCGGGCTTCGCGCGAAACTGTGCGACCTTGCGCTAACTGGTTGATATTGTTTTGACGAGGTCCTTTACCCGCTCGACGTATAAAGCATAAAAGTAATAAATATATACAAAAATGAATTAGTTATGAATCCCAACCCTTATCTTATCTTATGGTAACTTAAACCCGTGGGAATGATTAAACTAACTTTAAAGGAGCAATTTTTGTAAATTGTTCCTTCAAACTTTTACGGTTACTGGTTTGATCTCAGCAATCTGTTTCGGGCATGTAGGGGGGGATGTCATTTGCAACCAAATGACAATTGTTAAGTGATGACCGTGGTTAAGCAGTCGCCTGCTACGCTAGTGACGCAAGTTCGAATCCCAGCAAGGCATGTACCAATAAGTTTTTCTAATGACTTATGTGCAGTGATTTCACACCATGTGCTTTATGGTGAAGGAAGACATCGTAAGGAAACCTGCATATGTCTGAGAAGCATTTCAAAAGACTTATGTATAGTCCCTGAAACGGCGATAGACTCACCATCTGTCACGTTGGCCCTTAATCGCATGGCATCTTCGGTGAAAAGTGTTGTAATTACAATATCTCTGCCTACCCCTTCGGGGAATTCAGGCGTGTGCCTATGTAGGTATGTACTATGTACTCGTACGTATGATGAAATTAAACTGTACTTATGTAACCAAAATGAGAAATGTTCCTATTTCCGTATTATTGGACACTAGCTTTGCCCACGACTTCACCTGCGTGCAGGCGGTGAAGTAGATTGATGTAGTATATTTATAGCATGATTCACACACCTTCACAGGCACTGGTGCAACGGACACAATCTAAACATATTAAGTTTTAACTCGTTTGAAGAACGATAACTATGTACTAATATTAATTGTATTTACTAACTATGTGTTATATATGTCCCGGGCCTTATCCCATCCAATTACTGGCTAGAGGTAAGGTTGCTTAACTTCGCTGATCGAATGATATGGCCATTACCAATTGTGCCACGAGCTCCTCAATGTACTAACTATGTATTACGTTAAATAAATTGTTATATTATTTTTATGCATAAGCCATCATCATCCTCCTACCCTTTTCTCCTGTCATTTGGGGTCGGTGCAATGTGTTTTTCTCTTCCATTTCCAGAAGTTCTTAATACTCTCTGCTTAAACCGATGATGGTAGACTCCCAGTACTTACTTATTACAAGTAGAATTCCAAGCCCAAATAGTGTCTCTCGGGATCGTGCCAAGAAGGCTAGCAGCATTGCAACGCTGAATACCAATGCTGATTCTCTGAACGAGAAAAACGTCAGCCCGCTTGTCATGGCAGGTTCCTGCCATTTTGTTTAATAATTTGTACCAATTTTATTATAACTCAGCATTTGTTTGGAATGTGTGCGCGAGACAGTCGAATCGTAAACTTAACTTGTGTATTTACGAGTCTCTCTTGTTTTATACCAAATATTCTAGTTCTGCTTTTGTACGTACTGCCATTACAAAGTACGCATCCTCAAATGGGCGCGTCAAATGTGTTTACTCTATTTCCTCATTAGGTGAATTTGTTATTAGAGAAATCAATTAATCTTAAACTCTATTTCTCCTACCCCTTTCAAATGAACATCCGGATCCCAAGGCCCAAGTAGCATGTATATTAATATTAATAAAGAACAATATTGGTCAAAAATAGATGTAGAGAATGAAATGAGGTTATTTTGCGTTAAGGAGTTTTGTAAAAAATTTCAATTTACATCGGAGTCACAATTCAAATGAGTTTGGGAAGCCATCGCTTAAACTATTAACTTATACATAGGTACGTGTGTAAATATAAAGTACCTGCTGGACCGGGCTGTGCTCGGCTTCTTTTTCACACAAAAGAAGAACTCGACATTTAGCTTGTGGCAAACGGTGGTCTCTGCCTCCCCACATGGGATACAGGGGATACAGGCGTGCATATGTATGAATGTTGAAAATAAAAGAAAAAATGGAAAAACGGACCGGGGTATTCTAGTTGTGTTATCTTAACTTGACAGACGTCGGCAAAATTTACTTTGGTATTGTAGGAGTTTTTCATTGCCTGAAAACATAGTCAAAACGATGTTATCTGAAAATGAAACATACGAAATTTCATGAAAATCATTGGAGATATTAACAAGAATTCGTCGTTTAAATGTAACAAGTAAACGTTACAAGTATATTGGTCTTGGGTAACGTTTCATTCATTTGGGTCACGTCATTGTTTTAATACAACAAAAAAAACTATTTATTATTTAATTTTCATTATCAATGTTATTGTTAATTTAAATGTTAAAAGTATCCAAGTTATTATTTCATGCGCATATATCATGTGGTAACGGCTAATGTGGTAGGCAGAGGTGTTATAACTACACCCACTTTTCGCCGAAGATGATTAAGTGCCAACGTGACAGATGGTGAGTCCATTGCCGTCTCAGACACTTTACATACGTCATTGAATTACTTATGCAGGTTTCCTCACCATGTTTTCCTTCACCGTAAAGCACGTGGTGTGAAATCACTGTACATAAGTTTTTTAGAAAAACTCATTGGTACAGGCCCCGCTGGGATTCGAACTTGCGTCGCTTGCGTAGCAGGCGACTACTCAAACCTCAAGTCCACCACGGCTCTGAATAGGCTAATAATAGAGGTAAATATTTTTATATTTATATGATACATATATTTATATGATAAAGGGTAATATTTTTGAAGTTTGATTAAAGTCGGATGTACTTAATATACCTTTAAAGGCATATGCTTGTCAAGAAAAGACGTTGATAGTAGGCAAGCAAACTTTGTATGGCAGTGTGTGTCGTGATAAACAATGAATGAAATACTTGGGTAACTGTTATAATGATTAATATAATGTACTTATGTAACGACATTATGCTAATCACGGTAATCAATTTAAACAAGCATCAAATAAAGATTAATTATTTCTTTGATTTACCTACCAAATCAGTTGCGATTAATTTCATCAACAAATTACCAACAAGGACACTTTAAATGCAATAACCGTTGAAATGTTGATCTTGCATTCAATATAATCGTGGCTTATATTTGACGTTGATGGTGCAAAAAGTTTTAGACGCATTACCTTCATCCACATTTATATGCATGAATGTGGATGAAGCGAAAGAAGTATGTAAGGATCGTAGCATGTGGCGAACGGTGGTCTCTGCCTACCCCCATGGGATACAGGCGTGAGCATATGTATGTATATATTTATGTACCTATCAATTATATGAAGTACTATGAGTTCAAGTTTATTTCCACATTGGTTGGGTGAGTCCAGCAGGGGACTGATATATCGGGTCATGACGTCCACTTTATTCTAGTACTATTTTTATAGTTGCAAATATAATTTCGACAATCTTAGATTTTTTTTGCAAGTGGAACTTGAAATTGCTTGATACCTTCACAGGGGCGCCAAGGGATGAATAAAAACCAAAGTTTGGAAAAATAAAAAATATTTAATTAAACATAACTAAACTTAATAAAAGAATGGCATGAGACGTAGACTAGAGTGTTCACCACCAACCGTTGGCGTAACCGTTGCCGTATGATCCGGAGTAACCACCGGAGTAACCGCTGGAGTAGCCGCCGGAGTAGCCACCGTAGCCGGCGGACAGGCCGCTGACCCCGCTGCTGTAGCTAGGAGAGGAGACCACCTGCTTCACGGTCACCAATTGGGGAACGGACACGACCTTGCGGACTCTGAACACTTGGGGGACGGACACCTCGTGCGGCACGTTCACCACCTTGTTGACGGCCACGACGCGGGCGGTGGGCGCGGAGTAGGAGATGGCGGGCGCGGAGTACCCGCTGTATCCGCCGTAGCCGCCGCCCAGGCCGCTGTAGCCGCTGTAGCCGCCACCGAGGCTGCTGTAGCCGCTGTAGCCCCCGAAACCTCCGTGACCGCTGCCGGACCAGCCGCTGCTGATGAGGCCGCGTTTTTCACGGACCTCTTCCTTGCCAGCTGCTACGACCACCAACAGGGCGAACAGTGCTACCTGCAACATTATAATCAAATTGTCACAGTTCTTAAGGCATGAGCAACATTTTCGTAAAAGGAGCATTATCCGTTATTTGCCGATTACCCAGAATACAATTTAAAAACCCATTTCACCACTCTCCAATAGAAACCAGGGGGATAATGACAAATATATTAACACAATCTCGTCCTCGGACATTGTCTCATAAAACTAAGAATCATGTGTAAATGATACTCACGAAAGACTTCATGTTGTAGGTGAGTGTTGTGTGAGTGCTGCTGGAGCTGTGCCTCAGTCGTCCACCTCCGGGGCATATATACCACGAGCCGGTGACGCAAGGCACGCAGGCTTCGCGCGAAACTGTGCGACCTTGCGCTAACTGGTTGATATTGTTTTGACGAGGTCCTTTACCCTCTCGACATATAAACAAATATGGCAACAAATTGTTTGATCAACAAGGCTCATCCCTTAAGCTTAGGGGAAGGTTCAGCTTCCTGCTGTAGGGGTGACAAAACATCAGGCTCTTGGTATCGTCATACAAAGAAATGTGTTAAATATGTATTGCTTGTTTGAAATAGAATTTACTGTCTGTGCCTAATATTGAGTGAGTCGTTTATGGCAAGGTCTTTGTATTCCCAAATATTTTCCCAGACTCCATGTTCGTAATCTACATCTACACTACTATTATAAAGAGAAAAGATTTGTATTTGTGTGTATGTTTGTAATGAATAAACTCAAAAACAACTGAGCCGATTTCAAAAACTCTTTCACCATTGGAAAGCTACATCATCAGCGAGTAATAAAGCCCCATACTCCCACGGGAACGGGAACTACGCTGGTGAAACCGCGTGACGTCCGCTAGTCATGAACGTACTTACCGCGGCCTTCGCTACCCATATAGGTACGCGAACAATATTTAGAAATTATAAGACTTTCTTAGGCGAAACATTCTGTCGCCACTAGTCTCTGAAACACACGGAATTTGGCGTAGTATCTAAGAGCTTCAATTATTGACCCTGTATTGAAGAAGAGTAAATATATGGTGTACTAAATACATAATTTATATTAGGATGTCTAACTTTGTGACCTGCTTCATATTTATGCACGTTAACTTCATAGCATATAATGTTTGTAAGTTGATCTTTGATTGCTCCTAATACGGGCATGGAACCCGATAATACTTCTGTTGTCTCAATACAGTGTGATTGTATACACAATACATGTGAGGATTACACTGGCTGTGTAAATACTCAAATAGTCCGGCTGGGCCGCCATTATCTCAACTAGTTTAATATGTTTACCAACTCGTTGATGACGAGACAGGCGGATGTACGATTGGCCCATATTACCTAATTCTTGATCCTTGATCCTTCATACTGAGGCAGGCACTAAGGAAAATAGTAATGTATCAATTTCAGCTATAAATGTATAACTCAACGAAAATCAGCTAAATGGTTACTAAGTACTGCCAATCGCACACTATTTTTGGATTTGAACATAGATTTGAGCATAGCTTTATGCTTAGAAATTAAGCATCCTGAAAGGCTGGGTGTTTTAACCGAAAATCTAAATGTATGTTGGGACGAGGTTTCTCAGGTTACATGTGCAGATTCCACACAAAGTATTCCTGCACCGTAGAGTTTTATAATAGATTTTGGATTTGGCACATCTTGTAGTACCTTGCAGTCAACCACAAAACCACACGTCGGCTTCGTAGAATTTCTGTTAATGTTTTAAGGGGATTGTGGAAAGTTTTGACTGTTTTGAGTGGGCTTTTGAGCTTACTAAAATGCTTTTGCATGCTCTATAATGGTTGAACAGGACAATGGCAGGCATTCACGTCATATCTGTGAACAGGTGCTATGGAGGCTGGTCATCTTAAGCTATTAATTTATTAAAAACAGTTACACTATCAGTTTATCATCATAAAGCGAACTATTAGTAAGCAAGTAGTAGACTTTATTTTATAACTTTTATCACCATTTGTTCCTTGGAACTGTATTCATCGGCGTACATTTCTCATGTAATTTATTTTATATTTATAAATTATTATCATATTTTTCGAATGAGTAATCATTGAATAGCTCGCCAGATTCTTCGCACTAAAAGCAACCTTCGGAATCTGGTGGTAAGTAGTATGTATAATTCTGTATAATCATGTCATTTGAAAGTACTTAGTTAAGAGTTTAATGAAATAAATACATTTTGAGTTTGACTTCGTTATTTTAGGATGAAATTGTAATGGCTCGCTCCAGCCACCCGTGACATTAGTGCTGGTTTAAGTAGTCCGTACAAAGTACCATGTTGCACATCTGGTAACAACCGAGACCAACCAGTGGCGCATTCTCCAACGCATCTTACACTTTACCACACTTATTAACGCAAGCTTCATTCTTATCCGGAACTTACTTGTACACTGTAAAATGTGTACCTATAAAATTCCAAGTCTTGATGGTTATATTAACACACAGCCTAAACCTAAAAATTGTGATCCGTAAAATTTGCGCGTTATATTCTTTGGATGGTTAATGATCATTGAGTGTAATTCACAAAGAAAAAAAAATTACATTCTACTCCTAAGGGGGTGAGATGGGGGTTGAATTTTCTGTGAAACTTGAAACCCGTGATAGGAGTACAGTATGTACTAACAACACTTCTCATCGTATTATTAAGATACAACTCTACGTCAATATGTGACCGGCACGATGATGAAGAATATCTTTCTTTAAGCTGCTTTAGTCGAACCAAGTACAGATTATTTATTTAGATATAATATTATACATTAGTTCTAAATAAATAATCTGTACTTGGTTGTCATTTTAATTTTGGTTGCTACCACGTGATATGAATATGCAAATAGCATAGTTACGTTAATCATTTATTCATTCGACTGCAACTAAAATTCCCGCCGGCAATTGCAGAGACTATCAGTTTAGATTATGCAAAAATAATGTTATTACATCGAACAGCTTAAATTATTATATATTTAATGGAGGTTTAGTTTGCAAATAAACGTAATGCTGATGTAATACTCATAAGAATAATATGTCCAAACTAAACAATGGTCTAACTCCGATGAGGCCCTCGAAGTCATTGTTTTTGCATACATCGGCTTAAGGTGGTATCGACGTTATAACCTAACCGCTGAATAAATCACAACATGTTTAAAGAGTCCAACAGACAAGTAAGTGTCTATGAGACGCAGCGAGTGTCAAAGCCTTTTTGTTTTGTGTGACTCGAGTACGAGTCCACCCCAGCTATACAATATTAACATTACATTCTTAATTTTTTAATTTATTTTGTTTTACTCAAAATTGTATTAATATTTTTGAATGAATTTCTTGACGGGTTATTCTCAGTTAAAGCAACCTTCCTAACCCGGCGGTAGCATTAATAATCATGTTGTTCTTACGACTTGAAAGAACTTTGGTAAAAATTTAATCAAGTAAAGATTTTTTGAATTTTGATGCAAAAAGGAGATTACCGTGACAGATCTGGACCACAGTGTCATGACAGATGAGAATATGCAATAGTGCAATCATAGTACGATGTTGCAACACAAACATTGCAACAGTTTTTATGAATGTGTACTTGTTAGCCTTCCTCGGACCATAACAATCTAAAACTACGTTTAACGTAAGGACTTTCAATTTCACTTTCCCATAATACTGTCTCATTATTTTTAGAGCGTACGTCTGTTTGTTCATCAACAACCTTTAGATCATTACATTTCTTCGCATTGACCGCAAATTGCGGAAGTCAAACATTAAACAGGCTTCCGACTACCCGTCGCACTTACTTGTGTAAAGTATAGCCTTGACCTTATCCGAACTCGGACCGTCGTATCGACGGAACTGCAAATCAGGGACGTAATATAAGGGTTCCGTTATACCCTTTATCCATACAGATAAATTAAAATTGAAGCGTCTGCTTGTAATTCCTAAATAAGAGCTTGTCACTTAATGTATATGAAACTATATACGGTATAAAAAAATATCTATCAGGCTGTTTGTTTCGGCTAATCTCTGGAGGCTGGACCGATTTTAACGAGACTTTCACTGGAGTATAGCTGATGATTATGTTACAAAGAGTAGCTGAGGGAATTTCATTTAAAATAAAAAGTCTGCTAAATAAAGCCACTTACGAAAACGTCTACGCGTGTAAAACCGCGGCGCACAGCTGTATCATAACCTCAATCTCAGAGCATTCGCAAACAGGGGTCGACATTGGATCTCATTAATTAAGGACGCCGAAGGTGACTGTTCACTTGCTCTATGACATATTAATATCCATCAATCATAAGCTTGCAAAGATGTGAAAATATCAAATCCTAGCGATCTGTGCCTACGAGTTCATCTAAAAGTTTCACATCAAGAACTTTACAGGGAAAGCTACATATGCTACATGTGTGAAAATAAATTCTATGATGTACAATGCCTGAGATGGCGATGGACTTACACACAGGACGTCTTTAGTGAAAATTGGGTACCTCTGCTATAACTCCTTCCGGGGCCCTTCTGATTTACTTTGCTCGTTTCTTTTAGGTTCGTAGCTGTAATCAATTTGTCAAATTCAACTCATTCAGTGGTAATACATAATGTCGTGTGCCTAATTTAACGACGTTTAATTAATCAGGACCTTGTGAAACACAAGTCGTCTTTGTTGACACCAAATCTGTGTTATGGCCACTTGAATATATCTGAATTATTACAAATTGGTGAATTAATTCCTTTTTGTGTCAATTCTACGCTCGGGTCAAAGGCACAGCGTCTCAAATGTTCTTCGAATCATGTTGCACTAACTGTGGTTTCACTTACAAGAGATATTTTACGAGAAAAAATAATATTATATACCATTTTTAATTACTTCATATTAGCTTCACTAGTTTCGCATTCATTCAAGTGTTTCGAATGGTATCTAATTATAAATTTGCGTCTTTATCACGTAGTTCTTATATTGATTCTGTAATAGTTCTGATTTATCTGCCGTGTCTAATCTTTCATTCATCTAAATCATATTTTACACTAGCTATGTGCCGCGGATTCACTCGCATATACTTAATTTTTATTTCATGTCTTTGCTTTTTTTTATAAATTAAATAATGTCTTATTTACTTCTTATACCACATGTGTCAGTGAGTCCCGTTAAAATCAGTCGCGCAGTTTCAAAGATAAGACGCAACGAACAGACAGACAGAATAAAATAAAGAAATCGTTTTTTCATGTAAGTTAAGTTCAAAGTTTCACAATATGCATGTAGTAAAAAGATTATTTGGATTTTGTGCTTGTTTGTAATATTGTTTTAATATCTGAGAAGTACGGGACAGTCATTGGAAGGCACAGTTCGGCTTAAACAAGTACCTACTCCGTGAATGTAATTTATAAAATTACTTCCTTAATTCGCACATCTGTGCACTACAGTGAAATGTTAAGGAAACACTTTAAAACTTCCTTATAGAGCGCATAGCTTTATAAGTTGCGCGATCTTCCATGTCGCCTCGAGTCCTTCAAACCTGACCAACTACAAGGCTACTAAGCACAGTTTATATATAGGCGTTATAAGCAGTTAGGTATCTAGGAAATAATGGTTCGAAATGACACACTCACAGAGACGCTCATCTACGACAAAATAAGCGGAATATGCGTAATGACAGGAGGGGGTGTCACGTCGTTGTGTATCGTCGACAGATCGTGACGTCATGTAGGTACGTGATTTTTCAAATCGACAATTCTACATTATTTTGACAGCAATAAAAAGAGACAACTTAAAACCTTTATGATTGACAACCCTCACGCTCAATGGAGTGAAAGTTCTAAATTAAAAAAATTGGAATAGATTCTTTAATGTTTGTTTAAAAGCATACACATGCTCACGCCTGTATTCCCCGAAGGGGTAGGCAGAGGTGTTGTAATAACAACACACACTTTTCACCGAAGATGATTAAGTGCCAACTTGACAATTGGTGAGTCCAACACCGTCTCAGGCACTATACACACGACTTTGAATTTATTCTCAGACATATGCAGGTTTCCTCACGATGTTTTCCTTCACCGTAAAGCACGTGGTGTGAAATCACTGCACGTAAGTTTTTATAAAAACTCATTGGTACAGGCCCCGCTGGGATTCGAACTCGTTTAAAGCTTATATTTATTCTGTGGTTTCCAAAAAATATGTAGTTCAAGTAAGTGTAATAACAGGTATTAGGAAACATGTAAACCTGTGGATGGAGCTATGGCAGTGTCACGTGATGAAGCAATGTCGGTATAATTATAGCGAGTGTTGCCAAACTGGCCCCAGGATCACTTGATCGCAACAACAAGTTCTAGAGCACTCCGCAATTATGAATTAATATATCACTTATTGCTAAAAGTGAATGTTGCTAATTGGAGGCGGTTGGGGAAGCCCACAATATTTCAATGCTTAGTTTAGGACAAATACCTAGTTCGAGCGGAGGAATATTTTATTAGGGTTGACAGTGCTGATACATCTTAATCTAAATCAATATTGAAGTGTCTGTATCCAAATTAACAGCTTATCACTAAATACATAGAATCCAAAACACATTGGTCACACATCTTCTGTCTGTTCCGGCTAATCTCCGAAACGGCTGGACAAAATCGCGAACGGGACTTTGACTGACAGATAGCTTATGTTACAAGAGTAACTTAGGCTACGTTTCAAAACATTTGGGCTCAGCGGGCCAGTGAAATTAAGACTATGCGGGTAAAACCGCGGGGCACAGTTAGTCTCAAATATAGAGAAACTTATCAAGTTACATATTTTCACAATGTCACCTCTTTATAATAAAAGTATAGGAGGCAATGTGCAGCCGGTGTGTCGGCAACTGGACACTGCTGACAGCGATCACCGTGACCTTGGCATTGGCCCGATGTGTCGCGCGCACACCTTATGTAACCCACGGTGAGCACTGCTGCCTTTCACGCGCTTCTCACTTTACTGCACGCATTGTGAGCACATAATGCAACCAACGGAGGATTACGCGTCCACCAGTTTATTCTTATAGGACTTTTATAAATGATACAGCAGGTTCTGAGATAACAGTGACATTTGCTTTCGTGTCGCAAAGGCATACATTCCGCCGAAAAAGCTCTCTAAGTAAATATTATATTATAACCTTTAAATGTTTCGAGATAGTAGAGATTTCTTCATATAACCTTTAGGGACTTGTAGCAGAAACGAAAAACCAGTCAAGAAAAAATGGGTACAAAAAATGTTTTGGCTCTGGCAAAGCATTGACGAGTATGCTAAGCTTCTGAGAAGAACATGTGGAATACTCTCACCAACGCGACGTGCTTCTCCTGAATACAGCATTAGAACTTCAAGAAATATGTGAAGAGGCCGATCTAGTCATATCTGCTGCCTAGTCAAATAGAGATGTACTCGTAAAGCTCTTAACCCCATGAGGTGCTAGTTTGCCGCATATATGAAAAAAAAAAAAGATTCCTCGTCGCAGTAAATTTAAGAACAGATAAGTAATGCATATTTTTCTGACATAAAGCTCCGACAATCTTGTTATAGTTTTTTATTAATATAGTTTCTACGTACCAAAGACGATGATAATATAAAACCGTATTGAAGCCAAGGCCGGTGCTTGCAAGGCTTCGACCAGCTGTAGACTGTGGGAAGACCCAGAGGATACATAAATAGCGTAAGCTTCGTGTCGTAACTGCAGATTTTATTACGTGACTCATACAAATGTTACTTGTCCCTCGCGAGCCTCAACTCGCGATTATCGAGCTATTCACATGCCTTGATGTACTTGATACGTCAAATCATAGAATCTTATCATGGATTTCTGGTTAAAATGACAAGTGGTCCCACATACCATGTCAGATCGCCGTCTCAGGCACTAAACATACGTCTTTGAATAACTTCTCAGACATAATACGCAGGCTTCCTCACGACATTTTCCTTCACTGTGATGCTGGTGATGTGGCTATAATGCATTTTAGCTTTTATAAAAACTACTAGGAGTTTCACAGATCGGTGAGATTGGAGACTGCTGAGAATACTCGGCTATCTAAGTACACAAAGACCTCTTAATATTGACTGTGCTACACCCTGGCTCCGCTTTATCGTAACATTTTGGTGTATCTGTATATCGGTGTGTAAGTATTGTGGTCAAGCTATGTTATATGTTCTATATAAATGTGTAGCTAGTGTAATGGTTATACTTAGAACCTTTAGACTCTATTTTATTTTTTATCGACGTTTGTGCAATGGAATCGTGTCCATGGACTTACATTTCCTATGTTATTTATAGTAAGTTATTTTAAAGTATTTATAAAATTAGTATTATATTTTTAAAAAGCGTAATTCCTGTCAGCTTCTTCGCAGTAAAAGCAACCTTCCGAACTTGGTGGTAGCATGCAAAATTCTGTATAATGTGTCATTCTCAGGTCTAACAAAATAAAGATATTTTAGAGTTTGAGTTTGTGAGAGTATGAGAAGTGTTACAGTGACACACGTGAGCGTCCTTATGGGGAAGTGCCATTATGTATTGAAGGCAGAGTTGCGCCACGACACACCTGTGCAGCGGTCCGTCCGCGCCAATACCGCGATCACGTAAAATAAACAAACGAAACATTGTTGAACTGTATAATACATTTATTTAATAAAAACTAATTCGAAGATGTATGTATAGTACCTGAGATGACGATAGACTCACGTTGGCACCTCATCATCTTCGGTGAAAAGTGGGTGTTGTTATTACAACACCTATGTTTATTTCTACGGGGAATACAGGCTTGAGCTTATGTATGTTTAAATGATGTAATAATAGTTGAAAGATTTAAGTAATTCGATCGAAATCCTCTCCCAATGTGGTATTTACATGAGCTTCAATTCGCGTTATCGCGACGACGACTGGACTTTTTGTTTGATAATGAATACAAAAATAATCAAGGATAAAGTCGCTGCGACATTGTTACGATTGTCATTACGCGAATCGGGCCATAGTTCACACACAAAAGCTATGTTTGTTCTCGTGTTGCGTTACGGTGACATTATTGTTATTGGCTTGCGCTATGTCTGCAACTTGTCGCAGTTACAAATAATACATGATTTGGGTTGAAATTAATGCATGGTGCCCAACACTAATTCGGTCGTTCTACGCACGGATCTAGCTCTAAATATATCGGCGATTTATTTGTATGATTACTAACCGACTTCAAGCAAAGGAGGAGGTTCTCAATTCAACTGATTTGAACTTCTGACAATGGCATCCTTTTCAAATCGAGGGGAACATTCGAAACCCGGTGGTAACATTTATAATCTTGTATAATGTATTTATTGCAATTATTATAGTTATTTTTACAGCACTACTTAATTGGTGTTTCATACCGAGCTTGATGCTACATTTGGCACCATTCTCAAAAGTAAGTAAGTACGTACCCAATTTATATTACATAATTTAATTTTTTCTGTTTTTGAAGGCGGTTTATTCTAAATATATATAACTCAAAGGTGACTGACTGACTGACATAGTGATCTATCAAAGTACAGCGCAGGTAGATGTTATGACGTCGGCATCCGCTAAGAATGGATTTTTATTAATTCTACCCCCAAGGGTATTAAATAGGGGATGAAAGTTTGTATGAAACTTTGTCATCTTACGACTGGCTGAATTAAATGTGTCGGAATTAAAACTACGCGGGTGAAGCCGCAGGGTACAGTTAGTTTTTTTTATAAATGTTTATGAAGTAAAACTACTTCTACCGTTTGCAGTAATATAATATGATATTATATAATGTGGGCGTGAAGTATATACATATGGGCTAGTTTGATTTATAGCGATATGAGACATAGAAACAGCTCGACTCGTATATTTTTGTTATTTTCATAGTGTTATGTCCTATGCTATTTTAATTTGGGGCAAAGCTGCTGATATAGAGAATATATTCACATTACAGAAAAGGGCTATACGATCAATTTATAATTTGGGACCCCGAGATTCGTTAAGGGAAAAATTTAAATCAATTGGAATTTTGACAGTGGCCTCACAGTATATTTTAGCTAACTTATTATTTGTGCATCAAAACATTGGATCGTTTCAAAAAAAATGTGATGTGCATAACATAAACACAAGGCACAAAAACAAAATTGTAGTGCCTGCGCATCGCTTACAGAAAGTACATGGCTCATTTTTAGGACAGTGCACACGCTTCTATAATAAATTACCAACAGAAATTGTAAACTTGCCCTTCAATAAATTTAAAGAGACCATCAAAGGAGTTTTGCTCAAAAAAGGATATTATACTGTAAGTGATTATATTTGTGATAAGGAACCCTGGGATGTATCTTTGTCGAAAAATTATTGTAAATAATCCCATTTGCACTGTACTTTTGCTACAATTAATTAATCTTAGTTTGATCTTTGCTTTGACTGGCTGGAATTTGCCATGCTCACAAATATTTGTAATATTTTAGTTATTATATTTGACAATTGAGCATTTGTGCTGTGTCCCATGGGCTTATATTCATGAGATATAAATACTGTAACCAAAAACATTGTATAATATATATTTTTTTAAAAGAGTAATTGTTGAGTTTCTTGCCGGGTTCTTCTCAACAAAAGCTACCTTCCGAACCCGGTGGTAACATTTATAATCATGTATAATGTATTTTGTGTCCTTCTGACGATTTGAAAGTACTTTGTAAGAAGTCTAATCAAATAAAGATATTTTGAGTTTGAGTTTGAGTTTGAGTTTGAGTTAGCTAACCTTATATTCATCTGTACTTAATAGTGCCGCGTTATTTCGAGGCCTGACCGCAGCTAATGTATATTGGGATGGTTAACCGACTCGAGTCATACATATTATAATATAATTAATTATATTAGAGTTGGGTGTGCGCGGCCTCGCTCGTTCATTGCGACTCCACAACATTGTTTCCTAATCACGCGTTTACTGCACTACCTACTTATTATTTATTATGTATTGGATACCTATTAAAATATAAATAGGGAACTGAACTTAATAGTATGGTGGCAATGCTGCCAGCCTTCTTGGCACGATCCCGAGAGACACCGGTTTGGGTCAGGTGTTCTACGTGTAATTACTTTTAAGTACTGTACCATGCATATATTATTAAGATTTTATTCAATAAATATACTTCATAAAAGAAAAACTTATTGACTTTGCACGCGGGAATAAATCTAAAGTATTTTCATTTGCGTTAATTTAGAATGGTGGGTGGGACCTAATTTTCCAAGTTAAAGCAATTTTTTTCTGGGCGTGTGGTGTTGACGATCGCCTTCTTTAAAATTAGGCAGTAGGCAGAGATACGCAATCCAATTAAAAACATTATTCAAAAACACGTGGAACACTTACTGGACGTCCAATCTGATCAAGATTATCTTATTTTAATTAACCACCGTTATTTTAATTTTAAGCCTGACTTTACTTAATGAGTGTTAATTTAAATTTCATTTAAAGTGAGTGACTCAATTACATGGTAGGCTATCATTATATATAAGTGGCAGTACTGTTGGTATCTGTGGAACCGTGAATTCACGTGGAGCTATGACGAAATTGTATCCTTCAACGATATTATTGCAAAGTTAAAAGATTTCCGTCAATTCACGTGTTTCGCAGTATTGACGAAAATCTTTTTAATATCGGTCAAGATCCAACCCAAAGTTGTGGTAACTTTGGAACATATGAGAATAATAAAATCGGAATATATGAATGGTCAATCTTATTCATAGTTGGGCAATATATAATGGTTTATGTTTATATTATCGGAGTAGGCAAGTCAATTGTTTAACATGATGGATCGATGCACGTTTAGAAGTATACAATGTATATAATATAATATTGCACTATATTCAAATTTGTGGTTTGCTGGCCGCAGTATCATGTAATACTGTTATGATAAGAAAGGGACATGCTGAACACTTCACAGTACTGTCATGACCACATGCGATGAGCTTAATATTATTCTAATCAAAAACCAATTCTAAAGATATTTTTTGATAATTGTTCAGTTTCTTACCAGGTTCTTCTCTCAAACCCGCCGTAAAACTGAACTAATAAGGTAAATAAAAGAAAGTACTTTCAAGTCGGCCGAATGATATGATTTTACAGGATTATAAATGTTAACGCTAGGTTTGGAAGGATGCTTTTACTGAAAAGGACCCGAAACAACCCAAGAAACTCAGTAGCTAGCTAGCCTTTTCCAAAAATATTATATAATAGTAGGAAATACAAAACATATCACACAGAAATATAAGCCTACGAACACAGATCCAATGAAAAATATCAATATAAATACAAATCAAACAAATTCAAATTGTACTACATTTGTGTTGCTTGAGATAATCAGCCCCACAGCACCTGTTCATAAGTATGACGCTAACGCCAGCCTAGTATTTTTGTTGGACAGGAAATAAACTTTTTTGAAAAAAATAAATGATTTCTTGAAACAGTTTGTTACATTGTTGCAGCCCCATTATTTCAGTAATTAGTTTTATGTCGTGTATTAACTATTCTGCGACCAATGCGCGAGAGTGGACCGAGCCATGCAGCGGCGGCCATCATAAACACCGAAACCCTTCACCTTGCCAATGATTTATCTTATTGATCGCCCCATTATGTAATCGCCAGTGAGTATTGAGTTAACATTTTATGATTTAGAGCTTACATTGATCACCATTAAGTGATGTGAGAAGGACAATTTAAATGCTATCTTTGATTTTATTGGTGATTCAATAACAATGGGAATTTGGATACATCTTCATCTTAAATCAGTTCAATTCTTATGATCATATTCCTGGCCTTATTCCATGTAATATTGGTGTCGGCACTTGATTTCACCCGAGTTGGCTGATCACTTGATTCATATACGAAGCGACTGCGATCTTTAAGTGAGAAATCGCCTAGGCCTCCGGCTGACCTGTTACGATTACCCACTGGACTAGGTTACGGTTGGTTAACTTTGCTGATCAAATTATCTGTGCAATAATATCTAAGCCACGTGTTCAATTCTTACATCTTCACCAAATTTTTGGCTATACTTATTTAGCGAAACAGAAGCGCACTTATCCATTCTTAGGAATAATTTAATGAAACATTACAAAAGCCGGGATAAACAGCTTGTGTTCTCGTCATGCTTCATGGTTTTAGTTTATTTAATATTTGTGAAATATTTGTATAGTGTGAATGTATTGTTGCAGCTAATGCATCGTATGACAGACGGACAGCAATTAATTACTGTGACGGTAGTAGCTTAGGCAATGCACTCAAAAGAATCCAATTACGACACCGTTGCACACTTTAAGCAGGTTAGTGAATAAAGTGATCATTTTTATTGAGCACAATTGCAAACCTACCATAATTAATGGCTACTTAGTACGTAAGTCATTTGTTTTTAAACCAGTTACGAGGCAGAAGCTCAACAGTTAAAAAATATAATATTGAGTAACGAATACGGGCTGGATGTGTTTGAGAATCATCTCAGAAGATTAGCTAGCGGCTTCGCCGGCGTGGTATTGGACACAGAAAATTAAAACTTTCTTAGAAAATTCTACCACTTACTGCATTTCGGCAAACCCTTTCTAAGTGTATATATCTACACCTCACCAAGAAGACAGACTCCAAATTTCACGTCTCTAAGGCCAGCGGTTTAGGCTGTGCGATAATTTCAGTCAGTCCTTGAATGTTTGACGTATAGAAGACTAGCATGCGCCCGCAGCTACTATTACCCCCAGTTTACTCCCTTAGGGGTGTACTTCCAAGAAACACTTTCTTAATGTATTACTCACTAGGAGCACACTCTCCAAATTGTATATTTGTAGATGCGGCGGTTTGTGCTGTAACGCACAGCCTGCTTTCAGTTAGTCAGCTTGAATTTATCTATAGATCGAGGAATACGCTGCAGTAAGCACTGATTCTTATCGTTGGTCTGACGTAGTCATGACTACGTCTTACTAAACAAATAATGATTTTTCATTTTATAATTGTCAGCAAGGGATTTTTTCGAAGGTATCTTGTTGCTGTTTAGCTTTATATTATTAAACACCTCGTATTTAGTAAAACAGGTACCTAAACCTAGTTGAGATCATCTTGCATATATAATTTAGTAAATATGTTAGTGAGTTGTTGGGGTGTTGCGCAAGGCTGTGTATCTACATATTAATGTCCAGTATAACGAGGCTACGTGTAATATATAACCATCTGTGACATCGGTTGCATAACGCGCACCTTTATCGAAGGTTAATGTCTGAACTGCTGTCAATGACCCGCTGCCAAGGTTGCGCCCTACCCTAGGAGGCCCAAACCCCACACACGGACACGAGGGACCTAACTTTACCTTTATTCCTTTGCCTTATTACTTTCAATCTCAGTCTAGTTGAGCGCTAGTAACTATCTGTGATCGTTTAAGCAGCGCGTCAGAACTTCTTCGCTTTGACATTTTATTTTAAAATGAAACGTCGAAGCTCAGAAGTTCCGCACTGCTTAAACCAATGATGGTAGGCTCCCAGGTATTCTTTGTATGACAAGTATGTCCAGGCGTCAGCAGGGAAGAACAAGTAATAAGAAGTATTTTCTTTAAACATTTTTATTGTAACAGTAACATAATATTATGACTAGATGTTATGAACTACCAGCCCGAGGCATACCGATGGCCATGGAACAGGCTCAATAGCGGGGCTAACTTGGACAGCTTGGAGGTTTTGATGATTATCTTCTTGTGGAGCGGCGGCCCGTGGTGGATGATGGGTGCGTGGTGCACGATGGGTGCGTGGTGCACGATGGGTGCGTGGTGCACGATGGGTGCGTGGTGCACAATGGGTGCGTGATGCACGATGGGTGCGTGATGGTGTGACGACAGGAGCGGAGAGTGGACGTGCGAGCTCAGTATCGGAGCGAGCTTAATTACTTTAACAATTGGAGCATGGTGGCTTGTGTGGAGAACAGGAGAGGAGTGGATAGAGTGGGAGCTTAAGAGCGGGGCGGAATGAAGAAGAAAAGAGCCCAGACTGTGGTGGGACAGCGAGGGATCGTGGTGCAAGCTCGGGAGAGAGTGCGAGCTGAGCAGGGGGGCTGAGTGCAGGGGAGAAGAGAGATGGATACTGCTAGAGAGGGGGGCGGAGTGGAGGCTGCTGAGCAAAGGTGCGTGGTGGATGGAACTCGTTAGTGGTGCATGGTGAATGGTAGTGGGGAGGGAGTGGAGTAGAGAAGGAGAGCTGTGCAGAGAGTGAGACAGGTGCGGTGTCAGCAGTCCCCCTGGCTCGCCGTAGATGCCACGTCTCTCTCTACTTGCCGCTACCGTCGCAACTAAAGCCAGCATACAGATCTGAGGAAACCATTACATAATTTTAATAAACAAATTGCTTCTAAAACGTGTTAGATGTTACTAGAGAGCATGTAGGGCGTTACTAGAAAGATACGAATAATTGTCATTATAGCACGCGAGTGACACTTGACGCTTCAAGCATTCATACGCTGCAGTAAGCGCTTATCAACTGGCGGACTGTACTATCTATGATTATCAAAACATTTCATATTACAAATAATTCAATATAAATGTAAAAGTGTCAAAAACTTACAAAAACCTTCATGTTGGTGTCTGATGTAGATATGATAGTGGGCTCGGTCCCTTCGGACCATTTATACGACATTAGGGGCTATTAAATCACTAGTTGCGACACCCGGGTCCATCCGAACTGCGAACATCCTAAGCTGATGAAGAAATATGCCGTTGGAGGATTTTGAAATCCGTTCATAATATACCGCTCAATGCTACAGATATAACTGTCCACATTATATTGTGATTGATCACACAACTATTCAGCATCTAATTAAAATGTTGAAATACAAAAGAATACTTTTCAAAAAGTACGGACCTACACAATATTTAGGCCTCCATTTTACATTTACACGTGCAAGTTTCACAATACAATAAATAGACCACCTGACAAGCGTTCACTTGTTCACCATCTTTATGCACCACATCATACATACTCCTATCATTACACCACGTTATTTTCAGTTATTCCTAGAAGCCGAATATGTGGGAACTCCTCCAGGAATGGGTGTTAAACCATTCCTGGGATTTGAACTGAATGCCCAGGCTTTACAATATAAATTACTTGCTTCAAACTACTTCATTAATATCTTTTATGAATAGTATTTTATTTGCGTTGTCCAACACCAACGTAGCGCCACCTAGTGGTGACCTGCTATGAATTAGACTTCATTAGAATTACTGATTACGTTGAAATTAAGAAAGTTCAAATGTATGTTAATATTCTCCTTGTGTTAATATCTGTATTAAACTACACGTGTGCATAATATCATCCAAATCTGTTCAATCATGTTTTGTGACACACTAACAAAGACAAACATGCAAACAAACTTTCACAATTATAATATTAGTACCAAGTATGTATTTAGGTTTATAATAATTTGGTAAATTTTAGTACTATATGGCCTGCAGCGAGATTATTAGAAAAGTTACTTGTTATAGATGATATGAATAGCAATAATTCAATGGAAAATTGCATCGAAAAACGCGCAGGCGTTGTCCGCATACACAAACACTTAGGAGAAAAATGGTTTAATAGCAATTACGTATCTTACTGAAGTGCCAAAAACAGATAATGTAGCGATATCGACTACGTTATCACAAAAACAACATATTATATACAGACTCGAGACTTTTTAGATGGTGGCAAGGATTGCATACAATTAGTAACAATTAAAATAAATTAAAAACTCTCTTTTTTGTTTACTTTATACCTAATATTTATCTTTGTGGTAAAGTTTACTTTTTAGAAATTACTAAAGGTTCGATTCTTATTGGATGATATGTGGAACATAGTACTAATAACACAAGTTTTATATATTTACCGTCGGGAGAGCGCTGTATTAAAAAACTATAGTTTCTCTCGGGTAGATTTAATTTAATTCCCGCGGAACCCCAAATATTTTTTGGAATTTAAATTAGCCTAATTTACTTCTTGTAACAACATAGCTTATATCTGCTAGTGAAAGTCCCGTTAAAATCGGTCCAGCCGATTCAGAGATTACCCGGAACAAACAGACAGACAGACAGAGAAAAATTATGAAAATTAGTTTTTTTAAATCAGTACCGTAAATACTTTCATATGCATTGTCAAGCTGTTATTTTATAATTACAAACAGGCACTTACATTTTATTTATGGGTATTGATTTGATATGACAAAAATACTCTATGAAAAAATTGTTCGACAAAAAAAGCCCCCATTAAGTTGAGAGATTTAATAACACATTCATGATCTTTGTACATCGAGGAATTAAACGAATTTGCTTTGTTTGGTGACACAGTATTGTTTAATTAAGTTTTCTATAAAAGGGCAAAAGAATGCCAATGACCGGTCGATTAAGTGAATATTAACATAAAGATAATAGTTAGGGCCACCTTTGAGTAAAGGTCTGCAGCTCTCCCGCTGGGAGGGTGGGCTAATGTCATCGAGGCCTTGAACACTCGACACTGGCTACATACGTGAACTACAAACAATCCTACTCTGTACCAATGAGTTTATGTAAATACTTATATAATCATTTAACACCACGTACTTTACGGTGATGGAAAACATCGTGAGGAAACCTGCATATGTCGACGTATGTATAGATCCTGAGACGGCGATAGGCTCACCATCTGTCAAGTTGGCACTATGAAAAGTGGGTGTTGTTATTACAACACCTCTGCCTACCCCTTTGGGGAATACAGGAGTGAGCATATGTCCGCATGTATGTAAAAACAATCCTAAGGATTCTGCGTCTGTGCTACGCATACTTTATGTCAGCACTTGAGTTTTATTTCATAAATAATGAACGGGAACCACTATTGGTCATTTTTGTACGCGCTCCTTAAACTACTATATAGATATAAACTGGAAAAAGCACAAACGTAAACCTTTCACACTATAACTCAAATCTCATAAAAATTATACGGTCGACGTTTTAAGCCGAATTAAAAAAAAAGGAGGATGCTCTATAATCGTCGCGTATGATGTTTTATAATTTAATTTATAATTTTCGTACCGTTAGCAGAACATCCCATTCATGTGATGTACTCACGTGATCTAATGCCTTTCATGAAAATGCTTTATTTTAGTGATGACCTATGACGATGATGTAGTGAGCAGGTAAAGTTGATAAAAATAATTTATGTTATCCTTTTAGTTTCTAATTTGCTAAATATCAGCTCAGTAGCACATTTGTGCTAATGTTAACATTATATTATTAATGAGACATGTGCATGAAATGAGGTGTCAAAACGTTAAATAATCAGTTATGTTTATAAATCTATTTCGGTAAAGTGAAAGTATATCACACGGCATATTTGCACCTGCGCATGGACACGCTAGGCGTGTTATATGTCAATCTGTGCACTACATCACACTATATTGCAATATTGCAGAGCATGTTTTGATCACTGCACCAAATCTTGTCGCGCCGGTAAGGACACCGCGAGCTGCTGTCGATACACTCATTAATTATAGCAATGTCAGTTCTGGACTTCGTTTCAAGGACTCGAAGAAAAAAGACTACAGATTTTTATCAGAAGAAACAATTTTTCTCTGGATAATGTGCGGTCACATTATATGTTTACGTACTTAACTATTCTATTGTAAATATCTATAATCATTCCAATACAAAGCTAAACATACTAGATCTGTGGGAAACCCATTGGGATATGTTGCCACTAACACATATTAGGTACCCTGGTCGCAGAGAGTTGACCCGATTACAATCACAAATAGGAAGAACCTATTTTCCGATGCAAACGAAACGATTCACAGACACTGAAAATGTTTTGTTGGAAATCATTTTGGGCCTAAAAAAATTACTAATTACCACCGGCACACCGTTGCATTGGATACGCCCAGTCAAAGGTTATCAAGGAGTCTGTAATGGACCAAAATCGGTACAATAATGACGCAATACAAACTAATCGTGCTTTGCAACGTGCTGTGATAACATTGTAGTACTTTAAAGTTGTGAAACCGGAATGGCTTGGCTTGTGAAAAACTAGCCGCACTGATATTATATAGGAGCTGTGCCGGCTGATACACATTTTGATATAAACACGGCCACAAACAATCTCCCAATGCGTCGATATTTTCTGCACGTGTGTGTCATTCTTTTTGATATTTAGGCCGCATTATATCCTCGTTATGACATTTGCACTGTATTT
Organism: Watsonalla binaria; assembly: GCA_929442735.1. Taxonomy (NCBI): domain Eukaryota; kingdom Metazoa; phylum Arthropoda; class Insecta; order Lepidoptera; family Drepanidae; genus Watsonalla; species Watsonalla binaria. Next base: position 166,545 of record OV838930.1, read on the forward strand.
AATCCCTTCTATTTGAAGGTGACGTGTTTGTGTTCTATGTTATCCTTTACATTTATTACATTGAAAGAACAATTTCTATATATAATGTAGTCACTCTATATTTAAGTACTTTATCTGAAGGTAAATACACTTAGAGGGTGATAACTGTGCTTGCCTTATTCCTTCACACTTTTTGAAATATACTGAATGTTTTCATTCAAAAGAACGATCGAGAACTTCTAATTCTGCTAATTATAAGTGCAATGTGTGTTAACACATCCTACGCTCACTCCGGGCTTTAGTTCGAAGTCTATCTAAGGCCAACATGAATGGCGAAATAAACCCATAATAAGTCGACAATTTGCTTTCCGGTCTAATGCTAGTTTCCGGTGGCGAAATGATCAGAAACCGGGTTTATGTAAATAGTACCTATTGGAACTTTGTATACTGCTTTATTGAAGTTTACAAAGTTTGTATATTGGTATAATGCAGTATACAAAATTCAGTGACGCGACCAGACATTTGGATTAGTACAATGTGCTTACATAAATAGTGAGTTTAAATATTCCCAATATTGGTAAATAAACCACAGAATAATTTTAATTTAGGATTTTATTAGGTACGCATTACAAATAAAGACGGACGAAATGCTGGAGACATAATTTGGCACTTATACTAAAAGGTAATTAGGTGAAAGGCTCAATGCCAGCCGTGTCCGAGGTATCCGTGTCCGAGCAGCGGTGCGCTGTAGGAGCCGAGGGCCAGAGGCGCGTGGCTGACGAGGGGCGCGTGGCTGACCAGCGGCGCGGCCACGCCATGCCCGTAGCCCAGCCCTAGCCCGTGCCCGTAGCCCAGCCCCAGACTGTGGCCGTAACCCAGGCCGCCGTGGCCGTAGAGACCGAGCCCGTGGCCGTAGTAGCCGTGGCCCACGAGGGGCGCGCTATAGCCGCCGTAGCCACCATAACCCAGGCCCAGGACGCCTCGCTTCTCGTTCTTCTTCTCCTCCGCGCCGGAGACCAGCGCCACCACCAACAACAGGACACACACCTGCAAATAATCAAACAATGCACATAATAATGACTTGAATGACATTTGACACATTTATGATGGTATTTAGTGTGGCGACATCTATGACTACTCAACGGAAAACAAGAGACAGGGAAATAGTACGAAGGTGTTTTTTTTTAAGTTGGTTCAGCTCATTTATTATAGACTCTGGAGTGGAAATATGACTTCGTGATTCTTAAATTTTAATTGCGTGGATTGTATTTTTTTTAACGTATTAATGATTTGTAGAAAAGTTCACTACTCTCTACTAGTTATTAGGTATATTACCAACTACTCCTATGATTTTGATGTATCTATAAATTTATTCCCATCATACACTATGCGGATCAATACTTGTACACAATATCACAACAAAATACTTGATTCACACCTTCTGTAATAGTAACGTGAGCTACATCAAGTGATTCGAACGTGATTATTTTCAATCGATCGTGATTCGTTAGTTTCGTGACCGAGGTGTGCCCATAGCCTACAACGTTAGAGTCAGGTCGAAGGGTCCTGAGCTCACAATTCTACTATTGTCTCAGTATCTATTAAGATATACGCATTAGAGTAGCACTTTTTCATTACTATGGACATTTAAATTATAGTTTTTATACTTTGCTCTGAAATCAAATAGCTAAGAGACCCGTGGTGGTCGTGGAGTTTGAGCAGTCACCTTTTTTCGATCTTTCGAAGATTCGAACTTGCGTAGCGCAAGCGACGCAAGTTCGAATCCCAGCGGACTTTATATTTATTTATTAATATTTGATTAAATACTTAAATGCAGTAATTTCACCTCGAGTGTTTTACAGTGAAAGAAAACACCATGAGAAAACTTGCATATGTCTGAGAGATCAAAGACTGACGTGTAGTGCCTAATACGGCGATGGAACCACCCTCTGTCACGGTATTTAATCATTTGAAAAGTGGGTGTTGTTATTACAACAAGTCTGTTTACCCCTTCGGGGACCCTTCTGGGATGGCGTGAACATATTTATGTAATAGAATAAGTGTCCTGTCGATCATCAGAGGAGGAAAGCATTTACTAGAGATATTGTGAATCCAAGCGCTCTAACTGACGTGTGACGTCAACTTGTCGGTAAATAATGTATTTGTTACCTTTTACGACTGAACCCTCTAACAAATCAAGGACCCCACTAACTAGGTTACCTATATACTCCCTACAATAAATAAATAAGTAACTAGATACAGATTTTTTTCATGGTATTTAAATAGATCTTAATGTATAAAAACTATGGTTATTTACGGTAAATGTAAATACGTGATAACTTACAGCAGCCTTCATGATGATAACAGTGGTAGCTAGTGAACAGCGGTCGGTAAGCACTGGAGCTGCGCGGGCGCAGCGAGCTTATATACACACCCCTGTACCTACGAGACTTGTCATGTACCTAGCTGCCGGTACCTAGGTACCCTATCGCCGCTCCGTAGGGCTGCCAGCGAAGATAACCTATTCCTTAAACACGCGTACGAATATGGTGGTTGTATAACCACTAATCCTAATGTAGCAGTTGGTGTGTGAGTATTCACACACCAACTGCTACATTAGGATTCTCTGTCGTATATATGCTACTAACAATATGGTAGTAACAGTCTAATCTAAGTGCGACCCTTAGTGAACCATTTTATTTATTTTTATTTAACACTTCTTGATGTAGTAGAGATGATGTAGAGATAATCATGGCAGGTACTATGAATAAATGTATGGAGGAGGAGATAATCTATACATCTATATCTATCTATACATACATAAAGAAAAATAAAATTGAAGTGTGTGTGTGTTTTTGCAAAATAACAACTTTCCACTAAATACATATAGAAGATTGCACGGAACTGAAATAGAAAAACGATTTTTTCTGTCTGTTTGTTCTGGGTAATCTCTGAAACGGCTGGACCCATTTTAACGCGATTTTCACTGGCAGATATCTAATGTTACAAGGAGGAACTGAATCTAAATGAAAAAAAATACTTTTATTTAAAAAACATTTAGGTTTCAGAGGGTAATTAAATTAAATCTACACGGCTATAAATAAATAATATAATATTATGGTGTAAGTAATAATAATATATTATAATGCAGGTATGTATATCAAAATATATAAAACATCATCCATGTGTCTACTTATAACGTTATGTCCGTTGGAAAAGACGGATATTTCAGCTAAGTACCTACATACATCATTATTATTAAGCCCTTTTTCAGAGCCTTACCATTTGAACGAATTTGACCAATTGAACGCAATGGCTGGCACCGATATTGATCATAGATTATAATTACTCTAGTTTAAATATAATTATGGTGTCTGTGTATGATATGGAAATAACCGGCTTTTTGCTTGTCTATACGGTATCGGAATATTTTAAAATTTACTATTAGCTAGCTGATCTCCGCGGTTTCACTCGCGGCTAATTAACTACCTACCTCGAAAAAGTATTCTTCATAGCCATGGGTTATTCTGATGTATATCTATACTATTATTCTAAATATTCATTAAGATCCATTCAGTAGTTTTTGGGTGAAAGAAAAACAAAATTCCGTACTAACAAACTTTCCTGTTTATAATATTAGTAGGATTTTTTCCCCGATGCTTACATAGGAAAGTATGAGTCTTATCCTGTACAATTATTAATTTTAATTTTATTTATTCAGTTTAGGCAGTACGACATACCTAAACGTCAAAGAAGTGATTACACCATGGTCATACACACACATAGCTTTATTAATATAAAAAAATTAAACGAAGCCACAGTAAAGTGCTAATTATAGGTATGTGAATGAATTCGCAGATAGCATCCAATTCGGTGTACAATTCCATACATCGTGGGCCAGTTCAATACACCCTGTGATCGGAGCTCTCACCTCCAACCAAGTCGAGGTGTATTGCGATACTTCCTGAGTGACTGTCGACTCAGGATGTAACTCAATATGTACCCAGTCGTGTAGACAGGAGCTGATGTCAACGGAACACTGTTTATTACATTGCTTTGCACGACATTCTATAATTTGATGGCTGAAGGGCGAAGAGGATGAGACAGATGGATAGAGTTATCATGGGAGTATTGTCATTATATAAATTTGAGAGAAGGCACTGGACAAACCCAAATGGATGTTTTTATTATCCGAGGCCTTTATTAATTTTGGGCCACCATACCAGTATCAAGTTACGTACAATAAAATAAAATCATAACATGTAACAATGTACATCTAAAATAAAATCATAACATATAGTGCACCCACGTTTCACCAGCTTTATTCAAGTCCCATGTTATAAAGGGCGAGCCTATTGCTATTAATCGGGCACTAATCCAGACCCCAGTGAGTTGTGAGTAATGATAGAGTATTCAGCGGGCAGTGAGTGCGGGTGTGGCCGTGCACGTGTGGTGTGGCCCACATGCCGCCAGTAAGACACGCCATACATACAATGGTAACAGACAGTCAGCTTCCTACAACTTAGAATCGATGGAGTTGAGCTATTACTACTTTTCCTTGGTTCCATGGTTCAAAAACAAAGATAAGCTCGTCCTCCGACAGTTCGGTTAAGTGATTATATTTAAGTATGGTGTATCGCCAGCTGTGGTGCGGTTCTATACTTAATAGATTGAATTTAGTGAATATGTCAATAAACATCTCTGGGTGTGAAGTTAGTCAGTCTGTTCAATGGAATTTCTGACAAACTGAGTAGATCAGAACTGAATATTATTGTGTCATGATTGAGGTGAGCTCCTGTATGGATGTATGTGTCTCGTGTCTCCTAATTCCAGTGAGCAGAAATGTGATTTTTTTGATATTCTAAAAATTAAAGTAAGGAATACATTTTATTATAAAGGAATAATTTGTTGAAATAACATTACCTTGAAATGGATTGAAAATACATACAAGCGTCACTGGTCTAATTGTGTGCATGAGCCTGTTTAGACCGCCAAAGTTCGGTAGCTGACTTTCTATGTGTAATTATTTCGTAGTAGGTATATGTACCCGGCAAGGGTACATGATATTGGACATGTCGCGACTCCGACATATTGCCAAATGTGTCTCACTGATTCCGCGTGTTGCACCAACATACACTATATACTATACACACCATAATAAAAGTTTTCGTAGAATTCAGGATATTTGCGGTTAGCTACTATTTCAACACATCGAGGGTGCTATGACAGTTACAACATTTTGATCTTAAATATCAAACATAGTTTATACTCATTCGTCATATCGATCAGCGGGGCTATTGCGTATGGGCTTCATGTTTCAATCCGTTTCCAACAGAAAGGCATGATGTAAATTTATTTTTCTACTGGTACTAGTTACTTAAATTTTAAAAAAAATCTATGTATTACAAACATATTTTGTCCTTCATGCCTGTTCTTTGGCAATAGGATTGAAATGTATTGAAACTTAATACATTATCCGAGGCTAAGCGTGTATTTGCGTTTTTGATTTTTCCTCCATTTAAGCTTGGCTGGAGGTCTTTTTGTCTCACTCATTTGATGGTTAAGCAGTGGAGGAGCCTCCGCCTGAGAGACAGACTCCTTAAAAAATATGTTTCGTCTGTAGCAGTAATATACTTGATATATAATTATAATTAAGGGTCATTCTCATATATGCGGCTCAAGTAAATAATGCACGGAATGATTCATGGTTTTATTTACAATGTTATTAACTTAACAAACAATAAATAGAATCTCTTAGTGCTAGGTTAATAATAACTTAATGGTACTTATTAGGCAATATATGAACGTGTACAATGCTGGATAAATCCACACGAAATTGCGTGAACACCTCGTGTGCGCGCAACTTATCACAAATCTATCAGGCTTATCCTAAAATGATCATCCTAATGCAATCAAAACATATAATTGACTACAAGAATTAGGCGAATTGGGATTTGTGATGTCATCTACTTATGACATCAATAGTCGAGGTAACAGCGTGCTAAATGCTATTGATCACCTGGCCGGTACGTAGAGACTACCGGAAGTGTTCTAGAGGCCGGTCGAGCGGGAGCTGGAGCCCGAGCGGGATGTGGTTGTGGAAGCGCTGGGGCTCCGCCTCGCCCTCCCCGCTGCGCCCCTCCGCGGGCGCGCCGTACTCCTGCGCCGGCTGCTGGCCCGAGCTGGAGTCCTGACCGAAATGTTGCCCTTGACCAAAGTCCTGTCCATGAGCGAATTGTCCCTGCCCAAAATCTTGTCCATGCTGGTCAAACTGCTGGCCCTGACCGAAATCTTGACCTGGACCTAGTTGTCCTTGCCCCAAGTCTTGACCAGGAGCATAATGTCCTTGCCCCAAATCTTGACCATGATGGAAATGTCCTTGCCCTATGTCTTGACCATTTGCGAATTGTCCTTGCCCGAAATCATGACTATTCTGAGGTGAAAATTGTCCGCCTAGCCCAAAATCTTGACCATGTGGACCGATTTGTTGACCTTGCCCGAAGTCCTGACCGTGAGGTACGAACTGTTGACCATGACCGAAGTCCTGGCCATGGTGAGGGTATTGGCCTTGAGCAAAGTCCGGGTTATTAAAATCCTGTCCTACATTATGTGGGGTGCCGTACTCACTTCCCAGTTGGTGTTGATTGTTGATATGTTGCTCGTACTGGGCCTGCTCTATTTGTTGCTGGATGTGATGTTGTAGTTGATGCTGGTACTCATCGTGGTGTTCATAGACCTGCGTGCCGTGCTCTTGTGTGAAGTGATGTCCATCTTGCGGAAATTGGGCATCTGTATGAATAGATATGTCATGATGTTGCGCAGGGACTGGAGACCATCCGTTGTGTTCAACTGGTACAACGGACTGAGCTGGTTGCAAGTTAATCGATGGTTGTGGGATGGCTTGTGCTGGGTGCAGTAAAGTAGGCGTTGGCTCGACAGCTACAGGCGGGACATGGTGCTCGATCACCTCCTGAGTACCAGCTTGCGGGACTAGATGAACCTGCGGGATGTGAGCCTCGGGCCGATCGAGGTATACCGGCCCAGTGGGTGCCGCTGGCGCGGACAATGGTATAAGGGGAGACTGATAATTCAAAAAAGGAAACCTCGGGTAGGTGGCAAACACAGAAGTTTGAACTGCATTACCTGGTCTTAGTACGTACTGTTGTGCAAAGGGAATTAGGGGAGACACAGGAGCTGGTTGAACAGGAAAATGCGCGGCTGGAACGATAGGCTTTACATGAAACGGGTTTGAAGAGAGGAAGTGGAATGGGGGAGGAGCGACAGGCGCTGGAAGGATGGACGTTGGTGCGGGTAATATTGAGGCTGGAGGAGGAAACACAGGCGTCGGCGGTACTACAACCGGTGGGGCAGGTGCTGGGATTGGATGTGCAATAGTGGGCTGTCCAACAGGTGTAAAAGGGGGTGCCGGCACTATTGGTACTACGGGCCTTGGGGCCACGTGGTGATGATGATGATGGAAATGTTGATCAGGTTTGGGGACGACTACGGTCTTAGTATTGTGGAATTTATGTGTGTGAGCATGAGGCACTGGGTGTCGGTGTATGAGGGGGTGGACTAGTGGGACCTTGACGGCCGTGACGGACGCTGTGGGTGGGTAGGAAACCACGAGCGGCTTGACCACGGAGTGCGTGACCGTGGGGATGTCGTAGCCCAGCTTGTAGGCCGGCACGCCGCGCTTGTGATGACGGCCAGCCAGCCGCCCCAGCAGCTTGGCCTTCGCCGCCTTCAGGTGCACCACATCTCCCGCTGCCAGTGCACACAACACCACCAAGATCTGAAATGCACCACGCACCATCCATAAGTATTGGCGTTCACAATCACTGGGCCACTCCACAATAACACATGATACTCACTACTGCTAGTTTCATGTCGATGCGGTCGCACGGACGACCCGACTACCACTTTGAGACCGACTGTCATTGTCTGTGATCACCCATACTTATAACTTAAACCGGCCCAGGGTATTAGTATGTAACCAGCGTTTTGTTTTCACTTACGCGCAGTCGAACACCGTCGGCGAACTTCGTCCTCACGCGATAATGCTTTCCAGTACCCGTAAACGTTTGCATCTAAATATTACTTCCGAAATAAGTACAATGGAAATTGAACTCAAGCAAAACAGGTAGTAAGGCACATGTTGTGTGTGGCATATTCATGTAAGCCAGGCACGTACAGGGCTGCCGTCATTCCCGTAACACGCATGCATTCGTGCATACCAATCAATCAAGAAACGTAATCGAGAGAAAATTGTACCAATATACAGGCATGCATTCGGTTACTTTTTCTTGCGGTGAACAAAATGTAAGTCAGTAATAACTATTATATAGAAAATATTATATAAAAATATTATATAGAATACTTACCATAAGGCAGGGCAGAGACGCTGATCTTCAGGGGAGCTAGAGGATCATTAGCTTCAACAGTTCTGTTATGATGAGACCCTTCAAAAATATATTTATAATTACATATTGAATTGAACCTCAATTCAATATTTAATTCATCATTCTAATGCTCCCGTCCACCTGTATGAATAAATTGTTCATAAGTATTATTTTCTAGTATGTACCCAAATCCGGCCCTGTATGGGCAGGACATCGTTATGCGTGCGCACGCGCAGCAGTTACCAAATCTACGGCGCGGCGATCACTTTCCTCGCTCTCACTGGTCTGTCGAGTTGTACTGCGACCTAATGATCTCCTAAGGTAACAACTCTTGCGCAATACAACGGCATGCGCTATACCCACGTGTGTACTTCAATTAATTATGTAGGCATTCAACAACCTTCTTGATACAAGTGTACTACATAGATGAAACGAATCAGAGCAATGAAATAGAAGGTACGATAACTACTAAAATATATTAAACGTTGATTCTGAACTTAATCACATTTGAGCTTTTCGTATTGCTGAGACATTATGCAGAGTTTTTCGTTCGCTTCGTTAATAATCAAAATGTTATCTAACTTGATTTTTAAAGGTAACGTTGTAAGTATATGAGTTACAAAAAATATTCTTTGAAGGTACCTTATCGAAAGAATGCTTAGATACCAAATTTCATTAGATGTAGAGCTCATTATACAATAACAACTTTGTTCGTGTCTTGTAGAAATATTAACGCCTGACATATGTAATACTCACTGAGATACTTGCAAAATCTGAAAACATTATGTTCAGAACAAATAAGCAACGGATCCTTTGCAACGGCACGAATATTAAAAAAGTAAGTCTTTTGACAAGTGAACTGACTGTCAAATAAATCAACAAACAGCTGATTGTTTGAAATAATTTCTCATAAGAAATTTCGATGGACAGCGAGGAATACAAATTCCAATGTGTTCCTCCACATATTTTTAACAATTTACAAGATATATTTCTCAACAATAACTTGACATTGGCGGAATAGTTTTACTTAAGCTCATCGCTATTAAATAAATAAAGGAAAGGAAAGGAAATAAATTTCGATGTTTTATGTTATAATTAGATAATTCTGAAGTTAATTCCACCAAAGTACATTTTACGTAATAATGGATGAACTCATCGGTGAAAATACTTGCCGCATCTGTTTAAAAACTCAAGACACGTTATTTTCATTATTTCGCAAGCGGGAAGGCTCATCGCCTTACGAGAAATTGCTGAACAAAGTCAAGTTGAATATAGAAATCAATGGCGCCGGACCTTCCTCTATATGTTCACAGTGTCTGATAGAGCTGGACAATACGGTGAGCTTCTTGGAGAAGTGTGAACGATCCAATGAGTGGTTGGCAACGCTCACGAATGGCTCAGACAGGAGCTCTAAGCTTGATTTCAACGATGAGCAAGTAGAAGCTAAGAACCTAGAATATTCGTTCAAAGGCTCTCCTGATCCAGGAGAGGAGAATGAATGTAGAAAGAGGGAAGGTTGGTTGGGAGTGGAGTGTTGTCCAGAGTGCGGGTCGGAGCGGCGGTGCGCGCACTGGAGGCCGCCGCTCGCACACACCTGCCACTACTGCGGCAAGGTGTTCACACGCAAGTTCAACTTTAAATTGCACATGTGAGTTACTTACCTATTTTATTATTTATTTATTTATTCATTTGCCAATCCTAGAGATGTATTTTTTCATGTAGCTGCAGTTATTAAAACATGTGTATGCAGATGTGAAACCTACAAGAGCTTGATCTCCTGCCGGTTTTCTCACAGTTGAAATGCATAAGCTCGTTGTAGGCAGGATATCTTTTGGTGCTTGTCTGCATAGAGTGCAAAAGTTGTGGTCTGGGGAGTTGTGGAAAGAAATTCTCACATCCATTGAGATTGAATAAAGCTTTGACTCATTAGGTATGTGAGACTCATGAGACCATTAGGGAGAGGTGTTTCCAGATAAAGTTCTTATAATGACAATGGTTATAGAGAGATAACTCTCTATAACACACAATGAATATAGCTAATAATATCATAATGTTGTTTATTACAGCAAGCGTCACCTAGGCGAGAGGGAATGGTCGTGTCCGCTGTGTGGTGCGGGCCAGCTGACGAGGTGGCTGGCTGAGCGCCACTGTAGGGCTCGCGCGCGCCGCCCCTGCCCCGAGCCTGGCTGTACCAGATCATTCACCACAAACACTAACCTCAACACGCATATTAGGGCTCACAGAGGTAACTTTCCCTAGCAATCTGAAATTATAGATCAGGTATAAACACTTCACATAGTTGTATTCAGTTTCTTTCATCTCAATAGTAGATTTCCTTCAACCTAGAGCTTTTGTACAGACTTACAATATAACCATAAGAAGAAAAATTTCTAGTTTCCATGCCAGCTCTTGACAGGAGGTTATCAACCAAAACTACCAGAGGTACAATTTCTACCAAACTAAATCTTGTATATTAACAGGATGTGGTGAAACTAGTCACAATAAGATCTATTTTATTTCATACATAACATGTTCATATGAGTGTATGGCATTCATGCTAAGTGTGTAATTGAATGTCTGCTCACATCTACACAACATATGTACGGGCGTACCAGCCTTAAAAGTTAACACATGTAATCAATATATACATACCTACGGATAAATGAAATTGAAGTGTCTGTTGGTAAAAGGAACACTTAGAATTTTTATAAATTGAAGCCTGGAAATAAGAACAACAGCTTAGCTTGTATTCGCAAGGATGGAGATTATTTCAGTCCTTTAAAATCTTGAATTTAATATTGTTTTAGTTCTGGGCAGCATAAATAGAAAACATGCTAAAATATATTTTGTCTGTCTTAGGTGTCACCGATAGCGCCATCTATTGCGTGTTGTAGAAACATTAAATAAGTATCTATGTTCTATGCAGAGAGGGCGCTTTTAAGTCAAATTATACACTTGCAAAACTAGTAATTAATCAAGAGCGATAATTACTATTAAATATCCACGACCAATTTGTCTGTCACACCAATTTTTTATATCACTGTAGCAATATCATAAATCTATATCTATACAGATGAATAAAATTGAATTGTCTGTTTGGAATTTCAAATTAACAGTTTTTTGCTAAATGGATATAAAAGTATCATATAGTTTTTTTTTTAATTTTCTTCCTCTATCGTCTGTCTGTTTGTTCCGGTTAATCTCTAAATCGGCTGGACCGATTTTGACGAGAATTTCTCTGGGATATAGCTTATGTTAGAGGTGTAACTCAGGCTACTTTAACTCAGGAAAAAATGTGATCCGTGGGTCACCGATGACATTAAGCATATGCGGGTGAAACCGCTGGGCACAGCTAGTGTTTGCTAAGATTGCAGGCTATTCGTGGCATTCCATGCAGGTTGACCTTGTTAGAATATCTTCACACCCTGCCCTTCACCCTTCACCCATGATTTACTGGTTGAGGAAAACCACGCCACAGAGCCCATTTCATAGCCTTACCTTTTTTCTTTCCTTCTTTGGAATCGCACAGTTTGCGATAATTTTGGTCCCAAACCCCCCAAAACATGGTTAGCGGTGACCAAACTGTCCCTTTTACAAAATCAAACATATCTTATTTGATTAGATTTCTTACAAAGTACGTACTTTCAAATAGTCAGGAGTAGAATCGGGCAAGAAACTCAACAATTACTATTTTAATTTTTTTAAATCTATATCACAGAAAGAGATTAGTTTTATCTCTTTCTGAACAAGAATTATCTTAGTCTAAGTTTTAAAATAAGAGGCCAAGTTGTATATGAACTGCCCACGGATGGCGCGAGGTACGATGGTATATAAGTGTAAGGTGTCATAGTGGTGTGCAGTGGCGCAGCTACCTCGGGGGGCACCCGGTGCGGAAGTTGGTGGTGTTGACAACTCAGATTTTGAAAAATGCGTAGACGTGGTTTGGCAAATGCGTAGAAATAGTAGAAATTGCTTATGAACAGTAGATCTACTTATTTCATCAGATTGGTCGCCAGAAACCTCTTGTTGATTGGATCATTTATTATTAATAATATTGAAGAAATAACAAAACACAATAATAACTGAGACAGAAAAGGAATTGTTTTACAATTGGAGGAATCACCGAAAAATAAATGTTTTTGCTAGCGATTTTTGTTTTGTTTGTACATTGTTCTTAAAGTTGAGAGACTGGGTGGGTGACACCCCAAAAAAGGTGACACGTTAATGTGTGACAGCGGCGTGTTGTTACAGGTGAGAGGCCGTACGAGTGCGCCGACTGCGGCAAGTCCTTCATCAGCAAGAACACCCTCAGTGACCACATCAGGATACATACCGGTAGGCCTACGCATTGGTAACTAACTAAACACTTTATGAAACACTTGCGGACGTCACGTGGTTTCCAAGTAATTCCCGTTCCCGTGGCAGTACGGGAATAAAGTACAGCCTATATTTCTCGCTGATAATGTAGCTATGCGTTGTTGATAGAACTTTTTAATCGGTTCAATATTTTTTGAGCCAATTCGTTACAGACATACTTACATAAGAAACTCCTCTTTATAATATTAGTAAAGATATATGTATCTCTCATGTAATGGTGGAGAACAATTCCTCATTTTATTGATCTTCTATTGCAGCCTGCATTTGTCAAATGCTACTATGAACACGAGGTCCTGGGTTCGATCCCTATCAGGCAAAGTGTTATCACATGTGCTATTTCCCAGTAGCAGACCGGAGTGTGGATTATGCCCGGTTAATGACTTATCAAAAGAAATATTTAAGTACCTTGAATGCGAAGTAGTTATTTTATGAGTCTGTCTCTGTCGCGAGACGAATAAAAATACCCAGTATCCTTATTATTTTCGATGCTCGCTCATAAAAAACGTGACGGGACCTGTAATAGCATGGATGTCACTGTGCGAACATAATGCGTTAAGTGCAGCTGTCCAATACTGTCCCCCTCCCCTTTCATGAAGTACTGGTGACCTCAATCACCGCAGGAACACAATACTGCTGTAACGACGAGGGAAATATTTAGCTACACTCTTACTGTAGTTTAGGAAGAGTTTTGTAAGCCAAGTGCGGGATAGACGACAGTTGAAGCCACGCGCATCAATGACGCAATAACGGTGATGTTTCTTTGTACACTCTTCGGCGACCGAGTACCGACGCAACATGCGAAAAAAGATGCGCTTAAAAATGCAATTAACTTACAACATTAATAGTTCTTGCCTTATGCTAGCATAATATGGATGTTGCCAGGAGGGAAATACACTTGTGTTTGGAGCCTGTCACTGAAGGATATGTGTATTCATCCATGATATGGGTAACCCTGGACATACTATTGCCAGGATTACTTTCAGGGTCATCAAAACATAGGAAAATCCCGGTAGCTCAATAGTAGTTTCACTTCCAAAAAGGGGGTGTATGCACACCCCTTGCACCTTCATACATACATATGCTCACGCCTGTATTCCCCGAAGGGGTAGGCAGAGGTGTTGTAATCACAACACCCACTTTTCACCGAATTTGATTAAGTGCCAACGTGACAGATGGTGAGTCTATCGCCGTCTCAGGCACTATACATACGTCTTTGAATTACTTCTCAGAAATATGCAGGTTTCCTCACGATGTTTTCCTTCACCGAAAGGCACGTGGTGTGAAATCACTGTACATAAGTTTTTTAGAAAAACTCATTGGTACAGGCCCCGCTGGGATTAGAACTTGCGTCGCTTGCGTAGCAGGCGACTGTTCAAACCCCGAGGCCACCACGGCTCTATGTCCTTGCACCTTCCTGCCGGCGTAACTCCAAGAGCATCTGTTATGCTTCGGTGTGTGATGCTCCGTATGTGTAGGTGTGAAGCCGTACATGTGTGTGGTGTGTGGCGCGCGGTTCCGTACCAACAAGCTGGCGCGCCACATGCGCAGCCACGGGCCCAGCGAGCGGGCCGCGCCTCGCGTGTCTCGTCCGAACACACGCGGCGGGTCCACCCGCCCCGCGCGTGCCCACGGCTGCACACAGTGCCCGGCGCGGTACTCACACAAACAATCCCTCAATAAGCATGTCAGGAGGCATCACGCTGTGGTATGTTGCTACTGTATTAAGCTTCTTTATCAGGAAAAAAAAATATATGAATCTGATTACAACCACAAAAAACATTAATATCACATTGTTTTTTTTATGTTGATGTTAAACAGACGTGTTTATTAAGTACTCGTAGCATTCATAGGGTTGTTCGTATATAGGGCATTCGTAGGGTGTTCACCTAAATAACTAAAAAAATACTTTCGAAATTGGACTACACTCTGTAAAAAGTTATACGTACTTAATAAACAAAATGACGGGGAGACTAGAGAGGACTCCCACTTACCTCCTTCAGAGGACTTGATATGCCACCAGTGCTACAAGCCTAATTTTGGCATGAATTTGTAATACGCATTCGTAGTACCAAACTATATTATATCGAACTAGTAAACTTAATTGAAATAATGCGAATTTCTATAGCTACGGAGGCCCAATTTGCAATTGATTTTTTTCCATTCGGTCGTAAATTTCAAAACTGTTTTCGAACAAAAAATAAAGATAATGATATGAATAGACAAGTAATAATAATCTTGGCCGAGTTCTATTTGTTCCGCCACGCAGCGACCCTGCGCCAAAATGATTTAGCGTGGTGACTGTGTGGTTTGACTAGTTGCCTGCAGCGCGGGAATATGCGGATCCACACACCGGTCCTACACTAAAAACTAGCTTTATAAATAATCACCTATGTGTTATTTCGATGCATAAGCTATTATTGTAAAGTTTCATTGAAAATCCATAAAGTAGGTTTGGCGTCAAAGTGTAACAATCATCCATACATCCATCCATTCTCGTATCCTTTCACGTTTATAATATTGTTAGGATGGTATCCACGGGAGTGGTTCCACCGCAATAATTACCATGGGAGACGCTTCTATGTAGTATTAGGGAGATTATTGACCGCAAGAACATAACACTAATGAGGAGGCCTACTCTCATTTAACGAAATAAGAAGTTTCGGTCCCGTAAATATCACAAAGTTCCTACCACGGTTCTTATCGTTCTAAATGTATGTTCAAGTGATGCAAGAAAATTCTTAGACGTTTATATAATATATACTAGGCGTACTTTAATTCATTTTGAGTTCGATAAAAACAAAATGATACTGAAACTTCATTTTATTTGCGATGTTTCGTTGTTGGAGAAAGAGAGTAGAACCTCGGAGCGAACATTATTTGGTTGCGATATTTTACTGTACTGTTCTGTGCCTGTTGGCCAGAATAGTTTACGGGAGATCCTGTTGTGCCCTAATTAGGTACTATTGTTATAAGGTGTAAAGAAAAACATTATCGGTATTGAAAGAAATGTATTTTGTTCCAGCCGAATGTATTGTCTGCAAACGCTGACATAAAAAGTGTCACGAACGATGCGCAAGCGCAACAATTGACCAACGAAGTGATCTAGGATCTACTCTTTCAACTACGCTTAAAGCAAATTCAGTATTTCATCCACCTGGGTGTGCTATTCTTATGATGGTGATGAACATTTAAATGGCAGCAGTATGAAGTTGAGTCTGGAGCTGATACGGGGAATTTCCAGGGCAAACTAGAGCCTGTATCTTGAGAAACCAATTAATTTTATACGTTCAAATATTAAGCTTTTTGTTTTAGTTGTATGTGTTCGAGAGAGAGTGAGTATGTGTGAGTTTATAAATGTTTATAACCTTGTGTCTTTGAAAAGTTGGGTGTGCTCGGAGATACTGTGTGCTAGTCATAATATGTGTAATATCAATAGTTTATGTGGCCCTCATTTTCTAGTCATATTCTAGTCCTACGAATTTCTTTAGTAAGTAAGTATATACATTGTCACCAAAAGCTATTTATACTGAAATAATCTTTACTGAACAATTGATTTCGTTTTATTGAAATTTGAGTAAAGTGGCCAGCCTACTTATGAAAAAATATATCATCTACTTATTTTAACATCACTATTTGCACTATTGATATGTACTATCAATGAAGTTGACGGCTAAACTTACCGTTCGACAATCACTCATATTGGTATTGTCATTGTCGTTACCTAGCTAATATTTGACACATCCTGTGAAAGGTACAACAATTATAATAATTGTATACTTCTTGTATCTCTAATCTGTAGTTCTTTTTTAATACGGAAATATATTGTTTTGTTGTTTACTGAATTGTATTGCTTGTTATGTCTACCAATGTCTACTGACTTGCAAATACTAAGTTAATATGATTGTTTCTCGATAATGTTAGGTTTGTAGCGACCTAGCTGCCAGTTCAACAGTGTTGTTGTGTAGTGGTGGTTGATGTTATCAGGTTCATTGAACAGCCTGGACCTTGTAGTTTAACAAATTATAGCTAGGTTGCTCTGATGGATTCAGTCAATAGCTTCAAGACCATTGTTCTTAAACTCATCACTGCCTTGGTTAAACTCATTCAGTGATGTCTTATTCAACATTAATTATTTAGTGTTGATGATGGTAGATATGCGAGAGTAGCCAGTCCCTCAGTGGTCGGTGGCGATGCAATGGTCAATAGACCGTGGCGGCCGCGGTCAAGGCAACCAAAGACAACTAGAAAGCATCCCGCGGTTTCAATCAACAATAATTTGATCACACTCTGGTGAAACATTAATTTGGAAAATAAAACATATTATGAGAACAAAGCCATTTATTTATATTCTATAAGCAAGCTTAATTTAGGTACACGTTATTACAACATTGTGTTATATTATGTCCGACATTGGTCGATATTACAAATCAAACATTATAAAAGTATAAAATAATTTCGTTTCCCGTTCATGTTTAATGTTGCTACTAAAATGAATTATGAAAATGTTATTCGAATATTAA
Organism: Watsonalla binaria; assembly: GCA_929442735.1. Classification (NCBI taxonomy): domain Eukaryota; kingdom Metazoa; phylum Arthropoda; class Insecta; order Lepidoptera; family Drepanidae; genus Watsonalla; species Watsonalla binaria. The sequence goes on from OV838930.1 coordinate 183,823, forward strand.
TCATTGATAAACATTATATCTCACCTAGAACCAATTTCATTAGGGTCAGTTTAGATTACTCTCCTTTCTATGCACTGGCTGTAAGTATATGAATGAAAATTATAGCAATGTGCGGCTTAGCCGTTGCATCTACCCAACAAGCAAACAGTGCTGGGATGTTGATATTAGTATTAAAGATGGAGGCGAGAGTGCAGCTGGCGTGCCAGTTGCGCCAGCGGCGGTGGCGGCGGCGAGGGTTGCAGGTGGTCGGGTGTTGCCAACAGCGCGCGCATGATGTCGCGACACCCGGTTTCTCCCGCCGCAGGCCTTCACCCACTTGCCCACAGACAATGTCGGCGGCCGCCTCGACGTGCTCTCAGAACATTTCACGCTGCCATTTGACTCGCTGTCTAATACTATTAGCCCAATGAAACCGACCATTTACGAAACTGTTTATTAGGAAACTTACAGTTCAGTGTTTACGGCTAAGTATAAAAATAATAATTACATTTTAAATACAACAAGCAACATGCGCTACGTACAATACAACTAAACATCACAGGTAACGTGTCCTCCACGTCCTTCCTCCGCGCGGCGACATTCCATACATACATGCATTATATAACTAGAGATCGCGCTTCTTGGGATGAGCCCTCTATTCACAAACATCACTCGTAGACCGCGACTTAGGTATTTAATCCAAAGGGATGCTGCTCGCTGCTCGATAGCGTGAATGGGGTCCCTCACGGGACATTGTCGGTAATAAATTACTAGGATTATGGCGGGTGCTCCGGGAGCGAGGGGCGGCGTCACGCCTTGGTCCTTGGCTTAGGCCTCTTGCGTTTGATGACGGCCACGTTGGTGGAGCGCCTGAAGTTGTTGTTGTAGCCGGTCTCCGTGATGCGCGCGTTGGGGCTCAGCTTGTCGCTGCGCTCGCTGGAGTCGGCCCGGCCGCTATCGTCGGCGCGGCCGTCGGGCCCGGTCCGCTCTCGGTCCGCCGTGGCCCGCTCGCTCGAGCCCGTGCGCTCTGCCGAGTCCGCTCGCTCGGAGCTGTCCCCGCGCTCCGATGATTTGTCTTTTATCTTCTCGGGATCGTCTTTGATACGCTCGCTTTCTTTCAGGAAGTCACCATTTGTACCCTTTTCGTGGCGTTCGAGGTCGGGGTCCTTGGTGGGCGGCGGGATGGTCAGCTCCATGAACAGTTGCTCCTCCTTCGAGATAGGCAGCTTTTTGCCGTAGTAGTCGTAATCTCCAGCGGAGTAAGGGTCGATTTCGTAGGACTCAAACGCGTCATCCGCGGATCGAGTGTGACGACTCTGCTTGCGCCTGCGCTTGCGCTTGATAGGCCTCTCGGTGGGCGTGTAGGAGCTGTCCTCGCCGTCCGAGTCGGAGTGGTCGCCGCCGCCGTAGTAGTGCCCCTCAGATGGCACGTCCCGGTCGTAGTCGTCACGGTCGGTGTCTTCACGGTGGTAGGAGTCATCGCGGTCGACGGGCCGCTCGCGGTGGTATTTTTTGGGACGTTTTTCCTTGTATATAGGCGGCACGCGCACGGTGACCGTGTCGATCTGGCCGGGGTTCTGCTCCGTGGGCGGCAACACGCGCGGGCGCAGCGGCCGGCGCGGGTCCTCTGTGGTGGTCGTGGCCTCTGAGTCCTCTTCCTCCTCGGGTTGCAGCCGCGGCACCAGGAGCGGGATTCGGTTGGGGCTCCCGCCCGCTCGCTGTAGACTCTGGTGTGATTCGGGCGAGTCTGCAATGTCGCGGTCCCCAAAGTGCACATTCCTGTAATGATTAGCGGGCAAATTGGCTTGCGGCTTTCTTTGCTGCTTTTTTTGCCAGAAGCGATCGACAGCGGTACCAAATTCGCGAACAGCCCTAGAGCGGTCCTGAGACTCCTGCGCATCCTCGTAGTCGTCGTCGAGGGGAGGTTGCTCCTCGTCGTCGTACGCGAGGTAGTCATCGCCTGCGAGTTGCTGGTTGAAACGTTTCGCATCCACTGTGTCCGCGCGCTCTGCTACACCGTTCCTGACGACGAACGCGTCGACGTAGACCCGGGGCTTGCGTGGCTCCGTGGGGGGCAGCTTGGCTGCTTGCGGCTTGATCTCTATAGGCTCGGCTGGGAGCAGTTCCTCTTGCTCGTCTGCTAATTGCTCCTCTGCGGCGGGAGCGGACGGTTGCACCGGGTTTCTATTGAAGTTGAACGCGAGCTGGAAGTTTGAAGAAATAGTTTCGAGGTTCTGATCTTGCTGAAGTTTGGGTGGCGGAGGAGCGCAGGGTGCGGGCGTGGCCGGGTTGGCCCGGGGCTGCGGGCACGGCGGCGGCGGCGGCGGCGGTGGTGGCGGCGCAGGCTTGGGCTTGGGGCGGGCGGCGGCGCGCGGCCGCGGGCACGGCGGCGGCTTGGGGCGCGGAGGGGGCGGCGGCGGCGGTGGAGGCAACTGTGCGCGGCACGGCGGCGGCGCAGCAGCACGAGGCGCCCCGCACGGCGGCGGAGCGGGTGGAGCGGGCCCAGCTTGCAGCGGCGTATCTATCCCGGGGACGGGCGGCAAGGGCGGGGGAAACGGTGCCTGCGGCTGTCTCCGTTGCACATTGTACCCCAATACGTCCGCTAGCCCTCTGAACACAATATCGCCAAACGTCCGCTTCTTCCTGACGATAGGTTCGTGTTCGTCTCCTTCGATAAGGGTATCGTTTTGGTCGCTTAGTGTAGTGTCATTGAGGAGGACGAGGGAGTCGAGCACCGTTTGGTTGTTGTGGAGCGCGAGCGCGGTGTCGTTGAGGGCGGCAGCGTGAAGCGCGAGGTGTGCGCACGCGGCGGCGAGCAGCAGCAGCAGCGGCGGCAGCGCGGCGGGTCGCATGGCGCATGGTTGAGTGTCGCGCGGGAGCCGCCGCCACGCGGTTTTGTCGCGGCCACCGTTGCCCAAGTCTGGTCACAGTTCGCTGGCCACGGCTCGCTGGACAACCTTTATCAGTATATACGATCTCATAATTTATAAACAACAATGTTTTCGGCTAAAGATCCCAAGGGTTTCGGAGGCAAAGATAATATACTTCGGAATACCCTAACTCTTGTTTTAAGTCTAATTCAGATTGTCATATTAAATTTAATTGGTTGTCAGTGTTTATTTTCCAATATATTTCTATCACCCCTCGTGCCGTTAACAGGGCTAAGGATTGAAGCTTTACTGAGGTACATAAGCCTTTCCTAGGACTCGACACAATTTTTTCCAAGGAGCGATATTTACAGCATTTAAAACTGGGGCACTGCGGTAGCGATAGAAATGAAGAATCAATGTCTTTAGACAAAACTGCTGTTTGGCAAACTGCATAATATTATTTTCGATTTAAAAATGTCAACAGGAAATAATATAAAAGTAATTATAATGGTCAATGGTGATCGATACGCAACACGCTATGAAGGCCTCATTAACTGTCTCCAATCGACATTGTTGGATACTTTACTTTGTTATAATTACAACATGCTGATCTTTCGTGACATAGTTGTGGAGATACTTCATTACATAAGATTCACTAATAAAGTAGTACCTACACACACATAGGCCTTGCTCTCGCCTGTAATCTTCGAAGGGTAGGCAGAGGTGTAGGTACCTACCTACTTATAGTACCTACACCTACATTTCGCCAGTTATGTTTAGTCTCGCGTAAGTACTTGAGGGTGAATCTATTGTCACTAACCGGGCACTAATCCAGACTCCGGGCTGCTTACTGGGGAATTACTTACAGATGGAAAACCCTAATAGAGCTTTGCCTAACTCGCGGATCGAACCCAGCCTGATCCGAACCTTTGCCGTAGCGAAAATAGTAGGTTACTACAAAACTACTCTTCTCGTTCCGCTCCGACACGACTCGAATAAACCCTCACGCTCATGAAGACCAAAATTATCACAGTCACGAATGAATGTCACTGACAACTACCTACCATTTAGATTACACGTATGTGAGTCAACTGGATTTGGGGTAAAAAAAAACATTTCAAACCCTTCGTACCCCTCGCAATATCAAGGGTATGGCCAGGGGTACAGACTTCCAGTGGGTGGGTCTAACATGGAATATTTCGATCACAAATGCGTAGGTACTAGTCTTGCGTAGCGGTTTTACCCGAGTCGACTTAATTTCATGGGTGGCTTATTTAAGCGACATCCTTATATCTTTTTGGATAAAAGTAGCCTATGTTTGTAACATCAGAATCTGTCCAGCCGTAACAGAGGTTAGTCTGAACAAACATAAACCGAAATTTTGAATTTGGCTTTTTATGTAAGTACCTACTTATCGTGGATATATACTTTCGTATTTGGTATGAATTTAGTGAAAAGCTGTTTCTTAAAAATTACAAATATTCACTTAAATTTGATTTATCTGTATAGATATAAGTAGTAGGTACTTACTTAGTAATAGATAATATTTTGTGTCATACCAAAGTTGCATATTTCACCTCTTTGTGCCAGAGAACTGTAGTGTATAGATGTAGGGCAATCTGTTTGACTATAATACGGTAGGTATACCAATCAGCTGACCGTCACGGTTCATTAAATGTACCTATTGTATCAATGAAATGCAACGATTGCCCAAATCATAACCACTCGTTGTCTGGTGTCTGCAACAAATACCAGCATTTGACTTGTACCTATTTGATCTATTGGTGCAACGTTACCTCATCGGCTGATAGCTAGGTGTGGAGGTACTTCAAAAAAAAAACCGGAGAGCATCAGACCTCTTTATGTTCCTCATATCTTTCGACTGGGTGAACCGATTTGAATGCTAATGCATTCGTGTGATCCCATTCAATTTGGTCCAGCTCTGACCAACTTTAAATGAAAAACGTTCTGAATGGCATCCATGAGAAATCGAGGGGAACCTTCGAAAATTGTAGTGGCGACCAGTGCGTTTGTTAATTTTTGCACTAAATATCTACACTAAATATTTGCACTAAATAGTCGATCTGATGATACAGACAAAAAACAGTCTAGGGCACTTCTTCTCAGACGTATACCTACAGGTTTACTTGGAGGAAGTAGGAACTTTCATTTATTAAAACAAGGACGTGTTGCAGACAGCTGAGATCGGAACTCCCCTCGACCTACGTATCCAAAGCTCGGCCACCACGGCCCGGCTATTTGACAATAGCTCTAGACAGTTCGACCATTGCTCTGACAATATACAATTTATGACGATAATAACAAATTTAAGAGAATGGGTCCAACCGGGTCAAGGTGGGCGTCCAGCTATCGTTTCATGCTCGTAATGTAACCCGTTAATGCCGCTAATGTTGCGGTAAATTGCGTTTAGTGACGGTGTTAGGTGTTCTTGTATTTATTATTAAGTCACTTTATTTTTCAAATATCTGTAAGTGTAAATTAAAAGCCAGATCATTTGAAGGTTCATCAGCTGATTGCCAAGGATTACAATCATGACCGGTTTAATCGCTCGGGGATTTCCTGTCCCCTGATAGTAGCAATAAATTTAAATTTACATTCATACCAGGGCCTTAACCTTAAGCTCTTATTGCACACACCATATCATGTCATATCATATACATCTGTCTCATAATAAGAGTTAAACTATCATGGCAAATGGAGGTTATGGTAGGGCCCCAGTACCTAGAGCTACCACAATGGTTATCCACTTCCCTCTATATTGGTTGAGGAGTTCAATGGCTGCCATTCGCGTCATACATGTATACAGGTGCTGCTTGTGGAGGCTTCTCAAGCTACACATTTAGATATATGTACAACTACTACACTTTTACTTCATTGTTTCAAAAAGGAGAAAGATCTTAAAAAATCAATCAAAATGTTAGTAAATTGATAATCTAAATTAGCTAGATATAAACATATTAATTTTGATATAACAGATAGTTAGGAGATAAATCCGAGTTATGGTTCATAACTAAATAAGATAGACCAGATTTTACTGTCAATAATAATATAGCAACATTTATTGAGCTTTTAAATTTATTTCAGGCGCATTAATAATAATATAATAATAATAATACATTAGAAGTGAATATACAAACGAAGACTATGATGTGTTTAGGTTCCTATCAATCAAGTTATATATATTCCTGATGTAATGTGAAGTGCTAGTTGTCAACTGAATATAAGGCTTCTCCCAGATTCGGTCGTTAATTTTATTGCGGGTGTTATTAAGCCACGTAAGGCTTCGGTGGCGGTGCGAGTCATTGGTCTCCTCACGAGCCTAATCCTGCCCTAGCCTGGCCAGTATATACATAATACATCAAATGAGTCACATTGGTGCCTAATATACGGTTCAATGATCTGGGGACCTACCATCATCGGTTTAAGCAGATCGGTACCGCAAAATTAAACGTCAAAGGTCTGCTTAAACGATCATAGTTGACCCTGTTATTCATGATTAGCAATCAACGTAAGTTGGTAAGTAATTTTAAATCGTTTGCGGACTCGTCTGTTAAATGAATAATTTTATATGAATTTTATTGTAATTACTTAAAAGTTATTTACTATGTAAAGAAATGTACATGATGCCAGCTGAGTTTCTTGTCAGTTCTTTTCAGAAGGCTAGTTTCCGAACCGGTGGTCAAGTCTTCAACAGTCATAAGTGCTTTACCAGAGCCCATCATTGTCAAATTTTCACAGCACAAACAAAAAAAATTCTACTCTAAGCGCATTTAAATAGTGTGAATGTCTGTTGCGCCTGACACATAATATTTAGCAATCATCACATCAAGCAATAAGTTGTAAAATAGCGTAGGTGTTATAAAAGCATGTAGTTATTAGTAACGGGTTGTATACAGTCCCGCTGCGGGGGCGACCTAAATGATCCCCCAGAAGTTACAGATGAAAACTGGTCTATTATTGTGTAATTTAATCCGTCTGGTCACTTTTTTCATGGCCTCAATGCCTTCTGTCAAGTGTCAAGCCGTGTGTCAAGGCTCACTAGATGGTGACTTTGGCGTGCTATTCGGCAGGATTCGGACGCAGGCCATGCCCACTGAATTATACTAGATGTCATTGAAACAACGACATTAATATATTTTAGTTTCTTCATATCTCAATTGCAACACAAAGGAATGGAAGCAATATAGCGTTGAAATGTATTAGAATAGTTTTTTAAGTATCCCAATAAGATCGTATAAATATCGCCTATTGTAATATGGTTAGCAAATAATCAATATTGTGCTTCGTAAGTTTTGCTGGGAGAAAATGAAAGTAAGTATTCTATGTAACAATACAATTAAACAGCTATGAGCGGTGACCTTGAATGTGCAGTTGTAATTTTATACATCTATCCGTGTCCGTCTGTAAGGCAGCGGGACGTCAACAAAATACATGCGTAATTACCTACCCCCACTATTTTCACTGAGCGCTCATAGCTCGTTACGGCCCCTGATCATGAGTATCGTATAGTTATGTTTGTTCAAATCAAATGCGACACAATTATACAGTACTGCAGGCATCATCACACATACTTTGTTGTTTAAATGTTTTATCAGAAGCAAAGATACAAACCTTTGCAACCATTGAGTACTTAGGTACTTAGTACTTAGCTGTAGTATATTTGTTTACAATTACTTCATACTACATATGTCATCTTCACCAAAACTTAAAAGTAATATCTTGCGATCATTACCTTACACCATCAATTGTTTGTTGTTGTATAAATATGTATTGATGTGTGACACGGGTAGTGATTTGTTATCGTCCGGAGGATAATAGTGATAACATATAAATATTTACTGTCTCAGAAACGTGTATATCTACAAAACAATACTGACGCAATACATCCGTGTACCGAAACTCAATAAATAAGGATTATTGTTTTCGTTCTTGTCGGCATAATGTTCTTCTCTTCCATTACTCTCTAACAGCAGTCATATCTGTATTCACTCCCATTCCAGCCATATCATCTCTCACACCATCCATCGTTTCTTATGTCTTCCTCTTCCCTCGTAACCATCCACATTCATAAAAAAAACTTTATTGGACACATTATCTTCGTCCCGCCGCATAACATACCACGACATAACTTTTACTTCTCAGTCACTGGTGCTGCCTTCATAAATAACTAAAAAAGGTAATTCCGGGTCATTTGTAACGTAGTGACCGTTTGGTTGAATTATAATCTGCAACCATTATGAAACATGTAATATATTAACCCTACAATATTAACCTAAATCCCTGTATAAATATGTTATGGCGAGTCAAATCCGCTTTGCTTGGAAATATAAGTCCCTAGGTACCTAATTGGATTTCGGCTAACCGTTGTCGGAACACGTGTTCAGGATACGGCCTAGCAATTTAATTATCATAATAGCCTAATAAGTATACCTACATTGCCTAAAACATCTTACAAATATTTGGCGACAAAAAATAAAGAGTATTTTTTGTAATAGCTGACAAATATACTTGCGGTCCGTATTAGAAGGAATATCTTATATCTTTAAACACTTTGCAAAAAGCCACTGAGAAGGGTGAAAAAATATTTTTTATATACTTATATATAGAATATGAATCTCGGACTCCAACGATTTTCATGAAATTGTGCATGTAGGGGGTTTCAGGGGCAAAAATTGATCTAGCTAGGTTTCATTTATGGAAAACATCGTTTTGTCCATGTTTTCAGGCACTGAAAAACTCATAAAATATCATTACAATACGACAGCAAATTTCGCCGTCATCTGTCAAGTTATGGTAGCTCAAAGGTGAGGCTTCCAGCTTACGGGGCGATAACGAAATTTATTATCTTTTTTTTCCTTTCTTTTGTGTGAAGAAGAAACCCAGCACAGCTCGGTCAAGCAGGTACTAACAATTGATAAGCGCAATTGCAACCTATGAATATTATGGTGTGTGAGAAGAAGAGGCTCACTATAGCTAGCTCAGTGCCTCCACTCAGGGGCGTGCATTGGATTTTCAGAGGGGTAAGCATAAAACAATAAGTAAGTAGGTAAAGAACATACAAATGTGGCGCGACGTAGGTACATACGATTTGGTATAGACACACACACACGACACAGTGTATTCAGTCATCACAAATGGTAAGCACTGCTTATCTGCTTGTATGGAATGCACCCTGCCTCCACCCCTCCCTCCCATGAAACACTGGCGATTTAACTCAACTAAGAAACACAACACCAAGTACTTTTTTTTAATGACGAGGGGGAAACCTTCAAGGAAACTTTATTTGGGTGCGATCCACTACAGCGGAGGCACCGTCCCCAGTCGAGCCCTGAATTCCACACGGAAGATCCCGTTATACCATATCTCTGTTACCAGAGTTGAACGTCTCTGTATTTTTGAATTGGATAAGCATATTAGGTACTTACTCCGATTTGAATCCATACAAAGTTTTCGTACGTGTTAAGTAACGTTATGGGCCGTTATCCGATTTGCGGGCCAAATTCCGACTGTTAGTGCAACACCCAACTGTTGATTTGATACAAACGGTATATATCGCGTGCCAGTGCTTACTCTGTGCACTCACACGAGCACATTGCGCTTACAACAAGTGGTGTGCGCGTGCGCCGCTCGCTTTCGGTGATTTAGGACAACAACATTGCTCTTAATTAAGGCTTTATATGCAACCACAATTTTACATCGATATCTCTACATATAAATACAATTGTCGTGTCTGCAAATGAAAGTACTTGTACGGTACATAAAAAAAAACAAAAGCTCTCTGTGTGTTTGTTCCAGCTGCTCGCTGATGACAAAAAGTACCAAATTTATCAACTTTTATTGAAAATAAAACTTCTATTGTACCATATTTTACGGTTATAAAAAGACATCTATGAAATTACGTAAGCCCGGGTATAACCCAGGGGCTCAGCTAGATGTGTAATATGCTTGGCTGTATAGTTAAAAATGTTTTTTATCAGGAGTGGTCGGAGGCTATGACGTCGTTATTGATGAGCAGTTCTGCGTATGTTTACCATCACAATACTCAGTCAGCCGCAAAATACCGAGTGTTATCACTCGCCACTTATCGCCTGATATTGCGTCGGTTTGAATGATAGCAGAAATCAATGATCACTCGGCCATTGTTCTCATGGTATCTATTTACAAATGCACCAGCATACAGTCCCCGAGTCTGCTATCATTCAAACTAGTAAGGTTACGAAGTTCGAGATACATAAAGCGCCTTTCCAAGGAACGCAATTCTACAAAAAAATAGGACAGATTAGTATAATTTTGCAGCGATATTCTGTAAAGTGCAGACAAGCAGCTTTGATTTTATGCGTAGAATTATGTTGTTCGTTTAGCATCACCCAAGGGTTGCGGGTAGTGAAGCAAATGTCCTGTCCTCCCATAGTGCAAAAGCCTGGTTCAGCCTGGTATCGTAAGGAGGGAAGGAACGTCAAAGCTAAGAAGTTAGTAAGATGTCACTGCTATAACGATTTTATATCGCTTCTATTATCGCAAGCACGAGGAGAATGTTACTTTGCCTTCTGACTGGGGACTGTAGTGGAATCGTTATCTTCGTTTGCAAGCCACGGCACGCCTTTAACGACTGGGTATGCAGAGGTGGTAAATATTTTCATCCACTATGTTTGGGTGCCAACGTGACAAATGGTGAGTCCGTCTCCTTCTCAACTACTAAACATTTTGAACTTCTTTGACAGACCTATGCAAGTTTTCCTTCCGTGTGATTTCAAATTTGCGTTGTTTGTGAAGCGACTCGGTCACCACACGGTTGCTAATCCTAATGTAACAATCCTAATTGACACAAACATTTGGTGACTTCCGAGTGTTGCACGTCACCATGTGAACATCTCGTGGTTGCATTAAACAAGTCATTATGATACAATTTATGTAACACTTTCATTATAAATGTTAAAACTTGTCTGTGACCCCGATCCAGCTTTTATTATAGTTTTAATGCGGAGTGTTCTGTATTAAAGGTGATAATCTCATTTGAAGGAATTGAATTCGCTGTTACTATAGAACTAACGTGCGTAGGTAACCTGAAAGCAATGCAACTAATTAATACTTACATACATAGGTACATATTATGCTCACGTTTGTATCTCTTTGAGGGTAGGCAGAGACTAGCTACTTACTGTGCGCCATATGCTATGATCCTTGCATACATCTTTCGCTTCATCTACATTCATGCATCTATTCATACATATTCCTTCGGAGCACCCATAGTGCTCCGAATTTGACCTTAATAATCCTTGGCGCCCCATAAAGTCTTATAATGATTATCAATATTATCTTTTGTAATTGTGCCAACATCCAGAATGAATAACTGTTTCATTGGCAGACAAAACACAAGAGTAGCAGCCTGTGGAATGAGCCTTATGACTTACTCAAGTTTTTCAGAAGGATCTTCTAAAGAAGCGTGTGAACACATTCATACAGGTTCGGCAACGTGAGCGCCTGATATTGCAAGCGTCCATAGGTTGCAATAACCACTTACCATCAGATGGGCCTTGTTTGTTAGCCACCTTTGTGGTATAACAAAAATGCCCAAAAGATGGCGCGACACGTCAGTTAAATTACGATTTCTTCAAACCGTGAATGATCTATTCATTTGACAACCGACGAAACATTATATGCATTTTTATAGAACGGATCTCTAGATATAAAATAAGCACTGCTTACATGTGAAGTCATTATTCGTGAATCTCCTGATTCGGATCAAGTGTCATAATATAATACGTAGTGTTCACACAGGTTGTGCAATAGATGGACGTCTCGACAGTGATAGGTATTAGATATTCTCTGAGTGGATGACCTTAACGATGACTGCTCTCTGGTGAAGAGACGTGAGCTGGTGCCTAATTAACTATTTATTAATGAGACGCGTCATTCACACGGTTATTGCACCGCACTTTTGTCATTGTGAGATCAAAATGTGTTTCATTGCTGATTTCGTAAATCTTTTCGAGATTACATTGCATTTCAGTAAGTACCTACACTCTCTGGAAACAATGTTGGTTTTTAAACATTTTAAACCACAACTGCCTGCTTTGTGTCTGTGAATGCCAAAATTCTTTTCCAGAATTCTAAAGCATCGAGCTAGGAAATGGGTTGCCGGACGATTTTGCCATGCGAATACATCACAGGTATGTTTCCCTGGTATTTGCTAATGTCCACTTCCCACCAGATAGGCTATACGCTTGTTCGACACCAACATACACACGCTTCGTTTATACAGAAGCACAATATACCAACCGTACAAGGTGGTTCATACATTGTTAGTATTGTAACGGACCGAACGCTATAATAAGTGAGACATCATATCACGTACGTGAAGGTGCTTACTACAATGTTGTGAAGAAATGTTAATAGTGAAAGTAAATAAAAGTGGCGTACAACTGGACGTATGACCATGCAGTACCGTTCCAATCCGACCAAATTAAATGTCAGTTCAAATTGATGGCAGTGGAAAGTTGTGCCGACCATTCTACTCGGCGTCGTTGGTGGCGGAATGTCCAAATTGTTGGAGCAGTTTCCCGGCGATTATCATAACTGTTGTGAACCGTTTTACATGGACACACGGCCACTTGTATTATTGGTATAAAAGAGAACACAAAATGTGACGTTCAGGGGTAACCCACACTAAAATGTCTAAAGCTAAAATCCGCGTCCAGTCGATTCAAAGATTACCCAGAGGGAATTAGTGAAAAGCTGTTCATTTTAAATTACAAACAGACACTTCCATTTTATTTATCTGCATTAAGATTCGGTTAGCTCCGAATTAGACATTCTGAAATTAAAAATATTATTTTTTTCTATGACAGTAATATAAACTACATAATATTGGGATTTGTCCAATGTCTAGACTTCGATTGTTTCATAATCAAGCTAAGGTAAAGGCACCTATGTTGGACGCGGACCAATCATGGACATTTTTTGTTTTTTCTTCCAAAATTAAGGAAACGAGCAATATTTTTTTTCAAATGTCAATACCGATCTGTTGTGCCAGTATTATATCTATCATAACAACTTTTTTTGACAACTGACACCCATTTTGATTGCAGCCGTAACGGTTGTTAGTTTCGCGGTGTCATTTTGGTGTCGGGATTCGATCTTATTTTGTGTCTGGTGTATCGTCGTTGTTTGAAATTAATATTATTTAATGATTTATAGAACTGCATAAATTTTATAATATAACCAATACTATAAATTATCATTTTAGTCCTAAAACACAACACTGGACTTTTACTGTCCATTAATGGTGTCTAAGTAAGAATGTTGTTTATTTATATTATTTCATTGTGCTAAGTACAAAACTGAAATTAAACATTAAATTTTTATTAAGAAAAGAGTTTTTAATTAACCTCCAAATCCTTAAGAATGTATGTTGAACAATAAAGAAATTACAGAGCATACATGAAAAAAAAAATCGCTTACACTGTCCATGACTGATGACTTTACCTTAGTTAGGTCTGCCACTTAGCTAGTCCACGATAATATTAATATATTAAAATAATATGCGGCTCATTTAACTGTATCGTTACATTAGTAAAGTGCAAGTACCTTCCCGTCTTACGAGGTTGTATCCAATATTAAGACAGTTTCTCTTGATTGTGAAAACGTTTTCAATGGGTCGTAAAAAATAATTTAATGGCGAATATCGTACGGTACATAGCAGTGCGATATAATATATGATTTTTATCAACTTTTCAAGTTTTTTATTTTATGAACTTGGGCCGATTGAACCAACCATCATCGTTATAAGCAGAGCGTATTAGAGCTTTGACTTTTAATTTTGGTACCGTAAAATGAAATCGTCAATGCCTAGGAGTTCTTAATACGCGCTTAAACAATCATACGTTTCATAGTAAAGTATCGAAATATGCTTTACGGCCCAAATTCACAATATCTAAATATATATAACTCAAAGGTGACTGACTGACTGACATAGTGATCTATCAACGCACAGTCCAAACCATTGGACGGATCGGACTGAAATTTGGCATGCAGGTAGATGTTAAAACGTAGTATCCGGATTTTGATTAATTCTACCCCCAAGGGGATAAAATAGGGGATGAAAGTTTGTAAGAAACTTCAATCACACTTCATTCTAGTAAATTTTCTTTCTTTATACGCGAGTAAAACCGCGGGGCACAGCTAGTAAAAAATAAAATGTTAAAAGAAGATAAAAAACAATCAGAGTTGCTGAAGGATTTATACAGTTCATATACACTCTCAGTGTTTCACAGCGCTCGTGTATCGATATTGTTTTGATCACCAGCTGCAGGCACGGCCGCCGTGTCTCGCTTTCACGCGACATCGTAACAAACTAATTAATTGATTCCGGGAATCGAGAGAATGAATTACTTACGCAATGAAAAGTAATTGTTTCATCATACGCACTTAAGAGCCGCAGAACTTTACTTACAGTGGATAACTTTCGCAATACTTACTGCAAACTCCAACTGCAGAATTATAGTTATATACCTAGTATTTCATGATAAATTATGATTTATAGCGCTTCGTATGTCAAATGTATAGCGCTTCGAACTCAGGCCCAAAGATGGCGCCACCGGTACCTATCTATAAAATGGATCTATCTACGTTTCATGATGCTACACACACATACAAATGCGTACCAATACATCTGTAGTCCGTGAATTCTGTGATACCAATACGTGTGTACTAAAATGAAATAATCTAAATACTATGATAGTGTATTTTTGAGCAAGGAAATCTTTTATTTTAATTTTTAATATAAAAAAAATTACCGCAGTCAAAAATGGATAAATAAAGTTACTAGGATAACAAACATAAAATCTGGAACGGTGGCGGGAAAACCCGCTATGATTTACCTGTATTTAAGAGGGATGATATAGTCAAAGTCAAAAATATCTCTATTGGATTAGACATTTTACAAAGTACTTTCAAATCGTCAGAATGACATAATTATACAGGATTATACATGCTACCGCCAGGTTCGGAAGGTTGCTTTTACTGAGAAGAACCTGGTAAGAAACTCAGTAATTGTACAATTTAAATATACAAATAAATGAATTAAGAAATGTAAGCCCATGAACAAAGCTCGAATGCACCAATGTCGATAAAAATTAACATAGAGAAAAGTCTAGTAGTTCTATTCATATCTAAATGCGACCTATAGTGCAACTCATGGCATGAGTATGTAAGAAAATTATAATTAAATAGCCTTACAGGGCTTAAAGGGAATAAGTAATTTTCTTACCATGGTAAAACGAACATATTGCCACCGGTTCAGAAACTAGCTTTCCGTGAAGAAATGGCAAGAAAGAGCCAAGTGTCTTGCATTTTGTCAAACAATTTGTATTTATATAGTTTGAGAAAGTATAAAGGCAATAACAATGGATCCACAACACTGGACCCAACAGACCAAGATTGAACCACAATCATAAAAATACAGTCACAGTATAAATATGAGCTCCTACAAGCAGTAAGGAATCTAGGAAAAAATCGTTTGAAATGATACACTCTCACAGATACACTTACACAGATGCGCGCATTTACGAGAAATTAAGCGACCTTGGTTTAATGTCAGTTGTATACGAATGGCAGTTGTTTACCTCGACATATCGATATTACTTTGACAGTGAATTAAATCCCTCATTTTGGATGGAGCAAATTTTTTATTTCAATAACAGTTGGTCTGGGTTCCCTACTGTTTGGCAAGCGTATGCTTATACTGTGATTCAGTTTTATATTGAAGAATGGACCGTTGTTAGCAACAAAAACTAGTGACTATTAAAACCTAGCGAGATTCAATAGAACTTTCATAAAATTAAGTTTGAAATAAAATTTCACAAAATGTTACTTATCATCAAACTAATCTTCAAATACAGATAATTTTATAAATAATAATGATGTGCACAAATAAATATTGAACGCAGTCAGAGGACAATGACTTGTCTGAGGCAGATATAACCTATGATTATGATTACATGTTGCTTACATTGACGATCTATGAGGCATTTTACGAGAGGTTACTTCAACAGAAGAACGCAAATAATGCTACAAATGCCGTCATAAGTTATGAGCGAGCAGCGATGGTGGATACACTGCGCATGTGTTTATTCACCTCGCACCATATAGAGACAGGTTCATAAAATGAGTACAGTGTGTAATGAGTAAAATTAGTAGTAATAGTTTTGAGTTTCTTCACTTCACGGTGCTCCTTCCGACATAGGTTACATATAAAAAAATAAGGAGCTCGATTATCCAGGTACCTGTTATGAGTGTGTCACATCACTAGCAATAGGTTATAAAGGCGGCAATGTATAAAAAAATGGCGTCAGGGACTTGTATCATATGTCAGTATTTGAACAATATAGTAAGATCACTTTAAGTTTCATACTATTATTTATTTCATACACCGATCAACACAGTGCACTAGATTAAATAGATCATAATGCTACGTACAGCTTCAATTCTCACACTTTTCAACCCGCTACCCTGGGCGTCTTGTCTATTAGTATTAGCTAAGTTACATAATACAGACAACAGTTGTTCCTAATCGTTTACAATAAATGAACGTAACGACCGTCTGGGGCTGTTTGGTTTGACTCATCACGATTTGTGCCCAAATTGTTTAATAACTACACAATACTCTACTCATTTATTATACGTTACCTAACAATAGTTGTGTTTGATAATAGCTGGTCTTTAGAGTAATTATGATCAGTTACACGGCTTAAACAATTATCGAGCTCTTTAATTATTGCTTACTTATTGTTTTATTGGACGCTGTGGCGTAATAAGGGAACACGTTATTGTACTATCTACTTATATTACACAAAGATGGCGAACAAGCGTAGGTACAACTTCACGTAGTGTCTAAGACAGCGATAGACTCACCATCAAAGTGGATTTTGTTATTACAACACCTCTGCCTAGCCCTTCGGGGTACATAGGCATACGGTAGGAATCGCATGAGTGACACTTTGGTGTTGATGTTTATAGGCTGCAATAGTCGCTTACTATCAGGCGAATTTTACGCTTGATTGGCACTTGTATAATGCTGGAAAATGTGTTGTATGTGTATGTATGTGTATATGTATGGTGCGCGGGAGCAGCGGTCGTTAGTCATCGCAAACAGTGCGGCGCTGTTGCCTCAGGTGGCTGCGCGCAAACACCCTCCGTGACTCACACACATCACTATTGTTTTCACTATATTCATCACTCACTCTCACTTCTATAACATCGCTCATTTCAACGTGAACGATATGATTGGTAGTTGTTCTACTTTGACTTTCATTAGTCTTCAATCTTGGAGTCTAACCGTAGGCAGGGAATGTCAGAATAATAAACGACCATAATCAAGCTGGATGACATTTGGAGAGCACGCAAAATAGGTCTGTATTATTAATGGTAGACCTAAAAGTTAAATATCTAATGAAATTTAAAAGTAATCAGAGTTCTCAGATGGCTTATTTCCGAACTAGACAAAGTATCATTCTCTCGCGCTTGCGCTAATAGAAACAATACATTATTATAAGATTAATAAGTTTAATAAGAGGTGGTCTTTTCTCTTCTTCATGTGAATGCTTAATTTTCACATGATTAACAGCAAATATAATTAGACGTTACTAGAGGGCCGAAGTCTTAAATAATCCCCTGTTCTTAAATAATGACATTTATAATTGATTAAATGTGAGTAATATATAAGACAATCGTAGGAAGTATTCTGGCGCTCTGTGCGGCCGCGTGACCTCTGCCGTGTGACCGGAACAAGGGCACTGAATGGTGAGGGTGACTGCTGTCTACCACGTTATACCTGCTAGCTTTACTTATACATATATATCTCTTTAGGAACAACTAGCTTTTACGTGCCATTGTTTCCGAGTTTTTACATAGCCTCAGTCCGTTTCAGCTGAAAGTCTGTCCTATGAAAGTAGCGTAAAGATGTTCTACATAAATAAATAATATGGGTATCAGACAACGGATATATCATCATCGTCCTCCTGCCCTCACCGCATATTATTTGTGGTCGGCGCAATGTGTTCTTCTCTTCCATTTCTCTCTATCAGCCGTCATATCTGTATTCACTCCTATTTTAGCCATATCATCTTTCACGCAATCCATCCATCGTTTCTTAGGTCTTCCTTTCCCCTTGTAACCATCCACATTCATAATACCTATTTATATTTTTTTGTAAGTAGTACATAGACTCTAGGCTCAGACACTAGGCAAACACAAATGCTCATTACATAACATGTTTGACGTGTAGCGGGAATCGAATCCGCGACACCAAGTGTAGCAGTCAGGTATAATAACCATTGGAACAATAATGTCGTCAGGGTAAACAGAAATAAAACTCAATACCACTCTGAACTCGCAGATCAAAAATTGCCGTAAAATAAATGCATGTAGTTATATTATAATTGTTAAAACAACACCCGCAAATATAATATTGCGTTCTTTGTTACCAAAATAAGAGCTCAAATCAAATTTCACTTAAAATATTTTTATTAGTCTTGAAATTGGCGGTCAGCCACGTGATCACTCGGTGGAGCGTATGTAGAAAGAGAATTGACACGGAGCGTTTATGTGGCTAGGGTGATACCATAGAATAAATATGAGCTTACTCCAAGCAGTATAGAAACAAATCGTTAGAAATGACACACACAGAAGCGCTTTACGAGATTATAAGCCACATAGATGTAGTGTCAGTAAGGAGGGTCACGTCTTGGCTGTCAGCGCATACGTCAAGTATTGTATAGACATTTTTTTAAACTGAAAGTCGACTAATCTAGATTAATTTGACAATAAAGTATAAAAAAAAATCTTAATGAATGATAAACCTCACGCTGAACGTTCTTATTTCAAAAACTAGCTGTGCCCCGTAATTTTACAAGCGTTGGCTTATTTTCAGAGGTGACCCGCAGAACCCTTAATTTTTTTAAAGTAAGTAGCCTGTGTTACTCAATGTAACATTAATTATCGACTCGTGAAAGTCCCGGTAAAATAGGTCCAGCTATTTCGAAGATTAGCCGGAGAAAAAAAATTTTTTTTAGTGATTAACGTATATGCTTTCATAGGCATGTGGTGAAAGGCTGTAAATTTGGAATTACAAACAGACACTTCAATATTAATCTGTATAGATATGATCGAGATTCCACACTGCTTACTAAGCTTATATTTGTACTGCGATGTTGCTATGATTAACATTAGTGTGTGTGGCCAATATGATCAAGTACATTGGTGTTCGTGCGGTCAATAAAAGTGCTCGTTAGAAAGGTGGGCATGCAAATAGTGGTTTCCGGGTCGGCGCTCGTCGAAGGCTTCATTTCCGGCCGCGGCGCCTCTTGTTCTCTTATGTATTTGATTGACTCTATCCGCTCTTGTTTTATTTTAATTTACTAGTTTACAAGCTGATGGGGCGAGGAGTATGTAACGTGACTTGTGCTTAAGACACTCTTAAATTTAACTTGGTTATATTTTATTCCTACCATAGATGTAAGTAGTACGTTTTGCAGCATCAGCTTAGTAAGCAGTTTCTTTTTCATTACTTGAAAGAGTTACCCACATTAGTTATATTAAATAAATAATGCTCACGCCATCCCAGAAGGGTCTCCGAAGGGGTAGGCAGAGGTGTTGTAACAACAACACCCACATTTTACCGTATATGATTAAGTGCCAACGTGACAGAGGGTGAGTCCATTAGAATGATGTATGAAAGAAGTATCATGAGAATTTCATTACACAGTAATCAAAACCTTTAATGTTCCTCACCTACCTAGCATCGAAACTACTTGACCTGAATACCTACATCTCTACTAATATATAAATCTGAAGAGTTTTGTTTGATTGCACACTAATCTTAGGAACTACTGTAGGTCTATACAAAGTTACATTCTCTCGCGCTTGGGCTTATAGAACCGATATAAAATGTATTTAAATAACATATATCAGTCACGTGACATATGTCATTCCTGTACATTTTGTATCGTTCCTACTAGCGAAGCGTGAGGATAATGCTACTTTGACTACCGGGTCTGGTTTGATGTGAAAAAATATTTATAGGTTAGAGACCCTATTTATGAAGGAAGGCTATATCATCACACTACGTAAACGAAGTGACGCCCAACTACTAGTAATTAAATAATAGGCCACGAGTAAGGGCTAGGCTGGTGTCCCTTCAGTGGTGACACCCAAGGCCGCAGTAACAGTGACATAATGACGTAATGTCCCGAGCATTAGGTGGCCCGAGGCGCCCGCCATGTATCCGGCCGCGGAAGCGACGCGCGTCCATCAAATGACACGCTTCATACCACGTTTACACGCACTTACATGCTCTATGGCCTCCCTAGTACCCACCAGCCACGATGTGTTTGCGACATTTTAACGCAGCGCCACTAATTGCAAGCTTGTGTCACAATAGGCGTGATTTGGTTCGACCAGTCAGACAATAGGCACGGCGCGGAATGAACACTTCATTTTCACAAGCGATTACATTCACACGTGGCGTTCATCAACAAGGTTGATTTAATTAATATATTTAAATTGTCTCCCTACTATTATATTTTATTATTAATATATTATAAGAGCTGGTTTAACCCAGATCACAGATTTTTCTCGTAAAAGGACTCACCATCTCTCACGTTGGCACTTACCCATATTCGGTGAGAAGTGGGTGTTGTTGTTACAACACGTCTACTTACCCATCCTTCTGGGATGGCGTGAGCATATTTATTTTATTTTTACCTACATATTTCAAAGTGACACTGAGCTAATAAACTAAGGTAGTCTAGGATGCCGAGTCACATTGTTGGTTGACACTTGCCTCACGTCTGCAATTAGGGCGAAGCTTAATTCACATTGCAAGCGATTACGACTGCAAACATAACTTCGATAATGTTAAGTATACTTTCATTAAAATTGTTTTAAATTGGGAGCTCGTTGATGTCTTTTGTTTGAGATGCTTAATTATAACAGTTAAAATTATATAAATTAATAGACAGAGAGATAAGTGGTTAATATGCTGTCGATGTGGCGCCAAAATTTGACGCGTAATAGTCTGACATCGCTTAGATATCATTGGCAATTAATTATCACGATAACAATCAACAAATGATTAAATCTTGATAACAATCAGGATATATATCTTAATAGCTGATATACCTTGGACAATTCACACAATAATAGCTGTATTATTGTAAAGTTTCATTAATGTATATTCAGTAGTTTTTGCGTGAAAGTGCAACAAACATCCAGGCATACAAAGATTCGCAGGAACCCTTGCACGGTTTGAGTTTTATAAGACAAATAATAATAAGTCCCGCTCCGGCCCAGCTAGCGAGTGTCCGCAACACTGCACATAGTTAGGTATAATACGAAGGTATATAATTGAGGTCACCGGTTCACGTGACGTCAGCACGCCTCACCGCGCCCCAACACCCGTATAGTTCATGCACTTTCTTGTAATATACTTATACCTACACGTTGGGGCCTACCACCATCGGTTTAAGCAGAGCGTATTAAGAACTTCACAGCTCTGACGTTCCTTTTTGTACCGTAAATTCAAACTTTGAAGCTGAGAAGTTCTTAATACGTGCTGCTTAAATATTCATATTCATATTATTCATATTCATATATTTATTCATATTCATATATTTATTGCCAGTTAGTATCATATTACACACAATATTAACATAGTTATAGTGGTAATAACATAGAGCTAACAACCCTGTTAGGGCACAGCTATTTGAGAGGCACTTCTTAATTCATATATATACAATTTTTCTTATATTTATTACTAATCAATAGGAAACATTTATATACTTATTTATAAAATTATGCATTTAGGTTTATTTATAATAGGTTATGATTTTTTTTGAGATCACACATTTCTATATTACTTATGTATATAAATAATAATAATTTTATATATTATTAGCAGACTAAATAATTTAGTTTATCTACTAAGTAAACGATGGTGGTTGGCCAGTTATATCTTTGTTTCAGATTTCCATTAGAAATACCCTTAAAATGAGCAAATCCTAACCCATATTTTCATGACACACCAAGTTATGCCAACGTAAGGGATGATTAATTTCATGATTCAAGACAATTCTAGTACCTTAATTTATTTAACCCTAGTTGGTGCCTGCGACTACATCTGCGCGGGGTTAGAATTATATTTATATTTTAGACTAGCGGACATCACGTGGTTTCAACCGTGTAGTTCCCGTTCCCGTGGGAGTACGGGGGTAAAATACAGCTTGTATTAATCTGTGATAATGTAGCATTCAAATGGTGAAATAATGTTTTAAATCAGTCCATTACTTTTTGAGCCAATTCGTTACAAACATACTTACGTACAAATCTTACCTCTTTATAATATAAGTATAGATAATTCACACGACACCGTTTAAATTACAACCTATGTTATTCTGTATAATCTGCAAAGCTTATTAAAATGCTTTCAGTTGTTTTTGCGTGAAAATAAACTTTCACGATTATAATTTTAAGTTGGATATCAGTATATAAATAGAGGACCTCTATTTGTGTTATTCAAAACTAGACAGTCTAGTTTTGAATAACACAAATAGAGTGGCTAAAGCTTTTAGTTGTATAGGTGTTACTTATTATGATCCCACGATGGATCATAAATGGGGATCAGAACGGCATATCTCCTTGTTTTTTCTCAATTGTGTAATATCTCAAAATCGTAGATCTTCATTTTGTAATATTCCATTTTAGCCAGCATCTTCCGGCAGACTCCGCTCCGCTTAGCGAGCTAGTTTTTGCTCGCTATGTTTTGTGGTGATTCGCATAACCAACCCATTAGGCAATCACAATAAAGAAGAGTCCGAGCCTTATGTAATCCGTTATGTGAGGACATTTAATAGCTGGGAAGGTGAAAACAAGCCGCGTGATACATATACAATACCACCAAATTGGGAGAGACATTGTTCGCTCGACCCGGCGGTAAATTGTAGGGTGTTTACAATAGGCAGGGTTTTAATATTGTTTATGTGTAGCAAGCATCGCGTGACTGAACTTTGGAACAGTTTGAAGCTTTCGTAATACGTAACATGGTAATAGTTGTGTGGTATTTGTACAATAAATGTTTTGGAAAGTAAATTGTGAAGATGAGTGCGCGGTGATTACCGCGTGGAAGCACTGTGAGCCGCAGAGTTTGGAGATGACCCGCTGTACATTTATATAATTGGATGACTGACTCTTACTACAGAAATTATGATTTCATTTTCAATGCCTATTTAGTACCCCTATCACGGGTTTGCCACTGTTTTCGTAATATATACTCGCTAGCATCACTCGCAATATTTGTATGAGATATTTTAGTTCTTCACGTCACCGCTGGGTGTCACTGTACAAGTATTCGGCGGAGACGTTAACGAGTATAGGTAACGAATACGGTGGCAAACCCGTGATAGGGGTACTGGATAATTATTTTCTGTCAAGTACTCGCGCACTTATGGTCTCCGCCACTAATCAGAACTAAGTATCACCGCTCCTGAATGTACTCCAGTCAAAGTCAAAAATATCTTTATTCGATTAGACTTTTTACAAAGTACTTTCAAATCGTCATAATGACATAATTATACAGGATTATACATGCTACCGCCAGGTTCGGAAGGTTGTTTTTACTGAAAAGAACCTGGCAAGAAACTCAGTAATTTTCTCTTAAAAAATATTAGACAATTTTAAGAATACTAAATATATAATGTAAGAAACATAAGCTCATGGACAAAATTCCAACGCAACGCACAAATGTCGATAAAAATTAACATACCTAAAAATCTAGTACATGTACTTATAACTAAATACGTAGCTATGAGATGCCGAGGTGGTGTCTGATTTTATTGGTTTAGGTCTGGTGAAATATTAACTGAGCTTTATAAATAATTATTTGTGAATATGAATCGATATATTACGAAATGTAGAAGCTCTATTAGTGATGCAGTAGGTAAAGTATCCATAATGATATTTATTGGTTTAATATCTGACAAAAGTGACGTAGAAATTAATAAGACTAAAAATTCCCAACTCTTATTATGTTACATTTAAAGTACAGGGGAATATGTTAGGAGGCAATGTAAGTCAATTATCAGACAGCTATTGCTATTGATCGAGTGATTGTCGATCAAAGTGCCGACTATTTGATCTGTAATGTGATTAATTAATTTAATGTACAAGTACTTAAGTACTTACTAATGGATATGAAAGTGTATATAT
The DNA here is from genome assembly GCA_929442735.1 of Watsonalla binaria. Lineage (NCBI taxonomy): Eukaryota > Metazoa > Arthropoda > Insecta > Lepidoptera > Drepanidae > Watsonalla > Watsonalla binaria. Next base: position 207,951 of record OV838930.1, read on the forward strand.
ATACGGTGCTGACAAGAAGCTGAAAAGAACAATTTTTAAATGTTTCACTGTCTGTCTGTTTGCTACGGCTAATCTCTGAAACGACTTGACTCGTTTTAACGGGACTTTCAAAGAAAAAATAATTAAATGGTTTATTTATAAGTACCGTGCTTATAAACATTCAAATGCATATAATGAAAAGCTGTTAATGTGGAATTACAAACAGACACTTACATTTTATTTATCTGTATAATTATAGATAACTGCGCATGTATTTTAAAAATTACTAATGAGCATTGAGCCAGCGCTCAAAGGGCGTGGTGTGGCACCATTGTCTAGTCTCTATATCGTATCTGTCGCCCTGGCCATAAGTTAATATCGGTATCCCAGTTCCCACGAGTCTCCCCCCCCCCACACCCCCACCTCCCCCCCTCTTCTTCCGATGTCGCGCTCCGGTTCCACCTAATCGCAATGTCACCTTGGTCACACCTAATCCCCGTCAACACTACTGTTATAATTACAATTATTTTAACTACGATTTGTAGAACGATAGTTTAGGTACACTTGGTTAATTGGAGCAGTAGGGTGATTTAAAAGCCTCATATTTGTAGGCATCTCGAGACCTGTGTATTCCCCGCAGCGGTAGGCACAAGTGTATTATAGTACACCCACATTTTACCCGCTATATTTAGGTTCTATGTAATAGGGGGCGAATCCCATAAGTGCCCGGGGTCAGGACCCACTCGTCCCCTTAATTTTTTGAGGTTTCCACTCGTCCCCGATCTAACTAACGTACTAGGGCGTCTGAAGTTGAAAGAGGTAGCTTAGATGATTTTTGACTATATGGCCGTATCATAACAATTTATACCGGGAGACGAGTGGGTACCTTCAAATATATTAATAATTGATTTCTCCTCCCGGGAGACCAATGACATATATAGGGGCTGAATCTACAATTTTTATTTTAAAGGACGAAATTGGGGGCCCAGAGGGTCCTGACTACGGGTTACAAAGTAGCAACCGTACAGTTTACGTCCATCTTATGGTAAGTGGATGTCAACACCAAGAATGTTAACGAATTATCTAAAGAATAGATTCACAATTCGGAAGGCCTAAGGAAGTGTCCACTCTCCACGGAGCAAGGGCGACCGTATATACCTGCAGCTGAAATACAATACTGTTCTAAAATAGCATTGTTTTATCCTTTTACCTCGGTGTAATTTTGGATAGTGAGTTTTCTTGGAAATTCCAAATACACTCTGTTGCAGCCCACGTCAGAAAACTTATTTTTGTGTTTAAGAGGTTACGTAACATCACTGATTTCAACACCATGAAAAATGTTTACTTTGCCTTATGCCAGTCAATAATATCTTACTGCATTACAAGCTGGGGTGGTTCTGGCAAATATCATATGTTAAGACTGGAAAGAGCTCAACGGGCCGTCCTAAAAGTTTTAATGAACAAGCCTATCCGCTTTCCCACTTCCGAAATCTTTTCACTATGTCAAGTACTCACTGCCAGACAACTCTTTATATTTCGAACAGTCATACGTAAGCATTCCCAAGTACCATATGACCCTAACTTCACTAGTTCTAAACGTAGATCTGATAAGGTATGCCAAATTATAAGACGACGCACGGCACTCGCAAGCCGTCACTATCATTACATTAGTCCTATGCTGTACAACGCACTAAATAAAAAATTAAATATATATCCACTTACATCTTACAAATGTAAAGAAAAATGTAGCAAATGGCTTATGTCCTTAACATATCAAGATACTGAAGACCTTTTAAACCTACACATAACGTAAGCACAATCACATAACAACTTACACACACACAACGCGCACGCACACACACACACACACGAACGCACGCACGAACACACACACACACACACACACACACGCGCGCACGCGCACACACATACTAACATAATAACCAACTTTTTTACTTTAATTAAATAAAAATAATTGTTGTTACTCAATATTGCAACTGAGTTCTTTTGTAATACATTTTGTAAACTACTCCGTAGGTGGGCGTTGCCATCCGCGACACAGTTTATAACTTCTGCGGATGACATCGATAATTAAAATGTACCATAATGTATGCCAAATAAACAAATTTATTATTATTATTATATATTTTTGTATTTTGTACTAAGTTATTTTTACTCTCTTTGACCAAATGATTGTTCCGACGATTCCATTTCACGCTCGTCTCGTATGATAGCCAGAGCCTCGTCACGTATGATAGCCAGAGCCTCGTCTCGTATGATAGCCAGAGCCTCGTCACGTATAATTTGTGACGTCATAATGATTATTTAATCACTGCTAATTTGAGTTCACCGCTCTTTATGAAAATGTAATGACAACAGAGAGCGGCGCGCGGTGAAAGTGTATCATGATGCTTAATATACAATCCATTTTATATGCTCGTGCAATTTGTGTGTCACAGAATTAATATTGGCGTTATTATTCTTTTATTTATCAACTACTTTTTAGTTTACGTAAGTATAATGTATCGTTGTGTAACACAGAGTGACAAGAATTATCATTATATCAGCAAGGCTGTTTTCAAAAGTTTTCATACACTTTAATTCTTATCTGATTCATTTTAGGTGTCTACAAAGTGTATTCAACCAAATACACGACAAATATTACTTGAATAAATGTAGTCAACAGTAGTATTTGTATATCTGCGACATATCCTCCTTTGAATGTTAATTATAATTAATTTGGTACCTTAATTTTACTTATATTATGCAGCGTCTAATTTTTTGAGTGTTAAATTAATTTGCTTTCTTCCTTGAGCACTCTACCGGGGCGCTCCTAATCGTCTGTCAGGCCTCTCTAAGATTCACGTCATGTGGTTGGTATGTGGTGGTGTTCGCCATGCGTTACAAACATTTTAATTCAATACAAGGACAATGATAAACATGCGTAAGAGCCCAAAGTACGGCGCTACACCTCAGTGCGGGTCACAGGCGGGCGTGCTGCATAGTAAACACTCCGTATTTACATCACAATGCACTACGCATTACACAACTGACACCACCCTGTCACGTAACAGGCGCTCGCCGGATTCCTCACTAAATAATGGCATTGTTTGAAATGTTTAGGGCTGGCTGGATTACTAACAATAAAAGTTAGGAGCATGAGCGAGTGAACCTGGGCAACTTGCAAATAGGACTAAACATTGAGTTATAATCTGTTGGTATATTGATAACGAAATTAAAGACGGCGAATTATAATTATACGGCTATTGACTCTGTCACTTTGGCCGTCTGTCACTAATGTTCTTCTGTAAAAAGTGAGTGTCGTAATGCCACTGATTACTACCCCTTTGGGAACTCATTTGGGGTGGTGCGAAGTTATGAAAATGTTAATGGTCAAATAAACATTGTGAGGTGATAGAGGTTTGTAGTGATCAGTAGGATTTTTTTGGGGACAATACTCAATAGGACTTTTGAGGTATACTGGTGATCAACTTGCGGGCGTTATCAATACCTATCGCATATTATCTGATGTCGACGATAACTGACTAATAAGTAGAATCACCTGCGATGGCGTAAAGTTGTGAGTTAACACTAATCACAATATCATCAGATTTGCTTTTGCAGTGCAGTAGGTTGTAAGAAGTTTGAGACGTCTGTTTTGAAGGAAAAAGTCGGTGCCCACGTCGCAGCCGCTGTGTCATCTATTAATTAGGTAATAGCCAAAGATCAAAGATATCATTTTCTCTCTTGTAGACACCATTCTAATCTATGCAAGTATAATTAATGCTTATTCGCTCTTAAGCTACCAGGATCTATGTAACTTTCACCTCAATAAAGGTGTTTGGCTCAGCTGCATTGGATTTCATCAAATGAAGTAAAGTGAGGTAAACGAGCAATCCGCCGCCGAATCTGTGGAGTGTCGCAAACACAATACAACTTATTGGTCGTTTAGTGTTTCTTATCTGTGGTTGCGCAACACTGGCCGTCTGTGAAGGTTGCTCAATTAGAAAACACCTGATAGTGGCGGGGCTAATGACCCAGGGTGGCGAATCGTTGACAACTAATACCTACTTAAGCAGCGATGAGACGTTACTCTTGGTTCACGTCTCTTATTATAAATACAAATTGAAATATAGTCGTTGGTCTAATGGTCGCAAGCGCCAAGCTACGGAACACGAGATACTAGGTCGGATAATGTATTATTGGGGATTTTCATCTGTTTCAAAGGACTAGAGTTTGGATTAGTGTCCTCTTCCAATTACTTGGGACTTAAATTTAACTGGCGAAATGTGGGTGTACTAAGAACACATCAGATTAACCCTTCCAGCAATGCAGGCGTGAGCACATGTATTTATGTTTATGTCGATCCAAATAAACCACATCAATAAATAATATATTTTGTCTGCGAGACGACGAAATCTCTAATAACACAGTTAGAATCCTGCGGTGACCAGGAGTATTCAAAACTTTTTTGTGGCAAACATGCTTGTTTGGCACACGTGATAGTCAGTGGTAACCGAAATCTATTATCACTTGCAATACCTGAGCATATCCTATTCACACCCTTGAAGAAACTGTACCCCTATCATGGGTTTGCCACTGTTTTTGTAAACTATACTCGCTAGCGTCACTCGCAATATTTGTACGAGATAATTTAGTTCTTTACGTCACCGCTAGGAGTCGCTGTACAATTTCTCATACAAATATTCGGCGGAGAAGCTACCGAGTATAGGTTACGAAAACAGTGTCAAACTCGTGATGAAAGTACTTTGTAAGAAGTCTAATCAAATAAAGATATTTTAAATTGAATTGAATTGAATTAATAGGGGTACTGTACATCGTTTGAGAACACTAAATGGGCTGTAGCTCGAGTGATACTCTAGCGCTGCAAACATACATAGGATAAAAAGTTTCTAAGCGGTTTCTATACTTGTTAGCCACTTTCGTAGTACAAAACAACTGTTGATTAGTAATGTAGAAAGACAGTTCGGGGCGTCGGTATTTTTATTGCTCCCTTACATGGCGACCCAACAACGACCTGCGCGGTTAAACACGGTTTACTGTTGTAGACAACATTGGCATGATGCTTGAAGTGCTTTCTCAAGCACTAACTACTTATCTCATAGATGGAACACTACACCACATTGTTTGCTATTTAACCCTTGAAAAATTGAAAAATCGTAGTCATAATCGTGAATATAGCACGTTTTTTAGGAATAGGACTAGCTATCAATAATAATCGGTTCAGTTTTTCAGGCGTGAAGTACATTGAATAAGTTTTTATAAACTATAAATGCTTTTGACTACAAACAGGACACTCTATGGATATTGATAATTATCTCAATCCAACACAGCTTTGAAATTTGAATTTACGGTACAAAATGGAACGTCAAAGATCCGAAGTTCTTAATACGCGCTGCTTAAACGAGCATAGTTGATCCCCAGTTTCGTAGCATCGCCACATCGTGTATAGGTAGCACGTCAGTGGTAATGGAGTCACGTAGCGCGTGGTTGAAGGGAGTGTCCCATTAGGCACGCGGCCCCTGGCCCATAAAGGGGACGCAACTGGGTCGCGCCTTGCCTCGGTCACTCGGCCCACTGCCGATGACCTTCCACGTGATGCGTCACTATTATGAATACCACGTAGCGAGCAGAGGGTAAATTGTAGAGACAAGTTGAAGAAAAGTATACCTAAAGAGCTGCTACACAAGCGAAGCAAGTTCGAAACCCAGGGCCTGCTCCAATTAGTTTTTCTTAAGTACAGTAATATCATCCCACGTGCTTTCATGAAATATTATGTATTATGTAGTATATTTATTTATAATTTTAAAATGACAGCACAAAACTATTTACAAGTAGAAAACTTGGCCCAAATCGGTGTCTCTCGGGATCGTGCCAAGAAGGCTGGCAGCATTGCCACGTTGAATAGCAATGCTGATTGTCTGAGCGAGAAAAGCCCCAGCCCGCTTGTCACGAGAAGCTTCTACCAGACGACGTGCAACCTCTTTGAATAGTTGATGAGCATCTGGACCCCAAGACCCCAGAGTTTCAACTCCAAACGCAGAAAATATGTACGTGCTTTACTGAGAAGTAATTCAAAGACGTACGTATAGTGCCTGAGACGGCGATGGAATCAGTCTCTGTCACGTTGCCACTTAATCATAATCGGTGAAACGTGGTTGTTGTTGTTACAACACCTCTGCAGATGGGTCCCCGAAGGGGTAACTTTTGGGGACCCATCTGCAATGCCGTGATTATATTTGTTTTAATTATTTTATCTAATTATTTGCAATGGTAGTCCAGCCACTCTCAAGTTTTGCCCGTTATGGTGACCACATCCCGTAGAAAAATGCATTTATTATTAAGTGTTAACGTAATATAATGATATATATCTAATTAAAATATTCTCAACACATTGTATATACGTTACAATAAGAACAAAATTGCCACTTATGTGTTAGGACACCGATTGTAACATGTTCAGAACACAGTCAACCACGTACATACAATAAAGATAATATACCAAACGTGACTTACTAACGATCGGTTACCGTGTGAACTATGTAGGTACACGTTTATTCACCTAACAGACTGCCACCGATCTATTTACATGCTCACTTAACTAAACTTAATCACTATAGGATATATATATAATGGGTCCCATGAAAAGACTAAAATACAACTAAAGATTTGGCCCGATGCTCCTCAAGACAGCGTTTAGATAATTTCTTTACTTAGTGCCTTCTACAGTGTCTTAACAATAAAAAAAATATGCTCACGCCATCCCAGAAGGGTCCCCGAAGGGTAAGCAGATGTTTTGTATTAACAATACCCACATTTCACCGATTATGATTAAGTGCCAAAGTGACAGAGGGTAGGTCCATCGCCGTCTCAGGCACTCTACATTACTCTTTGAATTACTTCTCACATATATGCAGGTTTCCTCACGATGTTTTCCTTCACCGTAAAGCAGGTGGTGTGAAATCACTGCACATAAGTTTTTTAGAAAAGCTCATTGGTACAGGCCCCGCTGAGATTCGAACTTGCGTCGCTTGCGTAGTAGGCAACTGCTCAAACCACGAGGCCACCGTGGCTCTTAACAAAGGCTGTCTTAACAAATGTTTAAATGCCTACCACCGCCGACTGAAGCACAGCGTATTAAGAACTTCTTAGTTTTGACGTTTAATTTTACGGTACCAAAATGAAACGTCAAAGCTCAGAAGTTCGTAATACGCGCTGCTTAAACGATCATAGTTGACCCGCTTTGCAATAACTAAACACCTGTAGAATACAATAGAAACGTAACGAATTGAAATTAACATTGGAAATGTATCGAATTTCACACGAAACTGTAATTTGTGAGATTACAATATCAGTGAAAGGTTGACCAGTTTGTTTCTGCCTCATGGAGGTACGGCGCAATACCAGACATTGGACCGGTAGGACCAGTAGGACCAGTGGGACCAGTGGGACCAGACGAGCCAGTGAGTGTTATCAGATACTTATAAAATATACTGTTAATGTGTCGTTTCAGACAATAAGTAGAGAAAAAACATATATATTTTTTATACTGAAGGAAAAAAGAGAACACTTTCAAGCACACTCCTTACACAACTCCAAACACACAGACAAAATATTCTTCCTATACCTCCTCCTATGTCTATACGGATCAATAACATTGAAGTGTCTGTTTGTTACATCAAATTAACATCTATTCATAAAAACATACATATGCTCACGCGTGTATTCCCCGAAGGGGTAGGCAGAGGTGTTGTTATCACAACACCCACTTTTCACCGAATTTGATTAAGTGCCAACGTGACAGATGGTGAGTCTATAGCCGTCTCAGGCACTATACATACGTCTTTGAATTACTTCTCAGAAATATGCAGGTTTCCACACGATTCAAACTTGCGTCGCTTGCGTAGCAGGCGACTGCTCAAACCCCGAGGCCACCACGGCATATTCATCTATTCACTAAAAAAATAAAGACATACAGAAAGTATACACGGTAATAACATGAAATAAAAAATATTTTTAAATATTTCTTAACCTGTCTATTTGTACCGCCTAATACATTTAATAAAATAATGGGTTTCGCGAAGCTAAACCGCTCATGAAATTGAGTATACGCGGGTGAAACCGCGGGGCACAGCTGGTATATTCTTATAATATCAATCACCCAAAAATACCAAATAGTTAACCTTTAACACCAAATGGTCATCACATAAAGAGCCCGCGACATCCAGCAGTCTGTGCAGTGATTGGTGACAATCACCAGGCCGTATAGTGACATGATGCAGTACTTGAGTAACTGGATAAAAAATATCTGTCTCTAGCTATTTTAGTTCGCGAATTTCATCAAATTCGTTTGGTTTAGCGTGACGTAGTTAAAAACTCTTAAGAAAATATTCTCTGGGAATTTTTTGCGTATCTTCTGAGATTCGCGTAAAAGCGCACTGAGGGCAGTCAAATAAATTCTTTGATACCCGAGGCGACGAAACATGGGTTCAGGTTTTGTTCGCAAGGTAACGGTGTCGGCTGCAGCGTTGTGGAAACGTTAAACCACATTGTCCGCGGATTGCACTAGCCGTGCCTCGCGGTTATACCCATTTACAATAAAATGTATGCATTTAGAAAATATATATAATATTTATTTGAATAGAATAATTACGGAGTTTCTTGCCAGGTTCTTCTCAGTAAAAGCGACCTTCCGAACCTGGCAGTAGCATGTATAATCGTGTATAATGATGTTATTCTGACGAATTGAAAGTAAGTAAATACTTTGTTAAAATATATTTTTGAGTTGGAGTTTGAGTTTATATTACTAAGTATTTTTTTTGCCAAATAAACGTAGCCTTATTTGCTCCTCATAATCAACTATCTGCCAGTGAAAGTGTCGCTAAGATCGCAATAGCCGAACTACAAAGATTAGCAGAAACAAACAGACGGTTAGACAGACAACACGATTTATTTCAAGTAATAAAGTACATGGTAACAAAAGCTAATAATCACCACAAAAATGACAACGATTGCTAGCACAGTACTCGTCCCCTTCGTGGAGCACTTGCGACCTTACTCCCTGTACAATCCCAGTCGGACAGCTCTATTATCGAACCATAATGCCTTCTGATTTCATTACCTCGCTAATTCCAAAGAGCACGAACTGCACAATGCGAGTGCTAACACGATAACCATTCCTGCCGTGTGACGTGTCAATTATCCGACCCAAGGGGCAATAACCCCGCGGTGATTACTTAACATGACTCTCAGTATTTGCACAAAGTCATCGGTCAGACCGCACGTCACCGATATTTACAAATTACTAGCTGTGCCCCGCGGTTTTGCCCACATATATTTAATTTCATGTGTTATGCAGTACTCTATATTGACTCCTGTTAAAGTCCTGCGAATGTCCTGCTAAAGTCGGTCCAGCTGTTTCAGAGTTAAACTAGAACACACAGATAGAAAGATAGACAGACAGACGGAGAGTATTTCTTTATTAAAGTACGGTATTTACTTTCATATGCATTCAGTGAATAGCTGTTTATTTAGAATCACATACAGACGCTTCAATTTCATTAATTTAGATATGTATAGTGAATGGAATTATTTTTGTTGTCCCTAATCTCTACTTTCTATGAAATTAAAACATTCTGCGTCCATGAGCGTATATGCTTTGAGATAATAATTATAGTTGCTTTCAAAAATTGGAAATATATTTTTGAAAAGAGTAATTACTTCTCGACAAAGTAATCGTCATTCTCACAATTTGAAAGTCCTTTGTAAAAAGCCTAATCAAAAATAGATAATATTTTGAATTTGATAATAACAATTTAATTATTTGCGATATTTTTAGCTGCCGTAAGTAGGCAGCTTAATTACAAACATATTATTTGAATGAAAAAAAAAAAACTATTAAAACATATTTTTATCTATAAATAATTCATTGCCAGTACAAGTTTTTTTATCTATGAAGAACGTTGACGATATCACCCGCTTTAAAAAGCGCCCAAAGCGGTGAGTATAGGAACTTTTACGTCTCCACAAACGTATAGACGCAAAAAAAACGCAAGGTCAAGCGGCGACATTCGAACATGTCAAAACTTTGGGGCACTGTTAAATTCCTATCGTGCCTGCAGTGAAGTTAACCCAAGGGCTACATTGAAATGTTTCGGTGCTTTAAACCGTGACTAAATAGATACTGGCTATGGCGGCGACGTGGGACGGTGGGAATGAAACATTTGAATATATTCATATCGACTCCACGGGGTCCCTGACGGAAGCCGCCAATTAGCTGAACGACCTAAGTAAACTGTTTGACAGTTTCATATCAGCGTGAGAAACATTAGTGACTGGCGAAGAAGATAATATACCGATATCTTAGCACTAAGAATGTGCTCTTCCACGAGCTATGAGCGCTGAATTTGAATGCGTAGTAGTCATGTTATGAGCTTTTCGCTGCCTGTCTGGACGCTACGTGATTAAAATACTTGCGCAGTTACCCCCACTATTTTCGCTGAGCGCTCATAAATCGTGACGGCACCTGATGCATTAGCAACTAGCCTCAAAGGCCGTGGAGCTAAATCTTAGTCTTAAGCAAGTTTTTGTTTGACAAACATCGTGAGGAAACCTGCATAAATTCTGAGAAGTAATTCATAGACGTATAGTGCTTTGATATAGCGGCCCGATGTGGCCGGGACCCGAGCAAGAAGCTAGTGTAGGAAATGATTTGAGTGGCGTTGCATCGATAACGTCGCCCAACACGCTGCCATGCTGATCTCGGCGCAACTCACGAACGAGACGCGACCAATGGAAATATGATTTCACTAAATTACGATTCGTTTCGTAAGTTGGGTAAGTTCGATCACGGTATAAGACCGTATGATAGGCATTTCCAGCGAAATAGGTCACAATTTGTGGAGGGGCAAACGTAACACTACCCCACTTAATCCAGCTCCTGTTCACAATAACGTCCGCATCTAATATTATGGCTAATTTCGGCAGAATTTCTATCATACGGTCTTATACCAGCGTTGAACTAACCCCAACGTACCTACCTACTGGTGTGTTAACAAATGTTGCCTTCATATTAAAGCTATTCTCAGAATTGTTTTTTCAAGGGTGCGACCTAATGATAATGAGCATAGATAATGAAAATTTGACTTCAAACAGCTGTTTGTCGACGAGTCTTAAGATTCATATTATACTCATTAATCTTAAATTCCGTACCTAATCCATTTCACCTTAAGATGAATACTACGATTATAACTTCTGTCAATGTCAAAAACGCTTATGCCATGTGCCACGGAGGCAATATGAGTAGTGAGTCAATCAAGCAGTCAGTAACGCGTGGCGCTAATTACCCGCCACTCTGCGAGGAATGCCGCGCCGAGCTCGACTAGTTGGGCGAGCCCGTGCGAAATGGATGGACCTGGGCATCCAGCCCTGGGCCTCGTGGTCTATAGTAGCGTTAGCGACTACTAGACAAACGATCTCTGTTCAAATATCACAAACAGACAGACAGACACTCTCGCAGTTATAATTTAGAATGGAATAGAAAACAATATTGGTTTATTTGTGGCGTAGTTACAAAAAAACATATTGAATAAAAAAAATATAAAATTATATATGCAACAAAAAGGTTTCAAATCAGCATAATGCTGGCTAACCTTGAACCTTGAAACCAGGGCGAGTTTGTATAGATTACTATGAGATACAGTGCAGGATACGGTGTACAACGTGAACCACTTCATACTGCATAGTTAGGTATAAGTACGCGTAATCGATATTATCGGGCTATTTATCGATAATATTTATTTGCGCAGTATTACTTGAAGTACTACTCATAAAACCGCATTAAACAACGTTTACAAGGGCCTGAGCCCTAGCATGACCTCTAGTTGATCATAATTTGCGTTATATTACGAGACAGATATATACATGTGTAAACGTGTCACTTTCACACAGCCGAGGCACAGTATAATTAAAAGCCTCACAAGCAGTAGGGAATCTAGGAACAAATCGTTCAAAATGACACACTCTCACAGTCCCGCACATTTTTGAGATTATAAGCAGAATAGTTGTAGCGTTAATAAGGCCTGTCACGTCGTGTCTGGTTGCGTTTACGAACAATTTACGTGTTTCACAGGCTTTCTTCAAAACTTCCAAACGACAAATGTATAATATTATTTTGCCAGTAAACAAAAATGACATTATAAATCTTTAAGATTGACAACTCTCACGCAGTATGGAGCAGATAATTTTAAAGAATAGGCCTGAATTCCTAACTAGCGTAAATCTTATATTTGTATATTGTGGCCGAACTATAGTGCCTGTGACCAACTAAACTCAAGTGTTCGCACGAGACGCGCAATCAAAACAAACTAACGTGAAATGGAGGCTATCTCCGATCTGTTTATCTCGATAAGTATTATCAAATTCATCGTCGATGCAGCAATATACCAGATGCTTATTTCCAAGACCATGTGTGTCTAATCATTATATATCTAGAATAAAATGAAGATGCTTGCGCCTTTGAAACCCAAATCTAAAAATTTTAATGTAGTGTTCTTTACGGTGAAAATTTGAACGTCTTGAGGAAATCTGCATATCACTGATATGCAGATTGATGATATAGAGCTTAAAACTGCATGGACTCACCATCTGGTTCAATCTAGGTTCAAGTTCAATGGTTCGAGACTCTCCTAAGACAACGTTAGTTAATAATATATTCTAGTTTTAACTAATTATAACAGATGTTAATTTTCTTCCAAATATCTAGTATTCATATGCGTACCGCGACTTTTTTGCGATTGCAATTCAAGATCTTTCATTTTCCTCAAAAGGATTTTATGATGTCATGGTTCGTACACGATTCTTGTTGGTGTGAGCACTTACAAGTTACCGCGGCACGCCGGCTATGACACTGTAGCTTGCGAGTTGTTCTATTTTATTAGTATATTGGTTCACCAACAATTTGTTGCGTTAATACATAACACATACATATGAAGATTTTATAAACGGTATACACAAATTACTGAAAGGTAAACACAGCTTGCTTAATATTCATTGTGTAAATGAATAATACTTGTAAATAATTGTGAGTGTGTGTATGTGAGTATGTGTAGGGATACTAAAATCTATCTATACATCTATACAGATACATAAAATTGAAGTGTCTGTTTGTTATTCCAAAATAACAGCTTTTCACTAAATGCATATGCAAAGCATATACAGTACTGTCTTAAAAAACAAATTAACGATTTTTTTCTCTCTCCGTCTGTGTGTTTGTTACGGTTAATCTCCGAAACGGCTGGACTGATTTTAACGGGACTTTCACAGGCAGATAGCTCATATTAGGAGGAGTAACTTAGGCCCATTTATTTAAAAAAAACAATTAAGGTTCCGCGGGAATCAAATAAAATCTACGCGAGGGGAACTCCAGGGCACAGTTAGTTTGTATAAATAGACAAACTAATTTATTAAAATAAAATAAACAGTCTATGAAGATTTGCACTGCAAGATAAATCACGCGTTTTGAAATTGTAAAGACATACATACATATGCTCACGCCTGTATCCCATGGTGGTAGGCAGAGACCACCGTTTGCCACATGCTACGATCCTTACCTACATACTTCTTTCGCTTCATCCACATTCATGCATCTCTTCATACACTTTCTTCGGTTACGAGTGCTCCGAATTTGACCTTTCTGAAAAATACTACTAATTTGGTCATAGTAGTTCTTCCTTGGACGCCCTCTACCGACACTTCCGGTTACATTCGCTCTATAAATTTCTTTCGTTAACCATCTCAACATACTTTTTTCAATTCTGGTCACCACATCATCCTTAAAATCGTAAAGATGAAACATTATTCACAAAGCCAGGATCTAGGTGTAATATACTCGTATTATAACAGTTTATCATAAATCGTAAATGGTAGTGTTCCACATCGATGTGGCAAGGTTAATCAGTATCAGGGCGATCGATCAGCTGATCGGCTGGCGGCTGATACCATCGCCTTATCATTAATACAAGGGGTGTTTAGCTGACATATTATTATACTCACGTACACAATGATATGAGGTAAATAAATACAATTGTTTATTTGGTATTGAGAGATTATTATTTATTTCTTTCTAGTGGTCTACCATCATGGGCTTAAGCAGCGCACTTCTGAGCTTTGACTTTTCATTTTGGTACAGTAAAATTTAACGTCAAAGCTAAGAAGTTTTTAATACGCGCTGCTTAAACGATCATAGTTGGTCCACTGAACACAAGATTTTAATGCTGTTAACAAATGAAAATTAAAATGTTTTATTCAGTTTAGGCCCTGGTTAGGCTCTTATGAATGTCGAGGAATTGACCACCGGTTCGGAAACTAGCCTTCTAAGAAGAAAAGGCAAAATCATATACGAATATGGTTCAGACCAACAGAAGAATGCGAATGGCTCGTTTATTATGATACCGTATCTTACAATCACACTCGTATTTTATGTATCATTAGTTTTACAACAATACTCTGACGTATGTTCTTGACAACAGGATGTGGTGATACGTAAATCTATAAATTATCTATACTAATATTATAAATAGGAAATATTTATATGTAAGTATGTAACGAATTGGCTCAAAAAGTATTAAGCCGATCTTGAAAATTCTTTCAGCAATGGATCAGCAGCTACATCATCAGCGAGTAACATAGGTTATATATAATATCCCCGTAGTCCCACGGGAACGGAAACTATGCGGGTGAAACCGCGGGAAGTCCGCAAGCAAAGTATATATTGAGATTTTGTTTCTTACCGTCACTCGTCTGTTGTCCTACTACTGTTGTGTGACTAACCTCTGCTGAGGCTGCACCGACTTTAACGGGATTTTCACTGGTAGACAGCTAACGTTACAAGGAGTACTTTTATTTAAAAAAAAAGTCTACGTGAGTAAAACGAGGGACACAGCTAGCTGTATACTACTGACTATATTACAGAATTCTCGACTCGTCAGCTTCTGCAGGCGTCCTTGCGTAAATTGCATTACTTTGGTCGTGTCCACCTCATCACACATTTCGTAACTGTAGGCTATCATTTTTCGTCTCACTTTATATATCCATCTGTCACTACAGTATGAATGAGGTACCAAATAATGTAGCATGAATGAAGGCCACTCCGTGTATGGAGTCGTCTGCTTTTGGTAAGTCTGGTTTTACTCTCCATGGAATGTGGTGGCGAAACTGTGTCCTCAATAACATACTATGTGGGAATAGGCGTAGTCCAAGTACCTATCTAATATATTACAAACCTTTGGACACGTAAGGTGGAGCACAGTCCCCAGTAGAGAACTCATTTCTGCCTAAGATCTCTGTTAGGGTCAGTGTTTCTAAAGATGTGGTGACCTAACATCATTAAATCTCGCAATATGTCAATACAATACAAGTAACCTGACAAAATTATTTTCACAATGTTAATATTAAGTAGGATATGTATGTATTTAATTTGTTAATCTAAAATTAATATTCACATGATTTTTTTTCTTCAAATTTACACCTGTCATGTCTATCTCTGCATCACCCAAAGGTTGACTGGTAGATCATGCATATGACATTAAGTCCGCCTGTGCATTTAATGTAATGCAGGATTTTTTTTAAATAAATTTGTAGATCCTTTGTAATTATGCTATCCGTTCCTAATTCATGCAATGATGCGTCAGCTGGTGATCCAACAGCGCGTGTATCCTAGACATTCCTCGTCAGTTTGCACAGGTGCCAGCGGCCCGCGTGCAGGTCACTCTGATGGAATGCGTGCCAGCTTTACACAACAACATCTTCTGACACTACGGAATACTGACACATATCGCTCAACCCTTAATATAGGTTTTAATTAGAACCCTCCAAAAAAGGGAAAACTGCCTCAGAAACATTGTCACCTCTCAGTTTTCAGCGATAAATGGCGTTGATAAGTAAGTGTTTAAGCAAAGTTATGATCAAATTTTCATGTGGTTTATAGTATACTTGCGTATGGACGTAGTTCTTATCAATTATATTGAAACACAAACTCAAACATATCTTTATTTGATCAGACTTTTAACAAAGCACTTTCAAATCGTCACAATGATATAATTATACAGGATTATCATTATACAGAATGACATGCTACCGCCAGGTTCGGAAGATTGTGTTTACACAGAAGAACCTGGTAAGAAACTCAGTAATTACTATTTTCAAATTATGTAAATAAAAAATACATCTCATGAGAAATATAAGCCCAAAGATATTGCAATGCACAAATGTTGATAAAAGTTAAAATAAAATAAAAATATAATGTCTCTACTTATATACATAAATATGTAATTTGAGAAGACCAGCCTCCATTTGAGAATTAACGAAAAACGTTACATAAAACTTTTAAGCTAAAATAGATAAGATCTGTAGACCATCACTTTGTCTTAATAGCAGCGGCGCCAACGCAGATTGCTCCATATTGCCAGAATGCGCCGCAAGGTCTACAAAGCACGAAGTAGATAGAGGCGCTGAAGATGGCTCATTATATATTGTCTGACAGTAGTCTGACTGCCTGTAGCAATTGTCAGAACACTTTTCTCAAGTACTCCGGGAGTAAACACACACACATACGAATAATTAGATATTCTACTTATACTCTTTCCTTCTTGTTTTATCACTTTGGGTGACGATTTTTGTATGGAAGTGACCCCTCCAATTTTATAATATTTAAGGGTAATAAATAATAAAGTTCCAGTGACGACGCGTCTGTGCGTCCAACTGTTATAGAACTTACGAAGAGGATGAAATGCTAGCAGTGAATGTGTTAAAGGTCTTTTTATAGCAACTTATTACTTCCATAACCGATCATTGTACTTATAGAGAATTTGAAGAGCCGTGGTGGCCTTGAGGTTTAAGCAGCTACGCAAGCGACGCAAGTTCAAATCCCAGCGGGGCCTGCATCAATGAGTTTTTCTAAAACAGTTATGTACATTGATTTCACACCACGTGCTTTACGGTGAAGGAAAACATCGTGAGGAAACCCGCATATTTCTGTTCAATTCAATTCAAAGACGTATGTATAGTGTTTGAGACGGCAATGGACTCAACATCTGTCACGTTGGCACTTAATCATCTTCGGTGAAAAGTGGGTGTTGTGATTACAACACCTCTGCCTACCCCTTAGGGGAATACAGGCGCGAGCATATGTAATGTCAATTTTGAGATAGAAACCAGCTTCGCTCGTATAACAGGCGACTATTCAAACCACTCGACAACGAAAGAAAATAATAGTAATTGTAATGTTTGAACAGCGGCCCCAGTCGCTGCAGGTTAAATAGATTTACACTTTTTATCGGCTAAGAGTAGTTACAATACAATAGATTCTAATAATAGGTATGGAGTTAGCGGTAATTACAGATAAATATGATTGCGATAGCTGTACAATTGATAATACGATAAACGCACGGACACGATAAATACCTCTAGTTGACGATCAAACTTAATTCCGATAAATATTATATACTTACCATGTTTCTTAGAAAACCACAAATGTTGATTTTTTTGTAATATTGATGAGTGGGGCAACTATGATCGTTTAAACAGCGCGTATTAAGAATTTCCTACATTTGACGTTTAATTTTACGGTACCAAAATGAAACGTCAACAATAAGAAGATAATACGCGCTGCTTGAACGATCATAGTTGGCCCCCAGGTCATCAAAATAAAATGTGATGGCTCAGTTTTATTGAGATTTCCCGGTGCTTTGTCAAACCCGGGGATCGATTATTGAATTTTTCCATCTGTAATTTCCCAGTATCCCGGAGTCTTCATAAGAGGCTCGCCTGGGACATAAACATAGCTGGAAAAATGTGGTTATACTATAAATATATCAACCTGTCTACCATTCGGGGAATACAGGCATTATATATGTATGTTTCTTTACGAGATGGATCGAAAGGAATATTCCCAAGTGTTCGCAGCGCGTTGATGTCTTTTACGTAAGCTGAGAAGTTCATGGTCAATAACATGGTAGGGATAGAAAATGTTTGCATTTGTTACATACTAGCGGACGTCACGCGGCTTAACCCGCGTGGTACCCGTTCCCGTGGGAGTACGGTGATAACATATAGCTTTTATTAATCAGTCATAATGTAGCATTATAATGGTAAAATCTATTTTTATCATCATTATAATGGTATAATATTAAGTATAGTAGTCTGCAAGAGTTGTGTGACAGTGAGATTTCACATCCGATTTTTAAACCCCCATTTACTATATTTAGTGCACTCCTGAACCTCTAAATTTCATGTTTCTAGGACCACCGGCCTTGCGTTTATATATTCACGCCTGTATCCCCTGATGGGGTAGGCAGAGGAGTTGTAATAACAACACCCACTTTTCACACAAGATGATTAAGTGCCAACGTAACAGTTGGTGAGTCCATCGCCGTCTCAGGCACTATACATACAGTCTTTGATTTATTTCTCAGAAATATGCCGGTTTCCTCACGTAATTTCCTTCACCGTATTGCACGTGATGTGAAATCACTGCACATACATTTTTTTTTAGAAAAAGTCATTGGTACAGGCCCCGCTGGGATTCGAACTTGCGTCGCTTGCATAGTAGGCGTCTGCTCAAACCCCGAGGCTATCACGGCAGCCTTTCTTATTGTAGCTAAATATTCGTATTAACCATTTACTCTAAAGGAAACGGGGATTAATGCACAAACGAAATTTTCATGTTTGCGGCTTAATCATAACACACAAATACTTGACCAAAGTTCAAAATACACCCAAAATAAATTACCAGAAAGTACATTTTAGGTTGAGCGTCGATGGGTGGCGTTTCCGCTAGAACAAATAATGTCACAGTATAATTGAAAATGGCCGCCGTTGTCGATAATTACTGAATAATATTATACATCGGGAAGACATTGCGAATAATAACTAGTGTTATTGATTAACTTGTCACAGACCATTTGTCATTCATCAATTCAGTGCATACAGATATACAAAATCCAAATTAACAGCTTTACACTAAATGTATATGAAAGTGTATGCGGTACTCACATAAAAAATAACTTTTTTCTGTCTGTATGTTAACGGGACTATCACTGGCAGATAGCTAATGTTGCCAGGAGCAACACAAGCTACTTTTATTTGACAAAAAAAAAGTAGGGTTCCGCGGGTCACATATGAAATTAAGTCCAATTGAGCTTATAAAGTTAATATCTGTTACGCCGTCTTATACAGGAATGTCCGGTTCTTGGAGTGGGGTGGTGTGTCGTAAACAGTGATAAGTATTATAATTATTATTTCTTGAACTTTCGCGATTTAAATATGCATATTTAAAGGTACTCGGGACTTATCACGATAATATTTTGGAAATAACGTTCCTCGATGTTTCGATTGGGTTACACCAACTCATCATCATCATCGTCCCTGGCCTTATCCCATACATTGTTAGGGTCGGCACTTGGTTCAACCCGATGAGGCTGATCATCTGATTTTATATACGAAGGGACTGCCATTTGACCTTCGCAAACCCTGCAAACTTTAACGAGGAAAATCTGTGATGTGAGGTACGCTATTTTCAAATATTATCGTGATAAATGCCGAGTAACTTTAAATATTATAATTATTGATCTTAATCTTACACATGACGATTTCCTACAGGAAGTAAATGACACGATCTACATGACAACAGAGCTAATTAACATTCAGTTATGTTAATCAGTATCAACACTTTCTACATAACATCCTTTCATTTCATTGCAAGATTTGTAAGTCAATCAGATCATTCGCCGGATTATATTTTATATTAGCTGTGCCCCGGGTTTTCACACGTGAAGAGATAATATTTTTCTTAAAACAGTAGGCTAAGTTACTCCTTTTGACTCCTTTAACCAGTGAAACTCCCGGTAAAATCGGTCCAAACACTGCAGAAATTAACCGGAATAAACACACAGACAGACGGATAGAGAACATTTAATTTCTATTTTGTTATTTTTAATTTTTCTAGGGCCGTATTTTAATTTTTCATATTCATTTTATAATATAAAAGCTATTAATTTATAATTACAAACACTTCAATTGAATTTATCGGTATGTATTCATATATGTAACAAGATATACTTGTTACGTGGTAACGTAATCCATGACAGGTACATTATAATAAAGGTAACTAATAGGTGTTGGTTCGTATCGAGATAAAATCACAAATCAAATTAGTGTCGCGGTCGTACCGACGGGGAAAGCGTATAATATGATCCATCGATATAATAGATAAATACTCGATTATGATCGGAATACACCACATTGGATCCAACGTTCGTGATCAAATAGTGTCGACGAGACGTTGTGTTAAATAATAATAACAATCACTATTGGTGATCTCTACTACTGGGGCCATACTCCAACTACTAGATCAGTCTCTCACCAACCCGAACCTGCACCAAAACACCTGAAATCAGTTACCACAGGGGTGCATTAAAGAGTAGGCAGTGGCATCCATTATTCCCCGAATATGATAAAGTGCTGTCATAACAGATAGTGAATGCATCATTTTCTCAGGCACTATACACACATCTGAGTTTCGTCGCAGATATATGCAAGTTTCCTCATCGTAAAACTCGAGGTGCTACATACAGATGAGATTGGAGCTGGCGTCGCTAACATTGCAGGCTATTACTCAAACCACTCAGCCACCAAGTTAAGTGGCTCTCCATGATTTTTTCTATCCTCTCCCCCCCGTGAGGTGCTCGGTGTGTTGTGATGACATGAATGTATGTTACTATATTTAAAATTGTATAATCATTGATATTACGAATTAGACGACAGACACAAACAAAATAAGTATTTTTTTCTTCTATAAATATAATTGATAATGTTGTTTGAATACATAAATATGTATATTTCGCCTTGTTACAACCACTAGAAGTATATTAAATGAGTTCATTGTACCTTGTCGCTATAATTGGCATGCGTACGAAATGTATTCATAATTATGTTATACGACGCGACCAAATAGTAATCAAATGCAACATAAAATGCTAAATCACAAACCAGTAACAAACGGTGTAATGTTATGTAATATATACAATTATAAATGCATGGTAAGTATAATGAGGCGGCTATAGCAGCGACCAGCTTCTGCCCACGTGGAATAGTTACTTTACTAACGTACTATTATAAGTACCCGGAGTCCCCCCTGAGCACTGAGGATGGCCACCGGGGGGGTTTTAGTGCGGTAAGAATCCCACATACCCCGATCTGCCTCTCCCAGGGTGGTCGGGGACCTTTTGAAGGTTTCCCCCTCGTCAACAAAAAAAAAATGGGTACTATTATAATTAGCATGCTAACGCGATCGCACGCCCCCCCTGTAAAAGCGAAGAGATGGAACACCCGTGGGCTTTAGCCGATACGAGCCCGGCATAACCCTTCCGCCGCCCGCGCAGCGGTTGGCGTATCCATGACGGATATCCCACGGTAAAAAAAAGGATACTATTATAATTAAGATTATTTTGTGTTTTTCAATGCATGCAATAAATATATGACATCATTACAGCTTCGACGTTCATAATAGCCTTACCACCTAAGCCGAATAAATTCTCCATTATGAATTTAAGCCATTATAATATTATAATATACTAGCTGTGCCCCTCGGTTTAACCCGTGTAGACTTAATTTCATTGGTAATTTCGTGTCTGGTTAATCTCTGTAACCGCTGGACCAATTTCAACAAGTCTCTTAAAGACAGATAGCTAATGTTACAAGCAAATTAGACAACTTATTAAAAAAAATAGGGCCCGCAGAAATAAAACCACAAGTAAACCGCGGGGCACAGTTAGTGTTGAATATGATACGATAAGATACTTTCGCGTGTTTCGCGTGTCTCACTCAGCTGTCAATTGGTTATTGAATGTAACTGTATCAATTTTTGGTTCGGCGTGGTGTTGATGACTCCATCCGAACATGTGGTAACTGTACCCCCGAGCCGCAGTATATTTACAAGCTTACTTAGCAGTATAGAAACAAGACCAACTTTTTGAAATAAGATCAAACGATCTTATTTCGATTATGTAGCAAATGCTACATAGGAGGTTAATTTCGTTACTGACAAAGTAATTTAAATTTGTCGATTTTAAGTGACAAAATGTCTGTACACGAATATCACGTTAATACCTACAATAAGTCATTTCGATCGGGCACCCCTACACCTTATTGATAGCACTTGCTTGAAATCTCGGATAAAGCGTCTAAGTAAATGTGTCGATTCGAATGTTTCTGTTCCTAATTTCCAAACTGCAGGTAGTAAGTATATATGTATACTGTGCCCAAGCTGCGGGCGGTTGCTCCGGTGTTCCGTTACGCGCAGGAAATTGGCTTCCCTCACGGGTTTGACTGTTTGTAGCTTTCCAAACACACGATACTGTTACATTCGACTCTAAACCTCGTCGACTCACTTTAGAGGGTGCACAAGCGTGGAATTGACACCGTTTTGTAATGAACACAGGTGCACGCTGAAGGAAAACATCCAGAAGAAAGTTGTAACAGATTTCAATGAAGTTCCCACACTCGTACGCGTTCAGGTATTCCTAATAATATGATAACAAGTCAAGGAACGATTTCACCACTGTACAGAATGAGCACTCACCGAAAATACTGGGGAAACTGGGCATACATGTATTTTATTCGCAGACAGACAGTGAATACGCATTCAAGATCTATTTATTGACTTCTTTGGTCTACAAATTATCAAGTTATCTTTCATAATGAACGAGGACGAATGTGTTCATTTCCATAGACCCGATTTTATAAATATATTATTATTTATAGCTATACTATTATTACCTATGCTCACTCCATCCCAGAAGTGTCCCCGAAGATGTAAGAGGCGAGAGGGGTTACCGAATATTATTAAGTGCCAACGTGACAGAGGGTGAGTCCATCGCCGTATCAGGCATATCTCGTCTTTGAATTGCTTCTCAGCATATGCAGGTTTCCTCACGAAGTTTTCCTTCACCGTAAAGCACGTGGTGTGAAATCACTGCACTTAAGTTTTTAGAAAAACTAAATTATACAGATCCACTGGGATTCAAACTTGCTTCGTTTGCACAGCAGGCGGCTGCTCAAACCTCAAGGCCTTACATTTTTATAATTTAATAAATGATTATTCTAGTCTATTCTATTGTTTGTTTGTTGAACTGGAGTAGTACATGGTGCCTATGTATGATATTTGAGAGTAGAGAATGCGACGATGGTAGGCACTGACCGTGACGTTACGTCACTGAGTGGCACCAATGCTGTACTGGCCACACTCGTTAACCCACGCTATCTTTAATTAAAAGTTGCGTTAAAAGAATTCACTTTGTTATTATGTTCGCACCTTCGCTCGTCAACGAAGCTATGTAAATGCCAACGTGACAGATGGCAAGTCTGCAGTCTGGCACCCTCCTGGAGCTCCCGGTCACGACCTATATATCGAAGGAGAAAAATACTATCCGTTACCGATGTTGGACAACGATATCTGAACGATATCGGAAGGTATTAAACCTTCTGATAAAGGTATTAAATCTTCAAATAGTATTGATTATGTTCTTCCTTGGGCACCCTCAACTAAATATTCCGTCAGCGTTATAGTGGAAATTAATCAAAGCTTCACCCTGCACTGTGTCGTCACCCGATATCGTCACCACAATCCGTCGGCGACGATATCGTTGACTACCACGACATTGTAGCAAACTACCAAAAGTGAAAGAATTTGGTAGTAATTGTAGCAAACTACCACTTCGACGATATAGTGCAGTGTCCAATATGGATTCGCCCGATCTGAGAATCGAACCCAAAACGTCGCCATCTCAAGCCTCGCATAACCTGATCCAGGGAGGCTACAGAGTATACATTCAAATACATAGCAATTTGAACTTTATCTGCTTGGGTTAAAATTCCATTTCTCATCGGGACACAAGTCAATCTGGAATGCGATTTATAAACTGTCTCAGAGCACGATCTTGACTCGGGATTCTGCAACCGTGACCATATGAGGTCGTCTGCCTCGGCAGAACCAGTATATTACACAACTATAGACTCTAGCAAACAGACAATAAGAGTTATGTAATGTATTGTGGGCCCTGCCAAGGCGAGCGGGTGCTTCTGAACTTGACATTTAGCTGTGTCCTTACACAGGTGTAATAGTTATCCCATGCGAAGGCTGGTGTGCGATGCAACGTGGTAAAGACCTTCTAGTCTATGGGATGTCAGTGTTATTATATTTACGATAAAAAAAATTATGCTATAAAAAAAATCACCGCAATCTACTTTGACTACTAGCCGAATGACCTGTTACGATTACCAAAGATTATAAATTTTCATCCGGGACCGACGGCATAACGTGGTGCTCTCCGAGGCACGAAGGGAACTCGATCTCCCATCCAACTAGTGGCTTGGGATAGTGTTGCATAACTGTTTTTGTTGAGCGCGCTACTATTAGTAAATGCTGATTTGAATTAAAAAAAATGTTTTGCGTTGAATAGTTCATTAATTGAAGAAGGCTTAGGTTTTATAACATCACGCAGCGACCATAGACACGAAAATGTTACAAAAACGGGAAAAAGTATCACCAAGCAACAAGTAACATAGCAAGTAGGTATTTATCGTTAATCCTACGCAGTTTAAACTGCACAGCTAATACTGAAAAATAAAATGAAAAATATTTATTAAGTTTGGGCCCTGGTAAGGCACTTATGAATGTCGAAATCTTACCACCGGTTCGGAAATTAACCTTCTGAGAAGAACCGACAAGAAACTCAGTCAGTCATCATGTACATTTCATCAATACAATTAAAAAAAAAACTACTAGCTAGAATAGTATAGATATACATGTAGAGGGAGAGTGGAAGGTCCTCAGAGGTTGAGTACCATTGTAGACCAATGCTACACGCAGTGAAGCGATCATAACGCGCCTCAGCAACCACTTATCCTTACTCGTATCCTTTCATATTGCGGATGAAATGTTGTTGGTTTTTTCGTCCGACCTTCTTTCACGCTACAACGCAATTTAACTAACTAATGGCTTAAAATATCATGTTTCCTCTAATCTTATTAATCATAATAATAACATAAGTGCCAAATAGCAGATTATACTGGAAAATAACGTAAAAAAGAAGGTTTAGAAACAAGAGTCAATTCCAATATACTGTTAGGATGTATTGTTTTGTGTGGCACTTGAACCTCACGTGGCTATCCTCTGGAACATCACTTCTTTCATACTTTTGAGTGTGATTTTTCAGTAGTACGTTTTCCAACTTTCTTCACATTCCAAAATTACATTGGAGACAATTAATTATGTTTAACAAAAGAAATTTTGTTTGTTAGTTTGATTCATGATTGATTTTGATCATTAATCCTTTTTGTTAGACATAAAATACCATCTTACTGGAAGGGTAATCTATTTTATTATGACGTTATGGCGATGATTATAGCTACCTAATGAAAGTCAGTGGTTTTAATTGTAAATAATAGTTTAATAGGAACACACACGATAACACATACAAAAGGAAATAACAAAATAAAGTCACAAACTAAGGAAACTGAGTCGACCGGCGGCAAGGTAAACGGCGCACGAGAAGCTAGCAACTACTGAGAGAGCGTGCGTATGCCGCGGAGAGTTGCTGGCCGACTGGCGGGTTCGACCAAGCTTGTAGAGACGCGGCCGGCACGTGCAGCGTTGCCGGCCCGTTCTTGGTCGAACAAGTTGAGACTTGTAGGAGAGTCGCACAATAGGGAAGGACAAGGAGTTGCAATAGGGTCGTCCAGATGTTAGAAAAACTACCTGCTATATCCTCCCCCTCCAAGCCAGTGGAAAACTTGGAGCTGGCTTGGCAATTTAATAATGCGCTCTATTCCTTCTTCTAGCATGAACTACTACTGCAGAGTCACTTACATTGGAAGTCAGGAGATTAGTATAGTACTTGTGTCTCGGTAGGCTCTCTTTAACAACTACTTCGCAGTTCATCGCGGAAACATCTTTACGCACACGGAAAGGGCCTTCACGTCGTGAAGCGACTTTAGTAATGAAGCCTTGCGTAGACTGACAAGGGCGATGGGTCTCCACGAGAACGCGGTCACCCTCTTGATATTTAAATCCAGTACTACGAATTGAAGCCATGGAAAGTTTCCGTTTTATCTTTTCACTATTTTCATTTCCACCCCACCTTCGGGGTCTGTTTTTCTTAGTAAGCGCAGTAGGGGTAAGCGCTCCCCCTGCACTGAAGACATCTTCATACTTTTGAATGTATGCAGCTGGTTTATCCCTATCAGCTGAAGTTAAAAGGACGTCCTCGTCCTCGTGGATGCCAATCGATGAGCTAGTTACAACGCGATCGTCGCGCTCGAATTCTAAATCGTAAAATTCGGAATTACCTAACGAGTACTGGTTATTACTAAAGTCGACTATCATGCCAACTTCTTGGATAAAATTCATACCTAGTAGTGACTCTGTAGCCCCAGGCAAAACTAAAAATAGAGTCTCTACTGCAACTCCCTGAACTTTAACACGTAATAAAGCGGTTTCTACAATTTCTACTCGCTTAGTACCATCAGCAAATCTTAACTCAGTCTCTACTGTTTTAAATAATTGACCATTTCCACGCAAATGTCTCGTTAAACTATCACTGGCAATTGAGTACTTTGCTCCCGTGTCCAATATAGCTGTACCAACAGCACCAAACACTTCCACTTTGAAAATGGGTCGCACTCGCGAATTTAACTCGGACGGACTAACGGCGGACACTGACTGAAACGCCGAAGACATAGTCGGCGGTGCGGAACATCTTGCTTTGCAGACCTCGCAGTTGGATCTAATCACCCCGGGCGCACCGCATCCGAAACATGTGATGGACGGGCGAGCTTCCAATTGTGTCGCAACTGGTTCGTATTTAACAATCCGGTCTGAAGAGGTAGGCTGTTCATTCAATAAACGTCTGCAGTCATCTATGTTGTGTCCAAAAGCTTTACAATAGTTGCAACGAGGTCTGTGCTTGCTGGTATGCGGCGCTCTATCCACATTAGAACCCGAAGAAGAACCAGAAGACAACGGCGGTGAAGAACAGAGAGTCAGCGTCGGTTGCGGTTGAGAAGCAGATAAGGAGACATTTTTCCTTACACCTGCAGGAGTGCTAACTTCTTCTAGCACGTCTTCAACCGTACGAGCTCTTTGCAGCAGCTCGGCGAAAGACGCGAAGGTGCTTCTCGCTACTCTCTCTCGTATTCTCTTATGTAACAAGCCATACACCATATCTAACTGTACCGGGTTTTCCGGTAGATTATGCGGCGGTAACTGTGCAAATAAAGATCTCACTCTACATACGAAAACATCCGTGTTCTCTTCGGCCTGCTCCTTACTAAAAATCTCTCTATATAATCTGTGAGGTGGGAGCCGCGGACCGAAGGTCTGTCGTAATAAGTGTAGCGAGTCTTCCCAAGTCAACACTGAATGCTTCACGCCCAGCCACCAGGTAGCGGCAAAACCGGACAGTAACATGGGTAACCCTCGGAGTGCAATTTCATCACTGACATTCACGCAGTCTTTGTATACTTCCATACAGTTGATAAAAGATAAAACATCTCCGGTACCATCAAATCTGGCTGTACAGTTTGAAAAGTTACTCACGGTTGACGATGGCGGCGGCGGTACGTACTGTGATGGGATTTGCGGTCGTAATGCTTGTAATAAAAGCCTAAGCTGTTGATCGGACATTACGATAGGCGCGGACATCGTAGGCTGTGATGAAGCTACGGGTGACTCATACCCGTGTTGTAGCGGCGACGGTGAGTTTTCGGGCACCTCACGCCCTGAAATCGGCGGAGGCAGAGTTGATAAGGCAGCAGCGCCGGCGGATGTGACGCATCCGAACAGCGGCAGCGGAGGTGATGGGACGTTAACGCCGGCGGACGCTGGGCGTCCGAGCAGCGGCGGCGTCGATGGTCGTTCATCGACGATAATAGCGCTCCCACTCGAAGCTGGCGGCGTGACGCCGTCTACTTGCACTCCAGCGGCAGGAAACATCTCTGAATGTTGCCGTTGACTCGACCGTGTAATGACCATGTCTCACCGAGAGACTAAAAAAATACTAGCGAGCGTGGTATGCGAACTAAGTGGTTAGAGTTCGTTAAACAAAAGACCACGTGCGGGTCAGCGGGGCTATCGCCTCGTAAAAAAAGGAACCCGAGTTACAAAGTTTCTTGGAATTTGTGACAATAGCACTAATGTATGTTCGTTTTTACGTTCCTTATTTCACTACTAAACACACTGTAATGTTTGCAAGTACTCGAAATAAACGGGAATTTTGCGCGTTCACTCGTAAAAAAAACACTTGTTTGTTTGGTTCGCTTCACGTTGGGCGTCAGTTATGGCGATGATTATAGCTACCTAATGAAAGTCAGTGGTTTTAATTGTAAATAATAGTTTAATAGGAACACACACGATAACACATACAAAAGGAAATAACAAAATAAAGTCACAAACTAAGGAAACTGAGTCGACCGGCGGCAAGGTAAACGGCGCACGAGAAGCTAGCAACTACTGAGAGAGCGTGCGTATGCCGCGGAGAGTTGCTGGCCGACTGGCGGGTTCGACCAAGCTTGTAGAGACGCGGCCGGCACGTGCAGCGTTGCCGGCCCGTTCTTGGTCGAACAAGTTGAGACTTGTAGGAGAGTCGCACAATAGGGAAGGACAAGGAGTTGCAATAGGGTCGTCCAGATGTTAGAAAAACTACCTGCTATAACGTAACATTTCAAAGGGAGCATTTGTTTACGTTTGTCCACAAACTAATGTAACATGTTGGCATCATCCTGACTAATTGCTCGCATCACACACAAAACAACCGTGTAATATCGTCATATTTTATTAACTTAACTTTAAAATAATGGCAGTACCCAATTCGCACACGATTCTGGAATGTTAAGCATGTACTTACATATGAAGACTTCTTTAAGTTTTCAAACTTTAAATAATATATTCTGACTAGCCCATCTCCGTAGTTCGCGAACCAGCGACTGCCCTAAGTCGGGTCGAGGTTTTGAGCCCCATGACGGGGTGCCCGTTTTCTTCTCAGTCGGACACTCTCGCAGAGTGGTCGTGGTTATATTATGTCTGGCATGTTATACTTTTTTTCTTGATTTGCTCCACCTGGCTGTCAATATTATCGTGTCTTCCGCGTTTGAAATTCAAAATTTGAGAGATGAATGATGAAGAGAATGGTTTTGTTTGGTGTTTTTTTCATGAGTTGTAAATCGTTATTTATCTTTAAAATATTGTTGGTGGAATCTCGTGCTCCGTGAATTGTGTGTGGCTGATATAGCCTTCTTTGGTCGCTCGCATCCTACAATAATCTAATTTCGGCTGTAAATAAATTTATAATATATTTTTATGCTAGCGAGATTAACCCTCTTGCTCCCAAGTCGGTAAGTTACGCTACAGTCTATACTATTGAGTGGCAGCTCCACTTGCTTCTATTGCAAACGTTGCGAGAGCACTCAGTCATGGTGGAGTGTGTGATGGACTTGAGGTCTGACCACCTAGTCGGGGATCGTCCACGTGGTCTCCTGCCATCCACTCTGCCCTGCACTATCAAACGTTCCATCGAATCCTCTTTGCGGGTAAGGATTCGCATCTGAACAGTTGACGACAATCTTTTTTTTATTTTGAGTTAAAAATATATTTGAGTTGTTTTTCAGGACACAGTATATGAAGATTTTTTTGAGAAGGCCACTACGTAGCACCAATCATTCGGGACTTATTTTAACGGCCCAGAGTGTAATATACCCAAAAATATCCCACTGCCTTACTTATTTAATGTCAACAGTGACGACTTGAAACAATAGCCCTTTGAACCCGGTCGGGGAGAGGACACGTATCAAAAACAAAAGCTTACTACAACAATACGTAAAGATACAATAGCCCTTATTACGATCAATCATTAGCAGTGCCGAGTGTAACTAGCCTTATAATTTACAATACGTCCTCAAAACGTCAATTACTTTTCAATTCCCATTGTCTATGTGATAATGAGATATTTATAATTGAATTCTGAATTATGATCGGCCAACAATAGCATTGGTTGGTGTTGGGCCGGTTTGTTGTAATACATTACCCACTGGCACGATATCTGAGCTGGCCCATTGTCTTTCTTAATATCCGTACTACTGGGATGATCTGAATGCTTCCAATGAACTAATTTGCATTGCCAGCGCACGCAAAGATGGAGGCTGTATTCTTGAGAAATAAGTACTTTATTAGAAAGAGTCGTGATGCGGTAATGAGTTTTGACTCTTCTGTGATGGCGAGAGCATCTTTTTCTTTGAGTACCTAACTAACTTTATCTGTAGAAAAGTCAATGCTGGTTAGGGGTGAAGGATGTATCGGTAATCAGGCTTTTAATACACATATTCACGTCATACTTGTGAACATGTGCTGCTTGTGGGGGCTGGTCATTTCAAGTTACACAATTAGTAGTACCTACTTTGTTCTATTATTTTTTTGATCGACTTTTGTGCATTGGAACTGTGTCCATATTTTGTATTACTCAAAATAATAAAAAAAAATTTGAATAGAGTAATTACTGAGGTTGTTGGCGGGTTCCTCTTAGTAAAAGCAACCTTCCGAACCTGGCGGTAGCGTGTATAATCCTATACAATCATGTTGTTCTAAAGATTTGACAGTACCTACTTTGTTGAAAGTCTAAACAAATAAAGATATAGAATTAGTATTTGAATTATTACGTAATGCTCGTCCTTCGTCCCGTTATCATAAAACCTGAATGTCAGCTAAAGTTAAAAGGTTCTTTACCTACTTATAGTATGATTCTATATTAAAGGTAAAGCCATAACGTAAACCTTTGATAATGTCACTGAATCAAGGTGGAAATGTTAATCACAGGCTGTTTATTGCGCTCCAAATACCACAGCATTTATGTAGCGACGCCTGCCGCGCGAACCAGCCGAACGACACTTGACTTCTATACGACATATATCTACAAGTAAGTGACTATAGGCATACAAATACATAGTCCACACCAGCATTTATATATTATATAAATATCGACTAATATTAATTTCGACTTCAGCGGCTTAGGCCTGAAAAAATTACGTACAAACAAACAGACAATTTCACAGTATAACACTACTAATAGACTAACTAGTAGGCAATCTTAAAATTATGGTTTTTGTAGATCTAATTCTGTTGTTCTGAAGATTTCAAAGTACTTGCCTGTAAATGCTGGTTTGATTGCCCTGTAGGTAGTTGGAGGTTTGGAAATTAAAGACGGGAACACACTATGTCGTCTCACAGCCCCTGTAGGGGAGCTGGGGAGACCGTTTCGGGGCTTTTGGCCCCCTGACGGTGGTGTCAATCGCCGCGCGGTGATCCGCGCGGGGCGTTGGGATGATGCGCCTGCACCCGGAGGAGTGCTGGCCGATGACGTCGCCTTGACACTGGGCAACCAGTGAGTGTGGCACGCGTGAGAGGTCCTCTTCACGCCGCCCTCAGCGCGGTACAAGCCAGCCGGGTGAGACCCCGTGGGGGGAGGCCCAGCTAACGACCAGCGAGCAGGCGGCGACTAGGTGTTCTCACGGTGTCGCGTGGAAGTCGTCGTCCTAGGAGTCGTCCTGCGCGCGAAGGAGCTCGCGCGCGTAGGGCCGGCCTTCCGGTGGTCGCGCGTGCAGAGGCGCGAGGTCCCGCAGGTGCGGGTGCTGCGACCGGTCTGCCCGCGCGAACATGTTGGAGGCCAGGCGGCGGATGAAGTCGTCCAGGCTCTCGACCTTGAGGTCCCGTGCGATCGTCGCGTTCCTCACGTACCGAGGCGCGCCCACGATGGTACGCAGGGCGGCGGACTGTTGACGTTGGAGTGAGGTCTTGGCTGTCTCGCTCGCCAAGGCGTACCAGGCGGGCGCTGCGTACGTGAGGCGAGACCGCACGTAGGCCTTATAGACCCCCAGTTTGGTCCTGAGGGGGAGGCGGGACGAGAGCACTGGACGTAGTAGTGCCCTTGTGACTCTTGCGTTGGCGACGACTCCCTTCACGTGGTTGCTCATGTTCAGGCGACGGTCGATGGTTACCCCGAGGTACTTCGCGGTCTTCGACCATTCGATCTCCTGTCCTTGCATCTTCAGCTTCGGCGGGTTGATCAGTGCAGAACCGACGAACAACGCTTGCGTTTTCGCTACGTTCACCGACAACCTCCATTTGGCCAGCCATTCTGGCAGGCCATCCAGGTTGCGCTGCATCTTGGACGCGGCGTGGGTCTTGTTCATCGAGGATGTGTAGTACGCCGCGTCGTCAGCGTACAGGGCCAGATGGCAGTCCTCCGCCACTGGGATGTCGTCGGTGTAACGCGCGTAACACACAGGGGAGAGACAACTCCCCTGCGGTACTCCCGCTTCTATGCGTCGTTCGTCGGAGTGCGCTCCCTCTACCGACACGAAGAATCTCCGGTCTAGCAGGAAGGATGCAAGGACTTTGACGACTCGGCGAGGAATGGTCGACGTCGAAAGCTTGTACAGCAGACCGTTGTGCCAGACGCGATCAAACGCCTTCTCCATGTCGAGGAATACTGCAACCGCCTTCTCGCGCTTGTTGCGTGATGCGGTGAGTGAGTGCAGTACCCTCGACAGCTGGAGCGTCGTAGAGTGTTCGGCCCGAAACCCATGTTGCTCAGGTCGAGGTGGGATGTGAGGCACGATGTGTTGCAGCAGGAGCTTCTCGAACACCTTCGAGAGCGTGATCAGCAACGAGATCGGCCGGTAGCTAGTCGACAGCCGCAGGTTCTTCCCGGGCTTAGGCAGCATGATGACTTTTCCCACCTTCCATGGTGTTGGGAAGTGGCCCAGGCGCAGGATACCATTGAACAGGCGCGTCACCGCCGCCAGAGCTCGGGGCGGGAGGTGACGCAGCGCTGTGTTGGTGATTCCGTCTGCGCCTGGGGCTTTCTTCAATGGGCTGCGAAGGAGAGTCTTGCGTATCAGCCCGGGAGAGAAGACGACTGGGTCCTCTTCGTTAGCTACCGGCTGTGCGAGGTACTCTCGAAGGTGTTGCTCGACTGCTGCAATGTGGTCCAGCTGGTCGGTGGGGTTGGGCCGGAACTGACGCTCCAGGGATTGGGCGAAGATGTTGGCACGGTCTGCTGCGCGACATCTCGGGGTTCCATCTTCGGCCAGCAATGGTCGCACCGGTTCGGAAACGCCGGCAACTTTGCGGCACAGGTGGTGCACGCTACTCCAGCCTTCCTCACTCACAGACTGGATGTGACGTTCCCAATTCTCGGCGGCCTGGGCGGAGAGCGCCTTCTTGACCCTCTCCGAGATTAGATTTAGCTGGCCCTTGAGTGTGGGGCAGCGTGTTTGCTGCCACTGCTTCCGAAGGCGCCTTTTTGTCGCAAGAAGTTCCTTGACACCGCCCGGGAGTGGCTCACGCCGTTTCCGGGTCGGTGTGGTGTGCGAAGATCTCTCTAAGGCGCCTTGCATTCTCTCCATCACTTCAAGGGCCAGGCGATCGATGTCCTCCGGGTTGCAGATTGGGAACGTCGACCAGAGGTCCGCCTGTAGGTGTTCCGCAAACCTCCTCCAGTCTGTGCATCGACGTGGTGCAGGTGGATGAATAGTGTCGGGATTTGCCGTCAGGAGCAAAAGCACCGGCATGTGGTCCGAGCCTAGGTCGTCCAAAAGGACTTCCTGGGTGAGCTGGCAGTTTAGGCCCGAATGGACTGCGATGTCCAGAACGTCAGGAAGCTGACTGGCTGAAGGCGGGTAATGGGTAGGGACCTCAGGCCCACTGACCACATAACCCGCCCTCTCCGCGTCGTTGAACAGCTTCCTGCCGTTCCGACAGATGCTTGCTGAGTTCCAACCTGTGTGTTTGCAGTTGAAGTCGCCCGCGATGAGAGTCGGCACGCGGCCGTCCATGAGGCCACGGACGTCCTCCACGTGTAGACTCCCACCCGGCGGGCGGTACGCGGCGTAGATGTGCAATGGGTTTGAATCACCCATATACACCTCCACGCCGAGCACGTACATCGACTGCAAACGCACAGGTGGAAGCGGCTGGTGCAGGATTCTTCGTCGGACCAGAACTGCCAGCCCCCTATAGGCCCGGCCTTCGTCCGTGATTTCGTCCTGACGGTAAATCACGTAATTTGGAATTTTGAATTTGGAATTTGGCCGCAAAAAGGTCTCTGAAATTAGCACCACGTCGGGAGCCTGTTCCACGAGGAAGGCTTTGAGGAGGCCGGTCTTCCGCGTTAAGCTGCCGGCGTTCCAGTGGACCGCCCGGAACGGTCTACTCCCCGTCGCCAGCTCTTTTGGATGTTAGTAAGAGTCTGGTAAGACCGCTCAGGACGGCCGGAAGCGGGTCGGAACCGGTGCGTATAGCGACCAGCACCTCTTGCAGGACCTCCAGGGCGATGTCTATCGCCCCCGTCCTGTCCCTGTCTGTCGACGCCTTGCCCCTTCTGGCGGAAGGTCGGGGGCCGGCGTCTGTGCCAAGAGGTGCTGTCGCTCCTCCGGGTGCAGGCTTCCTCTTCTGCGAGGCTTGCTTCGGTGCAGGGGGCGTAGTGGTTGCCGCCTCCGCAGTGGTCACCGCCGCCTTCTTCCGGCGCCGCCTCCGCTTCTTCTCGCCGTGGCGGGAAGTCGGCGCGTTTGCCGGGGCCATCAGTGTGGTGGTGGTGGTGGTGGTCTTGGCCGCCACCTGCGGCTTCTGGCTCGCGCCGTCTGTGGGGCCCGTCGTGCGAGCTACGGGGCCTGCCTTCTTGTTCCTGGCCTCCCGACGGAGGACAGGGCAGGCCACGCTGTTGGCTGGGTGGGCCCCCTTGCAGTTGACGCAGGTGGCGGGCTCCTCCCGAGGACGTGTGCAGTCGCGCGCGGCGTGTTCCTCGCCGCAGCGCACGCATGCGAGGGGGCGGTGGCAGGCGTGCGACGAGTGCCGGAACTGCTGGCACCTGTGGCACTGCGCCGGCCCCCGCTTCCCCCGCCAGGCTTCAATCTTGACCCCGGGCATGCACAGGAGCTCGGTGACATCGTAGATGCCCGGGGTGGTGGTGGCGGTGCGCTGCAGCTGCGCAAAGAAAATGCAGCCTGGGCGTCCCTGACGTGCGCGGATCTGGCGCACGTATTCCGGCTCAAAGCCCAGGCTGCGAAGGTCCTCCTGAATTTCCTCGGGAGGAGTGTCCGCTGGTAGGCCCCGGATGGCCACCTTCAGGCTCTTCTCCGCCGGGAGGGAGTATGAGAACCAGGAGATCCGGTCAGTCTTCTCCAGCGCGGTGAGGTAGCGCTGGATCTGCCGGTACTCCTGGTCGTCACGTGGTGTGAACCGCACCCCCTTGCCGAATGGGCGTGCGTTCGGTGCATGGCCGAGCTGGGTCTTGAGCGCCCTGAAGTGGGCCGCCCAGTTCGGCAAGTGTTCCACGATGAGCGGGGGGTACTTGGGGCGCGGGGGGTCCTTGCGCGCCCCTTGGGGTGCGGCTCCGTCTGCAGTGGTGCCGGCGGAGTCAGTGGTGGCGGTGGCCGTTGGTGGCGGCGGTGTGCTTACCCGAGTGCGGGGTGACGGCGGTGGTGAGCGGCGCACGGCGTCCGCAAAAGAGGTGCTGGGCTGCGGCGATGAGGGGGGCGGCGGGGGACGGGTCCCCGCCTCTGTCCTTGGTCGCACCCTGGGGTCCCGTTGTGGCAGGGGTGCAGATGCGGGTGGAGGCTTGGCGCTCCTGGGGGTATCCCCCAGGTTGGGGCGCTTGACGCCCCTGTTGGGGTTGTCCTCCTCATCGGAGCTGGTGAGGCGGCGGCGGGAGGCGGTGGCGGTGGCGTGAGTGGCAGGGGGTGCCAGTTCCTTCCTCGCTTCTTCCTTCCTCGCCTCGAAGTACGGGGTCAGGTACCGGAATAGTTCCTCCGATATCTCCCCACTCTGCCGGAGCCGGACGACTGTCATTGCGTCCGAAACAGTGTGGGTACCGGAGGGGTTCCGCGAAGTACCCGGCCCGGCATCCGAGGCGGGGAGGGCGGGTGGGGGCACCGGCGCTGAGGTGCGCTTCGGTGCTGGTGGGGCCGGCATGTACCCCTGGAAGGGCGGCGCCGACGGCGGGATTAAAATTGCCGGCGAACGGCGTCGCGGCGGAGATGCGGCGGGGCGCATTAGGGGCGCCGATGACGGGCGCTCTGGTTGCATGGCGGTGGTGGTGCGCGTGGTGGTAGTGCGTGCGGCAGTGGGCACTGGGGCAGGGGTTGCCGGTGCGGCAAAAATTGTTGCTGGTGCCCTCGTTGTCGCTGGTGTCCTCTCGGCGGTGGTACGCGGCAGAGGGATGCCTGAGCGGCGAGGTGGGCTTGTTGTTGGTGCGGGTGGAGTGCGCGAGCGGCTGCTGCGCTGGTGCGGCGCTGGGGCGTCGCGACACTGCGTTGTTGCGGCGGCGGCGGTAGGCACGCTCGAACGGGTGGGGGAGCCTCGCGCGGAGGACCTACCCGACAGGGTTACTGACATAGTGTCAGAAACCCCATCATCGCTGACGTCGGAGTGAACCCCCGACATCACGATTGGTAGGTCGACTCGACGCGCGGGCAGCCGGTGCGAGGGTGTGGGGCGTGTAGTCACGCCGCTGGTCCTAAGGCGCGCAGCGGCCAAGAGCCGGGCCTAGAACCCCCGGACCCCGGCTGGGGCGGGGGGGGTTTCGGCCGGGGACGGCGCTGCGGCTGCCGGATGCCGGTCAGGGGCGGATTTCCACGCCTCACGAGTACGGGGTGAGGGGGCTACTCGGCCAAGCTTTGCTCGGCAAAGGCGACCGAGTTCGCGCGCGTGTGCTCCGGAGCACAGGACTGGACCACGAGCGACGACCGACTGTGGCAGTCCAAAGACGGGAACAGAAGGTAATCTATCCCAATATTATTCACAACTATTGACGCTATTCCACAGTTTTAGCCAACAATATTGTTTGATACTTGTGCAGTAAGAGTGTAAAGTTATGTCACTATACACTCACCTTGAAGTTGGTAAAAAGGACAGCGACCGTAGTCTGTCTGCATCATATGGTGTCGCAGGTCGACTCGTTACACTCAATAAGTTATTCGTAAAGCTACGATCGGTGTCTACACACAATGGGTTGCAAATGAAACGTGGCCAATACTCGACAATGCGTTTATTGCGAAAATCTTAAACAACACGTATATTAACATCTCATCTATTATGCACAGTGTATATTATATCATTTGTAAAGTAACGCCGGTTCACACAAAACAGCTTCAACTACTTTAAATATTACAAAATGCTTCTTTTAAATATATTTTTAAGGCAATCTCATATCACAATGTTGGTTTTATAGAACGTGGATAATACTGCGGGCTGTTGTCGAACGATGACCGACACAGAACATAATCATAGTGTGATGACCAGGAGGCCTACCATGACCTTTTATTGCCATCATATTATGAGACAGATGTATACGACGTCTATACATCTGTCTCAGAATGAGACAGCTCATGGTAGGGCCCCAGTAGCCTGATTCATGTAAAATAAAGAATCCATATATCAATGTGGTATTCCGTATTACAACATTTTTGTTCGATTGGACTTCAACTCAACAGCATCGATCTAAAACAGTTTCTCGACGAAATTAAGTCATTACGTTTATTATTTAATTTTAGTATTGAATATGAGAACGCTGTCAACGACTCAGTCTACGATATCATTACGGTTTTCATTACGTGAATCAGGCTGCAGCGTTTGACAACATGATACACCAGTAATATGAATATGTTAACATCCACAAGTAACAAGGCTTCCCAATAGCCAATGTTATACATACAAACAAACTTAATACGACTCTTAAAAATATTGCAACAATTAACACTATCAATCTCAATAATTAATTTGCTCTAAACACTATAAAATTAAATTAATTTGACTAATTTATTATTATGATAAGGAAATGTTGATAAAATATTATAATAAATAGAATTTATTTATAAATAGTAAGTGACGTGGCGTTGCTACATTAGTGTTGTTACCGTAGTTAGCACAACCACTGATGCGATATCATCTTCTCTCACGCAGAAGGCATACTTAAAGAGAACCTTTCTAAGGTTCATATAAGGCACATACTATTTGACACTCAGGTCTTCTAGCACTCACTGATTTCTTATGTATTATGACATTACGTGATCAAAATATTATAGAGTCCAAGTAACAACACAAAATATTTTCTTAGTAATTTCATACTGACGTGTTTCAGCCGTAAACTATATTACAAAACGTGTAGGAATTCAAGTTAAATTCGTTAAAGAGTGATGATGAACTAGGCATCTATATAGCAATAGTTTTAAGTACAATATAAAATAATTCGAAGACCAGCTTCGACCAGTCTACCAAACGTATTCACTTAACATCTCGCCATTATGTCCGCCATGGTTGATGCATTACGCCGAGGAATGTTCAATGTATCGAATAATGCATAGTCATATATTGTATTTGCGAGGCTTGTAAAATGAAACTTTATGATGAATTGCGCTGCGGCCGGTGGATTAAACTAAGAACACATAGTATTTTTACGACAGCTAATAAATGAACAGAAGTAATACGTAGGTGTATTATGTACGACACAGTTGCAACAGTAGGTACGGTGGCGGCGCAAATACAGCGTAACTGTAGGTCATGTGTACGGCACGGCGCTGCACAATACTGGGAGCAGATTTCAAGGTGTTATTAACTGTTTTCTCGCGCATGCATTGTCTTCTCATGCCGACAGCGCCGGGAAAGCGGCGCCACCACACACAAAAAAAATCTATCAATTTTTTTAGCCGAGAGGGTGACGCGAACAATAGGAAGAAACTACTTTACCCACACCGCGATCCGGAGACTGCCACCGGCAGCGGCCGCTTTCCACGCATGCGCAACGTATGTAATTGCCGCTACGGATAACCATCATTTGCATTGTTCGCAATCTGGAGAAAATTAATTGCTCCACAATCGATCGGCGGACGAAGAAATCGATCGACAATCGATTGGATCGTGCACTGAGCTGCCTCTACGTTGATGTAATGCTGCGCCGGCTCCCAACTACAGTTATACGCTCGTCTCCGACCACTCACAATTGATGTTTGTTTTATTACACACGAACCGTAACCGCGATGCCTGCAGCCTCGCTCACAGTCTCACCGTCGCTCGCGCAGTATCCGTAGCCCGATATTCAACATATTTCAACCAGTATCCTTTCCTTATCACTATAGCGATCCTAAGCTGCTCCGGCCTCCTGCTTCTGTTGTATAAGGGACTCCCACTGGGCAATCAGCCGCGTGGAGCTGGGAGCTAGGAACTCCTGCCCCGGGGTCAACTCGCACAGCTCGGCCAGGGACTTGGCCGGCTTGAGGCTGCCGAGGGATTCCTGTCCCGAGCTATTCCTTGGGGAAGGCGACCGGAGCTCCTCATTGAGGGCCTCGTACAGCTCTCCTATTGATTTCGTCGCCTTCAGTTTGCCGGGCATTGGGATCTCCTCGTCTTCAGACTCGGAGGTGGTCTCAGTATCACTCAGTTCCAATTCAAACGGCTTTTGCTTCTTCCTCATTTTCTTCAGCTCGTGTTCCCGGTCCTTCATGTCCCTCAGCTCTCTCTGGATCTTTTCCTCAACGGGCACGTAACCCTTCCTGACAGGCTTGCCCTCGGGCGTGCGTGTAATCACTGGGGGGCTGAGCACGGGGGCGATCACCGGCGTGGTAGGGAACATAGGAGAAGCTGGTAACATGGTTGTTGGTGTTGTGGCTCCTGGTGAAGTTATGGATAGTTTGCCCTTGCTAGCGATGAATCTTTGCATGATGCCTTTGGTGCCGTTCTGGGGGGTGAAGCGGCGCGTGTAGCCGTTTGTGTTAAGGAGGGCGGGCGCGGGCGGCGGGGAGGGGGCGATGGGGCCCAGCAGATGGGAAGTGGACACAGCTCGATTAAGGGTCTTCGGCTTGAGGTCCACATCGCCGTTCATATGTCCATTCTGCTGGTGCACGTCGAGGGTGGACTCGGACAGCAGGCGGTTCATCCTGAAATGGCCCTCCTTGAACTCTCGTTCCCTCTCCGTCACCTCGATGATCTCCCGCTGGATCCTCGACAGTGGGTCCTCTTTGAGTAGTGACTGAAACAACAAAAAACCGATACTGTAGAAACTTAGGTAGATTTAGGTAGGTAGGTATAATGCGTCATATAACCAATTACTGTTGAAATACACAGAAAGGTATGTTTTAATGTATCCGTGTTTGATTCATCAATAAACCCAGACTTTCCATTTCCAAGATTTACAAAAAGCAGTTCGTATGGTTGTCTCTAACGAAGTATGAAAATAATATATAACAATTAAGTTTGAATCTTTAGTCTTTTACATTATTCATAAGTAGCAATGGTTCGAGATTAAGTTCTCTGGCAAAATAATAAAACTCTTATTAAAAAAAAAATTATTGATGAAACCTGAATTTGAAGAAAAATCTACCTATCTTATCGTTAAAGAGGTCTCAATTAAGTCGCAAGTCAACAAATTTAATACACTAACTGCGAAACATGTTGTCCTAATAAGTCAACGTAGGCAGCCTACTAATGATTAATCCGTATGTGGCTCTCAAGACTAACTAACTAGTCTACTTAGATATCTTTTAATATGAGCCATGTCTCGTAGTATTACGTCCTAATAGTGGCGACCTCACTGATACGGGTTAAAGTCAACTAGTTGCAGAACAGATCAATAACATTATCTAGGTCTTAGTACCTACTTCACCTCCATCGATCAACGATTCTTATAGCACGACTAAATACAGAATAACAGATAAAACTTGTCATCATTTTGCGAATTCTAGAAATAAAATCTAATTAAGTACATTATCTAAACTATTAGGTATTAGGTATCGCATTGTCGCCAGATATTGAGATATGAGGTATTCAAATTTAGTTTTTACTGCAATGATAAATAGTTAATTTTGTTATACCTACAGGTTGTACATGATCCTAACCCAACTTTGGTTACCTATATCTAGATGATGACTATATTAAAATTCATCTGGATGAGAGCCGTGGTGGCCTTGAGGTTTGAGCAGTCGCCTGCTCCGCAAGCGACGCAAGTTCGAATCCCAGCGGGGCCTGTACCAATGACTTTTTCTAAAAAACTTATGTACAGAGATCACACCACGTGCTTTACGTTGAAGGAAAACATCGTGAGGAAACCTGCATATTTCTGAGAAGTAATTCAATGACGTATGTAAAGTGTCTGAGACGGCGATGGACTCACCATCTGTCACGTTGGCACTTAATCATCTTCGGTGAAAAGTGGGTGTTGTTATTATAATACCTCTATAATACCCCACTGCCTACCCCTTCGGGGAAGACAGGCGTGAGCATATGTATGTATGTATGTATGTATGTATGTCATCTGGATGATTATCAGATAATCAGATTCACACTGTATCACATTCTCATATTGGAAGCCGTGTGATTTTATGACAGCGTAACGTTTTCGTACCTTTCATTTTGTTTCTTAGAAATCTCAACTTAGGTATATCGAGTGGGCAGACGAATGCTTTATTTAGCATCTTAATAATGGTACAGTCTGCATTCAAAACAGCTCACCAGAACAAAAACTTGTTTTAAATTAATGTTCACCAAAGTATTGCTTTACATGCAGAAGTTTTAAATTGTATTTGTATCAAAGAGATAGATTCTTTTGATTTTATACTTACATCAGCAGAATATCTTCCCAGGAGTTAACTCTTATTAGTCGTATTGGAATTACATTCAGAAATGTGTGGTACAAAACACCTAGCTACATTATACGTATGAAATCTTGATCCGTAGTTTTCGATGCTGACTCTAGATGCGTGAAACTAGACCACGTTTAGGCGGTGTTAGAATCAGCAGTAATGCGATACCCGTTTCATTTACCTACATTATACTAGCTAATGTGTGCAGTATCAAAGTTAGCAAACTTTGCAAAATATGCCATTATTAACTTTTCTGGCCGACCTGAATTGATTAGTGACTATTCCCTGTTTGTTCAAACAGGCAGCTATAATGTTATCAGAACACACAAGTATTGATCAAGAAATCAGTTGTCCCTCGCTTGTTGACCGTAGGTAGGTAGGTACCTACACCGAGAGCTCTGTATAGATTAGTATCAGAGCCAAGTTATTGGTCCACGTAGCTAATTCCTATTGAGATAAGACAATGGCCACTCATTTGTTATTGCACGAATGTTCGATGGCAATAAATAAAAAATGAACAATATCAAAGATAATTTATCGGCAGGCGCGTTATCAGATGTATAACAGTACAGCGGTAATCTCGAATACTTTTACCGATGCAGCGCTGGCGGTGGCCGAGGCCTGAGCTACATGTCTCGGACCTCGTAAAGAGCTTTCTACCGGGCTTTGCACACAACTCGGCACACATTCCCAATCTCTTACACGTTCATTAACGTATCAGTGCGTTAATTAGCCCGCAGGAAGAGCTGCGGGTGTGCGGGTGAGCAGCCCGCGGGGTGGGCGGAGTCGGCGACCCTGGCTTATAGGCCACTCTCGAGCCGATGACCTACGAACCCACGGTACGAGCGCACAGGACTAGGTTCGCTGATCTAAACTGGAGCACGGTCGCATTCCGGACACACTAGCGGACAATAAAGTAAACGGTACTCACTTCACCCATGGTGAACGATCGAGGAACAATCCGATATTTGAACTGGAAGGAAGTTGAACAGTCGAACACACAAGGAACTGTTGTCACGGCGTGAACATCACGGCACCGACACCTGCCACGCTCGACAAACTATTGATAGCGGGAGAGGAGCGGTACGTGCGCTGCGGCGGACGGTCGCCAGCTAACTTGCTCGGAGACTACGCGGCCGGCCGATCGCTCACCTGGCTCGCCTAATTGCCATTAGAGCGGGACGGCGACTCAAACACACCGGAGAGAGAGAGACGGCGCCATTAGCTGATCACCTGAAGTTGGTGATCCGTCTAGGTGAGGGCGCGCGTTTTGGAACTCGATTCGAACGGAGGCGCGGATTTCCGCGCTACTGACTACGAAGGGTCGGTGCTTCGCTCGATAGGAGACTGGACCCAGGACAGAAGGGACACCTCTGAACAGGACAGATATTATGCTATAATGCTACCTCATGCAAACAGAACAAGGGCAAATATTAATTATTATTCCATTCCTTGTGTGCATTCAAGTTTTAAGCAGTAACTTGTGCCGCCACTATTGTGTGAATATTGAATTAAAACAAAAAAGTCATTACAAACTTTATTTCACAAAGATAATATGTACACTATGTTACTTAACAAAGGTACACTGAGGTATTGTTCAGTTCTTATGTTATAAATTGAGTTAATAATAATACCTAATATTATACAAATTACAGTGTGTTAATAACTATGTCTAGTTGTCTTTCACAGGTTTAGTGAGCACCTTCACGGGCCCCTCCATGTGGCTCACTCGGAGGTGTCTGTTGAGGTCACTCATGCGGAAGAACCCTCTGGAACAGTGGTGGCACACATATGGCGTATGGTTAGTGTGTTGCTTTAACAAATGAAACTCTAACATTGTAGCCATAGGGAATGTTTTTGTGCAATCCCCAATGGAACATTTATATTTTGCTGCATTTTCATGTCTGAACTTCATGTGGTGTGATAGACTCCTCTGGGCAGCAAAGCCTTGGTTACAGATCTTGCATACAAAGGGCTTCTCTCCGGTGTGCTTGCGCATGTGGGCCTGTATGTCAGAGAAATGTTTGTGGCACTCAGTGCATTGGCCCGACCGCTCCGAGTGCACCCGAGTCATGTGCAGTTTCAGATTGCCCTTCATCCTGAAGGCCATCCCGCAGTAGTTGCAGATGTTGTGCTTATCGTCAGAATGTATCTTCATGTGAGTGTTGAGGGCATTCCTTGTCTTCACCGACTTGCTGCACAAGTGGCAGGTATACTTCCTCTCATCCGTGTGCACCACTGAGTGCTTCTTCAACTGATTCTTGTCAGCAAATGTCTTGTTGCATATTGAACAGCAGTATGGACGCTCCCCTGTGTGCACCTTCTTGTGGCGTATCAGGGAGCTGATCTGCCGGAATCTTCTGTAGCAAAATGTGCAAACATAGGGCCTCTCATCTGTGTGTACACGCATGTGAATGATTATATCATTCTTCCTGTAGAAGCTGCTGCCGCATGCCTCACAGATGTACTTTCTCTCTCGCACTGAGTGCCTCACTTCTATGTGCCTCTTCAGGGAGCCTTTAGCTTTGAAGCTTGCTTCACAATGGTGGCACTGGAAAGGTTTCTCCCCAGTGTGCACGCGCATGTGGGTCTCCATCATAGACCGACATGACGTTATCAGTCCACAAACCACACATTGTATTGGTCCTGCTTTACGTCGCAGTTTCCGTCTGTCAAACACGCATCTCTTAGTGTACTTCCTTCGTTTCTTTTCTACTGAGACAGGCTCGGGGCTAGGGAGGGACGGCAGTGATATATTATCGTCCCAATGGTCTTCCTCATCTAGTTGTTCGTCTTTTATATCTTCCTCTTTTATCGGGAAGTTGGACTCGAGATTGAGGTCGACGCAGCGGAGGGCCTTGTCGGAAGCTTCGCATTTATCTATGAACTCGTAGGACACGAGCAGCTCCCCGGCACACTTGTCACAAATGTGCTCGGGGTAACCATCGCCCTTTACGATCACTACGTTCACGCATCGCATTATCATAGTGCTAAGTTCAATATCGTTTTGCTTATTGAATAGACATATTGAAGCAGTTTTTTCTAAGCAAATACGACAAACTTTTGCATCCATTCTGATTCGAATCCAATAAATTTTCATACAAAAACAACACAAATTATCTGATCTACAATAGGGTAGGTCGGCATTAAGGAAATCATATCTGGTGGACAGTGTTCACATTTTAAAA
This sequence comes from Watsonalla binaria, assembly GCA_929442735.1. Classification (NCBI taxonomy): domain Eukaryota; kingdom Metazoa; phylum Arthropoda; class Insecta; order Lepidoptera; family Drepanidae; genus Watsonalla; species Watsonalla binaria. The sequence continues at coordinate 252,872 of OV838930.1, forward strand.
TTGTGTTAAATAGGTAGAGATCTGGAAATTCACTACTATTTTAGTTATCATTAATTATCAACTAGTGAATTTGAAATATTTTATATTTGCTACTGTTGATAAAGTTGTATTTCTATTTGACAATTAACATTATTTATAGACAGATTTACATTACATTGAAGTTAGGGCTTTTAAAAGTGACTGACAGTAGTGACATTACATTTTCGAAAGATAAGGCATTTTATTATTGATTTTTCATTATTTCATCTTACGGCAATTTTTACATGAATTTTACTATTGATGGTTAAGAAGTAGGTAGAATTCGTACTAGAAATGATTGCCATTAAGTCTTTATTTGTTCCTTTCCTTTCTTTTATTTCTTTAATGGCGATGAGCTTAAGAAATCTATTCCGCCAATATCAAGTGATTGTTGAGAAAAATATCTTGTAAATTGTTAAAATATGCGGAGGAACCCATTGGATTCCTCGCTCCACAGTGCACTTAAGAGATACCTATCTCTTGATTCTCTTTAGTGATCATGGTACCATAGACTACGCAATTCTATGCATGGACTTTCATACTGACAAGGGTCATAAAATGTCATTGTCAAATGTCAACATACATAGGTCCATCCATGACGTCAATCAACATCGAATCGATAGTCGATTAAGCTCATCGCCATTAAATAAATAAGGAAAGGAAAGGATACAAGAAAAATAAAATTGATTGAAGAGAATTTAAGCTTGTACTTTCACTTATCTACTTCCTGTTTTATGAGAAGAAATGAGGGCTATTATCAAAGAATTATTTTTCTTAGGTCCCGGCTATTAGTGCCTAGGGAAAAAGTAAAGTATTGAAACATGGATTCAAAAGTGTGCCGGTTGTGTTGTGAAAACGAAGCTTCTTTGAACATTTTCAATAGTCAAACACGAATCAAGGAAAAAATTATTCATTGCTGTTCAAATTTGACTGTAAAGGAAGGCGATGAGTTACCGACGTCGGTGTGCGTTCCTTGCGAACAGGAGCTTTCTTCATGCTATCAATTTGTACTCAAGTGTGAAGCTTCTGAGAAAAAATTGCTTAGTATTGTAAGCAGAAAATTCTCTTCCAAAATAGAAGTAAAAGTGGAGCGGGTCTGTACTGAGGAGGAGTATGATGATTTACTAAATATTGAGGAGGATGGAAATGAAAATGATAATGATTTATTCAGTTTAAGCCCTGGCAAGGCACTTATGAATGTCGACCATGATACACATGAAAACAAACTGGAAATAAACGAAGAAAAAGATGAAATTAATAAAGATAGTACCAAAGAAAAGAATATAATTAAACAAAGGAGACGAAAGTCTTCCAAGAAAAGACCCAAGTATAAGATGCTGAATCTATTTACGTGCCCTGAATGTGGCCGGCAATGTCCCAACCAGTCAACCCTCAGTATCCACATGCGGTCCCACACTAATGAAAGGCCCTTCCCATGCCCCTCTTGTGATAAATGCTATAAAGACAGTGGTGGCCTCAAGAGACACACTATTAGGAACCACAAGACTGATCAAAGAGCGCGTAATTTTATATGCGAACATTGTGGCAAAGGCTTCTTCACAAAAGGTGATGTGACAACCCACATGAGGATACACACTGGAGAGACTCCCTACAGTTGTCCTCAGTGCCCCATGAGGTTCAGCCAGATTAGTGCCATGATCAGGCACAAGAGGCGTCACACCGGGGAAAAGTCACACAGCTGCCCCGAATGCTCTAAAAGATTCTGCACCAAGGAGGAACTCAAATGCCATCTGTCTGTCCACTCTAAAGAGAAGAACTATGCCTGCCCCATATGCAACATGCCCATTAAATACAGAAACAACCTTACTAAGCACATCAAAATGCATTCGGAGAAAAACATATTTATGTGTAATCACTGCGGTCGCACTTTTGCTGCCAAAGGCAATTTGAAGAAACACATTGATAGACAGCATTCTGAGAAGTCAGGCCAGTGCAGCATCTGTGCGAAGAGTGTGGCCAACATTGAGATGCATATGTGGAGGCACACGGGTCACCGACCTCTCAAGTGTGACCTCTGCACCAGCAGTTTCTATGAGCCCAAGGCTCTAGCCCACCACATTAACTTCAAGCATGTAAAGACTGATAAATACAAGTGTGAAGTGGAGGGATGCTTGAAAAGTTTCCCCTCCAGGCCTATGCTGGACTTCCACACAGCCAAGCTCCATGGCACACAGATACCATTCCCTTGTGATAAATGTGCTAGGGGCTTCTACAGAAAGAATGATCTAGCCAGACATAAGATTAGCACACACAAGGAAAGACTATCATAATTTTAATGTTCAGTCACATGGACATCCATTAGATTTAATTAACTTATAATAAATTAATTGTATGCAAGTATTGTATAAGCCTGATAATATGAATATTGGTACTCACAGATTTGTCTGCAAAATAAATTGATTGATGTTTTATGTTATTACTAGCTGTGCCCTGCGGTTTCACTCACGTAGGCTTAGTTTCATGCTTTGACGCTGAACCCTAGTTTGTTTTAGCCTATGTTGCAATCCTTGAAACATCAGCTACCTACCTGTGAAAGTCCTGTGAAAACCAGTCCAGCCATTTCGGAGTTTAGCCTGAACAGACAGATTTTTTTTGATTGTTTCTTCAGGTCAATACCCAATATACTTTCATATCCATCATAGTAAGCCATGGTGGCCTTGGGGTTAGAGCAGTCGCTTGCTACGTAAACGACGCAAGTTCGAATCGCAGCGGGGCCTGTACCAATGACTTTTTCTAAAAAACTTATGTACAGTGATTTCACACCACGTGCTTTACGGTGAAGGAAAACATCGTGAGGAAACCTGCATATTTCTGAGAAGTAATTCAATGACGTGTGTAAAGTGTCTGAGACGGCGATGGACTCATCCTCTGTCACGTTGGCACTTGATCATATTCGGTGAAATGTGGGTGTTGTTACAACACCTCTGCTTACCCCTTCGGGTATCCTTCTGGGATGGCGTGAGCATATTTTTATGCATTTAGTAAGAAGCTGTTATTTTGAAAATACAGACAGGCAATTTTATTTACGTGTATAGATTAATAGCAGTGCCCCCGGTTTCACCCGTTAATCCCCTTGGGGGTAGAATTAATCAAAATCCTTTCTTAGCGGATGCCTACGTCATAACATCTACATCGTCATCGTGGTTTGGGTTGTGCGTTAATAGATCACTATGTCAGTCAGTCAGTCACCTTTGAGTTATATATATTTAAACTGAATGGAGGAAGGTAGCCGTCAATAAAATGGCAAAATATGCTATACAATATTTATTTTCGTGCTGATGTATTTCATGATCCATGACCTGAAAACAAATCATATCACAGTCCACTACAGATAGTGAACACTATTTGGTTGCTGACAAACTGCCATTGAATGAACAAACGGAAACATTGTCATCAAAAGTAATGCATGCACGGAGCACTACCGGTCAACACTCATCATCTCCCTGGCCTTATCCCATACCTTGTTGGCCTCCATCGCCATCAGATTGTACAAAACAACAATATACATAGATCGCAACCAGTCCTCGTCTATTTACACCACCGACAAATATAATATAATACAACTGCATTTACTCAATAATACAAAATATTCAATTGCACACATACAATCAGTTTTGATCCAGTCAAAATATATTCTATCTGTTATAATAAACATTTAAATATTGCAAGAATATAAATATCGATTAAAAACTAAATAATAATAAAAAAAATCATAAACAGCTTGTTTGCAAACATCAGTCAACAATTATATCTAATTACATTAACATTACAATACATTATAATAATCTAAAACACTGACACATTAATGTGCATAGTATCGGGCAACAACATACCATGACCTCTTATTGCAAACGTACGTTAACAATGATCATGAGACAGGTGTATATCACTTGTATTAGTCCGTCTCTGTCAAACCACTGAACTGTTATGGCAATAAGAGCTTATAGTATGGCGCCAGTAGCCGGAACTAGGCCTCGACCGGTGTTCGCTAACTACTATCTCCAAATAAAACATTTCGCTAAATTAGCACCAGATAAATTTAGGATACAACATTGTATACAATATCGAGTCGATGTCACCGATTACACTAACTTTCTTAATAATATAATTATGTCATATTTTATAGTGAATTAAAGAATACGATTGTGACTAAAAATGCAAACGATTTCGTCAAAATTAAAAGCTCGGAGGCTTTCAATAATCCCGACTTAATATTAATTTGTACCCGGGAGGGTGTCACGCCCAGTCATAATTAATACAAGAGCCCCCTGGGGGATCACACCAGTAACGTCACCCGACGCAACTAATATCACGGCACGAGCGCGGGGTCAATGGCCGCCTGGCGCGCGACGTGTCTCGCTCACCGGTACGGCGGGCCGCGCGACGGGCGCGGTCAGTTGATGGCTTGCTCCGTCATCTGGGGAACAGCACCGGCATCTATCATATTATGCTACGTGGAGTCAAAATATAGTCGGTGGGGCTAGCGAGGAAGGATAAGGTAATCTGCAAAACTTGCGAAAAGTTAAGAAAGGGTTACCTCAAATTGCGGTAAGTGGTTACCGCAGCCTACGAACGCTTGCAATGTCAAGAGGATGGTTCGAAACCGTTAGTAGATGAAGTGGGTGCGTACCTGTAGACAGAGGGCGTCGAGGCTGGAGTAGTCGTCGGAGAGGCAGGGCGCGGAGCGGCGCGGGGCGTGCGGGGGCCCGCGGGCGGCGGGCGGCCCCCCGCGGGCGGCGGGCGGCCCCCCGCGCGGCGGCGGGGCCCACTGGCTGTGGCGGCGGGGGCCCGCTACCGGCACGCGCCACCTGACCACACCGTACTTTTGTATCTCACAGAACATGACGGCCTACTGATGGCCGAGTATTCTTACCGTCGCCCTTGTGTTAACGTTACGCTAATTTTGTATCAAACAGTGCCATCTATCGGTCTACAAATGGCGCATTTGGATCACATAAAATTTGGCACATAGCGCTTAGGTCAAAGATGCGTGATCACTCAGGCAATAGTGTATAGAATGTGTAGAGTACCTGGGCTTAGGCGCGCGCCTGTTGAGCGGCATGTCGCTGACGTGGTGGAAGAACTGTCCGGGCGGCAGGCGGTGGCGCAGCCGCCTCAGCGCCTCCTGCAGCTCGGGCGCGCTGAACGCCTCGTGGTGCAACGCCTTCAAATTAAAAAATCATATGAAAAATAATACGCAAACGTATTATTAAAGGTTAATATTACAACCATTTCCAAAATTAATTTAATTATAATTATGTTTGGACTGTATGTAAATGTAACTAACTCGTGCAATCAATATATGAATATGAATATTAATTATGTTTGGCGATGAAATGGCTTTTTTATACATGTTTAATTCTAACATTTTAACAGATATGACGGAAATGGAAGAGAAGAACACATTGCGCCGACCACAAATAACATGATGATGATGATGATGGATTGAACATTATTAAAAAGGGATTGTTTTAGTACAATTGCATTGAAGAGTGACAGGTGAGTAGTGAAATATGGTCTTTATTATACGAGGGTTGGTGGGTACCTTCTCGACGAGCCAGCAGTGCAGCGACATGGGGTCGACGGGGGGGTCGTGGTCGTCGTCGTGGGGCCCCGCCGCCCGCGCCGGGGGGCCGCCCGGGGGACCGCCCGGGGGACCGCCCGGGGGACCCGCCGCCCGCGCCATGGGGGCCGCCGTTGATCCTAACTGTTTCGACGCTGGAACACAACAAACACGTGCATTTAGGGAGCGGGTTCATAATGGGATTACTTAATATAATTTTAGTTAGAAGAACTACTATGACCAAATTAATAGTATTTTTCTGAAAGGTCAAATTTGGAGCACTCGTAACAGAAGAAAGTGTATGAAGAGATGCATGAATGTGGATGAAGCGAAATAAGTATGTAAGGATCGTAGCATGTGGCAAACGGTGGTCCCTGCCTACCCCCATGGGATACAGGCGTGACCATAATGTATGTATGTTAATAGAATTTCACAGTTCAATCACTATTAACATTAAAGAAGATTGCAGTTATATAATTTGAGTTATGTGTGTATATAGTAAGAAGGAAGACGAAAAGAAGAACGAAAGAAGACGGTTTAGGGGAGTTATGACCTTTTAATCTTTCGTTGTGTTGGGGTCAGTATCAGGCGGTACCTGTGGTGAGGGCGGGCGGTACCTGTGGTGAGGGTGGAGGTACCTGTGGTGAGGGCGGGCGGTACCTGTGGTGAGGGTGGAGGTACCTGTGGTGAGGGCGAGCGGTACCTGTGGTGAGGGTGGAGGTACCTGTGGTGAGGGCGGGCGGTACCTGTGGTGAGGGTGGAGGTACCTGTGGTGAGGGCGGGCGGTACCTGTGGTGAGGGCGGGCGGTACCTGTGGTGAGGACGCGCAGCAGCGCGGCGGGCAGCGCGGAGGAGGGCGGCATGGGGCTGAGCAGCAGCCCACGGAGGCGCTGCAGGCCGCGGGCGGTACCTGTGGTGAGGGCGGGCGGTACCTGTGGTGAGGGCGGGCGGTACCTGTGGTGAGGGCGGGCGGTACCTGTGGTGAGGGCGCGCAGCAGCGCGGCGGGCAGCGCGGAGGAGGGCGGCATGGGGCTGAGCAGCAGCCCACGGAGGCGCTGCAGGCCGCGGGCGGTACCTGTGGTGAGGGCGGGCGGTACCTGTGGTGAGGGCGGGCGGTACCTGTGGTGAGGGCGGGCGGTACCTGTGGTGAGGGCGCGCAGCAGCGCGGCGGGCAGCGCGGAGGAGGGCGGCATGGGGCTGAGCAGCAGCCCACGGAGGCGCTGCAGGCCGCGGGCGGTACCTGTGGTGAGGGCGGGCGGTACCTGTGGTGAGGGCGGGCGGTACCTGTGGTGAGGGCGGGCGGTACCTGTGGTGAGGGCGGGCGGTACCTGTGGTGAGGGCGCGCAGCAGCGCGGCGGGCAGCGCGGAGGAGGGCGGCATGGGGCTGAGCAGCAGCCCACGGAGGCGCTGCAGGCCGCGGGCGGTACCTGTGGTGAGGGCGCGCAGCAGCGCGGCGGGCAGCGCGGAGGAGGGCGGCATGGGGCTGAGCAGCAGCCCACGGAGGCGCTGCAGGCCGCGGGCGGTACCTGTGGTGAGGGCGCGCAGCAGCGCGGCGGGCAGCGCGGAGGAGGGCGGCATGGGGCTGAGCAGCAGCCCACGGAGGCGCTGCAGGCCGCGGGCGGTACCTGTGGTGAGGGCGGGCGGTACCTGTGGTGAGGGCGGGCGGTACCTGTGGTGAGGGCGCGCAGCAGCGCGGCGGGCAGCGCGGAGGAGGGCGGCATGGGGCTGAGCAGCAGCCCACGGAGGCGCTGCAGGCCGCGGGCGGTACCTGTGGTGAGGGCGCGCAGCAGCGCGGCGGGCAGCGCGGAGGAGGGCGGCCTGGGGCTGAGCAGCAGCCCACGGAGGCGCTGCAGGCCGCGGGCGGTACCTGTGGTGAGGGCGCGCAGCAGCGCGGCGGGCAGCGCGGAGGAGGGCGGCATGGGGCTGAGCAGCAGCCCACGGAGGCGCTGCAGGCCGCGGGCGGTACCTGTGGTGAGGGCGCGCAGCAGCGCGGCGGGCAGCGCGGAGGAGGGCGGCATGGGGCTGAGCAGCAGCCCACGGAGGCGCTGCAGGCCGCGGGCGGTACCTGTGGTGAGGGCGGGCGGTACCTGTGGTGAGGGCGCGCAGCAGCGCGGCGGGCAGCGCGGAGGAGGGCGGCATGGGGCTGAGCAGCAGCCCACGGAGGCGCTGCAGGCCGCGGGCGGTACCTGTGGTGAGGGCGGGCGGTACCTGTGGTGAGGGCGCGCAGCAGCGCGGCGGGCAGCGCGGAGGAGGGCGGCATGGGGCTGAGCAGCAGCCCACGGAGGCGCTGCAGGCCGCGGGCGGTACCTGTGGTGAGGGCGGGCGGTACCTGTGGTGAGGGCGCGCAGCAGCGCGGCGGGCAGCGCGGAGGAGGGCGGCATGGGGCTGAGCAGCAGCCCACGGAGGCGCTGCAGGCCGCGGGCGGTACCTGTGGTGAGGGCGGGCGGTACCTGTGGTGAGGGCGCGCAGCAGCGCGGCGGGCAGCGCGGAGGAGGGCGGCATGGGGCTGAGCAGCAGCCCACGGAGGCGCTGCAGGCCGCGCTGCAGCCCGCCGCCCGCCAGCTCGGCCTCGATGGCCTCCACGGCCGCCTGCCGCTCGCCCAGCTTCTTGATCGACAGCAGCAGCTTGTGGCGAGCGCCTTTCGTCACACCTACCACGACACACCACACAATTGCACTATTGTAACATAAAACCCTATGCCTTATATACAACTAAATACGCTGCTGTTCCATATAACATTACACCCATATTTTAGTAGATTTGTACCTCCCCTGGTTAGAGGTCAATTGCAAAAAAAATATTTGTTGCATAACTGAATGCATAATAATCCTGCTAAAATTTGGATAAGTAATAATTTCAACATTACAATACCGCACAAAGTGATTACGTTAGAAACAATTGGAAATTGTACATAAAGTTATTTCTGTAGTATAATTTACAATAATATCTCCAACATTGTTAAACATACTGTATACAATCTAGTTACCTACTCAATGTCGTTGTTAACATAAATGTAACTAATAATAACATTCGATAGTGCAACGCAATTTATGAGTAACTTTGTTAAACCCTCAAACAGTAAACCCGATGTACGAACTATGGAACTGGACTTGTCCAAATTTTACAGTAACATTACATAGCGCTTCACATAGTAACTCACCTAACTTCTCCAGGTATTTGTCGTCCATCGCCATCATCTGATCGTACGTAATGTTAGTAAACAGCCACACGTATTTGTGTAGTCTCAGACTCTTGAGCCACTGCGCTACCGTGGACATCCCAGGGTGTTCGGCGAAGTTGTGCGAGCGAAGGTCGTCCAGCCTCGTCTCACTGCCCGTCGTGCCGTACATGATGCTGATCGGCCTGATCTGACTCAAACTGTGCTCACTTGACAGGGAAAAACTCCTTGGTTTCTGCACAAACGGCTCGTCGCTCAAATTCTCAGCGGATGACGACATCTGCATGAAGTTTGTCGACGGGGGTGTCAGGCTGTTAGACCGCTGTGATTTAGGCTGCGATATTGCCACGTCAAAGTTCAACTTCTCTCCTTCTAAACTAATGTCTACGTCTCGGCCGTTCTTGGAGAACGACTCCTGGGATAGATCTGTGGAGTACGTGTGGTCTATGGAGTCTATGAAACTTCTAAACTCGACGTTCTTGCCGATAGTGCGTCTGAACGAGTTGGTGGAGCTCCATATATTGACGTCGGGCACAAGGCACGGCTCGATCCTCTGCTGCCACATCGACTCCGTGCCTGATATATGGTTCTCTAGGTATCGCAACCATGGCGTCAGTGTCCTGTTAGAGAAGTGAATATTTGAATGCCCGTTCAAAATTTAAACAGCCTGCTTGGGGACAGTACCTCCACCTTAAAGATCTCAGCCAAACGACATGTACCTTCTAGTACTACTGTAGGTGTCGTTACGAATTATGAGCGCAGACCTTGAATGCACAGTAGTCCATGAGTCTATCTGTGTGGCGCGACACGAATAAAATACATTAACTATTTTCGCTGAGCGCTCCTAACTCGTGACGGCATCTATACCGTCTACGCAAGAGTCAAAGGGAACCGCAAAATCAAATATAACTTCATGATGAACTGATAATACATTGATAATTATCTGACCTTTCTATTTACTCTCAAGGCCCAAGGTTATCTTTTAATATCCTTCTTTTTTAAGTTGGGACACTGGTTTGGTATTACGTTCCAGCAGTGAGTAACCTCTTTAGAGATTCTTTAGATTTGGTAGCAATAAGGGTAGGTTCTCGTCTGTCTGTAACGCTGCTGCCAGAGGAATACCACCTAAGTTTAGAAACTAGCGAGTGGAAACTGTTTTTTCCAGTGCAGCCAAGGCAATAGGTAGCATGATTTTGAATCGTATTTATTACTTGTGGTCATGTGTGGTGAGGGCGGGGTGCACGAGCAGGTAGCAGAGCAGCTGGCGCGCCAGGTCGGCGGGCGGCCGGCGCGGCGCGGCCAGGCAGCGCCGCGCCAGGCCGGGCGCGCCGCCCACGTACGCGTCCTTGGCGCGCGCGTTGTCGCCGCGCATCAACGGCACCAGCGACACCAGCCGCCGGACCACCTCCGACGCTGAACGATCAACACGCCTAATCAGTAGGGGGGTGGTGGGGGAAACACATTTTTTTATACTTATAAAGCGAGTAAAGGGCCGTGGTGGCCCGTTTCACATGTGTAGTTCCCATTCCTGTTGGAGTACAGGGATAAAATATAGCTTATCAGTGACAATTTAGCATTCATATGGTGATAGATTTTTTTAAATTGATCTAGCTCTTTTTGAGTTAGTTCATTACAAACATACTTACATACAAATCATTTTTCTTTACAATATAAGAGCACCTTGGTACCCGATCAATAAAATTATAAAAGATAGAAATAAGACTTCCTCCTTGGTCCCGTTGACTAGTGAGTGATGTTGCCTCAGACATGTATATATTTATGTCTACATTGGTTCATGTAACATGTTGGTAAAATGTAATGTTTTCTCAATGTCTCACTCAGTACATAAAAATCAAAGTGATGTAGTGTTTATTTTAAAACCCACCAAAATTTAAATCAAACAGTGTCAGAATGGTCTTGATTTAGCCTTGATGTTTAATTTGGGACGTGCTTCCTACTAACAGCTAAGCAACATCTTACTGACATTTACACAATCTATATACTTTATCATCAATTAAATGCTATCAAATGTTTTCTTCATGTCATTCAAAACACTAAAACAATATCTGATTAGGGAATTGGTATTTTTATTTCTTAAAGTGTAGTCAGATGGATTTTCACTCCATATGTTTGCTCCATATGTCCAGTATATCTTCGTAGTGTCTGTTTGTAATTCCAAAATTTCCAACCTTAATTTCAATCTAATCCAAAATTTTTCAACCAATCTTTTGACCAGGGTTGAGTGGTTGCAAAGCTCTACAGCAGGATATGAAGTTTTGGTTGGTCAAAGTGATATTGGGTTCTTCCTTCCGAACCTGGCGGTAGCATAATCCTGTGTCGTTCGGATTATTAGAAAGTACTTTGTTAAAATCTAAACAAATAAAGATATTTTGAATGGAATTGAATTGAATTCCATTACTTATTTTCCAGTAACTGTCTGGATTAGTATCTGGTTATAATCCATCCCGCTGATTCAGAGATTAGCCGGAACAAATAGACAGATTTTTTAAAATAGATTTATTTTTTATTTAAGTGCCGTATATATACTTTCATATGCATTTAGGAACAGCAGTTAATTTCAAATAACAACCAGACATTACAATTGTATTAAACTGATTAGATGTATAGAAATTGATGAGTAACAAAGACTACCTACAACATAAAAATTTAACCCATAACATTTTTTGTTGGATCATTATTAGTGTAGATGGACTCAGGCTAATACCATGCAGGTGAAGCCAAGAGCAGGAGCTAGTTAAGAATTCAATATAAAATCATTATATTTATTAAAAGTTTCACTTAACATTCCATAAATAGTTGACTTATTGACACTACCCACTTAATAAACATTCAGTTTCAATATATATATTTTATATTCAAGCTTTCACCATTTGACAAGATGAATAGCTACACCATTAGAATGAGATTATGTTTTGCATGGAATATTTCACAGCCTAACCAATGAATAAAAACTCGAAATTACTATAGAAAGTTCGCAATTTTCATCATGAATATCTATGTACAAGGCCTCCTCCAGAGATAACCAAACATCACTATTGAAACCTAATTGGTTTTTGCTATATCTACCAATCTCATATTGTCTTCTTGTTGGTCGGTAGTTGTATGTTTTATATTTTAATGATACTTGGTATGAGGGTACAAATAAATAATAACTAAGAATGTGATATGGTTCAAATGCTATGTTACGGCTGGACTGATTTAAACCAGACTTTCACTGGCAGATCGCTGACATTATAAGGTGTAACATAAGCTACTTTTGTGAAATAAAGTTGGATTCCACGAAATAAAACCACATTCAAAACATTTTACAAGGGTGAAACGCCACAGGTATTATGTCTACAATACTCTAGATAATATCTTACCCTCTTCTTCATCACCGTCCGCGGCGAGTGCGAGCAGGTTGGTGAGCAGTTTGTCGTTGTTGGCGTCCAGCTCGAGCCGCTGGTCGTCGGCGTGGCTCCGGAGCGCCGCCTCGACGGTGAGCTGCACCAGGCGCAGCCCCGGCCAGGGCACGCGCCGCGTCAGCGCGCACGCCACCACCGTCCGCTCGCACGCGCCCCATTGCTCGAACACCCCAGCAACGCCCCCGAGCTGCTCGTAAAACGTGCCGTTCATCGCGACACCAGCATAGCACGGAAATACCAGACTTGTTTGTGTTCACACGTCAATGGTTGGTGACAGCTGATCGTGCGCTCGACACTGTCCACTCGGCTCGGCGGGCGATGGCGTGGCGCGGCTATGCACTCACTCACTTCACCGCGTTTTAGAAAAGTTATTTTTGCGACCAAATCAAGGGTAGCTTGAGAAAACATTAATATTTTGTTTCGACGTTCAATAAGATTAGCACAATCCAAAATGGCCGACCACAGAGTGTAAATAAATAGAATACGTATTAAAATTAAAAAGCTGCAACACAGATGATAGAAATTTTCTGTGGATCACGCTAATATTAACGAGACTTTTACAATGGCCTTATTTAAAATAAGTTCCTAAAACCAATGTTTTATGCTAAATTATTTTCTTTGTTGACGATGGTTTTACTAAACATAAGTCGTGAGAAGTAGGCAAATTCAGATAGAAAACTCACTTAGTTAAACTATTGAACACTGGAGGGCGCTAGCTCCGCAAACGCAGCTTCATAAAAACGAAAAATATCGAATCGAATGCAATGTGTGTATTGATTGATGAAAGTCAAAATTATGCGTGCATGATAATACTCGCGACTACAGTCTAAAGCTAATTATAAAACCGTGGTGATAAGCTCACGTTATGGTTTTGTAGTTGAGTTGCGAAAATGTTGCCTCTGAGGATCAACTAAACGTAGTAACATTACCTGCCTATACCTAAATAATTCTGATATTTATATGATTGCCTGCATTATCACCCATTTACCAAACCGAACCGTGTTAGTTTATAACTTTAAGCTCGGCTGGAGGCCCTTGACATAGAGACCATATCGGAAAAAAAATATCACCCATAAACATTCATATAATAATCCATACTTCGATAAAATTTGCACCTACGCAAGTACTTTATCTTCTGTGCCTTTTTATCAGAATATTCCACTCCTTGAAATGCAATTATTCACATTCAATTATAGCGTAACGTTAACTGTTCCTTTCACGCTATTTAATACAGTGAAAAGATTTGAAAGGATCATTGTGCAAGGAAAATGTTGGTGGTCTTGGAACCCTGGATTATCTACCGACTTATATGCGCTCTTGTGCTTACCAATCTACAAATGGGATGGAAAGTGTTTCTTTTTATATTATTCATGCAACTGTGTATAATCCGTCTGACTGTCACCGTGCACTGTTCTCTTTATCATTTATGCAATAATTCAAAATTAAAAAAAAAACTATGTTGTCGACCGACGCTTTGAGTAGAATATGAGGTGTACGATAAATTACGAACTGTACCTACATAATTATTATTAGGTAAGCATACAACTTCAATTTCTCATCCATTATAGTGACAAGACAACTCAAGTTAATATAACTTTTCTAAAAAACACTACTTACCTAATAATTACGAGCGTGAGTGTAGGTATGTAGGTGCAAAGGCGCAGTGAGCACCTCTTTTTTCGCGTGCTACTGAGCGATCAAAACTCGTGACGGTACCTGTACATCTGTTCCTAATGATTTATCATACGGTCGTATATATGTGGAATTGAATGAAACCTATTGCATGTTCTTATAATAAAAGTTCTTAACTGTTTTAATAAATTATATAATCATATTAATTCATTTCGTAAGGTTTCAAACCACACAAGGAAAAAGTAATTCTTTTAGGAATATGTAGGAATCAAGCTGAAATTAGGTAGGTACCTAAAACAAATATTTTGATGCAGAAAGAAACATATTTATATATATGATAACTCAATCAAAAGATATGGGCTTTTATGTAACATAATTTGGGTATTTACACCTTTTTGTTACAATAAAGAGGCGCGCGACTATTCCTGTTTCTTTTTTATAGATGTTATCTAACTATAGACCTTACATGTCTTTCAATAAAGATACAATTTGCTAGTGCTGTTTGTGAAAGGATTAAGTGACAGATGTGGTGTAATTTTGTTCCGTGTCCGGATGATGTATGGCCATGTGTGGGTGACAATATAGGCCGTTACACGGCCATGGGACCGCTATTTGATATAAGTTGTGCTATTATTTTTTCTAAGCTGAATGTAACCAGGTTTATGTGACATCTATATAGATAAATACAATTGAAGTGTCTGTTTGTAATTTCAGTTCAACAGTTTTTTACTAAATGCATATTATGAAAGTACATAAGTACAGTACATACATAAAATAAACTATTTAAAAAAAATCTCTGAATGTCTGTATATTCCAGTTTATCTCTGAAACAGCTAGACCGATTTTAAAGAGACTTTCACTGGCAGGTAACTGATGTTCCATAGTGTAAATAAGGCTACTTTTATTCTAAAAAATTCGGGTTCTGCGAAATAAGGTCTACGCGGGTGAGAACGCCGGGTAAAGCTAGTACATAATAGACTACTACCCAATAGCCAGGGTCTAAGAATTTGGCTATGGTATCCCCTGTCTGTCGTAAGAGGCGACTAAAAGGGGTCCGGAGGGCCTGCTGGTGGGGTCGGGGTGGGAGCTTTGACCACCGAGCCGCGGGCCAGGGAAGGTGGCAGCGCATGTGGCTAGCGCTGCCTTGCACAGCGAGGTCTCCAGGGGAGGCGATACAGTTGCCCCGGGGATGTGCCCCGGCAAAGTGTGGGGGGACACCGGGAACACAGAGTACCCGTAGTCCCCCCTGAGCACTGAGGATGGGTTTTAGTGCGGTAAAAATCCCACATACCCCGATCTGCCTCTCCCAGGGCGGTTGGGGACCTTTTAAAGGTTTCCCCCTCGTAAATAAAAAAAAGAAGTACATAATAGACTAAGGCAAAGGCTTTCGTCATTGTAATACTAGCTTACGTCCGCAGCTTTAGCTGCGTGGCATAATTTCACAAACTTTCAACTCCCATATAACTTCTAACGGAAGGAATTTCTGAATACCCTTTTTTAGTGTATACTTCATCACAAAGAACTCACCCTTTAGATTTCATGTCTCCTTTCAGCATTCAGAGGTTCAGTCGTGAAAATATAACATTTAAACAACTCATTTAACCACCAGATGGCACCATACGTCAGATAGATCTGAAAGTGCGTTTCTCATCTGACAACTGACAGGACGAGAATCCTACTTACCTAATGATTGTGCTACTCATTACTTATATTACAAACGTGAAAGTTGTAAGCACAGATATAGATCTATACACATATAGATTTATATACACATATAGATCTATATATGTGTTGGTATGGATGTAAAGATGATAGTTACTCTTTTACGCAATAACTACAATTTACGATAATATAACTTTACTTTTATATACTTATATTACATTTTTCGACATTCATAAGTGCTTTAACATTAGAAATAGAAATAACATTTATTCACATGAAATATGGTACAAAGGGTAGGTTAAAGGTTACAAGAATCACATATTTCACCCAATTTTAGGGCATGTAAATATTAACTTAATTATCTAATTAAGTACTGCAGTTACATTTTAACCACATATTTAACATATCAGCATTTATTTTTCATTATATACATCATTCTTTATTGCACACTTCAAAATATATTACGTAATTAAGTACTAGAATTTATAATTATTTTTCTAATTGTTCACATATATATACATATTATATCTGCATGAGATCGTCCATAAAATCATGTATTGTGTAAAAACATTTTTTAACTAGCCATTTAAACAATGTACTTTTAAATGTATTTGGGGGTAAAGTTTTCCATTTTTCTGGTGTTTTATTGTAAATTGAAATATCATTGATAAATCATTTTCATTTTTTATAGTTAAATTTGTGATTGTCAAAATTATATGGATAAGTCAAATATTGCGCGCACAGAGTCGCGGGCACAAGCTAGTAAAATATAATATAAAGACTATAATTTATGATACTTACTCAACATTCAACATGCAAATTGTATAATGGATACAATTAGCAAACGCATTTTCAACGGTTCCGTTAGAATAAAGGGGTTGCGATCCTTGCAAAACAATGCGAATGTTACCAAACTGGAAATATGTTACAATACTAGTAATTGTGCTCTACTTTCTACAATAAACACAATTTCGCACGCCTCAATATTTATGACACTTTAGTTGAAACAAGGGGAGATAGCGGTACCTGGCTTTCAGACGCAGACATACCTCTATAATATCTATACTTCTATAGCTATATCTAATAAATACAATTTCCATGTCACAATGTTAGTTACCGTACTCCTCCGAAACGGCTTGACCGATTTTGATGAAATTTTTTGTGACTATCCGGTATCTATGAGAATCGGCCAACATCTATTTTCCATACCCTTAAATGTTAGGGGTAGTCCACCCCAAAAAAAATATGCAATACAACGTTTGCCGAGCACAGTTAGTAGATAGATAAAATTTAAGTGTCTGTTCGTATTTCCAATTAAATAGATTATCGCTAAATGCACTTGAAAGTATATGCGGTACTTACAAATACATAGATTTTATTGAATTCATTCCTGAAAGCCACATATAAAATGAAGCCTACGCGAGTAAAACCGCGGAAAATAGCTAGTTAATAATAACCACATCGCATTATACACGACCAAGCATGTTATGCCTATTAGGGACCAAGATCTTTATAACTTCGTATCCAGAATTAAACATCAAAGTTTGCTTCATAATCTTAATTCGCAGACTCTAAAATAGTACAGTGATGATAAAGTATCTAAGGGTCGGCTTTACACGATACATGCGGGTGCGACAATACACTTTTTACTTAACAACCGCATTAATAACTTATTTTTTACTTAACTTGAAGTAAAGTAACCAGCATTACTTAAACTGCACCCGAAAGAACGCAGACACTCTATTGTTTTGCACCGAACTCGTTAATCCGATTATAAAATCATTTGTTTACAGCGAACACGAACAGGAATTGGAAAAGATACGGGCTGCGGTAATTACATCATAAAATTCATAAACCGGGATTAATGAGTTATTTAATCTCCTTTACTTAGCCTAGGCTTTTGTCATGCGCTTGCGTCGGATTACAGGACTCCTGTGTTTATTGCTGTGCCAACACAGGACACAGGTCGAGCCTTTAATAGTTTACACGAATTCTATTTGCGACACCAAAAAAAATCTCGTCATACTTGTGAACAGGTGCTGCTTGTGGAGGCTGGTCATCTCAAGCTACACAATTATACGTAGTATCCATTTCTAGTGTTTATATATTTTTAATCGACCTTTGGGCACTGGAACTGTTTCCATGGGCTTATATTTTTATATGATTTAAATTGTATTGCTCAAATTGTATAATATATATTTTTAAGGGCAAAAACTGAGTTTCTTGCTAGGTTCATCTCAGTAAAAGCAACCTTCCGAACTTGGCGGTAGTATATATAATCCTGTGTAATCATGTCGTACTGATGATTTGAAAGTACTTTGTTAAAAGTCTAATCCAAAAAAGATATTTTAGAATTGTATTGAATCGAAAGCCAAAAACATTTTTATTCGATGAAATTAGATAAAAAAAAGGAATAATGTGTTAATCAATACTTTCTATTTGAATCTAAAGTTTAGACTCTCATTTAAAAACATTTCATACAACCCCTTAACGTATTCGTTAAAGTTGGTAACAAATTTTGCAATTTCTGCATGCAATGTCATTACCGAGGAGCTTGGTTGATAGAAAAAATGACAGTTGTGAACATGTCAATGTTGCCATCGTTGGAACACAGGAAGCGTGGACGACATGATGCCGTAAAAAAAAACTATTTACAGATAAATGATAATGTTTGTACCGGGCACTAATGGTTCCAGCTCGTTGATGTCTTTTGTAAGCGCTTACTATAATTAATGATTATGGTTATATTTATGAAACTCTAATAGCATTTAGACTGCACAGTTATTTATTCAAATACTTTTATTGAGAGCTCGTGGCACAGTTGCTAATGCGCGTATCATTCGATCAGCGAAGTTGAGCAATCCTAAGCCTAGCCAGTAATTGGATGGGTGACCGCTCGAGTTCCCTCCGTACCTCGGAGAGCACGTTGAACCGTCGGTTCCGGTTGACAATTTATCATCTTTGGCAATCGTTACAGGTCAGTCGGAGGCCTAAAATAGTATGACAACTGGTTTCACCCAGATCACAGATTTTCCTCGTTAAAGGGGTTGCGAATGTCAGATGGCAGTCGCTTCGTATAAAAATCAGGTGATCAGCCATATCGGGTTGAATCAAGTGCCGACCCCAACAATGTATTGGATAAGGCCAGGGCGATGATGACTTTTATTGAGATCCGTGGTGGCCTTGGGGTTTGAGCAGTCGCTTGCTACGCAAGGGGCCTGTGCCAATGAGTTTTTCTAAAAAAATCTTATGAACAGTGATTTCACACCACGTGCTTTACGGTGAAGGGAAACATCGTGAGGAAACCTGCATATGTCTGAGAAGTAATTCAATGACGTATGTAAAGTGTCTGAGACGGCGACGGACTCACCATCTGTCACGTTGGCACTTAATCATCTTCGGTGAAAAGTGGGTGTTGTGATTACAACACTTCTGCCTACCCCTTCGGGGAATACAGGCGTGAGCATATGTATGTATGTAAAACTAAATTGATTTTTTTATGGTTTAAAGTCTCTGATCAAAATACCAGGCTCCGTATACGAAATGTGTTACAATCACAAATATTATAATAATAACTCACAGTACAATCATTCAACGCGGAAGGGTTCCAAATGACAGGCTTGTAACTGTATTATAATGCTTCCACTAAACAAAACACAGTTCACACTAAATCCACCCTTAAGCTAATTGTGTAGGGTTGGTTATGACTTGGGAGGTGTTGGTCTACATTGCAGCTGTATTCGCAAAAGTATTCCGTAATTTGATACATATTGACACTCTGGACCCGTTAAGCTTAAAAAAAATAAAATATAATATTTCAGTTATCTAAATTAGTCACGATAACAGTTTACTTATAACTAAACAAAAGCTAATTTTAATTAAGAAATATTGTCACTTCAACAACAAATTAATTAGCTAATTATCAATGGTGAAATTCGTAATATATACAATAGTCACAGATAGCTATTAGTATTGAGATAGCTTCCTAATATCTACATGCATATACGCACGAGTTTCCTAACCTAATAATTGCGTTAGTCAATCAATGAAATATAACATAATATTTCCCGCTAAGTGTCGTCCCGTTAGCGGTCGCAGGTAGCAACAACCCTTTGGGGTGAGCCCCTATTTACTAAGCCCCGCCCTTTACACGACGGGGGTACTAAGACAAGTGTCCAGCAGGATATCTCTCATTCGTTCCCATTACCTCGACGTGACCGCAACCATGGCTCTCTGGACGCCTTACGCTCAGGAATCTGCCCTGGACCTCTCCAAAGCCTCAGTGAAGTTCGAGCGACATTCGCCTCTATTGCAAGAGACTTTAAGTGCTTCCCCAACTCCCGGACACGTGTACCCTCACTACCCAGACTACAACTACTACCCACAAGTGCCGACGGGACAGATCTCCCCAGAATCAGCCGGGAGCTGGTCCCAGTATCAGAGTACGAAGGCACCATCGCCGCCGCAGTCCCCGGAGTTTTATGACATCGACGATTTGTCAGACGACGTGGAGTATCAAGCATTTGAAAGAGATGCTTTGAGAGCAATGGCGGAGAAGAACGGAGGGACCTTACTTGGGAATAACCCACGGATGAGGAGAGCTGTTCAAACGAGCCAGGCCGCTGACGACTCTTACAGGAAGCAGAGAGAGAGGAACAACTTCGCAGCCAAGCAGAGTAGAGACCGGAGGAAATTGAGAGAAGTCCGTCTGGCCTTCCAAGTGACTTACTTGAAAAAGAAAATGGCAGATTTGAGAGCTAGGCTGGCAGCGGGTGTCTGTAGCAGATGTAACCAGATCTGTGAATGCTAATTAGTTGTGTGTGAAATCCATGGATTGCTTTGTGTGTATTGTGTGCGTGAATTAATATAATTATAAGTACCAATTGTATATACGATATAATTTGATTTGTATAGAACTGTAAAATGCTTAATGAAATCTGTAAACTTATATATATATATATTCTGTAAATAGCTTACATAACGATATTTAGTTAAGATTCCTAATTTATTTCTATGTGCAATGTGTGATATAAGCCTCAAATAGATTTTGTAAAAGATCATAATAAAATGTTATATTGCCAAACTAAAACCGTCCTTTCATTATACCCCGAAATTCTAGAAACAATTTTATGATTGTAGGACAATAAATAAAAAATCCTAAGCCATGGCAATAAGGTCTAGAATTCTGAAATGTAATCCTTTTAATCCCTCTTCCATCAATATACCGCAGAGAACTGTTATAAGGGAACAATGCTCCATTTTTATTACAGGGAGCCAATATCTTCCTATTTTTAGAGAATCGGCAGCGGGTTTTATGAGTAAGAATCTTTATGATAACTTTCTGAACATAAAATGCTATTTCCGTCAAATATAACGCCTTTTAATCTTTACTTCTATAAATATCAAAGCTTCAGAGATTTATTCGCCTAGATATCTGGTTCGTAAAAATAGGTAATAAAATTTTAATCGTTATTTATATATTAGCGTTGCCCTTTTATATATTTAGCGTAGAAATTAATTTACGGCTGTCTGTAAATATAATACAAAGTAATATGGTTTTTCGACGGTCTGGTCGGTCTGGACTTATCCAGGGCCAAAACTGGATATATCATTTTAATTTTTATTAAATATTTCAAAGTATATTTAAGTATGTTAAGTACCTCCTTACTCGCATTACTGTGTCCTAACATGGTTATGCTAGTTTACAAAGAAAATATTACGTATATACTGTGATATATATATTAAAATTATGCAATAAATATGTGTATATCATAAATGTACTTTTGCAAATATGTTTTTATTAAATATCACTATTGAAAGTAGCGTGTGTTTTCATTGGTTATTGCGTTAATGTGTGTGCGCGAGAGACGCCCGCAGGCCGCGCCCACGGTTTACCATGCATGCGATAAAAACATAAAATATGTCGAAGTCTCCTTATATTGTATCAAATTGATAGAATTTCGTTTAAATATAAGTAATATTTATCGACTAGTTTCACTATTAATATCAAAATATTTTGTCAATATACAAGTAAGTATACGTTTTTTGTTGATGCCAAAAATAAGATATATTCATTAACACACTTCATTCAAAACAATTTTATTCATAGAAAGCCATTGATACATACATATATATGCTCACGCCTGTATTTCCCCAAGGGGTAGGCAGAGGTGTTGTTATCACAACACCCACTTTACACCGAATTTGATTAAGTGCCAACGTGACAGATGGTGAGTCTATCGCCGTCTCAGGCACTATACATACGTCTTTGAATGACTTCTCAGAAATATGCAGGTTTCCTCACGATGCTTTCCTTCACCGTAAAGCACGTGGTGTGAAGTCACTGGACATAAGTTTTTTTAGAAAAACTCTTTGGTACAGGCCCCGCTGGGATTCGAACTTGCGTCGCTTGCGTAGCAGGCGACTGCTCAAACCCCGAGGCCACCACGGCTCCATTGATCAATTTATTAATTTTTAATGTATTTTTCAATTTAAAATGTATTTTGAAATCGATTTCCCATTCCATTTTCCATATGATTCCAAACTTTTCTAAGACAAACAAGACGTGCTAGCAATAAATATATAAAAAATATGAAGCGTGTCCGTCGCGTGCGCATCTAAATCTGATACCAACTCATCCCGAGAAGTCCTGTGTGACATCTGACTATTATTGTATTCATGTCGTATTATCTCACGTTCCCAATCTTCCAGAGAAAATATGAGCACGCGGCGATTGGATAAACATTGGACTGCTGCTGTCAAAGGGGTGTTGTTATAAATATAATACTTACTGGATAGTATGATAACACTGACAGAGTTACTTCTAAAATTTAAATTTATGAACACACCTGCCCTAACTTTAGAATATAAGCTACATAATTAAGGAATTTACTTGGAGAAGCAGCTTATATTCATGTTAGACAAAAAATGTTTACGTCATCCCAGAAGGGTCTCCAAAGGGGTACGCAGAGGTGTAGTAACAACAACACCCATATTTCACCGAATATGCTTAATTGCCAACGCGACAGAGGGTGAGTCCATTGCTGTCTCAGGCACTATACATACGTCTTGGAATTAATTCCCAGACATATGCAGTTTCAGAAAAACTCATTGATGCAGGCCCCGCTGAGATTCGAACTTGCTTCGCTTGCGTAGTAGGCGACTACTGGACCACAGCCACCACGGCACTGAGTTTTTTGGTATCCTTAGCTTCATCAAACATGGCAAAATTGTTGCAGTTGTTTAAACTGCTTGCTCATGATCAAATTATAAATTTATTTCTTACTTGTCTAAGAAACTTTAATTTGCCTATATTTACCTTAATATTATTAAGAGAAAAGCTTTGTATTTTTGTTTGTAAGGAATAAACTCAAAAGTATTGATTTGATTTTGAACAATTATTTTACTAATAAAATGCTTCGTTACATCCGAGTCAAAAAGACTATATTCTGGCTTTGATGTTAATCGAGTTAAATTTGTAGGTCCTATAGCCTAGTATAACATGCGGGTGAAGCCGCGGGCGGAAAGTAGTTTTGTCAAGCAATTAACCTATAAGTATATCTTAGACAATCTTTACGAGGAGTTCCAATCTAATAATATCCGAATCAACAATCTAAACCTAATAATAATATTTCATTCGTAAGCCAAAGGGGTCCGATCGATCGATGCCATAATATACATAGGTATTACATAAGGGCAACGCAAGGGTTGCGCACAGGGGTGGCACCCTCCTTAATTAGTGGACGTAACCCTTCAAATGCAACGGTCGCTGAGGGGGATGTGGACTTCGGATGAATTTGTTACCGTTAGATTTTCGCTTTCTTTTAGGAATTTTTGTTTGTTTTTATTTATTTATTTATTTTATTTAGAGCCCGATGTGTCCCACTGCTGAGCAAAGGCCTCCCTTCCCTCTTTCCAACACTTCCGATCCAGGGCTATCTCCGGCCAGTTTTTGTGGTAAGCGGCGAGTTCGTCCTGCCATCTTTTTCTCGGCCTGCCACGTCTGCGCGTCGCATTCGGAGGGGTCCATCTTGTTTGTTTTTAGCCGACTTGAAAAAAGAAGTAGGTCATATTAAATCTAGTGTTAGGATTGAAGCAGTTGCACATATTATTGGGTAACTGAATCACTGTTTTGGTGCAAATTTGGTTAAATCCACATCAATATAAACTACCTATTTATATAAATTATACTTTTAGGAACTTATTTAATTACTAGACTGGCCGTGCTCAGCGGTTTCACCCGCGTAGAATTAATTGTATGGGTGTCTGTATATCGTAGAAACTTATTCAAAACCAGTAGCCTAAGTTGCTCCTTTTAACATCAGCTATCAACCAGTGAAAGCCCAGTAAAATTCTGTTCAAACAAACCGACGTACAAATACAGAAAAATCATTTTATTGTTAATTAGAAATTACAAACAGACACTACAAATTTATTTATCTATCTAGAATCGATAAGATAATTTCTGACCATTATAAATTTATCTCTTAAGCCGACTTCAAAAAAAGGAGGAGGTTGTAAATTCGCCTGCATGTTCTTCTCCTGTGTTTGATTAAATTCCTTACTAAGAAGATAATTAACATGCACCACATGCATCCACTTAAGAATTTACATAAAATACCACTTTCCTTCTAAACCGGACTATGTCAAATAATTACATACATACATATGCTCACGCCTGTATTCCCCGAAGGGGTAGGCAGAGGTGTTGTAATAACAAAACCCACTTTTCACCGAATTTGATCAAGTGCCAACGTGACAGATGGTGAGTCTATCGCCGTCTCAGGCACTA
The DNA here is from genome assembly GCA_929442735.1 of Watsonalla binaria. Classification (NCBI taxonomy): domain Eukaryota; kingdom Metazoa; phylum Arthropoda; class Insecta; order Lepidoptera; family Drepanidae; genus Watsonalla; species Watsonalla binaria. The sequence continues at coordinate 277,163 of OV838930.1, forward strand.
TACACACGTCATTGAATTACTTCTCAGAAATATGCAGGTTTCGTCACGATGTTTTCCTTCACCGTAAAGCACGTGGTGTGAAATCACTGTACATAAGTTTTTTAGAAAAACTCATTGGTACAGGCTTCGCTGGGATTCGAATTTGCGTAGCAGGCGACTGCTCTAAGCCCGAGGCCACCACGGCTAGTCAAATAATTACTGCTAACTTTACCTAGCAATAAAATTCATAAAGCGCCTATGTATACACTACCTACGTATACCTACTTTCCGATTGGTTGCACAACACATTGTATACTATCGGATTGGTTGCACAATTTGTTTGTATTGCAATACATATAGGGTTGTGGCACCCCGTGGGGTCACAAATGGGTGTTGCGCAAATATACCATTTGTATTACCTACTATTGTGCCTATTGTAAAAAGGTTGGGTTCGAACGCTGTCGGTCAATAACCGTGCGTTTATGTTTTGTGTCAATACATGTCAAATTTGTATTCTATCTATATATCTTTTAATAATATATTCGAGCATGTTAGTTATTCAACCACGCAATAACTGCTAAACAGATTTCATTAACTTTAGCTCACATACACACTACATCTCTGCTTACCCCTTCGGGAACCCTTCTGGAGAAGCATACTTATTTATTTGTTACCTGGATTTGCACGTAGTTCCTGTTGAATTAATTAAACAGGAATTATTATAAGTACATTTTCCCATGCGAGTGCAGCTGCGGGCGTAAGGTAGTCCTACTAATATTATAAACGTGAATGTTTGTGAGTATAGATGTTTGTTACTCTTACACGTAAAAACTATTGAATGGATTTTGATTATTTTTTACAATTACATAGAATAACAAATAGGCTGTAAATTATTTATAAAGGTACCATGTGAATTGTCCAAAATATAAAGGGATCTGAAATCACGAGCACCCACAAATAATTAATAAGTTTAACTACCTGAAAAGTGTACATACATACATACATGCGTACGCTCACGGCTATACCCCGTGGGGTAGGCAGAGACCACCGTTTGTCTCATGTTACGATCCTTACATACTTATTTCGCTTCATCCACAAGAAATAATAACTTATTACTTACTCTGCAGATAGGTAGTTTGTATATTTATGTGATATGCTTTATGTATGTCATAATAATAAGCTTATTTCATTCAAAGTTAAAACCTACAGAGAATTCCAGATAATATCTACAGCCTGCGAAATTGAATAAAAACTTTTTGCATGACGCCGCTTCGGCGCGGGCGCAGCGGGCACCGACGCAAAAACCCTTTGGTAGATTGCGAATTAGTTGAACTATTGTCAATGTCCCGTTCCACTCGCAGTTACTAGGAAATACGCCCTTTGTCTTTAGCATCCTTTTGTGGTGTGATCCTGAGCAGGCGTTGCACAGACATTTGCATATTGAACAGTTGCCATTCAAATACATCTAAGCGGATTACAATACGGTGTCTTTGAATTAATAACTAGAAAGAAAACCTTTAGGGATTAAGCCAACTATTTCTTGAGTCAGCATGGTTTAGTGGGAACGGTTATATTAAAAGGTGAATCAGCTCCAGTAAAACCATAGTTAATGAACTTGGTTACAAAGGGAATGAATCAACGAAGACAAATCAACCTAAGTATTATCTGTACAGATAAATAAAATTGAAGTGTCTGATTGTAATTCCTAATTAATAGCTATTCATTCAATGCATGTATAATTATAATATGGAAAACTTCATCTGTTAGTCTTCATCTCTTTGTTGGAGCTAATCACGGAATTTCCACTGGCAGATAGCTAACGTAACAAGGAGTACCCAGGGCTAGTTTTATTAAAAAAAATGTGGTTCCACGGGCCAACCGTGAAATTAAAGTTAAGAGAGAAAAACCCGAGGCACAGCTGGTATATTTAATGAATGAATTACTTACTCCCATTTCATATAGGTATAATATTCACATCATATTAGTAGTAGGGTAATCAAATCATGGTTATAGAAGAGTATAAAAATATTACAATGCTTTATACCGCTATTTTATAAGTATAATAATGACTTAGTTATCCAAGTGAATTGCAGTTTAGTATGTGCTGGGGGTCCACCAGTCTGCGGACGTCGTCTGGTATGCCTGCAGCACGCCCCTGCTGCCTTCGCCATGTGAAGATTATGTACTTATACACAGTGTCGTCACGACACGTGTTTCGCACCCTGCACAGGGCATCATCGTGTGGAAGCCTCAGAGTATAGTTGTTTTATTGATTGACAACTAATTCTATTCAATATTCTTAATCACATTATGATTATAAATCTTCAATCTACATAGTATTTAGGTCTGATAGGTACTACAATGCTTCAAGGGTCGCGTGCACTTGCCTACCTGCCGGCTGCATGCAACCCATTGTCTACAATTGTATTGGTCAAAAAAAATATGCCACATAATAGTAAAAAGGTGGTATTTATTGCTATGTGGTTCTTACCGCTTTTTACCGTGTTGGACTTAAAATTCAATAATTAATGACGATAATCTGTCTAGAGGGAAAATCCAATTGTAATCAAAGCTTTTATTTCATTTGAAATGAGAAAAATACGCATACGATATAGTAAACGTTACAACATGTTCCCTAAACCTATGCCGCATTGTTTCTCAGAGTCGCACTCGACGTCGCGTTGGTTTCAAATATACGAAATTGAATTTTATCGTCTATGTGCTATGTATCAATTTACTATGATTGAAGCCTTACAGAGTAACGCGGCTGGGGCATCTACCAGTCAACGTAAATAATATATTAGGGGCTCTTATTGCAATGCTAGTTCAGATGTACGACGGTGACAGACTTATACTCGTCATATACATCTGTCGCATAATGAGAGCATAACTATCATGGCAATAAGATGTTATGGTAAGGCCCAGGAAGAAACGTAATCGATCTCAACAATTCCCACACCGCAAATCCTCAGGTGAAGCACAATGATTGAGTAACGAAACGCAGTTATTGATCCATCTTCACGATCACACAGCCATTGTGGAGACCACCGGCGTGCTTTGTCAACTGTTTATAATACGTCTCTACTCTATGTCCGGTATACGGTTGCATTGACCATTAAGTAATGATGTAGAAAAGATAGATATATTCCAGAGGAATCAGGGCTCCTACCCAACGGTACCTAAATAGGCACATTACAGAATTAATCTATACACCTATCTACATAAATAAAATTGAAGTGTCTGTTTGTAATTCCAAACAAACAACTTTTCACTAAATACTTACATATGAAAGTATGCACGATACTAACATAGAACAACAAATTTTCTCCGTCTGTCTGTTTGTTCCGGGTAATCTCTTAAACGGCTGGACCGTTTTAACAGGACTTTCACTGGCAGCTAGCTAATGTTACAAGGAGTAACTTAGGCTACGTTTATTTAATAAAGCATTAAGAGTTCCGTTGAAATGAAATTAAAACTACGCGGGTGAAGCCGCAGGGCACAGCTAGTCTATAAATACAATCACACCAGTGCCATTTGGCTGAGATCTTTCTACTGCCTCAAGCGGTCGACAATGTTTTGAAGTACACGCGGAATTGCGACCTATTAAGAAAACCTGCAAAAAATAATATCGGACATGATACAATTATCTTTTACGGATATGGCCGGCTAATGTCACAAAGCGTCCGCGACAGTTGGGAGATTATTCCCGGTCCGATGAGTCCTAATGACTGGACTGGACATGCGCATGAGTTGCTAAATTATGATATTCCAATACCGCTGGTATTGTGGCGACGTCTTTCAAGGTAAACCGTTAATATTTCTGTCCCGGACGTTAATATGAGAACTGAATGCGATTTGTATGTCGTCTGTTACAATTGTCCAAGATTTGTATACCCCTTTCATTACTTTGGTAAAGGTACCTTCGCCGTAACTAAAGGATTGTTGCCTATTCATACCTGAATTGACTGTATTTTTTGACATCTATCTATCTATATACAGTTAAATAAAATTGAAGTGTCTGCTTGTAATTCCACAACAGTTTTTCACTAAATGCATATGAAAGTAAGTACTTATATACGGTACTGACCAAAGAAAAATATTCTAAAAAAATCTCTGTCCATCTGTCAGTTTGTTCCGGGTAATCTCTGAAACAACTGGACCGATTTTAACGGGACTTTCACTGGCAGATAGCTCCTGCTACAAGGAGTAACTAGGCTACTTTTATTTAAAAAAAAACATTAAGGGTTCCGCGGGAATGTAATTAAATCTACGCGGGTGAAACAGCTAGTCTTCGAATATTTCATATTTCTAAAATAATAGCAGTGATTGTAACTTTATGGTAATTATCGCGTTGTTAGACCACTACCTAACCTTTAGGGACCCTTGCGAGAATACGTCACCCTTAACACAATTTTTAGGCATTTTTTTAATACGCCGACTGCTTTTTTATGAATATTTTTTTAGTAAACTCATGCTTGTATTATGTCAATGTGCTTTCAAACAATCTAATATTATCAATAGCATAAATGTATTTCAAACTAACTGTGCAGTAACAGTTCATTTCATGTGTGACTATGTTTTTTTCAACAAAAGTAGCCCAAGTTACTCCTTGTTACATTTGCTATCTGCCAGTGATAGTCCCGCAAAAATCAGTTCAGCCATTAATTAATGGAAAAATAATTAAAAATTGGTTTTTCTACGTCGGTACCGTATTTAATTTATGAAAAGCATTAGTGATGCATCTAGTGAAAAGCTGTTATTATGGAATTTCAAGCACACATTTCAATTAAATTTTTCTGTATAGTTGTATAGATAAATATCCACTAATCGATTGCTTATCGGATAAATACCGAGTTGTTTACAAGTAATTAAGTAACTTTACAACTCACTAAGTAATCACTTTATTTTGCAAGTTTTAATGCAAATGACAGCTTGGCTAAGCTTTATACTCAGGCCTAACATTAGATAATTGTAATGTTAATCGCCTACGTAAATAATAATATGAAGTACAATATTATGTTGTTAGCAAGACGTTGAATAAGAGAAAGGGATAATATAAATTATTTTATTTTCAAATTAGAAATCATTTTTACTATTAGAATCATTAACTTAATTTTTTAGAAAATATACATGATTTATTCAGTCTAGGCACTTATGAACGTCGAAGAATTTACCACCGGTTCAGAAACTAGCCTTCTGAGAAGAAACGACAAGGATCTTGCTGGGCAATGCTGACATCTTGTACGTAGATTTCATTACAGAATAAACAATTGTTAGGTAATTATAATAAATTCGTTTAGATTACATATTGTATATGCATGTGTATAAAAAGTAAAAACAAAACCAAATATTCTTGACAGAAAATTATGATTACATACTATGTGATTGCCACGAGCTACTTGTGCAGATTTAATTCTTTAAATATTCATAATTTTATGTAAACCTCGGTTGAGTTGAATCTATCATAGAGAAACTATAAAACCATACCTATTCTTTGGAAAATCTATCTAAAGACAGTTCGCATAAATATCTTTACAGTATTAATCTTAGCGAAAACAACGTTAATATACAACGGTTGGTAATGCGTAAACCTCATAAAGCTAACATCATTTAATTACATAACCTCCATTAAATCAATAACATTGCATTCTTGTTTACAGAACACGATGCACCCACCGCATACAGCCAGCCAATCAGAAGGCACCATTCACCCCCGGCTCGTAAGCCCCGCCCACCAAAGGACTCCGGAGCAGACCCTACAACCACTTTTATTCCTACTCCGTGTTTCGTCATAACCACACACAAAATGTCTCTCTGGACCCCATACGCCGATGACACAGCGCTCGACCTGTCAAAGCGTATCAAACAAGAACCGTTTTCCAACTACAGCGTGCCAGAATACAACGTGACAAACATTGAGACAACACAGTGTCACACAGTGCAAGACTTTACGTCGTATCAAGTGTATCCCGGGCCTATATCTCCTTTATCGTCGGCAAGTTCTGCGTTTGAATATTATAATTCCACCCCTCTGTCACCACCTGAATCACCGCAGTCATCGAAAAGACCTTACAGCTCGATTGATGCTGACTATTTATCTGACGACCCAGACTTCCAGGCATTTGAAAGAGACGCCTTGAGAGCTATGGCTGAGAAGAACGGTGGGGCATTACTAGGCAACAATCCACGAATGCGTCGAACAGTTAGAACCAGCAATGATGTATCTGATGACACATACAGGCGTCAGAGGGAGAGGAACAACTTCGCAGCGAAGCAGAGTAGAGATAGACGGAAGCTTCGTGAAATACATCTAGCTTTGAAAGTGACGTATTTGAAGAAAGAAGTGGCTACTTTGAAAACGAGGTTGAGTCAACGAGTTTGTGTGAGATGCCAGCAAATGTGTTTGTGTTAATTTTAATCTTTAGTTTATAAGCAAGTAATGTACAAATTAGTGGGTAATAATTTATGTACTTAGTTGTAAGTATTGTGCAATTGTAATGATAGGAATGATTCCGTAAAGTATAACCTCAAAAAGGTTTGTAATTAGGCCGTTTACCATTTCGATAACTTCAGGTGATATTAAAATGTAACAAGTAATACTATAGTGAATTTATTGACTGACTGTATCTAAATATAATAATCATATTTCCTAATTAATATTACTTATTTATTTTATCTATGTACCCTCATTCTGACTAATAAAATCATCAAACAAGCAAATACCCGCATGTCCTAACGCACAATATAAAGGTACGCGTACAAGCGTAGCGATGCTATTTATTAGCTATATATTAATAAAAAAAAATTGACATTTGATAACTGGTACTGTGTTATCTATGAAAAAAAAAATAACTAAAAGGGAATACTGAGTTTTTTGCCGTTATTCTCTATAAAAGAAATCTTCTGAGACCGGCAATATTTATTATGTATTCTTTGTCGTGTTCATAAATTGAATATACTTAGTCAAAGTGTAATCAAATGAAGATATTTTGGATTAATTACTTAAAGCTAAACCAGATTAAAAGAGGGATTTGCACACGAAGCTTAGTCACCATCGTCCCTGGCCTTATCCCATAAAATGTTAGTGTCGGCACTTGATTCAACCCGATGTGGCTGATCACCTGATTTTTATACGAAGCGACTGCCATCTGACCTTCACAACCCCTTTGACAAGTCAAATCTGTGATCTGGGTTAAACCAGTTGTCAGACTATTTTAGGCTTCCGACTGACCTGTAACGATTGCCAAAGATGTTAAATTGGCAACCGGGACCGATGGCTTAACGTGATCTCTGAACACGGAGCGAAGGGTTGAGGGTAGGGATAAGGTTGCTTAACTTCGTTGATCGAATGATATGCGCAATAGCAGCTGTGTCACGAGCTCCTCCCTTCGCCGTCTAAAAAGATCACGATATGAGCGGAATCTATACTAGGTATCTTTATATATAAAAAGGAATAGCTGTTCGTTAGTCTCGCTCTACCAACTGCGAGAGACCATGTCGGAAAAAAAAAAAAAAAGTTAGTCTCGCTATAACTTGAGAATGGCTGGACCAATTTGGGTAATTTTGGTCTTGATGATGTAAGAAAGTTCAGGGAAGGCTTAAACGCTGAAAAACATAAGTAATAATAATGGAAAAGGTGATAAGAAGGTTCACCGGGTCAACTAGTTATAATAAAAAAAGTTGTCACGGCGCAACCGCTGAACCAATTTGGCTGTGATTTGTACTAGAGAGAGCTTTGACGCCAGGATTAGATACAGGTTACTTAAAATCTACAACAAAGAAGTCGCGGGTAGAAATTAGTAGATAACAGCCTTGGGTTTATTAAAATAAAACGCATTCATCCTTAATCTATGTGATAATATAATTCTACTAAATACAATAAGCTACATAACACACTAAGCCTTCTGTTTGACGACGTGCGCTAGATCATATTTGCCGCGCACGCATTTCAGCTTTACACCGGGACAATCTTTTAATCTGAAATAATAAAAAGGTTGTTAAATCGTTACAAAGGTCTCTAGCAAACGTTTTTATATAGCGCCTACACTTAATAAGCAATTTTTTTAACACAAGGCAAAAAAAAATATTATTGTAGCATTAAATTCTTTAGAATTTGTATTCGTAGGTGCTTTACTGTGAAGAAAGACATGGTGAGAAAACCTGCATGTATTTAGTTTAGAGTTGTATCAATAGTACCTAATTATTTTCAGTACAAAATAATACATAAACAAATAACACATATTTGATCACGTCTGTATTCCGCGAAGGGGTCTTTTCACCGAATTTGATTAAGTGCCAACGTGACAGATGGTGAGTCTATCGCCGTCTCAGGCACTATACATACGTCTTTGAATTACATCTCAGAAATATGCAGGTTTCCTCACGATGTTTTCCTATAATAATATTATAATAAATTACCAACAGAAATTGTAAACTTGCCCTTCAATAAATTTAAAGAGACCATCAAAGCAGTTTTGCTCAAAAAAGGATATTATACTGTAAGTGATTATATTTGTGATAAGGAACCCTGGGATGTATCTTTGTCGAAAAATTATTGTAAATAACCCCATTGGCACTGTACTTTTGCTACAATTAATTAATCTTAGTTTGATCTTTGCTTTGACTGGCTGGAATTTGCCATGCTCACAAATATTTGTAATATTTTAGTTATTATATTTGACAATTGAGCATTTGTGCTGTGTCCATGGGCTTATATTCATGAGATATAAATACTGTAACCAAAAACATTGTATAATATATATATATTTTTTTAAAAGAGTAATTGTTGAGTTTCTTGCCGGGTTCTTCTCAACAAAAGCTACCTTCCGAACCCGGTGGTAACATTTATAATCATGTATAATGTATTTTGTGTCCTTCTGACGATTTGAGACGGCGATGGACTGCCATCTGTAACGTTGGTACTTAATCATCTTCGGTAAAAGTGGGTGTTGTGATTACAACACCTCTGCCTACACCTTCGGGGAATACAGGCGTGAGCATATATATGTATGTATGAATGTCAAATACAACAGAATCTAAGAGATTTGAGCAATTAGTCTTACCTGCCAACCCTAACCAGAACAATGTTGTGCTCTTGCAAATTGTGCCCTATGCCCGGTATATAAGCCACCATTTCCTTTCCATTGGATAGTCGGACGAGCACGCATTTTCTGTTCGCGGAGTTGGGCTTCTTTGGTTTCTTAATAACTGTTTTGAGGACTACACCCTGTAAACAGACAGTTATTACTTGAAAAAAATAATCAAATGAGATTTTCCTTAATTTCCTCTGCTTTATCAATTTGTGTCTAAAGCATATAAGGGATATTTAATAGCATATTCAAAGAATATCATAATCTCCCTGGCCTTATCGCATACATTGTTAGGGTCGGCACTTGATTCAACCCGATGTGGCTGATCACCTGATTTTTATACGAAGGGACTGCCATCTTACATTCGCAACAGTTTGACGAGGAAAATCTGTGATCTGGGTTAAGCCAAATTGAAAAAATATGTCATATATCCAGTTTTACCCATTTTTTTTGCGGTAGAAGTCAATGCGAGTTAAACTCTGTGCGCTTTTAATCACTTAGATTATAACTGCCAAATTGTGTTTGTTTAACATAGGATTAAGTGACATAAACTACTTTCGGAATATTAAAATATGGTTCAGGTGAGACCGCGGACTTGAGTAAAATTCTACATATTATGCTTTAAAAATGTATTTAAAGAAGGATGAAAAGAGTTTAGTTCTATAATGCGGATCAATGGTAGTGGACAGCATACCTTAGCGAATGGATTTCCATTGAGTGGGTTCCTTGACTTCCTGAACTTGATGTGAGGCCCAGACCTGTGCATCTGTGCGAGGGAGGCCATCGCTCTGGCGACCAGGCCTGGGGGAGACACGATGGAAGCTGGCGCCTGGATGGCTGGTGCTACAAATTAATTACACTTTATCTTTTAGTCATATCACGAGCTTTTAAGTTGAAGGAACACATCGTGAAGGAACCATGTGTTTGACAAGAAGTTCAGATCCATATATAGTACCTGGAAAGGCGGATGAACTCACTTCATATTGGTAATTTCTCAGTCTTCGGTGAGCTCGTGGTACAGTTGCTATTGCGCATATCATTCGACCAGCTAAGATAAGCAACTCTTACCCAAGCCAGTAGTTGGATAGATGACCTAAATCCTCCGTGAAGGGTGTGGTGGCGGGATCATATAGGTAATTATTTTGAACTGGTCAGGTGTGCATACGGTCTAGCCAATTCAGCAGTTTATTGGCGTAATGATCATTGAAGGTATACAGGTATACAGATCCGTGGTGGCCTTGAGAATTGAGCAGTCGCCTGCTACGCAAGCGGCGCAAGTTCGAATCCCAGCGGGGTCTGTCCAATGATTTTTTCAAAAAAACTTATGTACAGTGATTTCACACCATGTGCTTTACGGTGAAGGAAAACATCGTGAAGAAACCTGCATATTTCTGATTAGTAATTCAAAGACGTATGTATCGTGCCTAAGACGGCGATAGACTCACCATCTGTCACGTTGGCACTTAATCAAATTCGGTGAAAAGTGGGTGCTGTGATAACAACACCTCTGCCTGACCCTTCGAGGAATACAGGCGTGAGCATATGTATGTATGTATGTATGTATGTACGGTGCTTAATAATCATAGCGCTGGCGAAGTCAGGGGTAAAAACCAGTTGAGAATATTGAAAACTGTCGCGCACACGCCAATAGGACTAATCTATTCCTGCCATTTCTTCACACCATCAGCTCCTCATATCCCGTTACAAATGTAACAAAACATGGCAGGTGCTAAACATATCTGAATTAGGGATTAGGAACTCGGATTTAAACATCAAGACCAATCAACAATAAACTCTAATTCAACCCAATACGATTGAAGTTGTATCAGGCAATTTTTTTGATAAGGGCGTGACGAATCTAAAGGGCTGTAGGAAACAGTTATGGACTTTGTGGTTTCCAAGTATTGTAAAAGTTTGGAGGCGTCCCGGGTATTGTGTCAATTGTGTGACGACGATTTGATGCGCATTGAACTGTGGTCGCAGTGGAGGCTGTGAAGTGCTTTGATTGACATGTACCCGTTCATATTCTTTCTTATGACGTGTGGGTTACCGCATTGAGGCATTCTGTTATTGTATAAGGTCGGATAAACATGTTATAACTATATTATTAGCTGTGCCCGCGGTTTCGCCCGCGTTGATTTAATTTAATTCCCGCGGAGCCCTTAATGGTTTTTTTAAATAAAAGCAGCCTAAGTTATTCACTGTAATGTGAGCTTGTGACAGTGAAAGTCCCGTTAAAATCAGTCCAGCCGTTTTGGAGATTAGCCGGAATAAAGAGATAAACAGACCGTCAGATTATGGACAGATGGATAGACAGACAGACAGACAGAGAAAAAAATTAGTTTTTTCTATGTTTGAACCGTGTATACTATTTTATGCATTTATTTTATTTATCTGTATATATGCATAGATATAGATATGCTCACGCCATCCCAGAAAGGTCCCCGAAAGTGTAAACAGAGGTGCTGTAACAACAGCACCCACATTTCATCGAATATGATCAAGTGCCAACGTGACAGAGGGTGAGTCCATCGCCGTCTCAGGCACTATACAAACGTCTTTGAATTACTTTTCAGACATATGCAGGTTTCCACACGATGTTTTCCTTCACCGAAAATAAAATTATTTATTCACGTGGATAAATTACCAGCAGTTCGGAAAATAAACTCACTCACTCACTCATCAGCTTTGTGCCCTCTTATATATTCGATTGGTTTGCCCTACAAATAGTAGCCAAATAGGGTTTGTAGACGATGATATGTATAACGTGCCTGATTCATGTCACTTCCATACATTTTGTATCGCTTCGTATCGGTGAGAGAATGTTACTAGGCCTCCAGAACAGATATATTTACTTATCACAAAACATAAGCTAGGATAGTCCTTGGTCTAAAAAGTAGCTCCATCTCTTTCTGTAATGCGGATTTAAAACGGGAGGGAATTATAGATCTAATTTGGCCTAGTCTTCGTTTAAGACATGTTTGTAATAAGGAGGATACCATTTTTTAATAATGTGAGTTTTTCTAATGAAAGACAACAAAGCCTAATGCGACTGAATTTTAAGGAGACACATTCTAAGGGCAGTTTTTTTGTTAATTCCATACCCAATAACGGTGAAAAGTGCGAAAATGATATTATCCGTGTAATGATTGCTTCCAAAAATTCTCGAAAAGATAAGCTCTTGCGCATATCATTCGATCAGCGAAGTTAAGTAACACTTACCCAAGCCTCCGTGCTCCAAGTTTCCTCCGTGACTCGGAGAGCACGTTAAGCCATCGGTCCCAGATGCCAATTCACCATCTTTGGCAATCGTTACAGGTCAGTCGGATGCCTAAGAAAGTCTGACAACTAGTTTAACCTAGATTACCCATTTTCCTCATAGAAGAGGTTACGAAGGCCAGATACTGCCATCTGGCGCTTCGTATAAAAATCAAGTGGTCAGCCACATCGGGTTGAATCAAGTGCCGACCCCAACAATGTATGGGATAAGGCCAGGGAGATGATGAAATGATACACGAAGTACCAGGCGGACATAACGGACAAAGAGTTAATAAGTTGATTGCGACTAACATGGAGCCACATCGGGTTGAATCAAGTGCCGACCCCAACAATGTACGGGATAAGGCCAGGGAGATGATGATTGCTGCCAAAAGTAATGTTTCTAGCTCGTGTGGTTTTCCTTCAATGGGCACTCAAACTTCATCAATAGCTTCAATAGTTTTGACTACAAACATGTCCACATTTGCAAATAACGCGCACACAGCTATTTTATTGAGTGGGTCGTGGGACCGCCCTGACCGACACTTTCTCATAGAAAGCCGATCGATCCATCCCTATCGCTTCACTTCACTACCTCCTTACATTTATTTATACGACAGATATATGGGTTTGTAAGATCTTGTGAATGAGAAGGTGTACGTGTTTATTGCATACGCTGAAAATTTACTTCAAACACTTTCAGTTCTAGATTGTCGTGATTCATAGAATCATGCAATAAGTCCGATATATTATGTACAATAATGTTATGTATTATATTTTGTAAATATGATTACTTTTTTTTCTGCTTTGATACTCCCGCACTTGGTGAGATACTGATTATTTCTTTAAAAGTGCAAGTCTATGCTCAAAAGGTTCTTGAAAGGGGTAGGCAGGGTGTTATAAAACGTATGTTTAACTATGGAAGGTCCATCGCCGTTTCGGACACATAGTTACAAATTGGAGGTGAGATGGGAACTTGCGTCGCTTGCATATTAGGCACGTTTGCATGCAAAGATAATCTACACAGCAATCCCTCTGGCTTGGACTAACATAAAGGATAATAGAAATATCTAAAGTTCCTTTAAGAAAATCATAACACATTCTTCTGAGAAATTATGAATTCTTAAACCCTACGTAATATTCGGGCAGGATTAAGTTATTTATAATACATTCCAGTTACTCTCAGCGACATTGTGTAAGTCTGACAATTGCGAGGTAGCACAATGATCTGATAAAATTGTTAGTTTAACACAAATATGATCTTTTGGTGTAACTCTTGCCCATTGTGCTGTGTCCGGGGACACTGGACGAATATGAAATGTGTCCGTCATCTGCGCACAATGCCCACTATTAGCGGATTATAATCCGCAAAAAGAGCAGGTACTGTCCGGTGGGGTGTGGTGTAACCAGTGGCTGCAAGCGATACTAATTATACACCACACACCATTTTTATACATTACTAGCGGACGTCACGCGGATTCACCCGCGTGGTTCTCATTCCCATGGGATTACCGGGATAAAATATAGCCTATATTAATCAGTGATATTGCAGTAATCAAATAGTAAAGAATTTTAAAGAAGAACTTTTAAAATCGATCCAGAACTTTTTGAGCCAATTCGTTACAAACACCCATACAAACCTACACACATATTACATATATTATACTCTGGTTCATAGAACTTTCAGTATAGTACCTGTGGTACCTTGTGGAATTGTTAACTGTAAAACGTAAATATTTTCCTGACTTGATGAAGAACACAATGCTCTAGTAGTTCAAGAAAAGTAGTAAAATAATAATAATAAGTTTTAGTACATTAATTCCCCGTTAGTAATTTAATCGACTTTCGCAAGAGCCTTACCGGGGCCTTAACTGGATAAATCGCGAGTTTATTTCAAACCCTGTGCGTACAACGCCGAAATTCTCTTTCGGATGAGTGCAATTTTCTTATGTTGACCAAACTGTTAATTGAGTCTATAATGCATTCAGTAAACGCCTGTCTCTTATCACATGCACCACCAACATTGGCTTGTGTTGGCCACGTTGGCAGATGCAAGTCCCATGTCCCACGGGACAGCGGTCACCGATGATCCCAAACAATAACATGTCCAGACGTGCCTGTACCAATCTACGGGGAGTTGGACATTATTGCGTTTGTTATTTTATAAGCAACTGTTGTGACTTCGCAGAAACTTCCGATCATTCAGGCTTCGACGAAAATATTTGCCAATTAAAATACGTATTGTGTACTTTATTTATGAAAATGATTGGTCCTTGCTACTTTGCTTTGTACAAAAATGGACCCAAGTAATCCATAGAGAACATATACCATATATTTCAATGTAACAATCACAAATTCAGAATGAACCAGCTAAATTCTAATGCGTTCAATTGAATCTTAAATCCGTAATTGTGGAGAAATAATAGCTACACCGATGAACAGACATACAAAAATTACTTCATGAACGTAATACGATAACATATAGCCTTTATCCAGCATATACCTATAGCGCTAAATCATATAAATAAGGGTCCTGTTAAACTTAAACTCCAATTACAACATGATTTAAACCAAGACTAGACCAAATTGGGGCTAAAACTATGTCTATCCCTTTTGAAATCCGTATGACAAAAAGAGATGGAACTTTTAAGCCAAGGAGTTATAATAGGCGATGTTTTGTCAAAAGGGTTAAATTTAAAGTATCGATCATCAACGAAGATAGGAAGCACACTAGGATCAATTCTTGCAAATCCTTGAAGGCCAAATTTCTGGAAACACAATTCCAATCTAACCACAATCAATGTTTCAATGAGTCCATTGAAGGATGCTGAAACGTTCAAAAGGCTCCAAATGAAATGGCCAACGTTCGACAATAGCACAAAGGCGAGGTGTGAAATGTGTTGGACATAGACGGAAGATTAGATCGCAGATCGCAATTGGTCAGTGGTCGTGTGCTGACTCATCGCAACCCCTTTACGTATGGTTGGCAGAATTACTTCGCGACATTCACAAAGGCTGGGAGTTACGATCTTTACTTATGGATGTTTGAATGTTCTGTAATACAATAAAGTACCACATATAGCTAAAGATAGAGCCGTGATGGCCTTGAGGTTTGAGCAGTCGCATGCTACGCAAACGACGCAAGTTCGAATCCCAGCGGGGCCTGTACCAATGAGTATTTCTAAAAAACTTAATGCAGTGATTTCACACCACGTGCTTTACGGTGAAGGAAAACATCGTGAGGAAACCTGCATATTTCTGAGAAGTAATTCAATGAAGTATGTAAAGTGTCTGAGACGGCGTGGACTCACCATCTGTCACATTGGCATTTCATCATCTTCGGTGAAAAGTGGGTGCTGTGATTACAACACCTCTGTCTACCCCTTCGAGGAATACAGGAGTGAGCATATGTATGTATGTATTGAACATGTCAATATACGTAGGTATTAATCGTGACATATACGTGTGTATTACACTAAAATAAGTCCCAAATTCTTGGTGTTACTATGTATGTTTAAAATTGACGTGAACAAGAGTTGAAACAAAACTATAAAGTAGGAAATGGGACAACCAACAGTTTTTCCCGCCTTCATCAAGTAATACCGTTATAATCCTAAGACAATAGTTTTTTAATGTAATATTATCTCGTGTTGATCCACCGCCTTGTTTGCTGTCCTTCCCGGTCCCTGAGGAGTTAATCCGGCACGCGGAAGGGTTCTAAACGACAGGCTTGACAAATATTATTTTTGTCCACCATATCACTACGACAAAATCATGGAATTATAGCCCTAATTTCAAATTCCTTAAGGTTTAAATTCGCTAGCTACGGAAGCAGATATCAATCTGACCAGAACATTTAAAGGCTTTTGGGGAATTATGATCTCTATTACATAGGTGCAAAGGTTCAAATTGTTTGTGTATAAATTGCAGCTGCAATAGATAAGTACAGATGTGTTGCATTAGTATAGTATATGGCAAGTTTCACAGTTATGGCAAATATCTAATATTATTATTTTTATTCTAGTTTCTCTTTCTCAGCCGAGGCCGGTAATAAATGATACTCACGGGTCAAGACCAAGTGAATATCATTGGGATGGATTGTGTCTGGTATTAGTTGGGTCTTATATTATTATTTTTATTTTTATAAGTTGTCCTTGTGGCTTTTGGCAAGTCAATCAAATACTATTTGAATTTTCTATGTAATATTATAGAATTATATAAGTTATACAATATACTATAAGATATACAAAAATCATGAAATACAAGCATATTGAGAACTTTCATGAATATATTCATAATCTGGGCATTTGGAAATTTGCAATGATATAATTTTTTTTGTAGAGCTGTAACCAAATATAAAACATAATCTGCCTTTTTATAAAAAATGGTTTAAACCAAGACTAAATCAAACTTGGATTTAATCTATGCCCATCCCTTTCGTAATCCATATCAGAAAAAGAGATGGAATTACTTATAAACCAAGGATTTTCTTAGGTAATGTTAAGGCAACATGCAAATTTTCTTTAAAGTTGATTAAGTGTCAATATGATGGATGGTGAGGCCATGACCATCTGAGACGTCTTTGAATTACAGGTTTCCTCACATTTTCCTTCATTGTCGAGCACATCACACTCAACTGCATTAACTTTTTAGTAAAACTCTGAGCACAGACTGAACACAGTAGAATTGGAATTTGCATGGCTTGCATCGCAGGCCTCTACACAATAATATGGCCACCATGACTCTGTAAGCCTTTAATGTTTAAGGTAATGTAGGAACAATGCTAATGGTTAGTAAAGGTTAATAAATCATTCATGGGGAAACTGTGTTCATTTCTACAATAAAATCCTACAGTCAATAAACACATTAAATTATGATAAATTTAAAACACATATTAAAAGTGTTCTGAGGAAGAAAGCTTTTTATACATATTTGGATTACATAAATGATAAAGACATCTGGAATTAAAACTCTGCACAAGTAGCTCCTGGCAATGACATTGTATGCAAGCATGATATGTAAATCAATTGGTGTTGTTTTTACTTATTATTTTTACACATGCATAAAATGTTCACTATTGTGAATAATATCTGATGATTTTTTAATAATTATCTTTCTTTACTAAGTAATGAAATGTACATGATGCCAGCTGAGTTTTTTGCCGGTTATTGTCAGAAGGCTAGTTCCCGAACTGGTGGAAAAATCCTCGACATTCATAAGTGCCTTACCAGGGCCTAAGCTGAATAAATAATTTTCATTTTCAATGAGAAATTTCCTTAAGAAATAATAGTGTACAAGGGGCCTATCATCAGTTTAAGCTGATCGTATTAAGAAGTTCCGAGCTCTGATATTTCACTTTTATTCCGTAAAATTAAACGACATAGCTAGGAATAATAATTATAAGCGCTTAATACGAGTTGCTTAAGCGATGATAGTTGCCCCACCGAGTAAATTCGTGGTCTAGTGTATGAATAAAATTAAAGTATTTTTTTTAGACACTGGATACGAGTTAGGAGCCAAATTTTTACTGATGATAGTTTTTCGTTAACTGTCTTTAGTCTGCTTGTTTAATGGTTTTAATTACCTTTAAATTGTATACATTGCGCTTTTATTCCAGTGGACAGCAGTGATAGTCCTCTTCGAATAAGATTCATCTGAAGGAAGAAAAAGGATATTAAAATGTTTAGTCAACAAAAAACCCGATTTAATTTTACCACACAACATAATAGATACCTTTAAAATTGTACCAATAAATGGTATTTATAATAAAAGAAGCTGAAATAAATATAAATAGAGGTTACGGAATTTATAACCTCACTTTTTGACATCAAAACAAAGGTGTTGCATGCACAAAATATAATATCTTTATTTTGTGACAAAAAATCCAAACATTTTTTTTGCTCCCTTTATTTCTTTAGATTGAATATTATTTTAACCACAGATTTAATAAATCTATCGCGACAGTTAATTCTACTAAATTGACGTCTTTATAATAACTAGCTTTTACTGCCATCTAGAAACTGATAGAAGAACTATTTTTATTACTGTATTTGTACTTCTATTTCATAACAGATGGCGCCCCCGAATAATTTTTTTTTTTAATTCAGAGTATATCAAAATTATTTCCATTTATGCAACAAGAAACTCAACCGCCCTTTGAGCATAACACGGATTATAAAAATTGACTTCTAAATAAGACATAATAATAAGTGCCTAGTATCTGATAAATTCACAATGTCGCATAACAAAGCCAAAAACTTCCATCTAACTCGGAAAGATTCAAGTTATAATAATGATTTACCTATTCACATTCCCAGGTAGAATAAACGGGTATCAAATCCGGATAAGAGCCTAGCACTTTCATATACTTTTGTAACATTCTTGAGAGTAAAAGCGATTTATTTTATTTCATGCCTTCTCTCATTTCCATCAACTTTCAGCACGTCTTGAAGTTTGCGATGTACATACTTAGGTACTTAACTCAATGCTATGAATAGTAAATTTTACTGGCAACGTGGGAGTGATAAATGATGAGCTTCTTTCTTTTGAAATATAACGGAGGTAGTTGGTACTTTGAAGAAGTTACAAAGGTGTAAAGTTAAATTATTAATAATTACGGTTTGTGACAGTTACAAGGTTTTGTGGTCCTTATTGACCTTAATAAATTTTTAAACACTCATTATTCTAAACTTTAATCCGCGTATGATCTTAGCATGATAATGATATAGCCTTCGATAAATGGATTATCTAACACTAATATTCCTGAGATTGGCGCGATCAAGCAAACAAATAAAAAACCTCTTCAGCTTTGTTTATTAGTATACTAATATTTTTTATATTAATATGATGTTAGGTGATACATTATAATGAAACAGAATATAAATCTGGTTCATCGGTTTATTTCAAAAGGTATTTAGAGAGGGCAACATTGTCTCGCTGTTATACACGTATCTCGCATATGTACGGCTGCCGGCGATGGCACCAGTAATCCCTCAGCCCTAGGTTCCTAGCGTCCAGGCCCGCGCAGTGAGGCTCAGCTGGGTCGTTACTATGGACAAAAATACTCTTTTTATATCATCATTACATAAAGGTTGATTTAGAAATGTTTTATTGTGAACGGAAACATCGTGAGAAAATCTAGGCCCTAGGTTTCAACGTCGACGAAATTCGTTGCGTATTAGCGTGACACCGTAATGCGTTGAGCTACTACAACCGACCTCCGAATAAATATCAAATATTTCGTACGCGTTATGACAAAGCTTATACTGGCTAATTCCCAGACATCCATGATTTTGGGGTAATCAGGTATAGTACCTGCGAGGTGTACTTCTCGCATCCATCTATATGAAATCAATTTTTCCAGACGGCTTCAGGCATATCATCTATGTCATATGTCCTTAAAGATATCAAATTAAATATTTCAATGTTACGAAGCATTCCGCTGTAAGCGCTTCGTTGTAAGCGGGTGCGCAAGGGTTCTTGGAACACCAGAAGCTATAAATATCACGTTGCTGACCAAAACTATTCAACCATTCTTGATGAATTCTGCTGCGTTATTCTGTAAGGTTTCTCAGAGTCGAACTCTGCGTCGAGCGTCAGTTTCAAGTTTACGAAATTAAACTTTATCGTCTCTGTATTATTTATTAATTTCCCCCCCCCCCTCTCGGACGTCATCCAGTTAACACGCTTTTCGACTAGTGCTTCTTAAAATAAATAAGTAAAAATAGTGCCAAGCATAAGTGTAGCCAAAAAATTTGCTAAAGTGATTCTTGTACAGCTGGACTATCGGAGTGAGTAATAATCCTAGTTCCTACAGGCTAATCGTGACGTGCACGTTAAGTTTTATAATTGATTGAGTACTGCGACATGCTATAATACTCATATTACTTTTTAAGATACCCTCATATTCCTTTACATTTCTGCGCCTCGCTGCTGTATATAGTAAGCGCCTGATCATTAATTAATCGCAAAGACACAAGTTTGGAAAATTTACTTCGCTACGAGTAAGGAAAAAATGTCTGTCCAACGCTCTCCCCCGTCTCTGGTGTTGACTCCATCACCGATACAACACTGTCAATCTGAACCCTCCCTATGCTACGAGCAGCCTGAAGCAGCCCCCAGCACGAAGGTATCCAGTAGAGCCTGCCGTAGTAAACGTAAACATGAAGACTCAAACCTGAGTGACTTTATGTCGGAGATGCGCTCACTCTTTAAGGACTTTAAAGAACAGCAAGAAATACAATTAAATAGAATTTGCTGCACAGTGGAAGACATAAAAAAACAAAATCTAAGTATCCAAAGTTCGGTAGAATATTTAAGTGAAAAATATGAAATGATTAACCAACAAGTAAATAAGTTAGAACAAGAGAGACAAAAAAATACTACATATATACAAATTCTTGAGCAAAAGCTGGATCTATTTGAGCGTCGCTCGCGCTCAACCTGCTTGGAAATTAATAATATTCCTTACTCGGAAGGTGAAACCAAGGAAGTATTACTGGAAAGAATTATACAAATCGGGAATATACTGAATGTAACGATTGGTCTACAACATGTTCGTGACATATTTCGTACTCAGTCTAAGGATGATAAAAACAGAACCATAATTGTTGACTTAAACAGTGTTCTATTGAAAGAAAAGGTTATAAAATCTTACAAACTGTATAATAGGAACAACCCTCGACTGTCTACTGAACATCTTAAGTTAAAGGGGCCTGCAAAGCCTATATATATAGCCGAAAATCTAAGCAACAATATGAAGAAATTATACTTCTTAGCTAGGGACTTTGCAAAAATTGCTGACTACAAATATTGTTGGATTACTAACGGGAAAATCTTTCTAAGAAAGAGAGAAGGTGACCCACTTATTCCCATAAGGACTGAAGCAGACCTGGCTCGCCTGAAGGAAAGAACTCAATGACTACAATACTATCTGTCTTTTTTAAATTTATTTCTTAGTTATTTTTTGAATAATACTTTAATTTTTAACTATCACATTCCTGAGACTGTTTGCGTTGTATATGTCATAATTTATTGTGCGTACACTCATCCTACAACTTTTGTAAGATATACACAAATACACATCTCCACTCAACATCTCTATCACCAACCACTCACATTTATTAAGTTCACCAACGTTCAATCTTACAGTGAGACTAGAACAATATTTACTGTTATACTGTTCTATACTCCGCCCGATTAAGTAAAATGGATAATCAAAATCTATCTGACTATATTGGTCGTATATCTGCTTCTGATTCCTATATCTGCTCTCCTGAACAATGTATAACGTTTGTTAAGGATCGCCAGAAGTCCCTCTCTATACTACATGTTAACATACGAAGCATAAAGTGCAACCATGACAGTTTACTTATATTGCTTCAGCGAATTAATATAAACATAGACTTAATATTGTTATCCGAATGTTGGCTGAGTAAAAATATAAGCATCCCCCCTATACAGGGATACCAGGTATCTTATTCTAAGTTTAGCAACCAAAACGATGGGGTCGTTGCTTATGTCAGATCTGGACTAAACTATAATTGTGAAGAGGCTGACCTCGATGATGCAAACTGCCTCGTACTCAATTTCTCAAAATCAATGGCTATTGTGGCAGTATATCGCTCCCCAGCAACTAGAAATATAGATAACTTCACTACGAGCCTGGACTCTCTGCTATATAAATTACGCAACCATGATACTATTGCTTTAATTGGTGATATTAACATTAATATATTATCTGATGATGGAAATTTATCCACTGACAGCTATCTCGATTTGCTTGCGTCTCATGCTCTACTTCCAGCACATAAGTTTCCGACTCGACTATCTAGCTGCCTTGATCACATTATGATCAAAAGTAAGTTACTTAATGTGACATTAGTACTAGACTCATATATTACAGACCACGCTCCAGTCTTCACTTCTATCACATTTAAAGAGAATAATTATGATATGAGACACACCGCAAAGCGTACAAATGAGGTTGCAATATGCAGGGAGCTGGAAAGCTCTGATTTCTCAGTCATTCTCGCTACTAGAAACGCAGAAGAGGCTGCTACTGTGTTTGTAGATATTGTTTCTCGTATAGTCGATAAGCATACAACGATAGTGAATATATCGTCAAGGATGAAAATTCTGAAACCTTGGATGACTCCCGGACTATTACGCTGTATCCGCCACCGCGACAAAATGTATAAGAAATGCAAAAAAGAAGCGAATAACATAATCTTAAATACCACTTATCATCGCTATAAAAACTTTTGTAACAATTTGCTTAAGAAAATAAAAAGGGAATATTATAGAACAGAATTTAAAAAAGCTGAGCAAAATCCTAAAGCTACATGGAGATTAATACAAGAAACAGCTAATATAAACATGAGGAATAATAGTCCCAGTCAGTTGCTAAACAAATTCTCTGACCCTGTAAGTGCGGTAAATGTTGTAAATGATTATTTTTCAAACATTGGTTCTAAACTCGCTACAAGAATTGAATCAGAATCCCATACGCGGAATGCACAATGTATTGCTTATCCGCCCCCCACAACACTGGCCAAAGTACTATGGCACTTTATACTACTGATAATATCGAAGTTCATAATATTCTGTTGGGATTGAGAAACAGTACTGCTACGGGTTGGGACAACGTTTCCACTGCTATTTTGAAATATTCATCTCACACTATTGTACCTATTTTAACGCACATATTTAATTTGTGTATTTCTACTGGTGTATTTCCTAAGGTATTCAAAAAGGCTGTGGTTATCCCCGTATATAAGAGTGGGGATCGGGGTAGTATCGAAAATTACAGACCAATCTCTGTGCTATCTTCCCTCTCTAAAATCCTTGAAAAAATCTTAAATAAACGGCTTATACATTTTCTGAATAAAAATAGCATCCTATCCCCTAATCAATTTGGCTTCCGTCCTGGTAAATCTACTACAGATGCAGTATCGACTTTAATTGATACAGTCATCCATAACTTTAATACTAACACTAAATCTATTGGCATTTTCCTTGACCTATCGAAGGCATTCGATACTATCTCAATCCCCAAACTATTAAATAAGTTAGAATTATATGGAATTAGAGGAATTGCCTTGGATATGTTTACTAGTTACCTCTCTGACCGATCGCAGCAGGTTAAAATAGGATCCCATTTCAGCTCAGAATCCTATATGAGTTATGGCGTACCCCAGGGCAGTGTGCTCGGACCTACCTTGTTTCTGGTATATGTCAATGAATTGTGTAGTCTTTCTATTCCCAACTGCAATATAATGGCATATGCTGATGATACCGTGCTGCTGATCACCGGTCGCACTTGGGAAAATGCTCGTAAAAATGCTGAACTCGCCTTACACATTATAATGAATTGGCTAAATACCAACCTCTTAACTCTAAATATCAGTAAAACCAAATTTGTACCGTTTGCTACACGTAAAGCTTCTCTCCCTAAATCAGATTATACATTACGAGTACATAGATGTTCAAATCTAAATATCAATATATCTAAAGTGTGCGACTGTGATACCATCTCTAGAGGTGATAATATCAAATACTTGGGTGTTGTTGTTGATTGCACTTTGACTTGGAGTTCTCATATTGAGCAAGTTGTATCTAGAGTTAGAAAAATGATATACATATTCGCAAGACTTCGCTCTGTTGCCGATTTTAAGACACTAAAGACTATATACTATGCCCTATCTCAGTCTATCTTAACATACTGTATTTCAATCTGGGGTGGTGCTGGTAGAACACTGCTGCTGCGATTGGAGCGAGCTCAGAGAGCGATTCTGAAAGTTATAGCTTCTAAGCCGCGAAGATTCCCTACGCAGAAGTTGTATTTGTCTTGTGAGGTCCTCACAGTTAGGCAACTATTTATACTTTCTGTGATTCTACGTAAGCATAAAGAAGTTAAGTTTGATGCCAACATACTAAAGAATAAGCGTAGATCAGATTTGGTTTGTAGGTCGGTTCCCTGCAAAACTATATTGGCTCGTAGACACTTCATTGGTATAAGCAGTCTTCTCTATAATAGGATCAATGGAAAGTTAAATATATATCCGCAAACTATGCATAAGTGTAAGATATCCGTTAGCAACTGGCTCAATTCTTTGTCATATGAAGAAACAGAAAACCTCTTGAATGTTATATAGTGATAGATCACTACTGGTCTCAATGCACTTCACTACCAACTCAATACACACGTCACCACACCGCATCACACCTCACCATACTACACCACACCACACCACACCACACCACACTCACTAACTCGTATACGCACTCTTACTCTATAGACTATTGTTTAAGTAAATTCTACGCATTTCAAATTAAATTTAAAATCATTTTCATGTTAAAATATATGCAATGTATAGTATCTTTTATATCTATGTTCCTAAAAAATGTTTATATTTGGTGGGCATAATGACTGCAATACAGTTGAAAAACTATCCGCAGTTGTTATAGTTTATCTATTGTCTGTAATAATATTTTCTGAAATAAAAATTATTATTATTATGTACAAAGATATTCTTTGGTCTCGACCGAGGTCGGTAGTGGAGAACCAGGTACGGGCTTTTGCCAAGTAGACTGGTTCAAGTGTGTCAGTGTGATGAGAGTGAGGTAAGACTATGTGATTTGTGTCCCGAATGCGTGTGGTTGTGTGTCTGCTTGTGTGCTGTGTAGTGTCTGGGGTATGTTTCGTGTGTGTGTTGTGTCTGGGGCGTTCAGGAGCATGAGTGAGGTTGGGTTTAGGAAACGGCGGACTATAGAGCATGTGTCTATGACTATTGATTTTTGCATGGGGATGTATGTTTTTTCATGTAAGTCTAATATTTTTAAGGATGTATTAAGGGTTTTCGGTATAACGCCCGTGGAGGAAATAATAATAGGGATGATTTTAACTGTTTGCTGATGCCACATCTGTTTAATTTCATCTGCTAATGGTATATATTTTTGTATTTTTTCTGTATGTTTCTGTTTTAGGTTATGTGTATTAGGTACGGCAATGTCTATGAGATAAGTAGTCTTTGTAGATTTTATAGTAAGTGTGATATCAGGTCTGTTGCTGAGGATAGTGTGGTCGGTAATAATATCTCGGTCCCAGTATAGTTTTGCTTTATTATTTTCCAGCACGTTTTTTGGTTTGTATTTGTAGTATGGTGTGTATGTGTCGAGTAGTTTGTGTTTGAGTGCAAGTTGTTGGTGTATGTGTTTAGCGACGTTGTCATGGCGGTGTGTGTATTCTTTATTGGCTAGTGAGCTACATCCTCCTGTAATATGGTCTATTGTTTCTGTCTGTTGGTGGCATAATCTACATTTATCAGTTTCTATTGCTTCTTTAAGGATATATTTAGAGTAGTTCCGAGTTTTAATAACTTGGTCCTGTATTGCTACTAGGAAGCCTTCAGTCTCTCCAAATATATTCCCTTTCGTGAGCCAGGAGTTTGATGCTGTTCTGTCTACGTGGTCCTGATCTAGTTGGTGTGGGTATTTGCCGTGTAGTGCTTTGTTCTTCCAGTGTTCTATTTTCTGTTCATCTTTAAGGATTTTAGTTTTAGGATCAAATTGCCTATTATTTAATTGCAAAGGAGTTCCAGATTGTGGTAAGTTTACTATAGCTTTATGAAGAGCACTGTCGCTGGCCTTTCGTATGAAATATGTTCGCAGGTTGTCAATTTGATTGTAGTGTAGGTTTTTTATGTCTATGAACCCACGGCCTCCAAGTTTTCTTTTGAGAGTGAATCTTTGTACTGCTGAGTGTATGTGATGTATGTTGTGTTTATTACTTGTTGTCCTAGTTGTTGTGTTCAGAGCATCAAGCTCAGTATCAGACCATTTCACCACTCCAAAGGAGTACGTCAGGATGGGGATGGCGTATGTGTTAATGGCTTTTACTTTGTTTTTAGCAGATAGTTGTGTGTTAAGTATTTTGTGGAGTCGCTGCTTGTATTTAACTTTAAGGGTGCTTTTTATTTCGGAATGACTTATCGACGTACTTTGCTGATATCCTAAATATTTATATGTTTCTCTGGATTCCATGCTGTCTATTCTTCCTCCTTGTAATTCTAGTTCGAATGTATCTGTCCTATTGTGCTGGCCTTTGGTTATGCTGTTTATTTTACATTTGTTGGTTCCAAAGCTCATTTTTATGTCTGTACTGAACTTTTCTGTTAATTTGAGTAGATGGTCTAATTCTTGTTTGTTAGCTGCGTACAGTTTAATATCATCCATATATAGTAGGTGTGTAAGTTTAGTGTTGCTGTCTTTATCAATAGTGTATCCGTATGGTGTGTTATTAAGGATTCTAGAGAGAGGATTTAGGGCAAGACAGAACCATAGCGGGCTGAGGGAGTCGCCTTGGAAAATTCCGCGAGCTATTTTGATTGGGGCTGTACTGAGGGTCTTTGAATTGGTTTTAAGGTGTAATTTGGTCGTCCATTTTGTCATTGCCTGTTGTAGGAACTGTATCAGTCTATTGTCAATTTTATATATTTTTAGTACATGTAGTAGCCAAGAATGAGGTACACTATCAAAAGCTTTTTGGTAATCAATGTATGAGTAGTATAAATTTCTTCGTTTCTGTTTGACTTGGTTATGTATTTCTGCGTCTATTATTAGTTGTTCTTTACAACCTCTTGAACCTTTACTACAGCCTTTCTGTTCTTCTGGTATTATTTTGTTTGTTGTGATGTGTGAGTTAATTTTGTGTGTGATGATGGATGTTAGTAGTTTGTACATAGTGGGGAGGCAAGTGATAGGTCTGTATTTTGCTGAGTTTGTTGTATCAGTATCTTTCGGTTTCAAGTAAGTGATACCCTGGGTTAAGAATGCGGGTATCTCTTCTGGGTTTAGGATGAGATTGTTCAGTGCGTTTGCGATGTGAGTGTGTGTCGAGGTTAGATATTTAAGCCAATAATTTTGGATTTTGTCGGGGCCAGGGGCCTTCCAGTTTAGTGTTTTGCGAATTGCTTGTGTAACATCGTCTCTTTCTATTGTAAATTCTGGCATTGAGGTTATGTTCTCCATTTCTTGTTCTTCTATTTGTGTCCATGATGAATGTGTGTTGTGTTGTACTGGTTTTGACCATAGGTTTTCCCAGTAGTTTTGAATGTCTTCTATGTGTGGGTGCTGTGTAATTGTAATGGTTTCTGTATTGAGTTTTTGGTAAAACACTCTTTGGTTGGTGTTGAATAAGATGTTGTCTGATTTTCTCTGATTACTTTTCTTATATCGATTCAGTCGTTTAGCACTTGCTTGTAGTTTTTGTTTATTGGTATCTAGTAAATCTACCATTTCATCTGTAGTTTTATTTTTAGGATTAAGTTTCTGTTTTTTTCTTTCTGTGAGGTTTCCGTTTAGGTACTGAGTAAGTTGTCCTATCTCTTTTCTTAACGCTGTGATCTTATTTTCTATTCGTCTTTCCCATTGCGGTTTCTTATCTTTATTCATTATTTTAGTTGTAAGAGAAGCATTATCTTGTGGTCTATTAACATGTTTTGTGTGTAATGTTGCTACTGTAATTGCGGCGCAATATATGACTTCATGTATTTCTACTAATGTGGCTGTTTCCTTAGATTGCAAGTGTTTGTCTACTAGTCCATTGACTATGTTGACGGTTTTAATAACCTGGCGAGTTGTTACTATTTTAGGAATGGTAGGTCTATGTATTGGGTCTGTACCAGTATACTTAATAAGCATTTCTGTAAAGGTGGTTTCGATGTTGTTACAGAATAGGGTGTCTGTTGGTCGGTTTGTTGTTCCGGTATCTTGTGTTTGCATATGTTCATAGCTTTCTAAGAATTGGGTATATAGTGTTGTATTAGTTTGTGAGTTTTGTGTGGAGTCTTTTTGTTGTATGGATGGATCTGTAATACGTTGTTGTGTGTTAGGTGTCGGTATGATTGAGATGTGTTGCTCTGCTAGTGAATCGTTTGTATCAGTTTCATTACTTGCGGCTGTGTTCAGTGTTGATGATATTGAATGTTTTATGCGTTCTCGTTCTGATTCTGATATTCTATTGTTTCTGTGTATGACCCTTATTTGGTCTGCAAGTCGCTGTTCCGATAGATGTGATAAGTCCGGGTAATGTTCTACGAATTTTCGATGAAGTAATGGTCTCCAAGCGGTGAGGTCTGTTTCACAGATTGTGACCGTGTAGTAGCAACGGAGGAGCTCTGTGTTAATATCATTAGTCCATTTCATCCGTTGTCTACTTTTTCCGGCTAGGGTGGTTGCAGGGAGCATGTCCTGCAAAACACTTCTTGCCGGTGTGTTAATGATGGTTGATGTTGGTAGTGTGTTGTGGTCTACGCGGGTCGGTGGGTTAGTTTGCATGGCATGCGTAGAGCTAGTGATGTCACTTGTGGGCACAGGAGAGGTAGCAAGAGCTTCCTGTGCAACATCGAATGACATTGGAGATATTGTGTTGGATCCGGATGATGGCTCATAACGGAGCCGGTAAATATCTGGTGACGAGCTAGGGGACCGGAATAAGCTCTGTGTGGACGATATGGGTGATGTTGTATGTGAGTCGTGTGTTGGTGCTGCAACAGCTGTTGGCTGGGCAGGTCTTTGCGATACGGTGCCCCCCCCAGAATACGAGGGGCAGCCCAGGCCTGATGGCCCGGGGCGGGATTCTCCCTCTCGGGTACCCGCCTGGGGTAATTCTCTGTTTCTTAGACGCATCGCATTTTGGCTTTACTATTGCTCCGTTGGTCATTGGTTAGTGTATAGCGTAGTGCTGCCAATGTCCGCCCCTCACGTGGCATCAGATGGTCGAGCCGGACGTGGAGTTAGGTTTGTGAGGGGCTTATTATTATTATTATTATTATTATTATTTCCTATGAATAGAATATCGCGACTGTACCCGAATCAGGGGAGTGCATTGTATTTTCAAAGGGGTAAGCAAAAGCATAAATATTAAGTTGAGTATGTATGGCTAATTATTACATACCAACTAATTAGGTTAAGTAATTACATACTAATGTGGCGCGTAAGTACATACGTTTTGGTATATCACAAACGGTAAGTACTGCTTATCTGCTTATAGGTATGGTATACACGCCCCTGACCCTCAAGGTAACCAGCAGCGGGGAGCTGACTCCACCTTGTAAGCCCCCTTGATCTTACCTGAAGCCCTTCCCATTGTCTCCAGCCCAGATGTGGAAGTCAGTCTCGTTAATATCCTCACCTGGAAAATAAATAAGTGGATAAAACACTTGAATGGTGTCAGTTAATACAGTCTGTTTGTTTGTGTAACTACTTAGCGTTGAGCAACACATGCTCGTTGTATTGGATTAAGGTTGACGCAATTATCCTGGGCCGATAACTTTATTTATTACTTGTAATGTACTGATGTAATAAAAAATATATTGATGTGGAAACACCAGTGATCACGGCACGTTACGTTTATCTCTCAGATAATCTGCGACCCGCCCTGACATAGCTCTGAGATACGGATTACGGAAAACACTGACTTTCTATACTATCTATATCTTTACATACAGAGTAATCAAATTAAAGTGTCTATTTGTAATTCTAAAATAACAGTTCTTTTTGCAAAGTCCATACGAAATATAAAAAATATCTCACAGTCCATCTTTTTGTACCGAGTAATCTATGAAACGACTGGATTGATTTTAATTGATTTAACAAAGGCACCGATGAAATTAAGTCTACCCGGGTGTACCCACGGGGCACAAGTAGTCTATAAAGGATATGGATTTATTACCTATAACCCTATCGGAGTTCAACGCCTGCATGATAGCAATAACCGCATCAAGAACCGTAACGTAGTTTCTAATAATGATGCGACAAAATACTTTTGTATGGAAATGCCGGCTTAAATTTATACTATTTAATACTATACTATGACAGGACAGTGTATATAACTTGCCGTCAACGTTCTTCCATTGCTTGTAATCATCGTGGTTGTTGATGCCGAGCCACACGAGCAGTTTGTACTGAGAGCCCACCACGCTGGGGTAATGCATGCCCCGGACCAGCCTCTGGATGAACGAGAACTCCTCCTGTGACATTATTTTTTTCGAAAGGTGTACAATAGGATCTCCCGTTAGATATTCGGTGATGCCTGACTGGGGACTGTGCCTCTACCACACAGATGATTGCAGTCAGACAATCCTATTTTTGGTGCGGTGAGTAAGGTCACCGGTGCTCCGTGGAGGGGTGGAGTATGAGTGAAGTCGTTGTGCTAGCAATATTTTTCATTATGTTGCCATAGTAAAGTTTTTATTAATAAGAAAGGCAGCACGCGAGTGACTTGGTGTTGCAAGCATTCAGCTGCAGGAGCCGCTTGCCATCAGACTGTACGCTTATTTGACACCTAAATAGTTAAAAAAAAAATCTCTGTCGATATAAACAATATTAATATAATCATATCTGTGTCATGTGTTTTTAACTATCTGTTTTTCTAGTGGTTGCACTACTGCGGAACACGAGGTCCGAGGGCAAAGTGGTATTGGGGTTTTCCATTTGTAATTTCCCAGAATCCAGAGTCTGAAATAGTACCCAGTTAGTGGAAATACCCTCGCCCTCTATTTAATAGGACTTTAATCATAGCTGGTCACACCCACACATGACCATATGTGGGTGTATTGCAAGTGACTGATTCGTTGGTCTAGCAAGTGTACCTGCCAATCACGAGGCCCAGGGTTCGATTCCCGGGTCGGGTTAAAAATAAGTATTGGGTTTTTCTATCAATAAATTCACAATAAATGCCCGGTTGGTTTTGGAAGTCGGCGGTGTTTCCACCCCCGTGCCCGGGCGCACGTTGCACCGTTGGTCCTCCGCCTGACCTCTCGGACTATGACATCGTACTAGCCGCCGTAACCGAAATTCGGTAGGAAACCATTATTTTATTATTGTAAGTACACTTGTCTACCCCTTCGAGGAATACAGGCGTGAGTGTATATCATACCTGCGTCTTAGGCACCGCTAGCTTGGCCCCGCTCTCTTGACAACTGTCCATTGCTCTGTCCCACGTCTGGGACTGATACATCAGCTTGTACCCATGACCAGTGGATTTATTTATTATGTACCCTGTGGTGAATTGAACATGGATTATATAAAAAATATATATTAATTTCAGCTTCATATCGTCACAATATCGATCCGGACTTGAGAAGAACAATGAAGAGTCGAACTTCACCGAAGTGATCCTATATATAAGGGTACCGTTTTCCTATTGAAGTATATATTATCATCATAGTAATGTGGGCTAAACTCGTTAGTTTACTTTCATTATCGTAGTAATTAAGACCTTAGTAATTAAAATAGTCCCAAGGGCATTACTATGAAGGAAAACGTTAGGGTTCCTAGATAAGTCTGAGAAAAAATCCGGACACATATATGAAATCATTTATGAGAGGTGATCTTAGCCTCTCGGTATCTTCACTATCATCGTAAAAAGTGGGTGTTGTAACACCTCTGTGTCTTTCATAAAGACCCACATGAAAATATATTAAGTTCTAGCTGTGCTCAACGGTTATAACCGCGTGGAGTTAATATCTTGAGTTATCCGCCGAAAACGATTTTTTTTTATATAAGTCGCCTACTTACCACCTCGTAACATTAGCTATATGCCAGTGAAAATCTCGCTAAAATCGGTCCAACCGTTTCGGAGATTAGCCAGAACAAACAGACCGAGAAATTTCTATAAATTGTTTTTATTTTTAATAGTATATATGTAGGTATAGGTAGAATAAATTGTTGTATAAAAACGGTCAACATGTCCATTAATATATAGTTTATGGTAACATATTTTAAAAGCACAGCTTGTACTAACATACCATAGAGAAGGTGATAAAATAAAAAAATAAAATATAAAAAGCTCACCGTCGGGTGCTCCGTGGACACAAGCTGCTACCAATATACAAATAGCAACACTGACCGAACTGAAATTTACATAAACAACCAAATAACAACACACTATGTTCTCCACACGACTTTATACGTATAAATCTGTGTTAATTTAATGCTGAGATAACAGGTGCCATCATGAGCTATGAGCGCTGTTAATTAGTGGGGATAAGATAACTAACTATTGAAAATTTTATATTTATTCAGTTTAGGCCCTGGTAAGGCATTTATGAATGTCGAAAATTTACCACTAGCCATCTGAGAACAACCGGCTAGAAATTCAGCCATTATTTGCCAACATATTTGTTCATGACGCTCCATAGTATACCAAAAAAAAATTACTCTTGCACATTTAAGGTCAGCGCTCATAATTAGACAGGATAATATTTTCAATTCTGATCAAAAGGATACGCGTTTCTAACATCCTATTGAGTTCCTACTGGGGGTCTACCATCATCGGTTTACGCAGAGCGTTCTAGAACTCTTAGCTTTGAAGTTTCATTTTGTGTTACAAAAATTAAACATCAAAGCCTAGAAGTTAGCAAGACGTCACAGCTATCACGATGATAGTAGGCCCCCTAGTTTACTTAGGTTTATTCATCTTAGATTATTTTGTTTATGTGAACAGACCGTCACCAATCTTGTTGATCCAAAATTAACACTGTTGAAACACAAACAAAAATCTTACCTGCTCATTTTAAAACCTTTGAACTTTAACAGCTTTTAATAATTCTCAAAATACGAGAGATTTTTTAGGAATTAACTTTTACGTGTCGTTTGAGCACAAGCCACAGCTATAATAGACGGGACCGGTTTGATATGACGGACAATGTATTGTCAATAGATGATGACAGAGGTTATCGTGCGTACTTCCAGCGAACGGTGCTTGGCGATGACTAATGCTTGAGATAATGTGATGTATGGGTTTTAAATATGCATGCACTGTTTTAAAAGCATTGATTTTTTTTATCGTGTAGGGCTGACACATATACAATGGTTTACATAAATTACGTTGATTATTATTGTATTGTGCGGGCCAGAGGCCCTACCATGAGCTCTTATATCCACGACAGTTAGACTCATATTATGAGACAGATGTATATAACGTGTATACATCTGTCACTGTCACACAGTGGAACTCTGATGGCAATAAGAGCTTATGGTAAGGCCCCTGGGCACAAATATGTGGCAACATAAAGACATGTTGTTGACAAAATCCGAAACAAAGGTGTTCAGACTTCGTCGAACTCGGAACTCAACCTATGCTACAGATTAAGAAAACCACTGCAATGGAACGCGACCCCCCACTCGATCTCGTAGTTCGATATTAATATTCAACGGAACGCTCTCTCTGAATCCGATGTACGCCTTTTTAAATTGTAACTGATATGGAATAAACAAAATTTACTACAAAGTCCTGGATTTCTCCCTATCTGGAATCCAGCAGACATATGCTGACGCCTGTATTCCCCGAAGGGGTAGGCAGAGGTGTTGTTATCACAACACCCACTATTCACCGAATTTGATTAAGTGCCAACGTGAAAGATGGTGAGTCTATCGCCGTCTCAGGCACTATACATACGTCTTTGAAATACTTCTCAGAAATATGCAGGTTTCCTCACGATGTTTTCCTTCACCGTAAAGCACGTGGTGTGAAATCACTGCACATAAGTTAGAAAACTCATTGGTACAGGCCCTGCCGGGATTTGAACCTGCATCTCACAAACCTCACGGCCACTACCGGCTCTAGTTTTAAGAAATAAATTTTCTTATTGTGGTTTTCAATTAATCAAGAAAGAGATATAGACTTTTTTGGGGTTGATCACTCTTATTACTTACGGGTTAAAAATTGCATTAACATATGCACACAGCCGTGTCGGAAGAGTTTGGCAACAAAAACCGCGACACCGAAATTTTATATTAAATTAAATTCGCAATCAAAACCGTGCGTTGAATATAAAAATACAAAACCATACATTTTCATATAGTTTTTATATAAATAAATAAGAATCACATATATCACTTTTTTTTTAAACATGGCATTTGACACTTTCACACTGTGATAGTCTTCAACTAACCATAAGCATAGAAGCCGTGACCAGCACCATGGCCACCAAAGAACAGTCCCGTCCCGTAACCACCATAAAAAGTCCTGAACTGATTCACTTCCTCATCTTCCTCCTTCTTGTCCATCGCTCTGTAATGGCTCTTCTCAACGTGGTTCCTCTGCAGCGGTATCACCGTCAAATGATTGTGTATTGGTATCAATATTGGGACCAACTGATGGGTTATGTTCCTCCCATGAGTCTGCGACACCAAATGTTGGTTAACTGGTATCACGTGAAGATTTGGCACCAACAGTTGGTGCTGTATTGACTGGACTGTAAGAGGATAGTTGGGTCCTTTCTTCTTGCGCACTGAGACCACGGTGGGTTGATGGTATATTGGCAGAAGGACTGGTACTCTCAGGAGGGAAGGCTGGAGGTCAGTGGACCGCTTGGAGAAGTAGAGTGGTGAGGGGAACACCTGCCACGGCTGGAGGAGGAGCAGAAGAGCTAGCACTAACACCATCTGGAATGTGACACAATGTGTTTTATAATACATATGCTCACGCCTGTATTCCTCGAAGGGGTAGGCAGAGGTGTTGTTATCACAACACCCACTTTTCACCGAATTTGATTAAGTGCCAACGTGACAGATGGTGAGTCTATCGCCGTCTCAGGCACTATACATACGTCTTTGAATTACTTCTTAGAAATATGCAGGTTTCCTCACGATGTTTTCCTTCACAGTAAAGCACGTGATGTGAAATCACTGTACATAAGTTTTTTAGAAAAACTCATTGGTACAGGCCCCGCTGGGATTCGAACCTGCTACGCAAGCGACGCAAAAAAAGTAATATAGGGGGGTTGTTCTGAACTGGCTTACACTGGAACTAAAAACAAACTTTACACTTGAATAAAATATGGTTTCCTGGCAAAAGTTATGGTTATGTTTTAAAACGTAGGTACGTAGTCAAAGCTCGTAAAACTAATGGAGCTAAAAGTTAAATAGCAATTGTATTTAAACAACCAAAACCATTTAAGTTTAATAATTAAAGAAAAACCGGACTTGATAAATAACAGAATGGAAAGGATTACGTTCCGTGTAATAAAGGAAAGTCGATTTTATTTGAAAATTTTTTCACTAGTGAACTTGTTGCTAATCCAGAATCCTTTCATCCGCATACTAATGAAGGATCGTTGGTCCCGGCCACAGGTCCCGGAGCTCATTCGGCACTAATGAAACCTAACTCTTTGTGTCTTTCATCCCGGCCGCTTCCCGTGGGATGTACACTTCAATAACCTTTGCTATGGGACATTTTGGTTAGATCATAAAGGATTTTTACACGATGACTTGAACAACGAGTTCTATACCTTATAATAAAGGAACACTTATTCCTAGAACGGTTCCTAAAGGGTAGGCATAGGTGCTAAAACACCCACTGGTCCAAGACTTGTTAGGCGAACACATTCTGCACAGGGCATCCGTAGGTAAAAAGCTAATTTATACAGATGAATAAAATGGAAGTGTCTGTTTGTAATAACACTAAATGTATATGAATGAATATACGATAATGACATGAAAAAAACAATTTTTCCAATTTTTCTTTGTCTGTGTGTCAATTTGTTCCTGCTAATCTCCCAAACGGCTGGACCGATTTTAGCGGGACTTTCACTGGGACATAGCTTATACTACAAGGAGTAACTTAGGCTACTTTTATTTCAAAAAGCATAAGGGTTTCGCGGGACACCCTTAAACCTACGCGGCTAAAACCGCAGGGCACAGCTAATTAAAAATATAAAAACAAAAAAAAAATATTTTCGTCGCTAAACTTACAATTAATTTTTGAGTACACTACACGTAGTTCGTATAAGGTCATTAAACCTTTTAAGGGACTTAAAAAAGGAGGAGCTCGTGGCACAGTTGCTAATGCGCATATCATTCGATCATCAATGTTAAACAACCCTTACCCAAGCCAGTAGTTGGATCGATGACCGCCAGAGTTCCATCCGTGCCTCGGAGAGCACGTTAAACCGTCGGTCCCGGTTGCCAATTTTACATCTTTGGCAATCGTCGGTCGGAGGCCAAAAATAGTCTGACAACTGTTTTAACAAAGATCTCAGATTTTGCTGAAGGCCAGGGACATGACGTTTAAATTCATACGTAGATAGGACTAATCGAAGCCCAAGAAAATAGCCCAATAGTCTAGACCCTAAACGTCAGTCATGCCGGTTTCCACGCAATGTCAAAAAGCTTGCGGTATATCATCATCACTTGGTTTCTAGGAAAAAAAACACATTTTAAAGCTTGCATCGTTTGCTTACTCAAACCACTCTACCACCGTGGTTCTTCCTTGCATTAAATAAAGTAATATTTATGAATTTTATGGATAAACCAAATCTGAATTGCATTGTAAAACATAGCGGCGACATCGTTACTTGCAAGTTTCCAATTAGCTTTTGGAATAAAGTCCTAATGAGTTTAGTCCTAAAAACATTGTATAACCCATGGCTTGGCGACCCAAGTGGATCAATATGTAATTAACATAACTAGTGGGTAAGTTACGTCTCCCAGATTCAGTTACAACTTCAGCGGCGCGCCGTCGAGCAACAACCTGCATTATGTATGAGGGCGTCGATGTCCCATCGATTAATGGCCGCAAAACTTAGCGGGCTTCTCTTAGCCTGGGATTAATATACTTGCCGTGTAATCTCAGACATGTATCACACTTAATTATCATGTCATGTTCTTTTCAGGAAGATTATTATGAGATTACTTTGACACTGAAAAAGAGGCGTGGTGGCCTTGAGGTTTGGGCAGTCGCCTGCTACTCAAGCGACGCAAGTTCGAATCCTTTCAATTTCACACCACGTGCTTTACGGTGAAGGAAAACATCGTGAGGAAACCTGCATATTTCTGAGAAGTAATTCAATGACGTATGTAAAGTGTCTGAGACGGCGATGGACTCACCATCTGTCATGTTGGCACTTAATCATATTGTGTGAAAAGTGGGTTTTGTTATTACAACACCTCTGTCTACCCCTTCGGGGAATACAGGCGTGAGCATATGTTTGTACTTTGACACTTTGGAATTCAACGACACCTAGACTCGGAGAAAGTA
This sequence comes from Watsonalla binaria, assembly GCA_929442735.1. Taxonomy (NCBI): domain Eukaryota; kingdom Metazoa; phylum Arthropoda; class Insecta; order Lepidoptera; family Drepanidae; genus Watsonalla; species Watsonalla binaria. Next base: position 314,534 of record OV838930.1, read on the forward strand.
TAATGATAACTCATTTCCAGTTTCACCAAAATGCCAATGATATCGTCAATGTCAAAACTTTATGCGTATCCTACTGAATCATTTTTCTTATAGGTACACAAAATTCGAAGACCTGATTGAAATCAACGCACAGCCTAAACCGATAGTTATAGAGACATGAAATTTGGAGGTGTCTTGGTAAGGTGTAGGTATCCACTATGAAAGAACATTCTGAAATACTACCCCTAGAGGGGTTAAATGGTTAAAGTTTGTTCGTGAAATCTTCCTGCCACGCAGGCGAAATTGCAGGGGGAAGATACATAATACTCATAGACCTGACTGGAGTCACTGTACACACGAAACCGATGATTTTGGAGACATGAAATTTGGAAGATTTGTTCTTGATGAGGTGCAGTAATATAATTAGGAAGGGTTATTGGAAATTTTCCCTTTAAGAGGTTGAAAGTACACGAAGGCGAAACTGCGGGTACTTGCTTGTTATCGAATAAAATCCTAGTCAACAGACAGCAAGGTAGCGATTTTTTGTTCCAATTTATAACTTTGGTAACAATTAAATGGTTATTTATATCGAATATACAAAAAGTGGGTGTTGCAAGTCTGTAATGTTTGTTTACGTATGGATGAATGGTAACACTTTTTGTGATTAGATGTAGAGCACTTCGTATTTATTTCATACTACGTATAATTTAAAAAAAACACGATATACCAGCGGAGCCTGTACCAATGGCTTTTTCTTGGTAAAGGTGAACATCGTGAGGAAATGTGCATATGTCTGAGAATGAATTCTAAAACGAATGTATAGTACCTGTGACGGCGATAGACTCATCATCTGTCACGTTAGCACTTAATCATCATCGGTGAAATGTGGGTGTTGTTATTGCTAAACCTCTGCCTACCCCTTGGCGTGAGCATATGTATGTATTTTGTACGAAAAGGTTGTTCATTTTTTCGGGTAAATATATATTTAGTCTATTACGGGGGTTTCTAGTAATGAAATGTTTTTTAAAACCCGTTAAGCAGATTCCCCTACAACGTCACAGAGTCATAAACTTTTTATATCTTTATGATATTTTATTATTCATACATGCTCACGCCATTATTATTAATAATTAAAAAGCAAATTCTCTACTTTCCATATTTATATTGAAAATATTTAGGCCTTAGTCTTATTATCTAGTCAACTAATAAATACCAAAAAGCTAGATTTATCAATAACCTGTGACCCGAGTCCACCAAAATATCTTTTAAATTAATAAAATACCAAACTATCAACACTTTAACATTATAAATCAAGAATTTTACAGTTGTTTGCATAAATAAATAATTTATTGTGACAAATCGCCAACAGGTTTGCGTATATTGGCACAGTTTGGGCCAACGAGGACAATGTGCCATAGATTAGATTGGCGCAGATGTACCACTTCATTACGACTATTATACAAACATCCAAATTTACAGATTGACACATCTCTCACAGTATTGAAAAGTCAAAGAGTTCAACCTACACATTGAACGTTCAGAGAAAGAAGTTCTGCTAGAAGCGCATAGTCGTGACCGTATTGATGGATAGGCTGGAGTAATTAATATAACAATACTTAAACTTAAAAACAGGAGAAGAGAACTAAGGTAGGGAGGTACCCCTAGCGGAGATAAATCTGACGACCTCTATCATTGCACCCAATACCACTAACCGCTAGGTCATTGAAATCAATTACTACATTTTAACCTGATGGGCGTCTTTTGTCTTCTCGTTTGGCAGGCCATGTCACTTCGGGTAACTGAAGCATCAGAAAAGTACCTATTAAACAGATGCTAAAATTTTGTTATCATCTTTTGTCTTCTCGCCCAGACAATTTGGGTCGTTGAGTGACCTGTTCGAGTCATCATCAACAACATGCATCGTTTTCAGGTCTTCAAGCGAGTGTGAGTATTCCTCAAGTGCCTACGTTTAGATTTATAATAAAGAGTAGCTCATCTGCGCGTAAGCATTCTTTGGCCACGTTCACTATCACCGCTCGAGTATCGTCGCACTGGCTTCAATCAAAACTAGTCCATACAGTGTTTACCATTTACCGGTTACATAGCCAAGGTAATGTTATGAAACTATTAGCTTAACATTATTACATTGGTGGGCTTTCTAATGCCTTCAGATTAAACACAATATACTGAGGAAAGGCGTTCCAAGCAAATATATCATACAAACATACATACATATATATGCTCACGCCTGTATTCCCCGAAGGGGAAGGCAAAGGTGTTGTAATCACAACACCCACTTTTAACCGAAGATGATTAAGTGCCAACGTGACAGATGGTGAGTCCATCGCCGTTTTAGACATTTTACATACGTCATTGAATTACTTCTCAGAAATATGCAGGTTTCCTCACGATGTTTTCCTTCACCAAAAAGCACGTGATGTGAAATCACTATACAAGTTTTTTAGAAAAACTCATTGGTTCAAGCCCCGCTGGGATTCAAACTTGAGCAGTCGCTTGCGTAGCAGGCGACTGCTCAAACCTCAAGGCCACCACGGCTCTTATATATCGTATCGGCAAATATATCGCATTAGACATATTAGACGAAGCTAGAGGAGATCTTTGCTGGACATCAGAGGTAAAGGACCTAATAACATACTTCTTTGGTCTGATAGCCCGGTATTAATAGAACATTTTTGAAATATAAAAAAAACTTTAAAAAATATCTTCTCCATCTTTCGCGTTGACTTTCGAAGACATTATTTTCGCATAAAAGTCACTTGTAATGTAGAATAAATTATACATTAATCTATCTACGTTTCTTTTTAAAACAATCTGTAAAAAAAGTAATCACATAGATATATGATATTGATTGTTAATTAATTGCATTACTAGTTGCAATTCCATTACGTTACCTAATACACCACCCACAGAGTCTATACTTCCGGTATAAAAAACGGTCTAGAGTACCTTCCGGCATTTTATCTCTCTCTATTTCTGCAAGAACCCCAATTATTTAGGAATGGAATATTTCACTATAGTATTGGATTACATACACATAGATAGCTCGCAATTGTTTCTCGTACATAACATGTTCTGGTTATGTCATTTACATATGCTCACACCTATATTCCCCGAAGGGGTAGGCAGAGGTGTTTGTAATCATAACACCCACTTTTCACCGAAGATGATTAAGTGCCAACGTGACAGATGGTGAGTCCATCGCCGTCTCAGACACTTTACATACGTCATTGAATTACTTCTCAGAAAATGCAGGTTTCCTTCACCGTAAAGCACGTGGTGTGAAATCACTGTACATAAGTTTTTTAGAAAAACTCATTGGTACAGGACCTGCTGTGATTCGAACTTGCGTCGCTTGCGTAGCAGGCGACTGCTCAAACCTCAAGGCCACCACGGCTCTAGGTTGGTTGGTTATGTCGTTGAACGATTAAGTCAATTGATCGAAATCCTCTTAATGTGATATTCATGTGATCCGAAATCGTATTAAACGATATAATGAATATGAAAACACTGGCACCGACTAAATCTCCACATCATTGCGGTTTTCATGACGTGAATTAGGGCGAGTGAATCTTATATTTTAAGTAAGTGTAATTACACTTATTCATGCCCCCGGAAAAGGATAGTGTGTGTGTATGTTGCAGGAAAAATAACTTAAATAAGTATGTACTTAAGTTTAATGATTACTTGCACAGCCTTCTTGATGTTTGAGGTTTATGAGGTCGCAGTTCAGATAGCCTCATACATTACATTACAACATGTAGTTATTTATTTAATAAATATCCATGTTGATTTTGAAATCAACGTCCTCTTGTCCATAGAGGTATGCGAATTAAAAGACCTTATTTCCAGACATCTACAGCCCATACATTTTTTTAAAATATACTTTCATACATTAATTCCCGCGACCTCCACGACAATTCAATTTGTTGGATGTCGTGAGAATTCATTTGTATACCAAAACATAAGCCGTTGAGGTTGTGATGATAATATCATGGATGACTGGGAATAAGTCCATTAAAAGTTTGGTCTGAACAAGAGTCTTATGTACGTGAGTTTTAAGACTTTATTTTGGAAGACTGCAGGGAGAACAAATTCCAAGAAGATTTATTATTTTACTCAACTGAGAGGAAGCAAAAGACACATCTCTTTTTTCTGCTCACTCATATTTTGATAATCAATACGGGTCTGGGAGCATTAAATTTTAATACTTGTAATTTTATAGAGTGACTAGCTGTGACCTGCAGTTTCACTCGCGTAGGCCTTCTTTCGCAGATCACCAATTTAAAAAAAGTTGCAACATCAGCTAAAACAGTAACATCAGCGCAGGCGCAGAGAAGAGAAAAAAAATTTTTTTTTTTACATAATTGGTACCATATATACTTTAATATGCAATTTAGAAAACAGATCCTGACAAAGGCTTGTTTACTCCTGAATGAAATGAAATCATTAATATTTTTTCGAAAGGATTTTTTTCGAAAGTAAAATCTGTTTACAGTTAAAATAAATATGATCGAAAATAAGTGTAACATATTCTTGCTTACCTTAATATTGTTATGAATAATTCCAAGGTTATCACCAAAAATTTTAAAATATCTCGATATCTTATATTCCTCTGTGATGTGTTCCGCGTTCAGGCTCACATGGTCACTCTGGTCCTTAGCCTGTGCTACAGTCAGACGTCGCCCAAACACTGCATCCGAGGTCCGAAACCAACCAGCTGAGATTGTGACTTACTGGTTTTGGAGCCATCACACGAGCGGATAGCGACGGTCTAAAGCTCGTGAAGCTTTGTAAAAATAACAGACTAAATACAGTCCCCTTAGTACTGCACGAAAGCCAGAAGTATTTTTTTGAAAAGAGTAATTGTTGAGAGAGTTGTTCTCAGTAAAAGCAACCTTCCGAACCTCGTAATATCATTCATAATGCTGTATAATCATATTATTCTGACGATATGAAAGTACTTTGTTAAAGTCTAAAATCAAATCAAACAAAACTAGTGTAGATCTCCCTAAAGTCAGATGAATCGATGATTTGTAGAAGTAGCATGTATAATCCTGTAGTACCTGGTTGACCGAGCAGTGCTTGGTTTCTTGCTCACAAAAAAAAAGGAAAAAACGAGAAAAATGAAATCCTGTGAACGTCAGTTTCGAACCGGGGTACTCTAGTTTCGTTATCGCCCCGTAAGCTGGAAGCTTCACCTTTGAGGTACCATAACTTGACAGATTATTAGTTTTTAAGTGCCTGAAAACATGGTCAAAACGATCAAAATGAAACCTAGCTATATCAATTTTTTGCCCCTGAAACCCCCTACATGCAAAATTTCGGAAAAAATCGTTGGAGTCGTTTCCGAGATTCAAATTCTATATATATACAAGAATTAATCGTTTAAAGATATAAGATAATCATGTCGTTCTGACGTTTAAAAGGAAGTTGTTAAAAGTCTAATCAACTATAGCTATTTTTGAATTTTAATTTGAAGCAGTGATTGTGCCCGCTAGTTGTGTGGCCCGATGTCGGCGGCATGCAAGCGGCGTCTCGGGGAAAGGCCACGGCTCTCGGCTGTCCCTGAGGCATTGCCACGTGCGCCCGCGCTCTTTCGGTATTATCATTATTATACAAACAACTTCAATCCTAGGTATTTTATTATGATATCAAAACTACAAAAGAGAAAAAATATTGCGGACAATGAGTGTGATTGTTCCGGTTTATACTTTTTTGTTATTTTTTTGTCGTAGTGCCGAGTATTATCTGGCAGACTCTCCTCGCCGCTTCTCAAAAAGCCAGTTTCTTGGCCGTGGTAATTTTTTAAAATCCTAAAGTTATAAATGAATCATTTAAAAAACAGAGCAGTTAAAACAGAATTACATCTTTGTATGTGGTCCCAGTCGACCGATGCAAAAATGCTATCAAGTGACTAGCACCTCGGTTCCAGTTTTTAGTTGTTCCAGTCGCCTATATCATTCTTTTTCAATCCATTCTATCAACACGGATTTATGACGCGACAAAGGAAAAAGCAGACATAGTGATGGACCAGGAATTGGGAAGTCCGCGAGCAGGCATTATTCCATCTATTTAGTATGGGCAGCGCGTCGGCGCGCCGAGGGCGGACATGATTGATACCGAGCCCGTCCTTTGCTTGGAAAATGCATTCCGGATACTTTTATGGGCTTTTGTGAATATACCTCACTAGAACGGTATTTTAACTTGGAATATTCAGGTACTTACTTAGGTTTAATTAAATGTATACGCACATTGAAATGGAGTTATACGGTTCCAATTTTCATTAAGGATTTTGTTTATTTATCATTAACAAAAACCCATTGAAAATTAAAAATGTGAGTTATTCTGTTTAGGCCCTGATCAAGCATTTATGACCTACGAAGAACTGACTATACTAATATTATAAAGAGTAAAGATTCGTATGTAAGTATGTTTGTAACGAATTGGCTCAAAAATGACTGGAGCGATCTTAAAAATTATTTCATCAGCGAGTAACATAGGCTGTATTTTATCCCCGTAGCTATATGACAACTTAATTTTGCCTCTACTTGAAATCTTATTAGAAAACCGTGACCCTTATATTTTCGCAGAAAAAGATTCGTCTAACCCCATTATCAATACGGCCAATATATCCGCAAAGCCAGGACGCTGGGGTCCCAAATCCTGTATATTAGGCATCGGCGCAGCGTATATGTTAATTTGGCACATTATGCAAATCCCGCGGAAGCCTAGTGGCCTCATATTTTATTTCTTTCCTGCATACATCACCAGTTTAGGGTCAGCGTGGCCGTAAGTTTTGTTGTCAAAGTGTGAACCGACCTTTATAATATACATTTATTCTTTATATATTTATTATCGTATTAATTTCAACAAACACTATGCAAGGAAGCTAATTATTAAACACGAAGGGTTGGTATATAGGGTTCTTACCCTTCGTTTTAAAGTAGATCATTGCCAAATAATACCTACTCTTTCATTGTGTTCATTTAGCCAGGTTACATGCAAGTGTATGTATTGTATCTATATATACAAATAAATGTAATTGAATTGTGTGCTTGTAATTCCAAATTAGCAGCATTTCATGTCATGTCAAAGTAAATACGGTACTTACATAAAAAAAACCAATTTGTTAGTATGTCTGTCCAACTGTCTGTTAGTTCCAGCTAATCTCCAAAACGGCTGGACCAACTTTATCGGATCTTTCACTGAAGATAGTTCATATTATAAGGAGTAACTGTGGCCACCTATAGCGAGTAAATAATTGAAAACCCATGGTTATTCGAGTGAATCTTTCTATGACTACCAATACCTGATGTGATAGTTTGAACTTTTGACACGATTTGCCACATGTAGGAGAATCGCGAGACAAAATATGTTTAATGAGTTTTAAAAATCATTAAAAAATACTCGACATTCGCAGAGAAGTTCAGAGAACGCTCGCAAGTCTGTCTATTTGCTAACGACACACGACACAAACTACTTAAATTTAGTACTTACGAGGCACCCTAATACGTACCTACGAGATAAAGCTTCTAGTTTGGAGTTCTACGTGTAACTAGCGAACTTTGTGTGAAAGTATCGCTTGAATTTATTCCACTAGCAATATTACACTCTCAGACCGTAGCGCCTGAATTACTTTTGCGAGCAAACGTTGACGAAAATATCTGAGTTTTAAACTTCAGTAGGCGCTAACTGTGATTTACGAAATAAAAACTTCTAATTGTACTTTTGTTTTGTCTTCTTTACTATAACGCGTAATAATAATGTATTCAAGGCGGAAAAATGAAAGAACCATAAAGTAAATAATTATAAAATACTGTCACTGTGGAGATAGTGTTGACATGGCCTGTCATGTGTCAGCAGCGCCGGTCGGCGATTTAGTCATTTTCCATCAATGAACAAATTTGTCTTCTACTCTATCCACGTGACATTGGCGAAATTGTGGCAGCCCCGCAGAAGCCATAAACAAGAAGTGAAGTGAAGTGAACAAATTTGTCGGGCTCTGGTCATCACTGGAACCAATCAGTATGGCGCGCGGCTATGGCTGTAGGCCGGATGATATGTCGTTGGTGCCGTGGAGATTGGGTGGCCGCTGGTGTGAGATGCCATGTGTGTTTGGTGCCACGTTTGCTCCGGCCCATCTCCCCATCACTGCGTTGGTGGCCGGTGCTGCTGCTGCTCAGCAGGAGAGCCTCAAGCGCCAGAGATATGCTAGCATTGCAACCACTTACATCAAATTCTGTGTACCTATTTTGTACCAATACTTAAGTATATGATGTTTGGCTGAGATTCTTGCCACTTCTTCTCAGAAGGCTAGTTTCCGAACCGGTGGTAAATTTTTGACATTCATAAGTGCCTTCTTGCTAGTAATAGATTTGGCTGTCCTTCATAAAAACATTGGTATATGTGTCATGCCGTCACGAGCTATGAGCGCTCAGCGAGAAAATAGTAAGGGTTGCTGCGCATGTTTTGTTTACATTCGTATCGCGCCGTCATACTGAGGCAGACTCATATAATAACTACGACACATTTCAGCGGTCAACTAAATGATATTCTTTGCATTTTCATTCCTAAGCGCTGCTAGGTTATAACGAATTCTATCCAAAACAACTTTGGAAGAAGGTTCTAACTTGCCGTAAATCGTTATTGTCAACCGGCTCCTGATAACCGAGCTTTACTGAGAGTTGACTAAACCTTCGGCCAACCCTTTTATGTGATATCGATGAAATCCGGACCCCGCCTTCGGGATACATGCGGCCGCTTGGTAAAATTTCAAGTTCCCAAATCCCCAGGACTCCATCGCATCGGATAAACATTCGATAAACTTTTCCAGTTGGGTTTCTTTTTTCCAATGGAATATTAAACGATCCAGTTTCCGTGCTTCCATGAAACAAGGGCACCAAGGGACTGGGCACTTTTGTAAGGGTTAATATTTTATGTGGCTCCATCACTTCCACTTTCCATTAACTATTGCTTAAACCTTCTTTGATAAGCATTTTTTAAATGTTATGTCAATAATATTGGGTTAAACAAAATAGGGTTTATTATAACAATTTTTATTAAAATAAAGCAATTAACAATCAAACAGCATGGCATCACAAGTATACAACACAAGTGCGACAACCATCGTATTCTAAAACTAACTACAAATTATAATTTATAACAACAACAATTCATTACAACTATCTCATAAGTACAGCCGAAAAATTCCACTTTGAAAACAAACAGTTTTAGTTAAGGGTCAAACAGCAATAAAACATACTCATGCCCGCAAAATTTTAGCCTCAAAAGATTCTAAGTTCAAGTATTATTCTAAGATTTATAACAATTTTTCATTATTATTCTCAACATCTACAATCATCCTCAATATTCATACACATTAACGACTGTACTAACACGGTTCAATTGTAATGATTAATAAATGCTAACATTACCCACTAAATAATACTTAGAATAATGACTTTCAAACATGGCACGCTCATGTTCGCTTTCAAAGTAGAATTTTTAACAAGTAATCAGGGATAGCGATATGGACTGAAGATATCCTCAGAGTACTTTCCATAGAATTGCACCGCTGAGAAGGTTGGGGCCGCCACAGGTTGGGCAATAGGGTACTGCGGCGCCGGTATCAATATCTCCTGCTCTTGCGCCTGGATCAATTGAGGTTCAGATTCTATAAATAGTCCCGGTGAGATAAGCTCAGTTCCACCCACAATCGTCGGCGTAGATGATTCTGGTTGGGGAGTTGATTCTGGCCGGGAGAATGGGCGCGGCTGGAACGGTTGGTATTGCGGGTACGTTAGCCTGGGGAGTTGCACTTGAGGTTGTAATTGGCTCAGCGAGGGTGACGTTGACGGTGTTTGAGTGGATTGAATTGTGGTGAGTTGGGTTGTAGATTCAGTCGGCTGGAGTGTGGTCAGGGTGGTAGGTAGGGTTGTTGTTTGTGGTTGAGGAGTTGTTTGAGTCTGGGACTGGGTAGTCGATTTTGTTTGGGGTTGGATTAGAACCACAGATTCTGTCGTCGACTGGGCGGTGAGGGTTGTTGGTTGAGTGACGGGTGTAGAGGTTTTAGGTTTATCTTGCATTTTAATGGGACGTCGCTGCCTTAGCAACATATTTCTAGTAACTTGAGGGCGGTTTTGGGATTGTGAGGTAACTTCATCCTGATACTTCGGTCTGGGGGGTAAGTATTCATTATTAAGTTTCTTGTCTTGTTGGCTCTGAGACTGTAGACCTTGAGCTTCATTTGAGAAGCGAGATTGAGTTCTCTGGGACTGGAAAAACGATCCAGGTTGTCTATTAAAGAAGGTTCCAGGTTGCCTAAATTGGAACAACCCTTGCTGACGAGACTGGGATTGGGTGCCAGATTGTCTGGATTGGTTTTGGCTCTCAATTTTTTGTTGCTGTCTAATATTGGCCTGGTAAGGTGATTCGGATTGGGATTGAGATTGGAAATTAGGTCTTTGGGTAGTAGATTGTTCTTGTGGTCGCTGAGTGGAGCTAACTTCCTGATTTGATTGAGTTTGTGCTTGGGGCGTCTGGTCAGCGAGCTGATTTTGATTTCGCTCAGTTGAAGATTGCGAAGATTGAGATGGACCTTGGGATTGTTGGAGCTGATCTTCAGATCGACTAGTATTTTGTGGTTTTTGGGTTTGACCTTGAGATGATCGACTTGGATTTACGCCAAACTGCTGCGATTGAAGACTACCTTGGGACTGTCGAGAAATTTGGTTTGTTTGAAACTGCGTTTGAGGAAATTGATTGCGGCTAGCAGTTTGTCCTTGTTGGGATTGGAATCGACGCTGAGTCTTTTGATCTTCAAATTGGTTTTCAAATTGGACCTGGGGCTGTTGGGTTGGGTTAAGCAATTGTTGACTTGAAAGCCCTTGTTGCTGTTGAACAGAATTTTCTTGTTCTAATTGAAATTGAGATTGTGACTGTTGAGGTGGATTTATAATTTGCTGTTGCGATGGAAATTCAAGTTCAGGAAGCTGGTTAGGATTTTGGAGGAAACCTTGAGGAGGTTGGGGGAGCTGGGTGGGGTTAGGCAGCAAAAATTGCTGGGAAGGAATTTGTTGGGGTTGCGCTTGTTGTGCGGGATTTGGAAGTAAAGTTGACGGGAGCTGAGGTACTGGAGAGGGACTTTGAATCAAAATCTGTGTTTGTGGTGGTGGAGTAGGGTTAGGTAGCTGAATCTGTTGGATCTCGGGAACTTGCGCGGGATTTAATAGAAAAGGTTGCTGAGTTTGAATTTGATTTTGCTGTGACTGTATTTGAGGTTGCTGCGATTGAAATTCAATTTGTTGAGACAGTTGAGGTAGCTGAGTTTGAATATCAATTTGTTGAGATTGCACTTGAGGTTGCTGGAATTGAATTTGATTTTGTTGGGAAAATTGAGGTTGCTGAGTTTGAATATCAACTTGTTGAGATTGCACTTGAGGTTGCTGGAATTGAATTTGATTTTGTTGGGACAATTGAGGTTGCTGAGTTTGAGTTTCAATTTGTTGAGATTGCAATTGTGGTTGCTGGAATTGAATTTGATTTTGTTGGGAAAATTGAGGTTGCTGAGTTTGAATATCAACTTGTTGAGATTGCACTTGTGGTTGCTGGAATTGAATTTGATTTTGCTGAGACAATTGAGGTTGCTGTGATTGAATTTCAATTTGTTGGGATTGTACTTGAGGTTGCTGGAATTGAATCTGATTTTGCTCGGATAATTGAGGTTGCCGAGTTTGAATTTCAATTTGTTGAGATTGCAATTGTGGTTGCTGGATTTGAATTTGATTTTGCTGAGATAATAGAGGTTGCTGAGTTTGTATTTCAGACTGTTGAGTTTGGAATTGGGGTTGCTGAGATTGGAGTATATTCAGCTGAGGTTGCTGAGACTGTGATTGTGATTGTTTTTGACCCTGACTCAAAACTTGTTGATCGGATTGTAATTGAAATTGAGGCTGTTGAGTGGGTTTTGCTAGTTGCTGTTGGGACTCACTTTTTTGCTGTTGGCGCAAGGCTTGTGACTGCTCAGACTGAAATTGTGTCTGTTGATTAGGATTAAAGATTTGCTGTTGTAATTGAAACTGTTGGGGATTATTTCCAAGTGCTGGCTGCTTGGATTGGAATAGAATCTGCGGCCGTTGAGTAGGGTTGTCACGTTGTGGTTGGGTTTGGACTTGTATTTGGGATTGAGGGGCTGGAGTGGGGCTCATTGTGACTTGCTGTTGGGTTGAAAACTGAATTTGAGGTGCTTGGGTTGGGTTAGCTGTCTGTGGGGTTTGACTGAACTCACTTGTTGGTTGCGATTGTGCTTGAGAAGATTTAGAAAATTGAGTTTGAGGTTGCTGAGTAACAGCTGGGTTAGGTTGAGCTTGAATTTGTACTTGAGGTAGGTTTGGATTAATACCTTGTAGTTGTTGTTCTTGTGGCACAGTTTGGATAATGGTTTGTTGCTGTGGTACTTGTTGCAGAGTTTGGATTACAGCTGGCGCAGGCTGAAGTACCGGAATAAGAGGCTCTTGGAAGAGCGGTGGTTGCTGAGTCACGAATTGAACTTGCTGAGGCTGCTGTACTGACTGGGGCCCAGCAGTGGGAGCAGGCTGACTTTGGGAGAAAGTGGCGAAGCTCACTGCACCTTGAGGTTGACTGTTCGCGATCTAAAAGATGCGATACGGATATGTATTTGTTTAAGTATTGTCTGTGGATGTTGTTTTTAAAGTCGAAGAATCATTGGTGTACAGATTTCTAATTGCCGGGGAAATTATTCGAATTGATGATTACCTGTCCTTGCTGTTCCTGGGCTCTGTTCTGTTGAGCCTGTGCATTGTTAGCTGCTTGTTGTTGTTGGCTCTGATCTTGGTTCTTGTCTTGAGAGTAATCAACTCCAGGCTGGACCAGTTGCACCAACTGTCCATCTGGGGTATATGCCAGTTGCTGTTGATTGTTCTGGCCGTATACCTGTCCGTTGACACCTTGAACGTATTGCAGGGGATTAAGACCTCCCGCTCCAGGAATAAGTGGGAGTCCTGCTCCAGGTATAAGGGGAAGTCCTCCATGTCCGGGGATCAAGGGAAGCCCTCCAGCAAGTCCTCCAGCTCTGGGTATGATCGGAAGCCCTCCAGGACCGTGGATTAATGGGTACGCTCCTGCCCTAGGAAGGAAAGGTAAACCTCCAGCTCTAGGGAAAAGTGGGAGTCCACCGGCTCCGTAAGGGATGGGCAAAGACCTACCAAGATAAGGGTACCCAGCACCTCTGTTCAGATAGTGAAGGTCAGGTCTGAGGTAGTGCAGATGGTCGTGCTTTAAACCTAAGCCGTGTTTCAGTGATAGATGGTGGTCGAGTGGGTATAAGTGGTGTCCCAAGTCGTGTTCAGGGTACAGGGAGTGCAAGAGGTCATGCTCGTGGTCGTGGTGGTGATGGTGGTGGTGGCGGTCATTCTCATGTTCGCTGTCACGTTCACTCTCGCGTTCACTTTCACGTTCTTGTTCGCGTTCCTCGCTCTTGCTCTTGGACTTGCTCTTCTTTGGCTTCTCCTGGCGAGACTTGGATTTCTTCTTCTCGGAGCGGCCGTAAGACTCCTCGCTGTCATGGTCCAGCTCGTGCTCGGAGTAATCGTCGTATCCATGGGCGAGCTGTCGCAACACATTTTTAGAAATTAAAATTACGTTTATATACAAGAAATTCTCTTTTAGAAATTTTCTTTGTCTGAGAAGTATTTCAAAGACTGTATAGTGTCTGATACTGTGATGGACTCACCATCTGTCACGTTGACACTTACTCATCTTCGGTTACCCATGCTAATCCCTTCTGGGATGTCGTGAGTATGGTCTCTTATATTTTGATTGATCAGCATTGTTTCTAAAGTAAGATATGCAAAGATGTGCTGTTTGTGGGGGCTGGTCATCTCAAGCTACACATCTAGATATAAGTAGAAGACTTTTACTTTATGTTAATTTTTTCAACATATTTTATGCATTAGAACTATGTCCGAGGGCTTAAATTTCTCAAGTGATTTATTTTGTACTTGAATATTTTTGAAAAGAGTAATTACTGAGATTCTTGCCCAGTTCTTCTCTGTAAAAGCAACCTTCCGAATCTGGCGGTAGCATGTATAATCCTGTATAATTATGTCAATCAGACTGTTTAAAAATTCTATGTTAAAAGTCTATCAAATAAAGATATTATTGAGTTGATCACTCTGGTCTGATAACTTACCAAACTGTCAGGTGAACATTGTTCCAGTAAAACAACAGACTATAATCTGTGACAGCTACTATCAGGAGTGAAACATAGCTTTGGGGCGAGTTCTATCTCATTTTTCTTGCAAATCGACTTTGCTTATCTCAAACATTATCCTTTTCCTTATACTCACTCTGCCATGGTAGGGTGAGACGGACGAGTACAGGTGGCTGGCGATGGTATCAGGGTAGGCATGCTCGTCGTGACCACTCAGCAGGTCGGAGATCTTCGAGATGTGGGATGACTCGTACAGGTGCTGGGGAATTAGACTATATTACTCAAGGCATACGGCTCCAATTTAGTTAAAAAAATTAAGGATTATTTAACATTTCCGATGCTGAACAGTATATTGCATGGGGCTTTAATCCGATGAAATGTGAGCCTTAAGTTTTCGTAATAATTTTCTATTTTCTTGCTGGTGACGAGTTATGAACTTTCCAGTCTGAGATGTAAGGTGGAAAATAGCTTGGCAATACAAGGTGCAAGGTAAGGATGTGATCGTTGCGGTACCTGTGCGTTCAATCCGTTTATTGTGTTTACCTTTATTTCCTTACTAAGCTTTTCCTTGAATAATAAAACGATTTCGGAAACCTCAGAAAGAAATGCAATTCATTACGACATGTTAACAACAACGTGTACCTATACGTTTCGTGAATCTCCAATTTATAAACTCATTGAAAGTTAACAAGCAACGTATTTATGGAACAATAAAAAAATATTTAAAATTATAAAGTTCCGAAATGTCAAGCCGGGAATGTGGCTAGATTTTCAAATTACGAATTAAAAAAAATCCAGACAGCAAAACTTTTTTTGGAATATTAAAAAAATATATACCAATATCAACAGTAAACAATGTCGCGTTACCAAATTTCGAATAAGAAAAAAAAAAGAAATTTATCTACTTTTTTAAATGTTGGAACGTGGGCTGTTTGTCACCAAATCTATGGCAGTTTTATGGCAGTGTTGGTAGTCGCGCAGCTCGGATGGAATGTATTAAAATGTTTGTCTTGTCTGAGTGAGGGCTCACTTGCGCAATCGGGACACAAATCACGGAAATGGCGCTCTACACCCGTATCCATAGACTTTTGATGTTTTTTTAATTTTATTCAATAAATGTATTTAAGTACTCATGTTATTTAAATGTCTGTGTAATCATGCTAGAAAAAAATGGTAGGTAATGCGATTAAACAAAAGTTCACTGGGTGATTTATTTTTCTAGAAGAGTATCTTCAAATTACTGGTAATTGACCAGTGGTAAAACATTAAGGATAATCTAATAGTTTTTGTACGCATCTCACTACTAAGCATTTGAAAATCGGTTTGGAAAATAAAATATTCTGCCACGCTAACTAAAATAAATTGTAATTTTCGCACCCTGACTATGGTTTAGAGAGCAATGATCCCGACCACGTCGGCAGAAAGATCCCGAGAGAGGAGGTGTGACCCATCCATTACATCACAACACCACCAGATGTAGCCAGCCATGAATACTGACGGCTTGTGACGTCACGCCACATCGCTCTACATCTTACAATATTAAAATTCGAATTTTAGAATTCAGACGTTCGAAATACGTTCTTATTACAATTTTTTTTTTATTATTTTATCATTTGTTCCCGCGGTTTTATCCGCAGAAACATAATTTTACGGGTGGATTTATATCGCAAAGCCCTATTTTTATATAAAAAATAAATTATCTTTCTTTATTTCTTTCTTTCAGGAAAAACAGAAGGCGATAAAAATTCTAAATTATTGACTGTAATTAGTACCGTATATATTTTGGAATCATTCCGATGGCTTCAGAATAACAAAAAAAAAATCTTTAAAACTTGTCAAAACTTATACTTAAGATAAAATAAGCTCGACTTTAACGATAAGATGAACAAGGCATATACGGCTAATGGAAATTACGAAATCAGTCTCATCTATACATCTATATCTATATATCTCTATACATGTATATTCTCCATATATTCTCTATACAGATAAATAAAAATGAAGTGTCTGTTTGAAATTTCAAAATAACCATTTCACTAAATATATATGAAAGAAAAATCTTCTCTATCTGTTTGTCCGTCAGTCTGTCTGTTTGTTCCAGATAGTCTCCGAAACGGCTGAACAGATTTTAAAGGGACTGGTAGATAGATACTGTTACAAAGAGAGGCTACTTTTATTTAAAAAAATCATTAAAGTTCCGCACAGCTAGTTTCTAAAATAAATTGTTCTGACCAAAAACATTCTATCCTAACTGAAAATTAACAGACTATATAGCGTATGTTAGATATAACGTTCATCCAGTAATATAATAAGGTTGCAATTAGTTTGTCCCCGGGGTTGGGCTCATTATGACAGCCTTATCTGCTGGTATGTAGGGTCAGAGACACTTTGTACCGTCGATGAGATAGCGCCCTCGCTAATAATATGAAGCAGAATTCAAACTATGGAGTTTATTAATCTCACATATATACAACGTACATATTCACGCCTGTATTCCCCTTAGGGGTAGGCTGAGGTGTTGTAATAACAACACCCACTTTTCACCGAAGATGATTAAGTGTCAACGTGACAGATGGTGAGTGTAATGCCGTCTTAGGCACAAAAAAATATGTCATTGAACTATTTCTTGATGATCTTCTATCTTCACAGAGATTTTCCATTATGAAGCACGTGGGGTGAAATTACTGCTGGGATTCAAACTTGTATCGCTTACGTGGCAGGTAACTTGGCCACCACGGCTCTTTACATGTAAAATATATAGCATATCTATGCACCCTAATAAGATTGGGCTCGCCTCACTGCGCTAGCAGCAATGTATAGTCATTATAGCCAGGGGCCTTACTATGACCTCTTATTGCCATGATAGTTTTACTCTTATTATGAGACGCATGTATTTGACGTGTATACACCTGTCACTGTCACACAGCTGAACTATCATTGCAATAAGAGCATGGTCAGGCCCCTGTAGCCTCTAACACATATTACCCGTGTTATGTTAAGCGTCGTGTGATATTATGAAGTAAGAATTGCGCTATAAAAAATAATTTACCAAACAAAAAAAAATTACAATATTTTTCAGAGTATTTGGCGTCTTAATTAAAACCCCTTCGGGGGCAATTAAGCTCGCAAACCACGTAGTCTGCGGGCTAATAATATCGCTATTATTTTTTCGGAGGAGACTCGGTCCATAATGCAATCAATGCATATGCATCTGTCAGCCCACACATGGAACTGTTTGGCAGTGAAGAACTCGCATTAGGCCCTCAGCTTGTCTGTGATAGAAGACTCAACAAATAGGACTAATAATAATATGAAATGTATCTCCAGATTGCTAGTGAAATAATAATCATATCCTACAGAGGAAAGAATCAGTTATTTTTGTAGAAATGGCGATGAAAAAAACAATGTAATCCGATATCAAATTTAACTTTTTTAACGTCTTCCCATCTCGACACTGTTAAAAGATAATTGTAGTTTGTTGTTCTATCAAAGTGGGTGTTAACCCAACTGTATTTTACTACTTGTACGACAATATAATATATTATGATACAACACGAAAAGTTTGAAAAATTTACAGTCAAAAAACGTTGTTGCAGGTGTAAAAATACATTTTGAGTTACTAGTATTATAAAGAGGAAAGGTACTGGACTGATTTAAAAAATTATTTCACCATTTCATTCCTACATTATCATTATATTTTATTATGATAATATTTTAATCTGAGAATTGAGTGTTACCATAATACAAATAGTAATCACCCCGTAAACGTTACCTCCCGGAGACTAGTTAAGTCCCGCGATTTTACCCGCGTACATAATTCAATAAAAACAGTCTGCTAAATTCACATGCATCTAGCGCGGTAATTGTCAAATGCGCGAAGTTCAAAAACTCGTTAAGATTTGTAAAAGTTTGTAACGTTCCGACAATTTTTTTTTATAAAATCCTTCGATTGACAGTAACAAATATTACAATAAGAGAATCAGCAAAATGGGTCTAGTAATTCAAGCATGCCAAAGAAATAGGGATGTATTCTTTTTATGGCTGGAATTCTAGTCATACTTGTGAACAGGTGCTGCTAGTGGGGGCTGGTCATCTCAAGCTACACAATTATACGTGGTACTTATTTTTAGTTTTTAAATTTTATCGCACAAATGTCGATAAAATTTAAAAACTGGAACTGTGTCCATGGGCTTATATATATTTTTTATGATTTATATTGTATTACTCAAAGTGAGTTTCTTGGCAGGTTCTTCTCAGTAAAAGCAACCTGGCGGTAGCATGTATAATCCTATGTAATCGTGTCTTTCTGACGATTTGAAAGTACTTTGTAAAAAGTCTAATCGAATAAAGATATTTTTGAATTTAATTGAATTTATTAGGGTGGTATACATGATCCCAGTTAAGGATTACTAAAGGTCTAAAACATTGCTTTTAGGAACCAGATTGAATCCGGTAAGTATCCCCATTAGGAACATATTAGCTAGGGGCAGGACTTTTAGGTTCAAATAAACTGTTACCCTTGGGTTTTAATCCGAGTACGTAGGTAATCTAAGTCCATTATTGAAAAGTAAATCAGGTCAGGTGGAATTATGCGGGTTTTGTGGTTGATGGCGGAATTTTTGCATAATATTTATAGAATGGGAAAGTCACGTGATAAGGTTGTTTATAACGGTTCAAGTATCTACTAGCTTATGTATGGTATGACTAATGTTATCAAAAATTGTTTGCATTAAATGTGTTATCTACCAACCTACCTGAAATATATTTAAATGTGCATCAAGTATCGGATTAAACGTTGACGATATCGACTGCGTATTTTCCTCGTTCCTGGCCAGATGGCGAATGGACCTACTGGGTACTACAAGCTCCATGAGCAGGATCTGCCGGCTCGTTCAGGAAGTCAGGAGTCAGGTACGTAGGGCAAGGGTGGTACAAAAGATCCCAAGGGTCGCTGTGCTTCCGAGCAACCGGACCCAATATTGCCACAACTAAGAGAAGATAAGATTCCAATTGTATGGAAATATAAAACTTCGTACACTCATCATCAGGGTCGCTTTTAAAAAAAGATAAATACTTAGGCGATATCGTTAACATCAAAACACGTGAAAATCTTCGGATAGAAATATTTGAATGTAAGCATATAGCATTTTGTAAAAATATTTAATTGTAATATGATAAATTAAGATATTCAAGATGCAGGTACATATAATATCATGTGCTTTTCATATAATTACCATAAAGTTTTATATATCAACCTTATCTAAATACATTCTAATGTAATTCAAAAGTCCATTTTACGAGCCCACCTTCACTTATGGCATAACACACATAAGTGGGCATAAGAAAATTTTATGGCATTTGAATAAACATTCACATTTTAACCTGAATATCACAATATTATATATCATTTTGCATAAACCATTTGAAAACGATGGTTTTATAAAATATAACATGAAATGGATCACATTAATTTCCACATATGGTTACGTAACTGACCGGTTAGCGAGAGCAATGCGACAGAGACTGTGCAACCGTGTCGGAGTACCAGGAAACGTTTGACCTTAAAATATTGGTGATAGATTTATTATTACTAGCAACATTTAGTTATCAACACAATTTTCGATGTGAAACCTTTTTATAATAGGAAAAATAAGAACTCAACGTAGTATTCAAACACACGAGCTCTTTCAAACCACGCAGTAGGTCTAAAAGACCACTTTGGGAGAATCATAATGAGATCCGACTACGATTCATCATCGAAATGACAAAACGGTCAGTTAGGTGCAATTCATATTATGATTCACGAATGATTACAATAATTGTAGATGATAGTCCCTTACTAATTTTTTATGATGCTATCTGCACAAAAGCAATTAATATTTTGTGGACAATTTTAACGTATCGATTATTTCCATCTATTTGAAAATGAAGCAATGCTCCACAATAAACAATTCTAAATTTACATACTCACGCCTGTATTCCCCGAAGGGGTAGGCAGAGGTGTTGTAATAACAACACCCACTTTTTACCGAAGATGATTAAGTGCCAATGTGACAGATGGTGGTCCATCGCCGTCTCAGACACTTTACATACGTTATGGAATTACTTCTCAGAAATATGCAGGTTTCCTCACGATGTTTTCCTTCACCGTAAAGCACGTGGTGTGAAATCACTGTACATAAGTTTTTTAACAAAACTCAGTGCAGGCCCCGCTGGGATTTGAACTTGCGTTGCTTGCGTAGCAGGCGACAGCTCAAACCTCAAAGCCACGGCTTTTTTTTATTTGTTGAAAATATCGTACAAATAAATGGAACATTGAACAAGTAGATGCAAAGCTTATTATGGCTCGAGGTATAACGCCGTCTATATAATTTAATATTAAGTGTTGACAATAAAAAAAAGCTATAAAAACAACAATAATATTTCCCGGCCATTACAGCCGTCGGAAAGGGCAACTGTTATAGCATACCTTTGTGAATTTGGGAAGGTGTTGGCAGCGACATTTAGGAAATAATCCGTCAGAATTACTGGCGGGCCGTTAATGACCGCCCGGGCGTAGTGCTGCACCGTGATCTTGGGGATTGGACCAGATGGGATTGGAGATAAATTAAGGACTGGAAATGTGGAAAGTAATCTATACTTTATGAAAAACAAATTAATAATTAATCGCGTTGATTATTTACATTAATCGTTTAATTTACCTCGACGTTGCGATCAAGCTACATCATTCACGATCAATCACCTCGTAACATATTCAAAATTTGTATGAGTAGTGTACATTTCGACAAACAAGGCCGTGGTGGCCTTGGGATTCGAGCAGTCGCCTGCTACGCAAGCGACGTAAGTTCAAATCCACTTTTTGACACCACGTGCTTTGCGGTGAAGGAAAATAACGTGAGGAAACCTGCATACATCTGAGAAGTAATTCAAAGACGCATGTACGGTGCCTGAGACGGCGATAGACCAACAATCTGTCACGTTGGCACTTAATCATCTTCGGTGAAAAGTGGGTGTTGTTATTGCAACACTTCTGCCTACCCCTTCGGGGAATACACGCGTGTGTTTGTTTGTTTCGTTAAGTTTAAAATAAACCAAAACGTGTTAAATAAGAAAAATATAGGGTTCCGCAAATCTTCATGGATTGAGCATAATGAGTTATTAATATAAATACAATATCAAATGAATGTTAACAGCATAAGTATAACCTGCGAATGTCGCATCACTACAGCGTGCCTTTTATCTTGAAGTATTTCAGTGGATTTGTCACTGACCTGTCCTGAAATTACAGTTCCAACCCTTTGTTTGATCTTATATTTTGTGGAATGCTTAATTATATTTACTTTTTGTTACGTTTACAATTTGAATACAACCCTTTCTCTGGGATTACGAACATTGTGTTATATCGCAAAAGGCTTTGGGAATAATAATTAGGAAGAGTTTGATAATGGTTTGTATATATCTATGGTTGGTACACATTTTACTAAAATGAGACCCGTGGTGGCCGCATGGTTACCGTACCAATGAGTTTTTCCAAAACAATGTATGTGCAGTCACTCTCACATTGAGGAAAAATCCTGGGGGCCAATGATCGTTTAGGCAGCGCGTATTAAGAACTTTTTAACTTTGACGTTAACAAAATGATACGTCAAAACTCGGAAGTTTTTAATACGCTCTTCTTAAACCAATGATTGTAGGCCCCTGAACCTACATAATATGTCTTATGTTGCGTAATTAAAGTGCCTGAGACGGCGATGGACTCACTATCTGTCACGCTGGCACTTTTGCTCCCTTCTGCGACCCTTGCCTAATAGTGAAAGATCGTACACTTTTATACTAAATTATCAATTAGCAATCAATTTAATTCACTTGTTACATTGAAAGAGTATTGCGGAACACGGTTGATCGAATGAATCCTTTCAGTTTTATTCCAGAAAGGAAGCAATCTGTGTTGACTGAAGAAGATTTAATTGCAATATAAAGGAATACCCGTGTTGCGATCATTAACTAGGGTTGACAACACTTTGTTTTACTTAGACGCTCAAAGAATATACATCTATACTAATATTATAAAGAGGAAATATTTGTATGTAAGTATGTTTCTAACGAATTGGCTAAAAGAGTACTGGACCCTCTTGAAAATTCTTTCAGGAATTTTAGCTACATTATCAGCGAATAACATAGGCTATATTTTATCCACGTCCTCCCACGAGAGCGGGAACTACGCGGGTAAAACCGCGTGACGTCGCTAGCGGACGTCACGCGGTTTCTCGCGGTTTCGGTATTTTATAATAATTAATACACCAATATAACAATAACATGCTTAATATAACAAAAATATGCTTATTATATTCGACATTTCTAGTTATATACAATAAACGATCTCAGTAAAAGCAACCTTCCGATCGTAGAGGTAAAATGTATAATCCTGTGTAATTATATAATTCTGACGTTTTGAAAGCACTTTGATAAAAGTCTAATCGAATAAAGATATTTAGTCTTGATCACACTACTCCAGCATGAATATAATTTGATTCAATTAATTTGCACTGAAAGTTGGTGATGGATTTTCGGTCCAAACTCAAATTCTCAAACTCTCATTTTAATGTTTGTTTGTAAAGTTAAGCTTTTCCCGTTTGACAGCCCTGTGAATTATCCTTGGCGGTTTATTTACGGTTGGTCCAATTCGTCTAATTGATCGACCGACTAGTTTAAGATTATGTTTAAGTGAGATATAAAAGCCCGACTTGTTATCTACACTTATATTATAAAGAGGAAAGATTTGATTGTTTGCATTCAATAGGAAACTACTTGACCGATTTAAAAAATTCTCAGTCAATTCAGCAATGGATAGCTATATCATCAGCGAGTAACATAAGCTATATTTTATCCCCGTACTCCCACGGGAACGGGAACTACGCGGGTGAAACCGCGTGACGGTTGTTTTCTTCCAATTCATGAGAACATTACGATTTAATTACTATTTTAATAGCTTAAATAGAAATTCCTCAGATGTTTTCAAATAATAATTAGTGACGTAATAATTTAGAAATTTCAGCATTTAAATGTCAAGAATGTGAAAATTAATAGGGGCCAAAATAACAATTATAATCGAGCAAATATTTTTGTATAATTCTATTATATTACTAACTGTATCCCGCAGTTTTATCCGCATAGAGATATACTCCGTATATATAGAGAGCTTATCTACGTATTACCCTATCTATACTTCTAATACTTGACACTAGCTATGCCCTGCGGTTTCACCTACGTGGATTTAATTTGATTCCCGCAGAACGCTAAATGTTTTTTAAATAAAAGTAGCCTAAGTTACTCCTTGTAACATCAGCTATCTGCCAGTGAAGCTCCCGTTAAAATCGGTCCAGCCCTCAGAGATTACTCGGAACAAACAAACAGACAGACAGACAGAGAAAAGCTGTTATTTTGAAATTACAAACAGACACTTCAATTTTATTTATCTGTACATAGATGTAAAGATTAAGCCTTTATATAAATGTCGTAAAGATGACACTCCTACACAATCGTTTCACTTCAACATAGTCAAACTATAAAACAAGAGAACTCAGTATTAAAATAAGCACTTTCTACGCAAAATTATCTAAATCGAATTGGTCCATTATTATAATTAACAGACTTATTAGCATATGTATGCACGACTGCATTGGAACTGTGTTTTATGAGCTTATATTTCTTAAGAGATTTATTTTGTACTCTTAAAATTGTATAATTTTTTTTTTAAAAGAGTAATTTCTGAGTTTCTTGCCAGGTTCTTCTCAGTAAAAGCAAACTTCCGAATCTGGCGGTAGCATGTATAATCCTGTAAAATTATGTCATTCTGACGATTTGAAAGTACCTACTTTGTAAAAAGTCTAATCGAGTAAAGATATTTTTACTTTGACTTTGACTTTACTCGGGGATCGAACCCAGGACCTCATGTTGCGCAGTAGCGTTTGCAACCACTAGACCAAAGTTTAAGTATATATTAGAATTAACCCAGTAGTTATTTCAACAGCATAAAGGGTCCTACCATCATCGGTTGAAGCAGAGCGTATTAAGAACTTCTGAGTTTTGGCATTTCATTTTAGTACCGTAAAATTAAACGTTACAGCTAAGGAGTTAGTAAGGCGGCACTGCTATAATGATGATAGTGGGCCCCAAGTATATTCAAGGTTCAGTCTCGCGTGTCTAAAAAACATTCGGGGTTTAAGTTCAAACCCGGAAAACCTCCCCTGGCTCGTGTGATAATCTTTTGACATTAGCCTCAACGATAACCGTTTACTGCGGCCGTTGCTCTCGTTTTCAACCGGTGCCAGCGTGGTTACTGTAGCATTGGGACGAATACACGTTTATTGTGGCGTGCATAGGGTTGCTACCTGTGCCCCGATTCACGAAGAAGAAACAAATGGAATATCGTTGAACTTATAAAGTAATTTAATCTAAATCCTCTACCAATATAATATTCACGTGATCCGAAATCGTAGTTCGATAGGACTTCAAATTAATAGGACGTTTTCGAGATGACAGCTGGGGGTCTACCATCGTCGGTTTAAGAAATTCTGACGATAGACGTTTTATGTTGGCCCCGTACAATTAATAGTCAATACGCGCTGCGTACACGATCATAGTTGCGCCCCTGAGGTATATATTTTGTTAGAAAACGCTGTCAACGACTAAGTCGCTAGGCCACGACATCGTTACGGTTTGCATTACGTGAATTGGGCTAGTATTCAGCTGTTCGGGTTATTCCCACTGATTTCAAAATATTCTAAATATCTTTCTTAGATGTTGTGAGAAGAACGCATGGCACAGGTTAATAAATGCGCAGCTCCCCATAATTATCGCAGAGTGGTCAAAATCCGTGACGGGAGCTGGCACTAAATAATATTGTAGCTATCTTTCTTGCCAGAGTTTTAGCCTAAAACGAGTTAGGTCAAATCAGAATAAATTTGAGAGCATTATCTATGGGTTAATCTCTAATTCTTTTGCATAAATTCACTCACTGTACAGGACTCACAGATTCTAATAATTTGAAATTAAAAGACTTACATAACAGACACAACAGTATATTTTTCTTTTCAATTGACGAATGTAGATATTACGTTACTTCACTTAAATTTTGCTACTAATGTTTTTAAACGCGGCAGTAGCATGTATGATCCTGTATAATGATGTCATTCAGACGATTCGAAAGTAATTTGTTTAAAGTTTAATCGAATGCAGATATTTTTGAAACTGAAAGATCGCAAATCATCTCTGTATATTTTATCAGGAATTTCCAATCATATTATCTAAGTGGGCTAGTGCATTGTAATGATTTAGCGAGCATTGATACAGACTCGTGTGTTATCAGTTTATCACGATGTGTCCAGGCCTCGTTAATGATGAAAGGGTGGTTTTAGAACATCAATTACTAAGTGGCGACCCCGACACATTTTGTACAATGAAACACAAGTGAATTACTGTGGGAAATATGTGAAATTATTGACGATACATGCGGTAAAGTTTGAGTATGCATGCTACGCGAGTTCCAATCTCACCGGTCTGCAAAAATTTGATTTTCAAATAATTATACCTATGTACATGTTATGGCACATCACGAACTTACATTCCAGATATCTATACATACACACATACAGATAAATGCAACTGAAGTCTTTTCTGTTTGTGAGAGAATGACTAATTTTAACGGGACTTTTACGGGCTGAAAACTGTGTAACTCCTAACTTTTATATAAAAAAAATAGGCTCTCTCGAAATGATGCCATGAAATTAAGACTGCGCGGTTGAAACTGCGGCTCAGATATTATATATTATATGAAAAATACAAGTATTAATATTTCATATAAAATAATTCACGCAAAAAAAATAAGCGTTCCGGTAACTCAGCTAAATAATTAAATAAGATATTCTACATTTAATTTGTGTAATCAATCGCAATAATAAATTAGTTCGGTGGCATCTTGATAAATTCTACCAAATGTCTCAACCATTGGTCAATGTGACACTTTCTATTATTTGATAACGATTTCAGTTGAGTCACAGCTATAACGTTTGATCAAAATTGGATTAGGTTCAGATCGCACGATAAAGCTATTCTTGTGAAATTTCACTGGCAGAATATATATCATTATAATAAACTTCGTGGTGAAGGAAAACATCGTGACAAAACCTGCATACGTCTGAGGACTTTAATATAGTGACTGAGACGGCCTTCTGAGAACCTAATACATTGAAAAATTATATTTTCCTGGCGTAAGGCAGTCATAAACATCCTAAAATGTAATAGTCTTCTGAGAAGAGCCGAGAAGAATAGAGAAAATAATAAGAATATAATAAGTATGTGAAAGTCTGACAAATTGTGCTATACCTTAGCTATAGCACCGTTTACCATGATATAAGTTTATATATTAGTAAGGGAAAATTTTAACCCGAATCAGTTTAGTTAGTTACATCACTCATATGAATATTTAATATTTTTATGTATTTATTAATATTTCGTGGAATATGCAATTTGTGATGACACAATCATGTTAATGTAGTAGTGATGCTCTCAAATGATTTGGAAAGAGAATTATGTATGTATTTCCTCGATTTGCTAATATTTAATGCGGCTATCGAAACGATAAAATAATTTATTATTAATTTTATTATGCACTAGTTTTATAGTAGGAAGCGAAGAAGAGCTGAGCTAGTTCCATATAATAAATAACATTATACTGAATGTTAATTCTACAAGCGGTCTGCTTTGATGTAACGCAGCTTGCTGGGCACCATTCGCAGATTCTGTGTTTTTTAAAATGAAAATGATTTATTCAGTTTAGGCCCTGGTAAGGCTCTTATGAATGTCGAAGAATTGACCATCGGTTCCGAAACTAGTCTTCTGGGAAGAACGGGTAAGACACGCAGCTGGCACCATGTACATTTATTTCCTCTTACAAGTTTACAAGAGACAATCCTGTGCAGGGTGCAATATACATAAGCGATTTATAATGTACTCTTAAAATTGTATAATTTTTTTTGAAAAGAGTAATTACTGAGTTTCTTGCCAGGTTCTTCTCAGTAAAAGCAACCTTCCGAACCTGGCGGTAGCATGTATAATCTTGTAAATTATGTCATTCTGACGATTTGAAAGTGCATTGTAAAAAGTCTATGCGAATAAAGATATTTTTGACTTTGACCTTAACTTTACAGGATCGCCCATTGATTGATGTCTTAAACGAAAATATTGATATCTTACGCTATGGTCTCTTTGTCTCCCATTTTAAGGTATGGTTATTTCCCTAAAATGTTTATCGAAAAAGGTCATAAAAGTTTGAAAACAATATCGGAAAGTGGCAATTTTAAGAAAAACTAACATAAAATTCTAGCTTCGAAGCTATTAACTATAACCATTTGATTTGAAATACGTGGGCTGGTTTCGGGTTACTATTTAATAATATGAGCATTAAAAAGTATATTTTTCATTTAGACGGCTATCAAATACTCTGTAAAGCTTTCAGCAATATCTCTGTTCTGTAAATTGTCTTCCTATAAATGATTTTTGGAATTATTGTTTTATCCCGAATCATGCAGCTTTCATTATGAAAATCAACTTACAGATAATTGAACTTTCAAACTATTCGTATCAAAAAGGAAGCTGGTACGAAGGATGTGAGAATGCAATATTTTTTATGAACAATTCATAGCACTTGTAAGCGTCGGGAAGTTTGATATTAAATTCCTTTATAGAGAAGTTTGTTTACAAGACCGTCACGCATGCGGTGCATTGCATGTCATTATAAAAGCGATTTCAAACAATTTCTCAATAAAATATTATAATGAAGGTATTGACAATGCTTCAGTTGTTTCTAAATATATCTAACTCCTGACTGACTGACATAGTGATCCATCAACGCACAGCCCAAACCACTGACTGGACGGATCGCGCTGAAATTTATGCAGGTAGATGTTATGACGTAGGCATTCGCTAAGGATGGAGGATTTTGATTAATTCTACCCCCAAAGGAATAAAATAGGGGATGAAAGTTTGTATGAAACTTTGTCAATTTTAAGCCGATATATTATATAAAATTAAATCTACGCGGGTGTAACCGCTGGACACAGCTAGTTTAAGATATACAATAATCGGTGAGCCACGGTGGGCATGAGGTTTGAGCTGTCGCCTGCTAGGCAAGCGACACAATTTGAATCCCTGCGTAGGAAAACAAACTTCTGTGAACTCCTTCTCAGGCATATTACGCCTAAGAATTCAAAGAAGAAATCATACGGCATAGCATACATAGATAAATAAGTATGGTGTTCGGTACTCACGTGAGATTTCTCTGATAAGTCCTCCTTCGAGTCCGCGTAGTCGCTCAATGGTAACTTTGACTTAGCGCGAACTACTGTCAAACAAATATTATGTAACAACATCTGATTCAATATATTGTTGGTGACATCGCAAATAGAACCTATGTAATCTCAGACACTTCACATACCTCTATGAATTACTTCTCAGACATTTTCCCTCTTATTACAAAACATGGTTTAAGCCAAGAGTAAACTGAACGCTTATTCCTTGACGTCTATGATTTTATTACCACCACCATCACGGCTTATGTTTCGATATACAAATGAATTCTCATGACGTTCAAGAAATTGAATTGTCGAATTAAACTTATAGAGCGAATGTGAGCGGATATGTCGGTAGAAGGCGTCCAAGGAAGAACTACAATGACCAAATTAATAATATATTTCAGAAAAGTCAAATTCGGAGAACTCGTAACCGAAGGATGTGTATGAAGAGATGCATGAATGTGGATAGCGCGAAAGAAGTATGTAAGGATCGTAACATGTGGTAAACGGTGGTCTCTGCCCTACACCCATTGGGTTACAGGCGTGGGCTTATGTATGTATGTTTAAAACAGTAAGATGTATATTCCAATGGCTCACCTGTTAAGTACGGCTCCCGTTTGTAAACGCCGGCATATCGTTTTTCGGTTTTTCCTATACCTCCGTCCTGCCGGGCGGTATTCTTGACTTCTATTGCCTGCACTGCTGCGAGCAGCAGTATCGATGTTACCTGCCGAACATATGGATTTTGTACTTTATTATCTACGCCTTAAGACTTCAAATGTCCCGGTCTCATGGTTAGGTTTGTTGTTGAATAAATGGAGAGTAGATACTTTCTGAGTTTGACAATGATTGTGCGTTAAGTTTTTTATTATACCGTAAGTATTGGTCCTGTTTTCGTGATTTTACACGAGTATTTATGTCGATATAAATTACCAAGCCAGGGCTAAAACAGGATAGATCATTTTTATTTTTTGAATTAAATTGTCAAATATTTTTTAAATTCAGATATGTCTGTAAATGTAATTACACGTCATTTTTGTTACTAGAAATGTTCCAAAATCACATTTTTAAAATGTTAATGTAAAGGTCTATCAATTCTAGACATATACACAGTCAGTTCGACTTCCTAAAACTGATGGTCGAACTCGTTGGAATAAACAAAAGGTACTTTTGTATCTGAATACTTAGAAAATGTATTATTTATTTATTTGGTTATACATTACATCGGCTATTACTATATTTTATTTAATATATATTTTGTTAGTTATATACTTTCTAATGAAAAACATGAAATCCCGTAATTACACTTGATATCACAAAACACTAAATAACTATAATTCACTTAAATACTTTGATAAAACTAACCGTGATACGCATCTTTCACTTTTCACTAGCCACTCGCGTAAGCTGCGTGTCGACTCCTGCGCAGCGTTCGTATGAGCTTACCTGCGCACACGCGTAGCTTATATCTACTAGACGCGCCGCACGCAACTCCACTCATTACCAAATCAGTTTTAGACGTAATTCTCATAAATTTATAATTCATTTTCCGACGAGGGTGTCACTATGTCAGGGGCCTTACCATAAGCTCTTATTGCTATTATAGTTTTACTCTTATTATGAGACAGATCTAGATGACGTGTATAAGTCTGTATCTGTCACACTATGGAACTATGATGGCGATAAGAGCTTATGGTAAGGCCTGGTTAGGCGTATGATGTTAACATTTTTTGGACTATCTGGTGCCTTGATTGATAATATTTTGGCTACACAAATATATGTGGAAAAGTTTCAATGTTTTGCATTCCTGTTAGTGTATATATACATATAAAAATCAAAGTCCTGACCTTGAGACATGCATTTTGGAGGGTGTGCTAATGATTAAGAAATATTATATTATACACGCAGGCAAAGCTTTGGGCGTAAGCCCGAGTTTCTCGCCTTATTCACATCAAAATAAAAAATAAATGCTCACGCCAACCCATAAGGGTTCCCGAAGGGGTAAGCAGAGGTGTTGTAACAACAACAGCCACATTTCACCGAATATGATTAAGTGCCAACGTGACAGTAGGTGAGTTCATCGCCGTCTCCGGCACTATACATACGTCTTTGAATTGAATGGTGGGAAATCACTGCACATAAGTTTTTAGAAAAACTCATTGCAAAGGCCCCGCTGGTATTCGAACTTGCGTCGTTTGCGTAGCAGGCGACTGCTCAAACCCCAAGGCCACCACGGCTCTACATAATATTAGCACTATTTCCTTTTTTAGATATTCATTTTTTTTTATATTTTGATATGAAGGGTGTAGGATAAGTCCTGAAACGTCTTAGATATATATTTTCATCCTATTCTTAACATAACTTAAACAACAGCAAATTACTAGTATGCATTCTGGTTCGCAATTAATACAATTATTATATAACTTCCACCGTTTCACATCTGTGGGACTGGTTTCATAAGCATATATTATGCTACTAATATAATAAAAGCGAATGTGTGTTCGTGGGTGCGTATGGTTAAGCGCAGCACTGGGCTTTAGATCGGCGCCGGCGCCATTCAGTTTGCATGAAGGCATTTCTTTCCTTTACTTACTAAAGCTACACCTATTAAGGCTTCTATTGGGTAGTTAAGGCTTCTATGGGGTAGTTATACGATTGAGTTAATTCTCAAAATGCACTGGAGAGAGATTATCGAAACCCAGCAGTGATCAGTAACAGGATAAGGGCATTATGGAAGCCGTATTTTTGTTGTCGGTGTTTGTTTGTGTTGAATGACGAATAACGAAATGTTTTTTTAAATAAAAGTTATTCCTTGTAAAATCAGCTATCTACCAGTGAAAGCCTGTTAAAATCGGTCCAGTCGTTTCGGAGATTAGCCGAAACAAACAGGGAGACAGAGAAAAAAAAATATGTTTTTTACGACACAAGTTCGAATCTCAGCGGGGCCTGTAACAACGAGTTTTTCTAAAAAAACTTTTGTACAGCGATTTCACACCACGTGCTTTACGGTGAAGGAAAACATGGTGAGGAAACCTGCATATTTCTGAGAAGTAATTCAAAGACATATGTAGGTGTCTGAGACGGCGATGGACTCACCATCTGTCACGTTGGCACTTAATCATCTTCGGTGAAAAGTGGGTGTTGTGATTACAACACCTCTGCCTACCCCTTCGGGGAATACAGGCGTGTGCATATGTATTTATGTTTTTTACGTCACTACCGTATATACTTTCATATGCATTTAGTGAAAAGCTGTTATTATGGAATTACAAACAGACACTTCAATTTTATATATATATAAAATGTGTAATATTTTAATTTGTATTCTATGGTAGTGTATTAGACGGGAGTTTTGTTTGTGATTTGTTTTTCCACGAATAAAAGAAAGCTATATTGTTGTCAAAACTGTAAACATTTATTTAATCAAAGTATAAAGTAAAAATTGTTAATTTTTCTACACCGCAACGCCTTCACAGGCCTCACCATGAGCTCTTATTGCCATGATAGTTATTAATTTATCTCTGTGACAGTGACAGATGTGTCTATGACATACATGTGTCTCATAATAACTGTTAACAATGTTGGCAACATATGCTCACGCCTGTATCGATGTCTCAAGCACTATACATACGTCTTTAAATTACTTCTCAGACATATGCAGGTTACCTCACGATGTTTTCCTTCACCGTAAAGCAGGTGGTGTGTAATCCCACGGTATCTATATAAATAGTGTAACAGTACTCGGGCAAAGTCGCGGATATTATAAATAATAATTTACATACTGATATAGATATGTCGAGCTACTTAAATGATCACAAATTGATTTAAACATACATAAATATTTCATTATACCGTAAAAATTGATCACATGTGCATACTAATATTATGATTAGATCTATATGTTATATGTTATTTAACGAGGGAAATACTGTTATGTTCGACATAAGGTGTTGCGCAACTATGCAACTTGTAATAAACGGACACATGCAATTTGAATTTACTTAATTACGATTTGTCGGTGAAGGGAGTGTAGTGCAAGCTAAGCGTTTGGATTTATACATATAGGGCTTACACTTTTTAAGCGAGTATTTTGGTACAGGGCATCGATAAGTGGTATATATAAATTTAAAAAAAAATTATGAGCTTTTTTGAAAATCTTCCATCGTGTTAAAATAATATTTCTTTTTTAAATACAATTAGCTTCTTAGTAACATCAGCTATTTAAGTAAAAAATGGGCTTAGATGAGCCGGAACAAACAGTGTCTATCTGTTTGTCAGATCGAGAATTTTTTTAACTTGTGTTTTACAATTTTAATAACAATTTTAGTACAAGCCAAATATGTAAGTTTGAGTAGTAGTTTGTAACAATGCCGATAGATGGGGCTAATTATATTGTGAATCGCGCTATAGAAAATCTCAACGGGGTTTATATATAAAATGACAGTTATTGAAAAAAAAATGTATACCTCTTTGGTACATCGTAATTTCGATTCCAAGTACCTACACGAAGGCCCTATTACTAGAGTTTGTTCAGCTTTCAATGAAAACAAACAGACGCTTCAATCTTAATTATCTATATAGATTTGGTTGTTAGCATGTTGGAAAACTAGATCGTGTTGCAAAAACATTAGTGCATCGGTGAAAGTATGTATAATATAACACTATTATTATAGTGATTAACTTAAAAATTATGTATTTATACTAAAACTGGTTAGGCAATCATTTCCGTTTTCATAGAGCATTCTAATGTCCATTCGGCAATTTATAATTTTGTCTATGGTATTATTGATTGTGTTTAAATAAAAAACAGAATAGTGTGATGACGTTTATGTAACACATAAATTATTAGATATTGTTATTGGTAGGTTATTAGGTGTTGAGAATTCGATAATAATTTTTAATTTTGACACTAATTAATAGAATATGCATTTTTTGTAAAAGTAAAATACATATATATTTTTTAATTTATGTAAAATATTAAGGATAATATAATTATACGTGTTATCCTATCCGCACGTTATTCCGACTATCATAGACTTATTGACCGACTTGAAATAAGTCAATCAACGGGCAGCATAGGCCGCTGATCTTAGAGACATTAAATTGGGTCTGTACTTGATGAGATGTTATATACTAAGATAGGATTTTCGGAAAAAGGGGGTAAATGGGGGTTGAAAGATTGTGTGAAATCGAACAGCTACGCAGGCATAGGATAATATATGGCTGGCATTCTCGTCATACTTGTGAACAGGTGCTGCTAGTGGGGGCTGGTCATGTCAAGCTACAAAATTATTCGTAGTACATTTTATTAGTTTTAAAAAAAAATCATATCGACTTTTGTATACTGGAACTGTGTCCATATATTGTTTATGATTTATATTGTATTACTCAACGCTGTAAAATTTTTTTTTAAAAGAGTAATTACTGAATTTCTTGCCAGGTTCTTCTCAGTAAAAGCAACCTTCCGAACCTGGCGGTAGCATGTATAATCCTATGTAATCGTGTCTTTCTGACGATTTGAAAGTACTTTGTAAAAAGTCTCATCGAAAAAAGATATTTTGAATTTGAATTTGAATATATCTTTATATGAGTGTGAAAAGGCTAACGCAATGATCTAATAATAAAACTGGATTGATCCATAGTTTCCAACCTTGTCTGTAATTCCAGTCCTTATACCTCTTTTATCTCTGCCTCACTCTATCTCCGGAATCGTAATGTATGAATAACAAACCATTCGCTGAATAATTCATATTTCCATCTTCATGCAAATGTACCGGACCTTAAATGAATCCAACACTTCAGCCACTAAAGAACTATTTCATCAGACTTTCTAAACACCTGATGCTAATTTCCTTAAGGCAGGCCCAGATGAATAATAAAATAATAATATTTGCCATACCTAATCATGGTATCTATAACATTTGATACGTTATGTCATAAGAATTAAGTGTCCCTAATATTTTGTGACGAAGAAGTTCGTGTAGCCAATATCACAGAAAGATAAGCTTCTACTTGTGTGAATAAAGGTGTGATAGAAAACATAACTTATTCTCGTCACATCTAAAACGCCGCATTTGAAATGCATTAATAAAAACTCCGCGATGATAGAAACTCCTAAAACGCTGCGACTAAGCCGCCTCATTCCAATGCAGCAACTTTGTCTTGTTGGTATACAGGCGACTTATTTATCGGGACGTTTCGGAGGCATCGTTTAACAGGTGGCGTTCTTATCAAGGCGGTTCAATCGCGGCGTTTTTGTGGTGCTTTATACGTAAGGCGTAGTAAAAATTTGACTCTATGCAAAAATCTAATCAAATCACTATATTAAAGTTATGGATTTAGTGAATAACGTATTAAAAGCTTACAATTATAGATTTCGTTGGATGGAGGCAATCTCAAAGGTGGTGTCCCCCGACAGTTATAACTTCCATCACTTACCATCAATGTTATTCGATGTGTTTTCAATGTAAGGTTCCCGTGTTAGGGTAAGTTTGTAGTTTGTTAGTACATAGCTGAATATTTACCTTCGATTAAGTTCGAAGCTCCTCGGGGAGGTTCGCATCATTAGCTCATGTTTGCTCATAATAAATAGTAACTGCGTACCTATATACTTCATGTGTATTTCGAATAGTGTAGTCTATTTCCAATGCTATGTTAACATACTTACTATCTTTTAAATTTTTTCATGCAGAACAAACACATTCAAAATTCTTTGAAAATGGTCAGGCCCCTAAAACCGCAAAACAAGGGAAGGAAAAATTCGACGCATGAGGTAGTATCACGAGTAGCTCTGTTGGCAGAGCAACTAAGTGGTCTGCAGAGGTCGTAGGTTCGATTTCCGCCTCGTGTTCGTGTTTTTCTGACCATTTTCCACCAAATCTTCTGTCTTTTACGATTTTTACGACACTGTAAGTGTCTGAAGAGGTAGGTGTTTTGCCTAACATTTAAACATGCAGCATACGCAGAGGTGTACGTGTGTCGCATCATTTATATATATATATAACTAATTTTCGAGTCGTGCAAAATATTATTTGAAACTTCGCAGTAGCAGCCCAAAGTCTGGTTTGTGTCAAGTTAATGGCAAAAAGCTCGTCCTCTATTACATGGGTCTTGAACGTAACTGGTGAAATGCCCCCAGTACCCAGTACTGTAAGAACATCTACCTCTTTGGGGAACACAGGCACGAGATTATACATAATCTGATTTTCATGAAATTTTGTATTTAGGGTCAATCAATTGATCGAACTAGGTTTAATCTTCAGAAAACGACGTATAATTTCCAATGACACGTTTTAGCAAAAAAAAAATCCAGTAGAGTTCGGCCATCCAGGTATCATCCAACCTTCATTAAAATTAACATTTACAGCGGAATTTCTGCATATTCTTAAACAAAAACTAAGGAGTAAATCAAGGTTTTTAATAACTGCGTACAAACAGTGCAAGCACTGTACAAATATCGCTGCAAGCATTCGATTCCTCCGCACCAGCGTGTATGCAAACCTTAGAGCGCATGTAACACTGTTCATACCAGTATAGTAATGTAATAGCATATTAAAATAGTTCTTAACGTATGTACTTTCAGAATTTCTATTTGCTTGGCAAATTGCTATTTAGCTTTGCTCGTATCGGGCGGTTTAAGGAGTTTCTAGGATTAGTACAAACAAGGTTTGGTTTATTGCTTTGAATTTCATTTAGACTCTAGTCTGATCGGGCATGGTCTTGATCACAGCGCCATCTAGTCCCCAACTAGGCAAAGCTTGTATTATGGGTACTAGTCAACGGATATTATACTAAATATATACTTTTTTATTAATACATACCTACTTGTATATACCAAACACCCAGACACAAATGCGACGTAGACACCGCCCAGCACACACTGGAACAATGTCCAGCTTGGACTGGACATTTCACTGCCCACTCTGATACCACCTGGGACCTGCCAACCCGGGCCATGTTCATCAGCTCCCAGGCATGGGATGCGGCTATATCCTTCTGTGATGACGTAATGTCCAAAGAAACGGCGGAGCGGGTCCGAGAGAAAGATCTCTGTCTGACACAATTCGCCGTTGGAAAATTGGCCGGTTGATTGAGATCGGTAAGTGGTCAATGCAGCCTATGATCGCTTGCAATACCAAAGGTCTCAAGCGCGCGTTGCCAACCTATGTAACTAAAGTAACATATTATTACCGTTAGGGATAGTAACAATATATTTAACGACCTCGGCCGGGCTACTGACCGGTAGCCGGAGTACGATACTACGCTGCGGCCAAAGTACAAATTCCATTGCGTCCACAACACTGAGCCGCTATCGTAAGCCCTGTGATACGCGTGCAATCGAATTTGTACGATAAATAATAACTATTATTATGTTTTGTAGCGCCTTAAATAGGTGATGTTGTAATAATTTCAAGTGCCAAGTAATAAGAAATGTTTTTTGAAACAAGTTTTTGCCAATCTGAATATATTCTTAAATACTTAAGGCTTTAGTTTCAAGTTTCACGTCTAGAGCTCATAAGAAAACATTGAATTTGTTAGAAGTTTGTTTTCAGAATAAAATACTAAATGGTATTTGTACCTTCACGTAGTAAAATGTTTATTTTCAAAGTAAAAGAATGTGAAATAATTCGTCTTCAGATTTTTTAAAATACATACATAAGCATCACACCTGTATGCCTCTAAGGGGTAGGCAAAGGTGTTGTCATGACAAGACCTACTTTTTACCGAAGATGATTATATGCTAACGCGACAGATGGTGAGTCCATCGGCGGCTCAGGTACTATACGTAAAATTAAGCAATAAATTCCAAATCATAGATTATCCGATCGCTTCAAACAATGAGCGATTATAGGTGATAAGGGTCAGTAGTCAAACTATAACTGTCTGTCGGTCCTTTATTACACCAATTAATTATGATATCGGAATATTTGGCCACTAGCCAATTGATTGATACCTTTTATGACAGCTTTTATATCGACATTATGGGAGTTATTGGTGACGGATGAAAGAAAGCTGAATGCACTGAGATGCGGATGTTGAGATGGATGTGTGACGTAACGATATTGAACAAGGTAAGGAATGAGTATATAAGGGGAAGTCTGAAAGTAGCACCAGTGACTGACGCTGATTTTTATGCGAAAATAAGGTCTTGATATGGTCAGCTTTGAACATCAATTACTCGAAAACGGAAAATGATATTTTTGTCATAATCATTTTATTTGCATCCTAAAATTATACCCTATCACATATTTTAACAGCTGTCCTATTTTCCCGATATCCTGCATATAAGTATGTGGTATCCCGTATCATTTCCTTATTAAATTCCTTAATTCACTTCACGAACATCCACAGAGCAGATGATATTAAGACGGTAACACAAGTTTTGGATAAAAGCAAGTAAGATTATGTTATAAACCAACGTGGAATGAGCCCAAGTAATTAATTTGGAAGATTATCTCCAATTCAAGAGCTGTATAAGTCTGTCACACGTGCCCAAGTTGGCTCGTAAACCAGCCGGGATGGTCGGTCCCTCGTAAAATAGTTACAACCGTAGCCAGCCTCGCCACCGCCACTCCTGCTACAGATAACGACAGATTGTTATACATGGAATTCGCGAGTATTGTTTTCTACTTTACTAATATTAAAACTGTACCCCGCGCTTTGTACCCGCATAGATTTAATTTATGGGTAACTCGCGGACACTTATTTTTAATAAAACTAGTCAATTTAGTTTTATATAGTATATCGGTTTATTTTTTTTAATAACTTTTTAGTGCTTATAACCTTATGAAGAAACACTAGTTTAGACATTTTAATTAATTAGCAAACATTATTTTTAATATTATTTAACACTAAAGAAAAAGAAAAATATAATAAAAATTAAAATTATAAATAAAACACGGAATTTAAATTAGTGTCTGCGGGAATGGTGCCCAGTAAGCTGGCTGCGTTACCTCGCTGGATCGCTAAGCTAATCCTCTGACCGAGGTAAGAACCAGCTCGACCCTCACCAGACGTCAACCAGGCGTTTTGAAAGGTCCTTAAAAAGGACTGGTTTAAAATTGACAAAGGTACATACAAATTTTCATCCCCTTGGGGGTAGAATTAATCAAAATCCTTTCTTAGCAGATGCCTACGTCATAACATCTACCTGCATGCCAAAATCCGTCCAGTGATTTGGTAGATCGCTGTGCGTTGATAGAGCACTATGTCAGTCAGTCAGTCAGTCACCTTTGACTTATATTTAAAAGATAGATATAGTACTTGACACCAGTCTCCTGACTTCACACATAAGATCTCTTTTATGCCCTACTTGTCTTAATTAGTTGCCCCTACTTAAATAGATATAGCGAATATTACAAAACCAAAACTTAATTCATATCGGCCGATATCGTAACCGATATATTTTGCTTTTTAATTTTAAATTTCTGAGGCATTTGAATTGATTAAAATAATATTCTCATCCGCTATTGGGCAATGGCACCCAGATCCATCTGTGAGGTACGTGTCATCGCATGATTTCGCTGATCTGAAAACTAGTTGGCAAATAAATATCATCTTTATGTATATTGTTTTATGTAATAATTCAATACGAATAAAATGTACCATTGATTTTTATTGCCACTTTTGAATAATATTTTTGTATAAAGCACATAAAGTAAGCAAGATAAGTAATATTTAGTTTATTTTGAGTTGTAAATAAATTCAGTCTTTTCTATTCCTTATTACTTACTTTAATTAATTAGTAAAAACCCTTAACAAGACAAAATATACTTCTCGCAGTTTTTTTTAATTAAAGTGAGGAGCTCGTGGCACAGTTGCTATTGCGCATATCATTCGATCAGCGAAGTTAAGCAACCCCAACCCTAGCCAGTAGTTGGATGGGTGACCGCCCGAGTTCCCTCCGTGCCTCGGAGAGCACGTTAAGCCGTCGGTCCCGGTTGCCAATTTATCATCTTTGGCAATCGTTACAGGTCAGTCGGAAGCCTAAAATAATCGGACAACTGGTTTAGCCCAGATCACAGATTTTCCTCGTAAGAGGGGTTGAGAAGTTCAGATGGCAGTCGCTTCGTATAAAAATCAGGTGATCAACCACATCGGGTTGCATTAAGTGCCGACCCCAACAATGTATGGGATAAGGCCAGGCAGATGATGAGTTTTTTTTAATTAAACTTAATTTTTTATGAGCTTTTCTTTTTTAATCCATTATTAATGTGATCTATAGTATGTGTTTCTAAAACAACCCCAGTTAAAAAACGGGGAACCCAAAAAAAATAGGGGAGTTTGTTTCGCCATTTCTGCACCTGACGTGCTTAAGCTAAAAACGGTATTAAAATGTTAAACTAAGTTAAGCGTAAAATTTTTTTTTTAACTTTCCAATTACTTTTACAGAGTACAAAAAAATCACCCTTCCGTAACGTCTACAGGATTTAAACACTACAATATTCCAGCTGCTGTGATTACGATAGATAGTTTTTAAGGTTGAAAAAACAATGTTTTACAAATGGCTTAGATTCTGTTACAGCTAAGATTCAGTTTAAAAGGAATCGGGCCTTAATCCACATATGTGTGTGAATGTACACCGCTGGAGTGCTACGAGCCCTTTACTGCCGATAACAGGTGCTATCGAAGGGCGGGCTGTATTTATTTATAGACACATAACCTGCTAATGGACACGATAACTCTTAACCACAATATCAAGCGGTTATCGGTCAATATTTCTTAGAAAATATTTATTCACACTAATAAAAGCGTTACGACCAATATTCACAAAAGTCCTTAGATATCTGGGGCCTTAGCATAAGCTCTTATTTGCCATAGTTCCACTGTGTGACAGTGACATACTTATACACGTTATATACATCTGTTTTAGACGATATCATCTCATCATCTCATACATTGTTTTGGTAAGCACATGATTCAACCCGATTTGGCTGATCATCTGATTTTTATACTAAGCGATTGCCATCTGACCTTCGTAACTTCTTTTACGAAGAAAATCGATAATAAGGGTTAAAACAGTTGTCAGACTTTCTTAGGCCTCCGACTGCCCTATAACGATTGCCAAAGATGTTATATTGGCAACCGGGACCGACGGCTTAACGTGATCTCCGAGGCCCGGAGGGGACTCGGGCGGTCACCCATACAATCACTGGCTTGGGTTCGGGTTGCTTAACTTCGCTGATCGAATGATATGAGCAATAGCAACTGTGCCACGAGCGCCTCTCATATCTGTCTCATTATAAGAGTTAAATTGATGATGGCAATAAGAGATCATGGTGGAATCCCTGGGATATCGTTTGAAAGATATTTATATGCTTGTGTTTATATTTAACTAGCTGAGCCCCCGATTTTAATTAAATTCAAAATATGTTTATTCGATTAGACTTTTAACAAAGTACTTTCAAATCGTCAGAACGACACGATTACACAGGATTATACATGCTACTGCCAGGTTCAGAAGGTTGCTTTTACTGAGAGAAACTCAGTAATTACTCGTATCAAAAAAAAATATTTACAATTTTGAGTAATACAATGTAATATCATATAAATCATAAAAAATATATATGTTATTCATATTTCACTCGCATATAATTAACTACAACGAAAAGGTCCTTATTTTTTAGGGTTAGTGTATAACGGAAACAGCTCGTGCACTCATGGGTACTAATTTAATTTTATTTTTATTTTATTTTATTTTATGGTGTACTAGTACATTATTCGGACTGTACTATTACAGTACGCACTTTTAAGTGTCCGATTAAGCACAAGACTAGTTCTAGTGGGGTAGCAATCACACATAACCCGATTGGCTCTTCAAGGCTAGTGGCGTCCCTCTCATTCTAGCATAGAAAGAAAAGGAGGATGCCTTTTCATTTAAATATTTGGCCTTCATCCCCTAGATCAGGGTACCATCCATGAAGTGTTACTGATCTAAGTGGGGTGATTATAGTTGTCAGTGTCTTTTCGTCTAGTTCATGTCCCCGTCCAAATTATTTGAGATCTATACGCTAATAGCCCAGTTTATAATTATATAATCATATCATCCAAATGAGATGACTTCCCCACAAGGTCATTGTGTCTTTCATCACATGACCCTATAATGCAAAGTATGGAATAATTAAGACTTCTAT
Organism: Watsonalla binaria; assembly: GCA_929442735.1. Taxonomy (NCBI): domain Eukaryota; kingdom Metazoa; phylum Arthropoda; class Insecta; order Lepidoptera; family Drepanidae; genus Watsonalla; species Watsonalla binaria. The sequence goes on from OV838930.1 coordinate 356,248, forward strand.
CACATTAGTTATTCTGTTGGTTTGATCGTGTTTTAATTGAATAATATTTTTAGGGTACAGTGGCTGGACGAAATCTTTTAATATTATATTTTGTTTTATGCGAACACGTATACCTTCCCATTTAAAGAAACGTATATCTATGTTATCTGTTTACGAGACAGATATGTACGACTGTCACTCGCACACAGCCATAGTATACATATACGCTCAATAAACAGTATGAAATTTACAACATTTAAAAACATCTGAAGTCGTTAGGGTTATTACTCTTGAAGTTTCTAAAATGTTGACCTTTATTTACTGTAAAAATAATGTCTAATTAAAGAAAAGTTTGGAAAAATATTTATAAATAATGTTAATGACGTGTACGCGGTAAGCCACGACGTCATACCGCTTACTGACATTACGACGGGGCCGCTTATTATCTCGTCTACGTGTGTGTGTGTAATTTAGAACAATTTGTACCTAGTTTATACACTGCTTGTAAGCTCATATTTATGCTGTGATACAGCCGATAGCTTGGTTTCACTGAATTCGTAAAAAAACGAAAAAAAATTCGAATTTTCTCTGAGTTTGGCATTTGCATCATTGCGTTCTTTAAGTAAGGTACATCGATCTTCGCCCTTCAAAGTCCTTTATAATTGAGTATCTCCTAGATTATCTAATTCTTCTAAAAGCTGAAGAATCTGAAGATTTTGACAAGAAAACAGTCGATGACACTCTTAAGTAATAAATTCACCTACGGAGCACTAACCAAACTTGCTCTACGCTATTAGTGATTCACACATACCGGTTGTCAAATTGCATTCTGAACCGTGTTGCACAGGTAACAAGGTCGTTATGCCATTGGAAATAGCGAGCTATTCACGAGAACATTAATTATATCCAACTGGTTTGAAGTCTTGGAGTGTATGACATCTTATTACTTAACATGAGGAATTGGATCCTATTGTACGAATATGTGCGCACGCCTGTATTTCCCTAAGGGCAGGTGTACTTATAGTACATCCATATTTCACCAGTTATGTCAAAGTCCTCTGAGCTGCTACTGGGAATTTACATTAAAAAAAACCTAATACACTATGCCCGACCTCGAGTTTCACAGTAGCGCTTGCGACGAAGCAGTCATGTGCGTCTAGTGGATCATATTGTTGTAGGAAATATGTGGAAACATCACACATTTTTACATTGCATTTCATTAGATATCAAGGTCTATTTTCGTTTGCACATTTAATTTGACAAGTCACAAGAATGTCTTCCGAGAAGGCTCGAGCGTATTGCAAGTTGAAACCTTCGCGAAATTTTTGTTAGCTTTAAGTTAGTTGTCAAACTCAAACTCATCCTCTAAAATAACTTTATTCGATTAGACTTTTGACAAGTTACTTTCAAATCGTCAGAATGACATAAATATACAGGATTATACATGCTACAGCCAGGTTCGGAAGGTTGGTTTTACTGAGAAGAACCTGGCAAGAAACTAAGTAATTACTCTTTTCAAAAATATTATACTATTTAAAAGCACAAAATAAATAACTTAAGAAATGTAAGCATATAGACACAGTTCCAATGCACAAAATATGTCTGTAAAAAATAACATAAAATAAAAGTCTTCTAGTTCTACTTACATCTAAATGTGTTGCTTAAGATGACTAGCCTTCACAACCAGCACCTGTTCACAAGTATGACGCGGCAATTGCGTTAATTAACTTACTATCAAAGTCAAAGTCAAAGTCAAAGTCAAAGTCAAAAGTATCTTTATTCGATTAGACTTTTTACAAAGTACTTTCAAATCGTCAGAATGACATAATTATACAGGATTATACATGCTACCGCCAGGTTCGGAAGGTTGCTTTTACTGAGAAGAACCTGGTAAGAAACTCAGTAATTACTCTTTTCAAAAATATTATACAATTTAAAGAATACAAAATAAATAATTTACGAAACGTAAGCTCCTGGACAATGTTCCAATGCAAAAATGTCGATATCAAAACTTAACACAAAGTAGTCAGCGATGTGGGAATCCTCTTAGTGCTGTAATCATTCATAGCAGCAGTTATTTACCACCAGGTGGACAGTATGATTATTTGAAACCTTAGTGGTATGTATACAAAATAATATTACGTATGATGCCTACTGTATTTCTTGGAATATCGTAATTTCCTTTCCGTAACGAGTATGCTGGGCATCTCACCGCGAGTAGCTTTTTGCCCACACAACGATTTCCTGTAAAGTTACTTTTGGGAAAATAGATGATCAGGAAAAAAGATCTGCTGGGTTTTTTGACGGGATAGACCTTCGTTATAATAACAATAATGTCTTTATTTGATTAAAATGTAGATAACACGATGATGAAACATATTTGATACAAACAAATCATAACATTATACAAACTTGTGAAAAATAGGTCCAACGATCAAAAGGCCTTTTAAGCCGTAAATATTTGGCACATGGCTTCGGTTGGAGCTACATATCAATATAATATATAAAAAATATATATTACTAGAACTTTACGCTACTACTATAAAGTTATTTGAAACCCAGTCACCCAAATCTACCCTCTTTTAAAACTTTATAGGATAATAGTAAATGGCGAATCAACATAACGATATAATTCACTAACAAACGGACAATATTTGAGGAAGAAATTCAATCACGCAATTGCGAGATATTAATCACTAAACACAACCTAGTGTGACGTTAAGAAATCTTGAATTCTGAATTATCTGTTCCAAGGTTCATGCAAATTCTCTCCAAGGTCCATGGCCCCTCTGAAATAGAAAAATACATTAACAACAATCCTTTTTACCTTTGCTTCATGTCTTAAAAAGACATATAGAGATCCCTTAATGCACTCGTGTACTCGTGTATAATTCTTACCAACATCGAACCATACATTGCTAGATAAACCAGCGTCAGCCCTAGCTGCCATCATCGCGTCCCTTAAACTTAAGGGCACTACTACAGTACCGCACAGAGGTGGCTCTCCCACACCTGAAAAAAACAATAATACGCAGAGCTATGATGACACATATGAAGTCTAACCCTCAAAATAAAAACATGATCAAAACCAAGACTAAATCGAACTCGGATTTAAACTATACCTATCCCTTTTAAAAGTAGTATCACAAGGAGAGATGATACTACTTTTCAGCCAACGACTACCCTAGTCTATGTTTTGTAATAAAATTAATAGTTTTTCTAAAATAAAAGATACTCCTTATGACATCTACTCAGCAAATCCCGTCACAAGTCCTGTCATCCAGGGGTAAACAGGGGTGCGGCAATACTAAATTTTCACCGAAGATGATTTAGTGCCCACGTGACAGACAGTGAGTTCATCGCCACATACGTCTTTGAATTACATATCAGACATGCAGGTTTCCTCAAGATGTCCTTTTCACCGCAAAGTACGAGGCGTGGAATCACTGCACATAAGCTTTAAGGAAAACTCATTGGAACAGGCCGCTAAGATTCCATTGTCACGCTTGCATAGCAGGCGACTGCTCAATCCCAAGCCAGTCAACCCAGCCCTCAATAAATTAAAAAAGTTACTCAAACATTTATAAGACTTACATTTTGACCCAAATATAAGATCAGTACTATAGGATTTCTCTCTGAATTTGATATTGAAGACAGCAGGGATATCTCTGGCCTGAGGCACGTGGTAGTACCAGAGGCAGTTGGTGAGGAGCTCGCCAGTTTCAGTGTCGTACTCTATGTGCTCGTGCTTCCAGTACCCCACACCCATCATGAAAGCGCCTTCTATCTGCAAACACCGAGATCAAACGGATTAGAAATTCTAAGTATATTTTTTTGGATTAAACTTTAACAATGTCCATTAAAATTAACAGAATCCATTATACAGGATCATTTTTTACTTTTATGTATTGGGAACTCTTTGGGCTAATATTTTCATTATTGAGTTTTAAATGTGTCCAAATTTATCTGATTCTGATCTATAACTTGAAGACAAGACTATACAAATATTGAAATGAATACTTACTTGACCGACATCAATTTCGGGACTTGTGCTTATTCCCGTATCTTCATACAAGTCCACTCTGACTAATTCTGACTCTCCTGTCAAACAGTCAATCTCAACTTCAGTCAAAAGTACGGCATAAACGTCATAGGTTTGGTTGTCAGCTGAGCTTACAAACCCGTGCGCTTGCAAGTCTACATAAGAGCTGTAGGCTTCGGCAACCAGCTCTTCCCAAGTAGGATTATCCATTGTACTTCTTATGGGTTCGAGAACAGCCAATAAGTTCTCGCAAGCTCTTCGAACACCTATTATAACGTTCTGTGAGCCCAAACTTCCGCCAGTGGCACCGTTGTTGGGTGAAGACAACGAATTGTTTTCCATTATTTTGATCCTGTCCATCGGTATCTTCAAGGTGTACGCTGCAACTTGAATGGCTTTGGTATTTATACCTTGGCCCATTTCCGAGCCAGCGTGCGAGATCAGAACAGAACCATCACCATGGTAAACGGATAGAGTTACGTCGTTATAACCCATCGCCACCGGCGTCCACCTCACGAGGGCAAACCTTAAGCCACGTTTCCTCCACCTGTTGATGGCGTTAAATTTGCTTACTGCTGCTTTCCTGTTAGCGTAATCAGCACTAGTTTTCAACGTTTCGAGCATTTCTGTTATATCTGACTCGTATGAAGAAGATAAATTTGCTAGCCTTACTTCTAGCGGGTCTAGCGATAGTGTAGTGGCTATTTGCTCCATCATTAGTTCCGCAAATGTGATGGCTTCCATTGTGCCTGCGAACAACGAAGATGAAATTATTTGTCAGTTTTGCGTGATGCACATTTCAAAAACATGTTTTACATAGAACCTGATGAAATATTTGACAAATAAAAACATTTTTATTTTAATATTATTAATGAGAGGAATGAGGATAGACTGTTAAGACCATTTCGATAAATTCAGCTTTTACGTACCTCTATTTGAACTATGATAATAAGTCCATATACGTACCAGGAGATCTGCACCAAGTATTTTTAGCAGTGTCAGTGAGTACATTGTAGAAGTTACAAGTCCACCTGGAGAGGCCGTAGCAGTTATTGATGGCATCGGTCGCTAGAGCGAAGAACTGTTCATTGTACATATAGCCCTGGTCCTCGTACAGGTCATATGTGACATACTGGATTACTCCAGACTCGTTGACGCCTACCTTATATGAAAAGAAAAAAATGTTTAGTAAAATTTATACTTACTAATCCAAATGCGAGTCAAGGCAACCCGATTATTTTCTAGAATGGAAAAGATATTTAATGAGGCAAAGCATGCCAATAGTGGGTGATTTGGGAGATAACTAGTGAATAAGCCTGGAATAGGTTCTTTTCTTTTATTTTCCATATTTTTTAAAGTTTATTTTCGATAGACTGATATTTATTGTGAGCATGAGGAGCTCGTGGCACAGTTACTATTGTGCATATCATTCGATCAGCGAAGTTAAGCAACCCTAAACCTATCCAGTAATTGGATGGGTGACCCCCCGAGTTATCTCCGTGCCTCGGAGAGCACGTTAAGCCGTCAGTCCCGGTTGCCAATTTATCATCTTTGCCAATCGTTAGAGGTCAGTCGGAGGCCTAAAATAGTCTAACAACCGGTTTAACCCAGATCACACATTTTCCTCGTAAAAGGGGTTGCGAAGGTCATGGCAATCGCTTCGTATAAAATTCAGGTGATCAGCCACATCGGGTTGAATCAAGTGCCGACCCCGACAATGTATGGGATAAGGCCAGGGGGATGATGAGACTGATATTTATTATTTTTTATGAATAAAACGTTTTTATTTACCTCAAACTCTAAGAGACAAGGAAGCCTCTTCCCGCAGACTTGGCTGACCGTTTTCAGGGGGAGTACGAATCGACATGGTCGGTTCAGCTTGTAAGCCACCAAACTGCACGCCACTGAAATTTGGGAGTTGCGACTGATTTTAGCACCGTACGCACCACCAACACGGCGACAGCTGACTATAATTCTGAAAGAAAAGAACTCAATTATTTTGTCGAATATATCAGTTATTTTACAAAAAAAATATGTTTTCATGAGTTGATTCAATAGTCAATTTTCACCGAAAACGACTAAATGCTAACGTGATAGATACTGAGATCATAGCCGCCTCAGGTTAAACAAATTGTCTTTTAATTTTTCCTCAGACACAAAAGTTTCCTTACGATGTTATACTTCACATAAAGGTCGTAGTGTGAAATCACTGCACCTAAGATTTAAGGATATCTCAATGGGACAGACTAGGATTTGAGCATGCAACGCTTACGTAGCATGTGACTACTCAGAACACTTTCCACCATAACTCTTACGTACATATATTATAATAGACGATGTATTCATTCCATCGTTATATTTATGTGCTACTCTAAAATGCATATTAATCAAGCTACGCATTTAGTTATAAGTAGATGTACTAGATTTTTAGTTATGTAAATTTTTATCGACATTTGTGCATTGGAACATTGTCCATGAGCTTACGATTCTTAAATTGTTTATTTTGTATTCTTTAAATTGTATAATATTTTTGAAAATAGTAATTACTGAGTTTCTTGCCAGGTTCTTCTCAGTAAAAGCAACCTTCCGAACCTGGCGGTATCATGTATAATCCTGTATAATTATGTCATTCTGACGATTTGAAAGTACTTTGTAAAAAGTCTAATCGAATAAAGATACTTTTGACTTTGACTTTTGACTTTGATTAAAACAAAAATGTACGTACCGACTTTGGTCAATGTTCAGCGCACGCGCAATCATGACATGCGTTAAATCAATCCATTGAGTAGTTGAATGCACGTCGAGTCCTGATTCGGATGGAATGGCCAGGCACACTTGGGTCTCTATTGGCACGTGCATTTGCGAATTGATCGAATACTGTCCTTTGATCACTTTCGTTACATCCGTGCCCTTATCTGTTGCTGTGATCGTGGTGTATAGCGACACTCTGCTAGGATCTTTCCTCGCCTGATTTATCGTAAGAACGGGTGGTGTTTTGACATTGGTATACTTGACTTTAACCAGCTTTACAGCTTTATTGGCAAGTTTCTCGGTGGTAGCTGCGATGATACCGACGGGTTGGCCATAAAATTTAACTTCTCCGTCGCAAAGGACTACTTCGTTCGCATTGTAGAATGAAATGTCGTTAGGAGTGAATGAATTCAGACCAGGTATATCTTTGGCAGTGAAGAATGCCACTACTCCGTCCAAAGCCTAAAATCAAACAAGGCAAATATTGAAAAATCCAAATAAGAATTCATGCATATAATTTATTATTATGATTATATATCTTAAGTTTATTGGGGATATTAATATCAAAGTGCTTATCTGATAGAAGTTTGTTCCAGTTATAAATTGGAACTGCCCCCTATCCTAGGTCCCCGCTTTTTGCTAATCCTTGCACCTTACAATTAATGGAAGTCAAATTACGTTTCTGTAAGTATTGTGTACATGAAGTTTGCAAATTTTCAAAACAGAGTTTTTAAAATACTAGATCGTAATTATTAACAGGTAAGGTAATTTTTTCAATGTTCAGAACTGTCCGTGCTCATTTTGGCACACTGAATATCCTAGAAATACTTCTACTTTTCTACTTTCTTCTGATTTTGATGGTATATGTGGTACTTATGTTTCAACACATACCAATGCATCAGAAGGGTCCATGGACACAATGTTGCCAGTTGCGACTGTACTCAGGACGAACGCTCCGAAGACCTGGCCGGGGACGGCTGGTATGTCGTCCGTGTACTTGGCTTCACCAGCACATTGGATCTAGTAAAGAAATTGATATCTGTTATACCTACAATGTAACTTAACTACACAATATGTGTGTTGAGTACCGCTATAAATATTGGAAGCGAAGTTGTTCTTCATAGATAAGTCAGATATTAGAAAATGTTGTTATATTCTGTATATACATATAAATAGGAACTAAATTGTAGTTAAAATAGCATATGAGAGTTTAAATGCCACTGACGCATACAATTCTATTTTTTTTTTCTCTGTCCGTCTCAGTCTATCTGTTAGAGGGCTGGACCGATTTTAACGGGTCTTGCACTGGCAGATAGGATATATAAGATATCTATAAAGGAACATAATATCTTATATTCAAAATAAATAAGTATCCACGAATAAAGACGCCAATTAAATCAACGCGGGTGATACCGGGGCTCAGCAACTTGTAAATAAAACCTTCCAAATTATTTAATATAGTCATTTACCATAGCTTCGACTTTAGGTATAGGTTGGTTTATCGGCCAGAGGGAAGTATCCGTCGAGTAGGTTTGGGTACCATAAGACAGCGGCCGCTCCGAGTGGATCTTGGATCCTCCCGATCTGTACCTCGAGTCAAGCATACCTTTAGGGCAGAGTGATAGTATTCCCTGTAAATTAAAATAAAACTATGAGGCATATTATACTGAGAAGATCTTGTTAAAGTAAGAGAGGTAGGTTAGAGGGGTCGGATCTCCCAGACTGAAGACTATTTCTCCACCTTACAGAGGATAGCACAGGTAATGCTACACTACAGAACTTTTTTAAGCAAGGATATAAATAACCTTATTTGGTATTTTATTTACAAGCTGTGGTGGTCTTAGGGTTAGAGCAATCGCCTGCTACGCAGCGACGCAAGTTCGAATCCCAGCGGGTCCTGTACCAATGAGTTTTTCGAAAGAACTTATGTGCAGTTATTTCACACCACGTGCTTTACGGTGAAGGAAAACATCGTGAAGAAACCTGCATATGTCATTCAAAGACGTATGTATGGTAATTCAAAGACGTATGTATAGTGCCTGAGCCGGCGATGGAGTCACCCTCTGTTACGTTGGCACTTGATTATATTCGGTAAAATGTGGGTGTTGTTACAACACCTCTGTTTACCCCTTCGGGGACCCTTCTGGGATGGCGTGAGCATGTTTGGTATTTAATAAAAATATTATTTTTTCTTTTAAACCCTTTAGTTCTTCTCCTAGAGTCGTGTTATAGGAAGAGTCCTTACCTTATAAAACAGATTCAGGCACAGCTGTTTCTTGAACGCAGGAGAAGGTTCCGGCGGTGAATCTTCCACTACAATCTCTGCCGATAAAACCTTTATAGCGTTCTGTATAGTATCATTGTCGAACAGCACTTTGCCTTTCAGGTACTGCTCTGTAGTAGTAGCTCTTATGAACGTCGCGTTGAGGTGACCGTACACCATCCTCGCTTCAAGAACTGTATAAGTTGATGTATCCATTTTATACAAGAAACCTGCGTTCACTACGGCGTGAGAGCTTTGGGCTCGAGGCATGATCTGAAATAAATATAGATTTAAATATGAGCTGTTGTAGGCAGTAAAATAAATAAATTATCTTTTATTGCTAAGTAGCTTAGAACATAAGCACATAGAGCATAAACAAAAGCAAAGGAACATGGCTTAGCCTGTGCTGCCCTCTTTGCTTTCAGCCACTCCCGTTCCCTTAGATTTTGTGCGGGAACATTGTGAAGAGGGCCCTGAGGGGAGATGTTGTGTAAATAATAATTCAGCAAGGAAATGTAATTTATTATAGTTTACCTTGAATGTCTCCAGTATATAGTCGCTGGTCAGAGGAGGCAGCTCTACACTCAATAGCACCTTTCCTTTCATGTCTACTTTCAGGAAATCTTCCATCGACACAGTGATCGTTCCCCCGAAGCAATTCCCTATTATATGAAACATCGTGAGCATGAGTAAATACATTTATGATTTTTAATGCATACCACATAGCTTTGTTTCTATAAAATGGCCAGGAATCCAAGGCTCTCGTTCGTTAAGTAGTTACAAACAAGAATAAATAAAAGTTATGTTATAGTTACCAATATTAATTTGAGCTCCAACTGTAGTGAGTGTAAGGTAGATGTCCGAGGGGAAGGCGTTTGTGGTGTGTTTTATCATCAGGTTACCACCTAATGTTCCTATCTGAAATCATCGAAGAATCACCATAGTTTATTTTGCTACTATCTCGCCCCAATAAGTCTCCGACTAGGGATCTAAGTGGTCGCCATGGCCGAAATCGATCGCAAGACCATTATCATCATCAATCATCACCAATACGAGTCAAACTATCATGTCATTTAAGAGCCCCTGAGATGATGAAGAGAATGAGCTCAGGAGACAGTTGCAATACAGAGAAGTAAAATTAAATATTCAAAATTCTGAAAAAGGGGTTAAGAAAAATACGAACACGAGGCGGGATTTGAACCTGCGTTGCACGAACCGTGCAGTTGGAAGAGCAACTGCACGGTTTGCAGAGGTCGTGGGCTCGAATTTAGTATATAAACATGTACATGTCATAAATAAAATCTCTAATCTCTGGTGTGGGATGCTACGTGTATCGATACGTTGGCTCCGTCCCATCTGCCCGGCACTGCTGTGGCGGCCGGTGCTGCTGCTGTTCAGCAGGAGTGCCTCAAGCGCCGGAAATATGCATGCATTGGTCAAGGATATATATTTTCTGCGTTTGCGGTTGTAACTCTGGGACCTTGGGGTCCAGATGCTCATCAACTTTTCAAAGAGGTTGCACGTCTTCTGGTAGAAGCCTCTCGTGACAAGCGGGCTGTGGCTTTTCTCGCTCAGAGAATCAGCATCGCTATTCAACGTGGCAATGCTGGCAGCCTTCTTGGCACGATCCCGAGAGACACCGATTTGGGCCAAGCTTGTAATTAGTTTTTAGTTATTATATTATTAAATCTCTAATATTTAAATATTCAGGTCCTATACTTACATTTCTTACTTGATTATGTGCTACGGCATCACAATGATCGTACACTTTTGTTAAATATGTGAAATACTCCTTGGTGCTCATCATCTGTAGGATCTCCATGTATTCTGTCAGCGAATTACCACAACCAATGTTTAAGTTCTGATCCAAATTGTATCCTTTCAATTCTTGCAAATTGGTGATGTCTATCAACACGGATGGGTATTCTTCTATCGGGTATATTGCTGGAATCAAAACATTCATAGTTTTATTACGAAAGCAGTTGTGGCCAAATACTCTTCATAATATTCGTTATCAGTCAGTGGTAATCCCGTCGAAACCGGCTTAGTTGATTCGGAGTTTAGTCAAACCGAACAGACAGAAAAAAAAAACTATTTTGTAAGCTTTGTTATATTAAAACTTTTTTTAAATGACACTAACTTTATACATAATTATATAATATGTCAAGTATATATATAGTTACAAATTATCAAACTAAAGTGATGTGAGTCGAAAAAATTACAATGACGTCACGTGTGAGTTTGATTTTGGGTTTCGTTATTTTGTTGAAGACGAGTGATAAATATTTCGAAAGTTTGAAGATCATTTACATAAAAAAGGATGCTGTGTTTACCTATGCAGATGTCGCGTCTGTTGCAATAAAATTGTATCCAACAGCTGTATACATTATACGAATGATGCGGAATAAAATAATAATGGTATATTAATTCTAAGAACATTTCAACTGAATCAATATTTAATAATATTACTATACTAGCTGTGCCCGACGGTTTTACCCCGAGGAAACCTATTATTATTTTTTAAATGAAAATTTGAAAGATACATTTGAAAAATTGGTTTTTGAATGTCAGTACCGTATATAAATTCATATGCATTTAGTGAAAAGCTGTTATTTAAGAATTACAAACAGACACTTCAATTTTATCTATCTATTTACATATAATACAAATATTGTTGAACATTTCATTTCTGGTGTGCTTACGGCTCAGTTTTCAAGTAATTAACGGCTTACCTTTCGCAGTTCCTCCACCCATCAGCATGTAATCGTACTTCCATACCAACTTCAGCATATGGTACAGGTCCTTGAGTTCCGTGACGCCCACCCAGCGCTTACCGTCAGCTAGTTTTATATCTATGTAATTATTCATTCCATTCTCTGACACCATGCACCACTCCTCGTCTTCGTTGCAGTCCTTTTTAACACAAGGCTTGCCTTTACTTTTGCAAATGTATAGATCTTCTATATCCATGAGTTTAATGGATTTCGGGGCGTCGCTTCCGAATTTCTTGAAAGCTTCCAGGATTGGTCTATAGCCGGTGCAGCGACAAACGTTGCTCCCAAATGCCTTCTCTATTTCCATCATGGTAGCGTTCTTTTTGCTTTTGATGAAACTGTAGTGGAAGAAGTACCCAGATCTTTAATAAGCAGGTTGTACAAGATTTATAAAATATTACCTAAAGAGACTGAACTAAAGTAATTTATGTTGCAGCCGTTGGGCGAATAGCCGCAGGTCACAGCAACCATATGAAAAAATAACACAATCGCAATTCTGGCCATCTACGTCTGGCATTCACGTCGTACTTGTGAGCAGGTTCTGCTTGTGGGGGCTGGTCATCTCAAGCTACGCATTTAGTTATAAGTAGAACTACTAGATTTTTTATTATGTTAATTTTATCGACATTTGTGCATTGGAACTGTCTCCATGATTATGTCATTCTGACGATTTGAAAGTGCTTTCTAAAAAGTATGATCGAATAAAGATATTTTTGACTTTGACTTGACTACGGGGAGTTAATCGCCACACTTTGGAACTGAAGAAGGGTGATGAGGTATTTACAGAGGCCGGCAACGCGTGCGTCATACCCCTTGGTATTGCAAGCGACCATAGGCGGCGGGAATAACTTACCATCAGGTGGGCCGCATTGTTTGCCATCTTAGTGTTATAATAATATGGATAATTTGTAGAGTTCTACCTGTACATAGCCATAACCCATCCCGGGGTGCAGTACCCGCATTGGGTGCCGTTGCTCTCCGCCAGTGTCTTCTGTATGGGGTGGTAGCCATCCCTCTTGTTGCCTACCTTCTCTATGGTCGTTATCTCCCAATCGTTCATAGAAGTCACAGCCACTAAGCACTGAAATTGGAGCATAAGCACTGTCTAATAGATTTAGCAAAGTTTTATATCAGTGTTGACGTTACTCTCGCATCCAATGTTTGTAGGGTCGCACAGTTTTCATTGCCCTAAAGCACGATATGTGATATCCACAATTACTTATCTTCAGCGGATGGAAAGTAATGCAAACCTTTATAAAGACCTTTATTCCTACAAAAGCGACTAGCAATGTTTGCGCTATCAGACCGATGGCTCAGTATTTTCAATAACATAAATTACTTAATGTATATCAGCAAAGAGTTGCATCGCAGCGAGTTTACCAATGTCTACACATACTATACATCTACTACACCTAAAAATGCCTTAGAAATTCTACTCAGTAACATTCAGGGTTCCTCATGATGCTTTCCTTCATTACATAGATTCACGATGCTCAGCACCGTACTTCAATTCACAACTTCATCATTTGTAGCTGCGGTTCCCAGGACATAAATTACCTGGTTGAATGACCTTCGCTTGCTCCAGAGTTCCAATGATGGAAAACTTACATACCTATGCTCACGTCTGTATTCCCTGAAAGGTAGGCAGAGGTGTAACGCCCATATTTCTCCACTTATATTAAAATTGCATGTAATAGCCGGCCAGCCCTTTGCCATTAACTGGGCACTAATTAAAACTCCGGGCAGAATTTTGCCCTAGGACCTCGTGTTTTGTGACCCCTTCAATGAGGCCGTGGAATACATATACCCAAGATATTACGTAGTAAACAATAGTTAGCTCACCGAGTTGACAGAAACAGTGGGTCCACCAGGGTACCTGACCGCGGCGACGGTGCATGCCCCGCAGCCAGCCTCCCGGCACAGAAACTTGGTGCCACGCAGTTCCAGGTGCTGTCGCAGGTAGTCCAGCAGAACCGTCTGCGAGTCTACCTCGCTTCCCACTGAAACCACTTATTAATTAGCAGAGTCCAGATAAGACGATTCATTTTTATAGTCTTCGCTGACCATCTGTCTATCAGTCAAGCCCTTTTTCTCCGTTACAGGTATCAAATCGATGGAGGTTTCATATCGAAATCAATATCAAATACTCCTAACTGAACTTGTTACTGGTGTAAAACTATGTGTGAATGTACTTTGTTATAAGTCTAATCAAATAAACATATCTTGAACTAGCTTCTGATAACTCCGCTTGGAATTGTTACTTTGGGCTAACGCTAATTCTAACCCACGATTTCGTTTACGTAGCGTCATATAGCCTGTAGCCTTCCTCGATCCATGGGTTATCTAATTTGGAAATAATTTTTCGAAACGAACTTTAAGTGCTGAGTCTAGCGCGTTTAAGTTCACAAACAAACTTTATATATTAGTATAGATAAGAGTTAGTGTGGTCAGACTTTTACTTTTATAGTAAGGCAGACACTACCATTAATTGTTGTCAAAAGTTGTTGTGTATGGACAAGATAGTAATTACCTGAATGCTGAATGCCGTTGACTTTGAATTTTATTCTGTCCATCTCTGCAACTTACATCGATCTGCCGGTATATGAGACTGCTAACTAGTTATATATATACCTTTGCGAATAATTACCATTATGTATATTTACAGCACACATACAGACGTACTGCAATTTTCAGCATAAGAAGCGTTGTTTACTGAACCAATATGCGATATCGCATTCATTAACTCATTGCCATTTAATGTGTCACGTACGTATATTAAAGTTAAAAAAAAAACAAATCACACTAGAAAAGATGTTTGAAAGATTCGATTAATCACTACTAAATCGTAAATAGCTTAGTTTTTAATAATAATACAGTGATTTCACACCACGTGCTTTACCGTGAAGGAAAACATCGTGAGGAAACCTGCATATTTCTGAAAAGTAATTCAATGCGGCGATGGACTCACCATCTGTCACGTTGCCACTTAATCATCTTCGGTGAAAAGTGGGTGTTGTGATTACAATACCTCTGCCTACCCCTTCGGGGAATACAGGCGTGAGCATATGTATGTATGTATGTATGTATGTAAGTTCGAATCCCTGCGGGCGGTAACAATGAGTTTTTTAAAAACTTATGTACCAACTGTCAAGTTAGCACTTAATTATCTTCGGTGATAAGTGGGTGTTCTAATATCTCGTCCTGCCCCTTCAGGAACCCTTCTGTGAATACATGAGCTAACGCACATATATCGTACTGAAACATAACATTAGAAATCCTGTAAAGCGCTTATAAAAACATATAATGATTTTCCCAAAACACATTTCGCTGAGACGATGAAACCTACATAAGCTTATTTCATAAAAACCCCTGGGATATTTTCTTTAAGGGAACGGTATTATGGATTCAATGTTTGTATGTGATCTTAGAAAATGTTTCGCATTATCGTATTGGCGACATGACCGAATGGTTTCAGTTCTAATCTCACTCAAACATAATATGTTTGGTAAGTTTGTAGAAGTGTACTTCTAGTAGGTACACCCACATTTCGCCTGCTATGTTTGTGTCTAATGTAATTGGGGCAAGACTAATACAGACTCCTGTATCAATGAGTTTTTCTAAAAAACTTATGAACAGTGATTTCACACCACGTGCTTTACGGTGAAGGAAAACATCGTGAGGAAACCTGCATATTTCTGAGAAGTAATTCAATGACTTATGTAAAGTGTCTGAGACGGCGATGGACTCACCATCTGTCACGTTGGCACGTAATCATATTCGGTGAAAAGTGGGTGTTGTGATTACAACACCTCTGCCTTCCCCTTCGGGGAATACAGGTGTGAGCATATGTATGTATGTATGTAATAAAATCTGTAGATTCGGCCCATTGGTCCCCTGGTAGGAGAACAGACAAATTATAATATTTTTTTGGTACCCACTCGTCTCCTAGTATAACATTTTTATACGTTATGTTAAAAAATACTTCAGTTACAGTTTTCTAGAATGCTGATTGAAATATCCATGATACCTGGTTCCTGCGACTCTGTATTGGACAATTCACACAATATGGTAATAAATTAAAGCCTATGTGTAGTATATATTATTGTAAAGTTTCATCAAAATCCATTCAGTAGTTTTTGCTTAAAATAGTTACAAATACATACATACCTACAAATTATTACGTTTATAATATTAGTAGGATTTAAAAATACATTAACTGATCTAGGTACAAATGTAAGGGTACGAGTGGGTAAAGGGTGCGAATTTTAGGGGACAAGTGGGTTCCAACCCATCTTACCTACGTTCCCTTTCTACGAATAGTAGCCGAAGTAAATTTTGCGTTATTTTGGTTAAGAACGTTGGTTGAGAATGTTTTCAATTTCATCTGTGAATTTATTCATAAAGATGAATTAGAGTTTAAACAGGTGTTTCGTTTAAAATAAATGCTGTTTCACCGATGTCTCGTTATTTGCGCATATTTTATACACACACATACGAGATTATCTCATTATCAGAATAACCCTTTTATATGTTTACGAATTGAAAGCAGTATTATAATATGAAGTATATTTCTTTAAAGGCAATGATAGAACTCATAATCCACTGTTTTTTACTCCAACATTACGAACATGTCACGCCAAATACAGTCCCACTGCCCGGGCGTTTAGTTTTGTCAACGACTTTGTCGCCATGATCCAAGATGCTGACGTACTTTGTCACCATGATCCAAGATGCTGACGTACTTTGTCACCATGATCCAAGATGCTGACGTACTTTGTCACCATGTTCCAAGATGCTGACGTACTTTGTCGCCATGATCCAAGATGCTGACGTACTTTGTCACCATGTTCCAAGATGCTGACGTACTTTGTCGCCACGATCCAAGATGCTGACGTACTTTGTCACCATGTTCCAAGATGCTGACGTACTTTGTCACCATGTTCCAAGATGCTGACGTACTTTGTCGCCATGATCCAAGATGCTGACGTACTTTGTCACCATGTTCCAAGATGCTGACGTACTTTGTCGCCATGATCCAAGATGCTGACGTACTTTGTCACCATGTTCCAAGATGCTGACGTACTTTGTCACCATGTTCCAAGATGCTGACGTACTTTGTCGCCATGATCCAAGATGCTGACGTACTTTGTCGCCATGATCCAAGATGCTGACGTACTTTGTCACCATGTTCCAAGATGCTGACGTACTTTGTCACCATGTTCCAAGATGCTGACGTACTTTGTCACCATGTTCCAAGATGCTGACGTACTTTGTCACCATGTTCCAAGATGCTGACGTACTTTGTCACCATGTTCCAAGATGCTGACGTACTTTGTCGCCACGATCCAAGATGCTGAAGTACTCGCACATTCGCTGCCGTCACTCATACATAGTTTGAGAATATATTTTTCTAAATTATCTCTATTATAATTTTCTTTTGGTTTTATATATAAGCGCTTTGGCAATAGCTGTTAGTTTATATATTCCAATTATAAGTAAATAAATAAATAAATAATCGCCGTTTCAACGATGACTTGATACCTGACTGAGTTTCTTGCCGGTTCTTCTTAGAAGGCTAGTTTCCGAATCTGTGGTAAATTATTGACATTCATAAGTGCCTTAACAGGGCCTGAACTGAATAAATATTTATTTTCATTTTCGTTTTCAGTCGTGTTCAATAGCACTTCATAAAGGGCCAGATAGGAAGACAATACGCGTCTTACCAATAAATAGGTATGTGCGTGCAGCGGCTGCCAGAGTTGTTTGTATGTCACTCCGCGACCACTTCATTAGTAAACTAATTGCTAATTGTAAACACTCGCGTGAGCGGCGACATGTCACACAATGAATATATATTGATTTGGTTCATTCATACATTCTCGAAGGGTTACACAGAGCTATCCACTTACTTTTATCAAATACTAGCTGTGCCCCGCGGTAAGCATACCCTAAGTTTTTATTAAAGGTAGCCTAAACTTTCATCCCCTATTTTATCCCCTTGGGGTAGAATTAATCAAAATTCTTTCTCAGCGGATGCCTACGTCATAACATGTATCTGCATGCCAAATTTCAGCCCGATCCGTCCAGTGGTTTGGGCTGTGCGTTGATAGATCACTATGTCAGTCAGTCAGTCACCACAGAGTTATATATATTTATGACTAGCATTTTCACCCGCGTACACTTTATTGTGTTATATCAAGATTTATGTCACGTTACACATTAACAGAACAAAAATAACCCTATATCCTTCTCCTGGATCTAAGCTTAAGTTATAAATAGTGTTACTAACACGAACTTCTTTTATATACTGCAATATAACTTGGTGATCTATGTATCACCTTTACCTTTACTTCTTATTGATATTTTTCACCTTTTAAACCTAAACTTTCACAAATATATCAAGATCAAAATCGGTCCAACGATTCTCAAGTTATAGCGAGACTAACGAACAGCAATTCCTTTTTATATATATAGATGTAGATTATAGTGCCACCTCACACTTGTGCTAAAATTTCTTCTCCAACATAGGCATCTAAAACTTCAAGATATTTTTCTTAAAGGTAAAAAACTAATCTGTAATAGTTCGACGAGGTTCGAATCTTTACATTGCAGAACTAGCAGGCTATGTAAGTAACCAAACCGCCGGCCACCACAGAGTAGTTTCACTAAATTATTTCACTCGTGTTGACTATCATAGTAAAGAACCCGTTGATTTTACGGGAGAAAACGTAATTTTACCTAAAAACTCTATCCCTCGTATTACAAATCTACACAGATAAATAAAATTAAAGTGTTTGTTAATATATTTACAGCTTTTCACTCCATGCATATGAAAGGGTACTATATTAAAACACATTCTTTTTAAATTTTTCTCTTTGTCTGTCGGTCTTCCGGTTAATCGGAAAACAGCTTGACCGATTTTGACGCGACTTTACTGGCAAGTGCTTCAAGGAGTAACCTTTATAGGGCTACTTTTATTTATAAAATATATTAAGGTTCCGCGAAATGATGCATGGAACTAAATCTACACTAAATCTAGACTAAATCTAGACTAAATCTACACTAAATCTAGACTAAATCTAGACTAAATCTACACTAAATCTAGACTAAATCTAGACTAAAAAAGTCCTTGGTTTCAAAGCATCTCTATCTATTTGTGTAATGCTGATTTAAATATGATACATAGTTCTAGTTCCAAATTATGTCTAGTCATCGTTTAAATCATGTTTTGTAATAAAAGGGTATCTGTCTGCATAGTTATCACGACACTCAATATAAATTAATGTATAGCTTGACAGCCCTAGCCGTAGCTTTCCCTATTAATTATAATAATGAGGTCTTGTTATGATCGCAAACATGTAGACTATGACAAGCGTATTTAATTGAAAGGAAACATTGAGATTATCAGCACGATTGCGAAACAAAGGGAGACCAAACCATAACATACGGGTGATAACGCCTGCGAAACAATAAAAACAACAACACTCGTGTGAGATTGCTCGCAAATTTTTCCAGGCGCTGGCAACGTATTTTTGTGAATTTTTAACATGCGGCTGCAGTTCTATTCGGTTTCATTATTATTGCTGACAGAATACTCGATGGTGGGATGTTGTATTCTGACATACAGATAGACCTGCCTTGCCATTAGCGTGCGTGGAATAGCATTAATGTTCGGGTCTATTAGGTAGGTAATCTATGGAGTTTTTTTCCGGTATCTGTTTATTCACATTAGCGTTCCACAGGCCCCTATCGAATTTAGTGTCCTCAACTTATCTGTGACACATCATAAAGTGATTTCCAACTTGCAAGGGCGTTATAAAAGTCAAGCCCTTACCGCTCCGTTTACCGCGGTTCTTTGCCGTTTTGAATAAAACATATTTTTTCTTCGCGCATTTTGCATGGCGTCAATAATTCATTTATGGAAATTGTCAGCGTGCGTTTTGATAGACGGCTGCAGTTTGTCGAATTTTGATGTTAACTTTGGTTGACTCCCCCTACTATTGATTAACTAAGTCAACTTATATCTCTAAAGATTTCGTCTGTATGAATCGGGGAATCTTCAAAATATACGGGATTCACTAGCAACCTGGGCACTACCAAGAGCTATCTACCATAATAATATAATTAACTAGCGGACGTCACGTTGTTTCACCCGTGTAGTTCCCGTTCCCGTGGAAGTACGGGTATACAATAAAGCCTATGTTACTCGCTGATGATGTAGCTTTCCAATGGCGAGAATTTTTGAAATCGGCTCTGTAGTTTTTGAGTTTATTCATTACAAACATACACACAAGAATAAAAATGTTTCCTCTTTATAATAGTAGTGTAGATGTAAATGTAGATATTGCTCTGCCCTCACAGGGTGTGTTATATCAGTACACATTGTTACTTAATTTACTTGTGCAATGACATACATACATATGCTCACGCCTGTATTCCCCGAAGGGGTAGGCAGAGATGTTGTAATAACAACACACACTTTTCACCAAAGATGATTAAGTGCCAACGTGACAGATGGTGAGTCCATCGCCGTCTCAGACACTTTACATACGTCATTGAATTACTTCTCAGACATATGCAGATTTCCTCACGATGTTTTCCTTCACCGTAAAGCACGTGGAGTGAAATCACTGTACATAAGTTTTTTTAGAAAAACTCATTGGAACAGGCCCCGCTGGTATTCGAACTTGCGTCGCTTGCGTAGCAGGCGACTGCTCTAACCTCAAGGCCACCACGGCTTTCTTGTGCAATGAATCTTTGTAATATACTCCTAATACTTGCTATAAATGATTGAATAGGATTGAGTAAATACCCTCTTATTGTCATCATATATTAACAATGCTTATAAGATAAATATATATGACGTGTATAAATTTGTCGCTGCACACAGGCAAACTATAGCATCTCTTTTGAAATATGTTTTATTATTGTATGCAATGTTCCTATATACTAAAAATTACAGAAATTAATAAATAACTTCACCCTTTTGCCTATTGGCGCGTTTATTGATTATTAATTTAGTAAATAGCTGGTGAAACTGAGCTAGTTTGGTATAAATGTCTTGAAGCTTATTTGTTTCTTATCGTCCAATGTGTATTTTTAACATTTATTATCAAAAGACCTTTCACTCGTATTTTACTAGTTACCATTCTACGTAACTATTCCCCAGCTTAATATTTAAAAACAAAATAAATATACTTTTATTCTTGGACTTGTTTACTTAGTATTCAAGGATTTTCAAGAAATAAAATTTCGCGAAAATACATTTTGTACATAATTTTATTTATATATTATTTACAAAGCCTCGTAGAATTCGTTGTATAAAAAAATGTAAAGGCAACAGTTGGAATATTAACGGCAACATAAGAATCACGCATCGGACTAAGGATGATAAACAATTATTTACATAAATATTGATGGTTTTATGAAAAGTTCCATCTTAGTCCGCACAAAATGAAATCAAAAAGAAAATGAACACAATGATTTGATTGCACGGTGAGCAAAGTTTAGTGATGACCGTAGCCATATCCGCCGTAACCGCCGTATCCGCCATAACCGCCATATCCGCCATAACCACCATATCCGCCGAGCCCGTGACCGCCGTAGGAGACTTGGTTGGCGTAACTCAGGGCGGGAGCGTGGCCGTGGGCACCGTAGCCTGTGAAATGAAAATGAAAAATATTTATTGAGCTTGGGCCCTGGTAAAGCACTTATGAATGTTGACAATTAACCTATGGTTCAGAAACTAACTGTAACTGTAGATATGAAAAAGATTTAAAACCTCTCATTACACCATGTGTATGTACCATAATAAAAGTTTTGGCAGCGATGGTCTAGTGGTTAAATTTGACTGTTACGCTAGGTGTCACGTGTTTGGTTCCCGGATCAGGGCAATTCTTTTTAGTTCTGAGCATTTGTTTGCTTCGAGTGTTTGGTATGGTTTTATAATTATAATAACAATTTTTTTGTAAATACTTGATTTACAAAAAAATATTTATTGTATTGTATATAATACATAAACGTTGCCTGGTACCCATAGTACAAGCGTTACATAATTTGGAACTAGATGGCGCTTTGTGATTATATCCAAAACATTATTTGTTTACTAATAGTTCTCGTTCACATGTCCACCATTCTAGCTATCCTTGGAATTCAATCACACCGCGTCTCCGTAAAACTATCAACACTTTTCGTATCATGCTTTACACAATGTAAATCAATTTTGAAGAATATTAAAACCAGCTTAGTAAGTAGTTATTAGCTTAAAGATGCTTGTGATAAAATCTAATATATAAAATTCTCGTGTCACAGTTTTCGTTGCCATACTCCTCCGAAACGGCTGGACCGATATTGATAATTTTTTTTGTGCTTATCCGGTATCTATGAGAATCGGCCAACATCTATTTTTCATCCCCCTAAATGTTAGGGGTAGTCCACCCCAAAAAAAATGGCAATACAACGTTTGCCGGGCACAGCTAGTAGTCTTATAAAAATGTCAATTTCATTAAGTGCGCTATTCAATTTTATTTCCAGTTCACACGACTGCATTCAATATTAAGATTGTTATCACATAAGCAGCTATTTGAGCGTTCACCACATTGTTATCTAAAACAATACGTTTCTCAGTATATCTCACTCTCTTGAAACAATCGTTTCGTCGACCAAAAACTCTAACAATAGTTATTACTATCTCAATTATTTCAACCTTTGCGATCTTTGTAATTGTATTTATTGGTGAATGAAATATTGAAAAGGTTATCGTATAAGTCCTTCGTACCAGAAATAATAGTGGGCACGTATTTCAAACAAATAAACTTTTGTGAAACCAGCTTTTGTCGAGTTATTAAGGAGGAAGTATGGTTGAGAGAACTCAGAATTTTAATATTAATGAAAACAATTATAGTAGCGTTTCTCCACTCGCTACATAGATGGACGCTACTTGCCAACAATTGCATAGTTTGAGTACAAATACACGAGAAACTAATTCGCGGAATAAGAGTTTTCGCGCGTGTTCCAGTATAAGTATATATAAGTTTTCAACTAGAACAGTTCCAGGCATGATATCCGCCTGGCTGGAAGATCTTCCCTTTGCTTGCAAATTTGTACTAGAATGGTTTGGATGGATACTGACAGTTTCATGGAATCGTATTAGTAATCCATGACGTTTTATTTCTTAAACAGTCGATGATAGTGAAGAAAATAAATAAATTATAAACAATTAAAATACAATACCTAGGCCGCTGTATCCACCGTAGCCGCCGAGGCCGCTGTATCCGCCATATCCACCGTGTCCGCCGTATCCGCCATATCCGCCATATCCGCCGTATCCGCCATAGCCGCCGTATCCGTCAAGGCCGTGCACGGTTGAATAGGAAACCTTGCTCACAGCTGGTGCATAGCCCGCTGAAAGGGAATATAACTATTAAATATGTTTAATAACAAAAATTCGCCGCTTACCTTAAAAACTGGCCAGAGATAACGCTGGATCGGAAGGGTTGGAAAGAGGGAAGGGAGGCCTTTGCCCAAGAGTGGGACACATCGGGCTCTAAATAAAAAATGAATAAATAAAATAACAATAAAGATATAAGGTAGGACATTGCTAGCTCATTACTTAGAAAATTGTTTTATAAAGTACACGTGCTATCGCCGTACATATAGAGACAGACGTATTTATAAAACAACTACTGCTTTTTTAGGGTAGGCGCTCATAACTCAAGACGTGATCTGTCACTTGCTCATAGACACGAAGAGTTGTTTCAACCAAAGCCAATGCGTTGTCTTTAAAAATTTAATCAAAGTCGAAGCATGTCGCAGTATGCAGGGTAATTCCAAAATATGAATTCCATACTTGTTATAAAACCCTCTCTGAAGTTACAAGTAAATCAAACATTAAGAAATGACCCTGAAATTCTTATGAATCACCGATTGCAACGACCCAGGGATTAGTTTTATTTATTCATTGCTGGTTGTCACTGAATGAGCGTGACCAATTGTTGATCGAACGTTCAATGTAAAGGTCACTAATAAAAACAATGCACTTTTAGTCGCATGACTTATGAATTGGAATTTCGTGATAAATTATATCTCTTGCTATATTTTTTTGTAAAATATTACGTAATCGTTATCTATATGTAAAATTCCACGTTAATTACGCTTTTTTATTCTAAACTATTCAGTGTTTTGGTACGTTTATACCATCATTTTGGTGACATTTTCTTGAAGGCTTTACTGCATAATACACTGTTATAAACATGCACATACTAACGCAAATAATTGGCATGCGTGTGACTCCAGAATAGGGTCATCACGCCAATCCTTACGGTTGACAGGGCTAATATTTTTTAGTTAAATCTAGTGAATTACTAATTTTAATTGTTAAAGGTCTCACAATTACAATACAATTACATTGAATTACACAAAGTTATGGTGACAATATCAAGGAAACCAACACAATAACATATCTTGAAAAATATAGTGGCGCATACATAATTTAGTTAGTATGCCAAGGGCGGTCTCACGCGTGTTGTTCAGAATGTCATTGTTGTGGACACCACGGAACGGTGGAAACGACGGATAATGTCATTGTAAAAGTACAGGGGCATAGGTTTTAATTGATTCAAAAATAGTGTAATGAAAACTGGCATAAAGTAGGAGGAGTTTCTCAATTCGTCTGTATGTTTTCCTATGCATTACATACGGACATCAAACTAGGAAGTATAGACATTGAGATCTGATTTAAAAAAATACTTTAGAGAAACTGGAAATTACTTCCAATGTTGGCTGGATTCCGTTCATAATTATATTTAATATACTCGGATACAAGTTAAAACGTGTAATGATGTCGGGACTCTGGAGAAAAATGGAAAATAAAAATGCTGAGGTTTTCAGTTTGCAAGTCCTGAAAAACGCTCAAGAGCGCTCCACCCAGAAAGCAGTTTTTAAAACAAAGGTAGGTCTGTTTGTATGTTGTTTATCATTTCAGCTGAAATGTGATGGATATTAGAGTACTTGAAAATTGCACACGATGTCGCGGGTAAGCGCTAGCGAGTATATAAATAAGAAATCCAGTCTGAATCGGCAATGTGTTATCCCAAAGTAATTATTCCATGGGTAGCTGTTTGTCTATAGAACTGATTTTAATGTACGAGCTAAAACTAACTTTTATGCTTTCCTTAACTTAAGTACTTTGTAACAAACATTTTACTTGAAAGCGTAGTTGTTTTTCCCGACATAGAACACATCGTTTACGAAAACCTATTCCACCCCACCTATTTTAAACTTTAAACTTTACCTCTATTGGTCTAAAGTTTATATTTCTTTGTATTTAGTGCTTAATAAATACGTGGGGATAAAATACGTTTATAGAGAGTATTGTGGAGCCACTTTATTTTACTTTATTGTAGTATTAATCTCTTAGAGCACCTCTGAGCATTTAGCTGCGCTAATACTGCTTAACTGCCTCTAGTGTATACGGGATAGCATTAAAATAATATTAAGCAACCCTAACCCTAGTTAGTAATTGGATGGGTGACCGCTCGAGTTCCCTCCGTGCCTCGGAGAGCACGTTAAGCAGTCGGTCCCGGTTGTCAATTTATCATCTTTGGCAATCGTTATAGGTCAGTCGGAGGCCTAAATTATGACAACTGGTTTATCCCAGATCACAGATTTTCCTCGTTAAAGGGGTTGCGAAGTCGCTTCGTATAAAAATCAGGTGAATGTGTGGGATAATGCCAGGGACGATGATATACTCAATACTAATTTTCAATGATCCCGAATTATAAAAGTCTGTAGATAATAATGAATAGATGTAAGTATATTAGCGCATTTTACACCGGAACAAAAAGTAAGCGAAGTACCTACCAGCTGTTCTAAAATTACGTGAGTTCTACCAAAGTGGCAGCTGATCAGTATTTATTGCATTTTCAGCTTTCCCATCATACGTTTAGAATGTTCTTTAGCGTGTTAAGATGAATGATTAGTATGATAATAGTAATAATTATCATGTATTGTCTTCGATAATTTAAATGTTCATTGAAATGCGTTATTTTGTCCTATTTTTCATCGGAAATAATAGTACTCGTGTCTTTTATAAGAAGTCTTAAATAATATAAACAATATTTGGGGGGGAGTGGTAGTCCTAAGTAACTATTGTGTAGAAAATAAATTCAATGTAACTTACCATAGCCACCATACCCTCCGTATCCACCGTAGCCGAGCCCGCCGCCGTAGCCGAGGCCTCCACCGTAGCCTAGGCCTCCGTACCCTAGGCCTCCATAGCCGAGGTCGCTCAGGCCTCGCTTTTCAGTTTTCTTGGCCTCTTCGGCGCAAACCGCCGCGATGGTAACGGCTACTACAATCTAGTGACAAAAGAAGGAATGGTTAGATTTATGCTAATCAAACTTTACTTGTTTAAGTTATTAATGAAAAATGTTTTGAGTTGCTAATCTAAGAGGGAGAAATTTATGCTATTTTGAAATGAATAGGAATAAAAATGTTATTATGATAGGACTTAAATATAGATCTTTATATTGAATAGATGCCGACTTTATATCTCTAAATGGACCTTAAGGGACTCTTTCAAGATGTTTTTTATAAATATGTAAAAGCATTGATCGGTGTTAAATTAAACATTTTTAAAAAATACAACAATAATAATGTTCTGTTCGTCGCTCTAGCTACTTGTTTTTATTTGTATATTGTATCAATTCTAAGTAAATATTATTCAGCTGAATACAGTTTATTCGAGAAAAGATTCCAAAGAAGTGAATAATACTACGAAAATGTCTTGAATTTATTTTCTAATGTTTAAAATTCTCGTCTCGCGGTGTTTGATACCAAACTCCTCCGAAACCGCTGGTCCGAATTGTATGAAATTTGTGTGCATGTTGAGTAGTCAGAGAATGGGCCACCATCTATTTTTATACAATTATTTTGTGCGATTGTTTATAGACGCAGAGTAATATAAGAAGAACACATGTTGTAATGATACTGAATTTTAATCCCAAGTTACAACAAAGAAAATAATTAGCCTGCAAAGGGAAATATGTCCATACAACCTCGGATTGCCTATAGTGTAGAGACAATGGACGCGCGATTGGACATGATATTGTTAGGACACAACCGGCTAATGTGGAAACTAATTACTTTATTATTTCGTATTTAGCGTAACATTTCCTGTATATTAGCATATTATCCAGACGACTATTTATCTTATAATTCTTAAAAAGGGTAAAGAAAAATACGAACACGAGGCGGGACTCGAACTCACGACCTCTGCAAACCGGGCAGATGCTCTTCCAACTGAGCTACACGTTCCTACCTCATGCGTTGAATTTTTCCATCCCTTATTTTTGCGGTTTAGGGGCCTCCTTGCCCTTGCTTGCCTTGGACAATTTATCTATTTTATACTTATACTAGCTGACTTCATGTGATGGGATACTTCATCATCAGTTATGTATCAGTAAAAGTCCCGCTACAATAAGAACTGTTTCAGAGATTAGACGGAACAAACAGACTATACACCGACTGACAGACAGAGAGACAATTACAAAATTGGTACCGTATTCGTTATTAATTACAGTAAGTGAAAAACTGTTATTTTGGACTTTGAAACAGACACTTAAATTTTATTTATCTGTATAGATATAGATTATAAATACGCAAAGTTTTTAAGAAGAAAGATGCGGATGTCTGCCTGATCTGCTTGCAGCAGACATCCTCAGGTTAACAGGCGGTGCATACTAGTCTGTGCTTAATGAATATAGCTGTGTCATTTGTAAATTTGTAAAGTACTTACTGTGCTTGTGCTTGTAGCACACTCACATTTCGTCAGTTACGTTTAAGTCATATGAAATAGGTTGGGCGAACCGCGAGCAACTGGGAAATTGCAATAGTAACTTTGCCCGACTCGGGTTCGATCCCAGCAGAACCTCGTGTTCTGCAGTAGCGTTTGCGACCACTACACCAATGAAGCATTTATATATAGGTGTCTTAACGATATGATTCAATATGTCATATAACAAAAAATAACCATTAACATGGACTTCCGCAAGGTAACCCTCGATTCTACCCCAATATGAATATAGATTCTGAAATCACGGAATATATGTTTTATAATTTAATAATGATAATTATAGATTTAAAACCCTTGAATCAAGCTTACAAGTTTTTCCTCACTATAATTTGACACCTGATAAAAATAAATCATTACGTTTAGAGCTACGATAAAGTTTTTGTTTAACGTTATGATTCACGGTAATTTAATTCCGGAGGTGTGTCTTGAAACAATTAAATTATCATATTTAGTGGAGTAGTTTCGTTAAAATCACATCGAGTGTCGTCATTAATTAATAAAATGTTACTAAACCTGTAATTAACTCGGGCTGTGTGTTCAGACTGTGTAAAACGTTATTTTTTTTTTGGAAACTAGATTATGGTTTTAGTGCTTATACAAAAAATATTTAATACTGAGTTCAATGATTTTAATTTGACAAGAATATTCCAACGCAAACTTACTACTTATCTATAAATCTATACAGATACGTAAAAAAATTGCAATGTCCGTTGTAATTCCAAAATTGTAATTTCACGAAATGCATATAAAAGTATATACGGTACTGAATTAAAAGAACAATTTTCAAAAAAAATATCTGTCTGTTTGTTTCGGGTAATCTCTGAAACGGCTGGACAACTTTCAACGAGATTTTCACTGCCAGATAGCTAATGTTACAAGAAGTAAGTTAAGCTACTTTTATTTAAAAATAATATTTAGGGTTCCGCGGAAAAAAATAAAATCTACACGATGAATTCACTTGAAATTTTGCGGTTTGTGTAAAACAATATTATGATTACTATATTAATGTATGGTTTTATTGGAGTACATGTATATGACAATGGATATTCTCTGAACATCAATTGTTTCATACTTTTGACTTTTTTAGTATTCGGGTTTTAGTTTTTTCCATCAGTAATTTCCCAGTAATAACCCGGAGTCTGTATTAGTGCCCAGATGTGAATGTACTCCAACACCTCTGCCTACCCCTTCGGGAAATACAAGCTTATGAATGGCATTTAACAATGCTTAACACATTTAGCACTGTGAGTGGAATGGCGTTATTATTATATAATTATCGCTCTCTTTTCTCTGGCCCGACCTTGGATATTTGCGTATCAAGAATGCAATATCGTAATCGTTTTCCTGTGTAAATTGTGGGAATGCCCGAGTAAAACTGTTTATGTCCCGCCGGCGGAAAACCAGTGTTAATCTGAAACCACTCAATGCTGAGCTGGGTCCATTTCGAGGTAAATTAGTTGGCAATTTAAGGTTACAATGAAATTACCTAATTACGTGTTTGTCTGTGATTCTGACCACAAAAGTGCCACTTATATTTGTTCTTTCGGATAGACCAGCATTCAGTTGTTGATTGACATTTACTCAGTTAATCTATTGATGAGAGAATTATTGCAAACTAGCGGACGTCACGCGGTTTCACCCGCGTAGTTCCCGTTCCCGCGAGATAAAATAAACCATATGTTACTCACTGATGGTATAGCGTTCCAACGGTGAAGGAATTTTTGAAATCGGCACAGTAGTTTTTAAGTTTATTCATTACAAACATACACAAAAATATAAATCTTTCCTCTTTATAATTGTATTGTAGACAAAAACACTACCATTTTTCTCAATAACTTTAAATAAAGACTGCATTAAAATGTGTATCTGCCTTCTTAGGTTGTTTTAAGTCAATCACAAAAGGCAAAATATTAAAGTTACAAAACAATCAACCTATATACCCCTACCGGTAGCTCCTAAATATTATTATCCCTTACCCAGTGTCTAGTATGCAATCTACACTAGAGAATTTCAACAAAAATACACTTTAAAAGTAATTACGGAGGATACAATTTAAAGTGAGCACATGGGACCGAATGCCCGGCTCATTTCCGCCGGAATCTAGTGCCTAGAAGGTCTGCTGTGGGCTGTAATTTACCAGAACCGGGCCGAGTATGCAATATCCTATGTGCAGTGTCTAATGTCCTGTGATTACGTTAAACCCAGATTAATTTAATACACGATATTATTGCACATTTGATAATGAAAAATGAAAATGAAATCTATAGGTTTTAACCAAAATGAAAACGCTAAAATAATATTTTTTTTAGTTTTTTCTTAACACTTATATCATTTATTGATATAAAATTACTGGGTTAATAAATTTCAGTATTTGACTGAAAGTATTTTCAGTCAATACTATTAAAGTTATTTACAATTAAATTATTTAATTAAAAATTAAATAAATTTAAATCGTAATATTTCAGTAATATACGTACGTTGACTCAAAAGTATTTTTTATATAATTCAAAATTACCATGAAAATATTTATTTTTATTATTTTAATAAGTAAATTATGATGCTACGTTTAATGTATATCTCAACAATATAATGGTAAACTCCTTACCAAGAACTTCATGGTGTGTACTGATGTTTGTCTGCTGAGTGACTGATGACTATGCCAAGCTCTCTGGCCTTATATACCACTCTAGGTTCAATATTGGCTGCATTTTTACGACAATCAAGGATTAGTGAGGTTTCTTCAGGGGTGTATCGACTGTGTTATGATTCAAGCAAGGTTGTGTTACACGCTATTTGAACTAAGGTCGCTTTTAGTGTATCGTCGCAGGAATTTCGTTTGAAATAGCTTTTTATTAATGCGCTTTAACTAAGCCGTACGCAAGCGACGCAAGTTTGAATGCCAGCGGCAAAAACTTATTGGTACAGCCAATGAGTTTTTCTAAAATACTTATGTACAGTGATTTCACACCACGTGCTTTACGGTGAAGGAAAACATCGTGAGGAAACTAGCATATTTCTGAAAGTAATTCAATGACGTATGTAAAGTGTCAGAGACGGCGATGGACTCACCATCTGTCACGTTGGCACTTAATCATCTTCGGTGAAAAGTGAGTGTTGTGATTACAACACCTCTGCCTACCCCTACGGGGAATACAGGTGTGAGCATATGTATGTAAAAAAATTACACTATTTTCTCCCGGTTTCGAAGGTTGCTTTTATTGAGAAGAAACTCGGCGATGAAATATTTAAACCGATTGCCTCCTACAAAGCATTATTATTGATAATGCTTTGTAGGAGGCTAATTAATTCTGCATGTGCTCCAAGATAAACCCAGTCTAGGCTTCAATAAGTTTAAGCTTAATAATCACCACATACCTTACCCAAGAGATTACTAATCCAGCCATATTTTCAAAATCCTCAATTAAGGCACGTAAGGCATGTTCCAATTTAACTTCTAGCGTAAGTATTAATTGCGAACTGAGATGTTATTAGAAGATAAATGCCGCTAGTGTGTTAGACTTGAGAAGCTGGGCTTAGAAGGTACGCTTTGTGTGATGTAATAACATGGATCCTGTAGTATGTACGCCATCTTAAGAAGTTTAAAAAATGATTTTTAATAGTCTTTAAACTATGAGGAAGAATGAAAAAAAAATATCTTTTATTCCTTATCCCATACATTGTTGGGGACACTTGATTCAACCCGATGTGGCTGATCACCTTATTTTTATACGATGCGGCCATCTGACCCTCGTAACCTCTGCGAGGAACATCGGTAATATGGGTTCAACCAATTGTCAAACTTTCTTAGGCCTGACCTGCCGCGTTATTCTCTAAGGTTTTCAATCATAGGAAATTGATACATAATAAATAGAGGATAAGGTAAAATGTTGTTTCTTTAAAACCGACACATGATGACGAGTGCGCCGCTGAGAAATCTTAGTGAATAACGCGGTAGCTCATGGCAGTAGATTCGGGCCCTTTACATGAAACTTAAACTTAACTGGAATGTGGGTGAACTAAAATAGCTTAACAAGGAGCCACGTGCTTTACGGTGTAGGAAAACATCGTGGGAAAATATATGTCTGAGAAGTAATTCAAAGACGTATGTATAGTGCCTGAGTCTGCGACGGATTTATTCTGTCACGTTGGCACTAAATCATATTCGGTGAAATGTGGGTGTTGTTGTTACAACACCTCTACATACCCCTTCGTAGACCCTTCTGGGATGGTGTGAGAATATTTATTTTTTATTTCAAGTCAAACAATTTGCACAACAAAAAGTTCCAAAGTGAGTTGCAAATTTTTGGATCCGGAACAAATTTATTGATACCAAAAAATATTTGGACGTCTAATGGCGCGGGGACCGATTCAACATTTTATTATTTGCGCGGTATTTATTAAAATAGGTTTATTCAAGCGCAAATTACCTATTCCGCTTTGAAACAAAGCCCATTTTTTCTGGTATTTCTACCTTCAAATATTCACACAGTAATATTTACGTAAATGCTTATAAATTAAAGTTAAAAGTAAGGGTGTTAAGGTTAAGATTTCATTATTGCACACATTGTCCCAAATTATTTCTCATACGACGACAAGGCAATTGTATTTTTCAAGATTATTGTCATTTCATAAAACTATTGTTCTTTGTCGTTTTAAGATAATTATGTAGAGCGTTGTACCTTTATGCTTATAAAATACAAGCTTCTGATCGTGACTTCATTCGCGTGGAATAGTTACTTTGAGCTAACTCTCACTTCAACACGCAATCTCAGTGTTTTGATATATAGCCCATAGCACTCCTCGATCAATCGCGATATAATTAATTCTAAAAGACTTGTGTTACCAAAATTTTTATATACTTTTATTACTAGAATAGTTTGTTCTCTTATTTTTTATATGTTCATATTTGTCTCGTGTATTTTATCATCTGTGTTAATATTTGTCTTGAGTTTATAACTATCGTTTTGTCTAATTAGCGTAATTGGTGTTATGTCGTGCTGATTTCATCATCATCATGAATTTAAGAGTCCTAACTCTTGTCGGTGTAACCGATGCATTTCTTTCCACTTGTCTCTGTCCAGTGCCATCTCTTTGACCTCCCTATACGTCGTGACAGACACCTTTTCCTTAACTTGTCTCTAATAATCTCTAATATATGTTAGCCGTGGTCTTCCTCTCCCTCTCTTCCCTTCTACCTTTCCTTCTATTATGTTTTTAAAGAAGGTGTCATGTCGTACAAGGTGCCCAATCATCTTTCCCCTTCGATTTTGGATTGTTCTCCAAAGTATTCTGTTTTCCTTCACAATGTTGAGTACATTTTCATTTGTTACTCTTTCTGTCCACTTTATTTTCTCCATCCTCCTCCAGCACCACATCTCAAACGCTTCTAATATCTCTCTATCCCTTTTTGTCATTGTCCATGTTTCACACCCGTATAGTGCTATGCTCCAAATATATGTTTTTATAAACTTTTTCTCTACCCTTCTTGAAATGTTTGATGTAAAAATATGTCGTTTATTATTAAATGCTTGTTTCGCTATTGCAATTCTGGATTTGATATCTGGGGTACATCTTGAATTGTTTGTTATGAGACTGCCCAAGTATTTGAAACTGTTGACTCTATCCACTGTGTTATTATTTATTTGTATTAAGTTTGATGAGTGTACTTCTGTTTTAGATTGCTGATTGACGTGCTGATTTATTAATAAATAAATAAATACCGCACCCTCAGAATGATAGGGGCTCAACTCCAAATTTTGCGAAAACGATTTAAGATCATAGACGGACTTAAAAATGAAATCGGTTAGGGATATAAAAAAAAAACTTTATTTCTTTTTTATTTATCTACAACAAGTAGGTACATAAATTCAATCCCCGTGGGAACCGGGTTTGTTTACAAGTTAAATGTATGTATAATGTGTATTGGCAAGAGTCATTAAATATAATTACAAAAGTTAACAAGTATAATGTCTGTTAGTCACCAAGGCGTTATATTCTTACTTAATAACTAAGTAAATATTCAGAGCGACATTGCATCATTATACTTAGGTACAGTTTGCAGTTTGATGAACCTTTTGTGAAGGTTTCAGGAACTCTTAGTATGACATAATGTGACAGTATGACGTGCACGTACACATTGAGGAACAATGGAGGCTCCATTCTAATGAAAAAAATACTACGCGAAGTCGCGGGCAAAAGCTAGTTGCAATACTAATATACTTCCATTAAATTTTAATATAATAATTGCTCTAAGCTCGAAGGTTACTGGATCAATTCCTAGAATTAAATATTTTATTCAATTAAATTTTTGTACGAAGTTTCTCTTGTACCCGAAGGTATATGAAGTTAGTAATGACTATTATTAACTCTTGAAGGATAATCACTGACGAATTGAATCATACCAAAAAACAAGAACTTATTTGATCAATCATATTAATATATACTCCTTAGTCCGCAATAACAAATACATTAGTATGCTCAAACCTGTATTCTCCAGATACCCCTTCGGGAATTACAGGCGTGCATACAGTACACCCACAGTAGCCAATGAGGCATTATCTTTACATCTAAACAGATACATAAAATTGCGGTGTCTGTTTGTACTCAATCAAACAAACAGCTTTTCACTAAATGCATATGAATGTAGGTATATAAAGGTACATAAATAAAGATATATTTTTAGTACATTTTACTCTGCCTGTCCGTCTATCTGTCTGTTTATTTATAAGCTTATTTATAAGGCTAGCTTAGGATATGTTGATTTAAAGAAATAATTTGTGCACCCACGAAATGAGTCTACGCAGGTGAAACCGCGAGGCACGTAGTATGTAATAACAGACTCGTGCAGGTCTTAATTCAGGACCTTGTTATGAAATTGTCATTGTTAGTTTTTAGTTTGTTGTCCAAACAGAGGCCTATGAGTGTACACAAGCATTGAGGCACGGTGATTCCTTAAAAAAATTGTATCACTAACATTACTCGAGGTCGCTCCAATTACGCGACAAGTACGCGACTAACACCAGACATTATGTCGTTACCGACAAACGTGTTGTTGACATATTTTTTCGGATTGTACGTTTGTATTGAGAAATGGATTAGATTACCTGCAGGAAATCATCGCAAATCTACGAGGTAATAATTTTTTTTACAAAAAAGATAATGTATGAAATTCCGCGTGTGGATAATTTATCAGGTAGCTGAAGTAATATGGAGAAATATTTTTATCTTTCTAATATATCGTTTTATTTGAATCCCAGCGGAACCAATACCAATGTAATTTTCTCAAAAGTTATGTACAGTGATTTTACATCACGGTGAAGGAAAACATCGTGAGGAAATCTGCATATGTCTGAGAAGAAATTCAAAGATGTATGTATATTGTCTGAGACGGCGATGGACTCTCTGTCACGTTGGCACTTAATCATATTCGGTGAAATGTGGGGGTTATTGTTACAACACCTCCGATTACCCCTACAATCCTTCTGGGATAGCGTGAGCATATAATATCGAACAGTATTTGCCTGCCCATGAGCATAATATTATCAAATCTGTTTCTTTTAAGTAGTTTACATTACCATAACAAGGTAAAATTATTTTGCATCGAAATAATGTAATCATTTAGCTAACATTTTAGCATAGTGGCGTAACGTTGGAAATAATGAGTTATTAGACCGCGGAAATTCCAAAATTATTGAGTATTCAAATGTTATACAGGTCATTATTTCTATCTTTTTAATTAATTTGGGTATGCGTTCATATCTAGGTGCTATGAATCGCTAGTTGGTTACCTTACGACGCGCTTTAAAAGAAAGCCTATAAAAAGTCCTTCATACATCTGAGAAATCATTCAAAGAAGTACGCACTATGACTAGCCGAGGAGGCCGTGGGGTTTGAGCAGTCACCTTCTACGCAAGGGAACTTCTATAAAAACTTACGTGCAGTAATTTCACACCACGTGCATTACGGTGAAGGAAAAAATTGTGAAGAATCCTGCATATGCCTCAGAAGTCATTTAAAGAAGAAGTGCCTGAGACGAGGTTGGACTCACCCTCTGTCACTTTGGCGCTTAATCTTATTTGGTGAAATTACGGTTGTATTATTACAACACAAGAGGTGTTGCAATGTTTCCAAACTATGTTGTGGGGGCCTCAATATAGTTTTATGGAAACGTGTCCTTTAGCCCTTGCCTCTTAAAAACGTGACTAGCCTTAAAAACCACTAAAAACTACCAACTTTAGGATACATCCACCTTAATAATGGCGCTGCAAACTTTTCGATTGCTTTTTTGTTCGGTGGGATTATAAGTCACGTTGTTATGAAGGAAGAACCACGAGCTCTTATTGCAATAATAGTTCGGCTGTGTGACAGTGACAGATATATAAACGTTAACACTGCCTCATACAATGAGTCAAATTATGATGGCGATGAGAGCTCATGGTAGGACCCTTGGCAGATGGTGTTTTCAAGTGATCTTTGGTGTTGCAACTAAGTAAATAACTAACTTAAACTCAAAGTCAAAAATATCTTTATTCGATTAGACTTTTCCAAAGTAATTTCAAATCGTCAGAATGATTTAATTATACAGGATTATACATGCTACCGCCAGGTTCAGAAGGTTGCTTTTACTGAGAAGAACCTGGCAAGAACTAGATTTCATGATTACAATTAGTAAAAACTTTAATTATTAACAGTCATTTTAATAAGCAGGCGTGAGGCCGGAAACGATCGTTTTGAAAAAAAAATTTAATACATTTATAATGAGTATTGTTTGAAAAACATTAAATGAGGTAAACACATCCGTAATTGTATAGCTTAAAAATAAAATTACTTAATTAAATTTGTTATCTGTGTTCTTGCGGAGTTCCGGATTCGCTGGTTTGCCTTGTAACATACTAACTTTGTTTGTAAACTCATGCCTTCCAAGAAGGTATGTGTAAGGGAAGGGACTTACTGTGTTTCACTTTACACCAGACGATACGGCAAGCTGCACAATATATCTAAATATATATAACTCAAAGGTGACTGAGTGACTGACATAGTGATCTATCAGCGCACAGCCCAAACCACTGGACGGATCGGGCTGAAATTTGGCATGCAGATAGATGTTGTGACTGACGTAGGCATCCTCTAAAAAAGGGTCTTTGGGTGCAGATTCACGCGCTTTTTATTTAAAATAAAATAAAAGTAGTATTAGTAATTCCATGTAATATCAGATATATCTATACAGCTACAGCTATATAATATCTGTCAGTAAAGGTCCCGTTGAAATCGTTCCAGTGCGGTGCTTCAGACAGACGAACTGACAGACGGTGAAAGAAGGTGTTTTTTTCTCTTCATTAGATCACGAACACGCCCTTCAACCACTAGTCCAACGCAATAAGGGCTAATTAGACACATTGTAAACTTTCTATAGAGGTAGGAAATGACAGAATTTCCCCACCTTGTAGAAAATCGTACGAAAAATGTAATATTTACGATGAAGTGTATGATTAACCCATCTCTTCAAAAAGTAGCGTGGGCGTGATCGTACTCTTAAATATAGTATTTATTAAGTTTTAAGAGCATTATGAAGTCACGTAATATCGATCCTCCGACCTTGCGATTGAAGTGTGAACCGCAAAGGCCGTCATACTACAGTACCAACCAATTGGTCTCAGTAAAAACTACTACGCAATGTCGTATTTTCATTGAACGATTTAAATGTTGAAGACTGTTTTTGTGGCGGAGATCATGTGCTTGCAACTTGCAGCACGCGCGACGCAGGCGACGAGAACTCCAATCTGTTTTTCTTACTACATAGAGGTGCCGTCATGAGCTATGAGCGATAATGGAGGGGATACGAGACCTGAGTAATAACTGCTGCACATTCAAGGTCAGCATTTATAACTCTTGAACCTTTTCATACAATATGCGCACACCTGAATTCCCCAAATGGATAGGCATAAAGAGCTCCTGCATTTCACCAATTATGTTTTGTGTCCCTAGTAATAGACATACTCCTGGTTGCTACTGGGAAATTACACGAGAAAATCCCAATAACCTATATGCCCAACCAGCGGTTTGCACCCAGGACCTAATATTCCGCAGTAGCGATTGTAACCACTACACCAACGATACAGTCTAAAACCATAGCGTAATGTGTCATACCACGAGCTTTACAGTGAAGGAATACATCGTGAGGAAACCTGCATATGTTTGATATTGTTACTGCACATAAGTTTTTTTATAAAAAGTCATTGTGTCAGACCGCTGGGATTCAAATCTGCTCAAACATCACAGCCACCACGTCCCTCAACATTATTAATCTGGCCATGGTAGTTCCTCTTTGGTCTTGATAGCACTCATTCATACATCATCCTCGGTCACTCGTCATTTAGGTATGCCCAAAATATTAACATAAGTACTTCTATTCATTGCAGATTCAGTATAAAGTAATTAATTCAAACTTGAACCTATGTTTCAGTGAAGGGTCATTAAATTTGTCAAAATTAAATATTCATAGCGCGTTTTTTTTTCAAATACGCGCAAAAATTGCACTCAAAATACTAATTATTCAAAAGTAGTTTTTAATTACATTTGATGCCACAATCGACTTGCTATTGCCTTGAGATATAATTGAATAAAAAACTCTATGATTTATATTCCCCTTCATTTTACAAATACACGGTGGGTTTGTTAACAAGTTTTTTTTCATGTCGCAAAAACTGTAATTAAAGAAAATGCTATATTTATTTATACGTCATCTCATAATGTTACAATCTATAGTTAAATGAACCATAGGAAAGTAATCATTGTTGAATGTATTATTTGTTTAAGCAACTCTTTGTACTCAAGCGAGGCTATGTAATTAAGCAGAACGGCGTTATATGCCAAATCAATAATGCTGTGGAACTATGTGAAAATCCCCTCAAATGATATTATTACAAGTTAGCACTAAAGAGTCGTGATGGCCTCGGGGTTCGGGCAGTCGCTTGCTATGCAAGAGACGCAAGCTCGAATCCCAGCGGGGTCTGTACCAATGAGTTTTTCTAAAAACTTATGTGCAGTGATTTCACACCATGTAATTTACGGTGAAGGAAAACATCGTGAGCAAACATGCATGTCTGAGAAGTAATTCAAAGACGTATGTATAGTGTCACTCACGTACTTATTACATACTTATAGTCATACTATTGCCACTAGCCAGAAAGTTACAGATGGAAAACCCAGTAACACTTTGGTCGACCCGGGAATTGAATTTAGGACCTCGTATTCCGGAGTAGTGTTTGCGACCACAAGAAAGCAATGGAAAATGAAACAATGTTTAAAAATAAGCTTTATTTGATTCCACAATAATTTTTATTAGATATTTTTTTTATACATAATAATTATTACTACTAATGCATTTTTATATCCTTCGAAAGTGAATTTAATTTATCCCTATCTTTATCAGTGCTCATCCAGTCTCTTCCTGCAACGGACACAATCTTGGTCTGAAACAATGTGCTTGCAGATAAATAGATGCAGTTGCAATGCGCTAAATATAATGAAAACAACGGGAGTATTATGTATATAAAGGTCAAGTGTTAATTAGAGGAGTTATATCATAGACCTTGAACCTATTACCTTTGCTATCAGTTGTTTGGTATTTACCGCAACTTATGGACTATACATTGTGTTCAGGTCTCTATGGTTTCAAACCTTTATGACTTCGGAATATTATGATTTAAAAGCCGTGGTGGCGTCGGGGTTTGAGCAAGATCGAATCCCAGTTGGGCAGAAAACCGATGAGTTTTTCATCGTGAGGAAACCTGCTAATTCTGAGAAGCCTTAGACGAATTCTGCCTTAGACGGCTAAGAACTCACCCTCTGTCAAGTTGGCATTTAATCATATTCGGTGAAATGTGTGTGTTGTTGACCTCTGCTTACCCCTTCGGGGACCGTTCTGGGATGGCGTGAGCATATTCATTTATGATTCAAATGCAATTCCGTGTAGTTTAAGACTTACTGCTACGAAAGTCTACCGTAAGAACATCGTGAGGAAACTTTCTTAGAGAGGAAATATAACGATGTAGGCAATGTGATGGAAGACGAGGACACACAACCTGCAGTATTTTTTTGGTGAACATTGCATATATCACGCATTTTCTACTTAAGACACCCTTATGATAGATTATTAAAAAAAACTATATACCTAAGTATAATATCTGTCATCTGGCACTCATAATAAATCTTTGCATATTATCGATTTTACGTAGCTATCCATTGCGGAAAGTTTTTTTTCTAATTGGTCCAGTTGTTTCGGAGCCTATTCAATACAAACATACATACTAATCTTTCCTCTTTATAATATTAGTATATATTAAATAAATAGATAATATACCTTACATAATTTATTTGTTTAATTATTATAGATACAATATATATAATAAATAAAAGACAATAATGATTGACTGATGTATCAACACACAGGCCAAATCCTTTAGGCAAGGAAATTGAAATTTTCACACCTATTCCTCATATGACGAAGGCATGCACTTAGGATTTTCACGGGGGGTTGAAAAACGGATAAAAATATGTGAAATTTACTGCCGCCCAAGCGAATCTGCGAGCAGAAGTTAGATATATATACTATATACTATAACCTCGTATACTACATTTTTGCGGTTTTATTTATTAGTTCGCTACAACAGATACAACTGAAACGAACTACACAATTGGTACATAGTACAATAATTACATACAAATGCTCACGCCTGTATTCCCCGAAGGGGTAGGCAGAGGTGCTGTTATCACAACACCCACTTTTCACCGAATAAACGAAGAATAAAATAAAATATAAACGTATTTTATGCAATGCAAGGCGTTGCTGGTATTCAGCAATAAATGAGAAAAGGTTTAGTGAATAATGCTGCAGCATAATTTAAATGAAAGAAGGATACAATCAAACTCCCATGGTAAATGCAAGGTGTTAGTAACATAAGCACGTATTGTGCAAGACCGGCCAAGCTGCGACGTAGGGCTGTCACGCACAAGGCTTAACCAAAGACGCTCAAATTTGTTAGGTAAAAATACGAACTGAATTATAGTTCAGTATTCTGGTTTGATTATAAATATTAAGATATTTAGAGAGAATTTCTTCCGATATTAGGAATATAGAGAATAATTTTAGTCGCTAATAAATCTTTGGGAAATTACCAACTCAAGCAAAAAATATAAGTGAACGAAAATAACGAAGAGATGTTAGACAATTCATAATTATTTGACGTCTAATGTCTGCCACGGTTGGTTAAGACAGTTATCATATGCCAATTCATAGGCCAATTACCAAGGTAATAGTGACAGGAACTAACTATTACCTTGGTAATTTTGTGTAACTGGCCTTATTCAAGTAATTAAATCTGAAAAGATATCGTAGCGACTTCGTCATCAATATATCCAAGATACAACGAAATGCTCGAATAGTCGAGAAACCTAACATACCTACTAGTAAATTCATCGATTTCTTCGTTTTTGTAATGTGATCCAACCCTATAAGCAAAGCATTACGCAGGTCGGTCGCCCCAGTAACCTCGGCCAATGAATCATCGTCTCCAGTATTACAATTGCTTTGTTCTAATTAAGGTAAGGATACTGGCAGTGTTCGCTGCACTGTGGTAATCTCCCGGCTTGGGGCGTGACGCTGTTGAGCCGAGTAATATATTAATGTAGTCTACTAGGTATTTAACTTAATTCTATTTAACTTGGTTGAACACAGGGTAGACTTTAACAACTTTAGAGGGTCTTTCATTGGAGAGAACTTTGAGGTTCTTACCATTCTTAGAGGAGGACCCTTGAATGGAGTATTTACTCAACTTTTAATGTATATTTTATTTAATTTTATCTTTTATTCATTTAATTATGTCGAAAAATAAATATATTTAACTCGACTATGTAATGCAACTTGCATTAAATTCGTGAAATATTTTTTAATTCGGTCACAGCTATTCGTTCCACACAACCAATTTATTTTATTTTATGTGCGCCTGGAACTTCATGTACCATATCACCATCTTCCTGGCCTATACATTGTTGGAATCGGCACTTGTTTCAACCAGATGTGGCTGATCACCTGATTTTTATACGAAGCGACTGCCATCTGACCTCCGTAACCTCTTCTACGAGGAAAATCGGTACCGATTTACCCTGATTAATCTGGGTTAAGCCAGCTGTCAGACTTTCTTAGACGAATAAAAGACTTGTTCCCAGACATCTACAGCCCATAGATTTTGAAAAATATACTTTCATTCATTAATTCCCGCGACCTTCACGACAATCCGATTTCTTGGATGTCGTGAGAATTCATTTATATACCAAAACATAAGCCTAATAAAAACATTCGCGGTATCCTGACTACTGTTCGCTGCGCGTTCTTTACTCGTGACGGGACGTATACCTCAAGAATATGCTGCTTATCTTTTGAATATATAGCTACTGTTGTAAGGTGGTGTTAAGTCCTTGGAGGTAGGTTTAAATGCTAATAAGTGGCTTGGTACTTAGTGACCTTCGTCAGACAATGTAGGCCAGTACCCGCGCCTGTTAAGTGTTTGCCCCACATTATGATGTTATTTAACGCTCTCTGCCGCTACTTGATATAATACTAGACTACTGTGTGAGAGAGCTGTGGAGGCCGTGAGGTTTGAGCAGTCGCTTGCTGCGAAAGCGACCCACGTTCGAATTCGAGGCGCCTCTTCAGTAAGTCACCCTGGCCTTATCCCATACACTGTTGGGGTCGGCACTTGATTTAACCCGATGTGACTGATCACTTGATTTTTATACGAAGCGACTGTCATCTCACCTTCGCAACCCCTTTATCGGGGAAAAACTGTGATTTGGGTTAAACCAGTTGTCAGACTATTTTAGGCCTCCGACTGACCTGTAACGATTGCCAAAGATGATAAATTGGCAAACGGGACCGACGGCTTAACGTGCTTTCCGAGGCACGGAGGGAACTCGGGCGGTCAACCATCCAATTACTGGCTAGGGGTAGGGCTGCTTAACTTCGCTGATCGAATGATATGCGCAATAACAACTGTGCCACGAGTGCCTCTTCAATAAGTATTTCTAAAAAACTTAAATATAGTAATTTTACCCTGTGTACTAGGCAAACATCGTGAAGAAACATGCATGTGTTTGAGAAGTTTTTAAAGATATTACTTATAGTGTGTAAGTAGACGATGGATTCACCCTCTGTCAATGCTCGGTGAAAAGAAGGTGCTGTTGTTACATCTCTGATCATTTCGTAAAACCAAATAAATACATATATATATACCAAAATAATGCATCGATACAGTATACATACAGATAAATAAAATTGAAGTGTCTGTTTGTAATTCCAAATTAACAGCTTTTCACTAAATGCATTATGAAAGTATTCACGGTAGTCATAGAAAAAACATTATTTTTTTCTCACTGATTGTTCTCACTCACTGGCGGATAGCTAACGTTACAAGGAGTAACTTAGGCTACTTTGAAATTACTAAATAAAACCAATTACTACTTTGACATTGGCTTGAAATTAAGTCTACGCGGGTGAAACCGCGGGCCGCAGCTAGTAGCAGATATAACTTGAAGTTGCCATACAAAATTATTTCGTCTGTTTTTACGCATCGTTCTTCTAATATGGTTTATTAATATGTACACATGGGTTTATTAGGAAAAACTCAAGTTAAAACTGTTACATACATATGCTCACGCCTGTATTCCCCGAAGGGGTAGGGTGTTGTAATCACAACACCCACTTTTCACCGAAGATGATTAATATGTGCCAACGTGACAGATGGTGAGTCCATCGCCGTCTCAGACACTATACATACGTCTTTGAATTACTTCTCAGAAATATGCAGGTTTCCTCACGATGTTTTCCTTCACCGTAAAGCACGTGGTGTGAAATCACTGTACATAGGTTTTTTAGAAAAACTCATTCGTACAGGCCCCGCTGGGATTCGAACTAGCGTAGCAGGCAACTG
This sequence comes from Watsonalla binaria, assembly GCA_929442735.1. Lineage (NCBI taxonomy): Eukaryota > Metazoa > Arthropoda > Insecta > Lepidoptera > Drepanidae > Watsonalla > Watsonalla binaria. The sequence continues at coordinate 399,896 of OV838930.1, forward strand.
CTCAAACTCCGAGGCCACCACGGCTATTAAAACTGTTAATTTTTTTAACCCGAAGGTGAACGAGAAGGAGTTGCTATTCATCTATAAGGTGGAACAGTCCCCAGTAGGGCAGGCCCGAAATATTCCATTACCGCTTAAAATAAATAGTGTGTAGTTCCCACGGAACAAGCTTTGTTTAGCCCCGGGTCAATGTGTGCAGACTTGTCTCAAGATATAATTAACGATTAGCTCTGCCCCGCAGTTTTACCTACGTAGGATTATCAATAAAACTAAATCTCTGAATAAAAGTAGCCTAAGTTTCTCCTTGTAACATTATCTATCTGCCTGTAAAAGTACCGATGAAATAGGCCCAGCCGTTTAAGAGATTAGCCGGAACAAACAAATAGACAGATATTGTTTATTTGTATGTATAGATAGTCCTCGTTTTCCCACAGTGAAGAATGAAGGAGGGTCACCACATTACCAAATAAGTCGCGACAGTGATATTCATTATAGTTACGTGTTCTGAGTTCATACATTTTGTTTATAGTTATATATCGTTTGTTTTATGGTCTGGCGCCTTACCATGAGCTTTTATTGCCATGATAGTTGGATTCATATTATGAGACAGATATATTTGACGTGTATACATCTATCACTGTCACACAGCTGAACTGAAAATTACACGCTAAAAACCCCTCCTACCAACTGCGAGAGACCATATCCTAAAAATTTCCTGCCTTGGCTTTGCAGTGCATCGGGTATGTTTGCAGAGGCACGAGTTGGAAGTTTTCATACCATAATGCGGAAGCGAGCAGCATCCGTCGAGGACCGTATCAGACACAGCCCCAATAGAATTCTGAGCATGATTGCGGACAGAATTGACTGTCCGTATATGATCCACTGTTGTAGGCTGCATTGTATTACCTACACATACATTAAGCTTACTAACAAACTATGAGAGCCGTGGTGGCCTTGAGGTTTGAGCTTTCGCCTGCGACGCAAGCGATACAAGTTCGAATCCCAGCGGGGCCTGTACCAATGAGTTTTTCTAAAAATCTTATGTACAGTGATTTCACACCACAAGCTTTACGATGACGGAAAACATCGTGAGGAAGCCGGCATATGTCTGAGAAGTAATTTAAAGACATACGTATAGTGCCTGAGACGGCGATGGACTCACCATCTGTCACGTTGGCACTTAATCAACTTCGGTGAAAAGTGGGTGTTGTGATTACAACACCTCTGCCTACCCCTTCGGGGAATACAGGCGTGAGCATATGTATGTATGTCACAAACTTTGAACTATCATTGCAATAAGAGATCATGGTTGGGACTGTTTGTCTGTGTGTAACGACACTCATAGATGCCATAATATAACTAGGTAATGTTTTTTTAATAGTTAATTGCGCCTTTTGTTTCATCCGCATGGTATCTGTAATAAAAATAGAAATGGTCGAATTCTGAAATATTTCCTGTATTCTAATTTCTTAAAATGGTCAAGAAAAATACGAACACTAAGCGGGACTCGAACCCACGACTTCTTCAATAAGTTTGGATACACCAACCAATAGATGGCGTAAGGAGGCCCCTAAACCGCAAATCAAGGGAAGGAAAAATTCGACGAATGAGGTAGGATCACGAGAAGTTCAGTTGGAAGAGCAACTGCATGGTTTGCAGAGGTCGTGGCTTCAAGTCCTGCCTCGTATTTTTCTTGACCGTTTATAAGAAATTAGAATGTAAACACGTGTGTCATGTAAAAATAAAGTAATATTTTTTTTCTGTGTGTCTCTTATAACCGCGGATCACGTATTTGATCGCAGGCATAGCTTTATATAACTCGCAAAAAATATTCCGGGATTTGTTATTGGAAAGTGTTTGTAAGGATTAACTACTGGAGCTAAATTGTTCTGAAAAGGAAAACAGCCCACGATCGGTACCAGGAAAACGTTGTTTACCGTTTTCCTTAATATTGTATTGAATTCCACAGTATATAGATTGTTCGTTACATCTGTGTGGGTGTTTTATAAGCTGTGTTCGCTTTGGAAGAATAACCGTTTATTATGGTATATACAGAACCTTTTGTGATACCAACGATTCAGTGCAAGTGCGTATCACTTTAAAGCACTTTAGTAAAAAATAAATATAAAAAATACTATATTGATACTAGCTGTGCCCGGCAAACGTTGTATTGCCATTTTTTTTTGGGGTGGACTACCCCTAACATTCAAGGGGATGAAAAATAGATGTTGGTTCTCATAGATACCGGATAAGCACAAACAATTTCATCAAAATCGGTCAAGCCGTTTCGGAGGAGTATGGCAACGAAAACTGTGACACGAGAATTTTATATATTAGATAGCCGTGGTGGCCTTGAGGTTTGAGCAGTCGCCTGCTACGCAAGCGACGCAAGTTCGAATCCCAGCGGGGCCTGTACCAATGAGTTTTTCTAAAAAACTTATGCACAGTGTTTTCACACCACGTGCTTTACGGTGAAGGAAAACATCGTGAGGAAACCTGCATATTTCTGAGAAGTAATTCAATGACGTATGTAAAGTGTCTGAGAAGGCGATGGGCTCACCATCCGTCACGTTGGCACTTAATCATCTTCGGTGAAAAGTGAGTGTTGTGATTACAACACCTCTGCCTACTCCTTCGGTGAATACAGGCGTGATACAGATGATTAAGTGCCAACGTGACAGATGGTGAGTCTATCACCGTCGCATTTCCCAAAATGTAATAGTATCGCATCGCATTACATGCTCCCACAGAGTATACAGGCCACAGAGTATAAGGGCCCAGTTTGTGAACTTGACACTGCAAGTAATGCAGCTACGCTCCGCTGGACATTCGTACTTGCTTGCATAACACGGCTTGACTACTGTTCTATGAATTCATGGGCGTTAGTTCAGTTAAATATTAAAACGTACATTTATATCGCTCTTCACCAGCCCTAGTACCTGAGGAAGGCTGGGAGAATAGAACACCTGCTCACCTTAACCATTTAGATTGTACAGACTTCGTCGAAACTGTAACTCAATCAAACATATGCTACAGATTATGAAAACCACTGCACTGGAACGCGAGCCCCCACTCGATCTTAATTCAACATTCAAATTTTGAACGGAACGCCCTTTCTGTACCCGATTTACGCTTTTTTAATTGTAACTGATATATTATAAACTAAATTTACTACAAAGTCTTAGATTTCTTCTTGTCACACACCTCATCTGGAATCCAGTAGATGCAAGGCTAAAACACGACCTTAGATCACATAAATTTTATCAAAATAACGAAATTTTTTTAAGTTTTTGTCTAAATAAAATAAGGATACATATTTTCTGCGTTTGCGGTTGAAACTCTGAGGCCTTGGGGTCCAGATGCTCATCATCGTTTCAAAGAGGTTGCACGTCGTCTGGTAGAAGCTTCTCGTGACAAGCGGGCTGGGGCTTTTCTCGCTCAGAGAATCAGCATTGCTATTCAACGTGGCAATGCTGCCAGCCTTCTTGGCACGATCCCGAGAGACACCGATTTGGGACAAGTTTTCTACGTGTAATTAGTTTTTAGATACTTATTAGTTACTGAAATAAAATAAAATAATCAATTAATTATTTGAATTTATAATAATATTAATTCTGGCCATGTTATAAGTTGGATGGTTGATATAATACAATAGTTTATTATGTAAGTTATATATTTGCCATGTCATCACCTTGGCAATGTTTCGGGTAAGAGTCACACAGAAGTGAATAATAAAAACATTACGCTATTTATAAAACAGCTCCAATTATGTTAAAAAGAAACACCAAATAAGATCATGACGTAAACGAATAAATGAATGTCAAATGTCGTTCATTTTCTCTCAACAATAATTGTAATTGTGTATGAAAAGTACTACTCAAACGATAATTAAAACTTTAATTCATTGGATTAGGGTACAAAATGAAAAGGTTACCTAACCTGACATATCATGCATAAAATTAATAATATTATATTGTTGTTGAACGCACCTACATCCACGGAACGTATCGTCTGCACAATAACAATAACGTAAGCCAAGCGTTTGGTATTATAAAACTATTTAGTTTTTTATCAGTAATATAATGTCGGCGAGCTAAGCATTGCGTTATTTCATTATCATTATAAACTGGTTTCGATGATTCGACAACTATTTTAAATAATATTGTGCTGATTTTATTTTGAATTTTGTTGCAAGTACATATTAGATTATAGATTTCTCAGATACCACTTAAACGTTTCAGTAAATATTCACATTCAGGTTTTTTTAATGTAAAATTAAACTTTTAAGGAACCTTTTAAAATAATCATAATTTTGCATTCATAAATATTTAAGTGATATCAACATAGTTACTTATAGTAAATAAAATATACGCGTAAATGAACAGATTTCCTACTAGTTTACAAACTTGGCCAACAGCGTCAGATATTCAACTCGTGTTTCTGCGATAGTTGAAACACGAGCGAGCGGATTGTAATCATAAAGATCATTTCCAAAGTCATCACTCGCTGTTCAGTCGAGTCAGTTAAGACCCTTCTGATGGCAACGAGACTTTCACGCAGAAAACTATTTAGCGTATCGCGCAGAACGAAACCATAGCGCGATTTAAAATACTAGTGGCGCCATCTAGTGAGCCAATTAGGAAACAAATATGCTTGTCTTAATATAAAATGATGATAATGATTATTATTTAAAATTTATTTATAATTAATTTCTTTATATTTTTAAAGGTACAAAATGTACTCAATCGCTCCATATAATCAACTTTTCATTGAATATTTTTTGTAATAAAATAAAAATGTATAATTTTTATGAAATTTAAATTATATTATACCTTAAAGAATAATTTATATATCTGTCCATTGTATACGCATTACAATCAAATTAAAGAATGAACCCATTTGATTATCATCCTCAAAAGATAAATAACAACCTTTATACTAAAATTGTTATTTTCGAACACAATCCACAGTGATCCCGAGGGAATAACGAAAATAAATCTCGCTCGGTATAGTTTTAATCAGGCGCAAGCTCCGCGTGATGGGATCTAATCGTGGGATTTCGTCCAAGATTATACTGCCCACTGCATGGCTAACTTGATATTTTGTTTTCGTAAGTTTTTTTACGTGGAGAATCTGTTATGTATACACCAAAAGCCGAGGGAACAACGGATGGGTTATGTCGGACTCGCACCAATTAAACTCCACAGTGTTCCTCCTGGTCGCTAAGTGGGGGGTGCTCGTGATATGTCTTCACATGCTTCGCCGCGACCGCCCCGGCGACTGACCTATCAGGCGCTCCTTACTATACCAGACTGAACCTGGCTTTTACACTATGGGAGGGCGCGTCGGAACACGAATGTTCCTAGGATGTCACAATAGCTATACCAGTAAAAAAATAAAAATTGCTGATTGAAAAATGTGTGCGGAAGTCTCGGTAGATGGCGGCAAAGGAAAAACTACTGTGAACAATATAAATAATATTTTTCAGAAAGGTCCAATAGCCCACTGTTACGATAAACCTTTTCGCTCCTTTATGCATGTTGTTCGGTCAAATTCGGACCATTTGTAACCGAAGGAAGTATATGAAGAGATGCATGAATGTGGATAAAGCGAAAGAAGTATGTAAGGATCGTAGCATGTGGGGAACAGTGGTCTCTGCCTGCCCCCAATTTTTTTAAGTAATTTTCTTAAGTTTGTAAATTCGAGGGTCAGGTACATAACTAATCCACGACGATGTTTCCATTGAGTGCTATGCCAGTATATTAAAATACACATTACAAATTTATGGCATCTTCTATTGAGCGAGCGCAACCAAATAGAACAGTTATCCCCATACACCTATTTCGTTCTTTTCTCCGCCCTTCCTTGTTACACCGTGACCGCACTCACCGAAGGCACTTAACATTTTCTATGTAAAATTTCATCGTATTTCTTTGTCTGCCTATAAATGTTGAGGGAAACATTCCAATTAGCTAACAAATTATCTATTGATTGATTGTAATTGATTACCGACGTTCTTGACACAATGAGCAGAGGAAACAGCATGTAAGTGGAACTGTTTTCTTCAAATAGAATGTACAATTTATGATCAATCCTTTTAGGTAGGTATATGAAAATAATAGCGCAAATAAATAATATTAAGGCCTACCTTGTTTATTTGAAAATAATACAAATATGTATATTAAAAATGATTATACAATATACATACATATTATGTACAAATACAAATCTGCGTTTACGTCAACGCTGTGACTTGTGACGGCGGCAGTGAATAACTGGCACTAGGCCCTCAGGTGACTAGCCTGCTTGTGCTCCCACATTGTACTATAAAAATATGTATTTTGTACATTAATTGTTTTCAAAATTCATTATATAAAAATGCGAAAGTTTATAAGTATGGATGGATGGATGGAAGTCTGTGACTCTTTTACGTAGAAATACAGCATGGATTTTAATGCCACTTTATAGTGATATAGCTTATACATCAGATTAAAAAATAGGCTACAATTTAGAAAGATGTTGTGTGAATTATCCTTATTATGTTTATTGGATTAATTTCAAGCAGTAACTTACGATATTTTATTTAGAAACATTAGGATTCCGCGGGGTCACCCGTGAATTTAACTCGTGGCGGGTAAAACCGCGGGGCACAGCTAGTTCCTTCATATGAATGCTTTACGGCGAAGATAAGCATCGTAAGGAAACCTCCATATGTCTGAGAAGTAATTTAAAGACGTATGTATAGTGCCTGAGACGGCGTTGGGTTCACCCTCTGTTACGTTGGCACTTAATCATATTCGGGGAAATGTGGGTGTTGTTGTTACAACACCGCTGCCTACCCCTTCGGGATTCAGAAAACGTAACCATTTTGCGATCTAAATTTAGTGCGTCTATAACCTTTTCTTTACAGCTACTCTGTGTTAGATTTCCTTTGAAAAAGTCCTATAGTATAATTTAAGTACTCCCGATTTAACAGATTAAGTAACAAGCCCCGCACTTTATTTGGAACAAGGAAAATATTTGTAGTGGAGCCGGAACTGGACGCAAATTGATATCGGGAACCGGAAATGGTTTATCGTAGGCTTTGTTCTGGCCGGGATAGGTCGGAATGAACTGTTTTGATCAGTATCTGTGTGTGCTAGATATGTGTGTAGTTATTACACTATTTGATTGTCTATTACCCTAAGCGGCCTAGATATGATGATAAGCTTAGATATACCCGTTCATTGTGATAAGGATTGATGGATATTGATATAGGATTTATTGCATAACACCTTTGGTCTAGTTGTTAGTGAACCTGACGGCTACACCAGGTGTAATCAGTTTGATTTCCTCCCAATTTATGCTCTCTGGTATATATAAAGCCGTTGTGGCTGTGGGGTTTAAGTAGTCGGATGCTACGCAGGCGAGACAAGTTCAATTTCAGCATGTACCAATGTGTGATTTCACACTAAGAGCTTTACAGTGAAGGACAACGGCAGGATTTTCTTCACCGTAAAGCTTTCCGTACGTAAATACGGTACGTAAACACCAGTAACTTACTAACTCTGGGCATTTATTGCGAATTTCTTGACAGGAAAATCTAATAAGGAATCGAACCCGATACCTCGTGATCTTCAGGCGAATTCTCCAACCACTAGACCAATGAGACAGTTGGGATCAGGTACATAGTGATTTACTTAATATTGTTGACAGTTAGGGCTGACAACCAGTAATTACATCGGAATATAAATCCCTTGTGATATAGTTCCCAGGTCGTTGAGTAACGGAGCGACTACAGAATGATCGATGACATAATTGCTTGTGTTCAATCAGAGTTGTACTTAATCTAAGATAATCACCTTACTGACTGCAAAGTTCATGCGTTACTGATTTTCTTAGAATTACCTAGTTCTATAGTTTATTGTTTGAGGACAATGTGCATTGAGAAATATCTTTGTCTTTATAATTCGAGCCGAAGAGCCGTGGAGGCTTTGGGGTTTGAGCCGTCGCCTGCTATAAGCGATGCAGGTTCGAATCCCAATTAGTTTTTCTAAAAACTAATGTGTAGTGTCTTCACACCGCGTGCTTTACAAACCTGTATATGTCTGAGAAGTAATTCAAAGACGTATGTATAGTGTCTGAGACGGCAATAGTCACCCTCTATCAAGTTGGCACTTAATCATAATCGATGAAATGTGGGTGTGTGTTGCAACACCTATGCTTACTCCTTCGGGGACTCGTCTGGGAGTTTATACCGGCCAGTGTTTTAGGGGTTTTCCGATAGTAATTTCCAAGTGAACGATTAATGCCTGGTTAGTGACAGTAGACTCACCTTCTATTACATTGGACTTAAATAAAACTGGTTAAATGTGGATTCGAATATGCGTCGCTTGCATAGCAGTAGACTGCTTGAACCCACGGCTACCATGGCTCTTCCACTGCCACCATGGCTGTTTATTCAATGATTATTATTGATGATATCGTCATTATCAATTATATCTCTGATTGATATTGTTACCTACAGTGTTATAACAAACTTTACGAGAATTTCCATGAATCATATCTTATAATCATTATGTGAACTAGTTTTATAGCCGTGACCACATTGTGCATACCAGGAAGTATATTTTATCAAATTATTGTATCAAATATTTTCGTATAAAAAATAATAGCAAATCGTGTTTAAGCGGTTTCCTTATTGTGAGAAACGTTGACTATTGATGGTGATAATACCAAGGACATAATGCTTTAAGTGATTTTACTCAGTACCTACCTGATGCCTGACTATGACCCATAATATGAGACGGTGGATATAATTTTATGCCCTTTTTTTATACTTCTTATGGGTAATGAGATGGATGTGCAGTTATATGATGATGGTTATATATAATTGACACAACAAAGAGCTTAGTGATATAATTCAACGTTTTTTAAGGCATCATTTTAGTCCAAACAAAGTTGGACAAAATATATAGGTGAGTGAAATAATTAGTTAACTTTTGCGTATTTCAGACATTGTAAACGCCTATCAAAAATATTAGCGCAATAAAATTACAATGTGTGAAATACTTCTAATTTCTAGTGACAGATGGTGAGTCGTTGTCTGTGTCCCAGGGGGGGTAGGCAGAGACTACTGTACTTCATATACTACAATCCTTGCATACCTTCTTCATTCGCTTCGTATTCTTCCTTAGGTTATGAGTGCTATGAATTCAACCTTTATAGAAAAAAATATTAATTGAATCATGATAGTTATTCTTTAGACGCCCTCTACCGAAACATACACTGAAATACGCTTTATATGTTTCTCGTCTTTGAACTTGTGTTGTTTGCGTGACAGTAGGCATAGACATAAGTTTCTCTAACACTTGCGCTGATAGACGCGTTATATAATTGAATTGACAAGTCAGTGGAGAACCGCGGTGGCCCTGCTACGCAAACGACGCAAGCTCGAATCCCAGCGGGGCCTGTACCAATGAGTTTTTATAAAAAACTTATGTACAGTGATTTCACATCACGTGCTGTACGGTGAAGGAAAACATCGCGAGGAAACCTGCATATTTCTGAGAAGTAATTCAATGACGTATGTAAAGTGTCTGAAACGGCGATGGACTCACCATCTGTCACGTTGGCACTTAATCATCTTCGGTGAAAAGTGGGTGTTGTGATTACAACACCTCTGCCTACCCCTTCGGGGAATACAGGCGTGAGCATATGTATGACAAGTCATTCCTATACATTTCTACAAGCGAAGTGTGAGGATAATGTTACTTTGTCGACAGACATAGGTGACTACTCAAATCACTCGACTACTGCGCTTTACTTACGTTACTAGTTGGTAATTAAATATTCCAAAGCTATTAAAGTAGGTCACAAGTCGCATAAGTCAACGTATAGCTTGTTATTGCAGTATGCAGCAGTGCCCTGTGACATTTCGCTAGCTGTAATATTAGTCGTTAGGGTTCGATACTGCCTTGCAATTAACTAGGGTACCCAACCCAATGTGTGCTTAGGTAGCTATGCGCCGATCAGTAACAGTGGGTGATTATTTCCCAGTGTATCTAGGTCTGGTTATTATGGGCCCATTCAAGGAAGTGAACAAAGATCTATACAATTGAGAAGTCTTGCAAAATACAATTGGCGATTAAGTTGTTGTGTTAAATAAAAAAAATGCGAAATAGTACGACATAAATCTTACGAGGAGCTCGTGACACAGTTCCTATTGCGCATATCATTCGATCAGCGAAGTTAAGCAACCCTAACCAGTAATTGGATGGGTGACCGCCCAAGTTCCCTCCGTGCCTCGGAGAGCACGTTAAGCCGTCGGTCCCGTTTACCAATGTATCATCTTTGGCAATCGTTACAGGTCAGTCGGAGGCCTAAAATAGTCTGACAACTGGTTTAACCCAGATCACAGATTTTCCTCATTGTCAGATGACAGTCGCTTCGTATAAACATCTGGTGATCAGCCACATCGGGTTGAACCAAGTGCCGACCCCAACAAAGCATGGCATAAGGCCAGGGAGATGATGTTGTACGTCATTAATCTTACGATACCTACTGAATGGACATTTAGGGGGCACATAGGGATCTATACATCTATATCCATATACAATTAAAGTGTCTGTTTATAATTCCGAAATAAACACTTTTCCCTAAATGTATAGGTAGGTAACACATATTTTTATACTCTCCGAAAAAATATTGTAATATACGTTATCTGGTACCCATAATACAAGCTTTGCTTGCGGTAATAATGTCCGAACATACCTACATATTTTATTGACCGACTTCAAATAATGGAGGAGTATGTACAATTCGACTGTATGTTAAATAAACTATTATGTGGTTTCCGAAAACACACAGCGTTGAGATGAAGAAAGCTGATGTGAACTCGCCTTGATTCTACGTAACTATGGTAAAACTTACCTAAATTCTCTGTGGTTTTATACCTCTCTCTTTCCTTCACCAGCGTGCATCCCTTTCTAACCGTTGTGGATGCTTGTCACCTAGCTGTCAAATCATAGCGTTTGTGAATTTTGCCGGTAAAACAATTGCAAAATTTTCTTTAAGTAAAAAAGTGTTGAAATACACCTCAAATATATTAAAAGAAAACACACAGTGTAATTTTCGAGTGATATTTGTGTTTGTAAGTTACAATACAGTGATTTACAATGGATCCGGACGAAATTGAACCGGTAGGTAATGTTGGCGGGGAAAGTTTGAGAAATGGATGCTCTGGATAGAGATCCTATCTCGAGCAAGACGTATGACGAGGAATCATCCTCGTCCTCATCCTCGGAGGATGAGGAAGGCATTGCGTCACCTCCGCCCAACAAACGGCGTAAGACATGTAAGTACCAACAACGAGTCCAAACATGTTCAGACCCGCGCATAGAGACGCTTATTTAGCATGTAGGATATATATCCCAGTATTAAGGTAACTTACCTCATCCGACAAACCAAAACCAGACTATGTGTGAACCAGCACCATCCACATCATAATTTTTGACGAATCTTAGTTGTTCCAACTGTAATAAACTCACACTGGGTGAATTAGAAACCCAATTTGATGTTAAAACTATTATTCCTCTGGCTGATAAACAATTATTACAGGAATTAAATCACCTCTAAAGATTTGATACACATGCTTGGAAAGGTATTAGATATAAGAAAGCTTTACAATCTTCCATTGCTATTCCTGGTTTTGTCGACCTGAAACTTAATGATGAGTTGTGCCATTTTAACAAGGGCAAAGATTACTTGGCTTCAAGAGAACAATTGTTAGCTGGGTTGTCTAATAATATTTTAGAGCAAAGACAATTGTTAAGATTTACTTGATTGGGCATCAGCTAACTCTAATAATTTAGACATTAACAAACTATTTCATAAAATAAGTAATAATTTTGGTCCTGGTTCACTTTCATACAAAAGATATAATGTATATAAAAGGTCTGAAACTGCAATGCAAATTGTGTGCGGTAAGAGATCAGAGATTTGAGGTGAGACGTGAACATATTTTAAAAGAAATTAGTAATCCAAATTTGAAAAATATGATTCAAAACATTCCACCCAGTCAGGAGTACCTTTTTAGAAGAGATGGTTTTCAACCTGTGATATCTTCTTTGGGCGGGTCTCAAATATGGCTTAATACCTATGCTAGGGTGAAAAAAGGTTATGTTCAAAAGAAACATAACCCTAGGTTCAGGAAAAACCAGCCCTTTCGTAGTATCCACTCAGCAAACAACACACCCACTAACACCAATAATAAACAAATCTGACAATCAAACCCAAGTTTTCAGGGAAGGTTGTCTCAAGAATTTTGCCCACCTTTGGCAACTGCAGGGTGCCAACAATTACATTTTAAAGTTGGTAACTGGTGGACGCATTCCGTTCTTAAAGAAACCACCTCTTCAATATCCAGACAGCTGGGTTATAAAAAGATTTGCCACAAAGATGTCAAGGGACATGTCAGACATGATCCAAAAGTTAAAAGACATGAACATCTTAGAAAAACCATCGAGTTTAAGCCCCGGATTCCGTTGTCGAATGTTTCTTTTAAAAAAGATCCGATGGGGGTCTTCGTCCCATCTTCGACCTAAGGGGTCTAAACTCATATGTGGCTGTAAAACATTTCCATCTAATTTCACAAGTAGAGGTTGCATAATTCTTACAGATAAACGATTGGTTAATAAAAATAGACATACATCAGGCTTACTTTCACTTACCAACTGCCGAGTCACACAGGAGATTCCTCCGAGTGATCTACAACAACAAGTACTGCAATTAACTTCTCTACCATTTGGCCTGTCAGCAGCCCCAAAAATGTTTGCAACCATATCAAACTGGATTGCGGAAATCCTACGAGCCCAAGGCTTCCGTATAATAGTCTATCTAGACAACTACTTCCTTGTTCATCAGAATCGGACAATACTTTTATCTCAGGTTGCGGAAACGCTGAGAACAGTAGAGTCTCTAGGGTGGCATGTAAATTACCAAAAATCTGTCCTTCAACCATCTCAGGAAGCGGAATATTTTGGTGACAAGGTGACTAAAACAAAATTAATGATTTCCTAAATTTTGTCAAAAGGCTTCAGTTCTTTAAAAGAAATGCAGAGTTTGTTAGGTTTGCTAAACTTTGCAAACTATGCAGTTCCCAAGAGTCGACTTCGATGTCGAAGAGCACAATTGTTCCTAAAAACATTCATTCAAAACAAGATAAAAAAAAAGAAAAAATAATATACATACCTAAACTTGTTCAACAAGATCTGAGATGGTGGTTGAATGCAGTAACCCACCACAATTCAACTCCAATAGTGAAACGGAGTGTGACTCATTTCTTAACCTCAGATGCAGCGGATGCAGGCTGGGGAGCACAGTTGAACAGCAAGTACTGTTCAACTGTCCTATCAGGAAGGTGGGCTCCATATCAAAGGCGCTGGCATTCAAACATGTAAGAGATGTATGCCGAAAACAGTCAGCGGATGACTTTACAAGGTGCGCATATATTAGTTCAGTCAGACAACAGTACTCTGGTTGCATACCTCAGAAACGAGGGGGGGACACATTCCCTTACACTCCTACAGTTGACAACCTGACTGATAGAGCTCACAGAGCACCTGAATATAACTTTGTCAGCCACTTACCTCCCGGGGAGGTTAAACGGAATCACAGATCGCCTATCAAGGGGTCGCAAAGTTCCAAAGTGGCACCTTCTACCTCAAGCTACTGAAACCTTATTCAAAATGTGGGGCGTCCCAGATATCGACCTGTTCGCGTCCAGCGAAACATTTGTAGTTCCAAGGTACGTCACATTAGACTCCACCGATGGCTCCGCAACTTTTTGCGACGCTTTCAGCCGTCAATGGGACTATCAGCTGGGCTGGGCATTCCCACCCCCCAGCTTAATACCAAGAGTGCTAGCGCACTTGAACAGTGCAAGAGGCATATACATCCTAATAGCACCAGAGTGGACCAAGTGCTTTTGGCTACCAGACCTGCGAGCGAGAGCTCTAGCAGAGCCAGTTCCCATACCAAACCTGCGGAAGGTGTTAATAGATCGGACCACAGGGAGCTGCCCTCCTCAAGTGGACAAGTTGAACTTACTTGCTGGGAAAATTGGGGGTGGGCAGACCAGGTCACTCACTGGAGTATAGGTGAACAAAATTTCTTAAAAAGTAGTTGGCGGACATCTACTTTAATGACATATAGTGCTCCAATTAAAAGGTGGTTAAATTGGTGTGACAGCAAAAATGTCAATTCTAAAGCACCTGAAGGCCAGCAAGTTGCTAGGTTCTTGGCCAAATTATTTTTAGAAAATGAGTTAGCATACAGAACCATACTTTTTCTTAAATCAGCTGTTTCAATATACTGTGCAGCATCAGGATTGGACCTTTCAAAAAACTTTTTCATTCACCAGGTTCTAAAAGCCATTTCACTTGCCAAGCCAGAACCTCCAAAACTACCAATATGGGACACAAAAATATTATTTGACTGGCTAATTCATTCAACTCAATCAGATATGTACAATATTTGATATCTCTAGAAGAACAGCTTTAATACTATTACTAGCTTCAGGTCGTAGAATTCATGATCTTACTTTGCTTGATCAGGCTCCTAGCAATTTAATATATAAAGGAGATACTATCCATCTGTGGCCTAAATTTGGTTTAAAAACTGACTCAAGTACATTTAGACAATCTGGTTGGTTGTTGCGGAAACATCCACACCAACATGTTTGTCCAATGAGACATATTCAAGATTTAGTTAATAAATCGGAATCTAGAAGATCAGTGGACAAAAATGTTACAAGTTTATTTATTTCATTGTCTGGTAAATTTAAGTCAGCTTCAAGAACTATGTTTGCTGGTTGGATTCATAGTATTTTTAAAGAGGCTAATATTGATGCGCCTCCAGGTAGTATACGATCAGCTGTAACCTCAAGGAGTTGGTTGGAATATAGACCAGTGCAGGAGATACTTGACAGAGGCAACTGGAAAAGGTTTGAGACTTTTAGAAGCTTCTATTGTAGACCTGTTAACAGTATTGATAATAGCTCTAATGTTGACATGTTGAGTCAACATTTTTCTAAACTTAATTAATATTTTTATTATTGTCATTATTATTTTTTATTTAAAAAGGAATAATTTTATTAGAAAATGCATATATATTTTAATTTATTCTGATGTTAATTGAATTTAAAGAGGTTTATAAATTCAAACTAAGTGTTATTTTGTTTTAGTACATTTCTGTACCTGATTATGCTTTAATAATTAAACTGATTTCTTTCCAATTTAGTGGTATAATTCATTCATCATAGCATTTGTGATTAACACCAGCAGATACCAAACAGGTCTTCATCTCAACGCTGTGTGTTTTCGGAAACCACATAATATAACTGTTTTGCACTACAACAAAACAGGTATTATGTGTGAAAGAAAACACACAGCGTTGCAGCAATGCTCTTGCTGGTGAGCTGAAGACGCTATGATTTGACAGCTAGGTGACAAGCATCCACAACGGTTAGAAAGGGATGCACGCTGGTGAAGGAAAGAGAGAGGTATAAAACCACAGAGAATTTAGGTAAGTTTTACCATAGTTACGTAGAATCAAGGCGAGTTCACATCAGCTTTCTTCATCTCAACGCTGTGTGTTTTCTTTCACACATAATACCTGTTTTGTTGTAGTGCAAAACAGTTATATTATATAAGCCGCGGGTGAAAGTTATAGAATATAAAACTGCAATACATAGTTAGTATTATAGATAATAATGTCGGCTATCATAATATCTATCTACATTATTGCCGTGGACATTATTTGATAAACATAATTTCGTTCGGTTTCACAATAGGTCCATTGTGAATTCGATGTTTGAGCTGTATTCTAATATAATACCTTTATAGCATTGTTGTCGACAATAAAACCATCTCCGTGCCATTCACAGGCGACTACTGTGAGCCATTTATATTATAATCCAGTAGTTTACCATTTTATTTGAGGTAAACGTCATAGGTTATCATGAAAATTGAGACACGCGGAGTGAGTTCCGCCAAGTGCGAGTCTGATACCATTATTTATAAAACGGGAATAATACGCTTGTTGTATGATCGAGACTCCCCTTGAATATATATTTTATTCAGTTTAATGTTTTTGATGTAACTATAGCTGCAACAGAAATACATCATCTGTGAAAATTTCAACTGTCTATAACGTTGACAGATGGTCAGACACAGACAGACGAACATTGGAGTTTACCCTTAAAAGAACTGATGACGCGACCTATATTTCATCAAACTTTCTAAGCGTTGAACTCGACGACGAGCGTTGGCTTCAATCATATTAAATTGATACATAATACATAGAGGATAAAGTTCAATTTTGTTTCTTTAAAACACACTCAACGACGAGTGTGACGCTGAGACATTTTAGTGAATAACGCGGCTTGATGCTGTTTCACATTGGTGCCATATTTACGGCCTGCGACGTTGGTCTAGTGATAAGTAAGTTCGCCTATCGATCACGAGGTTATCAGATATGTTTCCCGGGTCGAGCCAAAAATAGATATTCGGTTTTTCCGTCAAGAAAATCACAATTATAAGGAATTTGGAAGTTGACGGTGTTTATACCTGTATGTCTCGGAAAGCACGTTAAGATCTCTCTCCCGTCGTGTTGGATCGTCCCATCGGACTATGAGAGTGAGGGAATTAAGAGTGCACCTGTGTTTCCGCACACACTTGTGCACTATAATATCTTGTGTAAATGGCTAATCTTCGTTAATTAGCCGCTAATAATCAAAGCACGGCCATCACATATACACCCCTATTACCATTTTATAGGCAAGCCACTGAGCTATCCATTGCTCGGTGTGTTAAGTTTCTTTTTTCTAATTCGATCAAGTTGCCCCCGACTGTCTGTCTGTAGCATGTGAATTAACTGTGAAACTATTTGAAACAACTACGAGTACGTCTCGCCAACTTAAAGCCGCCAAGCTGTACTATGTTCAGTGAATGCTATTAAGTTAACTGTGAAGTTAGAAATATTATGATACTTTTCTAAAATGACTGTTCTAAACATATTAACTAGTCCACCTCGCACTTTTGTACTGTAGGATTAACAATAAAAACTATTTTACTCAGATATTTTTTTTCTAATATAAATGTCTAAGTTACTCCTTATAATATCAACTATCTACTACTGAAAGTCCCATTTAAACCGGTCCTTCCGTTTCAAAGATTAGCCGGTAGAAGTAAACAGATGGACGATGAGAGTTCTAAGTGTCCCTTATTTTGATTAAAAGTATTTGAAAATTTTAATATTCTTTTTCTTTTTTATATAAGTATCGCATTTGTATATGTATTTAGTGAAGAGTTCATAATTTGTAATTACAAACAGACACTTAATATTTATTTATCTGCATCTATCTAGATTAAAATTTTTTGTAGTAACTTCATGTGTGTACAGGCAAAGCCGTACATGTTGTATTGTATTATAAAACTGCACACACAACACTTCCACATTGCAAGCGCTTACATGCGCGACCTACATTCTAAGTTAGTATAGTAATTATATTTCAGTGCATTAAAGGCATTCATTGACATCGGTCGGTTTATTTGACAACCCTTACCGCCACCCTATTGACATTGACATCATCCTCTACCCACATTGACATTCAAGTGCAGTGGTTCGACAAGTAGCCGCTACAATGTGTCTGCCGTTGTAATGTAAGCTTCTCTTTGTTGTGTTGAAATAAATGTCTCCGGAATTCTCTCTCAGTTGTTATAAGAAAAATAAAATCGATGGTAATAATTGATTATACATCATATATAATTGAAATATTGGTTGTAGCTTTTTATATAAAGAACCAAGTTCACACTCTTCGTGGTTCTAACAAAAACGAAGTTACACCAAAAAGTTGGTAAGGTTCGCGACGTGTCAGTCTTTCGTCAGGAATTTAATTAATTAGTTGAATTGGCTCCGGAATTTATTTATGTTATTCCCGACAGCTTAACAATACAATGAATTATTTACTATCTATCTACTATACTTCTATCACACTGTACTCAGTTGGTACAAAATGTTAAAATTCACTGATTTATTTTTCTCTTCGTTTATTGTCAATTCACTAAATACAGAGGAAGAAATTAATAGTATTTTTCAGAATGGTCAAATTCGGAGCACTCGTAACCGAAGAAAGTGTATGAAGAGATGCATGAATGTGGATGAAGCGAAAGAAGTATGTAAGGATCGTAGCATGTGGCAAACAGTGGTCTCTGCCTACCCCCATGGGATACAGGCGTATAGGCGAGCATATGTATGTATGTATGTACTAAATACAGAAAATGTCCCCTTGTTCGAAATTTTCATTCTTTGTATATAACTGCCAAAGGAACTAGTTATGTAGTAAGAATGATAATTTCTACCATCATAACCCGGCTACGTACGAAGAACAAGGGGAAATTTGGTATACGTACATACCGTATATACTTTTTAGTGAAAAGTTGTTATTTCAGAATTACAAATAGACACTTTAATTTTATATATATGTATAGATAGATAGTGATTTTTTTTGGTAGGTAGTAACTACATGTGTGTTTCTGGAATGAACGTCTTTGAATCAATTATAAGAAAACATCGCGAGATCTTCATATATCTGAGAGGTGATTCAAAGACGTATGTATAGTGCCTGAGACGGCGTTGGACTTACCCTCTGTCACGTTGGCACTTAATCATATTCGGTGAACAGTGAGTGTGGTTGTTATAACACCTCTGCTTACCCCTTCGGGTACCCTTCTGGAATGTCAAAGTCAAAAGTATCTTTATTCGATTGGACTTTTTACAAAGTACTTTCAAATCGTCAGAATGACATAATTATACAGGATTATACATGCTACCGCCAGGTTCGGAAGGTTGGTTTTAATGAGAAGAACCTGGCTTGAAACACAGTAATTACTCTTTTCAGATATATTATACAATTTAAAGAATACAAAATAAATTATTTAAGAATTGTAAGCTCGTGGACAATGTTCCAATGCACACATTTCGATAAAAATTAACATAACTAAAAATCTAGTACATCTACTTATAATATATAACTAACAAGCTACGTATTAAGTTATAACTAAATGCTTAGCTTGAGATGACCAGCCCCCAGCAAGCAGCACCTGTTCACAAGTATGACGTGAATGCCAGCCATTGTCGTGAGCATATAGATTAGTTTTAAGTGGGTATAGACAGAGTTCTAAATATAATAGACAATCTGAACTAGGACAACTATAAAGCACACTAGACGAATAACAAATAGTGTATCAGACGTGATAGTTGAACGTGGAACTATGTCAAAGTGAGGTGTGCACGACGCGTTTGAGGATTACCCACACCTGCGCTCCATGTTTAATTTGGTACGGTTCCATGCGGGCGTGTGCATTCGGAGTGCTTAAAACTTGTTTGTCTCAGCTAAACGAAGGTTTTTCCGAACGAATTGGATATAGGATTATTTTGTTGTTTTCATACAATACTTTTGAGTGATGGCGAACCATGGCCTATTTGCACCACTGCAACGCATGTCGTATTACTAGACCTAAGTTCCATTGTAAACTCACTTACTATTAATGTTTATTTTGTAGGTCTTCATCATATATTTTTGTGTAACTTGCTAGTGTTTGTAAACGTTTTATCTATCTACTAGCCGTGCCCCGCGGTTTCACCCGCGTAGATTTAGTTTTATATAATATATTGATTAAACATTTACAAACTTTCATTCTTGATATCATCATAAAAAACACCCAGAGCGGTGAAACCATGGGGTATAGCTTATATCTTAAAATGCCAGGGTGGCATCATTATGCAGGTCACGAGGTCCTTCGTGATTGCAAACAAGCTATATTTAGAGGAGTTCCGAAACATGTCTGCTACTGATGGAGAGAAAAGGTAATACGGAAAATATCTATAGGTATGTATACAGATAATATATTTGCTCACGCCACCCCAGAAGGGTTCCCGAAGGGTTTCACCGAATATGATTAAGTGCCAACGTGACAGAGGGTGAGTCTATCGTCGTCTCAGGCACTATACATACGTCTTTGAATTACTTCTCAGACATATGCAGGTTTCCTCACAATGTTTTCCTTCACCGTAAAGCACTTTGTGTGAAATCACTGTACATAAGTATTTTATAAAAACTCATTGTTACAGGCCCCGCTGGGAATAGAACTTGCGTCGCTTGCGTAGCAGGCGACTGCTCAAACCCCGAGACCAACACGGCTCTTGTATACAGTACAATTGAAATATCTGATTGTCATTTCAAATTTGCTTTTCAATAAATGCTTACGAGCAGACAAAATTGTTTTGTATGGAAATGTCGATACTCTTTTCACAATTAAATAATTCTAAAAGTAGAGTGTATTAATTAAATAACACAATATCTTACAACGTACCTTTGTTTTCTCGAAAGCAACTCATCTTGTATACTTAGTAGAGGTCCCGTCGAAAGTAATGAGCGGTGACTTTGAACGCCTAGTAGTATTTTTATGAGTCTGCCTCTATCTGTCTCCATAAAAATACTTGCGCATACTATCCCCAATATTTTCGCTGAACGCTCATAGCTCATGGCGGCTTCTGTAGTATACATTGTATCACTCATCACGTGTCTAGTTAGTATTTAAGTCACCCATCTGGAGTAAATACAGTGGAATACTGACATCAAAAGGCTTTCTAGATTAAATTTAAACTTAACCCCAGGAACACGAACCACCGTAACTTTTCTGGAAAGCGTAAACTCAATCGTAGAAAGTTTTTTATCTTCACACTTGCGAGAGTTTGTGGCATATTCTTGCCTTTATATTTTAAGATTATCAATATATAATACCTATGCTCATGCAAGGAGTAGGCAGAGGTGTTGTAATATCAACACCCTCTTTTTACCGGAGATGATTCAGTGCCAACGTCACAGATGGTGAGTCTATCGTCGTCTCAAGCACTATACATACGTTTTGGAATAACTTCTCTGACATATGCAGGTTTCTTTACGATGTTATCCTTCACCGTAAAGCATGTAGTGTGAAATCACTGTCAATAAGTTTAGAAATATAAATTGAATAGAATTTAGAAGATAAGGTTCGAAAAACTCATTGGTACAGACCCTGCCCTGCGGGATTTCACTTGCATAGTAGGCGATTGTTCAAACCTCAAGATCACCACGACTTAATATGTTTGCAGTACACTCACATAGATAAATACAAATAATTGTATATTGTAATTTATCATAGTACATAAATCAGTCACATGCTGTGTTTATTCACTACTGTATCGGTCTGTTTATTGCTTACAAGTAGTTGCGCATACAAGTATTTTTCTATCAGTAACATTTGAGCTTTATTCGAGTATCAATCGAAATTAATCGACTTCTTTCTTGAGTTTATTTATGTGTATGAGCCGTGGTGGCCTCGGGCTTTGAGCAGTCGCCTGCTACGCAAGCGACGCAAGTTCGAATCCCAGCGGGGCCTGTACCAATGAGTTTTTCTAAAAAAGTTATGTACAGTGATTTCACACCACGTGCTTTACGGTGAAGGAAATCATCGTGAGGAAACCTGCATATTTCTGAGAAGTAATTCAATGACGTATGTATAGTGCCTGAGACGGCGATAGACTCACCATCTGTCACGTGGGCACTTAATCATCTGCGGTGAAAAGTGGGTGTTATGATTACAACACCTCTGCCTACCCCTTCGGGGAATACAGGCGTGAGCATATGAATGATTTATTTATGTGTTGATAGAGTAATATTTTGACAGTCAACCGAGTTTTCTTCGATTTTAATTCGAGCGTTAATTGAGTTTCGTGCGAGTGATGATCGACTATCTGTAAGTATCGATCGACACTCGAAAAAATTTCGATCGTATACTCTGCCAACCACATCCTTCGATACTGTTTGAGGACTCATACCACAGTATAAATAAGTAGTACGGAAGCTAGGAATAAAGCGCCTTGGGCGTAATGTTAGTAAGGGGTGTCACGTCGTGGCCGACAATACTTTGACTGTAAAAAAACTTGTAGATTTTAATAACTTTAAGAGTGACGACCATCACTCTCGAGAGAGCAAACGTTTTTACTTCAAACATTTGTTCTAAATTTCATACTGCTTAGTAAACGAATACTGTGGACACAGCCTGTGAGTAATAAATCGGTAATTTATTCATACGGCTATATCTTCATTTTAGCAACAACACATCGACCCTGTTGTAATAAATTCATCACATAAGCAGGCTTCACCTTTTGTTGGACCCTAATCAAGTTATATTTACGTACCCTTCTCAAGCGGACTCTTCGTTTGGTGGCTCCCAAATCAAATGCCATCTCCTTTCAATTTTATATTGACAGGTGCTGATTTTTGCCAAACATTTTATACCTATTTGTCACTATAACTCTTGTGACTGAGCTATTTGCCGCTTTCTATGTAATGGGTGTGTGATTATGGTGGAGTTTTTCTAAAAACTTATGTGCAGTGTTTCCGCACCACGTGCTTTACGGTGAAGGAAAATTTCGTGAGGAAACGTAATTCAAAAGACGTATACATATATCGCACCTGAGAGAGCGATATACAATCTGTCACGTTGGCACTTATTACAACACCTCTTCCTACCCCTTCGGGGAATACAGGCGTGGGCATATGTATGTATATACTTTAAATAAGTAATAAGCTACATAGGAATGTAGGTAATTATCAGTTTAAATATTTATATTCAAACCATCATACAGCTGATTAAACTTGCATGATACCTAGTGTAGAAATAAAATAAATGTAATTTGTTAATATTTATAGGATTCTCTTCGAAGACTCTATGGTTATATTGTAGACATAAATAACACACTCCAGGATGCCTAACCAAGAAGGGTCCAAGACCCTTAACAGACTTTCTTCCCGCAAAGAATTAGACAGTTCAACAATGATTTTAAGCCTCGAGTACACTAACCTACAAAAGTATTAACTACAGACCTTTTATCTCTCCTAACCTTTCGGACACAGCGGCTAATCTCAACAAGGATCAGCCATCTGCGCAGGAGATATTATAGAGCACAAGTGTGTGCGCAAACACAGGTGCACTCTTTATTGCCTCACTCTCATAGTCCGATGGGAGGCAATCCGACACGACCGGAGAGAGATCGGGCGTAGGACCAACGTCTTAACGTGCTTTCCGAGGCTCGGGGTGTAAACACTGCAAACTTTGAAACTCCGGGCAGTTTTTGTGAAAAATGCAATCTTTTTTTGATCTAGGACCTCGTGATTGTCAGGCAAACTTACTAACCACTAGACCACTGTAATAAGTTAACTGTAATTGGTCAAAAATCAAGTAGGTTTACGTTCAAGACCACACAGCGCATGTAATATATATTAGCGTACTAATATTAGCATACTAATAAGAAACGGCTCGTGGTGTTAAAGCCTGTAATATTTAAAACGTGTCATGGAACTACAAAGACTGTCCTAACATGCTGTATACTGTAAGGGTGACTATTTCTTACAACGTAATTACAACGAGCTCAAAGGACTAACTAACTTCATATATTAAATACAGGCTTCTTTCAAAGAGCTTTTTTTTTAATTATGTGAAACCTAAGCCAGTAGTTGGATAGGTGACCGCCCGAGTACCATGGGATAAGGTTGGGAAAATTAATAATATATGCATTTTCAATTTAATAATAAGTATGCAAGAAACGTTGTATACGGAACACAGTAGACTCTGCCTACCCCCATGGGACACAGGCGTGGGCTTATGTACCTATGTATTATCCCGACAGTTTTGGCCAGATACATACATACATATGTAGGGAGGTGTTGTAATAACAACACCCAACGTGTGCCAACGTGACAGATGGTCAGTCTATAGCCGTCACAGACACTAAACGTACGTCTTTGAATTACTTCTCAGAAATATGCGGGTTTCCTCAAGATGTTTTCCTTCACAGTTTTTAGAAAAACTCATTCTACAATCCCCGCTGGTATTCGTACTTGCGGCGACTACCCAAACCCCTCGGCCATCACGGCTCGGGGATACTTTGCGTTAAAAATGTAAAATGTTAGGCCCCAATAAACACACCGTGTATTTTTTACGGTCGTGTCAGTAACAAACGCATGCAATTGATCGGGATCAGGCCGGAGCGGAATGCGCGCGTTCCATTCGTACGTGCTATTAACATGGCCACCTCAAATTCGCCATATCGGCCGAATCTAAAACGGGCACAAGCCTGCGTCTCCAGCATTGCAGCTCGTACTTTTAAATTTAATATATTTTTTTAAAATAATAAATAGGTCACCTTATTATACTAAAGTTTAGTGCAAGTATTCCAGGTTCAGAATGTTAAGGTTAGTTCAAATAGATTTAATTCATTATTATATTATACTTCTCAGACATATGCAGCTTTCCTCACGATGTTTTCGTTCACTGTAAAGCACGTGTGTACATACATACATACATATGCTCACGCCTGTATCCCATGGGGGTAGGCAGAGACTACCATTTGCCACATGCTAAGATCCATACATACTTCTTTCGCTTCATCCACAATCATGCATCTCTTCATACAATTTCTTCGGTTACGAGTGCTCCGAATTTGACCTTTCTGAAAAATACTATAAATTTGGTCATAGTAGTTCTTCCTTGGACGCCCTCTACCGACACTTCCGGTCACGTTCGCTCTATAAATTTCTTTCGTTAATCGCCTTTCACTCATCCTTTCGATATGTCCAAACCATCTCAACATACTTTTTTCAATTGTGTGTAATCACTGCATATAAGATTTTTAGAAAAAATTATTGGTTCAGGCCCCATTATTAAACCTTTGTGATTTATTTCTATTTAGGGCAAGTAAGAGAACAAAGGATGTCAAATATTACATGTCTTACAACGAGATAATTACACCAGGTAAAAAAAAAACAGCTTTAGAATAAACCCATTCGTATCTCAAAGTGAATTAATTACAACGCTTTTGTACTCAGCCCTCTGAGGTAGCCCAAACGAACCCTTTTCCATATATCCCAGTGGCGACAAACGGTTGACATAAATTAGGGGACTTACCGACCGGGGGCTCTATTACTCTATGAATTGGTATTGTTAAGGCCGCGATCAAATTTACACGAACACGTTATGCGTTTGAAAAATGTATAACATGGGAATAGGAATGGAATTGGGGATAGGGTTAAATAATGTGGAAGTAATGGACTTTAGGGAAAGAATACAATTTATGGGTGTGGTAGGTAAATGTACGATTTTTTTTTATTTTGGTGAACATTTAAGTATAAAGGTTGTAACACGCAGCTCTGTCATGTTTGAGACTTGCTAAACTTTACGGTCTCTAGATAAATATGATTCAAACCGTTACACTTGCAAGGATATCGTTATAATAATATTGTAGATTCCATCTGTAACAGCCCTTGTTTAAAATTCTGAATTGTGCGGATATTTGCACAAAGCTAGCTATAAATTTGAGCAAATTTGGTACATAACTAAGATACATACGTTCAACAAGTTATCGTTTAATCTTAAACTCGTATAGTTAATCTTTAGCAACGCGAACTTACAAGTCAATTGATTTTTTTCTCGAAACTATTTCAACCGCAAAGTATTTATTATTGAAAGTAGATTTTTCAAGACATCGATCAGTCAGTCGACTTGATAAAGAAGAAACCTATAAATGACAGCGTCATGTCACGCCAAAATGCTACGATATTTTTGTATTTTAAGTTTATTGGTATTTATCCATCAAGTATTTTGTTATGACTATGTTTACGAGGCAAACAGCCGGGGAGATCATAGACGACCCATCAAGAAGACCAGAATAAGGACGAATCACCAAGATAATGTCGTCGAAGGGGGGAGGAAAGTTCATGGAGAATATGAAGAAGACAGGAATCCAGCAGCTAAATTCGATGTCGCTAGTTTTATACAGAAGCCTGATGATGACGCCGTTCAAGATTATAGTTTTGAGGATAAAGATAGGTATCTATTTAATCTATTCTTTAGTTCTGTGTCACACAAGCTTTACGTTGAAGGAAAACCTCGTGAGGAAACTTATATTTGAGAAGAAATTCAAATACTCATGATAGTGACAATAGTAACGTACCCAAAGCCTTTCAGGAACCCATGTTTAAAGAAAATTGTAGATAGACCCATAATTAATTAATAAATCCTGCTAACCAAATCTCGGTTACGGCGGCTAATCTCAACGAGGATCAGCCATCCGCGCAGGAGATATTATAGTGCACTAGTGTGTGCGCAAACACAGGTGCACTCTTTATTCCCTCACTTTCGTTATCCGATGAGACGGCAATCCAACACAACTAGAGAGAGATCAGATGTATGAGACCAAAGGTTTTACGTATCTACTTTCCGAAGTACGGGCAACTTCTAAACTGCATTTATTGCGAATTTCTTGATAGAAAATCCATTATCTATTTTTGGTCTAATCCAGGAATCAAACCAAGTGATTGTAAGACGAACTCACCAAACACTATACCAACCAGTTAGTATATAATCAATTCTGTACTGTCTCTCTGTCTTTGTCTCTGTATTTGAAGGGTAAATTTGCTTGATGACGAAAATGTGACAATATTTTTAATATTACAAGGAACAGTACTGAAAACTAAGCCCAAGTCGGTGTCTCTCGGGATCGTGCCAAGAAGGCTGGCAGAATTGCCACGTTGAATAGCAATGCTCATTCTCTGAGCCAGAAAAGTCTCAGCCCGCTTAAAAATGTTGATGCTTTTGAAAGTTGTTTGACTTTAAGATAATGTGTTTGTCCGCAGCTCCCAACAGTCTAAAGAGTATAATGACTATGGTACCTTAACTGACGCAAACAATGAAGAATACTTAAAAAAACGTGAGAAAAGTCCAGATTACTTCAACGTTAGAGCTGATAATACACCAGATTTAAATCTTGGCTCACCAGTTTACAACGATTTGATGAACCCTAAACACTCAAATTTGAACACATTGTCTTTAGGCAACGTTAACGTAGGCAAAGTGGTTCAGAGCCGAGATAATAAACAGCCCAGATCCATGTATCCAAATGAACCGATGCCAGATACAAGACCATCGCATACCGCTGAAAAGAAATGGTAAATATTGTCTTTTGTTTTCAAATTTAATATGCAATCAAATTTAATTACTTATTGCAATATCGCGTAACTTTCTGTACATTATCAATTCGATATTATTTTGCTATGGGAGCTCTAACATTCCTTTTTTAATAAGTTTGATTTGTTCGATTCGATTAAGAACCTGGCAGATAACGCAACAATTACTCTTTTCAAAAATGTTGTACAATTTTAAAAATATAATATAAATCACATTAGAAATGTAGGACTTATGTTTTACATTATAGATTGGTGTCTAGGATTTCTCTTCCACTTCAGGGATCATTGGCGACTTTACTCAACACACATTATTCAGTAAATATATGATCACCCATGTTTATGTTCCAGCTCATTAAAATCGATTAAGTTCCCGTTTTTTTCCCGTAATAAATCTGATACCGCGAAAACGAAGAATAATAAGAAGAGAAAAATGTTTTCCAAATGTCCCAAAAAGGAGGATGAGAACAAGAATGAGCCTCGGAAACCCAACAGCCCCTTCAGGGTATCAGATAATATGGACGGCGATATGTACATTGTGTCAGATAGCCTGGATAGTGGTCCAAAGCTTAACAAGCGTTCATACCAGGAGATACTATGTCCAGCCTGCAAGAAGACATTCATTGCAAACGTTAACAGAAGATCAGTGAATAGAAGAAGATTTTTCCACCCAAAAAAACTGTTCCACAACAGTAGACAAGCGCAAAATGTTAGAGCAATAGATATTGAGAAACTTAGTAAAGTTAAGAGTCCCAAAGAAGCTAGCACTTATAATGGATTCGTGTATGAAGCCAACGGAAGCAGGAGGAGACGGGAAGAGACGACAGAGAAACAATTGAAAGAGATCCAAGAAGTAGAGAAGAGAGTTGATAATACGGATACAACTGTACCTAACAATCCTAAAGCCACAGCAAGTAATCGATATTAAGTCCGCGTCAGTTTAAGGTTTCGTTATGTTAATTTATTTTAGAATAAAGCTATTTCACTTCGAAATGTTTATTCACTATCAAACAGTCAATTATATCACCGCAGCTCACGTCTTCGGAGGAGATTAATTCCCACAAACCCTTTGGAACAAAATTTCCGAACATTAAGTTGTAGAATGAGTCCCCTGACGTAAGTTCTACTCCCATTTTTGAACAGCATAAGATTCTCCTAGGAAAATCCTTTTGAAGTGTAAGAAGAGATTATTACTGAGGTAGCAATGTGCAAATTATACAAATGTTTTAGCTAACATACAACAAGGCATAATATTGGAACATGAATAAAACAGTTAACGTAATACCAAATTTTCTGAACTCTAAATAAATCTAAGTTGTATAGTGTCCGTGATGACGTTGGACTCATCCTATGTACCCAAGTATAAATTTATAAATGTTCAATCGTCGTCAAACATCACCGCGTCCACCATCTTTGGCAACCACAACCAAAATAAAAAAAATGTTTAGTCACGCTTAAACGCTAGATCAAGCGATGTTTGAAAGTGTCAAAATTATGTATATTTGGCCTACACAGACTTAGCAGGGACTTTTCACAAAACTTAGGACACTGCATCAAGACTTTTCAAAAAACCTACACTTAGGGCACTGCATCTGTTGAGTTAGTACCTTATCTTCGGCGATAAATCTGAGAAATCGTGAGCACAAGCTAATTATCGTTTGCAAATTACACCTTTCATCATTCAACTCCTAAACCAATAGCCAACACCGCAAACGTTTGCGCCAACTATGCTGCGGTAAAAATGAGAAACGACGTGCAATCTCGCCGAGCACAATATATCGCCACCGTACATCACACTGTCAAATGGAAATACGATTTTTCTGCTCCTCATTTGCATCGGACGTAACACATTCATAGCCGGTGCGATAGTTTTATATATTTTTTCCTATTTGGTTTCCATATACTTTAAAACATAACTTTTATAGCGCAGCTAAGGAGCCGCAGCTGTTTTGTGAACACTGTGTCAACAAAGTGAGAAGTGTAGCTAGCACAGCTTACACTAACACGTGTGTCATAATATACCACCGTTTGTAATTCACCTCAGGAACACAGAAGTCGTAAGGTACTTCTTAATTTGGATTGACACGTCGAACAATAGCTAATGCCCAAAAACACATTTCACCGAATATGATAAAGTGCCAACGTAACATAGGGTGAGTCCATCGCCGTCACAGGCACTATACATTTAAATTACTTCTCAGACATATGCAGGTTTCCTCACGATGTTTTCCTTCACCGTAAAGCACGTGGTGTGAAATCACTGCACATAAGTTTTTTTGAGGAACTCATTGGTACAGGCCCCGCTAGGATTCGAACTTGCATCGCTCGTGATAATGGTCCTGCTCTCAGCGATTGCGTCCATTGACCACCTCTATTGGAACATAGATTTTCCCTCAGGTAAGTGTAAAAATATATAAAAAAAAAAATGAGAGCTAAATTTCTTAGCTGTAATAGGGTTATCTGATAAATTAAGCAGACCGCTCCTATGTCTAGATCAATAAAATTAAAGACGTGAATGATGTTCCTTCCTGACTTAGGTGATATTCTGATCCAATCTTTCCCACCTAAAGAATAACGACGTTTTTCATTTATCACAGTTTATTTAATATAAAAAGGAATGAACAATCGTATACAGTATAAATAAGACGGACTGGATGCAGAAAAACACTAATAATTGACAGGTAGAAGCCTCTCGTGACAAGCACGCTGGTGGTTTTCTCGCAGGGATAAAAATCGTTCAGAGTTATGGCGCTTTCTCACTGTCACGATATCGTCCGCCGATACTTGACTACAACGACACAGTGTGAAAGCATTCATTAGTCATTGTATCAAACTACTAGTACGACGATATCGTGTCGTTAACGTTATCTTACAATGTGAAGGCGCTCAATTAGTATTGCTATTTAACGTGGCCAAGTTTTTTTTGCACAATCCCGAGAGACATCGATTAGATTGTATATTTCTATTTAGTTTCAGTCCTGGTTCTTGTATACATTAATTATGTTTTTGTCAGATATAAAAACCTAGTAAAATTTGAAATCTTCCTTTCTTGAATTTGCTGCCAATGCGATTTTATCCAAAGTGTAGGGTCCATCTGAAACATTAGTCTCAAATTATAGTTGATCAAACATTTTACTTAAAACTAATAGAAAATTTTGTCTCCAATAATTTGTACTTGAGAACCATACCCAAGGTTAAGTCATTTTTACCCAACTACGGCGAAGGAAATAACAAAGGTTTTGGTATTATTAATTTCATAAGAACACGATACTACAGAACAGAGAAATTATCGCACAAATTAGATGAACTTGATATTATAATGAAGTATGCCTATTTAGTTTTATCAAAATCTTAGGAGTGGTTATTGCCATTCGACGACAAAGCCAGGGATGGGCAATAAGTACGAGAAACATACCAATATCAAACCAGTTGATGGTGGGTATTCCTGAGTCGAGTCGAGCCGCAGCGATGGCCTCTCTGATAGCAAAAGCGATTACAATGGACATACACATCGGTGGTTCACCAGTACCTGACGAGCAAACACGGATTACAAAATGTTTTATATTTATTTCTACAATATCTACATTTTCACCACAAATAAACTTCAATATTAGAGTGATCGATGGCGAGTCCATTGCCCCAGAAACAAAGATCTTTAATTATTGCTTCTCTAATATCGACGGATTCATATCTTCGATCATTCTTCCTTGCCAATTTTGTTAACAACGATTGCCATTATCTATCATTAGCTCACGCCCGCAGCTTCACTGATATGGCAATATACAAACTTTCAATGTTCTTAGTGTTGGAATATTAGGAAACCCTTGCTTAATTCATCTCAACAGATTTAATGTCTCTAGGAACAGCACCTTAGGCTGTGCATTGCTATGCCAGTAAGGCAGTCAGGACTCTGCATTTTATACTCGTAGATTTCAATCATTGCAGACTGCTCGTATGTGTAGGTGGTCGCTAAGTAATACACACGTCTTTCAAGAATTTCAAGTTTTCTCACTATGTTGTCTTATTTTGATAGTCATACCAATAAATTAATATTACTTACCTTTAGCGCCCAGTATAAGTTCATTACTATAAGAGTTCTTCTGGAAATATACCCTGAAGTCTTGGGGAATGTCCCTCGCTTGTGGCACGTGATAGTTCCAGGTGCGGTCAGTGAGTAATTCTCCAGTATTGGGCTCGTATATGAGGTTCTCACTCGTCCAATAGCCAAGACCCATGATAAAAGCACCTTCCACCTGAGAAACGAAACGAGTATCTTGATCGAAGAACTAGATATTGCATTTAGGACTTAAACAATTTCAAAAGACTTCAAAATTCAGTTAATTTTATTATGTTCTCGTCATCCCAGAAGAATTCCTGAAGGGGTATGTATAGGTGTTATACAGGGCACTGGGATTCGTACTTGCCTCGTAGGCGACTAACCCCACGACTCTATAAGGTTACACATTTTATGACATATTTAAAATGATATAAAGTCGATTACCTGACCAATATCAACCTCGGGGCTGACACTCAAGCCGACATCTTGTAACAAATCCACCCTCAGTACTTCAGATTCTCCAGTCAATATGTCCACTTCTACCTCAGCCACTGTGATACCGAATATGTTATAGCTCTGTGCATCATCTGCACTTACAAAACCGTGGACTTGTAGATCGACATTCGATTCAAACGCTGTTTTTATCAGTTCCTCCCAAGTAGGGTCATTCAATCGAGTTCTTACTGGTTCTAATCTCAACAGTAGCGCTTCACAGCATCTTCTGACTCCTATTCCTACGCTTTGAGAGGTAACGGATCCTCCAGATATAAAACCATTTGGCGCTATGATAGTACTGTTTGACTTGATTTGAATTTTGTCAATCGGTATCTTCAAGAAGTAAGCGCATATTTGAACCGCTTTAGTGTTTAAACCTTGGCCCATCTCTATACCTCCATGAGTAATGATCACGGACCCATCTCCATGAAATACAGACATATTGACGTCTAATGTTTGTGACCCTATAGGCGTCCATCGGAGAAATGCGATTCTTAGACCACGTTTCTTCCATCTGTTTTCCGAATTATATCTTTTGACTTCAGCCTTTCTTTCGATGTATTTAGAGGTGGTTTTTATTGTCTCTGTCATTTCTCTGAGTTCACCAAACCGAGTGTCGTTCAGATTAGCGAGACGCACGTCGAATGGGTCTAAAGACATTTCGTATGATATCTGTTCAACTATATATTCAGCCATTGCAATATTCTCTAATGTACCTGTGAATCAAATTAAATTGTTTTAAGAGCCGTGGTGGCCTCGGGGTTTGAGCAGTCGCCTGCTACGCAAGCGATGCAAGTTCGAATCCCAGCGGGGTCTGTACCAATGAGTTTTTCTAAAAACGTATGTACAGTGATTTCACACCACGAGCTTTACGGTGAAGGAAAACATCGTTAGGAAACCTGCATATTTCTGAGAAGTAATTCAAAGACGTATGTATAGTGCCTGAGACGGCGATAGACTCACCATTTGTCACGTTGGCACTTAATCAAATTCGGTGAAAAGTGGGTGTTGTGATAACTAAAAAATATATGTATATATGTTTTAAACTTTCAATGCAATTAGCAATCTTAACTCAACGATTTAAATATTTTAAGGTACCTGGTGAACGACACCACGTGTTCTTGGCAGTATCAGTGGTAGCATTATAGCACCTGTAGTTCCACCTGCTATTATTGTAGCAGTTGTAAAAGACATCCACTCCAAGCTCAGATAAGG
The DNA here is from genome assembly GCA_929442735.1 of Watsonalla binaria. NCBI lineage: Eukaryota > Metazoa > Arthropoda > Insecta > Lepidoptera > Drepanidae > Watsonalla > Watsonalla binaria. The sequence goes on from OV838930.1 coordinate 432,769, forward strand.
TCTCATTTACTTTGTACCCATTGTCTTCGTAGAGATTGTAATTCATATACTGAATCGTTCCAGAGCTGTCCACTCCAAACTGTGAAAGATTTTTGGTAAATATTAGTTATATTATTAACAACTAAAATTACAGGTGGAAAATCGCAGTAACATCATTGCCAGACCCTGGGGCCCAACCATGATCTCTTATTGCAATGATGGTTCAGCTGTGTGACAGTGACAGATCCATATATATACATCCATGTATACACATGCATCTGTCAACATACATCTGTCTCATAATATGAGTATAACTATCAATGGCAATAACAGGTCATGGTATGGCCCCTGGAGCTCTTGATCTAAGCTAGAGTTTGCAACCACAAGAGCAACGATACAGTCGAAATAATATATGTTGTTATTCATTAAGTAAAATTTAAGAGTTAGATACTTCAAAATCCGTAGAACAAGGCAGTCTTTTGCCGAAAGCTCTTGTATTATTGGTCAACGATGATATAAGTCGACACGGACGATTCAGTTTCTGTACCACCAAGCTGCAAGCTACGGCCACTTGGATACTTCGTGATATCTTCAAGCCGTAGGCTCCTCCTAGCCGCTTAACGTGGACGTCTATTCTGGAATGCAATATCGATTTTACTTCACATTTCGAGGAATGACCATCATAGAATCGTTTTATCTGTTTAAAGCTCTTGCGTTCCAGGACAATTAAATTCACTGTGTTTCTCGGAACCGCTGAGCCAAAGACAATGGAATTTGAAAATTATTTTTGATGTTACCAACATTTATTATTTAAATAAACCATTTTTCTCAATAAAGCTAGGGTTAAGTTTTTTTACAATAGGACTGAAATGTAGTTATGTTCATTATTTGCCATGCTCTCTAATATTTTATTCTTGACCATTGAGTATTAGAACTGTATATAATATATCCGGGCTTATGTAAATTAAGTGACTATTTAAAATATTAAACATATTTTTGTGAAGCCTGAGCTCCTTGCCGGATTCTTCTCCATTGAAGCAACCTTCCGACTTCTATCCCTTTGTAAATTTATAATGTTTCTTTGTCCTTCTGATGATTTGAAAGTACTTTGTAAGAATTCTAATCAAATAAGATATTTTCGATTTTTTTAATTACTTACCGATTTTTATCCATATTTAACGCCCGTGATATCATCCACTGCGTGCCATCCATCCACTGCCCAGCAGTGTGTACTTCTAATCCTTCTTCAGTTGGCTTAGTGACACACACTAATGTTTCCATAACGAAATGATATTGACCGTAGATTGTGTTTTCTCCTTTGATAATTTTCACTGCATCGGTACCCGTTTCTGTAGCGTCAGCTGATGTTAGCAAGGTCACTCGGTTAGGATCTTTCTTAGTAATTTTTACATCAATTACAGGTTTCTTAACATTTTTGTATCTAACATCAACTAACTTTGCTGCTCGATCAGCAATTTGCTGCGTCTCAGCTACAACGATACCAATAGGTTGATTGAAGTATTTGATAGAATTACTGCAGAACACTTCTTCGTCGGATGTATAAAATGTACTGCCACCGGGTGTAAAATTGTTTTCTCCTGGAATATCTTTGGCTGAATAGAATGCTATAACTCCTGGATATTTCTGAAACATTTAAAAATGTAATAAATACTTAATTGAACAGAGAACATTTGACATGATGACAGACATTTTAAATTATTGAAATTGTTGAGCCCAGAACTTGGCTACTTCAACAGCATTATTGGTGGCAGCCATCAGATCTTCCCGCGTGCCGCTGGTATAGGCAGGCCATAGTTTGGGATGCAACGCATTCACATCTTATGTTGGTGTCATCCGTGAAACCCCCACCTGATCATGTTGTCCTTGGTCCGACCGATCTGAGTCCGAAGTCTATTTAGTGATGTTTTCTATCTTAGTTTATGTTTTCTAACCGAACTGTTTGTTTATCAAATTGGTATTCTCAGAAAACCACGCTTTCATAATTGTTTTGAGATGTATCAGACTCAAATATTTTTATTTACTTTATTTATAAAACATTTAAGGCTTACCAGCGCCCTATTAGGGTTTATATTGTCGATGTCGCCTAAAGGCACAGTGCTGAGCACAAATGCTGCAAATACTTCATATGGGAGTGTCGGTATATCATCCACGTAGCGGGCTTCTCCAGAACATTGGACCTGTACCGTATAAAAAGTACATACATACATATGCTCACGCCTGTATTCCCCGAAGGGGTAGGCAGAGGTGTTGTAATCACAACACCCACTTTTCACCGAAGATGATTAAGTGTCAACGTGACAGATGGTGAGTCCATCGCCGTCTCAGGCACTATACATACGTCTTTGAATTACTTCTCAGAAATATGCAGGTTTCCTCACGATGTTTTCCTTCACCGTAAAGCGCGTGGTGTGAAATCACTGTACATAAGTTTTTTAGAAAAACTCATTGGTACAGGCCCCGCTGGGATTCGAACTTGCGTCGCTTGCGTAGCAGACGACTGCTCAAACCTCAAGGCCACCACGGTTATCGTATAAAAACGTATAAAAAGTGTAAAATAAAATTGTTATAATAATTCTCCTATGAATCTGAGAAGAACTAGAAAAAAAATCTTACGCAATCTTATCCAATTTAACGGTATAGTAGCATAAACTTGCAATCAGTAACTCGAGTTATCATTGCTATAGCAGGCTATGAAGGTATTGAATTAAAGATGTAATCATACCAAAGCTTCAATCTTGGGTATCGGCTGGTTTAGCGGCCACAATGTGGGGTTTGTAGTGAAGATCTGCCTGGCATCCGACACTGGCCTGGACTCGTGGAGCTTAACGCTTCCTGAGTGATATCGCCTGTCAAGGATGCTACGTGGGCAGACAGTTAGAAGACCCTGGTGGATAACGACTGATTATTTATAACAGTGTGATTATCAGGATCAATAAATGTTTCATACGTTATTCGGAAGCAATTTATGTGACATTATTAAATATTTGTTAAAATCAGAGCTATATTACATTTTTTTTTTCATTTTTACATAATGCTCTTCATAATATGAACTATACTGGACAGCACAAAGATGAAATGCTTTGCTCATGGATAGGTTCAGTTGGAAATCATGATGGAATTTCCTTTGCCTTTTGCATATGATAACTGTACGTGCTCATCATCATTCTATTGCCCTTATCAATTTATATTATCTACCCTAACCTTATAAAACAGCGCTACTGCTAACTTCTTCCGATACTGCACTGATGGCTCAGAAGCTCTTGCCGTCACCACCAGTTCAGATTCCAAGATCTTCAAAGCTGCTTGCAAGGTCTCATTTCTAAACAACGCTTTTCCAACTAAAAACTTCTCAGTATTTGGAGCTCTTGTGTACGATGAAGACAAGCCTCCATAAACAACTCTACATCTTTGGACTTGGTGGTTGGAACTTCTGGTGCTGAAGAGAAAGCCAGCATTCACGATAGCGTAGGCATTTTGAGAACGAGGCATCACCTGAAAAAATGGAAGAGTGATGCTAAGAACTTTGTATTGTGTTTGATTGATAAAAAGAGTTGATATGACGGTCGCAACAGGGGCCCAACTGTGAGCTTTTATTGCAATACTGGTTAAGCTGTGAGATAGTGACAGATGTATACACTTCATATACATCTGTCTCATAATATGAGTCAAACTATCAAGGCAATCATGTTAAAGTCCCAGTTTGAAAAATATTATAATATTATAAAAAAGACTGGATGAATATATTTCAGAGGTTCCTAGGTGCACTATGTTTTGTGAGAACATAAAGCTAATCAAAGGCAATTTACTTACAGACTCATTGTTTAAAGGAGCAAGTTGCATGGACATATATAAGGAAAATAATATTAGCTTCTTTTTACAAGTACCTTGTACGTGACAACGTGATTGTCTTTGCTCAGTGGAGGCAGTAAGGCGTTCAAAATTACTTGACCTCGCATATTCAATGTCAGGAATTCTTCCATTGTAACTATATGTATTAAACCATGGGAATTTACTGAAAAGAAAAGATAAACGTAATTAACAGCCGTGGTGGCTTTGAGGTTTGAGCAGACGCAGTTTCTAAAAATCTTATGTACAGTGATTTCACACCACGTGCTTTACGATGAAGGAAAACATCGTGAGGAAACCTGCATATTTCTTAGAAGTAATTCAATAACGTATGTAGTGTCTGAGACGGCGATGGACTCACCATCTGTCACGTTGGCACTTAATCATCTTCGGTGAAAAGTGGGTGTTGTGATTGCAACACCTCTGCCTACCCCTTCGGGGAATACAGGCGTGAGCACATGTATGTAAACGTAATTAAGGTATATACAATTTTGCCAAAAATATAAATCTATTAACAACAAAATTGTAACTAGGATTAGACTACGAATATGGTATATGATGCACCAGGGTTCAAATGATTTCATTTTTTAAAGGAACACAGGATTTCTTGTTCAGCAAAGTTGGTGCTGCCTTGGGCCTTCTTAGAATAATAGTAATATTGTGAATGCAAAAGTGTACTGTCTGCCTGTTCAAGCGAAAAGCTGCAGTACTTTCAAATTTTATTTTAAAATAAGTATGTAACCTATTGTCAACTGAGCACCGACGGTGGCCAGCAGCAGGAACAGGTCCGACTGGAACTCGTTGTGTTGGTGCTTTATCATCAGGTTGCCTCCCAGGGACCCTATCTGCAATGTATTAAGTGCTGCAAAGTTATCATGTAATTTATTCTGTTGTGCCGCTAATAAGGTATCAATCTTGAAGAACCTTTTATTGAAGGTTAAACGGCTTATTTAAATTTGGATTACAAAATTCACACTAAAATTAAAGTGAAAAAATTTCATAATATTGTTATTTAAATTGGATTGATCTAAACAACTTAGTTTATAATATCATCCAATATTTGAAATATATTAATTAGAAAATTTTGTGATTTCAAATATATCTTTACAGATAAATACAATTGAAGTGTCTGTTTGTAATTCCAAAATTACACCTTTTCACTAAATGCATATGAAAGTATACACGGTACTGACACAGAAAAACTTTTTTAATTTATTCTCTGTGTGTCTGTCTGTTTGCATATTGCTGAAATTGAACCAACTTAAAAATAAGATTATATTATTATGATTGTTGCATTAGTTTATAAATATAATTTAAATTGAAAACTTACGTTTCTTACAGCTAAATGCGCAACAAGCCGCAGGTGCTCATAAAACTGCTGTAAATAGCTAAAGTATTCGTGCTGTGCTGTGTTCTTGAATATATCCAGGATTTCTGTCAGCGTCAGGCCAGCTCCGATGATCAGGTTCTGGTCAATGGTGTGCACTTTTAGTTCCTTTATTGAGCTGATGTCTATCAAAGTTCTAGGATACTCAAATATTGGATAGACTCCTGGAACAACAAGGTTGAATTCTTCAAGTATTTTTATTCATTTAATGTCGCGTAGTTACCAAGAATATAATTTTTGAGTAGATACGAAACAGTTAATAATTATTCTGTATTTTTTTATCAACATTTATGTATCTTCTTTATGCTTAAACGCATTTTTAAATTTATAAATTCTGATTATAGTTAAGTTCTTTGCCTAATAGTATACAATAATTTGCTGTTTGATTATGCCCCTAGGTATAAAAAAAAGAATGGCGATAAGAGGCCTTCCATTTAAACTTCTGGAATGCCAGACTGAAGATTGCAGCCAGTTAACATTACAGTTTTCGATCCTGCGGTGCCTATAATTAAGTATTCTAGAATTATTGTTCAATACAAGGGGAGTCAAGGCACTTTACTAATGTGGAATCTTTTCGTCATCATAATGTAACTAGCGCGTGGTTTGGAACTTAATCATATTCGGTGAAATGAGGGTGTTGCTGTTACAACACCCCTGCTTACCCTTTCAGGAATACTCCTGGAATTAGCTCACGCCATGAGCTAATTCATTTATTTATTTTAGCGCGTGGGTACTTACAATTACTGGCCCACTGGGCAATATACAATTATTTTTGAAAGTCCTAAATTGTTTCGGAACATATTTCGGTAATTGGACATTGAAATTACTGTTATAATGAGGATATATCGGTCCTATTGATCATTATCTTCAGATTAAGGTCCAATCAGAATCAAATAGCAGACAATAGCGTAGACAATAACAAAGCTTAGTTGACCTTAGGATAGCATTTGGCACGTTCGTGGACAACGTCAATTCATTCTTCATAGACGTTAGAGGTTCCAATTATTGTTTGGGTTTCGGAGCATCTTTTGCAAATGTTTTGAATGCCTGCAAAATTGGCCTGTAACCTGTGCATCTGCAGACATTGCTCGCGAAAGACTGTTCTATTTCTAACATTGTAAGATCCTCTTTACTTTGCAGCAAGCTGTGGAGAGCAAGAAAAACAATTTTCAAGTTAAAAGTTCGAGGTAAGGAGAAGTCGCTATCAAACTTGAATATCTTCTACCCGCTGCTTTGCCTGCATGGACTTAAGATTCATTTTACATTAACAGAGGTTGTATTCCAAAAAAATCCCTTAATAGGTAGGTATATCTGTCACAACGAGTTTAGTATAACCCTTCGAATGTGAAGTTTCTACGAATAGTGATGCTAATAGTCGCGCTGTCTGTCAACCAGTAAACAAATCAGTACTTTGTTGTTCTTATGTTTATATATACTAGCTGTGCTTCGTGGTTTCACCCTTGACTTAATTAATATAAAGGGTATGTTACTCCATGTATAATCAGCTATTTGCCAGTGAAAGTCCCGTTAAAATCCGAACAGCCGTTTCAGATTAGCCGGTAGAAACAAACAGACAAGCGGAAAAACTACTATTTTTTTTAAGTCAGTACCGTATACACTTTTATATGCATTTAGTGAAAAGCCGTTAATTTGGAATTATAAACAGACATTTTAACTGTATTTATATGTATGTATGTGGATAGTTATATAATCTGTAGATTTGAATTAGAATTAAGTTTTTTCGTATGTATTTTATGTTAGTCTACTGTGTAGTCTTTTATGTTTATTATATTTTATCATTTCAAGTCTGTGTGGAAAAATAAAACATTTCTTTATTCCTTTACTTTCTTTCTATGTATATACCTATGTATGCCATACTTAGTTGTCCAAGTTCGTTACTTAGAACTTGACAGACCAACACGAATAATTTCTACGTAAATGATATTAAAGCGTAATTGGAGCACATTGTGAATACCAACTCAGTTGTAATTTCAAACCGGTTACTGCTTTCTCTTGTCAGACGAAGACATTTTTTTGTTTTTACTTGCTTAAGCGGGCCTTGAACTTGTTTTAATCAATTAAAGTTAATCTCACATGAAGATCAGACCGTTATTTAATAATTTCCTCAATACCCAAGATATAATGTACTATCAGACGTCTTCTGGTTTCATCAGCGTAATTCCCGTTCCCTTAGGATTACGGTGATAAAATAAATCCTTTTTTAATGAGAGATAATGTAGCATTCTAATAGTGAACGAATTTTTAAAATCGATCAAGTTATTTTTGAGCCAATTCGTTTCAAACACACTTAAATACAAATCTTTCCTCTTTATAATATATGATACAACATACTTATAAGCTAACAGTTAAAAAACCTCACTTAACCCGAACTGGGGACTTACCACCATCGGTTTAAATTCTGAGCTTTAAAGTCAAAGTGAAAAGTATCTTCATTCGATTGGACTTTTTACAAAGCACTTTCAAATCGTCAGCATGACATAATTATACAGGATTATACATGCTACCGCCAGGTTCGGAAGGTTGCTTTTACTGAGAAGAACTTTAATGTTTCATTATAGTCGTTAAACGTCAAAGCTAAGAAGTTCTTAATACGCATTGCTTAAATCGATGTTCGGAGGCTCGTGTTGCAATATGTTCAGCTTATGCATGTACCTGTACATAGCCATGATCCAGGCTGGTGTGCAGTAACCGCACTGTGTGCCGTTGTGTTCAGCGAGGGTTCTATGCAGCACGTGGTACCCTCTGCTTCTGTCCCCCAATGCTTCAGTCGTCGTGATCTGCCAGTCATGACACGACGTGATTTGGACCATGCACTGGGGATAATGAAAATGAATATTAAGTTTGAGCCCTGGTAAGGCACTTAGCGGTAGCATGTATAATCCTGTATAATTATGCCATCCGGACGATTTGAAAGTACTTTGTAAAAGTCTAATCGAATAAAGATATTTTTGACTTTGACTTTGACTTTGACTTATGAATGTCGAGGAACTGACTAACAGTTTTGTTACTAGTCTTCTGAGAAGAAGCAGCAAAAAACTCAGCTGGTATCATATGTATATCGTTACATAGAAAATAATGTTGCTGTTGTTAACAGCACCCACTTTTCAGTGCCAAGCCATATGACAAATGGTGAGTTTAACGCCTACTCAGGCACTATATACACACGTTTTTTAATAACTTCTCAGAGATATGTTATTTTCCTAGTTTCCATCATTGGTACAGGCCCCGCTGGGATTCAAACTTGCATCTCTTATATAGCAGGTGACTGCTCAAAGCAAGGCTCATTATAATGATTAGTTATAAGATGATATTCAAAGGAGCCTTAAAAGAGTATTTATGTAAGTGACGTAAGTTCTTCATTGGTCTGTATTAATGAGCTCTTTTAAGAAGTTATGTGCAGTGAAGTTATACCACGAGTGTTTTTTATACTATTAAGATGACAAACAAGCTCCATGCAGTACTGGACCCTACTGCTACACAAAGGTTGCATTACCTGACCTTTTGGTGTGGTACTGTGAGGTACAGTGTCCAGTCTGGCAACTTCAAATATCGAACGGGAGATCTCGTTATGCCCTACGAGTTGATGTAAGCCTGGATAATTATGTCTGAGAAGAAATCCTTATTCGTAGTATAAACCTTAAATATACAATATAATTTAAAGTGTTAGATATGAACCGCATTAACAGCCACGGTGGGCCCGCCTGGGGTCTTGACAGCGGCCACGATGCACGCGCCGCAGCCTGCCTCCCGGCACATGTACTTGGTGCCGCGCAGTTCCAGGGTGCCCCTTATGTAGTCCAGCAGGGTCACATCGGTACTCACTTCGCTTCCCACTAAAATAATATATGCGAACAGTATATCTATACAGTTGCTATTGCGCATATCATTCGATCAGCGAAGCTAAACAACCCTAAACCTAGTCAGTAATTGGATGTGTGACCGCCCGAGTTCCCTACGTGCCTCGGAGAGCACGTCGGTTGCCAATTTATCATCTTTGGCAATCGTTATAGGTCAGTCGAAGGCCTAAAATAGTCGGACAGCTGGTAAACCAGCTGTCCGACTAGATCCAGATCACAGATTTGTCTCGTTAAAGTGGTTGCGAAGGTCAGATGGCAGTCGCTTCGTAGAAAAATTAGGTGATCAACAGCATTGGGATGAATCAAGTGCGGCGGCACTGTATGGGATAAAGCATGGGACGATGATGAGGGTATGTGGTTTAAGTTATAGACTTTAAGCTACACTTTATGAGTATTATGTAGTAATGATCTTTATTAACATCGTAATAATAACAAAAAAATCCTAGAAATCTGTTCTTGGCTTTAGCAAGGTTACAAGCTGTTAGTTACAATTTCATTTATGATTACTAATTCCACGAAACGGTTGTACTTTAACAATACGTGTATTAAATAATTAAAAATAAATAATAATTGTATTAATAACAGAGAAGATTGCTTAGAAATCGCATGTTAGATAATTATATTTAGTATTTACTAGAGACCGCGCCTTCGCTTCATATCGTGCTAAAAAAATTTAAGGCCAATACAAATTAGTAATAATTTTATGAGTTTGTCTCTGTCTGTATATATGGCGCGAGGTGAATAAAACATGCGCAGTATCCCCACTATTTTCACTGAGCGCTCATAATTCGTGACGGCATCGGGGGGCTTGCTATCATCGGTTAAAGCAGAGCGTATTAAGGACTGAGCTTTGACGTTTCATTCTTTTTCTGTAAAAATTAAACGTCGAAGCCGAGAAATTATTCATACGCGCTGCTTAAACGATTATAGTTGGCACACTATAGTCGCTAAATCAGTGAATCAAACTTGAATCATTAGCCTTAAGCCCAAAGGATCAACATTCCTTCACCACCCTTCATCTCAGACCGCTAAACAGGATAACATTAAGTTACAAGAAAAGAACAAATAAAACAGAAATTTAACTAAATATTATTTAGATACTAAAAACATGTTGTGCATGCCAACAAGCGTTATATCTAAATGTTTGTCACTCACCGGTGTGTGGAATCCCGTTAACATTAAACTTGATGCGATCCATGTCTGCGCATGCGCCTCGTAACGGACCGACTAGCCGGCACGGCGCATGAGCCACTAAAAAGCATTTTTAAATTTGTGCGCACACGACCACGAATTGCGTACGATAACGTTGCGGTTATACAAAAGACATTTCAATAAAATAATATTGTGAATTCATTGCATAGTTACATTTGCAGCGAACTCATGACGAATTTGTTTATTTTATTTATATTATTTTTTATTATTTATTATATTAATAATAAATAGGTAACTAAAACTTTATTTTTATTTCACAAAGGTGACAAAAACGTGTTCATAATATTTAATGGGATGAAATAACATGCGTTAGTAAAGCTCTGGGTGGAATTGCTACTTTATCAGCCGATAACTATCAGATGGACCTTAGGACTGTTGGCTGAATAATATATTTTTTTAGTCTATTTGACATTTCTCTCATTAAATATGCTTACGCCATCCCAGAAGGGTCCCCGAAGGAGTAAGCAGAGGTGTTGTAGCAACAACACCAACTTTTCACCGAAGATGATAAAGTGCCAACGTGATAGATGGTGAGTCCACCGCTGTCTCAGGCAGTATACATACATCTTTGAATTACTTCTCAGACATGTGCAGGTTTCCTTACGATGTTTTCCTTCACCGTAGAGCACGTGGTGTGAAAAAACGCGTACGGCTCACCTGAGGGTAAGAATTCACCCCAGCTTATGTTAGCTAGAAAGCTTTGAGGCACAAAGCAGATAATATACGTCTATGTGTAGTATATTTTTTATGGTAACTCAAGAGTTAAATTCAAAAATTATTGAGAAGTGGCATTTTGCTGAGCATTAACGCACCGTATTTTCCAAAACACTGCTATAATTTTATCATTTACATCATTCTGACGTGAATAATAAAAAAAAGTGTGAGCACACTAATTGCTTATTTTTCGACTTAAAAAAATATGTGGTCGGTAATTGTATGATAATTATACTGTATAATTGTCAGACTATTTTAGGTCTTCGACTGACCTGTAACGATTGCCAAAGGTGATAAATTGGCAACCGGGACCGACGGCTTAACGTGCTCTCCGAGGCACGGAGGGAACTCCGATTACTGGCTAGGCTTAGGGTTGCTTAACTTCGCTGATCGAATGATACGCGCAAAAGCAACTGTGCCACTAGCTCCTCACACAAACATGTTTAAACCTATTAAATACTTGGGGCCCTGCTTAGACGTATGATAATAGACTTCCAGCGGGTCAATTATGATCGTTTAAAAACTCCTTAGCTTTGACTTTTAATATTACGATACCAAAATGAAACGTCAAAGGACAGAAGTTCTTAATACGCTCTGCTTATACCAATGGTAGACGTTAGATAACAGTATGACGCGAATACCAGTCAATGCCCTCGTTTGAATAATCAAACAAAGTAGATACTCAAGTTTCAGTGAAGTAGTGAATCCAGTTTGGTTTGTGATACTTTACTTAGATGTTAATATACCGCTTGGATTGTGTACTTAGGCCTAAGGGCTTAAGCTTCTAATGGCTTTCAATATTTACATCTATACTTCTATACTAACAATATTAATCTATGCAGATAAATAAAATTGGAGTGTCTGTTTATACCAGTTTATTTATGAAATGTATCTTACGATTTTATCGGCAGATAGCTGGTGTTAAATAAAATAACTTAGACAAGTTTTCTTTTAGACTAGCGGACGTCACACGGTTTCACCCGCGTAGTTCCCGTTCTCATGAGATAAAATATAGCATTTTTAAGTGAAATAATTTTTAAAATTACACCTGCACTATTTGAGACAATTCGTGACAAACATACATACAAACCATTCCTCTTCTTTTTAATGTTAGTATACAAAAGACCATTCAATGCAGGCGCAAAAAGCACTCGATGTTACGATTTTAAAATTCTTTCACGGGTAGAATGTTACATCTTCAGCGATAAATCAACTAAGAAATCTGCAATAAAACGTGACCAAACCCGCGGATGAATGCTAGTATATAATAATTTTCAATTCTAATAGTTGTAACGGCTTATAAGGGATTGGAAAATTAGTTTTGCATTGTAATAAACTCACCTGGAAAGCCTCTAGGTTCTTAAATGGGATAAATAAATCAATGTATTGTTTTAGCAACTATATTAATACCAGCTTCAGCCCGTGTCTAACCTGCGTGGCAGTAACATTTCACCCCCAAACTTTCAACCCCCATTTAACATCCTGGAATTTTGGAAATCCTTTCTAAGTGTGTATACATAAACCGCAGCAAGAACATCCTTGAATCTATGCAAATACAGATAAATATCATTTAAGTGTCTGTTTGAAGTTCCAAATTAACAGCTTTTAAATAAATTCATATGAAAGTATTAACAATATATACATATCATATTCAATTTGCTTTTTTCCCTACCTGTCTGTCCGTCTGTCTGTTTGTTCCGGCTAATCTGTGAAACGGCTGGACCGATTTTAACAGGACTTTCACTGGCAGATCGATGAGGAAACAAAGAGTAACTCAGGCGAATAAAGGCAAATATATTAGTTAATTTTATTAAAAATAATTAGTGTAATATGTATATAATACAAGGGGGAAGGAAGTCCTATGAAACGATGAATTGTGTGAAAGATGATATGGCTAAAATAGGAGTGAATACAGATATGACGGCTGATAGAGAGAAATGGAAGAGAATAACACATTGCGCCGACCACAAATAATATGGGGTAAGGGCAGGAGGATGATGGTGATGAAATATAAAATAATAAGCAAAATACAGGCTGACAGAGAAAAATATTGAAAGAAAGATTTTTTTATAGGTACCACTATTTACTTTCATACACATTCTATGAAATTCATTTTATTTTACTGTAAAGATGAACATATCAATTTCAATATTCAATTTTGTTCGAATCAAGCAAGTCTTATATAACTACGATTGAACTTAGAATGCATACGAGTAAGTCCGTATCCTACGGAAGTCATAGGAATGTTAGCTTAGACTGCAGCTTCTCTCTGAGGATTTTCCTGAGCCTACATCCAGATACCCTCGCGTCAGGGGCTTAAAAATTGTTAGGTTTCAGAACGAAATATATTTCATCTTTTTAATTTTAATTCTTGTGACTCTCTGCGGTTGAAATATTTGAATCGCAGAAATAATTTAATTATTTTTTCGGTACTACTGCACGTCTGTCTGTCTGTCACTTTGTTTTGGCTAATCTCTGAAACAGCTGAAATTATTGTAAGGGACTTTTGATGGCAGACGGCTGGTGTTGCAAACTGTAATATAGGCCTTGATGATCAAGGAAAAATAGCCAAACCGTGTAAGCTGGTGAACCCGCTGGGCAGAGCTAATATGAAATATACAGAATTAAGTTAAATCCAAGACTTCACTGTTAATTAAATTATGATCTTATACAGATAAATAAAATTGAAGTGTCTGTTTGTAGTTCCAAATAAATAGCTTTTCACTAAATACATTTGAAAGTATGCAAGAAACCAATTAAAACATCCCCTTGTGTGTCAGCAAGATTTTGCCCCCAAACTTCTCGTTTGGAGTTCCAAATTAACAGCTTTTAAATAAATTCATATGAAAGTATTAACGATATATACATAGAATATTCAATTTGCTTTTCTCCTTACCTGTCTGTCCATCTGTCAGTCTGTCTGTTAGTCCGGCTTATCTCCGAAACGGCTGGACCTTTTTTTTTTTGTTGACGAGGGGGAAACCTTCAAAAGGTCCCCGACCGCCCTGGGAGAAGCAGATCGGGGTATGTGGGATTCTTACTGCACTAAAACCCCCCCGGTGGCCATCCTCAGTGCTTAGGGAAACGGCTGGACCTATTTTAACGGGACGTTCACTGGCGTTCGCTGGACGTTCCTTGAAACAACAGATATCTATCTGTTGTTTCAAGGAGTAACTTAGGCTACTTCAAATTAGTGTTCACAGCTTGTATCATATAAAGCTCAGTTAATTTCAACGAAGGAATAAATCCTAAAAACATAAAGTAAGACGAACGACTGTAAAAGGCCGCAGTGTAATACAGCCAGGTGAATCCTTAGAATGAAACAGGAAGCAACATTTCAGGAGTAAGCACCGGTGTGCAATTTGTACCTTAGTGCTGTACTTACCCAGGTGGGCGGAGAGGCACGGATGTATTAACATTTCGTTCTGCACTCTGGCACTTAGACTATACGGTTATACTATGAACTAGTCGCGATTTGAAAGGCTTTAAATAAAACATAATAAAAATAACGATGAATTAAATAAAGTAATCCCACGCAGTACTCGTGGAAATATAAAAATAATTTTAGTGAACTCATCTAGCCACTATACATACATATACATATAGATAAATAAAATTGAAATGTCTGTTTTTAATTCCAAAGTTACAGCTTTTGAATAAATGCATATGAAAGTATACACGGTACTGTAATAGATAAAGCAATTTTTAAATTTTTGTTCATTCTGTATGTCTGTCTGTTTGTTCCGGCTAATATCCGAATAGGGTCGAACGATTTTAATGTGACTTCCACTAGTATATAGCTAATGTTACAACGAATAACTAAGGCTACTTTTATTTAAAAAAACATAAGGGGTTCCGCGGGGAATGAAATGAACTCTACGCGGGTAAAACCACGGGGCACAGCTAGTATGATATTATAAATACATTAAATTTTAATTTTGGTATGCATTAGGACTGAAACTTTTCAGAATAGATTTTCAAAAGAAAATCTCCACGTACGTTCACATTCGCCTACGCGACATGTTTATCAAAACACTTAATTCTAATACTAGCCGTGTCCTGCGATTTCACCCGCGTAGATAAAGAACCCTAAATGTTTTTTTTAAATAAAAGTAGCCTATGTTATTCCTTGTAATATTAGCTATGTGCCAGTGAAAGTCCCGTTAAAATCAGTACAGCCGTTTCAGAGAGTACCAGCAGCAAACAGATAGACAGAGAATAAGAAAAAAAATATTCTATGTTTGTATCGTGTATACATTCCATGTGCTTTTAGTGAAATACGATTATTTTGGAATTACAAACAGACACTTCAATTCTATTTATCTGTATAGATGTCGACGTATAGATAAAATACAAACCTGTTTAGTTTATCAATGTGTATTACACTACAGTCTACATGCACTTCAAAAACCTTAAAATGTGCGCTCGTGATCACTAATTCACATTATGATAAAATTCCACTCAATAATTGTATTGCCGTTATACATGTATTGCGTCTTTATAAATATATCATTCATGTCAATATATAAGTTGCCAATAATCTGTGTACGCACGTCTCTTCAGAACAGCTTCAGCTTTTTGGATACTGGTCAAGAATTGGTCAAGTAACTGGAGGAGTTCGTGGCACAGTTCCTATTGCGCATATCATTCGATCAGCAAAGTTAAGTAACCCTAACCCTAGCCAGTAATTGGAAGGTTGACCGCCCGAGTTCCATCCGTGGCTCGGAGAGCACGTTAAGCCGTCGGTCCCGGTTGATAATTTATCATCTTTGGCAATCGTTACAGGTCAGTCGGAGGCCTAAAATAGTCCGACAACTGGTTTAACCCAGATCACAGGTTTTTCTCGTAAAAGGGATTGCGAAGGTCAGATGGCAGTCGCTTCGCATAAAAATCAGGTGATCAGCCACATCGGGTTGAATCAAGTGCTGACCCCAACAATGTATGGGATAAGGCCAGGGTGATGATGATGACTGGTCAAGAATACTACATTTTGTTTCAAATTTGTATATGTCTTTAACTAATACGTAGGAGGCAAACTCTTTGGTAATATCCCTGTTATTATGTTATAATCTTAAAAAATCGTAATTATACATTTTAGTGGAAAATTCGAAGTCCCTACTGCAGGTCTAAAAGGCCACTTTGGGAGGATCATAATGTGATCCGAATATGATTCATCATCGAAATGACAAAATTGTCAATTAGGTGCAGTTCATATTATGATCAGCTACCTATTACTGTATTCAACAATATAATACAAGCAATTTGAAAAGTATTATTTGTTAAGTGTAGATACTAAGACAGGCTTTTCGTAAATAGCACCCTTAATTGGATAAAATGGTGGTAGAATTTTCTGCAATACTTTTTATTCCTTAAGTAGAATACACGCGTATGAAGCCGAGGGCGGAAGCCAGTGCATAGCGTCATGTTATTGGTTCTATAGTTCATAAGGGAATTTATCGATCTCCATATATAAGCCTCCGTGATTAAGTTCAGGCTAACTCGTAACCTAACATGTCTGTCTAGTTCATCCAATCGAATCCAATTCGATTCATCATAAAAAGCCTCTAGTGGTATGTAAATGAAGGCATGCAGAGGCCTTTAGCCACTAACGAGTGCTATTCAGTGTTGCTAGCCCAAATTGACATTGGCAACACTTTGCCGTTAGGATTGACGTTATGAAACTTGCAAATAATGACTTTACATCTTCATCTATACTACTACTAGCGGCCCGGTACGTGCTTCGCTACGTATAATGCATAGTAATAAAAAAAATATTATTCAGTTCCTTTATTCAAACAAAAAAATATTTTAAATTGCTAAATTTGACAGAACTATCGTCACTTCTTTTGTCTTCGATTGTTTTGCCTTCCCGAAATCTCTTCACTAATACCTACTTGAACTTTACAGTATGGCATTAAGGTTCAAATTGGCTTTTAAGTATTAGTACAAATTGTTTGTATATGGGAGTATAGAAAGATGTTGATTTTACACTTTACGTCTACGTACAAACCTTCCCTGGACTTCCACGAATAATTCAAGACCAAAATTATCCAAATCGGTTCGTGCGTTCTGGAGTTATAGCGTCAGGAAGGAAAACCCGACTTATTTTTATATAGTAGATTATAAACATATTCTTCTGTGTATGTTTGTATTGAATAAACTCAAAAACTACTGTACCGATTTAAAAAAAATCCATTGGAAAGCTACATCATAGGCGAGTAACATAGGCTTTATTTTATCCCTGTACTCCGACAGGATTGGGAACTACGCGGGTGAAACCGCGTGACGTCCGCTAGTTTTAGATATGGAGAACTTGCCCATTGCGGCCGAGTGGTTTGAATATTACGCTAGCAATTTCAAATCCCAAAGTCTAAGTTAATGAGTTTTTCTGAAAGCTGAAAGATTTCACCCTCGAAAGAAAGTATCAGGAAGGATTCTACCTATATACACATACATACTCACGCCTGTATCCCATGGGGGTAGGCAGAGACCACCGTTTGCCACATGCTACGATCCTTACATACTTCTTTCGCTTCATCCACATTCACGCATCTCTTCATACACTTTCTTCGGTTACGAGTGCTCCGAATTTGACCATAAATTTCTTTCGTTAATCGCCTTTCACTCATCCTTTCGATATGTCCAAACCATCTCAACAGCCTTTTTTCAATTCTGGTCACCACATCATTTTTCAACTTGCAACAGTCTCTTTTCACACTATTTTTGATACGATCTACAATGGTGACTATGTCTGAGAAGTAATTGGAATTTGTTTGTATTGGAGCCTGAAACGAGTCACGGTGAAGGCCTCACCATCTGTCACGTTGACACCTAAATCATCTTCAGTGAATAGTGGGTGTTGTAACACCAATGCCTTTGGAGACGGAGGTTCCCGAAAGGGAAGGCGTGGGATTATTTGTTTTATTTTATTTTTTATTTCATAAACACAAAATTATGTGTCACGACCTAATGTCAAAGAGTAATAGGTCCTTGGGGATAGTAAAGTAATCACTTAGTCGCCAGACGACTAGCCAGACATGGCCTACATACTAGCATTTTCCTTATATCCCATCATGTTTATTATAGCCGTGGTTGCCTTGGGGTTTGAGTAGTCGCCTGCTACGCAAGCGACGCAAATTCGAATTTCATATGTATAGTGCCTGAGAAGGCAATATACTCACCATCTATCACGTTGTTACTTTATCATCTACGGTGAAAAGTGGGTGTTGTTATTACAACACCTCTGCCTACCTGTGGTAAATTTTTCGAACTTCATAAGTGTCGTACCAGGGTTTAAACTGAATAAATCATTTTAATTTTCATTTCAAGCCCACATTTTTAGCAAAACCTTGAAAAGTTAAATCTAGTAACGAAAAATTAACATTCCCGCTAATTAAGGAAGCTGAACTAATTACATCGCTCTGGGAAAATTTGGATGTGGAAAGCTATAATTTCTGAAACAATTTTTTATCTGTTCATCACCAGTGTTTGTTTGTAAATAAAACACTGTTACACAGGTTCCTCGGTAAAGCATTTAAAAACATCGAAAATTTACAACCGGTTCTGAAACTAGCCTTCTGAGAAGAACCGGCAAGAAACTCAGTTTCTAACACCTCTTAGCAGTCATCAATTGGGTGTATCGGTATTCTTTGCAGCTTTAAAATCTATCTACTGCGCTTCGAAGAACAATATAATATTTTTAAAGTCCGTCAAGTTATAATTAGTAGTTATAAACGTAGTCATTTCTGAGTCTGCAGTGTTTCTCCACTCGCTACATAGATGGCGCTACTTGCTAACAAATTTGAAGTTTGAGTACAAATAAACGAAAACCTAAATCACGCTATAAGAGTTTTCGAGCGTATTGTAGTATATATACAAGTTTCCAATTAGAACAGTTGGAGCAGCGGTTCCCCAGACGTGACACCCTTCTGGCTGGAAAATCTTCCCTTTGCTAGGGATGAGCATGATCACTCGCTCTCCCCACAAGACTCTCTCTGTATTTCTGTTACTCTCACTATTTTTGCTGAGCGCTCATAAATTGTGACATGACTTGATTTCCTTAGAGCAAAAGTATGATGCGTTTCAAGGAATACCTTGGCTGCGTTTTATTTCACGCATTTATAAATTAGTGTTACCTCATCCAGAAATTAACTCTTAATAGTTTCGATACTGAACGTTTTCTGGCGTAAACTTAAGTTGAAACAAATCACCTATTTGGGTTACTGATGAGATTTCTTGTCGAGCTCCAAGTTCACAGCCTTAACTAATTATCTTGGTAAATAATTATAATTAGCTTGCTTAACTCTACTTGTTGAATTACAAATCGTTACAAGGTGTTATATTATTATACTAGCTGTGCCCCGCGGTTTCACCCGAGTAGAGTTAATTTTATGAGTGGCCCGCGGAACCCTAATATTAAGTTAATCCTTGTAACATTAGCTAACCGCTAGTAAAAGTCCCGTTAAAATCTGTCAAGCCGTTTCGGAGATTACCCGGAACAAAAAGACTGACATTGAAAATTTTAAAAAATTGGTTTTTCTGTGTCATTACCATTTCATTAGCATTTAGTTAAAAGGTGTAATTTAGGAATCACAAACAGACGCTTCAATAAATCTTTATGTAATATATATATATATAGATTACTTTTAATTTCATATTATTTTCTCTCGAGAATAAATACGTCTTGTTTTGTGTTGCCAAAATGCATTTTTTTCAAGGTTTAAGTTTAAGAATTAATTATATTGTGCCTTATAACAATAAAGTATTTGATAATATTCGGTTTGTCTGTTTGTTCCGACTAATCTCCAATACTCTATACCCGATGCTGTTGAGTTTGACGTTACTTTTGCTGGCTGAAGTAACAAAGAATAATCCAATACTTTTATGTTTGAACAAAATTTTTATCTCACAAATATTATTCAATACCATCTTGGAACACTCATTGAACAAGAAAAAAGATTAAAATAAAAGAATGTGTGAAACTAGGGGGCACAACAAGTATCGAACAAAAATGAAAAAGGTGGACGCAGACGTGTACTTATGATGCACCTACAATGCACCCATGTGATTGGGGGCAAGCCTATTGTCATTAACCAAACACTAATCAATGTAATGGTGGTCTCTAACTGTAGGCCTCTTGAATTGGCTCAAAGTCACTCAGCGTGCCATGGAAAGAGCTATGCTTGGTGTCTCGCTACGAGATCGAATCAGAAATGAGGAGATCCGTAGACGTACTAAGGTGACCGACATAGCCAATCGGGTTAGCAGGCTTAAGTGGCAATGGGCAGGCCACATTGCTCGAAGGACTGATGGCCGCTGGGGCAGTAGAGTTCTCGAGTGGAGACCACGTACCGGCAAACGCAGCGTAGGGCGCCCCCCCGCGAGATGGACGGACGATCTGGTCAAGGCCGCGGGGACCCGCTGGATGCAGGCCGCTTCCAACCGGGTGAGGTGGAAATCATTGGGAGAGGCCTATGTTCAGCAGTGGACGTCCTATGGCTGATGTGATGATGATGATGATGATGAAACACTAATCCGTACCCCGGGCAGCTAATAGGAAATTACAGGTGGGAAAACGTAGTATCACTTTGCCTGTCGCGTACCAAACAGTACCAAACATAATAAAGAAACACTCAAATTGTTTTAAGAAAATCCTACCATAAATTTCAGCGTCAGAAATAAATATTTGATGTGAAAATAAAAACGTGCCTTCTTTATAAGCACTGCGATACACCCAATAAGACCCACTTCGGTGAAAGCTCTTATGGAAATCACATCAAAGATACGAATGTTTTGCACTGTAAGTAATAACTGTAATTATTCTCGCCATAGGGATGTATCTTTTATGTTACATTTAATGTTTTTTCGTACTTAGAAGGTACTTCGATTGATACAGCAATCTGAATGCTGTCTGGTTAATGTATGTTTTATTTTCAGTTCAAAATACAGGATTATATCTGTTTCGTAGAGTCAATATAGCAACTTTCTACTATATACGAATATCAAATTTTAGTTAAAAAATATCTTTGACTTTTAACAAAGTAGGTCAAATCATCAGAATTACACAGGATTATACATGCCGGTATCGGAAGGTTGCTTTTATTGAGTAGAACCTGGCAAGAAACTCAGTAATTATTCTCATATATTTTTTTTTAATTTTGAGTAATCAAAATAAATCACCAATGCACAAAAATCGATAAAAACAAAAAAATAAAACAGAAATAGGTACTACGGATAATTGTGTAGCTTGAGCACAAGCAGCACCTGTTCACAAGTATGACGAGAATGCCAGCCATCGCCCTCCTCAACCATTATAGAGGGAAGTGATCCAACCTATGAAAGTATATACATATTACAGCTCCCGACATAAAAGTAATTTTATAAGTGTGTCTCTGTCTATATGTATGGCGCGAGGTGAATTAAAACAAACGCAAAAGCCTCATTATTTTTGCTGCGAGCTTATAACTCGTGAGAAGGCACCTGCCGCGTTATTCACTAAGGTTTCTAAGCGGTGCACTCGACGACGAGCGTTGGCTGCAATCATAGGAAATTGATACATAATACATACTGACTCGGCGACGAGTGTGACGCTGAGAAACGTTAGTGAATAATCTTAATACTTTCGTATAATTGTAAAAACGATAGTATATACTGAGAACCTTGCACTAAAAAAAAATATAATTACTATAGTGATAAAAATATGTTACTTTGATGTATTATCTTATCTATGATTAAATATATATTTACCTTTACATTAAATGTCATTATAAAGGCAAATCCGTTTTTGGTCTAAAAATCGATCTTTTTCGGAAAGAATCGCCATCTTTAATGATCGTATAATCAACAGTAGGCCTAGACAAAGTAATATTCTGTCGCGCTTGCACTAATAGAAATAATACAAAATCGTTCCTACTAATATAGATAATGTTAGTTTGTCTGTAGACAAAATAATATCACACCTCACGACGAGCCACATGACAAATCTATTACTCTCTTCTAAAACTGCCAGCGACTCACAATGATAAATGATTATAGGTTTTGGGGTATTCAACTTTCGTGCTACTTAATTAGATCTTTACTGTAGACGGTAGACAATATTGTTTGGGAACAAATGAATGACGCACACTAACCTGCTTTATGATGCCAAGAATGAACTTGAAACCACCGTTATTGGCCTGTGACGAGCGGAAACTGTGTAAATAACAAAGATTCAAACAATATTTTTTATAATTTTTAATGTTCATATATATTTTTTTATTAAAATATATTTTAGAAAAGCCGTGGTAGCCTCAGGGTCTGACCAGTAGCCTGGGTAAGCGACGCGAGCTCGAAACCCAGCGGGGCCTGTACCAATAAGTTTTTCTAATAACTTATCTGTAGTGATTTCACACCACGTGCTTTACGGTGAAAGAAAACATCGTGAAGAAACATGCATATGTCTAAGAAGTAATTCAAAGACGTATGTATAGTGCCTGAGACGGCGATGGACTCACCTGGTATATTCGGTGTGATGTGGGTGCTGTTGTCACAACACCTCTGCTTACCCCTTTGGGGAATGCAGGCGTGAGAATATGTATGTATATAAACTGTCTAGCATCCGGAGTCGCCCTTAGCACGGAGGATGGCCACTGGGGGGCTTTAGTGGGGTAAAAACCCCATGCCCTGATCTACCTCTACTAGGGCGGTCAGGGACCTCTTGTAGGCTTTCCCTTATCAATAAAAATATGGCTTCGCTTAATAAATAATAATTAATTATTATTATTACAATTAAACAGTCGTTGATAATCCACTCAGATGTATGAAGGTAATCCTTGTGATTCTTTCTCGGCCACATTTAGTATTTCTTGAAAAAATACAGTTTTGATGCAGTAACGTCAACAATATGGCTCAATTATTGTGTTTGCAGCCAATAGCAACCGATTTCCTGGGCATTGCATCTTTTTATTCATGAACTCCTTGCACGTTATATTACGTGGGTATTTTAAAATAGGATACAATATTGTTGTGATATATTCTTTTGATTATACTTCTAATAAAGTATTAGATCCTGGTTGATAGAGCTGTGCTCGATTTCTTTTCAATGACGTTTTTTCATATAGGCTGGAAGCCTCACGTCTGAGCTACTATAACTTGACAGATGTTTGCGAAATTTATTTGGCGTATTGTAAATGACATTGTATCAGGTTTTCAGAGGCTGAAAACATGGTCAAAACGATGTTTTCCAAAAATGAAATCTAGCTGGATCAATTTTTTTAAAAAACAACACCCACTTTGGTTTGCCTTTATTTCGTAATGTTACATGAAAATATTTATAAAGTCCTATTCTCAGACTTACCAAACATAGGCACACATTTTTTTTTCTTGTATCTTTGGGTATATTTGGGAAGAGAAGATTGCATGAACCCAGAAGGACCTGGCAATAAAATAAGCATAACTCCTCTTTAAAATATTCTCAAAATTCTGAATCATACAAAAGAATCAAGTAAGCAAATTCGGGTCGGTCATAACACATTTTGGGATAAAAAATAATTAATTTCAGTAAAAGCATATGTCTATATCAATGGGATTTTTTACGACTTTTATGAGATAAAACATTATTCCTATAAAGTTTGTATGTATGTACTGTCAACCATTTTATTGCAATAATACAACTATCGTTTAAACTTGCGTAAAAATATAGTTTTTAATAAAACTATCCCAATATAAATAGATACTCGAAGTTTCACAACTTCGATGTTAAAGTTTAATTTGGAGTGCCAATGTATTTATTGTTTTTATAAAGTTTCACGATCTAATGACACAAGTTGTTTTTTATGTCTAAACTAAAAAACTTGCAACATTGTTTTATTCAGAAAACGTATATTGGACTTATAGAGCCGTATTGGCCTTGGGGTTTGAGTAGTTGCCTGCTACGCAACCGACACAAGTGCGAAAACCAGTAGGGGCAACAATGAGTTTTAAAAAAACTTACGTACAGTGATTTCACACCACGTGCTTTACGGTGAAGGAAAACATCGTGAGGAAACCTGCATGTGTCTGAGACGGCGATAGACTCCCCATCAGTTACGTTGGCACTTAATCATCTTCGGTGAAAAGTGGGTGTTGTTATTACAACACCTCTGCCTACTCCTTCAGGGAATATAGATATAATGTTCACGCCGCGTATATACATCTTATATCTTTAAACGAGCAATTCTTGTATATACATATATAGAATCAGAATCTCGGAAACTTCTCCAACGATTTTCATGAAATTTTGCATGTAGGGGTTTCAGGGGCACAAAATTGATCTAGCTAAAACATCGTTTTGACCATGTTTTCAGGCACTGAAAAACTCATAAAATATCATTACAATACGACAGCAAATTTCGCCGAAATCTGTCAAGTTATGGTAGCTCAAAGGTGAGGCTTACAGCTTACGGGGCGATAACGAAGTATATAGTATATAGAGTATATAGAGTACCCCCCGGTTCGAGACTAACGTTACCGGATTTTTTTTTCTTTTTTTTAGGTGAAGTAGAAACCGAGCACAGGTCAACCAGGTACTATGTATGTATATGTTCGACGCTTCACTCGGGACTTTAATTCCACTTTACAGAAAATTATAGTCATTGAAACTCTTGATAGCGAGATTTAAATAATAATGTCAACAGTGTCAGCTCCATCTATCGACATAACACAGAACTAAAATATTATGCATTTTTCTTAGTATATTTGGCTTATACAGTCATGTATAGTGTGCTTTTGAAAAGATTTGTAAAATCTTAGGAGTAGTAAGTGGAGTGAAGGTTATTCCAGCTACAACGAAAGTCTTTATCCTAAATTCTGTTGACATAAGTAGCGATTCCATTTCATTCACAAAAACTAATTTAGATTAGAAAATAATCTACATTAATCTTCATTTTCCCAATAATATAATGTAATCTTATTTTTCCATTTCCCTTCGTCAATCATATTCCTCAAATAAGTGTGAATCGTTCCGAGTTATAGCAGTTCATTAACTTATAATGTTAAAAAGTAATCTGAGAAATATATTCGACGTAAATCCAATCTTATCAACAAAACCGCTCAATTTTTATATTTGACGATGAATGTTCGAATTCTATAGAAAGTAATTTTATGATTCTTGTTGGCCTCAAAACACAATATTTATAATAGTATGTATTGGAACTCCATCATAAATTCAAGCACTGTTTTTATTATTTTATTCATTACAAGCGGACGTCACTCGGTTTCTCCCACGAAGTTCTCGTTCCCGTGGGATTACCGGGATAAAATACAGCGATAATGTAGCAATCAAATGGTGAAAGAAGTTTTAAAATCGATCCTGTGTCCGGTCTAAGCTCAAAACAAGAGCATACTCCGATATAGCAAAGCAAAATAATCTTGTTTCTTTGATCCAAGTAAACACCGTATTTTGCTGATAAATTAATACGTACAAGGACGCCAGCAGAATTTCCGACGGCACACTCTGTATTTCTGCCAAGCCAATTTAGCAAATCAGTTTAGTATTTTTGGTTCGTTTCCGATTTACGTGAGGTGTGTCTTAAAATGTTTGGAAAGTTGCGAATTTTAAAGGAACGCTGACAAACAAAATATAGGTACATTGTATCATATTGATATTCAATTCAATTCAAAAATATCTTTATTCGATTAGACTTTTTACAAAGTACTTTCAGATCGTCAGAAAGACACGATTACATAGGATTATACATGCTTTTACTGAGAAAAACCTGACAAGAAACTTAATAATTACTCTTTTAAATAATTTTTTTTTTAAAAGAGTAATTACTAAGTAATTACAGTTCCAGTGCACAAAAGTCAATATAAAAAATTTTAAAACTAAAAATAAGTATTACGAATAATTGTGTAGCTTGAGATGACCAGCCCCCACTAGCAGCACCTGTTCACAAGTATGACGAGAATGCCAGCCATCGCCCTCCTCAACCATTATAGAGGGATGTGAGCGACCCGTCATCATGATATGATTGGTATTATACATATTACACGTGTT
The DNA here is from genome assembly GCA_929442735.1 of Watsonalla binaria. Classification (NCBI taxonomy): domain Eukaryota; kingdom Metazoa; phylum Arthropoda; class Insecta; order Lepidoptera; family Drepanidae; genus Watsonalla; species Watsonalla binaria. The sequence goes on from OV838930.1 coordinate 458,819, forward strand.
ATAAGAGTTATATGGCCATCATGGTACCACGGAGCAATGCATAGGCTTGATAAGTGGCGGCCCAAAGTTCGTTCTTGATTTTTTAAAGGTACAGAAATGTTTATGAAAACTTAAATAATTTTAAGCTTTTATTATAAGCTAGCTGTGCCTCGCGGTTTCACCCGCGTAGACTTAACGGACTAGACGGAACCCTAATATTTTTTTTTATGAAAGGTAGTCAAAGTTACTCCTTATAACATTAGCTTTAGTTTCGGAGATTAGCTGGAACAAATATAGAGACGTACAGACAAACAGAGAACAATTTTAAAAATGATAAAAAACATATGCTTACGCCATTCCAGCAGGGTCCCCGAAGGGGTAAGCAGAGGTGTTGTAACAACATCCACATTTCACCGAATATGATCAAGTGCCAACGTGACAGAGGGTGAGACCATCGCCGTCTAAGGCAGTATACATACGTCTTTGAATTACTTCTCAGACATATGCAGATCCCGATGTTTTCCTTCACCGTAAAGCACGTGGTGTGAAATAACTGTACATAAGTTTTTTAGAAAAACTCATTGGTACAGGCCCCGCTGGGATTCGAACTTGCGTCGCTTACGTAGCAGGCGACTGCTCTAACCCCAAGGCTACCACGGCTTCTTGACATAAAAAATGATTTCTTTTTTATGTTAGTACCGTGTATATTTTCATAAAAGGTGTAATTTTGGAATTACAAACAGACACTTCAGATTTATTTATCTGTTTAGATTGTAAATTTTTATGCTGTTAATTGAATAAATGCTATCTGAGTAGTTATCGGAATGACTCTAAGGCGAAAGTTAGGTTATGAAACCAGTATATGTCTGAGAAGAAATTCAAATATGATTGCTGAGTTGTGATGTGCGAGCTCAATGGAGCTGACAATGTCTATGTTAGACAAAAGTTTCAAATAAATTCAAGAATATAAAAAAAAAAAAATTATGTATTCATTTCTGAAACGGCGATGGACCATCTGTCATATTGACACTTAATCATCTTTGGTGAAAATTACGTTATAAGATAAAAAGTAATTGAGTTTCAAATGTCAACCTTCACAGTCAACATTTAAAGGTCAAATTCTATTTCAACAAGGTACTTGTAAGATATTGCTATCTCCTAAGTAGATAGCCTTAAAGGCTTTTACCTTCCAACCTGTTTGCTTGTTCCCTGTCTAAGGGGTGTGCAAAGTGCTATTTACACTTATCCCGATATGCTGAACGGTACATACTATTTACACTTATCCCGATATGCTGAACGGTACATACTTTTTACACTTATCCCGATATGCTGAACGGTACATACTATTTACACTTATCCCGATATGCTGAACGGTACATACTATTTACACTTATCCCGATATGCTGAACGGTACATACTATTTACACTTATCCCGATATGCTGAACGGTACATACTATTTACACTTATCCCGATATGCTGAACGGTACATACTATTTACACTTATCCCGATATGCTGAACGGTACATACTATTTCCTTAAAAGTGGAGGAAAACTCAAGTAGATTAATATTAAGCATTCTTTATGAAACCGGGAGGCGATTTTCACCTATATACTGTGTATCAAGGGTACATCACGTCTTTGATATTCTAGGTTTTTTATACCTACATACATATACTGACAAATGAGGAGCTCGTGGCACAGTTGCTATTGCGTTTTGGATGGGTGACCGCCCGAATTCCCTCCGTGCCTCGGAGAGCACGTTAAGCCGTCGGTCCCGGTTGACAATTTATCATCCTTGACAATCGTTACAGGTCAGTCGGAGGCCTAAAATAGTCTGACAACTGGTTTAACCCAGATAACAGATTTTCCTCGTTAAAGGGGTTGCGAAGGTCAGATGGCAGTCGCTTCGTATAAAAATCAGGTGATCAGCCACATCGGGTTGAATCAAGTGCTGACCCCAACAATGTATGGGATAAGGCCAGGGAGATGATGATGCATATACTGACAAATAAATTGAAGTATTTTTTTGTAATTGCAAATTAACAGCTTTTTTCTAAGTGCATATACAAGTATATACCGTACTGACATAAAAAAAAATTTTTGAAAGAAATAAAATATGTTTTCCATAAAAAAAATGCGAAATGCTCTGCCTGTCTGTCTGTTTGTTCCGGCTTATCTCCGAAACTGATTTCGAACACACGTCACTTGCGTAGCAGGCGACTGCTCAAGCCCCACGGCCGACACGGTTCTTAACATTACAGGTTTCAAGTCAGGTAATATTTTAAATACTTCAAAAAACCAGCTATAAACTTCGCTATTTATCCAATTCATTTCAGAAAATGTCACAAAAAATGTAATACGAAGTTCTAAAATTAAGGCAAGTTTTTTAGGTGACGGAAGGAATTCTATTTTTGGCAACAATAACTTTTACTTGGATGCGGACAAGGTACTGGATTATGAAGCATTTATTTTCTTAAACGAAGACGAAGATAAGATAGGCAATGGTTGTCAGATTTGACGAATTACTTAGTAACGTGTTTGTAATCCTTGTAATGTTAAGTACGACTAGCTACTGCCTATGACTGCGTCTGCGTTGAATTCATGAGAATATTGATGTTTTTTAAAGTTACATTAAAATCTTTAGTTATACTTTTAACGTCAGCTGCAGTGAAAGGTCAGTTAAATATAAAAATAATGTTGAAAAAGCGGGTAACCTGTTCAGTTTGGTTATTATAAAAAAAATATAAGCTATTTCCAAAATCAATCCTAATTCAAACTAAATTCATACTTACATCATAGATCATGAGTCTATATTGAAGAATAAAATTAAGACAGATGGTGAGGGGAATACAGGCGTGAGCATATATGTATGTCTAATCAAGATACATACATATATGGGGAATACAGGCGTGAGCACGCCTGTATTCCCCGAAGGGGTAGGCAGAGGTGTTGTAATAACAACACCCACTTTTCACCGAAGATGATTATGTGCCAACGTGACAGATGGTGAGTCCATCGCCGTCTCAGACACTACTACATACGTCATTGAAATACTTCTCAGAAATATACAGGTTTCCTCAAGATATTTTCCTTCACCGTAAAGCACGTGGTGTGAAATCACTGTACATAAGTTTTTTAGAAAAACTCATTGGCACAGGCCCCGCTGGGATTCGAACTTGCGTCGCTTGCGTAGCAGGCGACTGCTCAAACCTCAAGGCCACCACGGCTCCAATCAAATTAAGATATTTTTGATTTGAATTCCTAATTGAAGCTACATTAAATTGTGAAAAAAATGTATAAACAACCCCCATTGAGAGTGTTGTAAGGGTTGTATAGTACGCATGCGTGTAAAGTTGGAGCGCGTGTCGGCCAGTGTTGTCGGAGCCGCGGCTCGGGGTAGCACCCGGCGTAGTGGACCGTGTCCTAAGTGTTGTGTGTTTTACTCCCTGATACATTTAAACGGTAAGTTCTACAATATTAGTAACTCTATAGTTTTTTATAAATATGTTTGGGATTATAGATTTTTATTATTCATAAAAACATAGTTATTATGAGCTTAAATACATGTTGAAAACTTTGTGATATAAATATACCAGAGATCGGATTCAATAAACAGATTAGTTAGATGTTGTTTAAATTTGTTTTTAAATTAAACTATTTGTTTACAATTTTTTAATGGAGATATTATATTTCTCTTACCATAATTAGTTCCATAGTTATATTTTATAAATCATAATTTTTTTATAAATTTATCGGCTAGTTTCAAATATTATGAAGAATTCTCAATGATTGTACGAGTATTAAATGTGTTGTTTTTTAAAATGAAGAATTTTCATTTAACAGAACGCGTTGAAATAAATGAAAAGTGTTGTAAGTAAAATTAAAATAAAATGCTTAACTTAATATAAAAAAAGAGCAAGCTAAATAATTTTAATTATATATATTATAAATGTAATCTCATTAACGTAAGGTTAAGACTTAGGAACAGAATATGTATGGACTATGTTGTCTGAAATAAAATGTTATCAATTTCTTCATTAATTCCTAAATGTTTTAAAACATAATAAAACGAATCTACAAAGTTTAACTTATTAAATAAATAAATATATACTTACACTGACTATAAATTAAATCAATGTAAAAGCTCAAACCTATAATCTTTCAATTACTCCCAGTAAAGGAAAATTTTGTCAGTATTACAAAAAAATGCTGACAGTAATTAAACACGTGATTTGAGGAAAAATAAATAAATAATCATTGGCTCTTAGTATAATCATTTATTCCTAGTTTTTCAGATATTAAGCATAAGATTTTATTTCCTACTGATATAATCTAGAGTCGTTTTTAAAATAACATACTCGATAACACACTTAGGAAAATTATATAATATTTATCTATTAATTACTATTTCATTGTTTTCATGGTGGAAAGACTCAGTAAATTAATCGTAATAACAGTCTTACTCTTGACCTAATATAACAAAATCCTTTATATTCGCATAGTCTTAATATATATAACTCATAGGTGACTGAGTGACTGACATAGTGATCTATTAACGCACAGCCCAAACCACTGGACGGATCTGGCTGAAATTTGTTATGCAGGTACATGTTATGACGTAGGCATCCGCTAAGAAAGGATTTTGATTAATTCTATCCCCAAGGGAATAAAATAGGGGATGAAAGTTTATATGAAACTTTGTAAATTTTAAACCGATATACGTTATTATATAAAACTAATTTTACGCGGGTGAAACCAAAAACAAAATCAAAAAAATTAAAAATATCTTTATTCGATTAGACTTTTTACAAAGTACTTTCAAATCGTCAGAAAGATAAGATTATACATACTACCGCCAGGTTCGGAAGGTTGCTTTTACTGGGAAGAACCTGGCAAGAAACTCAGTAATTACTCTTTTAAAAAAAATATTTTACAGCTTTGAGCAATATAAATATTAATTAAATTTAAAATAAAATATTTAAAAAACAAAAATAGCCGCGGGACACAGCTAGTTCATAATAACTTGATAAACTTGTTGTTTTATTTTTTTCATACATGTACATATATTTTAGAAGTGCTTGAAACGGCGATGGGCTCACACTCTGTTACGTTGACGCCAAATCATCTTCGGTAAAAACTGGTGTAAGAACGCCTTCGGGGACCCAATCTATCCCAAATGCAGGAACACAAAAAAAGAAAATTCTACGAGTTATAATATCGAATCCTATTGTTTCAAAGGCTTATTCCCAGACATCCACAGACGATAGATTTTGTAAAAAAAACTTTCATTCATTAGTTCCCGCGACCTTCAAGACAATTCGATTCTTGGATGTCGTGAGAATCCATTTGTATACAAAAACAAAACCCGTGGAGATGGTGGATATAAAATCATTAATGTCTGGGAATAATTCGTTTCAAATCGGATAGTTTTATACCAGAAAAAATCGATGTGAGACAAAAAAGTCTACATCCTAATTTCATAGTAGTTCATCTATCTATATATAAAAGAAAGTCGTGTTAGTTACGCTATTTATAACTCAAGATGTGCTGAACTGATTTGGCTGAAATTGTGGAGGTAATATACAAATGAGTAAAAATTAAGTATCTGTTTGTAATTTCAAATTTACAGCTTTTCATTTAATGCATATGAAAGTACAAACAAAAAAAAATTTTTTTTTTAACATTTTCTCTGTCTGTCTGTTTGTTTCGGGTAAACTGAAACGTCTAGACTGATTTCTACGGGACTTTCACTGACAGGTAGCTGATGTTACAAGGAGTAACTTGAGATACTTTTTAATGTGAAATAATCCATCCATAAAATTAAGTCTACGTGGGTGAAACCGTTGGCACAGCAGTATATACAACCTACAATCTGGACATAACAAGCATCGCCGACATCCACTAGGCCAATGAGAAGACTGTATAAAGCGTAAATTATTCCGTTCCAGTAATTTCGCTGTGACTTTCCAAAGCCCTATTCTTATCGATTCACATAAGGTTTAACGTTCCTCACAGTAAAATGGGTTAGGTCATAAATATTCCCGGCTGCTCCAGGATCTGAACTGTTTCAGGTGAAATTTCAGCGAACCTAAGAACACGCCTAATCACATCTGTGTTTTGTGAGTTCCCGAATTTAACTTGGGTAGTATTTTAAATGGGGAAGGGAAACATCGAGATATCTATTTTAACTGGAATCTAGGATTATAGGAATGTCTCCTTTATGTTGAGTCTAAATCGTGCCGTGAGCAGGGTTTGAGTAATAGTTGCCTGCTAAGCAAGCAATGTTAGTTCGAATCTCAGCAGCTTTTACCAATAAGTTTTTAACAAGTGCACTGATTTCTCACCACGACCGTTGCGGTGAAGGAAAATATCGTGAATAATATGCATATGTCTGAGTTTTAAAAAACTTATGTACATTGATTTCACACCACGTGCTATACGGTGATGGAAAACATCGTGAGGAAACCTGCATATTTCTAAGAAGTAATTCAAAGACGTACGTATAGTGCCTGAGACGGCGATAGAATCACCATCTGTAACGTTGGCACTTAATCAAATTCGGTGAAAGTGGGTGTTCTGATAACAACATCTCTGCCTACCCCTTCGGGGAATACAGGCGTGAGTATATGTATGTATGTATGTATATCTGAGAAGTAGTTCAAAGATGTACCTAGAGTGTTTGAAACGGCAATAGATACATCACCAATTATGTTGGCACATAATAATTTTCGGTGAAAAGTGGATGTTGTTATTACAACACCTTTGCTTACACACCCTCGGCTCACGACATCCCAGAAAGGTCCTCACTTTTCGGGGATAAGGGAGCATTTACATCTAAAGGATTTAGATAAAGCATATTTTTTATTCATATCTTTTGATTTAGCAAACTCCATATTAGATAAAGTTCAGTCAATTATAAAGGGAGCCGATCGTTTAAAATTTAATTTAAATTCAGCGTAGGGTTGTGTTTGCTTGCATTTATTGGGAATGTCAGCATTTTTTAATTGGTACGAAAATTGGTTACAAGCGAGCTTCGGGTCAAAGTCAACAGGAACTCTACGCTTTAATCAATGCTTATATATTGCATTAAAACTTTGAACACATTTAACTCCCCACAAGGGTTCTCGTAACGTCGACAACTTGGATACCAATGTGACAGATTACCAGACTGTGGCCATCTCCTAAATATATTGCGATGAATCTCAGACGTATACCGGATTGCTTATGATATTCAAATTGAGATAAAACTAATGATTCTTTAAGATTCTTCTAAAAAACTTATGTACAGTAATTTCACACCACGTGCTTCACGGTGTAGGAAAACATCGTGAGGAAACCTGCATATTTCTGAGACGGCGATGGACTCACCATCTGTCACGTTGGCACTTAATCATATTCGTTGAAAAGTGGGTGTTGTGATTACAACACCTCTGCCTACCCCTTCGGGGAATACAGGCGTGAGCATATGACTACACGACATCACGTTGCTGCCACTTGCTTTTAGGCTTGTGAAATCAACTCTAAGCGGGTCAAACCGCGGGGCACAGCTAATTAAATAAACAGCTTAAATCCGAGTCCGTGGGATGTAAGTGAAATAGATCAAATTAGTTTTTTTAATTTTAACTATTTGTCTGTCAAAGTGTATTAAGGAGGATTTTAAAAATGATAAAGTGATTTGTACGTAAGTATGTTTGTAACGAAGTAGTTCAAAAAGTACTGGACTGATCTTGATAATTCTTTCAGTAATGGATAGCTACATCATCAGAGAGTAGCATAGGTTATATTTTATTCCTGTACTCTTACGGGAACGGGAACTACGCGGGTAAAACCGAGGAACGTCCGCTACTTATATATCGACACGCACTCCACCATAACCTGGTTAACACATTTTCAGTATAATAAAAAAGAATAATCAAAATAAATACACTCACGCCATTCTAGAAGGGTCTCCAAAGGGGTAAGCAGAGGTGTTATAACAACAACACCCACATTTCACCGAATATAATTAAACGCCAACGTGTCAGAGGGTGAGTCCATCGCCGTCTCAGGCACTATACATACGTCTTTGAATTACTTCTCAGACATATGCAGGTATCCTCACGAGGTTTTCCTTCACCGTAAAGCACGTGGTGTGAAATCACTGTACTTAAGTATTTTTAAAAAAACTCATCGGTCCAGGCCTATAATAATCTCAATATAATAACATAGATAAATTTATGTGCCAAGATGTTTTCACCAACCAATTTAAGGTATTTTTTAAATTTTCATGTTAATCGTAATCTTTAGTTTTTATTATAATATAAAATAACATTTGACCCCGGCTAACTCTTAAACAATATCCAATTCAAGTCCTGACAAAGCACTTACCGAAATCGACAGCTGCTACCTTCCCGGGAAATAGCCGACGGCTACAATGAAATTATACCTACTTATTACTATTCCAAGGTTCATCTTTCCATCACGAGAAAATACATGGAAAATATAAAGCCTTTTTTCTAACCCAACGGGATAAGTCATGCTGCTACGGCGTAGTAACACGCTACGGATGCTACGAGTGCTACGGCGTAGAAGCAAATGTTTGATACATGAGACATTATTTCAATAACTAAAAATATAATGTTAGTTAAATTGTGTTTCTATGATGCTTAGAATAATCTTTATTTTATACACATAAAGAAAATTAACGTGTCAGTTTGTACAAATATGAAATTAACAGCTTTCACTTAATGCATATTATGAAAGTACTCGTATGCAACGCTAAATACATAAAAAATATAATTTCGAATTTCTGTTTGTTTATTTTATCTCGACTTACCTATGAAAAGGTTTGATGGATTTTGGCCTTTCATTGGCAGATAACTGATGTAATAAATAGTAACTTTCATGTTTAACCGACTTCAAAAAAAGGAGGAGGTTATTAATTCGATTGTATTTTTTTATGTTTGTTACCTCATAACTTTTGAATGTTTTATTTGGAAGGTGGTGCTTTCCAAATGGTCCCATTTTAAATTTGGTTCAGTTCTGATGTGGCTGATCACCTGATTTTTATACGAAACGACTGCCATCTGACCTTCGCAACCCCTTTAACGAGGAAAATCTGTAATCTGGGTTCAACCAGTTGTCAGACTATTTTAGGCCTCCGACTGACCTGTAACGATTGCCAAAGATGATAAATTGGCAACCGGGACCGACGGCTTAACGTGCTCTCCGAGGCACGGAGGGAACTCCAATTACTGGCTAGGCTTAGGGTTGCTTAACTTCGCTGATCGAATGATATGCGCAATAGCAACTGTGCCACGAGCTCCTCCTCTAGCGTTAGATCTTACTATACAATATTATTTAGATAGGCACATCATACGTGTATAAAAGCCGCATGGTTTCGTATTTTAATTTAAATAGGTCGTTTACTTAGGTCTTCAACAAACGGTTCTCCCTTGTCCCTTCCACAATAGATAAGGTTGTGCGGATTGGAGATCAAAAGAATATTCCAAGAAGGGCACTGTTGAGCGTGAAATAATAATGTGGAATTTTAATGATCGTTACAGGACGCATGTTAACTCAGCTGCTATAGACAGACAGATTACTCAATCTGCAAGATGTTGTAAAAAGGCTATTAGATTATACACCAAAAAAAAATAGGTACGGGTTAACAGGATTTCAAGAGCAAGCTCGGCCCCGCGGTTACACCTGCGTGCTAACATTAATGAGTGGATTTAGTTCGTGAAATCCTAGCCTGTGACAGACAGACAGACGAAAAAAGAAACACAAGAAAACATCGTGAGGAAACCTGCATATGTCGGAGAAGTAATTCAATGACGTATGTAAAGTGTCTGAGACGGCGATGGACTCACCATCTGTCACGTTGGCACTTAATCATCTTCGGTGAAAAGTGGGTGTTGTGATTACAACACCTCTGCTTACCCCTTCGGGGAAAACAGGAGTGAACATAATGTATGTATGTGGCATGTACATGATGCCGGAGTGTTTTGCTGGTTCTTCTCAGAAGGCTAGTTTCCGAACCGGTGGTAAATATACGACATTCACAAGTGCCTTATGAGGGCCCAAACTGAAAAAAATATTCCCGTTTTCTCTTTCAATTACGATAATTTACACGAGAACTTCCCGTTAAAACTCCGGTATTTTTGCTAAGGACAAACAAGGCTCACAAAAACATTTTCAAGATCCTGAACCTTTACTGGGACCGGAACCTTTCCGATCACGGGACTCCTGAAAAGGCCCTTTGTCTCTGTGTACCTTATATTAATCACTGAAAATTAAAAGCTTTCATGATACAAGCTTTGTGAATTAAAAATATGCTTAAAGACAATTCATATTTTCAGCTATTTAAGATTTTCAGTAATATCAAAGGTAGGAGTATAAACAAGTATATTTATCTTTAAACGAGCAATTTTTCTGGTATATATTCTACTATATGTGTGTATGTACTCGCAATATTTTAAGCATAGATATATAATCTGTGGAATTTAATAAGTATTAATTTGTTTCGTATTTTCAATTCTTATATATATATGTATGTATGTGTACGGATAAATAAATAGGGCTTACATATTAATGCAAGCTATTAAGTGTGTAACATTTTAAAAGTATATTTAATTGTTTAGTAATTTAATTATTTACATACTTGATTTATGATGAGTCGTGGTGGCCTCGGGGTTCGAATCCCAGCGGAGCCTGTACCAATGAGTTTTTGCTTTTTTTTGCTTTACGGTGAAGGAAAACATCGTGAGGAAACCTGCGTGTTTCTGAGAAGTCATTCAAAGATGTATGTATAGTGCCTGAGACGGCGATAGACTCACCATCTGTCACGTTGGCACATAATCATATTCGGTGAAAAGTGGGTGTTGTTATTACAACACCTCTGCCTACCCCTTCGGGTAATACAGGCGTGATCATATGTATGTATGTATGTACTTCATTTAATTACGATCACTTCAGAGTCTTTGCATTACTAATAGTACCTACAATTTGTAATGAGCTTCGTTCATTAGTGCTAACATCCATTAATATCTATAGATAGAATTAAAGTCTAGCCATTCGTACATACCTATCAACTACATTCAGTATCTATACATCTATACAAATAAATAACATTGAAGTGTCTGTATGTAAAAAATATGTGTGCTTGTCTGTCCGTCTGTCTATCTATATATATGTCTGTCTGTTTGTTCCGGTTAATCTTCGAAACGGCTGAACCGATTTATCGGGAATTTCACCTACACATAGGTAATATCACAAGGAGTAACATAAGATAATCTTATTTAAAAAAAACGTATTATATAATAATAGAAATATTATTCTCGCCTAAAATATCTCTACATATGCTCATGGCTGTATTCCCCGAAGGGGCAGGCAGAGGTGTTGTAATCACAACACTCACTTTTCACCAAACATGATTAAGTGCCGACGTGACAGACTGTGAGTCCATCGCCGTCTCAGACACAATACATAGGTTTCCTCACGATGTTTTCCTTCACCGTAAAGCACGTGGTGTGTAATCACTGTACATACGTTTTTTATAAAATCTCATTGGTACAGGCCCCGTTGGGATTCGAACTTGCGTCACATGTGTAGCAGGCGACTGCTCAAACCTCAAGGCCACGGCTCTGCACGGGAAATATTTCTTATTGAATAAAATCGTGTTTTTCTTTCCTATTAATATTAAACCATTCCACAAAATATGGCCACGGCTCGTATTTTGTGGAAGAAGAATTTATTCCAAAACAGAAAAATATTTACCTTACATACGGACTTACATAGAGATTTCGCGTCGAACCGATATGCGAGCATTTACGAATAGTATCGGTACTCGTGTGTCAATCGCGAGTAGAATCGATTTAGGAACGAGTCTCGATGTTTTGTTAAGCTTGGGGTATGTAAGCGACCGGTAAATTCTGTTTGTATTTAGTTACATTGCAGTTCGGTTCTGTATAGTTTATTTTTCCGTTTTACTTTACATTGAGTTTTTTAGAAAACCTCATTGGTACAGGCTACGCTGTGATTCTAATTTGAGTCGCTTGCGTAGCAGGCGCCTTTTTCTTTTTTTTTTTTTTTGTTGATGAGGGTTAAACCTTCAAAAGGTCCCTGATCGCTCTGGGAGAGGCAGATCAGGGTATGTGGGATTCTTACCGCACTAAAACCCCCCCGGTGGCCATCCTCAGTACTCACGGGGGACTCCGGGTACTCTGATAGAACGTACCGGTGTCCCCCCACACTTTGCCGGGGCACATCCCCGGGGCAGCTGTGGTGCCGCCCCTGGAGACCTCGCTGTGCAAGGCAGTGCGAGCCACATCGCGCTGCCACCTTCCCGCGCCCGCGGCTCGGTGGTCAAAGCTCCCACCCCGACCACCGCCAGCAGGCCCTCCGGCCCCCTTTTAGTCGCCTCTTACGACAGGTAGGGGATACTATAGCCATATTCTTAGACCCTGGCTATTGGGTGGGCGTAGCAGGCGCCTGCTTGAACCCCAAGGTCACCAGGGTTCGACATCAACAATTCTTCAATATTACGTTCTATAAGTGTCCCTTTCGTAAAATAAAATTATAATTCTCCGTGAATTATGAATCTCGGGGCGCCAATAAGCATTTAATTCATTAAAATATATATGTTGAGAGCCTTTGCTGAATACGAATGAACATACATACTTAATATTTCATGTACGTACATACATGGTACATGATTACAAGCTTGGTAACAAATCAAATTAAATTTTAAATCGCGGTATCTCATCTCGTGTCGCGTCTCCGTGTAACCGAATCACAATGTTACCGCAAATAAGTCATAGTTTATAAACATGTTCAGTAGGAGAAGTAACTTCAAAGAAAAAAAAAATATTTAAATCGTGGCATGTGGTAAACTCCCATTGCTTCTGCCTACCGATCAGATACTCGGTATGATTTTGTATATAGTGATAGTGCCCAGCGGTAGACATAATTTCATAGGCGATTTTATTCCACGGGGCCTATTTATTTAAATAAATTAAGTTACTCATTGAAAGTCACTAGGTCAGTTAATCCGATTACCTAGAACAGAAGCTTATAGAAAGATTTTAAAAATAGTTTTTTATCTATATACCGTTTCAACATGCATTTAGTGAAAACTTTATAATTTACAAAGAGACATTATACTTCAATTTATTTGTAGAGGTAAATTAGTTCGTTATGTAATTATTATGTATGTTCGAAAATTTATCAAATAATTATTATTTCTACATTTGCAGTATTCATTTTATGTTTGAGAAAAACCGATAAAATTAAGTTTAGAAACCGCGGGGCACACCTAGTCACTAAATAAATACTTTTCAATATAACAATCAAGTTTGTCTACTGTTACGAGACACCATCTATGTGCCCACACATAAGGCTGCGTGGAAGACAACGTGTGCTGTAAGTAGAGTATTCGTCGAGTAATTTCACCGGAAGTGCCTTTCAGTGGCTCAATTTCGCTTTCATCACGAAGTTTCAGACTTTCAAAGCGTTCTTCAGTGTCCTTATTTTAAGACCAAAACTCGTGCACGTTGTCCTGGTACGAAAAAAACCTCCCTGCGATCATTCGCTTAGAATTTTTTTCATGAAAGAACGTTACGCTGAAATAGAATTTTTGTTTGATTTTCAAAACTTCAAGACGTACAACTTTTTTTATTTCGCTAACACTCACATTTCTACAGGAGACACTTTATTACTCTAACAATATGAGGATACGTGAAAAGAGCACTCAGTATCATCTCCTCCCTGGGCTTATCCCATACATTTTTGGGGTCGGTACTTGATTCAATCCGATGTGGCTGATCACCTGATTTTTATACGAAGCGAGTGCCTTCTGACCTTCGCAACCACTTTGACGAGGAAATTCTGTGATCTGTGTTAAACCAGTTGTCAGATTATTTTAGGCCTCCGACCGACCTGTAACGATTGCCAAAGATGATAAATTGCTTGCTCTCCAAGGCACGGGGAGAACTCGGGCGGTCACCCGTCCAATTACTGGCTAGGCTTAGAGTTGCTTAACTTCGCTGATCGAATGATATGCGCAATAGCAACTGTGCCACGAGCACTCAGTATAAAACAAAAAAGTATTAATTTAAGTTTGCAATACTCTATGATTCTCTATGATCTTATTTTACTCTTGTATGGTGTAACACTCACATTATGTTATGATATGTATCCTTGCGGTAGATTTAATAATAAAAACAATGTTATATGTATATTTTATTAGTCTGCCTACATGTAAAATACCTGCGCAGTTATCCCCTCTATTTTGACTGAGCGCTCATAAATCGTAACGGTTCGTACTTAGCTTAGTGATAATGTATTTTCTAAAATAAAAATAGTCTAAATTACTCCTTACAACATCAGCTATATGGATGCTGATAAGCAATAATGTGTCAACCCACAAAAAGTCAAATTCAAAGGTTTTGATATATTTTGATAGTGCATCACGTATTTAACATTCTAAAAAAGTGTTTCAAGTCATCTGAAACATAAAAGTACGTAAAAAATGGATTTATGTCATAAAACAAATCTTAAATCACGTATACAATCATCTTAAGACGCCATTTTCTCAAAACCAAGTTTATGCGGGTTGACACATTATTGCTTATCTGCATCCATATATCAGTAAAAGTCCCGTTGTAGTGGTCAGGAGAACTAGATTATTATGCTATTGTCTGCAAAATCCATGGGACTAAATTAACGGGCAAAATGTAGGTGAATATTACAGCACTTCTGCATTCCCTTTCGAATTATATACATACATACATACATATGCTCGCGGCTGTATTCCCCGAAGGGGAGGCAGAGGTGTTGTTATCACAACACCTACTTTTCACCGAATTTTGATTAAGTGCCAACGTGACATATGGTGAGTCTATCGCCGTCTCAGGCACTATACATACGTCTTTGAATTACTTCTCAGAAATATGCACGATGTTTTCCTTCACCGTAAAGCACGTGGTGTGAAATCACTGTACATAAGCTTTTTAGAAAAACTCATTGGTACAGGCCCTTCTGGGATTCGAACTTGCCTCGCTTGCGTAGCAGGCGACTGCTCAAACCCAGAGGCCATCACGGCTCTCGAATTATATAAACGTGAGCATATGTATTTTCGTAATCACTGACAAACAAATTGACTACTTTTATTCACGGCAAGAAGCTGATATAATTCAAGCATTCAAACAATTTTTCCTCTGAAGATCTTGATAAATACGCGCAAGATTCATCCATGAATACGTGTAAAAATGCTAGGGATAATTGGATTCCACATGCGAAGGGCTGGGGGTGTACTCTCATATTACACATAAGCCCGATTGCTTTTGACAAACAAATTATACAGACAGATTATGCGTGCTGTCGTACCAATTCAAATATCAATCTTTTCGTGATAATTATCTATTTATAGACTTTGCAAGCTATAAAACGAGGCTTAGGAAAGACCCAATATAGTTTACTAGTTTAGAAATTACTACTAATAATAATATGCAGATATGTATATCTATACTAATATTATAAAGAGGAAATGTTTGTATGTAAGTATGTTTGTAACGAATTGGCTTAAAAAGTACTTGGCTGCTTTGAACAATTCTTTTAGCAATTAATAGCTAGATTATCAGCAAAAAATAAAGGCTATATTTTATTCCCGTACTCCCACGGGAACGGGAACTACGCGGGTGAAACCGCGTGACCTCCGCCTAGTCAGTCATAATTGTACGTATATTTCTGTAGTTTGGGATTGAGACTTTGGGGCCATGGGGGCTAAATGCGAAAGTATTCATATATATACCAAATATTTTTTCAAATGGGACCAGTAGTACCTGAGATTAGCGTTCAAGCAAACAAACAATATCTACATCTTTATATACTAGTATATAGTGCAACAGTTTTTTTTTTAAATATTTTATTGACTCATAAATCATGTATAGGTTGCCACAGAGGCGAAGGAGTGAAGGCGCTATGCAAGTTATCCTTTATAAGGTGTGCATAATTGAGAACAGATACTTTGTAAATTTAACAACTAGCTGTGCCCGCGGTTTCTCCCGCTTAGACCGCGTGGGTGGTGATCCATGGAATTCTAATGTTTAAAAAAAAACAAAAGTAGCGTAAGGTACTCCTTGTAACATTAGCTATCTACCAGAGAAAGACCCGTTTAAATTGGTTCAGCTGATTCAGAGATTAGCCCGAACAAATAGACAGACAGAGATTCATTTTTCAAAATCAGTATCGTGTATAATTTCATAGACGCATTTAGTGAAAAAGCTGTTATTTAGTAATTACACAGAGACACTTAAATTTTGTTTATCTGTATAGATGTATAGATATATATATAACAAGTGTGAATCATCTGCAGTACAGACGCTGGAATGATTAGAATACACAAAATTATTCCAATATAAACTCCACAATAGCAACGTATCGAACCATTCTTCATTTTATTACATACATACATATGCTCACGCCTGTATTCCCCGAAGGGGTAGGCAGAGGTGTTGTAATCACAACACCCACTTTTCACCGAAGATGATTAAGTGCCAACGTGACAGATGGTGAGTCCATCGCCGTCTCAGACACTTTACATACGTCATTGAATTACTTCTCAGAAATATGCAGGTTTCCTCACGATGTTTTCCTTCACCGTAAAGCACGTGGTGTGTATTCACTGTACATAAGTTTTTTAGAAAAACTCATTGGTACAGGCCCCGCTGGGATTCGAACTTGCGTCTCTTGCGTAGCAGGCGATTGCTCAAACCTCACGGCCACCACGGCTCTCATTTTATTCTCGCGATTAAATTGAATTTGCTAAATAAATATCTAACTTTCGCCTTCATGTAGATGTATTCTGTTCAACAATCTCGCGTGGAGGGGTGGGGCCACAATTAATACATGTGAACAGTAACTAAGTTGTTATATTTCATGTTCAAAAAATACACATAATTCAAAGACGTATGTATAGTGCCTTAGACGGCGATGGCACCCTGTGGCACGTTGGCACTTAATCGTATTCGGTGAAATGTGGGTGTTGTTATTACAACACTTCTGCTTACCCCTTCGGGGACCGTTCTGGGATGGCGTGAGCATATTCACATATTTATTTTCACAGTTTAATTAATGTTTAAATTTTTGTAGTACTTATCTTTGTGCGTTGTGACAAATGGTGTATTGTGGCGGAGGGTGTAATGGGGTAATGTTTGACAGTGGAAAATTTAATTTCATTGAAACACCCTATTACGTGTTATCTTGCGATGGGAGATTTATCCCGCCTGAGGGTATCGGATCTTGAGATACAATTTTGTTTTATTAAGAGGTTAAATGGATTGATACTTATATAAAATTGACTGTGAAGAGTTAATTTCATGAGCGACCCGAGGAACCCAAATTTTTCAACGATAAAAGTACTAGTAAAATAGTAGTTACTCCATATAATATTAGCTATTTGCTAGTGAAAGTCCCGCTAAAATCGGTTCAGCTGCTTCGGAGATTAGCCAGAACAAACAGACAGACAGACAGGAAACTTTTATAAATAGTGTTTTTCAGTCCGTACCGTATATACTTTCACATCTATTTAGTGAAATCGGTTATTTTGAAACATACAAACAGATACAATTAATTTATTTAATTAAAGTTAAGAGCCGTGGTGGCCTTGAGGTTTGAGCAGTCACCTGCTACGCAAGCGACGCAAGTTCGAATCCCAGCGGGGCCTGTACCAATGAGTTTTTCTAAAAAACTTATGTGCAGTTATTTCACACCATGTGCTTTACGGTGGAGGAAAACATCGTGAGGAAACCTGCATATTTCTGAGAAGTAATTCAATGACGTATGTAAAGTGTCTGAGACGGCGATGGACTCACCATCTGTCGCGTTGGCACTTAATCATCTTCGGTGAAAAGTAGGTGTTGTTACAACACCTCTGCTTACCCCTTCGGGGACCCTTCTGGGTTGGCGTGAGCATATTATATTCCTGAAAACTTAAGTAACTTATGATTAAGTACATGATTTTAACTCGGTTGCGTATGTATATACGATATTCTCATTTACAATTGAACAGCGAAGCAATATTTATTTATGCAAACTGATTCGGAACAAAACTCAAAATGCGACGTATTTACAGCTTACAGTGTGTTTTAATTTAATTTATCGTTGATTTAATTCTACTCGATTATGTACTGTAAAATGGACCGGGACTTTACAACCCTTTTTACATAATTAACATACATACATACACACATATTCCCCAAAGGGGTAGGCAGAGGTGTAGTTATAGCAACAACCAGTTTTCACACAAGATTAAGTGCCGACATGACAGAGCGTGATTCTATCGCCATCTCAAGCACTATATATACGTCATTGAGTTGCTTCTCAGACATATGCAGCTTTCCTCACGATGTTTTCCTTCGCCGTGAAGCACGTGGCGTGAAATCACTGCACATATGTTTCGCTAATCTCGCTAATCTCAGGAACTACTGGTCCGATTTGAAAAAAACTTTCAGTATTAGATAGCACATTTAGAAGATGTATATCACGATAAGAGCAATTTAGGTAGTCTAATTTATATTCTATTCTATGTGGACGAAGTTGCAGGCAGAAGTCAGTTGGATAAGGATCCAAAAAATATAAAATGTACATTATAACATTCACAAAAATATTTACTCGATATGTCTCGATTTGAATAAACTAAATTTATCTATACAGTCTCTCTATACAGATAAATAAAATGGAAGTGTCTGTTTGTTATTCTGAGGAGCTCGTGGCACAGTTGCTATTGCGCATATTATTCGATCAGTGAAGTTAACAACCCTAACCCTAGCCAGTAATTGGATGGGTGACCGCCCGAGTTTCCTCCGTGCCTCGGAGAGCATGTTAAGACGTCGGTCCCGGTTGCCAATTTAACATCTTTGGCAATCGTTACAGGTTAGTCGGAGCCCTAAAATAGTCTGACAACCGGTTTAACCCAGATCACAGATTTTGAAAGGGGTTGCGAAGGTCAGATGGCAGTCGCTTCGTATAAAAACCAGGTGATCAGCCACATCGGGTTGAATCAAGTGCCGACCCCAACAATGTATGGGATAAGGCCAGAGACGATGATGATGTCTGTTTGTAAATCCAAAATAACAGCTTTTCACTAAATACATACGAAAGTATATACGGAAAAGACATAAAAAAAGCTCTTTTTAAAAATGTTCTCTGTCTGTCTGTCTATTTGTTCCGGCTTATCTCCGTAACTACTGGACCGATTTTAACGGGACTTTCACTGACAGATTGCTAATGTTACCGATGCAATTAAGTCTACCGCGGTTGAAACCGCGGGGCACAGCTAGTCGAAAATATTTTTGTTAGTTCACTGTAAACTTAACTACCTCTTAACACCAGGTGGATTATTTGCTACCTTTGTAATATAAAATGGCAAGCAAACCCCTGGAGAATAAATATCTTTTTAATTAAGTCCGCTAACGCGGGATGTTACTTAACCATGGTATTAAATCGATCCCTCTTTACTGCCTCCGTGTAAAAGTAAGCCTTATGCGCTACTAAGCTGCTCAGTTATTAAGTAATAATGCGAGTATATAGTCACCTACTATTGAAGAAGTAGGTTTACTTTACACGGTTAATAACCAACGAACGATGAGGTCAATAAGGTAGTGCTTAAGTGAGTTTATGTGTCTTTCACATTTGAATAAGCTTTTGTGACAAGAACAATAAAAGCCGTGGTGGCCTGCGGTTTAAGCAGTTGCCTGCTACGCAAGCGACGCAAGTTCGAATCCCCCAGAGGGGCCTGTACCAAAGAGTTTTTCTAAAAAAACTTATGTACGATTTCACACCACGTGCTTTACGGTGAAGGAAAACATCGTGAGGAAACCTGCATATTTCTGAGAAGTAATTCAAAGACGTATGTATAGTGCCTGAGACGGCGATAGACTCACCATCTATCACGTTGGCACTTAATCAAATTCGGTGAAAAGTGGGTGTTCTGATAAGAATACCTCTGCCTACCCCTTCGGGGAATACAGGCGTGAGCATATGTATGTAACAATACAGAATGCCCCAAAATTTTCAAGAAATTTGTGTAACAAATTACATTGACAACAGCCAAGCATAAATGTTTTGGGGTTTCAAACTATTGGCCTTCCGAATATTACAGAAACTAAATAAAACTAGAGTTCACATCCAAAGGTTTGTTATAATGTTGCGTCAATGAAGAGGTAAACTATATATTTTTTACGATATGGTCTCTCGCAGTTGGTAGGGGGGAGTTACCTCCACTGCTTAACCGGACTAAAAGGGCGAGACCCAAGGGCATCCAGCCGAGCTTAAACTTAAAAACTAAGCAACACAGCTAAGGGCACCCCGGTGCGGGGCTCGGACCTCGGCTTAGGGCGTTGCTGGGGGATGAGCTAGGGAGCTGGATCTGAGTGGTATTATTTAGGGACATGTTTAAGGCTAGTGGCTCGGCGCGCGCCGGCCCTAGCAGAGGACGGGGAGGAAAACTAAACAATGGTAGACGTATTTATGTAACGCAATAATACTTTCAATAGCGCGATCTATTTTTCTTCTCACGCCATCTATTTACAAAGAATGAAACTAAAATATACTGATAACATGTACGATTCGTACAATCCCAATAAATTACTATGCTAAATCTCTAATGCAAATTGTATTTAAAAACGGGGAATGATTTTTTTTACTTAATCATTTAAATAAAGATAACTTAAGTTGAAGTATTGGAACTGTGACCGTGGGCTTATAATCATGAAAAATGTGACTATACAAAATTGAAAAAAACTATTTTGAAAAGTTATCTCAGTCAAAGCAACCTTCCAAACCCGGTGATAACATTTATAATCCCTTATAACGTATTTGTTGTGTCCTGAAATTTGAAAGTCCCTTGTAAGAAGTGTAATCAATGAAAGATATTTTGAATTTTAAGAAAGTACATACTTGTTTACATGTATGTAATTTTAATTTAATTAATTGAATTATTATTATGAAAATAGCCCCTAATATAATCAAAAATGTGAAAGCCTACTAGTATATGAGTTATTTTAACATTAAAGTACAAATTTCATAGCATTCCTCGGATATTTCTGGACAATATTCAAATGGACGTTTTCATGTAGCAAAATGTACAAAAAATTTGAAAATGACCCGTAAACATGTTTCTATAAAACGTTTTCAATCAATCGCTCGAGTTGTCGATACCTTAAACGATCACACAGGGACAAAACCTAGCCCTTTGCCCTTAAATTTATGTCCCATTACGCTTTTGTTTAGGACAATTTAAGAGGCAGGATAAAAGGATATAAAATGCCGGATATGTGAGTATATTGCCGTTTCCTCTACAAACTTACTAAGGTAAAGATTTATTTACACTCCACTGTGGAATTTGTTGCTTCGCGTTTTTGACCACATGGGATTCTCTACATTTATTGTTATAAGAAACCTTTGAATACCATAACCTATAGCTACATAGTATTGTAAAATTTCAATTAACATTCACTGTTAATCTACTCATAACATTATATTTATATTATATACAGATAAATAAAATTGAAATTTGTGTTGTGATTCCAAAATAACAGCTTTTTACTAAATGTGCATAAAGTACTGACATGAAAAAAACAATAAAATGTTTCTCTGTTTGTCTGTCTGTCTATCTCTCTGCTTGTTCCGGCTTATCTCCGAAATGGCTGGACCTTCACTAGGAGATATATTTATTAAAAAAACTATAAGATTCCACTGCTCATTCATGAAATTAAGTCTACGCGGGCGACACAGCTGGTATATAAATAAAATATGCTCAAGTCATCACAGAAGGGCCCCGAAGGGGAAAGCAGAGGTGTTGCAACAACAACACCCACATTTTACCGAAGATGAATAAGTGCTGATGAGTAAGTGTATGAAGAGATATGAGAAAGAAGTATGTAAGGATCGTAGCATGTGGCAAACGGTGGTCTCTGCCTACCCCCACGGGATACAGGCGTGAGCATATGTATGTATGTATGAATAAGTGCTAACGTGACAGAGGATGAGTCCATCGCCGTCATAGGCACTATACAGACGTCTTTCAATTACTTCCTTCACCGTAAAGCACGTGGTGTCAAATTACTGCACTTTTGTTTTTGGAAAACACATTGGTACAGCCCGGGACTGCTCGAACCCCACGTTCACCTCTGCAATTTTTTATTCCTTTTAATGTTGATAATATTATTTAAGTAATCGCATTTTTTATTTGCTTATATTTGCATGTAGTAAAAAGCTGTTATTACAAACAGACACTTCAATTTTGTTTATCTGTAGATTCAACGAGTAAACATGCATTACACTTACCTAGATCATACGAGTACGAGTACAAACCCAAATAGATTTCAAATTCAATTTCCACCAACATTGAGTGGTAATAGACCCTTGGTAATACAATTAAATATCTAACGGTTACATTATGACATGGAATTCCCGCGAGAAGGAAGATATTTCCAATTGAATGATGTAATCTCCCGTGTTACTGAAACGATGGCTCGTGTCTTCAAACTGTGGGTCGCTATTGACTTTAGATTAATATTTATAACCGTTTATGTACGTAAGTATCTGTGAAATTTTTTCAAAAACTATTTATTTTTATCTAAACAGACAAATAAAATTTAAGTGTCTTTTTGTAACATAAATAAAAAATAAATATGCTCACGCCATCCCAGAAGGGTGACCGAAGGGGTAAGCAGAGGTGTTATAACAACACCCATCTTTGCAGACGTGATAGAGGGTGAGTCCATCGCCCTGTCAGGCACTATACATACGTCTTTGAATTACTTCTCAGACATATGCAGGTTTCCTCACGATGTTTTTCTTCACCATAAAGCACGTGGTGTGAAATAATGTTTCCGCTAAGGGACGAAATATCCATGAAGTAAGTTTACGTGGGTGAAATCGCGGAGCACACCTAGTCTATAGTCTATATATATAATGGGCTTATATGTTTTCAATATGCTTAAGTTGTATTGAATATTTATAAGACTCGAAGTCGGGTATGGTTTATAATAATATAAAATTATTTTATTTCTTAATGTATTCTCAATAACAAATCAACTAATAATACAAATGGCGAACGTTCATAACAATTGCCCTTGCCTTGTGGAATAATTTTTATACCTCAGTACTTACTTAAATGGAGTACCTATTTTAGGTTTTAATATTCTGATTTAGAACATTATTATGTTTGCATTATTATTATATGTATAATGCACACATTTAGTGATGGATATCGTTTTGCAAACAAATTAGTAAGGAAAAGAGCGTTTTTTAAATTTACATAATACACATTTTCAATTGACACTTCTATTTTATTTATCTGTATAAATCATCATCATCCCTTATCCCATACATTTTTGGAGTCGGCATTTGATTCAACCCGATCCGACCCAGAGCGACTGTCATCTGACCTTAACAACCTCTTCTACGAGGATAACCGCTAATCTGGGTTAAACAAGTTGCAAGACTATTTTTAGACCTCCGACTGACCTGAATAGGTCTGCAACAATTGCAGATGTTAAATTGGCAACCGGGCCCGACGGCTTAATGTACTCTCCGAGACACGGAGGGAACTCGGGCGGTCACCCATCCAACTGGCTTGGGTGAGGGTTGCTTAACTCCGCTGATTGAATGATAAGCGCAACAGCAACTGTGCCACAAGCTCTGCATATATCCCCCTTCTTATCTGGATAAACATAGATGTAATATTGCTAATGAAATCGCGGCACTTAACTAGCCGAATAATAAATCGTATAATTGAAAACTGCCATGGTAGACACTTAGGTAACTATATAAAAACTAAAATTAACTTCATTTAACAATACTTTGTGTAAAGTGTGAGCCGTGGTGGCCTTGAGGTTTAAGCAGTCACCTACTACGCAAGCGACCCAAGTTCGAATCCCATCGGGGCCTGTACCAATGAGTTTTTCTAAAAAAACTTATGTACAGTGATTCCACACCACGTGCTTTACGGTGAACGAAAACATCGTGAGGAAACCTGCATATGTCTGAGAAGTAATTCAATGACGTATGTAAAGTGTCTGAGACGGCGATGGACTCACCATCTGTCACGTTGGCACTTAATCATCTTCGGTGAAAAGTAGGTGTTGTGATTACACCTCTGCCTACCCCTTCGGGGAATACAGCCGTGAGCATATGTACTTTGTGTAAACTCCAGTTCAAGAAAGAAGATTTATCCTGTGTAACAATTTGTTCCAAATAGAGCCTTTCTTAAGACATTTCATTAGTAATATCCTCACGTTTGAGAGGAATCTTCCAACCAGCATAAGTTTAAAACAAAAAAAAAACTTTTATTTACACCTGCCTAACTTCCATCATTACTCCCAACTATGGGACCCTGAACTTGTTAACGCGTCTTGTGAAAAATTCCTACACTTTTTCAAGCATCCTTCATACCTTTGTTTTACTTGTTTCCTTGTTTTCGTAACGATACTAACTTCCGCGGCTTGTCCTGTATGTAGCCTGCATACATATACTCACGTCTGTATTCCTCTAAGCGCATTGATCTTTGACTGGCAGGAATTTGCCATGTTCACAAATATTTGTAATATTTCAGTTATTGTATTTGACAATTGAGCATTTGTGCTGTGTCCATGGGCTTATATTCATGAGATATAAATACTGTAACCAAGAACATTGTATAATATATATATATATTTGTAAAAGAGTAATTGTTGAGTTTCTTGCCGGGTTCTTCTCAACAAAAGCTACATTCCGAACCCGGTGGTAACATTTATAATCATGTATAATGTATTTTTGTGTCTCAGCTGGTGACTCTATTGCCGTCTCACGCACTATCGGTCTTAGGCGTAATATCTTGGAAACCGTGGTGGCCTTGGGGTTTGAGCAGTCGACTGCTACGCAAGCGACGCATGTTCGAATCCCAGCGGGGCCTGTTCCAATGAGTTTTTCTAAAAAACGTATGTGCAGTGATTTCACACCACGTGCTTTACGCAGAAGGAAAACTAACCCATCCGTCACGTTGGCACTTAAAATTTGTGTGAAAAGTGTGTGTTGTTATTACAACACCAATACATATGCTCACGTCTACCCCTTAGGGGAATATAGGCGTGAGCATATGTATGTAAATGTAGCATTAGTAACTCTTTGTTACAAATAGAGAGCTACAAATTCCCATACAATACAAAGCCTTTCAGAGATTAGCCAGAACGAATCATTTTTTATGGAATTACCGTCAAAATGATCATAATATATAATATGTTTGCAAAGCAGTTATTTTGGAATTACAAATAGACACTTCAATTTTATTCACCTGCATAGATGTATAGATTATAACATAAAATGTATATGTTGATATTTTATTTAGCTGTGCCCCGCGGTTTCGCCCGCATAGCTTTAATTTCATGCTTTATCTCGTAGTACCCTGACAGACGTATAGACCGACAGACAGACAGGGAAGAAAATTATAACTTGGTGTTTTTATGTCAGTACCCTATATACTTTCATATGCCTTTAGTGAAAACTATTTAAACCCGATCGGTTTAAAATTGACAAAGTTTCATATAAACTTTCATCCCCTATTTTATCCCCTAAGGGGAACCTTTCTTAGCGGATGCCTACGTTATAACATCTACCTGCATGCCAAATTTCAGCCCGATCCGTCCAGTGGTTTGGGCTGTGCGTTGATAGATCAATACGTCAGTCAGTCAGTCACCTTTGAGTTATTTATATTGTAGTAGCCCCGTGGTTTCACCCGCGTAGATTTAGTTTTATATAATATTTTTTTTCGCAATAAAAGGTAGCCTATGTCCTTTCTCAGGGTCTAAAGATTGTCTGTGCCAAATTTCATCAAAATCGGTTGAGAGGTTTAAGCGGGAAAGCGTAACAGAATTACTTTCGAATTTATAATATTAGTAGGGATATTTTATCTATGAATAGGTAGATGTGAATAGAATCAGTAGTTAATTTCATTCCATTCAATTTCGCCTAGACCAGTTTGACGAGAGTAGGTAGGCATTTGCCTGAAAGGGTAACGATAGCTTTTCAGGCAAGTTTAATTATCTTTTGAGCTGTTATAAAATTATCAATGATAAATTGAGATAAATTCACGACATCCTAATTATACCAGCTAGTTAATAATATTACTTACTTTAGTTTATTTGAATCGTTGGTCTAGTGGTTGCGAACGCCACTGCTGACTGAATCTTGGGTTCAGTTCCCGGGTCGGGTGAAGTGATATTGGGATTTTCCAACTGTGATCGTCCAGCACAGATTCTGGATTAGTGCCCGGTTAATTGCAATAAGCTCGCCTTATATTACACGGGACTTAGATCTAACTGGCGTCGGGTGTGCTATGAGTGCTCCTCTGCCTACCCATTCGGGGAATACAGGCATGAGCATAATATGTAAGAAGTGATTTGGTAGATCTTGAGTTGTGATGGCCTTAGTGAGTGAGCCAATTTCCCACTGCCACGATAGAAGATTTCACACCATGTGCTTTACGGTGAAGGAAAGCATCGTGAGGAAACCTGCATATTTCTGAGAAGTAATGCAAAGACGTATGTATAGTACCTGAGACGGCGATGGACTCACCATCTATCGCGCTGGCACTTAATCATCTTCGGTGAAAAGTGTGTGTTGTGATTACAACACCTCTACCCACCCCTTCGGGGAATACAGGCGTGAGCATATGTATGTATGTACGATAGAAGATACTTGACTACAACGACACAGTGTGAAAGCGTTCAGTAGTAATTATATCAACCTACTAGTCCAACGATATCGTGTCGTTACCGTTATCGTACAATGTGAAAGCGTCCATTGAGAAAAACTTATGAGCAGTAATTAGTGTGTAGGTAATAATTCAAATATCGAAATATTTTATACTTTCATTTGTTTTTCTCTCTACCATGATTATTTCTATCGAACTCTTTCATATTG
Source organism: Watsonalla binaria (assembly GCA_929442735.1). Taxonomy (NCBI): domain Eukaryota; kingdom Metazoa; phylum Arthropoda; class Insecta; order Lepidoptera; family Drepanidae; genus Watsonalla; species Watsonalla binaria. Next base: position 485,742 of record OV838930.1, read on the forward strand.
ATCTTGTAAAATCTGGTCGTTGCTATTGTTTTGTGTTAATATTATATATATCTTTAAACGAGCAATTCTTGTATATATATAATCGGAATCTCGGAAACGGCTCCAACGATTTTTATGAAAATTTGCATGTAAAGGGTTTCAGAGGCAAAAAATAGATCTAGCTAGGTTTCATTTATGGAAAACATCGGTTTGACCATGTTTTCTGGCACTGAAAATCTCATAAAATATCATTACAATACGACAGTAAGTTTCGTCGAAATTTGTCTAGCTATAGTAGCTCAGACATGAGGCTGCTTACGGGGCGATAATGAAACTAAAGTATCCCGGTTCGAGTGTGACGCTCACAGGATTTTTCATTTTCCTTTTTTTTGTGTGAAGAAACCGAGCACAGCTCGGTCAACCAGATATTAATAGTATTATTGAAAGTAAGGCATATTTTGAGAATATTTTTTTTAATTAGACATATGGTATGTTAAAATTACTATGTTACAATTCCGACCAAGTGAATATATCGTGCCCGAATCGTCTGCATCGTTAGGGTAGCAGTCGACTCCACAACGACTCTATACCTATAAATATGCCTGTATCCCATGGGGGTAGGCAGAGACCACCGTGTGTCACATGCTACGATCCTTACAATATACTTCTTTTGTTTCATCCACATTCATGCATTCCCTACGGTTATGCACACTTCAGCTCACATTCGCTCTATAAATTTGTTTCGTTAATCGCCTTTCACTCATCGATATGTCCAAACCATCTCAACATACTTCTATCAATTCTGTTCATCATTATTCAACCTGCAACTGTCTAGTATCACACTATTTTTCATTCCCAAATGGTTACACTAATCAAACAATCTGCAATCAATCTTGGTCCAACAAGTGCTGTTGATCAAATGACTGTAATCACTTAGCCTGTGTACCGGGGGATGCATGTGTGTGTGAGCTATTTCCAGCGCTCACAGGCTGGAAGATCAAAGCTCTGAGCCACTGGCTCGTGAACAGCCCCTGCCATCCGCGAATGTACTGCCACTGGGATATCACCGAAGACTCGTGATGCTAATAAGACACGGTGGGGCTTAGAAAGTGACATTTTAAGTATATAATTTAAGTAGTGACATTATTTAGGTTACTTGGGTGAAAGGAGTAAGGAGTAAAATTTTATGTTTTAGTTTTATGTCGAAAACAACGTGGTGTTCCACTAATCTCTATCGATGGGGAATTGTGGAAAAAAATGTGCAAAAAAAATGACTGGGATTTGTTAACTGAGTGAATTTTCCACAAATCCCCATTAGTTCAAACATTTAATCTGGACAACATACTGTATAAGAATCACAAAGCCTTGTTATTTGAAAAACCTAAAAAATTTATATAATTATGCAAAGTACCTATAACAAGCTTGAGAGTGGTGGTAGCCGTGGGCCTTGAGCAGTCGCCTGCTTCGCAAGCGACGCAAGTTCAAATCCCAGCGGGGCCGTAACTAATGAATTTTTCTCAAAACTTATGTGCAGTGATTTACGGGCAAGGAGAACATCGTGAGCAAACGTGCATATGTTTGAGACGTAATTCAAAGACGTATGTATAGTGCCTGCGACGGCGATAGACTCACCATCTGTCACGTTGGCACTTAATCATCTTCGGTGAAAATGTAATATTCAAAATTATGTCACGGGTTCTGCATAATAATACAGATAACAAAATAATAAACCATATTGTAAGAACAATGGCACACCATGGAAACAACATTATATTTAATTTTCAGGGTGCACCCTTTTGTCTTTTTTGTAATAACAACAAATTGGCTGTCCCTTGCAAGGGTTTAGCAATTTTAATAATAACTTCGATCCTACTCTTGCTAATAAAAATGTCTTCTTCCATTGTGTGTTATGTCACATTATACTTTAAACTTGACATAATGTATGTATCAAGATTACCAAGAAGAATAAAGGATATTGCTTTCACCATTCAAAACTTAAATCTGCAGCTCGTACGGTACACGGCAACAAAGTTATTAAATTATAAATTCTAAATTCAATTCGTCGTGGCTTTAATGAGAAAAATAGCATCGAAATCGGTCCGTTTTGGAGCTAATATGCCACACACACACATATTTTTTGCGTCTACGTAAATGCAGATTTATATGGGATCGAAACAGCGTCATCTGTTGCCACATAGGAGGCTCTATTTTGATTCCATACTTTTAAATAATTTGGTTTACGTCAGCACGATGACTAGTGACGGGTTTTTTTAAGAAAGCTCGCACTAGGCATATTGAACACTGTGCCTTAGTCAAAGTCAAAAGTATCTTTATTCGATTAGACTTTTACAAAGCACTTTCAAATCGTCAGAATGACACAATTATACAGGATTATACATGCTACCGCCAGGTTCGGAAGGTTGCTTTTTCTGAGAAGAACCTGGCAAGAAACTCAGTAATTACTCTTTTCAAAAATATCATACAATTTAAAGAATACAAAATAAATAATTTAAAAAACGTAACCTTACATTCTTATCGGCGTTAATATTTAAAAAAACAAACCTTGTTTTAGCCTTGTCGTGTGAATGTGGGTGGATTAATCAGACTCCCCTAAAACCCAAAAGAGGGTTTATTAAGATGTTCGCCTGTAATTCATGAACTTACCGCATTTCTCGGAAGAACCAACGAGGTAACTTCTCAATGCGTTACACAACAAGTTTGTTCAATGTTACTTGGAACAATGACGCAAATCCTACGCTACTGAGGCGTAATAAAATTAATTAAATCTCATTATAACTTCGTATTAATGGATGGTTGACAATCAAATAATATGGTATTTAATCTTAGGTTGGTATTAATTTAATTCCTATTTTATTACATAGCCGTGGTGGCTTTGGGGTTAGAGCAGTCGCCTGCTACGCAAGCGACGCAAGTTCGAATCCCAGCGGGGCCTGTACCAATGAGATTTACTAAAAATTCATTCAGAGAAAAGCTGTTTGGAATTACAAACAGACCCTTCAATTTTATTTATATTTATGTATATGTAGTATGTATGCATTGATATAGGCCTAGATTCCATACTATTTGTAATGCTTATATTTATACTGTGACACAGTGGTGAAATTAGAACTCGTTTAGAAGGCAAGCAGGTGACTTCTCAAGCCATTCAGCCACCGCGGCTGTCACATAAAGTGTCAATTTTAATTGGCATTTAATTAAATCGTCTAAACCCACACACACCCCTTTCACAAACAATAATCAACTTACTAGTCTGTAACAATTTTCACCGCGTAACTTAACGTAACTTAACTTAGGTGTAATTGGTGGCCGAGCAACTTGGAAACTCGACAAAGATTGAAATTTACGGGTCACCGGGACTCAAGTATAACTTAGAGTTAAGTAACGGTGGTTTTGAACGTCTTGTGTAATTAATTTAGGACAAGAGTGTGAGATGGGGCTTACAATTATGTAGTTACAGTTTTACTGTATGCTAATCCTGTATGAGATTTACATCATCATCACCCTGGCCTTATCCCATCTGACCTTCGCAACCCCTTAAACGAGGAAAATCTGTGATCTTTCTTAAATCAGTTGTCAGACTATTTTAGGCCTCCGATCGACCTGTAACGATTGCCAAAGATAATAAATTGGCAACCGGGACCAACGGCTCAACGTGCTCTCCGAGACACGGAGGGAACTCGGGCGGTCACCCATCCAATTACTGGCTAGGGCAATAGTGACTGTGCCACGAGCTCCTCCTGTATGAGATTTACATGTCAACTAGAATTCTAAGATGGAAGCGCGGATTTTTCCGACTTTCCATTCAAATATAATAAAGGCGATTTGATGTCTGTAATATGGTCAATAGGTACTTTTTTCGTAAGTGAAACAATTGAATTACGCAAATCGCATGATATTCATATCCGTTTGTTTTGAAATAACTCGTAAGAACATCCTAAACAATGATGACAAGGCATTCTATAGAAATAAAATTATACTAAGGGAATTCAGGCGTGAGTATATGTATGTGTATGTACAGTGTTAATAGCTTGGTCAGTCTCACTGTCGTCAAATAATCAGACCAGTGTTCGTTGTCAAAGCCGAATAACTCTACCAACTGGAATAAGATCATTACGTAAGAAGATTCGAGTTATCTTATGACCATTTTTTTATCTTAAGACACATTTATCACAAAAGTCTCAAAAAGTTTTTTTTTGTAAGATTAATTTTACTTTACGACAGACAAAAATGCCGTCAGATACGACCTAAATTAATATATTTCAGAAAATAAACATACCATGCTATAGTAGTCTAGTGGTCGCAAGTGTTACTTCAGAACACGATATTCTGGGTTCCATATAGTATTGGGTTTTCCATCTGTTATTTCTTAACATGATTAATGGCAACAGGCTCGCCCCCAATACTTGAGACTTGGCAAAATGTGACTTTACTTGTTGTACTTTAAGTACACCGCTGCCTACCCCTTCGGGAACTACAAGCGTCAACATAATGTATAAATAGAAATCTATCTAAAGCTAATCTAAACAGATAAATAAAATTTAAGTGTCCGTTTGTAATATAATATCAAATTAACAGTTCACAAAATGCACATGAATCTACGTACGCTATTTACTTAAAGAAAACAATTTATTAAAATTTGTCCGTCCTGTCTGTTTTTCCATCTGTCTTTCTGTACGTCTATCTGTCTGCTTGTTCCGGGGCATTATTAGTGGCAGATAGCTGATGTTACAAGGAGTGAATTAGGATGCTTTTGGTAAAAAAAGTATGTGGGTTCCGCGAAATAAATCAACGCGGGTGAAACCTCGGGGCACATCTTGTACAAAATGTGTAGAAGTTCCCCTACTCAAATGTGCGTATAATTACATGCATATATTTATTATCATAACGTTTTCATATTAACCTATAGATTTCTATCAAACGGCGAGCAAATGAAGGTGTGTAAATATATCATGTTAATTATAACGCATGCGTCAGGAAAATGAGAACAAATTATACCGAGGAAATACAGACGTGTACATTATTATTCGACTAATTAAGTTTAGATGTGGGGTCGCCGTGCGAGCGGGACGCGGAGCGACAAGCGTTTTAATAATATTGAGTTTTTCTAATAACTTATGTGCAGTGATTTCACACCACGTGCTTTACGGTGAAGGAAAACATCGTGAGGAAACCTGCATATGTCTGAGAAGTAATTCAAAGACGTATGTATAGTGCCTGAGACGGCGATGGACTCATCCTCTGTCACGTTCGTACTTAATCATATTCGGTGAAATCTGGGTATTGTTGTTACAACACTTCTGCTTACCCCTTCGGTGACCCTTCTGGGATGGCGTGAGCATATATATATATATATATAAACGTCGGAACAAAACTACAGGTTCAGGAACTAGCTTTCCGAGTAGAATCAGTCTCCGAAATTCAGTTTCTCCTTCGTATGATTCTTAAATAAATATTTATTCAAATTTATTATAACTTAAATAACTTAATATATTATTTGTAATTATAAAAAAAACATAGACTAAGATAGTCCTTGGTTTGAAAGTAGTTCTCTTTCTGTGATACAGTTTCAAAAAAGGATTGACGCAGTTTAAGACCGAGTTTACTTTAGTGTTCATTTTATCGTTTTGTAAATGTTTTCTAATACGGTAGTTATTGTTTTTAAATCAATCAATGCAATCAGTGTCTGCCACGTAAATAGCTAAAAATCAAATATATTAAAAAACACATAAAACTTTTAACCTAATTCATTAAAACGAATAACAATGAGCAACGTTCTACACACAATACTTTTGCAACAAACTTTCGGTGACTGTTCATCAAATTCAACGTTCGGCAGATAGGAAGGCCGGGGAATTTGGCCGATTCAAAAAATATGCAAAGGTCAATTTGAATAATTCAACAAAATTCAGCTGCCAGTGTCATTTACGTAGATTGGGCGGGTGTTTTTCGTATGAACTTTTATTTTATTTACATTTTTTTGTGTACGTCACTTTGGTTTGACCGCATTGCTACTTGGTAGACAATTGCAAAATATTTGGTCTGTGGACAACAATGCAAATTTTATTTAAAGCATGATGTATGACAAATAAGACCTAAGAGCCAGGATCAGTCGGAGTAGACCTTGTTTGGCAGTCCTGGTATATAGTGGATCGAATACTGGTATATTTTTTTTAGGATATGGTCTCTTGCAGTAAGTAGGGGGGAGTTACCTCCACTCAGAGACGCGAGACTCAAGGGCCTCCAGCCAAGCTTAAACTTAAACACTAAGCAACTCGGGGCTCGGACCTCGGTTTAGGGCTATGCTGGATGAGCTAGGGAGCTGAATCTGAGTGGCATTATTTGGGGACATGTTTAAGGTTAGTGGCTCGGTGCGCGCCGGCTCTAGCAAAGGTCGGGAGGGAAGATGACGTAGAGTTTGGGACAAACCTCGCCGGCAACGACGGAGTAATGGTGGGTTTGGTGTGTGCTTCTGAGACATTGCTTGCTGAAGCAATGTGATATCGTCGTTAGGGTCAATAAAGACGTGCCTTGGACGGCGTCGGTAGGAGAGTGGTATTGATTTGAGCACTTGACTATATACATAAATAAGGGAGAATCTCAACATCGAGATGTAAAACAATACACCGCCATCTCGTGAGAATACAGTTAACTACTATAATATACATATTGAGTTAAACATATGATTTAATAAATTGATGCTTCATGACAGGTTTTATATACCGACAAAATTCTTATTTAAAACATACAGTGATATTTTTATGCTTTTTATGACACACATGCTATGATTCTAAATTCTTAAAATGATTAGGAAAAATTCAAACACGAGGCTGAACTCGATCCCATGACCTCTGCAAACCATGCAACGCGTGATTTCACCTCATGTGAACAATATATTATTTGATGAAGAGTATGGTATGGCAGTAATTACAATGTCATTGTTATTTTTTATTAATGTAATGTGACATTGTGCTATTAGTTAAAGAAATAAAGGCTTTTCTATCTCTAGGTCCGTTTGACACACTTGGAACCTTGTGTTGAGACTTGTGTTGAGTTATGTAAAAATAAGTGAATAAAATATTACCATAAACGTTCAAAACAATCGAACTAAGCTGTTTTTTTTTAACAAATAATTTATTATTGTTAAGTACGAGCTCGTGGCACAGTTGTTATTGCGCATATCATTCGATCAGCGAAGTTAAACAACCCTACCCGTGCCTCGGAGAGCACGTTAAGCCGTCGGTCCCGGTTGCCAATTTATCATCTTTGACAACCGTTGCAAGTCAGTCGGCGGCCAAAACTAGTCTGTCAACAGATCACCGATTTTCCTCGTCAAAGGGGTTGCGAAGGTCAGACGGCAGTCGTTTCCTATAAAAATCAGGTGATCAGCCGACCCTAAAAGTGTATGAGATAAGGCCAGGGAGATGATATATAAAAATTAATTGCTGTTCGTTTGTCACGCTAAAACTAAAGAATGGTTGGACAGATTTGGTTCATTTTAAAGAAGGTTTAGATCGGGTCAACAGTATTAGTTCATGAGACAGAAGTAATACTACAATTGGATATCCAAAAGGATAAAACTCGCTTCCAACGGAGCCGCAACCCATTAGCAATAGTAGTATAATTAACCTTTTCATCAGTTATGTGGAAGGTAAAGTTGCTACTTGGGAGTATGTTATTTGGCAAATAAACAGGTTTATGGATCATCATTTCGACTCAGAGATACGTTTTGGCACAATATAATAATGATAACAGAAGGACAGTTTCCTACATTAGTACATACATACATACATACATATGCTCACGCCTGTATCTCCAGATAGGCAGGGACCACCGTTTGCCACATGCTACATCCTTGCATACTTCTTTCGCTTCATCCACATTCATGCATTTCTTCATACACTTTCTTTGGTTACAAGTGCTCCAAATTGGACCTTTCTGAAAAATACTATTAATTTGGTCATAGTAGTTCTTCCTTGGACGCCCTCTACCGACAGTTCCGGTCACATTAAATCTATACATTTCTTTCGTTAATCGCCTTTCACTCATCCTTTCGATATGTCCAAACCATCTCAACATACTGTTTTCAATTCTGGTGACCACATTATTCTTCAACTTGCAACTGTCTCTAATCACACTATCTTCATTAGTTAATAGTAAAAAGAGACGTGGTAGCCTTGAGGTTTCAGCAGTCACCTGCTACGCAAGCGACGCAAGTTTGAATCCCAGCGGGGCCTGTACCAATGACTTTTTCCAAATACTTATATTTGTGGATTCTCATAACGTGCTTTACGTTGAAGAAAAATATCGTGAGGAAACTTGCATATATCTGAGAAGTAATTCACAGACGTATGTTTAGTACGTACTTCAATCGGCGATAGACTCACCATCTGTCACGTTGACATATAATCATCATCGGTGAGAAGTGGGTGTTGTAGCATGTCTGCCTATGCCTTTTGTCCATTATAATATGAATGTTACTGGCAAAATGTGGACGTATATTATGTGTACTTATTTGGAGAATACAGGCGTGAGAAAATCTACGTATGTATATATATTTAAGGCGAGACCTTCGTAACGGACACGTCGATGTGTGGAAGTCGGCTTTCTGTATATTTTTAGTAAAGTAATGACTGTTTTGCAGTCTATTTTGTTACTGTCCCAGTTTTTATATGCAATTTGAATTTGCAAACAAAGTAGTTGAATTAACGAGTTCAGTTTTGATGGCGCACTTAGGCATTGATGATAATTGAGCACTTAATGCCGTGCTATAAGACTAGATGGGGGTGGATGGCAAATTGTATTTTACTAGAGAACGCCACACGATTTCGCCCGCATAGTTTCCGCTCCTGTGGGATTACGGGGATAAAATATAGCTTATGTTACTCGCTGATACTGTAGCTATCGATTGCTGTAACATTTTTTCAAATCGGTCCAGTAGCTATCAAAATATTTTATTATATATAAAAACTAGCTGTGCCCGGCAAACGTTGTATTGCCAAATATATTTTTGGGGTGGTCACCCTTATCTCTTAGGGGTATGGAAAATAGATAGTAGCCGATTCTCAGACTTGCTGAATACGCATATAAAATTTGGCAAAAATCTTTAAAGCCGTTTCGGAGGAGTACGGTAACTAACATTGTGATATGGAAATTTTACATTGTAGATATTTTTTTTCCTCATTATAATGATTAGATTAATATAGAAAGCTAATATTATATATTATAGCGACATCAGTATGTACCCACAGCTTTTTTCCATGTATATATTAAACTCATCCAATTTAGTTTCGTTATGTCCATTTCCCTCTATAATGGTTGAGGAGGTTAATGGCTAGCATTCGCGTCATACTTGTGAATAAGTGCTGCTTGTGGCAGTGGCCTCATTGGTACAGGCCTCACTGTAGGCCTACACAAACTAACAATCTCTCATAAAAAAAATTACGGATATGACATTTTTCATCCCGAATATTTTGAACTGAGTACGTTTGCGTCGCTTGCATTACAGGCGACTTCACACACCCAAACGCCACCACGGGTTTTCCGTGACGGGTCATCTCTTGATGGTTTATTTTTATGTAATATTTTATGTCGTGTCTCACAGTTTGCGCGAAAAATAAGTTTTCCTTCTCTGTATTTTCATAAGTGCTCAAAGTGATTTATAAAATTGCCTAACAATTAAATTAAAGCTGGTGCTATATCAGACACAGTGGGAATATAAAATTATTTCAGTTATTTCAAGTTATAATGCGAGCTATTTGAACCCAACCCTCCCGAGGACTTCAATGATAACAATTCTAAGGGACCAAAAATATTCCACGAATATCATGATAAATTATTTAGGAGCATAGCTTTCAGCAATGTGAAATATGGGCTATGAATTACATTTATTTTATACTACCTGTGACACACGGTTTTATCCGCATCTTATCAATTAAAATTACGTTACTTAGAATTTTTTTTTTAAATATTTTTTTATAAGATCAGCTATCTGCTTCTGAAAGTCCTGTTAAAATAGGCCCAGACAGTACATTACAGTTATGTATGTATTGCATAAGCTTTCATATGCCTTTAGTGAAAAGCTGTTAATGTAAAATTATTAAAAAGTACTGAAATTTTATTTATCCGTATGTATAGATTGTATACCTACTTACATTTAAATTGCTACTAAATATAATGATTTCATTTTTAAGGCTATTGTGGAGAAAACGTTCTATGGACAATAAATACTTAAGTATACTGGTATAAGCTTTTACATTCATCTCTGAAAAGCCTTCCAACTCGCTGAAACAACTCCACTGAATCCAGCTGAAAATAAACGGGTGTTGTGGACCAAGTATATCGAAGTCAGCAGTAGAACAAGTCGTAAAAAACGTAAAAGTTAGAAATTAGTATTACTGGGGGATTTAAGTACAGTTGAAGACATAATTGGTAGCATAATCTATGTTATATTATATACACTTATACACCTATATGACATGCTCACACCATTCCCGAAGGGCAAGATAAGCACTCATTTTTCGCGTAAGATTATTGTTGTGATGAAACGATGATGAAGTACCAACGTGACAGAAGGTGAGTCCCTTACCGTCTCAGGCACTTTACATATACGTCTTTGGATTCTTTCACGGAAGTATGGTAGCTGCAGGATGTTTTCTTTCAAAGTGAACTTAATATTTTACATAACGATTGTCATTATTCTTGAATACTGTTTGAAGATAATTTTGAACAAGAAATGAATTTTGTAGTGTTCTTTGTTATATCCAGAATTTATAATCGCAACCCATTTATTTCACTAGGTAAACAGGTATTACTTAGAATTACGTAGTTTTAAACCGCGTAATAGATACACCGGTACTTAGATATACTTAAAAAGCCTTAAATAATATAAGGCTTTGTCCACTCAAACCAAATGACAATAATGCCTGTGGCATCAAGCCCGGTGTGCAAATTATTTTGCAGGAAGTAATTAAACAAGAAACAAGCAGTTTCGATAACAAAAATTTAATGCAAGCTTTTACGAAAGTTTATCAATTAAAGAAACATATTATTTTCTATTCTCCTCAGCAATACTGTGCTAGTGTCGAAAAAATAACTAGTCCGCCATCTTGGATGATCCGCCATATTGAAATTAGGATGACGTCACATAGCTCAGCATGGACTGTCATCCAAAATCCATCCAGCATCCATGAAATTCATCTGGAAGATTCCACCCAAACAAATAATAAATAAATAATAATTTCGAGGAAGCTTGATATCAATGACTATATTTTAGTAAGTTGGTAGAAATAAACGTCGTGAGTAGGTCTAAAAATATTTCCTTTAAGCCTCAACGAAGGTCTACTTTGAAAGTTAACATCATCTACATATGTTTGAGAGGAATTTCAAAGAGGTATATAATGCCTGAACCAGCGATATACTTGCTTTATGTCTCTTTGGTCATCATCATCATTTGTTTAAAAATTATCATACGCTCCTGCGGGAGAAGTAGCCCACCAACCCTCTCTATTGTCAACTAACACTCTGACTTCTGTTATATGCAACTAATCCATAGTTTTCTCTTCTTCCCTTCTATGATGTTATTAATGAAAGCGTCAAGGCGTAATTGGTGTCCAATATTTTGCCCCTCTTGTCTTCTATTGTCTGGATTAAAAAGTCACTTTGCTACGGAATTATTTATTATTTATTTTATATAAGAAAATATTACAAAAAGAATATGCTTCCGTCATTCCAGAATGGTCCCCAAAGGCGTAAGTAGAGGTGTTATAATAACAGCACATACTTTTCATCGAAGACGATTAAATGCCAACGTGATATGAATCCATCGCCGTCGCAGGCTCTTAGGCATTTTTTAATCTTACGTGTTAAGTATGTATTTTAACATATCTGGGGGAGTATCTGCTGGGAAGAAGCGATCTTCAAATATTTCTTACCTAATTGGTCAGTTCCGAAACCTTATCACGAAACTTTACAAAGAGAGGATAAGCAAATTTAATTACAACAAATAAACTGCTAGACAAATTACACCTTTATAATCATTTAATTAAAGTTCACCCACTGTTTCTGTGTTCACTGTACTTTATACAGTGCTACATTGGTACAATGAACTTGGAGGGCCCTTACTTCGCTAAGTTACTTCAAGTTAGTTTTGTACTCGTGTAATCGATTGAAGATACCATTCGAGCGAACTGCGTATTGATACAGTTATCTATACACATAAATAGAATCATGAAATGTCTGTTACTTATTCCAAATTGACTGATATATCTACTTAAGGCTATATAAGGAATGCCTGGCATTCACGTCATACTTGTGAACAGGTGCTGCTTGTGGAGGCTGGTCATCTCAAACTACGCATTTATTTATAAGTAGATGTACTAGATTTTTAGTTATGTTAATTTTTATCGACATTTGTGCATGAGCTTACGTTTTTTTAAATTATTTATTTTGTATTCTTTAAATTGTATAATATTTTTGAAAAGAGTAATTACTGAGTTTCTTGCCAGGTTCTTCTCAGTAAAAGCAACCTTCCGAACCTGGCGGTAACATGTATAATCCTGTATTATTTTGTCATTCTGACGATTTGAAAGTACTTTGTAAAAAGTCTAATCGAATAAAGATACTTTTGACTTTGACTTTGACTTTGACTAAGGTATATGATGGTTAATACACGGTACATCATTTAAAAAACATTCTGCAATATCAACAGTCCTGGCTAACCTTTGTAACGATCGGGCCGATTTTAATGGGACTTTCAATGTCAGATAGCTGATGTTACAAGACGTTATTACACGTTGGTTTGCGCACAAAGCTGTATTGATATGACACAATATCTTTCCCGTAAATTGACATCAAAATGAGCCATTAATTAAATAAAAAGTAAAAGTAAGATATGAGCCAGTCGCTAACAATAGTTCTTACTGTTAATCCTATGCTAGTAAATTCACGAGGCAAAGTTTTGTATAATGTTGTCTATTCATATCCTAACTCAAGGCCCATACGACCTTACTTACCGGAAGAATACAGCAGTATTCTAATGTCTGCTATAATCTATTAATTAGAGGAACCGTCTGCAGAATTGTTCACGGCCCCCTTCTACCATCACACTTCTTGCCATCGACAGGGTCTGAATAAACGGTCTCCCACTGCTAGTTTTCAAAGGAACTTCGTTCCCTGGACGCTCAAATTGAGAGCCCAAACGAGTATAGCATGGGGTTATTCAATAAGGGTGTGAAGAGATATTTGCAGGGTCGAGTGACCCTCTGGTATTGCAAGCGATCTTAGCCTGTGGTAACCACAATCATGCTTGCTACCTTAGTGGTATAAAAACGAATACGAATTCCCTTCTCCCTTGCTCCGTTTAAGTCGCTAGAGGACATGCGTTTATTATTCTGACGTAGATATTTTTGTTTTAGGATGAGTGTCAGAAAGTTAACAATAACAATTTAATTAAATAGTTATGTAAAACAAGTTGAAACGATAGCGAGCCCGAATTACACGTTAATGCAAACACAACGCAAACTTTTACATACCTAATTCAAACTAAACTAAAACGCTTTGTTCGTGTTCCAAACACTATTATTGTACAAAATTATATAATTAGTATAAGTTCTGACGGTACTTTGAGGTACAAGGTAAAACCCTTTGGTGTACACAGTGCCTTCATGCTTAGGTAGATTGTCCAGATATATGATAAACTTTGCGGGACGGAGTTGCCAGAACGTTTCTAAACTGGCTTTAATTGTCCAAAAAGGCAATTTTAATGATAAAATTATAAGAAGACAGCCTTATAGGTGTATTACGGAACACAGAGCCTGGGGACCTACTATCATCGCAATACCAGTTACGTCTTACTTACTTCTTAGCTTTGACGTTTAATTTTGGTATCACAAGATGAAAGTCGTTGTAGCCTCGGGGTTTGAGCAGTCGCCTGCTACGCAAGCGAAGTAAGTTCGAATCTCAGCGGGGCCTGTACCAATGACTTTTTTAAAAACTTATATTCAGTGATGTCACGCCACGTGCTTTACGGTGATGTAAAACATCGTGAAGAAACCAGCGTATGTCTAGTGCCTGACACGGCGATAGACTTATCCTTTGTCACTTTAGCCCTTCGGATACCCTTCTGGGATGGCGTGAGTATTTTTAATGTAAATGTTTACAGGAATATAAAGTGGAATACTTTTACGGTGTAGAACCTGAACGAAGCCACAAGCCATGTCATATCATTAAACTTTTATAGAAAATTACACCTGTGCTTGTTAAAAATTATAGGTAATGTAATCATGTAGCTAATTATGAACAGCAACTGTTTTAATATGTAAATGAAGGCACAGTTCATTCCGAGCGAGTAAATACCTGGTTCGCGGCTAATTGTTTGAATTTATTAAATACCTCCTTGCTAAACAGCGATGAAAGCTTGTTTCACGTCTAAATACTGATTATAATTTAATATGTTTGTGACTCTCATAATTATTACTTACGCTTTCTTGCAAATAAAACATGCTCACCCTCAGAAGGGTCCCCGAAGGGGTAAGCAGAGGTGTTGCAACACTCACCGAATATGTTTAAGTGCCAACGTGACAGAGGGTGAGTCCAACGTCGTCTCAGGCATTATACATCTTTGAATTACTTGTCATACATATTCAGGTTCACCATGTTTTCCTTCACCGTGGTGTGAAATCACTGTACATAAGTTTTTAGAAAAACTCATTGGTACAAGCCTCGCTGGGAGTCGAACTTGCGTCGCTTTAAAAATATCCCAGCCACGTCGGTGTGTTCCGGCCTAAGCCACACCTGGGCCCGTACGATACGTGTGTACTTAGTTCATCGCTGTCGTATTTTCCGGTGCAGCGAGCGGACAACGCGATTTGCTTCATATCATCCCTGTGACTCTGTGGCTTCACGAATACTTGCATATTACCTGCTACCGTGAGGAAACTACGCTACTCTACTATCTTTGAACAACTTTTACATATTGATAAAGAGTTTTTATTTTTTGCGCCTGTGCCGACAGAGTTGCATTTATAGTACAGGTACCATTATGACGTATAGAGCCGTGGTAGCCTTGGCGATTCAGCAGTTGCCTGCTACGCAAGCGACGCAAGCTCGAATCCCAGCGGGGCCTGTACCATTGAGTTTTTCTAAAAACTTATGTGCAGCGTTTTCACACCACTTGCTTTATGGTGAAGAAAAACATCGCTAGCTGCATATGTCTGAGAAGTAATTCAAAGTCGTTTGAATAGTGCCTGAGACGGCGATAGACTCACCATCTGTCACATTCGTACTTAATAATCTTAAAAATTTGATATTCAGGAATGCAGGCGTGTTCATATGTATGTATGTATGTATGTTACGTTATGACATATGAGCGATAGCAGTGGGGGTAACTAGGCATGTATTTATCAGACAAACAGGCATGTACCCCCATATATTGCCAGGTACGTAAGTAATAGGACCCATGTTATAGTGGGCGAGCCTATTACCAATAACCGAGCACTTATCCAGACTCTGTTTCTGAGAACTTACAGATGGGAAAATCAAATACCACTTTTCCGTACCCGAGGGATTGAACCCACGACCTAGTGTTTCGTATTAGCACTTGCGACCATACCAACGATACAGTCTTTATATATTACAGTAAAAAATTGCCAGAACAATATTCAATATATTTTGAATGCTTGTCAATATCGGGCATCGTTGAAATTAATTGTGGCTCGTCGGTGGTTTTGTTTGGAATTTGTAGTGGTGTAAAAAAATTATAATACACTAGGTATATTGTATATTGAAAGAGGAAACTAGAAAGTGGTTTTGCTAGATAGATATATCGATATAACAATTAATTCTATCAGTATGTGCACGGTTTAACCCGCACAGAGTTAATCTCATGCGTGGCCCGCGAAACCCTTTTTTTTAATAAAAGTACCAAAGATTCTCCTTGTAACATTAGCTACCTGCCTCTGAAAGTCCTTTTAAAATATGTCCAGCCGTTTCGGAGATTGGCCAGAACAAATAGGCAGACAGAGAAAGAGATATAACTATTTTTTAAATTGTTTTTTTGTGAGTACTGTATATTCTATGTGGCTTCAGGCTTTAAGTGAGAAGCTGTTAATCTCAATTACAAATAGACACCTCAATTCTATTGATCTGCATGTATAGATGGTAGCTAGAAAATTATGTAATAATTTATTTATTTTAACACCAGTAATTTTTTGCTTCATTGATTCACTTAAGAATTTTTCTTGGTTCCCTAGTTGCGTTTACAACCACAGTATAAACAGCTTATAGGCAGTAATGAATCTAGGACTATTATTTGAAATAAGAACGTTTGCTCCATTGAGCGTCAGGGTTGACAAATTTAAAGATTTAAATTTACTCTTTTATTTACTAAGATTTGTAAAGGATTTTGGATTCGGAATCCAATGGGTTCCTCCACATACTTTTTACAACTTACAAGTTTTTTTTCTCAATAACCACTTGACATTGGCGGAATAACTGCACTTAAGCTCGTCGCCATTAAATAAATAAAAGATTTAAAAAAAAATGTTAGTAGCGTGTGTCAACGTGAATGACATACGACGAGTGCGTGTTTTCTTTTAATTCCCGTCACAAGTCATCGCGTCGACGTCAACGCAGATTTGTATTGGCTCACAATAGTGTTATCTTTAAGCCGACAGATGGCACTGTTTCGATCCTATACAAATCTGCGTTTACGTCGATGCGATGACTTGTGATGGCGGCGGTGTAAAACCCTCACTCACACTAGGACTTCTGATTTATTTTCTTCATTCATTTCGAATTTATTCCTAGATTCCTAACTGCTTTTAAAGCTTATTTTTGAACTGTAACTATAGTGAGACATTATTTTAAACATTAAATTGTAGTTTATCAGATTCTTATGCGTGTTAGAAGTATTCGTCAGAAGCATTACACGATAATTGCCGGCAAGTTGTCGTTGTTAGCAACTTTGAAATACAGGCACAAGACTCAACTTTGGCTCTGACCCCTACTATAAAACTCTGCGAACTTATCACTCGATTACAAAAAAAAACTCTAAAGCAAACTATGAAAATATACTCCAGGTTTAATTTTGACGTAGATGTCTAATTTTTTTTTCCAAATCGGATTTCTTGCCAGGGCTCTCAAAGCAACTTTTTGAGCGCGGCGGTAGCATGTATAATCCTTTACAAGCATGTCGCTGAAACAATTTCAACAAGTCTTATCAAAGAAAGATGAGTACAAATGAGTTTTACTAAAAAAACTTATGTACAGTGATTTCACACCACGTGCTTTACGGTGAAGGAAAACATCGTGAGGAAACCTGCATATTTCTGAGAAGTAATTCAATGACGTATGTAAAGTGTCTGAGACGGCGATGGACTCACCATCTGTCACGTTGGCACTTAATCATCTTCGGTGAAAAGTAGGTGTTGTGATTACAACACCTATGCCTACCCCTTCGGGGAATACAGTATACAATACATATGTATGTATCGATTATGTGTGACTGTAAATGTGTCGGTATTTATTCGCAGGCGGGTTTTGGTTGAATTCCAAAGATGCTGAATCTAGGCTTTTCCAGCCACAGCCACAGAAATTTTCCAAAGCTGGAACATGTTAAGATACTAATTTAATATAGTTCTGGCACTTATGAACATCGAATTACCACTGGTAAGGAAACTTGTGTCCTGACAAGAAATTCTGTTCGACATCTGGTACATTTTCACTAAACAAATTATAAGTATTAATTTTGCGACAGTTTGCAGTGAAAACTTTACCGTAAGAATATGAAAAAATATCCAGAAGTAGGGGCTGTTCATGTTTCAAATTCGGCTCTACCGTAACGTTGCAGATAATAGCTTTTATGACTCGGTCCCAACTTCAGAATACATTTACAAGACTTTCAGAGGTCGGGTGGGAGCGAGAGGCAGCGTAAATCTGTACTTAGTGAGTGAGACGGAATATAAATCAGTATTTAGAGGCATGTTGGGCGATGATAAACTCGCCTCCTTAGAATAATAGCTGGGTATTTCATAATAGACCCTTTGTTAATTACGTTGACTACTATTTATCGTGAGATATGGACTAGACAGATATTTTGGAATAGATCAAATACTATATTTACTGTAAGGATAAAATAGCTAGGAAGCGTACGGTTCTTAATCACATATACCCTTAGACTAAATACATATATGCAATATACTTGGTACTGACGTAGAAAAACCAATTCTTAAAAAAAATCTTAACTGGCTGATAGCTACGCAGGTGAAGCTGCGTGACGTCTGCTAGTTTGGAATAATGTATGTCCGTAAATTGAGTACTTAAAAATATAATTGTAGACCATTCTAGATCGTATGAAAAATAGTGTGATAAGAGACAGTTGCAAGTTGAAGAATGATGTGGTGACCGGAAGTGTCGGTAGAGGGCGTCCAAGGAAGAACTACTGTGACCAAAATAATATTATTTTTCAGAAAGGTCAAATTCGGAGCACTCGTAACCGAAGAAAGTGTATGAAGAGATGCATGACTGTGGATGAAGCTGAAGAAGTACGTAAGGATCGTAGCATGTGGCAAACAGTGGTTTCTGCCTACCCCCATGGGATACAGGCGTGAGCATATGTATGTATGTAAAAATATAATACATTATGTGGATGAAATCACGGCTTGAAGCTGGTTTGTTTATAAATATTTCTTAATAAGTTCGTCATATTCCAAATCCGGCCGCGCACAACGAACCACCGCCAAGAACTTTTTCTAATAGGACGCACAAAGCACCCGCCGCAAAAAATGTCATAAGTCGTAAACTTTTTAAATTATGCTTGGTCGTATAATCATTCATATCCGAAGGATCCAGTATTAAAATTTATTAATATCGCCTTTCCGGACCCGTGTAAGGAAAATATGCTTGACTTACGAATATTTTTATTAAATAAAATGCCTCGTTTGCCTTCTTCGGTTTAGGCGTTACTGATTTTGTAACGCAGATGTTCCAATTTATTTGACATCTTTTTGAATATGTATGATGGCTTAAAACTGTAATGAGTTTTAACTGTAAGGATTAACTAAAGTAGTTTACATAGAATCTGTTATTTAGTCCTCGAACATCATAGACAAACAAAAAAAATATTACAAAAAAAATACCAGTCTGCTCTAAAACACAATGCGTGAGTATCGCTATAGTCTTTTTTTTATCTTAGTGACGTTCATAGGCTGCAGTTCCCATTTGACATCGATGGAGAGCATGCCACTCGTATAAAAGAATTCTGATGAAGACAATGTGCCTCGGTATCGTAATACAGCTTCAGAAGGCAGGAAGCTCGCGGGGTTATTGAATAATATTTTATTTAATACCTCTAAAGACTGCCGACCCCACTCTCGGGGGCTTGTATTTAAAGGTTACTTATTTTATTGGGTCGGACATTGACCCTGACGTGGAACGTTTTTGGCACGCCCTTAAAGGAGGATATTTCTCGAGTCGGTTAATTGTATCGTTATATCTAATTAATCTTTATACTTCCAACGGTTCCATTGGTACTGTGAGAATCTTCATAACCTACTTTTATATTACAATACAATGAAGAAAAACATCCTGAGGAAACTTGTATATGTCTGAGAAGACGTATGTATAGTGCCTGAGACGGCGATAGACTAACCATATATTACGTGTACGTGTTAAAGTGGGTATAATTGTAACAACACCTCTGCCTGACCCTTCAGAGAATACAGGAGTAAGCATATGTATATGTAGCATACATAACAATCCGATATCTTGTTTGTTCCGGTGAAACTGGTGAAATGGTGAATGTATACGCATTCTACTATTATTTAATGACTTGGAAACCTAAGGTATGTGGTAGAAAGCATTAGGGGAAGCATGGGATGATATGCGATCCGTTATTAGCATTTCAGTGACCTATTTTTGTTTTATTGGGGGGGGGAAACATTTGCTTACATGCGTTTTGTGAAGGAAAGATATAATTTAAGTGATTGCTTCACCCCATAAATTTCTACAAAGTCTTGGAAGAAGTAGATATATTACACATCATTCAACATTTTCTTCGGATACAAATACCTAGTATATTTTTTATGCACCTGGGGGCCTATGGTCGTCAGTTTAAGCAGAGCGACTTTTTCTGAGCGTTTCATTTTGGTACCGTAAAATTAAACGTCAAAGCTAAGAAGTTCTTAATACGTGCTGCTTAAACGATCAAAGTACCCCCGTGATGTTTTGACAGCATTTTGACGCAAAAACTTATATTTAAACGGTTACCTCGTTAGGACATCGATTACATCGTATCTATGACAGATGAAACCTGAGGCCTTACCATGACCTCTTATTGCCACGATAGTTTACTCTTATTATGAGACAGATGTGCATACATCTGTCACTGTCACACAGCTGAATTGACATTGCAATAAGAGCTTATGGTTGGGCCCCTGAGCCACACTAAGATAACATAATATAATTTTTGTTACGATAATTTGACTCATATCATGAGACAGATCTATATAACGTGTATACATATGTCACTGTCACACAGCCGAACTATCATTGGAATAAGAGCTGTATATACTTATGTATTTTTTTGGAAAAAAATAATTTATGTCAGGTTTTACATAATGTGTTTCAAAAGATTACATTTTCCTAGCAGCATTGCTATCTTTATAATTATTTTATGTAATGGGATTACAAGAGAAACATCGACATTTTTGTTCATAAAATCTTCATCTCAAACGTAGGAAAATAAATCCGTGAGACAATAAAACATTGAGCATAAAATAAAGTGCTCCAAGTGGGTCCCTCGGCACAGGAAATGTGGCACATCGATTAGCGCGTTAGTGCAGGTTCAGTGCTCGTCCACTAGCCCCGACCAACATTATACCTATCTATAACAATACGTGGTAGAAATTTTAAAATTGTGAGTTGTGACAGTTTTCACGAAGGTCCATTTAAGTCAAGAGTTAGATTTAGGAAATTTTATGAATATCACAATAGTTTTTTTTTAATGATGAACTTAATTATTTTTATTTTAATATTTTAAGGTAGGTATGTATATTAGATATTCTCTTGTGTACTCGATTTGAGTATATTTTTTTGTAATAAGAGTTAAACTCAAAAACAACTGGACTGATTTCTAAATTATCTTTTACAAAATTAGTTTCACTAATTTTAATAAGAATAGGCTTTCAGGGTGAACATAGGCTATATACTAACCACGACCGAATTCACGTATAGCAACTTTTTTTTTTTTTTTTTTTTTTAAACGTTTATTGATTTCAATAAGTGCTAATTTCAACTAGTGCTATAATTACAAGAAAAAATAAGGGGTAGACAGAGTAGTTGTAACAACAACTTCCACATTACACCCAATATGATTAAGTACCAACGTGACAGAGGGTTAATCCATCGCCGTCTCAAGCACTATACATACGTCTTTTGATATTTATAGGTTTTCTCACGATGTTTTCCTTCACCGTGGTATGAAATCACTGCACATAAGTTTAAAAAAAAAACATTGGTACAGGCCCCGCTCATATTCGACTTGGAAATCAAAATTGACTCAATAAAAATTGTACGCAAGTTTAATCTATTACAGAAAATGGATAGCAAACTGTGAAACGGAATAATACTGACGTAATTATCTTTGTTCAGACATTTAACAACTTAAAAATGGTGTATAATGAAACACGTCTTTTGTCCGAGTCCGGAGCGTAAAACAAAGCCTATTGAGAGCCTTCGCTGGAGCATTGCAAGATGGAGGCGAGGATTACGTTGTTATACGCTTTTCATCCTTTCTATAGTATATGTACTCAGCTGATAGCTTCCACTACCTAAGTTGGCATACAATTACGTTAAATGAGATCTGTGTGAATTTTTTTTCGTCTTGCATTCGATTTTATCCGGTATGTACCGGATTGTACAGCTTTTTAAATCGTTTGTACCCCTAGGGGGTAAAAGTTATGGGTGGTTAAACATTTTGAAATCGGAAAAAGTTAAAAGTAAATCTTTATGAATACAATTCGATTGTACCAAGTATGTAGAGGAGTGTACCGTTTAAAATCGTTAACATCGTCCCCCATTTAACTTTTGCCGATTTCAAAATGTTTAACCCCGCATAACTTTTGTCCCCTTGGGGTAAAAATGAAATAAAAAAACGGTACAATCCTCTACGTGCTGGGTCCAATCGAATGGAATTTATAAATTTATACTTAGTTGCCAACATATTTACCCCTCTATAACTTTTATCCCCTAGGGGTACAAACGATTTAAAAAGCGGTACAATCCGGTACATACCGGGTACAAACGAAAAACATTTTTTTATTCACTTCAGTTGCCAACTTCACACAGGTTTAAATATATAGAGTAAATTAGACTACATTTATAAAAAAAAACAGGGTGTAACCGCAGTATAAAATAATAATAGCTGAAATGTTTCTTAGTTTGTTTGCTTGAGCGCGCTAATCTCAGAAACACCTAGTCCGATTTGAAAAATTGTTTCAGTATTAGATAGGCCATTTATCGCTGAAGGCTATATATATGAACAAGTTAAGACCAATAGCGGGTTAATCTATAAATACTTAAAAATGGTAAAGAAAAATACGAACACGAGGCGGGACTCAAGCCCACGACCTCTACAAATCGTGCAATTGCTCTTCCAACTGAGCTACTCGTGATCCTACCTCATTCGTCGAATTTTTCATTCCCTTGTCTTTGCGGTATAGGGGCCACCAATCTATAGATAAGTGCCAACCTTTACCGAGCAATGAACCGACTCTCTACGTCGAGTTCCTCGCTGGGATACCTTACAGTGAAACGAGGCAGTAACTTAATATGTAATGCTAAATATTGCTACTGTGATTCACCGTCGATCCTACAAAAACATTACATATCCCAGCTAAATCACAGAGATCACAGCCAGTCAATGTTCCCTCCACCAGTCACGCGTTACGATTCCCAGTCATCCGGATGGATCTCGGAGCTCCCTCCGAAGATAAATACGTACGTTGTAGATAAAACGAGCGCCTAGATATTATGGTGATTATTCATATCTTATCTGGGGAAAATTCGATGATTATGTAGCTAATGCTTGGTAGGAACGAACTGGGGACCTACTATCATCGTTACAGCGTGTCGTCTTACTAACTTCTTAGCTTTGTCGTTTAATTTTAGTATCACAAAATGAAACGTTAGAGCTCCGAAGTTTTAAATACACTTTGTTTAAATCTATGATTTTTAGGCCCCGATTGACGTTATGAAAACCAGCGATGTCGCAACTATATCTCTCTCCTAATTTAAGAATTAGACTGTTGTCGGTGGAGCTGGTGAAGCTCCCTTCACTTGTTGCTGTCCTTATCCTTATCCTTGTCCTAGCTTATCCTTGGTCGATCCTTACCACGCCTTCCTTCTAGTTTACTTTCCATAATAGTTCTTATAAAGCAATCATGCCGTATAAGGTGACCAATGATTTTTCCTCGTCTGTTTTCTACATCTGGTACTACTTATCTCTTTTCGTTTACTCTTGTTTAGTATTAATAGTGATGTCAAGCTAGACTACTAAAGCGGCATTTTACACACACATACACATCACATTATAATTTAGTTGATTATTTATGGTATCTATATATTTTCCCCTCCATACTATTCTTTTTGGGATTGGTGTTGCTAAGTTGGCAACACAAGCACTTTTGGCGGAAACGAAAAAACGCGCGGTCGGCCGACAACAAGCTCGTAATAATAAATTCATGAAAGTGGTTCCTGATGCGGCAAAGGGGTAAGTTTAGGGTATAATTTTTCCCTGTATTTGTCTATTTATATAATTACACTCAATATCGGCGAATGACGAAATAATTAACATAAAATACAGTCCACTACTTGAGCGGCGTAGAAGGGAAACTCCGATGTTTTTAAACTAGGATTCCCCTACAACTCTTCTTTGCACCAACTTATCCTTTCCATCCTTCTCCAGCACCACATCACAAAAGCTTCATGCTCACTAAAATGCCTTTGCTTGCGACGGCGTCTGGATGACGGCTTGTCCACTTCCCTCTATGATGGTTGAGGAAATTAATGGCTGGCATTCACGTCATACTTCTGAACAGGTGCTTGTGGGGGCTAGTCATCTCAAGCTATGCATTTAGTTATAAGTAGAACTACTAGATTTTTAATTATGTTAATTTTATCGACATTTGTGAATTGAAACTGTGTCCATGAGCTTATGTTTCTTAAGCGATTTATTTTGTACTCTTAAAATTGTATAATATTTTTTTGAAAAGAGTAATTACTGAGTTTCTTGCCAGGTTCTTCTCAGTAAAAGCAACCTTCAGAACTTGGCGGTAGCATGTATAATCTTGTAAATTTCTGACGATTAAAGATATTTTTGACTAATCGAATAAAGATATTTTGACTTTGATTTTGACTTCCAATACTTCTCAATCCTTTAGAGTTAGCGTCCATGTCTCACACCATACAATGCAATACTCCATATGACAACCATTTAACAACTTAGTCGTTGACAATGTTCAGGTCGATCGTCGTCGCAACATTTCCTTTAATTTGAAGCCCTATCGAACTATGACGGATCTGACGAACTATTTCGGATCACGTGAATACCACAGAGTATTTAGCTTGAATGAATTTAATTGTTCAACGACATTTCGATAGTTCGAGAATGTATAATGTATTATAGATCTATATACGTCTCTCGACGTCGAGTGTCAGGTTCAAAGATACGATAGCTAACTTACGTATTATGTATCAATTTCCTTTGATTATTATGTTCTTTCAACCAAATCTTTTTACGAATTCTTGCTTTTCCAAAATAACATGAACCTTTTTACATAATTATACAACAATGTTTTACTAAAGTAATCTGAAACAACTGTCCGCGGCAGTGACGAACTCATTTTTGTTCTGTCGCGTACCACAGATAACGAATTTATGAATTGAAATACCATATAGGTGCGCGTTTTCTTGTGTTTGTCATAATTTTTTACTAGGTGTGCCTCGCGGTAACATCCGCGTGTACTTAAATTCATGGATGGCTTTTCTAGATGAATCCCTTATTCAGAAAAGTACTTACTCTTTGTAACATCAGTTCAACTACCCGTGAAAGCCCCGTTAAAATCTGCCTAGCCGTTTTAGACACAGAATAACAAAAAATAAATAAATAACAGACAGAGAATAATTTCATATACATTTAGTGAAAAGCTTTATATTTGGAATTACAAACAGACACTTCAATTTTATTTATCTGTATAGATTTTTCACTCAAATACGGTTTATACAAAGTAAGTTATAACAATTCATATTACTAGCTAAAGTAAGTAGTTATTAGTGATAATGTACAAGAGAAACTGGTATTAGTGGGATATTCGTAATCATATATATTTATTGCAATTTGTCAGTTTTATAATAGAACATAAATATAATTACATACGTAAATCTTTACAATTTTCTCGGTGGAAATTCACAGCTGTAATACTGGCAAACTGTAGGTATTACAAAAGATCGCAGCCAAATATAGTTTCTAGTACTCATCTTTTATCTTCAGATCTATGATAATTTTATGCAAAGATAAAAATAACTAAATTAAAAACGCTCTTAACTTTTTTATCCATATATTTTTTTGCAGAATCATTGAAAAAACCGAAACAACGTTATACTGTGTCAAATTGAACCTTATATGAGATTAGTGAAGGTCGTGGTTATATTAATATAAACTCTATCAAAGAGAAATAAAAAAAGATCCACCACGCCTCGGGGTTTTAGCAGTCGCCTGCTACGCAAGCGACGCAAGTTCGAATCCCAGCGGGGCCTGTACCAATGAGTTTTTCGAATACTTATGTGCAGTGATTTCACACCATGTGCTTTACGGTGAAGGAAAACATCGTGAGAAAACCTGCATATCTCAATGCAAAGAATGTGCTTGAGATTGCGATGGACTCAACCTCTATCACGTTGGCACTTAATCCCATTCGGTGAAATGTGGCTGTTGTTACAATACCTACGCTTACCCCTTCGGGACCCTTCTGGGATGGCGTGAGAATATGTTTATAAATAAAAAATAAGCATTTCACATAATTGTATCATTTGATTTTATTTTTTACATATAGACTGAGAAGGTACGAGTATTCGAATTATTCGAATATCCGCTCCATTACATTGTTCATTTGTCCATAAACAAAAATTGAATATTCGAATAATCCGGAAATGTATCGGAAGCACAAAAATATAAAATGTCACCATTTTTGCTCTGAATAATACGAACGTGATACCTACATTTTTAGCGCGTGACTTAAATTATTATTTGCAAGTGCTATATTGTTTGCTCGCGTTTAATTTGAAGTTAGATGTTATTGTAGATCTGGGGCCCAACCATGAGCTCTTATTGCAATGTTAGTTCAGATGTGTGACAGTGACAGACTTATACTCGTCAAATACATCTGTCACATAATAAAAGTAAGACTATCCAGGAAATAAGATATATAGGATATATGGCTAAAATAGGAGTGAATACAGATATGACGGCTGATAGAGAGAAATGGAAGAGAAGAACACCACAAATAACATGGGAAAAGGGCAGGAGGGTGATGATATCATGGAAATAAGAGGTTATGGTAAGGCCCCTGAGTATTTTGATTATGTCCATGCGATCCAAAGAAAACAGGTCTTGGGAAGTTAAGAAAATCTTTTAAGAAATTCAAAGTCGCGGTGTTTGAAAATAAAATAATGCTTAATAACTTGGTGCCAAATACAATTTTTTTTAATTTAAAGTAGCCTATATTATTTCTTGTGACAATGTCCCGTTAAAATCGATCCATCTGTCCAACCGGAACAAACAGACAGACAGATTTTTTAATTGGTTTTTTCTGTTCTGTACCTACGTTCATATGCATTTACTGAAAAACTGCTATTTAGTAATTACAAACAGACACCTCAATTTTATTTATCTGTGTGTATAGATTACTGAATAAACTGTAAATTATCACTTCAGTAAAAGTCATGGGTGTTAGAATAAAGTGGTGCCATTAGTTCAGCAGAGGCAAGTTGTAACAAGTACACGTAATGTTGGACGATATATAACACGGTAAACATTGTCGCGGTGACGGCAGGGTTGCCACTTGGATATGTATTTTATTAGTTTTGTGAGTTTCATACATACATATGCTCACGCCTGCATTCCCCGAAGGGGTAGGCAGAGGTGTTGTTATCACAACACCCACTTTTCACCGAATTTGATTAAATGCCAACGTAAATGGCGTAAAATACTCTCCGGGATTTTTTAATGATGATGAGAAATGGATATTACTACTTCGCATTTCTCCTATCTTTTGAACAAGACTTCTTTTACATGTACCGTATAATCCTTCCTTAATCAATATATATGTACACCTAACCAAAAACATATGCTCAAAATTTCATGTCTCTAGGACCAGCAGGATCAGTAGTATAACTATGTTACTCGCTGATGATGTTGCTATCCATTGCTTTAAGAATTTTTCAAATCAATAAATGGTACTAAAAACTAATTACAAGTAGAAAACTTGGCCCAAGTCGGTGTCTCTCGGGATCGTGCCAAGAAGGCTGGCAGTATTGCCACGTTGCTGCAGCTTCTCTGAGCGAAAAAAGCCCCAGCCCGCTTGTCACGAGAAGCTTCTACCAGACGACGTGCAACCTCTTTGAAAAGTATATTAGTATATTTTTTTCGTACTAGTCGGATGAAAGTGGAAAATAAAATTAAATACGTACCTAGCTTAGACAGTTTAGGCGGCCCTTAGTTTTAAGCGGTCGTTATTAAAACGAGCACAAGTCTGCAAAAATCTTTCGCTAATTATCTGAGTAATTGCGAGGTCTGTTCTTGTGGATAAAGGTTTTGCTGTTTATATTTAGCCAACACAACAACGCAATCCTGCTTATAATGCAATGTCTCGAAACTCTACACAAAAGTGCTTGACTAAGGCTTCGTTCATGCAATTTTTTTTGAAAACCTTTGACTTGAAAAAGAATATCCTGCAACTTTTCTCTTCTAGAGGGCCACATCAAATTGTATCTTATATCTTATACCTTTAAACGAGCAATTGTCATAAATACCTGTATAATATTTGAAATCTGAATCTCAGAAACTGCTCCAAATTTTTCATTTATAAGGGGTTACATCCTCAGAAAACATCGTTTTAACCATGTTTTCAAGCAATGAAAAATTGCTATAACTACAATAAGATGGTGAATTTCTCATCTGTCAAGTCGATAGCTCAGACGATTAGGCTATACTCCGGTTCGAGTTCAAATGACACTGGATCGTTTTCTTTTCCATCTTTTTCTGTTTCTTTTTAACTTGCTTTTTTATGAGAAAAGTCAAGTTTCTTTCTTTTGTGGGAAAAGTTTAGTTTTTGTGAGAAAAGAAATCAGATCAACCAGGTTCTATAAACTTATATAGCCTATAAGTGAGATAAGTAGCGGTCAATTACGACGTATCCAACGATACCTTAGGCAAAAAAATATTGGAGAGGAAACCCGTCCACAACATGGGATAATTACAGGAGGATGACGATGAGTGTATCATAATTAAATATTAAGCCAATACGTTGGGTATTAAGCAAGTCTGTTTATAAATTACACCTGAAAATTTCAGGGTAAAACCACGTTTTATTTATTCACCTAGTCTCTCAACTTTGCAAAATTTTATGACCCCAATTACTCAAGTTTATACGTTTATAATGAGGCAATTAAATAAATGCCCCCAATAAAAACAAAGTTGACTGACAGCCCTACCGCGATAAATGCGAGACACCGTTTAAGGACACAATTAAAATGGCACTCCTTGAGCATTATTTCACAGGTCATTATTCAAATAGGATGATGATACATGTACCGTCGCGAGTTATGAGCGCTCAGTGAAAATTGTGGGGATAAATCATGTATTGTATGGGCGCCGTAAAGACAGACTTCTGACTTAGAAAATTACTACAACGAACAGCGCAATAGGCGATCCTCTATCACATGGGACTGAATAGAATTGATGAAGTATGAGTGTACCTACTATACATACACACCTAACACATTTATATATCATCACAACATGAAAATAGGTGCAGTTGTTTGAAAGTGCTACGTACATATCGCATGCCCAGGACAACACCGCATTATGTCGAATTCGGGTTTTATAGTATATAAAGCAAATATATTTTTATTTTTAAATTGAAATTTACCAAAGAAAATGTATAAAGAGATGCATGAATGTGTATGAAGAGAAAGAAGTATGTAAGGATGGCATGTGGCAAATGGTGGTCTCTGCCTACCCCCATGGGATACAGGCGTGTGCATATGTATGTATGTTTTATTCAATCTGTGTGTGAATACAATATGCTTACACCTATTTTATATTCCCCGAAATGTATACCTATGTATTTGTGTACTTATTTTACACCCACATTTGGCCAGTTATGTTTAAGTCCCGCGTAATAGGTGACGAACCTGTTTCCAACCGGAGCTAATCCAGTCTCCGGGCTATTACTGGGAAATAATAACAGATGGAAAAAAAAACAATTTGGTCATTTCGGACTGCTGCTTTACGGGAGCATTAGTTGATAGTAAGAACACCCACAGCCTTAATCTGGTCCGTCCATCTCATTGGTGATCTGCCACGTGCCCTAGTACCCTCGAATGTACCCTGCACCACCAGACACTCTATGAATGCGCCTCCACGTCGCGACACATGTCCAAAGAAGTTGAGAATGCGAGATTGAACTGTGGACAGCTATTACCTACTGTTCGGGTTTTTAGCCTTAAGTTTGCTGGATTTCAGGTGAGATGTGCGGCAAGAAGAAATCCAGGACTTTGTAGTAAATTTGGTTTATTCCATACAGTTACAATTTAAAAAGCGTACATCGGATTCAGAGAGAGCGTTCCGTTGAGTTTTAATATCGAACTAGAGATCGAGTGGGGGGGGTCGCGTTCCAAAGCAGTGGCTTGCTTAATATGTAGCATAGGTTGAGTTCCGAGTTCGACGAAGTCTGAACATGCCCCCGGCCTTGGAATCACCAGCGGTGTCCAACTAATCATTCATCAAAAAGCGGACATATCTTGGAGAATGCGCGTCTGATTTTGCCTGATGATGTCTGTATATCAGCAACTCTGGCAATCCCATCTCTTCCAGGAATCGTAGACAGAATACGACCAAGGCTCCATTTCAGAGGTGGAGAGTTATCTTCTTTTATGACGACCAAGGTGTTCGGTTGAAGATCAGGTGCCGTTGTCCTCCATTTTGTTCGAATTTGCATCTCTGAAATGTACTCCTTGCTCCACCGATTCCAAAAGTGTTGGCGAATCTGCTCTAGCCTTTGGTAGCGTGTGAGACGATGCGTAGAAATGTCACCCAGGTCCTGGGTAGCGGGCGCTGTTAGGAGTCGACCAACCAAAAAATGAGCGGGACACAAGGGAAGAAGGTCATTAGGATCGGTGGACATAGGGCTCATAGGACGGGAATTTAGAATGGCTTCAATCTGTGACAATACAGTGCTCATTTCCTCAAAGGTCAGGTGTGCGTTACCAACTACGCGCAACAAATGGTGCTTGCACGACTTCACCCCGGCTTCCCACAATCCACCAAAATGAGGCGCGTAAGGCGGAATGAAAGAAAATTTTATGTCTTGATTGCATGTGTATTCTACAATATCTTTAGAACAATTAGATAGAAATTTTGAAAATTCATTAGCTACACCTACAAAGTTCCTACCGTTATCTGATATGATTTCAAAGGGCTTGCCACGTCGAGAAATAAATCTCTTCAACGCAAGTAGATAAGCATCCGAAGACAGGTCACTAACAAGCTCCAAATGTACTGCGCGAGTTACAAAACACACAAACATACAGATGTAACTTTTTACGAGTTGCGAGCCTCTGCCCTTTCGGTTCAATGTGAGCAGCGGCCCAGCGTAGTCTACACCACATCGCGTAAATGGATAACTTGGAGTAATTCGCCCCTGCGGTAAGTTACCCATTAGAGGTGATAAGGTTTTGCCTCTCAATCGTATACAAGTAACACAGTCATGTACAGTACGCTTGGACAGGTTTCTCCCGCCTATCGGCCAGTAAGACTCGCGGATGTTATACAAAAGCGCCTGAGCGGCGGCATGGTGCAGTCGCTTGTGTTCGTAGCGAAATAATAATTGGGAATATTTATGCTTCGATGATAACAAACATGGATGTTTTTTATCGTATGGAAAACTAGGTGAATATTTAATTCTTCCACCAACGCGTAAAATTCCGTTACTGTCCATAAACAGATTCAATTTATTTAAATTATGTTTACTCGGCAACGAATGATTATCGCCTAAACGTCTATATTCGTCGGGAAAAGATTCCAGCTGTGACAACTTTACTAGCGTTGCATTTGCATTGTTTAGCTCGTCAACAGTCAGTTCAGCCCGGCGACTATTATTTCTATTGCGTGCGTTGTAAATGAAACGTAACACATATGCACACGTGCGTTTCATACGGTTATACTGAGAGAATCGTTCAAAGGGGAATAATGCATTTTCTGTGGTAGCTAGAAAAGTGTGTGCAGTGTTGTGCTTAATTTCTGGTAAAGATAATTGACTTAAATCAGGCCTAGCTTGACTGCAGTCATACTCAGGGTCTTGTAAGAATGATGGGCCTCTCCACCATACTTCAGAATACTGAAGGTCCTCCAACCCTATTCCACGTGATACCAGATCAGCTGGGTTGTTTTTTCCGCTTACGTGACACCACGGAAGATCCTTTGTTGTCTCGTGTATTTCAGCTGTTCTGTTTTGTACAAAAGTTTTCAACTGGTTTGGGGCCATGCGTAACCATCCCAGTACAATAGTGGAGTCACACCAAAACACTATTCTGTCAAATGACTGATGAACTGAATCGCGAACCCTCTTGTATAACCTGGTGCCTAGGAGGGCCCCACATAGTTCCAACCTGGGAATGCTCACTGGATTTAATGGAGCAACCTTGCTCTTAGAACAGAACAATTTAACCAGTACCGATGAGTCGTGATTGACTGTGCGTACATAGATACATGCTCCGTACGCGG
Organism: Watsonalla binaria; assembly: GCA_929442735.1. Taxonomy (NCBI): domain Eukaryota; kingdom Metazoa; phylum Arthropoda; class Insecta; order Lepidoptera; family Drepanidae; genus Watsonalla; species Watsonalla binaria. Next base: position 517,798 of record OV838930.1, read on the forward strand.
ATTCGGAGGCATCAGTAAAGGTATGTAATTCGATGCGAGCAGGAGTGTTACCGATTATATGCCGTGGTATGCGTATAATGTTGAGGCAGGACAGAGAGTCTGCGAATCGGTACCATCCTTTTGTAACGTCACTAGGAACTTCATCATCCCAGCCCAGTTTCAACAACCACAGTCTTTGTAACATGATTTTTGCTACAATAATCATGGGGCTTAACAGTCCCAGTGGGTCGAATATTTGTGACACAATGGAAAGAATGTAACGTTTGGTAATAGTAGGATTACTGGATTGAAATTGTGTATTATAATGAAGTTCATCAGTTGAATTGAACCAACCAATCCCTAAAGTTTTAGAATTTACGTTGTCGCCTAGTGATAATTCCTTCGACAAATCAGGTGCATTACTTTCAGGGTGTTCCAAGTCAAAATTAAACATCCATTTCCTGAGAGAAAAGCAACCAGTTTGTAATGTTTGTGCTACGGCCTGACAATTCTTTATCAGCGTTTCTTTGCAATCATTCGACGTGATCATGTCGTCAACGTAGAAATCTTCATTTATAATTCTTTTGACGTCAGGATCCGTGGACTCTGCTGCTAACTGTTTCAGACATCTACAGCTTAAAAAAGGAGCAGAAGCGGTCCCATATGTGACAGTGTTAAGTCGATAAACATCTACAGGTTCCGACGGATCGTCACGCCAAAGAATCAGTTGGAGATTACGGTCGTCCTCGTGAACTAAACACTGCCGGTACATTTTCTCGATGTCCGCGCAAGCTGTGTATTTTGATAGACGAAACCTTAGGAGTATAGCCATAAGGTCGCCTTGTATAGGTGAGCCTACCATTTGCAAGTCGTTCAACGAGACATTCGTACTTGACAAAGCGCTGCCGTCAAACACGACCCGTAGCTTGGTGGTGGTACTATGCTCACGCAGGACACCATGATGCGGCAGTACGTAGTGAGACGCACCACACTCCTCAACGCGGCTCATGTGACCTAATCTTTTATATTCCTGAATGAACTCGGTGTATAATTTTCTATATATTGGATCACGTTTTAGGCGCCTTTCAAGAGCATGAAATCGTCGTAAAGCTTGTGCGTAAGTATTACCTAATGTTTTAGGGGATTTTTTGAGTGGGATGCGAACACAGAAGCGTCCGTCACTATTGCGTGTGGTAGTAGTGACAAAATGTTGTTCACATTCCCGTTCTTCATCGGTGCGCGTATCGCGACATGGAGGCAACTCCTCCAGCTCCCAGAATTGTCGTAATTGTGTGTCAATTGACTGAGAAAAGTTACACTGTATTTGCTTACCTTGTTGCGGAACAGTACAAAGACTTCCCGACAAAATGTATCCCAGTTGTGTGTCAACTAATATAGGCCCGTTAGGCAACCGTAACTTATCGGTTTTAATTAAATCCCAGAATTTATCTGCGCCAATAAGTAGTTCTATATTCTGAGACATGTAAAACTTAGGATCTGCCAGTACAATATGTTCGGGTATCATTGATTTTAATTGTGCGTATTGTAACGGCATTGCCGGCAATGTCGACGTAATGCTAGGTAAAACAAAACATTGTAGATGCGTAGTATATGTGTTGGTGCGCGATTTAATCTCGACATCACATATAAGCGTCGATTTAGTGACCGAGTTACCAACACCTATAACTTCATGAGTGGACTGTATTGTAGGCGCGAGTAGTAAATCGCATAGGGATTTTGTTATAAAACATCGCTGACTACCACTATCTAAGAGTGCGCGTGTTAAATGATACTTGTTATATTTGTCAGCGATGTAGACTAAAGCGGTCGATAATAGAACCGGTTTAACAGCTGATTGAGAGCAATGCACATTATTAACATGTATCGTGGGGATATGCATAGAATAGGCGCAGGACGAGAGCGGTGCGGCGGCCGAGGGAGGGTGCAGCGTCTCAGTGGTGGTGGACGCTGGCTCTCCGCTTGCAGTCGTATGGACTGAATGCAGTGGGATGGTTCGATGCACGTTATTCGAGCTATTATCGTTATCAGTGGGATGAATTAGGGTATTGTGTTTTTTGTTGCACAGCCTGCATGGGCCTAGCTTGCAATCCTTTAGTGCGTGGTCCGCCCGTAAGCAATTAATGCATAGCTTCCTATCGCTTATAAAATTAAGTTTAGATTCTAGCGAGTAATCGAGAAATTTCTGACAAGAATATAGCGGATGGTCTGTGTTACATAGTAAACAAAGTTTCTTAGTGATATTGCGGTGTTGACGTGCTAGTGGCTTATTGGTGGAAACATTGCAGTGAACCTTTGTAGCCGTAGGTTGGAATTGTGCGGTGTGTTTTTTATTATTATCGAAACTACCCTTGCTATGAGATAATTGCAATGATTCCAACATATCGGCCCGGTCTTTTAGGAATTTGAATAGGTCATTTAGCTTAGGCTGCGTCACAGAATCACGGTTTCTGGAGAACATAGTGCCCTTAATTTGTTCCCATTCGCGTTCGGTTGTGGGATCCAATTTTGAAACTACTAGAAAGATGATTAGTGTATCCCATGAATCAGTAGGCTCCCCTAGGATTTTGAGGGCGCGTAAATTCTTAAGCACAGTATCTATTAGCTTCCTAATTAGAACCGGAGACTCCCTGTTTACACTGGGCATGGTGAATAGGGATTTTACATGATTGTGCACTAACAATCTACAGTTATTGTACCGATTGAGAAGCAACTCCCAGGCTACAATATAGTTGTCACTAGAAAACTCCACCGAATCAATTACGAGTTCTGCGGTACCCTTGAGTGATGATTTTAAGTAGTGGAATTTTTCTATAGGACTGAGTTCAATAGAATTATGCACTAACGATAGAAAAGTGTCTCTAAACTCTAACCACTGCTCGTATGAACCGTCAAACGTGGGCATCACAATGCTAGGTAATTTTATTGAGTTTCTTGTGTGAGTACATTTGGTAGAACTATTATTAGTGACCTGATTTTTATTCAAAATAAATTCCGCCTGCGACATGACACTGTAGTAACAGTCTTCGAATGACTCTCTTTGAACCAACTGCTCATCTACGTCTGAGACTTCTGCTTCGAGTTTTGTCTGTAGCTCATTGAACTCACGAAACAATGAAGTGGCTCCCTGTATGCGTAATTTAAGGTCGATTGATCTCTGACCATCTAAAACTACACTTTGAACAGTAGATAGGTAATTAGCAAACTTTGTTAATCTACCCTTGACAATACCTCGCTTTTTCACTAATTCCTTTATTAAATTTGTATTTTCACTAGAAATAGGTCTATAGGGGGATTTATCTCGAGATTCTACACTCATTTTGATGGATAGAGAAACTTAATGGGTACTCACGTTTGAATTTAACGGCGCTTTCGCCTGGCTGGTTCCAGGACCGGGTTGGTAACGCACAGTTGGCAGATGCTAGTTGTAACTGAAATAGATATGAAGACACGGTATTACACAGAGGAAGTGGAGAGGTGGCAGGAATAGACAGGATGGCTGGCCGTACCTGTTATGCGCGTTTTCAGATTCGTCAGCTCGACTACTCCCACCATTTGCGTGTGTTCTGGATGAACTTCAACCTCCCCTTGTCTTCCTGTCTGTATAAGCTGCTGGTACCTCTTCGACGAAGTTCCAAAACTGTGCCGGCTCCAATGGTCTGCGCTGGTTTGCGTTTTCTTGTATCCGGCTCGAAGGACCAATTTTATGTTCGGGTTTTTAGCCTTAAGTTTGCTGGATTTCAGGTGAGATGTGCGGCAAGAAGAAATCCAGGACTTTGTAGTAAATTTGGTTTATTCCATACAGTTACAATTTAAAAAGCGTACATCGGATTCAGAGAGAGCGTTCCGTTGAGTTTTAATATCGAACTAGAGATCGAGTGGGGGGGGGTCGCGTTCCAAAGCAGTGGCTTGCTTAATATGTAGCATAGGTTGAGTTCCGAGTTCGACGAAGTCTGAACACCTACCTACATAAATTTGTATACGCAATCATTATAATCATCTCCCTGGCCTTATCCCATACACTGTTGGGGTCAGCACTTGATTCAACCCGATGTAGCTGATCACTTGATTTTTATACGAAGCGACTGCCATCTGACCTTCGCAACCCCTTTAACAAGGAAAATAATCTGGGTTAAACCAGTTGCCAGACTATTTTAGACCTCCGACTGACTGACTACAATTTATATACGCAATATATGTAGGTAAAGCGACTGCGTCTGCGAAGGAATGGACTAATATTTATATATTCGGCAATTCACACAATACCTTTATGAATTTAGCCTGTGTTGTGTAAGTTTAATTGTAAAAATTAATTAAAATCCATTCAGAAGTTCTTACGTGAAAGAGTTACGAATGTACATGCACATTACATTACATTTATACATGTATACATAAAATCTTTCGTGTTTATAATATTAGTAGAAAGTAAATTAATGAATGCAGTGATTTTACACCACGTGTTTTACGGTGAATGAAAACATCGTGAGGAAACCTGCATACGTCCGAGAAGTAATTCAAAGACGTATGTATAGTGCCTGAGACGGCGATGGACTCACCCTCTGTCACGTTGGCACTTAATCATCTTCGGTAAAAAGTGGGTGTTGTGATTACAACACCTCTGCCTACTCCTTAGGGGAATACAGGCGTGAGCATATGTATGTATGTAAATTACTGATTCAACGGCTATCTTTCTCGCTAGTAGTCCTATGAAAGTGAATGCTACTAGAAGTAGACTACGAAAAGTGAAGACGTTACGACGGTTTAGAGATAACTTTATATAGCCGTCCAACGTACGAGTGCGCTTTTAAGCAATAATTCTTTACGAGGTGATTAAATTTATGACCCTGACGTCACGGGGTCACGGGGGTCAAACCAGTCCCGGAAGGGCCGAGATTTCATAAAATTGAAATGAAAAGCTTATTGAAACAGATCCTTTTAAAATGATCCTAGGGGAGTCCTGTTTATGTTCCTTTTATTAAAGTTATCAATGCGATGAAATATTGGCTTAGTTCGTCGTGTTATTTACGAGATTACAGGTAAGGGAATTTAAATGAGCTCGCTTTTGATCAGAGAGATGCCGTTTATTTGTTTTGTGTAAATCAGTGGGTTTTGATCATAACCCCCTTCATTATCATCGAGAGCTCGTATTTTGGCAGATTATATGAAGACATGTATTTAAAAAAAAAACAATATCTAAGAGACAAAGAGACATTTTTTATTTTAGTTATTTATTTATTTATAAACCTTACATCTACCATTACAGACTTATAATCTAATGCGGTAGTGTGACAATTTTATAAATCTAATAATACCTATTACATAATATCAACTCTAAAATAAGGCAAGTTATACTACTCAAATCATGCTATAAACTGTTATGAAGTTATATTTTGACAGAGTTATAATAACAAACTAGCTGTGCCCGGCATACGTTGTATTGCCATTTTTTTTTGAGGTGGACTACCCCTAACATTTAGGGGGATGAAAAATAGATGTTGGCTGATTCTCATAGATACCGGATAAGCACAAAAAATTTTCGTCAAAATCGGTCAAGCCGTTTCGGAGGAGTATGGCAACGAAAACTGTGACACGAGAATTTTATATATTAGATTAATTTTAAAATGACCTTTGCAATTTCACCCAAGTTGTTGGAAAATATGTGTTCGGTATGTGTATGTGTATTCGGTCGTAGGTGTCGTTGACTAAGCGTGACGCGCGGTTGAGAGGTCCTTTAGCCAACACATACAATTCTATGTCCTATTCCTGGTTTAAGCTACCTCCCCACCAATTTTCAGCAAAATCGGTTGACGACTTTCTTTTATATATGTATATGAGATAAGTAGTAAGATTTAGCTATTTGCCAGTGAAAGTCCCGTTAGTATCGGTCCAGCCGATTCGGAGATTAGCCGGAGCAAACAGACAGACAGAGAAAAAGTTTTTATATGAGTATTTTCATATGCATTTAGTGAAAAGCTGTTAATTTGTAATTACAAAGAGACACTTAGATGTTATTTATCTGTATAGATTTTTATTTGTTGGATGGAGTTCTTGTTGTTAAATTCGAATGCGATGGCGAGCAAGGTACCCTCAATATTATTCGAAGAGCCCTGTAAATCCCTTGCGAGATAAACAGCTAAGCAAAGTAGATAAAACTCCCATCCTACGAGGCATTAACTGGAGTATATTTTATCTTACCAGATATCTGCGTTGGATCAGTTATTTTTGGACTTTCCTTTCGTTTGCAGTTTTATTTCTGAATTATCTCTGTTACTATTTGTTTTGGTATTTATTAGCTGTGGTGGGTGCGGGGTTTGAGCAGTTGCCTCCAATGCCAATGAGTTTTTCTAAAAAACACTTATGTTGCAGTGATTTCACACCACGTGGTTTACACTGAAGGATAACATCATGAGGAAACCTGCATATATCTGAGAAGTAATTCAAAGGCGTATGTATAGTGCCTGAGACGGCGATGGAGTTACCATAGATCACGTTGGCACTTAAACATCTTTGATGAGGCTGTTGTTGTTACAACACCTCTGCCTACCCCTTTCGGGAATACAGACGTGATCATATGTGTGTATCTATACTGAAAACTACGCGATATTGATCCAACCTTTTTACACAAATTTTACATCAATGTTTTTAAAATTAAATTATTATTTGAAAATTTTTTAATTGAAATTTATAAGTGAAAATCACAGAGTTAACCGAAATGGGTATAAAGTAAATCAATTTACAATATCCAAAGTAAAGTTACAACTTTACTTTAGACCAACCAATCTCCCAAATCTACCGAAAGTTGGCGAAAGTGGCAACAATATGATAATTCTACCCAAATGGTACAGTTTAAATAGAAGCTTTACTAGCAGTTAGGAATCTAGGAAGAAATCGTTCAAAACGACACACCCACACATACTTACTTCATACTAAAAATAATTGGAATATTGAGCAGAATTTGAGCAGTCGCCTGCTATAAGCTACGCAAGTATAAATCCTAGCAGGGCCTGTACCAATGAGTTTAAAAAAAAAAAAAAACTTATCTGCAGTGATTACACGCAACGTACTTTACGGTGAAGGAAAACATGGTGAGGAAACCTGCATATCACTGAGAAGTAATTCAAAAACGTATGTATAGTGCCTGAGACGACGATGGACTCACCCTCTGTCACGTTGGCAATTAACCATATTCGCTGAAAAGTGGGTGTTGTAACCTCTGCCTACAACAACTCTGCCTAACAAAAGAGTATATTTTAAAATTATGAAGATTGACTACCGTAACGCAATAGAGCAAACGTTCCTATGCCAAAAAATAGGCCTGGTTTCCTTACTGCTTATAAAGCCTATATTGTGTACTGTGTAAATGGTACAGTATCGGGGAATCGATCGACTTTTGAATATTAAACGTCATGTTGATTTGTTGAACGACATAATTCCTTTCATGAATTATTTAACGATCTTTCACAAAGGCTGTAGGCGGTATGCAACAGACGGATTACAGCCTACTTATATAAAGTTATTATATTTTACCTCGTTAGTCTAGTGGTCGCAAGCGTTTCATGGAACGCGAGGTCCTTGGTTCGATCCCCGGGTAGGGCAAAGTGCACTCTTACTCAAATTACAGTACCCAATGATGGTCCTGTTTTTCTACTATTCTTAGAGCTTATTAGTATATATTAAAATGAAAGTTATTATCAATCAGTTTGGGCCCTGATAAGGCAATTATGAATAACAATGAATTGATCACTGGTTCGGAAACTAGCCCTCTGAGAAGAACCCGCAAGAAACTCGGCTGGCACCATGTACATTTCATGACATAGTAAATAATGATTTATTATTTATAATTTATTTATTTATTTATTATTAGGTCATGTCAAGCTACGCATTTAATTATAAGTAGATGTACTAGATTTTTAGTTATGTTCAATTTTATCGACATTTGTGCATTGGAACATTGTCCATGAGCTTACGTTTCTTAAATTATTTATTTTGTATTCTTTAAATTGTATAATATTTTTGAAAACATTAATTACTGAGTTTCTTGCCAGGTTCTTCTCAGTAAAAGCAACCTTCCGAACCTGGCGGTAGCATGTATAATCCTGTATAATTTACTTTGTAAAAAGTCTAATCGAATAAAGATACTTTTGACTTTGACTTTGATTACAACAAAATTAATATAAAAATTGTAGCAGCATGTATGTGTAAAAAAATAATAATTATATATTAAAGACAATACCAAATAATTGACATACTATATAATTGCCACGAGCTACTTGTTCAGAGTTTTAATTCCATATGTCTTTATTTATGTAATCCAAAATTTTATAATAAGCTTTCTTTATTAGTACAGTTTTAACATGTGACTTAAATTTATTATAATTTAACGCGTTTATCGACTGTGGGATTTTATTGTAGAAACGAACACAGAGGCCTTACCATAAGCTCTTATTGCCATGATAGTTTTACTCTTATTATGAGACATATGTATTTGACGTTCATACATCTGTCACTGTCACACAGCTGTAATAACATTGCAATAAGAGTTCAAAAAACTTATGTACAGTGATTTCACATCACGTGCTTTACGGTGAAGGAAAACATCGTGAGGAAACCTGCATATGTCGGAGACGTAATTTAATGACGTATGTAAAGTGTCTGAGATGGCGATGGACTCACCATTTGTCACGTTGGCACTTAATCATCTTCGGTGAAAAGTGGGTTTTGTGATTACAACACCTCTGCCTACCCCTTCGGGGAATATAGGCGTGAGCATATGAATGTATGTAAGAGTTAATGGCCAGGACCCAGCTCCCATGTTGTATGTAACGCTTGTATGTCACCAAGAAAAAACCGGGCAAAGCTTGGACATCCAGGCACTAAATATGTATTATTCACATTCGAATATTCACTTCTCGTACATTCAAATATAATCCTAAAACTAAAGAAAGAAGCCGAACGCAAAGCAACCCTAATAGATTTCTTTTGCAAGAAGGTATTTTATCCGGTAACTTTTCCTAACGGCTTATGTTAAAAACTAAAAACAATAGTTAGTAAGAGTTACCAAGAGTTAAAAAGTTGCCAAGTTGCGAGAGAGTTGCGTGCTTAACAGTGATTTAAGTAATTATCCGCTAGTTTAAACGTCATTTTACTTATAAAAACATTTTGTATCTTTATCTGGATGGGCGACGTGGTGGCCTATGAGTTTGAGCAGTCACTTGCTACGCGACGCAAGTTCAATTCCAACCGTTTTCGCTAATAAGTTTTTCTCAAAACTTATGTACAGACATTTCACACCACGTGTTTTACGGTGAAGGAAAACATCGTGAGGAAACCTGCATATGTCTGAGAAGTAATTCAAAGATGTCACGTTGGCACTTAATCATATTCGGTGAAATGTAAGTTTTGTTGTTACAACACCTCTGCTTACCCCTTCGGGGACCCTTCTTGGATGGTGTGAGCATATTTATTTTATCTGGACGAAGTACAATCATTAAACATTTCGACCGTTCCAGAGTTGGTGAAGCACAAAAACTTCTAACTAGATATAGATTCTAATTTTTATTCGCCTGTCTCTTAACTGTTCAGTATTAATAAAATCTTAAAACGTACTAGCTTTGCCTCGCGTTTTCACCTGCGTAAACTTTATTTTAATTTACGGGTGACTTTATTCGCGTAGCCCATTTTTTCTGAAGATGAATACCCCTATTACCCAAAACAAACAGACAGACGGAGATTTATTTTATGTGAGTACTGAATAAACATTCTGATGCATTTAGCAAAATCAGACCTCTAATTTTATTTATCTGTAGGCATAGATGTGTGCTGTATGCTAATTCTCAATCTCACTCATTTAAAAGTGTAAGGTATTTCGTGGACCTGTTTTTATATATCGAGCAATTTTATTTGTGGAGTTGGTGACGTTATTATGCAGGGTGTGGTTTTTGACGGCAATATTTTAAGCGAGCATCTTACCACCTGTGTAAAAACCACATGAAAACAGATGCTCAGAACTTTACGTATAAATCTGTTGTGATTTACAGGTAAACTTGTAAATACACTCGTAGATACACCGCTTTGCTTTGAGGAAGTTGGGAACTAAGTATATTTATGTCTTTGTTAAGCTTCATGTGGTTGAATTTTACGTGTGGTTGATTATTTTTAATCTATATTAATATAGAGCCGTGGTGGCCTCGGGGTTTGAGCAGTCGCCTGCTACGCAAGCGACGTAAGTTCAAATCACAGCGGGGCATGTACCAATGAGTTTTTCTAATAAACTTATGCACAGTGATTTCACACCACGTGCTTTACGGTGAAGGAAAACATCGTGAGGAAACCTGCATATTTCTGAGAAGTAATTCAAAGACTTATGTATTGTGCCTGAGACGGCGATAGACTCGTCATCTGTCACGTTGGCACTTAATCAAATTCGGTGAAAAGTGGGTGTTGTGATATCAACACCTCTGCCTACCCCTTCGGGGAATATAGGCGTGAGCATATGAGCATATTATGTATATTAATATAAAGCTGTAGAGCTTGAATGTTTGTTTGCTTGAACGTGCTTATCTCAAGAACTACTTGTCCGTTTTGGAAAATTATTTCAGGGTCAAGTGAACCTATTCACCTATATATAGGCTATATATCAAAGTAAACGTTAGCCCAAAGTAACTATTGCAGAAAAAGTCAGGGGCAGAAGCTAGTATCGAGATGATATTCAACTCAAGCGGAGGTATTTTCAATATAACAAACCTTTATGTGAATACATGAGCAAAAGTCAGTCGCAAATTATATAAATTACAGTCAACATGAAATGAATGAAGTACAAAATAACAGAACGTCCTCTTCTTTTGATGACGGTTGAAAATAGTACGAAACGAACTCGCTTTGCGAAACTATTAAAAAAAAAATTCAAATTGGGAATCGACGGCGGACAGTTCAAAGGTGTGACGCGGTGTGAACCAGACACGTGCCGTCAGGTGACATCACTCTTGCGGCGACTGTTTTTTTTTCTCCTACCCTCGTATAAAATGGTAATTTTGCAGCGTGGAAAATGTTCCGTGCTTGCATTTTCACCGAGAGAGCATGGTTTATGATGTACTTATGTACACATACATACATATGCTCACGCCTGTATTCCCCGAAGGGGTAGGCAGAGGTGCTATAATCACAACACCCACTTTTCACCGAAGATGATTAAGTGCCAACGTGACAGATGGTGGGTCCATCGCCGTCTCAGACACTTTACATACGTCATTGAATTACTTCTCAGAAATATGCAGGTTACCCCACGATGTTTTCCTTCACAGTAAAGCACGTGGTGTGAAATCACTGTACATAAGTTTTTTAGAAAAACTCATTGGTACAGGCCCCGCTGGGATTTGAACTTGCGTCGCTTGCGTAGCATGCGACTGCTCAAACCTCTAGGCCACCGCGGCTCTTAAATATTGTGTTTCTAGCAATTTAAGGTTTCACATATCAGTTGATTATAATTAGAAAATACCGTAGCTCCGTTAATTAATAACTTACCTTAATATTATAATCTGTGAGTTCTATTTCCATCCGCGTATAATTATCGCGCATATTAGTTTGAAAGTTTACAAACTAATGCCTGGTGGTGAGGCAATATTCCACGTTCTGGAGTTAGTGGGAGCCGTAAAGCTGGTAAGAATTTACGGTATTATACTCAGGTAATATATCACATCTTTGTATCTATCTATACAGATAAATAAAATTGCAGTGTCTGTTTTTACACTAGATGAGAACAAACAGACGGGCAGGGAATTAAAATTTAAATTGTTATTTTATGTAAGCCATCATCTCCCTGGCCTTATCCCATACATTGTTGGGTCGGCACTTGATTCAACCCGATGTGGCTGACCACTTGATTTTTATACGAAGCGATCGCCATCTGAGCTTCGCAGCCCCTTCAAAGAGGAAAATCTGTGATCTGGGTTAAACCAATTGTCAGACTATTTTAGCCCTCCCAATGACCTGTATCGATTGCTAAAGATGTTAAATTGGCAACCGGGACCGACGGCTAAACGTGCTCTCCGAAGCACGGAGGGAACTCGGGCGGTCACCCATCCAAATACTGACTAGGGAATGACACGCGCAATAGCAACTGTGTCACGAGCTCCTCCATGCTATTTTATGTAAGTACCGTATACATTTCTATAGATTTAAATTTTATTTATCTGTACAGATTTATTTTACATAAACAATTCATACAATAGAATATTAATACCTACCCAAGCCTCCATTTCTACAGAACATTAAACGTAATTTTCATTCCAATTTTGGTTTCACCAAATATCAACGTACCCACTAATATGATGGATCGATGCCTCCCGTATTGAATGATCACCTTCTCCCCAAACAACTTGACGAGCCATTACCAATCTTTACACCCTAGGAACAAAGATAACTGTCGCTTGTCGCATTACGAATGGAATCCTTAAATTAATTATTACTGTCGCGCACAAATAAATTGGCAGATCCTTATGATAAATTTATGTCAGAGTACGTATTGAGTAAATAACAATACTAAATGTGAAATAAATTTAAAGGGATGAATCAGGTGCCGTTCACATTTCAAAGCTCGAATAAAGCCAGTCAAATAATAAGTATTGTGTAGGGGTATATGGAACCCTATGCTAATTGCTGGAGAGATGCCAATCGCCCGAAGCAGTCGCGACTAATACAAGGGTCTTGTCATACATCTACGTAGAACACTATAGCACGGTACCTATCTATACTAATATTATAATATGAAAATGAAAGTTATTTATCCAGTTCAGGCCCCGGTAAGGCATTTACGAAAGTCGAGGAATTTACCACCGGTTCGGAAACTAACCTTCTGAGAAGAACCGGCAAGAAACTCAGCTGGCATCATGCACATTTCATTACATAGTAAGATAATAAGGTTTATATGTATGCTTATAACGAATTGGCTCAAAAAGTAATGGACCGATTTAAAAAAAATCATTCCCCCTTTGAATGCTACATTATTATTGATTAATATAGGCTTTATTATATCCCCGTGCTCGCACGAGAACGGGAACTACTCGGGTGAAACCGCGTGACTTCCGCTAGTTATCAATACAGATAAATAAAATTGAAATGTCTGTTCGTAATTACGAATTAGCATAATCGGTACCTACTGACATAATTTTTTTTTTCTGTCTATCCGTTGGTTCTGGGCAAAAGCACGGGTCGCTATAATGTAATATTCTGGCTGTGCCCTGCGGTTTCACCTATGGACACTTTTGGAAATAAATATAGCTTATGTTACTCCTTGTATCACCAGCTATATGCCAGTGAAAGTCCCGTTAGAGATAATCCGGAACAAACAGACATACAAGGAGACAGGCAACCAGATAAAATGTTTAAAAATAGTTTTTTTTCGTTTCGTTACCGTACATATTTTCATATGCATTTAGTGAAAAGCTGTTATTTTGGAATTACAAACAGACACTTCAATGTTAATTATCTGTATAGATGTATATATATGTGTGCATGTCCGACTCACACTTGTCCGGTTTTTAATTAATTGTGCTGTAACATTTTACACATTCTATATGTAAATAAAATTATGCTCAACAAAGTTACTTCTGGGAAGAAATATAATATAAATCCATACTTGATTAGCTCTATATTGGAAAATAAGTATACCACTCACGGTAATAAGCGGTTACCGTTGCCTTGACGCTAGTTTAACCACCGCCCTGATTTTTTTCACATGTCTGTCTTATACAGCGTGTCCTGAACCCTTTTATATGAATTCTCGCCGTACAATACGCCCAAAAGTGCTATAATTATTTCATTTACAATTTCAATATTTTATTTATCACTAGCTGTGCCTCGCGGTTTCACCCGCGTAGACGAAATTTCATTTGAACAGACACTTCAACTTTATTAATCTGTATGTATGTATGTGGAATTGATGAAATGAGTTTGTATGCGATAATGAAAGGCAATGTTTAACAAGTTAAAAATGGAAGTTGAAAGTAAAAAAGAAATGAGGAATGACAGATAAGAAAGACGAGGGAAGACGTGAACGATGAAAAACAGGAGTAGTATTTTATTTTTATCTTATTGTGTTGTAAAGAAGACGAAAAGACGAAGTAAATATATTGAAACGCTTATTATATTACTTTTATTTTATCCAAAAATAAATACGCCAAACTATATGTATATATGGATCACCATCATCCTCTTGTCCTTATCCCATGTTATTAGTTGTCGGCGCAATGTGTTCTTCTCTTCCATTTCTCTCTATCAGCCGTAATATCTGTATTCACTCCCTTAGCCATATCATCATAACCCTCCTGTCCTTATCCCATGTTATTTGTGGTAAGCGCAATATGTTCTTCTCTTCCATTTCTCTCTGTCAGCCGTCATATCTGTATTCACTCCTATTTTAGCCATATCATCTTTCACATAATCCATCCACCGTTTCTTAGGTCTTCCCCTTGTAAATACACATTCATTATTTCGGATTCGCCGGGAACAACATTTTGAAGCGTCTGGGTATAGGCCAAAATTAGGTCACTCAGATGGTCCCCTGTGTGATCTATCACCTGAAGGTGAGCCCTTAGACTGGCTGATATGATCTGGACATGTGTAGCCTGGATAAATGGAAGGTCGCCTTATCTGTACGATTTGGCTACATGAGGATCAAATCTCACCCATTTTTCTACTAGACATAAGGTATATTTTACCTTGCCTATAATTTGCATGACGATGTAAAACGAATTTTGAAATGATGTGCGAAGTGGATCGCGGCATATATTTGCAAATTCTTTCGAGTCTATTAATATGGAGAATTGTGATAACATATTGCATAGCAGTCGCCTGCTACGCAAACGAAGCAAGTTCGAATCCCAGCAGGGCTTGTACCAATGAGTTTTTCTAAAAAACTTATATACAGTGATTTCACACCACGTGCTTTACGGTGAAGGAAAACATCGTGAGGAAACCTGCATATGTCCGAGTGTTGTTATTGCCACAAGCCTGTGTTTTTATGTATGTATTCCGCCTTGATGGTCACAAGCGATACTGCTGAAAGTGAGGTCGTAGGTTGGATTCCTGGGTCGCGGAAAATGTAACTGGATTTTTTAATTTGATAAAACAAGTTTAGTAGCAACCCCGTGACTACACAGCCCGGTAAACGTCAGTAGGTTAGCTATATGCTTTTATTCGAGACTTTAACATTACTGGCTACATGTACTCTGGGTTCTACTCTTTCGAAGAATACAAATATATTATCTATGTATGTATGTTGATAGCAAATTTTCAGCTATCTTGAGTGGTAGGTTACTCCCGTTTCACGGTAGCATAAATGTCGAAATGCTAACTAATTCTTTAAGTATGATGCAAATGCTATGAAATCGCAAGATATATATGTAGACATACAATTTATAAATACTATTAGCGATTTCTATAAAATTACCCGAGTGAAGCCGGACGACGCTACATTGGTTTATGTTACCTCAAATGCACGAATTTCAAACACAAGCCTCGTGATATTTTTGTTCAGCTCTTGTGACAAATCACTGTACTTAAGTACAGTAAAACACCCACCGTTGTTCCAAAAATAATTTTAGCCGCACCATAATCACGTGAATATTTAAGTATCTTATTGACATATCGGAAACCTCGTATAAATATAATATGAAAGTCATTATCCGCTGGAAGGCTGGGCCTTAATTACATTGTACGGGGAATATCAATATTTAGGATAGCTCATTTATCAATGTATTAAGTTGAGCTTAGCCTAGTAATTTGGACGAAGTTGACAAAAGCGTGACCAGTGGGAATTGACTTGAAGGTACTTTTATGTGCTACAGTTGTATTTTGTATCTTCAATACTCTTTTATTTAAATGATAGTTATAGAGGGCCGTGGTGGCCTTGAGGTTTGAGCAGTCGCCTGCTATGCAAGCGATGCAAGTTCGAATCCCAGCGGGGCCTGTACCAATGAGATTTTCTAAAAAACTTATGTACAATGACGTGCTTTACGGTGAAGAAAAACATCGTGAGGAAGCCTGCATATTTCTAAGAAGTAATTCGATGACGTATGTAAAGTGTCTGAGATCTGTCACGTTGGCACTTAATCATCTTCACTGAAAAGTGGGTGTTGTGATTACAACACCTCTGCCTACCCCTTCGGGGAATACAGGCGTGAGCATATGTATTTAAATAGTATGTCAATTTGAAGCGCCTCTATCGAGAAGGATTGGAACTTAATTTGACGTTTACTAAGATAATTGCCACATGTAATCTATACATACATACAAATGAATAAAATTTAAGTATCTGTTTGAAATTCCAAACCGCTTTTAACATAAAATAAAAGTATATACGGTAATAACAAAAAAAAATATCTATTGTTAATGTTCTTTTTCGTCCGTCTATCCCTGTGTCTATATGTTACGGCTAATCTCTGAAACGGCTTGACCGAACGGGAACTGATAAAGAACAATAAAGAACCATATAGAATAAAGTTAAAGTCTGCGCGGATGAAACCACGAGATATAGCTCGTACTTTTATTAAATTATAAATAGAAAATTGTCTATATCAGTTGGCATAGGAGTAGGTACTTCACCCAATAGCCAGGGTCTAAGAATATGGGTATGGTATCCCCTGCCTGTCGTAAGAGGCGACTAAAAGGGGGCCGGAGGGCCTGCTGGCGGTGGTTGGCAGCGCGATGTGGCTCGCGCTGCCTTGCACAGCGAGGTCTCCAGGGGCGGCGTCACAGCTGCCCCGGGGATGTGCCCCGGCAAAGTGTGGGGGGACACCGGTGCGTTCTATCAGAGTACCCGGAGTCCCCCCTGAGCACTGAGGATGGCCACCGGGGGGGTTTTAGTGCGGTAAGAATCCCACATACCCCGATCTGCCTCTCCCAGGGCGGTCGGGGACCTTTTGAAGGTTTCCCCAGCGTCAACAAAAAAAAAAGTAGTAGGTACTTATATATTTGGCGGTAGCATCCTGTATAATTATGTCATTCTGACGATTTGAAAGTACTTTGTAAAAAGTCCAATCGAGTAAAGATATTTTTGACTTTGACTATTTAAGAAAACGTAAATAATGCGCGGTCTAACTGACGTGTGGCGCCATCTAGTGCATCTACATTAAAACGTCGGTACAGTTGAAACTATCAATGTAGAAGCGAATTTTGGTGAAATATTACCAAATAATCATCCAAGCTTAATGTGAAGCAATTTCCCTTACATAAAAGGCAGTTATACACCTGTCTAAACAGTTCTAGGCAGTTCCGTGAATTGACTATGCCTAGTACCCGTCCTCCAATTATTTCTACACCCACACACGCCTAGCTCAAAGAGAAGATACGCTTCAGAAGGCTTCAGCCCTAATTAGACGGTTATTAATGATGCGACACCAACTACACCTTGACGTCACAACTCTTAACTAATATAACACAGAACGGACACACAATTTATATATATATATATATATATGCCATCCCGGAAGGATCCCCGAAGGGGTAAGCAGAGATTTGTAATAACAACTCACATTTCACCAGATTCACTCATCCTCTGTCACGTTGACACTTAATCGTATTCGGTGAAATGTGGGTGTTGTTGTTACAACACCTCTGCTTACCCCTTCGGTGATTCTTCTAGGATGGCGTGAGCATATTTAATTTACGTTTCTTATTAAGGAGTTGCGGAAGTCATAATGTACTCTGTGCGATGGCCAAAATGGTCAGTCATATAGGGTAGCCTTAGGAGATCCAACCACATCGGGTTAAATCGGGTGCTGACCCCAACAATTTAAAGTTAACGGGTTAAAGTCAAGGCATTGATGGCCTTAAGTCCGATGAAGGTAGGTAAAAAATTTGGTCTTTCTGCACTCTACTGAGACTTATATTAATCTTCGCTCTATATTATTATGTTGTATGTGAGAGAGCACATAACGGGATCTGCACTTCATGTATATATACAGCTCATCTATACAGATAAATAAAATTGAAGTGTCTGTTTGTAATTCCAAAATAACAGCTTTTCACTAAATGCATATGAAAGTAAGTACCTATATACGGTACTGACATAAAAAAAAATCTAACTTAGATTACTTTTATTTAAAAAAAAGTAAGTTAGGTTTCCACCTAAATGAAATTAAATCTAGTAGACCGCAGCTAGTTCTGACATAAAACTTCTATGCTGTAGCGTATTATTGGCGAGGCCTATGTCAAGAACTGACCTCTGATTTGAGCTAATGAGTTCATCCATAAAAACTCAACTATATAACATGGCTTCGCAAATTTCTTATCCGACCCTTGAAGCAAAAATCTGTGAAATCGACAAAATCGTAGAAAGATAGGCGTAGAACCGACAATCCCGAAAGAGGCAAGATAAATGAGTTATCTCCAGCGCCTACTCGGCTCGAATGCACTGCACTTAATGACGCGGTCTGATCATCCATCACTAGCTAGTTAACAGTCTCGCCGAATCGATTAGGCGATAATCGATTTACAAGTTTTAGTCGAGTTACTCGGATTAGGATTACTTTATAATAAAAGCCGATTGGATTCGATTTTCATATCGGTATTCCGTTTTATAGTACATAGTAAAATATTATTCGGATATGGTTAGGATAAGGCTAAGATCTTATCGTTTTCGAAACTTATCTCTGAGACACACGTTTGTTTATATATTAAATCTTCACGGATTACAGTAGAGGGCGTCCAAGGAAGAACTACTATGATCAAATTAATAATATTTTTCAGAAAGGTCAAATTCGGAGCACTCGTAACCGAAGGAAGTATATGAAGAAATGCATGAATGTGGATGAAGTGAAAGAAGTATGTAAGGATCGAAGCATGTAGCGAACGGTGGTCTCTGCCTACCCCACATGGGATACAGGCGTGAGCATATATTTGTATATATGTTCACTGATTACCAAAAATTTATAGCGGTTTTGATAGTATTCAAATTTAAATAAAAAAATACATGTTTAACATTTAATGTGCGCTTGTGATGTGATATGGACACCATCAAGGTGATATAGCACTCTAATACTTCTAGAAGACAACCAAGGTCCTGAGGCTGCCATTGCAAAAAATATAAACGTAGCAGAATTTTGGAACGTATTTTTTCGATCCTTAGTCTGATTGATTTTGTGATGTCATAATGGATGTTCATCACGTGTAACCGACAATACATCGCCCAGAATCAGAGTATATTAAGTACTTCTTAGCTTTAACGTTTCATTTAGATACCGTAAAAGTAAGGTAGCCTAGGGCCGTGAGCCAGCTGATCTTTACTCAAAGACACTGTGCCCTGTGCGTACGTAAAACCTTCGAGCCAGTAAAA
This sequence comes from Watsonalla binaria, assembly GCA_929442735.1. Taxonomy (NCBI): domain Eukaryota; kingdom Metazoa; phylum Arthropoda; class Insecta; order Lepidoptera; family Drepanidae; genus Watsonalla; species Watsonalla binaria. The sequence goes on from OV838930.1 coordinate 537,125, forward strand.
GTAGGTAATATCCCTAAATCTCATAACGGTCTCGTATCATAAATCATGGCCGAAGACATCTCATTTCGCTAGAATTCACATATGTTATAACTCCATTCCCGCGGTGAACAAAATAATTATTTACATCACTCTTTTAATGGAGGTATAACGTAATCTCTATATTTTACTGTGTTATTGCAACAGACAGTGTTTTGTCCATAAACCGACTCCCATAATTTTATCCAGACATTTAGATTACATGCAAGATATTTTTTTTTTCGGTTAATTTTCGCTCTTCCGTATTGGTTGGTACTTTTATCTATACATCTATATCTATACAGATAAATAAAATATAAGTGTCTGCTTGTAATTCCAAATTACGTTTTTTACTAAATAATATTGTACAAATATTACATAAATGAAATATTTACAAAATATAATCCAATAACTAAAATATGGGAATTATCAAAAGGCGTCCCTATAGGCAAGGTTTCGAAGATACTGGCAGCGTTCCCCCTTTGAATATCTAGACAAATTCCTTGTCCGAGGCAGCTGCCCTTCGGGCTCCTGTGATGTCGACTAACCTTTTTGTTATTTCCTTCACTAAATGCCTGTGTATAGATAGATTTTGTTGGTAGGTAAAAAAATATCGTTATTATTTCCTGCTATGTATGAACGGTATGAATTTAATTAGCTATTCACTACTATAGTTATCTGATAATTTTTCCAGAGTATTTTATAGTTTTATTCAGTAAAAGTCCGGTAAAAATCGATTCAATCAAATACATTTCAGTAATATGTTTTAGATTGTATCATTACGGAATACAGGTAGGTTATAATAACGTATTTGTTTATGCAGGTGCTTATATATAAGGCAAATTTTTATAAATATTGTTTTACATCAATAGTGTTAAGGAAATATTTCGTATGAATATATTGTGTATGCAATGAGGAACAAAGGCGTGTGGCAGTGTGAAGAGTGCTGAAAGATGAGCAGAAGCTATAAAGCATTCTATGTCTGTGCAATAGGGCTTATATTCGCGAGCGTCGACTCCACTAATGAGTTAGATCTTTATGTAAAAATACTATGTCGAATATTTTACTACTATTTTATAGGCTTAGGTTGTGTTAAGGTTAAGCTTAGGTTAAGTTATTATGTTTCACCCCGCTGTATACTTAGGGTACCGCTTCTTAATACAAAAAAACCCTTTTTTCATTCGTTTCGATCGCTGTTGGTTTTGTTCGGTTATTGGAGTATTTGAGCTGCATCTGTGACTTGTACTATCATTGATTCTTTTGTAATTTCATGATTCTAGGTACATAGAAGTACCCTGTAGGATTAATTTCCCTGCAAAAGACAAAATTATGCATCATAAAATAAATGTTGTTTTCAAATGGTTAATTTTGTGCGGAACCCTCGGTTCGCGAGTTCAACTCGCAGGTGACTATTTTTAAATTATCTGAAAATAAAAAAAGTTACTTAAAACCAACTTACTTTACCTAATAGCCAGGTAAGGCTTCTAGTACATGTAAATATTGTCATCTGACGATTTGAAAGAGATTTTGTAAAAATGAAATAAAATAAAAATATTTTGAATTTGAATATGAATTTGGGAATATGACAAACGGTAAACTATTCCTTATTGATCAGTAGTTTCCGATTATCATAAAAAATATTTCGGGCTCGTCCGGGATTTGAACCCGGGACCTCTCGCACCCAAAGCGAAAATCATACCCCTAGACCAACGAGCCGATTGATAGTTGCGTTCAAATTGTTAATCAGTTTACTCCGCTTGCTATATTGGTGATCGAATAATTTTTAAGCCGACGAAATAAAATGAGTGTTTATATACGACTTGTATGAGTTAATGTTTAACCACGCACAAAATATTTTATAGCTTGGTCAGATATATTCATTGGATTTATTATGTTACCTACAACTGTACCGCGCGGTTTCACCCGTATAGAGTTTATTTCATGGGAGACCCGCAGAACCCTAATATTTATTTTAAAATAAAAGTAGCCTACGTTACGCCTAGTAACATTAGCTATCTGCCAGTGAAAGTCATGTTAAAATCAGTCCAGCCATTTCGGAGATTAGCCGGGACAAACTGGCAGACAGACAGACTGAGTTTTTTTTCTTAATTGGTTATTTGTCGTCAGTACCTACCCTATAAACTTACATATTATAAAAAAATACAAAAAGACACCTCAATTTTATTTATGTGTATAGATGTATAGACATAATGCCTTGTTCGAAGTTGATTCCATTTTTTCAGTTTTAAGTGACATTTGAGATACGAGACATTCCATTTTCCATAAAAAAATTGGGCTCGTCCGGGATTTGAACCCGGGACCTCTCGCACCCTAAGCGAAAATCATACCCCTAGACCAACGAGCCGATTGTATATTGATGCAAATTTGATAATCATGTGAGTGCGTGCTTCTTGTTATAAAGTTGATTTGGCGTTATCGCTTATAAATATTATTACGTATCGTAGCACGCTGGCAGTGTTGCAAACTCAGATTTTGAAAAATGCGTAGAATTAGTTAAAAATGCTTATGAAAAGTTAGTAGATCTACGTACCCTTATCAAGCTGGTATTTTCAATTCAGGTTTCATCAGATTTGTCGAGAAAAACCTCTAGTATTAGCCTAAAATTATATATATGAATTAAGAAGTGCCTCTCAAATAGCTGTGCCCTAACAGGGTTGTTAGCTCTATGTTATTACCACTATAACTATGTTAATATTGTGTGTAATATGATACTAACTGGCAATAAATATATGAATATGAATAAAAATAAAAAAAACAAAGTCGCACTTAGTATTTACTGCATTATTAGAGAAGTGAGTGTGCGTTTGTTATGAAACGGTACGTTATTCACCTTTTTGCGCGAAGGTATAGACAGAAACATGGGATCTATTCTCTTTCTCCGAAAACGAAACGTCACAAACAAAAGAAAATTAAACGTAGTTTAAGTATCGCTTTGTAATTATCAAACTCAATTTTTTATTAGTTCTATAATTAAATTATATAAAGAGCCGTGGTGATCGTGGATTTTGAGCAGTCGCCTGCGACGCAAGCGAAGCAAGTTCGAATCCCAGCGGGGCCAGTACCAATGAGTTTTCTTAAAAACTTATGTGCACCCCAAGCAAATATTTCGCATCGCACCACAAACTTTATATATACAGAAGGGCTTCCCAGAATGTAGCCCTTCGCGCGTTTCCCTAACACGCGATTTTCAATAATTTTCAATCATACAAAACATATAATCATAAAAAAAGCCATGGTGGCCTTGGGATTAGAGCAGTCGCCTGCAAGCGACGCAAGTTCGAATCCCAGCGGGGCCTGTACCAATGAGTTTTCCTAAAAACTTATGTGCAGTTATTTCACACCTCGTGCTTGAAGGAAAACAGCGTGAGCTAACCTGCAAATGTCTGAGAAGCAATTCAAAGACGTATGTATAGTGCCTGAGATGGCGATCGACTCATCCTCTGTCACGTTAAAAAACTGCTTAGCCCATCGGAGACCATATTTATTTTATTTTTTTAAATAGTCTAAAAATTTTTTTGGATTAAATTTGAACTACAACAGCTTTAGCAGTTAGTACGTACAATGCAAAACAGCAAAAAAAGTTGTTTCGCAGCAAAAAGTGTCTTAATTACAGTTAAGCGACGAAGCTATGTAAAGCAATTAAAATATGGCTGCGATGGCTGCGATTAAGAGAAGCTAGATGATTTATTATGCCCAGATAGCTACACATAAAATAAAAACATACGCAAAGTCGGCTTCATACTTATGTTTCACTAACTGTGCCCTGCGATTTAATTTGATTCCGTGGAATCCTAGATGTTTTCTTAAAATAAAAGTGGCCCGAGTTACTCCTTGTAACATTAGCTATCTGCCAGTGAAAGTTCCGTTGAAATCGGTCTAGCCGTTTCAGAAACTATCCGGAATAAACAGACAGACAGTGTTTTTCTTTTTAATTTGTTTTTTTTTAACTCTTTACCATAAGTATAATTATGCATTTTAACAGATATTATATTTTTATTTATCTGTATAGATTAGGCGCGTGCACATAACTGACACCAGCTTGAATTGATTTGAAATTGTAAAAAGTCTATACAAGTGTATAGGTGTAAGATTTTTAGGCGACCATTTTTATTCCAGAACATCGGCTGTGATACTTACCAAGTCATTCTGACAATTTGAAAGTACTTTGTTAAAAAAATTGATCGAATTCAGATATTTTTACGATTGAGTTTAATAAGGATCATCCCAAATCCGTGTGTGAAGCCGTCCATCTGTCACTATTGTGTAATTTGTGCTACAAGCTTCGTTTTTCTGGAATCAATCATTTTAAATTGACTACGGAGATTAAAGAAAGGATAAAAGATGGCAGTGATTGCGATGTTCCTGCTGGAGTAGCTTTATAATCAATAGGTTTGATTGATGACTTTGATTTACTGACTTACTTTGACAATCTCACTGCATTACCTACGATTTTTTTATTCACGACTTATTTATGTAAACTATGCTAATCAACTTTTCAAAGAGGTTTCACGCCGTCTGCTAGAAGCCTCTCGTGACAAACTGGCTGGGGTTTTTCTCGCTCAGAGAATCAGCATTGCTATTCAACGTGGCACTGCTGCCAGCTTTCTTGGCACGATCCCGAGAGACACCGATTTGGGACAAGTTTTCTACTTGGAATCAGTTTTAAGTACTGTTCCCTGTATATGTAATGAATTGTTTACTCTATACATACATATGCTCACGCCTGTATTCCCCGAAGGGGTAGGCAGAGGTGTTGTAATCACAACACCCATTTTTCACCGGATTTGATTAAGTGCCAACGTGACAGATGGTGAGTCTATCGCCGTCTCAGGCACTATACATACGTCTTTGAATTACTTCTCAGAAATATGTAGATTTCCTCACGATGTTTTCCTTCACCGTAAAGCACGTGGTGTGAAATCACTGTACATAAGTTTTTTATAGAAAAACTCATTGGTACAGGCCCCGCTGGGATTCGAACTTGCGTCGCTTGCGTAGCAGGCGACTTCTCTAACCCCGAGGCCACCACGGCTCTTTAACCTTACTATATAAACACAATAATATAAACGTACAAAGAAGTTTGAATTCGTAAAATTTTAGTAACATCTGTTTCAATATATCTGTATGAAACAAACTAAATTATGATGGTCGTCATTGTTCCAAAATAATAAGTGGAACTAACAAACCATATTTAAAGATTTCTTTAAATTTCGAATCAAGGTGCTTTATAGTATGTGACAGACAAATCCTGCGAAAATGTAATATACTGATAAATACAGTTGAAGAGTTTGTCTGTTTGTTTGAACGCACTAACCTCAGGAACTACCAATTCAATATGCTAAATTTCTTCAGTGTTAGATAGCCCATTTATCAAGCCGCTAAGACCAAATCCGGGCTAAGCAAAGCTAGCCCAAAGAAACCAAACCTTCACCAAACGAGGACTAACTCGCTGACGCAAGTTTCATCACAAATGATAACATTCCAGTTAATTAATTGTTTCTTAATTGTTACAGATAGTCCAATAATGATATCGAGACGAAAGTGATAGAAAGTGAAGAAATCTAGACCAAAGAAATGAAACACCAAAGAGAAGATGACAGTACAGTCACATAGCATTAACATTAGGAGAACGACTACTATGCGTCAAGTGCCATATCAGGACCATAGCCACAACAGTTCTGTGTACCTTTACCCTTCGAAAAGACCTCCTGATGACGATGTCAAAGATAAAACACCAAAAGATGAAGTAGATAAGACAGAAGCCACAAATGGAACGAGCGGAGATTTCATGAAACTTGTTGAAGACTTTAGTGACTATTTCTACGGGAACACTAGCCAGGACGTGTTTAGTGAACACAATACCAGTATAGATGTTCTTAATGATATTTACGAGTACACAAATTGCAGTTTTAACGGGACTTTTAACGTGTCGTGTTTCAATAAACAGGACCCCGGTATAGAGTATAATTTATGGGCTTTGTTCTTGTTGATATTCCCATTTTTCACTCTGTTTGGTAACGTGTTAGTGATAATGAGCGTAGTGAGAGAGAGGACGCTACAGACGGTAACGAATTACTTCATCGTGAGTTTGGCTGTTGCTGATCTGCTTGTTGCTGTCGTCGTGATGCCGTTCGGAGTATATTATTTGGTGAGTACTAGAATATTAACTGGCACTTAGTACTTGTCTTATATTTACACAGTGAAATGAAGAGAAGATGAACAATTTTATTCAATCAACCCTATTGATTTAAAGAGAACATAATATGTTATAAAAACAACCGGGGATTTGTTTCGGCGTTTCTTCTCCTGTCAGGTTTTAATTTGGAAACGGTAGTACCTTATTTTATAATAATAATAATAATAAAACGTTTATTGATTTCAATAAGCAGCAACAAAACAAATAAAACTCATACAAAAAATATATACAAAAAAGAATACACAAAAGAAATAAGAAGTGTTTTTATGGTGCAAAGTGGTTCGCACCAGTACATCGCGTGTTGCCCCACATTGTCATCAAAGGGCCACAACTCAACTATACCCGCAGACCTAACTGGAGTCCAGTTCAATCTAGCGGAGCTGATTTTCAGTGTGACCCACTGAGTGGCGCACGACGTCGGCCAAAAAATAAGACCACTACCACCACGAGCAAACACCACTCGACTTAATTCGCTGCGGCGCGAGGCCAATAGCGGTCGTGTGCGAATGCTGAGTTTGGCGAAGCAGTGATCTTGATGAACATTTTACTGACATTCCTTATTGAAAATACATCGAAGACGACAAAAAAAAAATCTAAATTATGAAATTGGCGTGTTTAAAATGAAGCAAACATAATGAATGTGGTGTTGTGTTTCACACATTTTAACTTGGTATCTTATATATTTCCCTTATATATTGAATAAAATGATTTGCTTTGACTTGAAGAATTAAAAACGAATTTAAGAGGGCCGAGAGAGCGGGGCCTGTACCAATAAGTTTTCTAGATAACTTGTGTGCAGTGATTTCACGCCACGTGCTTTAAGGTGAAGGAAAACATCGTGCAGAAGCCTGCATATATCTGATAAGTAATTCAAAGACGTATGTTTAGTGCCTGATACGGCGATAGACTCACCATCTATCACGTTGGCACTTATCTTCAGTGAAATGTGGGTGTTGTTATTACAACCTCTGCCTCTCCCTTCGGGGAATACAGGCGTGAGTATATGTCTGTATGTAATGAAAATCATCCAATGTCTTGGGGACAAAGCATAAGAAGAAGGGAAAAAGTCTAGTCTTATGAATTTATAGCAACTTTATCGGAAAATCTTTAATGATGCTGGATTGATGAGGCTGAGTAGAGGACTAAATACTGCTCTTTACAATAATTAATCTCTGAATATTACTAGGTGCTTAGTAAAGTTCAAAGTTTTGGTACAAGTGACAGTTGATTAAAATTAAATGTATAGTAAGTAAGCCTTTCAAAACGAAAAGGTGTTATAATTTAATTTAAGCGAGAACCAATTATTTTAGCTTAGAACTTGAATTGCTGGATTCAGATATCAAGTTTCCATTAATTAATCCCAAATTTAATATTACCGATAATCTGATTCAGTTTTTGGAATATACATTTTCAGATTAAATTATATATTCGAGGGTTTTGATGCTTTTCTAAACGAAAAGGTATGAATTAATATCTAAGTTTAATCAAGAACACTTGAAAATATTGCATTTAAAAAGCAAAACCTTAACCGCGAATGTTTAATAATGATACAAATGCCACCCTCCAAAGCATCGCCGAATAATTTAACTTCTTGATTTCAAATGAGTTCCATCACTTTTTAACCGACTTCAAAAAAAGAGGAGGTTATCAATTCGACTGTATGTTTTTTTTATGTTTCTACTGAACTTTTGAGTGGGTGAAAAGATTTCGATGATTCTTTTTTATTTGAAAGGTTGCTTCCCAAGTGGTCCTATTTTATTTGGTTCAGTTCTGATGGTGCCATACATGAGAAATCGAGGAGAACCTTCGATTCGTATTGATGAGAACGTTAAACCTAGATGGGTTGAGACCAGTGTAGGTTCACTTAGCAAAAAGACATTGAAAAGTGCAAAAAATAAATATTTTTTCAAAATAACAACCCCGTCATAAAGAGAGAAATAAAAAAAAAAGAATTTAATTTAAAAAGAAATTTTTATATTTTTCCCTTTTTGAAGGCTTTTTTACTTTTTATGCAGGTAATTTTTTTTGTTATATGGATTTCAAGAGAGATGGACATAGGTTTAGTGCGAGTTTGTCTCGCCTATTCTTGGATTAAATCATTGTTTTGTATTCTTGTGTAAGCTTGAACACTCGGACTTGTGGGGTACAATTCTATAAACGACCTATTTGTATAACCAAAGGTCTATAAACTGATTCAAAACATAACGATATAGGTAGTTAGTTTCATAATCTTCTACAATTTCAAATCTATATCTACTCCAAAAAGTTGTTTGCTGGTAACAAGATCTAACGTTCAAAGTATGAAGTTGGATATCCCTGAAATTCAGGCGTGAAACATGCCTCCAAAAGTTTAGTCCAGAATAGACCCTTCATTTTGTAAACAAAGACGATTAACGACGAATTCGCTTCAGTAATTAAGAACAAATGTATTGTATCGAGGAGTATGTATGGGATGCTAAATAGGGAGAGATGTTATACTAATAGACAGGCTTTAAATTAATTTGTTCATGTGGAAATAGCCGTATTCAATCTTTATGTACTTAAGCAATACCTAGCTATTAATAGCTAAACTGTCCCTTAAACGATCAACATATACTCCCTTATTAGAAAACATTTAAAAGCAATGTGCCATCTCATTTTGTTATATAAATTTCAAGAGGGATGGATATAGTTTGTCCAAGTTTGATCTATCATATTGAACAAAACTCGGTACTATGGCCTTCGAGTAGGTACTTGGGATCGAAATGAAATACGATGTACTACAGAGAAAAGGTTTGTTTTTTTTCAATCACTGTCGTTTTATATATAAGCCCCATTGAGACTCTCTATAGCGAGATTTAAATAATAATGTCAACAGTGACAGCTCCATCTATCGACATAACATAGAACTAAAATATCACGCATTGTTGTTAGTATATGTGGCTTATACTCATGTTTTGTAATAAGAGGGATACCAAGCTTATGACTAGTTCATCGTTCGTACTAGATAAACAACCAATTTGTGTTTTGAAATTTTGCTCTAGATCAGTCTTCTAGAGTCTGTTATAGATCAAATTTTATGTTACTGTAAGCAAAAATATGTACATTATATATTATAGGATCTTTCACTTTCACGTGGAATCCAGTATATCAAATAATAATCATAAAACTTAGTTCACACTGTATCTAGACGACAATAAACTGTTAAATTAGTTTTATGATTCGAAAAAAGGCACCGATAAATTCCGCAGTATATTTTCGCTGGAAATATGATTTTATTAGAAGTATTTTACGGCAGAAAATGCTGTCAGTAAAAAATTAACTGCTCTATCGACGACAGCAGCGGGAATGGCAGGAATGGCTGTTAACCTGTTGTAATATTATTGTTTACGAGTTCTCATGCCTGCAGCAATACGTATAGATTACCTTCCTGAGGCTTGAATTAACCTCGAAATAATTTGGGATATTCGATAGCTAAGGGCTGTAAGATCAAGTTTGTTTAAGTTATTATACTGAATATTCAAAATTCTAAATATCTTTATTTAATTAGTAGAGTCAGAAGGACACAAAATACATTATACATGATTATAAATTCGGAAGGCTGCTTTTGTTGAGAAGAATATATTATTTAGATTTCTAAAGAAGATTTGAATTGTTAGTTTTCTTAATCTGTTAACACATTTACAAGCCATTACGGGTAGGCAGAGGTGGTGAAACACCCAGTTTGCCAAAGATGAATAGTTACCAACGTGATGGTGGTAAGACATCGCCACCTTAGGCGCTATAGCATTATCATTTCCTAGTTGACAAAATGTAAAACCAGTTACCATGCAAATCACAATTTCAATTTGCAAACCTTATTACAGCTCTGGGTAAACACAAATCTCAACGGCATTGGGTGATTTGAAATGATCAATAATCTTCCAAGATTACAGACCCCTTAAAATGAAATGTAAAAAGTGTAAAATGTGCCCGTAAATGGCTCAATTAGGGTAATAACAGCCGCAATGGCCTACCGAAGGCCGTACACCCAATTTGCCGTTTAAACAACTTAACCATTTCGAGATTATTCAAACTTTTCTTTGCTTTATATTTTATTTTGGTTGAAAATCTTAGAAAGCGTTTGTAGGAGAAATTAAACTGACAATACTTACTGTATTTGTTGTATATTTAAAAACTACGTGTTTACATTGGTGTTCATAGATTACCCCATGAGCATCAGCTAGACGGTTTGGCTCTATGGTATGAACAAAATATCCTAAATTTTCAGGAAATTTCTTTGAACTCTCCAAAGCTTTTGACTGTGTGAAACTACATTGCTTTGTAAGGTTAGCAGCATGTTGTAGGTAGCTTAATTAATAGCTTACTTAAGATGTGGCACCTTGTATTTGGGTTCATGGTGCTATTGGTTATATCAAATTGTTGACGGAAAACAGCAGCAATTAATCATGACATTCAAAGAAAAATATGGATGCACCGCAAGGATGTGTACTGGGTTCAAATATATACAATGCACACAAATTACCTTTAATTTGTCTTGAATGGCATTCTAATGAAAAATTTATTTAAAATAACATATGTAGGTACTTCTTGTAAAAAGCATGAGTCAATGTACTTAACAAGTTCAGAGTGGTTTTAGTTCAAGGCAGAAAAACTCAAAAGAAAGATCCAACCCTATTTTTGACAGGACCTCGTAAATTACAATTATAATTACTGGAAGTTTTTGCATTAAACACCACTTAAGAACTTAAGTATGCCCAAATTGACTATGTTAGGTGAATTTTAAGCTACCGAGCTCGTTACAAGCTACGCGGACTTTAACAACTGAATTTTGAGACCTCCAAATTAGTTTTATTTAAGTTTACAGTTTTATATACAGAAAGTTTGGCTTAATTAAACTTAATGTTTAAAATTTGCTTGTATTTCCTTCTTGTTGATATTAAGTGTTGTTTTTACACTTTACTTTTGAACGTTAATATATTAATGTTGATTTGCTGTCTTTCATTATGAGGTCATCTATACTAATATTATAAAGCTGCAGAGTTTGGTCCGATTTCAAAATTCTTTCTGTGTTAGATAGTTAATTTATCGAGGAAGGTTATAGGCTCTATTTTAGTTTCAATAAAATTAGAGATCCGTAAAAAAATTGCAATTTCGTAACCCAAGGTGTAAAATTGAAAACTTATTTATGCGTGCGCTGCAAAAACTATTGACAATAGGACAAAATGTTCTGCTAAGGAGGAGGAGGAGCTCGTGGCACAGTTGCTATTGCGCATATCATTCGATCAGCAAAGTTAAGCAACCCTAACCTTAGCTAGTAATTGGATGGGTGACCGCCCGAGTTCCCTCCGTGCCTCGGAGAGCACGTTAAGCCGTCGGTCCTGGTTGCCAATTTATCATCTTTGGCAATCGTTACAGTTTGGTCGGAGGCCTAAAATAGTCTGACAACTGGCTTGACCCATCAGGGAGATGATATCTGTGTCTCTTAATACCGGTACATCGGTTCGGCTAGAATCGGTAACTATTCTAATAACTGACTACGAACAATCTGATCGATCAATGTCTATTAGCATTAGTGGTGTAATAGTAATCAGTATTAGTTATCAGTGTTACCTCGATGGATCTGTAACTCAATTTGGCATAAACTCTACAGATTCCGTGGTTGACCTCTAACTCTCGGACAGACACACTAGACCACAAATCGTTATACAAACCATATTATACACTCCATCAACCAACCGTTCGACTTTATACTCTATTTCAATCGCTTAAAGATTCGTTTCCCATTGGCATTGTCTTTAATTGTGACGTTTTAGGTTTGTGTCAATATTTGCAGACATTGGATTTTGTGACGTGTGGTTTTGTGGTAAAGTTCAATTTGGATGCTGGGCCGGTTGGTAATTAGATAATTGTGGTTGTAATGTTCGGTTCTAAAGGTATTGCTAATATTATTATAGGGTAGTAACCTGTGACTGACAAGCCTTGTGAGTTGTTGGCAGACAAATTTAATTATTAATTAGGTATTTGCCATTCGTGGGATGGCAATTAGACTGTCAATTCGGATCAATTTAGCAGAATGAGTCAATATTAAGTAAATTAATTGAAATGTTGATTTTATTTGACTCGTACCATTATAATAATAATAATAAAAAAAATATGCTAAAATATAAACACAAGTAAAAACCATATAAACTTGAGCTTACGCTACTGAAACCATCTAATATTAAGTTAAAGTTCTAAACATATATAGTCCCTGTCAAAACCTAATCTAAAGGTTATGAAAAACATACAAGATGTTCATAATCTCTTTGAGATCTACGTCGGGGCTTTATGAAAGTGGGATAGCGGTATAATCCCATGTTACCTGAGGACAAGCCCATCTTTTGTCTAAACCACAACAAACAAAATGTCAACGGCAGCCATTTTGGGCAAATGTCTTGTGACTGTCACATAATACATACAGATGGTCGGTCCACTCCACTCTAATAATATTGAGATAACATGGAACCACCTATGATATAAGCAGCGCGTATTAAGAACTTCTTCATCGTTTAATTTTACAGTGGCAAAATTAAACGACGAAGCTCAGAAGTTCTAAATACGCTCTGACTCAACAGATAATGGTAGACCGCTAAGCCTTATTAAAATACACATTTAACAGGTTTACCCTATCACCTCAAACGGCCTTTGTTTTGAATTTCTTCTCAGTCATATGTAGGATTATTATCCATGTTTTGTAGTGTCATATCACTACACTTATATTTTTATAAAACACATTGGTACAGGCCGCTGGGATTCCTACCTGAGTCGCTTGCAAAGCGCTACTGCTCATACCCCAAGGCCGTATGTGTGTCCCCGAAGGAGTAAGCAAGAATGTTGTAACACACCCACATTTCACCAAGTTTTAAGTGCCGACGTGGCAGACGGCAACGAGACATGTTTTGTATGATTGAAAATTATGGAAAATCGCGGGTTAGAGAAACGCGCGAAGGGCTACATTCTGGGAAGCCCTTCTGTATATATAAAGTTTGTGGTGCGATGCGAAATATTCGCTTGGGGTGCATATTAGGATATTTTGACGTGTTACTTTGCTGCCCCTTACAAAGCCTCGCTCAGGTTTCGTAGAACATTAAGATATGTTATTCCGCTTCAGAGACCCATTTCGGTCTTGTCTCACACATCGTCTGTTCGTCTTCACTTGCAGTTGTAGAATAATTTTACTATTAGTTACTGTACCGAAAACTTAACTGTTTTCTGTTTATGACCTATGAATAAATTTAATTTGTCTATGATAGAGTACATTTTATTATTATGTTACAAGAAATAAAATGGCTTTTGTAAAAAAAGGGAAAATAAAATGAAGGTTAATAGACAAGAGAAAGTTCGTGGCACAGTTGCTATTGCGCATATCATTCAATCAACGAAGTTAAGAACCCAAGTCTAGCCAGTAATTGGATGGGTGACCGCCCGAGTTTCCTCCGTGCCTCGGAGAGCATGTTAAGCCGTCGGTCCCGGTCGCCAATTTATCATCTTTGGCAATTGTTACAGGTCAGTTGGAGGCCTAAAATAGTCTGACAACTGGTTTAACCTGTATCACAGATTTTCCTCGTAAAAGGGGTTGCGAAGGTCAGATGGCAGTCGCAGTTCGTATAAAAATCAAGTGATAAGCCACATCGGGTTGAATCAAGTGCCGACCCCAACAATGTATGGGATAAGGCCAGGGACGATGATGATAATAGACAAGAGAAAAGTGGGTTTTATTATTTAATACAAACGCATTTAAATAAGTCAAAGGAAGATACGTCACTCTTGCTTATTTAAGCAGCATTTTACAAAACTAGCAGACCTCACGCGGCTTCACCCGCGTAGTTCCCGTTCCCGTGGAAGTACGGGGATAAAATAAAGCCTATGTTACTCGTTGATGATGTAGCTATCCAATGGTGAAAGAATTTTTTAAATCGGTCCAGATGTTTTTGAGCCTATTCATTACAATTAAACAAACAAAGTTTTCCTCTTTATAATATTAGTGTAGATAAAATAACATCATAATAAAATAATTGTAAGTGTAAGTTATTGTATGTTATATTTATGCATTATTCGAAGTTGATTCCTTTTTTTTTTTTACTTTTGGTGACTGATGTATAGACAGATATAGACCACCGCCTTCACTGTAGTTATGTAATCTTAACATTCCAATCTCAATAAAAAAATATTTGGGCTCGTCCGGGATTTGAACCCGGGACCTCTCGCACCCTAAGCGAAAATCATACCCCTAGACCAACGAGCCGATTGTGTGAGGATATCAATTTGACAATCAGCTGATTGGTATATATATACGATGCTCGGCAATAAACCGGTAGGTAGGTGAAAGTCTGATGATAATATACAAGCGGTGCGTACTTTGAACGTAAAGATATACTGCGACCACACTGGCTTAGTTTTGAACTGATATAATATTATATAATCTCTGTAACCTCTAAACGAACATTTCTTGTATATATAGAATCTGTTTCTCAGAAACGGCTCCAACGATTTTCATGAAATTTTGTGTCTAGGGGGTTTCAGGGGCAAAAAAATTATCTCCTTCAGAATACATCGTTTTAGCCATGTGTAAATTTCGTGGTTATCTGTCTAGTTATGATAGCTTAAACTGGAGGCTTCCCGCTTATCGGGTACAAAATTAGACTATATCCCGGTTCGATTCCAAATGACACCGGTTTGGTTTTTTTAGAACGTGAAGTATGTTTATTTTGTCGTGAAAAAAGTCAACCAGGTTCTTATAAGTATTAGATGGTAATAGAAGTAACATAGGATACATTAATTTAAAAAAAGTATTTTTTGCCGAGACCACACCTACATAGTGCAATACATCTTGCTCTATACCTAGACAGTCCAAAAAGTATTCGAATTATAATGAACAAAATTGGGCTCGTCCGGGATTTGAACCCGGGACCTCTCGCACCCTAAGCGAAAATCATACCCCTAGACCAACGAGCCGAATGTGAAAACGAGTCAATTATTCAATCAGCAAATACGTTATACTAGTTCTGAATGTTCGTATCTTATCATTATTAGTATCATAATGCACCACTCACATGAACTCGTCAGAATTTGGGTATTACAGTACTGTATTACAGAAGGGGATCTACTCTATTTCTCAGACAAACGAAACTCCACAGTCAAACGAAATTCAAATGTAGTTTTAGTATAACGTACAGACATTACATACATACATAATATGCTCACACAATGTAGACAGAGACCGCTCGCCACATGCTACGATCCTTACATACTTCTTTCGCTCCATCCACATTCATGCATCTCTTCATACACTTCCTTCGGTTACGAGTGCTTCGAATTTGACCTTTTCGAAAAGTATTATTAATTTGGTCATAGGACCTTCCGCTCACATTCACTGTAAGAATTTGTTTCGTTAATCGCCTTTCAGTATTCAGTACACGTTGGATATTCGTTCTTTCGATTGGTTTAAATTAAACGCAATTTTTTAGGTTTAGGATATATACACCGTAAAAAAATTCTAGCAGACCACGAATGAATGTAATTTCAGAAGCTTCGTATTTCGGAGAAAGAGAGTAGGCCCCCGAGTCTCGTCACGTGTGGGGGTAACTGAGTATAACTGAGACAGACTTATATAATGACAACTGCGTATACAAGGTCAGCGCTCATACCTTGCGACGGCACATGTACCTTTTCGTTCCGAAATACTTTTTATGTTTAAAATCGAAAATTGGGCCAAAAAAGTCGTTTCGCTTGTTTAAACGACCTCGGTGGCACAATAAAGTCGCATTTTGATAAAATTTATTGAAATACATCAAAATACAGGCCCAAACGCAGAACACGTCGTATTTTTCAATAAAAAATGCCATTAACAAGCCTGAATACTGACAGATATTGTCAACTGTGAATTTTATTTAATACGAGCATAAAATATCTTTCCGCTCACAGAGTAAGCCTGGTTTTATTTTATTATTTGTTTGTTAGCCGCGAAGCCGGTCTCGTATTTGGAGGTCCTCCGACACAGGTCTACTGATTTATTTGTTGATGGTGAAATTTAAATATCTAAATATTATATCAAACAGCAATACATTTTATACGAAACTAAATGTCTCATATGGAATAATAATTTTATGTTAAAAAATCTATAAACATAATGTGGCGAACGATCATGCTTATCCTCATCAAAGGGAAGATCTTCCAGCCACCAAGTTTCTTAGATTTTCCTCTCCCCTTGTTATTACCTTTATTTATTTGAAATTCTTACTGTCAATGTTTTAAGTATTACTATTCCATAGGTTGGATGGCTCGTCAACATTGTATGTATCAGGCGCATGCATTCCATATAAGCAAATAAGCTCGTGTCGTGTGTGTGTCAAAGTCAAAAATATCTTTAATCGATTAAACTTTTTACAAAGAACATTAAAATCGTCGGAATGACATGATTATATAGGATTATACATGCTACCGACAGGTTCGGATGCTTGCTTTTACTGAGAAGAACCCGGCAAAAAACACAGTTTTGAACAAATTTTTTTATACAATTTAAAATAACAAAATTAATCACTTAAGAAATGTAAGCCCATGGACACAGTTTCAATGCACTAATGTCGATAAAAGTTAATATGAAGAAAGGTCTAGTCGTTCTACTTATATTTAAATGTGTAGCTTGAGATGACCAGCCGCCACAAGCAGGGCCTGTTCACAAGTTTGACGGGAATACCAGCCATTGACAACGAAAATTTAAATCGTATCTTATAGTCTATGCTTACCTCTGAAAATGTAATGCACGTCCCAGGTATGTATGTATGTATTTAGAACAAGAAATGCTTGATGATTTATATAATATGGCAGGCACAGCATTCCCAACCTTTGTCCTACGGGATCAAAGGCGACACACGAGGGGACTACGACATTATTACCTATTTACCTTACACTTACCAAATTCTTCGTCCTCAACCCTTTGGGAGAATAAAAATAGAGTATTCCAAACATATTCTGCAACCCTTTTAGTTTTTCAAAGCAAGCGAAGCCTTTGAGAGTATGTGTTAAGTTTTTGATATTTATATTCATACATACAGACATACATAATGCTCACGCCTGTATTCCCCGAAGGGGTAGGCAGAGGTGTTGTAATCACAACACCCACTTTTCACCGAAGATGATTAAGTGCCAACATGACAGTGTCTGAGATATCGCCGTCTCAGACACTGTACATACATCATTGAATTACTTCTCAGAAATATGCAGGTTACCTCGCGATATTTTCCTTCACCGTAAAGCACGTGGTGTGAAATCACAGTACATAAGTTTTAACAGGCACCACGGCTTAATCCGTAAATAAATAACAATTTATTACATTGTTATGTATTACACACATTCTAAATTCGACCTGAAAGTAACTAAAGGCGGCCCCTGAAACCGCAAAACACGGAATGGGAAAAATCGACGCATGAGGTAGGATCAGTTGGCTCGTGCACGATTTGCAGAGGTCGTGGGTTCGAGTCCCGCCTTGTGTTTGTATTTTTCCTGACAATTTTTATGAATACATGCACATGTTCATGTCTGTATTCCCCGAAGAGGTAGGCAGTTATGTTTAAGTCCCATGTAACAGGGGTCGAGAAAACCCGGGAATGGAACTCAGGACCTCGTGTTCCTTAATAGCGATTGCGACAATACCATCAATTATTTGAATGTATTCAATGCGTTGCCAAACTATTGTTTATTCAACACATCATGTGTTCGTATAACATAACTTCAAAGCAACCAGAATTAATACATGTAAGTGCTAGACACCGAATTGCTTCTATCCATATAAACTTAATTACATTTGAGATGTTCTATGTTCTTAGCAACATCGATATTGACACGTTCCAAATGAAATGGACGTCCTGTTTACACAGGCTATCCTGCATTTGACTAGCTTACCCCCGCAGCTTCGGCTGCATCATCACCTCCCTCCGTCGGCCCTTGATTCAACCCGATGCGGCTGCTTTTTATACCAAGTGCTTGCCATCTGACATTCGTAATCCCTTTTTCGAGGAAAATCGGTAATCTGGGTTAAAACAGTTGCCAGACTTTTTAGAGAGGTCCTATTGAATATTTTTTTCCAAATTAAGTAGATGTCTGTTTTGTTTGAAGTAAAGTCAAAGTCAAAGTCAAAAATATCTTTATTCGATTAGACTTTTTACAAAGTACTTTCAAATCGTCAGAATGACATAATTGTACAGGATTATACATGCTACCGCCAGGTTCGGAAGGTTGCTTTTACTGAGAAGAACCTGGCAAGAAACTCAGTAATTACTCTTTTCAAACATTATTATAAAATTTAAAGAATACAAAATAAATAATTTAAGAAACGTAAGCTCATGAACAAAGTTCCAATGCACAAATGTCGATAAAAATTAACATAACTAAAAATCTAGTACATCTACTTATAACTAAATGCGTAACTCCGAAATACCTTAATCTAAGGGATAGTTTTGATTCCAAACACGTTGTGAACTTTGTTTCAAATGTGAATGCAATTAACAGTTAGTATTACGAACAAGTTGTACTCGTCAAACTATCAAAGGATTTTACATAACCTAATTAGCGCTGTATTTCGCCCACTTGATGCAGAAGTTAAGCAGTGCAACGAGGCTATTGTGACTACGTCTCATTTTATTATCTTGTTCAAAAATAATGAACTTTTGAGTATAACGAGCGTTCTATCCAAATATATCTATACAGATAAATACAATTTAAGTGTCTGTTTGTAATTCCAAATTAACAGATTTTCACTGAATACATACATACATATGCTCACGCCTGTATTCCCCGAACCCACAACACCCACTTTTCACCGAATTTGATTAAGTGCCAACGTGACAGATGGTGAGTCTATCGCCGTCTCAGGCACTATACATACGACTTTGAATTACTTCTCAGAAATATGCAGGTTTCCTCACGATGTTTTCCTTCACCGTAAAGCACGTGGTGTGAATTCACTGTACATAAGTTTTTTAGAAAAACTCATTGGTACAGGTCCCGCTGGGATTCGAACTTGCGTCGCTTGCGTAGCAGGACTGCTCTAACCTCAAGGCCACCACGGCTCTGAATACATATGAAAGTTTATACGGTACTCACAAAAAAAACCCTATATTTTGTCTCCGTCTGTCCGTCTGTTTGTTCTGGCTAATGTCCGCTAATGGCTGGTTTTAACGGGACTTTCACTGGCAGATAGCTGTTACAAGCTGTTACAAGGAGTTATTTAGACTTTTATTTCAAAACAAAAATTCCAACTTCTAAAAAATTCTACGCGGGTGAACTCACAGGGCATAGCTAGTTTTTAATAAGGGGCAAGTGATATAGTCCGCAGGGCTTATAACCAAACCAGTTCAGCGTTCGTCACAGCATGTCCATCTATTTGCAAGTCAATGTGGTTATGGACTGGTAACCGGAGTTAAATCGGGAGTTGAGAGCCAGCTATAACTGGGCAAAGTTTCATTCAAATCCATCCAATATTTCTAACGCTTACAGGTTTATCTCATATTGGCTGTACACCGAGGTTTTATCCTCGTAGACCTTAGAAGTAGAGCGGAAGCCTAATGTTTTTATAAAATAAAAAAATCCTAAGTTACTCCTTGTAATGTAAGTTATCTGACACTGAAAGTCCCGTTAAAATTGGGCAAGTCGTTTCGGAAATTAGCCGCAACAAACAGACAGATGATAGAGAAAAACATATTTACGGTACTCACATCAAATAGAGATAATTTCGCATTGAGCTTCCCATAAAAACAAGATTAATATTAATATAAAAATTTGACAAAAAAAGTGATTGGGCTCGTCCGGGAACCCGGGACCTCTCGCACCCTAAGCGAAAATCATACCCCTAGACCAACGAGCCGATGTTTGAGTATATAAATTAGTCTAACAGCTGACTCTATATGCTATATAATTCGTATGAAACCGGCTATAAAAGTAGGTAATCTTATCTATACTAACACCTATAATATAATAAAGAGGAATTTTCGTTTTATGTTTGTATCGAATAGACTCGATATCGATTGATTGAAAAAAAAAAATCTTTCCTTTTTAGAATGATATATATTAGTTGTGCTCCCCGGTTACGCTCGCGCAGATTTAATTTATTTTCAAATAAAAGTTAACACTTTTACAACTTTTAAAATTTATAAAAGTTACACATAGACTAATATAAATAATAGTAAATATGACGATACATAAGAATAACATTGTTACTTGTAACATCGACGCCTGACATATTAACATATTAACTGCACACGTATCTTCAAGTAATAGCTTTGGATACTGATACTGATTATCCATAGTCATAGAAGTACCTACAGACTGATCAGAACACTTCCTGATCAACACTTGGCCTAAGCCCGTGCCCTCACCACCCAATAGCCAGGGTCTAAGGATTTGGATAATGATATCCCCTGATTGTCACAAGAGGCGACTAAAAGGAGGCCAGAGGGCCTGCTGACGGTGGTCAGGATGGGTGCTTTGACTACCAAGCCGCGGGCCCGGGAAGGTGGCAGCGCGATGTGGCTCCCGCTACATTGCACAGCGAGGTCTCCAGGGGCGGCGACACAACTGTGGGTACAGATGTGCCCCATCATAGTGCGGGGGACACTGCGATCTGTCAGTATTAGTAATCCCAAATACCTGCCTCTCCCAGTGCTGTCGGGGACCATTTGAAGGTTTCATATTGTGTATTATAGTAGTTATATGTTTTTTTTTAATTATCTTTGACATGGTGCCATCTGAGTTTTATTCCGCTTCTTCTCAGAAGACTAGTTTCCGAACCGCACCACCGGTTTCCATTCTTCGACATTCATAAGTGCCTTACCAGGACCTAAGCTGAATAAATCATTTTCATTTTCCCCTCGTCAATAAAAAAATATGCCCGTGCCATCAGAAATCCGGTTAAAAACCGAGAATGATAAAGGAAGAATAAAATAATAATTATAGAAGTATAGTCAGAAACACTTAAGTGTAAAGATGTTGCTCGGAGGCTTAAATTTGATCAGACAGCAAAATACTTGATTATTATAAGCACGTTTCGTACAGTGTAGTCATGCGTATGCGCAGGAATGTAGGTCACCTTTCACCCAAATTGGTTAGTTGCTTCGTACTGCTGTGTTTTTTACATGTTATATTAATCGGCTCGTTGGTCTAGGGGTATGATTTTCGCTTAGGGTGCGAGAGGTCCCGGGTTCAAATCCCGGACGAGCCCAATTGCTTTTTTGATATTGTTTTTATTATCTAATGAAAGGCAAAATATTTTATAAGGATATTTGTTATATTTGTGTGTATTTAGAAAGTATGTATTTTATATTTTTACCTCTTCAGGGAATACAGGCTTAAGCATAATGTATATATTATGTTTAATACAATATTTTATATTTGCTTATTATAATACCGTGTCAAGAATGTGAAAGAAAAAATTGATATGAAATTTGTGGTTCTCACAAAGTTTCTTCGCTATATTTGCAATTACCGAGTATCCTATGGGATATGTTAGTTATTCCCGAATCCCTCGCTAATTGCTCTATAATATTTAGTGTCATAATTATTGACATTTTGTTCAATTCAAAATTGCGATATCGCACCATAATTTTATCTGCGAGATTTACAATGTGCCGCGCCATCGTAATATTGTTTTAAATTCCAATTTAACTTTATTTATGGCTCCTGATATCATGTTATATCGAACGATTGGTTAATAGCTGAAGCATTTGTTATTATTGAGTTTGATTCTTGATTAAAATAAAAAGTTTATAGATGACATCCTAGAATACCTGTACTATATTATGGTGTATAATAAAGAATATATTATTATTATTATTGTTTAATTTATGATAGCATGCAAGAAGGCCAGGACCTATATTGCTGCTGGCCTTCTAATAAGCAGAGGTGTTGTAACAACAACACCCACATTCACCGAATATGATTAAGTGCCAACGTGACAGAGGGTGAGTCCATCGCCGTCTAAAGCACTATACATACGTCTTTGAATTACTTCTCAGATATATGCAGGTTTCCTCACGATGTTTTCCTTCACCGTAAAGCACGTGGTGTGAAATAACTGCACATAAGTTTTTAGAAAAACTCTTGGTACAGGCCCCGCTGGGATTCGAACTTGCGTAGCAAAATTATCAAACTCAAACTAGAAATATCTTTGTTTGATAAGATTTTTAACAAAGTACTTTCAAATCGTTAGAATGACATATATATAATACATGCTACCTTTTAGCGGTTATTATGTCTCAATATGAAATGTAATCTTTTTTTTTCCTACGTAATGGTTTTCTTCATTGTCCTACGTAACGCTTGCGCAGACGCAAGTGAAAGGTTCGTGCTTATGTTGCTATAATTCGTCAAACCGTACAACCGGCTCGTTGGTCTAGGGGTATGATTTTCGCTTAGGGTGCGAGAGGTCCCGGGTTCAAATCCCGGACGAGCCCATAATTTTTTTGTTTATTTAATTTGAATTCTGCTTTATGGGAACTTCTTAAAGCAGGTAGAGTGAGAGAAATGGACATCTTAGAGCATAATGGAAAAAAAAGTTTTATTTCATCAGACTTCTTCGTAGATACATAGAGATTTCAACACATAGAGACCTATAGAGACATAAGCTCTTACGTAAGCACCTAATAGGAAACACTGTCTGCTTGTCCGTCTATCACTTAACGTTTTGGTAATTTCACACCACGTGCTTTACGGTGATGGAAAACATCGTGAGGAAACCTGCATATCTCTGAGAAGTAATTCAAAGACGTGTGTATAGTGCCGGAGACGGCGATGGACTCACCATCTGTCACGTTTGGCACGTCATCATATTCGGTGAATAGTGGGTGTCTACCCCTTCGGGGAATACAGGCGTGAGCATATGTGTGTATGTTTTTGGCAAGTTACGCTCTTAGGTGTATATACTTTAAAAATAAGCCAGTCAATATTTATCTTTACGTTCAAAGTACGCACCGCTTGTATATTATCATCAGACTTTCACCTACCTACCGGTTTATTGCCGAGCATCGTATATACATATATATACCAATCAGCTGATTGTCAAATTGATATCCTCACACAATCGGCTCGTTGGTCTAGGGGTATGATTTTCGCTTAGGGTGCGAGAGGTCCCGGGTTCAAATCCCGGACGAGCCCAATTTTTTTGCTACAAATAATTTATTTAACATACAATAGCTATAATATGGTGCGCTGATGACGATGGAAATGACTAGGCAGGCATAACATTGTTTTTTAAACTCAATATGTCCTCATTTTGTCTAGTTGTGTATTTAATAAGAATAGAAAAAAATAAATAATTTATTTTCAAGCACACTGTAAGTCAATGAAAAAGAAAAATATAATAAAAATAAAAATTATAAATAAAACACGGAATTTAAATTAGTGTCTGCGGGAATGGTGCCCAGTAAGCTGGCTGCGTTACCTCGCTGGATCGCTAAGCTAATCCTCTGACCGAGGTAAGAACCAGCTCGACCCTCACCAGAGACGTCAACCAGGCGTTTTGAAAGATCCTTAAACAGGACTTTCGCACTGTAAGTTGCACGTTATACAAAATAACTAATATTATTTAGTGCAAATCGAATAATATATTTTTTTCCAAATTTCAAATGGGACTAAGTTTTTGGGATTCAATGTAAAACACCCAATTAATTCAACACTAGCTATGCCCTGCTGTTTCACTCGCGTAGACTTATTTTCATAGGGGACCCGCAGAACCCTATTTTTTTAAATATAAGTAGCCTAACTTGTAAAATTTGCTATCTACCAATATAAGTCCCGTTGAAATCGGTCCTGCCGCTTTAGAGATTAGCTGGAACAAACAGACAGACAGAGATAAAAATTATAGATTCCATGTAGTGACAAGCTGTTATTTTGATTTACAAACAGAAAATTTAATTTTATTTAATTTTATTGATGTTTATAGATAGAATATATAGATATAGACTTTGATATAAGGGAAACTAGGAGCATTGTCCCATTTACATTAATTAAACTTCTACCGTTTCCTCACCGTGACATCAGTACTTGCTGACTCTAAGCAAAATACTTTAAAGGCTACGTACGAGGCAAATGTCTGTTGCTTACTGCTAAGAAGTAATAAACATACATATGTACATACATACATACAGATAGTGGGTCCATCGCCGTCTCTATACACACTATGACACTATAACCGCGGGGTATAGTAAACTATATTTCAAAAATACTCCCAAGCTCCAAGTACACGAGAATTTTTTTTTAAAGTCAAACGTTCCAAGAATAATGGAGCAGGTATTTATAAATTACAGCTGAAACGAACAATGAATTGAAAAGAAGTAAAAGGTCGCGGTGTTCAATCATAATTGGAGAGTTCTGACATATTTCACGCTCTACCTTGTGAGCTTAATTGGAAAATTGTTTTACGATCGTATCGCATGTTTTATGATTTGCGATTGTTTTACTCCACTGTTAAGGTTGAAATTTGATGTCATAAAAGCTGAACTGCTGAGTTTATTGGAATTTTCCACTTTACACTAGTTTTATGTGCAGTCGTAAGGTCTAAATTGCGCTGGCAATCTCGGTTTATTTTACGTATTTCATGAAGCATCATTAATGCTTTTTTTGCAGAGCAAGCCACTTAGTTTTTTTATTTACAATTTGATCATTAAATAGTATACATTAAAGTCTCTATTCTAATGCAAAAGTTATCGCCATCTGTTCCTACTTTATTTACTGCCATGTTGATCGTGGGTTTGAGCAGTCTGCTACGCAAGCGACGCAAGTTCGAATCCCAGCGAAGCCTGTACAAATGAGTATTCCTAAAAACTGAAGTGCGGTGATTTCACCCGACGTGCTTAACGTTGAAAGAAAACATCAAAGTCAAAATTATCTTTATTCGATTAGACTTTTTACAAAGTACTTTGAAATCATCACCTACCACCGCCAGGTTTGGATGGTTGCTTTTACTGAGAAGAACCTGGCAAGAAACTCAGTAATTACTCTTTTCAAAAACATTATACAATTTTAATAATAAATCACTTAAGAAACAGAAGCCATGGACTCAGTTCCAGTGCACAAAAGTCGATAAGAAAATATAAAACTAAAAGTAGGTACTACGTATAATTGTGTAGCTTGAGATGACTAGCCCCCACAAACAGCTCTTGTTCACCCTCCTCAACCATTATAGAAGGAAGCGAGCGACCCGTCATCCAGAAATCAAAGACGTATGTAAAGTGCCTGAGACAGCGATGGACTCACCCTCTGTCACTGGCCAATAATGTCCGCCTACATTGTCTAGACCAGTGGTCGTCAAACTTCGGCTCGGACGATATATCTGCGGCCCGCGATACAGCAAACAATTTTAGTAGAAAGCTAAGCTTGATTCGTCATTGATACTGGACCAGCTATAAAAAGATTAGAAAGAAATCGGTAATCAATTATTAAGCCAATTAACTGATGGTCAACTAAATGATCTAAGAATGTACGACCCGCAGTGATACCTCACAATATGTTAAGTGGCCCTGGACCAGAAAAGTGTGGCCACTGGACTCTAGACCCTATATAAAAGCTCATCTCAAGCTACACAATTATTCATAGTACTTATTTTTAGTTTGAATTTTTTTTATATCGACTTTTGTGCGCTGGAAATGTGTCCATGGGTTTATATAATTTTTTTATGATTTATATTGTATTACTCAAAGCTGTAAAATTATTTTTTAAAAGAGTCATTACTGAGTTTCTTGCCAGGTTCTTCTCAGTAAAAGCAACTTTCCGAACCTGGCGGTAGCATATATAATCCTATGTAATCGCGTCTTTTTGACGATTTAAACGTACTTTGAAAAAGTCTAATCGAATAAAGATATTTTTGAATTGAATTGAATTGAAGCGCATTTTAGCCTTACCAAATACCCCCTATTTTGTTTTTTAATCACTCTAAGTAGCGGGGAACAGCGGTAAAACGAAATTACCGATTCAACTAACAGCTCTTGTAGAAACAATCACTAAACAATTTAACGCCGGTTTATTCGTTGAATGTTTTGATTGAAAAACTTGTTTCCCCCCTCCTCCCCCTAATGAGGGTAGTCTTAATTAATTATTTATAGCCCCGGAGCCGCCTACTAAAGTTATGTTTTAATTTTGGAGGTGAAAAAATTAACGCTTGGATTGGTAGAATTATTGGATTGTTAACTTCAATGTTTTTGAGCGTTTATCAGCTGAGTTTCTGAATTTGAATTTTTAAAATTAAAATAAAAAAATGTGCTCACGCCATTCCAGAAGGGTCCCCGAAGGGGTAAGCAGAGGTGTTGTAACAACACCCACATTTCACCGAATATGATCAAGTGCCAACGTGACAGAGGATGAGTCCATCGCCGTCACAGGTACTATACAAACGTCTTTGAATTACTTCTCAGACATATGCAGGTTTCCTCACGATGTTTTCCTTCACAGTAAAGCGGGTGGTGTGTAAATTTTTAATTTTACTCCCCCTATTTTGCAAATGCCTTATAATTCACACCGCAGAATGGTCAGACAGATAATTTGGGTTTTATTAATATTTTAGGTAGGTTAATTCCAAGTGGAAAGTCTTATGTATATTTTTTTATATTGATTTAAGTACCAGCCGTACCACATGTTTCGTGTAGAGTTGCTTCATGTCAGTGAAAGTCCCATTAAAATTGGTCCAGCCGTTTCAAAGATTACCTGGAACAAGCCGACAAACAGACTGACAAAGATTTTTTTAAAACGGATTCTTTGATTTAGTTACTTCCGTATATACTTTCATATGCATTTAGTGATTAGCTGTTGATTTGAAATTACAAACAGACACTTAAATTTTATTTATCTGTATAGATGCATAGATTCAATTTCTTAAATCTTATTTATTACAGAGGATACAGGCGACTGGGACCACTAAGAACTGGAGTGGCGGTCCCAGTCGCCTGAAAGCATTCTTGAGTCAGTTGACTGGGACCTAAGTAGTTTTAATGTACAGTAAACAGAAAAATCTTAAAGTTATACACTATAAAATTCTTTTTTATGTAAAACCTTCAGTTCAGGCATGCAACAGTTATGACAGAAATTAAAAAACATTTAGGACACTCGTGTAAAAAAGTGTTAGAGTAATAAAAACAGGAAAACAAGTTTCTAAAACGTTAAGTTACGGACGCCAACTAGTGTATTGACATATTATTACCGTGTACGAGATATAGTGAATACAAGAGAAGTCATATATCTTGTCGACTCCCAGACGGTTGTAACGACGCGTCATTTGTACAAATCAAGTGATCCGTCGGATCTGTGACGTCACACCCCATATCTCAATACAAATATTGGAGTGAACGGTTTTCGAAGGGCTTTTCGGTAACTTACTAGGCTTTGCCCGCGTGGTATTCGAGTTAGAGAATACATAAAATTCACAGAATATATTTTCATCTATATATATGTAAAGAAACTATACTTCTTTAATATGTACGCTCTTCCGTCGGCATACAGTGTTCTTGATGTGTTCTGTTTAACGTATAGATGTCGCTATGAGTAATGACAGCCTACATGGTTGGTTAAACAGCTATTGTGTCAAGTAGACAGAACTACATAAAAATGGAGTCGTTGGGCTGATAAAATATTATAAAGGAATTGACTAATTTAAAGAATAAACTTTAAATGTCGTTTCTTTGTTTACAGGTAAGATAGTATGATTTTAGTTAAATGTTGTTAATATTGTTATATGTGTTAATAGTAAAATAAATCTTTGTTTACAGAGCAACGCAATTGTTTATTGAAATTTCACAATTCCTGCCATATTGTCTTATAAAACGACATTTCTAGTCTAAACTAAGAAAAATGGAAAAACTACGATTTAAATTTGTTGTCTTGGGGTCAGCGGACGGAAAAACAAATGTTATATGCATTACCTCCATCGAGACACCGGACGGATGTGTTTTTGAGATCCCAAGCGAATCAAAGCCCGTAAGTAAGCATACAACCATATTATGTTCGGACGTGTTTTCGAAAATAAAAAACTCGCTCAAAAAAAGACACCAAACACGCGCAATATGGATCCCATTAACAGCAGATATGAGAAAAATATATCTAGATGAAGGTGAAAATATACAGTTTGATGACCAATATTTAGAGGAGATTACAGGGGTGACTTTACCACAGCGAGATAGCACTGGTGGCAATGCGCCAGAGAGGAAAAATATAGGGAAAACCGCCGAACGATTTTTGATAGAAAAATTTTCTAATAAAACATCAAATGCTGACCAATGGATCAGTGAATTTGAAAATGAATGTGAAAGGCTCGAGGTTCAACAGGATGAAGAGAAAATTGAGATTTTAAAACATCTCCTAGAAAAACAATGCCTAGATTGGTACAGCAGTATGTTAATAAAATTGACTGTCAATTCTAAGTGGGCACTATGGAAAACAAATTTTTGTGAAACATACGGAAATAAAGGTTGGTCACAAATTAAATATGCATTCACATTTAGATTTCAATCTGGATCGTTACTGGAATATGCCACAAAAAAAGAAAGACTGTTATTGGAGGTCAACAAGCTCATCGACACCCAAACATTGATACATCTTATTGTCATGGGATTACCGGATTACGTCATGGATAAGATTGACAAAGACAGTGTAAAGTCAACTGCAAACCTCTATAACGAAATTGGAAAACATGAATATGTAGCGAATAAAAAGATTTTCAGCAAAAATAAAAGACATACCTATGATTATAAAGGAAAGGTATATGATGATAAGGTAAAACCCTGTAAAACTTGTGAAAATTTAAATAAAGGTATTCGGTTCCACCCTGAGGAAAAGTGCTGGTTCAAACAGACAGAAGAAAATAATCACTCAACATTCAAAAGAAGCAGTAGTAAAACCATAAATAATTCTGTCATTGACGTTGAACTCAATAATAATACAAAAAACGAATAATTGCACCATTAATTCAAGTCAAACTATTATTAAATTCACAATTAGAAACATTTGGAATATATGATTCAGGCTCAAATGTTTCTGTAATTAATTCCAAATTAATAAGATTAAAAGGAGAAGGAAACAATATATCAAAAAGTGATAATTTAATCACAATTAATGGTGTAAAAAAGACAGTTGGTTTGACAACAATTAAAATGAAAATATTTGATATTGAAGATACAGCTGATGTTTACATAATTGATGGAGAAGAATTTAAATATGATTTTTTAATGGGATTGGATATTATAAAACGATTCAGACTGGTTCAAGATGAGAATTTAAAAATCACACAAAAAGAAAAAGAAATAAAAATAAATGATGAAAAAAATCCTAAGGAAAATGATGATGCTAAAAATGACATTTCTAAGGGAGTGAAAAATGAAACAAAACTGTGTTCAATAAATTTTAACGAACACATAAAAGAAGAAGACTTCAAAGTAAGTATGAGCAATTTAAATACTCAACAAAAGTCAGAAATAATTAAACTGATAGATACTTATAGATCAACCTTTGCAAGGGACAAATACGACATCGGTACGGTCAGTCAATATGAAGCACGGATTGATTTGCTCGTGGATAAATACTGTAGTAAAAGACCTTACAGATGTTCAATTGAAGACAAAAAGGAAATAGAAGAGCAAATAGCAAAGTTACTTGATAGAAACCTCATAGAAGAATCTTATAGCCCATTTGCGGCGCCAGTAACTCTGGCTTTCAAAAAAGAAGACAATAGAAAATCAAGATTATGTATAGATTTTAGAGATCTCAACAAAATAGTGGTACCACAAGCGCAGCCATTTCCTTTGATCGACGACCTAGTGGTAAAGACAAGAAACTCAAAATATTTCACAACCCTGGACATCAATTCAGCCTTCTGGTCTATCCCGCTAAGAATTGAAGATAGGAAGAAAACGGCCTTTGTAACGCAGGAAGGACATTACCAATGGACGTGCTTACCTTTTGGTTTGAAGACGTCGCCAGCCATATTTCAAAGGATACTAAGTAACATTTTAAGAAAGTATAAGCTTAATGATTTTGCAGTTAACTATATCGACGATATACTTATATTTTCAAAGAATTTTTCTGAGCATATTGACCATCTAACACAATTGTTAGAGGCTATAAAAAGGGAGGGTTTTAGACTAAAATTTACAAAATGTACATTTGCTTCCGATTCAGTGAAATATCTAGGCCATATAATACACAATAATACGGTACAGCCACTTAAGGATAATTTAATTTCAATAAAAGATTTTCCAATACCAAAAACTCAGAAAAATGTTAGACAATTTCTGGGGAAAATTAACTTCTATCATGAATATATACCAAAAAGTGCGGTAATTTTAGAACCTCTTCATTGTTTGCTCAGGAAAAATCAAAAATTTATTTGGTCAGCAGATTGTCAAAGATCATTTGAAAATATAAAGAACTTATTGTGTTCACAGCCAATCTTAGAAATATTTGATAAACATTTGCCGATAATAATTTACACAGACGCATCTTTAGAAGGTATTGGTGCAGTGCTAAAACAAACTCAACCAAATGGAATAGATAAACCAGTGGCATACTTTTCAAAAAAGTTGAATCAAATTCAAAAGAAAAAAAAGGCTATTTATTTAGAATGTTTGGCTATTAAAGAAGCGATAAGATACTGGCAATACTGGCTAATAGGTAGGTCGTTTACAGTATACTCGGACCATAAACCATTGCAAGATCTAAATATTAAGTCTAGAACTGATGATGAATTAGGAGATCTAACCTACTACTTATCACAGTACGATTTTAAAATTAAATATACTCCGGGAAAAGATAATATAGAAGCAGATTGTTTAAGTAGGAACCCAGTATTAGATGCAGATGAAAATGCGGATGAGCAATTAAAAATTGTAAACATGATAAAATTAAATGACATAGTTACAGATCAATCAAACAATAAAGATATACAAAATAATAAATCAAAATTTATATCAAAAAATAATGTTTTCTATAAAAAGGTTCGAAATCATGAGAAAATTATTTTGACAGAAGATTTCAGTAAAGAGTTTATTAAAAATGTACATGAGAACATGTGTCATCTGGGTATAAAACAAATGCAATTCAGAATTAGTAAATTGTATACAGCAAATAACTTAACAAAAAATATAAAAAGTTGTTGTAAAACTTGTGAGATTTGTATAAAAAATAAAACTAGAGGGCATGATAAATATGGGTTGATGTCACATTTAGGTCCTGCCACAAAACCTTTTGAAATTGTATCAATAGACACGATTGGAGGGTTCGGAGGCTCACGATCTACGAAAAGATATTTACATCTTCTTGTTGACCACTTTACACGATACGCCTACATAGTTACATCAAAAACACAAAATGCTAATGATTTTGTTAAACTCATAAATAACGTAGCAGAACTTGATACAATTGGAATGATTCTAACCGATCAATACCCGGGAATCAATTCAAAAGAATTCAAAGCATTCTTAAATGAAAAATCGATACCAATAATATTCACTGCAGTAAACGCCCCATTTTCTAATGGCTTAAATGAAAGGCTTAATCAAACGCTTGTCAATAAAATTCGATGTAAAATAAATGAAAAAAGTAACAAGAAAGCATGGACGACCATTGCTCATAACTGTGTAGATAAATATAATAATACAGAACATACAGTTACTGGGTTTGCACCAAGGTACTTGCTAGATGGTACAGATGTTACTTTACTACCACATGAATTAAAAAAGGATAAAACAGAAGTTGAATGGCTAGAGGATAAAAAAACAGCTTATGAAAATTCAATAAAATCACATAACTACAATAAACAAATCTTCGATAAAAATAGAACTCAATGTAATTTTAGTACAGGGGATATGGTGTACGTAGATAACGGAAACAGACTGAACAGAAATAAATTAGATGAGCTGAAGATTGGTCCATTTCAAATTACTGAAAAGATATCAAATTCAATATACAGGATTAACACAGGTCACAAAAAGTATGAGTCAAATCTCTTTCATATCACTAAGCTTATACCAATCCCTACATAAAGCGAAAATGCCAAGATTTACCTAATACAGGAAGTGTTATTATTATTTTTTTGTTGTACATATATTATAGCAAGTTATGATTAAGTTTTAATTAGTTTGTAAAAATTTTGTGAAAATTTTCTTCATTGGGAGGGGAGATGTAAAGAAACTATACTTCTTTAATATGTACGCTCTTCCGTCGGCATACAGTGTTCTTGATGTGTTCTGTTTAACGTATAGATGTCGCTATGAGTAATGACAGCCTACATGGTTGGTTAAACAGCTATTGTGTCAAGTAGACAGAACTACATAAAAATGGAGTCGTTGGGCTGATAAAATATTATAAAGGAATTGACTAATTTAAAGAATAAACTTTAAATGTCGTTTCTTTGTTTACAGGTAAGATAGTATGATTTTAGTTAAATGTTGTTAATATTGTTATATGTGTTAATAGTAAAATAAATCTTTGTTTACAGAGCAACGCAATTGTTTATTGAAATTTCACAATTCCTGCCATATTGTCTTATATATATATACATTTTATGTTGGTGCCGTGGTGGCCTTGAGGTTGGAGCAATCGCCTGCTACCCAAGCGACGCAAGTTTGAATCCCAGCGGGGCCTGTACCAATGAGTTTTTCTAAAAAAGTACAGTGATTTCACACCACGTGCTTGACGGTGAAGGAGAACATCGTGAGGAAACCTGCATATTTCTGAGAAGTAATCCAATGACGTATGTAAACTGTCTGAGACGGCGATGGACTCACCATCTGTCACGTTGGCACTTAATCATCTTCGGTGAAAAGTGTGTGTTGTGATTACAACACCTCTGCCTACCCCTTCGGGGAATACAGGCGTGAGCATATGTATGTATGTTGGTTTGTGAACGCTTCAATAACTCAAAAACTTCTGCACCGATTGAGCTGAAATTTTAGCATGATATATAATCCGCATCAAGGATTGTTTTATCTTATTTTTTCATCTATATATATAAAAATGTTATGTTGGTTGGTGTACGCTTCGAAATGTGCCACAGCGAAGCGTGGCAGGGTACAGCTTGTTCTCTAATATATCTTTGATAAAATTTAAATAAAAATGATTCCGTTTGGGGACTAGTAAGTCACTTATGAATGCCGAAGAATTAGCCACCGATTCGGACACAAGCCTTCTAAGAAGAACCGACGGTAATAGCCTGGTATACATAATTATCGTATATACACGCCTTCCCTTAAAATGTATGCATAGGCAGAAACAAGAGGGGTTCTAAAAGATAAAATAAAATGCCAATGTGTAAAGTAAGTGTGTGTGTTTTTAAACTGGGGTCTAGTTCAATCTAGAGCTGGTTTTTAGTGGTGTAACGTTATAGTGTAAAAATAGGAAATAATATTGTACGTCATATGATATAGGTACTGTGATAAATAAGAATAATATATATACATATAACGTATAGACAATGTAGAATAAAGAGTTTAGCTGCGTAGACGGGCGAATAATGAAGGGTTCAGGACCCACTAGGCACTCTATATTCGTCCCTTAGAATAAAAGTTGTAAATTCGTCCCCTACGAGGTGCCCATAGCTCCCCCGCGAGGACAACATTCAATTATTAATATATTTGAAGGTATCCTGGTATAAATGTTACGTTATGATGCAGTCGAGATACATTAAAGCTACCATTTTAAGCTTCTGACGCCCTAGTATTCTAAGTAGAGCAGGGTATAAGTAGATACATCAAAAATGTAAGGGGACGAGTGGGTCCCGACCCCGATGAAGCTCTCCGTGTCACATTAATTGTATTAAGATTCTTGCGTCCAATATTATTTCATGTAGAAGCATATATTACGTTCCTCAACGTATCGCGTTAATTATTTCTAGGCACCACGAAGGTCAGTGTTGCCATAAAAGAAACTTCTCCCCATAAATCTGCCAGTAGCACTTGATTACACGCCTGTACTTTACTGGCAATTGGCGTTTTTTGTGTACACTCCAGCGCTAAAGTGTTTGTAGCGATGTAGTCCCTTTATCCGTACCTAATACTAACGAGTATTTTGTGGCTAGATATAGAGGGAGAGGAATTAAATACCTTTGATTTTTTATTTAAGGAGCCGTGGTGGCCTCGAGGTTTGTGCAGTTCTCTGCTACGCAAGCGACGCAAGTTCGAATCCCAGCAAGTTCTGTACCAATGAGCTAAAAACTTACGTGCAGTGATTTCACACGACTTGCTTTACGGTGAAGGAAAACATCGTGAGGAAACCTGCATAAGTCTGAGAAGTAATTCAAAGACGTATGTATAGTGCCCGAGGCGGCGATGGACTCACCCTCTGTCACGTTGGCACTTAATCATATTAGGTGAAATGTGGGTGTTGTTGTTACAACACCTTTAGGGACCTCACTGGGATGGCGTGAGCATATTAATAATACTTCCATTGTTGCAACTTCAGTATGGAATTCATTTGCATATCTTTAAGGAAACCTATTGAATAGCTCAATGCTAACTTCAGCAGAGTTTAATTCAATGTCGATTGTAATAAGTTACAAGAACAAAAACTATGTGCCCGAGTTCATCAGTGTTCAGTGCACGGCGCTGAAAGTCGGTTAATTACAAATTCCCTGAAAGTTACCTAACAGCACAATAAATTGTTTCAGGCTTGTTCAAGTAAGTAGACAAGCCTTGTATTTTGAATAAAATAGAGTTCAATTAGCTCAGTGGTTTGAGTAGTGCTTGCAACGCTTGTGACGCATTCAATACATATGCTCACGCCTGTATTCCCCAAAGGGGTAGGCAGAGGTGTTTTCACAACACCCACTTTTCACCGAATTTGATTAAGTGCCAACGTGACAGATGGTGAGTCTATCGCCGTCTCAGACATTATACATATGTCTTTGAATTACTTCTCAGAAATATGCAGGTTTCCTCACGATGTTTTCCTTCACCGTAAAGCACGTGGTGTGAAATCACTGTACATAAGTTTTTTTAGAAAAACTCATTGGTACAGGCCCCGCTGGGATTCGAACTTGCGTCGCTTGCGTAGCAGGCGACTGCTCAAACCCCGAGGCCACCACGGCTCTTTCAATCACGCATTCAATCTTAACGATATGTACCTCAATTACAGATAGATATCATCATCGCCCTGGCCTTACAATGTATGGGACATTGTCGGGGTCGGCAATTGATTCAACCCGATGTGGCTGATCACCTGATTTTTATACGAAGCGACTGCCATCTGACCTTCGCAACCTCTTTTACGAGGAAAATCTGTGATCTGGGTTCAACCAGTTGTATGACTATTTTAGGCCTCCGACTGACCTGAAACGATTGCCAAAGATGATAAATTGGCAACCGGGACCGACGGCTCAACGTGCTCTCCGAGGCACGGAGGGAACTCGGGCGGCCACCCATCCAATTACTGGCTAGGGTTAGGGTTGCTTAACTTCGCTGATCGAATGATATGCGCAATAGCAACTATACCACGAGCTCCTCCTATAAGTACAGGTATATCACGTTCAAACTCTTGACCTTGTATTTTAGCGTGACTCAAAATGTGTTGATACTTTGACGAGTGTTGATAACACATTTTGAGCCAAAGCAAGGTCAAGCGACGACGTTCGGACATTTACAATACTTGGGACTCTGTACTTATCAGTCACATTTTCTAAAAACTTAAGTACAGTGATGTTTCCAAAAAAAGTTGAAGGTAAACATCGGGAGCAAACCCATGAATAAATTCAAAGAGACATTTATAGTGCCTGAAACCTGGCGTACACCACATTACCATAAGCTAATCATTTAGTTATAAGTAGATGTACTAGATTTTTAGTTATGTTAATTTTTATCGACATTTGTTCATTGGTTGTCCATGAGCTTACGTTTCTTAAATTATTTACTTTGTATTCTTTAAATTGTATAATATTTTTGAAAAGAGTAATTACTGAGTTTCTCGCCAGGTTCTTCTCAGTAAAAGCAACCTTCCGAACCCGGCGGTAGCATGTATAATCCTGTATAATTATGTCATTCTGACGATTTGAAAGTACTTTGTAAAAAGTCTAATCGAATAAAGATACTTTTGACTTTGACTTTGACAACTTCACGTCACCACACGTTACATATCAGGACACTTTGACACGTAGTTGAAGTGCAGCATTTTTCACAGAATATATTTGACTACCTTCCAAGACAGTAAGCGTCAAATTAAACAAATAGAGAAAAATTAAAATTGAAAAATTCCATTTAAATTTTTAGCTATCTAAAAATAGCCAAGCTTTTAATATACGACTATAAATGCTAGGTTTTTGAAATAAATGTAGTGTAAACAAAAAAGGCAGGCGTGTCCTTTTAAATAACTTTAAAAATTAATAAAACGCAGTAAGCATTAAACTTTTCAACGCTTTTTCTCTCTGCATTTCAATACATTTAAAGCTAAGTGGACACTCGACGTGCCCACTCAGAGTATGAAGTGCGAAAGTGATTTAATATTTTATTTGCCCGTAGTTCCCTTGGTTCTGTGTTTAATTTGCCATCGATAGCGCTGAGAACAGAGCAATAAATCGTAGAACTCTACTTATTACATTTAACAGCCATTTGTTAGCTGCCGAGTTAATTACCTAATTACAAGACCTCCTTAGGAGCCTCACTTTGGAAGGAAAATAAATATATTTACTTGTTAAGATAAACATCTTCAGATCTTAGTGAATTTATTAATTTTTTTCTTCTATTAATTATATTTCATTAATTTTGCCCAATAAATATAATTATATTATTAGAAATGCGTCCTATATGTTATTTTAGTTGCGGTTACGAGTGCTCCGAATTTGACCTTTCTGAAAAATATTATTAATTTGGTCATAGTAGTTCATCCTTGGACGCCCTCAAAAATATTGCAATGTATTTTGAATACACATTATTAATGGCTGGTTTACCTCTTTACACCCAAACTGCTAGAAAATAAGGTAATTTGATGAAGAAAGCTTATATTATCCGGGTTAATCACACGTTGGATAGCGCCGCGGAGCGTAGCCGATAATCTTATAATGAACAAATAAAATCCGTGAGTAAATTCAACGCAATTTCGTCGTATGCAGGTGAAGCCATAAATTTCAACTTTCAGCTTTTAAATTGGGAGAACATCCCATTCCTGATGCGTTTCTATTTGATTTTTAACACACCCGGGATCCTTTTATCCCGGTTTTATGCAGTGGTGTGTTAAAATGCAAAATAAACTTTTGTTCATTAATTTTATTGGGGTCATTATTGAGTATATTAATAACTGGTTTGGAAGGAATAACGTTTTAATGTTTCGGTGCTTTGGGTTATTAATGAACTTTTTGGGTTTAATGTCG
The DNA here is from genome assembly GCA_929442735.1 of Watsonalla binaria. Taxonomy (NCBI): domain Eukaryota; kingdom Metazoa; phylum Arthropoda; class Insecta; order Lepidoptera; family Drepanidae; genus Watsonalla; species Watsonalla binaria. The sequence goes on from OV838930.1 coordinate 574,702, forward strand.
TTAATGCGTAAAAAATATTGAATTTTATTTCAAAAAAGCTAATTTTAATTTTCATTAAAAAAGGAGATAATATGAATTAAATTTCTTTGTTTGTAAGTAAATAAATGTAGGCTAAGTTATTCCTTGTAATATCAGCTACCTGCCAGGGGAGTGGCACAGTTGATATTGCGTAAAACATTCGATCAGCGAAATTAAGCAACCCTAACCCAAGCCAGTAGTTTGATGGGTGACCACCCGAGAGACCTCAGGTCTCCGCAGTGCCGGGTGCCACGCAGAAATTAACGCAGATTTCCGATTTTCCTTATAAAAAGGGATTACGCAGTTCAGATGGCAGTCACTTCGTATAAAAATCTGGTGATCAGCCACATTGGGTTGAATCAAATACCGATCCCAACAATGTATGGAATAAGGCCACAGGGAGATGATCATACCAGTAGAAGTCCCCTCAAATTTGATCCTGCCGTTAAGCCAGATCAAAATGACAAATAGACAATTTATGATAATTAAGTATGTAATTTATTATGTAAGTTAATTCCCATTGCAAAACAGACGTCGCAATTTTATTTCTTGGCTTGTGTATAAATATATAGACAAACGTAACGTACAACTATCTTACTTGCCACAAACCATAACTTCGTACGGAATCTGGCAACTTCCACCATAATCCCTTATTACACCGATCAGTAACGCATGTGTTCCTGCTAAATTGATTCGGGCATAAAATAAAAGGCAACCTGAAGTCAGCCCTCGTACATAAGCCTTGAGGTTCACGCACGAATACACACATACGCTCTAAAAGTTACATATATTCCAAAGGAGGCAAGCAACCTTCCACTTGATGGTAAGCGACTACTGAAGTCTTTGAAAGGGATCAACACAAGGTCGCTTACGCAATGCCTACCATTAAATTAATTTAATTACTGGGTCAACATTATAGGGTCAGATGAAAGCGTCTAGCTAAGATCTTTTCTTCTCATAACAAATACATTATATTACACGTGGTGAAAAAAATACAAATTTGTACTAAAATAATAAAGGAGTAATTTAGGAATAATACTTTATAAATATCATTCTTGTACAACTAAGCTTTACCTTCCAAACAAAAAAAGTATCATGACAATTCAAAAGTATTAAATGAATGCAAAATATGTGGGTATTTCTCTCTTTGGCAGATACGTATATGTAGCAAGCGAGTCATTACAGATATAAAGGACGTCGACCGTAGCCTCTTATACTAGTCATAGGCTGACTTGTTCCGATTTTTTTCGTAGGCACCATTTAATTTAATGTAGGAATTCAAATTCAATAATATCTTTATCTGATTAGACTTTTAACAAAGTACTTTCAAATCCGCAGAACGTCACGATTATACATATCGCCAGGTTCTGAAGGTTGCTTTTACTGAGAAGAACCTGGCAAGGAAGTCCTTCTGTAACCATTATTTATTGTTATTATGTTTACCAAGTTGTGACATCGTGAAAGTTTGCAACATGTCGCCATATTAAATTTGAGGTGTAATACTTGGTGTAGCTTGGGATATTAATAGGTATCATGTTATTAGTTGGGACATTATATAATGTAAACTGGCAAGTTTAAGCATCTGTCTCGGTTATGTTTTTCAATAAAGATGAATAAGATATTTGAAATTCAACCATAACTCGCCTGCGAAAAAGTATCAATACATTTTGAGCGACGTTAAAACGCAAGGTCAAGCCACAGTATAAATATAAGCTTTACAAGCAGTAAGGAATCTAGGTCTATTTCTTGAAATAAGAACGATTGCTTCCATTGAGCGTCAGAGTTGCCAATCGTAAAGATTTTAAAACTTAATTTTTTATTCACTGACATTTTGTCCTTTTGAAATTTTGAATATGATAGTAAAACACGTGAACGACGTAACGCATTAACGATGTGACACCTCTTACTGACATTACGCCTATTCCACTTATTTTGTCATAGATACGCGGCTGTGTGAGTGTGTGATCTCGAATTATTTGCTCCTAAATTCCTAACTGCTTGCAAAGCTTATAATTAAACTGTGGTAAACAAAAACTCCCTTTTTAATAAAATTGATTTTCAATTTAAGGTTGACCATGATAGTGTTGTTATGATGAAAACAGTTTCAATACGGCTGTAAAAGTATTGTAGATTTTGTACCCGTTAAGTGTAATCTGAGAGATATGTACTTACTCAAAAGAGTTAACAAAAGAAGAGTGCTATGGAATACAATCCAGAATCGAAGAGGAAAGATGATTGGCCACCTTGTACGACATGACAGGTTCTTTATAACATATTAGAAGGAAAAGTAGAAGGGAGCCGTGGTGGCCTTGAGGCTTGAGCAGTCGCCTGCTACGCAAGCGACGCAAGTTCGAATCCCAGATGGGCCTGTACCAATGAGATTTTCTAAAAAACTTATGTACAGTGATTTCACACCACGTGCTTTACGGTGAAGGAAAACATCGTGAGGAAACATGCATATTTCTGAGAAGTAATTCAATGACGTATGTAAAGTGTCTGAGACGGCGATGGACTCACCATCTGTCACGTTGGCACTGAATCATCTTCGGTGAAAAGTGGGTGTTGTGATTACAACACCTCTGCCTACCCCTTCGGGGAATACAGGCGTGAGCATATGTATGTAGAAGGGAAGAGATAGAGAAGAAGACCTAGGATAACATACATGAGAGAAATTAAGGAAAAGTTGTCTGTCATGACGTGTAGGGGGGTCAAGGAGATGGTACTGGATAGAGACGAATGGAGGTAATTTCATCAGTTGCACCGACAAAACTCGGACCCTTAAATACATGAAGATGAGGTGTAAGTGTTTGTTTCACAGCCTAATTTGGGAACAATTAGGTGTTCAACATTCTAGTGCCATGAAAGTCGGCACTGGTCGGGAATACCCAGGATATTGTGTGATGGAATTCTATAATGGAACTTCAAAATTCACCAATATTTTCGTTCTATTCTTATATCTTCCCGCTCATAATATCCAACGGATTCCCAAAGACAATATGAGAATTGTGTAGGGAATCTCATATTATTTATATTACACGTAATACGGTCCCTTTGGTCCCTCTCAGATCCCATTTGCTCTCACGACCATCAATCACCTCTAAGGAATATGGGAAATATAGAAATACCTATGGTCTTGGGATATTGATATAAATAAAAGGAAAGTGAACTTTGAAGAAACCTTCTTAAGGTTTAATTTTGACTGATAGCATAACATAATGTGTTACTCTTGAACAAAATACAAGGAGATATATACTTTGAACAGAGATATATAAGGCTTATTTTAGGCTGAAGTAATTTATGGTAGTGGAATAGAGGGGAGAATGGGTTATAATTAGAACAAATTAATGTCGTAAATTATGTTTGTATGGGATAGAAAGACGTTGCCGCTTGTTTACGTAGAAAAGGGGAATGTAGGCAAAATTGGTTGTAAGTACACGTTTATTACCCTAAATGTGAAAGTTACGAACATTTGAATGTTTGCATTTAGAACATAGATTATTTCCGTGAATAAATTAATTTGCATTAATTTATTCACAGACCATCGCAACCCCTTTTACAAGGAAAATCTGTGATCTGGGTTAAACCAGGTGTCAGACTATTTTAGGCTTCCGACTGACCTGTAACGATTGCCAAAGATGATAAATTGGCAACCGGGACCGACGGCTTAACGTGCTCTCCGAGGCACGGAGGAAACTAGGGCGGTCACCCATCCAATTACTGGCTAGGGCGCAATACAATATGCGCAATAGCAACTGTGCCACAAGTTCCTCATTCTTAACCGATAGTAATGTTCCAATATTCCTAAGTACCTTGAAGGCCCAAGCTGAATATTATTTATTTTACATTTTCATCTCTCTCTCTTTAACCTTTATGGACAAAATCTTAATTATATTAACAGTACTAAACCTAATAAGAGACGAAAATTACAAATGAAATACATAACTAATTTGAAATACTTAGTTAATTAATTACAATAATATATTTCTGCCTAGGAATTCGAAATGTTTCTGCTACTTAAGGTGTTAAAAATACAAGATCTCTAACTGGGGAGTTAATGAGTGTTCACAAACACCGGGGTTAACAAGAAATGCGGGTACCGCACCTGTGATCAACGACGCCATTAATGCTGGACGAAGATACCCTTAGGAATGTTCCCCTGGATATCGATAGATTCAGGATATCGAGAATATATCGAGTTTCTTACAAAAGCCAGGGTAATTACTTATATACATCTTGATATGACTCATTATTCTTATCGTGTATACTTATTTAAACCGTAAATTGTAAGAAGCTTTTTTGAAAATCTAAGATATTTTTTCGGAAACAATCTAAACTTTACTATTACATTAAGGACAACAAATTAAAACTTAAGAGATGAATTTAGTAATTTTTTTATCGTTAATGTGCAAGGGATGTCTGTATTTAAATTTAAATTATTATGCCCATTCCCCTCGTCAAAAGAAAACACTTTTATTATTAGAAAGTTACAAAGCGTATTTTTCTTTAATGAACTATACATATATATATATATATATATATATATATATATATATATATATCTATACAGATAAATAAAATTGAAGTGTCTGTTTGTAATTCCAAAATAAAAGCTTTTCACTAAATGCATATGAAAGTATATAAGGTATTGACATTGCAAAACCGATTTTTAAGATTTTTCTCTGTCTGTCTGTCTATCTGTTTGTTCCAGCTAATCTCCGAAACAGCTGGGCTGATTTTAACGGGACTTTCACTGGCAGATAGCTCATGTTACAACGAGTAAATAAGGCTACTTTTATTTAAAGAAACATTAGGGTACTCATGATATTAAGTCCAGACGGGTACAGCTAGTTTCTTATAAAATTTCATAATAAAAATAATTAGTTTATTTACTTACCTAACTGTCGCATACTTCACAAAATTTAATATCAATTCTCATATGAAAATTAAATAAGGTTTCAATTTGATTTTAATAATAAATATTCATCGATAAAACCGAACACCGTTCACTCTCCTCCCTATCAGTTGTAGGATAATGATCGTGTAGGAATAGACGACACGTACATTCATACTAGTGATGGGCCCTCCTTGCGACCTAATGACGAAGTCTCTATTATCCCCGGCACTAAAGTTCAGGCACACGAATTAGATAACGTTACGGAAAATTGCAGTTGGCAAATTATTTTTTGGGTCTTATCGTACAAAAACTACATCGATTGTAATTTTTTCGGAATCTTTTTCCAATTTTACACAATTGCTGCTAGCAATATTGGACATGGAATATATAACTATTCATCTATACAGATTAATAGAATTGAAGTGTCTATTCGTAATTCAAAATTAAAAGCTTTTCAAACTCATTTATACATATGCCTATATTATCCGAAGGGGTAGGCACTAATTTCATATGATAGTGTATTTAATATAAAAAAAAAAAAACAATTTAACAAAAAGAAATGTATCTGTTTGTTTCGGCTAATCTCTGAAACTACTGGACCGATTTTAACGGGACTTACTGGCAGAAATACTGGTAGAAGAAGTAACAAGGCAATATATAAGAAAACAGAGCTCTGCGAAATACGGGCGAAACCGGGTCACAGCTATCGAGTATAAAGCAGGTAAAACCTCGAAGGAAATTATTCAACCCTTTATTTCCGCAGTAAAGCCGTTGAATAAATAAATGTTTACTTTTATCTCAACCGAAATACGTAAACAATGATCCAAAACTCAACGTAATACCTGTATATATATATATATTTATATATCGGAAACACTCAAAGAGATTGGAAACGAGGAGAGGAAGCCTTCAGAATGTCGTTGTCAAAACAACGGACATAACAAAGTTTGATACAAATGTCAGAACGCCTACCATCAGGGCTACCATCATCAGTTTAAGCGGAGCGTATTAAGAACTTCTAAATTTGACATTTCATTTTGGTACTCTAATATAAAGGTGCAAAGTCAAAGTCAAAGTCAAAGTCAAAAGTATCTTTATTCGATTAGACTTTTTACAAAGTACTTTCAAATCGTCAGAATGACCTAATTATACAGGATTATACATGCTACCGCCAGGTTCGGAAGGTTGCTTTTACTGAGAAGAACCTGCCAAGAAACTCAGTAATTACTCTTTTCAAAAATATTATACATTTTAAAGAATGCAAAATAAATAATTTAAAAAACGTAAGCTCATGGACAATGTTCCAATGCACAAATGTCGATAAGAATTAACATAACTAAAAATCTAGTACATCTACTTATAACTAAATGCGTAGTTTGAGATGACCAGCCCCCACAAGCAGCAACTGTTCACAAGTATGACGTGAATGCCAGCCATTGACCTCCTGACTCCTGACTGCAACCACATGCAGCCGCCCGACGCTCGTTTCCAGCGACAAAAAGGAACTACGTCATGCAGCCGCTCCTATCACGTATCGTTACATATCACAAGACCACATTTGTCGCTGGAAACGAGCGTCGGACGGCTTACATCAGGTTGAACCTTTAAACGTCAAAGCTATGTAGTTCTTAATACCCGCTGCTTAAGCGATCATATTTTGCCCTTACCATAAGCTCTCAGTGCCTGGGGCCTCAGGTCTGTGTCTGTCCCTCAATCAGTTGGCATGGATAAGCTCTAATATGTTGATCCGACATCTTTGGAATTAAATTTCAACTCGCTTCCGAAAAGGTATCCACATATTTAGAGGCACGCTAATACGTAATTATTAAAATACAAAATAATTCAGTTTAACACGAAAATATCCTATGTGCATTAGGTAAGTTCGATGGTGTTCTGGCGGGTTCCCCAGATTTCATCCACTGTTGGTACGACGTGTATGATTTGAGAAATTGCTGGCGAAATAACTCATGTATCTGATGCGGACTTCATACTTGGTGTACTTTGGAAACTTAACTCACCATAGGACTAAACATAAGAAAACATTTGGCTGTGATCTTTTTTGAGGTGGAAGTCCCCAAAGCGGACAAGAATGTTTAATTAATACAAAGGGAACCTTATGCAAATGAACATTTTATTTACGGTACAGGAAATTCCGTGTTTGTATTCCAAAGACCATTCCGGACGTGTGTAGCCGGCCTTACTTATAATTTGGTCTGTAACCCAAATAAAAGTTTGAGATACACCCCCAACCGGTGGCTCCATCGGTAGCAATAAACAAAACAACTCAAATCTTATAAGAATCAGTCGAACAGAATGACGGAATTGTTTGTTTATTGAGCTAAGGGCGGAGCGCTATGGGAGAAAGGATTTATTCTTTATTTAGGACTAGCCGTACATACATATGCTCACGTCTGTATTCCCCGAAAGGGTAGGCAGAGGTGTTGTTATCACAACACCCACTTTTCACCGAAGGTGATTAAGTGCCAACGTGACAGATGGTGAGTCTATCGCCGTCTCAGGCACTATACATACGTCTTTGAATTACTTCTCAGAAATATGCAGATTTCCTCACGATGTTTTCCTTCACCGTAAAGCACGTGGTGTGAAATCACTGTGCATAAGTTTTTTAGAAAAACTAATTGGTACAGGTCCCGCTGGGATTCGAACTTGCGTCACTTGCGTAGCAGGCGACTGCTCAACCCCGAGGCCACCACGGCTTTTTCTTTTATAATCCGCCGAACTGTTTTAGAGATTATCTGGAACATACACAGACCGAGAAGATTTTTGAAATTTTTTTTTACCGTATTCCTATGTACTCGTACTAGAATAACAAACAGACATTTAAATTTTATTTACCTATATATAAATCGAGGATGGTGAGCCTATACGTATCAACGTGAAATGTTTACTATGAGTATAATTACTATGAGTACCGTTGTTGCGGATTAGATGAATACTAACTTAAGTAATGGTTTTGAGACGTTAACTATTGTCAAAAAGAAACCCGCGCAGTTAGTTTCGCAGTTTCTTCTCCTGACAGACTTACATTTGTAAACGGTAGTATATTAACATAAGTTATCGTAAGACAAATGACGTTCAATGAGTGCTTCAAGTGTCCCTTATAGTGAATATTTTTTTTAGCAGAATGTATGATAAGGCCGAGTAATCTATTCTCTCTCTCTTTTGTTTGTTCGTCACATACCCAATACCTACTTCACATAATTTATAGATCTGTGACGTGCCTACAATATTATGTCACGTGCTATTGATTAATATTATAGTACACACTATGCCCGGTGTCCTCCAAACTTTACAATCCAAAACTAAGAGGTCGTCGCTCCCCTAACTGGGTCAGTTTTGCAAAACAACCTGCGTACGTGTCGGCCCCCGTATCCCCCGGGATGAGACAATAGTTCCCTGCTGCTCTCCGGGATCACAGGTTTGTAGGGAATAGGGATGTAAGCTTGTTACGGGAATACAGTAGGATGATTCTAATAACAAGATTATGAAGGAAATATTATTGCATTTTGTTCAACTTCTGTCAGAGATAATTTCCTAGCGAAAACCATTAAAATGCACCTTAGAAATGTTTTTTTTTAACAAATTCAAAAGATAATACTTCCATTTAAAAAAAAAAACTTTACACTCCACAATATTATCCAAAATCTGCATAAAACCTAAAGCATAGCACGCCAGGAGCACAATAAAATTCCCAAATAGCTCAATAGTAATAGTATTTGCTCAATGTCACTATTAAGACGACACACGAACTGTCCAAGAGTATTAGGGCTAGGTCGCAAAACCATTATGGAAATACGATTAGGATCGATGAAATAGCTCACTATCCATTTTGTAACACGCTATGTATTATCAGTTACACGTACAAAAACCACGTGCTTTACGGTGAAAGAAAACATGCATATATCTGAGGAGAAATTCAAAGACGTCGCCGGACGGACTCTCCCTCTGCCACGTTGGCACTTTATCATCTTGTGTGAAAAGTGGTTGTTATTACAACACCTCTGCCTACCACTTCGGGGAATACATGCGTGAGACAAAAAGACATATATCAGACTGAGAATCATCAAAAGTCAGTAACAATTTTACTGTTCCAATAGCAGCCTCAGGCCCTAGGCTCGATGAATTGTCAGTTAAACTTATTGAACACCGATAACTGTACAATGTTACCAGATTGAGAATTGAGATTCATTACCATTTAAGCAAAAGCAACCTGAGGGACCAGGGGCCTTACCATGAGCTCTTATTGCCATGATAGTTTTACTCTTAATATGAGACAGATGTATTTGACGTTCATACATCTGTCACTGTCACACAGCTGAAATATCACTGCAATAAGAGCTCATAGTCAGGCCCCAGGTAAACATAACTACTATGATTAATTTAATATGGCAATTGTACAAGCCAAGTATGCAGGTTAGAAAAGTAATATATTACAATGCCGATAGATGGTGCTAATTATATTGTGAATCGCGCTATAGAGATTCTCTGCGATATGCGTATATACTAAGACTAATACGTAAATACTAAGAGTAATCTTTTATGTGATTATTTATACCTGTTATCAAATTTGATTTTTGTATGAAGATTTATATTGTTTCGATGAAATGTACATGATGCCTGGCTGAATTTCTTGCCGGTTCTTCTCAGAAGGCTAGTTTCCGAACCAGTGGTAAATTCTCGACATTCATAAGTGCCTTACCAGGGCCTAAACTGAATAAATATTTTTCATTTTCGTCTCTTTGGTAATTTATTTGATCCCAAGTACCTACTCGAAGCCCAGAACATAAAATCACCACATATTTCCATCTCTAACTTAGTCTCCAATCGAATAATTAAACAAAAAGAACGCCAAATCGACGGCAGATGCTGAATATTGAAATATTCAATCGAATCAATTTAACTTCAGATTCACTGGTCAGCAAACTCCTTAAGACCGAGTAATCTTTACGATGGCTATATCGATTATCTAAGTGAAATATTGACTATACACGTCCCTTATCTTCCAAATTTATCTTGTTTCATAGCTTTGGGCTCATGGGCTTACCATTTTATGGCGTCCGATAACTCTCAAAAGATATGACGTCACATGTTGTAAATTACAAAAGCAATTATAAATTTCGGTGTTCATGTCAGTCGGCTCGTTGGTCTAGGGGTATGATTTTCGCTTAGGGTGCGAGAGGTCCCGGGTTCAAATCCCGGACGAGCCCGGATACGTTTTTGAATTTTGCGTAAATTATAATTTTAATTAAATAAATGAAATCCTAAATGGATTAGACGCTTCGTTGATTTTCAGTGAACCGTTAATGTTTTAATGATCTCGTTAATTTCATATTTTGAAAATAAAAAGGCATTTGGAGTAGGGACCAGCCTACTTAATTTTGTTGACGTAATTTGAGTATTTTTTCTTTCAAAGGGCGAAATATTTGTGTGAAGCCAGTGTTTACCTGAGACAGACCATTTAATATTGTAGGAATGTACTTTCTTATTTATGGTGATTCCATGTAAATAGTCATTTTATATTATTATACATAGAAACACTGCATTATATTTATTTTAAAAGTTTTATTTTTGTATTATTGTAAGTGACTTTATTTTTTATTTTAGATTATTTTACATCCACCAAATTAAATTCAAACTCTATATATATATGTGGGATTGAAATAAAACTGAGTTTTAAAGTTTGAATGAATCTTCTTTAATCCGGCTATTTAGTCTTTAACACATCTTAAAATACTAAAATAATCCACCCGTCTTTCACGTCGTCCACCATCGTTCTGTCATCCGTCACGTCTCACATCTTCTTCTATTCTTACCAATCACTCGCTGCCTATCATGCTTATATAAAACCTCTTTCCACATAAATATAAGACTTGTTCACGTATGCTGCATCAAAAAAAAGTTATTAAAAATATTTTTACGAGAGTTCGCCATTGTTCTTTGGTGTAGAGCGAAATAGTGTAATAATATAACTACATTATTGACAAAAACATTTTTTGAAACGGTATTTAAGTAGCTAAAACCCGGTAGTTGAAACCAACGTTTACTTTGATTTTTCTGAAAATATATTTTTATAACTTTTTGAGACTTTAGTGTGATTTTTTTGCCGAAATATAATATATACTGTATGTATATATAATGTTTGTTGTGTGTATATAAGGGACTAGCTCTACAGATAACAATTAAAACTTATGAACATAAAAAAACAATTCTCCTGTTTCTTGAACGAAGTCTGGTTAAAAACTAAAAACTAAGTAGGCAAGCACAGGTGTTGTAACAACACCCACATTTCACCGAATATGATCAAGTGCCAACATGACAGATGATGAGTCCATCGCCGTCTCAGACACTTTACATACGTCATTGAATTACTTCTCAAAAATATGCAGGTTTCTTCACGATGTTTCTGTAAAGCACGTGGTGTGAAATCACTGTACATAAGTTTTTTTAGAAAAAACTGGTACAGGCCCCGCTGGGATTCGAACTTGCGTCGCTTGCGTGGCAGGGGACTGCTCAAACCTCAAGGCCACCACGACTTTTTTTAAATAATATTTTAAAGTATTCTCAAAAGCCGTCTTATTTTTACGATAACATAAACAAACTGTCATCAGAAACCCATTCCACTCCCCACCAGTTCATTTCCAAGGAATAAACACATGAAAGCCGTATAATCAACCAAATGGCACCACAGGGGGGAATAAGATATTGTTTTTATACATCCCTTTCCCCCAATGCAAACAAAATAAAATTAAACTTGACGCTTTTTTCACACGAGGCGTAACGGGTTGGGGTAAGTAGCCTGATGGAATTTTTTTAGGGATTCGTGGGGTTAGAACAGAAAAATTTACTCGTTGCCCAAAAAAAATTTTTTCTTATTTGATTCGTCATTAAATTTTTGTGTGTCAAATTATTTGAGTTGAGCAACGCTGTATGATAAATAATAGCCGAAAAAATGTGGCTACAGACTACATTATTATACTCGTTGAAAAGTTACCAGTTTACTCAGGACGGAGATGTATAACAATATAAGATATATAAGTATATTGTTGTATATACTTCATGTTATTATATTTGGGATCGTGGACCATTTGTGTATATTTATTGGTACAACTATACTGATAAATAAACAAATAAATAAAGCTTTTGTTTATAATCCCCAATTAACAGATTTTTAAATAATAAAAGTATATATGATCTTATGTAAAAAATATTTTTTTTCTCTGTCAGTCTTTACTCTGATAGATAGACAGTCTCGACCGATTTTAACGAGGATTTTATTGGCAGACTTGGGTAGCTATTATTAAATTTTGGTTCCGCGAAATAAAGTGTACGCGGGTGAATCTACTGGACACAGTAAGTCATAAATATGAACGCAACACCATGTTTTTCCCTAAGATAAATCCTCTGTTCAGTACTGTACTCTATTCATAAATTTTTATCTCCCAATGTTGATTTAAATAATATTTTCATCTCGAGGTATCGGTACCATGAACGAGCATGAGGTTCACATATAAAAAGAACTATTGTGTAAAAGGTGAATCCGATATACGACCTCTTATCGAATAAAATATTGTCCTCCTAGCTACATACCACACCGCAACCGTGCATGTGTGAGCATTGAATTGTGTTACACAGCTCATGTGATTTCATCGCTGCTAACTTTTACAAATACTCTCGTTTAATTAAACATTTTTTACAATAACTAGATTAGCATTCTGTTCCAATGGATTGATTCCGATTTACCCCGATTAGATGCGTTATTTGTTTTAACATACTTTGTTGATTTCACCCCGTTTGCTCAAGAATAACACATTCTGAGCCAAGTGGTACAATAATGTATCTTGTTAATGATAAAAAAGTAATGAAGTAGATACGATTTCTCATTTCTCAAAAACAATCTCATATTTTTTTTAATATTGAATTATTTAAATAAGTGCCGTGGTGGCTTTGGGGTTTGAGCAGTTGCCTGCTACGCAAGTTCGAATCCCAGCGGGGGTTGTACCAATGAGTTTTTCTAAAAACTTATGTACAGTGATTTGACACCACGTGCTTTACGGTGAAGGAAAACATCGTGAAGAAACCTGCATATTTCTGAGAAGTAACTCAAAGACGTATGTATAGTGCCTGAGACGGCGATAGACTCACTATCTGTCACGTTGCCACTGAATCAAATTCGGTGAAAAGTGGGTGTTATGATAACAACACCTTTGCCTACCCCTTCGGGGAATACAAGCGTGAGCATATGTATGTATGTTATTAAATAATGATGTAAAGCACGTGGTATGAAATCACAGCACATAAGTTTTTTAAAAAAATCATTGGTATAGACTCCGTTGGGATTCGAACTTGCGTCGTGCTCACGTAGTACGCGTGACGCGACTGCTCAAACCCTAAGGCCAGCACGACTCTTTAGAAGACTTACTTTTGGCAACCAAAAATAAACCAAAAGACCTAATTAATAGGGTTCACAATTAATGAAAAACCAACATTAAAGTAAAACAAGGTCCGTGATCGAAATTAAATTTGCCATTAATATGTAACCCATTTAATAGAATTTCCGTTTATGTTTGATTTTGCACGAAAGACGATCTATAAATTCGCAGTATCGTCATTGCATTCGACACTCAATAGCTTGAAATATTAAATATATACTAATATGTAATGTGAAGAGTGTGTTTGTCTGGTTGAACGTGGTTATTATAAGAACTACTGGGATTAAATTAAAAAAATATTTTACGTTAAATCGTTTTGATTTGACGATTTGCATCAAGCTGTAACGAATAGGAGCGACGCATCAATGAAAAAATTACAAAAAACATAAAAGAAGGTTTTTAAGTTTTCCCGTTTTGTGATGATTAAGGCAAAAAAATTTTTTTACCATTTTTTAATTGTCAAATGACGTTGTCACTATTTTAAAAGTCCTTGGGTTGCTGGTGAAAGCTGTTGCTATATTACAACATTTTCATACAAAAGATACACACACAGAAAATACCAATAAACAGCGTTTGTTGTGCTACGCATTTCACCGTCAAGATGAACTTTAAAGATTTGACTTCAGCAACTTATCCTGGATGTAACTGAAAACAGGGCGCTATGGCACTCATTAAGAAAGGCCTATGTCCAGTGGAAATAGGTTGATGATGAACTTATCCTACAACCAAGGCTAAGATATTTTTTTTCATATACAGATTTAATAGAATTGTATAATAGTAATTAAAACACAATGGAACCGATCAATATTTTATGCATTATTTCAATTTACCAAGCTGCAATACATTTATCATTAGCTTATTGATTTGTGAGCGTCATTTGTCAACGTCAATCGCTAAGCACGCGATCGACAAGCATCGAATAACGAGTCATCAATACGAGAGTCGGGAAATGTTTCCAATTTGCCAGATTGTTCCAAATTCATTGACGCTTCGAAGACAAATAAAACAAAAATTGTTTTGCTATTTCCATCCGGATCTGTTGCGGTGTGTACTCGTGCTAATTTCAACTGTAACCCACTGTTTTAGAGTTGGAAGTATATTGTTCTCAGTTAGCCAAGTTCCTACCAGTGTTTACTATGACCAGTATATTTGCTACTAGCGGACGTCACGCGGTTTCACACGCGTAGTTCCCATTCCCGTGGGAGTACAGGGATAAAATATGTCTTATGTTACTCGTTGGTGACGCAGATTTTCAATGGCGAAAGAATTTTTGAAATCGGCACTGTAATTTTAGAGTTTATTCATTACAAACATACACATAAAAATACAAATCTTTCCTCTTTATAATAGTAGTGTAGATATTTTTTTCCATTGAAGTAGGTATTGAGAGAGTGGTTAGATTATTTGTTGATGGCCTATTTATTTCATAATGCTTCAATTAAATTTCTTGCATTAAATTTTTTATTTTTTAAATGTAACCAGACAAAAGAAATAATTATGTAGTACCAATCTATTTGTAGCGTCAAATTCTATCATAAATGAAGTATTTGGTCTGATTGATGGCAAGCGGTAACATATGGGCAATACTTACCTAATTAAAGTGCCTTCACCGTTTTTCACTACTCGCTAGTGCCCACTGCTCACCTGGTAATTGCTCAATTACTCAGTTGAGCAGTGGCTAAACCATCTGATGTAGCGGAACTACTCACGTGGGAAAATCACTTTGGGAAGCTTATTCCAAAACCTGCTGCGTTATTCTGTAAGTTTTCACAGCGTTGAACTCGACGTCGATCGTGGGTTTCAATCATAGGAAATTGACACATAATACATCTAAATATATAATTCAAAGGTGACTGACATAGTGATCTATCAACGCACAGCCCAAACCACTGGAAGGATCGGGCTGAAATTTGGCATGCAGGTAGATGTTATGACGTAGGCATCCGCTGAGAAAGGATTTTGATTACTTTAACCCCCAAGGGGATAAAATAGGGGATGAAAGTTTAGGCTACTTTTAATAAAAAACCTAGGGTAGGTATGCTAGTAGATGATAAAGTTAAATTTATTATGTTTGAAACCAACACTCGACCTTGAAACCTCACAGAATATCGCGGCTGGACTAGAGAGGGAATCTCACCATTCTCTCTCATGAAAATGGTGACATAAAGATTACCAATTCAAATGAAGGCCGGTGCAAATACCGGTTTACGGTCCCATCCCTGTGTCGTTACGATCTCTCTGTAATTAAACTGACTATAATTGAGCGATTAGTCTTTACGGTGCTTCTGAAAAGACCGTTGCATGTGACATTATGTTTTACCTGATTCTCAGGAGGAATTACAATATTAATGTCATCTGTATCTTAAGGCGGAGAATAAATTCTTCTTCTTTATTTATTTAGTGGGGATGAGATTGAGTATAGCTGAGGAGCTCGTGGCACAGTTGCTTTTGCGCATATCATTCGATCAGCGAAGTTAAGCAACCCTAACCCCCCGTGCCTCGGAGAGCACGTTAAGCCGTCGGTCCCGGTTGCCAATTTATCATCGATGTCAATCGTTACAGGTCTGGTGGCCAAAAATGGTCTGACAATTGGTCAATCCAGATCACAGATTATCCTCGTCAAACGGGTTGTGAAGGTTAGATAGCAGTCGCTT
The DNA here is from genome assembly GCA_929442735.1 of Watsonalla binaria. Lineage (NCBI taxonomy): Eukaryota > Metazoa > Arthropoda > Insecta > Lepidoptera > Drepanidae > Watsonalla > Watsonalla binaria. The sequence goes on from OV838930.1 coordinate 590,718, forward strand.
TGTATAAAAATCAGATGATAAGCCACTTGGGGTTGAATCATGTGCTGACCCCAACAATGTATAGCATAAAGCCAGGGAGATGATGATGATGATGAGCTTGGTTGTTGAGGATATTGTTCGGTGGGACAGAATAAATTCGGATGTGGTTGCAGCGTTGAACTCTCTTTATTTTTAAGTAAATCTACGTATTTAATGCCTTTCCTGCAAAGCTACTCTCCGGTCGAGAATCTACTTATTTTTGAACGAATTTCCAAAACAGGTCTCATTAGGCTAAATGGCCGGAATTACCAGTACGTACATATCGACTTTTGTGCACTGGAACTGTGTCCATGGGCTTATATATATTTTTATGATTTAAAATGTATTACCCAAAGCTGCAAATTTTTTTTTTAAAAGTGTAATTACTGAGTTTCTTGGCAGGTTCTTCTCAGTAAAAGCAACCTTCCGAGCCTGGCGGCAGCATGTATAATCCTATGTAATCGTGTCATTCTGACGATTTGAAAGTACTTTGTAAAAAGTCTAATCGAATAGATATTTTTTAATTTTGAATTTGAATTTGTTGTGTTCGAAAGATGACGGATCAACACGTTTCTAATGACACGAAGTCGCAAACGTCATACCTGTCAATGCATAAATTTAAGCTTTCAAATTAAAATATATTGTTCGGAAACAGACACACAACACATGCATTCTTTAATTAAATTGCAACTATAGTTGATTATAGTTGCAGTGTTCATTATTAATTTATTTGTTTACCGTGGTCCGTCCGCCATCACAGCAGTGTTGCCAGCGCTATGTGTCACAGTTGATTAGCGGTCTTGCACATTATTAGGCACAGAGCACTGGATGCCACAATAGTTATTACAAGTATTGGTATTTTAGATTAATCTCCACTTTTCCAATCAAATCTCGTTTTTATATCTCCCTCCGGTATATAAGCTGTCAATCAAATATTTTCTGCCCTCCCGCCAATAAATTAAAAAGTTAACACTTTGGTACAAAGCCCTTCTGTTAACATGTCAGTATTGTTGATATTAAACCATAATTTTGATGAATTGAAATTGTTCAGGTCGACGACTCAAACTGGCGAGAAATCCAACAAATCATCTGTATCTCTATTAGATATGTGGGGAACAGTGTTCGTTATCACAATAAATGAAATCAAATCAATTTATTAATAATACATACATACATATGCTCACGCCTGTGAGTAGTGTGTAGGCAGAGGTGTTTTAATCACAACACCCACTTTTCACCAAAGATGATTAAGTGCCAACGTGACAGATGGTGAGTCCATCGCCGTCTCGGGGACTATACATACGTCTTTGAATTACTTCTCAGAAATATGCAGGTTTCCTCACGATGTTTTCTTCACCGTAAAGCACGTGATGTGAAATCATTGTACATAAGTTTTTTTAGAAAAACTCTTTGGTACATGCCCCGCTGGGATTCGAACTTGCGTCGCTTGCGTAGCAAGCAGGCAGCAGACTGCTCAAACCTCAAGGCCACCACGGCTCCAAGGCTATTGATAATAATAATAAATAAATGACATGTTATATCGCTATCTAGTCCCAAACTAAGCGAAGCTTGTACTATGAGTACCAAACAACGGTATAACAATAATACAATACCTTATAGACACATACAATGATAATTATAACACACTTAATAAACTGTGGGATACAGACAATAAACGCGTTACTTTATGATAAATTTAAGATACATGTTAAAACTGTACTGATGAATAAAGCTTTTTATAAAATTTTAGATTACATTAATGATAAAGACATATGGAATTAAAACTCCACAAGTAGCTCCAGGCTATGACATGGTATGCAAACATGTTATGTATATCATTTGGTATTGTTGATTTTTTTTTAAAGTATTATTTTTTACACATCAATATTGTATCACAACTATTGAGATAAATGTTATATGAATTATACTGAAATTAATCATTATTTACTATGTAATGAAATGTACATGATGTCAGCTGAGTTTCTTGCCGGTTCTTCTCAGAAGGCTAGTTTTCGCAACCGGTGGTAACTTTTTCGACATTCATAAGTGCTTTACCAGGGCTTAAAATGAATAAATTATTTTCATTTTCATATTAATTTTCGTAGGCTCAAAGTGTGTGAATACTCTTTCAGAGTCAGCTTGTGATTGAATACCAAAGATGGTAGAAGAACTTCTTAGCCACGCTTGTGCAAAAAATCAAGTGACGATTGAGCAAGTTACACTTATTTTGATTGAGTGACAGTGACAGATGTATCCGTCATGTACACTTGTCCCTTACAGACTAATATCACAATAAGATACAGCCTCAGATCTTAATCATTTCCTCAAATGTTAGCGTTGAAGGTTTATGTATATCTGGAGACTTAAATGGATATTACGGCAGATCGATCTTGGACCCATTACCCACACCCCGTCCTTTGGGCTCCATGGGTACTCACAGGGGGGTATTTGGAGAAGAAAAGTTGCATTATTATTTGCAGCGAGCTTAGCTTTCTATCGCCATTCAATTCCATCCATTGGCATGCTATTATCTTCTTTGAAAATGTAAACATAGGCCTTTTTCCATTATTAGAATATTTATAAATAACACATTCGTATATATGAACGGTTTTTATGAAACAACTACCAAGAGAGTTTCTGTAATCCAAAATTATATTATCAATGTTTAAAAAATAATGACTTGAGTTGTAGTACAACATTTTAAGTATTAACTAAAAATATATTCGACTTAAGATGGTATCATCATATCTGGCCTTATCCCATACATTGTTGGGGTTGGCACTTGATTCAACCCGATGCGGCTGATCACCTGATTTTTATACGAAACGACTTTCATCTGACCTCACCTCCTTTTAAGAAAATTGGTAATCTGTTTTAAACTGGGTGGTAATGAAATACAAATCAATATGAAGCGTTTGTGTACGCAAAGTATGCCCGTACGTACCTATATCCGACGCTATGGAATCGCAGCATGAATTCTTGTAGACGCCGCTCGAGAAATGACAAATTTCAATTGAAAGCTGTACTTTCTGTGACGTAGAGACGCAATTTGCATGTCAATCTATCGTCAGAGCATCGGAAACGAATGGTCTCTTACGACATGGTAGATACTAAGTCTGAATCTTAGTAGAGTCTAATTGTATACAGGTAATAAAATATACTAGCAGTGCCCTGCGTTTTACTATACTTAATTTCATGGTTGGGTTTACTATGTAAACTCTAGCTTAGGTTACTCTACTGTGAAAGTCCCGTTGATATTTGACCAGCCATTTCATGCATCAGCTGGAACGAAATAGACGGAGAAATATAATGGTTCATGTATTTATATATCGTATATATAATTTCATATGCCATTAGTGAGGACCTGTGAATTTGGAATTGCAAACAGACACTTCAATTTGTATTTATCTGTATATAGATAGGTCCCATTTGTCTAGTGGTCCCAAACGCAGAATAGGAGGTCTTGGGATCGATCTCCGATCGGGCAGTCCGGGGTCTGGTGTCCAGTGAATGGAAGTAGGTAGGCACCCCATTACATGGCACTTAAACGTAATTGATGAGATCTGGGTGTTTTTTAAGTGAAGCTAATGTATGTATGTAGATATACAAATATTGCAATGGCAACATCACAACTACAATAATCTTAAACAAGATTGCATGTCAAATTTATTCTGTTCAAGAAAATCAACTCCTCAAGTACATCTCAATGGCGTAGACCGTATTCTGAACAATTTTCAATTTATTCCCTTCATGTTTGAAATCAGTCAGAACTAGTAACACTGGAATATTGTAGTCATATCGACATAGCTTTTCAAACTACAGCCATATGTGGAGCGCTAAGATGAGTTTCTACCGTTGGAAATATTGTATTGGAATTGCTTCACTTCAAATGTAAAATATTTTTACTTTGCTAGACTTTTACTGATCGTCTGAATGACATGATTTCCCCTGCAATCATGATTATAAATGATGCTGCAACGTTCGGAAAAAATCTGCAAGGATCTTAGTTAGTTACTGTTTTCATAATTATACTTTTTACCAAAAAAACTTACACAATTTTGAGAAGTACAAAATATTATAATCTCAACGAGGGTCAACCATCAGCAGGAGATATTATAGTGCACGCGTTTTGTGCAAACACAGGTGCATTATTTACTCCCTCACTCTCATAGTCCGATGGAAGGCAATCCGACACTACCGGAGAGAGATCAGGCGTAGGACCAATGGCTTAACGTGCGTTCCGAGGCACGGGTGTAAACACGGCCTACTTCCAAACTCCGGGCATTTATTGTGAATTTCTTGACAGAAAAACCCAATATCTATTTATGACCCGATCTGGGAATCAAACCCGGGACTTCGTGATTGGCAGTCAAACTGATAACCACTATACCAACGAGGTAGTTATACAAAATATACATACATAAACAAAAGAAATATAACACCAGCAAGAAAGTACATAAATATCATTTACATACATCATGATCATCATCTCTATGGCTTTATTCCATACATTGTTGAGTATTTGATTCAACCCGATGTGGCTCCATGTTAGTAACATTCAACTTATTAACTCCTTGTCCGTTATGTGCGCCTGGTACTTCGTGTACCATTTCATCATCTCCCTGGCCTTAGCCCATACATTGTTGGGATTGGCATTTGATTCAACCCAATGTGGCTGATCACCATCGTAATACGACAAAATTAAAAACAATATCAAAGAGGTTCTCAAACTTCAGTGCTTCATCATTTACTCACCAAGACAACATAAAATATTATTCTAGTGTAACAGTGTCGCATAATACAGCAATCACGAGCGTCTTTGTGAATCATTTCACCCTTTCACCGAAGAGATGGCACCGTAAGAGGCAAATGAAATAATCGGGAGCAACACTGGCGCCAAGCCAAGATCTTGGAAGCTCAAAGCCTGTGTGATACGTCACGGCACGTACGGCACTCCATTTGATTTATGTGTGGGTACAATCCTTTGCGGTGGCTTGCCTGGTGGGAGAAAAGGTAAATATTAAATGTAACTTTATACATTGTCACTAACAGAGTGATTGATGATTGACTAGTTATTGTGAAACAGACTAGAAGGAGAAGAAAGCTAGGGTAACCTGGCGTTTGCGTATTCTCCTGCTAAACAAGCAACGCAAGTTTCTACTGCATTGATCTGTGCAGTGATGTCAGTTTTAAGGTAGAAGGAAACATTGTGAAGATGCCTGCATATTTATGAGATGTATAGTGCTTGTGACAGTGATGTCACTCTGTAAGTCACCATCGATTAAGGTGGCACTTAACGTTACTATCACTGTTCAATATAATTCGATTCCAATAAAATTTATTTTTGAATGTATCAGAATCAATGTTTGGCACCTGTCATAAAATACCTTTCCAAATAAATAAAGCGGCTGTCTAACAGACAAAATAGGTCTATGGTTCACAAAATTCTTTTTTTATCACATAATATTCATTCTGTTTCTTCAAAACGTGATAACTACGTTACATATTTTGCATACATTCTCATACATGGAAAGCAAAACAAGTGCCGTGTTATTCTCGTTTAAAAATATACTTTCTCACTTGAAAACCTTTTCCTTGTCGAGTCAAAACATCCCTTTATTGTTCCCCATCCCTTTCCCTAGTTTAAACTGAACAAGGGGCCTTTCGTGAACGGGTTCGAAATTGAGGAAAAAACAACGGAGTGCTTGTCAATAAAATTAATGCAATTAAACAATTGCTGAGAAATTGAAAAGTTTGGCAATCAGTGTTAATTTGATGGATGTTTTATTTCTTACCTTATTATTTGTTAAGTGATTTATTTTGTTTTTATTTTTAAATGTATATAATATTTTTGAAAAGAGAGTATTTTTTAAAATTACTGAGTTTCTTGTGTAGCTCTTCTCAGTAAAAGCACCCGAAGCGGTAGCATGTATAATCCAGTATAATTATGTCGTCCTGATGATTTGAAAGTACTTTGTTAAAAGTCTAAACGAAGAAGATATTTTTGAATTTGAGTTTTACTTCACTTTCTCTTGGTTTTGTGTTCGCCGGGAGTAAGGCAATTTTGAATAAATAATTACATACATGCTCTTATCTATATTCCCCAAAGAATAGACAGAGATATACTTATATAGTTAAACGGGGAGTTTGTTTCGCCGTTACTTCTCCTGTCAGTTATCATATGTGACGTTCAATGAGTGTTAACAATTACACATCACAACACACACTTTTCACCGAATTTGATTAAGTGCCAACGTGACAGATGATGAGTCCATCGCCGTCTCAGGCACTTTACATACGTCATTGAATTACTTCTCAGAAATATGCAGGTTTCCTCACGATGTTTTCCTTCGCCGTAAAGCACGTGGTGTGAAATCACTGTACATTAGTTTTTTAGAAAAGTGTTCCAACAATTAATTGATTTGATTTAGTGCACCCACACTTCACCACTTATGTTTGAGACCCTAGTAATAGGGGGCACTAACCGGGCACTAATCCAGACTCCAGGTGACTAAAAAAAAGTATTCTTATCCTGATGCCTAATGAAAGAAAATACGCTTGATTAATCGTTAGTCGAATGATAATTGTAATTTGTGGAATTCCATTGCAGTAATGACCAATATTATTAAATTGTATAAAACTTATCGATGTTTTTCAATAGTTACCGCGTCATAGTCCTCGTTTTGGGCTGTAAAGGCACTATTTATTTATCGATATACCATACAACCCACGTTAATACACACTTAAATTGTCTTTGTACAATTTTCCACTTGGATTCAGATGCCTTTCATGGCTCAACGTTGTCTGAACAAATGAACGACTTCAAAGGGCCTTCCATCAGCATTTTATTGCGTTCCCTTCATATAAAGCTATTGTGTGGCGAGTGACGAAATGTTTTGGTTGTTTAACAACACTACATACTTTTATCGACATACGCGCCTCACGCCCGTATTCTCCGAAGGGATAGTCAGAGGTGTTGTAATAACGATACCCACTTTCAACCGAAGATCATTAAGTGGTAACGTGACAGATGGTGAGTCTATCGCCGTCTCAGGCGCTATACATACGTCTTTGAATTACTTCTCAGACATATGCAGGTTTTCTAAAGATTTTTTTCATTCACTGTGTGTGAAATCATAGCACACAGGTTAACTTGCATCGCTTGCGTAGCAGGTGACTGCTCAAAGCCCACGGCAACCAAGGCTCTAATGGTGTAGGAAGCTTGTCTCTTGGGCTTCATGGCGAGTCATCAAACTTGCAGACAGCTCTTAAGAAATTTAAAAACGTCCGGAAATAAAGAAAACTCGTCAAAATAAAATAATCAGGCAGAGTTGTCAAAAGTTGCGTTATTTATGCCGTGCAGTACGCCGGTAAGAAATCATAGTTGTTTTGCAAGTCTCAGCCGTTGTGGCTTGTAAGTTTGTTTGCAATATACATTATTGATGTAGGGGCGAAGTTTGCAGTCTGGAACGCTGAACAACGTGTCTCACATTATCTCTGGATCGTCGTAAATATAAAAGTACTTAAAAATTACAATATTTTATTCAATAGCATCTCTTTGTGAATTTCTCTGCTTAATTATCAACGAGCTTGAAGAACTTGGGGTCGTATTAACGAGAACAAATTTAGAAAGTATTCCCGTAGATTACCTCCTCAATTAAACGCAAAGCTATGTGGAACACGAAGCCCTGGTGTTGATCCCCGGGTGGGCAATTTTTGGTTGGTTGGGCTTCATGCAGAGCATATGATTACCTTCGCTCGAATATGCTCTCCTGTCCCGTGTACTACCGCAGTCAACACTCTTCCGGATGCATAGCCTGAATGTGATTTGTTTGCGGATGAATGGAAGGGCATCATGTCAGTATGATTGGAGTACTGCGAGAAGCCTGAATAAATGTGTAACTTATTAAGTTAAAGTGCTATTTTCATGCCGTTATACTGTGGTATAATGAATAAATAAACAATAATAATAATAAGAACTAACGACCTATCGTTTTGGTACCGTAAAATTTAACGTCATAGCTCAGTAGTACTTTAGCCGATGATGGTAGGGCCTCCTGACAAGCTAGTGGCAATAGTCTCGCCCCTTTAACATAACGAAATGTGACTTAGTTCATCGATTCGGGGAATACAGGCGTGGGCTTTTATATTGTATAAAATTTAATCAATCTATACATACATATGCTCACGCCTGTATTCCCCGAAGGGGAAGGCAGAGGTGTTGTTATCACAACACCCACTTTTCACCGAAATAAATTAATATCAATCAAAGTATAGAATTGTATCAATCAATGTCCACATTATATAAATATAAGCTTTACAAACAGTGCGGAATCAAGGCCCATTTTTTTAAATGAGAACGTTCGCTTTACTGATTTCAAATTTATTATTTTTCTAGTTTATTGTCAACATAATTGTAGTTGGCCTAGTTGGGGCTTTGAAAATTGTCGATAAAACACACGAATGACGTTTGATATCAGCCATGACACCTCACACAGCGTCTGTGTGAGTTTTTCAGTTGGAACGATTTGTAGATTCTTAGCCTAATTAAGTGTAATAATTCGTCAGTTTTTCTTAAACAGTACAAACAGATAGTTAATATACATACTTCATAATAAGTACGAAATAAACTACGTAAGGGATCTCTTCAAATTATCTGCGTTGAAGAACAAAGTGCTTCAACAATACAAATAGCACATCAAAGAAACGTTAAAGTTTAGTTATTCTAACAAGGCATTGAATAAGTAATTGTGTGTCTACTACATACTGTAATAAGCTTCTCTTTACGATGTACCGAAAACGAACCTATTTCTAAGCAATTTCACGGGTGCTTACATATTCTTAACCACTTTTTTTAGCACTTTGTAAGGCTATCTATCTCTGTTACGACTTGCGGTTTTTAATGCAGCATTTTCGCTAAAATTAACAACATTAAGATATGTATTTTATTAGGTTCTTGGCATACATATTATACCTACATACATACATTATATATGCTCACGCCTGTTCCCCAAGAACTCTCACCGAAGATGATTAAGTGCCATCGGGGCAGATGGTGAGTCTATCGCCGTCGCAGCCACTATACATACGTCTACAGGCAGGTTTCCTGGCGATGTTTTCCTTTACCGTATAATTCTTGGTTGTGAGTAGTTCCATCTCTTTTAGTAGTACGAATTTAGAAAGAGATGGGACGGAGGCCTCTACCAATGAGTTTTTCCAAAAACTTATGTGCAGTGATTTCACACCACATGCTTTACGGTGAAGGAAAACATCGTGAGGAAACCTGCATATGTCTGAGAAGTAATTCAAAGAGAATTATATTTCCGGAGACAGCGATGGACTCACCCTCTGTCACTTATTCTCTGTCATATTCGGTGAAAAGTGGGTGTTGTTGTTACAACACCTGTGCTTACCCCTTCGGGGACCTTTCTGGGATGGCGTGAGCATATTTATTTAATTTTTATTTAGGAATACAGACCAGTGTGACTCCACTTAAACCACTCCACCGTCACGGCTTCTATTATAATATAACTTCTTTTGTGTTTTCATTTAAAAACTTCCTACGAACTGCGTCTTCAGGCTGTCAGGTTTCGTTCCCCGCCTCTAATTCATATTTATTGTTCGAGCCAATTCTCTCTTTATGCTAATAATTCATTGTTTCCTTCCAAGGGATGTTCGTTTGATCTTTATTACATTCCTGTGTTCACAGGTGTTCGCAGTTACGGGAACAAAGTGGGAAATGTTTAGGGATCCCGACAGGATGTCCAAAGGGGCTTTTAATACAGTATTTTACTATTTTCCACAATCATTTAGTAGAAATCAAAATGCATGGTTCGTTTCATGAAGAAATAAAGCTAGATCAAAGCAATAAAACGCATTCTATTTGGAAATTTTAATATATATTGCAATGCGCTTGAAAACTCTTATTGCGCCATTTAGGTTCTCGCGTATTTATACTCAAACTTCGAATTTGTTAGCGAGTAGCGCCATCTGTGTAGTGAGCGTTGAAACTCTGCTACTGACTTGAACTTTGGAAAGAGATTAGTCGTGATGTAAAGAATTTAAGAGGGATACTTGAAATTTTCAGTACTAATGGGCGTCCCACAGGGTTCAATCCTAGGACCATTTCTGTTCTTAGTGTATATTAATGATTTACCAAATTTAGTCAAGAATACGTGTGACATTGTACTGTTCGCTGATGACACATCTCTTTTGTTTGAAGTCGACAGAGCCAAAACGAATTATGCAGATGTAAACAGTGCACTCGATCAGGTATTGAAATGGTTTAATGTAAATAACTTAGTCTTAAATGCACAAAAAACTAAATGTATTAAATTCACTTTACCAAACGTCAAACCTGTTGATACAAAGGTCATGGTAAATGGTGAAACTTTGGATATCGTAGAGTCAGTAGTATTTCTAGGTATAACCCTTGATAACAAACTTCAGTGGAGCCCACATATATCCAAGTTATCAGGAAAACTCAGCTCCGCGGCTTATGCAATTCGTAAAGTTAGACAGTATACAGACATAGAAACAGCTTGACTCGTATATTTTTGTTATTTTCATAGTGTTATGTCCTATGCTATTTTAATTTGGGGCAAAGCTGCTGATATAGAGAATATATTCACATTACCGAAAAGGGCTATACGATCAATTTATAATTTGGGACCCCGAGATTCGTTAAGGGAAAAATTTAAATCAATTGGAATTTTGACAGTGGCCTCACAGTATATTTTAGCTAACTTATTATTTGTGCATCAAAACATTGGATCGTTTCAAAAAAAATGTGATGTGCATAACATAAACACAAGGCACAAAAACAAAATTGTAGTGCCTGCGCATCGCTTACAGAAAGTACATGGCTCATTTTTAGGACAGTGCACACGCTTCTATAATAAATTACCAACAGAAATTGTAAACTTGCCCTTCAATAAATTTAAAGAGGCCATCAAAGCAGTTTTGCTCAAAAAAGGATATTATACTGTAAGTGATTATATTTGTGATAAGGAACCCTGGGATGTATCTTTGTCGAAAAATTATTGTAAATAATCCCATTGGCACTGTACTTTTGCTACAATTAATTAATCTTAGTTTGATCTTTGCTTTGACTGGCTGGAATTTGCCATGCTCACAAATATTTGTAATATTTTAGTTATTATATTTGACAATTGAGCATTTGTGCTGTGTCCCATGGGCTTATATTCATGAGATATAAATACTGTAACCAAAAACATTGTATAATATATATTTTTTTAAAAGAGTAATTGTTGAGTTTCTTGCCGGGTTCTTCTCAACAAAAGCTACCTTCCGAACCCGGTGGTAACATTTATAATCATGTATAATGTATTTTGTGTCCTTCTGACGATTTGAAAGTACTTTGTAAGAAGTCTAATCAAATAAAGATATTTTGAGTTTGAGTTTGAGTTTGAGTTTTATATGGAAGATAATAATAAATTATGGATGGTGTATAGCAACATGGAGATATTTTTTTAATTATTGTAATATGATCTTCTAGTCTGTATTTATTTCCCTTAGTTTTACCTTCGTAGCATTAACAAGAAACACATTGTTATTTAGTAAAAATTTTTCCCGTTGTCCAACTTTTTCCAATGATACGTCGCTCCTATTGACCGAAGCATGATATTAGAAATCTCAAAAGCCTTCCTCAAACTATCCAACAAAAAAAAATTTCAATTCAAAACAGTTCTTGTTTGTTCATAAACATCGTTCAAATTTTAATATTAAATAGATTATATTACAATACGATACAAAGTTTCAAATATATTTTCTAAAATCTCTTCAGCTCTATACTCTTAGAGATTAAAATCAGTGCTAGATTCAATGAACTCTATAACGCAGCCCATAAAGTCCTTTTTATACCGAATCGGATTGACATAAAGCAACCCTCCTAAACAAGAGGTAATTAAGCGATGCTAGCACCAAACAGAACTCCATAAAATCTTATTAACACACACAAACTCTCTTTGTTTTATGAATCATCATTAAATTCTGACATATTCTCTCGGAGACATTAAAAGTTATGCGTATCGCTTCACATTCATCCTTAGAGAATGCGTTCAAAGATTAATTTGACACTTTCAAAACACGAGTTTCTTGCCAGTTCTCTAAAGGCCGGTGGAGAATTTTATATATGCTCACACCATCCCAGAAGGGTCCCCGAAGAGGTGAGCAGAGGTGTAACAACACCCACATTTCACCGAATATGATTAAGTGACGTGACAAAGGGTGAGTTCATCGCCGTCTCAGGCGCTATACGTCCGTTTTTGAATTACTTCTCAGAGATATGCAGGTTTCCTCACGATGTTTTCCTTCACCGTAAACCACGTGGTGTGCAATAACTGCACATAAGTTTTTTTAGAAAAACTCATTGGCACAGGCCCCGCTGGGATTCCAACTTCGTCGCTTGCGTAACAGGCGACTGCTCTAGCCCTAAGGCCACCACGGTTCATGTGGTGGAGAACCACGGTGGATAATTTTCGACATTCTTATAATGAGTCTAAAGTGCATTATTACTTAATGGTATAATGGGATCTCTCGTTGATACTTGGACCTGCCCGAAATGTTTATAATGTGCCAAGAAGGCTGGCAGCATTGCCACGTTGAATAACAACGCTGACTCTCTGAGCGAGAGGCTTCTTCTACCAGACGACGTGCAACCTCTTTGAAAGGAGTGTATTTATTTATATATATATTCTAGCTATACCCTGCTGTTTTACACGCGTAGGATAACCTTGCTACTTACTTATAGAAAACTTAATTTTATATTTTTTTCCTTTTTATAAAAAGTAGTCTAAGTTACTTCTCTTAGCATCAGATATCTATCAGCGAGAGTCTTGTTAATTTTGATCTATCCGTTTCAGAGATTACCCGGAACAAATAGACAGGCAGACAGATAATGAAAAAAAACAAAGCTTTTTTAAATATATTTATTGACAAGCTAAAATTTGGAATTACAAAGGACACTCCAATTTTATTGATCTGTAAACATTTATTTCCAACCCATTGTACTTTTTAAATAAGTTTAGTACCGAACCTAATACGCCCCATCTCGCGTATGAAACATAAATGATACATATTTTACGACAAATCAGACCGACTTACCCAAACGCCGCGCTATAGGCATTAAATCTACTCGATCCAGCTTTTACGAACATATTTTAACCTGAACAGATGTATAAAAGTATGCAAGGTCATTCGTAGTCCGTAAATGGATATATTTCAATTTCAGTCTCTGTTTGCAAATGGAAATAATTTATTCAGTTTCAGCTCTGTCAAGGCACTTTTTAATGTCGCAGAATTGACCGCCGGTTCGGAAACTAGTCTTCTGAGAAGAACCGGCAAGAAACTCACCTTTACGGTGTCTTTTGTTCTTCATTTCTCGCTTCTGTTTGTCTCTAACCTTTAGTTTGATCGGCTTCAATTAACTGTTTTATATAGTAGCTGTTTATTTTCCATACATATGCTCACGCCTGTATTCCCCGAAGGGGTAGGCAGAGGTGTTGTAATCACAACACCCACTTTTCACCGAAGATGATTAAGTGCCAACGTGACAGATGGTGAGTCCATCGCCGTATCAGACACTTTACATACGTCATTGAATTACTTCTCAGAAATATGCAGGTTTTCTCACGATGTTTTCCTTCACCGTAAAGCACGTAATTTATTGTTTCCAAATAAATAAATCTATACTTAGGCTATTTATGGATTCCGGCTAAGCTCTGAAATGGCTAGATTTTGACTGATGACTTCTACCGACTGATATTACAATGAATAAATCTTCTATATTAGACTATCGACCCGCTCTCGCTTCCTTGTGGACTACGCTTTTTGGGACTTACAAAACGTTGAATTTTTTCTACTGTCCAAAAGATATAATATAGTTTTTTTTTTCAACTCGAGCTCAACTCCTACATATGTTAGTAAAAACCGTATCAAGATCTGTTTCGTAGTTTAGTAGAACTATGCGAATTACTTCTCCGACATATGCAGATTTCCAATCACTGCACATAAGTTTTTAGAAAACCTCATTGGTACAGGCCCTGCTGGTTTTCGTACTTGCGTCGCTTGCGTAGCAGACGACTGCTCTAACCCCAAGGCCCCAACGGCGTCCTATTAAATATTCCTGTTCAATACAAGCATACTTACATACAATTCATTCCGCGAAATGAAGCCATCCATGAAATGATGTCAACCGCGGGCCACGGCTTGACAATTATCATGGAAAATATTTGGTTTAGGGTCCCTGTGAAATGGAACACATGAAATCAGACACACGGACCTAAACGCACAACTAGTGAGACTGTAAGGTTGTATAATGTTATCACACGCGTTACTTCACGACACGCAAGCCAATATTAAGCTGGTTCCAGACCACAAGCCAAGCTCATTTAATTTAACTTAGCTCCCATATTTGACAAATTTTTGTGAGGTGAATGAGAGGCGCTCTTTCTACAGTTGCTATTACACATATCATTGGATCAGCGATGTGACACAACCCTAGCCAGTAGTTGTATTGGTGACTGACATTCCTCCGTGCCTCGGTGCACATATTTGGCAATCGTCGGTTTAACCCACACTACGGATTTTACTCATAAATGGGTTACGAAGGTCAGATGACAGTCACTTCAGATAAAAATCAGGTGATCAGCCACAATTTAACAAAAGTTTTCTTGTGCAAATAAATATAAACTAAGTTGGTTATCATGAACAAAAACTCAAATATTTAGATCGGGGTTGCGTTATAGATTTGATATGTAGCTAAATGTAACTTTAGACGTTTCATTTGAGTTTGAATACACCGACCAACAGATGGCGCAAGGGCCGCCTAAACCGCAAAAACAAGGGAAGGAAAAATTCGACGCATGAGATAGGATCACAACTCTCAGTTGGCAGAGCAACTGCACGGTTTGCAGAGGTCGTGGTTTCGAGTCCCGCCTCATGTTCGTATTTTTCTTTAACATTTTTAGTTAATTGTGTTTTCCTAAGCGATGATATACGTGCCAAACTAAGCCTATCCAGCCTGTTCTGGCTTTATATTGAAATAACTTATTTATTTTTGGCCCTGGTGTAAGGGATTTATGAAGACGAAAAACTTTATATCACTGACATATTCGCTTAGTTTTTGCTTAATTAGCTCAGTTCAGCTCTCTCAGCTTAGCTAGCTTGGTTCTGCTTTAGCTTAGCTTTTGGTATGGAACCTGTATTACTTCCGAGTAATTCCAGCCGGGTAACTTACTAACAATATGACAGAAATTACAGCTGAAACTTCAGAGGAGATGGATATTCCATTAATTAAATCATTATTAATATACATCTGCTTTATTATCAACGGCGAAAAACTTCATCCATCATATTGTAATCCAATTTAACACTTAATTGAAATGAAGATAGGGCTTACATTCGTCTGGCAAGTTGTTTGTAGAATCATAGTCAAATTATTTCTTCTGCCAATAATCTTTTGGCAAGGAAGCATGTAACAATTTATTTATACAAATAATAAATAAGTAACTAAAAACTAATTACAAGTAGAAAACTTGTCCCAAATCGGTGTCTCTCGGGATCGTGCCAAGAAGGCTGGCAGCATTGCCACGTTGAATAGCAATGCTGATTCTCTGAGCGAGAAAAGCCCCAGCCCGGTTGTCACGAGAAGCTTCTACCAGATGACGTGCAACCTCTTTGAAAAGTTGACGAGCATCTGGACCCCAAGGTCCCAGAGAGGAAGCATGTTAATTTCTCAACTAGCTCATATCCACGGCTTTCAACGCTCACTGTATACTAGCGGACCTCACGCGGTTTCAGCCGCGTAGTTCCTGTTCCCGTGAGAGTACGGGGATAAAATAAAGCCTATGTTACTCGCTGATGATGTAGCTATCCAATGGTGAAGAATTTGAAATCAGTCCAGTAGTTTTTGAGCCTATTCATTACAACCAAACAAACAAAATTTTCCTCTTTTAATATTATATTAGTGTAGATTACGCAAAATATTGGTGAAATAGTTATTGATTCCTAATGAGTAGAGCAGGCGATTACTTTTAAACATATATACTCAGCTTTTAATAATATGCTAAGTGTGCCCTGCGATTTCACCCGCGAGACCCATTTTTTTTTAAATAAATTTAGCCTAATTTACTCCTTGTAGAATTCCCGGTCCCGCTATAATCGTTCCAGCCGTTTCGGAGATTAGCCAGAACAAACAGACAGACATATAGAGAAAAAAAAATGGTTTTTTATGTTAGTACATGGTCATTATTTCGTGGAAAGCAGTTAGTTTGGAATTACAAAACTTCAATTTTACTTATCTATATAGAGATGTATAGAGATTATGCTAGCGTTATATTTTAAAAATAAAAACTGTGTTACATACATACATATCCTCAAGCCTGCATAGAAGGGATATCCAGAGGTGCTGTAACAACAACACCCACATTTCCCCGAATATGATTAAGTGCCAACGTGACAGATGGTGAGTCCATCGCTGTCTCAGGCACTATACCTACGTCTTTGAATTACTTATCAGACTTGTGCAGGTTTCCTCGCGATGTTTTCTTTCACCGTAAAGCACGTGTTGTGAAATCGCAGCACATAATTTTTTTTAGAAAAAGTCATTGGCACAGACCCCACTGGGATTTGAACTTGCGTCGCTTACGTAGCAGACGACTGCTCCAACCCCAAGACCACCACGGCTATAACCCTTTTTCTTAACTCTGAGAAGTAATTGGAAGACTAATGTATGTATGTATAGTGCCTGAGATGGCAATGCACTCACCATCTGTGACGATGGTACCTAGTGACAAATGGGTGTTGTAACACCTACCTACCCCTTCAGGACTTAGGAAAGAAGTGAATTAATAATATAAAAATGCTTCGAGTTGAAAGTAGCAGAATACTCCAACGCCAATACCTCAATCTAAACTCCACATTTTATACAAACTGTTAGCTACGCAATAAATTGAGATTAAGACAATTTATCTATGCTATAAATAAGTGGGATTACACCCTTTGCACACCAGTGCAGCTATCGTGTGAGCAAACCTGCTATTTGTCAGAATGACAGATAACATTTGCCGTTTTACGGAGTTTGTGTACTGTTTGAGATTGTACAGATAAATATTTATGCTATAATAATATGTTTGCAACCCTGTATCCGTACAGGGTTGCACACATTTCTTATCGCTTAATTTTTAATTTTGGTAATTTGCATAAATTATTCATAATATGAATCGAGATATTATATATAACTAGCTGTTCTCTGTGGCTTTATTTTTTCACCCAAATTTGCAGCTATCTGCTAGAAAGTCTCATTAAAATCGGTCCACCCGCTTCAGAGATTAGCCAAAACAGACAGATATTATTTTTAATGTATATGTACGCAATAAATTGAATATCATGCGATGCCAATAACTCAAATTAGACACAGGTACATTACACATACAAACATACATATTATAATTCTCATGCTGTATTCCCCGAGAGGGTAGGCAGACGTGTTGTAATAACAACACCCACTCTTTACCGGAGATGATTAAGTGCCAACGTGACAGAGGGTGAGTCTATCGCCGTCTCAGGCACTATACTTACGTCATACGTTTTGATTCACTTCTCAGAAATATTATGCAGGTTTCCTTCACCGTAAAGCACGTGGTGTGAATTCACTCTACTTAAGTTTTTTTTTGAACTCATTGGTACAGGCCCCGCTGGGATTTGAACTTGCGTCGCTTGCTCAGCAGGCGTCTTCTAAAACCCACTACGGCTTCAATAATATCAAAAAGCAAAAGGCAACTGAAATTACATTTTCATTCAGAAAAAATACAATCAAGCTTAACACGAGCTGGAATTGCCACAGGAAATAAAGCATAAAACGAATTTAACCTCATTTATTTTGCATTCGTTTACATTTTTAACACAACAATACAAACAGCCTGCATCTAGATAATAAATGCAAGCTTAACAGCCAATTCCAACTAAATCTGGTGTGAAAATCTTTCGGTGCAATTTGCTTTAAATCTTGCTCGGGGTGCGCGGAAACTTATCACCAGTTTTATCTGCAAGTTATTTATTACATGCAAATAATTACTTGGAGAAAAGTTAATCCTCACTTACTTTGCGATTTTTAAGCATTTTTTTTTATCTCACGCCATCCGAGAAAGGTCCCCGAATGGGTAAGCAATGTTGTAACAACAACACCCACATTCCACCGAATATGATTAAGTGCCAACGTGATAGAGGGTAAACCCATCGCCGTCTCAGGCACTATACATAAGTCAAAGTCAAAAATATCTTTATTCGATTAGACTTTTTACAAAGTACTTGCAAATCGTTGGACTGACTGACATAATTATACAGGATTATACATGCTAACGCCAGGTTTGGAAGGTTGCTTTTAATGAGAAGAACCTGGCAAGAAACTCAGTAATTACTCTTTTTTTTAAATATTATTCAATTTTAAGAGTAGATACAAAATAAATCACTTAAGAAACATAAGCTCATGGACACAGTTCCAATGCACAAATGTCGAGTTTTTTAATTATGTTAATTTTATATTAACATAATTAAAAATCTAGTAGTTCTACTTATAACTAAATGCGTAGCTTGAGATGACCATAAGTCTTTGAATACTTCTTCAGATATAATAATATGAAGGTTTCCTCACAATGTTTGACTTCACCGTAAAGCACGTGTTTTTCATCCAAATTATTGCATTAAAGTTTCCATACATTCAATTTGATCATAATGTTAACTAGTGATAACGATTATTGGAACGAAAGTAACGATAAATTATGGGTTGTTTCAATAATCTCCATTGAAAATCGCCATCAATGGGGAATAGTGGAAAACAAGACCAAAAATCCCCATTGCGGGCGAAAGTAGTTTGGAATGGGGATTTTCTATAGATTTCTTATATCTTTAATAACACGAATGACAAATTTAAAACGATCGTTAATTGTGCAATGGTGTATAAATATCAGTAATATTTATTTCTATTGTATATCTTTCCAGGTAAGCATCGGTTTTCATAGCAGCCAAGTAAGTTTTTTCAAAATATGGTATTATGATGATGCTCCGGGTGAATAAACACCTCATACCAATGTATGCGAGGTTTTTCGTTGCATGAAATGTATTATTTTTTATGGACTCATTTGTATTTATTCAACAATCTACACGAGTTTCGAACAAAAACTCAATTAGAAGAACAAAATTAAGTTTTGACTTAATAAATTACATGTATTACATATAAACATACATAATACTCACGCCTATATTCAATGGGGAAGAGACCACCGTTTACCACATGCAACGATCCTTAAAAGCTTAATTAAATTCTTTAGCAAGCATACCTGGCATCGAATGTTTTGAATGGTTAAAAAAAGTGTAGTGCTTCAATTTTTTGGGTCTCGTCTGGCACGAACAGTAAACACATGCGCATGTCTCCCCACAGCGCTCAAAACTCATGACAGCAGTAAGATAATAATTATACCATGTAACCTAATGAAATTCGCAACGATTCCGCTTCGTTGCGAACGGTCTCCAAACCGAAGATAAATGAGGAAAATCTTTGAAAATCACAGAAAAGCAAAGACCTTCCTCACTCTTATTTACACAACCTTCTCAATCACAAACCGGTATCGTAAATAAAAAAAATTTGAACATAATAAACGGTAACTCAATATCAGCCGCGCCCCGTATCCTCGGGTAGTAAATCTGATAACACATGTCTTGGTTATTGCGTTACACAGGATCGAGGGATTGACAACGTTACATTTCTGTAACACGCTTCTGCTATTGGATTTATAGTTGCTACGTTGAGTGCTCTACTCTCAAGGTCGTTTAGATACTTGACGTGAGCGTTTGAGTTGCTTTAGCGAGTTGCCCTAAGTGAAGTCTTTAGATTTCCGAGAGGTTGGCAATTTATCAACTTTGGCAATCGTTACAGGTCAATCGGAGGCCTAAAATAGTCTGACAAATGGTTTAATCCAGATCACAGATTTTTCTCGTCAAAGGGGTTGCGACGGTCAGATGGTCGCTTCTTTGCTAAATATTCTTTTTATATTAACCGGTTTTGTACGAAGATATTGTTTTTTTATTTGTTCATTACTAGTAATGTAACTTTGCAATGTACGAGGAATGAAGGTAAAGACGTCCCGACACCCCTTACTGACAGGAAGCCAGGGTCGCCTATAATCTCGCAAGTAATTCAAGACATATATATACTGAATGAGATGGTGATAGACTCACCAACTATCACGTTGGTACTAAATCATCTTCGTTGAAGAGTGTGTGTTGTTTGTACAACACCTGAGCTTACCCCTTCGGGGACCCTTCTGGGATAGCGTGAGCATATTTATTCTTTAGCTAGCTGTGCCCTGCGGTTTCACCCTTCATTTATTTGATTGATTGAAAATTTAAATTAATTCCCGCGGAACTCTAAATGTTTTAGAATAAAAGAAGCCTAAGTTACTCCTTGTAATATTAGCTATCTGCTAATGAAAGTCCCGTTAAAATGGGTCTAGCCGTTTCAGAGATTACCTGGAACAAACCGACAGACAAGCAGTTTTTTTTTGAAAATTAGTTTTTTAGGTCAGTGCCGTATATAATTTCATATGCATTTACTGGAAAACTGTTAATTTGGAACTATAAACAAACACTTCAAGTTTATTTATGTATAGATTTTTATTTTATGTTTCGTGCAGAATCACAGCCTTCTTGAAGTAGGTGCTGCGTATCTCTTAGAAAACCGATTATTTCCTCGTCATAAAACTTAAATATCAAGGGACTAACAACCGGCCTGTAAATCTCCTCGTAATTAACCGATAATTGTGATCCACAGAGCATGAAACCGCCTTCAACGCACACTACTTAATCTTTTCGTAATTGGATAAGGGGCGAGGTATATTTACCAGCTAATGGCTTATTTTATTGTAGCTAACTAAAGTTGATAGGAATGAATCGCTGAGAATGCTATTTGAAATTGCACTACTGGGGGTAAAATTGGTACGCCTTTTGTGATCCTTTATGAGTGCGAAGATATGAAGAATGATGATGCCTTTGACTTCATTTTAGAAGTAATCTGATCGTGGTAGTTCTTCTTTGGACATATATATTTTCGGTTAACTACCTTTCAATCATCCTTTCGATATATCTAAACCATCTCAACATACTTCATTCAATTCTGGTCACCCGGCATACTCCAACTTTTTTAGAAAAATCAAATTCGGAGCACTCATAACCGAAGGAAGTGTATGAAGAGATGCATGAATGTGGAGGAAGCGAAAGAAGTATGTAAAGATCGTAGAAGGTGGCAAACAGTGGTGTCTGCCTACCCCCATGGGATACAGGCCTGAGCATATTTATACAGATAAATAAAATTGAAGTATCTGTTTGTAATTTCAAAATAACACTAAATGCATATTAAAGTACTTAAATTCGTTACTCACATAAAAAATAAATCTCTTTCTATATGTTTGTACGGGCTAATCATCGAAAAGGCAGGACATATTTTACAGGACTTCCACTGGCAAATAGCAAATTTTACAAGGATTAAAAAAACATCGGATTTCTTCGGGCTATCCTTGAAATTCAGTCTACGTGAAAACGCAGGCATAGTAATAAGAAATGTAAAATTTTAATTCGATTAATAGTATGTCGTAGAGACTAAAAAAAATTGATGAAGAAATATTTGATTGAGCACAAAGTCCTCATAACTAAATCAAATGTAATTTATAACACCCAGCGCGTAGTTGATTCCTTCGTTAAATTGTGAAAATAATTCTTTGAGCTTCTATAATATTTAAAATCATACACATTTTTATTCAACAAGAGTAACCACGTAATTTATTATCGACGAGAAATATATTACTCCAATGATTTCGTCCGATTCAGTAATATTTTTGCTTTATATTGTATATCCTTTTACTAAATATTTTAAAGCTAAATGTTATCAAACGAAAACTGTGTTTATTTTCTAGCTTGTAGACTTATAAACGTTACGATTTTTAATTAGTTCCACTGTGTGACATTGACAGAATTATACACGTCATTTACTCTCATGATATGAGTCAAGCTGTCATGGCAAGATATACATAAGAGGTCTGGTAGAGCCCCTGATCGTCATTATTTCCCTGGCCTAATTCCATACATTGTTGGGGTCGGCACTTGATTCAATCCGATGTGGCTGATCACCTGATTTTTATACGAAGCGACTGTCACCTGGCCTTCACAACCCCTTGAACGAAGGAAATCTGCGATCTGGGTTAAACTAGTCGTCAGACCCTCTTAAGCTCCGACTAACCTGTAACGATTACTTAAGATGATAAGTTGGCAACCGGGACCGACGGCCTAACGTGCTCTCCAAGGCGCGGAAGGCACTCGAGCGGTCACCCATCCAATTACTGGCTAGGATTAGGGTTGCTTAAGTTCTCTGATCGAATGATATGTGCAATAGCAACTGTGCCACGACCTCCTCTCTGATCGCTAATATGGCTAATATAAATCGGTACTAAATGAACCCGAGCACACTCCCCAGATGTTTTAATCCCAATTGCGATTCGGGGGACATTTTAAGAAACTCGCAACGCTCTCAGTAATATTTAACGAGGGCACACTTCACTGTAATTTCGTGTAATATTTTAGCGTTGCCTTATCAATAGGAGTGATTTATTTCTGTTCGCGTTCAATACAAATTCTTCCCTTAATGTTCTGTGAGATTTTATGTGGTGCGTATATTTTTATTTATTTCCTTTATTATTTTTATGATCACGTTAATATTAATAAAAATAATAATGGCAAGAGTTACACCAGCACACATGCAGATAATTATTAATAAAACAAGTAGAATAACACTATAAAATACATCTTTAAAGATACCAAATTAAAGTGTCTGTTTGTAATTCCAAATGAACAGTTTTTCACTAAATTATTAAGAAAGTATTATTATGGTACTTAAATAAAAGAGAAAAATACCCAGTCTACTTGTCGGTCTTTTTGTTCCGGCTAATCTCTGAAACAGCTTGACCGATTGTAACAGGAATTTAACTGGCAGATAGCTGATTTCACGACAAGTAACTAACACTTAAAAAAAATTGGGTTCATGGAAATAATGAAATTATGAGTACGCGGGTGAAACTGCGGGGCAAAGCTAATATTTGATAATTTGAATGATTTATAAAAATCCATTTTTAGTATGATTTTCATAATTAAATTCTTTCCAGTAATAAGTACTTGGAATTTTCAATTTTTACCGAGGACCCTTTAATCAAGATTCACTTGACCTTTTTGGGGGTTTGTGAACCTTTATTTTAATCGAGTAGGTATACGATAAATCGTATAGGGGCTCGATTCGATACACGAAACGGCGAGTCAGGTGAATGTTATGGCTATGGTTTTGTAACGAAAAGATGATTTAAAAAAAAAGCATAAACCTTTAGCAAATTTCTTTATACTTGGAGAATCCGATTGAAAATTATTTTATAACGGAAAAAACTCTTTTTAGCTACTCAGCAAGAATAATTTGATGCTCACTGTCGTAGCGCAGAAAAAATAACTCATCCGCCATCTTGAATGATCCGCCATATTGGAATTAGAATAACGTCACATAGCTAAGCATGTATTGTCATGTAAAATTAGCTTGTATACCAAACTGAAGCTCATTGATTTAAAATTCAGTTGTAAGATTCCACCTAGAAGAACATTGTTAATTAAATAAAAAGTTAGAAAACGTTGAACACTATATGAATGTCTACGTGTGAACACCTTTTGCATCATGTCATATTTAACCGTAAATAATTATAATTATATGACGATACTCTGATATTTCGTAGCCACGACTTCTTCCTACGACCAGACACCTTTAGCCAGCTTCTTTTCCCATCATAATAAGTTGTAGCAAGTTATATCGGTCATGTCGTAACACATGACCTAAATATGACACTTTTCTCGTTTTGACGGTCTTCAAAAGCGCCCGTTTTTGTCCAATAAGTCGCAAAACTTCTTCGTTGGAACGTTTTCAGAGGACATTAAGGATTTAAATCTACATTTCCGTAGTTTTAGTTCCCAATGCTCTTTCCACGAAGCACCAAACTGCTTAGTATTCTAAAGGATTCCACTGGCTTGGACCATCTCTCTGGCTTGAGACTTTTATCACCCTGAATGTTTTTTCATGACCAATTTTCTAGTATTCGATGGTAAATTCTAACTTTATTTTACATTTAAATGAGTTTTGTGATTTCTGCTTTTGGGGTAGGATTAACCATGAAATTATGTCACGAGATTTGTAAATAGCCTCCTTCTTATAACGTCATTTATATGTATAAATATTAGTTTTTGTTTATACCGTATATACATTCACATGTATTAATGAAAAGCTGTCAATTTTAAACTTCAAACAGACACTTCAATTTTATGTATCTGATGTATATATGAAGCGAATTACTATATTGCTATTTGTTATCAAATTTTTATTATATGTTATAATTATGATACTTAAAACTAGAAGTAGAAAACTTGGCCCAAATCGGTGTCTCTCGGGATCGTGCCAAGAAGGCTGGCAGCATTGCCACGTTGAATAGCAATGCTGAGTCTCCGAGCGAGAAAAGCCCGAGCTCGCTTGTCACGAGAGGCTTCTACCAAATTATTTAAATCAAGTAAAAAAAATTGTGAACATAAGAGACACTTGGAACGTCATTTTTAAAGCTTTAAAATTAAGGTTTAAAATTGACAGATAGCTAAGCATTTATTTTAGAAAAAAAATATGTATAAGTAGCGCGTATTCTGGCTTTGTTGCTTATAATAATAAATTGAACATAGTATTTATACCTGTACAACCCTAAGGTAACAACCCGTCCGTTCAACCCTGCATTAATAACCAAAACACCCGCTAAGCTTTTCCAATAGTTCCACCTGACTGCGGATTTAGGAATTTTGTTCTTAATTGAAACCGTTTCGCTATTACCAATTTGATATTCGCTTCTGCATTTGGTAGTAGAATTGCAAAATGTTTTTCACAATCATTCATTATTGTTTTTTTAAAAAATATCCTTTTGATTAGACTTTCAGATATGTACTTTTAAAATGTCAGAGCGACATGATAATACTTATGTACAGTGATTTCACACCACATGCTATACAGTGAAGGAAAACATCGTGAGGAAACTTGCATATTTTTGAGAAGTAATTCAAAGACTATAATGCTTGAGACGGCGATGGACTCACCACGTTGGCACTTAATCAAATTCGGTGAAAAGTGGGTGTTGTGATAACAACACCTCTGCCTACCCCTTCGGGAAATACAGGCGTGAGCATATATATGTAACCTGGCACGAAACTCGGTAATTACCTTTTAAAAAAAATTGAGTAATATATTTACACAAACATCTTTACCTATGCAGAATTAATTCTCCGACATAGTATGCAGCTTAGCTCACGATATTTTCCTTCACCGTAAAGCACGTGGCGTGCAATTACTGTAAATAAGTTTTTAGAAAAACTCATTGGTACAGGCCCCGCTGGGATTCGAACTTGCGTCGCTTGCATAACAGGCGACTGCTAAAACCACCACACCGATGCATATAAAATAGCCATAAACCGGGGCACTGTACTAGCTAGTATGAGATACATTCAATATTATCACGTAAAATCGTACAGACGATCCGTTTGCTTGCAACCACCATAGTACAAGGGCCTTATCATAACCTCTATTGCCATGATAGTTTTACTCTTATTATGTGACAGATATATATGACGTGTGTGAGTCCGTCACTGTCGCACAGCTGAAATAACATTGCAATAAGAGCTCATGGTCGGGCCCCAGGACTCTTACCAACATCGTACACTCGTGCAGAAAACTTGTATGTTTGTTTTCAAGTTAAACGTGCTCTCTAGTTACACTTAGCAATAAAACACACTTTGCCAGCATTTGAAGCGGTACAATCGCACACAAACCCTGAATAAACATGATAAAGCAAGCATAGTACAGGCGCGCACAAACTGAATTGAATATGAACATTGTTCGCCACGCCGAAAAATTACTCGTCAACAAGTTTGTCTGTGATTCACTTGAGAATAAGTTATGTCTGCGATGGTACTTGAGAGACATTATGTATGAAGGAGGCGATATAATATTCCGGTCATAATTCTCGTAGAAAAGTTGATTTTCTACGTCGCATATTATTTTTGACACCTATGAAAGCTTTTTACCTATCCTCATATACTATGTTTATATGCAAATACAGTTCCGTCACGAGCTATGACCGCTGACCTTGAATTCAAAGTAGTCATTTGCAAGCGACGCAAGTTCGAATCCCAGCGGGACCTGTACCAATGAGTTTTTCTTAAAGCTTATGTACAGTGTTTTCACACCACGTGCTTTACGGTGAAGGAAAACATCGTGAGGAAACCTGTATGTCTCTGAGAAGTAATTCAAAAAGACGTATGTATAGTGCTTGAGACAGCGATAAACCTACCATCTGTCACGTTGGCACTTAATCATCTTCGGTGAAAAGTGGGCGTTGTAATTACAACACCACTGCCTAGCATTGTATGTATGAAATTGGGAATATATAATAATATATATTACTATATATATACTATATACTAATATATATATACAGATTATATATATATATATATATATATATATAATCTGAATATCGGAAACGGCTCCAATGACTTAGCCAAAAATTTATCTAGCTAGATAAAATTTTTGGAAAACATAGGTTTGACCCTGTTTTCAGGCACTGCAAAACTCATACAAAATCATTAAAATACGACAGTAAATTTCGCCGATATCGGTTAAGTTATGGTAACTCAGACGTGAGGCTTCCAGTCGCCTGGGAGATAACGAAACTAGAGTACCTCGGTTCGAGACTGACGGTTCAACATTTCAAATTTTTGTTTTTTTTTTAGCATACATATATAATAATAATAATATTTATTCAAAAATACTTTAAAGCTAATACATTACTTAATAATACACAAAGTTTACTTATGGACAACATGCATTAGGGTAACCTGTGTTTCAAGCGAACAGTGCAGGTTTTATTATTATATTTGACAATTGAGCATTTGTGCTGTGTCCATGGGCTTATATTCATGAGATATAAATACTGTAACCAAAAACATTGTATAATATATATTTTTTTTAAAAGAGTAATTGTTGAGTTTCTTGCCGGGTTCTTGTCAACAAAAGCTACCTTCCGAACCCGGTGGTAACATTTATAATCATGTATAATGTATTTTGTGTCCTTCTGACGATTTGAAAGTACTTTGTAAGAAGTCTAATCAAATAAAGATATTTTTGATTTTGATTTTGATTTTGAATACAAATCATAATTATACCTTAATTAAACCATAATTATACAGAAAATAAATACCTTCTAATCATAATATATTAAATAAGTTGAATACATTGAAAAACACTTTTATCCATTCTATCACAAGTAGTAACTTCTCTGTGTCCTCGTAGGACATACTCTTTAGGACTTTTTTAGCTTGTTCTTATATATGAGAATACATAGCTCGATCAACCAGGTTATTTAAATTAATCCAGCATGAAGATAGCTATGTAAATCTTTAATATCCAAATCGGTCCTACCCATTTGGGCCATAAATCGGACTGGAGTAAGCTCAAACGACGTCGTCAATAGCCGAGACCATCAAACTAATCGTATAAGCCGTCCGTCGATCGCTTTTACACCAAAGAAAACATTACCAAGGAATTTATTCCTACCGCTATATCCTGAGCCCTTGCCCGCCGCATTATATAAGAATATACCACTAAATATTGCCGAGTGATACATTTCCAGGGGTCTGGGAGATTGGTGATTAATTCTAGCTGACTGCGCTGCCGAGTGGAGTGAAATTTAAAATTGAGTGGAACGATTCCATAGCTGATGGCATTTTTGAGCTGATTTGGTACAAGGTTTTTTGGTCAAAACAATTTCGACTGTATTTGTTTTGATTTAGAACTGACTTTTAATTGAAGCAAGCTTCGTTTCTATCATTTTATGTACCACTAGCTGTGCCCTGCGGTTTCACCCGTGGCTTTTTCAAATAAAAGCCTAAAATACTCCTTGTAACATTAGCTATCTGCCAGTGAAAGTCCCGTTAAAATCGGTCCAGTTATTTCAGAGATTACCCGGAATAAACAGACTGGCAAAAAAAAATCTGTAAATTAGTAACCCGATGTTTTTTTCAAAAGTAGCCTAAGTTACTCCTTGAAACATGAGCTTTGCTCTTAATTAACAGCTTCCCACTAAATGCATTTTATCTCAAGCCTCGGGGTTAGGCCATTGAAGTATGAATATGGTAGTATATATGGTACTAACATAAAAAAAAAACTGTATCTGTCTGTTTAGGTTGATCCTCGATACGGTTGGAAAGCTGGAAATGGCAAATGATGTAAGGAGTAGCTTAGAAAATGTATTTTATTTAATAACATAATGATCGGCGTAATACACTCGTGAAATTAAGTCTGTCAAAACACGGGACACAGCTAGTAAACATAAAAATCGTACCCCCCGGAATCCATTCAGGGAAGGTGTGAGCTCATCAATAAAAACTTAGTTTATCTACATCGCGACATACTTATGATCATTGTGCTGCTAGTGGGGGCTGGTCATCTCAAGCTACACAATTATTCGTAGTACTTATTTTTAGTTTTTAATTTTTTTTTATATAGACTTTTGTGCACTGGAACTGTGTCCATGGGCTTATATATATTTTTTATGATGTATATTGTATTACTCAAAGTTGTAATTTTTTGTTTTTTTTTTTAATAGTGTAATTACTGAGTTTCTTGCCAGGTTCTTCTCAGTAAAAGCAACCTTCCGAACCTGGCGGTAGCATGTATAATCCTATGTAATCGTGTCTTTCTGACGATTTGAAAGTACTTTGTAAAAAGTCTAATCGAATAAAGAAAGTTTTGATTTGATTATTTGATTGACACAAAACATATGGAACTCAAACAAAATAACCGAATTAAAGTTAGCGAAGTAACTTCACAAATCGAAAACAGTGACAATGAACTAAATCAGAGCATATTTTGGAATTTGTGGGGCGTAGAGATGACAATAAAGCTCATTTTTGTGCACTTAATATCAGAGGTTCGATTGTGAAATCGCTCGAAGTGTCTTTCTGAGCGGATGAACGGGGAGATTGCTATTGCGTTAGGGCTGTCACTCGCACAAAATTCATCTATACAGACAGATGAATAAAATTGAAGGTTTCTGTTTGTTATTCCGAAATAACAGCTTTTCACTAAATGAATATGAAAGTATATTGGGTACTTATATAAACAAATACATTGTCAAAATTTTTCTCTATCTCTCTGTCTGCCCAGCCCGCTTAATAAAGAGACATTTAAATTAGACTTACAGGTAGATATCTAATGATACGAGGAGGAACTAAGGCTTACTTTTATTTAAATAAATAATTAGGGTTCCGTGAAAAAAGCCTTGAAATTTGTCTCAACGGACGAAAACGCGAGGCACTGCACCAATAATATAAAAAATAATGAATTTTTATTTGTATGAATGACACTATCTTTTAGGAAATTACGGACAAATTTGCTTGTAACTAGACTACAATTGATCACAGTTCAATAAAGCTAGTGTTGTGCTCTTGCGGTGAATATACTTGCTTTGTTGGCTCGCGTACAGTATAATTTGTCTTTAAATAGACAAAATGAGCGTTTATAACAGAAGCAGTATAACTCTCTTCCAGGTTTACGCTTATTTACCGCATTCTTCTTTAAAAACAAATAAAAATGCCTTTCCAAATCACAACAAAATGTTAGATTACAAAAATAATGATATGACTAATGATTATATGTTGTATCATTTCATCATGTTCAGGGTAAAAATATCTTCCATCAAATAGTATATTAATCAAGTTAATAGTGCGTGACATGGGGTCAAACTTGAGTAGATAAATTTGCCCATCTCAGGAAACAAATCAAATGTTTCAAATGTTATACAAAAATGTGGAAAAACTACCCTCTTAAATACTAAAAATATAGGTCGATATATCCGGAATGAAAAAATAATACTATACATTTTAAAAATATGGGACACAAAAAAACTTGTTTAATCAAAAATATGAGTTTGCAACTTTGTAAAAAACTTGATCTGATTTAAGAAAAATATTGCAGTATTTTTGGAAAGAAAGGTAAATTTTTGTGAAAGAATTTTCTAATGACTAGTATATAGTACGCGGGCACTGTCACGTATTAAACTAATTTAACCTAATGATTATATGTCTTTTTTAAATTTAGCTTTATCAATTGGGTGAGTGAATAAAATGTCGAAGTACGATAATATTTACGTAGGAAAATTATATTACATTTGCATTCTTAAAAGTGTCAACCCTAGCGATATCTTGGAATCCGCAGGTTATTCGCAGCCTTTTGTTCAAGTACTTTTTCATTCGGTAAGAATCTTTATCTCTCGATGCCCACTGAGTTCAGTTTCGAAGTATTTCGGACGTGACTGTTCCAACTTGAAACATTATCTATGTATGAGATATAAAGCTGCCGAGTTTACTCAAATTAAATGAAGTCTTATCAAATCAAATTAATAAATTATTGTAACACTTTTTAATGACTAATACAGGGGGACAACTATGATCGTTAAAGCAGCGCGTATTAAGAACTTGTTAGATTTGACGTTTAATTTCACTGTACTATAATGAAATGTCAAAGCTCAGAAGTTCTTACGATCTGCTTAAACCGATGATGGTCGGCCCCCAGGGGCTATTTCATACAGACAGGCGGAGATAGACTTATAAAATTAATACTGCTCATTCAAAGCCAGCGCTCAACTCGTGAAGACAACTATAATTAATAATTTTTACCCTCAGTTATTATCGAATATACTTTAATGTGGAAATGAGAGATTTTAATGTAGTTTGACTACAAAGTTGCCACAATTTTTTTCTTTCAACTCGATTTTTAGTAACGATTGATCCATAGTCATTACGCATCATCAGATTCATCACGCACGCCCGTAAGTATAATTTTTTGTAGTTTTGCTGAAATCTATATTAAGCTGACTTCAGATAGGAGGAGGGTCTCCACAGTTCGACTATTTCGACTAGTAATTTTCTGTGTGTGAGTAAGATTTTTCTGACACGAAGATTTGTATACCTACCTAAGACCCTAGTTTATTACAGTGTTTAAATTTTTCTGTGTCTTAAATTATATAATATACCAAAAAATAAAACATGCTCACGCTATCCCAGAAAGGTCCCCGAAAGGGTAAGCAGAGGTGTTGTATCAACAACACCCACATTTCACCGTATATGATTAAGTGCCAACGTGACAGAGGGTGAGTCCATCGCCGTCTCAGGCACTATACATACGTCTTTGAATTACTTCTCAAGACATATGCGGGTTTCCTCACGATGTTTTCCTTCACCGTAAAGCACCTGTTGTAAAATCACTGCACTTAAGTTTTTTAGAAAAAACTCATTGGTAGGCCCCGCGGATTTCGAACTTGCGTCGTTTGCTTAGCAGGCGACTGCTAAGACCCCGAGGCCACCACGGCCATCTAACTAATATAACAAGAATATATTTTTCTTGTAAATAGATCTGTTATCAGTATTTATTATCTCAGTCAGTGACTAGCCACAGTCAAACTATTTTCAGTTACAGTTAAGTCTATTACATGCTATTATAGATAAAAAGTAACAATGAATTTAAGACTTAAACAAAACGTCTTGAAAATGTTCTTTTTAGAACAAAATGTCGGACTTTCTAGGACAAAGCGGCGGCTATGTCTATTTCAGTCGTATCTCAAGAAATTAGTGAGACGACCAATTTTCTTATCTCCGCCATTTACAACATGGGAGTACCTATTTAAAATGGAAAAATACGAGGGGAGCTTTATAAAAAAACTCGGACGTTTTCCTCAGCCGTTATACTTCGCTCGACAATAACAAATAGACCCAAGTGCTAATTAAGGAAATTTAAATAAATAAGCAATAAGAAAAGCGGCCATTTTTTAAATATGGGATTGCCTCGACAATTAACAAAAGGCCCTATTCGTATATCTTCAGAAATACATTTTGCTCAATACCTCGGGAGACACTTAAGCGGTATAACTATTGCCCCTTAACTATTTTTTAGCTATAGTAATAGAGCCGTGGTGGCTGTGGGGTCTGAGCAGTCGCCTGCTACGCAAGCGACGCAAGTTCGAATCCCAGCGGGGCCTGTACCAATGAGTTTTTCTAAAAAACTTAGTATTAAAATTATATGTAATATCCTGTACCGAGTAGAGTTAACTAACTAAAGTTGGCTATACTGTCGAGTGTACTCTGTATGTTGGTAGAACGTGACGTGAGTGGCGTTTCGAAGAACGTCACTTTGTGTCACGTAAATTTCGAGTGTGTTTTATTAATAAGTTCCTAATACGCGCTGCTTAAGCGATCATAGTTGTACACTGTCTATTTCTATATTTCAAACAGAGCCTCCATAATTTCTGGATATTTAATTATGATCTTTAATGACATGTCATTATACCTGCTATAATGCGGGCTAAAATACGCAATTAAAATGTACACCCTCTTCATGTCATCCACAGGAGGGTGCCGTATTAAATTTATTACGGAGTTACCTCGCGTACTATGATTGATGAATATATATATGAAATAACGCATTGGGTTTATGAACACTCTATATAATACTAGCTGGGCCCCGCATTTCCACCCTCATGGGCTTCATTTCAGGAACATCTAACTTTTTTTAAAACAAATGTAGATACCCTAAATTACGTTTGCGAGATTACAAACAGATAAGCAGACGGACGGACAGACAGACAGAGACTTTTTTTTAGCATAGCTAGAGCTATTTATTGCCCCCGAAATCCCCTTACATAAAAGTTTTTGGTGCCGTTTCCAAGATTCAGATTAGCTATTTTATTTTATTAAAAAGAGAGAGATAATTCTAAGTAAGCGGTATGGAATCTATAAATGGATACATCAATGTACATACATATGCTCACGCCTGTATTCCCCGAAGGGGTAGGCAGAGGTGTTGATATCACAACACCC
The DNA here is from genome assembly GCA_929442735.1 of Watsonalla binaria. NCBI lineage: Eukaryota > Metazoa > Arthropoda > Insecta > Lepidoptera > Drepanidae > Watsonalla > Watsonalla binaria. Next base: position 623,796 of record OV838930.1, read on the forward strand.
ACTTTTCACCGAATTTGATTAAGTGCCAACGTGACAGATGATGATTCTCTCGCCGTATACTCTCTCACTATACATACGTCTTTGAATTACTTCTCAGAAATATGCAGGTTTCCTCACGATGTTTTCCTTCACCGTAAAACACGTGGTGTGAAATCACTGTACATAAGTTTTTTTAGAAAAACTCATTGGTACAGGCCCCGCTGGGATTCGAACTTGCGTCGCTTGTGTAGCAGGCGACTGCTCAAACCCCGAGGCCACCACGGCTCTATCTATGTATACAGATAAATAAAGTTTAAGTGTCTGTTTGTAATTCCAAAATAACAGCCCATTTGTTCCTAGATCCGTCCAGGGCCCGTAGACAAAGTAACAGTATCCTCACGCTTCACTAATAGATACGATACAAAATGTATGGAAATTACATATATCACGTGACTGATTTAGGTCATTTCCATACATTTTGTAGCGTTAGCGTGACAACATGTTACTCTGTCAAGTCCTACTGCTTCTAGTAGGCTCATATTCTCATTCATAGCTGATCCATCAAGCTTAATAACCAAACAGTCAACCGACACATGACAGATGATAGTTTAAATTTAATTTCGCTTATCGAATCAACAAGTGCCACAATTATTTGAATAATAGTCTAATTATATTCAGAGAGCGTTCGGCGTGTTAATTCATCTGTCACTGCTAATAATTAGGGTACCCTCGTCACAGACATTAGGGGGTTGGCTTGCATTTATAATTACCTAATTATAATAAGAGCGGTGGTGACCGTGGCATTTTTGCGTAGTAGGCGACTGCTACGCAAGCGACGCAAGTTCGAATCCCGGCGGGGTCTGTACCAATGAGTTTTTCTAAAACTTATGTGCCGTGATTTCACACCACGCGCTTCACGGTGAAGGAAAATATCGTGAAGAAACCTTCATATGTCTGAGAAGTAATTCACTGACGTATGTATGACCTGAAACGGCGATAGACTCACCATCTGTCGCGTTGACACTTAATCGGTGAAAAGTAGGCGTTGTTATTACAACATCTCTTCGGGGGATACAGGCGTGCGCTTATGTATGTATGTATGTAATACAGTTTTAATTACATTTTTATAGCCATGTTTGTCTATTGGTCGCGCTGCTGTGGAACGTAAGATACTGGGTTCGATCGCTGGGTCGGCAAAGATTAATGGGTTTTTCCACCTGTAATTTAATAGGATTAGCGCTTGGTTAATGGCAATATTTTCGCCGTTTATTACATAGGAATTAAACATAACTGGCAAAATTTGGGTACTATCTACTTGCCTACCTCTTCGGGGGGTAACAAGGTACAAGTTGTTCTTGGGCATTCACTATTGCATGCTTCTGCGTAACAAAATTGATAACCCATCAATCACAGAGCGCATTAGTTTATTTGTTCCTTAAAATTATATTAGGGGTGGTAGCCGCCGTAAACATCCACTGTTTGCCATTCCCGCGTTACGTTCTTGCCACGCCAAAAACAGTCCCACTGTTCGGGCGCTAAGTTTTCTCAAAGACTTTGTCGCCATGATCCAAGATACTGACGTATTCGCAGATTCGCTGCCGTCACTCATACAGAGTTTAAGAAACTATATTTGTAAACTTTGTCTATTATAATTTTCTTTTGGTTTTATATATACGCGCTTTGGCAATAGCTGTAAGTTTATTATATTCCAATTATAAATAAATAAATATGTATGTATATGTATATATTCAAATGCATCTTTCTTACTATACTTATAGAATTCAAAGTCCCGCCAGACTGATCAAATGACTTGTATATCAACGCCTAACCCGCTGAGCCTAGAAAATTTGAAGAATGTGTTCTATGTAAGGTAGGTGTCTACTAAGAAACGAGTTCCCGAAATTCCACCCCTAAGAGGGTAAAATGCGGGGTGAACTAGGTGGAAGTGTACTTATAGTACAATGACAGATAGGAAAACCCAATTATTAGGTATTTTTTTCGACCCGGAGATCAAACACAGGGCCTCGTGCTCCGCAGTAGCGTTTGCCCACTAGACGAACGAGCCATTTCTCTGAGGCTAGGTATCTGTATTAATAAAACGCAAAACACTTAAAAGCTTTATTAAAAATATCTTGCTTTATTTAATTAAACCATCAATTAACGTAAAACTGAAAAAAATATCAATTAATTGCTATCTTCTAAGGAAAGGGTCTGGGAGACAGCCCGAGGGTCAATTCGGGAGCAATCTGTAGGGAATTTCCATTCTCTCGGCATTCCGTTTAAAAATGGCATTAATTATATCAGTCTGGTAGGGTATTTTGCGATCACTTTGCCTGTTACTTTATTAATAATGAACCTTTTAAGCGCGACTCACTTGCTTAGGATATTCGCAACTGCCGCTCGTGGCTTCACTCTAATGGGTTTTAGTTTTTTACAATTCTGTAGGAATTTTGTATAAATCTTTACATCTATAACTATACAAGTAAATAAAATTGAAGTGTCGGTATGTAATTAATTCTCTAATTCTTGTCATTGTAACCGATGAATTTCTTTCCATTTGTCTCTGTCGAGTGCCAGCTCTTTGAAACTTGGCTAGTCTCCGAAAAAGCTGGACCGATTTTAACGAGAGTTTCACTGTTACAAGATAGCTTATGTTACAAGAAGTAACAAAGGCTTATTTTATTTAAAAAAACATTAGGTTTCCGCGAAATACCCATGAAATCAAATCTACAACCGCGGGGCATAAGTACTTTTTAAATATAATTATGGATTCGTTCCCGATTAATTGCAATAGATTCGTCCCCTATAACATGGGTGCGCTATAAATACACCCCTGCCTCGTGCCGGCCTCCTTTGGGGAATACAGGTGTGAGCATATATACGTACAAGCTGGTGCACGCGACTCGATCTGCACAATATTTGTCTTATCTTTATATTTTGGACAATTCACACAATATATTTATAAATTATAGCCTATGTGTTATCTTATATCTTTAAACGAGCAATTCTTGTATGTATATATCGGAATCTAGGAAACGGCTATAACGATCTTCATGTAATTTTGCATGTAAGGGGTTTCAGGGGCAAAAAAAAGATCTAGCTAGAAGCACTGAAAAACTCATAAAATATAATTACAATACGACGGTAAATTTCCGACAACTGTCAAATTATGGTAGCTCAGACGTAAGGCTTCCAGCTTACGGGGTGATAACCAAACTAGAGTACCCCGGTTCGAGACTGACGTTCACTGGAATAATTTTTTCCTTTTTTTTGTGTGAAGAAGAAACCGAACACCGCTTGGTCAACCAGATGTTCTATACTGATATCATAAAGAGGAAAGGTTTGTATGTATGTAACAAAATGGCTCAAAAAGTACTGGACCGATTTAAAAAATTCTTCGACCAATCGATTGCTTCATTATCACTGATTAATATAGGCTGTACTTTATCTCCGTAATCTTACGAGAACGGGAACTACGCGAGTGAAACCATGTGACGTCCGCTAGTTCTGATATATAAGGTATATAATTGAAATTTTTTATTAAAATCCATCTCATTTAAATTTTTGTAGGATGCCTTAGTATATATAAAGTTCTATGTAATATATATAAAAATGTATTAAACAAGGCTGTTGATACTTATGTAAATTCACTTAAGTACCATAGAAATCAATTCAAACCGCTATCTATCAAGTACTCACGGACAAATCTGACAAGTCAAGCGTGTCGTATCAATGAATTATGACACCAACACCCGCGTCAATCTGACACATGTCACGTGACTTGACAGGCAGTTGATGACGTGGGACGCGAGTGACGTCATCGACATAAATACAATAGCTTAACAACGTCATTATTTACGTTGAGATTATGTTTTGTGTGTTTGTGGTTAGATTTATTGTGACGGAGGGAGGCTTACGGCCGTTTTCAATAACCTTACAAAGTTTACAGATTGATATCCCCAGTTATCTTAGCAAACGGACAGACAGACGGATAGTCTAAATATTTAAAATATTTTTTGTTCAATAATATATATTCAATATGTCTTTACTTTCACCTAGTAATAAGGTATTATCAAGGAAAAACATTATAAATACACTCGATATTCCGAGAGTAATTCAGGACCCATGAACATTGGATCCAAAACTTCAAAGTGCTCCAATTTAAATTGCGTTCATACAATTTTGACCACTTGGGGAATAAACTTCCTAAAATCGTGAACAGCATGTAATTAGCAGTTTAATTTGAACATGACACAAAGCTTGCGAAGCGCTCGTCAAAAAGAATTTACGGAACTCATTTAGGTCATCGTAGGGGTGTGCAAGGGACAGGATAAGACTGACAAGGGCCTTGTTTTGTGTTTCAATCGGAATTTTTTACTAGGTGTGGGGAGAGCGAGTGGTCATGCTCATCCCCAGCAAAGAGAAGATCTTCCAGCCAGGTTGTCATGCCTGGAGAACCGCGGCTCCAACTGTTCTAGTTAGAAACTTGTAAATATACTGAAATTAAAACTCTTATTGCGCGATTTAGATTCTCGTGTATTTGTACTCAAACTTCGCATTTGTTAGCAAGTAGCGCCATCTATGTAGCAAGTAGAGTAACGCTGTCGTCACAAAGACTGAGCGCTGACTTTGAAAGTGCGATATTCATTTTTGAGGTGATGTTAGTAGCGATTGCGAAAAAATGCACGCGCAGTTATCCCTACCTACTATTTTTGCTGAGCGCTCGTAGCTAGTGGCGACACATTGATTTCATATTAATGCTTATAACATACATACTAGCTCTGCCCTGCAATTTCACCTGCGTAGATTTAATTGTGACTGCCGTGGAAACCTGAATGTTTTTTTTTAAATAAAAGTAGTCTAAGTTAAATATTTAAAAAGGATTTTTTGTGTGAGTACCATAATATACTTTGATATGCATTTAGCGAAAAGCTGTGAATTAGGACTTACAAACAGACACTTCAATTTTATTAACCTGTAGATGTATAGGTCATCCCGCTACCTCCCCTGGTACTTGGACCACTCATTGCACGAATTAGGGTCATCTAATTGACTTAACGACGTCTCTTCGCTAAGACCTGGCGACCGCAACCTTCGCTCTCGGCGCGAGCCTCACCTAGCCAGGTAGTGGGTCCAATTTAATTTGAAAGCTTTGAATGCAATTTAGCTCGGTTGTTAGATATGTGAGCTTCAGTATTTAAGCTTCATAACAAAAGGACGGTTATTCTAGAGGGACAAACAAGTGAATTTCAAAGAGCCTTCATTGAAGTAAATTTTATTCTAATTTGTCATAAATATCTGTTTCGATTAGACTTTTAATCAAAGTACTTTCAAATCGTCAGAATGACATAATTATACAGGATTATACATGCTACCGCCAGGTTCGAAAGGTTGCTTCTACTGAGAAGAACCTGGCAAGAAACTCGGTAATTACTCTTTTCAAAAATATTATACAGTATTAAAAAATACAAAATAAATTACTTATGAAATGTAAGCCCATGGACACAGGTCCAATGCACAAAACATGTCGATAAAATTTAACTTTATATTAACGAAATGTACATGATGCCAGCTTAATTTCTTGCCGGTTCTTCTCAGAAGGCTAGATTCCGAACCGTTGGTTAATTATTCGACATTCATAAGTGCCTTACTAGGGTCTAAAATGAAATAATCATTTTCATTTTCATTGGGTTGGTTATCAGGATGATATTTGGAACAGGGGTCTTACCATGAGCTCTTATTGCCTTAGTTGGCACCAGATTGCTTTCGAAGTCATCATCATTTCCCTGTCCTTATCCCATACATTGTTTGGGTCGGCACTTGGTTCAACCCGAAGCAACTGATCACCTGATTACGAAGCGACTGCCATCTGACCTTCGAAACCCCTTTGACGAGGATAATCTGTGATCTGGGTTAAACCAGCTGTCAGACTATTTTAGGCCTCCGACTGACCTGTAACGATTGCCAAAGGGTTGCTTAACTTCGCTGATCGAATGATATGAGCAATAGCAACTGTGCCATGAGCTCCACATGTGCATGAGGTTGCTTTCGAAGTATTAACATATATGCAGGTAAGAATTTGGTGGATAAATCTCGCAGTTTTGGATATTTACATATGTCAAATTGCATTTTTTCAATTTGGTAGTTTGAATATCGTTTATAATTTGGCGCGTTCAAAAATGTTAATATAAAATATTATTCTTTCTAGAGAGCCGTGGTAGCCTTTAGGTTTGAGCAGTCACCTGCTACGCAAGCGACGCAAGTTCGAATCCCAGCGGGGCCTGTACCAATGAGTTTTTCTAAAAAAACTTATGTACAGTGATTTCACATCACGTGAGGAAACCTGCATATTTCTGAGAAGTAATTCAAAGACGTATGTATAGTGTCAGAGACGGCGTTAGACTTACCATCTGTCACGTTGGCACTTAATCATCTTCGGTGAAAAGTGGGTGTTGTGATTACAACACCTCTGCCTACCCCTTCGGGGAATACAGGTGTCAGCATATTTATGTATGTATTATTCTTATGTTTTAGTATACCAATATCAACTAAGGTTATTTATTGTTTTTCTAAGCATACATATTATAATGTTTTTATGTCGTATGAACACTAATCTTACTAGACTAATACTGACGATCATTACCAGAGACAATATAACATTTAGATGTGTTGTCGACACGAGTGGACAGATAAAGACATTTGGTGAAGCGAAGATGGCTGGGCGCCAACTATATCGACCATTCCAGGCTTTGACCGTATGCTTTTATGACTGTTTCTATGATAACACTGTTTTATGATCCGTGCGAGCGATGGAAAAATAATGATTGTTTCCTTATGGCATTCTATTAGTGGTTTTATATATATACATATATACAGATAAATAAAATTGAGGTATCCATTTGTAATTGCAAATTAAGAGCTTTACATTAAATGCGTATAATATGGTACTCAAATAAAAAAAAAACTCTGTCTGTTTTTTTTGTTCCGGCTAATCTCCGAAACGGCTGGACAGATCTTAACGGGACTTTCCCTGGCAAATAGCTAATGTTACAAGGAGTAACGTAATTTCACTTAATTTTAATTTTCTACGAGGGTGGAACCTCATTTCACAGTCAGAATATTCACTATTTTCAATCATTACAGTTTCTTTGCTACATACATTATTAGGGAACATGAAACATACATTATTAGGGAACATGAAACATACATTATTAGGGAACATGAAACATACATTATTAGGGAACATGAAACATACATTATTAGGGAACATGAAACATACATTATTAGGGAACATGAAAAATTCCGGCCAGTCAAAACAAGAACAAAGATATTAAAAAACTCCAACGCACTAGTCACCACTATGATTTTGAAGGTTCCCCTCGATTCCTCTGGGATCCCATCATCAGATCCTAGTTTCATTATCATGTTAACGCCTTTGACAATATCTCCTTTAAAAAAAAAAGAATTATCCAAATCGGTTCATAAATGACGAAGATATCTGCGTCAATACTTTATATAACTTAAGTATATTATAATTCTCTTTATATGTAATATATATATATATATAGGTACGGTCGAATTGATTAACCTGAGCCTTTTTCCAAATCGGTATAAATAATAAATTGTTGTTTAAAGTAGTTGAAATACTCACTCATTTGCAGACATAATTATAATCACTGTGGGAGACTCGGGTATTCCTACGAAACAGACTTCGTACAAGGTCTCTTGCACTATTATTCACAAATGTTTCGTACAAATTCGCTACACCTGTAAAATATTTAATGTTCCCAACAAGTTGGCATGGCAACAGGTGGCAACATCCGAGAAGCAAATACAACCTATTTAAACAAACCTAATGTGTTTAAAGTACTTAGTAAATACGAGTACGTACCGACATGCGATACCAAGCAGAACGTTGAGGGCTAATACATCTTAAAACTGGTGAATGAGATCATAATCTATATATCTATATACATATATACAGATAAATAAAATTGAAGTATCTGTTATCACTAAATGATTATGAAAGTAAATACTATAGGTACTCACATAAAAAAATAATTTGAAAACTTTTTCCCTGTCCATCTGTCAGTTTGCTTCGGCTAATCTCCGAATCGGCTGGACCGATTTTAACGGGACTTAAACGGGCAGATAGCAAATTTTACACGCAGTAAGGTACTTTTAGTTAAAATAAAGTCTTAAGTTTAAGTCTTATGTCTTTATATATAATAAAAGTGCAGCTTGAGTTGACCATAATATGTTAGCATTATTCAATTACTTCTTTTGTTCCAGGTAAGCCAAACTGAACTGGGTAATAATGCAGAACACTTCAAACTCAACAAAGTTCCTGCAAGTTTATCGGGAATACTTAACTAACGTCATGTAGGCGTTAGTATCCCTCAGAGACATCGTGTCAAACAGGATCATTGAATATACAAGGGATTGAATTACACGAGGCGACTGGACGAGGCGATTTTCTATGTAATTTTATGAGAGACAATATTTTCCTTAAAGATTTTTCTTCTGAAGATTACATCACAGTTTCAATATAAGCTTTATATGCAGTTAGGAATCTAGGAATAAATCGTTCGATACACTCACACAGGCTCGCACATTGACGAGATAATAAGCGGAATAGGTGTAATGTCAGTAAGAGGTGTCACGGCGTTTACGTCATTCTCGTGTTTTACTGTCATTTTTCTAAAATTCAAAGCGTCAAATCTACATTATTTTTACAGTAAAATAAACGAGTAAATTTGAATATCTTTAAAATTGACTACCCTCATGCTTAATGTAGCAATAGTTATTCAATAAATGAAATCCTATATTCCACACTGTTCGTAAAAAAATGTTTACTGTATCTAAAACTTAAAAGTGTATTAGTATGAGTATTTCTTCCGAAAAACTTATATACTCACATACGTCATAAATCGCACAATTATATTTTTTTTATCATGTAATACTTTCATTTGATAAAGGACATTATTCTCATTTATAATATTGCTTTCGCGTTCTAACATTCGCTCAAGTAAACTAAAGCATTATATTAATAAAAGTGTATTTATAATAAACAAAAATTTAAAACAGAAATATTTTCTCTTTATCATAGTAGACCAGCTGGTGCCCGCGTCTTGATCTGCGCATTCATATCTTCTATCTAATATATACAATTCTCGTGTCACAGTTTTCGTTGCCATACTCCTCCGAAACGGCTTGACCGATTTTGGTGAAATTTTTTGTGCTTATCCGGTATGTATGAGAATCGGCCAACATCTATTTTTCATCCCCCTAAATTTTAGGGGTAGTCCACCCCAAAAAAATATATGGCAAAACAACGTTTGCCGGGCACAGCTTGTATATATATAAAACGAATTGCTGTTCGTTTGTCCCATTAAAACTTGAAAATTACTGGACCGATTTGGGTAATTTTGATCTTGATATATTTACGAAAGTTCAGGGACGGCCTGAAAACCATAAATAATAAGTAAAGCAAATAGGCCGCAAAGTTCACCTGGCCAACACACTATATCCTTATATACTACAGCCTATATGTTATTCTGTTATTATAAGCTATATTATTACAAAGTTTCATTAAAATTATTTTAGTAATAAGAGTAACCAACTTCCATACATACATACTATCGCGTTTATAATATTAGTAGGTGAGTAATATATCTGATCCAGCAATGTAAACTTACCGCATTGCACAAAAATCTCTATAGACTACTGTAGTCTATAGATATATTTAAATACTGTATATATGTATATATTTCCCACATAAAGACAATGGAACATGGAATACCTATAAATGCAAATAACAATTTCAAAATGTTTCAAGTTAAACCTCTCAAGGAAACGGTATTGAAGTTAAAGCCGCCATTATTGGAAACATTCCAACTTTTACATTTCTTAGTCAAAGCTTAGAGTCGTGTTAACCTAGTGCCTGGTATAAATAACGGGAATGGCTTTGAAAACCTCTATAAAAGTGAATTTTCTTTAGAGCCGTGGTGGCCTCGGGGTTAGAGCAGTCGCCTGCTACGCAAGTGACGCAAGTACGAATCCCAGCGGGGCCTGTACCAATGAGTTTTTCTAAAAGACTTACGTACAGTGATTTCACACCACGTGCTTTACGGTGAAGGAAAACATCGTGAGGAAACCTGCATATGTCTGAGAAGTAATTCAAAAAGACGTATGTATAGTGCCTGAGACGGCGATAGACTCACCATCTGTCACGTTGGCACTTAATCAAAATTCGGTGAAAAGTGGGTGTTGTGATTACAACATCTCTGCCTACCCTTTCGGGGAATACAGGCGGGAGCATATGTATGTTGCTTTAAAAATTTTTGTGCACTGCGGTAAGTTTAGTTTGCTGGATCGGATATATTACTTACCTACTAATATTATAAACGCGATAGTATGTATGTATGGAAGTTGGTTACTCCATTTGTTGGATCCATCTGTGTATCTGTGCGTGTCTGCCAAGTTAGGAAGTAGACAGGCGTATAAATGCCGCCAGAAGTTATGAGCGCTGACCTTTTATGCGCAGCAGTCAGTCTCGTCAGTTACCCTCACTATTTTCACTGAGCTACAGTATAGAATCATGGTGGCCTTGAGGTTTGAACAGTAGCCTGCAACGCAAGCGACGCAAGTTTGAATACCAGCGGGACCCGTACCAATGAGTTTTTCTAGAAAAAACTTACGTGCAGTGATTTCACACCACGTGCTTTTCGGTGAGGAAGCCTGCATGTCTGAGAAGTAATTCAAAGATTTTGTGCTTGAGACGGCGATGGGCTCACTGACACGTTGGCACTTAATCATATTCGGTGAAATGTGGGTGTTGTTATTACAACACCTCTGCCTACCCTTGTGGAATATAGGCGTGAGCATAAAAAAAATGTCAGCAACATTTATCATATATAGTAAAAGTTATTCAATACCAGTACCAGAGTAGCAGACGGTTTCCTGAAAGTCGTAACCGCGTCACATCCGGTCGGTGGCCGAAAACGGCCGTTAGCACGGGGACCGGAAATTGCGCGGCCTCCGCCCAACACTAGCAACAAGTAACACCGGATTAATGGATTCGTTTTGTAACTTTGGAAAAAATACAGGTTGAAAATACAACACTATTTACGTTTCTGGATTATATTCCAATACTGTGCCCCGCGATTTCATCCGCGTAGACTTCAAAGGTGGACTTTTGTGTGAAGTGTGAAGTTACTCCTCTGCTATTTGTCAGTGAAATATCCCACTAAAATCGGTCCAGCCGTTTCGGAAAACAGACTGACAGACAGTAAGAGAAAAAAAATAATTGGTTATTTATTTATGTCGTTACCGTATATACATTCATTTGCATTTAGTGAAAAGCTGTTATTCTGGAATTACAAACAGACACTTTTATTTATCTGTTCAGACTAGCTTTAACCGCGTAGAATTAATTTAATAGGTGACCCGCGGAACACTAATGGTTTTTTTTTTAAATAAAAGTTGCCTTAATTACTCCTTATAGTATTAACAATCTGCCAGTGAAAGTCCCGTTGGAATCGGTTTAGCCGTGTAGGACATTAAGCAGGAACAAACAGACGAATAAAGTTTTATTTTATCAGTACCGTGTATGTATTTAGTGGAAAACTGTTATTTTGCAATGACAAACAGACACTTTATAGATATGTATTTGTAGGTATAGATATAAGCATTGTTATTCACTATACACAAGTGTAACACAACAAAATGTTGCGGAATTTCGTGCCAAAGGTGGATTTTCCTAAGTAAATACATTTCTTGATATATCTGAACAGATTTTCGGTGTGAATATCGGAACGTAGTATCATAATATTTAATCTGTGCGATTCATATTTTATCAAACAATTTGAGGGTAAGTTTACAAAAAAAATCAGCGAGGGCAGCACATCTTGTTATTTATGTCGATCAGTGGATTAATATACTTGATTCTTAACGAAAACTGTAAATCTAAATATATTTTAGTACATTTAATGTTAATCTTCGTGTGTGTATCAGTGGAATCTATCAGATGCCATGATTAAACTATCGTTATCAAGATGAAGCCGTCTGTGGAGGTAAGTAAAAATTGCACATTTTCTGTTAGATTCCCATAAGCATTTTAGGGGATTTCTAGCTATATAATTTCCCAATATATTAATTATTTAATAGCTTATTTTCGAGACTAGTTTTCTACCCACTGGCAAAATATACCTGATGGTTCGATAGGATAGATATAAATAACTCATTTAATGGTTGATCAATATAGGTATAAGGATATATAAGGACAGCAGATTAGGAAAATTAGATTCGCATCTCTTAGAAATCTCTGGAGAAATTATATATAAAGTCAAAATATCTTTATTTGATTAGACTTCTTACAAAGTACTTTCAAATCGTCAGAAGGACACAAAATACATTATACAGGATTATAAATGTTACCACCGGGTTTGGACGGTAGCTTTTGTTGAGAAGAACCCGGCAAGAAACTCAACATATACAGAAATATATTGAGCGAGTGCACACTCTCTCTCTCTGATCTCGAACGTCATCGCTTGACCTTGCGTGTTGCCTTTATTCTAAGTTTATTAACGTTCCCATATAAAATGAGGTAAATACACAATCGATATCAAAGTCAAAGTCAAAAATATCTTTATTCGATTAGACTTTTTACAAAGCACTTTCAAATCGTCAGAATGACATAATTTATAGGATTATACATGCTACCGCCACTACCGTTGATTTTACAGAGAAGAACCTGGCAAGAAACTCAGCAATTAGTCTTTTTCAAAAATATTATACAATTAAATAGAAAAAACAAAATAATTCACTTGAGAAATGTAAGCCCATGGACACAGTTGCAATGCACAAATTTTGATAAAAATTCAAAATTCCAAATATCTTTATTAGATTAGACTTCTTACAAAGTACTTTCAAATCGTCAGAAGGACACAAAATACATTATACATGATTATAAATGTTACCACCGGGTTCGGAAGGTAGCTTTTGTTGAGAACAACCCGGCAAGAAACTCAACAATTACTCTTTTAAAAAAATATATACTACACAATGTTTTTGGTTACAGTATTTATATCTCATGAATATAAGCCCATGGACACAGTTCCAATGCTCAATTGTCAAATATAATAACTAAAATATTACAAATATTTGTGAGCATGGCAAATTCCAGTCAGTCAAAGCAAAGATCAAACTAAGATTAATTAATTGTAGCAAAAGTACAGTGTCAATGGGATTATTTACAATAATTTTCCGACAAAGATACATCCCAGGCTTCCTTATCACAAATATAATCACTTACAGTATAATATGGTCTCTTTAAATTTATTGATTTAACATAAATCATATAGAAATTAATATAAAGAAAAGTCTATTAGTTCTACTTATAACTAAATGCGTAGCTTGAGATGACCAGCCCCCACAAGCAACATCTGTTCACAAGTATGACACGAATGCCAGCGATCAACGTAAAACATGTTACAACCTATATTTGGAATACTTTTTACTTGCACTTACGGAGTATAAAAATATAGTTCTATGCAAACTCAATGTGTTTCACTCAACAGGCACTCTTGTGAAATTCCCAGTAGCGGTGAGCAAAGATCCCATACCCAGTACAGACATAGACATGCCATGACAACGTGTCAAAGCATTTGCGGCTTAGAACGTGCGAGCTCACTATACATACAGTGTTGGACATTAAAATAGGGCCTACCTACCTTCACTCATTCCAGATTAATATTTCCGATATTCACAAGATACATACATACATATGCTCACGCTTATATTCCCCGAAGAGGTAGGCAGAGGTGTTGTAATCATAACACCCACTTTTCACCGAATTTGATTAAGTGCCAACGTGACAGATGGTGAGTCAATCGCCGTCTCAGGCACTATACATATGTCTTTGAATTACTTCTCAGAAATATGCGGGTTTCCTCACAATGTTTTCCTTCACCGTGAAGCACGTGGTGTGAAATCACTGTACATAAGTTTTTTTAGAAAAACTCATTGGTACAGGCTCCGCTGGGATTCGCTTGTGTAGCAAGCGACTGCTCAAACCCCGAGGCCACCACGGCTCACACATTCACAAGATTTACATTAAAATTTTTCGTCATTTGAGCACCGGAGCAGTGTCCACGGGCTTATATGCCTGAGATAATATATTCACGCCACATGCTTTACGGTGAAGGAAATCATCGTGAGGAAACTTGCATATGTCTGAGAAGTATGACAGCGACGGACTCACCCTCTGTCACGTTGGCACTTAATCATCTTCGGTGAAATGTGGGTACTGCTATTACAACACATATGCTTACCCCTTCTGGGACCTATCTGGGATGGCGTGAGAGTATATATATTGTATTTATAAGTTACTTGCTGGGTTTTTGTTGGTAAAAACAACCTTCCGAACCCGGTGGTAACATTTATAATATGTATAGTGTATTTTTTCAGTACTCTATAAGAAATCTAATTAAATAAAGATAATTTTGATCCATTAACACGGTTCAAAAGGTTAAAAAAATTGTATCATTATATTTTTACCATTCCGATTTATAAGAATTAAGAATTACTTATTTTCTTACTTAAATGCTTTTAATTATCGAATGCACCGAGTGTACATTTATATGAAAATGAAATCATTAATAGCTTCCGTCCGAGGTTTCATCCGTAAGCTATTATATTTATTACCAGATATTAATAAAGATAATTGGGGAGATCCGCAATCTAATAATTCTCCTGAATAAAATAATCCTTCGCATTAAATACTTTCAGATTTCATTCATATTCATATACTTACTATTGTATTGTAAAGGAGCTCGTGGCACAGTTGCTATTGCGCATATCATTCGATCAGCGAAGCTAAGCAACCCTAAGCCTAGCCAGTAATTGGATGGGTGACAACCCGAGTACCCTCCGTGTCTCGGAGAGCACGTTAAGCCGTCTTTATCGGTTGCCAAATTATCATCTTTGGCAATTGTTACAGGTCAGTCGGAGGCCTAAAATAGTCTGACAACTAGTTTAACCCAGATCACAGATTTTCCTCTTTAAAGGGATTGCGAAGGTCAGATGGTAGTCGCTTCGTATAACAATCAGGTGATCAGCCACATCGGGTTGAATCAAGTGCCGACCCCAACAATGTATAGGATAAGGCCAGGGACGATGATTTATATACTTATTGTAAGTTAGTTTAATTTTACAGACAATATAAATTCGATACGTGTTTCGTGTAGATCGAGCTACAAACATTCAAACTTAAATATTTATAATAATACTAGCTCTGCCCCGCAGTTTCAACCGCGTATATTATAATTCACAGATCTCTAATTTATTTTATAAATAAAAGTAAGCCTAAGTTACTCTTTGTAAAAACAACTATCTAACTGTTAAAGTCCCGTTCATATCGATCCAGCCGTTTCTGAGATTACCCAGAACAAACAGACAAACGAACTGAAACAGGTTTTTTTAGAAGTTGGTCTGTTTTTATATTTATCCTATATAATTTAATATGCATTTAGTGAAAAGCTGTTGATTTGAAATTGCAAACAGGCGCTTCAATTTCATTTATCTGTCTGATTGTAGGATCAGCGTCATTTTTATTGAGCCTATGTAAAAGTGTCTAAATAATAAGATAAGTAACGAACAGCATATCTCCTTTTTAATTTGTTGCTAAACTCGCTAGCCTTGCGATTATAGCTTACTAAGCACGTTACGTTCCCACAACCGTACTACGTGACCTTGACTTTGACTTAAGGTGCAGCCTGATGTAAGCCGCTCGACGTTCGTTTACAGCGACAAATGTGGTCACGTGACCCCATTTTAAATTTCCTGCAACTCAAAAAGGAACTACGTCATGCAGCCGCTCCTATCACGTATCACGTATCCACATTTGTCGCTGGAAACGAGCGTCGAGCGGCTTACATCAGGTTGCACCTATATGTAGCGATACGTGATAGGAGCGGCTGCATGACGTAGTTCCTTTTTGAGTCGCGGGAAATTTAAAATGGGGTCACGTGACCACATTTGTCGCTGGATACGAGCGTCGGGCGGCTGCATGTGGTTGCACCTTTACATTCCCAGATATAAAACCTCACTCAAATAAGCCCTCGGTACTATTAAACTAAAACGTGTGCCTATTTCCTTGGCCTTCAGTGTACCCGTCAAATACACTACCGGCCGTAACGTGGTTCGTTCGTGGAACACGTTTTCGCTTTTTGCCAAGTCTGACACTGTGTATATAATATACCATTCTACTGAAGTTAAGTATAGTATGTTTATCTACGAGTATGTCAATAGCTTAGCGAATTTATTGTAGGTATTTTGATATTCAATTATTTTGAACAACATATATTTAGACGTGGTGGCCTCGGGGTTTGAGCACTCGCCTGCTACCCAAGCGACGTAAGTTCGAATTCCAGCGGGGCCTGTACCAATGAGTTTTTCTTAAAACTTATGTATGTATCCCCGCTAGGGGCGCTTTTAACAGGTACCTATAAATAGTGATATTATACATACATATGCTCACGCCTGTATTCCCCGAAGGGGTAGGCAGAGGTTTTGTAATCACAACACCCACTTTTCACCGAAGATTATTAAGTGCCAACGTGACAGATGGTAAGTCCATCGCCGTCTCAGACACTTTACATACGTCATTGAATTACTTCTCAAAAATATGCAGATTTCCTCACGATGTTTTCCTTCACCGTATACGTGGTGTGAAATCACTGTACATAAGTTTTTTAGAAAAACTCATTGGTACAGGCCCCGCTGGGATTCGAACTTGCGTCGCTTGCGTAGCAGGCGACTGCTCAAACCTCAAGGCCACCACGGCTCTTATATCCATATTGAAAGCAAAAATAAATATTAATACAGTCAAATTTTAATGTCGCAAGAGTTATAACTTACTTACTTACTACATGAAATCATGCTTGTTAAAGTTATTACAAAAAAAATACCATACACACGACAACAATAAAGTAGTCAGTGACATTTGGACGAAAAGTACATACATTCTATATGCTTAGTGTTAAGGGAGTGTGTGTATCACGTAGTGACATATGTGTGTGATTGAAGTTGGGTGAAAAAACATACAGTGTTGAGGCAGAGTGGTTTGAGTTCGATCTCACAATGAGTCTTACATAAAAACTCGTATATCGTGAGGAAGGTATTGAAGATATCGTGAGGAAGCCTGCACCCTTATCACGGGTTTGCCACCGTTTTCGTAATATATACTCGCTAGCGTCACTCGCAATATTTGTATGAGATATTTTAGTTCTTCACGTCACCGCTGGGAGTCGCTGCACAATTTCTCATACTAATATTCGGCAGAGACGCTAGCGAGTACAGATTACGAAAACGGTAGTAAACTCGTGATAGGGGTACTGCACTATATGTCCGAAAATAAATGCTGTAGGCGCTTGTAATTCGTAGTACACGGATAAAAATCCCTGAGGGTGTAAGCAGAGATGTTACAAAAAGGTCTTGATAGTTTCAATTCAATTCAATTCAAAATATCTTTATTCGATTAGACTTTTTACAAAGTACTTTCAAATCGTCAGAAAGACACGATTACATAGGATTATACATGCTACCGCCAGGATCGGAAGGTTGCTTTTACTGAGAAGAACCTGGGAAGAAACTTACCTTAAAAAAAATTACAGCTTTAAGTAATACAATATACATCATAAAAAATATATATAAGCCACAGTTCCAGTGCACAGAAGTCGATATAAAAAAAAAATAAAAAAAAAATTTAAAACTAAAAACAAGAACTACGAATAATTGTGTCGCTTGAGATGACCAGCCCCCACTAGCAGCACCTGTTCACAAGTATGACGACAGAGACAACAGTTTGCAACAAAGATAATTTAACCAAATACATAAATGGTGAGACACTAGCAAGGATAACCACAGGACGATTGCTTATAAGTTCTTCTCAAACGTATGCAGTTTCCACATCGTTCTCAACTCAGCACGTTAACAACTAGGAGCGAATTATCGCAATTACAGATGGCGTGCACCAATTAGTAACATGTAGGTCAACAAGGCAATTAATGGAACAAACATATTCGTACGGCACGATAAGGGCCAGTCTCCGACTTGATTGAAGATGGCTGGAATTGGAAACTAATCTATAGTATGCTTAAGAGTGATTGCACTTAGAATAACTACAAAGATTGCCTAAAAAATTATATGAAATTCAATGGTATAAACATTCCAGAAGGGCCCCGAAGCAGGTGTTGTAATAATTTGTGCATTGGAACTGTGTCCATGAGCTTAAGTTTCTTAAATGATTTATTTTGTATTCTAAAAATTTTATAATATTTTTGAAAAGAGTAATAACTGAGTTTCTTGGCAGGTTCTTCTCAGTGAAAGCATCCTTCCGAACTTGCGGTAGCATGTATAATTTTGTCATTCTGACGATTTGAAAGTACTTTGTAAAAAGTCTAATCGAATATGTACGTCTTTGAATTACTTCTCAGATATATGCAGATTTCCTCACGATATTTTCCTTCACCGTAAAGCACGTGGTGTAATAACATGCTCGCATGTTTTTAGAATAATTCATTGGTACAGGCCCGCTGGGATGACTGCTCATCAGGATATGAAGTTGACTGTAGGTAAGATAGGTATTGGCTTACAAACGCAAACAGTGCTATTTGGCAGTAAGGCAATTTCGTATGCTGTTGTAAGTTTAACAAGTAAAATTAATTAAATTTTCTCAAGTTTTCTGACATTAAACAATGAGTGTATTTAATATGTGGTATGGCTACTGAAAACGCGATTTCAGATGGCTATTGGTCCCAATCGCCTGTATCCTCTTAGTTTTAATCAGTTTTTACTATGGCTTCAGCAATGTCAGAGGCATACTTCTAGTCTGTGTACTTTCAGGTCCATTGCATTGTGTGTCAGCAAGTTTTTTGTTGTGCAGACTGTCGTTGGAGACACGAACAAAACACCCACGGTCTCACTTACAACTGCCCTATTTGTCGAGGTCACAGGTTCCTTTGCAAGCCAGAAGAATTGAACCAAGACTTCCTATTGCATCTTGCTACAGAACACCTTCCACTTCAGTGCCGTAAGTGCAACAAAATATTCAACAAAATGGAAGAACTATCTCACGTTGATAAATGTACCAGTATATCTGAGCTGGTTGACAAAGAAAGTAACCAAATTGAGTCTGTTGATGAGAAATTTGATTCTTTGTACGAGAAAGTAGCTACTACTGAAGTGAATAATAACAATAATGAGAAATATGAAGGTATAGTCGTTGTTAATAATGTGGCCAAGACAGCAGTAGTAACTCCCATAGTCAGGAAGAAACATTTAGTAGATTATGAGTCTAGTGACGATGAAGATGCTAAGCGTGGTATGATGACGCCTCATCCTAAATTAGCGCCAAAAACACCAAAACTTAAGAGGCAAAGAGCTGCAACTCCTCATGTGAAGAAACTATTATCTATAATGAGGCAAAAGGTGGTGGAAGAATATGAGGAGACAGTTGATGAAGAAGATAAGTTTGATGGTTCTCCAATTACTAAAACCACGCCATCTAGAACTGATAATGAAACGGGTAAGAATAAATAATTCTTCTTAACTAGCATTAGTAAATGTGCAATTTTTATATAATTATATAAATAAAATCTAAATCTTGGAAACGGCTCCAACGATTTTCATCACACACAATATTTAGGATTTTACTTACGTTGTAAACGTCCTATAAAAAAATAAAGTTTGAATTTGAAACTGTGACAATAAGAGTTCCACACCAGTTCCAGACTCCCAAAAGCAGATGACAACTCCAACATCCCACATGCCCCACCTCCTCAAGCTAGCTCAGGCTGTATCAACAAGCACGCCCACCCATCCAGCAACAGGATGTTGGTCCATCTTCCCCGGACAAGGAGCAGACTCACCCCTCTCTGAAATTGAGAACTCGGAGTCGCCTGCCCAGAGTATTGGCAATGAGGTGATTCTTAAGGCACAATTTTTTGTGCGGTATAAAATTTGAAATTTTATACCGCACAAAAAATTGTAAAAATACAAGCTTTTAAATCTATAGGCTCATTGAACTATTGATTTATCCAAACCCAAACTAAATAATACATTGATAATACCCTTTTAAATTTTTAAATGTTATTATGTAAGACGATTACACAAAATCCCAACCATACTATAACTTCCTCAAACATTATAAATTTAGATCACCTGCGCTATGTTTAGAGTATTCTTTAAGTAACGTATTATGCATAATAAATCGATAGTTATAATGACAGATATGCACTGGGTATGAGACCGCTTTTAAAAAGACTTTTTCTAAACTAAGTTTTAAACATACGTGTACTTGATTTAGGGGTTAGTAATTAAATTTAATTCAATACTTCTAGCCATCAAAATTAGAATCCGGTATCTCCCAGCCTAAGCTGAAAAGCATTATAATAACAGGCGGTAAACTTCGACTTGGTAGTCAGGACAGTTCTGAAAAACACGTGACCTTCCAAGACTCAGAGAATAATGAGACTTCCATCAAGAGTAAGAAGGTCAAATTTGCCGACGACACTGTTTTTGAGCCACAGACTAGAGTGAAAAGAGGTATGTAGTTTTTGATATGTATTTCTACATCTCATAGGTATATAGGATTCAGAAAGGAAAAGTTAGTGTGGAAAATGTCCCAGAATTGTATGATAGCTCCGTGCCGTGGTTTCATTGTCTTTTAATTTGTCGTGGACCTCATTTTGTTTTTCAAAAACCTTGATGTAGCTTATGCTATTTTTCGTAGCATCAGCAGCTTATCAAGAAAGACTGACACTCCAGCTTTTTCGAAGATAATCCAGAAATAACAATTTTTTTTTTAATTATTTTTTGATCAGTTACAGTACTTATTTTACATATGTCAACGGAACTAGTTAAGCTAGAAACTGTTATTTTGACAATACGGATAATTTAATAGGTATGTTTAATAGAAACCTTTAAAAAATTATAATTTTCATAATTATTTTCAGTATTCCGTAAACCTAAACGCATGCTGACACCAGGTCCACAAAAACCAAAATTCTGCTACAACCCACGTTTTCAAGCTTTGATAAATCGTTTCGAGAACCAAGGTATCATAATGGCTCGAACTCCAACTACCAATAGAGAAACACAGCAGGAAACCACACCGGCTGTATCGGCAGAGCACCCAAGCATGCCACGAGCAATAAACTTCAAAGACGACAGCCCTCTAATCGATTCTCAAAACTATTCCAAAGAATCGAATGAATTATTCAAAACGTGCGTCAGCTCCCCTGAAGCAGGCATCAATAACGCAATAACGGCGTTTTCTGCAAACATTGCGGGTTCTTTACAGAGCTGTATCAGTTCGGTTCTGAAAACAGACGAGGAAGAAACTGAAATACAATTTAAATTCACGATTACTAAGAAGAAGGTTAGCGTTAAGAGGATTGCAGATGATGGTGGTCGGATTGATGAGAGATTAAGTATTGTTGATCGAGACGTTGGTCAAAATAAAGAGAATATTTGGTCCAGTGTCGCGAAGGTGGTGAAAAATGTATTTTGGGGTGAGCCTACAAGTTGCTGTGAGTATATTTTATTCATATCAAATTTATAGCTTTAGTAGCGAAGTGGGTAGTACTTTTCTGTGCCCAAAGAATACGTTTTGACATGTGTCAAGGAAATTTGACTGCGTATTTGGTGTGTTGGTATATATATATGCTCACGCCATCCCAGAAGGGTCCCCGAAGGCGTATGCAGAGGTATTGTAACATCAACACCCACATTTTTCCGAATATGATTAAGTGCCAACGTGACAGAGGGTGAGTCTATCGCCGTCTCGGGCACTATACATACGTCTTTGAATTACTTCTCAGACATATGCAGGTTTCCTCACGGTGTTTTCCTTCACCGTAAAGCACATGGTTTGAAATCACTGTACATAAGTTTTTAGAAAAAATAATTGGTAAGGGCCCAGCTGGGATTCGAACTTGCGTCGCTTGCGTAGCAGGAGACTGTTCTAACTGGAGAGTGCTCTAACCCCAAGGCCACCACGGCTCTTATTTGTGTTGATTATCCTTGGAATTCAATTATTATCCGCCAATGAAAAAGTATAGTAAAATTTCTAGCAACACCAATGCGCAAACGAAATCGTCAACGTTAAAATATGGTGGGACCAAAGACTTTATTATAATTTTAAGGTTAAAGTGATGAGCAATGATTCTCGTTGTAAATTCTATAAGATTATAATGTCGGAGTTTTGCCATATGGCAATTTATCATCTTTGGCGATCAGTACACGTCAGTCGGACGCCTAAAATAGTCTGACAACTGGTTTAACCCAGATCACGGATTTTCCTCGTTAAAGGGGTTGCGAAGGTCAGATGGCAGTCGCTTCGTATAAAAATCAGGTGATCAGCCACATCGGGTTGAATCAAGTGCTGACCTCAACAATGTATGGGATAAGGCCAGGGAGATGATGATATAATATCGAAGTTAGATTGCGAATCTACTATTGCCAAATGAACACATCAAAACAAAACAAATACCCGCTTTTATCATATAATTGTTTTTCTACAAGGCATTACGAACTACTCCGAGATAAACAACACAATGTTATTTCGTGAGACGATTTAATTTCAGTCTGAGAGTCTATCCACATTTCAGAACCCTTTGTAATCGAGACCCCAATATCCGATGTTTTTATACAATATCCCCTTTGTTTTCATCGGGAAATTAATGTTATGTCAATTTAGATTTGTTGTTATATTGTAAAAAGGTTATACCAACATTGAAAGCTCAGTAGGCGCTGTATGTAAGCATAAGGATTTTTACCAGAGCCCTGCACCAATGAGTTTTTCTAAAAACTTAAGTGCACTGATTTCACACCACGTGATTTCTGCATACGTCTGAAAAGTAATTCAAAGATGTATAGTAACTGAGAACGCGCTAGACTCACCATCTGTCACGTTGGCACACTTAATCATAATTGGTGAAAAATGGTTGTTGTTATTACAATACCTGTGCCTGCACCTTCGGAGAATACAGACGTGACCATATGTATGTGTATATATATTTGTAGATTTTTACCTACAAGTATCTGCCAATTCGAGTATAATCCAGGAATCATTATTTAATGCTAATAGTATATACACGATACTCATAAAAATCAAGTGATGCCGATGCCGACCCCAACAATGTATGGGATAAGGTCAGGGAGATGATGAGTATACGATAATCGTTTACCTTTTTTATTATTTCTTGCATGACATTATGGCATTTTCTCAGGGTGAATAAACCCAAAGTTTATTCATAACAATAATTTCTCTTCGTAATGAATTGAAACAATCACCATATCAATATTTTACAAAACAATAATACTAGCCTAGTGCGAGTTTTTCACTGCCGCCGTCACAAATCATCGCGCGTACGTACTCGCAGATTTGTATAGGATCGATACAGCGACATCTGTCGGCCTAAAGCTGACACTATTGTGAGCCCATACACATCTGCGATGACTTGTGACGGCGATTTTAAGAAAACTCGCACTAGGCACTCAGTTAATACAATAACAATACGTTTTCAAGAGCAATAATAATAAAGTGAAGACAAACAAAAAAGATCGGAACTATTTGAAATTTAAAACTTATTCTTATTTTTAATTATAAAAGGCCAGCAGCATAATCGGTATTGGCCTTCTCCCATGCTACAATAAATTAAACACAGGGCATGGATTCGAGTCCCACCCTGGTTCCTATTTTCCATTTAAGAATAGTCTATATAGCATATGAAGGTTAAACCTAACCAATTTCAAGACCTCCGCATAATATAATTGAACAAACGTAGTATGTACCTGCTTTAAAAGTAATCTTATTATCCATTTCATAAATGGTAATGTTCAAGACGCGACCAATAGAAGACTCAACGATCACAAATTCCAATAAAACTACGAGTCCTCTGGAGCCATCCCAAAAAATCCGAACATTAAAATTCATGTAATCTGGAAGTATTCCAGGCGTGAAAAGGCTGAAGATTGTACATTTTGCAACCATACCTTTTTTATATCACAAACGTGACAATAAGCTTATGGAAACCTTACCATGACCTCTTAATGCCATCTTGGTTTGACAGTGATTATGACAGACGTATATCATGTATGTGACTGCTACTGACACACATTCAAATGATCTAGGTGGGTTATCATCATCGTGATCCTCCTGCCCTTATCCCATGTTATTTGGGGTCGGTGCAATGTGTTCTTCTCTTCCATTTCTCTCTATCAGCCAGGTGCTGAGTGCCTGAGCATAAGCTCTTATTACCCCAAGGTAACGTTCCCCTGATGAAGCGTCTACTGCTGTGCTGTCTATGAATGCAATCAAACATTGCTTACCTTATAAATAACTAGTTTTACTGTCGACTTCCACCGTAAATTTTTTTAAGAACCCTACATCGGTATTTGAGGTTGAAGTTATCAATTTATATTAGAAGAGCCGTGGTGGCCTTGGGGTTTGAGCAGTCACCTGCTACGCAAGCGACGCAAGTTCGAATCACAGCGGGGCCTGTACCAATGAGTTTTTCTAAAAAAAGTTATGTACAGTGATTTCACACCACGTGCTTTACGGTGAAGGAAAACATCGTGAGGAACCCTGCATATTTCTGAGAAGTAATTCAAAGACGTATGTATAGTGCCTGAGACGGCGATAGACTCACCATCTGTCACGTTGGCTCTTAATCAAATTCGGTGAAAAGTGGGTGTTGTGATAACAACACCTCTGCCTACCCCTTCGGGGAATACAGGCGTGAGCATATGTATTGGAATTTCAGCAGAATAATTTTACGAGAGTAGGCTACACTTTAGCAGGTCGCACAATTAATGCGTTTTGAAACCTGTAAAATGTTCTCCTAATACGACAAATCATATTGACACGACAATTTACCAATTACCAATTAAACTATTAGATTATATTTTTAAGGTTTTTAGGTATGTAGTTCTTGAATTGAATAATATTATGTTATCTTATGAAATTTGAATAAACTTATAGTAACATTTACCAATTACTAATATAAATAGGGACACTACGAGAGGCGTCCATTTAGCTAGCCCAGTGCCTCCACGCCTTCTAGCATATCTAGGTTCTCAGTGTCAAGAGAGAGGAATATTGCATTTTATGAAATAGCTACAACCGTTTTTGCTTCTGTTCGTTCCTTTGCCCGGGAAATTATTAAATCTTTTTAATTTATTACGTGCTTCAAAAGCGGTATTAATCTTTTGTGCCGCTTAGCTTGTTGTTTTCATCAAGTTTCCGAACACGTCTTTTATTTGGAAATGAAAATGTTCAGCCAAGTTCAGCTAGCCGTTTTCTCACGTAGGTAGACACCTTTCTATGCGAACAATTCTTATTGAAGTTTTAGATACAGTTGCCGTCACAAGTTATGAGCGGTAATGAGATTGTTTTTTATTCACGCCACGCAATAAAAACAGACAGAGAAAATGACTTAGAGAGATTATCAAGAAGTAATAAAAAATATTTATTTTACGAGTCGTGGTCGCCGTGGGATTTGAGATAGTTCGAATCCCAGCGGCTTGCACCAATGAGTTTTTTCTAATAACTTAAGTGCCAGTTCGCCCCACGTGATTAACGATGAAGGAAAACTTGTTATTACAACACCTCTGCTTCGGGGGATCTTCTGTGATGGCGTGAGGATATTTATTTTATTATTTATTTTTCAGCCACCACACCACACAGATCTCTGGACTCATCATCAGCATCAAAACGCAAGTTAGATGACATTTCTGACTCCGATAGTCCTGTCACTAAACGTCATAAATATGACGGCAGGATCAGGTGCCGACCACCTCTAAGACGGAGCAAAACTTGGGGCGTATCTAGTCTGAGGAGCTCGTTCGAACAGTCATTCGTCAAGGATGTCACACAGGATGACGCTATGAATCTTAGCTTTTAGAGGTACCTAGGTAATATTTTTTTATATATCAATGGGGATAAACACGGTAGTGTTTGCCGGCGTGGTGGCCGAGTTGTTTGAGCAGTCGTCTGCTACGCAATCAACGCAAGCTTAAGAACCCAGCGGGTCCAGTGCAAAAAAAAATCCGTCAAAAAAATTAAAAAAGGGGCTTTTTTATTTTGTAAAGTGACGTGTACCACAACGTCGTGGATCTTTTATCACTTTCCTACATAAAATCGTAAGCTAGTATAAGTACTTTTGAGTTATCGTTCTCAAGCGAGATTATTCGACCGTAATCTGACATTGAGTCCATAAAATAGCTCAACTGTTACTTATTGGATCTAAAGAGTAAATACATTTTGTAATAAATAATATCATATATTCTTTCATCGCATCATCTCCCATACATTGTAGGGGTCGGAACTTGATTCACCCCGATATGGTTCCAGTCCATAATCAACTCATTAACTCCTTGTCCGTTATGTGCGCCTAGTACTTCGTGTACCATAGCATCATCTCCCTGACCTTTTTATATATTTCATACATTGTTGTGGTCGGCACTTGATTCAACCTGGTGTGACAGATCACCTGATTTTTATACGAAGCTAATGCCATCTGATCTTTGTACTTTTCTAATCAAGATCTACTGAAAATCGGTAATTTGGGTTGGTTAAACCAGTCATGATAAATTATCAACCGAGACCGATGACACCCATCCAACTTGGCTAGAGTTAGGGTTGCTTAACTAACTTAACGATATGCGCAATAGCAACTGGGCTACGAGCTCTGCACATAATATCATATATTATTAACTCCTTGTAAATTATTACTTTAATCAAAAGAGACGAAGTAATTGTTTTAAATTAATAAGGTTATTATATCTACATACATACATACATATGCTCACGCCTGTATTCCCCGAAGGGGTAGGCAGAGGTGTTGTTATCACAACACCCACTTTTCACCGAATTTGATTAAGTGCCAACGTGACAGATGGTGAGTCTATCGCCGTCTCAGGCACTATACATAAGTCATTGAATTACTTCTCAGACATATGCAGGTTTCCTCACGATGTTTGCCTTCACCGTAAAGCACGTGGTGTGAAATAACTGTACATACGTTTTTTAGAAAAACTCATTGGTACAGGCCCCGCTGGGATTCGAACTTGCTATTATATCTTATTATTATACCTCTAACTAGTATTTTATTCTCGCCTCCTATAAACCATAATTAGCGAAAAAACATTTACGGTTAAGGATTGCCATCAAGGAGGTTAATCAATAATTATTAATTACTTTTCAAATTGTACGTATTGTTGTGAATGATTATATATTGTAACATGATTATTTGGAATTTTTTCAGAAACCAAAAATATCTTAATGAGGATAGAAATTGAAAATAAAAATATAGGAGTATTCAAAATGCACATAAAAAGGCTTTTATTGAAAAGAAAGCTTAGATGATGAAGCATGATTGAAGAAATTATTATCAATGGCTTTTAGATATTACAAATAATTTATGAGAATAATTAAATAAATAATTTTAATAATCGATTTCGTTTTTATTCAGTATGTTTTTACTGATTTAATTTGGACATTAGATTGTAATATGAGAACCTATGCTTACCCCCAGTGTGTAAGGATGAACGAAGGAAATTTTTCAAAAAAGAAATTACTATCTTATTCTCCTCATGTATGTATATTTATTCCACGGAACACATGGTGTCCTGCCGATTTAGCCCCTTCCCTTTCCTTGTGTCCCCGTCGCAGCTCGCGCCCATTCCATCGAAGACAGCGTGGAGACGGGATTTTATCAGCTCTTTATTAATTACCTGTAATTTATGAAGGCATAGGACATTTATTAGAATTTAGTTTAAACACGATGAATATCATAATTAAAGTTATTTATTAAACAATTTTACAATCGTAAGAAAGATTGTTATTTTGAAATACTAACGATATGTAAATAATTTTTTTTTAATAGTTGTAACATTTATTCAATAACATCAATGTGGAATTCTATCTTTGGAATTACTTATGTCTAGTAAAATAAAGAACGAGAAAAAGAAAAATACAATAAAAATTACAAATAGTATTTAAATTAGTGTCTGCGGGAATCGTCATACTTGTGAACAGGTGCTGCTAGTGGGGGCTGGTCATCTCAAGCTACACAATTATTCGTAGTTCTTATTTTTAGTTTAATTTTTTTTTATATCGTCTTTTGTGCACTGGAACTGTGTCCATGGGGATATATAATTTTTTTATCATTTATATTGTATTACTCAAAGCTGTAATTTTTTTTTAAATAGTAATTACTGAGTTTCTTGCCAGGTTCTTCTCAGTAAAAGCAACCTTCCGAACCTGGCGGTAGCATGTATAATCCTATGTAATCGTGTCTTTCTGACGATTTGAAAGTACTTTGTAAAAAGTCTAATCGAATAAAGATATTTTTGATTTGATTTGATTTAAATAGTGCCCAATAAGCTGGCTGTGTTACCTCGCTGGATCTGAATTATATTAGAGTTAATTTCGTGGATGACATGCGAAATTCAATTTTTTTTAAAATAAATATAGCCTAAGTTACTCCTTGCAACATTCGATATTCACTAGTGATAGTCCAGTTAAAATCGGTCCAGCCATCTCGGAGATTATCCGGAACAAATAGACAGACAACAAATAATTAAAAATTGGTTTTTCTATGTTAGTCGAAGTCAAAGTCAAAAATATCGTTATTCGATTAGAATTTTTACAAAGCACTTTCAAATCGTCCGTGTACCCTTACGTGTATACTTTCGTATTTATTTAGTGAAAAGCTGTTATTATGGATTTACAAACAGACACTTCTATAAGAGTGTTAAGGAGTAAGTTAATAACCCCTCAGCGGTCTAGTTGACTTGTTACCCCTTGTGACCCCAGACTCTCCACGTCTTATATTATGTTACAATTGTTAGATTAACCACGTACCAGCTGCTTATATCACATAATTGGCGAGCTAGTCGCTTATTGCGATCTCTGCTATTGTTCCCTGGGACGTGAGGGGAATAAAATAATAAGTTGCGGTCATACAACATTATTTCCACTGTGCACTTTAAGTCCAAATTTGCTTGCGACAGTTTTGATTTCACGACTCTGTAGGGGTGGGCAGATATGAAAATACCATATTAGCTTATTTTAAGCAGTAAGGAGAATATGAACAAATCGTTCGAAATCACACACTCACACAGATGCTTACATCTACTAAACATCCCTGGCAGTGATGTCATGTTGTGACTGATCACGTATGACGTATACGTGTTTGACCGATTTTTTTTATAGTTTTATGAATAAAAATGTCGCTGTGGGTATCGTGTCCATATGCCTTGTAATGTATACTAGCTATGCACCGCTATTTCACCCGCGTATACTTAATAACATGGGTGCCTTTATTATACACCAGATATATAATAAAATACCACAACCCATTAAGGAACTAAATCTTGCATTATTTAAGAAGCGCCTCAAACTATTTCTATCTGAAAAATGTTTCTACAATATCAACGATTTCTTAAATGTCAGTTGGTGATTTCAATCTTGTTGTATAAAAATCTAATTTTTACGTAAGTCAAATTTCTTTGTTACATAGTTAATTACTAACCACAGATCCCTTAATTTGTACGCCCCCCGGGGTAAAACATGAAGAAACGAATTGTTATCTGCCTAACACCTATATTGTCACTCATGTTCTTGCAAATAAATTATTCTATTCTATTCTATTCTATTCTAATCAGATATCTGTCAGAAAAGGTCCCGATAAGATCAGATCCAGAGATTAGCCAGATGAAAAAAAGATAATTTGTTTTATGTATGTCCCGTATATCCATTACATTTATATATGCATATAGTGAACATACAAATGCTCACGCCTGTATTCCCCGAAGGGTTAGGCAGGGATAACAACACCCACTTTTCACCGAAGATTATTAAGTGCCAACGTGACAGATAGTCTATCGCCGTCTCAGATACTAAACATATGTCTTTGAATTACTTCTCAGACATAATATGCAGGATTCCTTAACATGTTTTCCTTCACGTCAAAGCACGTGGTGTGAAATCATAGTACAAATTGTTGAAGTCAATAGATAAAACATTTTTTTTAAATCTGAATAACAAATCCTGGCGTTAAGATTAACTTAATAATCCAGTATACAGAAGATATGATGCCGAGCAAGACGTTTCAATGCGCACGTCCGTGTCCACTATAAATCCTTATAACTGAAGTATGGATCCAGGCTGGTAGTAGTCGCGTCACGTCCCAGGGACTCAGTTACTTCACATTTAAAGGGTTAAGCTATATTAAAGCAATATCCCAAATTGGAAAGGACGGAAATTGTATGTCGTGGTAATTGATCAAGGTTTTTGATTGCGGGTATAGAGGATTGTCCTTTACGATGTTTTATTGTGGGAGTATTATTGAGTTAAAACAATTGTATGATATAAGCCGTGGTGGCCTTGAGGTTTGAGCAGTCGCCTGCTACTCAAGCGACGCAAGTTCGAATCCCAGCGGGGCCTGTACCAATGATTTCACACCACGTGCTTTTCGGTGAGGAAGTCTGCATATGTCTGAGAAGTAATTCAAAGATTTAGTGTCTGAGACGGCGATGGACTCACTGACACGTTGGCACTTAATCATATTCGGTGAAAAGTGGGTGTACTTATTTCAACACCTCTGCCTACTCCTTCGGGAAATACAGGCGTGAGCATATGTAACAAAAATGATACCTATAATATAAGCGTATCAAACAGTGTCATCTCCCTGGCCTTATCTCATACATTGTTGTGGTCGGCACTTGATTCAACCCGATGTGGCTGACCATCTGATTTTTATACGAAGCTACTGCCATCTGACCTTCGCAACCCCTTTAATGAGGACTGATCTGTAACGATTGCCAAAGATGATAAATTGGCATACGAGACGGCTTAACGTGCTCGGCGAGGCACGGAGGGAACTCGTGCAGTCACTCATTCAATTACTGGCTAGGGTTAGGGTTGCTTATCTTCGCTGAACGAATAATATATCGTAATATATTTCCATTGATATACTGACATCATATGTTACAACGCTTTCTAAAGTAGAGAAAATACACATACACATATGCCCACGCCTGTATTCCCCGAAGGGGTAGGCAGAGGTGTTGTTATCACAACAACCACTTTTCACCGAATTTGATTAAGTGCCAACGTGACAGATGGTGAGTCTATCGCCGTCTCAGGCACTATACATACGTCTTTGAATTACTCCTCAGAAATATGCAGGTTTCCTCACGATGTTTCCTTCACCGTAAAGCACGTCGTGTGAAATCACTGTACATAAGTTTTTTAGAAAAAATTCATTGGTACTGGCCTCGCTGGGATTCGAACTTGCGTCGCTTGCGTAACAGGCGACTTCTCTAACCCCGAGGCCACCACGGCTCGGCACGGCAGTAGAGAATATATACGCAAAATTCGCGATTTAAATATAAAAGCCCAAAGGAAATAATCCATTTGGTACATTTCAAAGCAATATTAGCCCACTGAAACTGAAGCTGAATACAAAACACTGAATTTCATGTTTGCCTGTAAGCTATACGAGCATGTGTTACAATTTTAAGGGTCAATTTTAATATTGGCTCGAGACTGGAATATCAAAGTGGTTGATATACGATCCTACATAAATACTTTGTTTTGTGATATAGAGAGACGAGAAATACATGTAAGGAGTATTTACTCCTTAATTTACTGGCAGAGTAAAAAAGATTTATCGTTATGATTGAGGTCAGTAAAATATTTTCAAGAAGATAAATATAATAATTAATTACGTCGATTAGAAGTCGGATAGGAAGTTTGGAGAGGAATACAATGGGTTCCTCCACGTATTTATAACAATTAACAAGATTTTTTTCTTAATAATCACTTGAAATTTGCAGAATAGCTGTACTCAAGCTCACCATTTAATAAATAAAAAAAAATATGGTATATAATATGGTGATTTAGCTTATATACATATGACATTGGAGTTTCAAAAAATCTGTTGTCAAATGTATATACTGAGATATCTAACGTACTTGCATCTTACATGAAAAGTTGTTGTTATTTTTAGTGTAAAGGGCGTTCTTGAAGGGTAGGCAGAGGCCCTGTCACTTCCAAAGCCCTTCTGACAAAGCGTGAACAGGCATCGTTCCTTGAACGGCCCTTGAACGCATGTAGTGCCGTGATACTATGAAAGTATTCATATTTATATGAAGTTCTCGAGCCGTGGTAGTCTTGAACATGCTACCGCCAGGTTCGGAAGGTTGCTTTTACTGAGAAGAACCTGGCAAGAAACTCAGTAATTATTATTTTCAAAAATATTATACAATTTAAGGAATACAAAATATATAATTTAAGAAACGTAAGCTCATGGACATGTACCAATGCACAAACGTCGATAAAAAATTACATAACTAAAAATTTTGTACATCTACTTATAACTTAATATGTAGCTTGATATGACCAGCCCCCACAAGCAGCACCTGTTCACAAGTATGACGTGAATTCCAGCCATTGACCTCAACCATCATAGAGGAAAGTGAACAACCCGTCATCCATCATCGTGAGGAAAACAGCATATTTCTGAAAAGTAATTCGAAGACCTTAGTTTAGTGCCTGAGATGGTGATAGACTCATAATTACCACCACGGTACTTAGTCATGTTCGATGAAAAGTGCATGTTGTTATTACAGCATCAATATGTATGTTCTCGATTTTTATTTGATAATAAAATTTTATACTTGTTCCTTACTTCTCGATAAAATAAGTTTGACAAACACCGAATACATTCAGAATCCTATTCGAATAAAATAAACATAAAGTTAATACAGCCGATATGAAGACGTGAATTGCGATCGA
Source organism: Watsonalla binaria (assembly GCA_929442735.1). NCBI lineage: Eukaryota > Metazoa > Arthropoda > Insecta > Lepidoptera > Drepanidae > Watsonalla > Watsonalla binaria. The sequence continues at coordinate 656,647 of OV838930.1, forward strand.
TCATCGATAGTTCCCTCTCAGTCATAAACCGGAGTAGTATCTAGTCGTAAACATGTGGTAGGTGCTTTGACAGTAGACCAAATACACGATTATCGGGAAATGAGAGCACGGAATTAACTATTTATAGCTATGTACGACAGTTTATTGGTTGCGTAAATTTTAGATTTATACAAGACAGTTCGTGATGATATAAATATTTGATTGGCGTATAGTATCTATCAAACATTGCTTATTTCATTTACGACTATCGTAATCCCTATCTTATAAATAATGGAATCACTTTGCTGCCTAAAGAAGTTTTATTTTATTTTTTTCTCATATTTCTATTGTAGTAAGTTAATCTTCTAATAAATACAATTTTCATGTCACAATGTTAGTTACCCTACTCCTTCGAAACGGCTTTACTGATTTTTGCCAAATTTTATATGCGTATTCAGCAAGACTGAGAATCGGCTACTATCTATTTTCCATACCCCTAAGTGATAAGGGTGACCACCCCAAAAAATATATGGCAACACAACGTTTGCCGGGCTCGGGTCTTATGTAATGAAAATATTGAAATATTTAAAATTTAGAAGAATTCTGAATAGATTTTATTATATATTAATTATTATTCTAATATTTTTTATGTACACTTTGTTTCAAAGTAATTTTTGAATGACTATTAAATTATTTTTTCAATCAATTTATTGTTGCTGACCTGTGCGATGCATGAAAAACAGTTATTTTTATTGTAAAGGGAGAACCCTTTGGAAAAGCTATTTAACAATATTTTTATCTGAAGTATAATTTTCAGTAAACTTACATAAAGTATAATAAGATAAAGCCACGTCAAAGCTCACGAGAGCATACCAATTCAAAGATATAGAATGTAGTACATTACCAACGTCGTTTATTATGAATCTTTTATACGGCACGAGGCGGGGACGTGACGCTACACCGCAGGGATTTGCCACAATAACATGTCATACAAGTTTATTGCTCACTCCTGATATCTATAGATTACGCACGCAGTGGTATCATAAACATTCCATCATAAATATTGTATGTGGAAAGATCAATAGCATTATTATTATTGTACGAGGTATCTTTATACCTTCCAACCTATCGATGTTTTTGAATAGAAGCTTTATTGTAAGAGTTCCTTAAGGCGAGGAGTTGCAACCCGCATTTTTATCGGTTATTAATGGTTTTTTTAAATAAAAGTAGCTGGTGTTACTCCATTTATCATTTGCCAGTGAAAGTGTCGTTAAAATCGGTCCAGCCATTTCGACAACGGAAAAGAGTTTAAAAAAAAATTTGGTCATTACCGTATAAACTTTCATATTATGTATTTAGTTAAGAGTTGTTATTTTGGAATTACAAACAGACACTCCATTTTTTTTTATCTGTATAGATATATATTATTAAGGGTCAACATGAGAGATAACAGGTCTAGTGGTTTTGTTGCCCTAGAGATGAAAATCATTTTGGAGCTATTTATATTAGCTTCTCACCGTTGACATTTAAGTTATCGTACGAGAATCAAACGTCAATTCGTGAAGTTATCTGCTTAAAACGATCATAGTTGATCCACAAGTCCTTGAGATGTGCGCACAATAATATAGACACGTTGTCGGCATCGCGTCGGATATGCCACGCGACCATATCGCACCCTCAGAACTAGAGGAGCTCAATTCAAAAATATGTTATCTTTTGAAATCGCAAATAAAGATTGGAAAGTTTGTATTAAGATGAATAAAATGTATTTTATATTATTAAAGTATAGTTTAAGTGCATTGTCGATTAGTGTTATAAAAAATATTTTGTGGTCCATCTTATGATCTTAACATAATTATGTTCGCAATTTTTTTGAGTTGTTCTGAGGATGGGTATAAACACTCCCATTACAATCCACCTTGGGAGAACTAACAAAAACTAGAAAGGACACAAAAGATGGCGGACAATTGTCGCGTAATGGCCACCAGAAGTCGGAGCAGATGCCGGATGTTGTCACATGTCACGTGACGTGTGTGATACTTTTTATTGACGTCGGGTACAGTAAAAATAAAATGGGAAAAGACTGATGAGATTTTTTATACTTCACTTTTATTGATGTATATGACTGGGCTTGATATGAGATGTTTGAAGATGAACACAGTTTTTGTACTAATGCAAAATATTCTCACGCAATCCCAGAAGAGCAGAGCAGCAGCAGAATAAAATAAAATATGCTCACATGTCACCGAATATGATTAACTGCCAACGTGACAGAGCGTGAGTCCAGCCCCGTCTCAGACACTATACATCATCTCCCTGGCCTTATCCCATACATTGTTGGGGTCAGCACTTGATTCAACCCGATGTGGCTGATCACCTGATTTTTATACGAAGCGACTGCCATCTGACCTTCGCAACCCCTTTTACGAGGAAAATCTGTGATCTGGGTTAAACCAGTTGTCAGACTATTTTAGGCCTTCGACTGACCTGTAACGATTACCAAAGATGATAAATTGGCAACCGGGACCGACGGCTTAACGTGCTCTCTGAGGCACGGAAGGGACTCGGGCGGTCACCCATCCAATTACTGGCTAGGGCTAGGGTTGCTTAACTTCGCTGATTGAATGATATGCGCAATAGCAACTGCCCCACGAGTTTGTACGTCTCAGACACTACACATGCGTCTTTGAATTACTTCTAAGACATATGCAGGTTTGTTCACGATGAAGCACTTGGTGTGATATCACTGAACATAAGATTTTTAGAAAACCTCATTGGTACAGGGCCCACTGGGATTCGAACTTGCGTCGCATGCGCAGCAGGCGACTGCTCAAACCCCACGGCCACCACGGCTGTTTTTGACGACACGACAAAAATTCAACACACGAGTAGCATGTAAATTAAACGTAGCCACTGCACGAGCCACATGTTTGCTGAAATTTGTGGGATCAAATCCTGCTCTGTGTACCTATATTATAAATAATTTATATAAATAAACCTTGTGATTCATGATGTTTTTTTTTAAATCCATATTATATATCTGGACAAATTTAATTAATTGTAAATTTGTTCTTCCTTTTTCTTACGTTTTTCTGATGTTTTCCTTCACCGTAAAGCTAATGTGTGACATCACTTAAAACCCCAGTTTGAATAACCTCCATTTAACCACATATGTTAGTTTCAAACAGTAATTATTACCAAATGTCACTGAGGTCAGTAGCCTAGGGCCCATTTCTATTTACTGTCTCGGTGCAGTTCTGGCTTACTGCCAACTGATATTGAACAATACATACACAAAGCATGGGGAAATTACCATGTTATTGTAAAATACAGGAGTCGTCACGAGCTATGAGCGCTGGCCTTAAATCATCATCATCTTCATTATTCCATACACTGTTGGGGTCGGCACATGATTCAACCCGATGTGGCTGAACTGGGTAAAACCGGTTGTCAGACTATTTTAGGCCCTCAACTGAACTATAACGATTGCCAAAGATGCTCTCCGAGGCACGGAGGGAACTTGGGTGGTCCCCCATTCAACTACTAGCTTGGGTTAGGATTGCTTAACTTCGCTGATCGAGAGATTACTTTACCATTAGCGCCGACCTCAAATGCGGAATTATAATTTTTCGGGTCTTGTATTTATGCCTACAATTTTCGCTGAACGGTCATAACTTGTGACGACATCTGTTAATGATTTTACAAGAAAGCTAAAGGTAAATTAACTGTAGCAAACCCACAGTCCCAATGGAATTATCTATACATCTACACACATAAATAAAATTGATGTTTAAAATTAAAAAAAAATCACATGAAAATATAAAACCTTCCGTTTGTCCGCTTATTCTGGATAATCTCTTAAAGGCTCAAAACGATTGTTAGGTAATTTTAAGTGGTTACTTTTATTTAAGAAAAATAAGTACATACATATGCTCACGCCTGTATTCCCCGAAGGGGTAGGCAGAGGTGTTGTAATCACAACACCGACTTTTCACCGAAGATGATTAAGTGCCAACGTGACAGATGGTGAGTCCATCGCCGTCTCAGACACTTTACATACGCCATTGAATTACATCTCAGAAATATGCAGGTTTCCTCACGATGTTTTCCTTCACCGTAAAGCGCGTGGTGTGAAATCACTGTACATAAGTTTTTTAGAGAAACTCATTGGTACAGACCCCACTTCTCAAACTTCAAGGCCACCACGGCTCCTATAATATAAAATATAAAAATAAATACGAATCCCCAAGTATCATACTTTTTGTTATTAATCCTATGCTTATTGCTTAATATTACTTTAATATAATATAGGTATGATGCAGACTAAACTTATACGGAAGCAAGTCCAGCGTCCTTCCAAAATTGTGACCCATTACGTGGAATGTTGTCACTAACATTTTAGGCAATGTCCCTGAAACTGTCCTCTATGTCCACTTATACTAGTTGTCACAAATAGCTTTCATTGTCTCGAGCACTGCTGGTGTCTGATATCCACGAGCAAAATGCTCTTTGTGTCATTGATATTCTTGTATTATTCCCTCAGATATTTTCGCTTGGTATTGCTCAAAAATATTTGGATGGTCATTATTTTTATTGGCGATAATGATCCTTATTTAAAGAAAAAAATATATATATGCTCACGCCATCCCAGAAGGGTCCCCGAAGGGGTAAGCAGAGGTGTTGGTGTGGACTCACCCTCTGTCACGTTGGCACTTGATCATATTCGGTGAAAAGTGGTTGTATAAATCTGTAAATATAAATCCTATACCTTTTTCTCTTATACATCCAACGATTTTCATGAAATTTTGTTGACATCCAGGCTATTAGGTGATATCGAAAAGTACCACGGTTCGAGACTGACGTTCACCGGTTATTTTTTTTTTCTTTTTTTTTCAGCATACATATATGACAAAACGTCATTGAAGGGAAACCGAGCACAGCTCGGTCAACCAGGTACTCTTGGTTCAAACGACGACATATTTAGATCCACTTGTGTCCACCCCTTTAAGGACATTTCTGTAAAGCCGTTTCCTTGTTGGAAACATTTGTATCCAAAGGTCAGGGTTAAGCTGTTAAGTTATTTCACACGAACACATCTTACCCGAACGTACCCGAAATAGAACCCGTAAATATATGGAGGAGACGGACGAGCTTATTTGGTCCAAACTATTGTATGTCGCCCCTTCTCAAAGTCAGATTGGCATTTAAAATGTACGCGGTTTATTTAACTACTAGCATATCACTTTATTTAATCTATACAGATAAATAAAATGTAAGTGTCTGTTTGTACTGTGTGTAAGTGTAAGACTTTCTCTGGTAAGGTAGAAAGATAGATACATAGATGAAGGTATTAGGTAACAAATAAGGATGTATACATGTATGGAATTATTACTAATGTCATAACTTATGAAACTTCAAGACATCTTTATTTGATCAGCCTTAAATAAAGTACTCTCAAATCTTCTGAATTAAATATACCTTTAGATTATAAATGTTTTAGATAATAGGTTCGGTACGTGCTTTTACTCATAAGATCTGGCTAGAAATTCTGCAATAACTTTATTAATAATATGCTTATGAATAACATTCATCCATCAAGATCGTTATTATACTTATTAATTAACTAGCTGTTCCCTGCGGTTTCACCCGCGTAGATTTAATTTAATTCCCACGAAACCCTAATAGTTTTTTTTTAATAAAAGTTACTCTTTGTAACATTAGCTATGAGTCAGTGAAAGTCCCGTTAAAATCGGTGCAGCCGTTTCGGAGATTAGCCAGAATAGACAGACAGAGGCTATTTTTAAAAAATGTTTTTTCTATGACAGTACCGTGTATATGCATTTAGTAAAAAGGTGTTAGTTTGGAAATATAACCGAATTGATAACCTAATCCTCCTTCTTTGGAGTCGATTAATATAACATGCACAGTTCTAATCAATAAAAATTACACAAAAAACAAAACCTAATTATACAAAAATTACCTATAATAGTTGTCTGTCCATAAAATGGCAGCGCCTTTTCCTTGACTCCACCAAAAACCCTGGATGTTTACAATTTCAAGGTTATATCGCTTCGCCGTCATTCAGACGAACCAAATTAAATCAGGCATTGACAAGCCATCTCGCAATAGCCTTATTGGAACTTTATTGTCATGGAGATATGCCAATTGAATGCGATGAGTTCCCGGTGTCAGTTCAATCGAAATGAATGGGAATTTCGATTTCATTGGGCATGCATAGAGTATGACGCGTAATTTTCTTGCACTCAGCTTTTCCCCTCGACATGTGACTGGCAATTTGGAGACACTTTTACTGGGAGGTTTTGTCTTCTGTGATTAAAAACTTGTTTTGAAATATTTCTCTTCCTGGCAATAGTTGTATTGCCATATTAGGTGAAATGTGGGTGTTGTTGTTACAACACCTCTGCTTACCCCTTCAGACACCCTTCTAGGATGGCGTGAGCATAGTTATAACTGCTCCATGTGAGAAATAGTGACGGTACAGGGGCATGAGATATGAGCGCTTTGTGAAAATAGTGGGTTTATTTTAATCCCAGCTCTTCCCTTCAAATGTTGTATTACCATATTTATGTATGGGTATAAAAATAGATGATGATCAATTTTCAGCCCTACCCGATATGTACATTTAATATATCAAATATGCAAATCGATCCACACGTTATCTTTAAGATTATCAATCTTACGCCGAAAGGTATGCGTTGTTTATGTGTTACATGTTATCGGAAGCAAATATTTTTTTTCATCAAATAGGCGTTGGAACACTCATTGAACGTGCAGAATATATCTCAAGCTTTCTCCTAAGAAACCTAGAGAATATAGAATAGAGAGAAATATTGCTTACATACCTATTGCATTGATGCATCTCTAGCCTTAAGTTATAGAGCTTCTTGACACTCGGTCATGATATAGGTAGATAATATCGACACTTCGAATAATTTACAAGCATGTTCGGACTCCTGATATTCTGTTTATGGTGTTATTTTATTCTTTCACAGTTTCTTCACTTCAGAATGAGGCTTACTTAAATCCGAATAAAATTGGGATATTTTAGGCACAAAATACGCCATCTTTCAAGGCAAAACAGAAATAATTTAAGAGGCGAAAAAATGTGTCCACGAGTTCACACGAGAAGCTTAATTTAGAGATTCGAGCGAACGTAGCGTTACATTTTGACATCATTTTTGTGGCATTTATTATTTTGTCACTGAAATGTAAGGTTGTTCTTATTACGCTAGTAACTTGTGAGTTAATTTTATTTGTTTCTTTGTCCACAGGTGAACGGTTCTTGGGGTCTTCCAGCGTTCGTGTGTGACGTCTACATAGCAATGGACGTGACATCGTCAACGTCCAGTATATTTAATTTAGTCGCCATTTCGGTGGATAGGTGAGGACTTGACATTTTCATACGAAGTACAGGTGCCGTTACGAATTATGAGCGCTGACCTTGAATGCGTCGTTTTACGAGTCTGTTTGTCAGAATCGTGCGCGAATGGAATGAAAATGATTTATTATATATGGGCCCTGGAAAGGCACTTATGAACTTTGAAAAATTACCACCGGTTTGGAAAATAGAAGATTGCAGATTCTAAGAAGAATCGGCAAGAAACTCAGCCAGGCATCATGTACTTTCATTAATAATACAAAAATATCTTTTGTCGGTAGAAGATCAAATAGGTACACCAACTTGAATGCAATTCAGAATGTCAACATGTGTGTTATGTATAAAAGTTCTATTATATATTTTCTCAGGTACATCGCAGTGACTCAACCAATCAAATACGCCAAACACAAGAACAACAAGCGGGTTTGGTTCACCATCGTCCTGGTGTGGCTGATCTCCGCCGCCATCGGAGCTCCAATAGTGCTGGGGCTGAACGACACTCCCGACAGGAACTTCGACGAGTGCCTCTTCAACAGCCAGAACTACGTCATCTACTCCTCACTGGGCTCTTTCTATATCCCCTGCATCATGATGATGTTCCTCTATTACAGTATTTTTAAGGTTGGTTAGAAATTCAATCTAAATTATGATAACCTTCTAAAACTTCTGAATCCTGGGTATATTTTAGCAAAATATGTCTGGACAGTATCACACAGCGATATCTATATAGCTGAAATCAAACATAAAATGATGTCGAAATCAAACCAGCACTTAGAGAAGTATACACTAGATGAACAGTATTGTGGTTAATAAAAATAAGGTTTCGCCCAAATAGGCTTTAAGAAATCGAGCTAAGAAGCAGAGGGCAGCCAAGAAACCTCCAATATCTGGCGACCCAACTACAGGTGCGACGGCGGCCGTGGTTATAGAAAACGTAGCGCAGACGAGACGATTCGCAGAAACTGCGCTGAATGATGACAGACCTACAAACACTGGCTCGGGGAGTAATGAAGAAGACCATGAGGATAGGTAAGCTATTTCCATCATGAGTTCCAAACAATTATAGTCCCTTGTGGTAGCGCAGTCCAAGACGATTGGACTGGTGCTGTCACGACCTTCGGCCCGACCTGACTGACTTTAAGTCAAAGTTTTTTTTGGATCTTGTTAGGATCAGCCAGAACAAATTCATGCGCAATTATCACCACTATTTTCTCTGAGCGCTCATAGCTCGTGACGGCACCTGTACCAGGCTTTTCAGTGTACCTGCAAAAAAGAGTCGTGCAAACGCGTTCCCATGTCCCCTAGAAACATGTGTTCAGAACTACTTTTTGTGGTGTGATTTATTGTGGATTAATGAAAATACTTCTTGACAGAATGCTTGGAGTAGGGACTGTTAGTAGCTTTAAGTGTACAAATTAGAAGCGCGCATCTCTCTGCTATACGCAATTGGGGAAACTGCGTAGAGGAATTCATTCTGCAACCCTATTACCTGGAGACGGAATATCTTTTAAAATCGTACAGTACAAAAACGTTTCTACACAGAAAGCTAGTTCTGGAATCTGTGATGGTATTTTCGTTATTCCTCATTCTGCTAACGACTTGTTGGCTCAATTGGTATAGAAACAACCAAACAGGACACTTGTAGAACAATACATGCATAGTAACATATTAGTAGAAGTATTAGTATCGTAATGGATATTTTTTGGTGCAGTTTCGACAAAAGATCAGCCGACTTAGATGGCGACGTGGACGACTGTCACGTGATACCAAACGACAAGTCCACGGAGTTTATGCTGGCGACCGTCGCTGAAGAGTCTAAGTAATTCACTTCTTCCATCATACCTATCATATTTACTCACACGCCTTCTCACTATAGGCAGAGGACAATGAGTTGACAAATTAGTTTCTTGCCGGTTCTTCTTAGAAGGCTAGTTTCCGAACCGGTGGTAAATTCTTCGACATTCATAAGTGCCTAACCAGGGCTTAATCTTATCGTTTTTATTTTAAATACTTTTAATGAAAAGTGTAGCCAATGAGACTGAGATAGGAAATAATATTAGAAACCTACAATACAATCCAAGCCTCTCGTGACTGGCTGGAGCTTTTTTGACTCAGAAAAACATTATTCAACGGGGCAATGCTGCCAGCATTCTTACCACCATCTCCCATAATTAACTATTTATTCAAAAAAGGCTTGAGTTATCTACAAACGTTTGGTTGATCCAATTATAAATGGGATAAAGTGGTTTTATTTTGAAACAATAAATTCATATTTCGCTTCAAGGTCACTAGTCTGTTTGAAAAAGCCTGTTACTCTAGCTGTCTGTACTTTCAAAGTTCATAAAAGAACTTCATTTATTTTCATCTTTAAGCTATTTATTCCTGAATACCTTCTAATTACATGAAAGATGACAAAATTATAATTGTAAAATCAGAATTAGGTAAGATAATATTCTAATTTGTAAAATAGTTCAGACCTCGAAGCGATAAAATAAATTCCACTTATAAATTTGAATTAACAATTCCAAGACAAAGAGGTGTTCAATATTAAATCGTTTGAATAATTCTGTGCTTAATAATTTATTAATGCGAACATCATCGTCTGAATTCCAAAGTGACAATTAAGTAGGCCGTATCTTGAATTATAACCTACTTGTTCATATTATTTACATTAAGCAACTAGATACACTATTAGGAATTTAGTAATATACGTGACACGATCAAAATTGTCCTACAAAGGGAGCCACATTAATCTATCCGACAACTTGAAGAATCCAAGTTTAGCACAATCAAAATCCTAAATTTCCTGTAAAGGTAGGCAGTGTACTTTTTGCGACTCTATCGGGCACTAATCCACAGGCTGCTGCTGGGAATTTTTAAATGAAACACTCCAGTAACTTCACCCGATCGGTAGATCGGTAGATCAAAGCCCAGTATCACAATAGCTTTGCGATCACTACACCAATCAGGCATTCGAAATTGTATTCATTTTTGTTTAATATTATTATAATGCTCACGTTGAAGCCGTGTTTAAATATACCAACTGCTAAGGAAACCTTCACGCTTAAAGCTATTGGGTATATTTTTAAATTTACTGAATTAATTTGGAAATTGTAAATGACTTTGGGGTCTGTTTCATATTTATATTTTACTTTTTGACAAATTAATATCAAAACTGCTGTTAATGAGCCATACATTATCTGGTTAACCTTTGTAGGGTGGTTTTAATGTCACGGTGTATTCGAATAGATACAGAGAGATAAAGTGAGGGGATTAGCAAAATTTTAATATATAGACAAAATTTTAATATAGTCTAGGTGTGTAGGATTTCTTTCATTATGCCACAGTTCTTCTAACTTAATAAAGAAGATATTGCATTCATCCTTGTGTTGAACTTGATCAGTAGGTGCACTTAAAATAAATTTAAGCGTCCTAATTCCAAATCAATCAAGTGACTACAAAAATATGAAAAATATTTTTCTACTTCCTAATCTATAAATTCCATTGACAATATTTCAAAATATCTTAGATCTTATCGGTAAGTTCAATGATACTGGTTGAATATAAGAAATTCTTCACTTAACAGCACTCCAAGAAGAAACGTCAAAAGGCCTTCCGTCCCTGATCCCAACGGGAACAATGACTCTGGATACGCGCCCTCCAACTTAGAGGAGATGATCCGAGAGCACGTATCCCCACCAGCTAGTCCAATTGTGAAGGACGCGACGGTGCTGAAGAACATGGCCTGTGAAAAATGGAGCAAGAACGGCAGGACCGGAAAAGTTGGTGCTGATTCTAGGTAATGTTGATAAGCATACACACTGACAGATAGTAAGTCTATCGACGTCTCTAGCATTTTATATACGTCTTTGAAATACTTCTCAGACATATGCAGTCTCAGCCTCACAACGTTTTCTACACTGCATGCACGTGGTGTGAAATCACTAATCAGCTAATGATGTCTTTTCGATTGTAATGATTAAGCCTAAGCTCTTGCAAAACAACTAGTTCCTGGTTACACTAACTGATTGAGATCAGCAGAAATTATAGAAGAACATAAACTTTGATATTGGAACTAGATAAAAATCCAGATTAAGTATGTGTAAACAGCTTGACTATACTTCGAATAGCCATTATAGAAACTTTTATTACGACGCGGATGAAAGGGTATAAATTATATCTGATGGATTAATACTTGAAGGAATCTAAAGCTGTAAGGATCACAAGAATGTTTTTGTAGAGATAATACGATATATAGATAAATACGAAGGTAAGCAGGTACTTATAAGTACTCAAGTGATAGTCTCACGTAGCCAACGTGCAAGTGTTAAAGATGTCCAACACGCGGCCAATAGTGAACCCGCTGTCACCCAAACGAAGCATTTCACATATTCTTAATATCACATTTCTGCCCAGTAATCCTCGTAAGCTTACAAACTTATACTTTGTATATGAACTCAAAACTTTTGTTTCAGAACTGTCTCGCTTGCGATTCGTTCAGACGATGACCTCGAAGCCAGCACTTTCGACCTTCGTGAAGGTTCCACCACGAAGAAAGAAAGAAAGGCCAGTGCAGCAACAGCCCGGTTCACCATCTACAAAGCCAATAAGGCCAGCAAAAAGAAGCGGGAGAAATCCTCAGCAAAAAAAGAACGAAAAGCAACGAAAACCTTGGCTATAGTTTTAGGTAAGTTCGAAGCTTTGGTGTTTTGTTTTTCGAACCTGTGTGAATATACAGGGTGTTGGAGAAAAAGGAACACTTGTCTTTTAGAAGTTGTAGGGTTTTATGAATATATCACTATGATGAAGTCGTAAAATATCTAGCTCCAACGATAACGTAGTTATAGGCTATGGTTGCTAAGGGCCGAAGAGCTCGCGGCCTTAAGCGATTGAATGAACGCGCGGCCACGTTAAATTAAGGAGAAGGTAATTGGTTTTGAAAAATGGCTTTATGGGACTATTTCAGGAACTGTTAGTGGGAAAAATATAAACATAGTTAGATTTCACGTGAATAACTATACGTTACCGCTGATTTTTTATGCGAAAACAAGGTCTTGATATGGTCAACTTTGAACGTCAATTACTCGAAAACGGAAGAAGATATTTTTGTCAAAATAATTGTATTTGCTTCCTAAAATTATACACCATCATATATTTTAACAGCTGTCCTATTTTCCCCGACATCCTGTATTTGAAACAAAAACTTGTCAGAGATAAAGTGAATTCAGAAAGTGAATAAATATACAGTTGAAAAGTCAAGATATATTAGACTAGACAAAATATATTATACGCCCTACGCTTGAATTAACACTAGCTGCTCCAACATGAGCACAAGTGAAACTTAAGTCGTAGTTTCTCGAAAGCACTCAGCATTATTAATCAAGTTGGTTTTGTGATATTTACGTATTTTGAAATGGCCCAAACTATCAACGCCCATGTTTACGCAAACAAACGTTAAAGTACCTTAAATTCTTCAATTTACACAAATTTAATTTAGAATTTCAACACAAAATTAATCGTTAAATAGTGATTGATTCACCGTTCAAACTGGTAGCCATAACCTTCAGATGTCATTAGTAAAACTTTTACGTAAAGTTCATATGTAAATTTTGGATGTATTACCTTACCACTTACGAGGAAAATTCTGAAGAAAAACAAAATAGGTTATCAAATATATTTTAGTGTTGTCATAACTCTAGCTGTAGGGAAACACAATGAGGAAACCTGCATCTACTGAGCAGGAATCAAAAGACGTATGTGTAGTGACAGACAGCAATGGACTCACCATTTTTCATGTTACCAATTAATTACCTACGGTGACAAGTGGTAACACTAGATACCAACTTCGAGGTTCGTTGGGGTAAGTTCGACCATGGTATAAGACTACATGATTTCCAGCCGAAAAGGCCATATTTTCAGAAGCAACATTGTATAAAACCCCATTTATCCAGTCCACCATGGTATCTGCATCTAAAACATACATATGCTCACGCCTGTATCCCATGGGGGTAGGCAGAGATCACCGTTTGCCACATGCTACGATCCTTACATACTTCTTTCGCTTCATCCATATTTATGCATCTCTTCATACACTTTCTTCGGTTACGAGTGTGGCGAATTTGACCTTTCTGAAAAAAACTATTAATTTGGTCATAGTAGTTCTTCCTTGGACGCTCTCTACCCCCTAATATATATGATCTATTCAGTCTGAAATATGATACGGTCTTATACCAGCGTCTAATATACCTCAACCTTGAACTTACCCTTCTGGGATCTAGTGAGCATATTCATATTTTCTTTAACTTTTGTGTATTAGGTGTGTTCCTATTTTGCTGGGCGCCATTCTTCACGTGTTCGGTGCTGGGCGCGATCTGCGACAAGTTCCACCTGCCGTTCTCCCCGGGGGTGACCACGTTCATCCTCACCACGTGGCTGGGCTACATCAACTCCTTCCTGAACCCCGTCATCTACACCATATTCAACCCGGAGTTCCGCAAGGCCTTCAGGAAAATACTCCATTGCGGCACCTAGCCCGTAAATTATTTGGTCGTCTTCACGCAATAGGTCTTGTTATTTTTAAAGTTCTTGCAGTTTTACGAATTATAATTTTTGCGATATAAACGGTATTATTTCTGGTTTGGAATTTATATTAGGCCGTCCATACCATCTCAAGCTACACAATTATTCGTAATACTTATTTTTATTATTTATTCTTTTTTTATATTTCGATTTTTGTGCACTGGATCTGTGTCTATGGGCTTATATATATTTTTTATGATTTATATTGTATTACTCAAAGCTGTATTTTTTTTTAAAAGAGTATTTACTGAATTTCTTGCCAGGTTCTTCTCAGTAAAAGCAACCTTCCGAATCTGGCGGTAGCATGTATAATCCTATGTAATCGTGTCTTTCTGACGATTTGAAAGTACTTTGTAAAAGGTCTAATCGAATAAAGATATTTTGAATTGAATTGAATTGAATTTGCATACTGAATACTTTTGCAGTACTTAATTATAGGCCTATCAAAATCAAGAATGCCTGAAAAATGTTTGTGATATTGATTCCCTGAGGGAAATGAGGCTTAAAATTTTCAATATCATTATTCGAAAGTATAAATATATTCAGATTGCTTAACTTAAAACCGTTTTGTTTGCACAGATTATTAAATGAGTTGTAAAGACTGGTAATTTGTCATTATTTTGGTAATAAATTAGTCAAAATTATATATGAATGCATATAGGTAATAACGTGCTTTATTTAATTGTCATGTTCATTTAGTAATTATATTTATTTTACATAATTAAATAATTATTTCTGTGAGCTGTTAGAAAACTACAACGAATAATAATAATTTCTGAGATCTAAAGGCGACCAAATAATAGTGTTAATAAGACATTCCGTGATTTTCTTTATAAATATAAAAATTATAATTATAATCATGTGATACTCAATAATTGTAGTGGTAGAGTGATCATATCAACAGTATTATTATGAACATTATTACAATACATAGTCATAGCTAACAAAAATATATTTATCAACCAAATAATATGTTATATAAGGCTTCGCTTTATATAATATACCGTTCGAGTCTAGTTACAATTCAGTATGATAAATAAAATAAATGCCAAAATGTACATTATATTTATAAGATTAAGTGTAAAGGTTGTAATTAATTACAAATATAATTTTATTATTAGTTGTTCACACTAGTAAGTTAAGTATATAATTATTTAACATTACAAGTAGTCTGTTATATAATTATATCAATGTCAAATATTAATAAATGGATTTGCCATTTATTAATATTTATTTTATCAGTTTTGTTTTTATTATTTTTTCCGTCCAGAAAAAGTATAATATACATTGAAATGTTGTGAATCTAATTTGTAATTAGATTAAATTTTCACACTTCAAATGTCTCAAAAGATGACGGACACAAAATCTAGTGATTCAATTCCACACCTCATTGACTCAATCCAAACTGAACTCATACTACTATGAGGGCTATGTAACCAAAAACGCGACTCTAGATGATATACCTAGTATTACATAATGTATATATTTTAGTGTAAAAGTCTTAAACAGACGCGACACTGGCACTGCGAGATTTGATAAGGTAGATTGTAAAATTGTTCGCCAAATAATAATGATTTTATCATATCAATAATTTAAAATATATTATGTGAATATTGTATTATATTGATAGATTTATTATTTACCCACTTTTGACAATGTTTTTGGATTTTTTATATAACTTATTTTAATTTTAATCCAGATATATTGACAGAATATAAACATGCTTTATAATGAAATAATAAAATTCGTAATGACCGGCGTAGATAAATTAGTAGCTAAGTGAGTATTTTCATAACCAGTGGAGCAGTTTTATGTGTATGTATGTTAACATTCAGCTACAAATTAAAAAAAAAATACTTATCTTATTTAATTAAAATGATCTTGGTCTCAATTGAAGTGCTCAAAACTATTGAAAGCATTTAACTAACTTAAAACGCTCATTATTTTAAGTAGAATTATGCTCAACTATGTAATATCGCAACAACATACTAATTTAAAGCAATAATTAACATTTCAAATTGCATAGATAAATCATTATTATCATACATTATAGAATAATGTCAAAATAACGAAACAATAAATAATAAATTGATGTGAACTTTGTAAATATTATAAAATCTTGTGTTATTTGTAAATAAAATGAACGCAAGTTACAGGGTTCCTGATAAGAATCCAATATTATTTAAGATATGAAAAATCCTAAATATAACTTCATTACTTTCTTATTAATATCGCATATAAACTTATTATATAGTGTAATATAGATAGAGGAATGTTAAAAATGTCGGGCTTATATAGAATCTTTTAGCAAAAATCATGTACCATAATATTAATGATTTAATATTAAAATAATGTTTTGTTTTTTTATGTTCCATTTTTTTTATATTAAATATAAATATGTTATTAATTAATGTATAAAAACTATTAGATTAAATATGAAATAAAAATTCTGTATTGCAATAATAAAGCGTTAGTGATCTCAATATTTTCTTTTGTAAGTATGAAAAATGTAGTGCTATGAGTAATAAATATTATATCGTTAATGAAATGCAAATATAATGGAATTAAAATAGTTATAGTGATTATTACTGATTGTATAATAATAATATACATATTATAGTTATACTGTTAGCACTCTGAGTATAGTTACGATATGTTAACTAATTAAGGTAGTGTTTCATCTTTCTATGCGATATTGTGATGATTTAAATCATTTTGTTTTACACGATACGTTGTTTCCTTACCACATACCTAATACAACACACTTATATTCACTAAGGTTCCTTAAGGAACCTTATCCTATATCAATTTCGCTCGTCGTCGAATTCGACGCTAAGAAACCTAATTGAATAACACGGCAGGTGATCCACATCGGGTTGAATCAAGTCCCAACCCTAACATTGTACGGGATAAGGTCAGGGAGAGGATACCTAATACAACACAAAGTTGCCAAGTAAACTAGCCAACCCACCATGATTTTTTTCGGCTTATGTCACAAGTAACACCCACCAACACGCGCAAGCGCGTTGGTTATCTTGTAAGGAATTGCTGTGATACTATGATGACAGCGAAATAAAAATATTACTAGGACAGCGACGATTTTTCTTACACAAAGGCCTTGAGGTCTTATTGCCATGATATAATTGTATACGTATCAAATCGCATCTCACTTCACTTCACTTCTTGATTATGGCTTCTGCGGGGTTGCCACAATTTCGCCAATGTAACGTGGATAGAGTAGAAAACAAACGATGGAGATTGATCGGTGGGTGGTGAGTGGTCGGTGAAATTTTGAATTTTATGGGTCTTTAAAATAAATTAAACAAAGAGGACAGCACATACATTTAAATATATAAATATTTATTAACAAAAGTGAATACATAGGGACCATTTATAACTTTATATTGTTAATTTTGATAAATTTAAATCGCATCTCAATAATTGGTCAAACAATTGACAGCAATCGAGTGTAAAAGCGTAAAGAAGGTATTGTGTTGACAGTAGGTCTAAACAGGCTAAAATGTTACCACCGAGTTCGGAAGGATGCTTTTGCTGAGAAGAACCCGGCAAGATACAAAACAATTAATCTCTTTTAAAAAACTACTATGTTTAATGGTTACAGTATTATATCTCGTGAATAACATTTTCTCTACGTTCATATTGCTTTAAGCCTTGGCTGAATAAATAAATAAACTTCATTTTCAGACAAAGCTTCGTTGTCAAAACAAAATCAATCATAACATACATTTTTAATATCCATTGAAATATATAACGAGCACCTTTGATACTTGAGCCGATGTCTTTGTACCCGACCTTCCCTCGGACACAAAATAAAATGTATACACGAGGATGGCGTGCTACATTGCCAAGAATAATAAAGCGACTGTGGAAAGATTAAAAATAAATACATAAATATGCTCACATGATGATGATGATGATGATCCATGAAGGGTTCTCGAAGAGGTAAGCAGAGATGTTGTAACAAAAACACCCACATTTCACAGATTATGATTAAGTGCCAACGTGACCGAGGGTCTCAGACACTATACATACGTCTTTGAATTACTTCTCAGACATATGCAGGTTTCCTCACGATATTCACTGTGCCGAAAATCACGTGGTGTGAAATCACTGCACATAAAGTTTCTTTTTAGAAAAACTCATTGGTACAGGCCCCGTTGGGATTCCAACTTACGTCGCTTACGTAGCAAGTGAATGCTCAAATCCCGAGGCCACCACGGCTCTAAGAGGTTAAAAGGTGGAAATAAAACAGTATAATGTACTAGTACAATAAAAAACGTTGTCATATTTTCTCATGAAATCTCATCTCCATCGCCTTATCCCATGTATTATTGAGGATCAAAAAATCAAAAATCAAAAATATATTTATTCGATTAGACTTTTTACAAAGTACTTTAAAATCTTTAGAAAGACACGATTACAAAGGATTATACATGCTACCGCCAGGTTCGGAAGGTTGCTTGAAGGATGGCTCTTTATAACCCGATGTGGTTGATCACCTGATTTTATACGAAGCAACTGCTATCTGACCTTCGCAACCCTTCTTACGAGAAAGATCGGTAATCTGGTTAAAACCATTTATTTGATTTTAACAAAGCTACCTAGCTCGCGCACCAACAACGCCTTAAACTGAGGACCGAGCCCCACTATGGGGCGCCATTAGCTGTGTTATATATATGGCTGGAGTTTTCTTATGTAACCATTGACTTGTAAAGCAGCAATACCTCCCGAAACTCAAGCCAAGAGAGACAACATAAAAAAAAACACTGATCAAGATTGGCCCATTCTACACATAGGACAAGGTTGTCACTGCGGGAGCTGACCTTATGTAGGTTTTCTTGGGAATTCACAACAAATGTATGCTTAGATGTCAATTTGGTTACGACAACAAAAGATTCTGAATACGTTACTGAGTGTTTTGTAACTGAAAGGGGTTTGTTTGTCTAATGTACTTATCTTTTGTACACAGGCTTACCTTTAATATTTATAAGGAAAGCTGTGTAAGCAAGTTACTTCACTCAATACACGGAAATGACGCACCCATAGCCCGAAAACTTAGTTTTCTTGCCAACTGGTGCGAGAACATGGGAACCTTAGCATTATTATAATGATCTAATACAGATAAATAAAATTGAATTGTCTGTTTATAATTCCAAAATTAAACCTTTTAACTAAATATACATATGAAAGTATACACGGTACTGATATAGAAAAACTTAATTTTTATCCATATTTGTGCTTACGTTTCTTAAATTATTTATTTTGTATTCTTTAAATTGTATAATATTTTTGAAAAGAGTAATTACTGAGTTTCTTGCCAGGTTCTTCTCAGTAAAAGCAACTTCCGAACCTGGCGGTAGCATGTATAAACCTGTATAATTATGCTATTCTGACGATTTGAAAGTACTTTTTAAAAAGTCTAATCGAATAAAGATATTTTTGACTTTGACTTTGACATACTTCTCTCATTGAATGAAATTCAAAATCGATTTACGTTTATTGATTTAATATACTAATGTCAGCAAATATGGCACGAATGCAAAACCACACCCTGTTAACGTGCTATAAACGTAAGGGTAACGTGCATTTTAAAGGCTACCAAAGTACAGAATCATTAAGACAATATCTCCAAGTAATTATCCGCTGCATTCTAAAGAGGTCTCACTCAAAAGGTCTCTTGGTATCAACCGTTTCCCGTCGACTCCTTTGTTGGGTGAAGAAAGCTCATTGTGCTCGGCATAGATTATTCAGCACACTGTGAACTGGTTGGCACAAATAGCCTATCTTCTTATTGCCTCTATGAATTAACCATTGTAGGTTGGGAAAATCATTGTTAAAGAACTGAGCTGCTTAATTGTGAAAAATAATGAGAAAGTTTGTGTGTTGTAATGTCAAAGAACATACATATAATGCTTTTGCCTTGTTTTTATGAATGGAAATACTAGCTTTTCTACAAAGGAAAATCCCCATCCCCAAGGAGAGCCATGGTGGCCTTGAGGTTTGAGCAGTCGCCTGCTACGCAAGCAACGCAAGTTCGAATCCCAGCGGGGCCTGTACCAATGAGTTTTTCTAAAAAAACTTATGTACAGTGATTTCACACCACGTGCTTTACGGTGACGGAAAATATCGTGAGGAAACCTGCATATGTCTGAGAAGTAATTCAATGACGTATGTATAGTGTCTGAGACGGCGATGGGCTTACCATCTGTCACGTTGGCACTCAATCATCTTAGGTGAAAAGTGGGTGTTGTTATTACAACTCCTCTGCCTACTCCTTCGGGGAATACAGGCGTGAGCATATGTATGTATGTATGTATGTATGACAATCCCCATAAAGCCTTTCCCGACCAGGAGATCGATGCCAGGATCTCATATTCTTCAGTAGCGTTTGCGACTACTGGAAAACGATGCAGTCTATATTCCTTTCAACAAAGCCTGTTCAATGTTTTATCTGTGAAAAGGTAATATACTTATTTACAAAATAACTCCATATTACGTTAGTAATAATTGATTATTTATATGAAAACTGTATAATAAGCCCGACAAGCGTCATCACAGCAGACATCGTCACGCCGCCATCATATTTTTTTGCAACCTTCGCAAGTTGTGTCATTTATAAAATTCCAAATACTTTATGGTATTCAAGGCGTCAGTTGAAAAATATAATCATCATCACCCTGGCCTTATCCCATACATTGTTGGGGTCAGCACTTGATTCAACCCGATGTGGCTGATCACTTGATTTTTATACGAAGCGACTGCCATCTGACCTTTGTAATCTCTTTTACGAGGAAAATTTGTGATCTGGGTTAAACCAGTTGTCAGACTATTTTAGCCTTCCGACTGACCTGTAACGATTGCCAAAGATGATAAATTGGCAACCGGGACCGACGGCTTAACGTGCTCTCCGAGGCACGGAGGAAACTCTGGCGGTCACCCATCCAATTACTGACAAGGGTCAGGGTTGCTTAACTTTGCTGTTCGAATGATATGCGCAATAGCAACTGTGCCACGGGCTACTCTTGAAAAATAAAATATAATATTTAAATTCACAAAAAACTATTCCTTGCCAACTCCTTCGCAGTCCTTTTCACTGAAAGTTTATTTTGCCCGACCACTTTTTAGCTGGGACGTCGAAACTTTCCTGCCAGTGTGACTTATCCCGAACCTTCCCGTCCAACGCTCGCTGCACGGCAGTAAATTTCCACGGCTGTCGTAGTAACTCAGCAATGAAGAAGAAAATTATTTGGCGGTCGGTTCTGAAGTGAATACCAGTGTCTCCAGCAGGTTCAGCCAAACACTGACAAGTGTTTTAAATTGAATCAAGCATTTGCAGTTTGGTGTGAATACAAATACATCATGGAATGTATAGCACTTTCTTGTGATATATATTATACTAGCTGTGTCCTGCGGTTTTACCGCGTAGATTTTGTCTTATATAATATATTGTCCAAAAAAAAATAGCCAGTTGTATTCCAAATAAAATAGGGCCAATTATATACAACTCCCTAATTAAACCCCATTTAGATTATTCGATAGAAGTATGGGGATCGGCCGCCGTGACAAATCTTGCTCCTTTACAGAGAGTTCAAAACAAGATTATTAAGGTATTTTTCCGCTATCATCATTTAAGACCAATAAAAGAACTATATAATAAAACAAAGCTATTTAATATCAAACTAATCTATACATATTCTACCTGCATATTAATTAAAAATATTACCACTGGTTCCATCCAATCCAATCTAAAACTGCCAAGAAAAATCCGAGGTCATAATTTGAGAAATAACAATAAGCCAACTTTTTAATAAATTGCCAAAGGAAATAACTAAGTGTGATAATATAAATATATTTAAAAAAAAACATAAAAAATATGTGACTTAACTATTGAAGAAATTAGCAATTATCTGAGTCAATTGTGTCCAAGTGGTTCATGCACCGTGGAGCAACTCAACTCTAAAGGAGACTATAAATCCTACAAGATCGGGGTACCTGCACTGCATTTTGATACCTGTTATTCCCCGGAAGTCTGGCCTGTTAATGCTCGGATTAAGCCTTGGGTTCATCTCAGACGACAACCTACTGCTAAAACGCTTCGAAATCAGTCCTTTCGTCAGTACACCAACTCCAAATATACCAACCCCAAAGTCACCTATTAAGTCTGCATCAGTTAACATCTTGTACCAAAATGTACGAGGTCTAAAGACCAAGCTTAGCACATGGAGAAACCAGCTGTTACTCTTAGACCACCATTTGGTTGCGGTTACCGAGACATTTCTTGATACCTCAGTTGAAGATGCAGAGCTGACTGCCGGAGACTGGACTGTCCTACGCCGTGATAGGAATACCCCCTGTGGAGGCGTGATGCTTGCGGCTCGCGCCCCTCTTATCTTGCACAGACATTGTGAATATGAAACTGACTGTGTTGAAGACTTGTGGGCGAGTTTCCCCTGGCATGGTCGTACTGTGTATGTATGTGTAGTCTATCTAAAACCTACATCTAGCGATGAGGACTATATGCGATGGTTCTGTAAGGTAGAACAATTCGTTAACAATTTAAAGGGCCTTGTTATTATCTTAGGTGACTTAAATATAAATAGTGTTACTTTAAATATTAAAAACTATTATTGTTACTTTTTATCGTATTGCTGCCTGAGTGAGATGAATGACGTGGTGAATTTGCATGGAAGTATGCTTGATGTAGTGTTAATCCAGGAGAGCAGAAGTGTGCTTGAAACTTTAGTATCGGCTACTGATGGTATAGTTGTACCAGACACGTATCATCCTCCTCTGGATATTAACGTTAGAGTGGATACAGTTTATTCATCAGACTATATCGAACCTAGCAACATAGATCCTGCTAGGGATTGGAACTTTAGGAACTGCGATTACGAACAATTATGTTTTTTACTATCATCAATGACATGGAGTCAAGTTTTAGAATCAACTGATGTTGATACCGCTACTCATTCATTTTATAATATCATTTATAACATCCTTAACTCTTGTGTACCCAAAAAGCGGAGAAAAATCGGTGGTAGAAGGTATCCTATTTGGTTTACGAGTGATATTATTCGCGATTCGAAATTGAAAAATAAATTACACACAACTTGGAAGCGTACCCAGTCCGAAGGTGATTATAAACAATTTTCTGATCTAAGAACTTCTCTAAAAAATCGTATCTCCGATGCTTACCATGCCTATTTGCATCGAATTGAAAATAATATTAAGTTAAAGCCGCGTGACTTTTGGCAATATATTTCGTGTATGCGCTCCAAGGGGGGATTCGAGCCTAACGTAACATACAACGGAAATACTTACTCGGGAGTAAAGGCCGCCCAAGCCTTCGCTGATTTCTTTTCCAGTGTATTTCTGCCTGACATTCCACAGCTAGACATAGAACAAGCTAATTCCTCAGTAACATCAAATAATAGCCATCATATTAACCTAGTTCACCTTACTCCCCACGACATTTTACATGGTATTAATAAATTAAAAGTCAACAGTTCGTTTGGACCTGATAATCTTCCTCCTGGTCTGTTTAAGTCTGCTAGAAGTATCCTCGTCAAACCACTGTGCCACATCCTAAACCTACCCTTGCAAACTGGCGTATATCCTACTGAATGGAAGCTTTCTAGGGTTACCCCCATACCAAAAGGTTCCACCAAGTCCGTTGTCGAGGAATGCCGACCTATCGCAAATCTGTGTGCTCCTGCCAAAGTTTTTGAGGGTATTCTACACACACATTTGTATACCCAGGTCGAAAAATATTTATGCAGTGAGCAACATGGCTTTAGGTCCAAAAGGTCTGTTAATAGTAACCTCTTGACATTAGTCGACTTCATTTCTACCAAGTTGGATCGGGGGATTCAGGTAGATGTGGTATACTTCGACTTCCGGAAGGCGTTTGATAGGGTTAATAACGACATACTGCTGACCAAACTCTGTGCTATAGGTTTCGCTCCATCTCTCCTCAGCCTCCTCGCGAACTATCTACGCGACCGTCAGCAGTATGTCAAACTGGGAATTTATGAGTCTATGCCCTATCACACGCGTTCTGGTGTCAGTCAAGGCTCAATACTCGGTCCTTTATTATTTCTGCTCATGGTGAATGACCTTCCGAATAGTTTAGTTTTCGCTAAGTGTCTCCTTTACGCAGATGACATGAAACTGTATGCTGAAATTAAATCCGAGGATGACTGCATAGCCTTACAGCGTGACGTCGATGCAGTGTATAAGTGGACTGTCGACAACAAAATGGAGTTCAATCTTAGCAAGTGTCATGTTATGAGCTTCGGTCGAATGCGTCACCCGATCAAGTTTGACTATGATATAGGTCACAAAATCATAACTCAGTCAACTACTATCAAAGATTTGGGTGTCACTTTCGACCGAGCACTGACATTCCATGACCACATGAACTCGATTGCTAAGGAGTCCTTCCAAAGGCTGGGTTTCGTGCTAAGAAATTCTCGTGATTTTAAGAGTGGAAGTGTCATTCGTATTCTTTACAATTCATTAGTTCGTAGTAAATTAGAAACCAGTGCGTGTGTTTGGAACCCACACGAGACCACATACTCCATCATATTGGAAAAAGTACAGAAAACCTTCCTTAGGTATCTTTATAAGCGCACTTATGGATACTATCCATTTCTTTACCCCACAAATTTCCTGCTGGGATGCCTGAATTATAATTCCCTTAAAGTCAGAAGGGAGGTTGACCAGATTGCTACGTCATGTAAGGTTCTCCGCGGGATGATCGACGCCCCCGAACTTATTGGTGAACTGTGTCGACTCTTCGTTCCTGACAGGTACCTGCGTAGTAGGAAACACAAGCTGTTCGCTGTCCCCAACAGTCGAACAGTAGCTCGTGCGAAATCCCCCATACCTCGTTCGTTGACTGCACTCAATGCTCTCCTGGAGTCTAACCCTACGGTGGATGTGTTTGATGACGGATGGAACAAGCTATTGTTAGAGTGCATGATGTTCTGCGAGAAAGGATGAACGTTCATATTTTATTTTTAGTTTTTATATTATATTTTATGTGTATATTGCATTACCTGTGTCTGATTAGTGTAATTGGCATTGTATGCCGTTCTAATTATTGAATAAATAAATAAATAAATAAAAATTGTAAAGAACTAATTAGCTTATCCAACACACTAAGGTAAACATTTACACTAAGAAAATATATTTTTACTGTATCTCATTTTAAGTGAACTAATTTAAGTTTTTATGAGAAAAAAATTTTTTAATCCTCAATCGTTGAGCATGATCCCGTTTTGGTATTTAATTTTTATATTGACATATATTCATATAGATAGAAGGAGCTGGTGGCACAGCCGCCTTATTCATCAACATTTGTCAGCGTCGCACTAGTCGTCGAGTGCCGGATGTATTATGGATCAATTTCCTATGATTGAAACCAACGATCCTCATCGAGTTCGACGCTGAGACACTTCAGTGAATAACGCAGCAGTTGAGTTAAGAAACCCTAACCCTAGGCAGTAATTGGATGGGTGACCGCCCGAGTCGTGCCTCGTAGAGCACGCTAAGCCGCCCCAGCTGTCAATTTATCATCGTTGACAATCGTTACAGGTCAGTCGGAGGCCTAAAATAGTCTGACAACTGTTTTAACCCAGATCACAGATTTTCCTCATCAATGGGGTTGCGAAGGTCAGGTGGCAGTCGCTTCGTATAAAAATCAGGTGCTCAGCCACATCAGGTTGAATCAAGTGCCGACCTCAACAATGTGTGGGATGAGGCCAGAGAGATGATGATTCATATAGATCCCTCTTTCGCGAAGAATTTTCATCATTTATGCATACTTCCTAAGCATACATAACAAATAAATTCTCTATTCCGAGAGAAAATTTCTTTAAATTCCTATTGAAGACATTTTCAAATAAAATAGTCGTAAAACTACATTTAGTACGTCCCGCTCCCATGGGTCTTTCCCGGGACAATATGACGAGAATTGACTTCGGGATTCAAGACAACTTGCCTATTATCCGGGACAGACGATGGGATAAGTTCACAAGAGGAGCGTACATTAAACATCTAAGTACTAAACAAATCTTAGGACATTTTCCACAATTATTTGCTTACATTAAGAACTCCACACCCATGAATAAAAAAATATTCACTAATTAAAAGCTATCTTGAATACCCAGTAATCATTTTATTCTGTCTCTATCTCTCCGTATAGCGCGACACGAATAAAAGATATGCGCAGTCATCCCCACTATTCTCTGAGCGACCATAGCTCGTGACGGCACTTATGCTTAACTGATGATTAAGACCGTGGTCTGTAGTAATCAGTTTCTCTAAAAACTTCAATGTAGTAATATGTTACATCACAAGCTTCACGGTGAAGGAAAGCATTATGAGGAAACTTGCAACGTCTTGGAATATATAAATTCAAAAGACGAATGTATAGTGCCTGAGAACATCTCGAACCAAAGAGCATCTTATAAGATGAACTTATCTAACGATGTGGTGTGTAGGTACTGGCAATCAGAAGCCGAAACCATGAGTCACCTAATATGCAATTGCGACGCACTGGCCAGATGGCGAATGGACCTACTGGGTAAGGCGTATCCGAAACCAGAGAACTACAAGCTCTTCCCCATGGGCAAGATCTGCCGGCTTGTTCAGGGAGTATTTGAGGAGTCAGGTACGTAGAGCAAAAGGGCAAGGGCGGCACAAAAGATCCCAAGGTTCGACGTGCTTCCAGGCAACCGGACGCAATAATTCCACAAAAGATAAGATAAGATAGTGCCTGAGAGGATAAAAGACTCAGAACTGTGTCTTAATACTTAACCGATTCGTTGCAGATGACGCCCCTCGCGCATCATGGACATCTTCAACGTGTGGCGTATGGCACGCGAGCAGCGTCAATACATATTTGCTCCCCGCCAGTGGCAGAAGTTGTCAAAAAAGGCGTGGCCTATACCACATTACGTTTATTGTTGAATATATTCTTATAGTTAATATCTCTCGCCCGTCCCTTGGCCCTTTGCACATAAAACTAGAGTCAGTCCTCACACAAGCTGCGCTTTGTGACATCCACAATGGCCAGCTGTTGGTAATATTAGCTCCTGCAGCTTACGCTATTATGTTCCGAGCTGAAAAGAAAATTCTTCCTCAAATCGTAAGGAAACGCTTCGAGATGGATTTCAAAAACGTATTACGGATCTTTGCGCTTTTAAATAGCACGTCATAAAGTGTTATAGTGGTCACCATTGCAAATACACCTTTTTTTATTACTCAGGTAAAAAAATATATATCGGGATGTCGAATTTAATATTACAGAAGATCACAACCGTGGTGCAATCCAATCGAAGGTGCGTTATGTGACTTGTGTTTCTGCAAATTGATTCCATTCTATATAGGTCTAGTTAGGCGTTAGCGACGACAATAGGCGCTTTCACATTGTACGATAACGGTAACGACACGATATCGTAGTACTAGTAGTCTGATACAATTACTATTGAACGCTTTCACTGTGTCGTTGTAGTCAAGTATCGGCTGACGATATCGTGACAGTGAGAAAGCGCACATTGAAAAATATCTTTATTTTTTAATACTTCTTACAAAGTATTCAAACCGTCTGAAGAACACAAAGTAAATTACATGTTGATTTTGCTGAGAAGAACCAGGCTAGAAAATTAGCAATAACTCTTATTTAAATATGTTTACAATTTGAATTGGTTACACAGGCTTCCATTCTATGTGGCTAAGGTAACTAACTCTTCTTGCAGTAGATACTGAATAAACCATAAGGTTATTTATAAATGTTTTCTTGGGTAGTTGTAACCAATTCCAATAAAATAAATAACTTTCTATAACTATATCATACATAAATAAATATGCTCACGCCATCCCAGAAGGGTCGAACGTGACAGAGGGTGAGTCCATCGCCGTCTCAGGCACTATACATACGTCTTTGAATTACTTCTCAGACATATGCAGGTTCCTTACGATGTTTTCCTTCACCGTAAAGCTCGTGGTGTGAAATAACTGCACTTAAGTTTTTTAGAAAAACTCATTTGTACAGGCTCCGCTGGGATTCGAACTTGCGTCGCTTGCAAATGACAGTCAAGAATAATTCAATGTTTTAATTTTTTTTTTACATGGCCAGCCATGAGTAGGTCTGAACCTTCTTGTCTCTCACAATAAATTAGACAGATACCAATATATCAACTTCTCCTAAAGCATTCCTTAGAGGCTTCAAACTTCACAAAACACCCAAAGAAATATGTCCGAAAAACTGCGTGTAGCAGTTCCATATCGCCTAACTCACTAATTAGCTAACTACTCAATCCGCGCTTCGGAAGATTGATGAGTTTTGTTCCTAGGTTAGTTAGGGCTAGATTGGCTTTTTATCTGATAAATAATAGTTTAGTTAGTCTGCGTAATGAGGGTAAGCCCTTGATAAAGTAACCATATTACATTAAGATTATTTGCTTACATTTCTTGGCTATTATGGTTGCTTCATAAATTCACCCGATTTTTTGAGCTACTTCCAAAAAGGAGTAGGTTCTCAATTCGACTGTATTTTAAATGTTCGTCAAAGTAAAAGTCGAAAATATTTTTAATTGATTAGACTTTTTACAAAGTACTTTCAAATCGTCAGAATGACATACTTATACAGGATTATACATGCTACAGCCAGGTTCGGAAGGTTGATTTTACTGAGAAGAACCTGGCAAGAAACTAAGTAATTACTCATTTCAAAAATATTATAAAATTTTAAGAATACAAAATAAATCACTTAGGCTAACATAAGCTAACTCGACAATTATATATGCTCACGCCTGTTATCCTATCACGCTGCACCGACATAGCGTACTTAAAAAAACAAGGAAGAATTAGTGCGTATATTAGGGATTCATAAACCCAGAAAATAGGATTTTGTCGTTCGTGTAGGCATTAACATACAACGACCTCATATTAAGAAGAATTTATATTTAATTAACAGCGAATATTAATATTAACCAATACAACGGAGAACCTTAACCTTAAAGAGTTAATATCTTGTAAATTTCGTTATTTACAAGATATTAACTCCATCTATCGGCACAGCAACATATTAAAACTTTAAACAAACATTTTGTACGATTATTTTTACTTGAAGCTCGCAATAAAATCAGTTTCATAACAATAATAAATAAACAAACAATTAACAATTCCAATAATATCCACAAATGCGGAGTTCATTAGCAATAAATCTACGTATCTGGTTCGACTCCCGGGGCAGTTAGATTCCCATTCTCTCCGTCAATAGCTATTCAACAGATCCCGCCGGGAATTGTTCGTAGGGATGGAAACGCCCGGATGATTATTAGATAGTAATATTATAACTATGCTGTAATTGCTATAAAAGACCATGTTTTCAGAGAGATCAGTTGTGTTTATTAAAATTTAATTTATAATCTATATATTTGAATTTTATATGCTGACGCCATCCCAGAAGGGTCTCGAAGGGGTAAGCCCTCTGCTAACAAGAACAACATCCAAATTTCACCGAATCTGATTAAATGCCAATGCTCTCTCTCTCAGGCACAATACATATGTTTTTAATGACTTTTCAGACATATGAATAAATAAATAAATAAATGGAGGTTTCCTAACGATGTTTTCCTTCACCGTAAAGCACGTGGTGTGTAATCACTACACATTAGTTTTTACAAAAACTCATTTCGTACAGGCCCCGCTGGGATACGAACTTACGTCGTTTGCATAGCAGGCGACTGCTCAAACAAGGCCCAAAGCCTCCAAGGCTTTATAATAGGCAAGTTTAATAATATAGGGAGTAGAAACAGCAACCTCTTACAGTATAAACATAACCTTATTACAAGCAGTATGGTAACTAAGAATAAATCGTTCGTAACGGCAAACTCACACAGACGCGCGGATCCACGAGATCCTAAGCACCATTGTAGGCCTAGAAAAAGTAAAATTCTCTCGCGCTAGTCTGAATAGGAGCGATACACAATGACATTAATCAGTCACGTGACTAAAGTCAAAGCAAAGCGTGAGGATAGTGTTAGTTTGTCTAGATCCCCTGGTACTGCTGCATTTAAGGGGTGTCCTGTCATATATCGACTATAAGTACGTCATTTACGCGCTTTACCGACTTTTTGCAAAACAATAAATTCAAAATTACTTTGATAGTCAATTTTTATAACACTATTTTTACACACAATTCGATTGTAAATCGAATTGTTAAGTTATAAAAATTGATTGAATTTGATTGAGAGATTAGACAAAGTTCTAACATATGTTTACAATTTGAAATGGTTACAGTATATCTCAAGATCATACGGACACAGTTCCAATTTTCAATTGTCAAAATAAATACAAAAGTACCGAAAATATTTGTGAGCACTTCAAGAGTGAAAACCCTTGCGCGAAGCAGGAACAAGCGTTCTCATTTCAAAAATTAGACTTATTTACCATACTGCTTAAGTATATACTGTGCCTACTACCCCTTCCAGAAGATAATACAAGGGCATTATGTATTTTCTTCGCTAGAAGCTTCACAAACAGTGTATATAGGCACGCTACCTGTTATTCTTGTCACCTTGTAGTTGTTATAACAGCTTACACAAGATTGCCTTCAACCCCAGGATAGTCAACAACGGAAAGGATACATAACTGCCTCGTTGGTCTAGGGGTTAGTAACGTCGCCTGCCGATCACGAGGTCCTAAGTTCGATTCAACAATAGATATTGGATTTTTCTGTAAATAAATTCACAATAAATGCCCGGAGTTTGGAAGTTGGCGGTGTTTCCACCCCCGTGCCTCGGGGCGCACGTTGCACCGTTGGTCCTCCGCCTGATCTCTCTCCGGTCGCGTCGGATTGCCTCCCATCGGACTATGAGAGTGAGGGAATAAAGAGTGCACCTGTGTTTGCACACACATGTGCAGTATAATTTTTCCTGGTCAGATGGTTAATCTCAAAGGGAATTCCATTGAGATTAGCCACCGTGACCGAAATTCGGTTAAGAGATCATTTCGTTAACAAAGAAAAATTATCCACGAAACGTATTCGAATTCACAAGTTTATCAGGTGATTACAATTTTTATTTTCACTTTTGGATTTAAGATACTTAACGTATAATAAAAAGAACATTAAATTACATTATTATATAGCTTTTTCGAACACTTATTTTTGCAAATTATTTATTTATTTATGGTTCTTCAACATTGAATACATTTACATTACTGAAGTATATTGAATTTTATTTAACTTGTATATATAATCTAATAACTAAAAACCTTAAAAATATATAATCATATAACTAAAATATATTATTAAAAGAAGTCCCTGTAGGCAAAGTACCGAAGATACTGGCAGCATTGCATTTACATTACTTATAATAGCACTTTTAGATTGTTAATAAAATGTTTCAACAATTACAGAAGAACACTGCATACACCATTACAAACTACCCTGTCAGTCTAAAACAATATAGCGACTAAGATCATTAACACTTAATATTTTAAAGATTATATTAACGATTTACAGAATATTACAAAATTAAACCAAATGTAGACATTTTTTTTTCTTAACGTCGTGAATCCGTTATGGATACACCAACCGCCGCGGGGGCAGCGGAAGGGTTATGTCGGACTCACACCGACTAAACTCCACGGTGTTCCTCCAAGTCGCTAAGTGGGGGGTGCACGTGATACGTCTTCACATGCTTCGCCGTGACCCCCCCAAACCAAATGTGGACCTACGTGATGTTTAACAGAAATATATTCTAACAAAAAAGATTTCTTATTTATCTAAAATTTAATTAATTACATATTCAATTATATTTACAAAATTGCTATCAAAAATGTTGAAATATATGCAATCTAAAAATATTGTAAAAAAAAAACAATCATTAATATTTATTTATGCAGCAAAAATAACGTAATTGATGAATTTCCCTCAAATGTTCCCAGTTGATGAACTGTAACCTTTAATTTGTCAACACGTTTAAATTAATTCCGTTGGTCTCTTTGCATTGTTGGAAAATGTATTTCCCGGAATATTCCTGTGGTATATTGGTGAATAGATACAGAATGACGTTTTGAACTCTATTGATCGAGAAATATTTCTAGCTTCGGAAATGCCATAATATTATACATACCAATGTGCAAATGGGGATTGAAAGATTGAAGTTGCGGGCGTAAGCTGGTAACAAGCTAAAGAAAAAAGATTTGTGTTTATCCGTGTAATGAGTAAACTTAAGAACTCCGTATTAAGAACTTCTTAGCTTTGACGTTTAATATTACTGTGCCAAAATGAAACGTCAGAGCTCAGAAGTTCTTAATATGCTCTGGTTAAACTGTAGATGGTGGGCCCTGCACCGATTTAAAAATTCTCCCGGTGTCCCCCCATATTTTGCCGGGGCACATCCCCGGGGCAGCTGTGACGCCGCCCCTGGAGACCTCGCTGTGCAAGGCAGCGCGAGCCACATCGCGCTGCCACCTTCCCGGGCCCGCGTCGGTGGTCAAAGCTCCCACCCCGACCACCGCCAGCAGGCCCTCCGGCCCCCTTTTTGTCGCCTCTTACGACAGGCAGGGGATACCATAGCCATATTCTTAGACCCTGGCTATTGGGTGGACAACAATGTTACCTAAGGTAACGGCACCTATGTTGGACGCGGACCAGTAATGGACATTTTTTGTTTTTTCTACCAAAATTAAGCAAACGCGCAGTATATTTTTTCAAATGTCAATACCGATCAGTTGTGCCAGTAGTTTAGCTGTCTTAACAACTGTTTTTGACTACTGACACCCATTTTGATTGCGGCCATAACGGTTGTAAGTTTCGCGGTGTCATTTGGTGTCGGGAATCGTAATTTTTTACTAGAATCGCGATATAGGTACACTTATCACCTCATTCTGTGTCTGGTGTATCGTCGTTGTTGTTTTGTTATTATATAAATTGTTATTATTTAATGATTTATCAATAGAAATGCATCAATTTTATAATATAATCCATACTAAAAATTATAATTTTAGCCCTAAAACCCAATACTGGATTTATACTGTCCATTACTGGTGTCTAAGTAGGAGTGTTGTTTATTTATATTATTTCATTGTACCAAGTACTAAACTGAAATTAAACATTAGATACTGATTGAGAAAAGAGCTTTTAATTAACCTTCAAATCCCTAAGAATGTTTGTCCAAAAATAAAAAAAATACAGAGCAAATATGAAAAAAAAATCGCTTATACTGTCCATGACTGGTGACTTTACCTTATATTGTTTATCCTACTATAACATTTAATTATGGATCCTAGAGAATTCAGCAATCTTTATAAAATTATAAAAACAATTATTTATGAAATAGATAAAGGAAAATAAGTAGGTACTTAACCAAAGCAGTGCGAGATGGGATACTTCTTGCCGCATTTACACGAGGGTAGAAAAAATATCCTTTCGAGGGTAGGAACCATAAAATTTGAACGCGGCATAAATCTTGTAATGCAGACACTTTTGGTGAATGAAGCCGGAAGCCTGGTGTGAGAATTGATTGAGTTTAGTCAGAGTATTCGATAAACTCCAAGATTTTATGCAGCCTCTGTGGTCGTGTGGATGCCTGCAGCGGAAAGTTCAAGGTTCAATCAGTATCAATGTCTTGCAGAACAAGTAACAAAAATAAAACTATTTAAACCCATTATAATTTTAAATAACTAAGGAGGAGCTCGTGGCACAGTTGCTATTGCGCAAATCATTCGATCAGCGAAGTTAAGCAACCCTCAGCCTAGCCAGTAATTGGATGGGTGACCGCCCGACTTCCCTCCGTGCCTGGGAGAGCACGTTAAGCAATCGTTACAGGTCAGTCGGAGGCCTAAAATAGTCTGACAACTGGTTTAACCCAGATCACAGATTTTCCTCGTTAAAGGGGTTGCTAAGGTCGGATGGCAGTCGCTTCGTATAAAATATCAGGTGATCAGCCACATCGGGTTGAATCAAGTGCCGACCCTAACAATGTATGGGATAAGGCCAGGGACGATGATATAATTTTAAATAACTTATCATTTATAAATTCTATTTAAGAATTTTTTATGATTACTATTTTGCAAATCTTCACTCTGAAAGAAAATATAGGATTTTTTTATTTTTTACTTCATTTATATATTACAAGGGGAAGTCACGCGGTTTCACCCGCGTAGGTAGCGCTCCCGTGGGAGCACGGGGATAAGATATAGCTTATATTAATCAGTGATAATGTAGCATTCAAATGGTGAAACATTTTATACATTCTTTTAATGATTAAAATGAAATTTATACCTTCATACAAATGTTTCCTCTTTATAATATTGGTGTAGGCCTTATGTCAAGTTGGAACATAATCATGTTTGGTGAAAAATAGGTGCTGTGCCACCTATGCTTACCCCTTTCATCATTTAAATTTACGCCCGGGATATTAAAAAATCACGATAAAAAGAACTTTCAAATTCAGTTTTTAGTACTGCCAGCGTGAAAAGTTATTTCATAAACGAAATAAATTCATCTAGGCTCCGTCGTACGGTCGAGAGCTCGTAAAAGTTTACTGCCCAGTTTTTCTAAGATACGCGATACATAAAACTGGGTATCTTTTAAACTAAATACACTAGCGTCCGGTTATAAACCGGGGAAACGGCGAATTGACCGGTTTTTGTGACGGTTGCCTGGTAACATTTACGGCTTGTCTGACATTTCGGTGGTTCTTTAAGGACTGCTAAAATGGGAATGTATACGTTAAGGTGGGTTCTTTATAGTGAAGAGCATTGCTTAACTTGCCGAGTAACTTAACTGCGGTAACTTTAGCTTTTCATTTAAGGAATTGAGGATTGGGTGATGACGGTGCAAAACGAATAGATACTGCACAAATAATTACTTTTTAAGGCAATCATTAAACAACAACTTTGTGAAAAATCATATAATAGTGTATCTGAGTATATTGATGATAGCCAAGTATGGCAATGAGTTGGTCACTCTTACATTAAATTGTACTAAAACAACCCTATGTATAAAGAAGGGCCACATGGAAAATAACAAGCCGGGCATTTTGTTTCGCAGTTTCTTCTCCTGACAGACTTACATTTGTAAACGGTAGTATATTAACATAAGTTATCGTAAGACAAATGACGTTCAATGAGTGTTCCAAGTGTCCCTTATGGTGAATAATTTTATTGAATTTTGAACTTCGTTCATTGTTCATTCATCTCTCGATTCCATGAACAAGCTGCCTCACTTTTTTCCTCCTATAAATATACATGTTCGCGTTTGTTCTATTAATTTAATTTAAGTCTCGCTATGTGCACATGCGTAAAATTGTTAGCATGTCCAAATGACGAAATAATAACGGACATTATTTTGAGTTCAACCAACTGGACACGTTGTCTTCTGTGTCCTCTTGAATTGTCGAATAACCCCTAATTTCCAACTCTATCTCTCATCTCCCTCATATTATTGGCAACCACATTGACCGCAGCACATCGCGTCAAGAAAGGAATTTTTGAAAAATTCTGATAATCATAACTTTTTGTCGGTTTGCTCCATCTCTGAAACGGCTGGACCGATTTTAACGGGACTTTTACCGGCAAGTGGCTGATATTTCAAGGAGTAACTTAAGCTAACTTTTACTTATAAAAAATATAAGGGTACCGCGAAATGAAGCATGAATCGACGCGGGTGAAACCGCGGGCCACGGCAAAATAAAAACTTCATAGCTTTAACGTTTCAATTAAGTATTATAAAATGATACCATAGTTGGCCCCACATCTTGTTACCAGGTGAAGGTAAGAACATCTTATATTTTGTTTTAATTAGCCACATTCTGCTCCTCCGGTGTTGGCAACGTAAAAAATTGACCTAATTAAACTGTCTAATTGAATCCGCCTGTATTTCATATTTATGCAAGCTTACTGTCTGAGGCAAAGTGGAAATGTTCTTAAAATTTTATTCATTAGTTTTCTTTGAAACGTCTCATTTGTCTGCAATTTTTAAAGAATAAACCTAGGTTTTTATATTACTGTAACACTAGTGGACCTGCCCGACTTGCATGGGTTTTCTGCAAGTGTTTAAGAAAAGTCCCTCTTGCAAGAATGTATAGTTATAATGCATAGCACCTAAAAATAGATAGATAGATCACACCTTTCATTTTGCGGACCTAGAGGAGTATCCCCCGGGATAATGCCAAGAAAGCCTGCAGTATTGCCATATTTCTAATATGGCAATACTTGTGGTAGACAAGACACTGATGCCCTCCTCAGATGGGATCAGGGGCCCGACCATGAGCTCTAATTGCAATGTTAGTTCTGCTGTGTGACAGTGACAGATGTATACACGTCATATACATCTGTTTCATATTATGAGTAAAACTATCATTGCAATAATAGGTTATGGTAAGAAACTGCATGAGTGTGTAGATAATCCTTCACAAACAAACTCAATCTAGATTTTTTGCCCGACTCGAGAGTTGAGCGTCTGCTATTATTTTGCCTTTGTTATCAGCGATTGAAACTATGCATGAAAATCAGTTCAATTAAAAATATCTTATTTGATTATACTTCTGAAAATGTAGTTTGAAATAATCG
Source organism: Watsonalla binaria (assembly GCA_929442735.1). NCBI lineage: Eukaryota > Metazoa > Arthropoda > Insecta > Lepidoptera > Drepanidae > Watsonalla > Watsonalla binaria. The sequence continues at coordinate 693,218 of OV838930.1, forward strand.
AACCGGTGAACGTCAGTCTCGAACCAAGATACTCTAGATTCGATATCGCCCCATAAGCTGGCAGGCTCACGTCTGAGCTACCGTATCTTGATAGAGAGCCTAGTGCGAATTTTTCACTGCCGCCGTCACATGTCATCGCATCGACGTAAACGCAGATTTGTATTGGAACGAAACAGCTCCGTCTGTCGGCCTAAAGATGACACAATTGTGAGGCCATATAAATCTTCGTTTACGTCGAACAATTATGTGTGACGGCGATTTTAAGAATACTCGCACTAGGCACTCTGATGTCGGCGAAATTGACTGTCATATTGTAATGATACTTTATGAGTTTTTCATTGCCTGAAAACATGATCAAAGCGATATTTTCCAAAGATGAAACCTAGCTATCAATTTACTGTCCCCGAAACGTTTCCGAGATTCAGACACACGATTGCACAGGATTAAACATGCCGCCAGGTTCGGAAGGTTGCTTATACCTTTTAGGCAGTCAAAACACTACAGTATACAAAGCTCATTAATTACCACTCAAACCACGTGTGCACGACTCTCTACTAATAAACACCAATATTAATAATGTATGAAGCTGCACCTTTTAGGTACAAGCTCTAATCCACTGACAGCAACGTTAATCCGACCTGTCTCATGCCTCCAGCGCCATTTTAGCTGCATACCACAACTTGACCGAACTGACGACGGCAATAATACCCCATCGCCACATGCAAATTCCGACCTACCCTTTTTATATATAAAGGCCATATTCGTTTTAATACATAATCCTAATGTAGATGGAATTTATTTGACGGTATGAATATTCAGGGTGGCTTGGACCCTACTAGCTTAGGAATTCGCTCAGAGGGAGCTATGCTTTTGAATTTATAATACGGCTTTTCTAAAGGCACGGCGAATATGATTTGGGGATAATGTGCGCTTCTAATATTCAACTTGCTAGTATAGTTCAATATTTTAGCAAATAAAGCTTCAAAGTCAAAGTCAAAGTCAAAAGTATCTTTATTCGATTAGACTTATTACAAAGTACTTTCAAATTATCAGAATGACATAATTATACAGGATTATACAGCTACCGCCAGGTTCGGAAGGTTGCTTTTACTGAGAAAAACCTGGCAAGAAACTCAGTAATTACTCTTTTAAAAATATTATACAAATTAAAGAATATAAAATAAATAATTTAAAAAACGTAAGCTCATGGACAATGTTCCAATATACAAATGTCGATAAAAATTAACTTAACTAAAAATCTAGTACATCTACTTATAACTAAATGCGTAGCTTTAGATGACCAGCTCCCACAAGCAGCACCTGTTCACAATTATGACGTGAATGCCAGCCATTGACCTCCTAAACCATCATAGACGGAAGTGGACAACCCGTCATCCAGACGCCGCCGCAAGCAAAGCCATTTTAGTGAGCTTTAAGGCATTTTAGTCATCTTCAAGAGATACATATATATATAGATTAATACAATCAAAGTGTCTGTTTGTCATATCAAATAAACAGCTTGTCACTAAAATGCACTTTGAATTACGGCAATCACATAAAAAAAAACAATATAGTTTTTGGTCTGTTTGTATGGTTGAATTGTTTTATATCGAGACTTTCACGGGCAGATAGCTAATATCATTAGGACGAAGTTAGTCAAAATGTATTTAAAAAAAGAGGTTCTCGCAGGCCACCCATTCAATTCAGTTAACGCGGGTGAAACTGCGGGGTAGTTTCATAATAATATTAACTACCTAGTTGGTCTAGTGGTCGCAAGACACGAGGTTCGATCCCCAAATCGTGCAAAATTTTATTGGGGCGCCTGGATTATTGCTGGGTTAATTCAACAACCTCCCTATATATCATGGGACTTAAACATAACTAATAAGTAAGCCTCTGCCTTCCTCAGAGCATATATGATGTATGTATCGTAACATAACACGTGTTGCCTAATTCTCACACGTCCTGTATAATGTCAACTCAATATACAGGGTGGAATATCTCAAATATCTGTGAACAGCGGTCGAAGCCTCCCAACAGGGAATTCAGTTGTGGTGTTGTGGCTTTTATTGGTATTAGCTGTTTGTTATGGAGCATGCACGAATATATTGACTAAATTAACGTGCTTATATCCTAACTAGCGGACGACACGCGGTTTCACCCGCATAGTTCCTCTTCCCGTCGGAGTACGGGCACAAAATATAGCCTATGTTACTGCTAATAGTGTAGCTATCGATTGCTTAAAGAATTTTGAAAATTTGATCAGTAATTTCGGAACGTATTCATTGCAAACAAACAAAAAAATATAATATAAAAAAATTCTAGCAACCGACCCTCGGTTTAGTTCGGGTTACGTTCTTCATGAAATTACAAAGATTACAAAACGTAACTAGCCGTGGCGGCCGAGGGTTCGAGCAGTCGCCTGCTGCACAAGCGACTCAAATTCGAATCCCAGCTTGTAACAATGAGTTTTTCTAAAAACTTATGTGATTCATCACGTGACTCCTATATATATCTAAGTTACTCAAAGACGTATGTATAGTGTTTGAGATGGCGATAGACTCACCATCTGTGAAATTATTACATAATCGTCAGTGAAACGTGGGCCTTGTTATATATTGTGTTTGGAACTACTTCAGTTTATATTATTTAAACATTATGGAATAATTCTGAGATGCTGGCAACACTTAAACATTTAAAAGGAATTATATTATTATCTATCCGTCATTTTATTCACAGCTGCTACATCGCACCATCTTGACGGTTCGCTCGGCCATTATATAAATGTACTACACACAGACACTCCAATTTAAACTGTATATTATTTGAGTAAAATTAATATCTGCCTCGTTGGTCTAGCGGTCGCTAACGTTACTCAGGATCACGAAGTTCTGGGTCCAATTCAGCCGGGCAAAGTGTTATTGGGTTTTACATCTGCAACTTCCCAGTAGAAGGCCCGAGTCTGGATAAGTGCCTGGTTATTGGCAATAAACTGGCGTAATGTTAGTGGACTATAAGTACACCTTTTAAGAATTCAGGTGTGAGCATTTTATGTATGTAACATAAAATTATTTTGTTTAACTCAAAAAAAAAAAAAAAAATTATTAGCCTGTCGTGTCCCACTGCTGGGCAAAGGCCTCCCTTCCACTTTTCCAACTTTCTCTGTCCTCAGCAGTCTTCTCCCAGTCGCCCCTGAGAGCATCAAGCTCATCCCGCCATCTCCTACGAGGCCTGCCGCGTTGTCGTTTCCTGCCATTTGGGGATTACTTAATGTTAATTTTTCTCTGTTAGTTCTTCTAACACTAATTACTTAATGTGAATTTTACACATTTCGTCAGCTTTATTTAGGACCTATGCACGCAGGGAGCGAGCCATGCTGCTAGTGGGAAATTACAGAGGTATAATCCAATAACACTGCCAGGCCAGGGATTCGAACCAAGAACCTCGTGTTCAGCAGTTTCACTTGCGACCACGAAACCAGAGAAATATGTCGTATTGGTAACTTTAGATGCTCAAAAATATGCATCCATCAGCAATACTTAACCTAATAAAGGTAAATTTATAAACAGAAAACAGAAATTAGAATTTTATCTGCGGGAATAGTTTCCAGCAAGCTCGCTAGAACGCTAAGCTGATTCTCTGACCGTAAGAACCAGCTCGATGGTCACCAGGCGTTTTGATAGCTCTGTTTGAAATTATTGATATTTCAATTTGACATTCGGTCTGTCCGTGAGTATCATTTCTTTCCGCACCACAGATAAAGCTTACTCTTTCCACGTATTATATCAATGATTGCCATGAAGCGAGGCTGTGAGCACAGGAGGCATTGTAATCGCTTTTTGGGATCCTCACTCCGAGATTCCTGATATATTTCTTTGTTATTTCCCAAGTTTGTTCGATCTTTACGATTCAATGGGTTTTACGCATCGGAGATGAAAATATATAGCTTCGTTGACCTAGTGGTCGCAATTGCTAGGTCCCTGGTTCGATACCAGGACGGGCAAAGGGGTTGTTGGGTTGTTCTATCTGTAGACCGGAGTCTGGATCAGTGCAATGGCAATAAGCTCACCCCCTATTAATGGGACTTAAACATACCTGGCGTAATGTGGGTGTACTTTAAGTACACTTCCTACCCATTCCTTCAAGGAATACAGGAGTAAGCATACTGTGTTAGATAAAGAATAATCTTTGAAAATTAAAATTAAATTATCTCGGACATATGTAGGTTTCATCACGATGTATCTATCACTGCACATAAGTATTTTAGAAAATCTCATTGCTTCTGGCCCCGTTGGGATTCGAACTTGCGCCGCTTTCGTAGCAGGTGACTGTTCAAACCCCACGGCCATCACGACTCTCTATTGTCTAATACAATGTTAATTAAGTCTGACACCTCATTGGGGAGCGTCATAGACCAGTGTCGAGTAATAAAGCCCTTTCATTACCAATTACACCCTTGAAACACCAAAAAGAAAGATAACAGATGGTCCGCTTCCTAAATTGGTCGATAATTGCCGCGGATACACACACAGATACACGAGAATGAGGATTTTTAGTCAATGCGGTCTAATGCCAGTATTATAGTATACATTGGGTGTGTTTTCTAAATGTTAAGCGCAATTATGTCACACCTCGAGCTAGACGGTGAAACCTACAAGTTTGTAAAGTTTTTCCTGTCTAAGATCACCATCTATCACGTTGGCATTTAATCATCATCATCACCCTGGCCTTATCCCATACATTGTTGGGGTCGGCACTTGATTCAACCCGATGTGGCTGATCACCTAACTTGTATACGAAGCGAATGCCATCTGACCTTCGCAACCCCTTTAACGAGGAAAATCTGTGATCTGGGTTAAACCAGTTGTCAGATTATTTTAGGCCTCCGACTGACTTGTAACGATTGCCAAAGATGATAAATTGGCAACCGGGACCAACGGCTTAACGTGCTCTCCGAGGCACGGAGGGAACTCGGGCGGTCACCCATCCAATTACTGGCTAGGGTTAGGGTTGCTTAACTTCGCTGATCGAATGATATGCGCAATAGCAACTGTGCCACGAGCTCCTCATTTAATCATCTGTGGTGAAATGTGAGTGTGGTAATATCTGCCTACTCCTCCGTGGACCATTTTCAATGATCTTTTTTATACCATTCGTAATTATTTTGTGTGTGAATTGAAGAGAGCTCGTGAGTAGTAGTACTTATCTAAACGAATGGCTGGCATTCACGTCATACTTGTGAACAGGTGCTGCTTGTGGGGGCTGGTCATCTCAAGCTACGCATTTAGTTATAAGTAGAGGTACTCGATTTCTAGTTATGTTAACTTTTATCGACATTTGTGCATTGGAACATTGTCCATGAGATCACGCGTTCTTTTTTTTTTAAATTATTTATTTTGTAATCTTGAAATTGTATAATATTTTTGAAAAGAGTAATTACTGAGTTTCTTGCCAGGTTCTTCTCAGTAAAAGCAACCTTCCGAACCTGGCGGTAGCATGTATAATCATGTATAATTATGTCATTCTGACGATTTGAAAGTACTTTGTAAAAAGTCTAATCGAATAAAGATACTTTTGACTTTGACTTTTTGAGTTTCCCGATTTTTTTCAACATTAAAAAAAGTACTTAAAGCATACTTTATTAGGATCGTTATGGATGATATTCCTTATAGTAGTGCTCGAGCGTCTGTGACCGCACAGTTTTGGAAGCTGACTTTCCCTATGTTTATTTTGTGCTCGAGGGAAGACACTAAAGATATCGCCTCTAAGCAAACCCTTACCAAGACCCTACTAAATTCCCTGGAGTAGGCACTCGGGAATAAGGACATGCAAAGGGCGGGTTACGTACTTATTTTATTGTAATTTAATTATAGGTTTTATTAATTAAACCATAAGGTTCCCTCTTGTGTGCTCTTAAAATGTAATCCTAATTAACGAAGGCGTTATCGAGGCCATGTACAAAGGATTGTTAAGTATAAGTATGAGTGAAATATAAGTAATCTAATTCTAGACAAATTAGACCGTTGAACCTCAGCTGCTTTGGATGGTAATGCTGCCTGCCTACTTTTCCATTATCATTATGGGTTCATGTTAAAAAACAACACGCAAAATCTTAAAAAGAGCCGTGGTGGCCTCGGGGGGGGACCTGTACCAATGAGTTTTTCTAAAAAACTTATGTACAGTGATTTCACACCACGTGCTTTACGGTGAAGGAAAACATCGTGAGGATACCTGCATATTTCTGAGAAGTAATTCAAACACGTATGTATAGTGCCTGAGACGGCGATAGACTCACCATCTGTCACGTTGGCACTTAATCAAATTTGGTGAAAAGTGGGTATTGTGATAACAACACCTCTGCCTACCCCTTCGGGGAATACAGGCGTGAGCATATGTAAAATCTTATTTCAACAAAATTGGTTCAGTACAAACGAAAAACAAATAATAATTACATAAGGTGGTAAGCGGAGGTGCTGTAACGAGAACACCCACATTTCACCGAAGATGCTTGTGCCTAAGTGAGGGGTGGTGAGTCCATCGCTGTTTTAGGCACTGTACACAGGCACGTCCTTGAGTTACTTCGCAGATATATGCAGGTATTTTTCCTTCACCTTCATTGGTGCAGGCCGCTGGGATTCGAACTTGCTCAAGCCCCAAGGCCACCACTCTTTCAGTACGAACGTCTTTGACCTATTCTCAGATTACAGCAAGTTTCCTCACAATGTTTTCCTGAATTTCATAGAAGGATTTTTTTCGAGAATCCATATATTTATACAATTTTTTTTCTAAAATAGGTAATAGTTGCATGGGATACTCCTTCGAACATCAGCTATCTGCCAGTAAAAGTCCCGCTAAAATCCAGTTCAGCCGTTTCAGAGATTAATCAGAACAAATAGACAGACAGACAAAGATATATTTTTTTACTAGCTGTGTTGTCTGTTTGTTCCGGGTAATCACCAAAACGGCTGGACCGATTTTAACGGGACTTTCACTGGCAGATGACTAATCATACAAAGAGTATCAATATGCAGGTGAAACTGGGGCCACTGGTAGTATTAAATAATATTTGGAGCAACAGATTGCGCGCACAATTCGATATTTTGAAGACGCCATTCCTCGAGCGAGAATTGTGGATATAACCGGATATTTGGTTCTGATGTACATTATGCGGAGAGTAGTACGAAGCTAGAATCACACTTAAACACCTTGAAGTGTGTGTACGTGTGTGAATAGTAAGAATAACTAGACAAAAAATATCATTAATATCAAAAAAAAAAAATCAATAACATATTTCAAGCCGATTATTAAGTCGTTGGTCCTCCGCCTGATCTCTATCCGGTCGTGTCGGATTGCCTCCCATCCCACTATGAGAGTGAGGGAATAAAGAGTGCACCTGTGTTTGCGCACACACTAGTGCACTATAATATAACCTAAGCAGATGGCTAATCACCGTTAATATTAGCCACAGTGACCGAAATTTTATTTGGAGATCACCATGCATTACAGGTAGAAACAATTCGCACACCATGTACAATATCAAAGCACTTCCACATACACATACGCGCGGCAATACCTCTCGCGTACTTCCTCGCCATAGTTAGTACTCTTCCGTCGGAGCGTACGTAAACCCATCGGGTCTGTGTGAGTGTAGGTACTGGAGCGCGTTAGCTATGATCTCTTCTACCGAATTTCGCTTACGGCGGCTAATAGTGCACAGGACATATTATGTTTCACAAGTGTGTGCGTATAGATAGGTGCACTCTTCGCCTCACTCTCATAGTCCGATGAGAGAGAGATCAGGCGGAGGACCAACGGCTTAATATGCTCTCCGAGGCACGGGGGTGTGAACACCGCCAACTTCAAAACTCCGGGCATTATTGTGCATTTCTTGACAGAAAACCCCAATGACTCGACCCGGGACCTCGTGATCGGTAGGCAAATGTACTAAGGATTTTTTTTTTGTTGACGAGGGGGAAACCTTCAAAAGGTCCCCGATCGCCCTGGGAGAGGCAGATAGGGGTATGTGGGATTCTTACCGCACTAAAACCCCCCCGGTGGCCATCCTCAGTGCTCAGGGCGGACTCCGGGTACTCTGATAGAACGCACGGGTGTCCCCCGACACGTTTCCGGGGCACATCCCCAGGGCAGCTGTGATGCCGCCCCTGAAGACCTCGCTGTGCAAGGCAGCGCGAGCCACGTCGCGCTGCCACCTTCCCGGGCCCGCGGCTCGGTGGTCAAAGCTCCCACCCCGACCACCGCCAGCAGGCCCTCCGGCCCCCTTTTAGTCGCCTCTTACGACAGGCAGATGTACTAAGGACTATACGAGGCAGGTTGGACATTAATTCAGGTGCTAGATAGATATCCATAGTCACACTCCAATAAATTCGTAAACAACATTTTATGACGTAATCGTTATATTAACGCCTATATTCGGCGAAATGTAAAATATTAAGTACATCGTGTTTAACACTTCTAATAAAGCAGCGATGAAAATGGAGTGTTCATAAATTATTTATGACCCTAGTTTGCGTTTGTGATGGATCTCACCTGAAAACGAAATAAAATTACTGTAAAATTGGCAACAAAAGTTATATTTGCCGTAACGAGTTCGCTCGTTTTACAATTTCAATGCAAAATACGTTGCTATTTAAATGGAATTGGTGTTTAAAGATACGCTAATACCGTTTTAATATAACTGAAGGTATATATACTAATATTATAAAGGAAAGATTTGTATATATGTTTGTAACGAATTGACTCAACAAGTACTGAACAGATCTTGAAAATTCTTTTAGCGATGGATAGCTACATCATCAGCAAATAACATAGGCTATATTTTATCCCCGTACTCCCACGGGAGTGGGAACTACGCGGCTGAAACCGCGTGACCGCTAGTATAATATATATATATAATTCATAAAAAGTATTTTTTCATGTTTAACTAGCTGTACACCGTGGTTTTACCTGCGTAGGGTTAATTTCATGGGTGACCCTCGGAACCTTAAGTTTAAAGCCTATGTTACCCCTTGCAATATTAGCTATCCCGTTAAAATCGGATCAGCCGTTTTGAAGATTATCCGGAACTAGCAGACAGACAGAGAAAATTTTGAGAAATTGTTTAAACGTCAAACCGTCTTTACTTTCATATGCATTGTAGTACAAGCGTGGACAGACAGACGGACAGACAGTTAAAAAATTACATTTAGTGAAAAGCTGTAAATTTAGAATTACAGACAATTTTATTTATCTGTATAGATAGATATAGATTTGCAGTCTTGGCACTAACTTGAGGAATACTTATTTGGTTCTGACTAACCTATAGATTCTTGAACGTATTTATATAATTATGTTAGGTTTGTCGAAAGGTTAGTCGACATCACAGGAGACCGGAGAGCTGGCAGCTACCTCGGTCAAAGAATTAGTCTTGCCATCCAAAGGGGGAATGCTGCCAGTATCTTCGGTACCTTGCCTACAGGGACTTCTTTTAATAATATATTTTAGTTATAAAATTATATATTTTTAAGGTTTTTAGTTATTAGATTATATTTATAAGGTTTTTAGCTATATGTATATCCATATACCCAGATACTGTTGAGCAGCTTATACTAATAAAATATTATGTTATAACATTTTTGATCAGCATGTTTTAATAAGGTAAGGAAAGTTAGGCCTCACCCTAAAATTATAATATTACTCAAGTAAAAAAATCTTTATTACACAAATCTGCTATCACAAAGATTCGGCTTGAGCGCAAAGTTGAAAGCCTTCAAGCACCTACCTTACTTTACTCTACCTGCATAGTGACCGAACACACCTAAGCGACAAAACGGAGTAGGAACAGCTTTTCAGACAAACAAGAATTTTGCAATGATATTCAGACTGATAAGAGGTGTACGTACTTTATTAGCGCATCTAAGGTAGGGCTCGGGACGTTTTTTTTAAGACTACAAAACGCTGAATTTCTTAGATAGTTACATAAGTATTTTTTCAACTTTAAGCCCATTGGATTCCAATGCCTACATCATAGCAAAAACCGTACCAATCACGTTACGTTGTAGATAAAATAATTGTATATGGAATGGCGACTTCAATTTAAAACAAAACTATCTAAAGATCGATATCAAGAGCCGTGGTGGCCGAGTGGTTTGAGTTCTCGCCTGCTACGCTAACAACGTAAGATCCAATCCCACAGGACTAAAACAATGAGTATCAATGAACATATATGCAGTCTATCTTGTATTCCTGTACCCTTATGATCTCCCTATTTTTTCGGGGACTCCTTTTGCGTTTTTCTTCAGCGATATTTGATGGAAGGAAAGTACTACATATGCTCTCGCCAGTATTCCCCTTAGGGATAGACAGATGTGTTATAATAACAACACTCAACTTTTCACCGAATATGATTACGTGCCAATGTGACAGATGGTGAGTCTATCGTCCTCTCTAGCGCCTACATGTTTCCTCACGATGTTTTCCTACATTGTAAAGCACGTGGTACGAAATCACTAGACATAGGTTTTAAACAACTCATTGGTACAGGCTCTACTGTGATTCGAAGTTGCGTCAGTCGTCTGCTCAAACCCAAGGCCACCACGGCCGGCACAAGTAAAGTACTGGTATAATTAATTCTCTTAGGTGTGACCGTATATTAAACCTAATGAATTTTTCGCATAATGCCGTTCAAGGCGACGGGACGGGGGATTTAATACAGCCGCCACTTTACACTGTACCTCTGATGCAAATAATATTTGGTTATTTAAATAATATCCATTTACCTAAGTGGGGGCCGGATGAGGCAGCTGCACAAATTTTCCAGCTAAAATTTCGACTATACGCGGATCCCTTGCTCAAATACATTTCATATATTTTCATAATTCAAACATTTCCAGTATTTCTTTAGCATTTCGTATACATAATGTTGTTTATTCTAAAGTTGATAAACAAACTTCTAACACTCATGATTACTATGACCATTTGCTGACCTTGCGATAGAATCGCTGTGCCAACATTATAAAATTATGTCACTGTGTACACTACATACATAAATAATATGCTTACGCCTGTATCCCATGGGGGTAGGCAAAGACCACCTTTCGCCACATGTTACGATCCTTACTATTTCGCTCACAAACAGTTAACCCTACCTTAAAACTATTTGGAAATCTGATTGCCAGTAAGTATAGTGCCTGAGACGGCGATGGACCTACCCCCAGTCACGTTGGCACTTAATCATATTTGATTAAATGTGGGTGTTGTTGTCACAACACCTCTGCTTATTCCTTCGGGTCCCTTCTTGGATGGCGTTAACATTTTTTTTTTGTCTTGTGCACTTAATCCTTCTCATCTGACAACTAATATAATTTTGCTCCTATTTATAATATTAGATAATATGATTTAATTTGAACTTAAGCGCTTCTGCGGAACACGAGGTAAGTCCTGGGTCCCCGGGTCAGGAAAAGTGTTATAAGATTTTTCCATCTGTAACTTTCCAATATCAACCCGGAGTCTGAATAACTGAGTGCCCTGTTAAAGGCAGGCATGCTTCCACTTCTTCTCCCTGGCCTTATCCCATACACTGTTGGGGTCGGCACTTGATTCAACCCGATGTGGCTTATCACTTGATTTTTATACGAACTGCGACTGCCATCTGACCTTCGCAACCCCTAAACGAGGAAAATCTGTGATCTTGGTTAAACCAGTTGTCAGACTATTACAGGCCTCCGACTGACCTGTAACGATTGCCAAAGATGATAAATTGGCAACCGGGACCGACGGCTTAACGTGCTCTCCGAGGTACGGAGGGAACTCAGGCGGTCACCTATCCAATTACTGGCTAGGGGTAGGGTTGCTTAACTTCGCTGATCGAATGATATGCGCAATAGCAACTGTGTCACGAGCTCCTCAGGCTTGCTTCCAACGGTACTTAAATATCGCGGAGTTCAATCTACTCCTTCGGTGCGTATAATAACTAATTACGACCGATCTGATACGCCAAGGTGATAGCTTCTGCTTTCATCATTTCACTGCAATCAAATTAATTTGAACGAAGAATACATTAAAACGTATGAGAACACTCCCTAATTCATATAACTGAATTTTTAATGTATCCACTCAGAGTATCTCGGCGAATTTAATTTGAAGTTACGCAATTTGGTCGAAGAAAGCTCTCATTCCTGCGATCTCCATCGTAATTATCAAAGTTTAATTGTGTTCACAGATAATCCGACGGATTGAAAAGAATCCACCTGAGTGGTTATATATCTACCTGGCGTAAAACATATTCACTTATTTATTTTTTATATTAATTATCTAATTCAGAGAATCAGCATTACTATTCAACGTGGCAATACTGCCAGCCTTCTTGGCACGATCCCGAGAGACACCGATTTGGGCCAAGTTTTCTACTTGTAAATAGTTTTTAGTTACTTATTTATTATTTGTTATTAGAATATAAAACAAATTATTATCTTTACTACGGTGCTCAGACGAGGAGGAGGACAGGCGACTAGAACCGCGTTCCCAGATGCCTGATTCCACTTGATCTTTGGAATCTCAGTCCAATCTCAAACTCAAAAATATCTTTATTCAATCAAACTTGTACACTTTCAAATCTCAACAGAATGACATAATTATACAGGAGTACTTATGCTACCGACAGGTTCGGAAGGTTACTTTTATTGAGAAGAACCTAGCAAGAAACTCAGTAATTACTTTCTTCAAAAATATTAATAAATTACTTAAGGTCTGCCAGTGAACCATGGAAGCGAAGATGAACAGACTGCTTTCGAATTTACGAAAATTATGTGATCAGCCGCATCGGGTAAGGCTGGGCAGATGCTGTGCGTTAGGTTACCTGCGAAATTTATTAAAATCGTGAAGTTTATTATCATTGTGGGAACTTTGAACATAAAAGCCTTATAGTATTACGGTGTTTACTTCATACTACGTGTACAAAACTTTAGACGAAAGATCCGAACTAGCAAAGTTAAATAAAACAACTTCAATATTGGTACATACATACATATGCTCACGCCTGTATTCCTCGAAGGGGTAGGCAGAGGTGTTGTTATCACAACACCCACTTTTCGCCGAATTTGATTAAGTGCCAACGTGACAGATGGTGAGTCTACCGCCGTCTCAGGCACTATACATACGTCTTTGAATTACTTCTCAGAAATATGCAGGTTTCCTCGCGATGTTTTCCTTCACCGTAAAGCAGGTGCTGTGAAATCACTGTACATAAGTTTTTTAGAAAAGCTCATTGGTACAGGCCCCACTGGGATTCGAACTTGCGTCGCTTGCGTAGCAGGCGACTGCTCAAACCCCGAGACCACGGCTCTCATTCAATATTGGTATGAACATAAAAATAAAATGAAAAATATTTATCCAATTTGGACCCTGGTAAGGCACTTCTAAATGTCGAAGATTTACCACCGGTTCGAACACTAACCTTCTGAGAAGAACCGCCAAGAAACTCAGCCAGGCAGTGTATACATTTCATCGATATAATTTAAATCATATGAAATCATCAACAAAAATCAAATTCGATATAAAGTATTCACAATAATGACAAATATATTCTGCTATAAATTGTAAGGTAGACCATAATATTATTATGTATAAGGCACAAATACTTTATAAAAAATTCTAGAAAATTAATAAATAATAAAATATATTGTTTCTTTTATTATTTAAGGTATTTTGTTACCTTTCAAATTATTTTATATTAACCTCAAATGATAACTTCTTTGTATTATGCCAATTATTTATTCATTACGCTTCTGATAGCTTCAGCAATTTAAGTGCACTTCTAAAATAACAAATTCACTGAAAACTCATTAGTCCTGAAGCGTTTCTCTTTCAATTCCAATTCATATATTAATCATCGCAGACGGATTTCACAAATGAAGTCACAATCTGCAGTTAGGAAATAGAGGAGGGCTGTGCTCGACACGATTTGTTTTTCGGCTTTAGACGCCGAAAATAATGCAACTATAGTAATATAGGTAAGAACACCAATGGCCCAAGTAAACATTTTGCTGTTTTAATACGTCGAATTTCTATGCACGTTGGCGTGGACCGAAAAGTTTGGATTGTTACCTCAAAACGGGAAATTTGTCGACATTCTATGAGCTTACGATAGAAGTTCACGCTTTCCAAGAAGGGGTCGCGAAGGGGTAAGCAGAGGTGTTCCAACACTCACGTTTCGTCGGTTAGGTGGCAATGATATACGTGGTAAGTCCGTCGCCGTATCAAGTTATATATTACGTGGGTAATTTATTAATTACTTAAGAACTCTAAAGAGAGTTAATATGACCCTTCATACAAATATGGTGGAGGAATGTCGAAGCTATAATGCTGTTTTTTCTTTAAGTAAATTCAAGTTATAAACGTTCCTTAGATCAATTCATTTCATAACAATAAAATTAAACAATAAATTGTAAGATCGAAAATTTACTAACATACTACGTAACTGCCCCAGAAATTATTAGGTGAATTTGCGTTTCGGCGAAACACCATAATTAGTCGAATTTAAAATTCGGCAAAACACAAACTCAGAACACCACTATTACAAATACTAGATGCTCGCGGCATAAGCGCTGTAACTTAAATAAGCTTTTGAAAACATCACCATCCTCTTCGCTCGTTAGAAATAAGCTTAAGTGTGAGTGAGATGGGGTATAAGGCTTTCATTCATGCAATGTAAATCCAGCTTAACGCCGTATGCTACGTGCCATGACTGCGAAGCCTTACAATTCACTTAAGTTTATTTTCGAGTACGGAATCAAATAAATTCTCCTTGAAATCAAGACTTCGGGTTGACCTTGCTTTCGTTTCCCGTCAACTTTCAGGGAAACAGACGAGTGCCTTGTGCTGAATAATGATTCGCAGCTTAGTGGATTGGAAAGCTAACGTTTTATGGACAACTAGCTTTTAAACGTGACTTCGTTCGGCGTTGCATGTGTGTTTTATTAAGTGATCTACGCCTAGTCTTGGGGCAAAAGCAAAAGGTTACAGACAGTATTCCCACATAGTGACAGATTGAAACACTTTCTTCGATACATGTAAAAATCTTTTCAGTTATTACATACTAGCTGTGCCCACGATTTCCTGTATAATTTCACGGGTGGCATCACCCTTACATTTTTTTGTAAAAAAAAGTATCCTAAGATATTCCTTGTAGCATTATCTATCTGCCAATGAAGGTGCCACTATAATACTATATACTATACTATAAACTAATATAAAATCAGTCCAACCGTTCCGGTGATTAGCCAGAATAAACAGACAGATATACACAGAAAAAAAATTGTTTTTGTTGTATGAATACCATTTGTACCATAATATGTACTTTCATGTGCATTTCGTGAAAATTTGCAATTATAAACAGACACTTAAAATTTGTTTATCTGTGTAGATATTAGAAATACTGTCACGGAGCAGCTGTCCCCTCTGATGGCAAGAAACATAACAATTCTCAAAGGCAGCGTGGATTAGCTGCGATCTTCTATAAGATGAAGGAAGTATGACAAAAATTTCAGGTTATTTTTTCCTGGTACAGGTCCCCAGTAGGGCAGTTTAGAAATAGGAATACGAGATCCCGTTACGTCTGTATTCGCCAACTTTGTTAAAACGTTTTCTGGGCCATATTATGAGACATGCCAGATACGAACTGCTGCAACTTATAATGATGGGCAAAGTGTCTGGGATGAGGCCAGTAGGCCGAAGGAGGTAGTCGTGGCTGCGCAATATCCGCGTGTGGACTGGCATCAGCAGTGCTGCTGCACTCTTCCGCCTCGCGAAGGATACACACAAGTTTACCGAACTGACAGCCAACCTTCAATAACTGGAGAGGCACTACAGGAAGAAGTTAAAAAGTTCTTAAGCCATGAATTAAATTATAAATAATTATTAACTTAATTGTAGTACAATAGAACTAAGGGAAAAATAAAATTATATATTTTATTAGAACACAGATTTTAAACATGTGTCAGCCATGATAGGGTATTTTTATAATACTTATTTTTTCGTGCATGACATCAATTACATTAATTAAAACGAGTTACATCAAAGGCCATCTGAAACGAGCTGGTCCCTTACAAACTTTGTATACATTCCTAAAAATCACTAATTAGGAAAGTTTATCGGGATGAAGTTAATTGCAAAAGGGGGTGGGAGTGACGTGCTTGTGTGAAAATATCCCTTAATTGTATTACTAATAAAGTCCAATTTCACATGCAAATGGTAAGAGAATGCAAAAAACTGTCAAAAAAGTTCACAGAAAAAAAATCTTGGATCTTAAGGAAGATGTCTTCCTTAAGATCTTATCTTCAGCCCGCAACTTCGCCTGCGTGATAGTATGATTTCACATACAAACTTCTCCCCCCATTTCCTCCCCATAGGATGGAATTTCGAAAATTACCCTCTCTTAGTGCACAGCTACACATCATCAAGAACGTAACCTCCAAATTATATGTCTCTAAGACCAGCGGTTTAGGCTGACAACTACGAATTCTATATGCATAGAATATAAGTTTAAATAAAACTATTTAACGTTATCGACTCCCATTGATCTAAGCGTAGTGATTTCACACCACGTGCTTTACGGTGAAGGAAAACATTGTGAGGAATCTGCATATGTCAGAGAAGTAATTCGAAGATGAATAGTGTCTGAGACTTCGATGGACATATCATCTGTCACTATCATCACTTAATAATCTTTTGTAAAAAGTGGGTGTTGTTACTTTTTGTTACTACAACGCCTGTGCTGACCCCTTCGAGGACCCTTCTAAGATAGCGTAAGCTTATGTTTTTTTAGCTGTGATCAAAACGGTGTTTAATTAACTCTATACTTATCTTTTAACTAGGGATTAATATTATACTACGCCAAGGCTTTGCTCGTCGGAATTACGAGATAAAGTATCTCGTCCGAGATAACTTGCAGTGTTGAGTCGAATGAAGTTGCCAGTTGGCGCTACTGCAAATATTTAACCATCTATATCTATACATCTATACAGATAAACAAAAATTGAAGTGTCTGTTTGCAATTCCAAGCTTTTTTAAACATTTGAAAGCATGCACGATATATTTGTTCTTTGTCTGTCTATTTGTTTGCTCCAAAAAGGCGGGGCATAGCTAATTTTTAAATTAAAATAACCAAGTTACTGCCGAGGCGTGCAGAGAAAAAAATTAGAAGCTGTTTTTTTAACATGTCATTTTGTATTAAATTTCGTACAAACAGACACTTTAATTTAATTTATCTGTATAGATTTATTTTTAAGTAGTGTATAAAACTGTTTCGTAGCAATAGACTAAGAGTAGAAATATAAAAGTATACCGCCCTTTAATGACGCCTGCAGGGACGCCTCGTGTAATTACATGACCGATGGACTAACGAACGACGTTCAGAAAAATAGAGTTAGCTTATTTAAAAATATGATTCATTTGTAAAATTATGATTTAAAGGAGAACGGCTTAGTTAATTGCTTACCTACTACTTAAAGCCTAATTCCATTTCAATTTCTAGGCATGATAATGTTAATTAAGTATTTTATATACCTTGTTTATGAGTAGGAGCCAATTATGATTATTTAAGCAGCGCGTATTAAGAACTTCAATTTACGGTACTAAAATGAAGATAGAATTCTTAAAATCGCCGTCATAAGACACCGCGATGACGTAGATTGACGTTGACGTCACGTTGGCACTTAATCATATTCGGTGAAATGTGGGTATTGTTATTACAATACCTCTACTTATCCCTTCGTGTACCTTACTGGGATGGCTTGAGTATAAGTATGTACTATTTAAATTTTGTTAATTTCGCCTAAAAAGCTGTGACACCTTCATTTTTGAAGAGAGGTCCATGAAAATTGCTAGTTGAATATTTCAAAACTAGCTATGAATCGCGGCTTCACTCGCACTGAGTAAATTTTAAGTAAAATTGTCTAAGTTACTCCTTGAATCTTCAGCTACGCTAGCCAGTTCAAATATTGTTGAAGCCGTTTCAGAGATAAGCCGGCGCAAACAGACAGATAAACGTAAAAAAAACTATTTTTGGTGTACGTCCCGCATTAACTTTTAAATGTATTTAGTGAAAAGCGTTAATTTGAAATTATGTTCAAATTCAAAAATATCTTTATTCGATTAGACTTTTTACAAAGTACTTTCAAATCGTCAGAAAGACACGATTACATAGGATTATACATGCTACCGCCAGGTTTGGAAGGTTGCTTTTACTGAGAAGAACCTGGCAAGAAACTCAGTAATTACTACATATATATATACTGAATACAAAATAAATCATACAAAATATATATTAGCCCATGGACACAGTTCCAGTGCACAAAAGTCGATATAAAAAATTTACAGATATAGACAGATACTTAAATGTTATAAACCTGAAAGTATAGATATAGAATATTCAACCAATCTGCTGATTCTGCCTTCAAAAATTATCCACACGTGAAGCGAGAACCACACGAAGCAGGAAGAAAGCAGACCATTTTTGCAAAAAACCAACCTTTTTACTCGACATCACTTTGCATTTACATTGAAGGTAACAAAGCACGTAACGAGCATTTAGTCGCGCCCAATTTGGGGCGAACCAGCTCAATGACACAAACATATTATAACGGTAGGAAACTTGAAAGGCCGTCAACAATATGTCTTACTTGCTATGCCTCGTGGGTTTGCTCACATATGATTAACGTTAGCGATTTATATAATATTAGATTTATCATTTTTTAATGCAAGTCATTGTTAAAGGTTAATTTGCAAACAACATCCACATTTCACCGAATATGATGAAGTGCCAACGTGACAGAGGGTGAGTCCGTCGCCGTCTCGGGCACTATACATACATACGTCTTTGAATTACTTCTCAGACATATGCTGGTTTCCCCCCGATGTTTTCCTTCACCGCAAAGCACGTCGTGTGAAATCATTGTACATAAGTTTTTAGAAAAAATATCTTTATTCGTTTATACTTTTAACAAATTACTTTCAAATCGTCAGAATGACATAATTATACATGATTATACATGCTACCGCCAGGTTCGGAAGATTGCTTTTACTGAGATGAACTTGGCAAGAAACTCAGTTGTAACTCTTATCAAATATATATATATTTAAATGTAAACCTATGGACACAGTTCCAATGCACAAATGTTGATAAGAGTTAACATGAAGTAAAAATCAAGCAGTTCTACTTATATTTAAATGTGTAGCTCGAGATGACCAGCCCCCAAAAGCAGGACCTGTTCACAAGTATGACGAGAATGCCAGCCATTGACCTCCTCAACGAATATAGAGGGAAGTGGATAGCCCGTCATCCAGACGCCGCCGCAAGCGAAGGCATTTTAGTGAGCTTGATAACTCAAGCCAGTCAAAAGTAATACTAAAAACATTTTTTTTAAATAAAGTAACTAAATTAAAAAAAAAATGTTAGTTTCATGTATTACTTGGATAGTTTTGTTTTAAGAAACAGAAGGTTTTTAGAACCATAGGATTTTTAGATAGATGTCTAATATAGAGCCCCTTGGATTATATACATTAAATCAAACATCATTATCGCCTTCGGAAGAGATCTCCAAAGCTTACAAAATGTTAAAGACAAAGATGAAGAACACTTACAGCAAAGCGTTTGAATTCATCTCAAAAGTGCCTGAAAAGTTTGTGAAATAAACTGTCCTTAAAAGGGAGGAAAGAAAAGCACCTCAGTAGTTTGAAGTGTTCGAAGATGTGTTTTAGCGTGGCAATTCTTCGATTTGAAAGTTCTTAAAAGCTGAAAATGTGAGCACAAAATCCGAAGCCTGCTCAGCGATTCTCGACGTTATGAAACTTTTGATTGGTCAAGTACCAACTTTGTATTAATTTTAAGAAGGGCCTATTCGTTTTTATTTACAGATTTCGACAGGACTCCCACTTGTGGATGTTATAAGATAGCACCTGGTTGACCGAGCTGTGCTGGTTTCTTTTCTCACAAAAAACTAAACAATAAAAAAAAAACAAGCCTAGATCAATTTTTTGCTCCTGAAACCCCCTACACTCAAAATTTCATAAAAATCTTTGGAGCCGATTCCGAGATTCGGATTAGAATTGCTCGTTTAAAGATATAACATAACTTCGATTACTTTTATAAAAGAAATACTAATTATTTTTTATGTGGATGAAACTCGGCACAAAATAAATACTTTTTTTTGATAATATTTTAAAACTAAACTCATATTTTTGGCTCAAAGCATCAAGTGACGGTACACATAATTTTAAAAACAAAATTAAAAATACCTCACTATTTATTTTTATCGTAAAGTTGTTAGAAGTTACAAAACAGGTTCGATGATTATTGGATCACTAGCGGACGTCACGCGGTTTCACCCGCGTAGTTCTCGTTCCCGTGGGAGTGCGGGGATAAAAGAGCCTCTCTGTGCAGTATCATCTGGGATGTCAAAGCATGACGACTGGCTCGACAGCATTAAGCAGAAAAAGTTTCGATCAATCGGCACTGGTTCACCCTCGGTTCACTTGCGACAGATGTGGCAAGAGATGCCGTGCTGCCATTGGACTGGTAAGCTACAGAAGATGCATGATATAGTACACAGCACTGCAGCAATCATCTGACGAGATTAAGTGACCTATGATGATGATGTATAAATCTTCTCAGTAAAAGCAACCTTCCGAACCTGGCGGTAGTATGTATAATCCTGTGTAATCGTGTCGTTCTGACGATTTGAAAGTACTTTGTTAAAAGTCTAATTATGAATTTGAATTAGAATTTGATGATATTAATCAGTGATAATGTAGCAGTCTAATGGTAAAAGAATTTTTATAATCGGTCCAGTAGTTTTAGTTACAAACTAGCTGTGCCCCCCGGTTTCACCCGCGTAGGCTTAATTACATTAATAAAGTATCCTAAGTTACTCCTTGTAACATCTACTACCTGTCAGTGAAAGTCCTGTAGAAATCGTTCCAGACGTTTCAGAGTTTACCTGGAACAAACAGACAGACAAACAGACGGACAGAGAAAATATTAAAAATTTGTTTATTTATGTACTTACATTATATACTTTCATATGCATTCAGTGAAAAACTGTTAATTTGAAATTACAAACAGACACTTCAGTTTTATTTATCTGTATGTATAGTTCGGGATATAGTATCCTATGTCCTTCTCCTGCTTCTAAGCTACATCCCCAGCTCTCAGATTTGATCTATCCTTAACTTGCATTTCACAATGGAGGATAACGGCTATCCCTGTCAAACAAACAGTACAGTAAACGCTATCGTTTTCCCTCCCACCTATCCAAAAAGGTTTCACCTAAGGTTTTACTAAAGCGAAAAATAATTTCATATAAAATTTTGTATTATATATTTTATTTATTTATTATTTCTAGTTTCTACTTACATTATTATATATTATTGAATGTGAAATCATTTAAGAAAAAAAAAACACTCTGTATAGATACGTAGGTACTAATGCAGATTAATTTACTGAAAATTAGAGTAAGTCCCACTGAACTAGGTTATAATGGATCACTATCCTTTATAACATTATTAGGACCGTCAAATATTCATAATCAAATAATCCATCAAAGTCCTTAGGGATTTTCATCGCAAAAATAATCACTTATTATTCACGTGTCTGTCAACAATTCTCTGTTCTTATATTAAATCATCATCCTCCTGTCCTTATACCATGTAATTTGTAGTTAATCCCCGTTATAACGAAACAGACTAAACACGGACTAAAATTATGTCCATCCCTTTCGAAATTCGTATCACAAAAAGAGAATGTACTACTTTTAAACAGATTTATTTTAGATGATGTTCTCTCTTCTATTACTCTCTTTCAACCGTCATCTGCATTCACTCCCTTACTAGTAATATAATCTTTCAAACAATCCATCCATCGTTTCTTCCTCCGTATTTTCCATGTTCATCGTCCCTGGCCTTATCCCATACATTGGGGTCGGCACTTGATTCAACCCGATGTGGCTGATCACGTGATTTTTATACGAAGCGACTGCCATCTGACCTTCGCAACCCCTTTAACGAGGAACATCTGTGATCATGGTTAAACCAGTTGTCAGACTATTTTAGGCCTCCGACTGACCTGTAACGATTGCCAAAGATGATAATGGCAACCGGGACCGACGGCTTATCGTGCTCTCCGAGGCACGGAGGGTACTCGGGCGGTCACCCATCCAATTACTTTGATTCAATTCGCTGATTGAATTATATGCGCAATAGCAACTAAATCCATATGAAAGTATATACGGTACAGATAAAATAAAAATATTTTCAATTTTATTTTCTCTGTGATGAGCCGTGGTGGCTTTGAGGTTTGAGCAGTCGCCTGCTACGCAAGCGATGCAAGTTCCTATCCAGCGGGGCCTGTACCAATGAGTTTATCCAAAAAACTTATGTACAGTGATTTCACACCACGTGCGTTACGGTGAAGGAAAACATCGTGAGGAAACCTGCATATTTCAGAGATTCAAGAGTAATTCAAAGACGTATGTAAAGTGTCTGAGACGGCGATGGACTCACCATCTGTCACGTTGGCACTTAACCATCTTCGGTGAAAAGTGGGTGTTGTTATTACAGCACCTCTGCTTACCCCTTCGGGGAATACAGGCGTGAGCATATATATGTGTATTTTCTCTGTGTGGAAACGGCTGGGCCGATTTCAGAATTTATCAAACGCGGTCGCGACTCCCAACTGTTCTAACTTGTCTGAGACAATTTCTGCCTATGCAGCTTTTGTTTTGAATAATTTAGAATATATCCTAATATGGTTATGAATACCGGCATAAGTTGTTTGGTCTTTCAAATCAATATTACCCATTAATTCTTCTGAAATATCAAACAAAAACGTTAAAGAACGCCGCTTGAGGTCTCTAGGGGATACCGTTCTTTAAATTGGTATTCTCTGCCATCGGTGGAAGGTGTAATATCGAGGAATACCCGAGAGGTCGGAGCAATATTCCTGTCAGTATAATATCGTAATCAATAATGGTGTTTGAACAATTCAGGTATTAGTACCCAGGCGACTTTTTATTCGTGCTTTTGAAAGCAAAATCTGGTGTAGGTAAGTAAAAACTTTTATATAATTTTAGACAAATCGGTTTTTCGTATGCCTCTCCAAACTTAAGCTCAGAATTATGTTTATTAGATTAATATTATCTAGATTAAGATTAAGATTTGAGTAATCGCCTGCTACGCAAGCGACTTGAATCTTAGCGGGCCCTGTACCAATGAGTTTTCTATAAACTGAATTTAGAAAGGAGTAATTACTGACTTTCTTGCCAGAGTCTTCTAAGTAAAAGCAACCTACCAAACCATGTATAATGATGTCCTTCTGACGATTTGAAAGTACTTTGTAAAATATCTAATCGAATAAAGATTTTTATGAGTTTAAGTTTGCATTCCCCCCCCCATTTTCATTGAGCGTTCATATCTCGTGAAGGCACGTCTGTATTACGGGTAAAATAACTTCTCAGGCAAAAGTTGGTTGGTACAGTCCTTAGCGCCATCTTTTGTCAAATAGAAGAAACATCTTGACCATTTGTATTACTATGAGGCACTGGTAGAAAGTTTGCTACCCATAGATGTCTAAAGGTTTCCAATGTCCCATTTAATTTGAATAGCTCTAAGATAGATGGCGTGGTCAGATTGAAAATAATAACTGTAAATTCATTCCCATTCTTCTAATATCTATATCTGCTTCAATATGGGACAGGTAGATGTCAGCTCCTGTTATATAAACTAATCTTTCAATCTGCAGTAATCTTAAATATTTTTATTTACAAGTACCATAATATACTTTTTATATGCAATTAGTGAAAAGCTGTATTATGGAATTACAAAGAGACACTTTCATTTTATTTGCTATATACATATATATAGTATAGATGATGTATAGATGTACAGCTATTAATAAAAAAAAATATATGATTTATAATGTGATAAGTGATTTAGACATTAAGATAAGCTTTTTAATAATTAGGAAGCTATATAGTTGTTTAACTAGTTGTTTCGTATTTTATGAAGGCATAATTTCAAAAAAGTCGTGGTGGCCTTGAGGTTTGAGCAGTAGCCTGCTACGCAAGCGAAGCAAGTTCGAATCCCAGCGGGGCCTGTACCAATGAGATTATTTAAAAAACTTATGTACAGTGATTTCATACCATGTGCTTTACGGTGAAGGAAAACATCGTGCAGAAACCTGCATATTTCTGAGAAGTAATTCAATGACGTATGTAAAGTGTCTGAGACGGCGATGGACTCACCATCTGTCACTTTGGCACTTAATCATCTTCGGTGAAAAGTGGGTGTTGTGATTACAACTCTGCCTACCCCTTCGGGGAATACAGGCGTGAGCATATGTATGTAATTTCAAAAAAATACCTCCAAATTGTCAGTGAAGTATTGGGTACTTAAATTTTAATAATTAATGCTTATGCTCACCAACCGTAATAAATTTATATTCCAGTCAACTTTGTGTTAAAAAACGGATTTAGAATTCATCAAAATAATACGATTTTTATTTTAAGTAAGGCTTAAAAAAGTCGATACAACTTTTGTTATCCACAAGCACTTTGATTAGGATTTAAGGGATTTTAATACATTACTGTTTTATTTTATTTGTAGAGTTTCCTACAACAACAAAACTTGACTTTAATTTTATCGAGATAACCAGACCACATACAGCTTTAATACTTACATCTATGCACACAGATAAATAAAATTGAAGTGTGTGTTTTTAATTCCAAAATAACAGCTTCTTACTAAATTCATATGATTGTATATGCGGTACTGACCTAAAAAAACAATTTTGATTTTTTCTCTGTCTCTCTGTTTGTTCCGGCTAATAACCGAAACGGCTGGACTGATTTTCAGGGGCCTTTCACTGGCAGTAATATTACAAGGAGTAACTTAGGCTAAGCATTTATTTGAAAAAAAAAACATGTATAATTCACCCACTACACATAATATTATTCATACAGGCCAAGCTAGTATTATATAATATAAGAAGGGAAATGAGTCTCCAGATGTCCCTTCTGCTTACACATAAAATAATTTCATATTTATTTTAAATTAAATATAAAACCGTAATGCTAACAATAGCTTTCTTCGCGTGATTTGCAACACTTTGTCCAATCCATGGTCATAGGCGCAGCCACTATAGCTGGAGTTTTGTTAACCACGCAATCGTCATCATTGTTAATTAATTACTTTTTAAATACATAACGGACATCGTAAAAAATACGTACATGCCACAATTAAATAATATACAAGAGCCGTGGTATAGAGGCCGGTACCGATGAGTTTAGCTTAAAAATTAAGTACAATGATTTCACACGACGAGCTTTACGGTGAAGGAAAACATCGTGAGGAAGCTGCATATGTCTGAGAAGTCTTTTAAAGAAGCGATAGTGTCTGAGACGGCGATGGACTCACCATCTTGGGTGAAAAGTGGGAGTTGTTATTAAAACACCTCAGCCTACCCCTTCGGAGACCCTCCGTGACAGCATGTGAAACATAGTAGACTGTGTAATTTGGGATGCAGTCTACAATACTATTATAAATCTATATTATGTTATAAATCTATAAAACTACCTACTATTATAAAGAGGAATTTTTGTGTGTATGTTTGTAATGAATTAACTCAAAAACTACTGAGCCTATTTCAAAAAATCTTTCACAATTGGAAAACTACATCATCAGCGAGTAACATAAGCTTTATTTTGTCCCCGTACTCCCACGGGATTGGGCACTATGCGGGTGAAACAGCGTGACGTCCGCTAGTATTAAATGAATTTAACAACATAGCGTTTTTAATACCAACGATAAGAGCCACCCTTAATTGCCCAAAATAGAACAATTGAATAGTTAGTGTAAGTGCACCTTAACAAGGGATGAAAATAGAAACTTATATACATATATAGGTACATACAATAAACATACAGGAAAATGTATCGTTTGAGTGTCAGGAAGACGAAATCGAAAATTTATCTATGTATACTAATCCATACAGATAAATAAAATTGAAGTGTCTGTTTGTCATTCACAAATAACAGCTTTTCACTAAATGCATATTAAAGTATTCACGGTACAGACATAGAAAAAACTAATTATATTTTTTTTGTCTGTCTGTTAGCTGAACCGATTTTAAAGGGACTTTCAATGCCGGGTAGCAAATTTGATTTGAAACATTTAGGGTTCCGCTGGAATAACATTAAATCTACGCGGGTGAAGCCGCAGGGCACTAGCTAGTATAGAAGTATAGATGAAGAAAAACATGTGAGTATAATTTAAGAGCCCTAAATAATGTTACTCTTAGAGTCATACTCATAAAAATACCCCTAGCCAACGTCCCTAATTACTGAAGCAAGTAAACAACCTCTGGGAATATTCTAGTACGAATACGAGGCGGTGGGCTACATCTCTGACCAACTGAAGTATCCTACGGTACGTAATATATATACAAAAGGACTCCCACTTACAGCAGCGACTCGCTTTATGGTTATTTTTCCTTTTATTTTGATTTTTAAGAGCCGTGGTGGCCTCGGGGTTAGAGCAGTCGCCTGCTACGCAAGCGACGCAAGTTCGAATCCCAGCGGGGCCTGTACCAATGAGTTTTTCTAAAAGACTTACGTACAGTGATTTCACACCACGTGCTCTACGGCGAAAACATCGTGAGGAAATCTAAGGGTAGACAATATTCTTAAAAAGTAGACTGTTTCCATAGACACTACTAATCTATATGGATAAATTGACATTGATCCACAGACAAACATAAACAGAATTATTCATTCTATTTTATATACTCTATGTTACAACGTCGTGATATTATTCAAAACTAAAAAACAGTAGAGCAAGCAGACCCTTTCGCTCAAATAAAGCAAAATGTTCTCATTTCAAAAATTATCACTGATTCGTATACTGCTTAGAAAGCGTATTTACATACATTTTACAACCATTCGTGGCTTACTACAAACGATTGGAAGCTACTACAAACGAATGAAAGTTACTACAAACGTCTAGGAATGTTCGTCGACACTTTACAACCATTTCTGTGTAACTATAAAGGTTTTTAAGCTACTTTTTAGCATAATCATGAAAAATAAATAACTACATAAGAAAGCCTTCCAGATGGCAAAAAATTGTTTTTTTTCAAGTCAGGTGCTAAGTTCACATAGCTACTATGGTGTACATGTGAGTATGTCGGTACCTAGCATATGTTGGGAGCCTACCAAGTGTTTCTATATTATGTGCTAACAGTAATTTGGTAGAAGCGTATTTAGCTATTGCACGCAAACCGCCCATTAACTCCTTGTGTAAACTATCCCACTTATCTATGTGCGTAAATGTGGATCTAGGGGCGCATGCTTGACTGACAACCTTATTATAACGGTCTCGCTGTCTACCCCAAGGTGCCAATTCTATGAATTCGACATGAATCAATGATTTTTTTATACAGACAACCTAACAGAGGTTCTCCACTCGACTACAAGGGGCTTTTAGGTTTGAGCAGTCACCTGCTACGCAAGTGAAGCAAGATCCAATGAGTTTTTCTATAAACAGATGTGCAGTTATCTCACACCACGAGGTTTACGGTGAAGGAAATAATCGTGAGGAAACCTGCATATGTCTGAGAGGTAATTCCAGGAATCAATCTCGCTGAAATCAATCAAGTTGTTTTACAAATTAAGCTGAAGAAACAGACAGGAGTATTTTTTTATTAAGTACCGTTTCATATGGATGAAGTGAAATGCTGTTAATATGGATTAACAAACAGACACTTCGATATTCCATAAACTAGTTATATATATACTATTATTATAAAGAGGAAAGGTTTGTATGTTTGTAACGGATTGGCTCAAAAAGCACTGAACTGCATACATACATATGCTCACGCCTGTATTCCCCGAAGGGGTAGGCAGAGGTGTTGTTCACACCCTCTTTTCACCGAATTTGATTAAGTGCCAACGTGACAGATGGTGAGTCTATCGCCGTCTCAGGCACTATACATACGTCTTTGAATTACTTTTCAGAAATATGCAGGTTTCCTCACGATGTTTACCTTCACCGTAAAGCACGTGGTGTGAAATCACTGTACATAAGTTTTTTAGAAAAACTCATTGGTACAGGCCCCGCTGGGATTCGAACTTGCGTCGCTTGCGTAGCAGGCGACTGCTCTAACCCCGAGGCCACCACCGCTCTTCTTAAGCACTGAACTGATTTTAAAAATTCTTTAGCTTTTTGAATGCTACATCGTTACTGCTAAATATAGGCTATATTTCATCCCCGTACTCCTACGGGAACGAGAACTTAGAAAGTGCTTTGTAAAAAGTCTAATCGAATAAAGATATTTTTGCCTTTTGACTTTTTGACTTTTACACTACATAATCATCGCAAAGCTATATAATCAATTAAAAAAAATCCCTGTGTGTCTATCTGGCTATATGACTATAGTCTGGGCTAATTTTAACGTGACTTTCCTAGGCAGATAGATAGCTGATGTTACAAGGAATAACTTAGAATAATTTTGTTTTCTTTAAATAGGTAAGTTTACATTCTTTCTTTCTTTAAAATCTCTAAAAAACTAGCCCGTGAGGGTAGACAAACTCAATAAAACAACTTTCTTATTTCAAAAATTATGCCTAGATTCCTAACTGCGTTTATTATATTTATACTGTGATTTTGGGATACGCAGACACGGCTTTAAATCACGGGAGGCCATAAACAAATATTTATTATAAACCTGCAATAATATTCAAATCAACTCGCAAGGGTTGGGGTTTGATTCCCGCGAGAAATTACGCGGAAACTTGATATTATAAGATTTATATTCCTTTGACGTCTGTGCAAAAAATTAAGGCTGTATCATTGTTTGCATACTTAACTTGAAGGCATATTAGCACCAGTCCATTTTATGGATTCACCTATCACGTTGGCACTTAATCATCTTCGGTGAAAAGGGTGTGTTGTGATTACAACACCTCTTCCTACCCATTCGGAGAATACAGGCGTGAACATGTGTATGTATGTCCATTTTATGGTAAGACTAGCTGTGCCATGCGGGTTCACCTGCGTAGACTTAATTCATGGGTGGAACCCTAATGTGCTTTTTTTAATTAAAAATAAGTTACTCCTTGTAGCATTAGCTATCTACCAGTGAATGTTCCGTTAAAAGCCGTTCCAGCCGTTTCGGAGATTAGCCGGAACAAATAGCCGAAAATTAACTACACATGTTGAGTCACGATACAACGCAAAGTAGAAGAAAAATTCCGTCTAGTTTTGAACGTCATCCTTTCTTGAGGTCGGTTAAAATAGTCCGCTCTCGCTTTTCAATGGAGTTCATTGTCCCCGAACATCTAATTCACCCTTTATAATGTCTATTTATGTATTCCCAACTCCCAGGCAACGTGTTTGAGTTAAAATTTATGACTTTAGAGTAAATGTGTTTATCCATACAGATATAAAATTGAAGTGTCTATTTGTATCTCCAAAATAACAGCTTTTCACTAAATGTATATGAACGTATATACGAAACAGATATAAACAACCGATTTTCAAAAAAAAATCTTTGTCTATCTGTTTGTTTATTCCGGTTAATCTCCGAAACGGCTGGACCGATTTTAACGGGACTTTCACTGGCTGATAGCTAATGTTACAAAGAGTCACATAGGTTATAATTTTTAAACACACCATGTGCTTTACGGTGAAGGAAAACATCGAAACCTGCATATGTCTGAGAAGTAATTCAAAGACGTATGTATAGTGTCTGAGACGGCGATGGACTCACCATCTGTCACGTTGGCACTTAATCATTTTCGGTGAAAAGTGGGTGTTATGATTACAACACCTCTGTCTACCCCTTCGGGTATTACAGGTGTGAGTATATGTTTATATGTAATAATTTTCTCTACATTCCATACTGCTTTGTAAATGTATATTTATTACTAGCTATGCCCCGCGGTTCCACCTGCGCAGACTTTTGAAAGTCCCGTAAGATCAGTCCACTCGATTCAAAGATTAGTCGGGATAAACAGACAGACAGAAAGTGACATAGTGATCTATCAACGCACAGCCCAAACCACTGGACAAATCGGGCTGAAATTTGGCAAGCAGGTAGATGTTATGACGTAGGCATCCGCTAAGAAAGGATTTTGTTTAATTATACCTCCAAAGGGATAAAATAGGGGATTTAAGTTTGTATGAAACTTTGTCAATTTTAAACAGATATATTATATAAAACGAAATCTACGCGGGTGAAACCGCAGGGCACGGCTAGTTACAGTATATACTTTCATATCGATTCAGTGAAAAGGTGTTAATTTGGAATTACAAACAGACACTTTATTAATCTGTATTCTGCATACATTTATAGATCAAGAGAATAATATGACGCGTTCCCTTGGTGTCACCTTCAGGACCACACGGGATTCAATCCGACCCAGCCATAAGTTATGGGGTCATTTCAAGGGAACGAGGTCGGACTCATAAACAGATCATACATTTCTATCTGTTAGACATTTATTTGAATGGATTGCGGTTGTATTATATCTGCTCTCATTTAGAGGTGCTAAGCGTTTTTTATTACCTTGAAATAATGGTAAGGCATCTCGTGATATTCTGAGCTGCCCGAAGAGATAGATCACCGAGTATGGTTAAGGGTCAACGTGACAGAGGGCGAGTCTATAGCCGTTTCAGGGACTAAACTAAGGTCTTTGAATCTTTGAAAACTTCAGACATATCCAGTTTAACTTCACAGTAAAGCTCGTGGTGTGAAATCACTAATTAATTATTGCATGCCCGGGGCCACATACAACCAAATAGTTCATAAAATTAAAAGCTTCTCACTTGGTGCCCATGTAAATATTGTAATATTAATAGGAAATGGTCTAGGTATTAACAAAAAATATCTATTAAGTAGCTTGGAGCTTTTCTCCCAATTAAACTGTGGGAAAATAATGTTATGTGCTTTCCCATATTCTGAATGTTACACAGATAGGCAGAACCAATACATAAGTAGGTTAAATAACCTACTGTACACGACGTCCCGTCATAGTGACGATTTTATATTTTTTGACACTAATAAATTTATTAGTGGACTTAGAGTAACTAGGGATTCGTTTTATATCCCTAAATCATGTCTCAAACTGATTGCTACCTTGGTAGCTTACAATATTAACGACGTTATAGCAAATATAACAAAACATAGGTTAAGGAATGTATCTGAGCATAACAGTACTGTTAACACTCCTATTGGTGTTTTAAACTAGTACAAGAGACAATAGCTGAGCCCAGTGTCTCTCAGCGTTGTCGCTTAAATGTAGTTCATCAGAACATACAGGGCTTAGCTGGCAAAGAATTAGAGATAGACTTGTTTTTAGAATATCACAATGTTCACATTTTATGTTTAACTGAACATTGGCTAAAGAAGCATGAGCTTTTGCTCACTAATACTAAGTATAGACTTGCGAGTGCATTTGTCAGACGTTCAGCAATACATGGAGGCTCATTGATTATTGTTTCAAATGAAGTAAAATTTAAGGAACGTAAAGACATAGTTAATATTTCCGTTGAGCGCACAGCTGAGTTATCGTGCATCGAACTCGACAAATTTGTTATTATTTGCGTGTACCGTCCCCCTTCAGGGAACTTTTGTTTATTTGAATCTCTGTTAGAAGATGCTATTAAGCGTGTTAGTGTACTTAATAAAAATATAATAGTTTGTGGCGACTTTAACGTTAATCTGCTAGACAGTGGGCCATTAACGGTTAGGTTAGTTAGTCTTTTTAATTCATTTAATTTAAAGCATTTATTCTCTGAGCCTACTAGAATCACAGCAACTACAGCCACATGTTTAGATAATATATTTTGCGACTGCGAAGCCATAGATAGTGCTATTATTAGTGATATCACATCTGACCACTGTGGTCAAAAGATGACTGTTTTATATAAATGTCAATCAGATATACAAAAAGTAACATGTAGACCTATCACAAAGAAACGGTTAAATAATTTTAAATCTAATATAGAAAGTAAAATTCCATATTTGCGATGTTCACAAACTGATCCCGATAAACGTTTTAAAAGCCTATTTCACCTTATAAAAAATGAGTTTAACAGTACCTTTAAACTTAAACCGGTCCATAAAAACATTAAAGCAAAATTTAATGAATGGGCAACTCCAGGTATATGCATTAGTAGAAATAGGTTGTATGAGCTATATGGGTTGAAACAATGTAATCATAACCCTGAATTTCTAACTTATGTACGGGCTTATTCAAAAACCTTTAAAAAAGCTTGTATAAAAGCTAAAGCTCTATATCTCTCGTGCAAAATTAAAAATGCTGATAACAAGATTAAGGCTACATGGAATATGATCAATGCGGAGACAGGGAAGGTAAAAAGTCGCGATACTCGAATAGCCTTAAATATTAATAATAATCTAATCCGCGATAATATTCAAATTGCAGAAACGTTTAATAACTTTTTTATTAACATTCCTGTAGTTACAACTTGTTCCTTGCATTCATCTTCTTCAGACGCCGAATCTCTTCTTAAGTCAAGTGTGTCAGAATGCGACGCCGGTTTTTGTTTTTGTTCCGTTACCCCATTAGAAGTGATTAAGACATTTAAAAGTTTAAATTTAAAAAAAACGGGTGACCTGTGGGATATATCACTAAAAGTATTACAAGATATAATAGATATAATAGCTCCAAGTCTAGCTGAAATTTTTAACAATTGTATTAAATTAGGTAAATTTCCCGATTTGATGAAATACAGTAAAGTTATACCATTGTTTAAAGCTGGTAATATTAATGATCCCAATAACTACAGACCAATTTCAATTTTACCTGCTCTTAGCAAAATTTTTGAGAAAATCATGTTAAATCAGTTAGTTTTACATTTTAACATGAATAAGATTTTACACAATGAGCAGTATGGCTTCACCAAAGGTCGGTCGACTACTGATGCCGGTGTTGCACTTCTTCGACATGTATATAGGGCTTGGGAGAAATCACATGATATGATAGGTGTATTCTGTGACCTATCTAAAGCGTTTGATTGCGTACATCATGAGACATTATTGCTCAAATTAAAACACTATGGAGTCAAAGGTACTGCGCTCGATTTAATTAATTCATATTTAAGTCAGAGGGTACAGAAAGTAGAGGTAAATGACGTTAAGTCTTCCGGGTCCCCGGTTCTAATGGGCGTTCCGCAGGGATCAATATTAGGGCCTTTTCTGTTTCTGATATACATTAATGATTTACCGCATTTTGTTCAGAATACTTGTGATATTGTACTGTTCGCTGATGATACATCACTCCTGTTTGAAGTTAACAGAGCTAAAACGGATTATGATGATGTAAACAGTGCCCTTGACAGAGTATTGAAATGGTTCACTGTAAATAACTTAGTTTTGAACGCAAAAAAAACAAAATGCTTAAAATTTACTTTACCTAACGTCAAACCTGTTCCGACCAAAATTATGATCAATGGTGAAGAACTGGATATTGTGGAGTCAGTAGTTTTTCTAGGTGTAACACTCGATAATAAACTTCAATGGGGCCCACATATATCTAGTCTAGCTGGGAAACTCAGCTCAGCAGCATATGCAGTTAGGAAAGTAAAGCAATTCACTGATGTAGACACGGCACGCTTAGTTTATTTTAGTTACTTTCATAGCGTTATGTCGTATGCCATCCTGCTTTGGGGCAAAGCTGCCGATATAGAAGCCATATTTATATTACAGAAAAGGGCTGTAAGATCAATCTATAACTTAGGATCTAGAGCATCTTTGAAGGAAAAATTTAAAGAAATAGGAATTTTAACAGTGGCTTCGCAGTATATTTTAGCAAATTTATTACTTGTACATAAAAATATTAATTCTTTTCAAAAGAAGTGTGATGTACATAATGTCAACACAAGGCACAAAAATAAAATAGTAGTACCTACACACCGCTTACAGAAAGTCCAGGGATCATTTTTAGGGCAATGTATACGCTTTTATAATAAGTTACCTACATGTATTGTAAATTTACCCTTTGATAAATTTAAAGAGACTGTAAAATCTGTATTACTTAAAAAGGGTTATTATACAGTTAGTGATTATATATGTGATAAAGAAACTTGGAATAATGTATTACCAGATAAATATTGTAAGTAGTCTCATGGACACTGTATTTATGTTACAATTCTTAATATTTATTAGTTTTGATCTTTGTTTGACTGGCTTGAGTTGTCAGGCTCACTAAAATGCCTTTGCTTGCGGCGGCGTCTGGATGACGGGTTGTCCACTTCCCTCTATGATGGTTGAGGAGGTCAATGGCTGGCATTCACGTCATACTTGTGAACAGGTGCTGCTTGTGGGGGCTGGTCATCTCAAGCTACGCATTTAGTTATAAGTAGATGTACTAGATTTTTAGTTATGTTAATTTTTATCGACATTTGTGCATTGGAACATTGTACATGAGCTTACGTTTTTTAAATTATTTATTTTGTATTCTTTAAATTGTATAATATTTTTGAAAAGAGTAATTACTGAGTTTCTTGCCAGGTTCTTCTCAGTAAAAGCAACCTTCCGAACCTGGCGGTAGCATGTATAATCCTGTATAATTGTGTCATTCTGACGATTTGAAAGTGCTTTGTAAAAGTCTAATCGAATAAAGATACTTTTGACTTTGACTTTGACTTTGACTGCACATAAGTTTTTAGAAATACTCATTGGTACAGGCCTCGCTGGTATTCCAACTTGCGTCGCTTGTGTAGTAGGCAACTGCTCAAACCACACGCCCGCCATGCCTCTCTGCGGCTCAAACAATATTATTATTATTATTATGAGCCTTTTGTGTCCCAATGCTGGGGAAAGGATTTCTACTTTTCCAACTGTCCCTGTCTTCAGCAGTTTACTGTGTTACCATTCGCTCATCTCGATTCGAATAGTTGTCAGGAAAACTCATATTCTAATGATAATGAAGGAGATTTTCACGCTTTTCACGTTTCCTGAAAATAAAACCTAGTTCGATCATTTTATTGCCTCCGAAACCCACTACATACAACATTTCTTGAAAATCGTTGCAGCCGTTTTCGATATTCACATTGTATATAGGATCTAGACTTTTTAAGTGAAGATTAAGTTAATGTTACATATAAACTCAAAAATATCTTTATTCGATTAGGCTTTTAACAGATTACTTTCAAATCGTCAGAATGTCATGACTATACAGGTTAATATGCTACCGCCAGGTTCGGAAAGTTGCTTTTACTGAGAAGAAAAGACTCAAGTCTTGAAAACAAGCTCATCCCTCCAGATCCTCCAAGGTCTGCTGCGTTTGGGGTCAATTTGGTAATGGTAATTCGCAATTCAAGCTTTCTTTAAAGAATACCTTACGTGCCTACTTCAAACTTTAGCTACAAAACCCTGCAGATGCCACGTTTCACGCATCCGTAAGTTTTTACTCTTTTCATACTCGGATAAATATGCGGTACCTTTTATGGGAAGTGAGTTATGTGGTTCTTTTATGCGGTTTTGAGAAAAGGTTCCCTCTCTTTGTGCTTCAAGTACAACATGTACAAACCAACAGAATTCAAAAGTATCCCTAACTATGTAATCGTGGGTTCTAAGCGCCTCGGTGGATAATCATGCCGTTAAACTGATATATTTATAGAACCTGGTTGATGGAATTGAGCTCGGTTTCTTTTCAATGGGCTTATATTCATGAGATATAAATACTGTAATCAAAAACATTGTATAATATATATTTTTTTAAAAGAGTAATTGTCGAGTTTCTTGAAGGGTTCTTCTCAACAAAAGCTACCTTCCGAACCCGGGGGGAACATTTATAATCATGTATAATGTATTTTGTGTCTTTCTGACGATTTGAAAGTACTTTGTAAGAAGTCTAATCAAATAAAGATATTTTGAATTGAATTGAATTGAATGACTGTGTGAATGAATGATATAAGTTGCTAAACAAAGGAAAAATACGATAAAATTAACGGTGAACGTCAGTCTCGAACCGGGGTACTCTAGCTTCGTTATCCCGTAAGCTGGAAGCCTCACGTCTGAGCTACCATAACTTGACAGATGTCAGCGAAATTTATTTTCTTATGGGGCATTTTATTTTATGCTTCAAATGACTCTAAGGGATACTCATAGAATAACTAAAAACCTTAAAAATATAATCTTATAACTAAAATATATAATTAAAAGGAGTTCCTGTAGGCAAGGTTCCGAAGATACTGGCAGCATTCCCCCTTTGAATGGCAAGACTAATTCTTTATCCGATGTAGCTGCTAGCTCTTCAGTCTCCTGTGGACCTTTTTTGTCATGATATTGTATCAGTTTTTCAGTGCCTGAAAACAAGGTCAAAACGATGTGAATAAGCCCTAAGCTTATTCATAACAATAATATTTCTTTGTATTGATTGTGTAGGCAGATGATAATAAATAAACCGTATCAATGTTTTACAAAACGATAATATTCAGAAAAATACATTAACAATAAAGTTTCAAGAGCAATATGAATTCAATAACAAGAGTAATATGAATTCAATAACAAGAGCAATATGAATTCAATAACAAGAGCAATATGAATTCAATAACACGAGCAATATGAATTCAATAACAAGAGCAATAGTAATAATATGAAGAAAAACAAAAGAAGATCGGAACTATTTGAATTTTAAAACATATCATTTTTATTAATTATAGAAGGCCAGCAGCAAAATAGGTCCTAACCTTCTTGTATGCTATAATAAATTAAACACGATGTTTTCCATAAATGAAACCCCCAACACACAAAATTTCATGAAAATCGTTGGAGCCGTTTCCGAAATTCAGATTCTATGTATATATTGCTCGTTTAAATGTATAAGAGAAGGATATACACTTATCATGCGAACATTTTTATTCAAATGTTGCAAACTCGGCATCAAACACCAACTTCAAAAGTAATTATTAAACAAGTATTAAACAGTAACTTATTCAACATTATTTTACTTTTCTCTTTTAGAAGACGGTACCCTTTTTTTGTTACTTTTCAAACTTTTCAGTGGTTTTTTGCAAAACCTTATCTAGGTGTAAAGTTCTCATGCTGGGGGGGTCACGGCGAAGCATGTGAAGACGTATCACGTGCACCCCCCCACTTAGCGACTTGGAGGAACACCGTGGAGTTTAGTCGGTGTGAGTCCGACATAACCCTTCCGCTGCCCCCGCGGCGGTTGGTGTATCCATAACGGATTCTCCACGTTAAAAAAAAAAAAAGGTGTAAAGTTCTCATAGATACAAATTAGTTATTAGTAATTGCTGTAATTATTTGAGGAGTACCGTAAACAAAAAAAAAAGTTACCAATTGCACTAGCCGTCACTACGATTTTCGAAATATTCCCTCGATCTCCCTGGGATGCCATCATCAGATCCTTGTTTCCTCATTAAAGTACCACTCGTTATATTATGCTATGTTTTGTTATGCTTCTATGTTCAAGTCGCAACCTGAACCCCAAGTATAGGTTTAAAAGCTATGATCGTTGACGAATTCCATCGCGTAAGCTTTCTACACTCGCCGCTAGGGGCGCTCTTACGTTCCCATACAAAATGATAAAAATACAGTCGATATGGTCAATGTCAACCTATAATTGCGTTATTCTGAAAACCACAAATCACTTTAAACAATACTTAAGTCATTACTTTAATTGGTTGCATAAATTAAGATATCCATGGAATGTGGACATGCCCTTGTTTTCATGATTAACATGGTTAATTACCGTCAACGTTGTGACAAATCTACGTACACTTATCACACGGGGAAGTTTGAACAGCATTGTCAAATTAATTGTAAGCGACAGGCGTATATAACGTGCATACATTTGTCACTTTCACAATAAGACAAATATTTGAATTAAGGAAAATGATTGTAGGTCTTCTGTCCTAAATACAACTTTGAGTGATCGTCGCAATGGCCGCGTGGTTCAAATACTCCCTGGCAATCCTTGAGTGCAGGATCGGCATTGAAAATAAAAAGAAATCGTAAATGAAAAATATTTACCTACTCAGTTTGGGCTCTCGTAAGGCACTAATGATGTCGAAAATAGCTTAAACAACTAGTTTCCGAACCGGTGGTAAATTTTCAACCTTTGAGAAGAACCGGCAAGAAACTCAGCCAGGTATTGTAACACATGAATTTCCTTCAAGAAAACCAGGAAAGGAAAGATTCGACGCATGAGGTTGGATCACGAATATCTCAGTTGTGAGAGCAACTGCAGAGTTTGCAGAGGTCGTGGCTTTGAGTCGCGCCACGTGTTCGTATTTTTCTTGACCATTAAGAATCTAGAATGTAAACATGTGAGTCATGCAAAAAAAACAATGTAATATTCAGACACTTCATGTATCTGTATAGATTTCATTCTTGCTGTATACAAACACTGAAAAACAAAAGGTGCAGTAGAACGCGACGAATGAATATGATGTTATTGAAACCTTTCAAAGTGTATGAAAAGGTTCTAATATTCTGTTTCCATTAGACTCTAGTCGAAAATATGACAGTGGAAATATTTATACATCACACTCACATCACATTTGAAGCGCGTCGATCGCTGGGATATTGAATGCATTTTTCATTTTCCCTCGTCAGACATGAATGC
Source organism: Watsonalla binaria (assembly GCA_929442735.1). Lineage (NCBI taxonomy): Eukaryota > Metazoa > Arthropoda > Insecta > Lepidoptera > Drepanidae > Watsonalla > Watsonalla binaria. The sequence goes on from OV838930.1 coordinate 731,881, forward strand.
TGCCTTCGGAAGCTTGTACATGCACTGAATTTATAAATTTTCTTTTCTTATAATGTACTATCATAGTGTATACAGAGTGTACACTTTTTAGGCGCAATTTTTTGTCACAGGGCACCCTCAACTTTTAGATATCCTTTTTAGAAGCTCCTGGCACAGTTGCTATTGTGCATATTATCCGGTCACCGAAGTTAAGCAACCCAAGCCAGTAGTTGGACGGGTGACCGCCCGAGTTCCCTCCGTGCCTCGGAGAGCACGTTAAGTCGTCGGTCCCGGTTGCCAATTTAAGATCACTGGTAATCGTTACAGAGCAGAAAATTCGTTGCAGAGAAAGTAGACAACTGGCTTATTATAAGTATATGCTGATTAAACGTTCACAAAAATGTGGTTTAATCCAGATTTCCGATTTTCCTTGTAATAGGAGTTACAAAGGGGAATACAGGCTTGAGCATACGTTTGCAAAGTATTGTTAGTATTAGTTCCATAGTTCACATAAAACATGACAGTGTAGTATATTGGAAATCTGTTTTCCGTGATACTGCAAAATTTTATAACCGAACTTTAAAATACTGCCAGTTATCGTTGGCCACGTAAAACGAAAATATTACAATGTATGAAACGGTTTAAACTAATTCCGTAGCTGCAACAATACTTTGTAGAAGAAAATAGTGCTCGCTCACTGATAAGGTACCTATCCATAGCTGAAATATTTTTTCTAATCGGTCCAGTAGATCTGAAGCCTGTTCAAGGCTAGTTTCCGAACTGGTTGTAAATTCTCCTTACCAGGGTCTAAGCTGAATGAATATTTTTTATTTTCATTTGTTAATACAAACATATTTACATACAAATCTTTCCTCTTTATGATAATAGTATAGATATTTATGAGATTGGCAAATTCCAACCAGTCCAAGCAAAGATCAAGTTAAGGTTAATTAATACGCCATAGATACCAGTTTTTTGTAATGATAGCAGAATTATGTAATCGATTATGTAGACACGACAATTAAATTTTTATTTAACTGAACTGTACTGAAGTTAACCAATCCCACCCAAGCTATTAGTTGGATGGGTGACCGCATGAGTTCCCTCTGTACCTTTATTACCACGGTTCTAGTTGCTATTTAAACATATTTGGCAATCGTTACAGAGCAGAAAAATCGTTGCAGAGAAAATAAATAATTGGCTTATATAGGTGACAATTTTCCCCGTTTAAATGGTGATAAAAATACTATATGTATAAATATTCTACAGAGTAACGATTTATAATACGTCCACAAAGGGGTAAGGCATGGTATCCACATTTTACCATGCATTAGGGGGCGATCCTATTTATTAACCGTACACTTTTCCAAACTGCTGCTAATGAGATATAACAGAAAGAAACCCAATAATATTCCCGACCCGGGCATCACACCCAGGATCTCGTGTTTCGCAGTAGCGCTTGCGACCACTAGGCCAACGGGCAGGCAATAATATTTATTGAACTCAATTCTACATATATGCTGTATGTAGAAGTGCTTCGGTTGAAAAAGTTTCTTAAGCATAGGTAATTCAGTCGAAAATGCATTGTCAGTGAGCATATCAATCATAAATTAAAATGTATTCTTGTCAATCGTTTATAACAACTAGCTGTGGCCTGCGGTTTCAACCACGTTGACTATATTTTAAAAATCATTCTAAAATAGTGTTTTTTTTGTTACAGCCGTGGTGGTCTTGAGGTTTGAACAGTCACCTGCTACGCAAGCGACGCAAGTTTGAATCCCAGCGGGGCCTGTACCAATGAGTTTTTCTAAAAAAACTCATGTACAGCGATTTCACACCATGTGCTTTACGGTGAAGGAAAACATCGTGAGGAAACTTGCACATGTCTCAGAAGTAATTCAAAGACGTATGTAGCCTGTCATGTTGGCACTTGATCATCTTCGGTGAAAAGTGGGTGTTGTAATTACCTCTGCCTACCCCTTCGGGGAATATAGACGTGAGCATATGTTAATACCGTATACCTATACATTCATATGCATTTAGTGACATTTTGGAATTACAAACAGACACTTTTAATATCTTATAATTATATAGCTAATGTAAATAAAAACGCAATTTGGGACTAGTTATTCCGGTCTATTGAGACTGGAGGTGACCGCAACCACAACAGCACAACACCCACTTTTCACCGAAGATGATTAAGTGCCAACGTGACAGATGGTGAGTCCATCGCCGTCTCAGACACTTTACATACGTCATTGAATTACTTCTCAGAAATATGCAGGTTTCCTCACGATGTTTTCCTCCACCGTAAAACACGTGGTGTGAAATCAGTGTACATAAGTTTTTTAGAAAAACTCATAGGTACAGGCCCCGCTGGGATTCGAACTTGCGTAGCAGGCGACTGCTCAAACCTCAAGGCCACCACGGCTCTAGGCAAAATTTAACTCAAATTATAATACTAATGTTACTCTAATTTGAAAAAATATGCTTACAACATCCCAGAAGGGTCCCCGAAGGGGTGAGAAGAGTTTTTGTAACAACAACACCCACATTTCACCGAATATGATTAAGTGCCAACGTGACCGAGAGTGAGCGCGTCACCGTCTCAGGCACTATACATACGTCTTTGAATGACTTCTCAGACATGGCAGGTTTCCTCACGATGTTTTCCTTCACCGTAAATCAAGTAATGTAAAATTACTACAAATGAGTTTTTTAGAAAAACAGGTTGGTACCACCCCGCTGTTATTTAATTAATTTTGTTATTGTTCCTGATAATTTTTAAGTCTTACTGATAGAAATACGTATCTTTATTATTAGTATTTAATCTATGTAAACATGTTGGTATTTAAAATATATTTCTATGTAAAACTATTAAGGCACCCTTGGCATATTTAGATATAAATATTTAATTAAGTATAAACTGTTCTATATAATTTGCTAATTCAACAAACAGAAACATGTAAACTGAGCCAATCATAAACTAAACGCTGTATACCTTCATTTAGGTCTCAAAATCGACTGAATCTATACCCTATAAAGATAAATAAAATTAAAGTGTCTGTTTGTAATTCCAAAATAACAGTTTTTCACTAAAAGCATAAGCATTTAGTAAAATTTTTGAATAGGTAGTGACTTAAAAAAAAAAACAAATTTTCAAAATTCTTCTGTCTATCTGTTTGTTCCGAATAATTTCTATAACGGCTGGACTGATTTTAACGTGACTTTCCCTGATAGAGAGCCAATGTTACGAGAAATAACTAAGGCTTTTATTTAAAAATAAACTTTAGGGTCCCGCGGGAATTAAATTACATATACGCGAGTGAAATTGCAGGGCACAGCTTGTATTCATTGACTGTGCGTCAATTCTTATAATTATGTTCAATACAGAATCATTGTGATGAGTAACGATGAAGAACCAAGATGTGTTTGTGGTGAATGCTGATAAAACAGTGCACAAAGAGTTATTGAATCTGGATTTAGATGAGGCCTTGAATACAGTTGGTGAGTAAAGTGACCCTAATTAATATAACAAAGATTATGTGATTTATTTGTTATAAATTTTTATTTAATAATAAATAAGTAACTAAAAACTAATTACAAGTAGAAAACTTGGCCCAAATCGGTGTCTCTCGGGATCGTGCCAAGAAGGCTGGCAGCATTGCCACGTTGAATAGCAATGCTGATTCTCTGAGCGAGAAAAGCCCCAGCCCGCTTGTCACGAGAAGCTTCTACCAGACGACGTGCAACCTCTTTGAAAAGTTGATGAGCATCTGGACCCCAAAGTCCCAGAGTTTCAACCGCAAAGATTGATTGTGATTTATTTTGTATTAAACGAATTGTAAAAATGTTTTGGAGAGAGTAAGTACTGAGTTTCTTGACAGGTTCTTCTCGCCGGTAACGTGTATAATCCTGTGTAATAATTTGACAGTACTTCGTTAAACATTTAGTACATATTATTTCCCGTTCCCGTACGAGTACGTGGATATAATATAGCTTATTTCTATTTCACGATCGGTCTAGTTTTTGATCCAATTCGTTACAAACATACTCACATACAAATATTTCCACTTTGTAATGTTAAGTATAGATAACTTTTTCAAATTGACTATTTACTATTAGATGTCACATCGAACAGCATGACAAAATAATATATAACTATACCGATAAATGCAATTGAAGTGTCTGTTTGTCTTCTGAAACTAACAGCTGTTTACTAAATTAATATGAAACATACGGTACTCATATAGTATTTCTTTATCTATTTTTAATTTGTCTCTCATTATTGAATGCAAGAAATATATTATAAACTAATTAAGAGCCGTGGTGGCCTCGGGGTTTGAGCAGTCGCCTGCTACGCAAGCGACACAAGTTTGAATCCCAGCGGGGCCTGTACCAATGAGTTTTTCTAAAAACTTATGTGCAGTGATCTCACATTTGCGTCGCTTGCGTAGCAGGCGACTGCTCAAACTCTACGGCCACCATGCCTCTTTATGGGCATGGGGTTATGGTTTATGGTTGATCTGATCTTAGGTCATGGTCGATACAACTACTTGGTACTGCTGGCTGCGTGCACACTGCAGTTGGCTGCAGTGGTGGACATGCTGGGGTTCAGCGTCGTGGTACCAGCTGCCAACTGTGACCTGAACCTCAGTTTGCATCAGAGCTCCTTGCTTTCCTCTGTGCCATTTGCAGGTGCTTATTATTTTTTTATTACCACAAAAATATATGGTTTCCCTAAAATAAATTCCATATTCGACGTTTTAGTGATTTTTTTGTATACGATGTAAATGTGTCATGATGTCTAAGATCATTAGGCTAACGTTGATACACTGGTAATGAGGATCGCTGTGGAATCAGAAATATATAACAAATATATAAATATGCTAATATGTTATTAACATTCTTAGTCTTACTTTTGGCTTGAAGTAATTGATAGAAAAATAAAATTCAAATTCGGAGCACTCGTAACCGAAGAAAGTGTATGAAGAGATGCATGAATGTGGATGAAGCGAAAGAAGTATGTAAGGATCGTAGCATGTGGCAAACAGTGGTCTCTGCCTACCCCCATGGGATACAGGCGTGAGCATATGTATGTAATTGATAGATATGAGAACCGATGCGCGATTACGCAATATTCCTACAATATCGGTGTTGATCAAATTTGCAATCGAGTCAATCATCGACTGCCCTTTGCAATGAAACAGACGAGAAGTTTTCGACTGTATCGATGTTTAGATGCAAGCGATTAGTCCGAGTCACGCCGAATCAAGCCGAATGGAACCGATCATCGGCCGACGCGATGCATCGAGGCGTGTTCGATGATTGGTTGAATATACGCGAGTCAGACTTCCTACCATCGACTGCGATTGAAAATAATCGCGATGCATCGAGTTGTATTGATAATTGAAACATTTTAAAAAAAAATTTTCGCCATCGCGCATATTTAATTTAGAGTGAGTCGTACTGAAGCATCTATTCTATAATCTATACAGATAATAAAATTGAAGTGTCTGTTTTTGTAATTCCAAAATTACAACTTTTCACTAAATGCATATAAAACTATATACTATTGTATTGACATAGAAAAACCAAATGTATCCCCTGTCTGTCTGTCTGTTTGTTCCAGCTAATCTCCGAAACGGCTGGGTCGATTTTAACGGAACTTTTACTGGCAGATAGCGATTGTTATAAGGAGTAACGAAGGTTTTTAATTAAAAGTAATAATTAGGATTCCTCGGGTCACCCATGAAATTAAGTCTACGCGGGTGAAACCGCGGGTAATTTAATATTTTTATATTCCAGGATTCATATTCTCGATACTGTGGGGATACTACGCTGACACGCGCGGCAGACGATCTGCGTTGCTCCTATCATCTGCATTCGGCTTCGTATTCTCAGCACTGAGCAGTTTCTCAAACAGTTTTATCGTTATGCTGGTGCTCAAGTTCATGGGATGCTCCTTGTAAGTTCCATATTATATCCACACCGTGTAATGGTTAGTATTCCTGACTGATACACTAGGTGTCGCGGGTTCGATATCCGCGTCAGGGCAAACATTTCATGATGAGGTAAACATTTTATATTTGCTCTACATCTGTTGGTTTTGCAATTTTAAGTTCATGAAAATAATTATTTTTGAAAAGAAAGCATATGTGTGTTAATAATGTTTATTTTAATTAATTAATAATTTATTATGTGATTAAATGTACATGATGCCAGCTGAGTTTCTTGCCAGTTCTTCTCATAAGGCTAGTTTCCGAACCGGTGGTCAATTCTTCGACGTTCATAACTACCAGGGCCTAAACTGAATAAAACATTAATATTTTCATTTTCAATAAGGTTGGGAAGCCAGCGCAAGGCAAAATGTATTATATGTCTGCATACATTATTTGATTGGTCTAATTTACACAAGTGACTTTCGAGATACACTTCATAAAATGTATACGGCTATTGTATTTCATTAATTACCAGCTGACAAAAGGCAAATAATAAAGTGAAGATGGATATATTGATGATAGTGGATATATTTTAATTATTGGCATGCGAAATTGGTGAATCTTACTGGTATTGTTTTTTCATTATGTTATTCCATATCTGCATACTAATACAATGTGTCACTCATCATCTGCCTGGCCTTAGTGTTGGGGTCGGCACTTGATTCAACCCGATGCGGCTGATCACCTGATTTTTTTACGAAGCGACTGCCATCTGACCTTCGCAACCTCTTTTACAAGGAAAATCTGTGATCTGGGTTAAACCAGTTGTCAGACTATTTTAGGTCTCCGACTGACCTGTAAAAGATGCCAAAGATGATAAATTGGCAACCGGGACCGACGGCTTAATGTGCCTCCGAGGCACGGAGGGAACTCGGGCGGTCTCCCATCCAATTACTGGCTAGGGTTGCTTAACTTCGCTGATCGAATGATATGCGCAATAATAGCAACTGTGCCACGAGCTCCTCTACTAATACAATGTGTAACTGTTGTGAATATATTTCATACCTAATATCAAACTTGATTCTTTGATGATGTACCTACTTGCATCCTATTTGGTACATAATATTTTTATATTTAACGTTACTCGGCACTTATCACGATAATATTTTGAAAATAACGTACCTCCACGTTTCGGTTGGGTTACACCGATGGTGGTTGCGAGCAGACTAAGGGGATCGGGGAGCCCGTCTTCGCAGACCCCCGAAAGATTTTTCGTCAACCCTGCTGTATTTGATTGTAAATTCATACTATTTTTAAACATAATATAATTTTAGTTTTCGAATCCCAGCGGGGCCTGTACCAATGAGTTTTTCTAAAAATAACTTATGTACAGTGATTTACACCTGAAACCTCCATATTTCTGAGAAGTAATTCAATGACGTATGTAAAGTGTCTGAGACGGCGATGGACTCACCATCTGTCATGTTGGCACTTAATCTAATTCGGTGAAAAGTGGGTGTTGTGATTACAACACCTCTGCCTACCCCTTCGGGGAATACAGGCGTGAGCATATGTAATATTCAATCACTCACTTTCCTTTCAGCTCGTCAGCATCAATTACCTTAACTTTCACATATCTGGGCGAATGCACTAGACCCAAGGAAAGGAACAAGTACCTGATGATTATAGGCAGTTTCAGCATGGCTGCCGATTTTGTTTGTTTCAGTAAGTGAACTTTAAATAAAGTCAAAGTCAAAGTCTGAAGTATCTTTATTCGATTAGACTTTTTACAAAGCACTTTCAAATCGTCCGAAAGACTATACATGCAACCGCCAGGTTCAGAAGGTTGCTTTTACTGAGAAGAACCTGGCAAGAAACTCAGTAATTACTCTTTTAAAAATTAATTATCATTATCGTTATCGCCCTACCCTTGGTATATGCATAGTTGCGATCAGCTGCCCTCCTTATTTATATACGAAGCTACTATCGTAACTCCTATTACGGAAAAATTCTGTAATCTGCGTTGTCATACTCTCTGAGGCTCCCAGCTGACCTGTAACCATTGCCAACGATGTTATATTGGAAACCGGGCTTAACGTGCTCTCCGAGGCACAGAGGGAGCTCGAGCGATCACACATCCAACTACTATCTTTGGTTTGGGTTGCTTAACTTAATTATAATAATATGCACAAAAGAAACTGTGCCACGAGCTCTCTGAAGGTTATGACGTGCAGAATGTTAGCTTTATAAAGTGATCCTTTAACACTCAGTTTATTTTGATCGATCGCTTGCAGCCGGGGCTGTTAGTAAAAATTTACAGTAAAGCAATAAAATTGATGTAATGTAATAAAATATCAAATTGAAATAATTTCAGTATTGGCTTACCTCATTCTGCAATCAGACTTCAGTGTCCCAATCCCTCTGCTGAACAACTATAGACCCTGGAGGCTATACTCCTTGGTGATGTCATCACTCCTGGGAGCTGGAACAGTCATGATGCTTGTTGTGAAAGAAAGCCCTAAATTCTTGGCCAATAGAGGTGACCAAGGTGAAGCTTTAGAAGTGCTTAAAGAAACTTTTAAGATCAATGGTGGAAAGGAAGAAGAGTTTCAGGTAATCTTGTTTCATATAATGCGAACAGTATTCATTCAATTCAAAAATATCATACATACATATGCTCACGCCTGTATTCCCCGAAGGGGTAGGTAGAGGTGTTGTTATCACAACACCCACTTTGCACCGAATTAGATTAAGTGCCAACGTGACAGATGGTGAGTCTATCGCCGTCTCAGGCACTTTACATACGTCTTTGAATTACTTCTCAGAAATATGCAGGTTTCCTCACGATGTTTGCCTTCACCGTAAGGCACGTAGTGTGAAATCACTGTACATAAGTTTTTTAGAAAATCTCATTGGTACAGGCCCCGCTGAGATTCGAACTTGCGTCGCTTGCGTAGCAGGCGACTGTTCAAACCCCGAGACCACCACGGATCTCAAATTTCAAAAATATCTTTATTTCATTACCCTTTTAACAAAGTACTGTAACTAAGCATATAAAAATAAAAAATAAATCTTCTTTAAACTTTCTTTCAGATCAAATCGTTACAAGGATGTGCTGCAGACAAGGAGCAACGAGCATCATTTTGGAGTTCCGTAGTGAAACAGACGGTACCAATATTTAAGCCACCGATGCTATGGAGGACAATACAATTGTTTTACATCATCGCCGTTTGTTGTGCTACGTATGTATTCTTTAGAGGTCACTAAAGGAGGAGGTGTTAATCACCTTTTAGCGAAGATACATGTCAACAAAAAAAGAGCCATGGTGGTGTTGTGTTGGAGCAGTCGCCTGCTACGCAAGCGACGCAAATTCGAATCCCAGAGAGGCCTGTACCAATCAGTTTTTCTAAAAATGTATGAGCTCTTAGACCATTAAGTCTCTACAGAAAAAGTGTGCGATACATTGGAGTAAAATGATTCACTCATTGCGATACAACGCTGTACAATTATTCGCTCATTACGATACAATGGTGTATAACTTTGTTATAGCTATGACGTGGTACCTGGATTTGTTCAAGTTTTAATACAAGCGTCACTCAACAATGAGGGATATGAATAATTGTACTTATGCATTATACGCTTGATTTCAGGAACAATGTGTTCTTTATGTGGTTTCCGACGATCGTAAATTCAATTTTCAACTCGGACACTTACAAGGCGACCTCTACTTTTTGTGAGAAACTCACATTCAACACAAGTAGCTTTGTTGAAACAGATAATGTAAGTACTCGTCAGAGATATAACATCTATATACATCGTTACAGACAAACAAAATTTAAGTGTCTCTTTGTAATTCCAAATTAACTGCTTGCCACTAAATGGAAATATTATATAAACCTTTATTTTCGCTATTTGTCAGTCTGTTTGTTCGTCCAATCTCTGTATTCTCCGGCTAATTTCTGAAACGGCTGGCCCTTTTTTTTTAATTGACAAGGGGGAAACCTTCAAAAGGTGCCCGACCGCCCTGGGAGAGGCAGGTCGGGGAATTTTTGCCGCACTTAAACCCCCCCAGTGGCCATCCTCAGTGCTCAGGGGGATCTCCGGGATAGATCCCACCAGTATCCCCCCACACTTTGCCGGGGGACATCCCCGGGGCAGCCGTGTCGCCGCCTCTCGAGACCTCGCTGTGGGCGGCAGCGCGAGCCACATCGCGCTGCCACTTTCCCGGGCTCGGTGGTCAAAGCTCCCACCCCGACCACCGCCAGCAGGCCCTCCCCCCTTTTGGTCGCCTCTTACGACAGGGTGGGGATACCATAGCCAAATTCTTAGACCCCGGCTGTTGAGTGAAAATGAGTTTTTCTGAAAAACTTATGTGCAGTGATTTTACACCACGTGCATTACGGTGAAGGTATCTGCTTCCTTCGGAGACCTTTCTGTGATGGCATGAGCATATATATGACGGCACAGCTGGATTGCTATAAGACATTTGGATGATAGTTGGGCGTATACTGGGAAGTGCTGGGTGAATAAAAGAAGTTCGAAGATATTTAACTTTCAAACTATAATCACGGAACACTATAAATACGGAACGCGAGACAGTTTCTACACGGCCGCACTGTGCGACTGCCGACAAACAAGTGAATCGTTAATACGATTACACGTGGTATTTATACACTCGATCCGATTCCCCCCAGTCGACAGTGTTGCCGCTATGTAGACTCCATCTAGTGCCAATAAATGATACTTGCGTCCCAATTACACTAAAAATATTCTTCAATGCCGATATATATTTATTAATTTTTATTCATCACTTCAATTCACAACTTACTATTGTTCAATTTCAGAGTTTCTGCACAGATTCAATATCAAATGACACTTTGTACGTGGGTATGGGGTTCAGTTTTATCTTTACCGTTGTAACTCTGATGGCTTCGATGCTGGCGTCTCATCGTAAGATAGTGATGATGGCTACGTTCGTCATTGCTGCTGTTAGTGGCACTCTGCTGGATTTGGTCAGGAATGACGTGACTGCGTTGGTATTTTATACTATAGTCCAAATGACCGGCGTCTGTATAGGCCACGCTAGTTCATACTTCGTGGATGTTTACCCTACTAGTTACAGGTAAGTCTCTAACGGATATAAATCTATATCTATACATAGGTACAGATAAATAAATAAGAGCCGTGGTGGCGTCGGTGTTAGAGCAGTCACCTGCTACGAAAGCGACGCAAGTTTGAATCCCAGCGGGGCCTGAACCAATGAGTTTTTAAAAAAAAAACTTATATGCAGTGATTTCACACCACGTGCTTTTCGGTGAAGGAAAACATCGTGAGAAAACCTGCATATGTCTGAGAAGTAATTCAAAGTCGTGTGTTTAGTGCCTGAGAGGGCGATGGACTCACCCTCTGTCACGTTGGCACTTAATCATATTCGGTGAAATGTGCTTATCCCTTTGGGGACCCTTCTGGGATGGCGTGAGCATGTTTAGTTTAATTTTTTTTTTTTAAATTGAAGTACCTATTTGTAATTTTGCTGCTCCGTTTTCGAGTAAAAATGCTAAGTAACTTAATATATTTCAGGGGATTAGGCACTTCGATAGGCATGCTGTTCGCCCGGATCGTCTGCCTAGGGGGGGTCAACCTGGTGGGCGGCGCCATCATTGATCATTGCAGAGCCACCTTCATCGGCTGGTCGGTGTTCATTCTCGGTAAGATTCCTACTGTTGATGGAACATATCATGATATCTTTGACGATAGCGTTGGTCCATTAAAGTTCTTTGGGACCCTGCCATTCATCACCCTGGCCTTATCCCATAAATTGTTGGGGTCGGCACTTGATGCAACTCGATGCGGCTGATCACCTGATTTTTATACGAAGCCACCTGACCTTTGTAACCACTTCGACGACGAAAATCGAAACGAGTAATTACTGAGTTTCTTGCCAGGTTCTACTCATTAAAAGCAACCTTCCGTATCTGGCGGTAGTATGTATAATCATGTGTAATTTTGTCGTTCTGACGATTTGAAAGTACTTTGTTAAAAGTCTAATCAAATGAAGATATTTTTAATTTTGAATTTATTTTTACAAGGAACAGTACTAAAAACTAATTACAAGTAGACAACTTGGCCCAAATCTGTGTCTCTCGAGATCGGGCCAAGAATGCTGGCAGCGTTGAATAGCAATGCTGATTCTCTGAGCGAGAAAAGCTCCAGCCCGCTTGTAACGAGAAGCTTCTACCAGACGACGTGAATTTATTTAATAGTAATAAATTCATTTCTAATTTAAGGTGGTGTAGTTGCAGCAGTATTCTTGCCGCATGATAAGAGAAACGAAAAACATGAAATGAAACCTTAGCAAGAAATATAATTAATTCTTCAGTAACGACCATCGGTGGAATGAATGAAAGAAAATGAAAGAGAAAGGCATTTGAGGCGAAGACTACTCATTCGTGTAATATGAATTAATATTATAAGTATTGGCTTTTAGCAAGAAGTGCTAAAAACGGCTGCGGATGTGTTCAGCGGTCTTAGAAATATATTGATTAACAGTTAATTAAAATTAAATAAATAATATTCTTACTATGATCTAAATTGTATTATAAGTACGTACCTAACGAATAAAAATCAAATTATTATTTTATTATTTTCTGGGTTTTATTTATGTATAAGTACCAAGAGGATATATACATAATCAATTGTATACCTTTAAACGAGCAATTCTTATATATAAATACATATATAGAATCTGAATGTCGGAAAAGCTTCTAACGATTTTCATGAAATTTTGTTCGTTCGGTTTCGGGGGCAATAAACTGATCTAACTAGGCTTAATTTTCAGAATAAATCGTTTAGTCCATGTTTCCAGGCAATGAAAAACTCCTAAATATCATTACAATACGACAGTAAATTTCGCCGACATCTGTCAAGTTATGATAGCTCAGACGTGAGACCAAAATGTTTACCGGTTCGACTTTTTCCTTATATGCCTGTATCCCATGGGGGTAGGCAGAGAACACCGTTTGCCACATGCTAAATGTCAAGTGGTTTCTTTTGTGTGAAAAAGAAACCGAGCTCGGTCAACCAGGTTCTATTTATACGAACTAAGCTCTATAATGGCAATTCTAAAACGAGCCAAAAATATTCAAGGGCACAGCTCAAGCTGATCCAACCACGTCATAAAATGCTCTGAAACATAATGTATATACACAAAACAAAAACATACTAAATATGGTCGGCTCTCATACTTGTAAGCGTCTTACTCTATGATTATAATGATCCGACTGTTTTTTGACCATACATATCGACCATGCCATTCTACTTTTTACATAATCTCAACGGGGATCAGCCATCTGCCCAGGAGAGTAGTGAACAAATGTGTGTGCCAACACAGGTGCAGTCTATACTCCCTCACTCTCATAGTCCGATGGGAGGCAATCCGACACGACCCGAGGGCGATCAGGGGCTTGACCATGAGCTGTTATTGCAATGTTAGTTCAGTTGTGTGACAGAGACAGATGTATACACGTCATATACATCTGTCTCATAATAAGAGAAAGACTATCATGGCAATAAGAGGTTTTGGTAAGGCCCCTGGCGTAGGACCACCGGTGGAAACACTGGTAACTTCGAAACTCCGGGCATTTATTGTGAATTTTTATTAAAGCTTATCGCAAGTACCTATACAGAGGCGATTATTGAGTGTTTATCAAATGTCCCAAGTATAGGTTTTGACTTGTTCAAGCTTATTCTTCGATCCTATTCAGTCCCTATCGCAGTATGACTCGATTACACGTGAATACTACATTTGGATAAGACCAAATGACTTTAATCCTTCAACGATGCTTCGATTGGTTATTTTCGTGAATCGGACTACAGTGCCCCAAGGCATTCACACGTTCAAACTTCGTCACTTGACCTTCCATTTTAAGTTGACCCAAAATGATACCCTCATGGTGTCGGGTTATGATTTAATGACAAAGATGGCGGATCTAAGATCAGGAACATTTGGCACACTGGCATTCTCTGGTGCTGCTAGTGGGGGCTGGTCATCTCAAGCTACATAATTATTCATAGTACTTATTTTTAGTTTTTAAATCTTTTATATCGACTTTTGTGCACTGGAACTGTGTCCATAGGCTCATATATATTTTTTATGATTTATATTGTAATACTCAAAGTTGTAAAATATTTTTTTAAAAGAGTAATTACTGAGTTTCTTGCCAGGTTCTTCTCAGTAAAAGCAACCTTCCGAACCTGGCAATAGCATGTATAATCCTATGTAATCGTGTCTTTCTGATGATTTGAAAGTACTTTGTAAAAAGTCTTATCGCATAAAGATATTTTTGAATTTGAATTTACCAACCTATACTTGGGTTTGATGGTTGTAGTGTCCAGTCAAGCAACTCCGAATCGAAGGACCATCGCAATTGTGTGGTGATGATTGTCGATGAATACAGAGGAGCCGATCTTCAACAGTCCTTTTTTTTTCACGTGTGTTAAATGTTAGTTTACCCCGACGGTACTCAAAATTAATGGTATATTGTAAACACAATAAACCTTAACTGTGATTATAGCGGGTTGTCCGTAGACCAGACTATATGAGAGGGTACTTTTCCATACTAACGGATACTTTTGACGTAATTTGAATACTAACATGACAATGCCGTGCCTCAAGAGCCGTGGTGGCCTCGGGGTTCGAGTAGTCGCCTGCTACGCAAGCGACGCAAGTTCGAATCCCAGCGGGGCCTGTACCAATGAGTTTTTCTAAAAAACTTATGTACAGTGATTTCACACCACGTGCTTTACGGTGAAGGAAAACATCGTGAGGAAACCTGCATATTTCTGAGAAGAACTCAAAGGCGTATATATAGTGCCTGAGACGGCAATAGACTCACCATCTGTCACGTTGGCACTTAATCAAAAATTCGGTGAAAAGTGCGTGTTGTGATTACAACACCTCTGCTTACCCCTTCGGGGAATACAGGCGTGAGCATATGTATATGTATACTACGATACTGTATATAATTTAATAGTTGACAATGGTGGGAAGGCGTGAACAAGAACTGTATTTTCATTTATAATAAAATGAACTCAATAACATTTCAAAATTATTTGAACTGTTTGAACGCGTTGGTCTTCTAAATTATTAATAAGTATAATAATGTGTATAATATATTGATAAATCTAAGAATTTACTCCGATGCACTTATGTCAAAAATTCCCATATCTATACATATATACAGATAAATAAAATTTGAATGTCTGTTTGTAATTCCAAACTTACACCTTTTCACTAAATTCATATGAAAGTATACAGGGTGCTGACAAAGAAAAATCATTATTTAAATCTGTCTTTCCGTCTGTCTGTCTTTATGTCTATCTGTTTGTTCCAGCTAATCTCCGAAACGGCTGGACCGATTTTAACGGGACTTTCACTGGCAGATAGTTAATGTTTCAAGGAGTAACTTAGGCTACTTTTATTTAGAAAACAAAATAGAGTTCTGCGAGTCAAAGCATGAAAGTAAGCGCGAGTGAAACCGCAGGGCACAGCTAGTGTTTATATATAGTAGAGATATGTCAACGTTTTGTAATAGTTTTAAAGAAAATGCGGAACAGAGCTGTAGGTCTAAAAAGGCCACTTTGGGAGAATGATAATGTGATCCGAATATGATTCATCATCGATATGACAAAATGGTCACTTAGGTGCAATTCATATTATAATTCACGAATAAAAACTCTTTAAATTTATTGAAGGGCAAGTTTACAATTTCTGATGCTAATTTATTATAGAAGCGTGTGTGCACTGTCCTAAAAAAAAATATGATTGCGTTTTCCAAAAACATTTAATTCCTGAATTGAGCCAATATGTCCAATCAGTTATTAAAAACAGAAAATAATCGTCAGCGATCTTATCTTTTAGAAATTAAATCCGTGTGGGTTAACGATTATGGTTATTATCACCATAACTGAGGGTTTACATGGCGCGAGATTATCACTTCAGTAAAATTATAAATGCACGACAGGAGCTGGGGTCTTCACAAAATACGTTATCTTTAAATTGTGCAAATTGTGAATGCCTCGATGGTCTATGGTCGCAAGTGTTTTTGTGGAACATGAGATCCTGGGTTCGATAACCTGGGCAGGGCAGTGTTATTCGTTGTTTTGACTGTTATTTCCCAGTAACGTTGATATTATATGCTGACTGTATTTTTTTGTGCTAATCCATACATCTATATCTGTGCATATAATAAACAGCTTTTCACAAAATGCATATAAAATATATACCGTAAAGACATAAAAAAATCTATTTTTAAAAAATTATCTGTCTGTCTGTCTGTTTTTAACGATTTTAACGATCTTCATTGGCATTAGGCTACTTTATTAAAAAAAAAATAAGAAATTAAGTGTACGCGAGTGAAACAGCGGGGCACATCTAGTGTTCAATATTATACTTCGTGTGAAAATTCTAACTAACATACTTTTTTCGACATTCCAGTTACTTGTATGGGGTGCAACAAAAGCAGCTTCTAACCAAATTGCATCTGGAATATGACTTAAAGATTATAATTCTATAGTATTTTTAAAAAAAGTATATTACATACATATGCTTACACCTGTATTCCCCGAAGGGGTAGGCAGAGGTGTTGTAATCACAAAACCCACTTATCACCGAAGATGATTAAGTGCCAACGTGACAGATGGTGAGTCCATCGCCATCTCAGACACTTTACATACGTCATTGAATTACTTCTCAGAAATATGCAGGTTTCCTCACGATGTTTTCCTTCACCGTAAAGCACGTGGTGTGAAATCACTGTACATAAGTTTTTTAGAAAAACTCATTGGTACAGCCCCAGCTGGGATTCGAACTTGCGTCGCTTGCGTAGCAGGCGACTGCTCAAACCTCAAGGCCACCACGGCTCTTAGTATATTATAACTAAGCATTTTATTATTATGAATAAGTAATGAAGGAAACACTTACATACTTATAAAAACCTATTTATTGTGCGATCTAACTAACCATTTTGTCTGTATGTTTGTTGCATCTTGTTATCAGTTAATCGGTTAAGCAACTTAACCGATTCTGCTGAAATGTGTTATAGAGAAAGTTTTATGTAGTATAAAACGTAAATGAAGTGCCGAGTTATCCACTAATGTAATATATTAAAACGATGTAAGATATTACATTTACCTACTGATAACTTATAGATGTAGACTTCAGCAAAGTGACGCCTGTATAAAACAAAATTTCTTAATATATCATCGCTAGCCCGCTAGCTCCTAGCCTATGATTTCGTAATTTCCCCACACGACCCTACTTCAGCCCCAAGCAACACTTCACCCGGGACGGACCCACCCTCCGTTTATTTCAACACATCAGGGACACCTTCCCTTATGCCCTAAAACCCTTTTTCGGAATATTCTCGAGAAATGCACCATCCACGATACACTGTGATTTGAATGATTTGAAACAAATGTGAGTATGCATCGAGCATGTTTTTAGAGTCTCTTCCAAAAAGGGGCCTTACCATGAACTCTTATTGCCATGATAGTTTTACTCTTATGATGAGACAGATGTATATGGCGTGTATATGTCTGTCACTGTCTCACGGCGGAATTATGATGGCAATAAGAGCTTATGGTAAGGCTGGACGTAGTCTTGCTCTGATGTCTGTCTGTTATTTTAAATTAATCATTTTAAATGTTAATAATTTGTTGATAAAAAATAAAAATAAAATAAAATATTGTATACGCTCATGCAATCTCAGAACGGCCCCCGAAGGGGTAGGCAGAGGTGTTGTAATAACAACATTTCACCGAAGATGATTAAGTGCCAACGTGACAGATGGTGCCAGCCTATACATATGTCTTTGAATATTAAAAGCTTTATATTTATTTCTATTTAAATTTGTATTTTAATTAAATACTAATAAGTAGCTAAAAACTAATTACAAGTAGAAAACTTGTCCCAAATCGGTGTCTCTCGGGATCGTGCCAAGAAGGCTGGCAGCATTGCCACGTTGAATAGCAATGCTGATTCTCGTTATGATTAACGTTAACCCAAAATTACTATTTCACCCGAAAGAAGTCACCAGTAGAAGCTAGTAAAATTATATTCCAACACTCTGAGCAGAAATGAAAATTGCAACGCTAACCACAGCGTAGAAGTGATGAGTCTTAAAATTCTAGGCGAAATCTAGTTTACTCCAGAAGCTATTCCGTAATTTGAAAGGGTGTTCCAATAAACCATATTAAAATGAAATTGCATGTCCATTTATAAATACAGCGCACAGTCGGGCACGATTTATTGGAATGTATATTTTGTCAATATATTCAGTTTAATACCGTCACGTAGCGTACGGGGAAGGTGGGCGAAAATAGTGAACGAAAACTTTTGAAACATAGTGAAAGTTCAAACAGTAGGTCAGTTTAGTACTCAAAAGTTAAAAGCAGCTTATCTTTACAACTTTACATATAAATAAAATTGTGGTTGTTTGTCCAAATTAACAGCTTTTCACTAAATGCATATGATATACAAGTCTGCTAAAACATTAAAAAAAAAAGTTTTATCCAACTACTTTTTGAAACAGCTGGCCCGATTTCAAATAGCAGCCTCTCCTCAGCAGCTCCTTAGTAACTTTCGCTTTTGGCCCCCATGACTACTAGACTCTTTGTCTGAACCTGTGTTCTGAACGGTTTCAAAATAACTTCATACTTGCCTTACTGCTCGTGGTTTACTGTGATTGCCTAGTGGGTCCATAAATTCAGTAGCTATACACACGTTGCACCTTGAAATATGTAAATTCGGCTCGCGTTTATAACCGTACTAGCTTCTGGAGTAGATCTTGCAGAAACATACATGTAGACTTTCAGATTTAAAATAAAAATCTACATACATACATATGCTCACGTCTCTATTCCCCGAAGGGTTAGGCAGAGGTGTTGTTATCACAACACCCACTTTTCACCGAATTTGATTAAGTGCCAACGTGACAGATGGTGAGTCTATCGCCGTCTCAGGCACTATACATAAGTCTTTGAATTACTTCTCAGAAATATGCAAGTTTCCTCACGATGTTTTCCTTCACCGTAAAGTACGTGGTGTGAAATCACTGTTCATAAGTTTTTTAGAAAAACTCATTGGTACAGGCCCCGCTGGGATTCGAACTTGCGTCGCTTGCGTAGCAGGCGACTGCACAAACCCCGAGGCCACCACGGCTCACCATAAATATCTCTGCCCACTATACCATACCGTACTATGACCGTGTCAGATTAAAAAATATTCTATGTTTTTAATAGTATAAAGCTTCACCCACTAGAACGTGCCTGCTGCCACCTGCTAGGGCCTTGTAGACAAAAGTATCATTATCCTCACGCTCCGCAAGTAGAATCGATACAAAATGCATTGGAATGACATATGTCACGTGACTGATTTATGTAATTTCCATACATTTTGTATCAGTTCTAGTATTGCAAACGCTAAAGAATGTTTCTTTGCCTAGGCTTACCTCACCTTCGCGTGTCATGCACGGAGCGTCATCATAAGGGTAAGGTAGACTGTGTCGTATTATTTCCCGTGTCTGACACGGTCCTAGCACGGTTATGGTTTGATACGGTATAGTGGGCAAAGGCCTTAAGTTTGACCTAAATCTCTCACGAAACATATTTCAGGATTATCCACTAGACGACTAAATAATCAAAGCTTTATTCAACAGAGGGAAATAAATATTGGGTCTGCCATTGCATTTGTTTCACTATCTATATTTCAACGGTAAGGAGACCGAAAACATCGTGAGGAAATTTGCATACGTCTAAAACGTAGTTCAAAGACGTATGTATAGTGGCTGAGGCGGCAATGGACTGTCACATTGGCACTTAATCAACTTGGGTAAAATATGGGTGCTCCCTCTGCTTACCACTTCGGAGACGTGTCTTGGATGGTATAAGCATATTTTTTATTTAAACCCCAAGAGCTTTGGTAGCCTTGGGGTTTGAGCAGTCACCTGCTATGCAAGCGACGTAAGTACGTTTTTTTTTTTAAATTTCTAAAAACTTAAGTACAGTGATTTCACACCACGTGCTTTATGGTGAAGGAAAATATCGTGAGGAAACCTGCATATGTCTGAGAAGAACCTGAGCAATAGCTCTATCACGTTGGCACTTAATCATCTTGTGTGAAATGTGGGTGTTGTTATTACAACACCTTTGCCTACCCCTTCGGGAAATACGCATGTGAGCATATGTATGTCTTATGAGAACGAGATTGAACAAGGTAAGGAATGAGTATATAAAGGGAAGTCTCAAAGTAGCACCACTGACTGACAAGTTGAAGAATAAACATTTGTCGTGGTATGGACATGTTATGCGGAGAGCGTTGCCGAAAAAGTTTTGTTAATGAATGTGGATGGTTACAAGGGGAAAGGGAGACCTAAAAAACGATGGATGGATTGTGTGAAAGATGACATGGCTAGAATAGGAGTGAATACAGATATGACAGCTGATTGAGAGAAATGGAAGAGAAGAACACATTGCGCCGACCACAAATAACATGGGAAAAGGGCAGGAGGATGATGATCATGAAACGTCAAAGCTAAAATGTTCCTAATACGCTAGCTTAAACCGATGATGAAATTGCTTGAAATTTAGAATGACTTTACAAAAGTACTTTCAGAACAACCTGAAAGTAGTGACTTGTGTGTAAACGTAATTAAAGAACCTGTGACCCACAAAAAGGCTCGGGAGAATGTGCCACCGGTATTGAATGGCGCGTGAATTATGCGAGGACACGCGTCACGTGTCGCATCTGGTATGAGAAGTACGCACTGACACGCTCTTCTATCTTCAAACGAACCGGTTCAGCTTGCCAACCGAAAATTAGGTCGCATTTGCATCTTTACAACTTTGACTTAAAGTTCCAAATTGAATGTGGACGCTAATTAGTCAGGTCTAACATTAGTAATCTATACATCTACACATACAAATAAATAAAATTGAAGTGTCTGTTTGTAAGTCCAAAATAACAGCATTTTACTGAATGCATACATATGCTCACGCCTGTATTCCCCGAAGGGGTAGGCAGAAGTGTTGTTATCACAACACCCACTTTTCACCGAATTTGATTAAGTGCCAACGTGACAGATGGTGAGTCTATCGCCGTCTCAGGCACTATACATACGTCTTTGAATTACTTCTCAGAAATATGCAGGTTTCCTCACGATGTTTTCCTTCACCGTAAAGCATGTGGTGTGAAATCACTGTATATAAGTTTTTTAGAAAAACTCATTGGTTCAGGCCCCGCTGGGATTCGAACTTGCGTTGCTTGCGTAGCAGGCGACTGCTCAAACCCCGAGGCCACCACGGCTCTACTGAATGCATATGAAATATATACGGTACTGACCTAAAAATAACATTTTCAAATTTTTTTTTCTGTCTGTCTGTTTGTCTCTAATCTCCTAAACGGCTGGACCGATTTTAACGGGACTTTCTCTGCAGATGACTAATATTACAAGGAGTAATTTAGGCAACTTTTATAAAAAAAAACATTTAGGGTTCCACGGGAATAAAAATAAATCTACGGTGAACAAGAAAACCCGTATGAATAATCTTATATGAGCTATACAACCAAGATCACGGACCGTGAAATTGGAGGTCTATCTTCCCGTTCCGAGCGTTATGAATACAAACAAATTCCCGAAGAAGTTACATCAACAAACAGGAATTATATTATATCTCAAATTGCTTTTTTTCAAGCCGAACTTGAATGTTGGACTATTACACTGAATATAATAAATGATATTTATTATATTAAAGTCAGTATACAGATAATCTATGTACAAGGCAAGAGTCTAAAACATACCCAGCTCTCGTCTGAATTGTATCTGTAGTGACAGGTGTACTAATAGTACATACTTGCATTGGTCAAGGATACATATTTTCTGCGTTTGCGGTTGAGACTCTGCGGCCTTGGGGTCCAGATGCTCATCAACTTTTCAAAGAGGTTGCACGTCGTCTGGTAGAAGCTTCTCGTGACAAGCGGGCTGGGGTTACCTCGCTCAGAGAATCAGCATTGCTATTCAACGTGGCAATGCCTGCCAGCCTTCTTGGCACGATCCCGAGAGACACCGATTCGGGCCAAGTTTTCTACTTGTAATTAGTTTTTAGTACTGTTCCTTGTATATTATTAAAAATTTATCTGATTTAATGTACATTCACATTTCACCAGTTATGTTTAAGTCTTAAGAGCCGTGATGACCAGTTTTATAAAAACTCATTGGCACAGGGCCCGTTGGGATTCAAACATGCATCGCTTGCGTAGCAGGTGACTGCTCATACCGGATGGCCATCACGGCTCCTCGATAGAAATAACTCAAAGTTCATCCGTTTCATCGGCAGGGGTCGTTAGGTAATCAAAACTTTTGATACACAAACGACTTTTCTTAGCTCAAGCTATTAATTTTAAGTGTTGCTTATGGTGGCAATCGTGGAGTTGGTGACAGCGACTAACAGTCTTCATGGAAATTATTTTCAAAGCCTCTATCACAAAAATATATATCTATAGAATAAATAAAATAAATCAATAAATAAAAATTTAATGGCGTGAACTCGAAGTGTTATAATAACAACACCCATATTTCACCGAATATGATTGAGTGCCAACATGACAGATAGTGAGTCCATCGCCGTCTCAGGCACTTTACATACGCCTTTGAATTACTTCTCAGACATATGCACGTGGGGTGAAATCACTGCCCATAAGTTTCTAGAAAAACTCATGGGTAAAAGCCCCCTAGGATTCGAACTTGCGTCGCTTGCGTAGCAGGCTGCTCAAACCCCGAGGCCACCACGGCTCTCTATCTATAGGTATATATAAATATTGAATTGTCTTTTTGTAACACCAAAGTAACAGTAATCTGGTCAAGTCCGCGGGGACCCGCTGGATGCAGGCCGCTTCCAACCGGGTGAGGTGGAAATCATTGGGAGAGGCCTATGTTCAGCAGTGGACGTCCTATGGCTGATATGATGATGATGATGAAATTAACAGCGTTTCACTAAACTGATAATAATATATTATTAACTTAATTAATATAATATTGTAATAAGTAATCTATACAAACTATCCCACTATTTATAATAATCTTGGCAATTAATTTCATGTAAGAACGAGTCTCGCAGCGCAGCATCAACTGTAAATCCTGAAAAATATGTTCCACTGAAATTCATGACCACACTTATGCAGAGTAATAAACACGGGGGGTTTATTTCAGCGACGCTGAGGTGTTACATTTTGAATATCTTCGTAGCGGAAGAGGAAAATTTTCTATGATTTTTATCGTTGCACTAGTGCAGAGCGAACATGAAAACTACAAGAGCTTAATGCAATGAAAATGTTTGAACTACTGGGAACTTTTTTAACACACAACGAGAATTCAAATTCTTAATTTCTTTATTTCGTGAAGTTTAAAAGAGAGCCGCGGTAGCCTCGGGGTTTGCCTAGCCTACGCAAGCGACGCAAGTCCGAATCCCAGCGGCGCCTGTACCAATGAGTTTTTCTAAAATAACTTATGTACAGTGATTTCACACATCATCCTTTACGGTGAAGGAAAACATCGTGATGAAACCTGCATATTCCTGAGAAGTAATTCAAAGACGTGTGTATAGTGTCTGAGACGGCGATAGACTCACCATCTGTCACGTTGGCACTTAATCAAATTCGGTGAAAAGTGGGTGTTGTGATAACAACACCTTTGCCTACCCCTTCGGGGAATACAGGCGTGTGCATATGTATGCATGGTTAAAAAAAATACATTAATTTCCAACCCAACGGGACCAATAAGTTTTTCTAAAAACTAATGTGCAGTGATTTGCTTTACGGTGATGAAACCTACATGCGTCTGAGAAGTGATTCAAATACGTACGTATAGTGCCTGAGACGGCGATAGACCCACTATCTGTCACGTTGGCACTTAATCATCTTCAGTGAAAAGTGGGCGTCTTTCTTACGGCACCTCTGCCTCCCTCGGGAAATACAGCGTAAGCATATTACAGTGGCTTTTTGAAAAATCTCATCGATACAAATTATTCAAATCCGAACAGACAGTAAAGTTCAAAAATTACATGTACACATAACTTCATACACAAAGCTCTCGACTCACGCCTGCATCCCATGGGAGTAGGCAGAGACCACCATAATTAAAAATATGTTTATATTTTATGTCAGTAAGTACCGTATATACTTTGATATTACACACGGTGTATTATTTTTAAAGTCAAAGTCAAAAGTATCTTTATTCGATTATACTTTTTACAAAGTACTTTCAAATCGTCATAATGACATAATTATACAGGATTATACATGCTACCGCCAGGTTCGGAAGGTTGCTTTTACTGAGAAGAACCTGGCAAGAAACTCAGTAATTACTCTTTTTAAAAATATTATACAATTTAAAGAATACAAAATAAATAAGTAAAAAAAAAACGTGAGCTCATGGACAATGTTCCAATGCACAAATGTCGATAAAAATTAACATAACTAAAAATCTAGTACATCTACTTGTAACTAAATGCGTAGCTTGAGATGACCAGCCCCCACAAGCAGCACCTGTTCACAAGTATGACGTGAATGCCAGCCATTGACCTCCTCAACCATCATAGAGGGAAGTGGACAACCCGTCTTCCAGACGCCGTCGCAAGCAAAGGCATTTTAGTGAGCTTGACAACTCAAGCCAGTCAAACAATGATCAAAACTAACATAAGTACAGTGTCCATGAGACTACTTACAATATTTATCTGGTAATACATTATTCCATTAGTGTATAGTATTAACATGCGGTGTTCACCTTTAAGTAATTATACGTTTAGCTTCATATAAATATATTATGTTGTTTGATTATGTAACAATTGTTGGTGATCCTAATAAATAAATAAACAAATAAATTATTTATTCAGCAATAAGCTGTTAATTTGGAATTTCAAACAGATACTTATATTTTTTCGCACTATAATTACGAAGTTTATCTAGCAACGTTTGCGATTGCCATTCCGTTGCATACTTATCTCAATTTAGTATTTTTCTGTGTTGTGACACTGTCCTTGTCGATGTGCGATATATACGCTACTACATAAATCTTTTAGAACTTGTTAAGTCATAGCAAATAGTTGCACGAGTCACTGCAATCTTCAAAATAGTTGCATAACTATACTTTTTTCTTGGCCATGGCGTGACTGTTAAATGCAAAGTTAATGCTCTAGTGCCATTGGAACTTCTACCTTGCATTATAACGAGGTCTTACGAACGATTACTTTAGTATTTCATTAAGGAAAAGCCGTGATGGCCGCCTTTGAGCAGTCGCCTGTTACGCAAGAAACGCATATTCGAATCCCAGTGGCTTGTACCAAGTTATTCAAAAATGTTGTGTGCTGTAATTTGATCACTGCTTCACGGTGAAGGAAAACATGGTGAAGAAACCTGCATATTTCTGAGATGTATGTAAAGAGACGTCGTAAGATTCACCATCTGTAACATTGGCACTTAATCATATTCAGTGGAATGTAGGTGTTATTGTTACAACATCTCTGCTTACTCCTTTCTTAAGGGTTCCCCTTATGGGATGGCATGTATATTTTTGTATGCTGTTGAAAAGCTGTTAATTTACAATAACAAACACACACATACATAAATATGCTCACGCCTGTATTCCCCGAAGGGGTAGGCAGAGCTGTTGTAATCACAACACCCACTTTTCACCGAAGATGATTAAGTGCCAACGTGACAGATGGTGAGTCTATCGCCGTCTCAGGCACTATACATACGTCTTTGAATTACTTCTCAGAAATATGCAGGTTTCCTCACGATGTTTTCCTTCACCGTAAAGCACGTGGTGTGAAATCCCTGTACATAAGCTTTTTAGAAAAACTCATTGGTACAGGCCCCGCTGGGATTCGAACTTGCGTCGCTTGCGTAGCAGGCGACTGCTCTAACCCCGAGGCCACCACGGCTCACAAAAACGGGAACAAAAACACACGTCAATTGTATTTATCTTTATAGATTAGAACTCAGATGAGTCTAGACTAGTAATGACTCTATTTCACTAACATCACCCATCTCAACTAAACCCATCAATTAGAGTGTTGCCATTAATTAAAACGTGTACTAACCGCCCTTACACAGTACGCACATTGTTGCCATATATTGAAATGTTTGCTCCGAGTGATCTAGTTACGTTTACGAGCCATTGTAAAATAAACTATGTTACACAATTAATAGGTACGGAGCCAACTATTATCGTTTAAGCAGCGCGTATTAAGAACTTCTTAGCTTTGACGTTTAATTTTACGGTACCAAAATGAAACGTCAAATCTCAGAAGTTCTTAATACGTTCTGCTTAACCGATGATGGTAGGATCCCAGGGTCTGTAGGCAAATTAAAATTATCCTAACACTTCGCTAGTAGAATGTATGTATCGACATATATGTCACGTGACTGATTTATGTCAATTCCATAGATTTTTTATCATTAGCATTGGCGCAAGCGCAAGAAAATTTTGTCTAGGCCTACAGGTCTACCTGAGATCTCCTTAGGAGCAAAATACACAGCTGATGACATCGTTGATTTAGTAGTTAGTATACTTGATTGCTTTGCTAGATGCCGGTTCTAATCCAGTGCAAATATTTTAATGTGATAAGCAGGCCTCAAGTCTTATGGTTTTTTTTTCTTGTCCCATTTGCATTAGATTCATACAGCACTTGGAGCGTTTTCAGGCGATAGAGGCTCCATCACAACTAAGTTTACCGCTTAGCTTTGGAATGACAGTAATTTTAATTTCCATTGTCTGATACCCATCATACAAATTGCTAAGTTTGGGACTAGATAGCGCTGTGTAATAATGTAATAAGTGCCTTCCTAGGGCCCAAATTTTATTAATAATGTTCATTTTCAAAATATCCGGATCGGGCTATTAGTTAAAGTTGCCATCAAGAGTATGCCTTGAATGCAACAATCAGTTTCGTTTTATTATTTTGTATTCCATAGTATTTTCTCAAAGCGCTCATAACTCGAGGCGGCACCTTGTTAATATAAAATACGAAATTTAAGACTTGAGAGCAGGACCACTGAGTACAAATTACATCTGAAGGGATACCATAAAGTAATACGTGATCCATTAGACTCGCCCTGAGTACGTAGCGTTTTCTTTATGACCATTCGTGAGCTTTCCAACCAGCTTATACGATTACAAATCATTAATTTATAACTATTAATTTAATGCTGAAAATACCGAAAAGGAGCCGTGGTGGTCTTAAGGTTCGAGCAGTCGCCTGCTACGCAAGGGACACAAATTCGAATCCCAGCGAGGCCTGTACCAATGAGTTTTTCTAAAAGATTTATGTACAGTGATTTCACACCACGTGCTTTACGGTGAAGGAAAACATCGTGAGGAAGCCTGTCTGAGAAGTGTAAAGTGTCTGAGACGGCGATGGACTCGCCATCTGTCACGTTGGCACTTAATCATCTCGGGCGTGCGCATAATGTATGTAATGTATAAAGTGCCTTACCAATGCCCTAACTAAATAAATCATTTTAATTTCCAATACACTGAATAACTGTACCTAAAACTCCAATCTATTATAATTTCATGTACTTAGGTATCAATTTCGAAGGAAAATTCCTTTAAATTTTAACAACATACATACATATGCTCACGCCTGTATTCCCCGAAGGGGTAGGCAGAGGTGTTCTTATCACAACACCCACTTTGATTAAGTGCCAACGTGACAGAGGGTGAGTCTATCGCCGTCTCAGGCACTATACATACGTCTTTGAATTACTTCTCAGAAATATGCAGGTTTCCTCACGATGTTTTCCTTCACCGTAAAGCACGTGGTGTGAAATCACTGTACATAAGTTTTTTAGAAAATCTCATTGGTACAGGCCCCGCTGGGATTCGAACTTGCGTCGCTTGCGTAGCAGGCGACTGCTCTAACCCCGAGGCCACCACGGCTCTTTACACCACCTTTAACAAAATCAACTAAATGGCCCATATGAAAGTTCTTTACTAAGCGAGTGAGTCTGAGGTCAACTCAAGTTCATTTTCAAGGTGCATGCGACTTATTGACGTCACAGACGGACATTAAGTTACGTGCAAAACTATTTTTATTAATATTGTAGTTAGGTTGAAATTGTCTTATTTCTTATCTGGACATAGCTAATCGGATAAGAGATAGTTGCAAATTGAAGTTAGATGTGGTGTAGAGTTGAAAGAGATATGCTGAAATTTTTTGAACTTATAGAAAAGATGAGCAAGAAAGCGCATTACATACATACATATCGCACCCTCAGGACGATAGGGACTCTATTCAAAAATAAAATTTTCTCAATCATAGATCGGAAAATATGAACTCATAACTGTAAAGTAATTATTTACTTTATTTACTCGGAGGAGCTCGTGGCACAGTTGTTATTGCGCATATCATTCGATCAGCGAAGTTAAGCAACCCTAAGGCTATCCAGTAATTGGATGGGTGACCGCCCGAGGTCCCTCCGTACCTCGGAGAGCACGTTAAGCCGTCGGTCCCGGTTGCCAATTTATCACCCTTGGCAATAGTTACAGGTCAGTCGGAGGCCTAAAATAGTCTGACAACTGGTTTAACCCAGATCACAGATTTTCCTCGTTAAAAGGGTTGCGAAGGTCAGATGGCAGTCGCTTCGTATAAAAATCAGGTGATCAGCCACATCGGGTTGAATCAAGTGCCGACCCCAACAATGTATGGGATAAGGCCAGAGCGATGATAATTAACTGTAAAGTAATTATTTTACTAGTTTCGAATACAATGTACTATATAGTATCATAGGAAACTTTAGGTTTTGCTGTATCTATAAGTGTTAAAAAAATCATTTTATATTTTTCAAGACTTTGAGGTTTGATATTGAGCTTAACTCATTATCGCAAAATTTTGTTGTGTGCCCTTATCATTTTGATATGGTCATGCTTGTATTCCCGGAGGGGATAAGCAGAGGTGTTGTAATAACAACACCCACTTTTCACCGGAGATGACTAAGCCATCATGCCAGATGGTGAGTGTATCACCGTCTCAGGCAATAAACATACGTCTTTGAATTACTTCTCAGACATATGCAGGTTTAGTTCCGATATTTTCCTTCACTGTAATGCAAGTGGGGTGAAACACTGCATTTAAGTTTTGAGAAAAAAACATTCGTGTTGGGATTCGAACTAGCGTCACTTGCGTAGCAGGTGACTACTCAAGCCCCACGGTCATCACGGTCATGTCGGTAATAATATCATGAGGACAAATAGTAACATTAAATTGGATTTATACCAATAAACCTGCGGGGCGCGGTAGGTTTGCTAAAATAAGATGACTCTGGTTTCAAAGCTTTTTAATATTCCGCTTACCTCAAAGTCACAATAAAACAATATTAAAAATCCCAAATATTACTCCCAGACTGCTTAGAGCAAATATTCTTGCATTTAGGTTGCAATTAGAGCGACCATATCTTTTGTGCAGTGTTCCAGACTTCACCGTCTTTGAAGAGAATAAATTCTTTGAAAGACAAATGAATGACTGAAAAGGGTGCATTCTTGAACCTGCAAAGGACTTTAATAAAAGGTTAATAGTGCAAAGGTTTAATTGCGGTTACTGTAATAAAATTGCTCTGCGGGGAATTGGCCGTGCAATAAATTAAATTGAAGTGACAGATAGGTAAATCTTTTAGTTTGGTTATGTTCAAGTATTGTTTCGTAAATACATAATCTACACTGCTACTATAAAGAGGAAAGATTTGTATTTTTGTGTTTATGTTTCTAATGAATAAACTCAATAACTACTGTGCTGATTTCGTAAAATCTTTCACCATTAGTAAGCTACATTATCAGCGAGTAACGTAGATTATATTTTATCCCCGTACTCCCATGGGATCGAGAACTACTCTAGTTATATTATAAAGCCGTGGTGGCCATGGGTTTGAGCAGTCCTCTGCTACGAAAGATGAGCTTTACGACTTGTAAATGTATGACACAAGTGATGTTAATAATAATAATAATGATCTCCTACCGAATTTCGGTTATGGCGGCTTATCTCAACGAGGATCAGCCATGTGCGCAGGAGATATTATAGTGCACAAGTGTGTGCGCTAACACAGGTGCACTCTTTATTCCCTCACTCTTATAGTCCGATGGGAGGCAGTCCGACACGACCGGAGAGAGATCAGGCGTAGTACCAACGGCTTAACGTGCTTTCCGAGGCACGGGGGTGGAAACACCGCCAACTTCCAAACTCCGGGCATTAGATTGCAAATTTCTTGACAGAAAAAACCAGTATAATTTTTTTAACCCGGGACCTCGTGATCGGCAGACGAACGTACTAACCACTAGACCAACGAGGCAGTTAACAAACAACAAGTGATGTTAGAGTAGATTCCAACTATGGTAGCTTATATAGATACGCGCTTCCTCACAGCGCGATTGAGGTTGTTATCAATTTGAACCCAAATGTGACTGTTTGCGAGTAGTGCCGTCTATGCAGCGAGCGGAGAAGCATTAAGGCAGATCCTGAAAAAATCATACATATTCAGTGAACCACTATCATCAACAATACCGTCTGTTTGTTTAGAATAAGTTGGATAACAAATTTCCAAGTTTAAAGCTTTTCAGCCTTACACTAGTTGTGTAGTGACCTTGACTAAGCATTAATTTTATCGGCCTGTATAGCGCGACGCATAAAATACAAGGGCAGTTATCCCCACTATTCACTCGCTGAACGCTCATAACTCGTGATGGCGGCTGTTTGTTACAATAATATAAATAACATTGTTAGAACACCTAACTGCCTCATTGGTATAGTAAGTCCTGGTTCAATCTATTGTGGTTGTAACAAATAGGTGCTTACCATCTCTCTGTCAACCTTTTCGGGGACTACAGGCGTGAGCATAATGTATCATATCATGCTCACGCCTAAGGGTTCTAACTTTACATAGCATCGAGGGCATCACTCAAGATTTTAATTAAAGAAAGGTTCATCCGCACAAACGATCAGTGTTTACATACCTAATGGTGCGGACCGTCTTAATGTTTGTTATCTACTCAGCTTTAATCCTAGATGAATTGATTCTCATTATTTGGCGTTGGTTTTGTGATTCTATTGTATTTGAAAGTGCAATTATCTAGCATGTAATAGATTATGAATCCAGTATTTGCACCTTGGGGTTTATTTAGAATTATTGGTAATGACACAGCTATCTGTTATGGTGATGTAGGGATGGTCATGTCATGTTATTTGGGGTCGGCGCAATGTGTTCTTCTCTTCCATTTCTCTCTATCAGCCGTCATATCTGTATTCACTCCTATTTTAGCCTCATTTCACACAATCCATCCATTGTTTCTTAGGTAAACATCCACATTCATAAACACAACTTTTTTGGCAACATTATCCTCATTCCTCCGCATAACATGTCCATGTCGATACCACGATAAATGCAACTATGACCCTTAATGACCCTCAAATGCCAACCATTTTCGAGTTATTTGACATTTTATATGTCATGATAGTCTGAAAATGTAACGGTTTGTAGCGTCCCTTTAAAATCTAAGAGGTCACCTGGAGCTCCCCTACGTTCCCGTAACATTACCAATAAAAGGCTCTGCCATTACTGAGCTCCGCAGTTACACGTATATAATATTTCTTTTAATTTCATTAGTACATACATACATGTGCTCACGCCTGTATTCCCCGAAGGGGTAGGCAGAGGTGATGTAATCACAACACCCACTTTTTACCGAAGATGATTAAGTCCCAACGTGACAAATGGTGAGTCCTTCGCCGTCTCAGACACTTTACATACGTCATTGAATAACTTCCCAGAAATATTTAGGTTTCCTCACGATGTTTTCCTTCACCGTAAAGCACGTGGTGTGAAATCACTGTACATAAGTTTTTTAGAAAAACTCATTGGTACAGGCCCCGCTGGGATTCGAACTTGCGTCGCTTGCGTAGCAGGCGAATGCTCAAACCTCAAGGCCATCACGGCTCAATTTCATTAGTCTTAAGGAAATAATGATACACATACATTACATTTCTCATTGTAATATGAGGAGTATCCTATCAGTTCCGAGATAGAAGCACTTACAGAATTAAGAAAACGGTTCTTCTCAGAAGGCTAGTTTCCGAACCGGTGGTAAATTCCTCGACATTCGTAAGTGCCTTACCAGGGCCTAAACTAAATCATTTTCATTTCCAAATTGTGCAGTTAAACTGACATGTGGCGATCTTTTGTACGGAAAATAAGTTGTATGTCTGTCTATCTGTCTGTATGGTGATATTGAGTATAGAGCTAGGTCTCTAGCTTTATGGGCGGTCGTAAGGTACATACGACATCACAGACAACTCACCGAAAATTAACCGAAATAAAAAATTAATAAGATCTTTACTCTATGATTAATTCATTCCTATAATTCGATTAGTTTACGGTTGAAATACAAGAGTTCTCAGCCTAGTCTCTCATAATTTAATTATCTTATTACTCGAATGTATCTCGGCATTTAAATGTCAAGCGTGAGGAGATTACATTTAGAATTTCATTTGAAAAATACTTTATCGTATACTAGAGCTTCGTGGTGGCCTTGAGGTTTGAGCAGTCGCCTGCTACGCAAGCGACGCAATTTCGAATCCCAGCGGGGCCTGCACCAATGAGTTTTTCTAAAAAAACTTATGTACAGTGATTTCACACCACGTGCTTTACGGTGAAGGAAAACATCGTGAGGAAACCTGCATATTTCTGAGAAGTAATTCAAAGACGTATGTATAGTGCTTGAGACGGCGATAGACTCACCATCTGTCACGTTGGCACTTAATCGAATTCGGTGAAAAGTGGGTGTTGTGATAACAACACCTCTGCCTACCCCTTCGGGGAATACAGGCGTGAGCATATGTATGTATCTAGATATAGAGGTCGTATGCGGCGCGACCTCCCCGACAGTAATAAAAACGTTTTATTTTTGAAATTTATTGAGCGGTTATTTTACATACGATAATTAGAATAATAAAAAAAATTTACACAACTAAAAAACCCTCCTTTTAGATTATAGTACTCCAATCGAACACAAAGAAAAATATTAACTAAAAATATACATAGAGTAAATAATAGATAAAAAAAACAAATAAAGATGGCTATCCTCGTGCGGCCTCGGCTACTCACGGTGTTTTTTTGAGCAGTTTCCATGTATAGGTTAAAACATGTTTTAACGTAGACAATATCGCCTGCGTATTTTACTCATTTTGTATGAAACGTTAAAAAGCGCCCCAAGCGGTGAGTCTAGGAAGTTCTACGTCCCAATAGAAAAAACCCGAAACGCAAGGACATCGCGGACTCCGGTACCATTACATACATCATTGAATTTCTTCTCAAACATTCTGACATTATGCATGTTTCCTCACGATGTTTTCAGTAACCAGAAAGCATGTAATGAGGCACTATTAAAATAAAACTAAATTAAATATTAGAGCTTAATAGGATTCTGAATAGAGTTGACAATATTTATAAAAAATATTTTAGTATAAAAATTAAGTAAAATTGAAATTTAAAACACAATAATGTACTTAGTAAGTTGTTTGTTATTTATAATGAGATATTTAGTGTTTCATTGAGAACAAAGTATTTTTAAGTGACACAATTTATAGAGAGTATCATTAATGTTTTTGTTTAGTCTAAAAACTAGTCTCATTATGAAACCACCTTTCAAAAACCTGACTGTATATCAAAGGCGTCAAAGCTGTTACAACTATTCTTGCCTTTTTATAACTATAGGATTACGTAACACGATGTTACCAATGATGAAAAACCGGCCATGTTTGAGTCGGACTTGCGTACGAGGGGTTTCGTACCATCATCTATAACAAAGGCAAAAAAATCACGTTATTATTTATAACTTATACATTGTTTCTTGTTTTTCATCAGTCGATCAGTAATCACTTTGAAATCTAATACTTGGAAAAGGAAAAGAGCAGTGCTTGGATAGCTATGTGAATTCCAAATATCAAATTCAAATTCAAAATATCTTTATTCCGAACCTGGCGGTACCATGTATAATCCTGTATAATTATGTCATTCTGACGATTTGAAAGTACTTTGTAGAAAGTCTAATCGAATAAAGATACTTTTGACTTTGACTTTGACTTTAAAATAGCGAGCCATTACTCTCACGCACTCGGCCACCACGGCTCATTAAATCCATTTCCATAACGATAGGGGTTTTCTTACTGATTTTCCTGTATCTAAAGGACAACGTGCGTGTCGTGAGGGAGAAAATATAATATTAAGGAGCTGTGGAGTGCTTGAGGGAATAGAAAATATATAAAATGTTTGGTAGAAATAACAAAGTCTTGTATAGTTTTGTTTGTATTAGTGACATTGGCCTCGTGTTGTTTGACATTGAATCTTATTCATCCATTTTATTTTTCATATTCCTATGATAGCTCTAGTGGCTACAGAATAACGATACGAGAAATATTACATTCTTGTACATACACATGCTCACGCCTGTATTCCCCGAAGGGGTAGGCAGAGGTGTTGTAATAACAACACTATTCACCGAATATGATTAAGTGCCAACGTGACAGATGGTGAGTCTATCGCCGTCTCATGCACTATACATACGTCATTGAATTACTTCTCAGACATATGCAGGTTTCCTCACGTGAAATCACTGTATAGAAGTCATTGGTACAGGCCCGCCCTGGGAGTCGAACTTGCGACGCTTGCGTAGCAGGCGACTGCTCAAACCCCAAGGCCACCACGGCACTACATTCTTGTAGAAATACTAATGGTGTGTTGCATGACAATAGTTTAAACGTAATGGCACATTGGACGATCACAGTAGCTATGATTTAGCTTTGATTGCGGAAATTTTGCACCTTTCAGCTTTCAGCTTTCAGTACAGTATCTATAGCTAAGTCCTCGGTTATGACGTGTCTGTCAATTTCAGAATGTTGCGACAATTTTTTTATCTGATTAAACCTAGACGAAGTAACATTCTTTCACGTTTGCGCTAATAGAAACGACACAAAAAATATAATATAATTTGTATAAACAAAGAAAAAAGCTAACATAATATTATTAAATTCAAGAACTACATAGCTAAAAACCTTATAAATATAATCTTATAACTAAAAACCTTAAAAATATATAATCTTATAACTAAAATATATTTTTAAAAGAAGTCCCTGTAGGCAAGGTACCGAAGATACTGGCAGCATTCCCCCTTTGGATGGCAAGACTAATTCTTTGACCGAGGTAGCTGCCAGCTCTCCGGTCTCCTGTGATGTCGACTAACCTTTCGGTACAAAATGTATGGAAATGACATATAGATAAATAAATCAGTCACGTCAGAGGCCCAGGGAGCCTACCGTCATCGGTTTAAGCAGAGCGCATTAACGACTTATGAGCTTTGACGTTTCTTTTGGTACCGTCAAATTCAACTTCAAAGCTTTTTAAACGATCATAGTTGGTACATGGTTACAGAAAGATGGTATTACAGAAGAAACACCATTACAGAAGGTACAATTGCTCTGTTTTTGTTCTCACACGGGATATTAGTTAAGTTGCAATAAGATAGCTAAAAGGCTGGAAGATCACAAACATACTTATCGACATACACATCTCTCCTCTTTACACATACATACATATGCTCACGCCTGTATTCCCCGAAGGGGTAGGCAGAGGTGTTGTAATAGCAACACCCACTTTTCACCGAAGATGATTAAGTGCCAACGTGACAGATGGTGGGTCCATCGCCGTCTCAGACACTTTACATACGTCTTTGAATTACTTCTAAGAAATATGCAGGCTTCCTCACGATGTTTTCTTTCGCCGTAAAGCATGTGGTGTGAAATCACTGTACATAAGTTTTTTAGAAAAACTCATTGGTACATGCCCCGCTGGGATTCGAACTTGCGTCGCTTGCGTAGCAGGTGACTGCTCTAACCTCAAGGCCACCATGGCTATCTCTCTATAATATTAAAGTAATGGTATAGATATTATACTTAATTACAAATGTGATTCAACTTCCAAAATAAAAGTAAGAGAGTATTTGATGAGATTCTTGAAGTAAAGGCAAACAAATACAGGGTGATCTTATCACAATACACTAGAAAAATAAACAAATAACGATACTCACAGAAAATAAATATAACAAATGTCGAAATGTTTCATGAATAAACAAATTAAGAGACATTCAAACCGATGACGTGCTGAAAGTACAATAACCATAATATACCCCCCTCTGTCCTTTACATCTGTATTAAAGCGACGGAGAGATATATCTCCGGTGGTAATTTTGATGAAGGAAATACTTCCCTAAAGCGCCAAGGTCAAGGTTCTTTATTGTTTAGGCTCACAAAAGGATAAGTTTGTACGTGAAGGAGTTCTTAAATATTTTTTCTTTGTAGATTTTTATGTAATTCGCCCTTTTTAGTATCTACACTGTATTCGTCTGCTAGTACCAACTGAAGTAAATTATTTCTGCGAGAAACATTCCAAGTAATTGGATTATTTAGCGCTCGGATCGCAGTTTATGTGGGATTATAAAACGTGTTTTTTTCTTAATGGAAGAACCTAAGCCTTAATATCTTTTGCTATGTAAAATTCACACGTAACTTCTGAGCCTATATTTTCTTTCAAGTCATTTATTAAACTAAAACATATGCTCACGCCTGTATTCCCCGAAGGGGTAGGCAGAGGTGTTGTTATCATAACACCCACTTTTCACCGAATATGATCAAGTGCCAACGTGACAGATGGTGAGTCCATCGCCGTCTCAGACACTTTACATAAGTCATTGAATTACTTCTCAGAAATATGCAGGATTCTTCACGATGTTTTCCTTCACCGAAAAGCACGTGGTGTGAAATCACTGTACATAAGTTTTTTAGAAAAACTCATTGGTACAGGCCCCGCTGGGATTCGAACTTGCGTCGCTTGCGTAGCAGGGGCCTGCTCTAATCCCGAGGCCACCACGGCCAACATTTCTTTACAGAAAAACCCAATCTCTATTCTTCTCCCGAACCGAGAATCAAACCTAGGACCTCGTGATCGACAGGCAAACCTGCTACTAGACCAACGAGGCAGAGCAAGTAAGTATAAATTGGATGAAGTATGTACATTATTCCTGCTTCTACTTATTTATTCACATATTTTGGAAACAACAAAAGGCATTCCAACCTGCATATTGAGTCAGTCAGTCAGTCAGAATAAGTGGTTTATATTATGCACAGATGTTTAAAAAAAAGATGTTAAAAAGCCGTGGTGGCCTCGGGGTTAGAGCAGTCCCCTGCTACGCAAGCGACGCAAGTTCGAATCCCAGCGGGGCCTGTACCAATGAGTTTTTCTAAAAAACGTATGTACAGTGATTTCACACCACGTGCTTTACGGTGAAGGAAAACATCGTGAGGAAACCTGCATATTTCTGAGAAGTAATTAAAAGACGTATGTATAGTGCCTGAGACGGCGATAGACTCACCATCTGTCACGTTGGCACTTAATCAAATTCGGTGAAAAGTGGTTGTTGTGATAACAACACCTCTGCCTACCCCTTCGGGGAATACAGGCGTGAGCATATGTATGTTTCTTTGAAATCAATAGAGTAACCACAATGTTCAACAAACAATTAGGAATCCGGCGGCTGTCCAAACATTCCCCACATTGTGTGGTCGCCCGACACGGGTGTATATGATTTGTGGCTGGCACACGCTTTTGGCTTGATCACGAAGATTGTTTGTTACGGAACCTTTCTAGAAGCATACAATTTCATGTACTCAATATTTCAGAGTCCTGAATGACAGACTTAAATAAAAGAGGGGCTCGTGGTACAGTTGCTATTGCGCATATCATTCTATCAGAAGTGAAGCAACCGTAACCCTAGCCAGTAATTGGGTGGGTGACCGTCCGAGTTCCCTCCGTGCTTCGGAGAGCACGTTAAGCCGTCGGTCCCGGTTGCCATATTTGGGGCTATATTTGGGATTAATGCCCTGTTAATGGCAATACGACTTATCCATAACTGGCGAAATGTGTTTATACTATAAGTACATATCTTCCCACTCCTATAGGGAATATAAGTATTAGAATATGTATGTATTATACCCATTTCAAATCTAAAACAAAATATACTTCAATACCTAGTACAACAATATACAGTATAATTATAAGCTTGCTACAAGCAGTTTGGAATCTAGGAACAAATCGTTCGTAATAATACACTCACACAGACGCGCGCCACTACGAGATAATAAGTGGACACGTGGCGTAATGACCGTAAGGGGTGGCACGTCACGGCCGATCGCGTCTAAATCTGTGGGGAGAGCTCCCCAGTAAAGTGAAGATTTTCCAGCCTGGCGGGTGTCATGCTTGGGGAACCGCGGCTCCAACAATTCTGGATTTCTTTTTTATATGCGCCCCATAGTGGCGCCTCAGACCTCGGCTTAGAGCGTCACTAGTGCGTAAGCTGGTCTTGATATATCATTTATGGATTAGGGGGGCAATTGAATTTACTTGCTCGTCGCGGACCGGACATAATCAAGAGTCGGGCAATCGTTCTTATTTAAAAAAAATGGTCTACATTTCATACTGTTTAGTGAGCTTATATAAATATACTGTGTCTGGTGTTTCGCCCGCAGTGCATTGAGCCCGCATCCAACATGTTCCCTGTTTATTCTCTATACGGTTACTGGAATAATGTTGTATTACCAACATGTTTACCGACCTGTGTTTACTATGAATAAAATCTAGTCTATCAATATACAACGTTATTTACCATGGATATAGGGCATGTTTTCCAATCGTAACGATCTAAGTTATGTTGGCAGGTTTTCAAATACAGTTGGAAGTTTGAGCACGTGGTCATATTATATACCATTCCGGTAGCGGCCCACCTGATCTCATATCGTTAGGATCCAACGTACTGTAGCTGTGCATGAAGAATTCAGAATGATGTATGTCTTTATTTCCCAGTAGATCATTCGTTCTTTAATAAATACTTAAGAAAGATAGAAAGAAAATTTATTTTTTCACGAAAAATGAGCCGCTGTATTTATATTATATAAAAAATTGTATCAGAAGCTTTGCGGCGAAAGAAAACATCGTGAGGATCCTACATTATGTCTGAGAAGTAATTCAAAGTCATCTGTAAAGTGCTGGAGACTCACCAGCTAACGATGGACTCACCATCTGAGGGCCTAGTGCGAGCTTTTCACTGCCGCCTTCACACGTCATAGCGTTGAAAAAATGAGTGAAAGGCGAATAACGAAAGAAATTTATAGAGCGAATGTGACCGGAAGTGTCGGTAGAGGGCGTCCAAGGAACAACTACTATGACCAAATTTATAGTATTTTTCAGAAAGGTCAAATTCGGAGCACTCGTAACTGAAGAATGTGTATGAAGAGATGCATGAATGTAGATGAAGCAAAAGAAGTATGTAAGGATCGTAGCATGTGGTCTCTGCCTACCCCCATGGGATACAGGTATGTGTATTGGATCGAAACAGCGTCGTCTGTCGGCCCTCAGATATCACTACTGTGATCTTATGCAAATCTGCGTTTACGTTGCAATGACCTGTGACGGCGATTTTAAGAAAACTCGCTCTAGACACTCTATAATGTAGGATCTCATGATCTTTGGTGATAAGTTTAGCCCCTTGTCTACCTTCTCAGTGGCCGTAATAAACAAGTTAAAATAAAATCAGTTCTACGTAAGTTGATCTATGATGAAATAGTAGTTTACCGCACATTTATCATATTCACTTCCATTTCCTGTAGGAGCGAGCGGGAGGCAAATGTATGAAATCATTTGAACCCGTCAAAATATGAATAATATTTACCTAGTTTTATTTTTTACCCATGATTTGGGCTAAAAGAGCCGTGGTGGCCTTGAGGTTTGAGCAGTCGCCTGCTACGCAAGCGACGCAAGTTCGAATCCCAGCGGGGCCTGTACCAATGGGTTTTCTAAAAAACTTATATACAGTGATTTCACACCACGTGCTTTACGGTGAAG
Organism: Watsonalla binaria; assembly: GCA_929442735.1. NCBI lineage: Eukaryota > Metazoa > Arthropoda > Insecta > Lepidoptera > Drepanidae > Watsonalla > Watsonalla binaria. Next base: position 771,850 of record OV838930.1, read on the forward strand.
GAAAACATCGTGAGGAAACCTGCATATTTCTGAGAAGTAATTCAAAGACATACGTATAGTGCCTGAGACGGCGATAGACTCACCATCTGTCACGTTGGCACTTAATCATCTTCGGTGAAAAGTGCGTGTTGTGATTACAACACCTCTGCCTACCCCTTCGGGGAATACAGGCGTGAGCATATGTTTAAATCTTCAGAATGGAATAATATGTTTGCACAAGATATTCAATGTTACCCTCGCTGAGCCCAGCTTTACTGTACAATTGTGTTTGTTACAAATACAAATCAGGACGCAAATTTAAATGACACAGTTATCTGTTCCAATGCTGATCAGGACCAGCGCCCACAAGCAGGACCTGTTCACAAGTATGACGTGAATGCCAGTCATCGCCCGTCTCAACTATTCAAATTCAAATTCAAAATATCTTTATTCAATTAGACTTTTTAAAAAGTACTTTCAAATCCTCTGAAAGACACGATTACATAGGATTATACATGCTACCGCCAGGTTTGGGAGGTTGCTTTTACTGAGAAGAACCTGGCAAGAAACTCAGTACTCTTTAGAAAGCCATGGACACAGTTCCATTGCACAAAAGTCGATATAAAAAATTTTTTTAACTAAAAATAAGTACTACGAATAATTGTGTAGCTTGTGATGACCATATTAACAGGGGTGAGCTACCCATCAAACTCAAACTCAAACTCAAAATATCTTTATTTGATTAGACTTCTTACAAAGTACTTTCAAATCGTCAGAAGGACACAAAATACATTATACATGATTATAAATGTTACCACCGGGTTCGGAAGGTAGCTTTTGTTGAGAAGAACCCGGCAAGAAACTCAACAATTACTCTTTTAAAAAAATATATATTATACAATGTTTTTGGTTACAGTATTTATATCTCATGAATATAAGCCCATGGGACACAGCACAAATGCTCAATTGTCAAATATAATAACTAAAATATTACAAATATTTGTGAGCATGGCAAATTCCAGCCAGTCAAAGCAAAGATCAAACTAAGATTAATTAATTGTAGCAAAAGTACAGTGCCAATGGGATTATTTACAATAATTTTTCGACAAAGATACATCCCAGGGTTCCTTATCACAAATATAATCACTTACAGTATAATATCCTTTTTTGAGCAAAACTCCTTTGATGGTCTCTTTAAATTTATTGAAGGGCAAGTTTACAATTTCTGTTGGTAATTTATTATAGAAGCGTGTGCACTGTCCTAAAAATGAGCCATGTACTTTCTGTAAGCGATGCGCAGGCACTACAATTTTGTTTTTGTGCCTTGTGTTTATGTTATGCACATCACATTTTTTTTGAAACGATCCAATGTTTTGATGCACAAATAATAAGTTAGCTAAAATATACTGTGAGGCCACTGTCAAAATTCCAATTGATTTAAATTTTTCCCTTAACGAATCTCGGGGTCCCAAATTATAAATTGATCGTATAGCCCTTTTCTGTAATGTGAATATATTCTCTATATCAGCAGCTTTGCCCCAAATTAAAATAGCATAGGACACAACACTATGAAAATAACAAAAATATACGAGTCGAGCTGTTTCTATGTCTGTATACTGTCTAACTTTACGAATTGCATAAGCCGCGGAGCTGAGTTTTCCTGATAACTTGGATATATGTGGGCTCCACTGAAGTTTGTTATCAAGGGTTATACCTAGAAATACTACTGACTCTACGATATCCAAAGTTTCACCATTTACCATGACCTTTGTATCAACAGGTTTGACGTTTGGTAAAGTGAATTTAATACATTTAGTTTTTTGTGCATTTAAGACTAAGTTATTTACATTAAACCATTTCAATACCTGATCAAGTGCACTGTTTACATCTGCATAATTCGTTTTGGCTCTGTCGACTTCAAACAAAAGAGATGTGTCATCAGCGAACAGTACAATGTCACACGTATTCTTGACTAAATTTGGTAAATCATTAATATACACTAAGAACAAAAATGGTCCTAGCATTGAACCCTGTGGGACGCCCATTAGTACTGGAGAACCGGAAGATTTGACGCCATTTACTTCGACCGTTTGAATCCGCTGACAAAGATACGATTTGATTAGGTCGAGTGCCCTACCTTTGACACCGTAATAATTTAATTTAACTAATAAGGTTTCGTGTTGGACACAATCGAAAGCCTTGGATAGGTCGCAGAATACACCTATGATGTCATGAGCGTTCTCCCACGCTCTATAAATATGTCTAAGAAGTGCAACACCAGCATCAGTAGTTGAACGACCTTTTGTGAAGCCATATTGCTCGCCATGTAGAATATTATTAAGATTAAAGAAGGCGACTATTTGATTCAAAATAATTTTTTCAAAAATTTTGCTGAGGGCTGGCAGGATAGAGATCGGTCTGAAGTTGGTAGGATCACTATTATCACCACCTTTAAATAATGGAATAACTTTACTATATTTCATGAGGTCCGGGAATACACCGCTCATAATACAACTGTTAAAAATTTCAGCTAAACAGGGGGCAATTATGTCAATAATATCGTGAAGTACTTTCACTGATATATCCCACAAATCACCAGTCTTTTTGGAATTCAAACTTTTAAATGTCTTTATTATTTCAAAAGGCGTGATAGTACAAAAACTAAAGCTAGTGCCACACTCAGAAACATTTGATTTCAATAATAATTCGGCGTCTGTGGGAGATGAATTTAGGGAACTAGTAGTTACTAAAGGAATATTTACAAAGAAGTTGTTGAAAGTTTCAGCTATTTTGTTATCATCTTCGATTACTTTGTTATCAATATTTAAAGTAATACGACAGTCGCGACTCTTTGCCTTTCCCGTCTCGGCATTAATAACGTTCCAGGTAGTCTTTATCTTATTATCAGAGTATTTGATTTTCTGGGCAAGATGCAAGGCTTTAGCTTTTATACAAACTTTCTTAAAACATTTAGAGTATCTAGTTACGAATGCTGAGAACTCAGGACTATGATCATATCGTTTCATACCATAAAGATCATACAACTTCTTTCTACTTATATGTATACCTACAGTTGCCCATTCATTGAATTTTACTTTACTTTGCTTCTGAACAGTTTTTAATTTAAAAGTACTATTGAATTCCGTTTGTATAACGTTAAAAAGGCTATTGTAAAGAGCATCAGGATCTTCTTGTGGCCCTTGTAGGTTGGTTATTTTGCTTGCCAAGTTAGACCTGAAATTTGCTACAAGTTTCTTAGTAATAGGTCTATAAGTGGTTTTTTTTACTACATTATTTGTTTTATTTAATATTGTGATTTTTTGACCACAATGGTCTGACGTAAGATCACTGATAATAGATTTTTCCAGGGCCTCACAGTCGCAGAACACATTATCTAGACATGTGGCAGAAGTGGCAGTTATTCTAGTGGGTTCTAGGAATAAGTGCTTTAAATTAAAAGAATTAAACAGACTAATTAAACGCACCGAAAGGGAATTATTTTCTAGCAAGTTAACATTAAAATCGCCACACACTACAATGCTTTTATTATGGCCCGCAACACGTCTAATGGCATCTTCAAGGATAGATTCAAATGAACAGAAATTGCCAGATGGGGGGCGATATACGCATATTATTACATGTCTTTCTAGTTCAATACACGATAGTTCGGCAGTACGCTCGATAGACAGGTTTACTATATCACTACGCTCTTTACATTTAACATTATTAGATACCAAGATTAAAGAGCCACCATGAATTGCTGATTTTCTGACGAATGCACTACAAAGTCTATAATTATTATTGTTGAGCAATAGCTCATGATTTTTAAGCCAATGTTCAGTTAAACAAAGCACATGAACATTATGGCTTTCTAAAAATAAATCAATTTCTAATTGTTTGCCAGCCAAGCCTTGTATATTTTGGTGCACTACGTTAAGACGACAGAGCCGGTTGACGAGGGACTCGGCCGTTGTCTTAGTTACTAGTTTAAAGAACTAGAACTAGAACTAATTACTGTGTTATTAGAACTACATAACACCGTTTCATTACTTAGACTAAGTTTCGTTATAGTTGCTATAACACCGTTAATATTATATGCTACCAATGTAGCTATTTATTTATTTATTTATTTATTTATTTATTTATTCAATAATTAGAACGGCATACAATGCCAATTACACTAATCAGACACAGGTAATGCAATATACACATAAAATATAATATAAAAACTAAAAATAAAATATGAACGTTCATCCTTTCTCGCAGAACATCATGCACTCTAACAATAGCTTGTTCCATCCGTCATCAAACACATCCACCGTAGGGTTAGACTCCAGGAGAGCATTGAGTGCAGTCAACGAACGAGGTATGGGGGACTTCGCACGAGCTACTGTTCGACTGTTGGGGACAGCGAACAGCTTGTGTTTCCTACTACGCAGGTACCTGTCAGGAACGAAGAGTCGACACAGTTCACCAATAAGTTCGGGGGCGTCGATCATCCCGCGGAGAACCTTACATGACGTAGCAATCTGGTCAACCTCCCTTCTGACTTTAAGGGAATTATAATTCAGGCATCCCAGCAGGAAATTTGTGGGGTAAAGAAATGGATAGTATCCATAAGTGCGCTTATAAAGATACCTAAGGAAGGTTTTCTGTACTTTTTCCAATATGTTGGAGTATGTGGTCTCGTGTGGGTTCCAAACACACGCACTGGTTTCTAATTTACTACGAACTAATGAATTGTAAAGAATACGAATGACACTTCCACTCTTAAAATCACGAGAATTTCTTAGCACGAAACCCAGCCTTTGGAAGGACTCCTTAGCAATCGAGTTCATGTGGTCATGGAATGTCAGTGCTCGGTCGAAAGTGACACCCAAATCTTTGATAGTAGTTGACTGAGTTATGATTTTGTGACCTATATCATAGTCAAACTTGATCGGGTGACGCATTCGACCGAAGCTCATAACATGACACTTGCTAAGATTGAACTCCATTTTGTTGTCGACAGTCCACTTATACACTGCATCGATGTCACGCTGTAAGGCTATGCAGTCATCCTCGGATTTCATTTCAGCATACAGTTTCATGTCATCTGCGTAAAGGAGACACTTAGCGAAAACTAAACTATTCGGAAGGTCATTTACCATGAGCAGAAATAATAAAGGACCGAGTATTGAGCCTTGACTGACGCCAGAACGCGTGTGATAGGGCATAGACTCATAAATTCCCAGTTTGACATACTGCTGACGGTCGCGTAGATAGTTCGCGAGGAGGCTGAGGAGAGATGGAGCGAAACCTATAGCACAGAGTTTGGTCAGCAGTATGTCGTTATTAACCCTATCAAACGCCTTCCGGAAGTCGAAGTATACCACATCTACCTGAATCCCCCGATCCAACTTGGTAGAAATGAAGTCGACTAATGTCAAGAGGTTACTATTAACAGACCTTTTGGACCTAAAGCCATGTTGCTCACTGCATAAATATTTTTCGACCTGGGTATACAAATGTGTGTGTAGATATATATGATATGCTATCATATTCATGCATTTTTTGGGGATGTAAAACAAGTCCCCAGTTATAATAAATCGACTAATAAATTTATTAGTATCAAAAAAAATAAAATTGTCGCTATGACAACCTGTCCTACACATTAGATTATTTAACCTACCTATATAATCATTTTGCCTGTCTGTGTAGCTTTTACTATATGGGAAAGCAGTTATCATAATTTTGTGGGCATTTAAATGTGACAGATATTCTAAGCCACTTATTAACTCATTTTTGTGCACACTAAGTCCCTCACCTATCAAAATAATCACAATAGATTGAGGATCTATTTTCATACACTTAATTTTATTAATTATTTGTGTGTAAGAGGCCCCTGGCATACAATAATTAACTACTGGACCGCTAATGTGTCTATTGAGTAATATACCCATGTTTTTACCTAGGCTATCTGAAAACACTAAGGTCTTGTGTATAGGTGGACATACACTTATTTGTTCAATGGTGTCATTCAACTCAGCAACTCGCAACTTACTGGGCTGTGGCAAGGGCTCACTATCGGATGGTGATGATGGCAGCCCACAGTCACAAGAGTGTTTGTTTGTTAATGAGTCAAACCGCTCCACATTATAGTTACAGAGGTCTACCAACTCGGTGGTAGCCAGGATGTGTTCACTAATCTGTTTCTGAGCACTTGTATATTTATTTGTCAAGTCTATTAAATATTGCTCTTTACTCTGCAAGTCAGACTGCAATCGTTGAATGTCCATATCATATGTGACCTTTAAAGTATTTAATTTACATTTATATGAACCTACAGTGTTTCTTAAGGATAAACATTCTTTTTTTAACTTAATACTATTAAAGAACTTCCTTTGCCTTTTTATTGAATTTCTAATTTTCTTAATAAATCTATTTAACTTAAGATACTTTTTTATTTTAATGTGGCTACCCATCTGAACATGAGAGGAAATATCATTTGTTAAGTCAATAGTAACCAGTTGTTCTGTTGGGAAGGCTCCGGAGTCAGTGCTAACCAGTTCATCGTAGAGGCTGAGCGTGGTGGTGGTCTGGTTGATGTCCCTCTCTTCTTCCAGTTTGTGCACCTGTGTATGGGCATGACTCAAGCTATTCTCCAGTTGAGAGATGCGAGTCAGGGCCCTCTCGTGGGTGTTGCTGCACTCATTGAATGATGAGACAATGTCCTGCAACTGATTCCGCTCTTCTTCGACTACAGTGTATTGTAATCGGGTAGTGACTCCGTTGTCGTCTTTGTGGCATGGTGTCATGTTATCATATAAATTTTACACACATATATGTATAAGAACTATTATTGAGGATCTTCAAAATAAACCACAAATTGTTTCTCTGAAAATACAAAGTTTTGTTTTATTTAAAACACCTTTTTACAATATTACAACTATTATCAAGTTATGACAATCACACTTCTATCTCACCTGAAAATACAAAGAAACTACATTTAAAGTTTAATAATATCACTTCCTCAATTGTATCCGTCGGTTTGTCTCTCTAAGTTTTTATAACAATAACATACATAATAACGAAAGCGTCATCCGCCATTGAAAAATAGTTCACACGTCACTCCATTGCGCCCTCTACCATCTTCCACAGATAACATAGATATAGAAGGCAAATTCAAGTTAATGAAATGTCATTCATTTCATTACATACATATGCTCACTCCTGTGTTCCTTGAACAGGTGGGCAGAGGTGTACTTATAGTACCGCCATTTCACCACACACGTTTAAAGTCTCAAGTGATAGGAAGCGAGATCGTGCACTGATCCAATCTCCGGATGGCTCCTGGAAAATTACTGATAGAACAACCCAATAGCACTCTCCCGACTTGGAGATCAAACCCAAGACCTAGTGTCCCATAGTAACGTTTGCAACCACTAGACCAACGAGGCAGTATTCTATGCACTTATGAAAATATGAATTGAGATAGAGAGGTAGACAGAGAGATACATAATCGATATATTCTAGATGGGTATAGATAATGTAATTGTGCATAAAGTGGTGAGGTCCAAGGTAGTTCATGTGGATCGTACGACCGTGTTTTAACGAGATACAGACGGCCGAGAGGTGGCCCATTACATAGGAGATGCGATTTACCATTACAGTATCCAAAACGTAATGTTTGTAAGTGTATAAAAATTAACAAGGTTATAATTAGTTATTCAACTTAAGGCCGACTTTCAATGCTGAGATAAATCAAATGATTATTTGGCGTCCAATTTCTCAATTAACATTTATCCATTGCTATCAGTAACCTTAATCTGTCCAGTTGTCTGAGCATTGAAAAAGCAGCCGTTAGGTGATAGCCACCAGTTCGAAAACTAGAGCTGTCCAACTGGACTATTACCTTACAGAAGATCACAGCCAAATAGTACAACCGTTGGGTAGTATTGTGTTTCTGCGGTGAGTAAGGTCACCAGTATTCAATGGAGGGGCGGATTAGGAATGAAGGCGCTATGCTTACAGTTGTTATGCGCTTATTTCGCCTGCCTTGACTATCTATATCTAGAGGAATCAAAAAAACTTATGCTAAGAAAATTATAAAATGTATTTCCTATTTTATACCCATTTATGTTCCTCACCACGAGCAAGAATAAAAGCGAAATTCAACTCATTCACGCTACTCTGTACAGATCGATTGATTTGATCCAAAAAAAATGGCAAACAAGCGTACAGACCTGATGATAAGCGGTCACTGCATCCTATGGACATGACCGAGTGTCAGTCACTCACTACCCATCTTATGAAGAATGGAATCGCTGTGCCAATACAAGGTAAAATAGTCCTCTTAAGCTCAACGTCTCCAATCCTCTCCTCCCCCATGGAGGTCTGGCGACCTTATTCACAGCAACACAATTAATTTACTTGATCTTTGGCATTCAGCCACAACCCGTCTCCGAAAATTATCAATACTAGCCACGTTCAATCGCGACGACGTTTGGACACGTCAAAAGCTATTCTTGGGTCGCTTGTAACTTAAGCCAAGTACCTAGTTCCTTGGAAGACAAATGCCACTTGTTGGGAATTTATATCCTATAGACAGGGGTGAGGTGAATAGGACGTATTTCACGGCAAGCGTGTCACTGGCATGTCGGGGATTCGTTATGGCTCGCTTGTTCTCTCACGCAAGCTTAGGGCTAAGCACGCACTACAGGTTGTAGTGGAAAATTACTGTTTTAATAATTGTTTGTTAAGGATTCGAGTAGTCACTTGCTACTCAAGTGATGGAAATTCAAATCCCAGAGGTCTGTACTAATGATTTTTTCTATAAACTTCAGTGCAAATTAATAGCATTGTGAAGAAGGCTACAAATGTCTGAGAAGTAATTTAAAGACGTATGTATAGTGCCTGAGACGGCGATATTATTCTCCATCTGTCACGTTGGCACTTAATCATCTTTGGTGAAAAGTGAGTGATGTTATTACAACACCTCTGCTTACCACCTTGGAACCAGTCTGGGCTGCCAGGAACTTTTTTTTTGGATAATGGTAATAGGGTCTCCCTATCCCAATTGATAGACAAGTGATCTTTAAACATAAACTATAAACACCAGAATCTATGTGTACTATAAGTACACTTTCTCAAAGCACTGATACAAATAAGGGTAAAATAAAAGATTTATTATGATTTATTTTTTTACTCAATCATAATTTGCGTAGGACCCTCGGAGTCTGATGAGTATTAAATATTTCACAAAATGAATCCTACATAAAAGTATAAATATGTAATAACAATTTTAATGTCTGTCCGACACTCACCCTCGTCTAGATGAATTATTAATGCACCCAAACTCATAAAGATGCACGCGGTGAGGAATTTTAGCATATCTTTCGAGAGACCTTTGAAAATTAAGCCATTTAACTTGTTTGAGAAGGTTTTCTTAAACCGGTTTCCATAATTTTTCTTGTGAGTTCATCATCTTTATTCTGACAAATTTTGCTTGGACTATACGAAGATACCGTCGCGAGTTATGAGCGCTTAACGAAATACTCCATGCAGGCATACAGATCGATACTAATATTATAAAGAGGAAATGCTCGCATACATATGCTCACGCCTGTAATCCCCAAAGGGGTAGGCAGAGGTGTTGTAATCACAACACCCACTTTTCACCGAAATTGATTAAGTGCCAACGTGACAGATGGTGAGTCTATCGCTGTCTCAGGCACTATACATACGTCTTTGAATTACTTCTCAGAAATATGCAGGTTTCCTCACGATGCTTTCCTTCACCGTAAAGCACGTGGTGTGAAATCACAATACATATTTTTTTTAGAAAAACACATTGGTACAGGCCCCGCTGGGCATCGAACTTGCGTCGCTTGCGTAGCAGGCAACTGCTCAAACCTCGAGGCCACCACGGCTCTATATGCTCGTATGTATGTTTGTAACAAATTAGCTCAAAAGTACTGGACCGATTTTAAAAATTCTTTCACCATTAGAATGCTACATTATCACTGATTAATATAGATGCTTTTTATCTCCGTACTCTCAAAGGGGGCGGGAACTACGCGGGTGAAACCACGTGACGTCCACTAGTTACTCATAAAATGGCTATGACTCATATCTCACGACGGCACCTCTATATCAAATTAATGTACTTTTCCACCAAACCAAAATGAAAATCGGTCTTACATAGACACACAGATACACACGTCAAAATAAAATACTCCTCTATTCTCTGGGGGGTTAAAAAAGCATGAAAGACATGTAACCCCTCCTGAAAAGCTGAAACTAAAAAACAATTAAGAATATACCCCGTTGTGCGCGTGTGCACTCTATCCTTTCAGGTTTCAGAGGTACAGGCTTCAGTCAGTGCCGAGGCTCGCAGCAGGGCGCCGCCTAACAACCGCCCCCGCCCAAACGAATATCGTGAACTTACCTCTCGTAGTTCGTCTAAGTGGTTCTAAGTGACTTTGTGAATATTTAATGTAACTTACTGTGAGTTGTGAAATTGTATTTGGGTAAGTATTTTTATTTATTAAATATTTTTTAAAACATTAAGAGTTGATTTAAAAATAAAACTTTTATACAAATTTTACGCCTTTCTGTGTGGCTGTACTTGGGAAATCGTTTTGGTAAATTATATTTTATTTACATTTAAAAATCAACAATCTCATAAATTTTAATGAAAAGTACCATAAAATAGGAAATTATATTACATTTTATTTATTCATTTAATCTCAACTTTAAAAAAATGCAACATAAGAGTAATTTATTTTAAAAAACTTTCACATTTTTTACGGTTTTTCTCTGAGGAGAGTTATTTAAGGTAAACTTTTTGGTAAAGTATGGGGGTCAGTTTTATGCGATAGTCATTTTAATGAAGAAAATATCATTTGCATTATTTAAATAAAGGTGGATTGGTTAAAACAAATGACATTAAGTCTGCCCATGTAATATTTATTCAGAAAAAAGTCGTCAGTGGGTACTAAATTTTCAATTTCAATCAGAAATTTGATATTTTCTAAAGTTCAAAGTTCAAAATATTTATATTTGATTACACTTTTTACAAAGTACTTTCAAATCGTCAGACAGACACAAAAAAAACTTTATACGTGATTATAAATGCTGCCACCGGATTTGGAGGTTGCTTTTGTTGAGATGAACCCGGTAAGATATTTAACATATACTCTTTTAAAAAATATTATACAATGTTAATGGTTACAGTATTTACGTATATGTCATCTATTATCTCATATTATCAACACAGAAACCAAATGCATAGTTTTATATTTCTGTCCGTCTGTTTGCTTGCTATTCTGTCTGTATAATACGCTGAACTAGATGGCTTATAAGGAAACTTGTCAGACAAATCTGGTGTTACCAGGTAGCATTATTAATGTTATTATTAACCAAAGTATAGGTTTTGATTTAACTTTGACCATATCGATTGCGTATTTTCCTGATTTTGTATAGGCCCTTACAACTTTCTTAATATTATTATTATAATTATGTCATTCTGACGATTTGAAAGTACTTCGTGAAAAGTCTAATCGAATAAAGATATTTTTGACTTTGACTTGGGCTGAAATTCAATGACGTAAGGTACGTTCGGGTAAGCTCGAGTCTGGTATAAGACCTTATATGCTGGTATATGGAAATAGGGTTGTTTCCAATGTTACCCGCATCACAAATTTCGCTGTAAATGTCTACCATACCCCAAAGTACTTTAAACCTAACTCCAGATAAGGGTTTCACACCTATTTAGTCCTCCCCTTGAGACATTTAAGGGATTGCGTGAAGAAAATAAAGACAATGAGGAAATACAAGGAAACATAATATTATACTTATTCCCTTTCCTCGTATAAATATTAGCCACCATATCTGACAACAAAGGGACCGCAATCGGAGATCTACCTGCCTTAAGGCTTGCCAATAGCAGTGGTTTTATTAAAAAACAACAAACCACGTACAAAGGCCGTGGAATGCTATTTGTCTGGTAACTTGGGACTTTGAGCTTGTGACACACACAAGCGCAAATATTACGTGTACATACATATACAATAGCGAGCAAATAAATTGATTCACCCAATATTTGTTCGCGATTTTAATGAATTTCGCAATTTGTGATGTGACAACACGCTCCTCTGGAAATGTATTATATTGACAATCGAATAATGACATCTTAACATTTTTGTCAAAATACTAGATTACACTCGTATATAAAGACACATAATTTTTTCTTATCTGTCCTATATATATAATTAAATGTATTCATACTGTTCACACTTTACGTAAGAAACAGTATTCAGAGTAAAAATCTAACTAAATATGAATTTTTAAACAGGATTTAATAGTGAAGCTGTATTTAATAAATATTGTAGGATACAGTAACAACCCACCAAGCGAGCTTGTTTGCCATGCTTGAGACACAAAAGAGGTGGGTAAGGTCTCCTTGAGTAGGTGCTGGGAGATTGGGGAACCGGACTCATAAAGTGCTGGCACAGGCATTCCCCCAACATGCTTGTATTTCAAGTGCCCTTATATTTTTAACCGCTACCATTAATCTCGCAGATTGCTACGTAGTCAAATTTATAGTATATAATGTTGTTAATAAATAAGACTCGCTACTGTTTGCAGCTTTGTCCGCGTTGTACACACTATATATCCACTTTTAAAGCCTCATCAAAATATTGGTGATTTTTTTTTTAAGTTGCATTGTATTTTTTTAATAGATTTATTGCAAATGAAAAAAAATCTATTTCATTGGTGGATTTTTTTTCTTAGAACCCTAATAAAAAAAAAAGTAATCTATGTTACTCCTTGTGACATCAGTTACCTGTCAATTAAAGTCCCGTTAAAATCGTTTCTGAGATTACCCGGAACAAACAGACAGACAGACAGACGGGCAAATAGAGAATAAATAAAAAAAATGGTTTTTCAATATCAGTACTGTGTATACTTTCATATGCATTTAGTGAGAAGCTGTTATTTTTTAATTACAGATAGACACTTCAAATTTTATTTATCTGTATAGATAACTAGCGGACAACACGCGGTTTCACCCGCGTAGTCCCCGTTCCCGTGGGAGTACGGGGTAAAATAAGTCTATGTTACTCGCTGATGATGTAGGTATCTAATGGAGAAAGAATTTTTGAAAGCGGTATAATAGTTTTTGAGCCTATTCATTACAACCAAACACACAAAGTTTTCCTCTTTATAATATTAGTGTAGACAAATAGTGCATGCTTTATTAAAAAAACTAATTAACATTATTTTATTACTATACAAGGAACAGTACTAAAAACTATTTACAATTAGAAAACTTGGCCCGTATCGGTGTCTCTCGGGATTGTGCCAAGAAGGCTGGCAGCATTGCCACGTTGAATAGCAATGCTGATTCTCTGAGCGAGGTAACCCCAGCCGCTTGTCACGAGAAGCTTCTACCAGACGATGTGCAATCCCTTTGAAAAGTTGATGAGCATCTGGACCCCAAGATTAAAATATTTGAATAAGAAGTTCTGCATAATTCAATTAAGAACCAGTCTTATGATTTAGCTTGGATACTTAAAGGTTGTAATATCGTCACTACATATTACCTGCGTATAAACTTTTCACATCAAACTGACAAAAGAATGTCCTTAATGAAAAACACATTATCTAATTTAACAACCCTTTCAACATATACTTCAAGCCCGAAATGTAGCCTGACGTGCCTACCCTCCTACGTGACTGAATAAACAAAACTTTGTGGACAGTTTTATCATAAGAGCCGTGGTGGCCTTGAGGTTTGAGCAGTCGTCTGCTACGCAAGTTCGAATCCCAGCGGGGCCTGTACCAATGAGTTTTTCTAAAAAACTTATGTACAATGATTTCAAACCACGTGCTTTACGGTGAAGGAAAACATCGTGAGGAAATCTGCATATTTCTGAGAAGTAATTCACTTTCTGACTCACCATCTGTCACGTTGGCACTTAATCATCATCGGTGAAAAGTGGGTGTTGTGATTACAACACCTCTGCCTACCCCTTCGGGGAAAACAGGCGTGAGCATATGTAGTTTTATCATTGTGGAGTCCAATTTTTTTGCACTACACTACAGTAATATCACAAATAGGGAAGAAAAACAATTTCTTATTCGTATTTTTGTAAATGTTGCAAATGTAATGACATGGAATGGTGTAGCTAATAAATAAGGCCTTAGAAATGTCGATGTGGAAAAATAACCTTGAATTCGAAGTGTAATAATAAAATTGGGTAAGCAATTTTAGAGAGGTACATGTGCCACCATGAGTTTTGAGCGATGTCTTTTTGGTTCTTGTCAAAAGCGAGTGCGAACAAAGAATAATTATCCTAATTATCTATATTGAAATAAATTTAATATAAAGGTTTGACTGAAATCTTCTTAACTTCGTCTTCTTAATATAATAACTTAAATAAACATCTTAAATAATAAAATAATCATTACGTCTTTCGTCGTCCGTCTTTCACGTCGTCCACCATCGTTCTGTCATCCGTCACTAATTATTTCTTCTATTCTTACCGATCACACACTGCCTATCATGCTTACATAAAACCTCTTTCCACATATATTATCTATGGAATCAGGCAGGTGTGTGTGTGAGATATTATAGATATTGAAAATTATTAACATTTAGTATGGGTTTGTTGTTATTATTACTCTGTAATCATCATTTTAACTAACAAATCTTCTGTCAATCCTTTCGATAACTCTTCTGAATGGGCTTGAAGATATGAATTAAAGAAAATTTAAGCAGACAATATCTACGCAATGCCAGAACCCTATTTCTCCAACTGTGCAAGTGTGGCGTTCACTCGAGTGTGACAATATTAAATTAAATCAGACGTAGGTTCAATGTGACATGCTTTATTGTTTCTGTCAAGTTTGCTCGCAAAAAATGTATTCCTAGATATGTCGCCATACAAAGTGTGTGTCTCAGTACATTCCGAAATTGGGGAACAAATTGCCTATTATACTGTACATACATACACATACATATGCTCACGCCTGTATCCCATGGGGGTAGGCAGAGACCACCGTTTGCCACATGCTACGATCCTTACATACTTCTTTCGCTTCATCCACATTCATGCATCTCTTCATACACTTTCTTCGGTTACGAGTGCTCCGAATTTGACCTTTCTGCAAAATACTATTAATTTCAGTCAGTCATAGTAGTTGTTCTTTGGACACCCTCTACCGACACTTCCGGTCACATTCACTCTATACATTTCTTTCGTTAATCGCCTTTCACTCATCCTTTCGATATGTCCAAACCATCACAACATACTTTTTCAATTCTGGTCACCACATCATTCTTCAACTTGCAACTGTCTCTTATCACATTATTTTCTCCAATTTTTCTACAATTCTAAATACCTTTTCGGAATTAATAATGTTTCTCATCTCCTTCGTATTTGGAAGATTATATGGGTCTATGGCCTGAAATAAATAAAATAATATTAATAATTATTTATTTAAGGAAGCGGTTGCCTTCAAAAAAAGAACAATATATTATTTAAAAAAAAAAGAATCTTTTCAGTATCTTAATGTATATGATACGGAGGCCGTTCTACTAACTAAAATTTGACCTTTTTCCCTACCAAATGAATCTAATATAAAAAAATCAACAAATCTGTTGGAAGCCTCTATATGTTCATAAAATCATCTGTGAAATAAGGCAAACAAAATAATATTACCTTTGAATTTTCCTTGATACAGTACAGTTTAAAGCATGCAAATCGGTTTAGCTGCTTTCGAGTAATTCGCGTTTATACATCACAGAAAAACATACACAGCGAATATTTTTACAAAAGTTGAAAAATAGACATTATTATACACGACGTAGCAGGAGTGCGCTGGAAATAGCTGAAAATATAACCCTATTTTTCACATTGCAGCATGTTCCGTTAACACAGTACATAGAATAGTAGCTTGGATAGAAGTGAAAACGTTTCGCTATTGGCAATTTGTGACCAGCTAATCCAGACGTGTTTCTCCATATATCGATATCTGGGAAACATGCACATTTAGCCAATAATCCCCGAATTACTTACATACATACATTGTCCGAAGGTTGTAACATGTTTTACAATGACGATCATCATCATTTCAGCAGACAGACGCCCACTGCTGGGCAAATGCCCCCCAAAAATCTCGACAACGACTTGTGCCTCCAGCGGGCTCCCGCGATCCTCACCAGGTCGTTGGTCGACCTCGTTGGGGGCCTACCCGCACTGCGCACTGGGCCCCATCGGCGATCGGTTCTATGAGCGACGTGCCCCGCCCACTGCCACTTGAATTTAACGCTTCTTAGGGCTATGTCGGTTACTTGGTCCTCCTGCGGACCATCTCAATTTTGATCGCGCAGAGTGACTTTGAGCCTTCTTGTGAGGCACATTATCGTTATCGCCTGTGTATTTTCCTCATTTTGTATGGGAACGTTGAAAAGCGCCCCAAGTGGCGAGTGTAGGAAGTTTTACGTCTCCATACAAACAAAACCCAAAACGGAAGGTCAAAGACGTGGCAAAACCTATACTTAGGACACAGGTCACATTACACCACTTAATAAATACATACATATTAGAGCCGTGGTGGCCTTGATGTTTGAGCAGTCGCCTGCTACACAAGGGACGCAAGTTCGAATCCCAGCGGGGCCTGTACCAATGAGTTTTTCTAAAAAACTTATGTACAGTGATTTCACACCACGTGCTTTACGGTGAAGGAAAACATCGTGAGAAAACCTGCATATGTCTGAGAAGTTATTCAAAGACGTATAGTGCCTCAGACGGGGATTGACTCACCATCTGTCACGTTGGCACTTAGTCATCTTCGGTGAAAAGTGGGTGTTGTGATTACAACACATCTGCCTACCCCTTCGGGAAATACAGGCGTGAGCATATGTATGTATGTAATAAATACATACGTAAGGTCAACTCCCAACTTACAACAACATAGATTGGCGCACACAATAGACATACTGAGGAAGATGAACATCTGTTACTTTTATTTATTGGGGATATCTGAAACAATACATTATTTCATAGACTTTATGATTATGGCGACGAATTAATGTAAAACGTATCTATGACGATTAACGAAAGTAATTTATAGGCCGAATTTGAGTATTTAAAACCTCCACAAGAAACTGTATTTTTATGTAACGGTAAATATAATCTGTGTGTTCATCAAGCTTAAAAACTACAAGTAAAACTAACGAGCTTATATTCAATTAGTAAAAATAACTTCTGTTTTGACGAAAACCTAAATCATTTGTGAAAAAAATTACCATGAATCTAGAATTCATACATTATGTATGAACTCTCCTACCGAATTTCGGCTACGGCGGCTAATCTCAACGAGGATCAGCCATCTGCGCAGGAGATATTATAGTGCACAAGTGTGTGCGCAAACACAGGTGCACTCTTTATTCCCTCACTCTCATAGTCCGATGGGAGGCAATCCGACACGACCGGAGAGAGATCAGGCGTAGGACCAACGGCTTAACGTGCTTTCCGAGGCACGGGGGTGGAAACACCGCCAACTTCCAAACTCCGGGCATTTTTATTTTGAATTTCTTGACAGAAAAACCTAATATAAATTTTTGACCCGACCTGGGAATCGAACCCGGGACCTCGTGATCGGCAGGCGAACGTACTAACCATTAGATCAACGAGACAGTTGACATTATGAGGCAGTCAATACATTTCACCCATTTTGGCTTTAGCCGCAGAAAAAATAAAGTTTTTAAAAGTTACTACCGCCATCTACATCTACAATTTATTTAAAGATAAATCCATAGCTTTTAGCACAAAGCCGTTAACATTCATTTTAATATTTTAGAATGGACTGCGGTTTTACTTTTTACTTTGTTTTCATCAAGTGTTCGCGCTTGATAATATTTGAACGCTATGAACACTCGCAACACCAAGATCTTATAAAAAACTGGCTTTTAACTGCGATATTTCTTAAGCACAATATATACTTTCTTTCAAAACGCCTGGTTGACGTCTCTGGTGAGGGTCGAGCTGGTTCTTACCTCGGTCAGAAGATTAGCTTAGCGATCCAGCGAGGTAACGCAGCCAGCTTACTGGGCACCATTCCCGCAGACACTAATTTAAATTCCGTGTTTTATTTATAATTTTTATTTTTATTATATTTTTCTTTTTCATTTTTAGCAATAAGTTACTCAAATGTTACGTTAATAATGTTATATTTCATGTAAATAAATCACTTATGATGTTTTCCTACACCCATATATCCGTCCATTTATGAATTCAATGCCATCTCTGATGAATAATGCATAGATATGTTCATGTCTGTATTCCCCGAAGGAGTAGGCAAAGGTGCACTTATAGTACAGCCACATTTTAATGAAATGATTTATTCAGTTTAGGCCCTGGTAAAGCACTTATTAATGTCGAGGAATTTACCACCGGTTCAGAAACTAGCCTTCTGAGAAGAACCGGCAAGAAACTCAGCTGGCCATTTTGCCAGATAATATGAGTCCCTAGTAATTGGGGGCAAGCTTATTGCGATTAGCCCGGCACTAATCCAGACCCCTGGATCTTATTTATTAAGTATCTAATCATTATTATATAATGTGAATCTTGGAAACAGCTCCAATGATTTCATGAAATTTCGTATGTAGGGGGTTTCGAAAGCAACGAAGCGATCCAGCTACATTAGACAATGAGAGATTCAAATCCTTAGAAGGTCATTCAAGGTCAGCGCTCACAACTCATGACGGCACCTCTAAGATACAGTCTCCAGTCGACTAGTGCTATCGAATGGAAGATCCTGTTATGCTGTACCTTTTTTTTTTTTTTGACGATGGTGAAACCTTCAAAAGGTCCCCGACCGCCCTGGGAGAAGCAGATCGGGGTATGTGGGATTTTAACCGCACTAAAATCCCCCCGGTGGCCATCCTCAGTGCTCAGGGGGACTCCGGGTACTCTGATAGAACGCACCGGTGTCCTCCCACACTTTGCCGGGGCACGTCCCCGGGGCAGCTGTAAGGCCGCTCCTAGAGACCTCGCTGTGCAAGGCAGCGCGAGCCACATTGCGCTGCCACCTTCCCGGGCCCGCGCCGGTGGTCAAAGCTCCCACCCCGACCACCGCCAGCAGGCCCTCCGGCCCCCTTTTAGTCGCCTCTTACGACAGGCAGGGGATACCATAGCCATATTCTTAGACCCTGGCTATTGGGTGTGTTGTGCTGTACCTATCTGATAAATGATCCTACTATTGTGCGCTAGCGACCATTAGAGCAAATACTCCATTGTTGCGAATATCCTGTATATCGAGATGATGTGGCTTAAGCTGATGATGGAGCAATATTTGCAATGACTCTGTAATTTATAGGCTTGAATGTAATGTACTGCTTACTAAAGTCACACTGTCCTATATTATAAAACGAGCAAACTTGGAAACGGCTGCAACGATTTTTATAAAATTTTGTGACTGACATAGAAAAAATATTTTTAAAATATTTCCCTGTCCCTCCGTCTGTATGTTTGTTCAAAGTCAAAGTCAAACTCAAAAATATCTTTATTCGATTAGACTTTTACAAAGTACTTTCAAATCGTCAGAATGACATAATTATACAGGATTATACATGCTACCGCCAGGTTTGGAAGGTTGCTTTTACTGAGAAGAACCTGGCAAGGAACTCAGTAATTACTCTTTTCAAAAATATTATACAATTTAAAGAATAGAAAATAAATAATTTAAGAAACGTAAGCTCATGGACAATGTTCCAATGCACAAATGTCGATAAAAATTAACATAACTAAAAATCTAGTACATCTACTTATAACTAAATGCGTAGCTTGAGATGACCATGTTCCGGCTAATCTTCGAACGGCTGGACGACTTATAGCTAATGCTACAAAAAGTCATCTACTTAGGCTTTTATTATTTTAGAGTTTCGCGGGCCTACTATAATTAAGACTACGTGAGTGAAACCGCGGGTCACAGCTAGTTTTATTAACTATTTTTCTGTCTATCAGTGTGTCCGTTTGTTCCAGCTTATCTATAAAATGGCTAGACAGATTTTAACGGGACTTTCACTGACAAATAACTGATGTTACAAGGAGTAACTGAGGCTACCTTTATTTTATAGAACATATATCACTCCATCAAAATCATGTGAGTATTGTTTATGCAATTTACGGTAATTTTATGCTCACGCCATCCCTGAAGGGTACCCGAAGGGGTAAGCAGAAGTGTTGTAACAACAACACCCACATTTCACCGAAGATGATTAAGTGCCAACGTGACAGAGGGTGAGTCCATCGCCGTCTCAGGCACTATACATATCTTTGAACTAATTTCAGACATACCCAGGTTTCCTCATGATGTTTTCACGAATGGGATTCAAACTTGCATCGCTTACGTAGCAGGCGATTGCTCAAAACCCGAGGCCACCACGGCTCTTATTTACGGTAATTTTATATTACTTGTTCATCTTACCAACATAGTATATCTCTTTATACTACATGCCCGTTGGGTTCAAATATTTTAAACATCAAAGTATAAAGTGCTGCAATATACTAGATCTCTTTACAGAGGATTAATGGATTAAAAATCTCAAAGTAAATAAAACGTGGAGAGCTCGCGTAAACTTGAGTAACGATGGAGAAAGTCAGACTGCACTTTACTTAGTATTAGATTACTTATTACCTACTTAAGTAAACCGCTTCACTTTAATAACAGGTGCATTTTTCTGGACGGGACATTGGATTTATAGCAGAAAATGTCCACTTAAGCGTAATTACTTCATAAAAACCGGCCAGGTGGGAGGCGTACTCGCGCACAAAGGGGTCGGCTGTCCTTAAAAACGGCAAAATAATCACGTTGCTTTTCATTTTATTATGTTTTTTAATATTTGTTTTTATAATAGTAACAGAAATACACTTTCTAAGAAAATATCAGCGTTTTAGAATAGGGTCCCATTTTACCCATTAAAAACAAACCCAATATTATACAAACATATATATACTCACGCCTGTATTCCCTGAACTGGTAGACAGAGGCGTTGTAATATCAACACCCAATTTTCAACGAAGATGATTAAGTGCCAACGTGACAGATGATGAGTCTATCGCCGTCTCGGGCACTATACATGTTTTTGAATTTCTTCTCAGACAGATTTTTTCCTTCTCCGTATAGCTCGTGGTGTGAAATCGATGCACATAAGTTTTTTTCACAAAAACTCATTGGTACGTGCCCCACTGGGATCGAACTTGTGTTTGCATAGCAGGCGACAAGCTTAAAGGCCACTACGGCTTATATTAAAATTATCCAAAGACTTATCTATCAATTTTTCAATTTGAATAAAAAGAAAACCATAATCCGAGTGATTAAAAATATTAAGCTTAAAAAATTTACGTAAAGTCAATATTTTTTTTACATTTTGGTGATTAAAATCAATTTTATTACACAAAAATCCGTCAATATCAATCATAACACAAAAAATATATACAGCGTTTATTGTGGCAATTTGATAGCGAATCTTAAACTTATAAAACTCCAAATAGACTTTACAATATGCAATCTTCATTTGAGTTTAGTCACGACACTACAATAATACAGGATATCGTAGCGGTTCCAATATCCAGAACCGTAAACAATACGAGGCAATATAACCGGAATTCATCGGTAAGCACCGGTTTTTGCCGTGATACGGCTCATGACAAGCCTCTGTAGATGTGTGCCGATATTTCTGATTACATCTCCCATTGTTTCCGGACGAACGGAAATAATTTGTAGTCCGAGAGACTATTGACATTCGCCTTTATTTATTTAGCTTACGTTTGCTTAAAAAGTGTGATTGTTAAGTTTATAAAGATATATTGTTTTTTTTTTAATTTTGAAATTAGTCACCATTTTTATAAGACAGAACGTTAATTTTTCTCTACTCTAAATACAAAATCTATCATGAAATTATTTTCGGTTTTTAACTGATTGTTTTTAATTCCAACATGCCAGTAACGTTTTTTAGTAACGATTTTTTGCTCAGACAACAGCTAGCCGGTAAATAAAAACTTTTGACTTTGAATTTGAGACGTATATATGTACATACATACATACATATGCTCACGCCTGTATCCCATGGGGGTAGGCAGACACCACTGTTTGCCACATGCTACGATCCTTACATACTTCTTTCGCTTCATCCACATTCATGCATCTCTTCATACACTTTCTTCGGTTACGAGTGCTACGAATTTGACCTTTCTGAAAAATACTATTAATTTGGTCATAGTAGCTCTTCCTTGGACGCCCTCTACCGACACTTCCGCTCACATTCGCATTATAAATTTCTTTCGTTTATCGCCTTTCACTCATCCTTTCGATATGTCCAAACCATCTCAACATACTTTTTTCAATTCTGGTCACCACATCATTCTTCAACTTGCAACTGTCTCTTATCACACTATTTTTCATACGATCTACAATGGTGACCCCACATATACTTCGTAACGACGTATGTATGTATGTACAGATTGCACATGACGTAACTGCAAAATAATGTATATTAAAATTAACCTGACTTACATTTTGACTACACTTATCATCATCATCAATTTAAGAGTAATAACTCTTGTCGGTGTAACCGATGCATTTCTTTCCACTTGTCTCATTCCAGTGCCATCTCTTTGACCTCCCTGATAAATAACTACATTTATAGTGTTGTTATTTGAACAAAAGCCCAAAAGGCACGTAACCTATGTTCAAGCAAACTACAACTCATTGTTCGAACACTTATCGTTGTTCTGAACTCTCAAACAAAGTGCGTGCTTACGACACATGCTTGACGTTGGAATAAATTAGCTCGCTATCTCAAAGTAATGTCAAGCTATTATTCCTTTAAGAAATGGGCTCGCTTAATTCTACGAAAATTCAAAGAATAGTCTGAGAAATGTATGTGTGTAACCAGCTAAAATTGCTATACAGAGATATATCATCATCTCCCTGGCCTTATCCCATACATTGTTGGGGTCGGCACTTGATTCAACCCGATGTGGCTGATCACCTGATTTTTATACGAAGCGACTGCCATCTGACCTTCGCAACCCCTTTAACTAGGAAAATCTGTAATCTGGGTAAAACCAGTTGTCAGACTATTTTAAGCCTCTACTGACCTGTGACAGGAAGCGACCTCGGGGTTTCAGCAGTCGCCTGCTACGCGAGCGACGCAAGTTCGAATCCCAGTGGAGCCTGTATCAATGAGTAAAAATGTACAGTGATTACACACCCCGTATTATACGGTAAAGGAAAACATCGTGAGGAAACCTGCATATGTCTGAGAAGTAATTCATAGAAAGTATGGTGCCTGAGACGGGGATAGACTCACCATCTGTCACGCTAGCACTTTATCATGTATTTTATGTTACCATTTTTACGATTTTAGAATAAAAATATGTGTGTCATGCATATGAATTTAATATTTACATAAATACATATGCTCTAATCTGTATTCCTCAAGGTGTTAATATAAAGCACCAAATTTCAAGCATCAACTATGTTTAAAATTCCCATTTAATAGAGGGTTAGCCTATAGCTATTTACCAGGCACAAATCTATAATTATCAAAGCCACGACCTCATGTTTCGCAGTAGGGCTTGCGAATACCATTCCAGTGAGGAAATCGATTATACAATCTGTAACAAAATACAGTGAAAATGATAATAAATTTGACGGTACAATGTTGGACTATGATCTCTTAGTCTAATCATCAATGTACATAGGTATTGTAAAATTGATTCAACTCTCGCCTCTACGCTACCGTATTGGAATTTTTAACACGAACAGCTAACGTTGAATTTTATTCACTGTTTCTGGCGTAATGGAGCCATCGTTAATAACGTATGAACGATATGCAGTGTAAAGCATGAATTTTATAGTTTATAGACAATTTGTTTGTAGTAGTTACATTCACCAACTGCATTGAATTGTAAACTTAATGTTTGTGACCGTTGAGTATCCGATTCAATACAATGAAAGTGTTAGAATGATTTGCATTTGAGCTGTGGTGGCCGTGGGGTTTGAATATGTCTGAGAAGTAATTCAAACACGTATGATTATTGTAAAATTTGAAAAATTATTGTAAATAATCCCATTGGCACTGTACTTTTGCTACAATTAATTAATCTTAGTTTGATCTTTGCTTTGACTGGCTGGAATTTGCCATGCTCACAAATATTTGTAATATTTTAGTTATTATATTTGACAATTGAGCATTTGTGCTGTGTCCATGGGCTTATATTCATGAGATATAAAAACTGTAACCAAAAACATTGTATAATATATATTTTTTTAAAAGAGTAATTGTTGAGTTTCTTGCCGGGTTCTTCTCAACAAAAGCTACCTTCCGAACCCGGTGGTAACATTTATAATCATGTATAATGTATTTTGTGTCCTTCTGACGATTTGAAAGTACTTTGTAAGAAGTCTAATCAAATAAAGATAATTTGATTTTGATTTTTGATTATGTATAGCGTCAGACGGCGATAGACTCACCATCTGTCACGTTGGCACTAAACCGTCATCGGTGAAAAGTGTGTTGTTATTACAACACCTCTGCCTATCCCTTCGGGGAATATAGGCGTGAGAATATGTATATTGTATGTTAAGGGCATATGGGATCTCCAGTTAGATATTAGGAGCTGGCTCACTAGCGAATGTTCTTTTTCTTCATATGTATATTTTTCTTCATATTCATGTATCTTTTTTAACATAATAAAAACCTGGTCGCCCGACCTGTGCTCGGTTTCGTTTTCTCACAAAAAACTAAACTAAATATAGAAAAAAAAAAAAAAACCTGGGTACTCTAAATTCGTTATCGCCCCGTAACCTGGCAACCCCACTCTGAGCTATTGTATCTTGACAGATGTCGGCGAAATTTACTGTCCTGAAAACATGGTCAAAACGATGTTTTCCAAAAATGAAATCTAGCTAGATCAATGTTTTACCCCTAAAACCCCCTGACCATTCAATTTCATGAAAATCATTGGAGCCCTTTCCGAGATTCAGATTCTATATATATACAAGAATTGCTCGTTTAAAGGTATAATATTTTATTAAGATACATTGAAACACACAATATTAATTTTGTGTCTATTACACGTCACATCCGTCTGCAGCATAAGTGGTATAAATGGTTTCTATAGAAACTACAGATTACCCATCATTACTCCGCTTCCCTTATCCCATATTAATTTGGGGTGGTCGCAATATGTTTCCTTGTTTCATTACAGCTCATCATTTATCATTTCTCCATCTAGATTTTTAATCAATATCAAAAACATTATATAAACTAAATAAGAGGATTTTACTGAACGGAATGCGTCTTTTTTTGGTAACTATCTCTCTCTAATTTGAAACAAATTGTCTTTAAAAGGTATAAGATACACGGAACTTCCTTAACCGCTACGCGCAGGATGACGAGTCGCTCACTTCCCTCTGTAATGGTTGAGGAGGGCGATAGCTGGCATTCTCGTCATACTTGTGAACAGGTGCTGCTAGTGGGGGCTGGTCATCTCAAACTACACAATTATTCGTAGTACTTATTTTTAGTTTTAAATTTTTTTATATCGAATTTTGTGCACTGGAACTGTGTCCATGGGCTTATATATATTGTTTATGATTTATTTTGTATTACTCAAAGCTGTAAAAATAGGCCGCTGGAATTCGATCTTGCTCGAACCCCATGGCTATTAAAAAATATTTTGCATATGCAATGGACACAAATTCACCATTAATATTCCTTTGAATGCTTATGAATCCTTCTGTCAGTCAAGCTTTTTAACATATCCCAAAGCCCTGATTTCACATTCACATGACGCCTTACAGCCGACCCCATGACGTTCCTACCCTCATTTCTAAATATGTAAATATTCGTTTGATACATCTCTCATTATTTCTAAAACATTAAACTCCTACCGCTTTCAATTTCACTGACGAAACGTTCTCCTATTGTACATTTGAACGAGCAATTTCAAACCTTAATGGTCAGGCAAGAAGAATCATATTCAAAATTCACAAGTCCATTATGAAGTCTTTTATTTAGGCGTCAATTTTGGAAACTAAAGGAGAATTCTCATTCATCAGGTGTTCCAAAGTGGCAATTCTCGGAAAAGTTCGGCAGACTTCGGCCAATAACCATTATGAACGTGCATTTAAAAGCATCGAACTTGGAAATGCTATTAAGTGGATTTACCCATAAAACAATATATTTATTGGTCCCATACTTTTTAAACTGAGTTAATAATGGTTTACAGTTCAATTTATATTCGAATTATGTTTCGAAATTTAAGAAGATTAATCAAAGTAATCGGTTTTGCTCAGTAATAGTAACTGAGTTTCTTGCCAGGTTCTTCTCAGTAAAAGCAACCTTCCAAACCTGGCGGTAGCATGTATAATCCTGTATAATTATGTCATTCTGACGATTTGAAAGTACTTTGTTAAGAGCCGTGGTGGCCTCGGGGTTTGAACAGTCGCCTGCTAAGCGACGCAAGTTCGAATCCCAGCGAGGCTTGTACCAATGAGTTTTTCTAAAAACGTAAATGCAGTGATTTCACACCACGTGCTTCACGGTGAAGGACAACATCGTGAGGAAACCTGCATCTTACTGAGAAGTAATTCAAAGACGAATTTATAGTGGCACTTAATCATATTCGGTGAAATGTGGGTGTTGTTGTTACAACACCTCTGCTTACCCCTTCGGGGACGCTTCTGGGATATCCTGAGCATATTTATTTATTAGTTAAAAGTATAAACAAATAGGTCGTCTGAGGTCTTTTATTGATTCCATATATATACTATTTTCTGCGCAAATGCAGAAATTTTTCTCCGCCTAATAAAACCAAATTTAGTCACCAGATCAAATCACATTCAAAGAAATATAATTATAGAAGATGGTGGCAACTAGTTGCAGTCATTTAATGTATCAACTTGAAAATAACTTTGAATTCTATTTCAAACTTTCAGTGAATTTCAATTACATAGAGTTCGAAAGTGTTAACCTTTGGTTGGCGTACTTGTATAATTTATTCAGTCAACAAGTTTCACCATCCATCAAGAGACCATGTCGTTGTTTCACTAGCTGTAAGTTTAGATAGAAGCGCTACTGAAAGATTTGGTAGCTTAAAGTTACACTGTGGCGAAGCTATAACAATTAAAATTTCCTTAAGCTACCATCTATACAGATAAATAAAATTGAAGTTCTTCTCAGTAAAAGCAACCTTCCGAACCTGGCGGTAGCATATAATCCTATGTAATCGTGTCTTTCTGACGATTTGAAAGTGCTTTGTAAAAAGTCTAATCGAATAAAGATATTTTTGAATTTGAATTTTGAATTTGAAGTGTCTGTTTGTAATTCCAAAAATTTTTTCTCGTTCTGTCTGTCTGTCTGTTTGTTCCGGCTAATATTCGAATCAGCTGTACCATTTTTTTTTTTTTTTTTGTTGACGAGGGGGAAACCTTCAAAAGGTCCCCGACCGCCCTGGGAGAGGCAGATCGGGGTATGTGGGATTCTTACCGCACTAAAACCCCCCCGGTGGCCGTCCTCAGTGCTCAGGGGGGACTCCGGGTACTCTAATAGAACGCACCGGTGTCCCCCCACACTTTGCCGGGGCACATCCCCGGGGCAGCTGTGGGGCCGCCCCTAGAGACCTCGCTGTGCAAGGCAGCGCGAGCCACATCGCGCTGCCACCTTCCCGGGCCCGCGCCGGTGGTCAAAGCTCCCACCCCGACCACCGCCAGCAGGCCCTCCGGCCCCCTTTTAGTCGCCTCTTACGACAGGCAGGGGATACCATAGCCATATTCTTAGACCCTGGCTATTGGGTGGAATCAGCTGTACCAATTTTAACGGGACTTTCACTGGTAGATAGTTAATTTTATTTAAAAACATCAGGGCAACTCTATGCGGGTAAAACCGCGGGGCGCACCTAGTTTACTAATATATCTCACCACGCTCACGTTTGTATTTTCTGAAGAAGCAGGTTTACTTATAGAAGGTACATCCACATTTTTCTAGTTATGTTTAAGTCCTAGTAGTCCCCAATCATTCATCAAATTCATCATTAATGTGGAATTGATGAAATGAGTTTGTATGTGATCATGAAAGGCAATGTTTAAAAAGTTAAAAATGGAAATTGAAAGTAAAAAATAAATGAGGAATGACAGATAAGAAAGACGAGGGAAGACGTGAACGACGAACAACAGGAGTAGTATTTTATACATACATACATATGCTCACGCCTGTATTCCCCGAAGGGGTAGGCAGAGGTGTTGTTATCACAACACCCACTTTTCACCGAATTTGATTAAGTACCAACGTGACAGATGGTGAGTCTATCGCCGTCTCAGGCACTATACATACGTCTTCGAATTACTTCTCAGAAATATGCAGGTTTCCTCACGATGTTTTCCTTCACCGTAAGGCACGTGGTGTAAAATCACTGTACATAAGTTTTTATAGAAAAACTCATTGGTACAGGCCCCGCTGGGATAGGGAATTTTATATATATAGATGAAAAAATAGATAAAACAATCCTTGATGCGGACCAACATAACATTTTATATATATAAGATTATACATCTATATATATAAAAAAAAGTCGTGTTAGTTACACTATTTATAACTCAATAACGGCTGAACAGAAATGGCTGAAAATTGATCGGGTGGTAGCTTAGAACCAGGAGAAACACATAGGATTACCATACCCGTGGAAGACATAAAACGTGGTATAGCATAATAAAGTTTACTCGAGTGAAACCGCAGTGCAAAGCTAGTTATATATATAAGATTATACATGCTACCACCAGGTTCGGAAGGTTCTTTCTAATGAACTTGAGACTCCAGAAACTAACGAGATTGTGGGTGTATAAAATGAGTTATCATGATTTTTGATGCTTACAAAGAAAGGTTATAGTGCTATACAATACTGTGGGTGTGTGCGTAAATAACAAAGTATCATCTTTATCGGGACCCTCGGCAATTTTTCCCCAAAAACGTCCACCCATAGTATCAGATTACATTTTTGATTAATGACAACACTGGAGACAATATTTTGGTGCCTGTTTGGCGTGTTTCTATTCTGCGGAGAGAATGGAAAGTGCAACCAGAGAGGGATGACTAATGTTACCAGGAAATCTTTAAGCTACTGTGATTTCTTAAGACCCTTGTTCTTTGGGAATTGTTGAGTGGATTCTTTATTAAAGATAATTTATCGTTTCCGTGATTTCAGTGGAACTTTTGTTCAAATAGCTTTTAATTAAAAGACGATTAAACAGATTAATCATATTGAATTATAAAATAATATTTTGACAAAAAGTAAAGGTAAAAAAAAACCGTGGTGGCCTCGGGGTTTGAGCAGTCGCCTACTACGCAAGGGACGCAAGTTCAAATCCCAGCGGGGCCTGTACCAATGAGTTTTCCTAAAAACTTATGTGCAGTTATTTCACACCACGTGTTTTACGGTGAAGGAAAACATCGTGAGGAAACCTGCATATGTCTGAGAAGTAATTCAAAGACGTATGTAATGTGTCTGAGACGGCGATGGACTCACCCTCTGTCACGTTGGCACTTGATCACATTCGGTGAAATGTGGGTGTTGTTACAACACCTCTGCTTACACCTTCGGGGACCCTTCTGGGATGGCGTGAGCATATTTTTTTTAGTAAAAGTAAAAATATTGTTCCACACGTAATAGTTTTTTTACCACTTGATGAGAAGCCATTACAGAATTTTAATACCTGCTTACGCGTTTGTAATTTTTAAGTTTAATTAATAAGCTTTTCACTTTTCACACTGGATCGATTTTAAAAATTATTTCACAAGTTGAATGCTACATTATCACTTATTAATAAAGGCTATATTTTATCCCAGTACTCTTACGGGAACGGGAACAGCGCAGATGGTTTCACGTGACGTCTGCTAGTACTTCATAAGGGCCTCTAGGTACTGAGTACTTGGGTATATCATTAGCAGT
Source organism: Watsonalla binaria (assembly GCA_929442735.1). Lineage (NCBI taxonomy): Eukaryota > Metazoa > Arthropoda > Insecta > Lepidoptera > Drepanidae > Watsonalla > Watsonalla binaria. The sequence continues at coordinate 801,837 of OV838930.1, forward strand.
GACTGTAATAGTTCAAACATAATAATTCACCGATCTGTCAGTCTGTAGTCCCCAAATATTTGGTGAAAGGTAATTACGCTCCATGAATGTGTTTGTCTGTGCATGCTAATGAAATAATATTAATAATAATATATTTCTCATATTAATAACTGCCTCGTTGGTAAAGTTGCAAGCGGTAGTGCGAAACACAAGGTCCTGGGATCGATGGACGGGTCAGGCAAAATGTCAATTGGTTTTTTATCGGTAATTCCAGAAAGGTGGTTGTTGTTGTAACAACACAGCGTACCTTCTGGGATGAGGTGAGAACATTTTTTTATTAATAAATATAAAGATGCCTTATTAAATTTTATTAATCAATATAAAAAATATTATTAAATTTTATAAATTTTGAGAGCCGTGGTGGCCTTGAGGTTTGAGTAAGTTCGAATCCCAGCGAGGCCTATGCCAATGAGTTTTTCTAAAAAAAACTTATGAACAGTGATTTCACACCACGTGCTTTACGGTGAAGGAAAACATCGTGAGGAAACCTGCATATTTATGAGAAGTAATTCAATGACGCATTTAAAGTGTCTGAGACGGCGATGGACTCACCATCTGTCACGTTGGCCCGTAATCATCTTCGGTGAAAAGTGGGTGTTGTGACAACACCTCTGCCTACCCCTTCGGGGAATACAGGCGTGAGCATATATTTTCTAAGTGCATTTAAATAAAAGCTAACAACGGACACTTCAATTTTATTTATCTGTATAGATTACCTTATTTCCTCCTTCTAAGCATTTGGAAGTCAGTACACACACGTCTGTCACCTCAAACGGAGCCGTCGGTAACTTTCGGAGGCGTTCATTAATTTGTTATGAGATCATTACGTGGAATGACGGTGTCAGAACTTTGGGCACCCCACGATTGATGGCTTGCGCCTTTGAACATACTTTGGCACTTGTGCGGTTGAGATTCGTGGAAAATCAACCGATTATTATCTTTATTTATCATCAGATTAATAACATTGAAGTGTCTCTATGTAATTTCAAATTTACAGCATTATACTTGATGCATTTATATATTTACATATGCTCACGCCTGTATTCCCCGAAGGGGTAGGCAGAGGTGTTGTTATCACAACACCCACTTTTCACCGAATTTGATTAAGTGCCAACGTGACAGATGGTGAGTCTATCGCCGTCTCAGGCACGATACATATTCTTTAAATTACTTCTCAGAAATATGCAGGTTTCCTCACGATGTTTTCCTCCACCGTAAAGCACGTGGTGTGAAATCACTGTACATAGGCTTTTTAGAAAAACTCATTGGTACAGGCCCCGCTGGGATTCGAACTTGCCTCGCTTGCGTAGCAGGCGACTGCTCGAACCCCGAGGCCACCACGGCTCTCTTATATATTTATTTATTTAAAAACTTTATGCACAAAGCACACAGGTGGACTTAATGCTAAAGCATTTTCTGCGTAAAGTGTCTGAGACGGCGATGGACTCACCATCTGTCACGTTGGCCCGTAATCATCTTCGGTGAAAAGTGGGTGTTGTGACAACACCTCTGCCTACCCCTTCGGGGAATACAGGCGTGAGCATATATTTTCTAAGTGCATTTAAATAAAAGCTAACAACGGACACTTCAATTTTATTTATCTGTATAGATTACCTTATTTCCTCCTTCTAAGCATTTGGAAGTCAGTACACACACGTCTGTCACCTCAAACGGAGCCGTCGGTAACTTTCGGAGGCGTTCATTAATTTGTTATGAGATCATTACGTGGAAAGACGGTGTCAGAACTTTGGGCACCCCACGATTGATGGCTTGCGCCTTTGAACATACTTTGGCACTTGTGCGGTTGAGATTCGTGGAAAATCAACCGATTATTATCTTTATTTATCATCAGATTAATAACATTGAAGTGTCTCTATGTAATTTCAAATTTACAGCATTATACTTGATGCATTTATATATTTACATATGCTCACGCCTGTATTCCCCGAAGGGGTAGGCAGAGGTGTTGTTATCACAACACCCACTTTTCACCGAATTTGATTAAGTGCCAACGTGACAGATGGTGAGTCTATCGCCGTCTCAGGCACGATACATATTCTTTAAATTACTTCTCAGAAATATGCAGGTTTCCTCACGATGTTTTCCTCCACCGTAAAGCACGTGGTGTGAAATCACTGTACATAGGCTTTTTAGAAAAACTCATTGGTACAGGCCCCGCTGGGATTCGAACTTGCCTCGCTTGCGTAGCAGGCGACTGCTCGAACCCCGAGGCCACCACGGCTCTCTTATATATTTATTTATTTAAAAACTTTATGCACAAAGCACACAGGTGGACTTAATGCTAAAGCATTTTCTGCGTAAAGTGTCTGAGACGGCGATGGACTCACCATCTGTCACGTTGGCCCGTAATCATCTTCGGTGAAAAGTGGGTGTTGTGACAACACCTCTGCCTACCCCTTCGGGGAATACAGGCGTGAGCATATATTTTCTAAGTGCATTTAAATAAAAGCTAACAACGGACACTTCAATTTTATTTATCTGTATAGATTACCTTATTTCCTCCTTCTAAGCATTTGGAAGTCAGTACACACACGTCTGTCACCTCAAACGGAGCCGTCGGTAACTTTCGGAGGCGTTCATTAATTTGTTATGAGATCATTACGTGGAAAGACGGTGTCAGAACTTTGGGCACCCCACGATTGATGGCTTGCGCCTTTGAACATACTTTGGCACTTGTGCGGTTGAGATTCGTGGAAAATCAACCGATTATTATCTTTATTTATCATCAGATTAATAACATTGAAGTGTCTCTATGTAATTTCAAATTTACAGCATTATACTTGATGCATTTATATATTTACATATGCTCACGCCTGTATTCCCCGAAGGGGTAGGCAGAGGTGTTGTTATCACAACACCCACTTTTCACCGAATTTGATTAAGTGCCAACGTGACAGATGGTGAGTCTATCGCCGTCTCAGGCACGATACATATTCTTTAAATTACTTCTCAGAAATATGCAGGTTTCCTCACGATGTTTTCCTCCACCGTAAAGCACGTGGTGTGAAATCACTGTACATAGGCTTTTTAGAAAAACTCATTGGTACAGGCCCCGCTGGGATTCGAACTTGCCTCGCTTGCGTAGCAGGCGACTGCTCGAACCCCGAGGCCACCACGGCTCTCTTATATATTTATTTATTTAAAAACTTTATGCACAAAGCACACAGGTGGACTTAATGCTAAAGCATTTTCTGCGTAAAGTGTCTGAGACGGCGATGGACTCACCATCTGTCACGTTGGCACTTAATCATCTTCGGTGAAAAGTGGGTGTTGTGATTATAACACCTCTGCCTACCCCTTCGGGGAATATTAAAGCATTTTATATGCAAAGGAGAGTCGGTAAATCAATGAATACCCAAGTTTGTGTACAGAGACTGATTTTGGAATCTCTTCTACACTTGAGGAACTTCCGTAAATATATTATTATTACTATTCAGATAAAAGAACATTATTTAAATTGTTAATTATGTATTAAGTACTTTTTAACTTTAACTCGCCTTTTAGGTTCAACGGTTGGCCGAGATCTTAAAGCTCACGGCTTTAAGTTCCCAGACGGAACAAAAGATGCTGTAAGTTTCTAAGGAGTGAGCAGAGGTGTACTTACATACATTTCGCCAGTTATAATTAAGTCCTATGTAATAGGGGGCGAGCCAGGCGAACCAACGTATCGCGGAATTTGAAAACACATTTATCGTTTATCACGTTGAATTAAAAGTTTTTTTTATGTAATGTGCAGAAATATGTATAATTCCAACAGTATCAAAGTACTGTTTCAGTTCGAAACGAGCTTTGATGTATTTTCCAAACGCAGATATTATGATCTACTTTTCAAAGAGGTTGCACGTCGTCTGGTAGAAGCCTCTCGTGACAAGCGGGATGGGGCTTTTCTCGCTCAGAGAATCAGCATTGCTATTCAACGTTGCAATGCTGCCAGCCTTCTTGGCACGATCCCGAGAGACACCGATTTGGGACAAGTTTTCTACTTGTAAATAGTTTTAAGTACTTTAATGTCTAAATAAAGAATCCCTAAACGATTCGAGTCTACACCAGTCACTTTATACATGTCGTTTCTTTTATGGGCCCTGTAATCACCTTACTACCTAATTATTGTAGGTGGAAAGTGGGTGTCTCCACCCCTCCGCCGTCAAATAGGGTATCATGTGATAATATAATATTCCATCATGATAAATAGCACAGCTCCTCAACTTATAGACGACGTTAAAGGCATCTAGTTTCCATAAATCAAACCTCTGAAAAAAATCAAAGCCTTCACTTTCACAAAAGGTTATTGTTATATTCCTATAGAGCTGAGGAAAGTCCGTAATTTGGCAATTTGATTTACCGAGTTCAATCTGAGTGGATCCGTCGCTAAAGTTGCAGGAAGTGACTGACAAACGGTAATTTCTTCCATTTTGTAGATATTGAAAGGCTATAAATTCTTTGAGATAAAAAAAGACTTGTCATCACTTTTTATAAAAAGTAAATTTGAATAATCAATCAACTGGAAGAAATAGATGAGATTTAGTAAAAAAAAAAGCAACAGATATTCAAATACAATATGTTCTTGTAGAAAAAATTGAAATGAAAATGATTTATTCAGCTTAGACCCTGGTAAGGCACTAATGAATGTCGAGGAATTTACCACCGGTTCGGAAACCAACCTTCTGAGAAGATCCGGCAGGAAGCCTGTCGTGACAAGCGGGCTGGGACTATTCTCGCTCAGAGAATCAGCATTGCTATTGAACGTGGCAATACTGCCAGCCTTCTTGGCGTGATTCCAAGAGTTTGTCATTTAAATAGACAGGTAGCGATTTTTTCTTTCAAATATTAATATTAATTAACAATCTTCTGTTTCACCAAAAGGGCTTTAATTAACCATCATATTCATAGCTGGTCGTAAGTTTCCCTAGACGCTAAGGGCAAGTAAAATTAAATTAACCCGAAACATATCCATGTAAGCAATCCAATATGGGTTTCGGCACCAACGGCCCTCATTGTACAACACTAATTAATTATTTCGCCTCTTCGGCTCCATTCATGCACAATATCATCGAAATATATTAGTAATACAGTTTGTTTGCAGTACCGGTGACTACGCAATTGGTTGAAGTCCATAGTTTTTAAGATTGCTTTTAAAATAATATTAGTAACAAGCCGTGCCCGGCAGCTCCACCCGCGTAGATTTTATTTCTATGGAGGTTTTTTCAAAGAAATGCAGCTTAAGTTTCTCCAATAATCAGTGTAGCCGTTTCAGAGATTAGCCGGAGTAAACAGACAAAGATAATTAAAAAAAAATACTTTATATAAGCTCCGTACATCATAATAAATGGCAGTCGATTCGTATAAAAATCAGATGATCAGCCACATCGGGTTGAATCAAGTGCCGACCCCAACAATGTATGGGATAAGGCTAGGATGTCCGTACATAATTTTTTATCTGCATGTATAGATAATGTTCCGACTTTTGAACATCATCACACTGTGCCATCGAGTCCCAAACTAAACAATGCTTGTACTATGAGTACCAGACAACGGATATAATACCAGTGGCAATTAAACTACTCCTTACCTCAGTGAATGTAGCGGTAATTAGGTTGAAATCCCGTTTTAATGCTCGTGTTATTCTTACCATTATAAAAGTCCTCTATGAAGAATGTTAATTAAAATTTCTTCTCGACATTTTATTCCAACCATTTCAAAATTAGATTTCTTTTTTGAAAAATACTTCCAGTATTTAAATGACAACCTCCCTCGTAGCTTGTCTTTGGTTTCCCTTCTTGTCAAAACGCTCTATTATATTTTTAACTAGCTGTGGCCCGCGGTTTCAACCATGTAGACTTAACCCTAATGTTTTTTAAATAAAATTATCTTAATTACTCCTTGTAAAATTTGCTAACTGCCAGTAAAAGTCCCGTTGAAATCGATCCAACCGTTTCGGTGACTAACCTGAAGAAAAAACAGGCATTTAGTTATAAGTAGATGTACTAGATTTTTAGTTATGTTAATTTTTATCGACATTTGTGCATTGGAACATTGTCCATGAGCTTACGTTTCTAAAATTATTTATTTTGTATTCTTTAAACTGTATAATATTTTTGAAAAGAGTAATTACTGAGTTTCTTGCCAGGTTCTTCTCAGTAAAAGCAACCTTCCAAACCTGGCGGTAGCATGTATAATCCTGTATGATTATGTCATTCTGACGATTTGAAAGTACTTTGTAATAAGTCTAATCGAATAAAGATATTTTTGACTTTGACAGACAGGCAGACAGACGGACAGACAACAGAAAAAAATATTGTTTTTTCTATGTCAGAAAGTATATTTTATATATAGATTTACTTTGAAAGATCTTTGTAAGCAGTCTAATCAAATAAATATATTTTGAACTTCGAACGTGGTGGAAAATATGTTGCCAAATGTCCGCCATCTTTGGAATCCAATCACATCCCAAAAACGCGTCACCAAAACAGTCTCAACACATTTAACGGCTCGCTCATACATGTCAATACTTTATTAAGGTACTAAATATGCTCACGCCATCCCAGAAGGGTCCCCGAAGGGGTGAGTAGAGGTTGTAACAACACCCACATTTCACCGAATATGATCAAGTGCCAACGTTACAGAGGGTGAGTCCATCGCCGTCTCAGGCACTATACATACGTCTTTGAATGACTTCTCAGACGAATGCAGGTTTCCTCACGATGTTTTCCTTCACCGTAAAGCACGTGGTTTGAAATAACTGCACATACGTTTTTTACAAAAACTCATTGGTACAGGCCCCGCTGGGATTCCAACTGGCGTTGCTTGCGTAGCAGGTGACTGCACAAACCCCAAGGTCACCACGGCTTTTTTATTAAGGTACTATACGGCAAAAAGGTTCTAAATTCTGGTAGCGCTAATTTCCAATTAAAAAACATAATGGAGCTGAGTTTTACAAAGAGTTTTACTTCTTATGTAAGAAGATTTAAATAATCGTACCCAAGGTTTGGATTTTGGACCAACTTTGTATTTAAATCGAACCCCAAGGACGAGTGGAGATAAAATGTACATTGTTCTGTATCTCATTACGACTATCAGCATTCACTTCCCTGCATATTATAATGAGGAAATTTCGAAGAAAACATTGTGAAACAAGAAAAATGCAAGAGATAGGTTAAAGCAGGATCCCCGGCTCGATTATCGATTTGTGAATGCATTTGTTTCAATATTTAATGTTTCAGTATAACAGTTCTTGTAAAAAACAGTATACAAAGGTGTACATATACATACATACATACATATGCTCACGCCTGTATTCCCCGAAGGGGTAGGCAGAGGTGTTGTAATCACAACACCCACTTTTCACCGAATTTGATTAAGTGCCAACGTGACAGATGGTGAGTCTATCGCCGTCTCAGGCACTATACATACGTCTTTGAATTACTTCTCAGAAATATGCAGGTTTCCTCACGATCTTTTCCTTCACCGTAAAGCACGTGGTGTGAAATCACTGTACATAAGTTTTTTTAGAAAAACTCATTTGTACAGGGCCCCGCTGGGATTCAAACTTGCGTCGCTTGCGTAGCAGGCGACTGCTCTAACCCCGAGGTCACCACGGCTCTCAGCTCGGTGTACATATAAGCAATTTATAAAGATATGTCTGTCAAGAGCCGCGGGCCCGGGAAGCTGGCAGCGCGATGTGGCTCGCGCTGCCTTGCACAGCGAGGTCTCTAGGGGCGGCGTCACAGCTGCCCCGGCAAAGTGTGGGGGGACACCGGTGCGTTCTATCAGAGTACCCGGAGTCCCCGTTGAGCACTGAGGATGGCCACCGGGGGGGGTTTTAGTGCGGTAAGAATCCCACATACCCCAATCTGCCTCTCCCGGGGCGGTCGGGGACCTTTTGAAGGTTTCCCCCTCGTCAACAACCATGTTGCATTTGCGACGTCGGCAAAGGAAAATGTAAATCCTTTTACTAAAGCATTTTGGTGTGACATAAATATAAAAATAATAAAAAAACAACTCTGTTTATCCGTCTGTCTTTTGTTTCGGATAATCTCTGAAACGGCTGGACCGATTTTGACGCGACTTTCACTGGATTTCACTAAATTGGCACTGGCACTGGCAATAAATTCTACGCGCGTGAAACCGCGGGGATCAGAGTGTTCATCAATAACTAGTGTGTCCATGGTCTCTTATTGTAATTACAGTTCAGCTGTGTGACAGTGACGTCATATACTTGCATCTATCTCATAATCGTCATCTCCCTTATATTATCTCCTCCCTTATCCCATACATTGTTGGGGTCGGCACTTGATTCAACCCGATGTGACTGATCACCTGATTATTATACGAAGCGACTGCCATCTGACCTTCGCAACCCCTTTTACGAGGAAAACCAATTGACAGATTATTTTAGGCCTCCGCCTGACCTGTAACGATTGGGAAAGATGATAAATTGGCAACCGGGACCGACGGCTTAACGTGCTCTCCGAGGCACGGAGGAACAACGAGGGTTGCTTAACTTCGCTGATCGAGTGATATGCGCAATAGCAACTCTGTTACGAGCTCCTCTATTTCATATTATGAATCCAATTATCATCGCGATAAGAGGTCATGGTAGGGCCTATTCCGATAATACACTGAATACCTCTATCGCCCGGGTGCACATTGAAACCTTTGTTTCTTCAAATGTATTCATTGAAATGTGTACGAGTAAGCAAGTAGTTACTGTGAGGGAAAACTTATAAATTGCAATCTAGAGCTGGGAGTTTGTGATACATTGGAGTCCCAATTGCCTGGTGCAGTCTTAGGTTGCTACAAAATTATTTTGTAAGGCTAAATATTTGCAGTTTTAATTTTATTTCAAAGCTAGCTTTCGCATCGTCATATTTAAATACGTAAGAAAATCTTTATACTAGTAACTTTATATTATATACAATATTTTTTTTATTTAGTTTGGTACAGTACTAAAACAAGTAGAAAACTTGGCCCAAATCGGTGTCTCTCGGGATCGTGCCAAGAAGGCTGGCAGCATTGCAACGTTGAATAGCAATGCTGATTCTCTGAGCGAGAAAAGCCCCAGCCCGCTTGTCACGAGAAGCTTCTACCAGACGACGTGCAACCTCTTTGAAAAGTTGATAAGCATCTAGACCCCAAGGCCCCAGAGTTTCAACCGCAAACGCAGAAAATATGTATCCTTGACTTATACTAAATAAAAATATAATTAATCGGTTAAGTCAACAATGTCAGATTAAATCAATATGCTCACGACATTCCATAAAGGTCCCCGAAGGGGTAAGCAGAGGTTTTGTAACAACTACATTCCACCGAATATGATTAAGTGCCATCGTGACAGATGGTGAGTCTATCGCCGTCTTAGTCACTATACATACGACTTTGAAGTACTTCTCAGACATATGCAGGTTTCGTCATGATAATTTTCTTCACCGTAAAGCACGTTGTGTGAAATCACTAAACATAAGTTTTTAGAAAAACTCATTGGTACAGGTCCCGCTGGGATTCGAACTTCAAGGCCACCGCAGTACACTTATATACTTATTTACTATATTTTTTTCTACAGAGACTGTGACTTTTAGAATAAGAAACCTTAATGGCGACAATTTCGCAACCCTGATACATTAAACTATAAAAAAATATGAATTATATTTATATAAAATAATATAATTTCTATCTCCCTAATCTAGCAAAAATGTCGCACACAACACCTATATTACCCAAAGCTTAGACTTGTAATAAGAAAATAAATTACCTATGGCTTTATCTAATCCCTTCTAGTAGAATTGGTGTAATTTATCTACGCTTCCGATGGATTCAATTAATAACGATAAATTAATCGGATGGAAGACGGCGTCGTTCGCACATGCTTCTTAGAGGGATGTTAACGCAGAACCAGGTATTTCAGGAAAATAAATCTAGTTTATTTAATGATTAAATAAATAATATTATGTGCAACATAATATTAAAATTTATAAGGTATCTAGCTGTCTTTAATGTCTCATTTTTATCTTCAAGCCATGTTGGCCTCGGGGTTTGAGCAGTCGCCTGGTACGCAAGCGACACAAGTTTGAATCCCAGCGGGGCCTGTACCAATGAGTCTATCTAAAAAACTTATGTGCAGTGATTTCAGACTACGTTCTTTACGGTGAAGGAAAACATCGTAAGGAAACCTGTATACGTCTGAGAAGTATTTCAAAGCATGTATAATGCCTGAGAGACATTTGCACTTAATCATATTCGGTGAAAAGTGGGTGCTGTTATTACAACAGCTCTGCCTAACCCTACGGGGAATACAGGCGTGAGCGTATGTATGTATGTACCTACACTAAAAACTATATTAAGACCTTAATGACCACAATATCTAATGTAATAAGGATTCATTTACCTTACCTCAACTACAATACAATCTTTAGTATAATCTTCGTAGCTAGTCATTATGTCAGTCGTTAATAATGATTCAATAAATAAGGCGTAGTATAAATGTCGGGGACTTATTGTTCGGTGATTTAATACTTTGACCTCGTCTGCTTAGTTTCTGGTTGGAACCAAGTAATTAATTGTTAAGATAATGTCTTAATTGAAAAGATTCCTATTATTTTGTTTATTATTATATTTTTATAGTTTATTGCACGCATTAGAATTTTATTAAGGTCTGTAACATCGCATTGGTAGAACAAAATACTGTAAAGAGGTTATAAGTAAATAAATTAATCAATAAATTAGTTCGGTTGCATTTGTGTAAATGTTTTCCTTCACCATAAAGCTCGTGATGTGAGCGCTTAAATGTGTATATCTTTATATACAGCTAATTAAATAAGTGTACTGTTAGTAATAACGAATGACGGCTTTTCGATTAATGAAAATTAGAGTATATAGGAGTCCTACTTATAAAAAATATTTTTATTTTTTTTCCTTCCGCTTGTCTGTTTGTAACAGCTGATTTTAACGATACAGGGAATAACTTAGGATACTTGTATTAAAAAAAATAAGATTTTGTTTAAAAAGACAGCCATGTAATTAAGTCTACGTGGGTAAAGCTAGTAATCAAGGTGTGGTTTTACATTCGTAAAATATTAACGGAACTCCATTTGATTAAATTATTTTTTGAAACCATGAATCCAGCATTAAATGATGAACATAATTTATTTTAATTTAACACGAAAAAATCTGTTTGTTATAAACGTTCCACTTTACCAGCGGTTGGTACCGTAAAAATAGCACGAAAGTAAAATCACACTTGTTTAGGGTCTTACTAGATCTTTATGAAAGTAAGTGGACTGTGTTACTGGTTTATTCTTATATAACTTTTATATAGCAATGATAGGTACACTGAAGCCGCGTGCATGCTAACCAGTGGTAAAATGAGGAGTGAGGTAAGTAGGGGTCGGTGGCCAGCCGCCGATGACTAAACTGGTTTGGGGGGCCCGACCCCTTCTGCATCCCGCGCGCCGGCAGGTTGCTGGGCGCGCGGCGCTGCCCGATGATGCGTAGACACACTTATTACGCTAATTCGTCACCTCTTGTATCTTCAGCTATCTGCCAGTGAAAGCTCCGTTAAAATCGGTCGGTCAAGCAGTTTCAGAAATAAGCCAGAGCAAACAGACAGACCAATTGTTTATTTTTATGGAAGTATCGTTTCACTAAATGGACACATTTAGTGAAAAGCTGTTATTTTGCAATTACAAGCAGACACTTCAATTGTATTTATCTGTATGTTTACACGTAATTGAGTAAGTAAAAAGTGCCTCAACAGAAGTTGAGCCCACGACCCTTTCTTGAAAGTCGTATAGTGCTGCCACTATACCAGTCCGGTTGTAAATGTATACCTAAGCAATTCTGACAGAATATGTAACAACACAAAATAGGTCTTTGACATAAAGCTTTAAATCTTTTAGATTCGCCTAACCAAATTACCGGAGAATATACAAATAAAACTCAAGTCGATTCCTCGTAAATTATTCGGGACATTTCACATTAACAAAATGATATAATTTATTTATTCTACAAGACGTAGGTCTGTGGCCACGAGACGAGCTATTATTTATCTTTGCCAAAAGGGTGCCTGAATTCGGTATGTACACGTTAATTGTTTTCAAAATATATGCTCACGTCATACCCGAAGGGGTAAGCAGAGTTGTTGTATCAACAACACCCACATTGCACCGAATATTATTAAGTACCTACTTACAGAGGGTGAGTCCATCGCCGTCTCAGGCACTATACATGCACCGTAAAGCACGTGACGTGTTATTACGGCACTTAAAATTTTAGAATAACTCATTAGTGCAGGTACAAAAGGTATTCGAACTTGTGTCGCTTGCGTGACAGGCGACTGCTCAAACCCCACGGCCACCACGGCTCAAAGTTTCCAATAAATGAGTTTTGGGTAGCTGTGTTCATATTCATGGAGTTTCGTTCTTAATCTCCGAAAATCTTTGTCAGTTAGGTTCCGCATTGCCTATTATTTTGCTTAGCGTATTACTACGAATCATTTATTAACTTCAATTAAAAATAGCCTATGTTATTCACTAGCTTTCTAACGGTGTAATATGATGATATACGATGTGTACGTTTGGAAAGGGTTTCCTGAAATTCCACCTTTCAGAAAGATAAATTGAATCGATACATAAACCATTCGCGAAATTCTTTGCTCATAGCGTATGTAGATCAACGTCACTACTCGCTCATTTGATAGATAATTCAGGCTTTATCATTGATAACGTGATAGCATTTCCAATTAACGTATCTAAACCTCGCCATTACAATTTAATGCTAAGCACGGATAATTGGTAAACGATGATCCTCATTGTGCATAGGAACCAAGTATCTGTGGTGCAACTTTTTAAATAATTTATCCACTTATAAACTAATTTGTTAAATACAGCACCCTTTTTAACCTTCCATTCGAAAAGATAACATACTCCATGACTCCCCTCGAGAGTCTTATGCCGTACGTAAAAGAAGTTTATGACCCACCTGGAGAGTCATTCGTACCGAATCGGTTACTTAGAGTAAATTATTTATACGAGTAATGAGCAAACTAGCCTGCAGCCAACTGTTGGCCAGTGGTCACCGCAGCTGCACGTTACCGACCTGAACCGGTAGACAAAGTAATATTATCCTCACGCTTTACTAGTAGAAATGTCACGTGTCTGATTTACGTCATTCCTATAATTTTTATCATTTCTATTAGCGCAAATCGAAAAAAAAAGCGAGAGAGAATATAACTTTGTCTAGGGCTACTTACTGATTAGTTACACTTAATAGATTGTGTTAAAATAGTGTTCATTTTGGAAAGAACTTATCTCAAACGGCTTTAATTGTTCAAAGATATTTCGATTGTTTTCTTAACGTGAATTAGACAGATGATTAAAATCGGAATTCTAAAAGAAAAAAAAGAAAGTTCCTATATAGGTCGCCGCGTATGTTTATAATGTCTGTACATAGATTACGTATTGTAGGCATAGTCTCCTTATACAAAGTAAACAGGACTAAACAAAAAGCACCACAAAAAGACGTGACGAGACAGGAAAGTAACGCATATTTCGTGGCCCTTCCATCTAAACCAGCAATTTGTGCGGAAAATAATACAGTACCTTTATAAATTTGATAAGAAATGGAAAACCTTATTTTCTGTTACTCTTTTACATCGGTACCCACAAAAGATTATAATGTCGGTGGTATATTTGAGTAGAATGAGTAATAAAATTTCGTCCTTGGTACATTTTTAAGGTAGTAAAATGTGTTGGGTTGGTAATTCAGGGTTGTCACCGATCATACGAATGTTTGTTTTATTTTCTTTGTTTAGACCTGTTTATTTTGTATAAGGAGACTATGCGTACAATACATAATCGATGTACAGACATTATAAACATACGCGGCGACCTATATAGGAACTTTCTCACTTTGAATCCCGAAACTAATCGGCTGTCGAATTCACGTAAAGAAAACCATCGAAATATCTTTGAACAATTAAAGTCGTTTGAGCTAAGTTCTTTCCAAAATCGTAGTTAAATAAGACTTCAACTAAATAGGATTTTACTTAGCCAAACGGATTCTCGATGACTGTAAGTCATTACGTGCCTTATTTGATAAACTTATATAAATATGCTCAATCCAGAATCTAAGCTGTTATTGGGTAATTACTGATGGAAAACCCAATATTTAACGCCCGAACCACATAAACCCATTAGACCAACGGGCAGTCGGGGTAGTTTATGATATATTAAATACACTGTCAATCACTCAGTCGTTACGGTATACTTACGGATTTAACTACGTGAATCGCTGCAGTAGAGAGCTGTTGCCTCTCTCGTAGTTTGAGTTTTACTACGATTGCGATCGCTGCAGTCAATGTACAGACAGGCTCAAATGGACGGGTGAATAGACAGACATTTGAGATATGCAAGTTCCACGGAGGCTACAGAATACTCCCGCGATAAACGGAACAATGTAGCTTTAGCTGCAACGGGTACATTCTCTGGTAGATTTTTAAACGATCATTTACATTTTATACTGCAGCTGAGTTTGTAATCAATAACTTTCGGGATATAATTATTTCCTATTGTCCATACATTATTTAAGGCAGTCCAGGGTTTAAAAGTAGTTCCATCTCATTTTGTTATATGGATTTCAAAAGGAATGGATATAGTTTATTCCAAGTTTGGTCCAGTCTCGGTTTAAGCCATATTTTGTAATATACAAATACCCTCTGTATTTGATCAGACTGAAAGTACTTTGAAATCGCCAATATAACTTGATTTGAAACAGAGCAAGAAGCAGATACTTTTTTATTACTAGTTGTACCCTCAATTAATGGATTTAAGGTTTTTAAAATCAGCTATTGCATATCTGCCTATCTTAGTACCACCAAAATCACTCGTCTTAACTAAATTGCTTCATACATGAAATGCGGCGTCAAAGGGTATCAACGTCCAGTTGAAAATAGCACAATTCTGTCATGTATCCAGCTAAAAGCCTTTGAGAAGCTCTGAAAATATCGCTTTGAGTCCCCTTTAAAGTTTCAACTGAGCTATAAAGCGGAACTTAAATTCCAAACTAAAGCTATCAAATACCAGCAGAACCTTTACAGTGATAAAGTCGTTTTAACAGAGCCGGATACCTTTATAGAAGTAATTGTAGTTACCGAGAATAAAATTCATAGACGTATTATTTTGTCTGCGTCATGCAATTTGTGGACTGATTCGTTTATCGCAAACGCTACTGTGAACGATGCTGGGATTCAAATCCCCGGTTTGGGCAACGTTAATGGGTTCCTGCTATCCGTAATTTCCCAGTAACTCAACGAAGCCTCGATTAGTGCCCGTTTAATGGCACTAGGCCCGTTTCCAGGGGACTTAAATGAAACTGGCATAATATGTGTGTACTATAAATTCACCTGTGCACCTTTTTTTGACACAAGTCATCCTCGTTAAAATGCGGGTGTTGCATCCCGTGCCTTCGTTGTCTCTTCTGGGGAGATTACATTATACAATCTGGCCGTAGTCAAAATCTTAGCACTTATATAATTAGTTAAAGATTTTAATTATTTTGATGAAATTAACAAGATACCAGCTGAGTTGCTTGTAGTTTCATCTGAAAAAGCTAGTTAGTTGTTGAGCCGAACTAGGAACCTCGACACTCGTAATTGTCTCACCAAGACCTAAATAAATCATTAACATTTTCGGAACAGCTGGATCATGATCAAAGACCAAAATAGATATGCTTTATAAGAAGTAAGACAAGTGAGATATTAATTAACTTTTGATGGATGCCTGTTGTTCTCGTAGTTTGCTAAGAGTCTGAACCAATACGCTTGGAAAGTTTCGCTTAGGTCGCGTTACAGTTTAGATGACGGCGGTGGAAAGTTAGCCTCGTTTTGGCAGTTTGTGAGTTTGTTCACTGAGGGTTACGTTAAACTGTTTAATATTCAATACTGACTGAGCATGTGATAACGGGGAAGGATACTAACAAACAGCTTTGGATTAACACATTTTTGATAATGGTATTTTATTGGATCACTTAGTTGTCCGTCATGACCTTTTTCTCAAAAAATGAGTAGAGATCAAGCCACTAAGAGCTGAGTAATTACTCAGCTCTACAATGTCTTGCAGCTGGTGAAAATCATGATTTTAAGTTAACGCAATCGAAGGAGAATCAAAACCTTATGCGTATTTCCCATCGACCTCACAACATGGCAAGAAGGATTCTCTAATGGCACATCTAATGCAAAAATCTGGAAGCCGAAAATATCTAGTCACAACTAATATCGCAAAAAACGAAAGAAGTATGTAAGGATCGTTGCATGTGGCAAACGGTGGTCTCCGCCCAACCCAATGGGATGCAGGCATGAGCATATGTATCTATATAAGTAATTTAGTCAAAATCAAAAAATCATAGTCTATTTATTGACACACTAAATACATATCGCATATATGTACACACATAATTACATAAAATTTAATTCATAACCTACAATTTGCATACTTCTATCCTCAGGCACTTAGTTTCATGTATGTGACCTAGATTCTTTGCTCTCAAGTCTATATAAATTCTTGTGAGCAGACGTGAAAATATTTAGGTAACTATGCAGCATGTATAATTAAACATGATTATGAATGGACTAAGCGAAAGAGATATGTTAGGATCGTAGCATGTGGAAATAAGTCTTAAGGATATTATATTATTTATTATATATTATAGCAGACTTAACTGATTCATCTAAAACATCTGCGTGACTCTCCCAGCGCGTCACGGAATTCTTTAACGCATGTCGTATGACTCGCAGACAGTGTCACGAAAAAGAACTGTGCAAATTTTTCAGTACTAAAAATATGCTCGCGCTATCCCAGCAGGATCCCCGAAGGGATAAGCAAGCTATGTTACACCTACTTTCGAGTGAAGATGATGAGTCCATCACCGTAACATATATTAAAATTCCTGCTTAGAGATAAGTTTCTTCAGGGTTATGCTCGTGGTGTGAAATCTGCAAAAACTCATCGGTGTACACTACTGGGATTTGAATTTGCATCGTTTGCGTAGCAGGCGACTATAAGCAAAAAATATTCACTAATCTTCATTAGTAATCCAACCAAATTATATAGTTACTGGGACTTTAGTTGGTAAGTTAACTTTGTGTGCATGTGCTCCCGCGAGACGAAAGTTGGAATGACTTTCAGCCCCTTCATTACACAAACAAATAGAGTTCATCTGGTTCATATGTTTGTTGAAATGTGGCTGGAAGCTCTTTTATTTTCGGAAACATATGTTTTAATTTTTTTGTGTACTTCAAAGGCTCTTAAGTTAGCAGTAGTTTTTGCAAACAAGTATTACAGGCTACCAAATAATTCTTGTTTTTCGACGTTCGTAATCGTAGCTTTGAATGGAGTGGAATTATGTTTCTCACGCATTACTTCTTGGAAAATTTTTACTTCGTTTCTTTGGATCTTGACACTATTTTGACTAACATGTAGGCGTTGAACTCTAATGAGCTTAAAGCTAAATAAAACATTATTATATTAATCAATCAAAGGCCAGTTCACCTTGTCAGATGATTGTTGTAGTGCTGTGTACCATGCATCTTCTGTAGCTTACCCGACCAATGGCAGCATGGCATCTCTTGCCACATCTTTTTTTTTATTGACGAGAGGGAAATCTTCAAAAGGTCCACGACCGACCTGGGAGAGGCAGGTCAGGGTATGTGGGATTCTTACCGCACTAAAACCCCCCCGGTGGCCATCTTCAGTTCTCAGGGGGGACTCCGGGTACTCTGATAGAACGCACCGGTGTCCCCCCACACTTTGCCGGGGCACATCCCCGGGGCAGCTGTGACGCCGCCCCTGGAGACCTCGCTGTGGGCGGCAGCGCGTCGCACATCGCGCATCCACCTTCCCGGGCCCGCGGCTCGGTGGTCAAAGCTCCCACCCCGACCACCGTAGGCCCTCCGGACCCCTTTTAGTCGCCTCATACGACAGGCAGGGGATACCATAGCCATATTCTTAGACCCTGGCTATTGGGTGGCTCTTGCCACATCTGCAGCAAGTGAACCGTGAATCTGAGGGTGAACCAGTGCCGGTTCTTCGAAGCCTTTTCAGCCTTGATACTGCACGGCGCTATTGGGTTCTGACATTGGCATGTGTATCCCAGTTCCTTGTATGCATTGTATTTGTATTATATTTATATACAGCAGAGAATTGCTATCGTTTTGTAAGTCGTAAAAAATCCCGATTTAAAAAGAGGGCGAGTCGCTTATCAAAATATATATATCTCAAAGGTACTCACTGGACGGATCGGGCTGAAGTTTGGCATGCAGGTAGATGTTATTTCGTAGGCATCCGCTAAGAAAGGATTTTGATTAATTCTAGCCCCAAGGGGATAAAATAGGGGATGACAGTTTGTATGAAAGTTTGTCAATTATAAACCGGGCTGAGACATGTCTACGCGGGTGAAAACGCGGGCCCCAGCTAGTAATAAATTAAAAATAAAGTCATCTATGTGTCTACACATCTATAACTCTATTTCAATTTACATGTATATTAAACTGTAACTATTTACAAAATTAAATTGCGGACCACTTTCATGAATGTAACGATTTGCAATGTCCATTACGGTGCTGTATGAATTTCATGCGGTTTTTCCATTATACATATTATATTGATTCTCCAGGACGGTTTGTGTTTATAATAATGCAACAATACATTCCGCTATACATACTACATACAGATAAATAAAATTGAAGTGTCTGTTTGTAATAAAAAAAATAACAGTTTTACACTAAACGCAAATGAAAGTATATAAAGTTACTGAACTAAAAAAAATTTAAACATTTTCTCTGTCCATCTGTTTGTTAGTTCCGGCTAATCTGCGCTACGGCTGAGCCGATTTTAACGGGACTTTCACTGGCAGATAGCTGATGGTACAAGAAGAACTTAAGCTACTGTTATTTAAAAATCAAATTAGGGTTCCGCGAGTTTAAGCATGAAACTAATTAAGTGAAACCACGGGGAACAGCTAATGGCTTATATATTTTTATAGTTAAACATTTTACTGATATGATTTTATAGTTAAAAAAAAGGAACATGCCCTAAAAAAGAGCAGTTGGAGCCAAATGTAGCATCAAATTCGGGAGTTTGATTAATTATATTAATTATATTATAATAACAAATAAATAAACTTGAAAAGTAAGTAGGTGATTTATTTAACATTATTTAATTTTTCGCGTTTTGAAGGCAGTTTACCATATTTTTTTATTTAAAAAATAAAATAAAAATAAATATGCTCACGCCATTCCAGAAGGGTCCCCAAAGGGGTTAAGTGTTGTATCAACACCCACATTTCACCGAATATGATCAAGTACCAACGTGACAGAGGGTGAGTCCATCGCCGTCTCAGACACATTACATACGTCTTTGAATTACTTCTCAGCACAAATGCAGGTTTCCTCACGATGTTTTCCTTCACCGTAAAGCACGTGGTGTGAAATAACTGCACATAAGTTTTTAGGAAAACTCATTGGTACAGGCCCCGCTGGGATTTGAACTTACAGGCGACTGCTCTAACCCCAAGGCCACCACGCCTTTTTTCAATAAAAAAAATATATTTTTTTAAATATTGAATTCTTTTAGTTCCACGAGCACACATTAAAACAAAGCGATAATAATCTTTCTTAAACAACTGTTTAGTATTTATAAATTAACTTGGCAAAAATGGTGTTACTACACCCTTTGTAGCGGAAAGCGTCGATAAGCTAATCAACTAAACCAAAATAATAATTAGATCATTTAATCCCGTCCTTACCCGGATTGGGTTCACTAGTTTCCTTATAAAGAGATTATTAGACATTCTAGGTTTCTGACAGGTTGACGAAGGCCAGCCAAATTGTCAAATGAATTATTAACGCCAAGTGGAATTCGAGGTCAAAGGTCACTAAATCTTTGGCTCTCTCGGACATAACTAACTTAACAAATTATCCAGTGCACCAATCTATACAAAGGAATAGATCAAATTGAAGCATCTGTCCGTAGTTCCCAATTTGCAGCTTTTTACTAAATGCACATAAAAATATATACGCTACTGACATCATCATCTCCCTGGTCTAATCCCATACTTTGTGGAGTCGGCATTCGATTCAACCCGATGTGGCTGATCACCTGATTCTTATACGAAGCGACTGCCACCTGACCTTCGCAACCCCTTTGACGAGGAAAATCTGTGATCTGGGTTAAACTAAACCAGTTATCAGACTGTTTTAGGCCTCCGACTGACATGTACATTGCCAAAGATGATAAATTGGCAACCGGGACCGACGGCTTAACGTGCTCTCCGAGGCACGGAGGAAACTCAAATCGTTCAAAATGACACACTCACACAGGTGAGTGTGTCATTTTGAACGATTTGAGCACGTCTGTACGTGCATATCTACGAGATTGTAATTGTCCACATAATTGCCGATCGCCCATTCATCATTTACTTACGAGAGCCGTGGTAGCCTTGGCGTTTGAGTAGTCGCCTGCTACGCAAGTGACGCAAGTTCGAATCCCAGCGGTGCCTGTACCAATGAGTTTTTCTAAAAACTTATGTACAGTGATTTTCACACCATGCGCTTTACGGTGAAGGAAAACATCTTGAGGCAACCTGCATATGTCTGAGAAGTAATTCAAAGACGTATGTATAGTGTCTGAGACGGCGATAGACTCACCATCTGTCACGTTGGCACATAATCATCTTCGGTGAAAAGTGGGTGTTGTAATTACAACACCTCTACCTACCCCTTCGGGGATTACAGGCGTGAGTATATGTATGTATGTACTTACGTATTTTTCAGGACATTTTTCCAAACTTCAAGTCAACATTACTTTGGAAATAAATACCTTACTCCCTAAATTAAAAGTGACATAGATATCTTGCAGAGATTCTTATTTAAAAAAATTGGACTAGATTCCATACTGCTTTGCTAAGTATATATATTTATACTGTGTCTAAATCCTGAATTACAACTGAAAGTTACGTAAATAATAGAAATACTTGGAGTGGGAGACATAAAATGTTCCTTTTGCTTCCATAAAATATATCTGGACCTTCCGTGCTATCTAACCGTGGTGGCCGTGAGGTTTGAGCAAGTTCGAATCCCAGCGGGCCCTGTACCAATGAGTTCAAAAAAACTAATGTGCAGTGATTTTACACCACGTGCTTTACGGTGAAGGGAAACATCGTGAGGAAACCAGCATAAAATTCAAAATTCTAAATGTTTATTTGATTAGACTTCTTACAAAGTACTTTCAAATCGTCAGAAGGACACAAAATACATTAAACAGGATTATAAATGTTACCACCGGGTTCGGAAGGTTGCTTTTGTTGAGAAGAACCCGGCAAGAAACTCAACAATTTCTCCTTTAAAAAAA
This sequence comes from Watsonalla binaria, assembly GCA_929442735.1. Lineage (NCBI taxonomy): Eukaryota > Metazoa > Arthropoda > Insecta > Lepidoptera > Drepanidae > Watsonalla > Watsonalla binaria. The sequence continues at coordinate 823,292 of OV838930.1, forward strand.
TATTATACAATGTTATTGGTTACTGTATTTATATCTCATGTTTATATGGTTCAAATGCTCAGTTGTCAAATATAATAACTAATATATTACAAATATTTGTGAACATAAGTCTGAGAAGTAATTCAAAGACGTATGTTTAGTGGCTAAGACGGCGATAGACTCATCATCTGTCACGTTGGCACGTAATCATCTTCGGTGAAAAGTGAGTGTTGTTACAACACCTCTGCCTACCCCTTCGGGGGATACAGGCGTGAGCATATGTATGTATGTACATGGTCTCTTCTTATTAAAAGCTAATTGAGTGAAGATGCAAATTGCTTAACCAAAACATTCTTTACCAAATTATTCTGCTAGTCATTTCTCCTTCGTCTCCCTCGTCCCTTATCCTGTTATTCCACGTGTTTCAAAACATTTGGTACCGCGAAATTCAGTTTAACTCCGTTATGTTTTAGTTTACCTTAATTTGTTTAAGGGCTTAGCTGATTCAAAAGGATTCGCTGGGATGATTGGATGAGCCTTTGCGGTATAAAAGCAATAAGGGTATGTAATTTACATATTATCATGTTGTTTTGGTAATTACGTTTGGTTTGTAATGTAATTAGTATGTATAGACGTAATTAATAATATATTAAAATGAATCATTATTGCAGACTGGCTGTTGTGCATGAAGAGATGAATATAATATGTGTGATTCTAGAATCTTCCTTTTTTTAAATCCCGTCATGGATACGCCAACCGCTGCAGGGGCAGCGGAAGGGTTATCGACTCATACCTACTAAAACCCACGAGTGTTCCTCTTCGGCGTTTTTACAGAGGGGGGCCAGCGATCGCGTTTGCCCCCCCCCCCCCCTTTAACGATTGGCCGTTGGGCTTCTCCTTCTTCCCGGGCTGAACCCGGTTTAGTCTCTGGGAGGAGGCGTCGGAACACGAACGCGCCCTTCAGCCGCGAGGCCTTTGTTAAGTTATTCTTTGATACAGCTATCTGCCAGGGAAGTCCCGGTCCAGCCATTTCCGAGATAACCTGGAACGAACAGACAGACAGAAATAGAAAAAAAATTAAAATGTATTTTTTATTTATGTTCCGCATATTTTATTAGTGAACAGCTCTTAATTTGGTATTACAGACACTTCTATTTTATTAATATGTATGGATTTTAGGAAACAAATACCGCATTAAATTTCTTGGAAAATGGTTATTCCTTAAACCATACACATCAAAAGGCAGTGTTATGTATGTTGAAGTGTGCTCTGGATTTCTATTACGAACATTTTATATGTAATCAAGTGCACAGAAAACTCTCATAGCGCGATTTAGGATTTCGTCTACTTGTTCACAAACATACGAGTAGCGCCATCTATGTAGCGAGCGAAGAAACGTTGCTACAACTATTAGTTGTGTTAAGTCCATTTGCAAAAACTATTTATATCTATATTATATTCATTACTAGCTGTGTGCCTCCTACATGGCTCCTAAGTTCATGGGACACTTTTAATTTTAAAATTAAAAATAGCCTGAGTCTCTTGCCACATCAGCCATCTCCCAGTAAAATACAGACCCGTTAAAATCGGTCTAGCTACGTCAGACACAGACAGAGAGAAAAAAATATATTTAGTTTGAGAACCTAACCTCATTCAAATTATGTCATCAAAACACTGTCCATGTTAATCACTTCCATCAGAGCAACATGTGTTAGTAAATCTTCAACTTTAGGGTCTGCTCTAATGCGTTCAATTTTGTTTGTGCAAATTATTACAGTCATCAGGAGGTGTCTCCGCTACAGCTGTGCTCGGATTCAATTTCTTGGTGTGATTTATTTTATGGACATCATTTTTACTCATTAGCATGTAGCAGTGCTTCATCATTCTATACATAGATGGCGCTACTTGCTAATAATTGCAAAGCTTGCATACTAATACACGAGAAGCTAAATCGCGCAATAAGAGTTTTCGAGCGCATTGCAGTATATTTACAAATTTCCAACTAGAACAGTTGGAGCCGTGGTTCCTTAGACAAGACACCCGCCTGGCTGGAAGACCATCCCTTTGCTACGGATGACCATGATCACTCGTTCTTCCCCCAAGCATAATAGGATCTCTCAAAGTTGAAGCTGTTCAAAGTCAAAGTCTTTTTGAATCTTTCTTTATTCTTCTATCTTTATTCGATTAGACTTTTAATAAAGTTCTTTCAAACCGTCAGAATTACATAACTATACAGGATTATACATGATACCGCCAGGTTCGGAAGGTTGCTTTTACGTAGAAGAACCTGGCAAGAAACTCAGTAATTATTATTTTCAAAAATATTATACAATTTTAGAAATACAAAATAAATAAATCTCTTAAGAATTTTAAGCACAAATTATGTCGATAAAATTTAACGTAAAGTCTAATAGTTCAACTTATATCTAAAGGTGTACCTTGAGATGACCAGCCCCCACAAGCAGCCTTGTTCATAAGGATGACTTTATTCTAGTTACATAATAAAATCCAAAGTCCTGAGTGACTGATACGTCTATAAGTATTGTCAACGCATAGCTTAGACCGCTGTTCCTAGATACATGCAATTTGGAGAATTTTATTCGACTTCAAAATAGGAGGAGGCTATCAATACGACTGTATTTTTTTAATTTCCCCCTAGGTGAATGAATTGAGGAATTGAATTTCCTCCCAATATGAAATGAGTTCAAATGCCTTGGTAATAAAGCTGATTATTGAAGTAGACCAATTGAATGATATCTCCATTCCAAATGAAACGAACCTATTCTATTTGTAAATTTCAAGACACTTCACTAACATCTTGAGAACCGTCTCAGCTAAATTAATGTTATTAATTCATCAAAGGCAGTTATGTGTAATGTATATAATATAGCTATGTACCTAATTGATTTAAATATTGCTTCGAAACAATCAAATTGACTCATCAAAGGGACTGATTCGAGTGGGTCACTCAAATCTAAATAGGATTTTAATTCCGTTGTGAAATATAAATAGTGAGTTTATTATTTTTGAGTAGCTGTGTTAATTGCGGTCTGGTTATAAATGCAAATAACTATAAATAAATAATTATGTTCACGGCATCCCAGAAGGGTCCCCGAAGAGATAAGCAGAGTTGCTGTAACATCAACACCCACATTTCACAGAATATGATTAAGTGCCAACGTGACAGAAGGTGAGTCCATCGACGTCTCAGGCCTATATACGTCTTTCATTTCTCTTTTCTTTGAATCACTTCTCAGACATATGCAGGATTCCTCACCGTAAAGCACGTGATGTGAAATCACTGCCCATATGCTCCGGGTAACCTCTGAAACGGCTGGACCGATTTTAACGGGACTTTCACTGGTAGATAGCTAATATTACAAGAAGAAATAAGGCTACGGGTATTTAAACTACGCGGGTGCAACCGCAGGGCACAGCTAGTACAAAATAAGGAAAATACGCTATAAAAATCGTCAACGGTAAAACATTTCTAAACATACACATGAGTTACAGATAGCGCCTATCGAACCTATCTACGAAAAACTTCAGAATGTTCTCGGTGTGTGTATCAATGAATAGGCTTTTATCGCAATAACTGTTCCCGTTTACGAGTGAGTACAGAAGGGAGGTGCAAATTTAATTCAATCAGGAATCACGGGATGAAGCTACAAGTGCTATATAAGTGATGTGTTTGCTCCAATTTGGACTCCAATTTGTTGCCAGGCAGCCTATCATCCCTTTTATAAAATAAGAGCGGACGTCACGCGGTACCACCCGCGTAGTTCTCGTTCCCGTGGGAGTACGGGGATAAAATATAGCCGATGATACTCGCTGATGATGTAGCTTTCCAATAGTAAAAGATTTTTTTAAATCGGTACAGTAGTTTTTGAGTTCATTCATTACAAACATACGCACAAAAATACAAATCTTTCCACTTTATAATAGTAGTGTAGATATTATAATCACACCTGTATTCCCCCAAGGGGTAGGCAGAGAAGTAATTCAAAGACGTATGTAAAGTGTCTGAGACGGCGATTAACTCATCATCAGTCACGTTGGCACTTAATCATTTTCGGTGAAAAGTGGGTGTTGTTATTACAACATCTCTCCCTACCCCTTCGGGAAATACATGAGTGTATGTATGTAAGTATGAATGAAGTTAGGAATACACGGTTTTTACATCAAAACGGAAATGTAAAGTAAAATCAGTGCTTTGTTGGAAAAATCATAATGCAATTAAGAATACGTTAAAGTAATTGCCCATTGAAAAGATAAGGGAAAATATACCTTATTGCTCTTTGATTTACAAGCTAATTTGAGCCTTATGGCTAAGCACTTTTGTTGTTGACTTAACATCAACCGAAATTGGCCGAGTTATTTGGGTAATAACACTGAATGATGTAACTGCCCTTTGACCTTATGTGGGCAATCATAAGCGACTTCGAAGTGGAATATTTGAACATCTGAGTAAGCTTTCCATTCATTAGGGGAAATTACATTACTTACGAGAAGGTATACGTATACATATTTGTATACATACATGTCCATATTTAATTGCGTCTAGTTCCTCACAGATTAAGCAGAGTGACGACAGCCGAGTTATTCTGTAAGTTTACTCAACGTGAGCCGTGGAGGCCTCGGGGTTTGAGCAGTCGCCTGCTACGCAAGCGACGCAAGTTCGAATCCCAGCGAGGCCTGTGATAGCCAGCGAGACCAATGAGTTTTTCTAAAAAACTTATATACAGTGATTTCTCACCACATGTTTTACGGTGAAGGAAAACATCGTGAGGAAACCTGCATAATTCAGAGAAGTAATTCAAAGACGTATGTATAGTGTCTGAGACGGCGATAGGCTCACCATCTGTCACGTTGGCACTTAATCAAATTCGGTGAAAAGTGGGTGTTGTGATAACAACACCTCTGCCTACCCCTTCGGGGAATACAGGCGAGAGTATATATATGTATGTATGTTTACTCAACGTCGACGTCGACAGTTGCTTTCAAAGATACGTAATTGTCGATGACGATATCTACACTAAGTAATTTTGGAATTACAACAGACACTTAAATTTTATTTATATTTTATTTTATATCTTTGGGATACACACAGTCAGTTAAAAACAATTATGAAAAAGATACAAATATTCTAAATGACAAAAAATATCCACAGATTTATCCAGATTAGACACATACGAGTAGGCACAAATATTAATACAAAAAAAATACAGCAGTATACATATATTACATATTAGGTTAAATGAACTTATCTACATATTTGGTTTTTATTAAGTGCGTTTTTGAACGAAATTAATGACTTATTAAAAATGTGGAATATAACTATTTGTAGCATAATTCGTGTTAAACGTGGGTACATGGCAAAAACCTTTAATACGAGAATTTGGTCTATATGTATAGATGTAGGATAGATTATAATGTAATACTGGGATTTTATTTTTCTAAATTCAAAATGGTTAATAAGAATACAAACCCGCGAACCACAAAACATGCACTTGACTATTGGATGTATTTTACGAATCAAAGTCAAAGTCAAAGTCAAAAATATCTTTATACGATTTGACTTTTTACAAAGTACTTTCAAATCGTCAGATTGACATAATTATACAGGATTATACATACTACCGCCAGGTTCGGAAGTTTGCTTTTACTGAGAAGAACCTGGCAAGAAACTCAGTAATTACAATATTATACAATTTATAAAATACAAAATAAATAATTTAAGAAACGTAAGCTCAGGGACAATGTTCCAATGCACAAATGTCGATAAAAGTGAACATAACTTAAAATCTAGTACATCTATTTAAACCTAAATGCGTAGCTTGAGAAATCACCGTCGTCGAAGTTTTCGATAGGCAAACGAAATTTTGTTTGTAACTTATAAATCACTGATCAAACCTTTTACGAATTGGTGGGAAGTAATGCCTTCAAAGGAGGATTATCTTAATTAAATTTAACTTTGGAGTTAAATTAGATTTAGATTAAAAAGCGGGTAGAACCCTGCATCTACATCTATACAAATAAATAAAATTGAGGTGTCCGTTTGTAATTCCAAATTAACAGCGATTCACTTAATACTCATTAAAATATATGGATTTTTGCATGAAAAACCATTTTTTTAATTTGTTTTCAGCTTTCAGACGTATTTATAGCGCCTGAGACGGCGATAGACTCACCATCTATCACGTTGGCACTTAATCATCTCCGGTGAAAAGAGGGTGTTGTTATCACAACACCTCTGCCTACCCGTTCGGGGAATACGTACGTAAAACGCACTGTAATAATGAATTTCTATACGAAGATGTATTAATTAAGGAAGCTAATCTCATTACCCAGGAGGGAATACATTTATTACGGACATTAATACGCAAAATTATCCCAGAATGGCCTTAACACAAATTGTAATACGAGTCCTTGGGAAGGCCAAGGACTACAATAAAAACATAGCTGATAACCATCTCTGAGGGTTGTTATTGTGCCACGGAATTACAAGTGAACTTTATGAGTAAATTACACTTGGGAGCTAACAATTCGGCTCACCAACAGGTTTCTGTAGGAGTAGCGAATTGTTCTTGGTAATTAGGAATAGATCACCATCTCTCATGTATTGTTGTGGTCGGTACTTGATTCAACCCGATGCGGCTGATCACCTAATTTTTAAACGAAACGACTGCCATCTGACCTTCGTAACCTCTTCTACAAGGAAGTTGTCAGACTTTCTCAGGGCTCTAACTAACCAAAGATGTTAAATTGGCAACCGGGACCGACTGCTTAAAGTGCTCTCAGAGGCACGAAGTGAAGTCGGGGGTCACCCATCCAACTACTGGCTTGGGTAAGGGTTGCTATAGTTCGCTTATCGAATGATATGCTCAATAGCAACTGTGTCACGGGTTCCTCTTAGTAATTGTATATATAACTAATACCAATGCCATTAATATGTAGAACCTGTTTGACTAATGAGCTAAATATATTGGTATTGATTGTATTTCATTTCCCACGAAGGGATGTGTAATTCTATTTTGCTTTATGCAGGTATTATAATTTAGGTGAGTTTACTCATTAGAATTAAATTTATGACATTGTAATCCCACCTCTGTGAAAATTGCGTTGTATTTCGCATTCCAATGAGTTATTACAGTTACAAAACATGCTCAGTATCTCCACTATTTTCGCTGAGCGCTCATAAATCGTGACGGTCTCTGTACACACATAAAGTTATTCGATTAAATTATACGATTTTTTTTATATTAAACATCATCTGGTAGAAGCATCTCGTGACAAGCGGGCTGGGGCTTTTCTCGCTCAGAGAATCAGCATTGCTATTCAACGTGGCAATGCTGCCAGCCTTCTTGGCACGATCCCTAGACACACCGATATGTATTTATTTAATGCGTCTTGATTAAAATTAAAAGGATGTATTCAGTTGAGGCCCTGGTAAAGCACTTATGTACGTCGAAGAATTGACCACCGGTTCGAAAACTAGTCTTCTGTGAAGAATCAACAAGAAACTTATGCTTTGCCAAAAATATAAGATTTTATTTCATCCACATCTATTAGCCATCGAAGATAATAGTTAGTTGTTCTTCTGAAATAGTCTTCTAGTTCCTTCCATAGCGATGTTATCCTTTAAAGCTTGGTGTATTAGAAATACTCATTGATATGAATCGGTGTAGTTTCCGCTTCCGAAATATTAAAGGCCTCGCCATATAAACAGCTAAGAGTCCCTCGTCGTGACCGGAAGTGAGCAATTACAGTTGGTTGCAGGCTTTTGGGCGGATGTGTACGTATTACCGGCGTCGTAAAAGTATATAGTTCTATCAACTGACGGCTCATAGTATATTTATTGTATGCTGCATATACCCATGATAAGGCTAAACAATGCATATACCCATGATATGGCTAAACAATGCATATACCCATGATATGGCTAAACAATGCATATACCCATGATATGGCTAAACAATGCATATACTCATGATATGGCTAAACAATGCATATACCCATGATATGGCTGAGTTTCTTGCCAGTTCTTCTAGCTGATACAAAATTTCTTTCTAAAAGGTTATTTGTTAATTTGAAAATGAAAATCCTTACTAATATTATAAATGCAAAAGTAACTCTGTCTGTCTGTAACGCTTTCCCGATTAAACCTCTCAACCGATTTTGATGAAATTTGGCACAGACAATCTTTAGACCCTGAGAAAGGACATAGGCTACCTTTTATTGCGAAAAAAAGTATTTTATGAAACGAAATCTACGCGGGTATTCTATGTTCTGTTTAGGCCCTGGTAAGGCACGTAAGAAGGTATCTTAGCCCAACATATCAATCTATTAGCCATCGAATTCTAATGTCCGGACCGATGGTAATTTTCCGACGTTCGTAAGTCGCTCACACTTTCGAGGCCCCTTCTGGGCGTCAGCTTATGAAACCAAATGTGTGTTACTATTTAAATAGGACGTAGATGTGTCTGTCTGTAGCCTATTAAAGGGTTGAAAACCTACGTTGGTAACTTTTGGAGTCCAAGCTTCCACTATTGAGTTACAAAGTTACACTGGATGCAAAGTTGGACGTGCGAGCACAAATATAAAGTTATTTAGCGGAAAGGCAGCTTCCCTGTATTGCTTGAGAGGCGTTGCACACGTATATAAATCATAGCCTGGAATTTTATTAGCCTGATGTCGTGTTGAGCTAATAACAGCAACATAAAGTAGAAACATTAGAGAACACCAGTCAATCTTATACCTTTAAGCGAGCAGTTCTTGTTTGTATGTACGTATGTATAAAATTTGAATTTAGGAAACAGCTCCAATGATTTTCAAAAAAATTCGTATGTCCCCTACATAGGTTCGTAGTTCGTTTCGTTTCGGAGGCAACAAATTGATCTAGCTTTGACTATGATTTCAGGCAATGACAAAGGAAATTTCGCCATCATCTGTCAAGTTATAATAGCTCAGACGTGAAGCTTCGAGTCTATGGGGCGATAACAAAACTAGAATGCCCCCGGTTCGAGTCCGGTCCGATGTTTACCTTTTTTTTATTTTTTTTACAATATTCATACATAGGTAGGCAGAGCCTATCGTTTGACACATGAAAAACGTCAAGTTCTTTCTTTTGTGTGAAAGAGAAACCGGTCAACCAGGTACTATTCCATAAGCGACGAAGCTCTCGAACGAAAGCATAATGTAGTAGCGATTCGCGATGGCGAGGCTCACTAAAATGCCTTCACTTGCGGCGGAGTCTGGATGACGGGTTGTCCACTTCCCTCTATAATCGTTGAGGAGGTCAATGGCTGGCATTCACGTCATACTTGTGAACAGGTGCTGCTTGTGGGGGCTGGTCATCTCAAGCTACGCATTTAGTTATAGTAGATGTAATAGATTTTTATGTTAACGTTATCGACATTTGTGCATTGGAATTGTCCATGATCTTATGTTTCTTAAATTATTTATTTTGTATTCTTTAAATTGTATAATATTTTTCGAAAAGAGTAATTACTGAGTTTATTGCCAGGTTCTTCTCAGTAAAAGCAACCTTCCGAACCTGGCGGTAGCATGTATAATCCTGTATTTGCAAGTTGATTTGAATTGATTGTAGCAAGACGATTTGAAAGTACTTTGTAGAAAGTCTAAACGAATAGAGATACTATTGACTTTGACTTTGACTTTGAGGGGTTAATTGCGATTCCTTCGATTGTTCAAACAACTCGATGCAACGCGATTGTTTCGTTCACAGTCGATGGTAGCGTGTCTGACTCGCGTGTAGTTGCCACTCATCGATCACGGCCAACGATCGGTCCCATTCGGCTAGATTCGGCGTTGCATCGAAACAACTGAAAAACCTCTCAATTATTTCAGCACCCACTGTAATCGGGCTTATTCCCAGACATCCACAGCCTATAGATATTTAAAAATATACTTTCATACATTAGTCCCCGCGACCTCCAAGACAATTAAATTTTTTGGATGTCAAGAGAATTCATTTGTTTACCGTATGGTTGATTCGATGGAAACGTTACCGACTCAGATTGTTTCGATAGTTGAAACATCTCACAATCACATCGTTAAAACGTAAACGTACTCTCCTACTAGAGAACGTTTACGCATGTAATACACATGAAAATAAAAGAAAATATTAAGAAAATTAAGCAGTATACCAACATTTTGTATATTTGTTTCGATTAGTTTACAACAGCCGTGGAGGCCTTGGTGTTTGAGCAGTCGCCTGCTACGCAAGCGACGCAAGTTCGAATCCCAGCGGGGCCTATACCAATAAGTTTTTCTAAAAACTTATGTGATTTCACACCACGTGCTTTACGGTGAAAGAAAAGATCGTGAGGATACCTGCACATGTCTGAGAAGTTATTCAAAGACGTATGTATAGTGCCTCACCATCTGTCACGTTGGCACTTAATCATAGTCGGTGCAATGTGGGTGTTGTTGTCACGGCACCTCTGCTTACCCCTTCGGGGACCCTTGTGTTATATATGTGTTCCAATAGTTCTTCGGTTCTTCATAGGATGATAATTTCCAAACCAATGTAAATTTTTTGAACGTTGTTAAGTGTATTACTAACACCTAAACTGGCTAAATAATTTTTACTTTCCAGGATATTGTGAAGCGAGGTCGTTGGATCTTGTATGGACCGTGAACGCGTTATCTCATTAGTCCTGGTAAACACCGTAGGAAACACAACTAGTCTAGTGTTCATTAGGAGCAGGTGACAACTGCCAATCGTTCCTCTGTTTGTCCTAGCCCGGGACTAGACACACTGATTTAAATTAGTGAGACAAAGCTATACACTTAACTTAAAACGCAGGTTAATAGACACGGTGTCTGTAGTGATGTAACGGATGTCCGCATTCGCATTCGCATTCGCGAATATCCGCGTATTATATTTATATTTTGAATATATCAATATTCAAAACATAACTTTTAGAATGAACTTTCTGTGACTAAATTCATTCAATTAACCAATATCGGCTCGGCTATGTTCATTTAAAACATGGTCGACATGAAACGTCAAACCTGTCAAACATTTTACGGGCTTTTTTTTTAAATTTTAAAATATACGCGTTCGCATTTGCATTCGCGAATGTTAAAGATAAATCCATCATTCGTTAGATCACTAAGACACACAGAGAGAGATTTAAGAAAAGCTCAATATTAATAAGTAGGTCGTATTACTTAAACTAGCGTTTTTCGGGCTTACGCTATCTTTAACCCGCGATTGATCTTAGCGTGATGATATTAATCTTCTTCGATAAATTGACTATCTAACACTGAAATAATTTTCAAATCGGACTAGTAATTCATGAAATAAGCGAGCAAACAAACTCTTCAGCTTTATATATATAGAGCCGTGGTGGCCTCGGGGTTAGAGCAGTCGCCTGCTACGCAAGCGACGCAAGTTCGAATCCCAGCGACGCCTGTACCAATGAGCTTTGCTAAAAAACTTATGTACAGTGATTACACACCACGTGCTTTACGGTGAAGGAAAACATCGTGAGGAAACCTGCATATTTCTGAGAAGTAATTCAAAGACGTATGTATATGCCTGAGACGGCGATAGACTCATCATCTGTCACGTTGGCACTTAATCAAATTCGGTGAAAAGTGGGTGTTGTGATAACAACACCTCTGCCTACCCCTTCGGGGAATACAGGCGTGAACATATGTACTTTATATATTCAAACTCAAACTCAAACTCAAAATATCTTTATTTGATTAGACTTCTTACAAAGTACTTTCAAATCGTCAGAAGGACACAAAATACATTATACATGATTATAAATGTTACCATATGATTATAAATGTTATTAAGTATAGATAAAAAAATATTTATTATACATTTAAATAAAAGTTGCGTAAGTATTACATATTCTCACGCCTATATTCCCCGAAGGGGTAGGCAGAGGCGTTGTGATACCAAGGCTTCTTTGAATTAATTCTCAAACATTATATGTAAATCATTTGGTATTGTCTTTACTTGTTTAATTATTATTTTTTACACATGCATGCTAATACTATTGTAAATAATCTTTCATGATTTTTTTTGTAATTATCATTATTACTATATAATGAAATGTACATGATGCCAGCTGAGTTTCTTGCCGGTTCTTCAGAAGGTTAGTTTCCGATCCGGTGGTAAATTTATCGACATTCATAAGTGCCTTACCAGGGTCTAAACTGAATAAATTATTTTCATTTTCAGACATATGCAGGGTTCCTCAGGATGTTTTCAATCACCGTTAAGCACGTGGTGTGAAATTACTGCAGATAAGTTAATAAACTTACCACGCAAAGCCGGGCGGATACACTAGGTAACTGCCTCAAATTGAGCCATAGCAGCAATTACCCAACTTTTCACGAGCATCGAGATATTTGACATTTTACCTTTCGACGATAAGTAGGTAAATTAATTAGCTGGAGCGAGACTTCCACTTTGAAATATGCAATTTTGACGCGATTGCTTTTTGTAAGCGGATCTCCTTAAGTCTACGAGCTGGATTATCCTTGAACATCATTTCAAATGTCTGATAAAAGGAATCTCCGTCGGGATTTAATTATATTTTTTATTTTTCCTTAACACTCTTTTTGGAGGATTGAATCGGTTACTTTTGGCTCTGAATACAAATTATGCTTTTAGTAGAAATAAACATACTGTTAAACCCGCTACACGCCCTGATGGACGAGGGGCTTGAGGTGTCACCTGCTAGGCAAGGGACTGAAGTTCCAGCGATCTCTACCAATGATTTTTGGTACCAACGATGACAGAGATTGGAGAGAAGGGAGATGATGAATTTCGGCAACAAAGTGCCCATTGGTTCCCTGGCATGAGAACAGTCAATCTTTACCTGTATATAGTTAAATAAAATTGAAGTATATGTTTGTAATGCATTTAGTGAAACGCTGCTACTTTGAAATTACAAACAGACACTTAATTTTTATTTATATGTATATTTTTAAAGCAAAAGGACGGTAACGATCGCATGTATTTTTTAGCCATTGGAAAAGACACTGTACAAGAACCAAGATTAAGATTATATTTTGATTCACAATATTCCTTCCCCACTTAAACATTTCAGCAAAAAAAACTTCCAAATTATAATTTGGTGGCGTCAGAACCCATTCAAGTTATACAAAGTGGGCCCAAGTTAGGAATAATGTCGGACGATACATTTTATTCAGCCATCTCGGTGTGACGTTGAGCAATTATTTCCTACATTTACATTAAACTCGGCGTCTGTACGAGGTAATTATTGTGGATAGAACCAGCTGGTGATTTACTACTTTCGCTTAATTAACTGCCTTCGCAAAAATGGAGCTTATTTTTGGATTAGATGGGTGAAAATTAGCTCGGCCTGTTACTTCGTCCGATATTAGCTGTTCCAAGTACATGTGTTAAGTCTAGTAATAAATATTGAGTGTGACGTATTTATTCCAAATCCACCGTTTTGCGTGATTATGTAAAGTATCCAACCTATCTAACTTTTACTTTTTATCAGCTGCTTAAATGTTAAAAGAAGCTACGACTAGCGGACGTCACGCAGTTTCAAGCGTAGTTCCCGTCCCCGTGGGAATACGGGGATAAAATGAAGCCTATGTTACTCGCCGATAATGGAGTTATCTATTGCTGAAAGAATTTTTCAAATCGGCTAAACCGTTTCGGAGACAATTCAATGCAAAAAAAACAATTTAATCTTTGCTCTATTAAATAAGTAATCATCGATAAATTAAATAATTATTAAATGGGTAATATAATGAAGGGTAATGAATGAATAAAAACATGAAGCAAAACGGTTTATACAAATTATGTGAGATACGCTACAGGTGGAAGATCATTCTATAAAAGAATATCGAATTGAGAGCACCTGGCTCTGAATACAGCGTTCGTGAAAAACAACTTGTTTTGACTCCACTCGTAAAAGTGATGGAGGGGCTTTCATACAACTGACTCGTCCATTTGTATGAAATATTGTAAGTGCTTCAACTGTAATTACATACATACATATGCTCACGCCTGTATTTCGCGTAGAGGTAGTACTTATATAAATGACCCTCGTAGAGTTAATTTCATGGGTGAACCATGGAACCCCAGTAACCTTACTTACTCCTTGTAAAATTTGCTATCTGCCAGTGAAAGTCTTGTTAAAATCGGTCCAGCCGTATCGGACATTAGCCAGAACAAACAGACACATTTTTTTTTTAATAATAGTTTTTTTCATATACTTTCATATGCATTTAGTAAAAAGCTGTTATTTTGGATGTATAGATATATTTATGATAGAGTATACAATTGTTTATTGCTAAAGCCTTATGCTTCATAAAATCATGTTATTATTTTACTGGAGACAACCCGCAAATGTAAATTTACTTTTATATAGTAATTCCTTTATTATCTTTGTAGTGAATAAAAATTGAGTTTCTAGAATTAAATGTTTTGATCACAAAACTTTGATTACATGACGTAGTTTCTTGATTCAATTACGAAACAGCTCGCTGATGTTGTTAAACTTTATGAAGCTAAAAGAATAATCAATTACGTCGCTCACGGCACTATTTAGAACAAAACTCAACTCATACATATATACATATGCTCACGTCTGTATTCCCCGAAGGCGTAGGCAGAGGTGTTGCCGATTTTCATTCGAATATTTATTCTTGTCAGTCAATAATCGAATAAGCAATTGACTCGATAGTTTTCCATGAACAACCGTGGGGAGATTACGGTCAGCGCTTTGATAATTTAACTTCTTTGGCAAACCTTGAGCTAGGTATTATTTCAAAGATATTTCTGTTGTGAGACAGTGACAAATTTATACACGTATATATACAAAATAGTTTTGTTTATGAATGTGGATGGTTACAAGGGGAAAGGAAGACCTAAGAAACGATGGATGGTTTGTGTGAAAGATGATATGGTTAAAATAGGAGTGGATACAGATATGACGGCTGATATAGAGAAATATTGCGCCGACCACAAATAACATGGGATAAGGGCAGGAGGATGATGATGATGATAATATACATTTGTCTCATATTAAGAGTCAAATAATCATGACAGTAAGAGCACTAAGGCACCTGTGCAACAAGTACGATATCGCCTGCGTATTTTATATGGGATATTTTGTATGTGAACGTTAAATAAACGCTCCTAGCGGCGAGTGCAGGAACCTGTCATTTATACTTGGGGCACTGAGGCTCATTAGCCCTTATTGCCATGATAGTTTGACTCTTATTATGAGACGGATGTATTTGACGTGTATACACTTGTCGCTGTCACACAGTGAAACTATGATGGCAATAAGAGCTCATGGTAAGGCTGAAACAACACCTGACAACGTTTATCTAGACTACCGTCGAAGGTATTGTGAATTTTAGATGACAGACGCTCCGTGTAAGCGTTCGTTAGATTGTACATACATACATACCTATACTCACGCCTGTAATAAGTAGGCAGAGGTGTTGTAATCACAACACCCACTTTTCACCGAAGATGATTATGTGTCAACGTGCGTCTTTGAATTACTTCTCTGACATATGCAGGTTTCCTCACGATGTTTTCCTTCACCGTAAAGCACACGGTGTGAAAATCACAGTACGTAAGTTTTTAGAAAAAGTCATTGGTACAGGCACCGCTGGGATTCGAACTTGCGTCACTTGCGCAGCAGGCGACTACTCAAACCCCAAGGCCACCACGGCTCGTTTCGTTAGATTGTATGGGTAAAAAGCTAATATGTGTCTTGAAAAATGTAACTTTACCAACATCATAACGTTCCCCGCTTATTAAAATGTACCTACTGTGCAAAATTTTCATACACTTTTCATTACCTACTGAGTAGTGGAGTTTTAATATATTCCAGCATAAATCAACGATGCAGAGCGTGCTTCCAGATATATTGGACAAAAAGTCCAGCTTTTGTCCAACACTTTACAAAGTTTGAAAACGTCTTTGCAGATATTGCGATTTGTTTGCATATTTCAAATTTGCGCTTATCGCTTCACTTGCAATATAAATAAAATTGAAATTTGAAAGACGGGTCTGTTTACAGATCCAAATTAATTAATTCCAAACAGCTTTTCACTAAGTGCATAATATAAACGTATATAGGGTACTTACATAATTTTATTTTGAAAATTGTATGTTTATTCAAGCTAATCTTTGAAACCACTGCACCGATGTTTACTGGCAGATACCTTATATTAAGAGTAAACACAGGTGCCGGAAGCCGTGGTGGCCTCGGGGTTAGAGCGGTCGCCTGCTACGCAAGCGACGCAAGATCGAACCCCAGCGGGGCCTGATCAGTGCTCGCAACTAACGTTTATCATTTTAGCATTCTAATAGCGTACTGGTTAACAACAAACATAAATCTGTGTTTATATATATATATGCTCACGCCATCCCAGAAGGGTCCCCGAAGGGGTTAGCAGAGATGTTGTAACAACACCCACATTTCACCGAATATGATCAAGTGCCAACGTGACAGAGGGTGAGTCCATCGCCGTCTCAGGCACTATACATACGTGTTTGAATTACTTCTCAGACATATGCAGGTTTCCTCACGATGTTTTCCTTCACCGTAAAGCACGTGGGGTGAAATAGCTGCACATAAGTTTTTTAGAAAAACTCATTGGTACAGGCCCCGCTGGGATTCGAACTTGCGTCGCTTGCGTAGCAGGCGACTGCTCTTACCCCGAGGCCACCACGGCTTTATGTACAAAAAGTAAAACAAAAATTATAGCCACCTCGATATTTTCGATTAAACATCACCTCGGTAATTGCGTGACTCTTAACTACAAATGACCCGGCACCAAAGTAGTTATAGTCGAATTTCGCCTTTACACGAATAGGATCCCATAAAATCAACACAGCAATCGAAACATCAAAACTAATAATAAACGGAAACCTATTATTACTGCTATCAACTTAAACGGTGACTATTAATTCCTGGTGTTTCAGTAATCCCGCGGGACTTCATGTAGATTGGCTATTCAAAGTTATGTTATAACACTGTTTTATTCATTAAACTCCTCAATGTTAACTTCAGTTATTGATTTGTGGGGAGAGCGAGTGATCATGCTCATCTCCAGCAAAGGGTAGATCTTCCAGGCGGGTGTCATGGCTGCGAAACCTCGGCTCCAACTGTTCTAGTTGGAAACTTGTATATATACTGCAATTTTATAAATTTAACTAGCCCCGCGGTTTATATAAGATTTAGTTTTATATAATATATCGGTTTAAAATTAACAAACTTTCATCCCCTATTTAGGATTCCCCTATAATCCCCTATAAGGATTTTGATTAATTCTACCTCTAGGAGGTAGAATTTTAGATTTTGATTAATTCTACCTCTAGGAGGTAGAATTAATCAAAATACTTTCTTAGCGGATGCCTACGTCATAACATCTACCTGTATGCCAAATGTCAACCAGATCCGTCCAGTGGTTTGGGCTGTGCGTTGATAGATCACTATGTCAGTGAGTCAGTCACCTTTGAGTCATATAAATTTAGATTTATTTTATCTAAAACAGAATGGAGTCACATGTTACCATTAATATTAGGAATGAAAATAAAATTGCTTGACCTTTTTCTTTCATTAATTTTGCCCTATTAAAATAATAATTAATACAATTAAACAGTAAAAGTTTTGGAATGGATATAGCAATAGAAATAAATAAACTCGAAGCTGTGGTTTATAATCAAAGAAGCCAAGGGCTCCGGTAGGATACGATTGTACGCTTATTTACTGAAATCCCTCGGGATGGGGAACTCAAACAGAGAGTAGTACTGAATAGCACGATTTAACACAAATGTTAACCACTCAAAAGTTTATTAAAAAACTGTAAAAGGGCAATAATTGCGGTGTAAAGGGCACGGAAAATTATGATCCAATTCAAGAGCTTTGCGTTGATGATTCTTACGATAAAGATTGAGAGCAACTTGAAGTTACTTTCTTTTATTGGGTTACTAGCCGTTTGCGGCTTGACTCGCGTAGATTTTATTTCATTCTCGCGGAACCCTAAATTTATATTTAAAAATAACATTAGCTATCTGCTAGTGAAAGGCTCATTCAAATCGGTCCAGCCGTGTCAGAGATTACCCGGAACAAACAGACGGAAATAAGGAGAAAATTTTGGAAATTTATTTTCTTAAAAATTTAATAATTTATTATATATTAATAATAAATAGGTAACTAAAAACTAATTACAAGTAGAAAACTTGGCCCAAATCGGTGTCTCTCGGGATCGTGCCAAGAAGGCTGGCAGCATTTTTTAAAGTACTTCAGTACCGTATATACTTTCATATACATTTAGTGTAAAGCTGTTATTTTGGAATTACAAACAGACACTTCAATTTTATCTGTATAGATAATTTTTACCGGTATCTTGATTATCCACTGGTTATAGGTTACATAACACAATATACAATTAGATGTGACGCCCTCTAGAGGCGCATTGAGGTGATTTTTTTTTTCTTATAATTTGTTTGGTATCAATTGAAAAGAGCAAAAATTTTTTTTTTTAATTTTTCTCTATCTGTAGTTTCCGCGAAATAATGCTACATTAATACTACGATACTTTTATGACCTAAGGTTTGTAGTGAAACTGTCACAAATATATCATGAAATCTTAACCCGACAGAATACGTAATAGTTTCAACTAACACCAACAAAATAATGTCCCCTGGACCATCCAATATTTAAACCTATTTGTAATATTTAGAGGAAAACTTTCACAGTATAGTCGTTATTAGGTTCAAAACTTCATCTAATGGACATTGTTAGATAACTCTATTATTAACAATCGCCAGGGTATTAATATAAAATACATAACTAGCATAAGGTCAGCTCCCTTCATTCATCGAGAATGATTTCCTCGAGATGTTTTAGGAATGACTCTTCGATTTTTAGAAAAAATATTAATACAGGCCCAATGATAATACCATGAAGGAGACGCACATAAAGTGAAGGGACAGAAATCAAATGATACTATTTAGTTAAATACATACACATACTCACGCCTGTATTCCCCGAAAAGGTAGACAGAGGTGTTGTAATCACAACACCCACTTTTCACCTAAGGTGATTATGTGCCAACATGACAGAGCATCTATCGCCGTCTCAGGCACTATACATACGTCTTTGGACTTACAGGTAGGTACAGGCCCCGCTGGGATTCGAACTCGCGTCGCTTGTGTAGCAAACGACTGCTCAAACCACAAGGCCACCACGGCTCTTAATACGTGCATTATAAAAACTTCGTCTTGCCGACTAACACTTCAATCCATCACTTCGTTTACATGCGTGATGATAATATAGCCTACTCGTTGCACAAGGTAACATTGATAATTTTTTCATGTAAAGACTTCTATAACGTATCATATCTACTGTTACAATATCATTGGAGAATCCAATTAAATATGCGACACTTACATATTACGCGACTACATTTTAATATTATCGTGATAAATTATCACCGTACCGTCAAAATCCCCACCGAAAATGGGTAAGCTTTTCCAACCCCATAGCGGATTATCCCCATGGATCATTGACTAAAATTGATATGTCCCATGGTTGTCAAGGGGTCTGAAGTCGTTAAATATTCAACCGGCATTTTAGATTGTCCCGCTTTCCATGATGAATGAGCATCAATTGTGGTCGTGATAGACGCGGTGGGGTGACTGACGATTCAAATTATTGAACGTTTCGAAATATTGGACGCTTTTGCGGTGGATTAAGAGATTTTAGATTGCTTATTTTAGACGTGTTGAGCTCATATTTATATTACAAAGGGTAAAGTGTCAAGACCAGCTGCGCCACGTGGATTTACCCGAATAGGATTAACATTAAGGACTATGTTACTTAGTCAAATCAAATCCAAGTTATATTCACTATAAAGGACACTTGGAACACTCATTGAATGTCATTTGTCTTACAATAACTTATGTTAATATACTACCGTTTACAAATGTAAGTCTGTCAGGAGAAGAAACGGGGAAACAAACTGCCCGGGTTGTTATTTTACATGTGTCCCTTCTTTATACATAGGGTTGTTTTAATACAATTTAATGTAAGAGTGACCAACTCATTGACATACTTGGCTATCATCAATATACTCAGTTACACTATTATATGATTTGTTACAAAGTTTCTGTTTGATGATTACCTTAAAAAAGTGATAATTTTTTTAACATTTTCCATTGTTGCTCGCTCTTATTGGTAAAGTCTTCAACGATGAATGAACACAAAAAATATCAAATCGTTAATTCCAGAGATTAGCGCGCTCAATTAAACAAACAATAATTCAGGTTATAGTTGTATAGTCTATTCACGTGTGAGCTATGTTATCAAAAAAAATGTCTGTACCTATTGTCGGTAACATTAATTTACTCTCTGTGTATCGGTGTCAACAGGAATGAGCACAGTGAAGATTATAGGCTTGTAAATAGTTTGTGAAACTCTAATGCTGTACAAATAGAACTGGGCACGAGTTTTATCTCTGTGAGCATACATTTAGCGTCTGTTTATTTGGCCTGACTATTTTTGCTTCATCATCATCATCATTTATTTAAGACCTAGACTCTAGTCAGTGTCATCCTTGTACGACATAAAGCTGACTTAATCATTCAGCTTTTGTATGTTACTAATCCTTGGTCTCCATCTTCTTCACTCTCCTTTATCTTCTCTTCTATGATGTTCTTCTATGATGTGATCTGCTGTTTTCTAATGTCCGGATTATCATTCAACTCATACCCTCTATCCTTCTCCAGACACCACATTTCAAATACCTGCAGCCTTTCCCTATCTCTTTGCTTAGCGTGTTAATTAGTTAGATCCCGTAGATTTAAACCTTGGATGACTTTATTTTGTGGATCCTTTTTCTATATTAAAGTCTCATGTTATGATTGTATATCTATTAAATAAAATATATTAAAATACTCTTTGTAACAACAGTTATCAGCCAGTGTATGTCCCGTTATAATAGTTCCAGCCATTTTCGAGATTATCCGAAACAAATAGGCGGACAGAAAAACATTTTTTTTTTATAGAACCATCTAAACTCTCGTATACATTCAGTGAAAAGCTGTTAATTTGGAATTACAAACAGACACTTACATTTTATTTATATGTATACGAGTAGATGAAGCTTTATCGTATTTGGTTCAAGTTAATAATTTGTTTATTTATTTATATATGGTTCTGGGTTAAACCAGTTGTCGGCCTACTTTAGGCCTCCGACTGACCTGCAACGATTGCCAAAGATGGTAAATTGGCAACCGGGACCGACGGCTTAACGAGCTCTTCGAAGCACGGAGGGAACTCGGGCGGTCACCCATCCATTTACTGGCTAGGGTTTTAGGGTTGCTATGCGAATGATATGCGTAATAGCAACTATGCCACGAGCTCCGCCCTGTCCTGCTATCACAAACATATTGACCCATACATAGTACCCATACAACATAAGCAATTTAACTTGATTGACTAACTTAACAGTTGAAGCCTTAAACTTATTTATTACATCACTTCGCTTTGTTTAAGATCTTCAGTTTAATTACTGCTCGAAGTAGTCTTAAATACTATCTACAAGTCTGCAATTTATTGCCAAATAAAATTTATTATGGTTTTTTAACCGACTTCAAAAAAGGTTATCAATTCGAAGAGGAGTTTATCAATTCGACCGTTTTTTTATGTATGGGTGAACCTATTTCGATGATTATTTTTTCATTCGAAAGGTGATACTTCTCAAGTGGTCCCATTTCATTGGTTCTGATGGTGGCCTCCATGAGACCTCGAGGGGAACTCTCGAAAATTTTACTGGCGGCTAGTGCTTTGAAGCCTTTAGTTATAATTGTTTTCATTAAGTATTTGAAGCAGTACATTTAATGAGGGTGTGGAGTCGATCTGATGATGGAGCTGAAAGACGAAGAACTCCTTAACGATTTACAGCAAGTACCTGGTGTTTGAGTTTGATTAATTCGTATTGATGAGAGATTTCTACTTTTGAAGTTGGTGTCAAATATAGCATCATACTGGTGACAAACACCAACTTCAAAAGTAAGTAATTTTTTTCACATAATTTAATTTTTCCCTCATAGAAGGCGGCTTTACTCTTTTTGAAAAATTTTTTTTAAGTAATTTATTTTTCTTGGTTTCAGAAACCGGTTTTTTGGATATCATCGGGCCTTTTTTTTTTATAGTGGGAAATCCTCGTAGGATATCTGCCTGCCACGTGTGGGGCAAGCAGATTATGTCAGACTTCTACTGAATAAAACCCACTGTGTTCCTCTCCCCGCTCTGTTGAGGGGCCACGGTTTCTGGTCGCATGAGAGTCCGCGGTCCGTCAGCAGCTGGCCTGTTGGGCCTCACCTTCAGGGATATCCACGGTCCTTTTTTTGTTGACGAGGGGAAACCTTCAAAAGGTCCCCGACCGCCCTGGGAGAGGCAGATCGGGGTATGTGGGATTCTTACCGCACTAAAACCCCCCCGGTGGCCATCCTCAGTGCTTAGGGGGGACTCCGGGTACTCTGATAGAACGCACCGGTGTCCCCCCACTCTTTGCCGGGGCACATCCCCGGGGCAGCTGGGTGATCCACGGTCCTAGGCCAAGTGGTCATTATTAAATAAAATTAACCTTAAAAGTATTTTCCAGCAAAATGCACTTGAAACGTGCATCAATGGGTAAGTAACAGAACACGCAGCTGCGCACTTATATCACTTCTATATCTAGAATTCTATTATTTTCTCCGAGAAAGTGGGTTAATGTGATTAATGTCCTCACGAGTGTCTGCAGGCAACAATGCAACTAGGATGCACTTAATATGAACGAGATTCTGTGCGTGTTGAATAGATAATACATCCTGTATATAAGGCTTTGACACTATAAAACTAGATCAGAGGCTCCCAAACTAATTTCGCACGCACACTTTGAAGCCCGTTTTGTTGCGCGCCCAGTTGGACCGATTTTAACGGGACTTTCACTGAGAGATAGCGGATTTTTCCAGGAGCATCTTAGACTATATTTAATTAGAAAATAAATTAGGGTTCCGCGAGTTAAAGCTTGAAACTAAGTCTACGCAGGGCACAGGTTATTTTAAATGAGAACGTTTGCTCTAAGCTAAGAGGGCTGTCGATCTTAAGATTAACTGTTTTATTCACTGACAGAATAATTTTGATTTGTTGATTGCAGGTTTTGAGAAATGTCTGTATAACACGTGAATGACGTATAGCTGCCACGACGTGACACCTCGTAGATGCGCGCGTCTGTGTGTCTGTGAGTGTGTCATTTCGAACGATTTGTACCAAGATGCCTAACTGCTTATAAAGCTTATATTTAAACTATGACTTAAGTCAACGTTTTGAGACGAACCAATAAACGTGTACTCTAGGCGGTTATTACTAAGACTAATATGTATAATCAACTGTTAGTTCAGATAGGATACACAGACAGACACAGACTTCAAGCCTCCTACATATTACAAAACATCGCTGATAATAATTCTTGACTTAAGAGTAGCTCCATCTGTTTTTCTAATATGGATTTCAAAAGGGATGGGTATAGTTTTATTCCGAGTTTGGTATGAATTGTTAAAACCATGTTTTTGATAAGTAAGATAATATTTAAACGAATTGAGAAAAAAATGTATTGCATTTTTGCGCGTTATCAAATCACATTTAAAGTGCGTTAGTAGGCTTATATTTATTTACAGATATATTTTATAATCACCTCTATAAAGGCTGGCATTCGCGACATACTTGTGATCAGGTGCTGCTTGCGGGGGCTGGTCATCTCAAGCTACGCATTTAGATATAAGTAGACTAGACTTTTGCTTTATGTTATTTTTTATCGACAATTGTTAATTGGAACTGTGTCTATGGCCTTATGTTTCTTAAGTGATTAATTTTGTATTTTTGAAAATAGTAATAACTGAGTTTCTTGCCAGGTTCTTCTCAGTAAAAGCAATCTTCCGAACCGGCGGTAGCATGTATAATCCTGTGTAATTATTTCATTTAGACGATTTGAAAGTAATTTGTAAAAAGTCTTATTGAATAATGATATTTTTGACTTTTGGGTTGCTAATAAAAGCAACGTTCCGAACTCGGTTGCAGCATTTCTAATCCTGTACCATGATGCCATTCTGACGATAACTTACTTAATCATAGTACTCCGTTATCATCATCATCATCATCATCATATCAGCCATAGGACGTCCACTGCTGAACATAGGCCTCTCCCAATGATTTCCACCTCACCCGGTTGGAAACGGCCTGCATCCAGCGGGTCCCCGCTCGAGAACTCTGCCCCAGCGGCCATCAGTCCTTCGAGCAATGTGGCCTGCCCATTGCCACTTAAGCCTGCTAACCCGATTGGCTATGTCGGTCACCTTAGTACGTCTACGGATCTCCTCATTTCTGATTCGATCTCGTAGCGAGACTCCAAGCATAGCTCTTTCCATGGCACGCTGAGTGACTTTGAGCTTATTCAAGAGGCCTACAGTTAGAGACCACTCCGTTAAGGTCTAATCAAATAAAGATATTTTGAATTTGTTGTGATGCAAATTTTCTGATGACTATTATGAAACATCAAACGGCAATGTCTCATCAAACACAAAAACAACCCTGTAACGGTAGGAAAACAAACTCACTGGCATTTTTATTGTTACTTCCAAAAGTTGTCATAAAGCGAGCTACGACACACTATATTTTATAAACTGCCCAACTTGCGGAGAGCCAAGGTCAACAAACAAACACAATCAAAGACCGCACAATAAATCCTGGAATCCTGCTCTCTTGCAAATATACGAACAAAGCACTAGGCTTGTGGTATAACGCGATAAAGCATTCATGTTACAGTAAACTATAGTTCGTAGAATGAAGAATGGATTCATTTCATAGTTTTACTTTGTATAGAACCGTGTTGGCCTTTGGGTTTGGGCGGTCGCCTGCTACGCAAGCGACACAAGTTCGAATCCCAGCCAACGAAGCTTTACGGTGAAAGAAAACATCGTGAGGAAACCTGCATATCTCTAAGAAATAATTCAAAGGCGTACGTATAGTGTCTGAGACTACGATGGACTCACCCTCTGTCACGTTGGCACTTAATCATATTCGGTGAAATGTGGGTGTTGTTGTTACACCTCTGTTACCCCTTTGAGGACCCTTATGGAGAGGCTTGATATTTTTTCAATTTTTTTGGTCTCGCTGTGTTAAGTAGCATGTTCTGCACTGAACGTTATTTACTCGTGACGGAACGTTAGGGCCTGCCATCACCGGTTTAAGCAGCTAGTATAAAGATCTTCTGAGCTTAGTTACATTTTGGTAACGTTAAATTAAACGTCAAAGCTGAGAACGATAATAGTCAGCATAAAACTTTAAAAATAAGGACCATTTTTGAGGCTTTTAAAGCCGAGATATATTTTTAGTCAAACAGGTTAGTTTTCGGGGTATGAAAATAAAGTTTACCGTAAATGTTGCTGTGGTGGCTATGTGGTATAAGTATCTTACCTTGCACCGCTACCGGTCCGCACTATTGGATTTTTATAAAACTAACACCTATGCGCACGTGCTTGCAAACATTGCTGTAAAGTTCAACAGTTAATGGGTGGCCAAATGTATCTAGTATCTCATTTGCCACGCAGACGGAATCGTGGCCAAGAGCTAGAACTAGATTATTTTATTTAAAATCACCAACAAATTATACACATCAAAACTTAATAACACAGGCACAGTAACTTATTTTAAAGAAGCATGGCTCCTTCTTGGTCCGTTCTTCTCAGATGGCTAGTTTCGAACCGTTCTTAAGTGCCGAGGACACCAAAAAATAAGTTCAATCGGCAACTGGGACCGGCGGCTTAGCGTGCTCTCCGTGGCATAGAGGGGACTCGAGCGGTCACCCATCCAACTGGCTCAGATTAGGATTTAACTTCCCTGATCGAACGATATGCACATTCAAAGTCAAAGTCAAAGTCAAAAGTATCTTTATTCGATTAGACTTTTTACAAAGTACTTTCAAATCGTCAGAATGACATAATTATACAGGATTATACATGCTACCGCCAGGTTCGGAAGGTTGCTTTTACTGAGAAGAACCTGGCAAGAAACTCAGTAATTACTCTATTCAAAAATATTATACAATTTCAAGAACACAAAATAAATAATGTAAAAAAAAAACGCGTGAGCTCATGGACAATGTTCTAATGCACAAATGTCGATAAATTTATTTCTGTCATTACCAAGTGTGCTACGAGATCCTCAACTGAATTGAAGAATTCATCGTCAAAACCGTCTTTATCTTTGACAATTATATTAGTGCAACTACGCACTATTGTCATCATATTTATTCAACTATATTGCTGGCTTTTATGTCTGTCCCGAACTGTTATTTTTAAGTATGATATTAAATAGATCCATAATACAATATTTTCACGACTTTCACCATTTGCAGACCAATTTATTTTTATATTGAACCGTCAATAACTGCATTCAATTCCGTGGACTCGATTCAATTATGTCGTTATGTAAAAATGGCTGCGTTGAAATAAAATCGACATGGGAGTTTCTGAAATGTCATCAAGTTTATTTACTCTGCAAGCCTTTGAATTAGAAGTACAGACTGATGAGTTTCAAAATAGTCTTAAAAATAAGTATATATTTTTTTGAAATAACAACATATGTCCATTCCATCCTAGAAGGGTCCAAGGGGTATACGTACAGCTGCCACTTTTCACAGAAGATGATTAAATTAGGCATTATACATACTATACTTGTTTTTGAAAAAGTTCTCATATATATGGAGGTCTTCACCATAACGCTCGTTATGAAATCACTGCACCTAAATTTTTTGAGAAATTCATTGGTTTAGACTGCTGGCATTAGAACTTGCATCGGTGGGATAGCAGGCGACTATTAAAACTCCACGACCAATACGGCGTTTACCTTCATTTGAAAATAATATGCCCAGGTACAACGCTTACGACCTGCCATCTCTGGAGCGTAAAAACACGTTATTAAATGGTAGCAGGAATCTCTGTGATATAAAATCTCACAGCAGATAAATTAGTGTCATTTCCTCGGGTGCAGGTTTAATGTCATGCACCTGCGCGGGTGGCGATAACATCCAGATAAATGTGGCGATAACCGTGTGTAATAACTACCAGAGAATTTACCTCCTTTATTTTATGAAAAACGGATGGCGTTTTGGTAGCTTGATGGGAATAGCTCTACACTTTTTAATGCTTTTTAACTAGCTACTTTCATAATTATATGTACCTGGGTGGGTTTCTTGACGTTTTCTAAAAGAAAACCTAGCTAGATCAATTTATTCAGAACCCTTTGTATACTAAATTTCATGAAAATGTTGGAGCCGTTGCCGAGGAGCTCGTGGCACAGTTACTATTGCGCATATCATTCGATCAGCGAAGTTAAGCAACCCTAGCCCTAGCCAGTAATTGGATGGGTGACCGCCCGAGTTCCCTCCGTGCCTCGGAGAGCACGTTAAGCCGTCGGTCCCAGTTGCCAATTTATGATCTTTGGCAATCGTTACAGGTTGGTCGGAGGCCTAAAATAGTCTGACAACTGGTTTAAACCAGACCACAGATTTTCCTCGTTAAAGAGGTTGCGAAGGTCAGATGGCAGTGGGTTTCGTATAAAAATCAGGTGATCAACCACATCGGGTTGAATCAAGTGCCGACCCCAACAATGTGATCTGGGTTAAACCAGTTGATAGACTATTTTAGGCCTCCGACCGACCTGTAACGATTACCAAAGATGATAAATTGGCAACCGGGGCCGACGGATTAACGTGCTCTCCGAGGCACGGAGGGAGCTTGGTCGGACATCCATCCAATTACTGGCTAGGCTTAGGGTTGCTTAACTTCGCTGATCGAATGATATGCGCAATAGCAACTGTGCCACGAGCTCCTCTCTTTTAAGCCGATATTGCTACCAAAATAATGTGGCAACATTACAGCTGATTCCACAAGGAAATGGACCTTGAAAAATATCTTCAGAGAAATCTTAAAGAGCGCCATTGTACGTAGTCACTTGAAAAGTCTAGCGGCGAGCTCATACCGCCAGTTAGTAAAGAACTTGACACTGATGACTTGACACCAAGTAGAACTTACTTACCATAAAAAGAACTTATTTTTATTGTTTAAATGAAAAGTATAATCTTAGAATACCTAAAACATTAAACACACAATATATAAAGCATTAGTGCCAGTAAGTTAAACATATTTTTCCACTTAACCTTTCCGCACAGAGCACATTTTTCAAAGCTTTCAAAGCCCTGAAAACATGTCATTCAGGTTGCAAAGGGTTTGCTAACGGAAAAAGGTACTATGTGTCACTCAATAAGGTTGAGTTGAGTACTTATTTTTGTCAACATCATTCTGGGAAATTGGAAAGCCATATTGATTTTCCCTTTGTTTCGAAATAACTGGGTTTTCAGCTGACACGCGGCGTAACATGCCATTTAGCGTTGATGAGATGCAAAAATATCGTCAATAGACACGTGTGAAATCTGGTGGCAACCTTATTAGGGAAACAGTATCAAATATGCGAATGAGGAGCGCTCCTTACGGAAAATGCGAAACATATAGATTGAATGAGCATCTGCTTACCCCTTCGGGGAACCTTCTGGGATGGCGTTTATATATAAACTAATGTAGTACTTTTACCCTACGTGCTTTACGGTGAAGGAAACATCGTGAGGAAACCTGCATATATCTGAGAAGTAATTCAAAGACGTATGTATTGTGCCTGAGTCGGCGATGGGCTCACCCTCTGTAACGTTGGCACTAAATAACAGTGAAATGTGGGTGTTATTGTTATATCACATCTGCTTACCCCTTGGGGACCCTTCACAAATGGCATGATCGTATTTATTTTTTATTATGAAATATAAAAACAATGAAAGGAACCGTGGTGGCCTCGGGGTTTGAGCAGTCGCCTGTTACGCAAACGACGCAAGTTCGAATCCCAGCGGGGCCTGTACCAATGAGTTTTTCTAAAAAACTTATGTACAATGATTTCTCACCACGTGCTTTTCGGTGTAGGAAAACATCGTGAGGAAACCTGCATATGTCTGAGAAGTAATTCAAAGAAGTATGTATAGTGCCTGAGACGGCGATAGACTCACCATCTGTCACGTTGGCACTTAATCATCTTCGGTGGAAAGTGGGTGTTGTGATTACAACTCCTCTGCCTACCCCTTCGGGGAATACAGGCGTGAGCATATGTAGAAACAATGAACGTTGAAGTATAAAACCGTGGGTTAACTAGGACTTATCCCGACTCGATACCTAAAGGTCATTCTCGTTATGTCCAATCAATGCCCGTACGCTTAATCACCTTAGGCTGACACTGCAAGTTTGCTACGCGAAATTGAATCTTATCTGCAGTTTGCAAGTGACAGGTTTCGACTTAGAAAAGAAAATTTTGATTCAGCAGTTCCAAAAAATATTGCAACTAATATTCGTCGGTCGTTATAAGTTTTTAGAAGCATTAATAACTGGAAAAATGTCAAGAAATAAATGAATTTTGACATACAAAACTGACAGTGAAAAATAATTAATCTACACTATTATTAAAAAGAGGAAAGATTTGTATTTTTCTGTGTATGTTTGTAATGAATAAACTCAAAAACTACTGTGCTAATTTCATAAATTCATTCACCATTGGAAAGCTACATCATCAGCGAGTAGCATAGGCTATATTTTATCCCCGTACTCCCACGGGAACGGGAACTACGCGGGTGAAACTGTATGACGTCTTCTAGTGAAAAATAAAAAAAAAACTTCTTTCTGTCCGTGGTCTCATTTTCATGAGTTGGTATATAAAATATTATGTATCACACAGGGACTTTTTTTATGTTGTATTGATGAAATGTACATGATGCCTGGCTGCGTTTCTTGTCTGCCCTTATAAGAAGGTTAGTTTCTGAATCGGTGTTAAATTTTCGACGATTATATGTGCAGGGTCCATAATAAGCAGAACAGTCATCTCCTACCAAAGCGACGCAAGTTTGAATCCCAGCGGGGCCTGTTCCAATGATTTTTTCTAAAAACTTATGCGCAGTGTTTTAACACCACGCGAAGGAATGAAACCTCCATATGTCTGAGAAGAAATTCAAAGACGTATGTATAGTGCCTGAGACGGCGATAGACTCGCCCTCTGTCACGTTGGCCCTTAATCATATTCGGTGAACACACGGGCAAAACCACGGACGGTAGTAAGAGATATACACAAAGATAGATAGATACTTAAATAGCTCGTAGCTTTAACTTCTGATTTCTTTATATTCAGCACACAACGTCAGTTCTCTAAATCACTATACACACATAAGGAAAGCCATTAGGTACATCTAAAGCCTATTTACAGTAGCACTCCCGGGAAATATGTAGAGACCTTGTGGAGACTAAAGGCCTTTCACATATACATTGAAAACACTATTTTGTGAGCTATATAAAATACTGCCCTATGACAGCACTGGTGTGGAGTACATTTCCGACTGTATCAGCGAGAATATTATACGGAACTATAGTAAGTATCGAACAAGATACTATATATTGATGGAAGATGTTTACTAAGATTATGTTTCGTAGGCAGTCGAAGGAATAAATATAATATATTCACGTACTATTTATGATATTGTACAAGGAAAAACCAATTAATGAATTCCAAATGTCAATTCAATCGAAATTTTGTAATAGAAAAAAAATCTTACTAGCCATTCTTATTAGGAGCATCTTTAACACACTAATGAGGTTCAATATTTTTTTTGTTGTCTTTGCTTACGCGTGCTAGAACTTTTTTATAAAAAGTTCGAATCCCAGCGGGGCCTGTACCAATGAGTTTTTCTAATCATTTCACATTTATGTGCAATGATTTCACACCTCGTGCTCTACGGTGAAGGAAAACATCGTGAGGAAACCTGCATATGTCTGAGAAGTAATTCAAAGACGTATGTATAGTGCTGGAGTCGGCGATGGACTCACCATTTTTCACGTTGGCACTTAATTATCTTCGGTGAAAAGTGGGTGTTGTTATTACAACACGAAAGCAAGCCATAGCATTTCCCAGACTTGGCACTTGGATAAATGTTACATCACAAATACTTGGAAGTTTTATCCACAAAAGAATGGTTGGTTTTGAGCGTTATCGCAGCTTGAAACTTTCTTTTGGGGAATGCGAGGTAGCGAAACCATTTGTTAAAATAATTTGTGAGAAGAGTAATAAAGGAATGAATCTCACACTGATATTTACTTGGAAATAGACGGGGAAGCACTGGCTGAATTACTTCTCAGAAATATGCAGGTTTCCACACGATGTTTACCTTCACCGTAAAGCACGTGGTGTGGAATCACTGTACATAAGTTTTTTTTTAGATTAACTCTATGGTACAGGCCCGCTGGGAATCGAACTTGCGTAGCAGGCGACTGCTCAAACCTCAAGGCCACCACGGCTCTTATTATTGATGAAAAATATTTTTTTTTCAGTTGCGGTGAATATCATGGATATTGTTTTCTCATTACGATTAAATTTAAAAATAGATGCTATCAGAAATCTTAAAGTCTATGACAAATCAAGAAACAAATCCAAATATTTTTTTTTCTTATACACCTACCCATCTGGTACACATACTCCGCGGTTTTACCCGCGTAGACCTAGTTTCGTGCTTTATTTTGCGAAACCAACTTATATTCCTAATAAAAGTAACATCTACTACTCCTTGAAACAACAGCTATCTGCCAGTGAAAGTGCCGTTAAAAATCGATCCCGCCGATTCAGAGATTATCCGGAACCCACAAATATACAGAGTTTTTTTTTTATATTAGTAACGTAAATATTTTCACATGCATTTAGTAATTTAGTAAAAGGCAGTTAATCTGATATCACAGTGACTTTTTTATTATATGAAATTAAATAACAATAATAACATCGTTCTAAAATAACAATGAATAAATAAATGTAATACCCAGACCCAAGGAAATAGGAAACATTCGAATACCAGCAAACTGCCTATGTTGGCCCAGTTTCCGAATATTGCATTACCTTCTAAATCCCACAATTTAATAAAAATATTTCCTTCCACCATCAACCCCCCAAATTGTTCCAACCCCTATCATATTGCAGCTTCCCTAATCGTCGCCTCACGGCCTCGCTCCCAATAATACCATAAAGTCCCCGAATGCGAGTGACCTCGATTGACTCGGCTGGACCTTAACCCAATTATTTGGACTCCATAAAAATATCATAGAAAAAAAATAAGGAAAAAATTTTGCACTTAAACATTTGCCAGCATTATGATGTATAAAAAACTTTACTATCTAACAAATTGAACACCGGCAAAATTTGCGTCATAATATTTTATTTTATAAAATCCACAAAATTACGAAGTACTTTCGAAAAAAAAATATTTTTGTGTAAATGCTCACGCTGTCCCAAAAGATTCCCCGAAGGGGTATGCAGTGTTGCAACACCCACTTTTCACCAAAGATGATTAAGTACCAACGTTGCAGATGGTGAGTCCATCGCCGTTTCAAGCTCTATAAGAATCTTCTCAGACATAGGTTTCCTATCAATGATTTCCTTCGTTGCTGCGGACTGCCTCGTCGGTCTAGTGGTTAGTACGTTCGCCTGCCGACCACGAGGTCCTGGGTTTGATTCCCGGGTCGGGTCAAACATTTGGGTTTGGGTTTATGTGTCAAGAAATTCACAATAAAATGCCCGGAGTTTGGAAAGTTGGCGGTGTTTACACTCCCGTGCCTCGGAAAGCACGTTAAGCCGTTGGTCCAACGCCTGATCTCTCTCCGGCCGTGTCGGATTGCCTCCCATCGGACTATGAGAGTGAGGGAATAAAGAGTGCACCTGTGTTTGCGCACTCACTTGTGCACTATAATATCTCCTGCGCACATGGCTGATCCTCGTTAAGATTAGCCGCCGTAACCGAAATTCGGTAGAAGTGTTTCGGCTCGAGCACCTCCATACTCGATCATCTTACATTCATACAATCGTACGTCATTCATTCACCTTGTTTTCACTCCCTCGTTCATTCAAAAACTTGCTACTTCATCTAAACTGCCATAAGTTGTTAAAACTTTTGCTATGACATATTCACAAAAATTATGAGTTTTATTACAAAATTAGGCTCCATTGTGTCAAGCGATGAAAAGGAGATCATTATTATTATTATTATCGATGATTTCCTTCACCATAAACTCGTGGTGTGAAATCACTGCACTTAAGCTTTTAGAAAAACTTATTAGGAACAGACCATTGGGGTCTGAACTCGTCGCTTGCGTAGTAGGCGAATACTCAAAGTCTACAGTCACCAAGGCTTATCCTTTTTTATTCCAACAGACAACAAAACACCAGTGTGTTTTCGTCGAGTTTGAAAGCTCCATAGCTGAAGAATTCAGAGCTGGCAGCCTTTATAACTTCCGATCGCATCTGGCAAGGTTCTTTTGTTACATTAAGAGCGTGTATAAAAGGCTTCTTATTTCCTCTGAAACCTTCTGAATCAACTGTTGCTTTGAGACTGCGCCGTCAAAGAATGAACCTTATAAGGTCACTGTAAAATATGTTTTTGTTATTCTCCCTTCATTTATTCGTTATATAAATTCTATACTAAAATATATAAAGTTTTTTTACGAAAACATCTTATTTGTACCTGTTTGATTCTCATTAATATCAAATGTCCTTCACTACCCTCTTTTCCTCATAAATAGCCCTTCAAAATGCAGAATCATGAAAGTAATTTCACTAGGTAATATCAAAATCAATTTCACCACTCAACAATAATAAATGGTGCGAGTGCCGACGTGTGGCAGTAAGGAAGCTTATAAAATTGAAATAATACACGTACAGTATAAGAATGCCATTTTGTCGGTAATGTGCTGTTTGTGCCTTTAGTTATAATATCCTGAAAAAATATTTGGTAATTTGTATATTTTATTCAAAGTCAAAGTCAAAAAGTCAAAGTCAAAAATATCTTTATCCGATTAGACTTTTTACAAAGCACCTTCAAATCATCAGAATGACATAATTATGCATACTACCGCGAGGTTTTGAAGGTTGCTTTTACTGAGAAGAACCTGGCAAGAACTCAGTAATTACTCTGTTCAAAAAAGTATTCTACAATTTTAAGAGTACAAAAATAAAACATAAGCTCACGGACACAGTTCCAATGCACAATACATATGCTCACACCTGTATCCCCAAAGGGGTAAGCAGATGTGTTGTTATAACAACACCCACTTTTCACCGAAGTTGATTCAGTGCCAACGTGACAGATTGTGAGTCTATCGTCGGCTCCGGCACTATACATACGTCTTTGAATTTCTACTCAGACATATGCATTCCTCACGATCTTTTCCTTCATCGTAGAGCACATAGTGTGAAATCACCGCACATAAGTTTTATAACTCATTGATACAGGCCCAGTTGGGAATCGAACTTGCGTCGCTTGCGTAGCAGGCGCCTGCTCAAACCCCACGGCCACCACAGGTCGTCTCTTCTTCTTTTTTTGACGTGGCAAACACAATTAGTTTAATCTACAAAAACATTTTATACCATTACTATATCCTAGTGCTATATACAAATTGAAAGGTACTATTACTTTGTAAATTTTGTCACGTCACGTGGGAGATAGAAGCTGGATTACTTCTACGAATCTGTTTTATCCACTATTTATTAAAAGAGGGTACAGCGGGATGGGCTGTTTGATATCCGGAGCTGTCTGTCTAGGGACATGAATAAATAAATCTATACTAATATTATTAAGAGGAAAGGTTTGTAAGTATGTTTGTAACGAATTAGCTCAAAAAGTACGGGACCAATTTTAAAAATTCTTTCACCATTTGAATACTTCATTATCATTGATGAATATAGGCTATATTTTATCCCCGTACTCCCACGGGAACGGGAACTACACGGTTGAAACCGCGTTACGTCCGCTAGTATTCTATACTTTGCCCTTACAAAGATCGCAACCAAATAGTTCTACTAATAGTGAGTAATGTTGTATTCCTGCGGTGAGTAATCGCTAGTGTTTGCTTCATGGAGGGAGGAGTGAGGCCCTGGGACCGTACCACGACCTCTTATTACCATGATAGTTTTACTCTTATTATGAGACAGATGTATATGACGTGTATACATTTGTCACTGTCACACAGCTGAACTATCATTGGAATAAGAGTTCATGGTCAGGCCCCTGTGCTAGCTATAATACTTTTGTCTCAAAAAGTTTGGCAACACGTGACTAACGCCCTTGGTAATGGTCGCGTTAATAAGCTGCAGTAAACGCATACCTACTCACGCCCGTATCCCACGGTGGTAGGCAGACTATACATGACTATACAGACTATACTACGAACCTTACGTACTTCTTTCGCTTCGCCAACATTGATGTATCTCTTCGTACACTGCCTTCGATTATGAGTGTTTCGAATTTAACCATTATGGAGATGATGGTTAATTTGGTCATTATAGCTCTTCTTTCGATGGCCTTGCCACCTTTGTTGTTAAAAAAAAAATGCTCACGCCATCCTAGAAGGGTCCCCAGAAAAGGTAACCAGAGGTGTTGTAACAACAACACCCACATAACACCGGATATGATTAAGTGCTAGCGTGACAGATGGTGATTGTATCGCCGTCTCAGGCACTATACATACGTCATTGAATTACTTCTCAGAGATATGTAGGTTTCCTCACGATGTTTTTGAGAAAAACCAATTGGTACAGACCCCGTTGGGATTCAAGCTTGCGTCGCTTGCGTGGCAGGCGACTGTTTAAACTCAATGGCATAAACATAAATATATTTACCAAACCGTAATTTACTTCTGATTAAGGTATATTCAGTCGTTTACGAAGATAAAGCCAACGAAGACATGAAGCCTTTATAATACGCTTATTAGTCACTCGTTCTGCAAAGTGGAAGTTCAAAGAAATCCAATTTATCATCGCAAGTGGCATAACAAGAGAGTTATTTACGAGGACCTTGCTAATAGTATGAGGTCCAAACCTGTCCAGTACAATTTACTGTGCACGGTGCACTAGCTATCTGCAATGCTTTATAAATCTTGTTTGTGTTGGTGTTAAATTGTGGTTGTGTTGTATTCTATCCTCGTTAATGTTTGTGTAATGATAGTGAAAACACCCACAACGAAGTAATTATACAACTTTGGGCATTGTTTGCATGTGTTGGAAAATTTATCTTTCGGAATAACTTAGCGTTTTTTTTTACATATATTCTTACAGCTGCATTTCTCGAACTTATGCAACGCTTTACTAATATTTCAACACTTGTGGACATCTTCAAATAAGCAAGCCATCATTAAAAAATGTTAGTACCTATATTGTATCATGCAACAAGTTCGAATCGCAGCGGGGTATACCAGTGAGTTTAAAAGTTATGTGCAGTGATTTCACACCACGTGCTTTACGGTAAAGGAAAACATCGTGAGGCAGCCTGCATATGTCTGAGAAGTAATTCAATGACGTATGTATAGTGTGAGACGGCGATAGACTCGCCAGTGATGACTCGTGAGTGTTGATATTACAACACCTCTGCTTACCCCTTCCGGGAATACAGGCGTTATCATAGTATGTATGATGTATGTATGTATACTAGCTGTGCTCAGCAAACGTTTTATAGGCATTTTTCTTTGGACGATCACCCTTTACCATTTCAACATTATAAATTTAGCAGACGATTGTCGGTTTAAGACACATTTATCAATTAGAGGCATGAAAACAGATGTTGGCCGATTCTCAGACCTACCCGATATGCACACAGAATTTCATGTTCAATTCGTCCAGCCGATTCGAAGGTAACACCGCGAGACGATATTGTTATATATTTGATTACCTTAAGTATGGAATTAAAACGACATAGCCTATTTATTTCTTCTCTTTTCTTCTCCCCAATCTCTTAAGTCTCCCAATCCCTTAAAAGCCTCCCAATCCCTGAAAACTCTCCTAATCCTTTAAAAGTCTCCCAATCCCTTAAAACTCTTCCAATCCTTTAAAAGTCTCCCAATCCTTTAAAAGTCTCCCAATCCTTTAAAAGTCTCCCAATCAATTAAAAGTCTCCCAAACCCTGAAAACTCTCTCTCAATCCTTTAAAAGTCTCCCGATGCCCGAAAAGTCTCCCAATCTCTTAAACTTCTCCCAATCCCTTTGAAAGTCTCCCAATCCTTTAAAAGTCTCCAAATCCCTTAAAAGTCTACTTAGATAAACTGCGACATGTTTACTAAACACTTAGTATAGATAAATAATTTGTTTCCATACATAATGTGTACTTAATATAATATGTTTCCCGTAGCATGAAATCTGGGCCGTATACCGAACAAAGGATCCATTAACGTCTCGCAGACACAGCGGTATTTCGACCATAATACCAACCCTGTTATACTAGAGTTGTGTGTTCACACCTTAGATGATAGATAAACTGCTTGAACCATCTTCCTTTAATAGTCTGAGGGTCAAAATCCTTAAAGTATTAAACTTCTAAATTGAAGAGATAATTTGTAAAGCATCAAAATTATTAAGGCTTTACCAATTTCATAGTCTTTGGAAAATAATTTAAGTCTGTTTGTAATTCCAAAATTACAGCTTTTCATTTAATACTGAAATTAAGAAACCGATTTTTAAAAAGATCTCTGTATGTTCTGGCTAATCTCCGACACGGCTGGACGATTTTAACGGAACTTTCACTGACAGATAGCTAATGTTACAAAGAGGTAACTTAGGCTACTGTTTAAAAAAAACAGTCAAGTGAAACCGCAGAGAACAGCTAGTGAATTATAAAGCTGAAAAGTTTTTGTTTGTTTGGTTGAACGCGTTCATCTCAGAAACTAATGGCCTCAGTTGAAAAAATATCTTTGTGTTAGATAGTTCATTTATCGAGGAAGACTTTATAAAATGAATTGTTAATCCTACGTGAGTAAAACTGCGAAGCATAATCAGATATATTATATGGTATGGCTACCATATGAAGGGTTGGGGCTATTTTCGACGAATAAGGACCGTAAAGTAGGTACGATATACACATCTAATCGTGCGATAAAGGCAAAATGTCGACGGCGACATAACGCGAATATTCTGGAATAATATTAGATAGAACTCAAATAGAGCGAGAAGTGTTGTCTTAAGGTCACGGTGGGAGCGGGTGCTTACCATGTTAAGATATAATATAAATATTATGGAAGAAGACCCGTGGGAGCTGAGTTTTTATAAAAACTTATGTTCAATGTACCATGAAGGATGCTTTACGATGAAGGAAAATATTGTGAGGTAAACTTATGTATGGTGGCTGAGAAGTCACTCTGACATCTACTATTCTTAGTATTATAACAGATTCTGTACCCCAATCACCGGTTTGCAACGGATTTAGTATTCTACAATCTAATAATTGTATGAAAAATTAGCGGCGTCGTGAAGAACTAATCATTTTTCATACTAGTATTGTTAGTAACGCTAGCGAGTATGAATTACTAAAATGATGTAAAACTCATAATAAGGGTACTGCTCTTTTAGGGAAACTGAGGATAATTTTAGTGTACTTATGTTTAGTACAAAATTTTATTTATATCCACATACAATCACATATCTGCTCACACCTGCAGTCCCCAAAGGTATGGGCAGGGGTGTACCTACTTGTAGAACACCCACTTATATTCCACCAGGTATGTTAAGTCTCATATGAAGAGGGGCGAGTAGCCATTAGCCGGGCGCTTATCCAGACTACTGAGAATTTACAGATGGAATAACTCAATAGCACTTTACCCGACCCGGTAAAATGATGAGGCAGTCAGTTTTTGTTATCATCATCACAATTATAATATATGCTCACTCTCACCATTCCCGAAGGGGTAAGCAGAGGTGTTGTAATAACAACACCAATATTCCATCGAATATGATTATGTGCCAACGTGACAGAGGGTGAGGCCATCGCAGTGACAGAGAGAGAGTCCAGTGCATCTTTAATTATCATTGATTTAATAGGTAATGTTCTTATAAACTTTGTATAAACTGCCAAAGGTTATGAACCAACCATTAAAAAACGTTTAACTTCAATAGATTTCAATCTACCGAATAGTACTACGTAAAATTGTAAGCAGTATGTTGCAGTTCACACTCTTTCATCAGACACTCTCGCGAGATAGATTATAATCTAACGGTATTTACAATTTTATGACATCAGGTAAAATATATATGATGTATATATAAATAAACTGATATATCCGCCGTCAGTGGCGCCCCAACTCATAAGCATCTTTATAGTTTGTTTACTGTTTATCGCAGTCGTATCACTTTTATGGCAATACAAGCTAGAACTTTCCAAGTTAACTGTCACCATTACTTGCTCCTAGCACTTACTTAACTAATAAGTGGATAAATAAGTTGTCCGCACTTCCTTATGATAACAATTTGAATATTAACAGGTTTAAACACATATTATAAACGACTATGTCCTCAATGACGGATCAACGGACAACCTAAATCACTGTTACATAGAGACCTAAAACTTTGAGGGTGTGTCATAGGCATCCAATAAGAAATTCTACCCCGAAAGGAAGTACAAAGGGGGACAAAGTATACTTAAAAATTTGTATAAATCCACACTGGTAGTGGTGGTAAAAGTAGTGGTGTGAAATGACTGCAACTAAGTTTCTTTAAATACCCACTGGGATTTGAACTTACGTCGTTAACGTAGCAGGCGGCTACTCAAACCCCACGACCCCACGGTTCTTTAGAAATCAATATAACTGCAATACCTTGAAACTATCCGGGCGCTGTCATAAATATCTGTAAAGCGACGGTTCGTACCAATGGAATGTAATAAAGCGAGTAATAGACGAGATTGCAGCCCAGCCTCAGCTCAGCAGGTATCTGTACATTATATGCTAAATATTTTACTTCATTCATGACAACGAACCATTTTGCCCATTGCAAACTTCAAAGTAACATACACACATATTCTCACGCCTGTATTCCCCGAAGGGGTAGGCAGAGGTGTTGTAATAACAACACCCACTTTTCACCAAAGATTATTAAACGCCAACGTGACAGATGGCGAGTCTATCGCCATCTCAGGCACTATAAATGTCTTTGACTTACTTCTCAGACATATGCAAGTTTCCTCACGATGTTTTCTTTCACTGTAAAGCTCGTGGTGTGAAATCACTGCACAAAAAGGATTCAGTAAACACACACAAAGGCGTATGACATTATTGTGATTGTTTTTAATATGTAAACCCCTAAACCTATTGCCTGGGGTGACAGGCACACAATATTAAATATTCTATGAATAACATTACCCTGGATTTGGCAGGACTTCAATTATTAATCGCGGTTATATTCATTAAATTTCAGTTAAATGTCAATCCGAGCTTCCGATCAACTCTGTTTATACGTGGTTGATGCGATACTACCCGCTGCCGCATTTTCGCGTGATTGAAGATGAAGCTGAGGTAGCCTAGGGGTTTAAGCAGTCGCCTACCAAGCAAGCGACGCAAGTTCGAATCCCAGCGGGGCCTGTTCCAATGAGATTTTCTAAAAGCTAAATAAAAATATTAATGTTTATTGAGACATTCATAATTTATTTATGAATGTCTCAATAAACTCCTTAAAAAGTCTTTACTCGCTTGCGTGCCTTTTGCGCGCGTTATTCTGTAAGGATTCTCAGTGTCACACTCCACTGTGTTGAGTGTCGGTTTAAGAGATACAGAATTGAACTTTATCCTCTATGTATATCGTATATCAGTTTCTTATGATTGAAATCGACGTTCGACGTTGAGTTGCTGAGAAACCTTATAGTATATCGCGACAGTTCATTTTGAAACACGCTTTAGGTAACGAGCAATTAGTAATGTGAGTTCGAGGGAAAACCTTCTGCTGGAATTGATTATAGACTTCATCAGTAATAGCAATTTAAATTCTACTTAAGTATTCGTTATAAGAATATAAATGTGGTATTGAAATAAAAATAAGTTAAAGGTTTGAATGAATCTTCTTTACTCCGTTTTTTTAGTCTTTAACACCTTAAAGTAATAAAATAATCAAAACGTCTTCCGTCGTCCGTCTTTCACGTCGTCCACCGTCATTCTGTCATCGGTCACATTTTATTTTGCCTATCACTATCGCATACCAACTCATTTCAATACCACATAATTATATTAGGTAAGTACTATTTTCAGATAACTGTACCTTTATCGCCAGATTGCCACCGTTTTCGTAAACTATACTCGCTAGCGTCACGTAATGTTCACGTCACCGCTGGGAGTCGCTGCACAATTTCTCATACTAATATTCGGCGAAGACGCTAGCGAGTATAGATTACGAAAACGGCGGCAAGCCCGTGACTGGGGTACAGTTATACTGTATTAGAATCCTGTATTTGGCTGATATTTATATAGCAAGTAACTACATTAAGTTTGCTATTTAACGTCACAATACCTTAAAATTGTATCAATGTTGTAATAGCATGCCTGCAAATATATAATTGCATTGGTTAAGGATACATATTTGCAGCGATTGCGGTTGAAATTCTGGGGCCTTGGAGTGCTTCATCAACTCTTCAGAGAGGTTGTCTGGTTACCTCTCGTGACAAGCGGGCTGGGGCTTTTCTCGCTCAGAGAATCAGCATTGCTATACAACGTGGCAATGCTGCCAGACTTTTTGGCACGATCCCGAGAGACACCAATTTGGGTCAAATTTATTATTTGTTTATATCAATATTTTGAGATTTATGTTCCGAGAAGGGCCTGAAAAGAAAACAAACCTTAGAATACTTATTACAGAGCGTGAAATCACTGCGCATTATGTGTTTATAGAAAAAAACATTTGTACAGGCTGATCGGATTTGAAATTGCGTCCCTTGCGCAGTTCAACTGTTCAAACCTCAAGGTCACCATGTGCTTAAGTGTAAATAATGCTACCTGTTTAACGATCAACGTATCAAAGCCTTTAAAACTCAGCGATAAAAGAACCGTAATTCTGAACAAAGGCTATATAACTCCCCATTATAAAATAAACAAACGCTGGCCGAGTTTACTTTCAAGTTCTGTTTAAATAAATACATAAAGGGTTTGAACGAGAAAAATTGTTAAAATATTCGCAGATTTCATCTTTATTCTGGGCAAGTCACACACAGAAGTCAAACCCTGATTTATGGATTTATCAGAACGTAACGCTAGTAATGTTTTGAAACTTCTCCTCCATGGAGCACTGTCGACGTTACTCGCCACAGTAACATAACGCTACTATAAGGTAGCATTATTGTGCTTTGACTGGCATATTCCATATGCCATGCTCATAAATATTTGTTTTATCTTAATTACGATTGAGCATTGGAATTGTGTCCATGTATTATTATTATTATTATGTACAAAGATATTCTTTGGTCTCGACCGAGGTCGGTATTGGAGAACCAGGTACGGGCTTTTGCCAAGTAGACTGGTTCAAGTGTGTCAGTGTGATGAGAGTGAGGTAAAACTGTGTGGCTTGTGTCCCGAATGCGTGTGGTTGTGTGTCTGCTTGTGTGTAGTTGTTGTGTCTGGGGCGTTCAGTAGCATGAGTGAGGTTGGGTTTAGGAAACGGCGGACTATAGAGCATGTGTCTATGACTATTAATTTTTGCATGGGGATGTATGTTTTTTCATGTAAGTCTAATATTTTTAAGGATGTATTAAGGGTTTTCGGTATAACTCCCGTGGAGCAAATAATAATAGGGATGATTTTAACTGTTTCCTGATGCCACATCTGTTTAATTTCATCTGCTAATGGTATGTATTTTTGTATTTTTTCTGTATGTTTCTGTTTTAGGTTATGTGTATTAGGTACGGCAATGTCTATGAGATAAGTAGTCTTTGTAGATTTTATAGTTAGTGTGATATCAGGTCTGTTGCTGAGGATAGTGTGGTCGGTAATAATATCTCGGTTCCAGTATTATTATTATTATTATTAAAACTTCATATACACAAAGTATATAGGCGGACTTAATGCCATGGGCATTGTCTCCCAGTCTACCTTAGAGTGGTGCAGAGAGAAAAGTAGTTGCATTGTATAGAAACAAGAAACGAAAAAAAAAACATTACATAAAAACTAAATATACATCTCATAAATCTCATACTATACATAGGATATATATTAAATAACTTATATTATATAAATAATTATTCATGAGATATATAGATAATAGAGGTACTAAAAAATTTGTAACAATTTCGGAATTTCTTGTCAGTAGCATTTATAATTCTCTGTCCTTCTGACGTTGCTGTTTGATCTGTCACGTTGGCTCTTAAAAATCTTGGGTGAAAAGAGGGTGTTGTTATTACAACACTGCCTACTCTTTCGGAGAACACAGACGTTAGCATTATGTATGTATGTTGGTTTTGATTTACGGACTGTTTATGCCACACGAACTGCGAAACCGAAATTAGTCGATTATATCTTTCTTGATGTCGGTGTGCAAAATTTATCGCCGGGTAAAAATTATCACAGGTGTTGTGATCAGATGCAGCTCCCTATGAGGTCAATTCGTAACCAGATGTTTCTCTACTTAATTAACTATGAATAAGCTGTAGAAATTTATAATCTGATAATTTCACACTGGCGTTGGCAGTGTAATTAACGGTATGTTACATTAACAGCGAGTTCTGCCTGATTTAACATTGAATTGATTGTGGATTATATCTGGAATCTTAGCCTGAGACATTTAATTAATACCATCAAACTGTTATTTAATTAAGATGAGGAATATAATTAAGGGTAAACTACGAACTGTGTGTGGGTCGCGAGAGATATACGCTTACCATCAGATCATCATCACCATAGTGCAAATCATCAGTGACGTGCTGCAAGTAAAGTGACACATCTATTTACTAACACAAATATTATAGAAAGAGCCGTGGTGGCCTCGGGGTTTGAGCAGTCGCCTGCTACGCAAGCGACGCAAGTCCGAATCCCAGCGGGGCCTGTACCTATGAGTTTTTCTAAAAATCTTATGTACAGTGATTTCACACCATGTGCTTTACGGTGAAGGAAAACATCGTGAGGAA
Source organism: Watsonalla binaria (assembly GCA_929442735.1). NCBI lineage: Eukaryota > Metazoa > Arthropoda > Insecta > Lepidoptera > Drepanidae > Watsonalla > Watsonalla binaria. Next base: position 867,347 of record OV838930.1, read on the forward strand.
ACCTGCATATTTCTGAGAAGTAAATCAAAGACGTATGTATTGTGCCTGAGACGGCGATAGACTCACCATCTGTCACCGTTGGCACTTAATCAAATTAGGTGAAAAGTGTGTGTTGTGATAACAACACCTCTGCCTACCCCTTCGGGGAATACAGGCGTGAGCATATGTATGTATGTACAAATATTATATTCGTATGCGTTTAGTTTATAAGGTAATTGTGTTATTATAATCCGTTGACATGTACTCATAGTACAAGCTCAACTTAATTTGAGATTGAACGGCGTTGTTGTATGGCATAAATTATATTTATTCTTATTTGTATTATAGTTAGTAATTAGCTGTGCCTCGCGGTTACACTCGCGTAGAATACATTTCAAGTTTTTTTTAAATAAAAGAATATTTACTCCTTGTAAAATTAGCTATCTGCCAGTGAAAGTCCCGTTAAAATCGGTCCAGTCGTTTGGAGATTAGTTGGACTAAACAGATAGACAGACAGAAAAAAAAGTTGGTTCTTCCATGTTAGTAGGTACCTACCGTGTATACTTTCATATGCATTTAGTGAAAAGCTGTTATTTTGGAATTACAAACAGACACTTCAATTTTATTTATCTGTATAGATTTATGTTTAGAGACAAACTCAATCACACTAAGATTATTTGAAATCAATCAAACAATACCACGATCAAAATGATTGATTAGTTCCAAAGCAAACTGCTAACACTCATACTGATACAATCAGAATTAAACAATATAAGCGGAACTGACGTAATGACAGTAAGAGGTGTCACGTCGTGGACGATCTCGTATACGTTATTCACGTGTTTTTTTTTTTCATTTTCCTCAAATCTATATTATTTTTATAGTAAACTATCTGTGCCCCGCGGTTTCACCCGCATAAATTTCGTTTTATATAATATATCGGTTTAAAATTGACAAAGTTTCATACAAAATTTCATCCCCTATTTTATTCCCTTTGGGGTAGAATTAATCAAAATCCTTTCTTAGCGGATGCCTACGTCATAACATCCATCTGCATGCCAAATGTCAGCCCGATTCGTCCATTGGTTTGGGCGGTGCGTTGATAGATCACATTTATCAATACCAAAATCACCCGAATCAGTCCAGCCATTCTCAAGTTTTAGCGAGACTAACGAACAGCAATTCATTTTTATATATATAGATAATAAGGAGTAAGCTTTATAATCTTTAATATTGACAACCGTCGCCCTCACTAGAATAATCTTTCTTATTTCAAACTATGGGCCTAGTTCCTTACTGCTTATAAATAAAGCGTTTATTTATACTGTGGTACCGGCATGCTATCCGACAGGTCTGACACGCTGCAAATTTCTCTGCAAAAGTAGTTTTCACTGGTTGAGTTCTAAAATGCCATAAGGTTGTGAGGAGAGCAAGTGATCACGCTCATCCCTATCAAACGGACGATCTTCCAGCCAGGCATGTCAAGCTTGGGGAATCGCGGCTCCAACAGTTCTAATTGGAAACTTGTATATGTACTGAAGAGCTGTGGTGGCTTCGGGGTTTGAGCAGTCGCCTGTTACGCAAGCGACGCAGATTCGAATTACAGCGCGACCTGTGCCAACGATTTTTCTAAAAACTTATGTGCAGTGACATACCTTGAGCTTTATGGTGAAGGAAAACATCACGAGGAAACCCGCATATATCTGAGAAGTAATTCAATGACGTATATTTAGGGCCTGAGATGACGATGGACTCAATCTCTGTTACGTTGGCACTTAATCATATTCGGTGAAATGTTGCTACGACACCCCTTCGGAAACCTTTCTGTGATGGCGAGAATATATATATATCTTTATTATATATAAACTCGAAAACTCTTATTGCACGATTTAGGTTCTCGTGTATTTGAACTCAAACTTTGCTATTGTTCGCGAGTGGCGCCATCTATGTGGCGAGTGGAGAAACGCTGTTACAAGATACCTAGTTCGTATGTAGACGTGTGACGAATCTCGACCAATGACGGGAGCCGGTTATCTGTATGTATTTAATTAATGTTGCCACGTAGTCCTGCTAGTAGCAGTAGTCAAAATCAATCATCCTCACTCACACAGCGGGCGCTCAAGAACACATGTTCAATCATTCATGACGCGACCGCAATTGTAGTACAAACGCCAAGACAACTTGACCCGATCTAATTTGATTTGAACTCGGCTCTGGAACGAATAAATTCCCCTGGACTTTAACTGTTTTACCTCTGTAATGATAAAAGCGTTGTCTTTTATATTTATTCTGAACAGAGTTAATGGAATTGAGATCCGTTGTGGCCACTTGTTCGAAAAGTCGTCTGTCAGACGTCAAAACACTCATAATATGAGTTAAACTATCATGGCAATAAAATACGAGTTATAAGCGCTCAGTGAAAATAGTGGGGGTAATTGCACATGTATTTTATTCTCCTCGTACCATACAGACAGACAGAGATAGACTCATAATGACTATTGCGCATTCATCGGTCATAACTCAACGTGTAACAATTATTTTACATATGTCTGAGAAGAGGGGCTCAAAGCCTGATGGATGGGTGACCGCCCGAGTTGTCCCCGTGCCTCGGAGAGCACGTTAGGCCGTCAGTCCAGGTTGCCAATCTAACATCTTTGGTAATCGTTACAGACCAGTCGAAGGCCTAAGGAAGTTTGACAACTGGTTTAATCCAGATTAACGTTTTTCCTCGTAAAAGAGGTTACGAAGGACAAATGGCATGCTTATGCTTCGTATAAAAATCAGGTGATCAGCCACATCGGGTTGAATCAAGTGCCGACTACAACAGTGATGGATGATGATGTCTGAGAAGAATTATTAGATGTTTCCGTTCACCGTAAAGCGTGATGTCACGATCACAGTAATAACAACCGCGTAAGTTTCTTTTATAAATGCTTGCGTTGCTTGCGTGGCTGACTATTCCCAAACCCCACGGCCACCACGGTTTATTGTATATTTACTTTTTTCCTCAATAACGAAGGACGTTACGCTAGTTCCATTATAGTTCCATTAATTATCGAAAATATTTGCGCACATGGGTACTTTGAAATTAAAAAAATCTTTTGGTGTAAGTAATAAGCTCGTCAAATTATTTAATGTATATAAAGTAATATTGCAACTGCCTCGTTGGCCTAGAAGCAAGCGTCTCTGCAGCACAATAATTGTAGGTTCGATCCCGGGTCGGGCAAAACGTTAGTCCGGAGCCTGGACTCTAGCCCGGTTAACGGTAATAGGTTCGGTCCCTATTACATGGTACTTAAACATAACTGGCGAAATATGGGTATACTATAAGTATAGTGACTACTTCTTAGGGGAATACAGGCGTGAGCATATCGCACCCTCAGAACAAGCCCCTAGGCTCAAATCAAAAATATTTTTTTTGGAAATCGTAGGAAATCAAAGATTTGAATTTAAAATAAAAATAAAAAAAAAATTGAATTATTTTTTAAATTTTTTAAAAACTACGTGTAGAAATACATTTTAATGTTTGTCTTGTGATATTAACATGTTTTTTTTCGTTTTTTTCGCAAATTTTTGAGTTGAGCCTGTATTGTTCTGAGTGTGCGAGATGTGCGTTATTTCAATTGTTTATATCACTCGACTGCTTATTTTGCAGTACGTAGAAAAATGTCCACACTTTTCTGCTCACTAGTACGAACCATCCATTATTCTGGTTCATCTAATTCAATTCTATTACACCTAGTACTCCACGCGGTGAGGCTGCTAGCTACTCTTTTTGTTCCTGTAAAACATCTACTTGAGACTGTGGCGTGCTAAAGTGTATTGAACAGTTATGACCTCAATATTACTGCGATATTGTAAGTGAAAGCATAGAAATATCTCAAGGTATTCCAAGACGTATATTGTGATGAATATTTTATACTCGTCGTGAGGAATTTACTAGGCATTTTTTTTCATTGACTGATCAAATATTGACAAAACAAATATATTACATTGTGAACGTGTCTATGGAAAATTCAAACACCAAGGAATGTGTATATTGCTAAACAAGATTCCAGGTTGAAATAGTTTAGTCTAGGATAAAAGAAATAAATAAATATTTTATATAAAAAATTAACATAACAGTTTCTACATGAGATCCTATGCCCTACTTACCTACTTCTTATCTATATTCATACTAATATTATAAACAGGAAAGATTTGTATGTAAGTAAGCTTGTAACGAATTGGCTCAAAAAATACTGAAGCGATTTAAAAAATTCTATCACCATTTGAATGCTACATTATCACTGATTAATATAAGCTATATTTTATCCCCGTGCTCCCACGGGAGCGCGAAGCAGGCGGGTGAAACCGCGTGATGTCCTAATTTATAAAATACAGTTACTAATGATATTCAAATCAAATCAAATCAAATCAAATCAAATCAAAAAGTTTTATTCAATATAAGGGACACTTGGAACACTTATTGAACGTCATTTTTCTTACGTTAACTTAAGTAAATTTACTACCGTTTCCAAAAGTAAGCCTGTCAGGAGAAGAAACGGCGAAACAAACTCCCCGGTTTTTTTTTTTTTTTACATGTGTCCCTTCTATATACATAGGGTTGCTTAAGTACATTTCAATGGAAGAGTGAGCAACTCATTGCCATACTTGGCTATCATCAATATACTCAGTTACACTATAATATGCTTTTTCACAAAGTTTCTGTTTGATGCTTGCCTTAAAACTTAAAAATGGTAGTTCACACATTTTTAATGGTAGTTTATTGAAAAGGCGTATACTTTGCCCCACAAAAGAGTTACTAGTTTTGTGCAGTCTAGTCACAGGGACACGGAGTTTATCCCTCTTGCGTGTATTTATATTGTGCATATCACTATTTTTCTTAAAACTATCTATATTCTTTCTTACATATATCAAATTTTCAAATATGTATTGACATGCCACAGTCATTATCCCTATTTCTTTAAACTTCTCTCTGAGAGAATCTCTAGATTTGAGTTTATAGATTGCACGAACAGCCCGTTTCTGCAGCACAAAGATAGAACTGATGTCTGTAGCATTTCCCCATAAAAGGATGCCATAAGACATAACACTATGGAAATAACTAAAATAGACCAACCGAGCTGTGTTTATATCAGTTAGGTGTCTAATTTTCCTTACTGCGAATGCTGCAGAACTGAGTCTTTTCGACAATCCAGCTATATGGGGCCCCCATTGCAATTTATGATCCAATGTAACTCCAAGGAAAACTGTTGTTTCAACAAGGTCCAACACTTCGTCGTTGATAAGTACATTGGTTTGCACTTGTTTCACATTTGGCATAGTGAACTTGACACATTTAGTTTTTTTACTATTGAGTACTAAGTTATTAGCGCTGAACCAATGTACTACGTCAGAGAGAGCATTATTCACATCGTCAAGGTTAGCTTTTTGCCGGTCTATCTTAAAAATCAGAGAAGTATCATCAGCAAATAATACAATATCGTGTTTATTGCTTACCATGTAAGGTAAATCATTAATATAAGTTAAAAAGAGAAACGGACCAAGAATTGAACCCTGTGGAACACCCATCTCTATTAGACACCCCGGAGATGTTACGCCATGTATATCGACTTTTTGTATTCTATTACTTAGATATGAAGATATAAGTTTTAGAGCCAGGTCTCTTACACCGTAGTGATCTAACTTCCTGATCAACGTTTCATGGTGCACACAATCAAAGGCTTTAGATAGATCACAGAATACACCTAGAGCATCCTGTGAAGCTTCCCAAGCTTCAAGAATTTTTCTAATGAGCTCGACACCTGCATCGGTAGTCGAGCGACCCTTTGTGAAACCGTATTGTTTAGTGTGCATCAAATTATGTTCATTAAAAAAGGCTAAAAGTTGATTAAGTATTAGTTTTTCAAAAATTTTACTGAAAATTGGCAGTATTGATATAGGTCTAAAGTTCGTAGGGTCGTTAATACTACCAGCTTTTAATAAAGGAATTATTTTACTATACTTCATTTGATCAGGAAATTCACCACTTTCAATACAAACATTAAATAATAAAGCTAGATCAGTAGCAACAATATCAATAATACTATTGAGTACTTTAACAGAAAGTCCCCATAAATCAGCTGAATTCTTCATATCTAGCGTTTCAAAAGTTTTGACAATGTCTCTGGGGGTAACAGTTTTAAACTTAAATGCAACGTTACATTTATCCACATGCATTTTTAAAATGGCTTCTGCTGCTGCGGGAGACGAATTTAAGGCTTTGGTTAATGAAACTGGTATATCAGCAAAGAATGTCTCAAAAGTAGTTGCCACATCAATATCAGTCTTAATTATATGATCATTAATTTTTAGAGTTATTGAGTCATTCTTAAGAGAAGTTTTTCCAGTTTCAGAATTAATAATGTCCCAAGTTGTTTTAGTTACATTGGAGGACTTCAAAATTTTATTTCTCACAGCAAGAGACTTGGCGTCTGAACAAACCTTTTTAAATAATTTTGAGTAATTTTTAACATAATTTGTAAATTCCAAATTAAAATTAATAGATTTTTCTTGATAAAGTTCATACAGCCTTCGTCTACTTATGTGAATGCCTGGGGTAGCCCACTCACTAAACGACAAACGTTTTCCCAATAGAACCGTCTTCGGGGTAAATATGCGCTTATGTTCTGCGTGTACAATTTGAAAAAAAGAATTGTACATTGCATTACACGCAAGGTGGTTATTTATTAAAGGAAACTTACTTTGGACATTACCTCGAAAACGGCTCAAGCGATTTGCATTTATGGGAATATAAGTAACTCTTTTCTTGGGAGCTTTCACATTTTTCTTACTGAAAGTTATTAATTGGCCACAGTGGTCAGAGTCTAATTTACTTATGATTTCATTACTAGTGGGCCGAAAGTTTGTGAACACGTTATCAATGCAAGTTGCTGATGAACTTGTTATTCGTGTTGGCTCAGAAAATAAGTAAAATAAATTAGAGGAACTAAAAAGGCATTTTAATCGGTTGCTCATGGATGAATTTTCTAAAATATTGACATTAAAGTCTCCACATATGATTATATTTTTACCTGAAGTACAGACTTTTACCAAAACTTCATCCATGATTTGTTCAAAATGCTCGAAAGCTCCACTAGGGGGTCGGTATACGCACACAACAATGTATTGCTCTAACTCTATACATGATAACTCAATAGTACTCTCCGCAGAAAGGTGCACAACATCCAGACGTTCTTTATATTTCATGCGTTTTTCTAAAATAATCATGGAGCCTCCTCGTATTGCAACCTTCCTGCTGAAGGCACTAGCAACCTGATGGTTACAGAAGTTGAACATGAACTGCTCGTCCCTAAGCCAATGTTCTGTTAAACATAATACATGAATATCATTACAGTCCATGAACAACTCCAATTCTAATTCTTTATTTAACATTCCTTGGATGTTCTGATGAACAAGTTTAATAAAGGAAGTAGCATTATTATTCATAAAATCGCCAGAGATTGTCTCTGTTGTCTTATAACTTAATTTAAAGTATTTGGAACATATTCCAAAGAATCATTACATATAATGTCCTTGTTTGCCTGCTCAATAGAAGCAGTCTTGTTAGCCAATGATTTGGCTGTGTTCAAATTAAATACGTGTATACAATAATGTAGCATGCTTGCTACTTGTCGTTTATATCTAAAGGAAAGATAAAATCTTTCACTTGTCACATTAAAATATGAAATAATTGAATTGTTATTTATGTCAATAAATGTAAAAAAATTATTATAATTGGTTATTGTTTGCATGCAACAATTCAAATTATATCTAATATTATTTTCCCTCTGTGACAATCCTCTGCTGTAGGGAAATGCAAATAATATTATATTTTTCGCACTAAGGCAACTCAGCGAATCCATTAATTTAATTAATTCATTTTTATTCATATTCATTAGATATGTTACGATCATAGTAATTGATGATTGAAATCTAGTGGAATAATGTATAGAATAGTACAAATGTAGGTTAATCACGTGATTGAAAAGGACAAATAGCTATCATTTATAAGCATATCAGTTTTTATTCTTAATTTTTTGTGAGCTCTTGACATTTCGGCCTCCTTATATTATCTGCGCCCTGCGGTTTCACCCGCGTAGATTTGATTTAATTCCCGCGAAACCCTAAATATGTTTTTCATAAAAGTAGCCTTAGTTACTCCTTGTAACACTAGCTATCTGCCAGTGAAAGTCCCGTAAAATCGGTCATGCCGGGTCAGAGATTACCCGGAACAAACAGACAGACAGACAGAGAGAGAATTTTTTTGAAAGTAGTTTTTTTTTATTTCAGTACCGTATCGTATATACTTTCATATGCGTTTAGTTAAAAGCTGTTATTTTAGAATAACAAACAGACACTTCAATTTTATTTATCTGTATAGATTATATCATTCGCTTGCACGCAAAAATAAATGATTTTTAGAAAATCAGGAGGGCTACTATCGTAGGTTTAAACAGGGCGTATTGAAAACTTTTTGTATTTTGACGTTTCATTTTTGTACCGTAATATTAAACGTCAAAGCATTTAAGAAATGCTTAGCTAGTATGAGCTGCTATAACGATCATAGTTTAGTTACCCCCCCAGGTTCACGTGCCCAACCATATTTACGACCATAGAATCAAAACAAATATGTTCATTACCTAACAACCCATCACGGGCCTGACCATGAGCTCTATCTAATATCATCTCCCTAGCCTTATCCCATACATTTTTGGGGTCAGCACATGATTCAACCCGATGTGGCTGATCACCTGATTTTTATACGAATCGACTGCCATCTGACCTTCGCAACCCCTTTAACGAGGAAAATCTGTGATCTTGGTTAAACCAGTTGTTAGATATTTTTTAGGCCTCCGACTGACCTGTAACAATTGCCAAAGATGATAAATTGGCAACCGGGACCGACGGCTTAACGTGCTCTCCGAGGCACGGAGGGAACTCGGGCGGTCACCCATCCAATTATAAGCTCCAATTATAGGGTTAGGGTTGCTTGACTTCGCTGATCGAATGATATGCGCAATAGCAACTGTGCCACGAGCTCCTTACGTCTGTCTCACAATAAGAGTAAAACTATCATGGCAATAAGAGCTCATGGTAAGGCCCCAGGTTACCTTTGGTTTCGACTGTAAATTAAATTTTTACAAGAGGCCACCAGGCTGACATCAATTGAACGAGTTTATCACACCTGTCGTTCCAGCACTTTTATTTATCTTCCTTCATGACGGCTCGGCGATAATCTATTTTATACCTTCGACCTTTCACAATAGAACGACAATTTATATAGCAAGTTACTTTTTATAGTTCCACGGAATTTATTTGAGAATATATAACGTGAATACAATATTTTGTATTTTATCAAGTTGGGTTACCAACAGGCTCTAGATTTGAAGGAGAAGTAGTTCTAAAAAGGCCACTTTAGGAGAATTATAATGTGATCCATCGTCGAAATGACAAAATGGTCACGTAGGTGCAATTCATATTATGATTCACGAAAGTATCTAATTTTTCCTTTCGTTCCCATCGCGAACAGCGTGTAATATCAAAATTCAAATTAAAAATTATATTTTTAGTCAGACACTAATTTAAATTCTGTGTTATTCTTCTGTATACATTGTTGTGGTCGGCACTTGATTCAACCAGATGTGGCTGATCACCTGATTTTTATACAAAGCGACTGCCATCTGACCTTCGCAAACCCTTTAACTAGGAAAATCTGTGATCTGGGTTAAACCAGTTGTCAGACTATTTTAGGCCTCCGACTGACCTGTAACGATTGCCAAAGATGATAAATTCGCAACCGGGACCGACGGTTTAATGTGCTCTCCGAGGCACGGAGGGAACTCGGGCGATCACCCATCCAATAACTGGCTAGGGTTAGGGTTGCTTAACTTCGCAATATGCGCAATAGCAACTGTGCCACGAGCTCCTCTATTACTTGAAATTAAGCCAAGGCTTATTAGGCAACCCTTGAATGTTATTGTATTCCTCAAACCAGTAGTTCAGTTTACCTATTTGTGCGTCGTAATTGGCAACTCGAGTTCACAAGACAATTAACGGGCGCTGGCAACCGCGTTTACAATTTATACGTAAATTTATTATAATTAATTGTTTGTGTTCAACAACCTTGTTATACAGTCACTGGAAATGGGGTGACTGACATAATACCAAGGAGGAATTGTATTGTACTCTCAAGAATGATGTATTAGCTTACTTCGACATTTTGTTTCAAAGCCGTTTCTAAGGGAGCCGAGGTGGTCTAGTGGTTAGAGCAGTCGCAGAATCACAAAAAAATATATGCAGTGATTTCCTACTACTTACTTTGCGATGAAGGAAAATATCGTGAGGAAACCTGCATATATCTGAGAAGTAATTCAAAGACGTATATATTGTTCCTGAGACGGCGATGGACTCACCCTCTGTCACGTTGGCACTTGATCATATTCGGTGAAATACGGGTGTTGTTATTACAACACCTCGGGGAGTACTGGAAGGAGTACGGGAAGAGCTTATTTAAATAACTATTATTAGTTTTGGCTACACATCAACACAATTACTACTACATCCGTGTGTCCCTGAACAGGCGCCACGGCGACTCGCGCCCTTGCCACTAGTACGTTCTATATAAAAAGGGACCCATAGTGTTACCCTTCTGATATCACGTAAGAATAGATGGTTGTGTGCAAAATAAGGATGTTTTTAAGGGTTACTTAACTTTCATCACATATGAGTAACATTTTCAAAATATCTTTATTTTATCTTTATTTGTCTTTATTAGAGCAGTCGCCTGCTACGCAAGCGACGCAAGTTCGAGTCCCAGCGGGGCCTGTACCAATGAGTTTTTCTAAAAAACTTATGTACAGTGATTTCACATCACGTGCTTTACGGTGAAGGAAAACATCGTGAGGAAAACTGCATATTTCTGAGAAGTCATTCAAAGACGTATGTATAGTGCCTGAGACGGCGATAGACTCACCATCTGTCACGTTGGCACTTAATCAAATTCGGTGAAAAGTCGGTGTTGTGATAACAACACCTCTGCCTACCCCTTCGGGGAATACAGGCGTGAGCATATGTATGTATCTTTATTTGATTAGACTTCTTACAAAGTACTTTCAAATCGTCAGAAGGACACAAAAATATACATGATTATAAATGTTACCACAGGGTTTAGAAGGTTACTTTTGTTGAGATGAACCCGGCAAGAAACTCAAAAATTACTGTTTTAAAAATATTTTATAATTTTTAATGGTTACAGTATATCTCATGAATATAAGCCCATGGACACAGTTTCAATGCTCAACTGTCAAAAATAATAACTAAAATATTACAGACATTTCTGAGCATGACAAATTCTAGGCCAAGATCAAATTAAGTTTAATTAATTATAGCGAAGTACATTAACAGTTGAGGGGAGGATTATTTTTCTGTAGAATTTCAACAGCTTTATAAATATCTTTATCTATACAGATAAATACGTAACTATTTGTTTGCAATTCCAGCTATTAAAGCTGTTAATTTTGCAAAAAAATTCTCCGTTTTTCTGTTTGTTTGTTCCAGCTAATCCCTAAAACTTTTCTGGCAGATATCCGATGTTACAAGGAGTAACTTAGGCTTTATTTTAAAAATAGGCTTCCGTGCCATCAAGCCACCAATGAACTCAAGTCAACGCGGGTGAAATGGGAGCACAACTTGTTACTTATAAATATAAAATTGTGTCTATATTTCTGTTCTTGCAAATGTGAGTTTAGATACAAAGAGGATGCAATAGTCGCCTGATTATGCAGTTTTTGTTCCCAATTATACGATCTAGCACAAAGAGAGTACTTACTAGAATTCCTCATTCCATTTTTACGTTCTCAAAGGTAGTCTAGAATGCCTGAAACACGACAAGAGAGCTGGTAATAATTATTTTGTACAATACCTGTGTTTGTCCACCCATTTACAGCTAAACATTGTGGACAAAGGCTTCATAAATACCAAAGCAGGTTGGACACGCCGGTTGGAATACGATGCAGCTAATTCAGTACAGTTCCCTCATATTACATGAATGTTTAATGGGGTTGTATGAACGAGGATTTGCACCTCAACCAGAGGATTTTAATCAGTATTTTAACCAGCCTTACTTTGCGCACGTTTCATTTTATTGTGCTCACATTTTTTCCTTCACTCATTCTTTTTTTTTTTTGCTACTACAACATGTTCATAGACTACAGTACCTAACATTATAAATCGGGTGTTACCAACTTTACAATAAACGGTATGCCAATATACTGAGTAATCAATAGTGCTTACTTACCGCAAGAAAGAAACTACTCTATTGTAATATTATTTTTCTGAGATCTTCTGTAATACTTAGCTACATGACGTCAATCTCATTCCAATATGGCGGATTATCCAAGATGGTGGACTAGTTATTTTGTCTGCACTTGAAAGGGCATGCTGAACACGAAAACGAATATTAAAAAAATATTTATGTAAAGTTTTTGTACCATTATTTTTTGAATTCTTAAGATCTGCAATGTTGCGGTTGTTTATTTCTATGAAATATTTATTTTTGTTTTGAGCGTTATCGCGCACTAAATCAATTTTTTCTTCTCAAAATGGCGAAAGCAACCGGCGGAACTTCTATCTCATCATACAACATTTTTATTGTATTGGTTTAAGGGCCAGTGTTAGTCTGGAAGAAGGTTTTAACCTGACAGAGGAATTTATTTTTTATTTGCTTTCTCCTGTACTTGCTCTCTCTTGTGTGTGTCACTGTGACTGTTCGTTCGTATAAACCTTTACAATAAAATCCTATATTCATCCGACAAATCACGACTTCGTTTACTTTAAATCCCAACAGGGACACAGAAAATCCCAGCTATTCCTCAACCATAGAAGGACACATTAAAAAATAAAGAAACAAATAATTATTATTTTATAGCAGAAGGAAAATGTCCAAGTACCTTCGAATGATAACAAAGAACTTCTCAATTGACCCTTAGGTCTAAAGGTCAACAATACTCAAATGCAAGATTGAAAGAGAGCCCTTTAATTAAATATGACGATATTTTGCTCTGAGACAAATTTGTATGCTTCACTGGCTTACTCTACCTAATCTCTTTATTCACGTCCTTTTGTATCCAATTACGTATCGCAAAAGTTAGTTTCCATCTTGTAAAGGTTCATTACGCTAAGCTCTATAGACCTTAAACAAATAGGAATGAAGCAATAAACGCCTTCTTTGACAACTAACCAAAAATGATTTGCAGAATCCAATTTATGAATGAAAGCTTTCGAAAAATGGTTCAATGCCCTTAATCTACCATTCCTTGGTATCAAAGCGATTTAATAAAACGCAATTTTGTTCCAGGCAGATGGACGCGCGGATCGAACAACATGCGGATACGGCAAGCCCGAGGTGTCCCCCAATCCAATCAACTGACGGCGAGTGCGACCAGAATATATTTGAATAATGAATAGACACCACACGCACACCGTCTTAGTAGAGATCCCCGAAAATATGTGCACGAGTCAGTGCCAGAACGCAACGAAGTCCAACGCGTTCCCTCTCCGACCGCCTGATAACGGCTCGTCGATGCAACTCGACCAACGGACCTTCAACGAAACGGATATTTTAAATTTCAAATCTATTCTAGAACTAAACGACTCGTTCAGTGACTTTGGAAATGGAACCTTTTCGAATTGTACTTTTGGAAATGGAACGTGTAGTGATGTGCAATATAATTTTTGGGCGTTATCGCTATTAGTGTTTCCGTTGTTGACGTTATTCGGTAACGTATTGGTGATAATTAGTGTTGCGCGGGAGAGGAGCTTGCAGACTGCGACTAATTACTTCATAGTGAGCCTGGCTGTCGCCGACTTGCTGGTGGCTGTAGTGGTCATGCCCTTCGGAGTTTATTATTTGGTGAGTTAATTCAACCTTTTATTAGTATAAATCTGTTTTTGTAGTATGTTTGGAATTTCCCTTTTAATTTAAGTGGCAAGCCTTGAAGGCATTGGGTAAAATACATAAAAAAAATATAATACAAATACAATTTTATTGCTTCCTTTATGAATAAAAATAAAACCCCTTGGAGTCGTTTTCACCGTTTGTTCTCCTGACAGACTTACATTTGTAAACGTTAGTATATTAACATAAGTTATCGTAAGATAAATGACGGTCAATGAGTGCTCCAAGTGTCCTTTATGGTGAATAAAACTTTATTGAATTTTAATTTGTATACTTATGTGAATACTCTGGTTTCTACTGAATAGATGAAATAAAACTAAAGCTAAAATATGCAAACGTTTTAAAAGATTTGTTTCCAGTGGTTGTTTACCAAAAATAAAAAAGGCAACAGTGTATTTTTTCTTACGAATATAAGTATTCCAAACCGGTGGAAAATTCATCATACATTTACAAACCTTTGTCCATCTCACGTTTCCCGTTACATCACAGATTAAATTAAGTTAAGATTTAAATTTTTTGCATTAAAAAAAACTAACGGTAATTTATACAATATTTAAATTTGAAGGAACCCATCCCTAATTAATTAATAGATACTAAAGTTTGCGGTAATATTTCAATACTTGTGCAAGAAAAATGAACTGTGAATAATTTGCCCAACTTTTACATTCTGCTCGACTGCCTCGTTGGTATAGTGGTCGCAAGCGCTACTGTGGAACACGGGGTCATTGGTTCGATCCCCGGGTCGTGCAAAGTGTTATTGGAAACCTGTAATATGTCTACTAAACTTCTCAACAAAAGCTACCTTCCGAACCCGGTGGTAACATTTATAATTATGTATAATGTATTTTGTGTCCTTCTGACGATTTGAAAGTACTTTGTAAGAAGTCTTATCAAATAAAGATATTTTTGATTTGATTTTGACTATGAATCCTAAAAGCGTGAAATGTGATGGGACTTTGTTAGTTTGGTTGAACGCGCTTATCTCAGGAACTTACTGGTTTGAATTGAAAAAATATTTTGGTGTTAGATAGATTAGATAGGGCCTTTACAACATTACTCCGTGATTAACAGACTGATGAATCTGGATCGAAATATACACGGAAAATGTTACACAAACTGGGATATTTACGCAATCTATAATAAAATATATTTTTTTTATGTTTATTATCCTACGCGAGTAAAATCGCGAGGAACAGCTTGTTTATCATATATATGCTCACCATCCCAGAAGGGTACCCTAAGGGGTGAGCAGAGGTGTTATAGCAACACCACCCACATTTCATCGAATATGATTAAGTGCCAACGTGACAGAGGGTGAGTCCATCGCCGTCTCAGGCACTATACATGCGTCTTTGAGTTACTTCTCAGACATATGCATGTTTCCTCCAATATTTAAGAAAAAGACATTGGTACAGGCCCCGTTGGGATTCGAACTTACGTCGCTTGCGTAGCAGGCTACTGCTCTAACCCCGAGGCCACTCTCTTTTACACACTCTCATAGCTAGTTTATTATAAATGTGAAATTAGTTAAACGAGGGTAGTTTGGAAACGAAGGAATACGCGAGATTCATTTGACGTGACATTTGACATTGACATTAACTAAGGGTATGTTATTTCAAGAAATTTATGACACTTCGCCTTACGTAAGGAATTCCAGGATCTGCGTTCATTAACGAATCCTTAACAATGCCAGTGTTCCGGGAGACAGTGACATGTAATCATTAATTTGTCGTGCCGTGGGCCTAATCCGACATCAATGGCTCTGTCTAGACTCATCTACGTCCCACACTTCGCGGCCATAGACAATATGTTTTGTTTCATAGATGAGTATTGAAAGCCTTCTTTTTATATGTCTAGCTTCAGCCGCTTGGACCCTTTTTTTGGCGAGGGGAAACCTTCAAAAGGCCCCACCGCCTTGAGAGAGGCAGGTCGGGGGGACTCCGGGTAATGTGATAGATCGCACTGATGTCCCACAGTTTGCCGGGGCACATCCCCGGGGCCGATGTATCGCCGCCCCTAGATACCTCGCTGTGCAAGTGCTGTGGCAGCGCGATGTGGCTCGCGCTTCAACCTTCCCGGGCCCGAGGCTCGGTGGCCAAAACTCCCTGACCACCGCCAGCAAGCCCTTTTAGTCGCCTCTTTCGAAAGACACCCTCTATTACTATTTTATAGTTCTACTAACTGACCCGACAGACTTTGTCCTGTCTTGCAAAAAAATGCATTCCGTCAAATCTATGTTTAGGTTAAAAGTTAGCAATGTCCAAAGTACTAGTTCAGAAATAATTTTATATGGTGTTAAGTATTCTTTAATCTTCTAATTTTCTTTGTTTCTTTCATAGGAACCTTCACCTCCAATCGCTCAATGAAATCGCTCCAGCGGTTCCCGCATGATAGCGTGACCAAGGGAAATACGGATAAATTTTTATATATGTTGATTTTTTTACTCTGTCTCACAGCTCTGGTTGGTCTAGTGATCTCAATTGCTACTGCCGGTAAGTTCTTGGCTCGATCCTCGGGTGGGCTATGTTTCCCAGTAACAACCAGAACTCTTGTTCTTAGCCCGGTTAATGGCAATAGGCTCGCCTCCTATTATATGGGACTTAAACATAATTGGAAGAATGTAGTTGTCGTTACAGATCAGTCGGAGGCCTAAAAGAGTCAACTCACTTAATTGCAAAAAATCCAATTCAGACGGCTATTATAAAATAAAATACAATAAGGTGATCAGCCACATCGGCATGAATCACGTGCCGACCCCAATAAAATGAGTTAAGGCGAGAGAGATGATGAGAATGACGTAAGTCTTCAAGTAAGATAATTTTATTGAGGAATCTATGGTCTTCAAATGTAACTGGTTTGTGAAGTGGGCTTAAAGAAAACAATTACTTACATTGCAAACTAATTGTTATGAGGGTTTGTATGAATGCAATAATATGCAGATCTTACAGAAGAAAGGATAGGAAACTGATTATTTTCGATATAACGCGACTCGACGTCTTGTGCATAATTAAATTCGACGAATGCATGAGGTGAGATCACAGGTAGCTCAGTTGGCAGAGCAACTGCACTGCTTGCAAAGG
This sequence comes from Watsonalla binaria, assembly GCA_929442735.1. Lineage (NCBI taxonomy): Eukaryota > Metazoa > Arthropoda > Insecta > Lepidoptera > Drepanidae > Watsonalla > Watsonalla binaria. Next base: position 884,405 of record OV838930.1, read on the forward strand.
CTCAAGATTCAAGTACCACCTCATATTTGTATGCTTCCTAACCATTTTGTGGGTTCGTATGGCGGTTGGAAATATAAATACATTGCGTTAGAGTATGATACCCTTAGTGTGAGTGTCCTTGCACTTAAAAGGGTTTTCTTGCCGCTAAGATGACAAATAAGTACGCGCTGTCGACCCTACAGAGACTCTTCATACCCTTCTTGTGGAACCTCTATATTTGCTTGGAAAAATAGGTCACAGAGTTTATTCTACACTGACATCCGGGTACGATTAGAATCCATCCTTTCCTCTTATACTTATTACTGAACTATGCTAAAACCAAAAACTACCTCAAGCATAGGTAATGTTTCATTGATGACGAATTTCTTCGCGTCTGTATGATGAATTAAACGCAACCCTCCTCTATAAAACAGAACATTTTCAGTCACATTAACATACATACATATGCTCACGCCTGTATTCCCCGATGGGGTAGGTAGAGGTGTTGTAATAACAACACCCACTTTAATGACGTGTCGGTGTTGGTGTCGCTTATTATTTCGTACAAGCGCGTCTTTGTGTAAGTGTGGATTCCGTACGTTTTGTTGTATGCTCGCATTTATTCGGTGTTCGCAATGTCACCGTCTTACATTACAGATGACAGGACTGTTGACAAGACTGAAAATGTCGTAATTATATTTACTGACATAAATATACCTACATAATTTAGGTCCACCCAAGGGTCAGAGCTTTGGCTTCCAAGTCATATTATATATCACTACAATATGCACTAGCTGTTCCTTGCGATTTCATCCGCGTATTAATTAATCATCGAGGAACCCAATTTTCTGTCAAATAAAAGTAAGTAGGTTTCTCTTTATAACATCAGCTATCTGCCAGTGCCAGATCCAGAAAGAAGCCTGAACAAACAGACGGATAGACAGATATTTTATTTTTATATTAAGTGAAATGCTGTTAATTTGGAATTACAAACAGACACTTCAATTTTATTTATCTGTATGTATATTATATGTATATATACAGTTATCTCAACACAACCCGTGAGAGCACGGTAGAGCACTTAATATTCCGCCATAAGTGCTATACCGTGCTTAGGCACTTTGCCAATTAATTGATTAGGGTCAAAAACCCTTTAAAATAGGGGCTAACATTACTATTCGATTTATTTATTGACAAGCGAATAATGACGTTGAATGTTGGTTCAACAAGAAAAACTTATGTGTGAGTGATATCACCCCACGTGCTTTACGGTGAAGGAAAACATCGTGAGGAAACTGAGGTCTGAGAAGTGATTCAAAGACCTATGTATAGTGCCTGAGACGGCGAATGACTCACCGTCTGTCACTTGGGCACTTAATCGTCTTCGGTGAAAAGTGGGTGTTGTTATTACAACACCTCCGCCTACCCCTACGGGGAATAAAGGCGTGAGAATATGCAAGTATGTATGTATGTGCATAATCAACATCACAGGATACCGAAGAGCTGGCAGCTAACTCGGACAAAGAGTTAGTCTTGCCAAAGGGGGAATGCTGCCAGTATCTTGAGAACCTTGTCTTCAGGGACTCCGGTGAACGTCAGTCTCGAACCGTGGTACTCTAGTTTCGTTATCGCCTCGTAAGCTGAAAGCCTCACCTTTGAGCTACTATAACTTGACAGATGTCGGCGTAATCGGCTGTCGTATTGTTATGATATTTTATGAGTTTTTCAGGGCCTGGAAACTTGGTCAAAACGATGTTATCCATAAATAAAAGCTAGATCTAGTTTTTGCCCCTGAAACCCCCTACATGTAAAATTTCATGAAAATCGTTGAAGCCGTTTCCGAGATTCCGATTATATATATACAATAATTGCTCGTTTAAAGATATAAGATATTTTCGTTATTAGATTATATGTTTTAAGGTTTTTAGTTAAAGTCACGAATTATGTTATTAACTTAAAATAATGTACAATATATAATATTATGATGATGAATGGATATAAAGATTCGGCAGAGAGGTACGTTCCCAACCTTTTTGGTAACCCATATACTAAAATCTAACCTTAGTTGAGATCAAACCCGGCTCCTAATAAAGGAAATGGGTCACAAGTCGATAGTCCTATAAATGTGTTAATGCGTTATTGACTTCAAAACAAACAAACAAATTGATAAATTCGCAAACTTCCAACATTTATCACGACTGCTAGGCCAACATGTTTATCGTTTCCTTAAATGTTCAACTGTTTGTTAGTATCTGTTTTTAATTGGGTACTTACATGGTTTCATGTTACTTTCAAGTGTTTGTTGAATATTCAAATCGCGACTATGTTTTGTATAATGTAAGGACTAATCCTTAAAACATTTGCACAAATCTACATTCTATTTTCACTAATATATGAAGACTAGATCATTTACTTTTTAAATCGTAGAATACCTTTCGCTATCTTAGTTTAGCTATATATCACAAGATGGCGCTATATCTTTCTAGATCGCGCTGTTGAAACTTTCTTTCGGTATATTAAATACATTTTACTTCATTGTTATTGATCAAATGAATACTAGACTATGACTACACAGCTATGATGTTTTATTCCAACCACCCAAGGTGTGCTCCATTTATTTAAGGGTTCCATGAATTTCAATCTGGTTGACTGTCTTTTTCTCATAAAAAACTAAATTCGTTCCCTATAAAAAAAAATATCCGGTTCGGGACTCCAACCCAAGGTATAGTAGTCAAATTTTGTTATCGCCTTAAGCTGGAAGCCTCCCGTCTGACCTTTTTTTTTTTTTTGTTGACGAGGGGGAAACCTTCAAAAGGTCCCCGACCGCCCTGGGAGAGGCAGATCGGGGTATGTGGGATTTTTACCTCACTAAAACCCCCCCGGTGGCCATCCTCAGTGCTTAGGGGGGACTCCGGGTACTCTGATAGAACGCACCGGTGTCCCCCCACACTTTGCCGGGGCACATCCCCGGGGCAGCTGTGACGCCGCCCCTGGAGACCTCGCTGTGCAAGGCAGCGCGAGCCACATCGCGCTGCCACCTTCCCGGGCCCGCGCCGGTGGTCAAAGCTCCCACCCCGACCACCGCCAGCAGGCCCTCCGGCCCCCTTTTAGTCGCCTCTTACGACAGGCAGGGGATACCATAGCCATATTCTTAGACCCTGGCTATTGGGTGCTCCCGTCTGACCTATCATAACTTGACAGATGTCGGCGAGATTTACCTTCGTATAGTAGTATTGTAGCAATTTTACATTGCCTGAAAACATGGTAAAAAAATGTTGTCTGAAGAAACCTAGCTAGATAAATGTTTTGCCCCTGCAACCCCCTGCACACTAAATTTCATGAAAATCGTTAGACCCGTTTCCGAGATTAGCTCGTAAGTATAAGATAAGCTTAGTAAACAGCATGCACCCTGTGTCAGATTATGGATCAGTTAATTAAAAATGTAATTAACAAAGCTATCACTAAATAAAGCATTCGAATGCTGAAAATAATGTGTCTCGAGATAATCTACCATTAAGCCCTTTAGACGCCGGAGCGAGAGATTACATCTTCATTTTTATGAACTCAGAATCCACGTTTATATTCATAGGTACTTAGTTGTAAGAAACATTTTAAGATTACATTTTTAAGTACTGAGAAAAGCTAGACTTTAGCGACCTTCTGCTGTACGGACGGAATATGAATTAAATAAATATGCATATACGTATTTCTTATCCGATAAAGAATTTCTAAGGTTGGAGATTTAATGGTTGAAGAGGGCGGTGGCTGGCATTCTCGTCATACTTGTGAACAGGTGCTGCTTGTGGGGGCTGGTCATCTCAAGCTACATAAATATGTACCTACTTTTGGTTTTAATATTTTTTTATCGACTTTTGTGCACTGAAACTGCGTCCATGGGCTTATATGTTATTTTTATTATTTATATTGTATTACTCAAAATTGTATTTTTTTTTGGAAACAGTAATTACTGAGTTTCTTGCCAAGTTCTTCTCAGTAAAAGCAACCTTTCGAACCTGGCGGTAGCATGTATAATCCTGTAAAGTCTCTTTCTGACGATTTGAAAACAGTTTAACTAAATAAAGATATTTAGGAATTAGATAATTAAAAAAAATATGTTTACGCTACTGCAGAAGGGTCTCAAAGGGATCAGTAAAGATGTTCACCAAAGATTTGATATTACCCAATTCATCTGGATGATTCATAATAAATCTTACTTACGAAAGTTTCCCCATTCATTCAAAAATATTTACGTATACACAGGACCTAAAGTCATTGATACAGGCCGTTGCGTTTCGAACACGCGTTGCTTGCATAGCAGGTGACTACTCAAACCCCATTGTCGCCACCACGGACTATATATGGAAAATTAAACGTCAAAACTAACTTCTTAATATTATCTTCTATGCAAAGCACCGGCGACCTTACCCACCGCAGAAGCACAACACTATTGTTATCTCTTCTTAGATCTGATATAGTCAGACGGGCAGCTTTGCCTGCCTTTGAAGTCACCTTTTCGAGATAATAATAGCGCCCAAGACCTTTCAAGTATCGCAGCCGTCTAAATGTCTCGAGGACACATTTACCGTAGACTTTTAGATCCAGAACAGTAGGTCTAAAAAGGCCACTTTGGGAGAATCATAATGTGATCCGAATATGATTCAGCATTGCAAAATGGTCACGTAGGTGCAATTCATATTATGAATCACGGATAATTAATATTTCGCAATTTACCTGTTTCACTTTTTCCTATGAAGATAACTAAAACGGTCCACAAAATATTAATTGCTTTTTTGATAAACAGTTAGGACCTAACGTCTACAATGATTGTAATCATTCATGAATTAATTCCAATAAGATACTTCAATTTTGTTTATCTGTAAGTATAGATCTTTAGATTGAATGCAAGCATCATACAAAAAATCTAATTCAATATAGGTATGGTATACTCAATATCTCATAGAACAACCTCTTTTAAGATCGAGCATTTGTGGGAACCACCACTTAGACCCACGGGGGTAAGTGTAAGGTGGGGTGATGGACCGTGGAAGCAGTATTTTATTGCACACCACTCGATTTATCAATCGGTATCTTGCATTACGCAAGACAAGCAGTTTATCTCACCCTTGCAATATCGCGGGATAGAAGGGTTTTGTCGTGCTCCACAAAGGGTTTTGTTATGGTGAGCTTTGTGCGAATTTCCAATGAATTATTATGGTTCACTTGGCTTTCCATGATTTAGAGGTGCTTTTAATGGTTTTGGAAATAGATAGCAGTTCTTTAACACTACATATATATCTATACAGATAAATAAAATTAAAAAAATCTTTTCACTAAATGTATATGATTGTAAACACGGTACTGACATTGAAAAACCAATTTTTAAGATTTTCCTCTGTCTGTCTGTCGGTATGTCTGTTTGTTCCGGCTAATCTCTGAAACGGCTAGACCAATTTTATATAGAAATAGATACATAGGGTATTTAGAATAAATAATCATATTAGGTTTCCGCAGAATAAAGCATGAAACTAATCCACGTGAGTGAAGCCGCGGGTACAGCGAGTAACATAATTTTTTTTTTTACCAATAATACAATTTGTTACAAGCGTGGTTATTTAAGTAACATTGAAATAATCCACGGAGGTTTGTCGACAATGATAAGAAAGTGGGTCTGCGTCAGACTGATGAATACAATACATAATTTTATACATACACTAGCTGTGGCCCCGCGGTTTCACCCGCATAGATTTTTATATAATTTAGCAATAAATTAAAATTGCGACTATAATTGGAGATTTAAACTATCCTATCTCTCAAGTTGGATCGAACTGCACATGGTGTGCGAATTTTATTATAATCGGTTAAGTGGTTTAGGAGTCCATTGAGGACAAACATTGTGACACGAGATTTATATATATTAAGATATGCTCACGCCTGCATTCCCCGAAGGGGTAGGCAGAGGTATTGTAATCACAACATCCACTTTTCACCGAATTTGATTAAGTGCCAACGTGACAGATGGTGAGTTTTTCGCCGTCTCAGACACTATACATACGTCTTTGAATTACTTCTCGGAAATATACATACAATACATAATGTTATGATTGCATTGGTCAAGGATACATATTTTCTGCGTTTGCGGTTGAAACTCTGGGACCTTGGGGTCCAGATGCTCATCAACTTTTCAAAGAGGTTGCACGTCGTCTGGTAGAAGCTTCTCGTGACAAGCGGGCTGGGGCTTTTCTCGCTCAGAGAATCAGCATTGCTATTCAACGTGGCAATGCTGCCAGCCTTCTTGGCACGATCCCGAGAGACACCGATTTGGGCCAAGTTTTCTACTTGTAATTAGTTTTTAATTACTTATTAGTTACTTACGAACATGTTATGATTTATAATAATAATTGGTGCAAGGATATAGTAATATAACTGACTATATTTAGGAACTAAGTAGGTAGGTATATAAATGTGTTGTTAATGGTGCAATGTGGGTTGTACCAGTGAATCGGGTGTCACATTGACGTCAGCTCAACTCTAACCGCAGACCAAAAAAGTAAGGTGAAACCTTATTATTACGTCTTACGACATTCTAAGTATTCTCATTAACGCGTTCACTGCTAACGACGCGTCTGTGCGTCCAATTGTTAGAGAATTTACGAAGAAGATGAAATGTTAGCAGTGAATGTGTTAACCTGAAATGACTTCCCCTTAGCTTCCTTCAAATACAGTTCGGACTTGTAATAAAATTTTATTGTAGCGAATTTCGTATTCTAAGCGCTAATGATAGTAAAATGTACTCTTTTTTAATTATATTAAGAAAAATCTTATGCCACTTATATATTGGTAAAGATTCTTATCTATACTAATATTATAAAGCTGCAGAGTTAGTTTGTTTGAACGCGCTAATCTAACAATAATAATAACTAAATAATAGAAGTTAAGCAATCCTAACCCTAGCCAGTAATTGGATAGGTGACCGCCCGTTCTCCCCGTGCCTCGGGGAGCACGTTAAGCCGTCGATCCCGGTTGCCAATTTATCATCTTTGGCAATCGTTACAGCTCAGTCAGAGGCCATAAATAGTCTGACAACTGGCGTAACCCAGATCACAGATTTTCCTCTTTAAAGGGGTTGCGAAGGTCAGATGGCAGTCGCTTCGTATAAAAATCGGGTTGAATCAAGTGCCGGCCCCAACAATGTATGGGATAAGGCCAGGGACGATGATGACAGATCAATACAATTTAAGTGTCTGTTTGTATTTTAAAAATAACAGCTTTTCACTAAATGTATATGAATTAATATATGGACCGATGGACACACCTAGTTAAAAACATAAAAATTAATCTTTCTGTTGGTGAATATACAAACTTATTTAAGAATAAGTCAATTACTTTCTCCAAATAAAATATGTTTTATCTCCTCTCTTCTTCGTAATTCTCCTACATGGTTAAAGCAACCTTAAAAAGCGATATTTTAGTCAAATACAGCTTTAGGGTGCTTTTTTCATTTCCAATTCTAAATAATGTTCAAGAAAAACGCTTTACATTAACCATCATATTTGTTCAACGAAGTATTATGTAAATAACTAGTTTCGTTTTTGTACACAAGATGGCGCTGTACTCTTCTAAATCACGCTATTAAAATTATCTTTCAGTTACGTATATACTTCATGTGGTCAAGTCCAAGATAAATTAATTCCATAGCAATATTAGGATTGCCACACAAAATCAGTTACGGTGTTTCATTCCAACCAACCAAGATCGTAAGATCAGTAGGCCCAGATAGAGTCTAAGAATATCGCTATGGTATCCCCTGCCTGTCATAAGAGGCGACTAAAAGGGGCCCGGGAAGGTGGCAGCGCGATGTGGCTCGCGCTGCCTTCACAGCGAGGTCTCCAGGGGTGGTCATACAGCTACCCCGGGGATGTGCCCCGGCGAAGTGTGGGGGGATACCGGTGCATTCTATCAGAGTACTCTGAGCACTGAGGATGGCCACCGGAGGGTTTTAGTGCCTCTCCCAGGGCTTTTTTGTCGGGGACGGTGTTTTGCACAATATAAATACACGCAAGAGGGATAAACTCCGTGTCCCTGTGACTAGACTGCACAAAACTAGTAACTCTTTTGTGGGGCAAAGTATACGCCTTTTCAATAAACTACCATTAAAAATGTGTGAACTACCATTTTTAAGTTTTAAGGCAAGCATCAAACAGAAACTTTGTGAAAAAGCATATTATAGTGTAACTGAGTATATTGATGATAGCCAAACAGGGCAATGAGTTGCTCACTCTTCCATTGAAATGTACTTAAGCAACCCTATGTATATAGAAGGGACACATGTAAAAAAAAAAAAAAAAAACCGGGGAGTTTGTTTCGCCGTTTCTTCTCCTGACAGGCTTACTTTTGGAAACGGTAGTAAATTTACTTAAGTTAACGTAAGAAAAATGACGTTCAATAAGTGTTCCAAGTGTCCCTTATATTGAATAAAACTTTTTGATTTGATTTGATTTGATTTGGACGTTTTGAAGGTTTCCCCAACGTCAACAAAAAAAAAGGCCCATACAGAGTAAATAAATCAGCCACTTGACATATGTCATCCCCGTTCATTTAGTATCGTTTCTACTAGCGAAGCGTGAGGATAATGATACTTTGTCAACGTGCCGTGGTCTGATGGATCCTGACTCCCAGGCCTAATTTGTTATAAATATACTAGCGGACCGGTACGTTCTTCGCTACGTATAAGGCATAGTAAATGAGGCATAAAAAATGATTATTAAGTTCATTTATTCAAACAAAAACATATTTTAAATTTTTCGCTGCTAAAATGAAATGACATTGAATGTGTTTGATAGAACTATCGTCACTTCTTTTGCCTTCCTGAAATCTCTTCACAAATACCTACTTGAACTTTACAGTATGGTATTAAGGTTCAAACTGGCTTTTAAGTATTAGTACAAATTGTTTGTATATGGGAGTATAGAAAGATGTTGATTTTACACTTTTTTTAATTTTCTCTACGTACAAACTTTCCCTGGACTTCCACGAATAATTCAAGACCAAAATTAGCCAAATCGGTTCGTGCGTTCTGGAGTTATAGCGTCAGGAAGGAAAACCCGACTTATTTTTATATAGTAGATAATACGCCTGTCTTGTTGTATAGCAATTGTGAGACAATCTACGTGGCTCCCCAGTGAGGTAACGCTAATAATTCGTTTATTAAATTACCAATATCTGCGGTGGCTACGGCTTAATGCATGCAAATGAGCAATTCTGTTGCCTGGCAACCGCGGGATCGGCTTTGCACACCAACTAACTATGTTAAGTTCGCTTCGCACCAGTTATAATGCTATTATGTAAATAGTTACTTGATAGTTGAGTGATACACTGCAAGTTCCGAATATGTTAGAGATGATAAACTGAAATCCTTACGGAAGAACATTGCAATGAAGTTAAAAATGTATAGTCAGAAGTCAGCTCGCCTCCGCTTAGTATTAACAATAAAAACTATATATCTTATGTGTGTGTATGAAGAAATGCATGAATGTGGATGTAGCGAAAGAAGTATGTAAGGATCGTAGCATGTGGCAAACAGAGGTCTCTGCCTACCCCCTGGGATACAGTCGTGAGCATATGTATGTATATATGTATTTTTTCCCGTTTTTGTAACATGACATAACAGAGTGGTGGGCTCGGGGTTTCAGCAGTCGCCTGCGACGCATGTGGCGCAAGTTCGAATCCCAGCGGGGCCTGTACCAATCGTGAGGAAACCTGCATATTTCTGAGAAGTAATTCAATGACGTATGTAAAGTGTCTGAGACGGCGATGGACTCATCATCTGTCACGTTGGCACTTAATCAAATTCCGTGAAAAGTGGGTGTTGTGATTACAACACCTCTGCCTTCCCCTTCGGGGAATACAGGCGTGAGCATATGTATATATGTATGTTAATATAGAACCTTGCTTGTGCCTTACTTTAGTACAGAGCTGCCTAATATTTTAGTGTTTTATTTGTTTCAGTTCAGCGGTGCGTGGGGCCTGCCTGCAGTGGTGTGTGATTGCTACATAGCAATGGACGTCACCTGCTCCACGTCCAGTATATTCAACCTGGTTGCCATTTCTGTTGACAGGTGAGGCAATAATTAAGAACTGTGAGTTTAAGCTTTTTAAGAAAACCACATAAGCTCATTTTTATTATAAACTAGCTGTGCACGCGTAGACTTATTTTTATGTGCGGATTTTTTCACGGAACCCTAGCATAAAAAAGTATCCCAAGTCAGTCCTTGTAACATCAACTACCTGTCAGTGAAAGTCCCGTAGAAATCGGTCGAGGCGTTACAGACTTTACCCGGAACAAACAGACAGACAAATAGTGAAAATGTAAAAATTACTACCTTATATACTTTCATATGCATTAAGTGATAAGCTGTTAATTTGGAATTACGAACAGACACCTCATTTTTATTATATGAATGTATAGATTCTTCTTGATATAGTATCATATGTCCTTCTCCTGGTTTTATGCTACCTCCCCACCAATTTTCAGTCACATCGGTTCAGCCATTCGTATGTTATAAATATAAGCTAACATGACTTTCTTATATATATATAGATATATAAGAAAGTCGTGTATATAGACGCAAACCGTAAGTACATGGGACTTAAGTTTATTTATATCTTGCTAATTGCGGGTGTACTAAAAGTAGGTATACTCTGCCTAAGGGATTTTCCAGGGATACAAGAGTAAGCATAGGTACATAATATGTAAACACCTCTATGGAAATCAAACTTCTGTTACATGCTTAGCAGGCGACTGCTTAAACCTGTGGGGTCTGTACCAATGAGTTGTCCAAAAACTTATATGCAGCGATTTCACACCACGTGCTTAACGGTGAAGGAAAACAACGTGAGGAAACCTGCATATGTCTGAGAAGTAATTCAAACACGTATATATAGTGGCTGAGACGGCGATGGACTGGGTGAGTCCACGTCTGTCACGTCGGCACTTAATCATCTTCGGTGAAATGTGGCTGTTGTTATTACAAAACTTCTGCCTACCCCTTCGGGGAATACAGTCGTGGTATTTGTTCGGTATGTAAGCCATGAATTCATGGAGGAAATGTATGTAATAAAACACTGGCAGGAGACCTTCCTCAAATAACAAAGAAAATTAATTTGATTCTGTTACAAACATTCCATTGAAAGTTCAATCAAAACCAAATCACGCACGGATTTTGATGAAAAGCCAAATTTACCTCTAAAACACAAAGGTATTCCCCAAATTGACAATAACCCAATTGGGGCGGAACATAATAACACCCTGAATAATAATCCCCAAATTAGAAGCGACACCCCGTATGAATTGTTTGAAATTATCCACGCACTGAAGTAACTCGTAAAAGTCATAATTTTATTCATTACAATGTTTGTTTTGCCCGTAAATCATCATCGTTCCTGGCCTTATACCATACATTGTTGGGGTCGGCACTTGATTCAACCCGATGTGGCTGATCACCTGTTTATACAAAGCGACTGCCATCTGACTTTCGCAACCCCTTTAACGAGAAAAATCTGTGATCATGGTTAAACTAGTTGTCAGACTAGGTTGTTAGGCCTCCGATCGACCTGTAACGATTGGCAAAGATTATAATTTGTCAACCGGGACCGACGGCTTAACGTGCTCATGGAGGGAACTCGGGCGGCCACTACTATAGTGAGCCTTCGCCGTCCCCGAGGCCACCACGGCTCTTACTATATACTATATTAATAATACCTACGGCAATTTTTATAACCTTCAAATACTGAGTTCGCCAAATTCGTAATGTAATTGACAAAATAAGGTACTTATGGAAAAAAAGGTTTGAAGAATAGGTTCTTATTTTCCGAGGTGGCCTTGGGGTTAGAGCAGTCGCCTGTTACGTAAGTGACGCAAGTTCGAATCCCAGCGGAGCCCGTACCAATGAGCTTTCTAAAAAAAAACTTATGTACAGTGATTTCACACCACGTGCTTTACGGTGAAGGAAAACATCGTGAAGAAACCTGCATATTTCTGAGAAGTAATTCAAAGACGTATCTATAGTGCCGGAGACGGCGATAGACTCACCATCTGTCACGTTGGCACTTAATCAAATTCGGTGAAAAGTGGGTGTTGTGATAACATCACCCCTGCCTACCCCTTCGGGGAATACAGGTGTGAGCGTATGTATGTATGCAGTAATTATTATAAATATTTCGTATACAGCGGTTTCTGTTTTTGTAACTTAAAATATAAACTTCATTTCGACCAAACGATTCTTGGGTTGACAAATGAATCCAGATTGTGTGATAAATATTACAAGGTTGTCTGTCACATTAGACAAGTCATATGGACCACATAGAGATACATGTCTAAGGTTCGGGAATTGGATTACTAGTGGCTCGAAAGGCAGATGTCCTTAGCCGATAACATCTCGGGTCGTCCCTTCGTACCGAGATTTATGTTCCCACGTCATCACTCAATCAAGGGTTCCAGTCCCTTCACCAAGACATGATTAAGAATTATACTTACGCCCTTACGGTCTCTTGGCACGGTAACTACACACATATACTCAAAGTCAAAGCCAAACTCAGTAATATCTTTATTAGATTAGACTTTTACAAAGTATTTTCAAATCGTCAGAATAACATAAATATACAGGATTATGAGAGCCGTGGTGGCCTCGGGTTTAGAGCAGTAGGCTGCTACGCAAGCGACGCAAGTTCAAATCCCAGCGGGGCTGTACCAATGAGTTTTTCTAAAAAACGTATGCACAGTGATTTCACACCACGTGCTTTACGGTGAAGGAAAACATCGTGAGGAAACCTGCATATTACTTTTCACCGAAGATGATTAAGTGCCAACGTGACAGATGGTGAGTCCATCGCCGCCTCAGACACTTTACATACGCCATTGAATTACTTCTCAGAAATATGCAGGTTTCCTCACGATGTTTTCCTTCACCGTAAAGCACGTGGTGTGAAATCACTATACACAAGTTTTTTAGATAAACTCATTGGTACCAGGCCCTGCTGGGATTCGAACTTGCGTCGCTTGTGTAGCAGGCGACTGCTCAAACCTCAAGGCCACCACGGCTCTAGTTGGCACTGATTTAACAGAGATAATATTTCCTCCTTCAAGGAGATGCGACGAACTAAAAGATAGGCTACAACTGTTTGATCATGCATACAAAATATCACATTAATGTTAGTAAAATGGAAATAACTACTAACATATTAAAGTTTAATTTGGGTCGTAACAAAATCATGCGTTCAATATTAATTGAACTGCAATCCAGCGTATAATTGTGTAAAATTGTGGTCATTATTACAGTATTATAATTTAATATGTAATCATGCAGCGGTTAGGTTTCCGATCCATTAATTATGATGTTAATTTAGGTAATTGATATGCTATTAATATAATAAATGTGTATGTTTCGTTGTTTGTAACTCAATAACGGTAAACGGTTGAATGGATTTGGATGTTTAACGAAAACAGAATGTGACACGCAGATAGTTTATTGGCTGGATCAACATATAGGAAGTTTTCGATCCCGGAAAAAGTCGAGTTCCTGGGGGATCATCATAAAACAAGCCCCGGGCAGAAACTGCTGAAAATATTGGTAGTATGCGACATTGGATATCGTCTCTACGTAATCAAAGAAGCAAATAACTTTATTTTAAACCTACTAAAGTGGCAGTCAAGATCAAAGTCCGCCTGATGGTAAGCGGCTACTACAGTGTATGATCGTGACCAACACCATTGACTTCCTTGTGGTTCCATATGGGGAGAGCGAGTGATCATGCTCATCCCAGCAAAGGGAAGATCTTCCAGCCAGGCGGTTGTCATGTCTGGGGAACCGCGGCTCCAACTGTTCTAGTTTAAAACTTGTATATACTGCAATGCGCTTGAAAATTCTCATTGCGCGATTTAGGTTCTCGTGTATTTGTACTCAAACTTGCAATTGTTGGCGAGTAGCGCCATCTATGTAGCGAGTGGATATACCAATAGAAATAGACGAAAAGGTTCCACACATTCCCCTAAACCTATGAAGCGCTAACAACCTTACTTCACCGCTAGAATACCTCACGCCATTTGTGCAGATGACCTCAGCACTGGACCGCTAAGACCAATAGTCATACTACCAGTGTCATACCCTTGACACGATCAATGTCCTTCTAGACCCTCAATTCAAACATAACATTGCCATAATATATTAAAATTATAAATAAATAATGCAGATATTGCGTTAATATAAAAACAAGGACTGCAATTTTTGTAAGCACGTATGGTGTCTGCATACAATTTGTCTGCTTAAGATTCTGTGAGGTTAAATATGCGATAGTGTCCACAATTGTCTTCATCATCATCATCATATTCAGCCCACATGCACCCACTGTTGGGTATAGACCCTGGGACACGATTGTATACTATGTGTAATCTATACAGTTAAATAAAATGTAAGTGTCTGTTTGTAGTTACTACGTAACAGCTTTTTACTAAATGCATGTGAAATTATTGACGGTAGAAATCTGTCTGTTTGTCTGTGTGTCCAGCTGATATCTGAAACGGCTTGCCCGAATTTTGAAGTAAAACATAAATTATAAAGACACTACTCTAAGGTAGCATTTGGCTGCGACGTTCTATCAGGTACAGTCCCCAGAGGTTACTCCGAATTTCAAAAAGGAGATTCTGTATTACCCTTAATTCAACTTAACGTCTTGTAGACATCTACGTTAAAAATAGATCATTATTTTATTGCTTGGATCTGTTACGGATTGTAACAGATCCAAGCAATAAAATAATTATTATTATAATTATTCTAATTATTAAAAACAACATCAGCATTTCAATTATTGAGTTATGCCGTTCTGATCACCATTAATGATCCACCGGGGGATCAATTTTAATAATTATTATTTTCTATGCCGCTCTGGTCCACCCTGCCATGCTGTGATAGTATAGTCATCGCTTAACAAAGTTTTGGGACTGTCAGCAACAAAATTGTATAGAATGTTCAAAGTAGTGTATTCCCCGAATGGGTAGGCAGAGGTATTGTAATCACAACACCCACTTTTCACCGAAGATGATTAAGTGCCAACGTGACAGATGGTGAGTCCATCGCAGTCTCATACACTTTACATACGTCATTGAATTACTTCTCAGAAATATGCAGGTTTCCTCACGATGTTTTCCTTCACCGTAAAGCACGTGGTGTGAAATCACTGTACATAAGTTTTTTTTAGAAAAACTCATTGGTGCAGACCCCGCTGGGATTCGAACTTGCGTCGCTTGCGTAGCAGGCGACTGCTCAAACCTCAAGGCCACCACGGCTCGACTTGTGTTTTTTTTTTAATTAAAAGTTTTTTATTTTTTAAAAACTCAAGGCCCGGTCGGCTAACAGATCGCAAAAACTTATAGACTTCATAGCTTCTAATAATGCAGAGCTGCATCAAACCATGGTAAACATCAAGTAAGCGGTGTAATTTAGCGTGCATAGCCACTCACGCTGAACTCACTGGCTTGTGAACGATAGCGACGGGTGAACAGTTCATTTGTCGCTAAACCATGTTTTGTCTCATAATAGCTATTTAAAAGCTTTTAATATTTTAATGCCCCTAGGGGCATCTATACCGCGGAAAATCAGGGCAACTATCTTTTTTGATAGGGATAGATGCCCAAGTAGTTTTTAAATAAATAAAAAACAAAAGAGCTACTATTTCCATCCAGATGCATACTTGATGAATCAGTATATTGACTTAATAACAAACATAATAGAATTAATAATTACTTAGAAAGTTATACGATGGCAAATACTTACTTTTAAAACTTTGACGTGTTTGTTAAGTTCGCCGCGGAGATAAATCCACATACAAGCGAAACGCGCCTCCACCGTACCTCGGCCAGTGGCTAATTGAGGGCCCTTAGTTACACTATTGTTTCTTAGTTGCGGGTTCGGAATGTTAGGTTTTATGAAAAGGAGGCATCTATCCTACTGAGGCATCTATCCCTCTCTCTGAGGTATCTACCCTACTCATGTTTTGCAACCGCTAGACCATTGAGACAGTGAATTACTTGAAATTTGCGCAACAATGTATATTTTAGAAGGAATCAAGAGTTAGTTACGAAACCTCCATAAACTGTCTCTTTGATATATGAATATGCTCACGCAATCCCAGAAGGGTCCCAAAGCAAAGGTGTTGTAACAACAACACCCACATTTCACCGAATATGATTAAGTGCCAACGTGAGAGAGGGTGAGTCCATCGACGTCTCAGGCACTATACATACGTTTTTAAATTACTTCTCAGACATACCTTTACCGTAAAGCGCGTGGTGTGAAATCACTACACATAAGGTTTTACTCATTGGTACAGGCTCCGCTGGGACAGTACTGATTCCAACTTGCGTCGCTTGCATAGCAGGTCTGTCTATGATTCTTTGTTAACTAAATTTATCGGCATGATTGGGTTTGAATGATAAATTAACCATTTCTGTGAGTAGTTTGCTTCAAATTCAGTGAATATTCCACACGCTAATCTAATTGGGACTACTCTGTCACAACTATACAGCTGCAAGCTATTTTGGAACAAAATGTATATTAATAGCTGGAATATTGCCTTTGTATTTCTCTCCGCTGTTAACGTTTACTCGACGTATTGTAATTTTGTACTTGCCATTTAAACATCAGTGCTTGCATTGAAATAGTGCCTGGGGCTTCTACCCGCGTAAGAATAACTATATATTAGCATATATTCAGTGATAATGTAGCAATATATTAGCTAGCTTCATGGGTGACCCGCGGATTTTTTTTTTAAAAAACGTAGCCTAAGTTACTCCTTGTAACATAAGCTATGCGCCAATGAAAGTCCCGTTAAAATTGATCCAACTGGAACAAACAGACAGACAGATAGACAGGCAGAAAAAAAATTGTTTTTTTTTATCTCAATTGTATGACAAATTAGGCCTGGGAGCCAGGATCAGTCGGAGCAGACCTTGGTTGGTTGAATGAAACACCGTAACTTGGGCAGTCCTGGTATTTATTGATTCCACACGACCACTTGAAGACCACACTATTGACATTTAACACCGAACTATATACACAACTAAAGGAGAATCTTAACTTCGAGATGTAAAATGATAAGGCGCCATCTTGTGAGAAGATGGCTAACTACTAACAAGTAAACTACGTTAAACACAGTATTATGTATACTTTAATATGCAAACAGACACTTGAATTTATTTATCTGTACTGTATAGATAGAGATACAAGTACTTTGAACACGTACGTTGGAGTTGCAGATTCTTAGTTGCACAGATCTAAAGGTAGACAATATTTCTTGAAATGTAGAGTGTTCCCACAGACACTAAGTACTCTATAACGATAAATTGTCATTGACAAACAGATTTCCAATGGCATATCCACAGATAAACACAAACAATACGATTCGTTCTATTTTATATATTCTTAAAATTGGTCAGGAAAAATACGTAAACGAGGCGGGACTCGAGCCCACCTCTGCAAACCGTGCAGTTGTTCTGTCAACTAAACTGATAAAAATCTATTTTATATACTCTATGTAGCAGCTTGATATTAATTTAAATATATATTAATTACAGATACATAGCAGTAACCCAGCCAATAAAGTACGCGAAGCACAAGAGCAACGCGCGGGTGTGGACCATGATAGGAGTGGCGTGGCTAGTGTCTGGTGCCATCGGATCCCCTATAGTGCTGGGCCTCAACAATACCCCTGACCGCAGTACCAATGACTGTCTCTTCAACAACACTGACTACGTCATTTACTCCTCACTGGGCTCCTTCTATATACCCTGCATCATCATGATGTTCCTCTACTATAACATTTTTAAGGTAAGCATACGTTTTCATCCAACGGGTGAGCAGCGGCGATACCAGTATTTTTCCTCGTTACTTTTCACGAAAGAAAAAGCCGTAGTGGCCTGGGAGTTTGAGCAGTCGCCTGCTACGCAAGCGACGCAAGTCCGAATCCCAGCGGGGCCTGTAACAATGAGTTTTTCTAAAAACTTATGTGCAGTGATTTCACGCCACGGTGAAGGAAAACATCTCGAGGAAACCTTAATATGTCTGAGAAGTAATTCAAAAGTCACATGTACGCCATTCCAGAAGGGTCCACGAAGGGGTAAGCAGAGGTGTTGTAACAACAACACCCAAATTTCACCGAATGTTATAAAGTGCCAACGTGAAAGAGAGTGAGTCTATCGCCTTCTCAGGCACTATACCTACGTCCTTGAGTTACTTCTCAGACATATGCATGTTTCCTCACGATGTTTTCCTTCACTGCAAAGCATGTGGTGTGAAATCACTGCACATAAGTCTTTAGAAAACTCATTGGTACAGGCCCCGCTGGGATTCGAGCTTGCGTCGCTTACGTAGCAGGCGACTGCTCAAACCCCCGGGCCGTCTTTACAAGTATCCAAAGTTAAGTAAAGTTAACTGGTACTTCATCAGTCTTTTACATCTTTTACAACGATGGTATAGGGTCCATTTGGAACTTTATGTCTAGTACTAAAAACCGGAATAGAAAACGGCTTCTAGATTTTAGGAGGCACGTAACGGAAGACTTGATTAACAGCCCTACAGTGTCCCACCCTACTTAAATGTATAAGTACTTCTTGAACAAAAACTTAATGATGTATACAATGTGTACTTAAAACTAATTACAAGTAGGAAACTTGTCCCAAATCGGTGTCTCTCGGGATCGTGCCAAGAAGGCTGGCAGCATTGCCACGTTTAATAGCAATGCTGATTCTCTGAGCGAGAAAAGCCCCAGCCCGCTTGTCACGAGAGGCTTTACCAGATACTATATATTAGGTTCTTGCATATGAAATTGGCGTTTTGTCGTACTGGCCACTTTGATCTCAAATATCTCCTCTTTGGTTAGGAATTATAATTTCAATTTTAAATAGTTATTTAGGAAAGGACCTAATAGTAAGTAATTTATATTTGTCACTAACTGTGCTCCGCGGCTTCACCCGCGTTGGCTTCATTTTAGTTTAGGAGATACACTGGTACAAATAAACAGACAGACCGAAAAAATAAATTTTAAGTAGTTTTTTTATCTGAGTACCGTATAATCTTTCATATGCATTTAGCAAAAAGCTGTCCTTTTGGAATTACAGATACTTCAATTTGATTTACCTGTATAACTTAATTAACATTGGCACTGTACTTTTGCTACAATTAAAAAAAAAAT
Source organism: Watsonalla binaria (assembly GCA_929442735.1). Lineage (NCBI taxonomy): Eukaryota > Metazoa > Arthropoda > Insecta > Lepidoptera > Drepanidae > Watsonalla > Watsonalla binaria. The sequence goes on from OV838930.1 coordinate 903,623, forward strand.
GATCTTGAACTTTGTTTTGACTGACTGGAAATTGTTATGCTCATTATTTCCAATACTTTAGTTTTAGAAAAAGTAAAAAATAACATCTCTATGACGGATACGGGATCAGACATGACGACGTGACACGCTGTTCGCTATAATCTTACAAATGTGTGTGACTTGAACGATTTGTTCCTAATTTCCTAACTGCTCTAAAAGTACATACATACATCCCCGAAGGGGTAGGCAGAGGTGTTGTAATCACAACATCCACTTTTCACCGAATTTTATTAAGTGCCAACGTGACAGATGGTGAATCTATCGCCGTCTCAGACACTATACATACGTCTTTGAATCACTTCTCAGAAATATGCAGGTTTCCTCACGATGTTTTCCTTCACAGTAAATCACGTGGTATGAAATCACTGTACATAAGTTTTTTAGAAAATCGCATTGGTACAGGCCCCGCTGGGATTCGAACTTGCGTCGCTTGCGTAGCAGGCTGCTAAAACCCCGAGCCCTCCTCTAAAAGTTTATATTTAAACTATGCTTATTTACAAATTGTAAAGTGTAACTAAGTTAAATTTAATACGACACATTTCGTTAAACCGGTAACATTTGCAACAACCGAAACATAACTCTGCGCCCCAACCGGGAACCTCAATTTGTCTTCGTCCCGTGGATGTAGGTAGTCACCACATGCACGAGGCAGTTGGCACATAATTGCACTCCTTTACCACAGATATGTAAAACAGAAGAGATGTGCCACTTTTATCTATACATCTATACAGATACCCATTAGGCTTTTTAAAGAAATAAGCCGTGGTGGCCTCGGGGTTAGAGCAGTCGCCTGCTACGCAAGCGACGCAAGTTCGAATCCCAGCGGGGCATGTACCAATGAGTTTTTCTAAAAAACTTATGTACAGTGATTTCACACCACGTGCTTTTCGGTGAAGGAAAACATCGTGAGGAAACCTGCATGTTTCTGAGAAGTAATTCAAAGACGTATGTATAGTGCCTGAGACGGCGATAGACTCACCATCTGTCACGTTGGTACTTAATAAAATTCGGTGAAAAGTGGGTGTTGTGATAACAACACCTCTGCTTACCCCTTCGGGGAATACAGGCGTGAGCATATGTATGTATGTATGTATGTAAAGAAATCACTAAAAGGTTAATTGACATCACAGGAGACCGAAGAGCTGGCAGCTACCTCGGTCAAAGAATTGCCTACAGGGACTCCTTTTAATAATATATTTTAGTTATAAGATTATATTTTTTAAGGTTTTTAGTTATTAGATTATATTTTTAAGGTTTTTAGCTATGTAGTTCTTGAATTGAATAATATTATGTTATCATATGAAATTTGAATAAACTTATAATTTATACAGATAAATAAAATTTAAGTGTCTGTTTGTAATTCCAACAGCTTATCACTAAATGCATATGAAAGTAAGTATACAGGTACTGTACTGACATAAGAAAACATTTTTTCTCCGTCTGTCTGTCTGTTTGTTCCGGGTCATCTCTGAAGTGACTGGACCGATTTTAACAGGACTTTCACTGGTACATAGATGAGAAATCACTATACATATGTTTTTAGAAAAATTCAAATGTGCATGCCGCTTGGATGCGAACTTGCATCACCTGTGTGGCAGGTGACACTCAAACACCACGGCTCTTGTATTATTTTTTCTTATATTCAAAGAAAAGCCACGAATCTCATTCAAATGCCACATCCTTGTTTCTACGATCCGAGGGCTCAACCTTTGTCACCCTCACAGACACAGATCACGTACCTAACTTCACATTGTATTGACACTGGGACAAAAGACACCTTACATGAACAGGAATCGATGTTACTTCCCAATATAAGCAGACGATCGATTTTCCTAAGACAATTTTCTATTCAATACTGCTGACTTAAGTTCGCGATCTTTGAATCTACATTCAAAAGACACAATGGAATTCAATGATAGATTCAAATACGTAAATAAGCGAAACGTAGACTAAATAGATTGGGTTTTGAACGAAATTCAAAACGTTTTCAATTTAGGAATTTACTTCGTTGGTATATTCGTCTAGACAAACATTTATGATTGGCTTTGAATCTCTCGTCCGATAATAAATTTGAAATATAAATAACATCGGATACCAAATCAGTTAAAGTAATTTATTACTATCCGTCAAAGTCACTCAGCTCGGCCACGCTCGGCGATTGCTCGTTTGCGAAATGTCAAAAGCTTTACAAAAGCCGGACAAGTCGGACACCGTTTATTTTAGCCGGACAAGCTTTATTATGATGCCTGGCAACCCGGGCTGGGGATCTCTCGTCCGAAATTGAATGCAACACTATTTATGGGTAATAACGAAATATTCAAATTCAACTTCAAAATATATGCCTAATACGATTAAGTGCCAACGTGACAGAGGGTGAGTCCATCGCCATCTCAGGAACTATACATACGTCTTTGAATTACTTCTCAGACATATGCAGGTTCTCTCACGGTGTTTTCCTTCACCGTAAAGCACGTGCTGTGAAATTACTGCACTTAAGTTTTTGGTAAAATTCATTGGCACATCCCCACTGGGATTCGAACATGCGTCGCTTGCAGGCGACTGCTCAAACTCCACGACCACCATGGTTCCCACCTTTTAACCACTAATAAATGTATATCTATACATATATAAATAAGATTGAAGTGAATATAAAATTGTAACCATATTTTATGTGATTATAAATTATTTGTATTTCCATTCGGGAGAGCCGTGGTGGCCTCGGGGTTAGAGCAGTCGCCTGCTACGCAATCGACGCAAGTTCGAATCCCAGCGGGGCCTGTACCAATGAGTTTTTCTAAAAAACTTACGTACAGTGATTTCACACCACGTGCTTTACGGTGAAGGAAAACATCGTGAGGAATCCTGCATATGTCTGAGAAGTAATTCAAAGACGTATGTATAGTGCTTGAGACGGCGATAGACTCACCATCTGTCACGTTGGCACTTAATAAAATTCGGTGAAAAGTGGGTGTTGTGATTATAACACCTCTGCCTACCCCTTCGGGGAATACAGGCGTGAGCATATGTATTGTATTTCCATTATTAAGGATTTATTTCTTGGTCTTCCACAGGCGATTCGCAAAAGAGCAAAGAAGCAACGGACAGCCAAGAAGACATCGTCAGCCATTGGGTCAGCAGTGTCGAGCGGCACCGCCGCTGTGGTCATTGAGAATGTTGCGCAGACGCAGCGCTTGGATGACACTATGCAGGACCAGCCGACCAACACTGCTTCGGGGAGCAACGAGGATGAGGAGGATGATAAGTGAGCATTATATGACATGTTTACCTAATATCACATACGAGGGTCGATTAAGGTATATTTCTTGTCAGGAAGTGTTTCAAAGGTCCCCACCTCATGGGGTTGACAGATCATTCAAATTAGTTTGGCCGGACAGCCTACTTTATCGAGGATAGTTTCCAGTATTAATACGAGAAATAAATCAAGCTGTTTTCATTATTACCATAAATATAATAAGTATTGTTTAGTTATATTGGAGTATAAATAGTATCGGATGCCAAATCAATACAAGTACTTTATTACTTATCCGTCAAAGTCAATCAGCTCGGCCGCGCTCGGCGTTTGCTCGTTTGCGAAATGTCAAAAGCCTTACAAAAGCCGGACAAGTCGGACACCGTTCATTTTGGTCTAACTATCACACTATCAGGATGCATGGCAACCCTAATTGTGATTTTTTTTTGTTCGTCTAAACTGAACATACCCTATATAACATTATATAAAAGTATCCTAATATATGACCACCACACAAATGTTGGGTAATTTTGTGTGAACATTCAATACCATACGGCGTACAGAAATGTAATAAATACGGATTCATTGGGAAATGGCCCTAATATACGATGGCATAGGTCACATTACTGTAGGATCTGGGAGTGGGCTCGTACCTTCAAATCCATAAGCATTGTGTTTGCGCAGGACAGACATGGGTGCGTACGCAGAAGAGCTGGCAAACACCAGGTCAGCGAGGTTCATGCTTGCTGCTGTGGTCGAGGAGACAGGCCTGTAAGTACACCAAAAGATTTTTCTAATATGTTTGAAAACTTTACAAATCGAAAAAATATATATTATATTCGAAAATAGAATAAATTTTCATGAAGTAGGTTTTATGTTCCACGCATATGCTTTTCTATTTTTCTGTTATATATTTTGTTATTTTTTTATATTCCCGTTACTTGTATTTTTGTCACTTAAATAAAATTATTGAATAACTATCGACATGCCTCGCTTTGCTTGGGGTTTTAAGTCTTATATAAAACAAAATTAAATTTTTCATTTAATTTGTATACTTCCTAACATTACTTAATTACAATGAAACATTTCTCATATCTTTCGCGTAGCTGTGCCCCGCGGTTTCACCCGCGTAGATTTATACAAACTTTCATCCCCTATTTTATTCCCTTGGGGGTAGAATTAATCAAAATTATTCTTAGTGGATGCCTACGTCATAACATCTACGTGCATGTCAAATATCAGCCCGGTCCGTCCAGTGGTTTGGGCTGTGCGTTGATAGATCACTATGACAGTCAGTCAGTCACCTTTGAGTTATATATATTTAGATTAAAACCGATCAAAGACACAGCTAGTCTTCTACAAATAAAACGCAAACGTTATATGTATATTTTACTTTGCAAAAATGTGTTTAATTTCCACAGAATAATGGCGAACCTCGCGTCACCAATACCCATGATAGACCCAAACACCAACAACGACTCGGGGTACGCACCCTCCAACATCGACGGAGAGACCAAGGACCACTCCCCACCACCCTCTCCCACCAAAGGGGAGAAGAAAGAAGAGAAGAACGAACCTAGAAAACCAGAGTTAAAGTGAGTTCAGCAGACAGATGTTTTATTTCTACAATACACTATCTTTATTCAAAGTCAAAGGCAAAAGTATCTTTATTCGATTAGACTTATTACAAAGTACTTTCAAATCGTCAGAATGACATAATTATACAGGAATATACATGCTAATTTAAAAATCGTAAGCTCATGGACAATGTTCCAATGCACAAATGTCGATAAAAATTATCATAACTAAAAATCTAGTACATCTACTTATAACTAAATGCGTAGCTTGACATGACCAGCTCCCACAAGCAGCACCTGTTCACAAGTATGACGTGAATGCCAGCCATTGACCTCCTCAACCATCATAGAGGGAAGTGGACAACCCGTCATCTAGACGCCGCCGCAAGCAAAGGCATTTTAGGCGATGGACTTTCATGAGCGAGTCCGACTGGCTCATGGCCATTTTTTGTAAGATTAATTTGATTACAATTTCAAACATCCAAATAACCGTAATTTTCAGTAAGCACGAAAACAATGTGCTAATTTAGTCACAGCTTAATTAATATAAAGCAATTTCAAAGTTAGATAGAACCCTCCCAGTTATCTCACCTCGGTGATATTAATTACATTATTACTGCTTCTAAATTAAACTTGATGATGGGGAATTATTTAAGTGGCAGAGTTATCCTTCCCCATACAAATGTTATATCAAAATATATATCTATATCTATACACATAAATAAAATTGAAGTGTCTGTTTGTAATTCCAAAATAATAGCCTTTCACTAAATTCATTTGAAAGTTTATATGGAACTGGACATAAAATAAAAAGTTTTCTCTCTCTGTCTGTCTGTTTGTTCCGGCTAATCCCTTAAACGGCTAGACGTATTTAAATGCGACTTTCACTGGCAGATGGGTAATGTTACAAGGAGTAATTTTGCTACTTTTATTTAAAAAATATTAGAGTTCCGCGGGTCATTCATGAAATTCTCTACGTGAACAATTTAACTAAGAGAAGATTTAAATACTTAATAACATCGGTTCAACGAAGAAGGAAAACTACATATATTATAACCAGATAAAGTCGGCATTTCGAAATATAAAGAGCAGTATAATTTCATCCTTACTACGCGAGTGTAGCAGGAATCCTGTCGTTGCTACGCAAGCGTAGCAGGTTGAACACTAGCTACGCCGTAGGCTGCGTAGAGCTTTTCAATTGCAGTTTATTTTCTGCTATATGGTGTGCGTGACTTCGTCTGCGCAGGATTTTACTCATCACATCTATTCAAAATTCAAAATATCTTTATTTGATTAGACTTCTTACAAAGTTATTTCCAATCGTCAGAAGGACACAAATATACATTATACATGATTTTGAATGTTACCACCGGGTTCGGAAGGTAGCTTTTGTTGAGAAGAACCGGCAAGAAACTCAACAATCATTCTTTTAAAAAAATATTATACAATGTTATTGGTTACAGTATTTATATCTCATGAATATAAGCCCATGGACACAGTTCAAATGCTCAATTGTCAAAAATAATAACTAAAATATTACAAATATTTGTGAGCATGGCAAAATCCAGCCAGTCAATACATACAGAGTGTATATATAGTACAGATAAATAAAATTTGTCTGTTTGTAATGGATAAGGTACATACATAAAAAAAACAATTATTAATGTTTTTCTCTGTCTGTCTGTCTGTTTGTTATCTCTGGCACGACTGGACTGATATTAATGGGACATTCACTGACAGGTATCTGATTTTACAAGGAGTAACATAGGCTTCTTTTATTTAAAAAACACTAGGATTCCATAGGCCACCCAAGAAATTAAATCTACGCGGGTAAAATCGCAGGATATAGCTAGTCAATAATAACTTTATAAATTATAGCCTACATGTTTTTTTTTTAATGTAAATGAAACATGCAGTTTATTGCAACATAAATTAAACTAAACATATTTAAAATAAACTTAAACCAATTAAGTTTCCAAAATTAAATAAGTTATCCTGATATATAAGCTATATGACTATAAAGTTTCATTCATATCCATTTAATAGTCTTTGCGTGAAAGAGTAACTAACATCCATAGTCTAGTAGTAGTACAAAACCTTAAGATTTTTTTTATTTAGCCAGAGGAGCTCGTGGCACAGTTGCTATTGCGCATATCATCGATATCGATCAGCGAAATTAAGCAACCCTATCCCTAACCACTAGTTGGATGTGTGACCGCCCGAATTCCCTCCGTGCCTCGGAGACGTTAAGCCGTCGGTTCCGGTTGCCAATTTATCATCTTTGGCAATCGTAACAGGTCAGTCGGAGGCCTAAAATAGTCTGACAACTGGTTTAACCACGATCACCGATTTTCCGCGAAAGGGTTGCGAAGGTCAGATGGCAGTCGCTTCGTATAAAAATCAGTTGATCAGTCACAACGGGTTGAATAAGTGCCGACCTCAATGTATGGGATAAGGCCAGGGACGATGATGAGATGATTTAGCTACAAAGCTATCGGAGTTCATCTCCTGTAAAGTAAAGAACGATGCGGTCAAACACATGAAATAATTGTGTATGCAAATGGCGGATATAATATTTCAAGATGCCGCGCAATTTTTTCTCCTTCGAAGCCTTATTTTCGAGCTGGTGATAAGTTTTCGATGTTCTTCAATCCAGCCGAGTCCAGTCCAGACCCACACACAAACAAAATAAATAAGGTGTGACGTCAAAGAAACAGCCAAAACGCATTTCAACTTATATATACTTGACTAATATTATAAAGAGGAAATATTTGTATGAACGTATGTTTGTATAGAAGAGGCTCCGAAACTACTGGACCGATTAAGAAAATTCCTTCAGCAACAGATAGCTATATTATCAGCGAGTAACATAACAGGCTGTATTTTATCTCTGTAATCCCACGGGATTGAGAACTAAGCGGGTGAAACCGCGTGACGTCCGCTAGTTCTTAATAATTATGCCGAAGAACACGTTAAAAGTGAATATTTAATTTCATTTGCTACGTAATTAATTTTATACTGATAAATATTTATCATCGGATCAAAGGGACGTACAGATTGCGAAAAAATTAAAATGGTAATTTTAGATATTAGAATTTGGAAGCCGTGGTGGCCTTGGGGTTTGAGCAGTCGCCTGCTACGCAAGCGACGCAAGTTCGAATCCCAGCGGGGCCTGTACCAATGAGTTTTTCTAAAAAACTTATGTTCAGTGATTTCACACCACGTGAAGTAATTCAATGACGTATGTAAATTGTCTGGACGGCGATGGACTCACCATCTGTCACGTTGGTACTTAATCATCTTCGGTGAAAAGTGGGTGTTATTATTACAACACCTCTGCCTACCCCTTCGGGGAATACATGCGTGAGCATATGTGTGTATGTTTTTCTTGCTACAATAATAATTCCAGAAAAAAGCTGAGTCGTCTAAGCAACACGTCCCTGATATCCACTCCTCGGAGGAGGTTCCGAAGCGCCGCCTCCGCAGCCAGGTTCACCATCTTCAGAGCCAATAGAGCCGGGAAACTGCGAGCCAAGTCCTTCGCCAAGAAGGAGAAGAAAGCCACGCAGACTTTGGCTATCGTTTTAGGTTGGATTTAATCATTTTCTACACAGATTTATAAAATTGAAGTGCATGTTTTTATGTTTTTAATTCCAAATTAACTGCTTTCCACTAAATAAGGAAAGTATACAAAGTACTATCTCTGTCTAATTGTTCCGACTAATGTCTGAAACCACTGGACCGATTTTAACGCGACTTTCACTAGCAAATAGCTTATATTACATTACTGTTAGGCAGCTAACTAGCTAGCTTATTTAAGAAAACTAGCTTGCTTTTATTGTTAATCTTACGCGGGTAAAGTAGCGGGCACAAACAGTATTTTATATAAAGCTGCCTCTTTGGGCTAGTGGTCGCCAGCGCTATGGAACAGAGGGTTACTTTTATTGAGAAGAACCTGGCAAGAAACTCGGTAATAACTCTTTTCAAAAATATTAATCAATTTAAATAAAAATCACTTAGGAAATTTAAGCCCATAGACACAGTTCCAATGAATAAATGTCGATTAAAGTTAACATAAAGTAAAAGTCTAGTAGTTGTACTTATATCTATATGTGTAACTTGAGATGACCAGCCCCCACAAGCAGCACCTGTTCATAAGTATGACGCGAATGCCAGCCATTGACCTCCTCAACTAATATAGAGGGAAGTAGACAACCCGTCCCCCAGACGCCTAACCAAAACCTAGCTAGATCCGAATCCCTCTGCATGTAAAATTTCTTAAATATCGTTGGATCCGTTTCAGAGATAGCTCGTTAAAGGTATTATAGATAGTATGTCAAATTTAATAAATTCCCTTAAATATCCAGGTGTATTTCTGGTCTGCTGGGCGCCATTCTTCACGTGTTCGGTGCTGGGCGCGATCTGCGACAAATTCCACCTGCCGTTCTCCCCGGGGGTGACCACGTTCATCCTCACCACGTGGCTGGGCTACATCAACTCCTTCCTGAACCCCGTCATCTACACCATATTCAACCCGGAGTTCCGCAAGGCCTTCAGGAAAATACTCCATTGCGGCACCTAGCCCACAGACTATTACATCGTTTACGAGTAAAATGGGTGAAAAAGACTGTCTTAGTGTTTGTATATATAGATAACAGTTAAATACCTTTTTTAAGACTCGACGCACAAAAAACAGTGTTAATGTTGACGTGTGGATCTGTCAGTATAAGACAACATTGAGGTGTAGTTGCGAGTTACAAACGCGAAGCGAAAATGGCGGGGTAGCTGCATAAATTATATTCGCGTCACCCATACGGACAGACAGACTTATATAGAGAATACTGCGCATTCAAGGTCGACGCTCATAGCTCGTGACGGCACATGTACCGCTAAAAATAGGTCCATTCATTTTGAAAAATATTTTTTTGTTTGAATTAATCGATCCCTAGTGATTTACGATCACTTTGAACGATAAATATTTTTCTTATTATCTTGAATCTTTTTTAATTACATAGGTACGTAACAAATTTGTAGATTATAAATAGTAATTTCGTGAATATAATCGTGGTGTATTTAGGTCTTTTAGTAAATAGTATTTTGTACATAGATTACAATTAAAAAAATCGTGGATCGTTTTCTACTTCGATGACAATATTCATATTTTTACCACTAATAATTAAACTACAAGCCGTGCTAACTACGCTTCATTGTAATATCTTCAGAATCTTCCGTTTTCCATTCTAGACTTTATGACTGAGTCTATAAAGCTTAAACCCTACTTAGTCTGTGTGCTGTCTTAGCTTAACTTTATCGGTATTCCTGTGGTTGTGAATATTTCTCATTGAATAAGTGTATTATAATATAATGTAAATGAACTGTATAGTACGTATAATAACGATTTCATATTATAATGTATGGTTTTATATCGTAATATGATCTAACATTAAAAATGCAAATGTGAGTGTTTGTTACGCTTTCAAGCCTAATCCATTGATCTACATACATGCTCACGCCTGTATTCCCCGAAGGGGTAGGCAGAGGTGTTGTTATCACAACACCCACTTTTCACTGAATTAGATTAAGTGCAAACGTGACAGATTATGAGTCCATCGCCGTCTAAGACACTTTACATACGTCATTGAATTACTTCTCAGACATATGCAGGTTTCCTCACGATGTTTTCCTTCACCGTAAAGCACGTGGTGTGAAATAACTGCACATAAGTTTTTTAGAAAAACTCATTGGTACAGGCCTCGCTGGGATTCGAACTTGCGTCGCTTGCGTAGCAGGTGACTGCTCTAACCCCAAGGCCACCACGGCTTCCATTGATCTCTTTCCTCTATATAACACACGCTGGAAAAAAAATATAGTTTTCCTAAAAAAACTTATGTGCAGTGATTTCAAACCACGTGCAGGTGAAGGAAAACATCGTGAAGAAACCTGCATATGTCTGAGAAGTAATTCAAAGACGTATGTATAGTGCCTGAGACGGCAATAGACTCACTCTCTGTCACGTTGGCACTTAATCATATTCGGTGAAATATGGGTGTTGTTAGAGCACCTCTGCTTACCCCTTCGGGGACACTTCTGGTTTTCATACATACATATACATATGCTTACGCCTGTATCCCATGGGGGTAGGCAGAGACCACCGTTTGCCACATGCTACGATCCTTACATACTTCTTTCGCTTCATCCATATTCATACATCTCTGCATACACTTTCTTCGGTTACGAGTGCTCCGAATTTAACCTTTCTGAAAAATACTATTAATTTGGTCATAGTAGTTGTTCCTTGGACGCCCTCTACCGACATTTCCGCTCACATTCGCTCTATAAATTTGTTTCGTTAATCGCCTTTCACTCATCCTTTCGATATGTCCAAACCATCTCAACATACTTTATTCAATTCTGGTTTTCAGTTGTATATACAAGGCTTTACATAAGATACCTAACATCATCACATGAATGATGACATCGTTTTGATAAAATTAAGCCGTGACAAGTACTCCATTTTGAGCACAAAATAAGAATGTTCATACAATATACTGACAACTTTACCTACTATGTAAGTAAATAGTTTATGTATTACAACAATGTATTTTACATATTCTCCGTCCTTCAAAGCTATCTTAGTAAACAAATTCAGCTAAATAAAATGATCATATTTAAAAGTTACAGATCAAACACTTTCTCATTGTATATCGAGTCCAAAGATGTATATTTAACTTATAAATAAATCTCAAATTTCCTACCAAATCTAGTCATTATACCTAAGCCGAATCTTTGTGTTAGTGTAGATAAGTTTAAATCCACCCAATAGCCAGGGTCTAAGAATATGGCTATGGTATCCCCTGCCTGTCGTAAGAGGCGACTAAAAGGGGGCCGGAGGGCCTGCTGGCGGTGGTCGGGGTGGGAGCTTTGACCACCGGCGCGGGCCCGGGAAGGTGGCAGCGCGATGTGGCTCGCGCTGCCTTGCACAGCGAGGTCTCTAGGGGCGGCCTTTCAGCTGCCCCGGGGATGTGCCCCGGCAAAGTGTGGGGGGACACCGGTGCGTTCTATCAGAGTACCAGGAGTCCCCCCTGAGCACTGAGGATGGCCACCGGAGGGGTTTTAGTGCGGTAAAAATCCCACATACCCCGATCTGCCTCTCCCAGGGCGGTCGGGGACCTTTTGAAGGTTTCCCCCTCGTCAACAAAAAAAAAAGATAAGTTTAAATAACAACACTGTGAAACCTAGAAAATGTGAATATAGTCTGTATAAATGTTAGAACAATGTTGTATGATTGATGTTGAAATATATTGTGTATCCTAACATAATGTTTTATTTAATAGAGAATATAATTTATACATAACCTAGCGGTCATAGCGGTTTCACCCGCGTAGACTTAATTTTATGGATGGCCCGCGGAACTCTAAAAATTCTGTAAAATTATAAATAGTCTAAGTTACTCCTTGTAACATTAGCTGTCCGTCAGTGGCAGTCCCGTTCAAAACGATCCAGCCGTTTCGAAGATTAGCCGGAACAAACAGACGGATAGACAAACAGAGAAAATTTTTAAAAATTGGTTTTTCTATCACTATACCGCCCGTAGTTTCATATGTATTTAGTAAGAAGGTGTAATTTTGGAATTACAAACAGACACTTAAATTTTACTTATAGATATAGATGTTGATATCTATACAGATTGAATTGTTTGTAAATAGATATATATAAAATATATTGTATACGGTACTGACTTGCATTTAGTGAAAAGCTGTTATTTTGGAATTACAAACAGACACTTCCATTTTATTAAACTGAATAGATTTTGAGTTAAATTCAGCACTTCATTGAACAAGAGTTGGCGCAACTATACAAAGACCTAATTACTTTACAACCTACTAACGAACGCATTCGTTATTCCCATGCTATGAAAGTATTTTGGCCACTTGGCAATAAGATGCACTTGAATACGTGCCACGCATTCACTGACAACATTATTGTCCAGGGAAATACAGACTACAGATACGGTACTTTATATCCACTTCTATTATTAAATCGACTTCAGTACCCCTATCACGAGTTTGCCACCGTTTTCGTAATCTATATTCGCTACCGTCTCCGCCGAATATTAGCATGAGAAATTGTGCAGCGACTCCCAGCGGTGACGTGAAGAACTAAAATATCTCATACAAATACTGCGAGTGATGCTAGCGAGTATAGATTACGAAAATGGTGACAAACTCGTGATTGGGGTATAGGGAAGGAGGATATTAATTTGACTGTATTTTTTTTAAAACTAGGTAAAAATTTGTTGTTCGATACCCGAGTTCGATGCTACACTAACATCAAGAGTAAGTAACTACCTAATTAATCTACGCTACTATTATAAAGAGGAAATATTTGTATTTTAGTTTGTATGTTTGTAATGAATAAACTCAAAAACTACTGTGCCGATTTCAAAAAATCCATTACTATTAGAAAGCTACATCATCAGCGAGTAACATAGGCTTTATTTTATCCCCGTACTCCCACGGGTGAAACCGCGTGACGTTCGCTAGTTTCTCATAATCATTACTTTTATTATATTTTAAGTCTAAGATGCAGTTATTTAATCTAATAAAAGAAATATTAAAATGTGTTTATTAATTAAACACGGAATTCATAGTGGGGACGGTATAAGTTTTTTGTAGGTTAATATCGGATAATAATGATATCATACCGTAGTAGAATGATTGGGATGATCTTTGGTACCATCCAAAGGTAACCAACTTCGTACCAATTGTTATTAAATTAAGTATAACAGCAAAATAATAACAAACAGATAATTATTATTATCGTATTTTCATACCACTAGCGCCATCTGTAGAGCCGTGATTGTGATCGAATGCTTGTAACATTACAAAATGAAATCCTGCTTCGGTACTCAAGTTTACACTACTTTTTCACTCGTATTCCTAATTTACTAAGCGCAAAGTCACAATAAAAAAATTCCTAATAAAAGTAAACTCAATTTGGACTACAATTAATTTCGCTTAGCTAATAATATAACAAATATGACCTTCATAATCTTATGTAACTTACATTGTGAATCGAGAGATGTCGCTATACGTAAGAAAAACATTGTGTCACGCCCAAATGTATACCAATTTGCTGCATGATTTCACTTTATTGTGAAATAGAAATATCTTCCTACAGCTAAACTTCATCATTTCAATTCATCACAAGGAATATAATCATCTATTTGCGACTTTTCTTGTGCAAAAATAATGCAATAAGAAAATGACGTTTATACTCATTTTCAAATACGGCAGTCACGGTGGCTATCTCGCTCATACACCTACGGAAAAGTGATAAGTTAGAGCGAGATGTATATTAAGTAGTTGCGCTTGAAGTAGAACAGTAGTTCGTATCAGCTGACTGACAACCAAAGCAAAACAGTCGGTGCGCGACCATCTTGTCAAAACTCGAAGTCAGTGACAACAAATAAATATTGTAAAATGTCCTAAGTCGCTCGTAATGACTTAACGTTCACATTGTATTTAATAAAGTATTGTGCATATTTTATATTGGTGTTGTTTTCGGAGCAAGTACTATTCATTTTGCTCAATATTTCGCGTTTGTGTTTCGTCAAGTGACGTCATGTATATTATACACGTATCGCGGCTGACGAGTTTGTAAGTATTTTCTTTTATTTCTGTGTTAATTTGATAGATTACATGAATTAAGCGAGTATATTTCCACTGTTGGTTGGTATATGTTTCATTCATCATTCATTGTGAAACGGTTAGGGCCGTGTTGTGTATTTGACCATACGCGTTGTTGTCTATGTCCACAAGTAGGTTCTCGATGCCCTTGAAAATTATGCAGCAGAAATTCCGTTCGTTGCTAGGCCGATGGTCTGTTTCAATAGCCATACATCATACATCTCCTCATGAGGACTCGAGACCCATCAGTTCCATCTAAATTACCACTTAGGGCTGGCATAGCAACTGCGCTCGCTTCACGCAAATGGAACACAACCGATTCATAGAAAGTGTTGTTCACTGTACAGAAATATCGAAAATGTTTACTAATTTGTGTGTATGAAAATGGCCGACGTATTCTATCCTTTTCTATCATGCAATCATTACCTACCATAAAGGTAATATTTTTTTCGATATTGCCTTTACTAAGCCAACTTTCGAGTGTTAGCATGCGATCGCTCGACACAGATACAATTTAATTACGAAGTTGATATAATGCTTATTACATTCATATTATTGAGTTTAAAAATAAATATCGGTACCTACGTATCAATAATAGGTACCTACTTGTTTGGTTTATTATATCTACCTACGTCGGTATATTCATATAGTAGGTAGATACGTAAATATTTACGGGTACGTAGATGTGTGATTCCCCATCCCCCTAACATTCGATCCCGGTAACATCACACAATACTTACATACCTAATTCAATAATCGAACTGTTTCTAATAAAATATAGTGTCTTTTCTGCTGGAATTTCACTTTGTCTATGTATATTTATTAATAAATATCTGTTAATAAACACATGTGTTTAAAGTAAACAGTATACCTACCGTTGACAACACATCTACCTACCTACCTACCTGCCATAAACCAAGCATTGGTAGGCTATTTTAAGATATTATTCGATCATAGTAAGCACCTAACACCTGCCTAAAAAAGTACCTAGGTCCCCACTTCCGATCTAACTGTCAAAATTATTCGATGAGGCCGAGCCTTATTAAGGCGTTTACAAACGCAGCCTCAGAAATTAAATTGTCTTTGATTTTTTTTATTCCATCGACATCAAAATTTTTTTTTTAATAGATGGTCTGTTCTCAATCACGTGCCAGCCCGCATCTGTCTATACACGACCTAATTTTGCTGAAAGGTGTGTGTGTATAACAAAGGGAGACATGCGCATAAACACATCATGTACACCTTTCTTTCCTGTTTCATACCTATTTATTTGATTACTCACCTATATTTTTTTATAATAATACCTTCCTATATATAGAAGAAGCCGTGGTGGCCTTGGGGTTAGAGCAGTTCGAATCCCAACGGGGCCTGTACCAGTGAGTTTTTCAAAAAAAAAAACTTATGTACAGTGATTTCACACCACGTGCTTTACGTCGAAGGAAAACATCGTGAGGAAACCTGCATATTTCTGAGAAGTAATTCAATGACGTATGTAAAGTGTCTGAGACGGCGATGGACTCACCATCTGTCACGTTGGCACTTAATCATCTTCTGTGAAAAGTGGGTGTTGTGATTACAACACCTCTGCCTACCTCTTCGGGGAATAGAGGCGTGAGCATATGTATGTGGACTATTCGACACGTTATGGAAACTACGACAGTAATAACATAATTACTTAACTTGTATGTAATTAATGGTGATTTTAATTTGACAGAGGACTTAAGCTTAGGTAGTCTATTAGCTAATACCAAGGAGTTTCAATGGGTCCGGACCCATAGGTTGTGGCGCAAAGGAAGCATATTGTATGTATATCATGGGTGACCCGCGGAACCATAACATTTTTTTTAAATAAAAGCAGCCTTATGTTACTCCTTGTAACATCAGCTACCTGCCAGTGAAAGTCCCTTCAAAATTGGTCTAGCCGTTTCGGAGATTATCAGGAACAAGCAGACCGACAGAGAAAACGGTTTTTTTTAATGTCGGTGTCGTATGTACTTTCATATGCGTTTAGTAAAAAGCTGTTATTTTGGAATTACAAATAGACATTTAATTTTATTTATATATATAGATAATTCGAAGTCAAGTAACTACATGTGCCATCACGAATTATGAGCGCTGACTTTGAATGCAATGTAGTAATTTAATGAGTCTGTCTCTGTCTGTCTGTATGGCGCGACTATCTTCTCTAAGCGCTCATTACTAGTGACACTTGTAACATGGATGCTTCGAGAAATTATATCGTAGAGTCCAAGGCGTGAGTGAGAGCGACCGATTTTTCACTTCGATAAGGGCAGGAGGATGATGATGCAAGGCCTACCCGGCGTAAACAAGTAAGGGTTATCATCGATTTGGTTATTGTCTCATAAATGCTATAATTACCTTTTAATTTGGTATATTTTTAACACATTCGCCATATAAAATGAAAATGAAAATTAAAAATATTTATTCAGGTAGGGCATTTATGAATGTCGAAAATTTACCACCGGTTCGGAAATTAGCCTTCTGAGAAGAAGTGGCAAGAAACTCGTGTATTTAAAACTAGCTGTGCCCTGCGGTTTCACTAAATATATTTTTTTAATAAAAATAGTTAAGTTACTCCTTGTCATCATCGTCCCTGGCCTTATCCCATACATTGTTGGGGTCGGCACTTGATTCAACCCGATGTGGGTGATCACCTGATTGTTATACAAAGCGACTGACATCTGACCTTCGCAACCCCTTTAACGAGGAAAATCTGTGATCTGGGTTAAACCAGTTGTCAGACTATTTTAGGCCTCCGACTGACCTGTAACGATTGCCAAAGATGATAAATTGGCAACCGGGACCGACGGCTTAACGTGCTCTCCGAGGCACGGAGGGAACTAGGGCGGTCACCCATCCAATTACTGGCTAGGGTTAGAGTTGCTTAACTTCACTGATCGAATGATATGCGTAATAGCAACTGTGCCACGAGCTCCTCAGTTAAGTTACTTCTTGTAACGTCAACTATCAGCTAGTCAAAGTCCCGTTAAAATCGATCCAGCCGTTTCAGATATTACCCGGAACATACTGACAGACAGATTGTGAAAAATTGTTTTTTTAAGTTAGTACCGTATATGTGTACTTACTTTCATACAAAATTAATGAAGCTCTTATTTTGGAATTACAAACAGACACTTCAATTTTAACTATATGTATGTACGTATACACCCACTTTTCACCGAAGATGATTTAGTGCCAACGTGACAGATGGTGAGTCCATCGCCGTCTCAGACACTTTAAATACGTCATTGAATTACTTCTCAGAAATATGCAGGTTTCCTCACGATGTTTTCCTTCACCGTAAAGCACATGGTGTGAAATCACTGTACATAAGTTTTTTAGACAAACTCAATAGTACATGCCCCGCTAGGATTCGAACTTGCATCGCTTGCGCAGCAGGCGACTGCTCAAACCTCAAGGCCACCACAGATATAAATACTTAAATGTTACTAAACGTTTACCGGTTTCCACTTTCCTCCGTATTCCGGAATAGCACGACGCGGTTCCGTGTCCCTTGCCATCGATATAAATAGGCGGATTTAATCGAAACAGCAACAATAACTTAAACAATGTAACGTTTAAGTAATTAATTTGTTTACGCTTTCGAATGCTTTCGATATAGTGTTGTTACGAACGCAAGGGGAGTAACCTCTCTATAAATACAATGTATATAGTAACTAGCGATTCTGTGCTGTTCTCGGAATAAATTGATAAAAAAAGCGTGTTTTTCAACATTTTAATGTACTTACCTACATAAGTAGTATACGAAGTGAGACATAAGTACAAAATATATTACCATAGTAGATCGAATGGAAAACAGTGTGTTAAGAGACAGTTGCAAGTTGAAGAATAATGTGGTCACCAGAATTGAAAGAAATATGTTGAGATGGTTTGGACATATCGAAAGGATGAGTGAACGAAACAATTATGTAGAGCGAATGTGAGCGGAAGTGTCGGTAGAGGGCGTCCAAGGAACAACTACTATGATCAAATTAATAATATCTTAGAAAGGTCAAATACGGAGCACTCGTAACCGAAGGAAGTGTATGAAGAGATGCATGAATGTGAATGAAGCGAAAGAAGTATGTAAGGATCGTAGCGTGTGGCGAACGGTGGTCTCTGCCTACCCCCATGGGATACAGTCGTGAGCATATGTATTTATGTATGTATGTACAAAATATATACTTAACTCTTTCAGGTAAGTACAGGTCCCGTCAGGAATAAAGAACGCGCGGCTAAAAGTAGTGAGGTTACTAAGCATGTTTTAATTCGCCTCGCACCATACGTGTAGACAGAGACAGATTCATAAAATGACTACTGCGCATTCTCGTTCTTAACTGGTGACGGGACCTAAAAGTATGTGGAGAGAGCGAATGATCATGCTCATCCCCAGTAAAGGGAAGATCTTCCAGCCACGCGGGTGCCATGTCTGGAGAACCGCGGCTCCAACTGTTTTAGTTGGAAACTTGTATATGCATATGGGGCAGTACAGTTCTCGAGTGGAGACCACGTACCGGCAAGCGCAGCGTAGGGCGCCCCCCCGCGAGATGGGCGGACGAACTGGTCAAGGCCGCGGGGACCCGCTGGATGCAGGCCGCTTCCAACCGGGTGAGGTGGAAATCATTGGGAGAGGCCTATGTTCAGCAGTGGACGTCCTGTGGCTGATATGATGATGATGATGATGATATGCATATGCGCTTGAAAACTAATATTGCGCGATTAAGGTTCTCGTGTATTTATACTGAAACTTCGCATTTGTTACCGAGTAGCGCCATCTGTGTAGCGGGCGGAAAAACGCTACTACAGATCATCTTTACCAAGAGACAAGCACTTATGAGTCTCATTGTACGTACCGAGTACAGTCGCCCACACTAATAAAAGGCGGAACGAATGCATGCTTATTCAATTTGAAACTGTATGCAAATGTAGGATGATTGGTTTTTGATTGCCCGGCAACTGACTGGAACTTTTATCAACAATTGTTTATTACGCTATAGCATTTTAATTGGTGTTATGTTATTGGCCTTTTCCAAAGGAACGTTAAAAAATTACTACATCTAAAATTAAAAACTATTACTATAGCGTAATTACGTAGTAGTAGGCTACATTTATTTAAGAAAAACCATTTGGGTTCTGCGGGTCATCCATTAAATTAATTCTACGCGGGTAAAACCGCGGGGCGCAGCTATCCAATAGTATTTTTTTAAGTTACACGAAGAGTGTCCTAAACCTTCTTACTATTTACTAATATACATACATACATATGCTCACGCCTGTATTCCCCGAAGGGGTAGGCAAAGGTGTTGTAATCACAACGCCAACGTGACAGATGGTGAGTCCATCGCCGTCTCAGACACTTTACATACGTCATTGAATTACTTCTCAGTAATATGGAGGTTTCCTCACGATGTTTTCCTTCACCGTAAAGCACGTAGTGTGAAATCTCTGTACATAAGTTTTTTAGAAAAACTCATTGGTACAGGCCCCGCTGGGATTCAAACTTGCGTCGCTTGCGTAGCAGGCGACTGCTCAAACCTCTAGGCCACCACGGCGCTCTACTTACTAATATTTTCTTCGCAATGCTCTGAGAGATGTATGTCTTGTTTCCCAACCATTGCTTTCTATATATACATATTCAATGCAATGTCTTGGCTGATTGTCTGACTTATATTACATTGACGCTCAAACCGCTACTCCTGTCCTGTAGGCAGACAGCCTATATTACGAAAGGGATTTCAAGAATTCCACTATTAAGGGGGAGAAAAGGTATGAATGTTTTGTATGTGAAATCTTTGGCCACGCAGGCGAAGCTGCGGGAGGAAGCTAGCTAGCTAACAACATAATTTATAAGCCATTTATATCTGAGTTACGTAACAACACTACATTGTCGTATAGTGTGAAATTACAAATTAGAAAATACAGAAGGTCGGTTCCTTTTATTATTATTGGTGCATCTCGCAACTCGCTGACACGTCGCCTAACATATTGGGGTTATTCCAAAAGAAACTATAGGGCTAGCCGCTTGTGAATACCAACTTCAGCCAATGTATGAGAGCCTATACCCTGAATTTTCATTGTGTGATGAATAACTCCACAGAATCCAGTATAAATAATACAGTCAAAACTTAGCTGAGATAAAAGCACGTCAGAGGAAACGCTTAAGTACATACAATGGCCCAATTTGTGTCTGTGATAAAAACAATTCCAATTCGAATTATGCCCTTTTAATAATTCATCACGTATCAAAATCTTAAGCGGGGAAGCCTCTGCATTGGAACACGCGTCGTATAAATCATCTATTGACGTCACACAGTTTTAAGGACAACACATTTCATAAGAATCACTAGAATATTTATAGTTATACCACAACATTTACAATTGGGAGCAATAAACAGACGTCACCAAAAATATTAACGATTTTAAAACCGATGCAATAATAAAAACTAAGTACTAGGACTTCTTCCGCGTGGTAAAAGTATAAGCCAGACCTTGAACCTCCATCCTAGGGGACAAAACTATCACTATACCAATTGGCAGTAAATTCTGTTAAGCGACAATCATCATCCTCCTGCCTTCTTTATCTTCTATACCTCTATCAACCAACATATCAAAATTGACGATAGTTCTAGCCATAAAATTTCATCCATCGTTTCATAGGTCTTTCTCTCTCGTATCTTTATTCATAAACATAACTTTTTTGGCAACAATGTCCTATTGCCTTCCGCATAATCCATACCACGAGAATTCATTGAAAATAAATGCAACAAAGCATTAAAACAGGCCAATGATATCAACATTATTTTCTTACTTTCCAACATTATAAGGTCTTGATTGGTGATCCATATTCGTTGCACGTGAGCGTCTGTATATTGATTTATCTCGCTGTTACCCTTGCAGTGTGCGTAGAGGTCAAGATGTCATTTCCAGGCACTCCTGTTTGCCTCTTAAATACTTGCTTATAAATACTATCAATAAATATTTACTCAAGCTGAGTCCGAAGAATATACATTTTTGGTGAATATATCTTTTTAACAGATTTAAAAGGAGGAGGTCGAACTAGGAACTGCTCGATCTAAACAAATTTCATCTAAGTCTTCAAGCCTTCTTGACTTGACTGCCTCTTCACCTTGATTATAAGTTATGATTTTGCGAATATTCCGATCGACCTACTTTAACAATAAGATCCCCTATCACTTAAATAATCGTACTAATATTATAAATGGGACAGTTTGTTTGTTCGGCTACGTTACGACAAAGATAATATGAGACATTTAGCTTATTCCTTTTTTTGACGTGGAGAATCCGTTGTGGACACATAGACGGCCGTGGGGCAGCATAAGGCTTATGTCGGACACTTTACGAAAAAAATTCCACGGTGCCTGGTCGTTTATGGGCGGTGCACACAGGTTAAACATTATTATAGCTTTTTATTTTATTTAAAATCAACGCGAACCAAAACGCAGGCAACGGCTAGTATTCTAATAATTCACTTGTTAACCGATGCTTTCCTCGGTATTGATTTACCGTTATTGTTATGAATTCATTTGCATTTATTTTCTAAGATGTCACTTAAAATTATGGTCGGGGATAGTCGTTGTTCGGTTCAGTGATTGCCGTCGAACTGTGTTAATGCGGTTTAAATACTGGGAGCTTCGGGTGAGATATGAAGGGTGTGACATCTCATCAGCGTTACACCCACGCTCCTTAGCAGAATATTTAACGTATATTTCCATCAAAACACTTTTATAGACACTTGTATAGGTGCTGTTACGAAATATGATGTAATATGCATGTGTTTTATTCGCGTCGCGCTACAGACAGGCTAATAGGGAATTCACGGTCAGCACTCAGAACTAATGACGGCACCTTTAGATTACTAGCTGCTTACATCACAGACATTAAATTTAGAGCGTTTCGCTCTACAGTTCTTACCGGAGTTGGGTAAGATTGGATTCTAGATACTTGTTCGCGCGCGTCGTCGTTGTGTTCGTCCGTGTTCAGCCATTCTGGACCAGTGCAAAGGGCCGACCTATTGTATTTATATTTTTTAAGGATAGCTCTAAGGACGAGCTCGTGGCACAGTTGCTATTGCGCATATGATTCGATCAGCGAAGTTAAGCAAAGCTAGCCCTAGCCAGTAACTGGATGGGTGACCGCCCGAGTTCCCTCTGTGCCTCGGAGAGCACGCTAAGCCGTCGGTTCCGGTTGCCAATTTGTCATATTTGGCAATCGTTACAGGTTAGTCGGAGGCCTAAAATAGTCTGACAACTGGTTTAACCCAGATCACAGATTTTCCTCGTAAAAGGGGTTGCGAAGGTCAGATGGCAGTCGCTTCGTATAAAAATCAGGTGATCAGCCGCATCGGATTGAATCAAGTGCCGACCCCAACAATGTATAGGATAAGGCCAGGGAGATGATGATTTATATTTTTAAGGACACAGTCCATCTTCTTGGATGAGAATCCGTTTCAAACATTGATCATAAATTCCCACGATTCATTGCTTCTATTAATTATGCAAATTCAGATTCAAAAATATTTTTATGTTATTTGACTTTTAACAAAGTACTCTCAAATCGTCAGAATGACATAATTATACAGTATTATACATGATACCGCCAGGTTCGGAAGGTTTCTTTTACTGAGAAGAACAGGTCTGTCACTGACGCAGAGCTAAAAAGGAAAAATATATGCAAAAGTATTTTTTTCTAGTGAATAGAATACTCGTCGATAGATTCTCCATAGAATACTTCTCCATAGCGTCGCTACTGAGTGGATGTAGAGACGCTATGGAGAAAAAAATAAGTGGTAAAATTGCGACTGGTATTAAATGCTACTAAGAAAATCGATATTCGGAATGTACAGTTACTCGCTTAAAAACCTTTTCCATTAAAACCTTAATATAGACCAGGTAAATGTGGGTACCAATATCATAAATGCCTTCAACGAATTATACTCATATTTCTTACTTATGTTTAAATACTAGCCGTTTCCTGCGGTTTCACCTGCGCACAATTAATTTAATTCCCGCGGAACACAAAAAAATATTTGTTTTTTAATAATAGTAGCCTAACTTACGCCTTGTAAGATTAGCTATCTGCCAGCGAAAGTCCCCTAAAATCGGTCCAGCTGTCTCAGAGATTACCCGGAACAAACAAACAGACAGACAGATGGAGAAAATTTTTATATTTGGTTTTTCTGTGTCCAAATCGTATATTCTTTCGAATGCCTTTACTGAAAAACTGTTATTTTGGAATTACAAACAAGCACTTAAATTGTATTTATCTGTATAGATATAATCCCATAACCGAGAGGAGTAAAGTGCCTACGTAGGTAGTAATGTTATTAAGGACAACTCGCTTCCATTTAATTCGCAACGATAGGTTTCAAAAGATTTTTCCAGTGACGAGTGGGTGCGAGACCAAAATTGCCCAAGGAAAATACATTATTGCGTGTTAAATTCATATTTCCCTCATTTCCCTCACAATGGACATACCTACTTACCTACACGTGCGTGCGTATCACAGGGGGATGTGTCCTTATTGTTACCATTTTCAGAATTCAAGGGGAACGATGATATGGATGCAGATAAGCAATAATGTGTCAACCCGCATAAACTTGGTTTTGAGAAAATGGCGTCTTAAGATGATTGTATACGTGATTTAAGATTTGTTTTATGACATAAATCCATTTTTTACGTACTTTTATGTTTCAGATGACTTGAAACACTTTTTTAGAATGTTAAATACGTGATGCATTATCAAAATATATCAAAACCTTTGAATTTGACTTTTTGTGGGTTGACACATTATTGCTTATCAGCATCCATATTTACTTCAGTATATCTGCTTAATTCGCCCAATTCTGTACGATACGAGAAAATATTAAATTATTTAGTACTTTTTTACGAATATGTGCCATAGTGATTGTAAAAAAAATGAGTTCTTAAGTCATTTTATGAGTTCGTCCCTGTCTATATGTATGACGCGAAGCGAATAAAAAAACCATCGTATCCTCACTAGTTTCCGATGATGCCGTCACCCGAAGCCGAAGAGCGCTCGACAAAAATATTTTTTTTTCGCGTTGCTCCATACAAGGGTAAAAATAATACAACTGGGCCAGTGGACAACGTAACATTATGCTCACGCTTAGCTTAGTAGAAACGATAAAAATGTACGGCAATGACATATGTCACGTTACAGATTTGTGTCGTGTCCATACATGTGTCCATATCGTTTCTATTTGCGCAAGCGCGAGAGAATGTTACGTTGTCTACGCCTACAACGCATTCTTGGTCAACGCTCATAACTTGTGACGGAACCCACATAAATAAATACCGAGTCCATAATTACTAAATTAGCTTTGCAAATCATTACGTTATCGTTTCAATTAGCGTAAGCGCCAAAGAATCTTACTTTTGTAGGTTTACAGGTCCAATATAGACTGCAAAGTACACTGCATACTAAATATCGTCGTCCCTGGCCCTAGTATCGTTATTAATGTATGGGACATTGTTGGGGCTCTTGATTCAATCCTATGTGGCTGATCACCTGATTTTTATACGAAGCGACTGCCATCTGACGTTCACAACCCTTTTTAAGGGAGGAGAATCTGTGGTATAGGTTAAACCAGTTGTCAGACTATTTTAGGCCACCAACTGACCTGTAACGATTGCCAAGGATGATAAATTGGCAACCGGGACTGACGGCTTCACGCGCTCTCCGAGGCGCGGGCGGTCAGCCATCCAATTACTGGCTAGGGTTAGGGTTGCTTAACTTTGCCACGGGCTCCTCCACCTGTCCTATAATAGGACTATATTACTCAATCTGCTAAATTTCACATCATGCAGTCAATAAAGTATCATAATCAAATTTATATCTTTCTCTTCAGTTTCTCCACCTACCAGCGTGTTAAGGCCCCTATGTAGGAGCTATTTGTTTTATGTCATAGGTCTTTCAATAAAGTCGTGGTAACTTCCACGTCCATTGTAACAAGAGCTATTGTATGGTGGGAAAGTAATGTGAAAGGGTGTCTTGCGAGACTAGACGGGTGTTAAGTTTGTTTACAATTTACGATGTTGATCGTCACGCCTGAGTTGTGATGAAACGGTAACAAATAACAATATCGATGTGTGTTCGAAGATGCAAGTATCACATTGGGTACGTTCCACTTAACGCCCGCAACGATTGTAACACCCTCTGTATCGTTCCACCTAAGGCCCGTGGTCGTTGCGAGCGATCGCTCGACGTCATAGCTGACGTCACTGTTCGCGACCACATCGCGCCCACTTCGCCCACAAAATATTGGTGGGTCAGCGTGGGCTTTCATTAAAATGTAGCGGGAATTCGAAAAAATAACAATGGCCACGAGACAAATAACGTTTTACAACCCCGAAACTGCTACTATCTCTCATTCGTTTTGTCAAAAACGCAACCATAAATTCACGGGAATCGATGTTGAATTAAATTTGACTCCAATCGCGAAATATTAACTCACAAACCCGACAGCTGTACGTTTTCACCATGCCGCCATATTGCGAGCACACAGCGATCAAGTTGTGCGTTCCACCTATAACATTCGCCTACAACGCCCGCGGTGTTTTTACGTTAGTGGAACGGCAACTTCAGCGGTCGTGGTCGATGGCGTTGCGGCCGTTAAGTGGAACGTACCCATTGACGTTGCATATGCAGACACATATACTTACGTTCGTATTTATTGCCATGTTGCTTATATTTATTATTTGTATGTACCTTACATTGCATTTTTAAGATTACGACATTATTTTTATTATGTAACTAGCTGTGATCTGCGATTTCTTCCGCGTAGAATTTTCATGTGTGAATTCATACATACATACATACGCTCACGCCTGTATTCCCCGAAGGGGTAGGCAGAGGTGTTGTAATCACAACACCCACTTTTCAACGAAGATGATTAAGTGCCAACGTGACAGATGGTGAGAGTCCATCGCCGTTTCAGACACTTTACATACGTCATTGAATTACTTCTCAGAAATATGCAGGTTTCCTCACGATGTTTTCCTTCACCGTAATTCATGGCTAAAACTATTTTGTAGATGTTTAGTTTAATTCAAATTGATTTGTTTATTGTTAAAACGACCGAACCGATTAATTGTACCGTTAATTTTATTTAAATCAGTAGTTATAATTAAATAGCCTTGATATCGAGATAACCTTAAGTTGCGAGATGTATTTTTATGCGATCGAGAACCAAGAACAAGTATCCTTATCCATACAGATAAATAAAATTGAGGTCTGTTTGTAATTCCAAATGAAGCTTTTCACTTAATGCATATAAAAATATATACACGGTACAAGTAGGAGGAACATTCGATCAGCGAAGTTGTATGTATAGTGCCCGAGACGGCGATAGACTCACCATCTGTCATGTTGGCACTTAATCATACATACATACATATATGCTCACGCCTGTATTCCCCGAAGGGGTAGGCAGAGGTGTTGTAATCACAACACCCGCTTTTCAAAGAAGATGATTAAGTGCCAACGTGACAGATGGTGAGTCCATCGCCGTCTCAGACACTTTACATACGTCATTGAATTACTTGTCAGAAATATGCAGGTTTCCTCACGATGTTTTCCTTCACCGTAAAGCACGCGGTGTGAAATCACTGTACATAAGTTTTTTTAGAATTGGTCATTGGTACAGGCCCCGCTGGGATTCGAACTTGCGTCGCTTGCGTAGCAGGCGACTGCTCAAACCTCAAGGCCACCACGGCACTTAATCATATTCGGTGAAATATGGGTGTTGTTGTTACAACACTTCTGCTTACGCCTACCGGGACCTCTCTGGGATGGCGTGAGCATGTTTATTTTTTATTTTATAATTTATATCATACGGAATTAAGCCCAGATTATGCAGAGTGTTAATTGTCATGATAGGTTCACTGTGTGACAGATTCATACTAACTTCTTTTTCTTACGATAAAAACTATCATGGCAATAAAATCAAAAATCAAATCAAAAATATCTTTATTTGATTAGACTTCTTACAAAGTACTTTCAAATCGTCAGAAGGACACAAAATACATTATACATGATTATAAATGTTACCACCGGGTTCGGAAGGTAGCTTTTGTTGAGAAGAACCCGGCAAGAAACTCAACAATTACTCTTTTAAAAAAATATATATTATGCTAATAATAAGATCTTACAATAAAGCCTGTGTCTCAGGCCTTTACCTGAGGGTCTGACGATTATTCCATCTAAGGATCAAAGCACTGCTACTACTGGAATGGATTTCGTACCAAGTCACCAGAATTTGAGTGCAATGTAAATACAGATAAATAAAATTGTCCGTTTGTATATCCAAATTAACAGCTTTTCACTAAATGCATATGAAAGTAATATTTGCAATGACAAATTCGCTTATAAAAGCTACTATGTGTATAAATATGTCAATATTTAAAGTTACTCGGTCACGATGATATTTTGAAAATAACGTACTTCAAGAAATATTTAATCTGTTTAAAAATGTCAACGTGACGTTCAGCGTGACGTCAGCTATGTAGTGAGGGACATTGTTCTGGTGGCATACGTCACTATACTGTCCATCGTCAGGTCACAAATATAACGCGAGTAATTATAGCTTCGTGGGCATAGTGACGTTACGTTGTCGAGGATTCGGAATTCGGATACTTATATCCGAACCCGAACGAATCTCAAAAATCTTTCGGTAAGACGGTTCGGATTTCAAACTTATATTTTCTCGTACGTCAGTAGCTCAACAATACGTACTTGGTAAAATAGTAATACATTTTGTTTGCATATTATGTCAATGTTATCTGATTATTATTTTTAGTGAGCAAAGAATGAGCTATTGTCCGCGATCGTACGTAAATATTACAAAGAGATAAGTCAAGACATATTTATATTTAAATGGTACCTTAATACAGTTCAATATGATTTTAGGTCAAATGTCAAAACGTTTTGACTGATAGGTATGTTTGATAATGATATGAATATTATTTGCAAAAACTTCACGTCGCAAGAGATGGCAGTCTGTGAGTCTGTCACCGTTTCTCAGGCACTATAATAATATGCACAATATTTGCTTAGATTATTAATTCTTACATATGCTCACGCCGTATTCCGTGGGGGTAGGCAGAGACCACCGTTCGCCACATGCTGGGATCCTTACATACTTCTTTCGCTTCATCTGCATTCGGAATATTTAGCAAATTTGATAAAATATTCGGATACGGTAATCATTCCTAGTGGATAATGACAGCATCATGAACCATACGTACACCCACTAATCTATAACTGACTGATACGCGGTAATGGTCATATTTACATAATTCACCTTAACGACCTACGTTTTGAGTGCAATGTCGTTCAACAACGTCAACGTAATGCTGCCAAACAAATGTGAGCTCAGTTGAACACGACTAAAGTTGTGAATGAATTCTGGAAGTTCATTCTCACTTGTTGATGTAATTCAATGTTAATAGGAAAATTATTGGCCGTTGGTGATGTTGTTAAAAGGATGTTGACCAGTCGGACATGTTTGTCACAGGGTATCGGTTTATATTTCTATATATATTTACGCGGTTTCACCTGCGTCGTTCTCGTTCCCGTCGGATTACGGGAATAAAATATAGCCTATGTTAATCAGTGATAATGTAGCCTTCAAATGGTGAAATAATTTTTAAAATCGGTTCAGTACTTTATGAGTCAAATCGTTACAAACATACATGCAAATATTTCCTCTTTATAATATTAGTATAGATATAATGCGGAAAAGGAAGACGCATCCAAAGATATCTCATTTGTCAAATTTCGATGAGTAGTGTGGAGTTTTTAGGGAACAGAAGAATATAGGTTTACACCTACATACATACCTACCTGTCAAAATCATAGCCAGCCCTATTGCGTCTCCGTATACAGAGTGCCTAGTGCGAGATTTCTTAAAATCTACGTCCAAGTCACCGCGACGACGTACACGCAGATTCGTATAGGATCGAAACAGCGCCGTCTGTCGGCCTAAAGATGACACTATTGTGAGCCCATACAGATCTGCGTTTACGTCAACGCGATGACTTGTGAAGGCGATTTTAAGAAAACGCACTAGGTACTCACGTTAATACTTACTTGGGGCAGTGAACACATGTAAATTAAGTAAGTGGTAACTTAAACCGAATTTGAAGAGTAATAGCACCCAATTGTTCAACTGTTAACCATTACGCTTTCCTTCCTGCTTACTTATCGCAGGAAACCCGCTCGGAATGCTGATTACATGTACTATTTGTACTTGTATTGTAACTGCCATCTATACAGATAAATAAAATTTATGTGTCTGTTTGTAATTCCAAATGAACAAATTTTCGTATGTACGGTACTTACTTATTATTTTTTATTTATCTCTATCTCTTTGTTCCGGCTAATCTCCGAATCGGCCTACAGCGGTATTACCTTGTCTAGGCCTATATTCTCTGGCGCTTGCGCTAATAGAAACGATACAAAATTTGTATCGTATCTATAAAGCGAAGCGTATCTGGATGAAATAGAAATAGAAATAACTAAGCAATAAAAAGCCCAATTCAAAGGTTTTGATATATTTTGATAATGCATCACGTATTTAACATTCTACAAAAGTGTTTCAAGTCATCTGAAACATAAAAGTACGTAAAAAATGGATTTATGTCATAAAACAAATCTTAAATCACGTATACAATATTTATCAATAATCCTACAAGTTCCTTTACATCGTCGAAATTCAAAATAGTGACATTTGTCGTCACGAAAAATATGTTATGAGGCTTGACACACTGTTGCTAAATGGCAGTCAGCGTTTTCGCGCCGCGCCAAAAACCGAGCACTTCTTAAAAAAAAATATTCTAAGTTATATCCCCATTTTACGTACTGAATTACTTCAAAAAACCCATGTTTTAGTGAACTGTACGCATTCCACGTTGGAGTCATCAAGGTAAGTCTGTAATTATTGTGATATTAAGATTTTCATGAGTAATTCGTTTATAGGTTGTGTTGCCGGTTTGAATTAGACAAGGAATCATGAATTAAATGATTGTGTAGTTATATGCCAACTTTAAAGTTCTTTTTTATGCTAAAATAATATAATTTTTCCCGATCAGATTGATTTACTGTAACTTTTGATCACAAATAAATACGATAAATCACTTAACTCATTATTGCTAAACATAACACAATGCGGTATGACGCACAATACATTGTTGCTAAACAATGAAAGGGCATTTAACGAAGCTTACAGTACAGTTTAAAGTGCTTGACATATTATTACTGAATGTTGGTTAGCTTTTTATCAGAGATAGTTTAAATTTTAAGTATCTTGATATCGTATTGAAAAACCCTTTTTTATTCGTAGATCTGATAATCCCAGTCAAAACGTGTATTTTGTTGTAGAGAGATGTCACCGCCAAGATCAAGGGGAAGTTACTGGTCAATCTTGCAAAGTCTAGTACAAAAGAAGTTTTTAATGAAACTGATGAACCTGTCGGCTCAAATAAGCCTCAAGATATCCCTGCACTTGATAGAAGTGCTGATCTAGATTTACACAATCCTGTCGGATTACATAAGACTAGGTGTAACAGTCCGTTTACTTATGACGAACTACCAGATAATTTTTCATTCAAGAGCATTTCGCCAGTAATTATTGAATTACTAGATCATTCAAACATAAAGATTTTACCTGTGCCTAATGCTACGGAGATAATTCCTCATCAGATGCAATCAACCTTTTAATCTCATCCATTGATGAAAGAAGACTGCAGTTTGTAAACGATGAACCAAATAATAATAACGACCACGCCGAAATAGTTACAGATTTTTACTGTAACTAAAAATAAACCTCTTGAGATATTAGTTGATAAAAATTATATAATGAAAATAGTACGAATGCAATTGATGATAAGAATTTGAATGAAAATATTTCTAATCCTATTGAAGAAACTCGCCCAAATATTGATGAAGAAGCCATTGTTAATGTTATAAATTTCTCATATGAAGAGCATTGTAAATAAGCGTACGTAAAATACATTAGGTTCAAAATAAGTAGATACTTAACATTGTTCTGGAAAAGCTTTTTATTATAAGTTACAAGTTAATTTTATATAAATACCTTATATTACTAAAGATCTCAAAAAACAAAAGCTCTTAAACATGTACCTGACCTTTGTAAAATGATATTAGTTGTTTAAGTGAAAGTGTTTTTATTAAAAGCATATAATATTAAGGAACATATTGTCGATATATAATATAAGTAGATAACTATAATAATATGTATATAAATACATATAATATAATACTTTGTTGAAAAAAGATGATTCTAAGAAAAAAATATATATTTCTAGAAAAAAGATGAAGAAAAATATATAATATTCAATTCCGTTTTTCATTACATTTGAATGATGACTTGTTTAAAAAGTTTATGTTCTTGTATTTTTCATATTAATAAAATATTAACTTAATATCTTGAGTTATACTTAAAATAATTGTTATGTTCCTTAATTTGATGTTTCGAATATTTCAGTGTGTCCCATATTTTGGAATATGCAACTACCTAATTTTTTTGGAAGAATATAATACCTTGATGTTTTTTTGTAATAGTACTCTATTTCTAATTAAATATTCTTTTTAAAAAAATATGTGTCTACTATTCTTTTATTTGTTTCACAACGTGGCACGTTAGCACTCTTAGCACCTATCATCGTCGGTGACAAATATAAATATTACGACACACCCCTGCCCACTGTTTCATCAACCCTCCTGGTAAACTGTGAACTAGCAAAAATAGACGCTAACACTTTTGTTTTTATTCAGTTATGAAATAGCTTTTTGTAGGGTTGCCAGCGAACAATAAAACCCTAAAATAGGGCTCGGCTGGTGAAATTAATTCTGTTCAAATAATCGCGTGGAAGCCCTGCAAGTTTTTGCAACATCAACCAAAAATAAAAAAACATAACCAAGTTTTTAAAATGTCTTTAGTATAAGTACTTTATTTATTACTAGCTTCCGCCCGCGACTTCGTTCCGTTTCTCTTTATAAGGTAGGGCACCCTAAAAATTTATGTCTCGGTATGTCCAGTCAAAACTTTCCACTCGTAACATTACTGCAAGAATTCCTCATCAAGGCATTAGAAAAACATACACACAAACATATGCTCACGCCTGTATTCCCTGAAGGGGGAGGGGCAGGGGACAGAGTTGTAATAACAACACTCACTTTTACCGAACATGATTCAGTGTCATCGTGACCGATAGTGAGTTTATCGCCGTCTCAGGGACTATACATACGTGTTTTAATTGCATCTCAGACATATGTAGGATCCCTCACGATGTTTTCCTTCACCGTAAAGCACGTGATGTGAAATCACTGCACTTAAGTTTTTAGTAAAAACAAGTACAGAACCCGCTGGGATTCGGGGCGACTACTCAAACCCCACGGCCACCACCGCTCTTTCTCGCATTAGAAATTATAAAATAATTAAGATATGTATGCGCAGTAGGCTTTCCTTAATTACCAGTGTTAATAGCAAACATCATTATTTTCTCCGGATAAACCTCTAACAAAACGTGATGTATCATCACAAATATGTGGTCGATCTACCCTTATTTGCCAACCAATAAGGGCCTTCCTAAAAGTACTTATAAATCTGGGTACAAATCAATTATTGTAAGTATGCCGAGTTCATTGCCCGTAAGATATGATCTTGCCTTTATCCTATGTCATTGAAAGGCGGCGTAATTTATTTATTTTACCTCATGCACGGCTTGTTTGTAGCCACTTATACCAAATCAAAATTGATCCATTCGTTTCGGAGCCACTTGTCTCAGGTATAGGTATCAGAGTTTTGCCAAAATAGTGAAGATAACTGCGTTTATATTTTTTCGCGTCTGCTCCATACAAGACCCAAAAGATTACACCTGCACATCCAAGGTGAGCTCTCATAACTGGTGACGGCATAGATATACACATAAAACCTCTTTTGCCGTCACGAGACACTTCCATGCCTCGTCACAAAACTCCAAGCATAGAGACAAGATAGATTCATCTTCAAACAAATCACATTCAGGGTCATACGTTGTCATGTCATCGCACTCCATTTCTACTCATCTTTGAAACAGTCCATCAATATCTCAATTATTAGAATTGAGATATAGATGGCTTCCCCGAATTACTTAAACTTTCGGAAAACCCCTTATAGTTACTTACACCTGATTATATTATTACTTACTACTGATTATGTAAATTTCTTCATAACTTCAAATTTCATATCTTCATGACCAGGTTAGGCTATGCGTGGAAATAAAATCAGTCAGCCAGGCTAAATTCATAAACCGAATGATATTACTTACCGTAATGTTAAATTCAAACAAGTTGCAAATTCTCAGATGGGACCTTGAGAAGTCGTTATGCGTTTTGACTAAGTACCTACTTGCTGTGATCTGTAAGGCTGTGACCTTGGTTGGCCATCCCAGATGAATTTCAATACTATGTTGCAACTTCCTCTAAATTTTTACGTTGGTTTGGTGAATGTTTAGTTAGCTGTTTATAGAATGAGTTTGGGAAAAGTAAAATATCTGTAGGCCTTTTTTTACGTGGTGAATCCGTTATGGATACACCAACCGCCGCGGGGGCAGAGGAAGGTTTGTCAGATTCGCACCGACTAAACTCCATGGTGGTCCCCTTGGTCACTAAGTGCACGCCCCAGCGACTGGCCCCTTCTTACGATACCAGGCTGAAAATATTTGTAGGCCTACACAAAGTAACATTATCATATAATACAAAATGTATGGAAATGACATAAATCACGCACGTGTAATTCCTATGCATTTTGTATCGTTTATTTAAGCGAAGCGTGGAGATAATGTTACCTCGTCTGCAGACCCTGTTGCTAGTCCAGGGTTTAAGCTTGTAAATTCGCAGCTTAGAGTGATTTTAGTTATTTATTCTTAAATTTACCTATTTTATTTTGAAAGTCCATACGATATGTCCTGGTTTTAAGGCGTGCTTGGTACGCCAACCTCTGCTGTTGCTGGTTGGTTTTTCCGGTTAATGTTTGGATTGTTTAATGATTGCTGGGTTGCGATGTGCGAACTCAATGGAGCTGACATTGTCTATGCTAGACAAAAGTTCCAAATAAATTAAAGAAAAAGAAAACCCTAAGATAAGCATCAAATTTCCCAAACCTCACAACCTGAGAAACGTACAAAAGCAAATAGCGTTCAAAGTAACTAATTACCTGTATTAGGTGTTACACAACCTATTGGCTGTAATGTATCCGGCATTAACATCACGCTAGTAACTTGTATACTTATCTACGGTGCTAATCTGTCAGGGTACAACTAGTTTTCCATAACCATTAACGGTGACAATTCGGCCCCTATAATCGGAAGAATCCGTACAATCCAATGTTTGATGTACATTTACAAAATATTTATTGCTCTTCCAATGTACATTTTAGCGTTGATCTCAAATCTCAGTCAATCCACTCACTTGCTATGTATCCAATCGGGAATTGAGTGTTTTCGCCCCAAATACCTTCTCTTCTTCATTTGACACTTGCTTCGAAAGCTTTGGCAAGTGTGCGCGCGTCGTTTTCACTTTCACGGGCCAATGGCCGACGCGATTGCAGCCTCGGCATACTTCGGCTACCTTCGACTAGGTGAAGGTCGTGCATGGAACTCTCAAATAGATCATGACAATCATGACACGACCGCTAGACTCTAGGTCCGTCCAGAGGTTCCCAAACTTATTTCGTCTAAAGCTCAGAGATCGATGATGAATGTGGTGATTCAATGCGTAAGTTTTATTAACAAACAAATTGGAGTTCCGCGAGTTAAAGCATGACACTAAAACTACGCGAGTGAATCCGCGGGGCACAGCTAGTAAGATATAAACATGAACAAATAAATGGATGTTGTGTAGTAGGACGATATTAATTTCAGTGTATTTTTAAATATTAAGTTAAATAATATCAGCCCCCCCCCCCGACCACTTTGATAAACAGTGCTCTAGCACATTGGTCGTCAAACTGCGGTCTGCGGACGATATTAATATTAATAATATTCTGCATAATGAGCAATATGGCTTCACTAGAGGTCGCTCAACTACTGACGCTGGAGTTGCACTTCTTAAACATGTATATAGGGCATGGGAGAACGCCCATGATATGATAGGTGTTTTCTGCGACCTCTCAAAGGCTTTTGATTGTGCATGAAACCTTACTGGCTAAGTTAAATCACTATGGCGTACAGGGTAGGGCACTTGAACTAATTAAATCATATCTCCGTCAAAGAGTGCAGAAGGTTGAAATAAATGGGGTTAAGTCTTCTGGTTCTTCAGTACTTATGGGCGTCCCACA
Source organism: Watsonalla binaria (assembly GCA_929442735.1). NCBI lineage: Eukaryota > Metazoa > Arthropoda > Insecta > Lepidoptera > Drepanidae > Watsonalla > Watsonalla binaria. The sequence goes on from OV838930.1 coordinate 939,578, forward strand.
AGGATACATTTTAGGACCTTTTTTATTAGCTTCACCTGTATGTATGTATGTATGTAACCGACCCCTTTGAGCTCGATTTAGTCCTACTTTGAACGATCAGATTTAATTAAAACTTTGCACACCTATCAAAAGTCGATGACAATGCAATAATCCGATCGAAGCATCCGATTATCCTAATTAGATTCGCCAGGATTCATTAATTTCTTTCCGCATCCTTTGCATGCGAGTAAGAGAGATAGATCTAGTGCGCGAACTACGCATGCGTGCAGTTCCACACTTACTCTTTCGGGCACTCAGCTCAGCACAACCTCGTAGAGACTTTAATATGGTAGTTGCGTCCTGTTCCGTATCCTTATATATATATGTTCCGACAAATCTAATAAGCATTCTATTATCATTTTATAATATCCGTAATATATTTATAACCGTGATTTACCAAAAAACACTTCGTATTCACAACAAAACAAAATATTTGGGACAGAAATATTAATTTATTTTGCGGAATAAAATTTGGTAACCAGCACGACCTTGTATCTGCAGTCGATAAGGTCACCAACTTTGAGTAAGATGAAATTTTCGGAGAGGGAACCTGAGAAACGGCTACCACATCCAAGGAAGGCAGCAGGCACCCGATTTACCCATTTGTCTGATTAGTTACTGCGTCTTGTTCTGCATAGATAAATAAATTTACCGACAAATCTAATAAGCATTCTATTATCATTTTATAATATCCATAATATTAACTCCATGTAACAGTGAAGCATTGAATGAAATGATTCGATTACGAGATAAACCATAAAATCTACATATATGTAAATAAGGTTGCACCTCTATGTGTCTCGCTGTTTATATTAGCATCATAGAAATCTTTGAATATGTGTTCTTAACCAAGATACAATCGGAACACATTTGTACATATTGAGGGCGGTTGATAGTTAGCCAATCGAACTAAATAATATATAGTCTAAAAAAATTAACTAAAAAATTAAAAATAAATAATAGTTTAAAAATAAAAAATCCAACTAAAAATCAGAAAATAAAATTTAATAAATTTGGATTAAGAATATTGTAAATTAGAAATGAATGTAATTTTTTGTAAAAAAGCGTGGGGTGCATAGTGTTAATAATTATAAACATTTTATTGACAGATAATGAGTAGAAGAATCATCACTTTGATAATATAATATCTTAAAAAGCGCTTTGAATACACCACACAGCCCGTCTTGTATATTTTAGATACTTTCACAGCGTAATGTCATATGCTGTCTTACTTTGGGGCTAAGCTGCCGATATAGATTCCATATTTACACTTCAGAAAAGGGCTGTAAGGGCCATTTATAACCGAGGTTCAAGAGGGTCGCCAAAGGAAAAATTTAAAGAAATAGGCATTTTGACAGTGGCCTCGCAGTATATCTTCGCGAACTTATCATTTGTACATAAAAACATTGGGCTATTTCAAAAGAAATGTGATGTGCATAATGTTAACACGAGGCATAAAAATAAAATTGTCGTGCCTACACATCGATTACAAAAAGTCCAGGGCTCATTTTTGGGACAATGTACACGTTTTTACAATAAGATACCATCATGTATTAGTAACTTACCCTTAAATAAATTTAAAGAGACTGTTAAATCTGTTCTGATTAAAAAGGGCTATTATACTGTAAGCGATTATATATGCGATAAAGAAGCTTGGTACTATGTTTTGTCTGATAATGGTTGTAAGTAATCCCATCTACACTGTACTTCTGCGTCAATTAATTACTTTTATTTTTCAATTTTCTTCTTGACGGGCTTGAGTTGTCATCCTCACAAAAATGCCTTTGCTTGCGGCGGCGTCAGGATGACGGGTCGCTCACTTCCCTCTATAATGATTGAGGAGGGTGATGGCTGGCATTCTCGTCATACTTGTGAACAGGTGCTGCTAGTGGGGGCTGGTCATCTCAAGCTACACAATTATTCGTAGTACTAATTTTTAGATTTAATTTTTTTTATATAGACTTTTGTGCACTGGAACTGTGTCCATGGGCTTATATATATTTTTTATGATTTATATTGTATTACTCAAAGCTGTAATTTTTTTTTTTTAAAGAGTACTTACTGAGTTTCTTGCCAGGTTCTTCTCAGTAAAAGCAACCTTCCGAACCTGGCGGTGACATGTATAATCCTATGTAATCGTGTCTTTCTGACGATTTGAAAGTACTTTGTAAAAAGTCTGACTAATCCAATAAAGATATTATTTTGATTTTGAATTTGAATTTGATATTTCTACAGCCCGCGTCAAACTAAACAATTTTAATAGATAATGGACCGAATTCCCAACAAAAGCATGCTCAAGCTATATTCAAGTCATACATAGTGATGAGTGACGTCACGACGTCTGTCAAGTTGCCCTACGTGTCCGTGATTATTACAAAAATAAAAAGAATTAACCATTAATAATCAAAATTTATTGGTTTAATACTTACATTTCGTGAAAACATTGGTGTACAAGTGTTGGTGAGCGAAAATTCAAGCTACAAATAACTTTAAAATACGTCTAAAGCTTAACACTACACGAGTAACACTTTTTGTAACGGAGGGTAACTATACGCAAACACAGATATAAGATGGCAAAGTGCACAGCTTGCGGCAAATTTATGTCTTCCACCGAGGGTGTGAAGTGCCCAAAGTGTTCGCAGTACAATCATCGGGCCTGCGTTAGTCTGCCGGAGGGTGTGAAAGTGGCCCTAACTTGGGTCTGCCCGGACTGCAAAATAAAGGAGCCCAAGAACAGGGACCCCAGTACTCCTGTCAGGGGGCTGAACGAGGGTTTTGCAGTCTCCGCGGACAATGCACTTCCTGGGGGCCACGCATGTAGTGGTATTGTCGAAGATCAGACCCAGGTAGGCAAGATGGCATTGGAGTTTCGTCTGTTGAGGCAGGAGATGCAGACGATGACGGCGGAAATCCGATGCTTCCGTAAGGAACTATCGGACCTCAACTCCAACTTGGGTGCTTGTGTCGTGCGAGTGGACCGGCTCGACGAAAGGGTGGCAGCTCTGGAGCGCAGCGCCGCGGAGCGCCCCGGCGAGTCATCGGGCTCGGTCGAGGCCGTGGTCGCCGAGCTCCGCGCGGAACTCAACGAGCGGGATCAAGAGCTCCTGCTCAATGACGTTGAGATCGCGGGGGTGCCGGAGGAGCCGGGTGAGAACACGGCGCACCTAGCTGTGCTGGTCGCGTCTAAGTTAGGGGTTGCGCTAGAGGATCGGGACATTGTTTCTGTATCGCGGGTCGGGGGAGTACGCGATGTTGCTGGCGGAATAGCGAGGCCGCGTCCTATCGCCGTGCGACTGGCTCGCCGGGCGGCTCGCGACCAACTGCTGAGGGAGGTGCGTGTGCGCAGGAATCTCTCCACCGCGGACTTTGGACTGCGAGCCGAGCCACACAAAGTATATATTAATGAAAGGCTCACCAAGGTGAATCGACAGTTATTTTATCGGGCTCGTTCAGCCGCTGGCCAGTTGGGGTGGAAGTATGTCTGGACCCGCAGCGGTAAAATATGGGCTAGGAAGGAACATGGATCTCCTGCGTCTCGCATCCGCAGTGAGCCTGACATCCTACGGGTTTTTAGTATCACATCGGTTGGCTCAGAACAGTCCAAATAAGGAAACGTATATTAAGATCAACACTGATTGTTGCGTTTATGTTTGTGAATGTATAATCTCTTATCTTATACTGAGTTTAGCTTTGTTATTGTTTGGTTACTTGTTGTGTTGTTTTCTTGTGGCAGTGGTGTATGGTGCAGGTGGGGAGAACTGCTGCATCGGGATTACCGATGCATTAGCGCAACTTACGGCCAAAAAAAAAATTATACATCTCATATACTTTATGTATTTAAATATAATAAACACCACTCATTTTACTCATACACTGCAGATATCTATACATTTCAACATATTCATATCACAATTACTAAGTATATACAACACATATTTTTTAAATAGTAATTTATGTATATTTGGGATAATGTATTGTAATGTTTATAAGTTTCACAAGGACAAGTCATGCACGAGCAACACTGTAATTCCCCCTCTCTAAGAACCTCAAGCGTTTTAAAGTTGGTCTCCTTAACCCCGGCTCACTTGGGAACCGGCACGATGAGTTCTTAGTAGCCATGGAGCGACACGATGTACATGTGATGGCTATCAACGAGACCTGGCTGAGACAGGGCGAGGAGGGTCGCGCGCCCTCAGTGCCCGGCTACCGCCTCCGCCACATCCCCCGACCGCCGAGCGTACGCGCGCGTGGCGGTGGGATCGGCTTCTATGTCAAGCGAGGAGTGAGCACTAAAACACTTGCGCATCCTCCCGCTGAACAAGTTGAGCAAATGTGGTTAGGCCTTACAGTAGCGGGGAAAAAGATAGTCATCGGTACAGCGTATCGTCCTCCATGGCTAAACGTGGATATATTCATTGATGCCTTGGCTGATACTGTGAGTTCCATGACTTGGTGTGATAATATAGTCATACTGGGTGACTTCAATATTAATATACTAGGTAGCAATGATATTAACCTTCAAAAATTAAATGCGTTTCTTCTGACATATAACTTGAAGCAACACGTCAAAAAACCAACACATTTCACAGAGCATAGCGAGTCCTTAATAGATATCGTGTGTGCCGACTGTGACATTAGGAACATAAATGTTGATACAATTATTGACCTGAGCAGACATGCGTTCATTACTTGCGAACTGGATGTTACTAAAAGCAAAGTATCTGCACCCCGTATGATAACATGTAGGTCGCTTCAAGCCATTGATCACAGTTTGTTTCACAACCATCTATTACTGACACCGTGGGACGACATCAACCTGTTGAGTGATGTCAATCAAATGCTAACTTTATTTAATAAATATATCATGTGCTTGTATGATATTCACGCACCTTTAAAAACAATACGTATTACCGAACACACATGTCCATGGATAACATACAACATTAAGCAGATTATGAAACGACGGGACGAAGCATATCAAAAGAGTCGTTCCGATTGTTCAGACACTACAGTCAAATATTATAAAGATCTTAAGAATTATGTAAAAGGTGCTTTGTACAGGGAAAAGACCGCGTATTTTGAATTTTCGATAAATAATGAGAATCACCCTAGTACACTATGGAAGCATATTAAAAATACAGTTAAAATTAAAAGTAACCACGCTTCAATTGATTTACCCAGCATTATTAATGACGCAGATAAAATAAATGACCATTTTCTGACATTGCCTAGCACAAGCTTTATCTCATTATCCAACTTGACTTTTTATGAATTCAATCGATTCGGCCAAGATTTAAACTTTAGACTTCAGACAGTCACACAGGAAGATGTATACAAAACAATTAAATCTTTGAAGTCTAATGCCATAGGGGTGGATGGTATTTCTCTTGACATGATTAATCTAACATTACCTACTACACTTTGTGCTATAACAAATATAATAAACAATTCAATAATAACGAATAAGTATCCTGACATTTGGAAATTTGCAACCGTAAAACCTTTACCTAAAATATCTAGCCCTGAGGCCTATAAAGATTTGCGACCTATTAGCATTCTAGCTTGCATGTCCAAAATATTAGAAAAAATAATAGGCAAGCAAGTTTTGGATTTTATAGAAAGTAATAATATATTGCCAGCAGTTCAATCAGGTTTCAGAAAGAACTATAGTACTACCACGGCGCTGCTTGATGTCGTGGACAATGTATTATCTGCACGGGATAATGGAATGGGTTCGCTGCTTGTGCTGCTTGATTTTTCCCGTGCTTTTGATTGCATTAATGTACCACTACTGCTATCAAAGCTATCATACTACGGTTTCGATAATTCAGCCTTGTGGTGGTTCTATAGCTATTTTAATAATCGTTTTCAACAAGTAGAATTAAAATCTGAATGCGGTACAACAACCCATTCCACTGTTAGGGCTGTTTCTCGTGGTGTGCCTCAAGGATCAATTCTTGGACCCCTACTCTTTATTATTTATAGTGCTGATATAGTCGAGAGTATTAAACATTGCAAGTTTCATATATACGCTGACGATCTCCAGTTATATATATCTTTTAGGCCTGATGAGACCGCAACTGCCGTTCATCTGATAAATGAAGACCTAAGCCGTGTATCAAGCTGGTCAGAGAAAAATAATTTAGTATTAAATGGGAACAAGTCTAAATTTATGCTATTAGGGTCAAAAACGCAGGTAAATAAAATAGCTCAAGCCAATCCTTGTCTGTTAATTGATGGCCAACCACTTGAGCGTGTAACAGAAGCTCGTAACCTTGGCGTAGTTTTGGATGAAGAGCTGCGTTTTGAAAAATATATTCTTGAAATAGTAAGAAATTGTTTCTATAGGTTAAAGGTTTTGTACAAAATAAGAGATTACATCAGCACTAGTGTTAGGATTAAGTTGTGCGAATCGTTAGTCCTGTCTAAATTTAATTATGCCGATGCAGTGTATGGCCCGCGCCTTCTAGTTCGTACGGAAAAGATTATACAACGTGTCCAAAATGCCTGCGCAAGGTACTGCTACAAAATACCACCTCGTACACACGTCACCCCATACCTGAATAGTGCCAATAGCTTAAAAATGGAAGCCCGCAGAAAACTTCACCTTGCCACCTTGTTGTTCGGGGTAGTTAAAAACAAATCCCCGCGTTACATATTTGACCGGCTACAGTGGGTGAGTGACGTCACCGCGCACGCAGTCCGAGCGACGAGGAATGTGCTCATGTGTCCCCGTCATCACTCCGCCGCCTTCCGCGGCAGTCTCAAGTTCGCCGCCACCAAGTGCTGGAACGATCTGCCTCCTCCGCTGCGTTGTCTGCAATCAAAACACATATTTAAAACACGCTATAAAATTCTATTGTTAAATTCACAAAAGCATACATAAATTAAACCCTAACATACACAATAACTCAATAAAGTTACCATTATATTAAATAATATATGGTAATGTTATTGAATTGTTGTATCATTCTATATTGAGTATTATATTTTAGCACTACATTTTATTTCCTTTTATCAAAATGATTTAGGTACCTTTGTAAGTATTTATTTATTTATCTATTTCTTTAATGACCAATTTAGAGCAGGACTGTACATACCTTCGAGATGCAGACACATAGCATTGGAGACAGAAAGATCGCCAGCGCTTGGTGGCTGGTTTAATCTGTGAGCGCGGCTTTTGATGTACTCGATCACTCCCACCCGTTATAATGTGTGAAACACAACACATAAATATGTATTTTGCTTTTATATCATTTTAGCTTACTTTACTTTTTTATCAGTGTAGGTACTTATAATTATAACATAATACATTGCAAATTATTCTTTTACATTAATATTTTTTTTTTTTTTATCACATATAGTAACCATCACACGTACAAGTATATATACTTTTATTATATAAGTATCTTTTTATTTTAATTTTTTGGCCGACGTCGTGCGCCACTCAGTGGGTCACACTGAAAATCAGCTCCGCTAGATTGAACTGGACTCCAGTTAGGTCTGCGGGTATAGTTGAGTTGTGGCCCTTTGATGACAATGTGCGGCAACACCCGATGTACTGGTGCGAACCACTTTGCACCATAAAAACACTTCTTATTTCTTTTGTGTATTCTTTTTTGTATATATTTTTTGTATGAGTTTTATTTGTTTTGTTGCTGCTTATTGTAATCAATAAACGTTTTTTATTTTTTTATTTTTTATTTACATATGCTCACGCCTGTATTCCCCGAAATGATAGGCAAAGGTGTTGTTATCACAACACCCACTTTTCACCGAATTTGATTAAGTGCCAACGTGATAGATGGTGAGTCCATCGCCGCCTCAGACACTATACATACGACATTGAATTACTTCTTAGACATATGCAGGTTTCCTCACGATGTTTTCCTTCACCGTAAAGCACGTGGTATGAAATCACTGTTCATAAGTTTTTTAGAAAAACTCATTGGTACAGGCCCCGCTGGGATTCGAACTTGCGTCGCTTGTATAGCCGGCGACTGCTCAAACCTCAAGGCCACCACGGCTCATGTTCAAGTCATCTGTCATTTATACCAGGGAACATAATCCTCACGCATCGCTAGTAGAAGCGATACAAAATGTACGGGAATGACATATGTTACGTTCCCGATTTATGTAACATTTTTTATAGTATCTATTAGCGCAAGCGCAAGAGAATGTTGCTTTGTCTAGGTCTACAGGAGGGCAACTATGAGCTTTGACGTTGCATTTTACGATACCAAAATTAAACGTTAAAGCTCAGAAGTTCTTAATACGCTCTACTTAAACCGATGATGGTAGGCCCCCAGGAACAAAAGGGTATAAAGTAATTGATTATATTTATGTAAACTGTCTAGTGGTCAACTAAATAATCAAAGAATGTGCGGCTCGTAATGATACCTCACAGTGTCCTATGTACAATGTGAGAGCGAATCCTTTGATCACAAAAGTTTGATAACCAGTGCTCTAGCTTCTTTATTAAAATCGGTCCAGCCGTTTCGGAGATTAATTTCTGTCTGTCTATTTGTTCCAGACAAATAGACAGACAGACAGACGGACAAAACATTTTATAATTGGTTGTTTATGTCAGTACCTTGTACAATTACACAAAAGGTGTAATTTTTAAATTACAAACAGACACTTAATTTTTTTTTAACTGTATAGATTAATTTACTTATCTCTATTTAAAGGCAATTTCCTTTTATAATAGTTTTTTTTTTTTTTTCAAAATCTTATCTATGTGTAAAATTCACATCACCACAAATTAAACAAACACAAACACCAGGTAATTGCTGTAAATCTTTGAGTTCACTCGAATTTCTTTCGGCTCCATCATCAGATCGACTCCAGACTTTCATTAAATAGTATTGTTTTCCCAGACTTTGTAAAAAAGGTTAACAATTGCACTAGCCGTCGCTACGATTTTCGAAAGTCCCCTCGATTCATCCGGGATGTCATCTGGATGAATCGGAATATCTATATGTATTTTGATAAAATAATTATCAAAATAGATAAGTAATCCGCGAACACACATAATAAAATGTATTTACGGTCGAATTGAGAAACCCCATTTTTTGCAGTCGGTTATAAATTCTAATTGTTGACTTACTGACTTATCAATCAGCGCAAAGCTTACACTAGTGGTCTTAGAGACATGACCTTGAGAAGATTTGCAACAAACACGTAGGCCTGCAGAATACCCTGTCCTTGGTGAGGCCTAAGTGTTTGTTTAAGTAGCGAAATTCACCACTGAGAGGGATTAAATAAAAAAATAAAAATTATTAAATGAAATTTGAGAGCCGTGGTGGCCTTGAGGTTTGAGCAGTCGCCTGCTACTCAAGCGACGCAAGTTCGAATCCCAGCGGGGCCTGTACCAATGAGTCTTTCTAAAAAACTTATGTACAGTGATTTCACACCCCGTGCTTTACGGTGAAGGAAAACATCGTGAGGAAACCTGCATATGTCTGAGAAGTAATTCGTATAGTAGACGGCGATGGACTCACCATCTGTCACGTTGGCACTTAATCATTTTCGGTGAAAAGTGGGTGTTGTTATTACAACACCTCTGCCTACCCCTTCGGGGAATACAGGCGTGAGCATATGTATGTAAATAAAAATTAAGTTCCGACGGATTGACGACCTCTTTAAATAATCGACGACTTATAATGCGCTCGCCTCCCACACACGGCTCACGGGACGCCCGAGACGTGTAAGTAGAGGATATATCTTAGATCGCATGCGCAAATATGGTTTTCGAACCAACTGATATGATTTAGACTGTCTGATATAAATACGTAATGTTGAAGAAAGGCATACTTTGGACATTGGAACAAACGGGCACCGAAACTGTCAAACATACATACCAGTCAAATCATAACCCTCCTTTTTACTTCGCCGTGGACGGGTAAAAAAAGTAATTTACTGTAAAAATGTGGTAATTAACTAACTCTAGGATCCACGCTAATACACAGGTATTGGACACAGAAGCAATACGGAATCGTAGGTAAAGAGTCTTTTTCGAGTCATAAAATGTATCAAAACAATTTATTGCAAAGTTTCCAACAATAATGATAAAATTTTCTGAACATTTACTTCCTAAGTAGGTGCTTGCTAATGTCTCGCTTACACAGTATAAATAATACAGTTATTCGATTCCAAGGATGTCAACAAGATTATTCGGAAAACCTATCCAGACGACAGTCCCTAACGATACAAATTTCACCTCAGTGTTCAGTAGAACGTGATTGCTCTCAGTCGTAGGCGCTCTCCCTTAGGAAGCTCCGGACGCGGGAAAGTCACGTGTACAGCCCCTTCTTTCAAACCTTCAAGGGGTGCAAAACTGAATTTTATTCGAATTCTACTAAAGAACAATATCGCTTCAGCTGCGTTATTCAGGTTGGTTATTTTATTATTATATTTTTTTACTAGGTATTAAAGTTTTTATTTGAATTATGACGTCCGTGAATCAGCTACTTTTGTAGATAATTAACACACATACCTTAATTTTAACGTTCTGACGTCGACTGTTAATCATAGCGTGCATTATTAACCTGATTTTGGGTGATTTTCAATCATTATTTCAAAGCTCTTTTCTTCTTAATTGACATATTATCTTCATCTGTATAATATATATCTTGGTACCTTATAGACAGGTATTTTTAGCATATTTTAAAGCGCATGCCTGGATTTCTTTGTAAAGTGCATAAGGTGTGCGCGTGGCTGACACCCACGGAATCTCAGGGTGTGGAAACTTCGATGCCCAGGCAAATTCCTAGTACCTATAAGTTGGGTCTTTAAGACAGTAGAGAAAATTCTCATATGTGACGCATGCGTGGTTTTATTAACAGACTTCAAAGAAGGAGGTTTTCAATTCGAATCTATATTTTTTTGTTGTTCACTCAGATTTTGACAATTATTTTTATATGAAAGCTGGTGCTTGTCGTGTGGTCCCATTTCAAGATGGTCCACTTCTGACTATGGCATCCATTAGAAAACCATATATAACTTAAAATTGCATTGTTGAAGTCGAATATTTTTTTAGGCATTTTTTCTTTTATATATAACTAGCTGTGCCCGGCAAACGTTGTATTGCCATTTTTTTTTTGGGGTGGACTACTCCTAACATTTAGGGGGATGAAAAATTTTTCTCCGACTTGGCCGATTCTCAGACCTCGGGTAGGTCTGAGAATCGGCCAACATCTATTTTTTATCTATTCTATCTATTTATTATCTGCACACAAAATTTCATGCAAATCGGTCTAGCCTTTTCGGAGGAGTATGGCAACGAAAACTGTGACACGAGAATTTTATATATTAGATTGTAAGTGGTAGGTTAGTTTTTTAGTTAACACAGTGGCTCCCCTCGTGTGCGCCGGGCTTGCGCGTGGCTGACACCCACGAAAGCTCGGGAGTAAACTTCGATCCCAATCTTGTATTCATCTAGAACATTGTGTTATTTAAAGTCGTAGAGAAAAAATTTCAGGCGAAATGCATGCGTTAATTTTTTTTAAGTTAGCACTTCGCCCCCCTCTTCACCATGGAGAATCAGCAAACTTATAAGTGCCGTCACTAACGATCAATAATAGGTTTTTATTAAACGAACAATTTTAGTATCTAACTTGACTCCAACGATTTTCATAAAATTTTGTGTCTAAGGGTTTCAGGGGCAAAATAAATATCTAGCTAGGTTTTGACCATGTTTTCAGGCACTGAAAAGCTCATAAAATATTACAAAACGACGGTTAATTTCGCCGTCATCTGTCATGTCATAGTAGCTCAGACGTGAGGCTTCCAGCTTACGGAGCGACAGCGAAACTAGAGTACACCGATTCGAGACTGACGTTCACCGGTATTTTATTTTCCTTATTTTTCAGCATACATATATGATAAATAGTAATTGAAAAGGAACCAGGTTCTTCTATTTAAAGTAAACACAGCGCCCCCTTTTCTCCGTGGAGAATCAGCGAGCTTTTAAGTGCTCTCGCTAACGATCAATAATAGGATTTTTATGCGAAGGAAAGAAAATATCCCTAACTAGATATAAGTATTTATAAGATAAGATGATATTGACGTCAGACATCTATTTTAGGTAGGTATCGAGCTTTCTTTTGTGATACTCCTGACGTGTTTCATATAGATATACAATACCTAGATAAGTACCTGCGACACAAGATGACAAAAGGCTTTTGTTACAAAATATCCCTGATTTAATGGGCTTGGTCATATTTATTTTAATACCATTGTTTTCTTATCAATTGTCTCTTTACGTAGGGGTCATCAAGGGTCTCCGATGGGGTGGGTATTGGCAACAATGTAGAAGTGTGCTAACACCCAATTTTCACTAAATACATTTTACTTTCAATAACTATTACAGTTTCCAGTCGAAAAGCAAATAACTTTATTTTAAACTAGCTGTAGCCTAAGTTACTCCTTGTAACATTAGCTATCTAACAGTGAAAGTCGCGTTAAAATCGGTCCAACCGTTTCAGTGATTACCCGAAACAAACCGACAGACGGAAAGTGAAAAATTTATTTTGTTCGTACTCTCATATGCATTTAGTGAAAAGCTGTTTTTTTTTTAATTACAAATAGACACTTAAATTGTATTTTTCTGTATAGATATATTAGATGTTAGTAGGTAGATAATGATGTAGCTGCGCCTTGCGATTTCACCCGTGTAGGCTTGATTTAAGGATGTTCTGCATTTCGTATTACCAACTAACTCTCTTGTGTAGAGGTTTTGACGACTGACGTTAAAAACATATTTAACCTAATTCGCACCCTCAAAACGAACGGAATTTGAAATAAATCCAAAAACAAAAATTATTTATCGACGAAACACAACCTAGACTTTACTATAAAAATACTAGCGGACGTCCCGCGGTTTCACCCGCGTAGTTCCCGTTCCCGTGGGAGTAATGGGATAAAATATAGTCTTTGCGACTATAATTTGAGATTTAAACTATCCTATCTCTCAAGTTGGATCGAACTGCACATGGTGTGTGAATTTTATTATAATCGGTTAAGTGGTTTAGGAGTCCGTTGAGGACAAACATTGTGACACGAGATTTATATATATTAAGATAAAAATATAAAAATAGTCTCATTGTACTCAAATCTGATTAAATAACTGTTAATATGAATCCAAACTTGCGGGCCGATCTATTGATTTTTTAATTGAGCCTCTCTTTCTGAAGGTGCGATATGTTTTAAATCATTTTTACCATCAATCCGTTGTCAGACTCATGCTAGGTTTCATCAACTAAACTTAGGCTCAAGTTGTTAAACTGAAAGATGGGCAAAACTAAAATGGCCGTGGGGTTTGACCAGTCGCCTGCTACAGAAGTGACGCAAGTTCGAATCCCAGCAGCCGGCACCAATGCTTTTTTCTAAAAACTTAAGTATAGTAAGTAATTTCACCCCACTTGCTTTACGGTGAAGGAAAACATCATGAGGAAACCTGCATATGTCTAAGAAGTAATTCAAAGACGTGTCTGAGACGGCGATGGTCTCCTCTCTGTCACGTTGGCAGAGCCTGAGCAGAGGCAGAACTGTGACGTTGGGATGGCGTGGGCATATTAATTTACTCTTAAATATGAACGTATCATGACCTATCAACAAAGTATGTAAGGTTTTAAAGGTTATTGACCTCTGTTATCAGTGATATCACGTGAAATTGCACTTGCAAAGAAAGCAATAGATATCGATAAGAATAGAACAATATCGTAATACGCCCTTGGTTCAATGATACAGTGCCCCAAGTACAAGGTACGCGTGACATAGTGGGGATACAGGAACCGTCGCGAGTTATGAGCGCTGACGTTGAATGCGACGTAATCAATACATCTATACATATACAGATGCATATGAAGTATACACGTTACTGACAAAAAAAAACAATTGTCAAAATGTTATCTGTCTGTCTGTCCGGCTGGGCCGATTTTAACGGGACGTTCACTGGCAGATAGCTTATAGTACGAGGACTTAGTCTAAATTAAAAAACATTAGGTTTCCGCAGGTCACCCATGAAATTAAGCCCACGCGAGTGTAACCGCGCGGCACAGTTAGTTATCAATATGTTAAATGTATCGAACCCTAGCGAAGGCTTCACGCATGGATGACTACTGAAGCGTAGTGTATTTTAATCTTGTCTTATCCATATTCATATTCTTAATGGGAAAAGGGTGATGTCACTTATCAGACGAGGGGACCATAGATTAAATAAAACGTTACCATCGTGTGGCATCCTGTCTATCATCTCCCTGGCCTTATCCCATACACTGTTGGGTTCGGCACTTGATTCAACCCGATGTGGCTGATCACTTGATTTTTATACGAAGCGACTGCCATCTGTTCTTCGCAACCCCTTTAAAGAGGAAAATCTGTGATGTATGGCATTCTGACTATAAGCAAAATATTTTTTAATTTTTGGAACGCATTAAAATGCGTTGACAATGTTTTCGTATACCATGAGCTCTTATGACTTAGATAGGTTTATTTGACGTGTATACATCTGTCACTGTCGCACAGTTGAACTATCATTGCAATAAGAGCTCATGGTCAGGCCCCTGTAGACAAAGTAACATTATGCTCAAGCTTCTTTAATAGAATCGGTACAAAATGTACGGGATAACCAAACCGATCATTGTTCCGTCCTCGCCGGCGAGGCTCGTCGCGAGCTCTACGTCATCGTCCCCCCCGTCCTCTGCTAGGGCCGGCGCGCGCCGAGCCACTAGCCTTAAACATGTCCCTAAATAACACCACTCAGATCCAGCTCCCTAGCTCATCCCCCAGCAACGCCCTAAGCCGAGGTCCGAGCCCCGCACCGGGGTGCCCTTAGCTGTGTTGCTTAGTTTTTAAGTTTAAGCTCGGCTGGAGGCCCTTGGGTCTCGCCCTTTAGTCCGGTTAAGCAGTGGAGGTAACTCCCCCCTACCAACTGCGAGAGACCATATCCAAAAAAAAAAAAAAAAAAAAAGTACGGGATGACATATGCCACGTGACTGATTTATGTCAATCCCATACATATTGTATCGGTTCTATTAGCGCAAGCGCGAGAGAATGTTACTAGGCCTTCTGAGAAGTCCTATCGAACTACGATTTCGTATCACGTGAATACATTGGGAGAGGATGTTGATCGAATGACTTTAATAGTTCAACGATATTTCTATCATTTATTTTACGTGGATCAGCAGCTGAACTGATTCGGCTGAATTTTGGAATTGGGAATGGGAGACGGTTTAAAAACGTGAATGAAAACAAGTGGGTATCTACACAGATAAATGCAATCGAATCGCAGTGTCTG
The DNA here is from genome assembly GCA_929442735.1 of Watsonalla binaria. Lineage (NCBI taxonomy): Eukaryota > Metazoa > Arthropoda > Insecta > Lepidoptera > Drepanidae > Watsonalla > Watsonalla binaria. The sequence goes on from OV838930.1 coordinate 954,918, forward strand.
TATTAATTTTAAATCACTAAAGGCACATGACAGTATATTACAGTCCTAAGGTCTGTCTGTCACTCTGTTCCGTGTATCTGAAAAAGCTGGACCGTTTTTACGGGACTTTCACTGGCAGATAGCTGATGTTATAAGGAGTGACTTAGTATACTTTTATTGAAAACTAGCGGATCTCACGCGGTTTCCCGCGCGGGAGTACGGGGATAAAATAAAGCCAATGTTACTTACTCGCTGATTAATTTTTGAGCCTATTCATTACAACCAAACAAACAAAGTTTTTCTTCCTCTTTATAATATTAGTGTAGAAAAAGGGTTCAGCGAAATAATGGCCACCCAATGAAATTAAGTAGACTTAGTAAAACCGCAGGGCACAGGTACTTACTAATAATAATAAAAATAATCCATACCTAATTAGTAATCAATAATAACTTAATACCTATTGTGAATTATTTATTGAAACACAATACTTTATCCGCCTAATGGGGGCGTTCGTTAATTACGCGACGCGTCCACGGGGGGCAGGGGGGGTCGAACCGAATCTCGGGGTCATCTTACAATGTTATGAAAACACTGTTCTGTTATAAGGTGCCGTCGCGAGCTATGACCGCTGACCTTGAATAGGCAATAGTCATTTTTGGGTCTCGTATTTAGTGAGCGTGAATAAATAATTGTTATTTTTTTATTACCCACTGCTCAACTTGATGCAGTTGAGCAAAGCGGAAGAAGCGTTATTAAGTATTATTAGAGCAGCCTGGTGTCTGGATTAGTGCTAATGGCAATAGGTCCGCCTATTACATGGGACTTAAACATAACTGGCGTAAAGTGGGTGTAACTATAAGTACCTAAATGTTTTCCTACCCCTGACGTGAGAATACTTATTTGGTAGGGATATTTAATGTTTGATCATCATGAATTTAAGAGTAAGCTCTTGTCGCATTTCTTTCCACTTGTCTCTGTCCAGTGCCATCTCTTTGTCCTGCTTATACGTCATGACAGACACCTTTTCCTTAACTTGTCTCATATATGTTAGCCGTGGTCTTCCTCTCCCTCTCGTCCCTTCTACCTTTCCTTCTATTATGTTTTTAAAGAAGGTATCATGTCGCACAAGGTTTTTTATTGTTTTCCACAATTTAATGTTTATAAATCTTAAAATACATTTACACTGAATAATAATGCGTCAGCTCCAGACAAGAAGGCTGTTTACGTAATGTCACCATGAAATTATCAATGATCACGGATACAGCTGAATAACACTTTCTGAATGTATTATACTCAGGTCGCATGCGGCCCGCTTCTACCTGCCTACCCATAATCATTTAAATTTGTGTCACAGTATAAATATTAAGCTTACAACAAGCAGTGTGTGGAATCCACTGACTAAACGAAATGACACACACAGATGCAGCGCGCAACGTCAGTAAGGGATGACACGTTGCTTCGGCGCGCTAATGTCATTTAACTGTTCTACTAACATTTTTCTAAAATTCTAATCGACAAGTCGACATTAATTTGATTTGATAACTTTAACAGTGACAAGCCTCACGCTCGATGGAGCAAATGCACTTATTTAAAAAAAAATTATAACTTCCATACTGCCTAGTCTACTTCTGTTTTTACTGTGTCTGTGTTTTATATTCAGTCGCTTGCAATGTATGTAGGAAAATAACCAATATTCACATTAGCTTATATTACCTTTTTTCAACATGTCTCGACCACACCGCACTGTTGATCTAGATTGGTTAGGGTTCGCGGGTTCGAACGCGCGTCAAGGCGAACATTTACTTTGCCTGAGTTTGGGCGTTTAGTATATTTACGTTGGTTTTATAAATCTTATATACAGCTTCTATACAGTTTCCAGTGAAAGTCTCAATACTTTCATATGCATTTAGATAAAAGCTGTTGTGGAATTAAAAACAGACACTTCAATTTTATATTACATACATATACTCACGCCTGTGAGGGTATACAGAGACCACCGTTCGCCACACGCTACGAACATTGCATGCTTATTTCGCTTCATCCACAATCATGCATCTCTTTATACACTTCCTTCGGTTGTATTGATAACAATCTAACAGTAAGCTTAAGGAAAGTACATACATACATATGCTCACGCCTGTATTCCCCGAAGGGGTAGGCAGAGGTGTTGTAATCACAGCACCCACTTTTCACCGAAGATGATTATGTGCCAACGTGACAGATGGGCGTCTCAGACACTTTACATACGTTATTTACAATATTATATACTTACATGTTATATATTATATACTTTACATACCAGTGTGCCCGTGCTGTGACGTCACGCCTTGGTCCCAGCGGAAGATCAGTGATGGTTGTCATCACGGCGACACCCAGATAATGCTGAGTTGGGTCCAATTCATAACAACTATAATCTATTGTTACGACAAACCTTTTCGCTCCTATATGTATTTTGTTATGAATAAATTTATTTTCTTTCTTTCTTTCTTTCTTTATTGAATTACTTCTCAGAAATACGCAGGTTTCCTCACGATGTTTTCCTTCACCGTAAAGCACGTGGTATGAAATCACTGTACATAAAATGTTTTTAGAAAAACTCATAGGTACAGGCCCCGCTGGGATTTGAACTTGCGTCGCTAGCGTAGCAGGCGACTGCTCAAACCTCAAGGCCACCTCGGCTCTTAAGGAAAGTATTTGAGTCATTATACACTACAATATGTTTCAATTGTTCCAGATAGTGAATGATGCAGGATCAGGAGGCTGAGGGTGAGCCGGCGCACCACGCGCGGCGCCCCATGAACGCTTTCCTTATATTCTGCAAGCGGCACCGCGCCGTTGTCAGGGACAAATATCCCAATCTTGAGAACAGGTACGCGCACACACAACATGATTAAAATAAGCTTCATACAAACGGTACACTGCATTGGAACACACACATAGGCTCTCAACGTTGAGTTCGTTGAGTTGACGCTCGCACCGTCAGAGTACAAACTACTGCGCAGGAGTACCCGTTACATCACGTGGAGTTCGAATAAAATTTAAAAAGCCAAATAGGTTTTAAAATCTACTTTGGTGTAACGTCTCCGTCTACACAATATCTGTTGTAAAGCCCCAAATAGATAATGTGTGACATACATCATACTAATGTTTAATCCTTTCTCTATAAAACTGACGAACATGTTTTTCCTAGAAAGCCCTGGTGGCCGTCGGGTTTGAGCAGTCGCGTGCTACGCAAGCGATGCAAGTTCGAATCCAGCAGGCCTTGCACCAATGAGTTTTTCTAATTTGCTGTATTTTACACCACGTGCTTTTCGGTGCATTTGTCTGAGAAGTCACTCAAAGACGTATTAATAGTGCCTCAGACGGCGAAAGATTCATCTGTCACGTTGGCACTTAATCATGCTCGGTGAAATGTGGGTATTGTTATTACATCACCTCTGCCTACCCGGGGCAATACATTGGGGGAATACATGTGCATATGTATGTATGTATGTCCTCAATTGCAGGTCTATAACAAAGATCCTTGGTGAGTGGTGGGCAAACATCGACAAGGAAGAAAAAGCCTGCTACACAGGTCTTGCAAAACAGGTACATATAGCAATAAGTTACTTATGTTTTAAATATCCAATGCTTTACATACACTGCCTTGTCTGCTTCCGCTACCGGTACTTAGAGGATTGAATATTGCATGTCCAGCCAGATACGGCAATAGATTTATCAATTTGAGCCCGAAATTAGCGTCCATCAAAAGGTGTTCTATTTACCCCTTCACAGACCCTTGGAAAGATATTTTTTTCAAATATTTACTATGTTTGTAAGTGACTCGACCACGTAGTAGGTACGAGAAGAGCTATAATAACCAAATGATTTTATAAAAATCAACGTTAGCATATCTAAAACTATAAACTTTTTTTTATCGTTGTTTTCCAGTATAAAGACGCGTTCTTCAACGCCAACCCAGACTTCAAATGGTACAAGTTGCCCGCACCACCGCTCCGCACCCTCTCTTCGCGGCCTCGCGAGGCCAAGTCCCCGGACCACGACTGTATAGAACCGGAGATGACAAACAACAACTATACAACCAAACTGGACCTCAACAAAAAGGAGAAACAGGAGGAACCCAAAACCATATCCATTTTCACTCCCGGCAAGCTCGCCGACGAAGCCAATATGGGAGGGCTCAGCAGCCTCTTAGAAACGAAGACTGACACACATACCAACCCCTACTACTCCCCGATCTCAAACTACAGATCTCATAGTCTATCAACCGCCCCGAAGAAAATGATCGTAGGCGAGCTGCAGAACGCTCCCACCGACACCTCCCAGGTGTTCGAGGAGTTGGAGGAGAAAAAGAAGTACTCCTACGGTGCCAAGGACCAGCTCACCAACCAGGACGTCATTGACCAAATAGTCGATAAGAGGTATACCGATGAAGACTACGGATATCAACGGAACTGTTCGGACGACGAGAAGAACGGACGATCTGGAAGATCTTGCAAGGGGAAGAGGTACCAGGAATTTATGACTGTCGGCGGGTTGATCGGAAACAAACGTCCGAAGAGGGACTACAATGACAGGACGGATGAATACACCTCCTTGGTACACTGGGAGCCTGGTAGCTCCCGCAGCGAGGACACCGCCTTGGACCACTCCAAACCAAACTCAATAGCTGACACCTCAACAACAGAGCCGGACAAATACAATGCAATCTACACACCAGAACCAGAAAACTCCAACAAGACATTCAAGGCTGCTGACTTCGACTTAGACGCCAAAATCAGGGCTTTGCCCTCGCTCAGCTTAGAGAAGTTCCAGCAGAAGAAGCGTGAAAACAAGCGCAAGAAGAAAACTGTAAACCTGAAACCTAAAGCGGTGGTACCTTCGTATCTGGTCAACTCGGTACCGCGGCCTTTCGACAGGCGCTCCGAGGCGGAGTGCTGGCGGGAGACAGTCATCGGTAGCCAGAAACGCAAACCGAGGAAGAACAGCATCACCCGCCTGGAGATCAACAGCCTGGTGTCCCGCGAAGAACACCACACCACCAGCCCCGCCATGATGATAGCCACCGAGGCTCCCTACACTGGATGGCCGAGTATGGAGGTGTGCCGCCAACCACCGAACAGCGTGGACTTGTTCGCCCTGGCAACCCTGGCTGAAGTAGCCTCCAATACCTCCAAGCTGGACGACACCCTCATCCGCCAGCCGACCGCTGGCAGTACTTCACCGGTTTGAAATTGGGTTGAGATGTCAGTGGTCACTTTAAAAAACAAATTCCAAAAATTATTTACTTACTCTATAATCGGAAAATATTTATACATCTACTTATACATTGTGCGCATGGATATTGACTATTTAAAGCGCGGATTAAATAGGTGTTTTTATATTATAGAGATATTTATAATGATATACTTAGAGGGGGGTAAATTACATTATACATTAAGTATCGTTCAAAGGCTGCTCAGTTTTGCTTCGTTAGGCTTAGGTAAACGTGATACATAGTTTTATTTTCGCCACTTGATAAGCAGAGCATAATTATACCTTAGGGAACATAATTAAGGATTCCCAAATATCCAAAAATAATTAGTTAGACGTTTAGTCACACACAACATCACATAGATAGATACATAAATAGATGCCGCGAGCGTACCGAGTACCAATGCTCTTTCTTTGAAGCACTTTTGTTGACTTCACACCAGTGTTGCCAACTCAGATTTTGAAAAATGTTTAGACGGGGTTTTAAAAATACGTAAATGTAGTAATAGCTTATGAAAATGTAAGTAGATCTACGTACCTTCAATAAACTGCTATATTTTTAGTTAAAGTTTCATCAGATTGGTCGCAAAAAACCTCTTGTTGGTACCTATAGGAATTAACTAAAAAAAAAACAATGTATTTACTATCTTTTTAGGCGAACTGAGTGTGCGTTTGTTATGAAATGGGACGTTGATCAACTTTCTTGCGCTAAGGTATTTATGGAACTGGTATTTATTTATTTTTCTGGACTGAAGATGTAGAAAAGGCCTAAAACACGTAGATCTACTCAAAAATAAGGAGCGTTGGCAACGCTGGTTCACACCACCGCTGTCGGTATCGGACGTCATGCATAATTCATGTATTCGTCATGTATTCAGTAAGTTGAGGAAAATACGCAATCGATATAGTTAATGTTAAATCTCCTCGAGAATAGTTGACCATGGTAATAATAATAAAAACTGATAAAAATAATCAAATAAGTAATACACGCTTGACTTTCTTACACATGCGCAACCTATAAACAACGATAAAATCCATCCGTACCAATTAATACAATAAATAAATGTCTGTGATAAGACAGGCTATTTTTAAAACTTGCAAACAGATTGCAGCCCTCGTTGTAAATATAAAATGTAAATAATAAAACATGGAATCGCCTTAATAAACTAGATTTTACCAAAAACACCACCACGCATTCAATGTGGTCGTTGTTTTGTGCAATTGTTATATTTTTTATCATATCCATAAATATTATATGTCAGAAGCACAGTTTAAATGTAAACTTACAAGCAGTAAGGAAACTAGGCATATTTTTTTTTAAATAAGAATGATTGCTCCATTAAGCGTGAAGTTTGTCTATGACTACTGTCAAAATAATGTCGTATTTGTCGTTTTGAAGTTTTGAAATGATGATGAATGACGTATACGCGATCGGCCACGACGTGACACCTCGTAGATGCGCGTCTGTGTGTGTATGAGTTGTCATTTCGAACAATGTCATCCTAGATCCTAACTGTTTATAAAGCTTATATTTAAACTGTGTCAGAAGTGTCCAATCACTTGTCATATGAGGAGAGCATTTACCGATTTAGTAAATTACTAATTGAAGTGTGGCGCCACCTTGCGGGTAAATTATTTATCTGTCTGTTTTTCACGGATGGATCGCTGAACCGATTTTTCAGAAATTTGGAATTATATATAGCTTTAATACTTACGACGGATATAGGGTACGTAAATGATTACGCGGGCAAAGCCACAAGGTAAAGCTGGTATTATTCTATTTTTGTATGTGAGTGTAGAGCGGCACTAATTTTATATATATCGTAAAAAAAAATATAACTGTACATAGAGATTTTTACCAAAATATAAATGTTAAAATATACTTTTCTGGCTATAGCTGTAGTGTAGGCTCAAGAGGTGCATTGTCAAACATGATTGTGAAACGTTATACCATTTGAGAGTAAGACATTTTATCAAACAGGGTAGGGAGCTAAACCTCGTACAATAATTTACTCCGCCTGGATATGCCTTTCTCATGATGGACTACGATAACATCACGATCATGGTACAAAAAAGTAGACTTGCCCTACCCGTGATACTCGTATATTGATATTGAAATATATTGAGATCAAGGTGACGTCACAAGATGTGTTGCAGTTCTATATTATATTCAAATATCAATAACGGTACTAAACGTTCTAAGTATATATATATAGATATATAAAATTGAAGTGTCTGTTTATAATTTCAAATTAACAGGTTTTCACTAAATGCATATGAAAGTATATACCTTGCCTTTATAAAAAAAAAACTGTCTGTTTGTCTATCTGTTTGTTCCGGGAAATCACCAAAAGGGCTAGACTAATTTAACGAGACTTTCACTGTCATGATGTCATGATGATAGCTGACAAGTTACAAGGAGAAACTATAGCGAATTATATTTACACAAAATATTAAGGTTCCGCGAATCAAAGCATGAAATTAAATCTACGTGAGAGAAACCACGGGCACAGCTATAATTAATTAATTGGGATACATGATAAATAATGTCAATGGTTGCCACTTCTGTACAATCTTAAAATTTAGAACCTCATCATACCCGATGACGTCACCTTGTGCCAATCGCGGAAGGGCATGTACATATATCATGTATAGAATAATAAAGTAAAAATTGGTGTCTTGAAAATGCCTCCGGTAAGAATGCTTTACTTTAGATAAGGGTCGTATTGATACGTTCTTCGGGAAAATATTGTCTATTCTCTGTACAAATGAATTATAATATAATTTGGAACTATCCAATTACCCGATAGAAGATAACTTACCATCATTTTTGGCACCAATTTTAGGGTGATATTTGGGTATTGCTATACCTATGAAATGTTTTGAGACGTGAGCTGTTGAATCGAGTTTTAAGTGAGATTTTTTCTTTATATTTTTACTCAACATTTTGTTGGGGGAGGCCTATGTCAAGGAGTAAATGATTTTAGATTTAATGACTGTAATCTAATCATGTTAACACTACCTATGATTTAATTTTCTACATACGTGATATTCTTATTTAGCGAGTAAAACTTGCAATTCAAGTGTGATAAATGTACTGAAAAATTCATTATGTTTATCATACTTCATGAAAATTACATCATATTGTAGTTAAAGTAATATAATAATTATAAAATACCTAAGTATAGTTATATCATATTGGATGTTTGATGTTTAGGTATAATTATCTTGCAATTTACAAGATATATAGACTATAGGGGCCCATCCATGAACTCTTATAGCCATCGTTGTTCGACTAAGTGACAGTGACAAATGTATACAAGTCACATATATCTGTCCCTTACAAAGCATTGAACAAACATGGCATTGTTCACGATACCATTAATTATAATACTTTTAATGTTAAACTATAAATTTTAATGTTAGTAAGTACCTACGTAGGTAGTCGTTTAATATTTTTATATCGGAGCAGTGTTTCTCAAATTTTGTTCTTGTTTATTTTTGTGATGGATTTATTTATCATTTAGGGTTTCTGTGATTATTTTGTAACTCTATCTCCTACTTTTAAGGTCGTTGGTGAGAAGCTTTCGTTACTGGTCTAGTCTAGAGTAGGGATTATAATGAAGAAATCATGTACTAAATCGGTGAAGTGCCCTTATATGTTTCATAGTAACATGAAGATACAAGCCATACACATGCTCATCCAAAGACCAAATATATTAGAATAGATAGCTAGGCAGTAGATGCTGTATATATAATTTTGTATGTTTATTTATATATTCATTTCATATAATTTATTACACGTCAATAATATCAGAGCATTCCAAAATGGTCGTATTGGAAAGATTGTTGTCGAATTAATAATTTGTTGCACTGTTTTGTTAATTGATTTATGTTTTATCTTCAAGTAGCTAAAAAATATTGTTGAGTTTTATTTCAAGTTTAAATTGTTTGTTACGTTTTTGAAAGTGGTGAGTTTTTAACAGTTCCTAAATATAGTTTCTTCATCAAGCTTTGCTACCACGTATTACAGTTCATATTTAAAGTCACGCGAATTTATAGTAAACATATTGCCTTGCAAGAATAGGGATTAATGTAAGGGTAATGGGGCCAGTATAGAAAAAAAAGTGTGGATGTATTTTGGGGCTGACGATACCATACAATATAGGATCCATCCAGTAACTTTTGTACTTTGAATAAATGCTATTATAACACAAGTATTTGTATAAAATAAACACTTCTATATATTTATATTATATATATGTTTATATACAATAATGTAACTGGGGACTGGAGATGTGCCTGTGAGATAGTGATAGACCCACCGTCTGTCACAATGGCCCTAAAATCTTTGGTGAAATATGGGTGTTTACCACCGATTCTCTTCCAGCAAGTGTATGTGTACATATATATACATGTATTATATACATAGTTATGAATATTATTATATCATGTATTATAAGTGTGTTAGCCCCGTTAATGCTTCATCTAGAAAGCTAAACGAAAGCAACAGGTGTGATGAGTAAAATATTAACGCTGTAGTTCCGTTCAAATAAAAAAATATGGTGCTGAAGATCTGTAATCATTACGTTAAGTCAAGTCCATGCAAACATTACTATATTGTTTTAATGAACGGTTAGTCATGTAGGGAATATAGATAGATTTATTATATTATATTGTTATTTTTAAGCAATCGCAGTCTGTTTGAGCTACTTTATCGTTAAAAATAGCAGGGTTGTGTGTGAGCTCACGTGCCCTTAAACGTATCTCAATATGTGCAACGCTTTTATTAATCAACTTCATTTGTAAGCGTTTCACATAGGTACTTTGAGACACAACTCATGTCGAACTTCGCGTATTGGTTTATTAAATCGACTTTTCTGTGATTTTAAAAAAAATATGTGGTGAACATAGCTCAAATTGATTGCGACTCAGTAGGGTCAGTATTTAAGTAGTTTGAGAAACACTGGTCTTTGCTAATTGTAAGTTAGAGCATAATAAGTCGTCAACATAATGAGTGTACCTGGTTAACCAAAAGTATAGTTGTTGAATGTTTTGTTATGTGTTTGGTTATCGAATGTTGTATCCTTTTATCGTAGTAATAAAGTCTATTCATATTAACAATGGGTGTGTTTTTTACACAAGTACCTACCAACTGTACTAATATTCCTTACCAATACAATGACAAATAGGTATAATACATTATTTTATTTTATTAGGAAGATTTACAGCAAGTGAACAAGTATAATGATCTTATATGTAATTATATGCTAATAACAAAACTTCACCTATAAATGTTTATAAAAGCCTTAACTAATCGAAACAAACAAATGAAATCACATGAATTAAACATGATATTAGATAAATGAGATATATACCAGGTGAGAATAACATTAACATTATAATGTTATGTACCTAATGTCAAGGGAATAATCACATCACTCCTTATTTTGCTAAACTTACGTAGGGACTAGCTAGGTATCTAACCCTCATACAAACTTTGCGATAATGTGCCAGAAATGTAACTGTTTTCTAATTTAAATCTTTTTTTTACTGGCCAGTAGGTAAGCATTTTCTATTCGCTTTGGTTGTAGGTAAGCAGATACTATCGTGTATATTATAGTAAACATACAAAATCAAGACTACGCTCGTTATTACAAAGTAAACTATGACCGAGGTCCGATCATTTTCATTAGATTTTTAATAAAGTCTGAGTCAAGATTCTGAAACAAACAAATACTAAATCTGGTAAACTGATACCCCGTTTGCCAGATAGGTTGTTTAGTAATCTTTTAATGGTATGAAATTTTAGTCGCCTTTCCAGAACAAAAGTATTTTGTTGGTTTGAACACATCGTTCTTTTATTAGGTTTTAATATGGAGTTGAACGCCGATGGCTTAATAGCTAGCCATTTAAATTGAAAGATGCTTAAGCTAAAGCGGGTCGCTAATAAGATAAGTATTACACTGTGTTCATGGGTTCATGTTCATTGGCTGTACGCGTACCGGTACATTTGCCATTAATGCCTAAGAAATTTATGAAAATAACCGGCTGTCAGTCGATTTAAAGTCAAGTTATGTCAGAATCATGAAATTGTTCGTTGATTGATGCGGTTGTGGTTGTTTGCAAAAATATGAAATATAAACCTTAATTTGTAAAGTTTTATCGCATATTTATAGAGGCAAATAACATTGCATGATCCTACGTGTGCGTTGGAATATAATTTGTTTCAAATCTGGATGACGAAACTATGATTGCCGCGTCTGAACCTCTGGTAAGAAATCCTAAGCAATTTTTCTTATTTTGTAATGAATAGAGAAATAAATTCGACTTTGTCATACATTGAAAACAAAACATGTAACCTATATTTCTAACAACCTTCTTATACGATATTATAAAAAACATTTCGTTCACGATTATATTCTCAAAAATGTCAATCTTAGTATCTATGCAATGGAATAGTTTTCAGCATCTTTGTGCTACCTGACTTAAACCTTAGCTGTACAGTTGTAAGGCTATACAAATTTATTCATATTAATATATTTATTGAATGAATTTATCCAAATACATAAACATCAGGAGTTCGTGCCGCACGGTAGAAGCGTGCTAGCGAAGCACCCAGGTCAGATCTACGGCAAGGGTCACAACACCTCCTCATCGGAGAACTCACTGCTGTACAAGCTCACCAACTTTGCCATCAAAGATGAGAGCTTGCTGGAGGCCAAGGAGGAGCATGAATGGTGGTGTATCCGCCAAGTTTATTATCGAAAGGATGATAGTAAGTCCTATATTTTTAATGCTGTTTGAGGAGGTGAACAGGGGGCCTACCTTCATTGGTTTTTACACATTCACTGCTAACAATCTGCATAATGTCCAACAGTGAGAGAATTTACAAATAAGATGTAATATTAGTAGTGAACAAGGAGCATATATTAAGAACTTCTGAGCTTTAACATTTTATTTTGGTACCATAAAATTAAATGTCAAAACCAAGAAGTCCTTGATATTGCTTAAACTATCATAGTTGACCCTCTGTACCCCTATCACAAGGTTGCAGTTTTCCTAATCTATATTTGCTATCATCTTCACCAAATATTTGTATGAGAAATTGCACAGTACCTGCTAGTGGTGTTTGTTTTTTTATATTCTTTAATTTATTTGGAAATATTGTAGGTGATGTTGGCATGTATAGATTATGAAAATGGTACAAAACTAATAATCATTAAGTTAACTATTTTTCTTTTTAAATAAATATATAAATTCATAAGTGACAACATAATAATATACCTGTCTGTACCCTATGAAATAGATCATTTAAAGCTATCCAGTTCTGAGAGCCAAGCTTGGACAGCTTGATATATGGCATTTGCTTAAAAATTTTTTTTTTTTCATCAAGATTGATGATTAGCATAGCAAAATATTTTATTCTGCTATCATAAATAACATCTTAATGAAGTGCAGTCAGTCTTCCATCCTCTGCATTCTCACTGCATTACAGCCTGTCAGTGGTACGTACAAAATGACCTGACACCCAGTTTGAGAAAATCATATAATGTTTTTTCTTTATACTTATTTGATTGAATTTTAATGCATGCTAGTACACAAACTTTCATGAGGTTCCTGCAGGTCAGGAAATGTAATGATACAATGAATGAAGAATGACTAACAAAATCACTTCATGAAAATTTATTTCAACTCATATACATTTTACAGCAATTACAGAAGAACCTCAACAGAAAGACACCAAGTATGAATATTCTGAATCATTCCGGCCTCCGAGTCGCCTCAAAAATGATTTCAATATATCTATCAAATCTGAACTAATGACTGGTGTTAAGAAAATGGACACAGAGAGTGGCAACTCCGCCGGTACTTCTCAAGGGGGTAGTGCGAATAGTTCCAGTAATATGTCCAAAAAGTTCAACCTATCATCAGCACAGACTAAGGGTTCGCAGACTAGACCACTTAATCCAATAACTGATGCATCTTATGAAGAGGAGTTGTATGTTAAGGGATGTACTGCGGTTTGGTCTAAAGGTAATTTTAATTTATACATTGCAAAGCTTTAAATGTTGCTAGGATATAGATATTTGTATAGGACTTATCTTATTTGTAAATCCATTAAATATTGTATCATTGCTTTGAAACTAATTTAAAAAAAGATGATTTAGATTGTTATAAGTCAAAATGTGTGTGACAGATAGGACTATAGTTCATCAAAGCCATTGAAAAAAATTCTCCGTCTATTCCTAGCGGTTTAGTACCCTTATCACCGGGCTTGCCACCGAATATGAGAAATTAAGTAGTGCTGTAGTGCCTCCTAGTGGTAATGTGAAGAACTAAAGTATATCATACAAATATTTCGAGTGACCCTAGCGAGTATAGATTACGAAATCGGTGGTAAACCCGTGATAGGGGTACTGCTAAGTAATTCTGTTGGCAGAAAACTACTGGCATTTTTTTTCCCATTAGTTTTGTGACTTACAAGCTCACACCGGCGTCACTCTCAACGAATCTTACACCTCTGTTTAGTTATTATTGGCCTTGAGACATAGTAACATTTTCAGGTTTAATCTCCACTCCAGCCACAAAGTTATCAGGGGCAGAACACAGGGAAACAATTGCCTGTTACACCATTGACAACCCTATCAGGCATGCAGCCTTCTGCGACTTCCACATCAATATCAACAATACAATGTTGATCGACGCCTTGAACTCACAAATCGGCGACGTTAAGAAAAACATTAAAATAGAAGACACTACTGAACACATGGAGTCCAAAATCATGCCTTCAATCATTCTAGTTGATAGCAAATGTATGAGAGTATTTGCTGTAGATGGAAGAGAATATATAACCTCCATCCCTTTCCAAGTTAAAAAGGTCTGGCCAATGAAATATGGGGTCTTGTTAGAGAAAGAAGCAAGTCCCTTGGTGCATAATTCCATTCTACCCACATCGTTTATGAAGTTTAATGAATCTCACAACAACAGCACATTTTCCAAGTCTAAAACCAATTTCCCATTCAACATGAGTGCGAGACTTCGTGCTGAGTCGTTGTCCATTTTGGAGCATGATGCACCTCTACCAACCTGTTTTTCACTCACTCATCCTTTGGACGAAGTCATACCAATACTTGTGAAATCTCCATCACATGGGTTACAGTATTACAATGACGGTGATGTCCAGATAATATTCGTGAATATTGACCCCAGTATAATACTGCTTTATGATTGGAAGTTAGGTACACATTCCCTATGGAGGATTCGCAGAGCCACAAGAGATGAGTGCTTATCCATGTGTCCCACCATAAACTCGACTACAACAGTGTTTAGCCAATCGTGTGACTATGCAGGGAGTCCTATGCACAGTAATAAGAATGTTACGAGCTGGGCAGGTAGTCCATACCAATCGAAGAAAGGTTTGAACACACCAACATTGTCTAGGTCTCGTCAAAACAGTCCAATGGCCAACGTATTCCACCAGCAAGGGCTGTCACCACACGCATCCATTGGCCAAGCTTCGTCTGCATCTATGATGGCCAATACAATAGCCCAAACTCCGCCATCACTGCCTCTGTACCCTGACATATGTTTGGACCACATTTGGACGGACACTCAAGTAATAAAACGAGACAATATTGAAAGCGAAAGTGATTTGAAGACTTTTCTGCACAAGGATTTAGTTGGTCATGATTATTTGTGTTACATGGCCAAGGTTGGTGGTGTGAGTAGGATGCAGATAATGAGGTTGCAGAAGGGTCACTTGCATGGACAGTCGTCAAAGACTAATATAATAGTTGGCGCAGTGTCCACGGTGTTGGCCAAAGACGCTGTGGTATTAGATCACTTGCACATGATTGCATTGATTGACGAGTTGGGGAACATAATTCTGCAGTCAGGAAATAGTATTGTTGGGAAGGTGAGTGTATCTGCAATCAATTGTAAGAGTGAGACGAGATGTTACAGCTGGCTTAATAACCTTATCAAGCTCCGACCACAATAACTTGACCTTGTTAGTTTGACTATAAGTCTCGGAAACAGTATGGGACCAACCCAGAAAGCAGGGATCGGTTAGTTCACTTTTTGGCCGCGAAAGTTATCACGAATTTATATGATATACCCTAATCCAAAATATTCATTTGTAATATTTTCTCGTGTGATTGAACGATGGATAGTTATAAACATTTCATGAATATAAGATTAACAATGCGTTAATAATGACGTTACAACGGATATATCATATTTGTACATATCTTGCTCAGTATGTTTTAATACATCTGTAGCAATACATACTGAGCTGAAAGAATTCCCATTTGTAATCACGTGGTCAATTCTTCGACGTTCTTAAGTGCCTTGACAGGACCTAAATTGAATAAATCATTTTAATTATTGCATACCTACACCTTGCAAAGAACACACCTTCCAAATTTATGCCTCTTAAACCAGTGGTTTAGACTGCATTGATTTCAGTCAGGACTTTGAATTTTATATGTATAGATTCCTTATTTATTATAACATGTTTCCAGGTTCACGTAGGCGGAGTCCTAGCCCGTCTAATAGACTCCCCGTATACAAAGAGGAATACATTCCAATCGCCATTCCCTCGGCGAAGCAGTCTGCTGCCGACTCGATGCGATACTTCAACGTTCGACGATTCCGACCTACACCTCTTGTCACCCGTTCCACATTCATCTGCCTCCAGGATTGAGCAGAAAGAGAGCTTGGGTAAATTACTATTTACCAGGTGTTTAGCGATGCGAATGGTGAGAGGTTGATTGCGATTGTTTCGACTGTTCAAACATCTCGATATGCAGTTGATATTTCAATCGAATACGACTCGCTTGCATCAAAACAATCTCGCTTCTCGCTCAGCGTTCACAATTGTGACCTGTTTTTTCCCTTTTTAATAACTAAAGTATTTTGTAACTTTTTTGAATCTTTCACATATAATGGAAGTGTATGAAGAGATGCATGAATGTGGCCGAAGCGAAAGAAGTATTTAAGGATCGTAGCATGTGGCAAACGGTGGTCTCTGCCTACCCCCATTGATAGCAGGCATGAGCATGTATGTTTCTAATATGAGTGTGGCTTGATTATGATCCAAACCAAGGCCTAAAAAAATTGTTTTTTTTTTAAATTTGTTACAGGTTTGAGCGGTCTCTGCGACGCTTCAGGCCCTCAGCTAACGTTACAGTGCGAGGCGGGCCCAATGTACCGCATCGCTCTGCCCGCGCTGTCCTCGGCTGAACTGGTCACCCGATGCTATGCTGCCCTCAAGGCTATACTGCCTAAGGATATTACTATGCAGGTACTAATTGATCAAATTGAAATTAACAACTTTTCACTAAAACTGTAAAATCTTTGGAACATTGTGTTGAAACCTGCTGTTGAAGATATTGCTTTCTAACACTTTCCTCGATATCATATTAGTATAGACTAAGATACAAGCATTGAAATTCCAGGTGATAATAAAGTGGTACGGCGTCCGCAACGCACCGGGCACCCAAGACCTGACTCCTGACCAGGAATGGTCGATGTTCTCGAACCTCCTGTTCTCACTGATCGGATATGACGTAGAAAGACTCTCCCAATCGAAAAATGACGAACAAATGGAACACGTAGAAGTGGTGCCCAAAAAACAAAGGACTTCAAGCGACGGCACTCACGACGATTGGGAATACTTACTCAATTCCAAACTACACAAAACCATAGGGAATTCACTGTCTGCCATGCTAAATTTACCCTTAACGACATCGGAAAGTAAAAGACTTTCGCAACACGCCCCAAAAGTAGACACGGAAAAGCCAAGCCAGTTCAATCCAAATACGTTACTCTTTCCATACACAGTTCATGTTTTGTACGCATTCCATTTGGTCTATGAAGAGTTGAAGTTAAATACTCTTCTGTCAAGCAATTTGAAGCCATTATCAGCATTTCTCTATCAGATATCAAAGGATTTGAAGTTGGAAGGTTACGTGAATCACTATTGGTTGGACTTTCCATCGGATTTCAACCTGGATTTAGATGAAGGATCTCAAATGTCAGATGGCGTGTTGAGTAAGCTGTCGGAGCCGACCTACTTCAGCAGAGAGCCGCCGAATGTGTTCGCGTATTTGAATAATATGCTCAAGGAAACTGATGTGGGGTACTACCCCTATTTGGCTGATGTTAATAATACCTCCAGGGATATTATTGAGGTGAGGCTACAATATTGGATAAATTAATAATGAATTTAGAGGCGTGCATTCCATATAAACAGATAACAAATCCGTGGTGGCCTTGAGGTTTAAACAAGTTCGAATCCCAGCGGGGCCTGTACCAATGAGTTTTTCTAAAAAAACGTATGTACTGTAATTTCACACCACATGCTTTACGGTGAAGTAAAACATCGTGAGGAAACCTGCATATTTCTAAGAAGTAATTCAAAGACGTATGTATAATGCCTGAGACGGCGATGGACCTACCATCTGTCACGTTGGGACTTAATCATCTTCGGTGAAAAGTGGATATTGTGATTACAACACCTTTGCCTACCCCTTCTGGGAATACAGGCGTGAGCAGATAACATTGCTTACCATTTCCTTAGGGTAACTACCTATTTACTTATTGCTTCCTGAAAATGCAATACAACGCCCCTGAATGTACTTCTCTGCTCCAACTACATATAGGTCGTGACAAGCTCAAACGTCGCCGCTCGACTTTGCGTTATAGTGCGGCTCAAAATGTATTGATACTTTTTCGGAGCTGGGCCAAAGATGGTAGATCACCACATTTTGAGCCACACTTAGACAAAGTCAACCATTTGGGGTACTGATGGTAAACGCCTATCTCTTTTAGTATACCATATTTTTCATCACTTGCGATTGGTTGCGGTAACCACTTACCATCAGGCGAGTTGTATGATGTTCGTGTTTTGTAGGTGTTGACAATAGTGGGTTGCGGTCGTTGCGCTGGTGTCCAAAGCATCACGAGCCGAGACGCGATGGCTAGCTCCACCCCACGGAGCCGGCGAGACCCTTCGCAATATTCTTCACCTTATCACCAGGCCGTCATCTTACTTTGTGAACGAGGTAAATATCTATACAATTAAATTAAATTGAAGTGTCTGTTTGTAATTCCGAAACATTAAATGCATACAAATATTCGGAACTCACATAAAACAAAAACAATCTAAATAAATTCTCTTTTTGTCTGTCTGTTTGTTCCAAAAAAAAAACATTAGAATTCCGCGGGTCACCCATGAAATTAACTCTATGTGGGTCACAGCTAGTTTTCTTATTGAATGATGCCCACGTCATCCCAGAATCCCCGAACGGGTAACCACAGGAGTTGTTATAATATGACACACTTTACATCTAAGATGATTAAGTGCCAACGTGATGAGGGTTAGTCCATTTGTGCATCGAGGTCTCAGGTAATATTGTAATTTTTTTCTTTTCTATATAATAGAAATTTGATTATTTACAGGATGTGGTTTTGCATCGGTGCTATAAAAAACGTCAAATCAATCGTAAAATGGTAAAAGTATTTTTTTTATGTTTGCTACGAGCAAAATAATTGTGCCCGGCTGGGGTCACTGAACTCGCCCCTAGCGGTGAGTTCAGTGACCCCAGCCGGGCATCCGAGCTAACTCGCCAGGCACCTATTTTAAGCTTGTTTACCTATTGTATTCAAAGAGCGATGCTTACACACGGCTTTTTTATAAAGGGAACGTTAAACACGAATGTGTTTTTTTTTTTCAAAATATATTTCAAAAATGATTGATTTATGTTCTATTCAATGAATATATCTTCCACCATAAATATGGCATCAATTCAAAACCACACGCTGTATACAAGGAACAGTAGCTTAAACTAATTACAAATAGGAAACTTGATCTAAGGCTGGCAGCATTGCCATGTTGAATTTTAATGCTAATGCTCTGAGCGAGACAAGCCCCAGTCCGCTTGTCACGAGAGGCTTCTATCAGACGACGTGCATACTTGTTTGAATTACTTGTCGGACATATGCAGGTGTGGGAGGACGAACGATCATGGTCATCCCCAGGAAAGGGAAGATCATCCAGCCAGGCGGATGTTATGTCTGGGGAAACGCGGCTCCAGCTGTTCTAGTTGGGAACTTGTATATATACTGTAATGCGCGATTTAGGTTCTCGTGTATTTGTTCTCAAACTTCGCGTTTGTAAGCGAGTAGCGCCATCTATGTAGCGAGCGGCGAAACGTTGCTGCATAGGTTCGTTACGATGTCTCCTTCACGTTGTCCGTTTGTGTGTTGAGGCATGACCCCCCGCGACGTGGAGCGGCTGCCGGCGGGCGTGGGGCTGGCGCTGCTGGGGGTCCTGGGGGCCGCGCGCGGGGCCCCGGGGGCCGGCTGGGGGCCCGCCGCCTACCGCCTCGCGCTGCGCCCCGACCTGGCGCTGCAGGCCCTGGCCGCCCGCACGCTGCGCGACACCAACGAATACATGGAGTGTTAGTACCTACTATATTACTGGGGGTCACTGAACTGCCTCGCGCTGTAGGCACTAGCTGTCCGAATACAGAGGTTGTTTTTTAAAAAGGAACGTTGAGCACAAACGGTTTTTTTTTAAATAATTATAATGTTTTACTCAATTTGATAGTATTGCTAATGAAGATCGAATTCAAGAACTTTCTAGTCTTAGCCTTTAAAATTTCGTATCTCTTTCTAGCCTTAGCCTTTGAAATGTTGGAGAAAGAGACGGCTTACTCGTTGAACAGCACCTACTTGGAGGAGCCGGTGCTGACCAAGAACGACGACCACGAGACTGCCACTGGGATGGAACACCTCAACACCAGGCTATTGAGCATGTTGTACCCTAGGGATCATAGGTGGGTCGTGGATACTATCTTCTTATTTAATATTTATACTTACAATAAGGAGGTGTGAGATGAGAAGACTCGTGTCATCTTGTAGAACGTTTATTGTAGTACTATATGTGGGGGAACCGAGTGATCATGCTCATCCCCAGCATGGAAAGATCTTCCAGCCAGGCAGATGTACTGCTTTTGTAATATTTCTGTTTTGTCTAAGGATGGCAGAAGTGGTGAACCTCCTCCAGTCCTCCATCCCGGTGACCATCAACTTGACGCAGCGACCGGAAGTCTCCGACCACGACTTCATTGAGGAGCAAGAGAAATACCTCTTCGCCGTCAGCACCAGGACCATGGCATTGCCTATCGCCAGGTGAGGAAACATTTAAAATGAAAATGATTTATTCAGTCTTGGCCCTGGTACCTGCTGAGGCACTTTATGAATATCAAGTAAATTACATATATTTAACTCTCTTAACAAATTGTAGGACATATTTTCTTTGCGTAAATAAGTTCTGTGTGTCTGTGTCTCCTCTTCATATGTGCTAGTGCCGCAGCGTGGTGTGTGTGTGTGTGTGTGTGTGTGTGTGTGTGTGTGTGTGTGTGTGTGTATGTGTGGCAGGGGCATGGTGACGCTGCGCAGCGTGTCGAGCGCGGGCACGGAGCCGCAGCGTGGTGTGTGTGTGTGTGTGTGTGGCAGGGGCATGGTGACGCTGCGCAGCGTGTCGAGCGCGGGCACGGAGCCGCAGCGTGGTGTGTGTGTGTGTGTGTGTGGCAGGGGCATGGTGACGCTGCGCAGCGTGTCGAGCGCGGGCACGGAGCCGCAGCGTGGTGTGTGTGTGTGTGTGTGTGGCAGGGGCATGGTGACGCTGCGCAGCGTGTCGAGCGCGGGCACGGAGCCGCAGCGTGGTGTGTGTGTGTGTGTGTGTGGCAGGGGCATGGTGACGCTGCGCAGCGTGTCGAGCGCGGGCACGGAGCCGCAGCGTGGTGTGTGTGTGTGTGTGTGTGGCAGGGGCATGGTGACGCTGCGCAGCGTGTCGAGCGCGGGCACGGAGCCGCAGCGTGGTGTGTGTGTGTGTGTGTGTGGCAGGGGCATGGTGACGCTGCGCAGCGTGTCGAGCGCGGGCACGGAGCCGCAGCGTGGTGTGTGTGTGTGTGTGTGTGGCAGGGGCATGGTGACGCTGCGCAGCGTGTCGAGCGCGGGCACGGAGCCGCAGCGTGGTGTGTGTGTGTGTGTGTGTGGCAGGGGCATGGTGACGCTGCGCAGCGTGTCGAGCGCGGGCACGGAGCCGCAGCGTGGTGTGTGTGTGTGTGTGTGTGGCAGGGGCATGGTGACGCTGCGCAGCGTGTCGAGCGCGGGCACGGAGCCGCAGCGTGGTGTGTGTGTGTGTGTGTGTGGCAGGGGCATGGTGACGCTGCGCAGCGTGTCGAGCGCGGGCACGGAGCCGCAGCGTGGTGTGTGTGTGTGTGTGTGTGGCAGGGGCATGGTGACGCTGCGCAGCGTGTCGAGCGCGGGCACGGAGCCGCAGCGTGGTGTGTGTGTGTGTGTGTGTGGCAGGGGCATGGTGACGCTGCGCAGCGTGTCGAGCGCGGGCACGGAGCCGCAGCGTGGTGTGTGTGTGTGTGTGTGTGGCAGGGGCATGGTGACGCTGCGCAGCGTGTCGAGCGCGGGCACGGAGCCGCAGCGTGGTGTGTGTGTGTGTGTGTGTGGCAGGGGCATGGTGACGCTGCGCAGCGTGTCGAGCGCGGGCACGGAGCCGCAGCGTGGTGTGTGTGTGTGTGTGTGTGGCAGGGGCATGGTGACGCTGCGCAGCGTGTCGAGCGCGGGCACGGAGCCGCAGCGTGGTGTGTGTGTGTGTGTGTGTGGCAGGGGCATGGTGACGCTGCGCAGCGTGTCGAGCGCGGGCACGGAGCCGCAGCGTGGTGTGTGTGTGTGTGTGTGTGGCAGGGGCATGGTGACGCTGCGCAGCGTGTCGAGCGCGGGCACGGAGCCGCAGCGTGGTGTGTGTGTGTGTGTGTGTGGCAGGGGCATGGTGACGCTGCGCAGCGTGTCGAGCGCGGGCACGGAGCCGCAGCGTGGTGTGTGTGTGTGTGTGTGTGGCAGGGGCATGGTGACGCTGCGCAGCGTGTCGAGCGCGGGCACGGAGCCGCAGCGTGGTGTGTGTGTGTGTGTGTGTGGCAGGGGCATGGTGACGCTGCGCAGCGTGTCGAGCGCGGGCACGGAGCCGCAGCGCGCGCCGCGGGTGGCGGTGGCGGGCCGCGGCGGGCCGGAGCCGGCGCCGCTAGTGTGGCCATCCTTCCACAACGGTGTCGCCGCCGGCCTGGCACTTGCGCCCGTCGCTGGACGAAACATCAACTCCACATTCGTTGTTTACAACAAGCCCAGGGTAACTGCTTCTTATGTTTCCTATACGCAATTTCAACACTATACACACACTTACACGTACACACACACGCACTGCTACCTGATCATCATTAGGGAAAATTACGTTACCCAGGGTACGACAGAGATGTCGACAGAGCATGCGGGCTTCCTAATGGCGCTTGGGTTAAACGGTCATCTAAGGGACATGCCCTTCATGAACATCTACGAGTACCTCGTGAAATGCCACGAGATGATCAGCATTGGCCTGCTCTTGGGACTCGCAGCAACATACAGAGGTCAGTTTAGTTAATTCGAATAAAATACCACCTTTAAAAAATTTTACATTGGGCAAAAAACGTGAGTAACTTTTGCCTGTAGTATTTTACCGTGAAAAATATAATAACTTTCAACAGGCATAAAAACTTTTCAGAGATGATTAATTAATGCTCCCCGATTATCATATGGTTGTCGTCGTAGGGACTTATCGAAATTTTTCTTTGCTTAAAGATAAATTTAATTTGTCAACAGTGTTCCTATATGTTTGATAAAAATGGGTTCAAAATGGCCGCGATTTTTTTTTCATCTAGGTACAATGGACGTACAAGCTACAAAAATGATGAGCATCCACCTGGAGCCCTTACTGCCACCAACATCCATCGAGCTGGACATCCAACAGAACATCCTAGTGGCGGCGCTGTTGGGTGTCGGGCTGATCTACCAAGGGACCGCGCATGCGCACTACTCACACGTGCTGCTTAATGAGATCGGTAACGGATTTTGATACATATTTCTTTGAAATAGAGCGTTCTTATGTTCTTAAATTGAATATTTTTTCTTAATATTTAACATTGAGGAGTGTTAAGGTGACTGAACTGGGCCCCAAGTTTATATTTAAAAATGTTGGTGCTTGGGTTGGGGTAAGGGAGATAGCTTACGATAATGTTGGGGCTAGGGTGGGAGTCGAGTACTGAATTGTGGGTGAGTGGGTGGTGGGACTGGTGTGTTCAGATTCGGGGCCGGTTGGGGTTGTTCTAAGCCATATTAAGATTAGATAGCACTAGTAGGAATGTCTTTGATCGTTGCTAGAAGCTGACTGTTGCGACTTGAAATGTGTGTGTCACTAATACATTTGTATAAATGACTTAGTGCTGTAAAGAACTTACCATTTACCTAGTAATAGATTCAAGCTGCATAATTGATATACTTCCATTCCACTGCTCTTGCTAAGACAGTAAGTTGATATGACACCAGGCTAGCTCCCAGACTCGGAAATGTTGAACTGTCTAGAGCGCGACGACTACATGCTAGCCGCTGGGCTGTGCGGAGGGTGGGTTGGGGCGGACACTAAATGTGGGTTGTTTTAGGCAAGCCCCCGGGGCCGGAGATGGAGAACTGCGTGGAGCGCGAGGGATACGCGCTGGCCGCCGGGCTGGCCCTGGGGCTCGTGTGCGCCGGCGCCGCCGCCAACGGACTGGCGCTGCCCAAGCATCTGCCGCACGCCCTGCGCACCTACATGCTGGGAGGAGACAAACATCCCCTAGAGGGTACCTATTCATAATACTTACCTTGCAATTATACACGTCAGTCACATCCCATTGGTAAAATTCAAAGTTCTTAATACGCGCCGATTGTATCGATCATGATCAACCCCCACCCTGATTGACATTGCTCGGTTGTATCAATGTCTCGATTTTGATAACGATTTGACTGGGCTCCGTGGTGTGCTAGGTGGTCACAAGGAGAAGGGCAAGCCGTCGTCGTTCGCGGTCCGCGCGGGCGTGAACCTGGACGTGACGGGCCCCGGAGCCACGGTGGCCCTGGGCCTGGCCTACCAGCGCTCGCAGTCGGCCGCGCTGGCTTCGTGGCTGCAGCCGCCGCGCACTCCCTACCAGCTCGACTACGTGCGGCCTGACCTGCTCATGCTGAGGGTCATCGCACGAGGTACGTGACCTGGACATGACGGGCCCTGGGCTGCCTACCAGCGCTCGCAGTCGGCCGCGCTGGCTTCGTGGCTGCAGCCGCCGCGCACTCCCTACCAGCTCGACTACGTGCGGCCTGACCTGCTCATGCTGAGGGTCATCGCACGAGGTACGTGACCTGGACATGACGGGCCCTGGGCTGCCTACCAGCGCTCGCAGTCGGCCGCGCTGGCTTCGTGGCTGCAGCCGCCGCGCACTCCCTACCAGCTCGACTACGTGCGGCCTGACCTGCTCATGCTGAGGGTCATCGCACGAGGTACGTGACCTGGACATGACGGGCCCTGGGCTGCCTACCAGCGCTCGCAGTCGGCCGCGCTGGCTTCGTGGCTGCAGCCGCCGCGCACTCCCTACCAGCTCGACTACGTGCGGCCTGACCTGCTCATGCTGAGGGTCATCGCACGAGGTACGTGACCTGGACATGACGGGCCCTGGGCTGCCTACCAGCGCTCGCAGTCGGCCGCGCTGGCTTCGTGGCTGCAGCCGCCGCGCACTCCCTACCAGCTCGACTACGTGCGGCCTGACCTGCTCATGCTGAGGGTCATCGCACGAGGTACGTGACCTGGACATGACGGGCCCTGGGCTGCCTACCAGCGCTCGCAGTCGGCCGCGCTGGCTTCGTGGCTGCAGCCGCCGCGCACTCCCTACCAGCTCGACTACGTGCGGCCTGACCTGCTCATGCTGAGGGTCATCGCACGAGGTACGTGACCTGGACATGACGGGCCCTGGGCTGCCTACCAGCGCTCGCAGTCGGCCGCGCTGGCTTCGTGGCTGCAGCCGCCGCGCACTCCCTACCAGCTCGACTACGTGCGGCCTGACCTGCTCATGCTGAGGGTCATCGCACGAGGTACGTGACCTGGACATGACGGGCCCTGGGCTGCCTACCAGCGCTCGCAGTCGGCCGCGCTGGCTTCGTGGCTGCAGCCGCCGCGCACTCCCTACCAGCTCGACTACGTGCGGCCTGACCTGCTCATGCTGAGGGTCATCGCACGAGGTACGTGACCTGGACATGACGGACCCTGGGCTGCCTACCAGCGCTCGCAGTCGGCCGCGCTGGCCTCGTGAAAGATGATCAATACGCTTCTCGCTATAGGAAAGTAGAAAGTAGTGTTCCAGCCTTAAGAGCCTGAACTAAATGAATAATTTTCATACTAATTTTATATTACGTCCAGGTCTAGTGATGTGGGACGATATAGAAGCGACACCGGAATGGATTGAAGACCAAGTGCCGGACACAATCAAACCATACTGCTTCGTCAAACCGACCGAAGACCACATCGACTTTGAAGCCATGAAGTTAGTTAAAATTTTAAAACATCACCCTGTACTTACATCTGTTTCAAATGGGAGCGTTCTTCTATAGTATACCCTTAATTGTAGTAGAGGAAAATCCGTAATTTGGGTAAAACCAGTTGTCAGACAAAAGTAATGTTATTTTTCAATTTGTAGATGTCTCAATTGTCACGTCAACCTTCGAATAGTTTGACCGATGAACTGGCTGATAAATTTATTCCTCAGTATAAGTTTATCTGACGATAAAAACCCAAATTTTTATGCTATTCATCGAATAAACACTATAAAGAACAGGCAACGCATGTTCGTATCCCAGCGGGGCTAGTACCGATGAGCTTATCTAAAAACGTTATGTGCAGTTATTTCACACCACGTGCTTTACAGTGAAGGAAAACATCGTGAAGTAACCTGCATATGTCTGAGAAGTTATTCAAAGACGTATGTATAGCGCCTGAGACGGCGATAGACTCACCATCTGTCACGTTGGCACTAATTTATCTTCGGTGAAAAATGGGTCTTGTTATTACAACACCACATCTACCACTTCGGAAAATACGCTATCAGACTGGCTATCTGAGTCGAATAAAGATGTTTCTCGTATTTATTTATAGCCAAGCGTACTGCAATATAATAGCGGGCGGTTGCTTCGCGGTCGGCTTACGCTTCGCGGGGTCGGGGTGCGAGGACGCCCGGGACGCAGTGCTGCGCCACGTGCGGCTACTGCTGGCCCTGGGCTCCTCGTCGCGCGCAGAGCTGGCGGGCCGCTCCACGCTCGAGGCTTGTCTGTGCGTCTGTCTGTTGGCCGCGGGCATGGTGAGTATATATATATGCACGTGCGGCTACTGCTGGCCCTGGGCTCCTCGTCGCGCGCAGAGCTGGCGGGCCGCTCCACGCTCGAGGCTTGTCTGTGCGTCTGTCTGTTGGCCGCGGGCATGGTGAGTATATATATATGCACGTGCGGCTACTGCTGGCCCTGGGCTCCTCGTCGCGCGCAGAGCTGGCGGGCCGCTCCACGCTCGAGGCTTGTCTGTGCGTCTGTCTGTTGGCCGCGGGCATGGTGAGTATATATATATGCACGTGCGGCTACTGCTGGCCCTGGGCTCCTCGTCGCGCGCAGAGCTGGCGGGCCGCTCCACGCTCGAGGCTTGTCTGTGCGTCTGTCTGTTGGCCGCGAGCATGGTGAGTATATATATATGCACGTGCGGCTACTGCTGGCCCTGGGCTTCTTGTAGCTCCTTTTTTTCAAATAGTTTTTTTTTATGTCCATGAAATACTTTCATATTATGCATTTAGTATATTTCAATTGTATGTATCAAGAGCTGACCACTGCCAATGCAACTTGGTCAAAACGTCGAGTAAATAAAATAATGTAAAAATGAATGCGTTTTACATTCGTATTTGCCTTCAAAAGTAATCGGTATGGTTGTCCATGTTGTGTAGATAATGAGTGGTCGCGGGGACGTGGTGGTGCTGCGGGCGTGTCGCCGGCTGCGAGCGCGCCTCGCGCCGCCCGCGGCCCCGCCCGCGCCGCACGCGCTCACACACGGCGGACAGGTCACTATATATTACATACCACTGTGGATGAACTATATATGGATTGTAGCATGTGCCAAACGGTGTTCCCTGCCTACCCCCCTGGGATACAGGAGCATGTATAATGTATAGTGTTGTGGAGGAGCTCGTGGCACAGTTGCTATTGCATATCATTCGATCAGCGAAGTTAAGCAACCCTAAGCCTAGCCTTGGATTGGATGGGTGACCGCCCGAGTTCCCTCCGTGTCTCGGAGAGCATGTTAAGCCGTCGGTCCCGGTTGACAATTTATCATCACTGGCAATCGTTACAGGTCAGTCGGAGGTCTAAAATAGTCTGACAACTGGTTTAACCCAGATCACAGATTTTCCTCGTTAAAGGGGTTTTGCGAAGGTCAGATGGCAGTCGTATCGTATAAAAATCATGTGATCAGCCACATCGGGTTGATTCAAGTGCCGACCCCAACAATGTATGGGATAAGGGCAGGGAGTTGATGTATGATGTATAGTGTTGTGTCAGATGGCGGTGCACTGCACCATCGGGCTGCTGTTCCTGGGAGGAGGGCGCGCCACCCTGAGCACGAGCCCCACGGCGGTGGCGGCCTTGCTGGCTGCATTCTTCCCCAAGTTCCCCACTCACAGTGAAGACAATAGGTGCATATACATTTACCAACCAGATATTAATGGTATAGAAGACAACTGGTTTTTTTCTCCGACACCATGACGTAATGTTCCAGATACCACCTGCAAGCGTTCCGCCACCTGTACGTGCTGGCTGTGGAGCCTCGGCTGATACTTCCGCGAGACCTCGACACTGGCAAACTGTGCTATGCTCATATACAGGTATAACACACAAAATATCTAATATATAAAATTCTCGTGTCACAGTTTTCGTTGCCATACTCCTACCGAAACGGCTGGACCGATTTGTATGAAATTTTGTGTGCAGATCGGGTAGGTCTGAGAATCGGCCAACATCTATTTTTAATCCCCCTAAATGTTAGGGGTAGTCCACCCCAAAAAAAAATGGCAATACTACGTCTGCCGGGCACAGCTAGTCTTTAATAATAATAACAATGATCTCCTACCGAATTTCGGTTACGGTGTCTAATTTCAACGTCGATCAGCCAACTGCGCAGGAGATATTATAGTGCACAAGTGTGTGCGCAAACACAGGTGCACTCTTTATTCCCTCACTCTCATAGTCCGATGGGACGGTAATCCGACACGACCGGAGAGAGATCAGGCGGAGGACCAACGGTGCAACGTGCGCCCCGAGCCACGGGGGTGGAAACACCGCCAACTTCCAAACTCCGGCCATTTTATTGTGAATTTCTTGACAGAAAAGCCCAATATTAATTTTCGACCCGACCCGGGAATCGAACCCGGGACCTTGATCGGCAGGCGAACATACTAACCACTAGACCAACGAGGCAGTTCACTTTACATGTTCATCATCACTGTTAATCTTTATCACACTTCTTACAAAGCCGGTGTAGGCGACACATACTGCTATCCTTTTACGGCTGTATTCAATAAACTATCTAAGAATAAAGATGGATAGCTATCCCTAAGCCGTGGTGGCCTTGGGGTTAATGCAGTCGTCTGCTACGCAAGCGACGCTAGGTCGAATCTCAGTGGGGCCTGTACCAATGAGTTTTTCTAAGAAACTTATGTGCAGTTATTTCACACCACGTACTTTACGGCGAAGGAAAACATCGTGAGGAA
Organism: Watsonalla binaria; assembly: GCA_929442735.1. Lineage (NCBI taxonomy): Eukaryota > Metazoa > Arthropoda > Insecta > Lepidoptera > Drepanidae > Watsonalla > Watsonalla binaria. The sequence goes on from OV838930.1 coordinate 983,870, forward strand.
ACCTGCATATGTCTGAGAAGTTATTCAAAAGACGTATGTATAGTGCCTGGGACGGCGATGGACTCACCCTCTGTCACGTTGGCACTTGATCATATTCGGTGAAATGTATTACAAACCCTCTGCTTACCCCTTCGGGGACCCTTCTGGGATGGCGTGAGCATATATATATATATCCCTATCAAACAATATCCCTGTCAAACAAACAGTAGATAGCGTTTTCCTTCACATCCATCCGAGTTTGGTTTCACCTAAGGTTTTACTAAAGCAAAAAATAATTGAATATAAAATATTTTATTATTTTATTATATTTGTTAATTATTCGTAGTTTCTACTTACATTATTATATATTATTGAATGTTAAAATAGCTAGAAGTTTTTTTAATATGTCTAATAACGAATCAATATGTAAATTTTCTGCCATAAACTATCAAGTGACGTGAAGTAATAATTTTATTACACCTACCTAGGGAAATAAAACTATTATACCTACAAACATTTCCGAATCCATTATCAGAAATAATTCCATATCACTGAAATTAATCGCTTTAATCGCGTAAATACGTAAGAACTTAATATAAAACCCGGGATGAACCGCCGATTTTGACCGATAGCAGATGACGTTACTAAAGATAGCATATATTACATTCAACTCATATTGAAACGCAAGTAAGACCGATTTGTGTGACGTGCCTATCTTCACTAGGCTATCCGTCCTCTCGACGATAGATAGAAGAGTCCGATAGATAATGATAGCTAGCGATAGGTTATTGAAATGAAAGTAAGGACCGAAAGATAGATTTGCTTATCTTTGGTAGCCTAAATGACAGATATATAGAATGTTGAAAACGGCCGTTAATCTATAAATTCTTGTTGCACCTACCTACCCAGTGTGATATTTTGTATGTGTTTTTATTAACTAATGTTAACTGTTCTAACTAACGCGTTCTAACTAACTAACGCGTTCACTGTTAACGATCCGTCTGTGCGTCCAACAATTTACGAATAAGATGAAATGTTAGCAGTGAATGTGTTTAAAGTACAACAAGTAAAGTTATGTAGTACGTTGAGGCTCGTGTGTCGGCCAGACGATGGAGGGGAAGGCGCGGGGTCCAAAGCACGTCATCGTCTCCGGTCGTACTGTGTCAACACACATACGTCTCATCTGCTGCATGTTCCCACGACTCGCGTAAAACCTCTTTATTTCAGAAATATTACCATGATTGGTCCGCGGCCAACATAGGTGCCTTTACCTTAGTTGTATATTAGTGTAATGTGTTGTGTCCCAGGTGATAGAGTTGGAGGGCGCCGTGAAGGAGATGAAGGCGCCGTGCATGCTGCCCGAGCTGGACACGCTGCGGGAGGTCAGGGTCAACGACCCGCGCTACTGGCCCATCGCCTTCCAAAGGGACCGCAATTGGGAACAACTCAAGTATGTCATCATCTCCCTGGCCTTATCCCATACATTGTTGGGGTCAGCACTTGATTCATCCCGATACGGCTGATCACCTGATTTTTATACGAAGCGACTGCCATCTGACCTTCGCAACCCCTTTTACTAGGAAAATCTGTGATCTGGGTTAAACCAGTTGTCAGACTATTTTAGGCCTCCGAATGACCTGTAACGATTGCCAAAGATGATAAATTGGCAACCGGGACCGACGGCTTAACGTGCCCTCCGAGGCACGGAGGGAACTCGGGCGGTCACCCATCCAATTACTGGCTAGGGCTAGGGTTGCTTAACTTCGCTGAACGAATGATACGCGCAATAGCAACTGTGCCACGAGCTCCTCTAGTATGTATACCGTATCAATCAAGATTGCAATAAACAAACCATCTCCCAAACACATTGATTTATTTCCAGCTAGCTTTGCCCCGCAGTTTTACCCGCGTAGACTTCATTTCCTGGGGGACCGCGGGTAGCATAAGTTACTCCTTGTAACATTATCTATCTGCCAGTGAGAGTTCCTTTAAAATCGTTTCGGAGATAAGCCGAAACAAACAGACAGAGATACAGAGAAAAAAATAAAAATGGTTTTTCTATATCAGTATCGTGTATACTTACATAAGGATTTAATGAAAAGCTGTAATTTTGGAATTACAAGCAGACACTACAATTTTGTTTATCTGTGCTTCGAACATAATAAAATAGTTCAAATTACCAATAAGTCAACGTCAAATGTCACACATAGACAAACATACATACATACATATGCTCACACCCACATTTCACCGAATATGATTAAGTGCCAATGTGACAGATGATGAGTCCATCGCCGTCTCAGGCACCATACATACGTCATTGAATTACTTCTCAGAAATATGGCGGGTTCCTCAAGATGTTTTCCTTCAATGTAAAGCATGCGGTGTGAAATCACTACACGTAAGTTTTTTAAGAAAAACTCATTGGTACAGGCCCCGATGGGATTCGCACTTGCAGTGCTACCACGGCCAATAAGACCTTGGTCAAGGATAGCTGTGCTTCCAGTTATCTTCCACAGTACCCTACAAACAGTTTTAATTCCACAGGATCTACCTGGATTACACATGGTGTATAGACATAAAGCAACGCGCCGGCTGCCTCTCGTACGTGGACGATCCTCAGGGATTCCTCACCATACTGGCACAAACGCTGACCCTCGACAAATCCAACATTTGGTCGGTGACGCCGGAGAATATTGAACTCTTTTCCAACGACGATAAGATTCGGAATTTCGTCAAACATTACCTGGCCAAAGACGGGGTTGGCACAAACATTTGCGCCGATTGCATGTTGTTCAATAAGAAACGGAAGGGTATTAAGAACGAGCCGTATATAGAGAGGAGTTGTCAGTGCAGGAAGTACAGTAAGGAGGAACGCGAGCATTTACAAGCGTTGAGCATGGTCACATACGAGTGTGTTGTCAAGGATATACTCTGTGCCCTGCCTATTTGGACTACGTTTTTAAAGGTAAGCTCATTGAAGTATTTTTTTCTGTATCAATGTTTTGATTTCTTAAAAATGGTTAGGAAAAATTCGAACCCACGACCGTGCAGTTGCTCTGCCAACTGAGCTATTGGTGATCCTACCTTTTGCGTTGAATATATATCAGATTGATGACGCAGCCCCGATGTTAACTAATGTTTTGAATAAAATACAAAATACTTTAAGTCGTCAGAAGGATACAAAAATACACTGTACAGGATTATAAATGATATCACCGTGTTCGGAAAGTTGCTTTTGCTGAGAAGAACCCAGTAAGAAACTATAATATAATAAAATATATGTAATGTTTGCTAGGTTGTTGGAGGTAATCTCTGGATCTACTGAACTGAATTTGAAAATTCTTTCATCAAAACAAAGTTATGTTATTTTTTCACTAATTGTAAGGAGTACTGCGGATTGTGTGAAAGATGATATGGCTAAAATAGGAGTGAATACAGATATGACGGCTGATAGAGAGAAATGGAAGAGAAGAACACATTGCGCCGACCCCAAATAACATGGGATAAGGGCAGGAGGATGATGATGATGATGTAAGGAGTACTGCAGCTTTTGTAATGCTTTTGACACCAAGGGTACTCGCGCCTACCTATAATGAAGTCGGTTAAAGAGAAAAATTCACAGATCCTCCACTCCTCCCTTCAGCAATGATTACATTCGTGGTTAAACTTCCCAGTAGTACGATGGTTACCTATAATGAAGTCGGTTAAAGAGAAAAATTCACAGATCCTCCACTCCTCCCTTCAGCAATGATTACATTCGTGGTTAAACTTCCCAGTAGTACGATGGTTCACTTTCTTTTTAATAACTTGTTTTTGCCTAACCAAAGGTTCTCCAAAAAAGAAACGAAATGAATAACACATTGTGAACTCTCGCATAACCATTATATTGAAATTTTATCTTACTTAACACCAAACATAATGAGCGCAATACTACCCTTTTTAGGACATTGCATAACGTCATCTTGTGGTGTGAATTTGAATCCAACAGTATCAGCTACAGAACTCCTCATAAGTTTTACTACCATGTATGCAAATGGCCAAAGCTCTAATGAAGCTCAACTTATGGGGGCTGGTCATCTCAAGCTACGCATTTAGTTATAAGTAGATGTACTTTAAACTTTAAATTGTATAATATTTTTTAAAAGAGTAATTACTGAGTTTCTTGCCAGGTTCTTCTCAGTAAAAGCAACCTTCGAACGAACCTGGCGGTAGCATGTATAATCCTGTATAATTATGTCATTCTGACGATTTGAAAGTACTTTGTGAAAAGTCTAATCGAATAAAGATACTTTTGACTTTGACTTTGAACCCATCCTTTTCCACAGATAATAAAGACAATGGACACGGAGCCGTCTGCCTACCACATGTGGCAGATCAAGCTGCTGCTCTCACAGGTAGAGAACTACAATAAACGCAGCCTGGACGAGATGAAGGTGGACGGACAGGAGACGCAAAACGAGCCGCTAATATCCAGCGAATTCACATTAGCAATCAAACAAAAAGTCGCTAAAATATTCGACAGTCTCGAACTCAAGATCGTGCCTTACCTACGCAAATATCTAGGCCTTCCAAGCAGCAGGAAGATAAGTACATGCGAGGATATTACTAAGAAGATCCTGAGCGCGTTCGTTGTGTACCACGATCTGCCGAGAAATGTACTGAGGAGTATCGACCCGGATGATGAATTGTCAGTGTTGTGCGGGTTAGATGGCGTTAGTGTCGATGGAGTGAGCAAAGTGTTGACGTTGATTAGATGATGCCGGTCTATGACGTGTGGGTACGTCACTAGATCTAGATGTAGGGGGTGTCGAGGGGACTGTGTGCACGATTGGTGTTAAATTTCCAACTTTAAGCACTTTGGAATAAGGTTCTATGTGCGAAAGACTCTAGTAGTTTGATCGTAGTTGTAAATGTGTGTAAAATTTCGGCAGCATTTGAAATTTCGTTGGAAAATAGTCTTCATTTCTTTGCAATACGGTACATTTTTCTATGATATTTCTCAACACTAAATACTCAAGTATTTAATCTGTGTATTTATATTACAAATTGTGTGTTCAATGGAAGTAGAAATAAAATATATAATAAGAATAAAGAAAGTTATGTAAAATTTGTAATCCAACATTTTCGTAATAATCAATGATTAGATAAATCTGATGAAAGTAGATTTATAATACGCATATACTAGTTACGGACGCTGTGACATTTTTGACAGACTCGATTTTAGGTATCGAACCTACACACATGCAAACCGCTACCGCTAGCTGAGATGATTTAGGAGCTCGTGGCACAGTTGCTATTGCGCATATCATTCGATCAGCGAAGTTAAGCAACCCTAGCTCTAGCCAGTAATAGGATGGGTGACCGCCCGAGTTCCCTCTGTGCCTCGGAGAGCACGTTAAGCCGTCGGTCCCGGTTGCCAATTTATCATCTTTGGCAATCGTTACAAGTCAGTCGGAGACCAAAAATAGTCTGACAACTGGTTTAACCCAGACCACAGATTTTCCTCATAAAAGGGGTTGCGAAGGTCAGATGGCAGTCGCTTCGTATAAAAATCAGGTGATCAGCCGCATCGGGTTGAATCAAGTGCCGACCACAACAATGTACGGGATAAGGCCAGGGAGATGAAACTTTATTGCGATAATGTGAGAATGAGACCAATGTATGCAATGACTAGTCTGCACTATTTTCATGAAGCGTCATGTGTCACTCATGTCAATATATGGAATATTTTTATTTAATATATGAAAAAGAATGTGACGTGTGAGTTAGGTGAAAATTTACACATTCAATGTGCAAACGAAAATAGATCTTGGAATAATTTGAATTACAATTCATATTCGATTTTAAGATGGAATTCAGAATTATACATGTTAGAATTGTATATGATAAAAACATTAGAATCAGTTTAAGATCATAATACGTATTTATAACCTACGGTGACCGCTTACTATGTCGTAGGAAGTATGCAGAGGTTAATAAATAGCACGTGTTATATTTTGGTATTACATTATCTACAATAACGTGTGATAAGAATAATATTACAGATTAAAATTAATTATATTCTTATCATCATACAAACAATATATACAACAAACTGTCCTTGAATGTGCAGTAATCGTTCATGAGTCTGTCTGTATGGCGCGATATGAATGAAATGCATTCGCATTTACCCCCACTATCTTAGTTAAGTTAAGAGCCGTGGTGGCCTCGGGGTGTGAGCAGTCGCCTGCTACGCAAGCGACGCAAGTTCGAATCCCAGCGGGGCCTCTGTACCAATGAGTTTTTCTAAAAACTTATGTACAGTGATTTCACACCACGTGCTTTACGGTGAAGGAAAACATCGTGAGGAAACCTGCATATTTCTGGGAAGTAATTCAAAGTCGTATGTATAGTGCCTGAGGCGGCGAAAGACTCACCAACTGTCATGTTGGCACTTAATCAAATTCGGTGAAAAGTGGGTGTTGTGATAACAACACCTCTACCTACCCCTTCGGGGAATACAGGCGTGAGCATATGTATGTATCTTAGTTAAGCGGTCAATACTCGCGACGGCAGCTGTAAATACTAATATACAAGTAGTATTTTCTTACTTTTTTTTAATGGCGACGAACTTGAGAACACCTATTCCGCCAATGTCAAGTTATTGAGAAAAAGAATCTCGAAAATTGTTAAAAATATGTGGAGGAACCCATTGTATTCCTGTAGACTTAATCATTCCTTATAATGCAATGTTCCCAGGAAATCGTGACAGATGGCGAGTTTTTCGCCAGTTTGAGTGTTCCTTGTTGTATTTTTATATATATTGAAGTGTTAATATGTATGTATATGAAATTTTTCGCAATATATTTGTCGTTTCACTTGTAAAAAATTGCACTAATTAAAGCATAATTTTTTAAATATAAACTTGCATGCTAACGCAGTCAATGTCGCGAGTAAATACATGTATAAGTATTTTACTGGAATGTGTCTTGTTCTGTAAAATAAACAAAATCTCAATGTTTTTTTAATCAATCTCTTTTAATTGCCTTTGCTGAACAATGAGATACGGGGGGCCTTACCATGAGCTCTTATTGGCATGATTTACTCATATTATGAGACAGATGTATTTGACGTGTATACATCTGTCACTGTCACACAGCTGAACTATCATTACAATGAAAGCTCATGGTAAGTGGTACTTGATTTGATTACTGGACCATATAAATCTTTTCGTTTATTAAACACACCTATTTCCATACTGTTTGGACCTAACATCATCGACTTAAGCAGAACTTCTGAGCTTTGACGTCATATTTAGGTACCGCAAAATTAAACATCAAAGTTGACAGGTAATAATACCATCGTAGTTGGCCCAGTAATATACAATTTAAAGCTTTATTTGATGAGATACATTCTGTTGTAAAATCATTTAACATTCGATTTTTTTCATCAATATTATACACAAATGCGGAGTCGAGGGCTTAATCTAGTATGTAAATAATTACACAATATCAAATTAGTCACAAGCATCCTTAGATAGAAATCACGTGTGCATTTATTTGTATATCTTTATTGATAAATTCACAAATACCTTATTAGATTAATATTTTTCATACAATCTTTATCTTTGAAAAGTAATATACCACAATCTTAAAATGTATATGCATACTTGTTGTATGACAAATGAGGCCTGGGAGCCAGGATCAGTCGGAGCAGACCTTGGTTGGATGAGTGAAACACCGTAACTTGGGCAATCCTGGTATTTATTGATTCCACAACTGTTTTGACTTGTTCTCTTGACGACCACTTGAAGACCACAACTACGTCACGAAATGTGTGTGCTATATACGTTATGAAAGGAGACTTTCGACAGCGCGATCTTAAAAGATATAACGCCATCTTGTGTGAAGATGGCTAACTACAAACATATAAACTACGTTAAACACTTGTTGTATAAATGCCGGATAACTGTTTTTGTAACAAACACTAATCATTTAAATCAATTGTATTTCTTTATAAAGTTTCACACAAAACACGATTCCAACTGAACTTCGTCTCAGAAGATTAGAGGTAAGGTGGTTTCAGAAAGTTCCTGGGAGTTCAATTGCCTTGGGGTTTCAGCAGTCGCCTGGTACTCAAGCGACGCAACTACGAATCCTGGTGGGGCTTGTACCTATGAGTTTTTCTAAAATCTTAAATGAAGTAATTTCACCCCACGTGCTTTACGGTGAAGGCAAACATCGTGTGGAAACCTGCATATGTTTGAGAAGTAATTCAAAGACGTATGTATAGTGCCTGAGACGGCGATGGACTCATTCGATATTCGGTGAAATGTGGGTGTTGTTACAACACCTCTGCTTACCCCTTCGGTGATCCTTCTGGGCCGGGAATGCCGAAGCTCGGCTCGGCTCGGGCCGTTAAAACGTCGTGACCACATTAAAAATACCGCTCGTAATTGCCCCAACAAATGTCAGTTATATGAATACGAAATCGTTAATTAAGATCACAATCACTAGGTAACTTATCGAATCTGTGAATGTAATGATAATCTACATACGTAGGTTATATATATTGTGTGGAGCCTGATTAGGTAGGTACTCCACACCAAGATGGCTGCTGTCCACGGAATTATTCTGGCACTCCTTGTAGCTGGGAGCTTCGGTAAGTTAGAGCATACTAAAGAATCTATATAGCATCACTAGAACGGCTGCACCTAATTGGAGCCTTCACCTAAGTACAATAATATTTTTTTTTAAGTTAAAGTAGCCAAGTTACTCCTAGTAACATTAGCTGTCTGCAAGTGAAAGTCCTGTTAGAATCGGTCTAGTAGTTTCGGAGATTAACCGTAACAAACAAACAGACAGACAGACCGCCAAAATTTTTTTTATATATCAATACCTTACGTATACATTCTTACGCATATAGTGAAAAGCTGTAATTTTGGAATTACAGTGACACTTAAATTGTATTTATCTGTATAGACTAGATTCCATACTGCTTAGTACGCATATATTGCGGTTCGGGTTAAGAGACGTTTATTACTCTTAACTTATTAAAATTGATCAGAATTTTTCTCAATTATATAACATGAAAAAGCAAGAAGCTTAACTTGCTTTTTCATGTTATATAATTTTTAAATTTCAGTTTTATATTTTTAAGGATTTTTGTTACATAGAGATATTTTTTTTCGTACATAAAAGACTATTGTTGTGTTCAGGAAAAAAAAAACAATTATTTAGTCGGGGTTTTAATTATTATTTTTACTTTCTTTATCAATGATGGTCACATATTTGTTTCATAAAATATAATCTGCTTCCATCACCAGCTCTCCCCCAGCCAGTAAAGGATGACATGTCAATATATTTCCGTGAGAATGACGGGACCCGCATCGTGGGCGGCGCGGTGCCGGCGTCGGGCGCGCACCCACACATGGTGGCGCTGTCCACCGGCCTCGTGCTGCGATACTTCATGTGCGGCGGGTCACTCATCAGCCAGCGCACCGTGCTCACTGCTGCTCACTGCGTGCAGGCTGTCTTCAGCGGAAACTCACTTACCAGGTAGATATTTTTATTTATACTCAAATATCATAAGGTAAAAGCACCTATGTTGGACGCGGACCAATCATGGAAATTATTTTTTTCTTCCAAAATTAAGGAAACGCGCAGTATTTTTTTTCTATCATAATGTATTGTTTTTGAGAACTGACACCCATTTTGACTGCGGCCATAACGGTTGTTAATTTCGCGGTGTCATTTGGTGCCGGGAATCTTAATTTCTTGCTAGAATCGCGATGTAAGTAGGTACACTTATCATCTTATTTTGTGACTGGATTTATCAATAGAAATGCATATTTTTTATAATATAACCCATACTATAAATTATCATTTTAGCCCTAAAACACAAGACTGGATTTTTTACTGTCCATTAATGGTGTCTAAGTAGGAGTGTTGTTTATTAATATTATTTCATTGTACTAAGTACTAAACTGAAATTAAGAATGTATGTTGATAAATAAAGAGATTACAGAACAAATATGAAAAAAAATCGTTTATACTGTCCATGACTGGTGACTTTACCTTACCTAAAATTTGCCTTAATAATTGTCGTTCAATAATAGTATTCACATATTAAATTGTATAAAATTTGTTTTGATTTTGACACAAGCTTTTAGTTGTCTAACTTTGACGACGACAGTAATTATGACTATCTTTGGCTGCGAATGAGTTGCACCAAGTTGCGATGTCAATTGACAAAGTGCCTGTATTTAAGAAGGTGTAATTCTAGTGTTGTATCAATGAGTTTTCCGAAAATTAAGTGCAGTGATGTGCCAGCTTTACGGTGAAGGAAAACATGAGGAAACCTTCACACGTCTCGAGAAGTAATTCGACGACGAGGGCGACGGCGATGGACTCACCATCTGTCACGTCGCCACTCAACCGTCGTGGAATGTGGGTGTTAAAATACATTGCTTAACTCTTCGAAGGTTCTTCTGATGGGTGTTGTTCCCCAGTTCCCTCCGCGTGGGAGTGGGAGCGTCAGGCAGCTGGCAGTACGACACCACCAGGTACAGCGTGTCCCGCAACGTCACGCACCCCAACTACGTCCACAACCTCATCAAGAACGACTTAGGGCTGCTCATCACCTCCTCCAATGTGGTTCTTAATGCTCGCGTCAGCCCTGTCACCCTCAACTATGCCTACATCCCCAGTGGTGTGGAATCTGTCGTTGCTGGTTGGGGAGCTACTAGTGTAAGTTCATCTTAAGCGAGTTTAATAGGATGTCGGGGAAAATAGGACAGCTGTTAAAATGTGTGAATTATTTTAGGATGCAATTAAAATTATTATGCCACAAATATTTTCTTCCGTTTTCGAGTAATTGACGTTGAAATTTGACAATATCAAGACATTATTTTCGCATAAAAATCAGCGGTAATATAGAGTTATTCACGTGAAATCTAATTTCGTTTTTATTTTTTAACAAGTTTAATTACCGCGTACATAATATAGGTACACGCGGCCGCGCGTTCATTCAATCGCTTAAGGCCGCGAGCTCTTCGTCCCTTAGCAACCATAGCCTATAACTACGTTATTGTTGGAGCTAGATATTTTACGATTTCAACATTGTATATTTGTAAAACCCTACAACTTCTAGAAGACAATTGTTCCTTTTTCTCCGATACCGAAGGATGAATTTTGAAGCTGTACCTACTGCTGGGTAAATATTCTTGGAAGTAGTTAAGTCGCATGCATTGGAATTATAAATTGCCATTACTAGTAATTAAAAATGATGACGGCCCCTGTTTTATATGTATTTATAAGGCCTCGCTCTTTCTAAGTCTTTGCATTTGCAACGATTCTCGACCAAAAAAAGCAAATTCTTAAAACAGATTACATTCACGTGATGAGGTTTCCAGTGATGCGATTCCCCGAATGTGTTTGGTTCGTAGACTGGCGCCGGTATATCGTACAGCCTGAGAGAGCTGACCGTGTTCACGTTCGACGAGCGTCAGTGCGGCGCCGAGGTGGCTCGCATCGCCGCTCAGGACAACTTCTCCAACATCCCCCCCGTGGAGCCTCACATCGAGATATGCACCTTCCGCGCACCTAACATGGGCACCTGTAACGTACGTTTTATTTATTTTATTTTTGTTTAAAATCTTTATGCCAGTCAATTTTACAATACAGGACAAACATAGAAGCGGGTGTGCCATATAATATGGAAAAATAACATTAAAAACTGATTACATACTTAAAAACTAAACTAGTCTTCAAGCACACATAAGACAGAGAATATGAATAAAAATACAAATAAATATATGAACAAAAACAATATAATATTTAAGTACAATATATAAATAAATACGATATAAATAAATATATAGATAACAGTGACACAGAATAAATATATAAATAAATAGCAAAATTATGTGGGAAATTCTTTCTTTTATCTATATATCTATTTTGATAAATAAAATTGAAGTGTCTGTTTGTAATTCCAAAAGAATAGCTTTCCACTAAATAGATACCTACTAAAATAAAAGAGACGATTTTAATTTCTTTTCTCTGTCTATCTGTTTGTTCCAACTAATCTATAAAATAGCTGAACCGAATTTAACGGTACTTCCACTAGGTAGATAGACTACTTTTATATTACAAAAAAAAATATTTTTGGGTTTGCGAAATAATTGTCTATGAAATTAATCGAGCATAGCTATTAATTTAAACACATATGCTCACGCCTGTATTCCCCGAAGGGGTAGGCAGAGGTGTTGTTAACACAACACCCACTTTTCACCGGATTTGATTAAGTGCCAACGTGACAGATGGTGAGTCTATCGCCGTCTCAGGCACTATACATACGTCTTTGAATTACTTCTCAAAAATATACAGGTTTCTTCACGATGTTTTCCTTCACCGTAAAGCACGTGGTGTAAAATCACTGTACATAAGTTTTTTTTGTAGAAAATCTCATTGGTACCAGGCCCCGCTGGGATTCGAACTTGCGTCGCTTGCGTAGCAGGCGACTGCTCTAATCCCGAGGCCACCACGGCTCTTAATTTAAACTAATTTAAACAATTCGAAGTTTTGTTGTTTGTTTTATAATTCGTGAGGAAATCTGCATATGTCTGAGAAGTAATACGAAGTCGTATGTACCTATAGTGCCTGAGACGGCGATGGACTCACCCTCGGCCACATTATCACTTAATTATCTTCGGGTGTTATTATTACAGCACCTCTGCGTACTCCTTCGGGGAATACAGACGTGAGCATATATATGAATGTAAGTCATACGTTCCAGGGTGATTCCGGCAGCGCCCTCATCCGGGCCGACAGCCGCCAGCAGATAGGGATTGTGTCGTGGGGCCTGCCCTGCGCACGCGGCGCTCCCGATATGTTCGTCAGGATAAGCTCCTACAGGGACTGGATTGAGCAGAACATGGTCTAATATCAATAAACGAGTACGCTTCACACTTACTGTTTGTTATTCACCTTCGGCGTACATCATTCTATCAGCGAATTAAATTGAATTAAAAATGTTTCAAGTGTTGTATGGGGAAGCCTCTTGAATATTTTATTCTGTTTTTATAGTTTTTGATGTCAAAGCAGCAACAGAAATACATCATCGGTGATAATTTCACCTGTCTAACTATCACGGTCAAGATACAGCCTAGTGAAATACTGACAGACAGACTGGAATATTAGTAATAAGGTCGGTAGTTATACTTGACCATCAAATATATAAAACATTATTTTCAAAAAATAATAATTTCTATGAATCTTGTTGGGTTCTCTGAAAAAGCAATCTACCGGCGGTCGGTGTAGGTAAAAGCGTAATATTCTAAGTATTTGGAAGCCCTTCGTTGTAGTCTCATCAAATAAAGATAATTTGAATTAGAACACGTGTTCATCGGTGTACCTCGGATTATTCTGACGAACTTGCAATAAAAATCACTACCTACCTGTCGTGGAAAGCAAACACGAGTGTGATAAGGTACCACAGCTTACACACGTGCGCAGGAGCATAGATCATATAATCATGAATAGGCATAGATAAGGATAATATGTAGGTACGTATGTAGTGGTTTATTTATTTACTATGTTAGGTTTGCCAACAGTTCTGACATAAATAATATACATAAAATTATGTCTAGGGGCCATCATCATCATCATATCAGCCATAGGACGTCCACTGTTGAACATAGGCCTCTCCCAATGATTTCCACCTCACCCGGTTGGAAGCGGCCTGCATCCAGCGGGTCCCCGCGGCCTTGACCAGATCGTCCGTCCATCTCCCGGGGGAGCGCCCTACACTGCGCTTGCCGGTACGTGGTCTCCACTCGAGAACTCTACTGCCCAAGCGGCCACCAGTCCTTCGAGCAATGTGGCCTGCCCATTGCCACGTACGCCTGCTAACCCGATTGGCTATGTCGGTTACCTTAGTACGTCTACGGATCTCCTTATTTCTGATTCGATCTCGTAGCTAGACACCAATCATAGCTCTTTCCATGGCACGCTGAGTGACTTTGAGCCTATTCAAGAGGCCTACAGTTAGAGACCACGTCTCGGCACCGTAGGTCATCACTGGTAACACGCACTGTTCGAAGACTTTGGTCTTCAGATACTGAGGTATTTCGGATGAGAAGACGCTGTCTAGGGGTGCTAAGCTATAATGCATCAAATAGCGGTGCAGCAGTGCCTACTGTCATCTGCGTACTTATAGTGATATTAGTATATGTGTACACATTAGATAGATAGTAAAATCAACATTACCTAACCTTGACACGGAGTTTACAGTTACACGGGATAGTATTTAGGTACATACTTGTGAACAGGTGCTGCTAGTGGGGGCTGGTCATCTCAAGCTACAAAATTATTCGTAGTACTTATTTTTAGTTTTAAATTTTTTTATATCGACTTTTGTGCACTGGAACTGTGTATATATATTTTTTATGATTTATATTGTATTACTCAAAGCTGTAAAATTATTTTTTTAAAAGAGTAATTACTGAGTTTCTTGCCAGGTTCTTCTCAGTAAAAGCAACCTTCCGAACCTGGCGGTAGCATGTATAATCCTATGTAAGCGTGTCGTTCTGACGAGTTGAAAGTGCTTTGTAAAAAGTCTAATCGAATAAAGATATTTTTGAATTTGAATTTGATTTAGATTTGAGAAAAATATAAACCAAGTCAGTAAAGTTAGACAAACAATTACATTGGAGCCTTTCAGAGGCTTAGCATAAAAGGAAAAAAATAAAATAAAACTATATTAAAATTATGATCGGATATTGTCCAGCATGTGTTGACGAAACTTGGCCAGACTATCAAAGTTTATGTCAAGGGAGACGGGAGAGAGTGACCAAAAGCTTAGTTAAGCGGAGAGCTAGCACCCTAGCTAGCAGTCCTGTACGGTGGGACGAGAGGTGATATTTTGTGACGGGGGTAACGAGAAGGTACTTTTAGATTTATTTTTGTAGCAACATGGAACAGTCAATTTTATTTCCCATTAATTTGAATAAAAATTGCATATCCAGAGTATCCTTGCGCACTCTAAATTGATCTAGTCTGGTTCTGCGTATCTACTGTAAATATTAGTATTATACGCCTCGCCATGTCGCCTGAAATCTAGCACTAGGAATGTATAGGTGCCGGTTTGGAACGAAGTATGACCGTTCAGCGAAAATAATGGGGGTCTGCGTGTGTGTGTGTCACTTGTAACGATTTGTTGAATTTCGTACTGCTTCTTATAAGCTAATATGTAATCTGTGGCTACGTTCCAGTTAGCCTAAAGCATATGTATGATACCTACTCTACAGTAATGGCATGGATTACCAAATATTGCAAAAGCAGTACGTATATAATTATCAGCGTCTAATCATTAATCAATACTTAATAATAAGCTGATAATGATCCCACATCGATATGAACAGGTTATATAAACAATGTGAGCTGTGGTTACAGTCCAAACCAGACGGGCAAGTGATGATGGCAGCCATGAAGGGACTTTTGCTAGTAACGCTCCTTGCTGGGAGCTTAGGTGAGTACAACATGCTCATTATACAATCGATCATAGGCAGTGCTTCAACGTGGGTATTGTTTTAGAACTACCGACGATAAGAGCCGTGGTGGCGAATTTCGAATCCGAAAAATTCCAATTCGAAAAACGTATATGCAATGATTCTACACCATATGCTTTACGGTGAAGGAAAACATCTTGAGGAAACCTGTGTCTGAGAAGAAATTTAAAGATGTATGTATAGTGCCTGAGACGGCGATGGACTCACCCTCTGTCACGTTGGCACTTAATCTTATTCGGTGAAATGTGGGTGTTGTTACAACACCTCGGCTTACTCCTTCGGGGACCCTTCTGTGATGGCGTAGATTAAATTTCATAGATGGCTTTATTTCGCGGCATCCAATTTTTTTTAAAAGTACGCTGTTCTGGCAAATGAGAGCTATCTGGCAGTGAAATCGATCCAGCTGTTTCAGAGATAAGCCGGAACAAACAAACTGAGAGAATTTTTTTTGTAATTGCCATATGCCTAGCTAGGTATAAGATTATATGCTTTCATACTATGCATTTTATGAAAAGCTATCAATTTGGAAAATAATCTTCGCATAAGAAAGAAAACCGCTCCAATTGTATTATCATTACGTATATTGTATCAAACTAAAATGTTCGTCCATTACATAATATAATAAGTTAAGAAGAAAATGTCGAACTAAGGAATGCAAATCTCGCGAGATTGGTGGCTCAAGCGAGATCTCGTGAGTTTATGAATATCAATACTGAGAGATCTCGCGAGATTGGCAGTTTAGTGTGTAGTCACATTATTTGTATAAATAGGGAATAAAATATACAAATAAGAAGTATTTAAATAAGATTTATAAACCTATCATTTCACTATTTTTTTCAATCGACGATATATTAAACATTATTTGTCGTATCTATCTATAATTTTTAATAAACTTCTAAGTAGTAAACTCTGACTCTATCTATCAAATAACAAATGAAAGAAACAACCAGTCTTCTCTTTTAATATCAAACAAAAATGTTTCAGTGTCAGTCTGCGCTTCGAATAAGACGTTATTATGCTCGAGTGTAACTTCGTTAAACTCGCGAGATCTCTCCCGTTTTGCGTCCGAGATCAATGTCGCTAAAAGAAGGCCGAGATCTAGCGAGCTGGCATTCCTTGGTTCGGACGTAATATTAGAACGAATAAGAACATATGGTGGTATGAACATTACCGAAACTTCGTATTCTTTGAATAAGAATACGCTCTCTGATAAGTGCGTGTGTAAAAGTTTTGATTCCGCTGTTATCACTGCAAACACTTCACTTTAATTACCTAACAGATTAATGACGAAATCAATTCATTATGATTTACAAAGCGAAGAAATAAATTCGTTTATTGACAAATCCTTAAAGATTAAGTACCATTGATTCATAATGCTTACAAACAATCTCGTAATGATAAGAGGCTATCTACTGATAATAGAGTTAATTTATATTTTGATAAAAATTTGGCACTTCTTACCGTTTGCTCATGCGTCCTCAGAAGGGTTCTCGAAGGGCTCCCAAAGGGTGCCTAAACAGGAGGTGACACTTTAGACTTGAGACGGAAAGATGGTAAGTCCCTTTGCGTCTCTAGCACTATATGGCACGTTGCATAGTCAGAATTATACGGTATTTTCGTCACCCACTATTTTATTTGGAGAATTTGTTTACTTCTCCATACGAATTTTCCAAACATATACAGATTACTCAACCCTTCCTTGTTCTGACAAGAACACAAATGAAAAAAAAAATTGGCCACAAAGCTGCAGTCGTTGACGTCTTGTACCTATGCAACATACTTAAGTAAAGCATAAAAAATATGCTCATGCCATTCTACAAGGGTCCCGAAGGGGTAAGAGGTGTTATGACAACAACACCCAATTTTCACCGAATATGTGAACGTGACGAAGTGCCAACGTGGCAGAAGGTGAGTCCATCGCCGTCTCAGGCATTATACATGCGTCTTTAAATGACTTCTCAGACATATACTGCACTCAAGTTTTTAGAAAAAACTAATTAGTGCAGGTCGCTGGGATTCAAGCTTGCGTCGCTTCCGTAGCAAGCGACTGCTCAAATTCCACGGCTTTTGTCGAATTCTCTCATTGAGTAATTTTTTTATTGCAGTAAAGATTCTATCATTATTAAATTCTTAAAACTTAATTCACAGCACTGCCTCAACCGGAGAAGGACAACTCGTTCTTCTTCAACCAGGTGGACCCGTCCGAGCGCATTGTAGGCGGAGACATCGCGTCGGCAGGCAGCCACCCGCACATGGTGGCGATGTCCACCGGCGTCCTGATCAGGTCCTTCCTGTGCGGTGGCTCCCTCATCACCACCCGGACTGTGCTCACCGCTGCTCACTGCATCGACGCCGTCTTCAGCTGGGGATCGCTAACTAGGTTCTTATGCATTTTTGATGTTACTTTATAGGTTAACTAGCGACACGCCCTCACTTTACTTTGGGCTACAATTTTTAAGACCTTTAATCTTCTCTCATCATCATGAATTTAAGAGAGAGAGTCTTGTGCAACTCCTTCCATTTGAGTGGTACCTACTTTACTTTACTATGTAAAAATATAATACATATTATGTTGATTATAAACCCGTCGGAGTTTATTTCCATTATTACGTTAGTTAAATCCTTCTCCGTAACTTAATTTAGAGGAAAGACGCGTTCAAACATACAAACCAATTTTGTACGAAAATTGTGACTTAATCTCTGTTACCCGAGACTTAAGGATGCTGTGACATTTTTACACATGCGAACCGCTACCGTAAAAAGTTTTCAGGTTGATAAACTTTATTGCGATAGTGAGAGAGAGAGAGAGAGAGAGAGAGAGAATGGAGATTCTTTAATCATTATTATAAATGAAATAAAAAGTATAAGTTGGCCTACGTGGAACAGACTATATTTGCTAGACATTATATACACGTGATAATTTCGACAAAATCACAAATAGTGTATCCAGACCCTATTGTACGCAACTTTTGGCGATTCTTGCGTCGAGAAACGTGTTTATGAGACAAAACATTGTGCGACTGTTATTTCATGCATAGCTGAAAAGCTGAGTATATTATCTATAATATTATTTATACCATTAATTCTGATAGTTTCGATCTCTGCAATATTTATAAAAGTAGCCTTTGAGTTCTAGTATTGGTATTTACTTAAAAAATATGTCTAGTTTTTTTTATTACAAATTACCCTTATCCTTAAAGCTGTCATGCTCATAATGTTAAACTTTTCTTCAATTCCAGCTCCCTGCGCGTGACAGTCGGCACCAACAGGTGGAACAGTGGAGGTGCTTCCTACTCCATCTCCCGCAACATCACCCACCCTAACTACTTGTCGGCTACCATCAAGAACGACCTTGGCCTCTTGATTACCTCTTCCGCCGTCGCTCTCAATGAAGGCACCAGCGTGATCCCAATCAACTACGATTACGTTGGTACTGCCGTCACCGTGCGGGCTGCTGGATGGGGAAGGACGGTGGTGAGTACACTGCCTTCGAGAACCATAGTGGACCTGCTCCTGTAGGTGCATAGTGGACCTGTTTAGTAGAATTCGATATTAAGATATTTATCAAACGACCGTATCTCTTCAAAATATTGACTGTATATCCCATCGTTACAGGCCGGTGGTTCTTTGTCTGCCGACCTCCGAGAAGTGATTTTGGCTACCATCGGTGGCGAATTCTGCGTGGCTGCCGTGGCTCAGGCCAGCATTGACTTCAACGTGAGATCCCCGCCCGTGGAGCCTCACATCGAGCTTTGCACTTTCCACTCTGTTGGGCGAGGCACTTGCAACGTGAGTATCTCCTTTTTATACTATAAAATAAATGACAAATAAGCTTAAAACTTAAGTAACCACCTCAGTGTAAGCTAAGTAGCTACTGCAGTCTATGAAAGCTTGTCACCAAGGAACTCTTTCGTAATACTTTCGATACAGGAAGACTAAGAGTGAATTTCCTGCAAAGTGCACCCTCTGTCCACTCTGCCCCTCCGCCTCCCCCTCCATGAAGTTGTGACCTTGGGGCCAACTAAGATTGTTTAAGCACCGCGTAATAACAACTTCTTGGTTCTGACGTTTAAATTATACAGTACAAAAACTAAACGTCAAAGCTCAGAAGTTCTTCATACGCTCTTCTTAAGCCCATTATAGTTAAAATTCAATGGAAACCTGAATAGTTAAAAGTCCAGGGAGATGATGAAATTGTTTGTTGTTATCAGGGTGACTCCGGCAGTGCTCTGGTCCGCACCGACATCTCACAACAGGTCGGCATCGTTTCCTGGGGCTTCCCCTGCGCCCGTGGGGCTCCTGACATGTTCGTCAGGGTCAGCGCCTTCCAGGACTGGCTCCAAAACAACATCCAATAGGGAACTGAGGACCAATGACACTTGCCATGTATTTCAATAAAGGATATTCTGGGATTATTATGCAACTTTCATTCATTCCTATTATAAATATTTTTTAAGAACTTCCACCGTCAATCAGTAGAAAAATATAGTGAAAATGAAATTGAAAATGATTTATTCAGTTTAGGCCCTGGTAAGGCACTAATGAATGTCGAGGAATTTACCACCGGTTCGGAAACTAGCCTTCTGAGAAGAACCGGCAGGAATCTCGTAGTACAGGTAAATATCAAGTTAGAAAATTCAATCCCTCCACCCACTTTGAGCATTAAATTCAGAAAGTTCATTCTTAGTGGATAGCTTACGACTTACAAAATCCACACCCTCCAGTAGGACCTTATATCAGATTTTTCGTCAATCGGGTAATATGATGGTAAGCAGGGTTGCTTTGGAAGGAAGTTGTTACAATTGTGAGTTAAAGAACGTCTTCTTGAAGTGTCTACGTAGACTGTATAATGTCATCTAAGATACATTTTGGAAAAAAAACAAGTGAATGTAAAAGATAATTTTTTATATTTATCACCTCTATTCACATCTAGTCACATTCAAGTCTCAGGTAACAAGGGTTATATGTCCTTATATAAATAAAACGGATTTAGTAAAAAGAAAAATTGTGTGAATAATATCTTACAATATACAAAACAAAATCAATAACAATTTATTAAATAATCACAAATAATTATAACAAGTATGGCTCAATGAAGGATTTGAAGGCGCTGATGCGTACAAAAACGTCAGGCAACCCTCGCGCACACGGGAGACCCCACGAGACTATACCGATCTGTTCCGACGTGCCCTCTAACACCAGAGCACTTCCCGAATCACCCTGAGGACGAGAAAGGCACATCAAAACCTGCATATTAGGTATACTATATTTATACCTGTACCAAAATTTTTGTGAATTACCTAGCTGCCTAGTTGGTCTATTGGTTAGTAACTTCACCTGCCGGTCACGTGACCCCGGGTTCGTTTCCCAAGTCGGGTCAAAAAGAGATATTGGGTTTTTCTGTCAAGAAATTCATTACAAATGCCCAGAGTTTGGAAGTTGGTGGTGATTCCACCCCCGTACCTCGGAAAGCGCATTAAGTCGTTGGTCCTACGCCTGATCTCTCTCCGGTCGTGTCTGAGTGCCTCCCATCCCACTATGAGAGTGAGGGAATAAAGAGTGCACCTGTGTCTGCACACACTTGTGCACTGTACCTTCATACGCTGCTATTCCCTATACATAATAATTTGGCAGGTACTTACGTTGCACATACCATGACCCTTGGAGTGGAAAGTGCAAATCTCACACTCAGGGTCGACTGGATGCGCTGTTATTTGCTGGTCAGTCATCGCATGGGCACACTCTTTAGGGCCCAATGTCTTCACAAACAATAGCTGAATCCTATCTGGAGTTGGGGCTAGATGCTGGAAAGATAAGAAATATAATTTATCCAGATCAGGCCAGGCTGACTTACGAACATTACTGCAGCATTATTATTAGCCTATTGTGTCTGGGTTGGAAAGGCCTCCCTTCCACTTTTTCAACTGTTCCTCTCCTCGGAACTCTACACGAGGTTACTTGGTTGAAAAATTTAATTAGGCTTATTGCTGCTTACGAACGCAGAGTTGGAGTTGCGATCTGCAAATCTGGAGACATTGTTCCATCAATATTAGATGCTATTACCGTCAAAGCAGCTAGACTATGACAAATGACTTGTATAAATCTCTCACCCTAAATACAGAAAATCATGAACATTATAAATATAAGTACACCTCAGTATAAATACAAGCTTACTAAACAGTATGTAATCTAGACCAATTTTTTGAAATATGCATGTTTCCTCCATCAAGCACGAGGGTTCACACTCTTTAATATTTGTATTATTAACTGTAAAAGTAAAGTCGATTTGTCGATTTGAACAGGCCACCT
Source organism: Watsonalla binaria (assembly GCA_929442735.1). Taxonomy (NCBI): domain Eukaryota; kingdom Metazoa; phylum Arthropoda; class Insecta; order Lepidoptera; family Drepanidae; genus Watsonalla; species Watsonalla binaria. Next base: position 1,005,711 of record OV838930.1, read on the forward strand.
CTTACTGACATTCCTCCGAACGTTATATATTATAATCTCTTAGATGCGCACGTCTGCGTCAGTGTGTCATTTGTCATTTCCATACTGCTTCTAGTAACCTTACATTTATACTGTGACGGCACTCGAGAGCACCTATGATTGCAATAAACATACCACAGAATTATCTTCAAATCTGGGACCAGTGACTCCCCATCCAGTCACAAAGCTCTCTTCTCCCCCGTCAATATGGGCAAAGCTCAAAGCTATTAAAGCCACCTTCTCATTCAGCACCAGCTCGGTAGACGTCACTAATACACCTATATCGTTTTTGATAAGCTCTGCGTCCCAGCCTTCGTGGATGTTGTGGTCTTTGAACGGGATGGTGATGCCGCCGGAGTTCCATTTGTTGGAGCCGACCACGGCATGGTATGACCTGAAAAGAACCGAGATAAACGCATGGAAGAACGTAAAGTAGACCAAAAAAGACCCCTGATACAGAATTACAGAACCCAAATTCCTATCAATATTTCCACTACACTACACTATCTTTATATATATATCCGAATAGGGGTCAAAGTGGTCGCCATGGCCGAAATCGGTCGGGACAATCATCATCATATAAACATGAATTGGTGTTCGTGATTCTCGCTGTATCATGAGAATGGCTGGACCGATTTGGGTAATTTTGATCTTGATATATGTATATTTAGTGATCAGTGATCAGCCACATCGGGTTGAATCAAGTGCCGACCCCAACAATGTATGGGATTAAGGCCAGGGAGATGATGATGATTATGATGATATATGTATATTTGGATGCAGATAAGCAATAATGTGTCAACCCGCATAAACTTGGTTTTGAGAAAATGGCGTCTTAAGATGATTGTATACGTGATTTAAGATTTGTTTTATGACATAAATCCATTTTTTACGTACTTTTATGTTTCAGATGACTTGAAACACTTTTTTAGAATGTTAAATACGTGATGCATTATCAAAATATATCAAAACCTTTGAATTTGACTTTTTGTGGGTTGACACATTATTGCTTATCAGCATCCATTTATGAAACTTCAAGGAAGCTTTAAACGGACAAAATAAATAATAAGTTAAGTGAACAGTGATATGTAATTCACCAGATGATCGACCAACAGATGGCGCAAGGACCGCCTAAACCACAAAAACAAGGGAAGGAAAAATTCGACACGTGAGGTAGGATCACGAGTAGCTCAGTTGGAAGAGCAACCTGTTTGCTAACGTCGTGGGTTCGAGGCCCGCCTCGTGCTCGTATTTTTCTTTACCCTTTTTAATGAATGAATTCTTACATGGACGGTGCCCCATCCCGTGGCGTACACAGGCTCCCCACCGCCGACCTGGTCGAAACCCATGGGCACAGCAGCAACATGGGGTCCGAACACCAGACCCTCGGACATCTCCAGCACCGCTATGTCACTCTTGACGAGGAAGCCGTTGTATTCAGGGTGGATGTGGTAGTTGGAGATATGAACCACTGTGCCATCGGACCAGCGGGTCGAACCGACGCGTGCGTGGAACGTTCTGGAAGTCATCATTGAGACTTTGAAAACAATTTGGTGATAGACTTATTTCCTATAGTTTCTATAGTTAACGTAATACATATGTGGGGTTCTATGTTTCTCATCCTGGTTAGCATTACAACCATTTATTTTAACACTAGCTGTGCCCAGCGGTGTCATACGCGTAGGCTTAAGTCTATGAAATTTATTTCATGGGTATAAAGCTACCCGCGGAACCCTAATATTAAAAAATAAAAGTAAGTACCTACTTACGGTACTCCTTGTAAAATCAGCTATTTGCCAGTGAAAATCGCAATTCCAAAATTAGTCGGCACAATCAGACAGACAGAGAAAATGTTATATATTTTTATATGTTAGTAGGGACAGAATATGTATTTAGTAAAGAAGCTAATTAGAAACAGACACTTCAATTTATTCAAATGTATAGTTAGGATTGACAGCGCGAATCTGAATAATTCACCGTCAGTCCAGTTAGCTCGATAAAAATATCTTAGCTTATTTCTTGGTGTAAGAAAATTTAAGAGAAAATTAATGTTTTTACGACCATCCCTTGAACTTTTTCAAATTACTAAAATAGTTTTACTATTATAACAAAACAACTCGTTAGTGCCGTGGTGGCCTTGAGGTTGGAGCAGTGGCCTGCTATGCAGGCGACGCAAGTTCGAATCCCAGCGGGGCCTGTACCAATGAGTTTTTCTAATAAAGTGATTTCACACCACGTGCTTTACGGTGAAGGAAAACATCGTGCGGAAACCTGCATATTTCTGAGAAGTAATTCAATGACGTATGTAAAGTGTCTGAGATGGCGATAGACTTACCATCTGTCACGTTGGCACTTAATCATCTTCGGTGAAAAGTGGGTGTTGTGATTACAACACCTCTGCCTACCCCTTCGGGAAATACAGGCGTGAGCATATGTATGTATGTAACTCATTGGTACCTACCGAACGCGTGGATTTGCGAACGCGTCGGCCACCACGGCTCTTGATATTAATTATACTACTCACGGAATTAATTGTCCAGTCCAAGTCGTCATCACACAGTGAGCTGCTGTCACCAAATACTTGGATGTAGCTATAGAGCCTCCACAAATCAAGGATACGAACTCATCTCCCACCACCAAGGCTATCATGTGAGGAGTGTGGACTGAGTTTACTCCACCCACAATGCGTGATGGGAAATATTCTGATAAACTCTTCAATGGTGCTTCTAAAGGGATTCCTGTAAACAACAAAACCTATTAAAATGCTTTTAAATGGCTTGATCTGAGTAAAATATGGAAGTTAGTTCAAAGGTCTTGCTTTTAAAAGCTAAGTGCATGAAGATGATGAGATGGAATTTGAAAACAATACGTTTCATCTACATCCCTACAGGTAAATAAAATAAGTCAAAGTCAAAGTCAAAGTTTTTTCTGTCTGCTAATTCTCTGTCCGTCTGGTTGTTTCGCTGAAACGGCTGGACCTTTTTTTTGTTGACGAGGGGGAAACCTTCAAAAGGTCCCCGACCGCCCTGGGAGAGGCAGATCGGGGTATGTGGGATTTTTACCTCACTAAAACCCCCCTGGTGGCCATCCTCAGTGCTTAGGGGGGACTCCGGGTACTCTGATAGAACGCACCGGTGTCCCCCCACACTTTGCCGGGGCACATCCCCGGGGCAGCTGTGACGCCGCCCCTGGAGACCTCGCTGTGCAAGGCAGCGCGAGCCACATCGCGCTGCCACCTTCCCGGGCCCACGCCGGTGGTCAAAGCTCCCACCCCGACCACCGCCAGCAGGCCCTCCGGCCCCCTTTTAGTCGCCTCTTACGACAGGCAGGGGAAACCATAGCCATATTCTTAGACCCTGGCTATTGGGGGGGGGGGAAACGGCTGGACCTATTTTAACGGGACGTTCACTGGCTGATAGCTTATTTTACAAGGAATAACTTAGACTACTTTTATTTAAAAACAACGATTTATCGGGATTTACTGGCAGATATCTTAACATCAGGGGTTCAAGCAGAACGTATTAAGAACTAAACAGTTCCATGGGTTCCATGAAATAAACCCACGCTTGAAATCAAGTCTTCCTTCTTCTATGAAGGATGGTCAGGTGCCAACGTGACAGATGATGAGTCCCCGTTTCAACTACGTCAAACATCATTTTATTACTTTTCGACTCTTATGCAGGTGTCCTCACGATGTTTACATTCACCGTCAAGCTCGTGGCATTACTCCACTTAAGTTTTCTAGTTGTCTTATGTGGTACGGCGCTCTATTTCATCTCTGCCTACCTTGTCAGATTCTTGACATGATGATGCATTAAAAGTCAGTATTAGTCTGACCGTGGACGAATTTTCTATCCTTACAACATTCTACTCACCATAAGTAATCTGACCAAAAACTCCGAACAGAACAAATATTTTTACGGACACCATATTGACGGTTAGTGATTTAATTAAACCGGTAATTATTGAAGTAATTGCAATTTATTACTGATGAATATTAGTTGTTGCACTGACTTTTTATATTAAAAGTATTATTTACAATCTTCTAATCACAAATCTGACAGATTAAATTGCATTCATAAAGGTAAAGGGTTAAAGATAGTATATATGCATTGACTTTCATGCGTTTTCGACGCATTTTGTTTACTGCAATGAAGATAACGGCCTCGATTTGATAAGCGGGTGTATTTCCGCGCACCTAGGTAGGTAAGTACTCCGAGGAGCTCGTGGCACAGTTGCTATTGCGCATATCGTTCGATCAGCGAAGTTAAGTAACCCTAACCCTAGCCAGTTATTGGACGGGTGACCGGCCGAGTTCCCTCCGTGCCTCGGAGAGCACGTTAAGCGGTCGGTCCCGGTTGCCAAATTATCAGCTTTGGCAATCGTTACAGGTCGTTCGGAGGCCTACAATAGTCTGACAACGCGGAGGTCAGATGGCAATCGCTTCGTATAAAAATCAGGTGATCAGCGACATTGGGTTGAATTAAGTCCTGACCCCAACAATGTATGGGATAATGCCAGGGAGATGAGGTAGGTAAGTACTGCCGTCTGTTCTGTGCTAATTACTTAGTTATATTTTGTATCGACTGGGCCGCTACGGTCAACAGGGGGCTAACTATAATCGTTTAAGCAGCGCGTATTAGCAACTTACCTTGGAACGTAATTTTACGGTAGCCTCAAAGCTCCGAAGTTCTCAATACGCTCTGCTCAAACCGATGATGGTAGGCCCCCAGTTCTTCGATGCTGTAGTGGGGAAAGATTTCAAAGAAATTCAAAAATGTTTGATTAGTTGGTACAGGTCTTGAAATATGATTTGAAACTCATGGTATGGATATGTCATGTGGGGGAATGAAGATAATGTATATATCTATACATCTTAATATAATTGAAGTGTCTGTTTGTAATTCCAAAATAACAGCTTTTCACTAAATGCATATGAAAGTATACCTATAAGGTAATGACATGAAAAAAATAAATTTTAATTTTTTTTTCTCTGTCTATCTGTTTGTTTCGGCTAATCTCCGTTAACGGGGCACAGCTAGTGTTGAAATAAATGTTTTATTTAAGTTTTTGTTGTAAGTCCATATTGCTCTGAGACAGCGGTATAATTTTAATTTCTTTATTGTTTGATAAGAGTTATATAACAGTTTTAAAATGATAAGATCGATTTTATATATTGCAGACAACAATAAATAATTGTCTCATCAATCATTGCTTGTTATGATAAGGATAGGATACATCGCGAGGAAATAAAAACGTCTAAGAGCATGCAACTTAGTGTGACCTCTGTCTTATGACGACTCTCCCTGAAACCAAGGCCCTGGATCCAGGTCTTTTCATACACGGCAATTCTATAAGGATTACACCGGCAGGATGACATAAATGCGAGAGGCAGGGTGACATAAATGCGAGAGGCAGGGTGACATAAATGCGAGAGGCAGGGTGGCATAAATGCGAGAGGCAGGGTGGCATAAATGCGAGAGGCAGGGTGACATAAATGCGAGAGGCAGGGTGGCATAAATGCGAGAGGCAGGGTGGCATAAATGCGAGAGGCAGGGTGACATAAATGCGAGAGGCAGGGTGGCATAAATGCGAGAGGCAGGATGACATAAATGCGAGAGGCGATCGGGCGGCGCTGTCCTGCCGTTTTAATACCCTATATAATTTGATCACATTATATAGGGTATGAATGGTAACATTCAAATAACAATCGCAGTCTAAAGTTTTAATGAAATAATACTGTCGAGTTACGATAGTTCAGACGGTAGGTGACCGGGATTCCGCACAGCACACGCTGGAGCAGTGCCCAGCGTGGAGCTCGGAGCGGTGAATCCTGGTCACCAGGATCGGGCAGGACCTCTCGCTGCCACGCGTAGTTACGGCTATGCTGGCAGACAGAGAGGCATGGAGGGCCGTAGTCTCCTTCTGCGAGACAGTAATGTCCCAGAAGGAGACCTCCGAGCGGGATCGGGCGAGAGCCGATCCCATACCCATACAACACATACCCCGATCTGCCTCTCCCAGGGCGGTCGGGGACCTTTTGAAGGTTTCCCCCTCGGCAAAACAAAAAAAAAAAAGCTCAGAAGGGCTTCAAGTCTATCGGGTGATAGCGAAATTATGCTATACCCCGATTCGAGTCCAATTGGGTTCCGTTTTATATTGCTGTTTTTTTCTCAACTTGCTTTTTTATGAGAAAAAGTCAAGTTTTCATTCTTTTCTGGGAAAGTTTAGTTTTTTGTGAGAAAAAGGGGTCAACTAAGTTTCTGTATGTAATGAGAAACGAAGTGAGAATTAGCACGCATTGTTTTCCTGTTGTGCTCCACATAAACTAATCACATGCGGTTCAGAGAAAAGGTTTCGCACAATTTTATAACGAAGTCGGTGAGTAGTTCATGTAAGATAAGATAAGTTGATAATTTTCTGATCAATACATTCTGGTCAAACGCTACAAATAAAATATTTCTTTGTCAGTTTTGGAAATGTGTGTAATTTTTGTTTGCTTTTCATTATCAAATGAGTTCATCATCAGATTGAAACTTCGGAGTTTTGTATAAATAGAGATTTATTTAGCAATGTCTTTAAATTGAAATTATTTTTAGTCTTCGTAGGTCTGTTGTAATCGAATTGATTTGTTAAATATGAATAAATTAGTGTTGGTTCTGTCTCTTAGTGTGCTCGAATATTATACTAATGGTGAGTATCTTTTGATGTCGCTTCCCTGATGGCAAACGTTTACCGTAACTAATGACGCTTTCAACACAACGGGTCCTGAAATATGTTATTGCAAAAACATACGGTTGAATTCACTCCACCTTTTTTGAAGTCGGTTACAAACTGTCATGGTCATAGCATTCTGAACGATTCTGCGAGATATTTTAGTCAGAATTTTTCAACGCAATTTGAGGATAGCTCAAATTTGAACGAGTTGTACTTTAAGGAACACCATCCGTGCTTAAGCAGAGCGTATTAAGAACGTCAAAGCTGAGAAGTTCTTAATACGCGCTGCTTAAACAATCATAGTTGGCCGCGTCTTAATTTGCAGTCTATTGCTCTTATTACAAAATATCATTTAAGCGAAGACTAGACCAACTCGGACTAAAACTATATCCATCTCTTATGAAATCCGTATCACAAAAAGAGATAGAACTACGAAACCAAGGATTATTTTAAGCAAAGTTGGCTAGGATTGTCATATGAAATTGCAATTGTTTGAAAATACCAGCCTCGGGACCCAGGATCAAAATTCGTCTAGAACATGCTTTGGTTGCTTCGAAAAACCACTAATACTTTGCAGAGAAGCTAATACCACAGCTGGATTAAACTTCAATCTTATTGACTTTAAGTCAAGACTACTTTTACCATATCTTGATTGTTTTACTCTTAATTCCAGGATTCCCTATGGTGCCAATTGCCACTCGAATCTGGGGAGGAGCCGACGCGCCAGAGAACTCCGCTCCATACAAGGCTGCCCTTATAATGAAGGAGCCTTGGCTTTCGCTGGTGGGAGGAGGGTCCATCATCAGCAAAAATAAGATACTCACAGCTGCTCAGTGTATTGAGAGGGTCCTTGATGGTGATCAGATATTGCCGTTAGTAAAATACCTATATATTTATCAAAGGTTGCTGACTTTAACGGCAAATCGATCAAATAATATTAGTTTTGATATGTAAAGGTGGCGTCATGAGTTATGAGCGCTGAACTTGAATGTGCAGTAGTAATTTCTTGAGTCTTGTATGGAGCGACGGAAATACTACTTTCGCAGAGAGTTCCAAACTTGTGACGGAGTCTGTAAAAACAGTTTAGGCCCTGGTAATGCACTCATAAACGTCGAAGAACTGACCACCGGTTCGGAAACTAGCCTTCTGAGAAGAATCGGCAAATAATGCACCTACCTAATAAGTAACTTAGTACTGAATTCAATTATTTTGTAAGTAGGTGGTTTACTACTGTGTTTGTCACACCATTAGATAGAACCTTGATGGAAACCAAACTTCGTGAGAGAATCTGCATACCTGTTCTCCTTTTCAGCCATTTCCAAGGAGTGGTAGGCACGAACCAGTGGCATTCAGGGGGCATTCGGGTGAATTTCAATGCCTACTACCTCCATCCGGATTGGGACAACATGAATCTTAAATACGACGTTGGGGTCCTGAAGCTCGAAAATGATTTGGATTTCGGAAAAAGTATTGCTGTCATCGGTGTGGATTTTAATCCCGTGAATGGGGATGAAAGGGGATTTGTTACTGGATATGGGATGAAGAATGTAAGTTTAAATAGGTACATCGATGAGTAATACTACGAATTAATATTATGCAAAATCAATAATGGTTCTTAAGCATCTAGCTATCGCATCTCAACTCGCTATGCGTGCTATTTCAGAGGTACCCAGTTTCAATTACACATTTTGAGAGCGACATCTGTGTAATTCATCTAAAGACGTTTCTAAGTAGAACAGTTGCAGCTGCCGTTAGTGATTACAGGAGCCCTCACGAGTTATGAGTGCTCGGCGAAAATAGTGGGAGTATTTTACTCTCGTCGCACCGTACATACAAGGTCAGCGTTCATAGCTCGTTACGGCGCCCGTACTCAGGCATACCTTCCGTTTGTTTGGAAGAATTTTGATGGGACTGAGTATAACTCGCTCAACTCCAGCGAGGCAGCGAAGAGAAGTGGCAAAGAATAATTATTGCCTATAATAATGTAATTTACGGCAACCTCACAGCGCCTATACAAAATATGTTTTCACCCATCTTAAAAAGCTATAGCAATATTTCACTAACAACTTTGTTTGCTATTTCTTTTTCATAAGGCGTTAGTTTCAAAACTTTTTTATTCTTCTCCAGGGGTTCCTTCTTCCTTCAAACCTTCAGCATCTAAATGTAAGAACACTTCCCGACGAAGAGTGTAAGGCCACAATTAATGAACTGATAGGCAGTATTGCACCTCCTTACCTGTCTGAAGTGGAAATTTGCACCTATCAACCTGTGGGAGACGGAATGTGTCTTGTAAGTTACTTTCAAAGAACATGAGTTAGGTAATTAATTCCCCCTTATGACAAAACAAAGACTAAGATAGTCCTGGGTAAAAGGAGCTGCACTAAAAAGGAATGGGCATAGTTATGGTCTAGGATTGGTCTAGTCTTCGTTTAAACCATGTTTTGTATTAAGTGCGATATAGTTTATTGTACCTAGCTTAGCAACCGAATACATACTTATCAACTGCAAAAAATACATAGGGTCCCATAGGTTGAAAAGGACAATATCATTCTAGCCTTACAAGCCTGCATTGTTATTTCCTACTTATCTGGTAACTTACAGTACCTACCAAAAAAATTCGGGCTTTGCACAATAATGTTTTTTTTATTGCAGGGTGACATCGGCAACGCCTTGGTGTCTGACAAAACCAAAAAGATAATAGGCATAGCTTCATGGGGATTTGCGTGCGCCTTCGGTGTCCCGGACGTGTTTACTCGAACGAGCGCCATGAAAGACTTCTTGACAGCTCATATGGAATGAATTGATTAATTAAATAATTTTAAAACTATAATTAACTTTATTTAAGGAATTATTGCATTCCCTTCCCACACAATCCTTATTCACCTTTATTTAATAATATATAAAGGGACACAGGGATATAAATTATCGTCCGAAGAATTGGTTGTATGCCTCACGCTGCTTTTGCCAATGGTTCAATGTTAAAATAAAAAAAAATGGATATAAAAGTGGTTCAATCAATAATTAACTTTTACCAGTTTGAATAAAGTCGAAATTATTCCATCCAACTTAACCATAAATATTATTTTCGAACAAAAAACAAATGAAAGAAAGAAATTCAAACTTTCGAAGCTAAATTTAAGTATCGTACTTTTAAGATTTTTATTAACATTTTCTAAGAGATAATCTTGAAATGACGAAAGAAGTTCTTTTAAACATTACAGTATTAACTGCATGAAATGTACTAAATAAGAAATACTTGCTGGTTCTATAAAAAGAGGGTGGATTAAAAAGTGACGATGGCAGAGGGTAGTTTCGATTTCCTGTTTACTTTAAATCCAAAGTTACCTTCAAATATTCTCTTCGCTCGCAGCTACCGCCGCAACACGTGGTAAGAATTTTTTATTCAATATACCACTTAAATTACAATATATTTATTATCGATTTACCTTCATTTCTATCAATAAACTTATCAGTTAATAAAGTCAGTGTAAATAACATGTTTACATCTCGTAATTTCAGTTTTGGTGTTAAAAAATGGATCAGGAGTGTGTCCCTTTGGATAGCGAAACTCATTTCCCATTCCTACTTATACCACGGGATTGTACAACCCTGGAAACGAACTGTGATACCAGGGATAACGTGTTCATTGACGTGAGCATCACATCACTCGACACCGAGGGTAATGAGACATGCATTTATTCAGGATATTGCAATGTCAAGTTAATAGATGATTACAATGTGAATGTAAACCAGGGCAGTCCCATAGAGGCTGTATACCATGATACTGAGCCTATTATAATATCGGACCCAAACCAAATCCTTCAAAACAACCAGTCTCATGTATGGATAGACCCAGCTCGCAGCCCGTATGTGTATAACAGCTATGAAACAGCGGATAGACAGGAACGTTTCCCTTACCAAGGACCTAGTCACATAACTGTTGAACAACACAATACATATATAACACAAAATGTATACAGCTATAAGGAATCAACGCATTATACTATACCGGAGGATTCTGATCATAAGAAGTACCGACAAACGCATGATGTGCAAAACCAGGAGTATAATATGTACGAAGAAGATGAGTTTGAATGTGGAGTGTTTCTGTCGCAGTTGCCCGAAGAAATACTGAATGAAAACGAAAATAAAGAGAGAGAAGAACGTAAATACATAGGGCTTCAGAGTGACAATGAGGCCTTGAAGCAGCTAATGTCTTCGGATATCCAGTCTATATCGAAACAGCGGAAGACTATATTGTTTTTAGGCCATGACTCCCACTCCGGGCAGACTATACAGAATATTCTGGTGAACGACCCTATGTTGCAGTGTTCGGAGACTGCCCAGCAGGATTCTGAAGATGTTCATGGTAAGTTTTAGAAACAGCTTTATGGCAGTAGTGAATTTATTATATCTGGTATAAAAATAATCTGGAAAATACTTAAAGCTTGGGTTTTTTATTTACAAGTATCCTAAGTATATTAAGTAAATATAATTTGTTAACTAAATAGTTAATTATTTTCACATTATATTCAGTAAGTACTTTATAAAAGAGCTAGCTACAATGTCCATACTCTATTTGCTTTATAAATAGGCTATGTTAATTGTTATTGTGAAAATATATGTACTTACTTACCTATACTTAGGAATAACTTATGATAGGTATAAGTCATATCTTTTATTATATCTATAAAATTATAGATAAATAAAATTGAATAGTCTGTTTGTAATTCCAAAATTACAGGTTTTCACTAAATGCATATGAAGGGTACTTAAAAAATGCAATTTTTTTTATAAATGTTTCTCTGTCTGTCTGTTTGTTCCGGCTAATCCGAAACGGCATGACCGATTTTAATGGCAGACTCACTGGCAGATAGCTAATGTTACAAGGAGTAACTAAAGCTACTTTTATCTTAGAAAAACATTTGGTAGTCGAATATGCAAAGAAATTAAATTAAACCTTATTCTTTGTACAAGAAGACACAAAATCGCCAATGACACCTCCGGGCAAGAAGTACCAATGTGACAAATGCAAGCAGATCTTCAACCAGATCGCAGCCTTCAGACAGCATATGGTCAGCAACCACCGGTCGTATGTCTACAACTCTGTTCAGGTAGGTATTACTGTTTTTAATAGTAGGTATAATAACTACCTCGTTGGTCTAGTGGTTAGTACGTTCGCCTGCCGATCACGAGGTCCCGGTTTCCTCACGATGTTTTCCTTCACCGTAAAGCACGTAGTGTGAAATCATGTACATAAGTTTTTTAGAAAAACTCATAGGTACAGTCCCCGCTGGGATTCGAACTTGCGTCGCTTGCGTAGCAGGCGACTGCTCAAACCTCAAGGCCACCACAAGGTACAGTGACTTCATGTGCTTTACGGTGAAGGAAAACATCGTGAGGAAACCTGCATATGTCTGAGAAGTAATTCAAAGACGTATGTACAGTGCCTGAGACGGCGATAGACTCACCCTCTGTCACGTTGGCACTTAATCATATTCGGTGAAATGTGGGTGTTGTGATTACAACACCTCTGCCTACCCCTTCGGGGAATACAGGCGTGAGCATATGTATGCATGAATTTATGTGACTTTTCAATGACAACGCCTATTTGAGACTTGGAGATAAGTACTTGGATTATTCCCAAAACTATTCAACAATTCGGAAATACAGATCGAAAATTTTTTTTCTAGCTAAACTTAAATATAACGGCATATTAGTTATGCCACAGCAGAATAGGATAGTCACCATTGCTGTAATGATTTAAAAATAACTGTTTTCAGGGTGAATCAAAACCAATAGGAGTCAAATTCATGTGCACGGAGTGTGGTAAGACTCTGAAGAACCAGAAGAAATTTGAAATCCACTGCAGAGGTCACGGCGACCCCGAGTTGGAATGTAACAAGTGCCACAAAGTGTTCGCTTCAAAATTCACCTTACGCACTCACCGTAAGATCCACAATCGCAAACACCCCTGCCGTTACTGTCTCAGAAGCTATGCTACTCCCGAGGAATTAAAGTCACATTTGACTAAAATACATTTTATATTCACCTGCGACTGGTGTCCTTATGTAGCCAAAAAATTCTCAGATCTAAATCGACACCAGATAATCCATGAGAGCGATATTAATGTATCGTCAGATGAGTGCGAAAGAGATTTAGTTACAATACCTGAGAAACCGGAGGAGAAAGTGGAAGATGGAGACGTAGAGGTGGAAGAGACAGAAGTAGAGACAGTAGAGCAAGAGAGTGGGAAGGAGAAACAGGCCCAGTATAACAAGATTAGTGAAGCGGAGTCTGTTATAGCTAAAGTGATGTCCAATAAAATATTTCTGTTGCACTCCAAGAAGGTTACTAAGAGACAAAGGAAATATAATAAGGTATGTATAATTGTCTTTCGTCTTTTATTATATTGGCAAAGTGATTCCGTCCACATTTATTTTACCAACTAGCTGTGCCTCGCGATTTTACTCGAGTAGACTAAATTTCACGCGAAGACCGCGGATTCTTAATGTTAGTTTTCAATAAAAGTAACCAGGGTTAATCATTGGTCCAGCTATTTCAGAGCTTACCCGGAACAAACGGACAGACGGACAGAGTTTTTTTTGTAAATTGCTTTTGTTTATGTCAATACCGTATATACTTTCACATTCAAAAGCTGTTAATTTAGTATTACAAACAGACAGAGGAATTTTATATATCTGTATGTAGTGTATGGTCAGTTGTCTGGTAAAAACAGTATTTACCGAATTAAGAATACTTTATCATTGTGCTGTAAGAGCCATAAAAGCTGTGGACATGGGGTTTGAGAATCACCTACTCCGCAAGCAGCTCAAGTTCGCATCCCAGCGGCCTGTTGCAATATTTTTTTCTAAAAAACTTATGTGCAATGATTTCTGATGTGAAAAGGAACATTATGATAAACACCTACATGTCTGAGAAGAAATTCAAAGACTTGTAATGTAACTTTAAAGTTTAAACATAAGTAAGTAGGAGGTTAGTGTTAAGTTAGTTAAGTTTTAAGGCAGTCATCAAACAACAACTTTATGAAAAAGCATATTATAATGTAACTGAGTATATTGATGATAGCCAAGCATGTCAATGAGTTGGTCACTCTTGTATTAAATTGTACTAAAACAACCCTATGTATAAAGAAGGGACACATGGAAAATAACAAGCCGGGCAGTTTGTTTCACCGTTTCTTCTCCTGACAGACTTACATTTGTAAACGGTAGTATATTAACATAAGTTATCGTAAGATAAATGACGTTCAATGAATGTTACAAGTGTCACTTATGGTGAATAAACATACACACCATATGCTCACGCCTGTATTCCCCGAAGGGGTAGGCAGAGGTGTTGTAATCACAACACCCACTATTCACCGAAGATGATTAAGTGCCAACGTGACAGATGGTGAGTCCATCGCCGTCTCAGACACTTTACATACGTCATGTAATTACTTCTCAGAAATATGCAGGTTTCCCACGCTGTTTTCCTTCACCGTAAAGCACGTGGTGTGAAATCACTGTACATAAGTTTTTTAGAAAAACCCATTGGTACAGGCCCCGCTGGGATTCGAACTTGCGTCGCTTGCGTAGCAGGCGACTGCTCAAACCTCAAGGCCACCACGGCTCTTGGTGAATAAAATTTTGTGAATTCTGATCCCATGTTGTTCATACCAAAAATATTACCAATAAATATATTTCCAGGCCTGTGATGTATGCCTGAAGCGATTCGAACGCATCGGGGACCTGAAACGTCATCTCATAGAACACGTCATCAAGAGTACTCTAGCGAAGACTCCGGTCAACAAAGACGGCACCCTCACCATCCAGTGTGAAGTGTGCCAAGTTGACACGTTCACCAAAATAGACAGGTACAAAGCCCATCTACGAGAACACGCCAAATTAACACTATACAAATGCACATTTTGTAACAAATCCTTCAGCGACTCCAGTAACTTTTCCAAACATAAAAAAATTCACGGCACCACATACTTCCAGTGCGACCTTTGCCAAAGGAAATTCAACTCTAAAAAGATGATAGCACAGCACATGGAATACCATAACAACAACTCCCCGATCCAATGCCATTACTGCGATAGGATATTCCACTTTGAATCTATGTTGAACAAGCACATTAAGTGTACACACGTTAGGGAGGTGAATAACAAGTATAGATGTAGGTTTTGCCATCGGTACTTCAAAACTTTGAAAGAGAAATGGGACCACGAATGGGACGTCCATAACGTTAGGAAGGTTGTCGTCGATTGCCTTATCTGTGGTTGTAAGTTCAGGAAGTATTCAGAGCTCAAAAGGCATTGTGTTAGCGCCCATAACTTAGATATTCCTCGCGCTAAAAATTTGCTCAGGAAATGTAAATAGCTGGTTCTATTTACCATATTTTTACGGATATACATACAAGACTGATCATATTTCATATGTACTAGGATTTTTTTTTACTCAAAAGTGTATTCAAAATGAAACCATGTTGCCTATGTATTAAGGATGGTATTAGAAATGATCTCGTTCAAATATTTTTTTTACATAAGTTTAAATTTTATAACATATTTAAGGTAAAGTTTAAGCCACACATGTTAAGTAAACAAGTTGAACAGTAACCCAAGGTTTTGACACGTAAAACTTCCTAAAGGGGATTTATAACGTTCTAAGCAATATGAGGAAAATACGCAGGCGATATCGACAAAGTAAAAATACTTATAACTTATTCTTGGGAAACAGTTCGTTGGAGTGTTTTGTCTCGTTTTCACTAATAGGAAGTTTGATGTGTAGAAAAGAGATAAAACTATTATAACGTTTATTATTAATTTATGTATTATTTATTTTATAAAATGTTTATTTCGTTAAAAAAATATATGAAATCAAAAGTCAGTTATTTATACTCAATTATTTATACTAAAGCCATTTATTTATTAAAAGTTATCTAGAGTTACTTATACGCTGTATGATCTGTACGTTACTGGGACAATGATTACTATAAAGTGCTTATAATAACTATTATCAGTATCAGATAGGTGGCTTCGGGGTTTGAGCAGTCGCCTGCTACGAAAGCGACGCAAGTTCGAATCCCAAAACTTATGTGCAGTGATTTAACACCGTGTGTTTTACGGTGAAATCATACATCGTGAAGGAACCTGCATAAGTCTGAGAAGTAATTCAAAGACGTATGTATAGTGCCTGAGACGGCGATGGACCCACTCTGTCACGTTGGCAATTAATCATATTCTGTGAAATGTGGGTTTTGTTGCTACAACACCACTGTTTACCCCTTCGGGGACCCTTCTGGGATTGCGTGAGCATATTTATTTATTTTTTATTATATGTTTTGTTAATAAAATATTGTAATTTTTGTTCGTAAAAATCTCTGTCACTAGTAACGTGAATCATGAAATATCCTATTATTTTTTTATTTATTATCTTGAAGCATATTTTGTCTGTATGTTTGTTGTAATCATTGGGTGGTGGGTTATTTTGTCAAATGAATTAGAAATATCACTTAATTATTTGGAAATTTCCGGCTTTTGTTTATTATATTAAAAATATACTTAAGTATAATTTAATTATACGAAGTTACCACATTTTAGTAATATGGGTTTTTGTTGAAATTGAGTGATTATAAACTGCGACGAACTCTACGTCGAGAGAAGGTTTCAATCAAACTAAATTTAACATGATCGTGTTTATTCAGTGTCCTATGGTTGACATTCGACGTCGAATTCGTCGCTGAGATACCTTACATAAAAGCTTATGATCCTTCTTATCAAAAGTTATAAAAATGTTAAAGTCACAAATAGTCTGATTAAGTGTTGTTGCTATACATAAATAAATACATGTTCCACATATATTATTTATAATAAAACTATTTATTTTATAACATCTCGCGGTTTCAGTGCGATCTTTTTCAGTTTCGACATTATGAAAATACTTAACATCTTCACAGATAAATAACATGGAAGTGTCTGTTTGTAATAACGAATGAAAAACTCTCGCTAAGTAAAAATTATCAATCAAGATAGTCTCTAATGGTTTTCGATAGATGGCGCCACGTGAACCTTAACTGGATGCAGATAAGCAATAATGTGTCAACCCGCATAAACTTGGTTTTGAGAAAATGGCGTCTTAAGATGATTGTATACGTGATTTAAGATTTGTTTTATGACATAAATCCATTTTTTACGTACTTTTATGTTTCAGATGACTTGAAACACTTTTTTAGAATGTTAAATACGTGATGCATTATCAAAATATATCAAAACCTTTGAATTTGACTTTTTGTGGGTTGACACATTATTGCTTATCAGCATCCAACTAGTATTATTTGTAAACTCTAGTGACGTATGTAAAATGTAAACGTAACTACTGACGATTTTTCGTCAGTTATATTTAGACTGTAACCGCGTCTGGATTAATATCTAAGTAGGTTATTTAATTCACCCTCTGTCTATTTCTATATGCTTGTGGTCGCCTCATATATACAATTTTCCTATGAGAAGGTATATATAAGGCCCCGCAAATGTTTTTGGGCATCTATTTATAATTAATTATTTTGGTAGGTTACTATTACTATAACCTATAACGCACAAAATATCTATACTAATTATAAAACGGAGAAGTTTGTTTGCTTGAACGCGCTAATCTCAAGAAATAATGGTCTGATTTGATCAATTATTTCAATTTTAGATAGCCCATTTATCAAGGTAGGCTATAGATATATCATAACGCTAGGACCAGTCTGTCTGTGGTATATATTTTTTGAAATATGTACCTACTTAAGTTTATGGTGAAGTAAAACATCTTGGGAATACTTGTTTAATTCTAAGAAAAAATTTCAAAGTCGTTTGTGTAGTTCCTGAGATAGCGATAAATTCACCATCACCTACTTATCTTCGGTGCAAAGTGGGTGCTGTAACACCGCTTCCTCCGTTGAAGAACTTTATGGGAAAACAGGAAAATTATCTCATCTCTCATGGTAAGGAACTTTTAAGAAATGTTGCGTTAATATTTAGTTGTGTGTCTCATGTAAAGGAACTTTTAAAAAGTGCTTATTGCACGCAATGAACTTCATAATTATTATTTAGTACATTGCGTGTTTCGTTGATTTGAATAAGGTTCAATATAGAATATAGTCGGCAATGGATGCGTGTGAAGTTAGCGACATCTCGTTGTAAACACGGTGTGTGTACATAAGCGCGGTATTCTCGCGCATGACCTTGGCGGGCCGCGCATGCGCCCAGCAACGGCGACCATTCGCACATTGGATTTCTACCTTTCGTCAGTCCGCGGTTGCTCGCTGAACGAGCAGTGTCGACTGTCGCGAATAATCGCGGGCGCGACTATCTGAAACCAATCATAAATAAAACAATAATAATTGCCTGTGTTTTTGTGTTCATCTGTGACGATTACAGTGGAAACCCAGCCGAGAATTCACCGCGTATAAAGGTTAGTAAATCCGACTGACATTAATCTTAACACCTCACGTTTCGACAATTCAATGCGCTGCTAATACTCAATCCATAGTGGGTTTGTTTGTCTGTCTGTTATACGTACATCGTTAGTTTTTATTGCTCAATAGTAATGGACTATACGAGTGGAATCTGGCTAGACACGAACACTTAAATCGTTGGATTAAAGGATTTCTTTGTCTTTAAACCACGGTTGGGGCGCCGGGTTATTTCGTATGAAATTTACAATAACAAATACATTATTTATTTTAACACTTGTATCGATGTCCAACCGAATAAGGTTATCGCAACACGAAATAAATAAATATTGCCAAATCAACTACGATAAATATTTAACGACATACGATTCTTGATTACGATAATGTTACGATTTTGACAGCTGTCTAAGACGGTAGCGTATAGACTAATTGTGCCCCACGGTTTTACCAGCGTAGAGTTAATTTAATGAGAGACCCGTGGAACCCTAATGTTTTTAATATAAAAGTAGCCTATGTTACTCCTTGTAACATTAGCTAACTGCCAGTGAAAATTACACTAAAATCGGTCCAGTCGTTTCGGAAATTAGCCGGAAGATAAATTTTTCAAAAATTTTTTTATTCAGCCAGTTCCGTATTTACTTTCATATGCATTTATAAAAAAGCTTTTAATTTGGAGCTTTTTGCGTTTGCACATTGTGAGATGTCTGTTTTTACGAACAGACACGTCATATTTATTTATCTGTATAGATATAGATAATTTACCTACCTAGGCGTACTTGTGTAGAAGATAGGTTAAGTTATTATTAAAGTACAAGAATAATAAAATAATAAAATATAAGTAAAAAAAACTACTTACTTAGTACCTACTTAATAGATATTGTTAATTATTAGATTAGTGTATATTTTTTTTTAAATTGGTTTCAAGGGGAGAGGAAGCCCTAAGAAACAGGATAGATTGTGTTAAACATGATATGGCTAGAAAGGAAGTCGATACTGATCATCATCTCCCTGGCCTTATCCCATACATTGTTGGAGTCAGCACTTGATTCAACCCGATGTGGCTGACCACCTGATTTTTATACGAAGCGACTGCCATCTGACCTTCGCAACCCCTTTGACGGGGAAAATCTGTGATATGGGTTAAACCAGTTGTCAGACTATTTTAGGCCTCCGACTGACCTGTAACGATTGAAGATGATGAGATGATAAATTGGCAACCGGGACCGACGGCTTAACGTGCTCTCCGAGGTACGGATGGAACTCGGGCGGTCACCCATCCAATTACTGGCTAGGGCTAGGGTTGCTTAACTTCGCTGATCGAATGATATGCGCAATAGCAACTGTGCCACGAGCTCCTCAAGTCAAGAAGTCAATACAGATATGACAGCTGATAGAGGAAATTTAAGAGAAGAACTTATTCTTAGCCAACTTCCAAAAGGAGTGTTTTACAAGTGAAGGAAAACATCGTGAAGAAACCTGCATATGTCTGAGAAGTAATTCAAAGACATATGGAAGTATAGTGCCTGCGACGGCGTAAGACTCAACCTATCACGTTGGCACTTATCATCTTCGGTGAAAAGTTGGTGTTGTTATTACAAAAACTAACCCTTCGGGGAATACAGGAGTGAGCATGTGCCAAAAGAAGGAGGTTTTGAATTTAACTGTTTTTATAACCATGGTGATTACCTCATGAATGTCAATTGTATGTCGAGTCATGTTATCTTTAACTTATTGTGTTGAAATGTTTACATTGTTAAGCATTTATCCTCCTAAGTTTGTATCTATATTATACCTATTTATGGCAACACCATGACGTCATGTCAAACCGTAGTTCTTCGTAGGCAAGAATTGGGTGAAAGTAAATTCACGCCTTCACGGAAAGTCTTCGAAAGCAAAAGTGTTAGATTGGTTCATCACCCACTTTTCCAGTTTAGTTCAGGGCATGTAGACAATGTAACCATTGTCCTCACGCTTCGCTAGTAGAAATGATACAAAATGTACGGAATGACATATGTCACGTGACCGATTTATGTCATTACCATACATTTTGTATCATATTAGAGCAAGCGCGAGGAAAGATTACTTTGCCCAGGACTACAGGCTGCCTTAACGCTTTTAGCGGACATCGTAAAAGACATTACGTTATACATATATGTGTACGCACGCCGGTATTCCCCGAAGGCGTATGCAGAGGTGTATATAGCACTCGCACATCTCGCAAGTTATATTTATTGCCTGCTATCGCTGACTACAGGCTGCTACTGAGAAATTACAGCTGGAAAAACCGAATAAGACTGCCCGAACCGGGGCTCGAAACCAGGACCTCGAGTTCCGTAGTAGCTTTTGCGACCACAAGACCAACGACGCCTACGAAGGAAGCCTTGGTGCCCTTGAGGTTAGAACATTCGCATGCTACGCAAGTTCGAATCCCAGCGGGGCCTGTACCAATGAATTCTTCTAAAAAAAAACTTATGTGTAGTTATTTCACACCACGTGCTTTACGGTGAAGGAAAACATCGTGAGGAAACCTGCATATGTCTGAGAAGTAATTCAAAGACGTATGTATAGTGCCTGAGACGGCGATGGACTCACCCTCTGTCACGTTGGCACTTGATCCTAATCCTATTTCCTAAAAATAAATAATCGGTGAAATGTGGCTGTTGTTACAACACCTCTGCTTACCCCTTCGGGGACCCTTCTGAAATAGCGTGAGCCTAATTATTTTATTTATAAGACCAACGACGCAAAATCTTCACACCGAAGTAATACAATTTCGTAGAAAAACACGTCGAGAAAACGAAAATGATTTATTCAGTTTGGGCCCAGAGTCCACTCTCCGGCTCCGAAACCGAAACTTCGCAAACGAACGAAAATCGAACGAAGTTTCAATATAGCCTTCTTTTTATCAAAGTCTAATTTTCGTTCGTGTAAAAAATGAACTAATTATAGTATGTACTTAAGTTAGAAAATATAAACTTCATATAATTTTCTAGCGGACCACCTTTGGACGTAATTTTAGAACCTGGTAGAACTTTCGGCCGATGCTTCGATTTTCGGAGAAAGCGACTAGGCCCCCTGGGCGTGTAGACTGAGATTCTTGCCGATTCTACTGAGAAGGGTCGTTTCCGACCCGGTGGTGAATTCTTTGGCATTCATAAGTGCCTTACCAGGGCCTAAACTGGATAAATCATTTTCATTTTTCAGACAAAGTAACACTATTATTTCCATACATACTAGACACTTATAAACGTCGATAATATATTACCGGTTCGGAAACTAGCCTTCTGAGAAGAACCGTCAAGAAACTCCACATTTCATCAATGCAATAGAATATAAACAAAATATGTACGTAGGTAAGTGTTGGTACTAATTATGTGCACCAAATTGGATGCTACGCCTGAGCCTTTATTGATTTGTGCAAACATTAGCCTACATATTTAGTAAGTAAGTATATTTGTTTTGTATATAAGGATAAGATAATGAAAAGTAACAATAGCCCCCAGTTTGTCCTGATAGCATCTAACACAATGTGGATAATAAGGCATGTTTATCTTGGTTAAGCTTAGTTAATTATAAGACAATAGCCGTTTGCCTAGGTATTAGACTTAAAACTTAAGTCCTCTCTCTTCCATACATTTGAGAATAGCTGTATTATTCAGCGATTATTGGTGAATATATTTTTTCTCACCCCAAGTTTTAGGAAGTGCATAGCAAGTTTTAGAAAACCATTTAATCAATGTAAAATATTTATTTTAAAAGTTTAACTGTTGAGTTTTCAACCCGGTTTTGAACCCGGTGGTAACATTTATAATCCTGTATAATGTATTATTTTGTCGTTCTGTCGATTTGAAAGTAGGTACTTTGTAAGAAGTCCAATAAAATAAAGATATTTTTCATTGAAAGAAGGTGAAGAAAAAAATCTAAATTGCGAAAATATTTAGAAAACTTTCAACGACCTATGTAGACTGCCACGATATCCCGCGTTGGCGCTTTATTATCTTGATTAAAAGTGGGTATTGTTGAGTTGTCAATCAAGCGTACCGTCCGCCTGATGGCAAGCGTCCACAGCAGCCTACAAACATGACCAACACCAGTGTCAGTTACGCATTGCCTACCTTTTAAAGGATGGAATCGCTGTGCGAACGTATTACAAGATAAACGAGTCCCACTATAAGCTAGCACAGCGACCCACTCCTCTCATGGAGATCTGGTGATCTTACTCACCGCAAGAACACAATACTACTGTAAGATAGCATTATTTGGCTGCGATCTTCTGTAAGGTGTATGTACCGAGAATCCCTAGTAGCGCAGATCCGAGGGCCTAGTTTTCACTGCCGCCGTCACAAGTCAAAATAGTGCCATCCGTGGGCCGTCAGATGGCGCTGTTTTGATCCTATATAAATCTGCGTTTACGTCAATGCGATGACTTGTGACGACAATTTTAAGAAAACTCGCACAAGCTCCGAATTTCGAACTGGAAACCCCGGTATCAGTATATCCTTGAGCGTCACCTCTGCAACTCTCGTTATACTATGCTTCACCTATTTTTAGCAGTGAAGGTATGTAATTGTATGTAGTTAGTGGTTCCCCAGATATACAACATACAATACAAGGCATGCAACATCATACAATGTACCTACACAGATCGATAAATCAGGGCGGACGCCTAACAGCTAGCTTTGATCACTATGATTGTTACACAACAGAACTTTGTTATTGATATCATATATCTATATATACATACAGATAAATATAATTGAAGTGTTTGTTTGTAGTTCTAAATTTAGAGCTTTTCAATAAATGCATGTCAAAGGATATAAAAGAAGGACGCACTCACATAAAAATATTTTTTTATAATTTTTCTTTCCGCCTGTCTGTTTTTTCCCACTAATCTCGGAAAAGAACTGATTTTGATGGGACTTTCACGGCCTGATATTATAATTTAACTTACGTCAGTACCGTGTAAACTTTCATTATGTATTTAGTCAAAAAGTGTAATGTTAGAATTACAGACACTTACATTTTATTTATCCATTCATTCATATGCTCACGCCTGTATTCCCCGAAGGGGTAGGCAGAGGTGTTCTAATCATAACACCCACTTTTCACCGAAGATGATTAAGTGCCAACGTGACGGATGGTGAGTCCATCGCCGTCTCAGACACTTTACATACGTCATTGAATTACTTCTCATAAATATGCAGGTTACCTCACGATGTTTTCCTTCACCGTTAAGCACGTGTGAAATCACTGTACACAAGTTTTTTAGAAAAACTCATTGGTACAGGCCCCGCTGGGATTCGTAATTGCATCGCTTGCGTAGCAGGCGACTGCTCAAACCTCAAGGCCACCACGGCTCTCTGTTTTATTTATCTGTATGTATAGTTTATATACAACTATATAGATTGTACACTAAATTAATTTACTAAAAACTAATTACAAGTAGAAAACTTGGCCCAAATCGGTGTCTCTCCGGATCGTGCCAAGAAGGCTGGCAGCATTGCCACTTTGAATAGCAATGCTGATTCTCTGAGCGAGAAAAGCCCCAGCCCGCTTGTCACGAGAAGCTTCTACCAGACGACGTGCAACCTCTTTGAAAAGTTGATGAGCATCTGGACCCCAAGGTCCCAGAGTTTCAACCGCAAACGCAGAAAATATGTGTAATGTATGTGTAATATATTGATGGGAGATAACGAGTTATTTAATGTTAAGTTATATGTTTACTAGAAAATCGATAGATTACCGTTCAATCGATGTAGTTATTGGCTGCGATTATCACACGTAAATACAACATTAGAAGAGGATTTCAATCGTATGACTTTAATCGTCCAACTGATTAGTTTTACGTGAATCTAGGCACAGGAGGGCTTGCTTTGTTCCCACAAAAAAAAAACGCATACCTACTTATAATTTTCATGGAATGTATCAAATGATACATTTGGAAGCAGTTCGAATATTCGCGTGATATCTGTTTCTTGTATTGAAACTGTTGGGAGTTATAGTAAACGAAATCGTGAATCTAAGAACGAAGAGTCACAGTTCAGTAAGAAAAATGTGAAAGCTCCCAAGAAAAGAGTTACTTATATTCCCATAAATGCAAATCGCTTGAGCCGTTTTCGAGGTAATGTCCAAAGTAAGTTTCCTTTAATAAATAACCACCTTGCGTGTAATGCAATGTACAATTCTTTTTTTCAAATTGTACACGCAGAACATAAGCGCATATTTACCCCGAAGACGGTTCTATTGGGAAAACGTTTGTCGTTTAGTGAGTGGGCTACCCCAGGCATTCACATAAGTAGACGAAGGCTGTATGAACTTTATCAAGAAAAATCTATTAATTTTAATTTGGAATTTACAAATTATGTTAAAAATTACTCAAAATTATTTAAAAAGGTTTGTTCAGACGCCAAGTCTATTGCTGTGAGAAATAAAATTTTGAAGTCCTCCAATGTAACTAAAACAACTTGGGACATTATTAATTCTGAAACTGGAAAAACTTCTCTTAAGAATGACTCAATAACTCTAAAAATTAATGATCATATAATTAAGACTGATATTGATGTGGCAACTACTTTTGAGACATTCTTTGCTGATATACCAGTTTCATTAACCAAAGTCTTAAATTCGTCTCCCGCAGCAGCAGAAGCCATTTTAAAAATGCATGTGGATAAATGTAACGTTGCATTTAAATTTAAAACTGTTACCCCCAGAGACATTGTCAAAACTTTTGAAACGCTAGATATGAAGAATTCAGCTGATTTATGGGGACTTTCTGTTAAAGTACTTAATAGTATTATTGATATTGTTGCTACTGATCTAGCTTTATTATTTAATGTTTGTATTGAAAGTGGTGAATTTCCTGATCAAATGAAGTATAGTAAAATAATTCCTTTATTAAAAGCTGGTAGTATTAACGACCCTACGAACTTTAGACCTATATCAATACTGCCAATTTTCAGTAAAATTTTTGAAAAACTAATACTTAATCAACTATTAGCCTTTTTTAATGAACATAATTTGATGCACACTAAACAATACGGTTTCACAAAGGGTCGCTCGACTACCGATGCAGGTGTCGAGCTCATTAGAAAAATTCTTGAAGCTTGGGAAGCTTCACAGGATGCTCTAGGTGTATTCTGTGATCTATCTAAAGCCTTTGATTGTGTGCACCATGAAACGTTGATCAGGAAGTTAGATCACTACGGTGTAAGAGACCTGGCTCTAAAACTTATATCTTCATATCTAAGTAATAGAATACAAAAAGTCGATATACATGGCGTAACATCTCCGGGGTGTCCAATAGAGGTGGGTGTTCCACAGGGTTCAATTCTTGGTCCGTTTCTCTTTTTAACTTATATTAATGATTTACCTTACATGGTAAGCAATAAACACGATATTGTATTATTTGCTGATGATACTTCTCTGATTTTTAAGATAGACCGGCAAAAAGCTAACCTTGACGATGTGAATAATGCTCTCTCTGACGTAGTACATTGGTTCAGCGCTAATAACTTAGTACTCAATAGTAAAAAAACTAAATGTGTCAAGTTCACTATGCCAAATGTGAAACAAGTGCAAACCAATGTACTTATCAACGACGAAGTGTTGGACCTTGTTGAAACAACAGTTTTCCTTGGAGTTACATTGGATCATAAATTGCAATGGGGGCCCCATATAGCTGGATTGTCGAAAAGACTCAGTTCTGCAGCATTCGCAGTAAGGAAAATTAGACACCTAACTGATATAAACACAGCTCGGTTGGTCTATTTTAGTTATTTCCATAGTGTTATGTCTTATGGCATCCTTTTATGGGGAAATGCTACAGACATCAGTTCTATCTTTGTGCTGCAGAAACGGGCTGTTCGTGCAATCTATAAACTCAAATCTAGAGATTCTCTCAGAGAGAAGTTTAAAGAAATAGGGATAATGACTGTGGCATGTCAATACATATTTGAAAATTTGATATATGTAAGAAAGAATATAGATAGTTTTAAGAAAAATAGTGATATGCACAATATAAATACACGCAAGAGGGATAAACTCCGTGTCCCTGTGACTAGACTGCACAAAACTAGTAACTCTTTTGTGGGGCAAAGTATACGCCTTTTCAATAAACTACCATTAAAAATGTGTGAACTACCATTTTTAAGTTTTAAGGCAAGCATCAAACAGAAACTTTGTGAAAAAGCATATTATAGTGTAACTGAGTATATTGATGATAGCCAAACAGGGCAATGAGTTGCTCACTCTTCCATTGAAATGTACTTAAGCAACCCTATGTATATAGAAGGGACACATGTAAAAAAAAAAAAACCGGGGAGTTTGTTTCGCCGTTTCTTCTCCTGACAGGCTTACTTTTGGAAACGGTAGTAAATTTACTTAAGTTAACGTAAGAAAAATGACGTTCAATAAGTGTTCCAAGTGTCCCTTATATTGAATAAAACTTTTTGATTTGATTTGATTTGATTGATTTGACAGACAAGATAAAGATAGTACAGGAGGAAGCAACTGGTGAGAAGGTTTCCTCATAGTCTATACCATACTTCATTCGTATAAATTCATCCGACAAATCACGACTTGGTTTATTTTAGATTCCAACTGAAACATCATCGTAAATAAAATATATTCATATTGTGTTGAGTTCTAGCCGACTCACTGGTAGAGCGGGTAGTGCTTGCTTGAGATGTCGAGGTCGTGGCTTCGATACCCAGGCTGAGTAAGTAGTTGGCTGTTATATTTATAGCTACTGTAATCTATACTATACTATATAGTCTGCAATTCCAAATTGAACGCTTTCCTTTAGTTCCTTTCATGTGAAAACAGACACTTGAATTTTATTTATGTGTATAGATTTCTAGGTGGTACCAATTTCGTCAATTCATTCAAACCACACCCATCTCAATGAATCTACACCAATTAAGGGACGAATTAAATTCCTTTTAAACGAGATCTTAGTTAATTTCCTACCCTTAATTAACTACCCTATCTGATTTGGTCCATTCTGAGACATCTGGAAATAGAATTGAAATTACTTTTAAGAATTTATAAATGTATCTATTCTTAAAACTGATATTTTAACTACAAATGTGTCGATAACACTGCCGGTCCCGGACATCGAATCTAGAACCTCGTATTCCATTAAAACAGGCAGTCACAAGTATGCGATCACTAGTTTATTTAAAATTAATGTTTCAAATAGAAACATGAGTTACGTGAATTAACCCACAGGATGTTAATTAATTTCCCTAACCCTCGCCCGCGCCCATCCCTAGGGGCGATTATAAATAAACAAGATGACTACTGACCTAACATATTAATTACACCCACCTACCCATCCTAGTGGC
The DNA here is from genome assembly GCA_929442735.1 of Watsonalla binaria. Taxonomy (NCBI): domain Eukaryota; kingdom Metazoa; phylum Arthropoda; class Insecta; order Lepidoptera; family Drepanidae; genus Watsonalla; species Watsonalla binaria. The sequence goes on from OV838930.1 coordinate 1,033,253, forward strand.
GTAAATATGACATATTTATAGCAAGCCAGCTCTCCGCGGCTTGGGGAGCCAGTGTCCCTCGTAAAGGTTTCATTATAATGTGGATGAATGAAAATAAACATTATTTATACCATGCAGAGCGTGTATGAGAGATTTAGTCGATTGGATTTCTCTCATGAATGTCGTTTAAAGATATATTATATTTTACACAAAACAATAGTAGTGACAAGAAGATTTATATGGACTCAATAGCAATAGTCATAAAAGTGAAGAAAAATAAAAGAAGATCGAAACTATTTGAAATTTAAAACTTATTCTTTTTAATTAATTGTAGAAGGCCAGCAGCAAAATAGGTCCTGGCCTTCTTGCATGCTACAATAAATTGAACAGTCAAAAATATCTTTATTCGATTACACTTTTTACAAAGTATTATACATGCTACCGCCAGGTTCGGAAGGTTGCTTTTACTGAGAAGAACCTGGCAAGAAACTCAGTAATTAGTCTTTCAAAATTGTTATAAAATTTTAAAATACAAAATAAATCACTTAAGAAATATAAACCCATGGACACAGTTCCAATGCACAAATGGCGATAAAAATTTACATAAAGAAAAGTCTAGTAGTTCTATTTAATCTAAATAATAAAGTGTCTGTCCATGTGTAATACAATCTTCTAATATTAGAGGTCAAGTGGTCAGAATACTTTTTTAAACACAAAATTGGCTAATTAGTGTGCAGTCCTATTAGGTAACCGATTCATGTCCATTTCAGAACTGGACATCCGGGCGGGGACCCGCTGGATGCAGGCCGCTTCCAACCGGGTGAGGTGGAAATCATTGGGAGAGGCCTATGTTCAGCACTGGACGTCCTATGGCTGATATGATGATGATGATGACATAGTCAGATTTTCTTTTGTTCTCCTCAGTAAGAGCTTGGAGAAAAATAAGCCAAAAGAATTGAATAATTAACCAGCTTAACTTACCTATTTAAAAGGCAAAAACGGCAAAAAATCTGTCATTTGTTCGAAATGAAACTACGTAACTGGCAAGTTAAACAAATAGCCTACATTATAGCAATGTATTTGTCCAAAAAGCTCTCAGGACCCACGTGCAACCTAACCAAACACATGCTCAAACATGCCTTGGCAACTTGTGTAAACTTTGAATAGGTAAATTGACGGAACTGCCGGCCCGTTGTATTTTGAGTTTATCACTTGTCAAATAAGTAGTTGCAACTAGAGAGTAACAGAGGACAGAGGCACAGTATAAAATATAGCTTTCCAAGCTGTAAGGAATCTATATTGGTAAATAGGCGGTAGCATGTACATAATAATCTTGAGTCGTCACAAGTCACCGCGTTGACGTTAACGCAGATTTATATGGGATCGAAACAGCGCCACCTATCGGCCCACGGATGGCACTATTATGATTCTGAATCTGCGTTTACGTCAACACGGTGATTTGTGACGGCTGCAGGGAAAAACTCGCACTAAGCTCTGTAAAATTATGTCATTCTGACGATTTGAAAGTGTCTTGTTAAAAATCTAATCGAATAAAGATATTTTTGAGTTTGAGGTGTTGAATAACGCGGGTGAAGCCGCTGGCGGAAGCTAGGTTCCTATAATATAAATAAAATCGATCATTATAGTAACAAAGCAATTCCTCAAGAATAATTTTACTTATATAATTTAACTCAGTGTCATTAATAAAACACTTCCCGGCTCTATAGCTCTTGGGTCACGGAAGGCTTAATTTATGAGGAGGACAAGTGGCTTCCACGCGAGTGCCCGGAGGACTCCAAGAGGAGGGTTGATCCTCACTACCATCCATTATGTACTTTACCCTCTTAATATTAAAGTTGATTTTTAACAGTTCACACACGCTGGGTAATTAGTTCAAAGCCTGTGAGATGACTAAGGTTAAGGTAAGGTAGGTAGGGCCTAACCAGATCGGTCTAGATCCAAAGTTACCATGAGGACACCTGCATATTTCTGAGAAGTAATTTAAAGAGCGATTTGAAAAATTCTTTCAGCAATGGATAGCTACATTATCAGCGAGAAATATAGGCTATATTTTACTCCCGTACTCCCACGGGAACGGGAACTACGCGGGTGAAACCGCGTGACGTCCGCTAGTGGTATAATAAGACGGCTGGCATGGGCCTCTCGAGACAGGACTTTTGTCGTTCACATAATTAAAATATGTGGCAAAGCTGTCAACTCCCGCGCTATCTTGGCACGATACCAAGCACTACCGAATTGGGTCAAGCTTTTTATTTGCAAACTTTGTATAACTCTGCAGATTATGCCTAAATAGGTATGTATTGACGTCACAGTATTAGAAGTCAATGGACTCATTAGCAAGGGAGGTTATTCGTGTTCAAACACGAGGCAGAAATTTACGATGGAATATTTAACAATGCACTGTTATCTGTTATCTATACATTTATACCCTATTCCTGATTACAAATATAATATAAGAGATAAATAAAATTGAAGTGTCTGTTTGTAATTCCAAAATATTCGCTTTTCACGTATATGAAAGTATATACGATGCTGCCATTAAATACCAATTTTGAATATGTTTCCCTCTGTCTGTCCGTCTATTTTTTGGATTTGTATGCGCGAGCGCGTGCGTATATAATGTTAAAACATCAATAATGACCAACAGACCTACTTTTGGTTTGTTGGAGATATTCAAGGTGATGTATGGACAACCAATACTGGTTTATATATACATTTAAATATAAAAATAACCCGTGAAATGTAAACAATGATGTAACATTATCCATTCCTTGTAAATTGGCTTCCGCGTTTACGAGGTCACATTAAATTCCTATTATATACTACTATTTAATCGTAATATTAATAATGGGAATACACAGAGCGCTTTTTTATATTTTTGACTAACAGACGCCACGCGTTTTCACTCGCGTAGTTCCCGTTCCCGTGGGAGTACGAGGATTTTTAGGAGTTTTACAATTACTGGTATTACATCCGACGTCAATGAATCGTGGTCTGTTTTCAATCTTCATAAGAGCCTTACCGGGGCCTGGGGCCTGACCATGAGCTCTTATTGCAATGATAGTTCGGCTGTGTGACAGTGACAGATGTATGTACGTCAAATACATCTGTCTCATAATAGGATTAAAACTATGATGGCAATAAGAGCTTATGGTAAGGCTCCTGATCTGAATAAATCAATTTCATTTACGTTTTCAATCCGTCGTTGCCGGGATTTAAACAATTGGTTTCAACATGTTTCGCCAATAAATATCCGACGTCAATCCATTCTAGCCGTGATTTTACTTTAAATTTTCAAGTTGATACGTGGGTCCTATCCTATATCGTGTTTTGATTACCAATATCTATCGAAGTCGGTAGAAGAAAAATATTTACATTAAATGTACGTTCGATTTGAACGAATTATATATATATATATATATATATGACCTGGCTGACCGAGCTGTATATGTATGCTGAAAAAAAAGGATTTTTTCGCTATCGCCCCGTAAGCTGAATGCCTCACGTTTAAGCTACCATGACTTGACAGATGTTGGCGAAATTTACTGTCGTATTGTATTGATATTGTATGAGTTTTTCAGTGCCTAAAAACATGGTCAAAACGATGTTATCCAAAGATGAAACCTAGCTAGATGTAATTATTGCCCATGAACCCCCCTACATACATGTCATGAAAATCCTTGGAGCCATTTCCGAGATTCAGATTCTATACATATATATACAAGAATTGCTCGTTTAAAGGTATATCAGATAAATTATATTAAAAAAATAACTTATGCTCTATATTTTAAATACTGTAATTGTGTGTCACAAGAATCTTATTATTTATTCAAAGTGTAGCGTAAATACAAACGAGAACGAATTAATTACACCGTTACTAATATGCGGTCAATTATATTGTAAAGTCATGCAAATTCACACAAATTAATGTATGGATGGTGTGACTGGAAACGTGACCGTTCATCAATTGGGATTGTAAGGATGTGATGTGCAGATCAGAGAGGCGTGTTTCAATAGGATTTGTGAACAATGTAAACAAGAATATTTATGAGAGGAATTCGTGGCACAGTTGCTGTTGCGCATATCATTCGATCAGCGAAGTTAGCACCCCTACCCCTAGCCAGTAATTGGATGGGTGACCGCCCGAGTTCCCTCCGTGCCTCGGAGAAAACGTTAAGCCGTCGGTCCCGGTTGCCAATTTATCATCTTTGGCAATCGTTACAGGTCAGTCGGAGGCCTAAAAATAGTCTTGCAACTGATTTAACCCAGATCACAAATTTTCCTCGTTAAAGGGGTTGCGAAGGTCAGCTGGCAGTCGTTTCGTGTAAAAATCAGGCGATGAACCACATCGGGTTGAACCAAGTGCCGACCCCAACAATGTATGGGATAACGCCAGGGCGATGATGATGATAACCTTCCTTACCCACGGAATGGGCGAACAGAGAGAAAATAATGTTAACTCTCTCAACACTAGATACATACCAGTTCAATTTATTGATGAAGATTCAGATCCTACCCGACCTACCTCTCTTCGCGTTGTTACTTATTTATAACTAGCTATGCCCCGCAGTTTCACCCGCGTAGAGTTAGTTTCATGCTTTATTGCGCGGAACCCGCATATTTTTTCCAAATAAAAGTAGTCTAGTAACGTAGTTGCTCCTTGTGACTATCAACTATCTGCCAGTGAAAAGAGATTAGCCGGAACAAATAGACAGACAAACAGAGACAAAAATTATAACTTGGTGTCACCATAACTATATACTTTCATATGCATTTATTGTAAGACTGTTCATTTGAAATTACAAACAGACACTTCATTTTTATTTATCTGTATGTATATACATACATACAGATAAATATATAGATAGATTGTATGTATAGATTACAGAGTCTCTATTCAGTATTTTATCATCAAATATTACGGACTAGATGTCTATTTCCGTAACAATTTTTAAAGGCATTCATTCTGATTCCGGAACTGTTATTTATTTGATAAAACTATGTTTGAAACAGCGGCATTTTAATGCACACACAATGTTTGTTGCCGGCCGGTAAATACACTGGTTTCATGCAATGCATACCTTCGAGTTGCAGACACATAGCATTGGAAACAGAAAGATCGCCAGCGCTTGGTGGCTGGTTTAATCTGCGAGCGCGGCTTTTGATGTACTCGATCACTCCCACCCGTTATAATTTGTGAAACACAACACCACATTCATTATGTTTGCTTCATTTTAAACACGCCAATTTCATAATTTTGATTTTATTTTTGTCGTCTTCGATGTATTTTCAATAAGGAATGTCAGTAAAATGTTCATCAAGATCACTGCTTCGCCAAAGTCAGCATTCGCACACGACCGCTATTGGCCTCGCGCCGCAGCGAATTAAGTCGAGTGGTGTTTGCTCGCTCGTTCTTCCATACACATAAATATGTATTTTGCTTTTATATCATTTTAGTTTACTTTACTTTTATATCAGTGTAGGTACTTATAATTATAACATAATACATTGCAAATTATTCTTTTACATTAATATTTATTTTTTTTTTCACATATAGTAACCATCACACGTACAAGTATATATACTTTTATTATATAAGTATCTTTTTATTTTTATTTTTTGGCCGACGTCGTGCGCCACTCAGTGGGTCACACTGAAAATCAGCTCCGCTAGATTGAACTGGACTCCAGTTAGGTCTGCGGGTATAGTTGAGTTGTGGCCCTTTGATGACAATGTGCGGCAACACCCGATGTACAGGTGCGAACCACTTTGCACCATAAAAACATTTCTTATTTCTTTTGTGTATTCTTTTTTGTATATATTTTTTGTATGAGTTTTATTTGTTTTGTTGCTGCTTATTGAAATCAATAAACGTTTTATTATTTTTTTTTTTTTTTTATTATTACAATGTTAGAATTACATGCTGTATGCAAGTGAAATAATTAGGCCCGTTGAAAAATGTCTAGATATATCCAAAAATATTTTTTGCATTATAAATAAAACGTTGGCCGAATCGTATTATTAAAAAAATATTAATGTTAAGCAGCGCTGGCTAGCATTCTGAGAGGAGTATCTTATACGTTTCAAGTCGGTGTGCATGTGTTAAATTCAAATTCAAAAATATCTTTATTCGATTAGACTTTTTACAAAGTACTTTCAAATCGTCAGAAAGACACGATTACATGGGATTATACATGCTACCGCCAGGTTCGGAAGGTTGCTTTTACTGAGAAGAACCTGGCAAGAAACTCAGTAATTACTCTATTAAAAAATTTTTTACAGCTTTGAGTAATACAATATAAATCATAAAAAATATATATAAGCCCATGGACACAGTTCCAGTGCACAAAAGTCGATATAAAAAATTTAAAAACTAAACAAAGTACTACGAATAATTGTGTAGCTTGAGATGTGTGTTAATACAAATCTCCAAAGTTTAGTAGAATTACTTTTATTTATCTCACACAATCATGTCCTTTGTCGTGGCAGCCTTTGCATATTAATAAACGCATCATAGTAGGTTGGCAAGTAATCAAAAATTCTGCCGCTCAACAAAGCCGATCACAGAGAGGCGACCGCGTGGCCGGGTTCCCTACATTATCCTTCTCTTTACATTCAAGTGTCCTCGATTAAAAGGAAATTATCTGAATGTTCGGCCTTCGTTTATTGTTAAAACATTTTCCGCACGGTTAAATTGTTATTTTACTTCCATAGTTAAAGCTCTTTGAGGGGTCTCTTTATCTGTTTCTAAGAATTTCCATTCTATTTTATACATTTTGTACCCACTTCTTGATGCGGCCAGTTACTACATATAACTTTAATAGCCGTGGCCTTAGGGTTCGAGCAGTTGCCTGCTAATGCAACGCAAGTTCGAATCTCAGCGAGACCTGTACCAAATACCAATGAGTTGTTCTAAAAACTTATGTGTAATGATTTGACACCACGTGCTTTACGGTGAAGGAAAACAACGTGAGGAAACCTGCATGGTGGCCTCTGTAGGCTCTAGGTTGTTATGAGCACCATCCTCATCAAACTCAAACAGTTCTTCAAATTGTTTTTCCAGCGATGCAGAACTTATGTTTCATTGCTCAACAATTCTCCATCCTCAACTTTTATAATGTTTAACTTTGACGCTCCCGTCGTTGCCCTAGTCTAACCTGTTTTCCTGTTTAACCTGTTTTCCTGTTTAACCTGTTTTCCAGAAGAGTTTTATGTTGGCCCAAAAGTCGTACGACAGCTTCTTGTCAAATTTCTCTTTTATATCTTTTACCTTTTGTTCAGCTACTTCCTTAATCCTCTTTTTTGCTTCTGGGTACAACACTCTTTTTCTATCTGCTTTCATAGCCAAGAGATCCATCCACAGCTTCTTTTTGACCTCTACAACTTTTTTTACATCCATCGTTCTTCCTTTCCTCCTTGTCACTTTCCCGCAAACTTCTTATCAACTCAAAAAGAAAGTATTTGACGTTTTCTCATAAAATACTATGAGAAAATTATGAACTTGAGTTCTTAATTTTTTGAGAGAAAAGGAACCGATTTTTAAATTGATATGTAGGTACCACAGCCTGTATATGAATATGAACCTTCGTAACTCTGAATATACTTACGATATTTCCTTCTCTTTCTTTTATGTACTTGCAAAGTACCTAGACATTTGACCAACCGCCTAATAGCGCCACCTACCAGCGACACGTCACGTCACGTCGTGTATCTGACCTTGTCGCTCGGCGTTATCGGTTATCGCCGTTTATTCCGCCGTTATTATATTTAGCCGCTTCAGTCATCCAGTTTCTTCATAACTTTGATCTATAAACGCGGATTAGAGTGGTTTTAGATCCATTAACCTTCACATTTTTACGCTCCCACTGTCCACATGTTGGTCTCAATAGCAACTCAATTTGTGATGTGTTAATAGAGATTAGCAGCCTTCCCCGTTTCGTAAACTAGCCTATCTTAACATACATAAATATAATATAGCTTATACGACTCAGCGATTACCTAGATGACCGAGTTTGGCTCGGTACGTTTTTTTGTAATGATATAATCTATGTAACCTAGTAAGTATGAAACCTAGATAGACCGTGAAATCTCCTGAATAGGTACTAAATTTAATAAAAATCGTTTGAGATTCAGATTATACATAATATATAAACAAGATTTGCTCGTTTAATAAAAAAGCGATAATGTAGCATTCTTTTAGTGAAATATTATATTAAGTATATAATTAACCCAGTTGTTACGGAGCTAGGGGCATGCATTCCATATAAGCAGATAAGCAGTGATTACCATTTGCCATTTGTGATGACTGAATACACCCGTGTCGTGTGTGTCTATACCAAAAGTGTAGATATTGTTTATGTTCTTTAAAATTACCTCTGAAAATCCAATCCACGTCCCTGTACGGAGCCTATTTGTTAAAAACAAAGTAATATATTTCCAAGTTATAATATTATTTCGGATCATCATCTTTATAACACGCCTAATCTTCGTAAGACCTCTTGTAACATAAAAGATGCTACATTCAAGGATAAAGGTCATCTGAGTGACGTGACTATACAATTTGGTGGCCTAGTTCCTTTTAAGGGTATCGAAGGGCTTTCATGAGCTTTGTGTAAGATGTAAACATTTTCCCCCTTCAAAAACCGGTCTCTAAGGAAAACCGCAACGCTGAACTGACATAACCTTCCAAAGACTTCACTTCTAAGATTCATTTAGTTAATAAATACTATTCCTGTCACATATCATAAGAAGAATGACAAGGAAAATAGGTTACTATTTTGTAGTATTTCTTACTAACAGACTCTAATTACCTACTATTAACTCTATATGCGATGGCTGGAATTCTCACCATACACGTGAACATGAACTCTTATTGCAATGTTAGTTCAGCTGTGTGACAGTGACAGACTTACACACGTCATATACATCTGTCTTATAATTAGAATAAAACTATCATGGCTATAAGAGGTCATGGTAAGGCCCCAGGTGTTGCTTGTGGGGGCTCGTCATCTCAAGCTGCACCTAATACCTCTTATTAGTTTTAAATTGTAGTTTTTTATCGAACAAAAACTACGTCCCTCCCTTTTTAAATCCCTATCACAGAATGAGATGGAGCGAAGGATAAGGGAGTGTAAGTATGTGAAGTATTTATTTAAATAAAGTATTTCAGATTGTTTACAAAATGATCACAGGAATGTTTCTATAATCCGGAACAGACGCAAGTCTTGGTATAATGTAAAACTCTGCATCGTTCGGAATGGGCCATAAATTATGCAAATATATTATTATTTTCCAGTTCGTTAAGCCAAGGTTGTTTGCATTTACCATCTAATTTTGATCCAATGGCTGCTAACGGAATAAGTAAAATATTTACTAAGGTTTTTGTCAGTCCATCGGTATGAAATCTAGACAGTTTACATGAAAATCTATACTATATACATACAGATAATTAAAATTGATGTGTCTGTTTGTAGTTAGTGTATATTAAATAATATACGGTACTGACGTGAAGCAACCAATTTTAGATTTTTTTTCTGTCTGTCTGTTTGCTAGTCTCCGAAACGGCTGGACCGATTTTAACGGGACATTCACTGGCTGATAGCTAAGGTTACAAGGAGTAACTTAGGCTATTTTTATTTAAAAAAGTATTAGGGCTCTGCGGGACAACGTAAGGAGGGGTCTTACAGGCCAGTCGCTGGGGGGTCACGGCGAAGCATGTGAAGACGTATCACGTGCACCGCCCCACTTAGCGACCCGACATAAATAAGCCTTCCGCTGCCCATGCGGCGGTTGGTGTATCCATAACTGATTCGCCACGTTAAAAAAAAAGGGTGTGCGAGACACCTGTGAAATGAACTCTACGCGGGTAAAACCTAAGTAGTAATAAATGAAAAAGATTAATTCAAGCCCTGGTGAGGCCCTTAAGGCCATCTACATAATGATCACCGGTTTGAATCGCCTTCTTAGAAGAGCCAGCAAGGAACTTATGTCTATATGTTTTGATACGTTCAATCGTTGACTGTCCTTGCGTTTAAGCGTAGCTGTATCTGTTGATACTTATTCAACCACAACAGTAGAATTCCAAAGATGACTGGATTAACACATTTCGAGCCACGCAAAATATTAAGCCGTGGGGGCCTCGGGGTTTGAGCACTCGCCTGTTACGGACGCTATTTCCATTCCCAGTGGGGCCTGTACCAATGACTTTTTCTTAAAAACTTATGTACAGTGATTTCACACCACGTGCTTAACGGAGATCCTCCTCCGTGAGGAAACCTGCATAAGCCTGAGAAAGTAATTCAAAGACGTATTATAGTGCCTGAGACGGCGATGGACTCACCCACTGAAACGTTGGCACTTAATTATATTCGGTGAAATGTGGGTATTGTTGTTACAACACCTCTGCTTAACCTTCTGGGATGCCGTGATTATATTTATTTATTGTACAAAATATTAAATCGAATTTAAAAACCCATACTTGCAGTACTGATTCGAAGCGACTGCCATCTGATACTCCAAGTAACCGACGGAATACAAAAGGCAAAATTGGTAACCAGTGTTACATAGAATTTTATAAGAGCGCCATTAGAAGCACACATGTGTGTGTAAGAAAGTGCCTGTATTACATTACCGTCTCTCCGTACAAGACATGATTATGGAACTAAATTTAGGAGTAATGGAAGCCAAATTAGGGGCGTTGGCGAACTTTCCGAGGACGCTCCGATGTCACGAACCAATTTCGTCAAGGATACTGTTGGAACAAAAGTTATCAAGTGGCAGACTCCAGCTAATTTGTAGATCGTTAACGCTCTGCATTGTATTGTAACTCTTGTGATTTTGGAAATAGAACTGTGTTTTGTTTGAGCGAAATAAAACATTTTTGATTGTGGAAAATTCTGAGGGGTTGAACCGTTGTTACTGTGTTTGTTTGTATATACATAAAGCTATATATATGTTCGTGCTGTACCTACTTTAGGGCTTTCATTAACAGGTAGCTGATAATATAAGTAATATAGCTTAACTAGTTGTGGCGCAGGGATTTACCGGCCCAGGATTAACATACATACATACATATGCTCACACCTGTATCCCATAGAGGTAGGCAGAAACCACCGTTTGCAACATGTTACGATCCTTACATACTTCTTTCAGTAAGATTAATAGAGATATTTTTCTAAATTTATTTTAGAAAAAAAACAGCCTATTTTATTCCATATCTGCCAGTGAGCCCTTCTCAAATCGGTACAACCTTCTCAGAGATTAGTATTACCTATGCATTTAGTTAAAAACTGTACATTTTGCATGTACAAACAGACACTTAACATTTTATTTATCTGTATAGATTTATAATATTTCCGGGAACCTATGAATTCTTAACCTACCTACAGCGAGTTTAATAAACATACTAGCGAACGTCACGCGCTTTCACCGGCGTAGTTCTCGTTCCCGTGGGATTACCGGGATAAAATATAGCCTATATTATATATATGCTCACGCTATCCCAGAAGGGTCCCCGAAGGGGTAAGCAGAGGTGTTGTAACAACACCCACATTTCACCGAATATGATCAAGTCCCAACGTGACAGAGGGTGAGTCCATCGCCGTCTCAGGCACTATACATACGTCTTTGAATTACTTCTGAGACATATGCAGGTTTCCTCACGATATTTTCCTTCACCGTAAAGCACGTGGTGTGAAATCACTGTATATAAGTTTTTCAGAAAAACTCATTGGTACATCTGGGCTCCGAATATGACTTTGTCCCATTCGGAGTCGAAACCCTTGGTCCGTGGGATCCTAGCGCTATTAGGCTTTTTAAAGAAATAACTAAAAGGTTAGTCGACATCACAGGAGACCGGAGAGCTGGCAGCTACCTCGGACAAAGAATTAGTTTTGCCATCCAAGGGGGAATGCTGCTAGTATCTTCGTAACCTTGCCTACAGGGACTCCTTTGAATAATATATTTTAGTTATAAGATTATATTTTTAAGGTTTTTAGTTATGTAACACTTCCATAAATAAAATAAACTTAGTTAACCAGTATAATATGGGTAGGTTAACATGATTCACACATCGCAACAGAGGCCACAGAGTAGTGGAATGCTCCCGGTACCGGCATTGTGTTACACAGCTGATAATGCATGCGCAACAGTCAGAGAGATTATGTTACTTTAAGTTACTTTTTAGTAAGCGAATGGAATATCATAGACAAATTGGATTCTTTTGTGCTATACAATATAACGAATAAAAAACTATTGGGCCGCTTAGAAAAAATATTTCAGCACGCATAGCTAAATTATCAGAGAATAACATCGGCTATATTTTATCCCCGTACTCCCACAGGAACAGGAAATTACTTATTTTGTATTGTTAAAATTGTTTTTGAAAAAATATTTACTGAGTTTCTTGCCAGGTTCTTCTCAGTAAAAGCAATCTTCCGAACCTGGCGGTAGCATGTATAGTCCTGTATAATTATGTCAAGTACCTTGTAAAAAGTCTAATCGAATAAAGATATTTTTGACTTTGACTTAACGCGTGACTTCCGCTAGTCTTCTACACTAATATATTAAGAGGAAGGATTTGTATGTAATTGGCTTTAAAATTACTGCACCGATTCAAAAAATTCTTTCATTATTAGAATGCTACATTATCACTGGTTAATACAGGCTATATTTTATCCCCGTACTCCCACGGGAACGGGAACCACGCGGGTGTGACCGCGTGACGTCGTATTACCGACTACTCGACGTAACGCAGTTGAGTAGTAGGTAATATGTTCGATTTTATAACAAGTTGTCCACTGTTCAATTAAGTTGAGCTATAGAGCATAAAATGTTCATTAAATCTCGTGTCTAATTTATGTCACTCCCATACATTCACTGCCCTTGAGACGTTCGAAAATCCCTAATAATAATTCTATCTATGGTAGACATTATTTAAAAAAAAAGTAGAGTGTTCCCACAGACACTACATTCTGTATCGATACATTGACATTTGAGAGTTCTAAGGGCATATCCACAGATAAAACAGAAACACAACTATTCGACCTATTCTCGTATCAAAGTCACCAAGTGTACGTATATTTCCCATCATTAATTTGTAATCGGCGCAAATTGTTCGCGACGTCATCTCAATACACGCCCATCCTACCCTCGCCTGTTAATCGATTGAACGTCTTAAGCAATGTTGCCAACTCAGTTTTTGAAAAATGCGTAGACGAGTATTTATTTTCTGTCAGGCGAATTGAGTGTGCGTTTGTTATGTGACGGGACGATAATCAACTTTATTGCGCGAAGGTATAGGTACGTACTGGTAATTACGCCCGATTAGCATAATGAGACCTGTTTTAAAAATTTGTTAATAAAAACGTAGATTCTGGACTGATGTTCGTAGATTAGTAACTTCCCTCTATGATAGTTGAGGAAAATGGCTGGCATTCACGTCATACTTGTGAACAGGTGCTGCTTGTGGGGGCTGGTCATCTCAAGCTACGCATTTAGTTATAAGTAGAACTACTAGACTTTTATTTATGTCAATTTTTATCGACATTTGTCCATTGGAACTGTGTCCATGGGCTTATGTTCCTTAGTGATTTATGTTGTATTCTTGAAATTGTATAATATTTTTGCAAAGACTGGTTACTGAGTTTCTTGCCAGGTTCGTCTCAGTAAAAGCAAGCTTCCGAACCTGGCGGTAGCATGTATAATCCTGTATAATTATGTCATTCTGACGATTTGAATGTACTTTGTTAAAAGCCTAATCGACTAAAGATAGTTTTTACTTTGACTTTGACTTTGCAGGAAAGGCGTAAATAATGTAGATCTACGTGAAAATAAGGAGAGTTGGCAACGCTGGTCTTAAGCAACAAGGACCCCTTCGTAAACGTGTCTGTTACGTAAACGAAGTCACGTCTGAGACGATACGTATTTAATAAATGTGATTACGTTTGTAGTCCATTGAAACCTTTTAAGTAACTAAACGCATTAGATATCCTTGCAGTTGAATGGATTCACTTTAAGCCAGTTAGGTACGAATTGAAAAGGTACATTATATAATTAAACTAGCTGTGTACCGCTGTTTCACCCGCGTTTACTTAATTTCATGGGTGGCCTGCGGAATACTACTTATTTATTTAAATTCAAAAGTAGTGAGCCGTTGTGGCCTTGAGCTTTGAGCAGTCGCCTGCTACGCAAGCGACGCAAGTTCGAATCCCAGCGGGGTCTGTACCAATGAGCTTTTCTAAAAAACTTATGTACAGTGATTTCACACCACGTGCTTTACGGTGAAGGAAAACATCGTGAGGAAACCTGCATATGTCGGAGAAGTAATTCAATGACGTATGTAAAGTGTCTGAGACGGCGATGGACTCACCATCTGTCACGTTGGCACTTAATCATCTTCGGTGAAAAGTGGGTGTTGTGATTACAACACCTCTGCCTACCCCTTCGGGGAATACAGGCGTGAGCATATGAATGTATGTCAAAAGTAGTCTAAACTACTCCTTGCAACATTAGCTATCCGCCAGTGAAAGAGCCGTTAAAATCGATCCAGCCGTATTTTCTATGTCCGTACATTGTATGCTTTCATATGCATTTAGTGAAAAGCTGTTATTTTGGAATAACAAATAGACACTTCAAATTTTATTTATGTGAAAAGATATAAGAAAATACGAGATATTCATTCTTTCGCGCAGAACACCATGCGCTCAAACAATTGCTTCTTACATCTAGTAACCATAAATATCTCTATTAATCTTTCAAGCCATCGATTCTTTGGTCGTCTATTTATAACCATACAATGAATATTCATATGCTCACGCCTGTATTCCCCGAAGGGGTAGGCAGAGGTGTTGTTATCACGACACCCACTTTTCACCCAAGATGATTAAGTGCCAACGTGACAGATGGCATACGCCTATACATACGTCTTTGAATTACTTCTCAGAAATAAGCAGGCTTCCTCACGATGTTTTCCTTCACCGTAAAGTACGTGGTGTAAAATCACTGTACATAAGTTTTTGTTGAAAAAGTCATTGGTACAGGCCCCACTGGGATTCGAACTTGCGTCGCTTGCGTAGCAGGCGACTGCTCAAACCTCAAGGCCACTACGGCTCTCTGATGAATGAATATTCATGATAATAAAGTAGAAATAAATACATCTGTCATGTCAGTCTGAAGTGTTGACGACAGTTTTCTGAGACAAAGAACTTACAGTTAAATAATTGTTACGAAAATTAAAATACAACGTGAAAATGAACACGTGCCTTGCGAGAAAAAAGATAACAGAAGGTCCACTTTTTATACGGGTTGCCAAGAATCCCACGAGTGCGAGTATCTCGATTGATTCCGATTTCAACTTGATAGATGCTTGTAATGCGCTTGCGTGTATAAGAGCTGGCCTTTAGTAACTTTTTATATTGGGGAAAATGTCACGTTGCGAGTCCGCGTGAGACTCCGAGATTCGTTTGTTCAGTTAAATACGCCATAAAATAGTAAAGATGTTATACAGTTTCTGTATTTGAAGGGTTTCTTCGTTGTTTATTGTTTTGCGTTTAGGGTGGTTTGCGAAATATAAAAAAATCATGTTTATTCTCGAGCACTCCTTTGTGACAGAATTCTTTTGTCTGGCGGAATTGTATCGCATCTTGCAGGGATTCGCCTAGGTCAGAGTTTTATAATCATTTACTTTGCTTTTACATTAGCTGGCAAAAATCATGAAATCAGTCTAATATTAAACAGTCAACGAAGTTACAATCGGGGTCCTTAACAAGATAAGCGAAACAAAATATTCGGCAAGTCAGGACACGAGTAGCCATTTTAAGCCGACGAGTACCAATTTTTAACCTACTTCAAATAATATAGGTCTAAAGTTGGTGTTTGATTCCGAATATGACATTTGGCACCAACAAAAAATTTTTTTTTATTCAAATCAAACATGTTAATAAAAATATTTTGAGTAGGTTCCCGTCATTTAGCAAAACAGAAAATGAAAACATTACTAGGAGCCAACTATGATCGTTTAAGCAGCGCGTATGAAGAATTATTTGCTTTGACGTCTAATTTTACGGTACAAAAATCAAACGTTAAAGCTCAGAAGTTCTGATTAAGCTCTGACACTTCGCTTAAACTGAAAATAGCCGTGATGAGGCCCCCAGTGTGCCTAGTGCGAGTTTTCTTAAAATCGCCGTCACAAGTCATCGCGTTAACCTAAACGCAGATTTGTATGGATTCTTAATAATCCGTGGGCCGTCAGATGGCGCTGTTTCGATCCATACAAATCTGTGTTTACGGTGACTTGTGACGGCTTCAATGAAAAACTCGCACAAGACACTGTTTCAGTTTCACGAAGCGGAACTCTGGAAAATTAGACATTTCCGGAACCAGTTCAAAGTGGAATTCCAACGTCCGACATGTAACAAGTTGAAGCTTTCAAACTCGATCGGGCTCGTACACTAAGTACGGTGTCCGTGAACTCAGTCAAAGTTTCTAGGAAGCTTGCCACTTAGTGTCGCAACTCTCAGTGGTGTCCGAGATTTGTTGGCTAATGTGGTTTTATCTTCTTTAAAAGAGCCTTGGTGCCTGTTGAGTTTGGGCAGTCACCTGCTACGCAAGCGACGTAATTTTTGGTCTCCAGGCTATGACTGTGCAATTACGTGGTTTATATTGAGATATCAAGTCTCGATAACGGCTCACTATTGAAATAGATCTAGTTTATTCCTTTATATACCTTAATTTTTTTCAGTCGAAGAACTGAGTTTCATTGCGAGACATGAGTTTTTTGTTAGTGTTTGTGATGGCTCCTTATCACTGGGGACGGTAAAGTTCTTCTGTCAAATCATAACAATGAATCACGTCGCGTAGCAAATGTTATTAACTTAAACGATTCTACGCATTATTTACTAACTAAGTTGACCTCTTCAGATAGCCTTTGATCTCACATCTATCTACATATAAATATCATGAGTAATAATTTGTCTATGTATTTTTAATACTGCAAACAAAGGTGGCATACGTATTGACGTAATCAAGAGTGTCACTGTCGCTCTCCGTGATAATATAATGAGATTTTTTTCTAGGACAGCATCTCCATTCCTAATCTACCCCTACATGGGGTACTGGCGAGTGATCTTAATAACCGCAGAAACACTACATTACATTGCGGTAACTTGTCTTGGCTTGGTATATCGTAATAATAAAATATTTTTATAAAAACTATTTTTTTAAAACAAGCTTTTCTGAAAATGAAACAATTCATTTAAAAAAAATCGTGTTATCCTCAGCAAGCCCTTTCATTTGACACCCATTCTGTGGTAGTGGAGAAATAGCTAGTTCGCCATCTTGGATGATCCGCCATATTGGAAATTTGAATCAAATTCAAATTCAAAATATCTTTATTTGATTAGACTTTTAACAAAGTACTTTCAAATAGTCAGAATAGAATCACATAGCACTTCCATCCAAAAAAAAGCGTGTATTTCATATCAATCGGTTAAGATATCATCATCATCCTGCCCTTATCCCATGTTATTAGTGGTCGTCGTAATGTGTTCTGCTCTTCCATTTCTCTCTATCAGCCGTCATATTTGTATTCACTCTCATTTTAGCCAAATCATCTTTCACACAATCCATCCAACGCTTATTAGATCCTTTCCCCTTGTAACCATCCACATTCATAAACAAAATTTTAATCGGTAAAAGTTAATTGATTAGACAATTTAACTTCGCAGTATTTATTTTCCTCAGCACGGATTTTAATACACATTGAATCAACAAGTATTTGTGTTGCTATCCATAGATTGTTACGTAGATAATCTCTAAAAAAACCTACCATGGTATGACCATACTTTTTGCTCCAAAACCAGTTTAAGGCAAGAACAAGCTTAGTTTTTTTATCGATAAATTAAATTGAATTCCGCGAAATTGTTCTACCAATTGAATACATAATCTTACAAAATCTATCCTTGTATATAGCTAGCTAAGAGATTTCCAATAAAAATATGTTACATTTTAAAAATGTTTGTACCATTTCTCATTGAGGCTTCGCTATTAGCCGCAATTAACTATATAATATGATATATTTTTAAAATTTTCAAAACCAGTTCTTTCGATAAGAGCGTCCAAACAAACAAGCAAACAGACTCTTCGGCTTTATAAGAATAATTGAAAGTATTTTTGTGTGACCTGCGCAATTTAGTATTTCATTCTACTATACATATTTCTTTCTATCTGTTTTAGATCAAAGTAAAATTGCTTTAACGAATGCAGTCATAGTAACTCTACAGTCGAACTTATTACAAAATAAATAAATAAATTAGGTATGAGGAGGGACAACCCTACAATTTTCTCCGGGGTCGCGACCCTGGGGTCAAGGAACGAGATAAGTCTAACGAGCAGCGACCGATGAAATCTCACAACCTAATTGGTTGATATCTCGTCCATTTACGTCCTTCACTTGACAAGAATCCGTTTAGTGCCGTCTTTATGAAGTTACGTCCTTATATGTGTTATACGTAGGTATTGGCACAAAATAAAAAGATCTCAGGTGGTCCGCTTAACAGGAAGTTTGCTATTGCTCATATCAATAAATCATCGAGGAAGCGAATCAAGCACGTGACGTCGATTCCCTCTACGTTGAGTATTGTTAGGACGAGCTCAAAACCATCGACTACTACGTCATATTGAGTTTATGATGTTAAGTGTACATATATGCAGACAAACGTTATACGTGTATTATGCAACCCGAAGTTTCAGGTGACTGGGACCATGAATAATGGGACTGCGGTCCCAGTTGCCTGATACCACTAGTTGGATAAGTACCCGATCTACCTCCGTGCCCCGAAGAGTTCGTAAAGTGGTCGGACTCAGTTATCAATTGTTAATCTATTACAAAATTATAGTTCACCCGGAAGCCAAAAACACTGATTTGACACAAATTACCGAATTCGTAATAGGGGTTACTAAGGTCAAACAGCCGTCTATTCGCTTTATGTATATAATCAGGTAATGAGCCACATCGGGCTACTTCGAGGGTTGACCGAAAAAATAATTTTATAGGACCAGGGAATCTAGGGAGATGAAGTCTGCTTAAGTCAAAAATGGTAACACGCAAGGATTGTAAGATAAAGTCGAGCTAATTCCATTAGTAAAGTACTTTGGACCGCTCGGTCGCACAGTAACGTTCGTGGGTAAGCCTGTGCGCCTGGTGGGCACGTGAGAGCCGGTCTTCTGTTACTTTTTATCTTATGTTGTGTCATTAGGACAGCTGCATCATTTCTTAGTCCGTTTGTCTCAGTTCTGACTATTACATTAGCCATTAGTGCTCTGTGTAAGATTATCTTTAGTGCCCATCGCAAAGCGTGCGACTGCGAACTATTTAATCTTTCTACACATATTTTAAGCTAGCTATGCCCCGCGGTTTTACCCGCGTAGACTTTATTTCGTGACACCCTATTTTTTGTAATATACAAGTAGCCAACGTTACTCCTTGCAACATCAGCTATCTGGCAGTGAAAGTCCCGTTAAAATAGGTCCAGCCGCTTTGGAGATTACTCGGAACAAACAGACAGACAAGGAACATTTTTAAATATTTTTTTTTATCAGTAGCGTATATACTTTCATGGTGAATAGATGTTAATTTCGAATAACAAACACTTCAACTTCAAAGTATATCTTTTGCTTGTTTACAGGTTGAAGCCGAGAATGGCAACTTGCTGAAGATCCTCAGAGTCTGGTTACGGTGCAAATAGAGGCCTTACACCATGACCAAAAAGTTTGAATTCAATTGGCAGATCCCGATACCGGAACCTTTGTTGGTGGTAAGGATTAGATTTTTTTATTATGAATACCTTTGTTACCTTACCCTACCTTCATAGCACATATGTTATCACAAAGGTAAAGCTCCCGATGAATTATAGCTTTATTTGCTTCCTAAAATTATACCCTATCACATATTTTAACAGCTCTCCTATTCCCCTTAATAAGTTACATGAATGTAGTTCGGTTGGTTGGTTCCTTCATCTGTGTGGGTTGACTGACAATCTTTACGTGGGCGAGCGTTGAGATGGAATATTAAAAACTGAAAAGGATTTATATTCAGAACGTTTATAACGATAAGTGAATATCAAAATTAGATAACGTAATATTCGTAATAGAAGTAGGTACCCACTTATGTGCCCTTCAACGGCGAGGCCGTTTTTTTTTAATCCTTCATGGATACGCCAACCACCGTGGGGGGCAGCGGAAGGGGGGTTTTGCAAGCTTGCAAATACAAATACAAATACAAAATTATTTATTTATTAACCAGGTTGTTTACAGTATCTTTAAGTGGATGGGGTTACCTTTTAAGTATAAAAATACCTTTTTTTTTTTTTTTTTGTTTACGAGGGGGAAACCTTCAAAAGGTCCCCGACCGCCCTGGGAGAGGCAGATCGGAGTATGTGGGATTTTTACCGCACTAAAACCCCCCCGGTGGCCGTCCTCAGTGCTCAGGGGGGACTCCGGGTACTCTAATAGAACGCACCGGTGTCCCCCCACACTACCTAAAATATACCAGGTATATATAAAATATATACCTGGTATATATATAAAATATATATAACAGGTATAAAAATACCTGTGTTAGGGAACCCCCCCCTTTCAAAACAATTTCATGTTAACTTAAATGATTATCTATTACTAGTTTGCAGTTTAGTAATCTAAGATTAAAATATTAAAATGTTAGGGGCAAATTCACCGATCGCTATAAAATCTTAGTTTAATGAAGCTAAGCTTCCGGTAATCTGGTTTAAAGATCTCGTCAAACTGATTTCAACAGCACCATTTTAACCGCTTGCGTTGCCCACAGGATACTCAGAAGGCACAATATACGCACCAAGCTAACCAAAGCGGTACTCACCCATCATTTTACCGGTGGGCCGTTCCCCGGAGCCCTGGGACGAGTTCTCCGTGAGGTAGCCTGCCCCGGAACGATGGGCCTCTCCTTTGGCCCGGGCTGTACCCGGCTTACTTTCTGGGCGCGTCGGCACCGAGACCCTTGTCCCGACGCCTGTGAGGCCTAGTCCTAAGTTTAATCGAATAAAGATATTTTTGACTTTCTCTTTTGACTTTGAAAACAATAAAACGACAAATTAAGTAATTTAAATTCACGGTAAATAAATGAATACATTTTAAAATCTTTAAGATTGAAACCGTCACGCTCAATGGAACAAACGTTCTTGTTTAAAAAAAGCCCAGAATCCTTACTGCTTGTAAAACATATATTTATATTGTGGTAATGTATTATGTGAAAATTTATTCAGTTTAGGCCTTGGTAAAGCACTTATGAATGTTGAGGAATTTACCAACAGTTCGGAAACTAGTCTTCTAACAAAAACCGGCGAGAAACTAAGCTGGCATCATGTACAGAAAAAAACATTTAAAATTATAATAATAGTTATCGTTATCATTAGTAATAGCGCTTTCGATCCACACTACACTTAACAAAGAAAACGTGAGAGGTCTCATAATAATGTTTCAAAAGAAACAAATATATGTCAACAAAAGGTGATGTGTTCCCAATAATATGAATAATGGAAGACGTAAAAATACGTCAACGTGAAGACGCGGGATCTAGGATGGCTGTAACAATAACAGCTAGCCGAGATGAACACATCGTAAATCAAACCTGCCTGTGTTTACTGAAGCCCCGCCGAGCGTGGGGTCTCACTGCTGGCGTAGCACATCTATACATCTATAAACATAAATAAAATTGAAGTGTCTGTTTGTAATTCCAAAATAACAGCTTTTCACTAGATGCGTATGAAAGTATATACGGTACTGACGTCTAAAAAACAATTTTTAAAATGTTTCTCAGTCTGTCAGTCTGTTTGTTCCGGGTATTCTCTGAAACGCTTTAAAGGTGCAACCACATGCAGCCGCCCGGCGCTCGTTTCCAGCGACAAATGTGGTCACGTGATCCCACTTTAAATTTCCCGCTCAAAAAGGAACGACGTCATGCAGCCACTCTAATCACGTATCGCTACATATCACGTGACCACATTTGTCGCTGGAAACGAGCGTCGAGTGGCTTACATCAGGTTGCACCTTAACGAGACTTTCACTGACAGATGGCTGACTTAAGACTTTAATTTAAAATAAAACATAGGCTTCCGCGGGGATGAAATTGAATCTGCGCGGGTGATACCAAGGCCGCAGCTAGTAAAATATAAAAAAAAATCTGTGTCTCTGTTCCGGCTAAACTCCGAAGCAAATGGAAGGATTTTAACGGGACTCTCAATGACCGATAGCTTATGTTACAAGGAGCAGGTTAGTCTACTTTCATTGAAAAAAAACATTAGGGCTCCACCATCAATGAAACTAAGTCTACGCCGATTAGACCGAGGGCACAGCTAATCTACAACAGGTTTATAGGTATTGTTGGACGCTAGCAATCGTACCGCACCTTTACCGTCGACAGTGAACCAATCGGTTGGAACGACTTGATAATCTTGATCGTTGCCAGCCACCAGTCGAGTGGAATGTTAACAATTAACTAACAAAGGATTCGTGGTTGTATCTCGTGACCTGGTTACATCAAACACTATAAATTAACGTTACATCTCGTAGATCTATTGAATGTAGCATTCTGCTCGAGATTCTGACTTTTTTACACGACTACGGCGAAGCAAAAATAAAGGTTGCATACAATTGTTGGCAAAGAACTAAAAAATCAAACTCACGTGAGAATACAATACAGCCATACAGGATAGTTGGCATATGAACACGACTATCCTTTGAATATCATTGTCTCATACTTTTAAGAATTAGATTTTTCAGTAAGTTAGAGAACATCAAATGGACAGAAAGAGTAACAAATGAAGATGTAGTCAAAAGAGTCACCGAAAAAAGAGTAATACATACATACATACATATGCTCACGCCTGTATTCCCCGAAGGGGTAGGCAGAGGTGTTGTAATCACAACACCCACTTTTCACCGAAGATGATTAAGTGCCAACGTGACAGATGGTGAGTCCATCGCCGTCTCAGACACTTTACATACGTCATTGAATTACTTCTCAGAAATACGCAGGTTTCCTCACGATGTTTTCCTTCACCGTAAAGCACGTGGTGTGAAATCACCGTATATAAGTTTTTTAGAAAAAGTCATTGGTCCAGGCCCAGCTGGGATTCGAACTTGCGTCGCTTGCGTAGCAGGCGATTGCTCAAACCTCAAGGCCACCACGGCTCTTGAAAAAGAATACTATGAAATACAATCCAGAATCGAAGAGGAAAGATGATAGGCCACCTTGTACGACATGACAGGTTCTTTAAAAACATATAAGAAGGAAAAGTAGAAGGAAAGAGAGGAAGACCCAGGATAACATACATGAAACTAGTTGAGGAAAAGATGTCTGTCATGAAGTATAGGGAGGTCAAGGAGATGGCAATGGATAGAGACGAATGAAAGAAATTGCATCGGTTACGACATGAGTCATGCTTTACTTTTCTTTGGTTATTCAATTAAAAATTCAAAAATATCTTTATTTGATTAGACTTTTACAAAGTATTTACAAATCTTCAGATAACATGATTATTCAGGAGTATACAAGCTACCGCCGGGTTCGGAAGGTTACTTTTACTAAGAAGAAACTCAGTAAATACTCTTTTCAGAAAAATACTTCTCTATTATGAGTAATACAAAATAAATCACAAAAATATATAACCTATGGATGGACACAGTTCCGAATTCCAAATTATAAAGTACGAATAGGTACTAAATTATAATATTATAGGTAAAAATTCCGCTCAACAGGTGCGGCTGATAATGCTCTGACATTTGAGTGGATTAATTACACCTTTACACTTCACCTTGCCCTTCCTATTATTAGTGATGGAATAATGCTGCAAAGAACATTTAAATGCATGCATATGCTCACGCCTGTGTGAGGAGCTCGTGGCACAGTTGCTATTGCGCATATCATTCGATCAGCGAAGTTAAGCAACCCTAGCCTTTGCTTTGACTGGCTGGAATTTGCCATGCTCACAAATATTTGTAATATTTTAGTTATTATATTTGACAATTGAGCATTTGTGCTGTGTCCCATGGGCTTATATTCATGAGATATAAATACTGTAACCAAAAACATTGTATAATATATATTTTTTTAAAAGAGTAATTGTTGAGTTTCTTGCCGGGTTCTTCTCAACAAAAGCTACCTTCCGAACCCGGTGGTAACATTTATAATCATGTATAATGTATTTTGTGTCCTTCTGACGATTTGAAAGTACTTTGTAAGAAGTCTAATCAAATAAAGATATTTTGAGTTTGAGTTTGAGTTTGAGCCCTAGCCAGTAATTGGAGAGCACGTTAAGCCGTCGGTCCCGGTTGCCAATTTATCATCTTTGGCAATCGTTACTGGTCAGTCGGGGGCCTGAAATAGTCTGACAACTGGTATAACCCAGATCACTGATTTTCCTCGTAAAAGGGGTTGCGAAGGTCAGATGGTAGTCGCTTCGTATAAAAATCAGATGATCAGCCGCATCGGGTTGAATCAAGTGCTGACCCTAACAATGTATGGGATAATGCCAGGGAGATGAAGATATGCTCACGCCTGTATTCCGCGAAGGGCTAGACAGATGTGTTCTAACACTACACCCACATTTAGCAAGTTATGTTTAAGTACCATGTAATAGGGTTCCCATGTATAAAAATACTTTAATTTTTTTAATAGATTAATACAATTTCAGCGTATTTTTGCCAGATTCAACTCAGTAAAAGTGCTTTACGGTGAAGGAAAACATCGTGAGGAATTGCATATTTCTGAGAAGTAATTCAATGACGTATGTAAAGTGTCTGAGACGGCGATGGACTCACCATCTGTCACGTTGGCACTTAATCATCTTCGGTGAAATGTGGGTGTTGTGATTACAACACCTCTGCCTACCCCTTTGAGGAATACAGGCGTGAGCTTATGTATGTATAGTATATGAACCGACTTAAGCGGACCGGAATAACAAATTTCTTCAGTATATAACAGACATACCCAAGTGTAGTACAAAAGGGGATGAGTGTAAACGGTCGAGGGGAACCTCGTTGTAGTGACATCAAAAGCGGTTTTACTCCCGCTTGTTGTGGCCTGCGGGCACAGACCGACATGGGCCTTTTAATTACCCTTCGGAGTGCTCTTGCATTTACTAATTGGACAAAATGAGAGCATTTAAGTAATTGTAAATATTTGGATATCATTATGTCCTGAGTAATTCATTGCAACAAACTCTTTAGAAAAAAAAACTATCTATACATATATATAGATAAATAAAATTGAAGTATCCGTTTGTACAAAATAACAGCTTTTCACTACATGCACATAAAAGGAGATACGGTATAGATTAAAACAAAAATAAAATAAAAAAAATTCTCTGTCTATCTGTTTGTTCCGGTTTATCTCTAAAACGGCTGGGCCAATTATAACGGTCGTTCACTGGCAGATAACTGATGTTACAAGGTATAACTTAAGTTACCTTTGATTTAAAAAAATAGAGTTCCGCTAAGTAAAACCAACGCAGGTGAAGCCGAGGGGCACGGCTGGTTATATATAAATTTTATCAGAAAAAATTACTGAATTTATAAAATGACAGGCTTCTTTCTTAAAAGAGACTGTCATTTTATAAATTCTATAAATGTGACAAATATAATATTGACATTATTATAAGACAGGGCCCCAACCATGAGCTCTCATTGCAATGTTATTACAGTTGTGTGACAGTGACAGATGTATACACGCCAAATACACCTGTCTCGTAATAAGAGTAAAACTATCATGGCAATAAGACCTCATGGTAAGGCCCCTGATCCTATAAAATTTCAATTTCCCCATTTATAATATTAATATGATTGAAACCGTTGTGTCAATATAAACACGACAAAGTACTCGTACATAATGTACTTGAATTTGTAACAATATATGTTACTAGCTGACCCGACTTTTCTTATTTTCCGCGCAATTTTCTTATTTTTTTCATTAATATGAACCTTCTTCTAACAGTTAAAAAACACAACAAAAAATAATTATCGAAATCGGTCCAGCGGTTCATGCGTGATGGCGTGACTAAGGGAAATAGGGATTCATCTATACTGTAATATTATAAAGCTGCAGAGTGTGTTTGTTTGAACGCGCGAATCTCAGGAACTACTAGTCCGATTTCAAAAAATATTTCTGTGTTAGATAGTCCGTTTATCGAGGAAGGTTATAGGCTATATTTAATTTTCAAAAAAATTAGGGATCTATAAGAAAATTGCAATTTTGTAACCCTAGGTGTAAAATCTAAAACGTATTTATGCGTGCGCTGCAAAAACTATTGACAGTAGAACAAAATGATGTACTACGGGTTTGTAGGTCTTATTAAGATCTACAAAAAAGTCCCCGAGAGCACATATCTAACTATCATAGTTTAGTCATATTAACCGCTTTTATGTTCATAAAAAATATTAAATCGTCTGAAGAAAGAAACTACGTTAAATGTGTATCGTAATTTAAATCTATACTCTCACACTCTACAAGTGTAATATATAAAATTTCCATGTCACAATGTTAGTTACCGTACTCCTCCGAAACGGCTGGACCGATTTGTATGAAATTTTGTGTGCAGATCGGGTAGGTCTGAGAATCAGCCAACATCTAATTTTCATATCCCTAAATGATAAGGATGACCACCCCAAAAAAATATATGGCAATACAACGTTTGCCGGGCACAGCTCGTATTATATAAAACTAAATCTACGTGGGTGAAATGGCTAGTTTTTATATATATAGATAATTTGTCACAAGCAGTGTTGCTTGTCGCCTGTCATTAGCAAAGTATGTAATGTCATGTCCCCCCGCAGGGAGCCGTGTTCGACAGATGGACCGAGGAGAAGGACAACACGGAGTTTGAACAGAACTGCACTTTCAAAGTAGACGAATATGGCTTCTTTATTTACTGGAAGAGTGACGGAAAGGTGAGTTTATTCTTATCATAATCATCTTATATCTTTAAACGAGCAATTCTTATATATATATAATTGGAACCTCGAAAACGGCTCCAACGATTTTAATGAAATTTTGCATGTAGTTTTCAGGGGCAAAAAATAGATCTAGCTAGATTTCCTTTATGGAAAACATCGGCTTGACCATGTTTTCAGGCACTAAAAAACTCATACAATATCATTACAATACTACAGTAAATTTCGCAAAAAAATTTGTTTGTCTAAATATAGTAGCTCAGACGCGAGGCTTCCAGCTTACGGGGCGATAACGAAACAAGAGTACCACGGTTCGAGACTGACGTTCACCGGATTTTTTTTTCCTTTTTTTTGTGTGAAGAAGAAACCGAGCACAGCTCGGTCAACCAGATATTTATTGACTATGTTAGGAAATGTATATGATGCCAGCTGAGTTTCTTACCAGCAGGACTAAGTAACATTCTCTTGCGCTTGCGCTAGTTCAAACGATATAAGTTGTATTGCTACAGGCCCAGCAGACACAAAATGTCCGGAATTACATATGTCACGTGACTGGTTTATGTCATTTCCATTCATTTTGTATCGGTTCTATTAGAAGATCTCTCATAAGGCTAGTTTCGAAACCAGTGGTAAATTCTTCGACATTCATAAGTGCCTTATCAGGACCTTTACTGAATAAATCATTTTCATTTAACTAATTATTTAGTTTAAAAAAATTATCACTCTCTATTACGTTTGTCTGTCCATCACCCCCGATTTTATTAGGAACGGATAGATCCAGCTAGTTACAATTTCTACCAGATACTGAGGGGAGTCTGGGGAGTCTGGGGAGCTCGTGGCTCAGTTGCCCCTAGCCCTAGTCAGTAATTGGATGGGTGACCGCGAGATCCCTCCGTGCCTCGGAGAGCACGTTAAGCCGTCGGTCCCGGTAGCCAATTTATCATCTTTGGCAATCGTTACAGGTCAATCGGAGGCCTAAAATAGTCTGACAACTGGTAACGTAGATCACAGATTTTCCTCGTCAAAGGGGTTGCGAAGGTCAGATGGCAGTCGCTTCGTATAAAAATCAGGTGATCAGCCACATCGGGTTGAATCAAGTGCCGACCCCACAATCTATGGGATAAGGCCAGGGAGATAGCTGAGGTCTTTCGTCTCTATTAGGTACGATTATCTTTGGGCAAATTTTTTATTTCGCGAAACTTCTATTCAGATTATTCGATTCAAATAAATCGATCAATCAGAAATTTAACAATCGCCAAGAATAAAAGATAATCATTTAAATTGAAACAAAAGTATTCACATTAAAATTTAATGGATACTGAAACAACAGTATCAAGACTTAATTGTGTAAACTGAAATTCGTATTTAGGTGCCTGAAAAAAGGTAAAACATTGCATGTAAAGTTGTAATGGGCTGTTAATTCTTTTTATATCTCATTCGTTTGTTTGCATGTGTTTATTTGCAAGTAACTCGAACAAAACAATTTTGGATTTTGCCTTTGACTCTTAAAACTGACAAAGGATGTCTTTTAAAGAGACTCATCATCATCTGGCCTTATCCCATACTCTTATCTTATCTTGTTTGTGGCAATATTGGGTCCGGTTGCCCGGAAGCACGTGGACCCTTGGGATCTTTTATGCCGCCCTTGCCCTTTTGCTCTACGTACCTGACTCCTCAAATGCTCCCTGATCAAGCCGGCAGATCTTGCCCATGGGGCTTGTAGTCTTCTGGTACATTTTTAGGGTCGGCACTTGATTAACGTAGGCACGCAATCATATTAAATTGAAATGTGGATGTTATTGGAATAACACCTATGCTTACACCCCTTCGGGGACCTTTCTGGGATGGCGTGAGCATATTTTATAATACATAAACAAATCGGTTTGTATCCCTTCCCTCCAATGTGCTCCTTCGGGATCAACAATAACGTACACTTCCGAACAATTTCCAGCTCCGACCATACAACGTCGTACACCCTCAAACAACCTCTCGTTACTAACTAGCCTGTCACTACCAATTGACAGGTTGTAGTTAAAAGGGCATCGGGAAAGGTTCGACCCCCTTCAAAGGAGCGGGCGTAATCTGCCCTAAGCACTCAATTTGGGTCAAATAAATGATAAATGTAGGAATATTGAGGCTTCGAAGCTCTTACCGCTAAATGGTGGTTTGATTTTGTATCTAACTTCAGATGCCACTTTCTGAAGAGTTTGGATCTGGCTCGTCATCATGTCCCTGCCTTTATCCTGTACATTGTTGGGGTTGGAACTTGATTCAATATTTGATCACCTGATTTGATTTGATTTCATCACCAGACTGCCATCTGACTTTCGTAGCCCCAAGGAAAAGAGTTATCGATCTGTCTTGAAATTTAAATTCAAATACAAAAAATATCTTTATTTGATTAGACTTTTAACAAAGTACTTTCAAATCTTCGGAACGACACGATTACAAAGGATTATACATGCTATCGTCAGGTTCGGAAGGTTGACTGAGAAGAACCTGGTAAGAAACTCAGTAATTACTCTTTTAAAAAAGTATATAATTTTACAATTTTGAGTACTAAATATAAATCATAATAAAAATATAAGTTACAGTTTCAAAACAAAATGTCGATAAAAAAATATGAATACTAAAAGTAGGGACCACTTACGTATAATTGTGTAGCTTGAGATGACCAGCCTCTACAAGCAGCACCTGTTCACAAGTATGACGAGAATGCCAGCCATGTCCCTCCTCAACCATTATGGAGGGGAGTGAGCGTCCCATCATGTTCAACCTCCGACTGACCTGTAACAATTGCCGTACCATGAAATTAAACGTCAAAGCTAGGAAGTTCTTAATACGCGCTGCTTATATGATCTTAGCTGTAGTATATAAGAACTAGCGACATACATATCACAACGGTTTATTATAGTTACCATGCAAAGCGTTTTAATAAAAGAGCATTTTCAGAGACGGCGGAAATGGTTAAGGTACCCAGGCCGGACGCTTATTGTCATGGACGGCTTTGTTCAGGATCTAAGTTGGTATAATAGGTTATTTTCACCCTCGATTTGCAGATGTATAGGTGCCATTCATATAGGGTCTAGACTTTTCAAGTGCACATTTTTGGCTCAGAAATTCGACTTTAATTTTTTTAATCGTTAAATTTACTATTACTAATTATCCGCGTAGATTTAGTTTTATAAAATATATCGGTTTAAAATTGACAAAGTTTCATACAAACTTTCATCCCCTATTTTATCCCCTTGGGGGTAGAATTAATCTAAATCCTTTCTTAGCGGATGCCTACGTCATAACATCTACCTGCATGCCAAATTTCAGCCCGATCCGTCCAGTGGTTTTGGCTGTGCGTTGATAGATCACAATAGTCAGTCAGTTATATATATTTAGGTATGTGGAATATAAGACCTTGTTTTTGATTAGATACGACAAACATTACTTGCTCTTCAAACTTTCATAACCCCCCATGGTCCAGTAGAAAGGGGATTAAATTGCCCATTGACGTCATCGCAAGGCGAACATGACATAACTACTCAATTCTTATATAAATAAGGCTGCTTCTCCATCACAGCTAAACTTTGAAGATTAGTTATGCTAGAATGAAAAAATCCTAATGTCATAAAAAAATACTAGCCATGTAATTTGTTAAACGATTTCACCTGCTTAATACCTATGTTAAAAAAAATAAAAAATATGCCCCCGCCATCCCAGAACGGTAAGCAGCGGTGTTGTAACAACAACACCCACATTTCACCTAATATGATTAAGTGCCAACGTGACAGAGGGTGAGTCCATCGCCGTCTCAGGCACTATACATAGTCTTTGAAATACTTCTCAGACATATGGAGGTCATCACTGTACTTATATAAGTTTTTAGAAAAACTCATTGGTTAAATAGCCGTGGGGGCCTCGGGGTTTGAGCAGTCGCCTGCTACGTAAGCTACGCAAGTTCAAATCCCACCGGGGCCAGTACTAATGAGTTTTTCTACAAACTTATGTACAGTGATTTTACACTACGTGCTTTACGGTGTAGCAAAACATCGTTAGGAAAACTGCTTGTTAAAAATGTTTTTCACCATCCATAATATATTCTCTTTATAAAACGATTCTAGAAAAATATTACTAGTTTCATAGGTTCCTCATCCATCTAGTGCAAACGCAGCCTAATAGGCACTCGACATCTAGATCTAGTCATAGTATAAGTATATAAGCTTAATAACAAGTATGGAAACAAAAATAAATTATTGAAATACGTTTGCTTCATTGTGTGTAAGGGTAACTAAACTCGGACAAAAAACTATGTCCATCCCTTTTTAAATTCGTATCAAAGAAAGAGATGCAGCAATTTTAAAAATTTACTTATTTTAGTGTCATAGTATATGTCAATTAGCCGATTTCCAGTTTATAATAATGTTTGTATAACGTACCTCAACAATCACTTGATATTGGCGGAATAGTTTTACTCAAGCTCATCGCCATTAAATAAATAAAGGAAAGGAACGTACCTTAATCACGTATGCGCAATCGGTAACACCTCCTCGGACATTACAATCATTGTCCGAGAGATATTAAACGATACAAAATGTATGGCAATGACATATGTCACTTGCCTGATTTTATATAATTTTCATAATTCAGCTTCCATCTGTCTGTCATTTCGAAAGGTTTACTCCTAGATACCGTACTGGTTTAAGTTCATATATACAGGGTGTCGAAGAAAAAGGAATAGTTATATTCTAGAAATTGTATCGTTTTATGAATATATCACTATGTTGAAGTCGTAAAATATCTAGCTCCAACGATAACGTAGTTATAGTCTATGGTTGCTAAGGGCCGAAGAGCTCGCGGCCTTAAGCGTTTAAATGAACGCGCGGCCGCGTTTACCTACATTACGCACGCGGTAACTCAACTTTTTAACTTAAGGGGAAGGTTAATGGTTTTGAAAAATGGTTTTATGGGATTATTTCAGGAACTATTAGTGGGAGAAAAAAATTTAAAACGTAGCTAAATTTCACTTGAATAACTCTACGTTACCGCTGACTTTTGTGCGAAAATAAGGTCTTGATATGGTCAACTTTGAACGTCAATTACTCGAAAACGGAAGAATATATTTTTGTCGTAATAATTTTATTTTCTTCCTAAAATTATAACCTATCAAATATTTTAACAGCTGTCATATTTTCCCATACACCTGTATACTGTGACCTAGTATATAGACTTGCCTGGATATTAACAGCGATTGCTTGTCATCGTGACAGTCGACCTAGTTATACCAACTGCAGGCGGAGCAAATCTAGATTGCTGTCAGATGCATTCATGTCATGTCACGTTTAGTTTGAAAGCTTGGATGCTGTTAGTTTGTTCATTGTTTGCTCACGAGGAACATTGTATGGGCTTTCTACTAAGGAAATAAATAGGTGTTATTTGACTTTGATATCTGGAAAAGGCTGGCCTATTATATGGTGTGAAATGTGGAGACTGGTGTCGCCTTGTTGAACGTTTATTATAGTATACAAGTACTTTGAACACGTGAGGTGGAGTAGCAGAAAGGTATTGCACACAGTCTTAACGGTCACGGCCCTTGACACGTTCGAAAATCCCTCGTAATGATTGTACAAGCCAAGTATGTAGGTTGAGTAGTAGTTTATAACAATGCCGATAGATGGGGCTAATTATATTGTGAATCACGCTATAGAGATTCTCTACGGTATACGTATATACTAAGACTCGCTGAATAATGAAAAAGTTTCATCTCTTTGGTACATCGTATTTTATTTGATCTACCTAAAGTAGGAAGTACCTACTCGAAGGCCAGAGCACTGAGTTTTGTTCAAAGTCAAAGTCAAAAGTATCTTTATTCGATTAGACTTTTTACAAAGTACTTTCAAATCGTCAGAATGACATAATTATACAGGATTATACATGCTACCGCCAGGTTCGGAAGGTTGCTTTTACTGAGAAGAACCTGGCAAGAAACTCAGTAATTACTCTTTTCAAAAATATTATACAATTTAAAGAACACAAAATAAATAATTTAAGAATCGTAAGCTCATGGACAATGTTCCAATGCACAAATGTCGATAAAAATTAACATAACTAAAAATCTAGTAAATCTACTTATAACTAAATGCGTAGCTTGAGATGACCAGGTTCAATGATTATATCTAAAGGTAGACAATATTTCTTAATATGTAGAGTGTTTCCACAGACAATGCTGCTCTATATCGATCAATTGACATTGATCCACAGATTTCCAATATACCCAAACTATTCGTTCTTTTTACTATATACTATATGTAATACATGGGACTTAACGAAATGTGCGTGTATGTAAGTACACCTCTGGGTACCTTTCGGGTTATACAGGCTTAAACATATGTAAGCAAAAACAATCCCACAGTCGAATTGTTGACCTCCTTTTTTTGAAGTCGGTTAGAAGGAGTAATAAGACTACATAAGAATCTTATTCCTATCCCTATCTTCAAATATTACATTATTTATATCACTACTCACATTTCTGTTCTTCCTAGCAGTCAGCTATTCCGAATTTCAGCGACTTTAGTCCAGTTTTATTCCCCTCGTGAAGCACTTATAGACAGACAGACTCTTAAAATTACTACTACATATTCAAAGGTACATATTCTCACGCCTGTATTCCCCGAAGGGGTAGGCAGAGGTGTTGTTATCACAACACCCACTTTTCACCGAATTTGATTAAGTGCCAACGTGGCAGATGGTGAGTCTATCGCCGTCTCAGACACTTTACATACGTCATTGAATTACTTCTTAGAAATATGCAGGTTTCCTCACGATGTTTTCCTTCACCGTAAAGCACGTGGTGTGAAATCACTGTACATAAGTTTTTTCGAAAAAGTAATTGGTCCAGGCCCAGCTGGGATACGAACTTGCGTCGCTTGCGTAGCAGGCGACTGCTCTAGCCCCGAGGCCACCACGGCTCAAAGGTACTCGTTCTTAACTCGTGACAGAACCTGTAACCGTGAAAAGGTAACAAACAGACAGACTGACTTTCTCATTTATATTATTAGCATAGATACACATGTTCACGTGTTAGATACAGTCATATTCCATTTTAATGACCACTTATATCACTGGTTATTATGAAGCGATGTGGACAGCCTCTCGACCTTGCACGTAACGAGCCAAGTTCAACCCTACGCCCTTCACATAGAGTGCTTTAGAGAACCCTCGACCATGTAGGCCACGAATGAGTTTCGTTATAGCTTTTGAAACTTTGTTTACAAAAGGTAATAATAGCGAGATTCAAGTACTATCTCCGACATTGTTAAACTTGAAGAGGTTGTCGAAAGGAAAATATACTTTGAAGACCATACTATAAGGACCATATTAGAGGAGCTCGTGGCTCAGTTGTTATTATTCGATCAACGAAGTTAAGCAACCCAAACCCTAGCCAGTTATTGGATGGGTGACCGCCCGAGTTTCTTCCGTGTCTCGGAGAGCACGTTAAGCCGTCGGTCCCGGTTGGCAATCGTTACAGGTCAGTCGGAGGCCTAAAATAATCTGACAACTGGTTTAACCCAGATCACAGATTTTCCTCGTTAAAGGGGTTGCGAAGGTTAGATGGCAGTCGCTTCGTATAAAAATCAGGTGATCAGCCACATCGGGTTGAACAAAGTGCCGTGCCGAATTTAGTGAAAACCTGTTATTTTGGATTTACAAACAGACACTTTAATTTTATTTATCTGTAATAATAATAATAAGTTATATGTTATATAGATATTAGTACCTATGTATACATTTACCTCACTATCCAATAGTACGTACGTATTTGAGAACATACCTGTAGCATAATATACTTTACATCCGTTAACCGGGTTTCGAATCCGGATTAGCGTTCGTAGTTCATACGTGCTACTAAGCCGGTTATGTCTGGTAATTTCCAGTGAGAACCGGTTATATCCGGCCTTGCAGGATCCCTGTTATCTTACTTAATATCCTTCTCTGCTTCACTTCCTTTACTGTTATTTCAAAGCGCGGTAGTTGAAAGACATGTGTAGGATATGAGCTCATTTTGTCGCAGTTACCTGTAAATAAGGTATATAAACATGGTATTTGGAAATCAACCCTCTTAAGTAGATGATAGGGTAGAGTTCCTATCAAATTTGAGTAGTAAGTGTAAAATGATTGTACAATAAAATAAAATACAATTATTTTTTACATGTAAGTTGGAGTTACAGAGAGCCTAATGCGAGTTTTTCACTGCCGCCGTCACAAGTCACAGCGTCGACGTAATCGCAGATTTGTATAGGATCGAAACAGCGCCGTCTGTCGGCCTAAAGATGACACTATTGTCATCTCAAAATCATAAACTCACGAGATTTACATTCTCTATGTAACGTGTATAAGTCGGTAGGGGCTACCAAATTTGACATATGCTCACGCCTGTATTCCCCGAAGGGGTAGGCAGAGGTGTTGTAATCACAACACCCACTTTTCACCGCAGATGATTAAGTGATAGATGGTGAGTCCATCGCCGTTGCAGACACTTTACATACGTAATTGAATTACTTATTAGAAATATGCAGGATTCCTCGCGATGTTTTCGTTCACCGAAAAGCACGTGGTGTGAAATCGCTATACATAAGTTTTTTAGAAAAACTCATAGGTACAGGCCTCGCTGGGATTCGAACTTGCGTCGCTTGCGTAGCAGGCGAGAGTGTATGATTGCCATAAAACATAGTTTATAACATGTTTTTGTTTATTGCAGGACGGAGATGTGATCGAGCTCTGCCAAGTGAGCGACGTGCGTTCTGGAGGAGTGCCAAAGGTAACCGCAATTGGGTAATTAACTCAACACCAAACCGCACTCTTGCCGTACACTCATTATTGCCAGATTTTTGGTGGAAACACTGACTTTCGTACCACGCTGAAGAGGCTATCACAATCTTAATAGATATATTTTGATTTGAAGCCGAAGCTCTAAGTGTAATTATAGTCGTACTAAAAAAAGAGGTTCTATGTTTTGACTTTACTTGACGATACTAAATTGATACATATCGTATTGAATAAAATTGCTTTAGATAATACCGGCAAAAGAGCACGAATCGAAAAACAAAACCATTTTAATTTACAAATCAGGCATAATAATAAACGGGGAAAAATATAATATTTCTTAAATCAAGTTATTCGTTAAATCTAGATAATCAATATGTGGGGAGAGCGATTGATCATGCTCATGCTCAGCAAAGGGAAGATCGTCCAACCAGCCTGGTCATGTCTTAAGTCTGTCCGGTTCCAAAACTATTCAAGTTGAAAACTTGTATATATACATGCGCTCGTAAACTGTCATTGCGCGATTTAGGTTCTCGTGAAGTTGTACTCAAACTTGCAATTATAAGCGAGTAGCGCCATCTATGTAGCGAGCGGACAAACACTGCTGTAATAATATTAGCGTAAAGAATAACCTCATGAATACGTTTTATCTACTAAGACACAAAAACTAGGGCATTCTCAAAGATTTGTCTAATGAAAACATAGCAATGACGTCACATAATGTTTTGAACAGAAGTAAATATTTAACGGACATGTTTGCGAACCACATTATAGGCTCTACTGGCACTTAATGTGCTTTCTATACTACTAAACTATAATATAGTGACGCATATCGGATAATCCAGTCCAAACGTGAATGTTATTATGATAAATCTACTTACACACACCATTTACAAAGTCAATGTTTATCATCTCTTTACGTATCTGGCGATATAGGTACATGATATAAAAACTTAATTGTATATACAAGGTACTTAAAACTAATTACAAGTAGAAAACCTTGGCTCAAATCGGTGTCTCTCGGGATCGTTCCAAGAAGGCTGGGGCTGATGAGCGCATTCTTACTGCTACGATATCGGGACGATATCGTCCGCCGATACTTTACTACGACGACACAGTGTGATAGCGTTCAGTAGTAATTATATCAAACTACTAGTCCGACGATATCGTGTCGTTACCGTTATCGTCCAATATGAAAGCGCCTATTCTCTGAGAGAAAAAAGCTTCTACCAGACGACGTGCAACCTCTTTGAAAAGTTGATGAGCATCCGAACCCCAAGGCACCAGAGTTTCAACCGCAAACGCAGAAAATATGTATCCTCGACTAATGCATGCATCTCTTATATTTGGTCTTCAGTTTTACGTCACAATACAAAACTTCTGAGCGTTCACGTTTAATTTTGGTAGCGTAAAATAAAACGTCAAAACTAAGAAGTTATAGGTACGCGCTGCTTAAACGATCATAGTTGGCCCCCTGTTCATCGTACATCCTTGTCCCCAGGACTCAAAACTGAGTTTCAATCTGCTGAACAAGCACGGTGAGACCCTCGAGGACAAGTCCCTGACGATATGCAGCGGCACAGACTATATCAACATCAACTATCAACACGTGGTGTGCCCTGACGCAGCTACTGCTAAGGTATGGAACTGAATTAAACCTGATGTACTTGTAAATATGTTGCACCGTTGGTCCTCCGCCTGACCTCTCTCCGGTCGTGTCGGATTGCCTCCCATCGGACTATGAGAGTGAGGGAATAAAGAGTGCACCTGTGTTTGCACACACTTGTGCACTATAATATCTCCGGGATCCCCGTTGAAATTAGCAGACGTAACCGAAATTCGGTTGGAGAACAATATTATTATTTATATGTTCTGGGGCCCAACCATGAGCTTTTATTGCAATGTTATTACAGCTGTGTGACAGTGACAGATGTATACACGTCTAATACATCTGTCTCATAATAAAACTAAAACGATCATAGCAATAAGAGCTCATGGTAGGACCCCTGAAGATCGATGTTTTCGACCAGTTTCGACGATCCAGAATTGACTGGAGTTAAGCCGATATATATTATGTTCTAAAGGATGTACTATCACCACCAAAATTGGATAACCACGTTTTGTTTTTTATAAATATTGATACGTGAAGATGGTTACTATAAAATTGGAGAACTAAATTTCGTAAAGACTATTTAATGGGTTTAAAAGTATTAATTTCTGTAACAATTTAACACAACACTAATTTCATAACAAAAACTCAAAATCTGGTGTTCCAATGATTCTTAGATTAAAATCTAATAAACACTAATTATTAATATTGGTATTTAATCAAAAAGGTATGGCTGCAAGCCCTGAGGCAGATCACCCATAACGTGAAAGCCAACAACGTTTGCCCAATGACTTGTCTCAAGAAACAGTAAGTGGCCAACATTGGCGCCAGCATGCATGTTCCTGTCAAGTCTGACCAATGTTTGTTCAAATATTTCAAGCTTACATGTGAACTTTCCAAGGGAACGTTTTATAAAATTTTTAATCTTGTGATGTAAAATTTTGTTTTTCTCTGTATTATTATAATACGCAGGGATTGATAACATTTGGATTGTACGATTTATAAATTTTTTAGTTTTCTAGTAAAGTTCACAAGCTTTGCACGTGACTGCATGTTTACTTTTAATATGCTTTTTGCAAGGAATGGAAGGAGAGTCTTCGGGCAATCACTCACAATAGCAAAATCAACAACGTCTGTCCGAGAACTATTCTTATGAAACAGTACGTAGAGTACAATTTTGTTTGGATTATTCTATTGTTTTGTAGATATTCTGTAGAATAGAACCAATTTATGGCTAGTTTTTGTATCAGAGAGAAAGATGAAGAAACAAATGAAATTCTAGGTGTTATTCCATTTTGCCTTCGGATACCCTCGCGCTAAGTATAAAATGTCGATGAATATGTATACGAACTTAGAACGTACTTATTACGGCACTAGCTGTGCCCCACGGTCTAACTCGCGTAGATAAAATTTCATGGGTTTTATTTTTAATGAATGTAGCCTAAATTACTCCTTGTATCATCAGCTATCTGTCAGTTAAAGTCCCGTCAAAATCAATCTAGCTGTTTCTGAAATTACTCAGAACAAACAGACGGAGAGAAAGTCAGAATTTATTTTTAAAAATAGATATTTTATGCCAGTACCGTATACTTTCATATGCATTTAGTGAAAATCTGTTAATTTGAAATTGCAAACGGACACTTCAATTTTATTTATCTGTATAGATATATCTAAATTATCTTTTCCATTTAGCTACTATATTAACAAAACACAGTTTAAGCAGACGCCTGTTACGCAAGCGACGCCAGTTCGAATCCCAGCGGGGCCTGTAACAATGATTTTTTCTAAAAACTTATGTACTGTTATTTCATACCACATGCTTTACGGTGAAGGAAAACATGGTGAGGAAACCTCCATGTGTCTGAGAAGTAATTCAAAGACGTATGTATAGTGTCTGAGACGCCGATCGACTCACCCTCAGTCACGTTGGCACTTAATCATATTCGGTGAAATGTGGGTGTTGTTGTTACAACACCCCTGCGGACCCTTCTGGGATGGCGTGAGCATATTTACACAAATTTAGTAAATGTTATTAATTCATAAGAATAATACAATATTTTAAAATCATAAGTAATATCTATAGTTATGTTATGTGATACTCCAGCTTTTCCGTTTGAAGTTGCAGCCCTTATTTATTTAATTCCCAAAGTAAAGTCCCTAGGGAAAGGTCCCCTTAAATACGCGGAACTAAAACAAGGACGCTATATATAATATGCCTCCTTTAAAGATTACGTAGAGTCACGTACTCTTACGAAGAGCAAGAATATTTCAATACCCTGTTATACCTTGGGATCAATCGAGGTAAACAATGGCTGCGCAAATAACGATGAAATAGGTCAGTAATTGAAACAAAAGCTGACCCAAATACACAGTCTTTTGATCTCAAAAAACACTCATTTACAGTTCTGTTTAATTACAATTAGTGATTTTCTGTCCGCACCAATGAGGTTTAAAAACGAAGTGCAGTGACGTCACATCATTCGCGTACGGTGAAGGAAAACATCGTGAAGGAACTTTCACATGCCTGAACAGACAGAGTATATAGTGCCTGAGATGGCCATGGCAGTTATTCGACATCGACGGGGACCCTTCTAGGAAGGCTTAAGCATATCTATACAGATAAAAAAACTGTAGTGTCCGTTTGTATTTCTGAAGTGGCAGCTTTTCACTAAATGCATACGAAAGTATATGCATACGTTAAATAAATAAAATAACCAACTTAAAAATCTCTGTCTGTCTGTCTATCTGTTTGTACCGAGTACCCCTGAAACGTTTGGATCAATTTTGACGGGACTTTTACTGGTAGATAACTGACGTTACAAGGAGTTACTTGGGTACTTTTATTAAAAAAAAAACAAAATTAAGTATACGTTGGTAAAACGTCTAGGCACAGCTAGTGTATGTATATAAAGTCAAAGTCAAAAATATCTATTCGATTAGACTTTTTACAAAGCACTTTCAAATCGTCAGAAAGACATAATTAACAAGATTATACATACTACCGCCAGGTTCGGAAGGTTGCTTTTACTGAGAAGAACCTGGCAAGAAACTCGGTAATTACTCTTTTCAAAAAAAAAATCATACAATTTTAAGAATACAAAATAAATCACTTAAGAAACAAGCTCATGGACACAGTTCCAATACACAAATGTCGATAAAATTAACATAATTAAAAATCTAGTAGTTCTACTTATAACTAAATGCGTAGCTTGAGATGAAAAAAAAAATTATACTCATTATATCGCGCTATAGAAGTCGGTGAAAATATATTAGTTAATACGTCACCCGGCCGTCGCTACGCCGTAGCTCGTAGCACGTAATCCGTAGCACGAAGTTCGTAGGCGTTAGATGGAATCTAGGACACTACTTTATAGGTCGGGAAGCTCTACGAATTTCATTCCGTATATTTGCTAAAGGAAAACCATTTACAATTCCTTGGTAATAGAGTTTTATTTAAATTGTCCTCTTTCACTTTTCCTAGGGGAATGTAATTACTAAAGTACTTTGGAGTTCGATCAGCGAATGAGTAGTCATGTTCGTGGGCAGCACTTTGTTGGGTTCCCAACTACCCACCCGTAATACTTAGTAGGCAAGTAGATAGCCATATTGCTTTTATAACAATTCAATAGTTTTCTACACTTAATATTATAAAGAGGAAAGATTTGATTGTTTTCATTGAATTGGCTCCGAAACTACTAGACCGATTTGAAAAATTCTTTCATAGATAGCTACATCATCAGCGAGTAACATAGGCTATATTTTATCTGCGGACTCCCACGGGAACGGGAACTACGCGGGTGAAACAGCGTGACGACCACTAGTTTCAAATATTTTTCTATTTAAGTATAGCAATGCCGCGTAGACTTTAATTCACTGAACCCTATTTTTAACTAAAATAAAAGTAGCCTTAGTTACTCCTTGGAATATCAGCTATCTGACAGTGAAAGTCCCGGTAGAATCGGTCCGACTGTTTCAGAAATCAGCCAGAACAAAGATACAGATAAATTTTGAAATTTGATTTTTAATGTCAGTATCCTTTCCTGGAATCACAAACAGACACTTCAATTTTATTTATCTATATAGATTGGTCGATATGGTAAAAAAACGTATCCATAACGTGTTTTACAAAAGCTGTTAGATGGATTTGATATAACTTTTATATTGACAGCTTAGCACCGAGGTATTTTTTTTATATTCGCTGTCATTTCAAGTCGCGGGTAGAAGTTAGTTAAGAAATCAATAGCAGACTAACATATTATACCTATCGTGTAGACCAAATTGAATCTTATAACGTGTATGGTAAGGTACATTTAAGGAAATCTCGTGGTACATTAAATTTGTGACAATATTGCTCGGGGTTCCAATTGAGTGGCTCTCTATGATATTAGAATTAACCATTTAGTAAATTAGATTATAACTTCCAAAGGTGATTTACGCAAGTAATAAATAAAACCAAGAGCCGTGGTGGCCTTGGGGTTTGAGCAGTCGCCTGCTACGCATGTGACGCTAGTTCGGATCCCAGCGGGGCCTGAACCAATGAATTATTCTAAAAACTTAAGTGCAGTGATTTCACATCACGTGCTTTACGGTGAAGGAAAACACCGTGAAGAAACCTGCATATGTCTGCGAAGTAATTCAAAGACGTATGTATAGTGCCTGAGACGGCGATGGACTCACTCTCTCACGTTGGCACTTAATCATATTTAGTGAAATGTGGGTGTTGTTGTCACGGCACCTCTGCTTATCCCTTCGGGAACCTTCTGGGATAGCGTGCGCATATTTATTTTTACTGTGGGGTGGATAAATTGATCTAACATCACTAACGCACATGCTAATAATTGCTAACATTTACATTGTGATAAATATGTGTGTGTTTGTTTATGACACTGGTGAATGTTTAACATGTATGTCAACAGGTATAACAGGTATGTCCGTAATAATTAACTATAAACATGTGTGAGTTATTGTATTTAATGGTGTTTAGTTTAATGTTATTAATGTAGATGTTATTTATTGGACATCGCGAGTAGTTTATTGTTATTCGATTTATGATTTCGCTATTTCTGTTCTCGCATTTTATGTTATACCAGCTGTGGCCCGCAGTATTACCCGCGTAGAGTTTGTTTATTGGGTGACCCTTGGAACCCATGTATGTATTTTTTAAATAAAGGTAAATTACTCCTCGTAGCTAAAGTGAAAGTCCTATTAAAATTGATCAAA
This sequence comes from Watsonalla binaria, assembly GCA_929442735.1. Lineage (NCBI taxonomy): Eukaryota > Metazoa > Arthropoda > Insecta > Lepidoptera > Drepanidae > Watsonalla > Watsonalla binaria. The sequence goes on from OV838930.1 coordinate 1,075,872, forward strand.
CCATTTCGGAGATTAGCCGGAACAAACAGACAGACGGAGAAAAAAAAATTACATTTCTATGTGAGTACCGTATACTTTCATATACATATTAGTGAAAAGCTGTTATTTTCGAACGACAAACAGACACTTTAATTTTATTTATCTGTATAGAGTATAGATGTGAGCATTGGAGCCATATTTATCGATCTTGATATGTTCATTGAATAAAATATCAATCATCAAATGATATACGATTTTTTAAATTTGGAAAAAGCGTTCGTTTATAATGGCCGGCCATAGATAAAGAAAAAATTCAGTCTTTGTCTTTGTGTAGTACTAACTGAAGCGACGCCCACAGAGATAGTTAAGGAACAGAGAGAGTAACATTGTCTATGCTCAAGATATAACGTATGTCTGTGACGTTGTAATGTACTGAAATAAACCATTTATTTTGTCCTTTACCTTAAATTAATATATGAATGTATGAATAACATATATTATCAGACTAATTAGTCCATATATATTGCGTTACTTTGTCTTAATGTTGCGTCTCATTTTGTCTATGATTGATGATTTTCAATGAATATTAACAGTCTCCTTATATGTGACACCAATGTAAATCATCATTCTGTATAAAATATCATCAAACACAGCTGTTCCATTGTTAACAATTTCCAGTTGGATGCGTCTATGTTTCCTGACGGATCCTCGTGGGAAGGTGCCAGTGAAGGTGGTCGCCAGGACCTTCGCTTCTGGGAAGACTGAAAAGCTGGTCTACCAATGCCTGTCTGAACTAGGTCTGCCTTCAGGCAAGAACGATGTCATGGAGAGGGAAGCATTCACATTCGATAAGTTCTACGCCTTGTACCACAAGATCTGTCCCAGGAATGATATTGAAGAGCTTTTTAGGTCCATGTGAGTGTTTTATAGTATAATTTTCCAACACTCGTAATGACCAAATGATTTGAGTTGTCGCCTGCCATACAAGTGAGGCAAGTTCAAACACTATATTTATACTTTTTTAACTATTTAAGATCCATTTATATATTTCCAGTACCCAGGGCAAATCCGACCGCATTAACTTGGAGCAGTTCGTGAACTTCCTCAATGAGAAGCAGCGAGACCCTCGGCTGAACGAGATCCTATACCCCTTGTACGAGGACAAGCGAGCTGCTGAGATCATATCCACCTATGAACAGAACGAAGAGGCGAAGACTGCTAGTAAGATACCTTTAATAATAGGGGTTCAGAGTAATGATATACTGGGGGGAACGGTATCCCATATTTCCCGTCAAAAATATACACATACAGATAAATAAAATTGAAGTGTAAATACATATACATACATATGCTCACGCCTGTATTCCCCGAAGGGGTAGGCAGAGGTGTTGTTATCACAACACCCACTTTTCACCGAATTTGATTAAGTGCCAACGTGACAAATGGTGAGTCTATCGCCGTCTCTGGCACTATACATACGTCTTTGAATTACTTCTCAGTCATATGCAGGTTTCCTCACGATGTTTTCCTTCACCGTAAAGCACGTGGTGTGAAATCACTGTACATAAGTTTTTTAGAAAAACTTATTGGTACAGGCCCCGCTGGGATTCGAACTGCGTCGCTTGCGTAGCAGACGACTGCTCTAACCCCGAGGCCACCACGGCTCGTAAATGCATATGAAAGTACATAACGTCAAGTGACGTTGAGAGCATAGTGGTATTATATTCCACACTTTTGAGAGGATCAGATTATTGAGTTATGAAATGTTTTCTTCCAGAATGCCTAACGAAAGATGGTTTGATCCGCTACCTGATGTCAGATGAGAATGCCCCAGTGTTCCTGGACCGTTTGGACAACTATATGGACATGGACCAGCCCTTAGCCCATTACTATATAAACTCGTCCCACAACACCTACCTGTCGGGGAGGCAGTTCGGTGGGAAGAGCTCTGTTGAAATGTATCGACAGGTGCTGCTTGCTGGGTGCAGGTATGTATTTCAGCTTACAAATTGACTTATGGCTTAAAGTCAGGACCAGTTCAGAGTTTGAGTTCCATCTATATATTAATAACTAGACGTACCTCGCGGTTTTATTCGCATAGCATCACCAAAAAAACTGTGCTATGTAATGATATAATTTTCCGTTTTTGTATCATTTTTATTGATATGACCAATAGGAGCGAATCCTTGTCAGCCTAAAAAAAATATATTTTATCAAACCACTAGTTGTCGTCACCCGCGTAGTTCTCGTTCCCGTGGGATTACCGGGATAAAAAAATAAAGCCTGTATAAATAAGTGATATAGTAGCAATCAAATGGTGAAAGAATTTTAAATCAGCCCATTTGAGCCAATTCGTTACAAACATACATACGAACCTTTCTTATTTATAATATTAGTGAAGATTGGTATAGATTTCGGTTCCTGACTCTTTCCTGACATTTTTTCACAACTTTGTGACTATTTGTACGTACTAAAGATTGACAGAAATATCAATAATTAATCTCTTTATCAATATCTACCTCTGTATGTTCCAGATGTGTAGAGCTGGACTGCTGGGACGGCAAGGGGGAGGATGAGGAGCCAATAATAACCCACGGCATGGCGATGTGCACTGACATCTTATTCAAAGACGTCATCTACGCTCTAAGGGATACAGCCTTCGTGACGTCAGACTACCCCATCATCCTCTCGTTTGAGAACCATTGTTGCAAAGCACAGCAATACAAGCTGGCTAAGTATTGTGATGAGATCCTCGGAGATCTGCTGTTGAAGGAGGCGTTGCCAGAACACCCGGTGAGTTGACTTAACCTGATGAAGGGTGGATATGGATGATGAATAAACTTCATTACTTACGAAGTAAAAAAAATGAAAAAATAAAGAATTATAATATTATTTTCACTCAAAATATCGGTTTCTGCATCGATCAAAGCTTGAGTGGCATATAGAAGGCCTACGAATATTTATTTTAAAAAATATATACTTAGGTCAACCCAGAAGAGTCCCTGAAGGAGTAAACAGAGGTGTTGTAACAATTATTGTATTAAACAGACATTTCCTATATAAGCCCCGATGAAACTCTCAATAGCGCGATTCAAATACTCTTGTAAAAGAGTCAACACCATCTGTCGACATAACGTAGAACTAAAACATCACGCGTTAGTCTTAGTATATTTGGCTTATACAGATTCTACTCATCATTTTATCTTTAAGTAGGTAGGAATTAACCGATGTTGTGATTATTATAAATCAATGATTATAAATAACGTATGGAAATGTAACCTTCCAGTTGGAGCCAGGAGTACCTCTCCCTCCCCCATCAGCCCTGAAGCGTAAGATAATGATAAAGAACAAACGACTGAAGCCCGAGGTGGAGCGCCAGGAGTTGGAGCTGTTCCGCCAGGGACAGTTCGTCATTGAAGACGAGGAGAAGGAGGATGCCTCTGCCGTACTTATCGACAAAAAGGTCAGTTTTGTCTCAAAGTTTCATAACACTGATCGATAGATGGCGCTAGACGCCGAAAGATGAAAGCACTTTTATTTTCGCGGCGATGAAAAATAGTTGAGGAAAAACGTATATCTATATCTATACATACATACAGATAAATAAAATAGAAGTGTCTGTTATAAATTCTCTGGTTTAATTTTCAGTAACGTTTCATTTAAAGAGCCGTGGTGGCCTTGAGGTTTGAGCAGTCGCCCGCTGCGCAAGCCACGCAAGTTCGAATCCCAGTGGGGCCTGTACCAATGAGTTTATCTAAAAAACTTATGTAGTGATATCACACCACGTGCTTTACGGTGAAAGAAAACATTGTGATGAAACAGAGAAGTCTCTAGCCTTAAACAAGTCCCTAAATAATACCACTCAGATCCAGCTCCCTAGCTCATCCCCCAGCAACTCCCTAAGCCGAGGTCCGAGCCCCTCACCGGGGTGCCCTTAGCTGTGTTGCTTAGTATTTAAGTTTAAGCTCGGCTGGAGGCCCCGTGGGTTGGAATTTTGTCTGCCTTCAAAAAAGGGTAATACACGGGGTACATATTGTAATATGTTATTTGTATGTTTGCAGCCAGAGGAGATAGTGGCGGAAGCGGCGTCAGCGAGTGAGGACGCAGCGCCGCCCGTGGCCTACACCGGCTCCACGACCAACGTGCACCCCTGGCTCTCTTCCATGGTCAACTACGCGCAGCCCATCAAGTTCCAGGGGTTCGAGGAAGCTGACAGTTAGTACATATGTAGCCTGTATTCCCCGAAGAAGAAGTTTGAATCCCACCGGGTCTGCACCAATGAGTTTTTCTAAAAGACTTATGTGCACCGATTTCACACCACGTGCTTTACGGTAAAGGAAAACATCGTGAGGTTACCTGCATATATCTGAGAAGTAATTCAAAGACGTATAGTGCCTGAGATGGCGATAGACTCACCATCTATCACGTTTACACTTAGGGTTACTGTTATTTAGAGATACAAACGCGTTTTTTTCAGAGCGTAACATCTACCACAACATGTCATCATTCGCGGAGACAACCGGCATGAACTACCTGAAGACACAGGCCATTGATTTCGTCAATTACAACAAGCGACAGATGTCCCGGATCTACCCCAAGGGCACTAGGGCTGACTCCTCTAATTATATGCCACAGGTAGGATTCAAATTCAAAAATATCTCTATTCTATTGGACTTTTTACAAAGTACTTTCAAATCGTCAGAATGACACGATTACACAGTATTATGCATACTACCGCCAGGTTCGGAAGGTTGCTTTTACTGAGAAGAACCTGGCAAGAAACTCAGTAATTACTCTTTTAAAAAAAAATTACAGCTTTGAGCAATATAATATAAATCATAAAAAAATATATATTTTTCGACCGAAGGATAGGTATGGTCGTGACTGATTGACTTCTTTTTTTTCAAATCAATAAGTTTTATTTGCCATAAGGGACACTTGGAACACTGTGAACCCTATTATACATATATCAGATACGCATATCCCTGTATGCCATCTGTGCAGGTATTCTGGAACGCCGGCTGCCAGATGGTGTCATTGAATTTCCAAACGTCAGACCTGCCGATGCAGCTGAACCAGGGCAAGTTTGAATACAACGGCAACTGCGGGTACCTCCTCAAGCCTGACTTCATGCGCCGCGCCGACAGGAGCTTCGACCCCTTCGCGGATGCTCCGGTCGACGGAGTCATTGCTGCTCAGTGCTCTGTGCAGGTACGGTGACAGACAAAATACATTACCACCAGGTTCGAATCCTCGGATTGGGAAAAATTAATTTTTTTCTATCTGTAATTTCCCCGTAGTCAGGATTAGTGCTCCGATGAATAGCAATAGGTTCGTTCTATAACTTACAATGGGACCTATGTATATCTTCTTATATTGATATGATCCAAAAGTTGATTTCAACTTAGCCCCTGGTTGATAAGATTACCACCGGTTCGGAAACTTATCTTCTGAGTCAGGAGTTCTGGGAAGAACTTTGGTCATCTCTAGCTACACTCCCCACAACACACAAGTATTCCCCGAAGGGGTGGGCAGAAGTGTTGTAATAACTAATTAAGTGCCAACGTAACAGATGGTGGGTCCATCGCCGTCTCAGACACTTTTCATACGTCATTGAATTACTTCTCAGAATTATGCACGTTTCCTCACGATGATTTCCTTCACTGTAAAGCACGTGGTGTTAAATCACTTTGCATAAGTTATTTAGAAAAGCTCATTGGTTCAGGCCCCGCTGGGATTCGATGGGATCGTCGCTTGCGTAGCAGGCGACTACTCAAACCTCAAGGCCACCACGGCTCTCCAAGATATTTCTTCTTTCAGTAAAATTTATTTCTCGTTGTCAGGTGATAGCTGGTCAGTTCTTATCAGACAAGAAGATCGGGACGTATGTAGAAGTGGATATGTACGGTCTACCTTCAGACACGATCCGCAAGGAGTTCCGGACACGTATGGTGCCTGCTAACGGACTTAACCCGGTCTACAATGAGGAGCCGTTCTTATTCAGAAAGGTAAAATTATATAAAAAGCATAACGGGACCAGAGAGACTCCTGAGAATTATGTTGTCTTCCCTGCTGTGAGTATCTAAGGAGTCCCGTGGGACATAGGCGACCTTAAGACAAGAGTAAAGTTTTTTATGCTGAAACTTCAAAATGGATGTACATGAGTGGAACTATTGCAGCCGGTTTTTGCCATCTGTGTCCTGTAACTGGTTTTATAAACCTTTGAACGAGCAATTCTATCTAAATTCTCGTCATACTTGTGAACAGGTGCTGCTAGTGGGGGCTGGTCATCTCAAGCTACACAACTACTTTTAGTTTTTATATTTTTTATATCGACTTTTATTCACTGGAACTGTGTCTATGGGCTTATATATATTTATTTTGATTTATATTGTATTACTCAAAGCTGTAAAATTATTATTTTTTTAAATGACTAATTACTGAGTTTCTTGTCAGGTTCTTCTCAGTAAAAGCAACCTTCCGAACCTGGCGGTAGCATGTATAATCCTATGTACGTGTCTTTCTGACGATTTGAAAGTACTTTGTAAAAAGTCTAATCGAATAAAGATATTTTGAATTTGAATTGAATTGAATTAAATCTCGGAAACTGCTCCAACGATTTTCATGAAATTTTGTGTGTACGGGGTTTCAAGGGCAAAAAATTAATCTAGCTTCAAAAGTCGGTCCCTTTTGTTATTGATGTCTATTGTTATCAGGTGGTCCTACCAGACCTGGCAGTGCTCAGATTCGGTGTGTACGACGAGAACGGCAAGCTGCTAGGACAGCGCATCCTGCCCTTGGACGGGCTGCAGGCAGGGTACAGACACATTTCTCTGAGGACCGAAGCCAACTTCCCAATGTCACTGCCAATGCTCTTCTGTAATATCGAGCTCAAGATCTACGTGCCTGATGGATTTGAAGGTTCGTTTTCGGATTTGGGTTCACTTGCACCCTAATTTCATGGGTGGCTTTCGAAGGGAAGATAAAGGAGAGCGAAGAAGAGGTACCCAGGATTAGTTATATACAACAGCTGAAGGAAAGTCAGCGTCATGTCGTACAAGGAAGTCAAAGTGTTAGCGGACAATAGAGAGGGTTGGCGATTGCTTCACCGACAAGAGCCTAGCTCTTAAATAAATGATGATGTGTTGGCCTGAGCCTAAAAGAGCCGTGGTGGCCTTGAGGTTGGAGCAGTCACCTGTTAAGCAAGCGACGCAAGTTTGAATCCCAGCGGGGCCTTTTCCAATGAGTTTTTGTAAAAAACTTATATACAGTGATTTCACACCACGTTCTTTACGGTGAAGGATCACATCGTGAGGAAACCTGCATATGTCTGAGAAGTAATTCAAAGACGTATGTAAAGTATCTGAGACGCTGATGACACTTAATCATCTAGTGTGAAAAGTGGGTGTTGTGATTACAACACCTCTGCCTACCCCTTTGGGGAATACAGGCGTGAGCATATGTATGTATGTATGTATGTGTTTGGTAGATTTCATGGCGGCCCTGTCGGACCCGCGAGCGTTCATGGGAGCCGCCAAGGAGCGCACCGACAACATGCGCCAGATGGGCATCGAGGAGAGCGGTCCTGACAAGAAGGTCACCATCGAGGAGAAGAAAGAAGGTAAGGCTTCCTTAGTTTACCATATCATTATCATCATATTCCCCATGAACACACTGCTCACAGTCTCGAGGTTTTCTCCATCACAGTTTCCCAGCCCTCCACCGTGCGGGGGGTCTTCACCCTCTTCTCGGTTACCACTTTAGTCCACCTTCCATCTTCCCGTCTCATCAAGTGTCCCGCCCAACTCCACTTTAGCTTCGTGATCCATGCACCCACGTCGTCGACCTCAATCCGACGTCATACAACATTTGGTACACGATCTACCAGGGCTCACAAATATTTGTAATATTTTAGTTATTATATTTGACAATTGAGCATTTGAACTGTGTCCATGGGCTTATATTCATGAGATATAAATACTGTAACCAAAAACCTTGTATAATATTTTTTTTTTAAAGAGTAATTGTTGAGTTTCTTGCCAGGTTCTTGTCAACAAACGCAACCTTCCGAACCCGGTGGTAACATTTATAATCATGTATAATGTATTTTGTGTCCTTCTGACGATTTGAAAGTACTTTGTAAGAAGTCTAATCAAATAAAGATATTTTGAATAAGTTAAGTAATTAATTTGTGCATATTGGCTTTTGTGAGCGCCCATGTTTCTGCGCAATATGTGAGGACGGGTAGTATGCATTGGTCTTCAGACATTGTGGGATGTTTGATTTAATCTTTATTCTTCTGATCATATGATAAATCTATATTTATACTTGTCGGAGAAGGCCAGGAATTCAGTCCTACAACTCTTTAAACCGCAAGTGATCGACATTTGACGAAAAAGACTATGAAAAAACCATCTTGACGTGCCACGATACTTGGATGAGGTCCTCACGGCGTTGGGCCGAACATATTTTGGAGATTGAGTAGTGGGCGAACCACACGTCGTATCAACTCTCTTTTTATAGTCCAAGGCAGAAGTAAAGTTGTTTTATTGTTGGGGATAAGTGGGAGTCACGTATTACAAGAAGACGGATCCCGCTCAGCCTCCTGTTCATTCATACTCATATTATAAAGAGACTGTAGGGTGCCCGTACCTGGGACCAAAAATAAATAAATATGCTCACGCCATCCCTGAAGGGTCCCCGAAGGGGTAATCAGAGGTGTTGTAACAACACCCACATTTCACCGAATATGATCAAGTGCCAACGTGACAGAGGGTGAGTCCATCGCCGTCTCAGGCACTATACATACGTCTTTGAATTACTTGTCAGACATATGCAGGTTTCCACACGACGTTTTCCTTCACCGTAAAGCACGTAGTGTGAAATAACTGGTTTTTTAGAAAAACTCATTGGTACAAGCCTGCTGGGATTCTTACTTGCGTCGCTTGCGTAGCAGGCGACTGCTCTAACCCCAAGGCCACCACGGCCTGGGAGACCATTAAGCTTAAAAATCAAGTGATCAGTCACATTGGGTTGAATGAAAGTGCTGTCCCCAAAAATGTATGGGATAAGCTCAGGGAAATTATTATGAAGAGTATGTCGAACAAATTATATAGGTGATTTGATCTACCTAGTTCAAGTCTGAGTTAAAATACAAGTCGTAAAACATTCTAAATCGGAACGTTCTAAAATTAGATTTCGCTCGTATTTGATTCCTTCACCACTCACACAAGTACCAATACCTACATGCTTCCGATATATACATATATACCTACACTTTACGTACACAAACGTCTGTGAATAGACGAGTATAAATAATGTCCGCCGTATTTACACTAAACACACAAACCGAGAGGTGGGCGGGACAGCGCACTGTATTTTGAGAAACATCCTACTTTATAATGTGTGGAACATGGGATAGACTCATAGCGGGGATTTTTAATACCTTTTGATACCTTTTGGTAAAGATAAGCTTAAGAAAGAAAGGAATAATATAAAATGTTTCATAAAAAATATATCTCGGTGAATGGGCTGCCTAACTCTGAAAGATTTTTTAATCATTTAATATGAATAATGAATAATTTTATATAAATATTATTCTTCACTATATAATTAATCATTATTCACTATATAAAGAAATGTACATGACGCCAGCTGAGTCATGCCGGTTTTTTCAGAAGACTATTTTCAGGTCTACGATCCAGTGGACAATTCTGGGCCTAAACTGAATAAATAATTATCATTTTCATTTTCAAATTGGACCTTAGCTCCTGAGATAAGCGCGTTCAAGCAAAAGAACTCTAATTATTTTATCGTATTCTGTATTATGATAGCCAACAGTTGTAGTATTGTGCCTGAGTCAGCGATGGTCTCGCCATCATTCATGTTATCACCTAATCATCTTCGGTTTAAAGTGATATTATCCACTTTTAAACCCTAGACTATTTGGATTATAAAGAGTAATTAGGTATTGAGTTTCAAAAGCAACCTTCAGAACCCAGCAGCAGGAATAATCCTGTATAATCTTGTCGTTCTGATGATAAAGATATTTTTGAATTTGAGTATTCCGTCCATAACTTACACCACACGTAATAAAATGATTCCTATAGTCAGCGGTTCTTGACCAAACTTCGCGGGTGCCGGACGCTCATCCATACAATATTATTATTGAAATTTGTTATTGTGTTATACGTGTTTAATTATGATGGAGAACTCTCTGCTCACTAAACATTCTTTAGGTAAAGTAAAGACTCATTATGTGTGTAAAGAAAACGCAGATGCGAATTTGAAAATGAAAATGATTAATAAATTTTAGGCCAAGATAAGGCTATAACAATGTTCAGTTTGTTACTTAATTTAATTTTTTTAGTTCATCTCATTGATTAATTTGCCTAAATTCTGAATTATTCACAGTACTTATTACCATGTCTTAATGCCTCTCCAAAAGGTAGTTTGAGATATGTAAAATCATTTATTTATTTTATTCATACTTCCTGTAATACACATTTTATAGGCGGAGTAAAACTGTAAACCATCAGTCGATATATCTGAGATCCAACCCCACACCACAAGCTTCGCAGATTTTCTTTTCGGACGCATGAACCCATTGTTGCGTGATTATCTTGAAACACATAGGTACTAAAGAATAACAATAAATAATTTAACCCATATAACAGCACTAGCAAACCCTAACCCTAGCCTAATTGGATGGGTGATCGCCCGAGCTCCTCCGTGCCTCGGAGAGCACGTTAAGCCGTCGGTTCCGGTTGCCAATTTAACATCTTTGGCAATAGTTACAGGTCTGTCGGAGACCTAAGAAATTCTAACAACTGGTTTTACCCAGATTTTCGATATTCTCAAAAAGGGTTATGAAGATGGCAGACGCTTGTTATAAAAATGGTGATCAGCCACATCAGGTTGAATCAAGTGCCGACCCCAAATACATGGAATAAGGCCAGGGATGATAACAGCACTAGCAAAACTTTACCTTATTTAAACAATTTTAAATTCCAGAACCTCCCCTGGTGTTCGAGCCAATAACGGTGGAATCCCTCCGCCAAGAGAAGGGCTTCCTGAAGACGGGCAGGAAGCAGCAGAAGGACCTGGAAGCCATGAGGAAGCGCCACGCTAAGGAGAAGATGGCCATGCAGAAACAGCAGTGTACTGCACTTGAGAAGATGATCAAAGGAAAAAAGTAAGCGTGATTTGTTTTTTACACCACTAAGGTGGCGAACAAGCATGCGGCCCATCTGATGGTAAGTGGCTACCGCAGCCTATGCTCGTTTCTAATACCAGGGAATCACTTGCTTCCCACTCTGTAATCTCTTCACGGCCTTCTTGAAGAACCCCGTGCTGTAAATACATATGCTCACGCCTGTATTCCCCGAAGGGGTAGGCAGAGGTGTTGTAACAACACCCACTTTTCACCGAAAATGATTAAGTGCCAACGTGACAGAGGGTGAGTCCGTCGCCGTCTCAGGCACTAAGTATACATACGTCTTTGAATAACTTCTCAGACATATGCAAGTTTCCCCACGATGTTTTCCTTCATCGTAAAGCACGTGATGTGAAATTACTGCATATAAGATTTCAGAAAAACTCTTGGTACAGGCCGCTTGGATTTGAACTTGCGTTGCTTGGGTAGCAGGTCGCCTGCTCAAACTCCTCGGCCATAAACCACGTCTTATAAAATATATGTTTTCCAGCAAGGAGCAGTTGAGCCAAGACGAGTCGTTCCGCAAGTTGGTGAGCGAGCAGTCGGCGGCGTGGAGCGAGCTGGTGGGCCGCCATCGGCGCGAGGAGTGGCGCAGCGCCCGCACCAGGCTCGACGAGCAGAGGGACCTGCTCAAGAAGATCATGGAGACCACGCAGCTGGCGCAGATGAAGCAGCTCGAGGGAAAGCATGAGAGGTAACTGGGACTCCACTCTCAGCAGTTTTTCGGTCGCTACATAGATGGCGCTGCTCGCTAAATTGGTTGCAAATACACGATAACGTATCTTGTGCTATGAGAGTTTTCGAGCGTGGATATATCACACACCTTGCCAATTAGAACAGTATACGCCGGAGTTCCCCAGACATGACTCCCGCCTAGTTGGATGATCTTGCCTTTGCTGGGAATGAGCATGATGTTATCCCTCACAAAATTCATATTCCTTTACTAATATACGAGTATAATTTACAATACACCACACTGGGTGTGAATACATTAAATAAGAGTTACCATCAAAAATTTAATTTTCAAAAGTCACACAAGCCTTGGTGGCCTTGAGGTTTGAGCAGCAAGTTCGAATCCCAGCGGGGCCTGTACCAATGAGTTTTTATAAAAAACTTATGTACAGTGATTTCACACCACGTGCTTTACGGTGAAGGAAAACATCGTGAGGAAACCTGCATATTTCTAAGAAGTTATTCAAAGACGTGTGTATAGTGCCTGAGACGGCGATGGACTCACCATCTGTCACGTGGGCATATAATCGTTTTCGGTGAAAAGTGGGTGTTGTGATTACAACACCTCTGCCTACCCCTTCGGGGAATACAGGCGTGAGCATATGTATATCAAAAGTCACAAATATAATGACTCATAACTAAAATTTTAAGTTTGAAGTACTAATAATAATAAATCCCTGTAGAGAGTTGAAGGAGATGAACGCGCGTCAGGCCAAGATCAGCATGGAGACGAGCAAGGAGGTGGCCGGAGACAAGACCTTGAAGACCAAGCAGGAGAAGGACCGCCGGCTGCGCGAGAAGAAACAGAACAACACCAAGAAATTCATGGACGAACGGAAGGTGATACATATGGATGTATATAAAGATACCCTTTGTTGAACCCTCTATAATGGTTGAGAGGTCAATGGCTGGCATTCGCGTCATACTTGTGAACAGGTGCTGCTTGTGGAGGCTGGTCATCTCAAGCTACACAGTTCGATATAAGTAGAACTACTAGACTTTTAGTTTAAGCAAATCTTTATCGAAGTTGTTTGTGCATTGGAACAGTGTTCATGGGCTTACATTTCTTGTATGATGTATTATTGAAAAAAGTAATTAAGTACTGAGTTTCTTGCCAGTTTCTCTGAGTAAAAGCCACCTTCCGCGCCCGGTGGTAGCATGTATAATCTGAAATGCATTTGAAGACCTACGGTACTTGCATAACAAAAAATCAAGGGTACTTTTATTCTAACTTAAAAATATTTTTAATATTAATCCTAAGCGGGTAAAACTGGGAGACAGATATTCAAATATTAACTGTCGTGGAGGTCAAACAAATAATGTATAAAAGTTTATTTAAAAAAAAAAGAGCTGTGGCGGCCTTGAGGTTTGAGCAGTCGCCTGCTAGGCAAGCGACGCAAGTTTGAATCCCAGCGGGGCCTGTACCAATGAGTTTTTCTAAATAACTTATGTACAGTGATTTCACACCACGTGCTTTACGGTGAAGGAAAACATCGTGAGGAAACCTGCATATTTCTGAGAAGTAATTCAATGACGTATGTAAAGTGTCTGAGACGGCGATGGACTCACCATCTGTCACGTTGGCACTTAATCATCTTCGGTGAAAAGTGGGTGTTGTGATTGCAACACCTCTGCCTACCCCTTCGGGGAATACAGGCGTGAGCATATGTATGTATTTATGATAAAAAAATGTATGGACTGCGGATGTCTGGGAATAATCCAGCAATTTATATATCACTAGCTAAGCCCGGCAAACGTTGTATTGCCATTTTTTTTGGGGTGGACTACCCCTAACATTTGGGGGGATGAAAAATGTATGTTGGCCGATTCTCAGACCTACCCGATCTGCACACAAAATTTCATACAAATCGGTCCAGCCGTTTGGGAGGAGTATGGCAACGAAAACTGTGACACGAGAATTTTATATATTAGATAAAACTACTACAACAAGAACTACTATGACCAAATTAATAGTATTTTTCAGAAAGGTCAAATTCGCAGCACTCGTAGCAGAAGAATGTGTATGAAGAGATGCATGAATGTGGATGAAGTGAAAGAAGTATGTAGGGATCGTAGCATGTGGCAAACGGTGGTCTCTGCCTACCCCCATGGGATACGGCGTGAGCATATGTATGTAAAACTACAAGTTCTGTTTTGATATATTCAGACCCAGACCATCAAGCAGAACCGCGAGAAGGAAAAGCTTAAGGTGACTCATGACAAGCAGATGGAGGAACTGGCCAAGGACATCGATAACGTAAGAGACAATATATTATTTTCTTTTTAGCTTTTATTTAACTAGCAATGTATTTATGTTTGTGCGGGTGGAATCTTGCAACAGAATTTTAAATCAGTTATCAGTAATAATGCATGTGTGCTATGTGACGTCATTTTTGTAATAAATTATTTCAATATGGCGGATCATCTAAGATGGCGGACCTAGTTATTTTTTTCTGCACTTCCATTATGGGTTGTTATTGTTGAGCCTCGAATTTTTTTTTAAAACATTTATTTTGACATTTTCATGTGAGCTTTTTAAAAAACATTTTTTTAGACCTCGTGACATTGGAGGAATAGCTATATGCAAGCTCGTTTCCATTAAATGGAAGAAGGAATATATTTTTTTAATATTACGCCTAGTAAGCTCACGCCTGTATTCCCCGAAAGGGTAGACAGGTGCATTAGTATTTTAATATTACTGGAACCTGGTTGGCCGAGCTGTGCTCGGTTTCTTTTCAATAACGTTTTAACAAAAAAAAAAGAAAATTTTAAACCGGTGAACGTCATTCCGAACCAGAGTACTCTAATTTCGTTATTACCCCCTAGTCTGGAAGCCTAGTTTGAGCTACCAGAACTTGACAGATGTCGGCAAAATTTACTGTCGTGTTGTTATGATTTTGTAGATTTTCAGTGCCTGAGAACATGCTCAAAACCATGTTTTCCAAAAATGATAACTAGCTAGATTTTTGCCCCTACACACAAAATTTCATGAAAATCGTTTGAATGAATTTTTTGTATGCGTTTGGGTGTATGTAAGGTCTGGGACATGATGATGATATATTTATATATTGTTGTTTGCAGCTGATCGAGATGTACAAGATGGAGGAGACCGAGTTCGACATGTCGAACAAAACTGAATTCTTTGCATGAAAGTATCCCGACATTGCTCCACTCTTGGAGCAATTACCCTGAACTGTCAGTGTGACCGTGATCTTAAACTCTAGTGCACTCGTCTATAAGGTACATTTCTAAATGTTGATTTGCGAAAGTGTTTTTTTTTCAGGTGTCGATTACAAAAATGTATTCGCATTAAGTAAAGCATTCTTCCAATTAATTTGTAATTCATGGACTTCCGAAATGAAACGATGCCCCATATAAAAATTATAAGTATATTAAATAAACGTTAATATTATTATGTACTATTTGAACATGTATTGTAAACGTTCATTGATATGGCACTGGCGTTATTTACTTTCATAATGAAAGCCTCTATAGAAGTCACCCAAAGTACTAGCACAGTATACATATTAGCTTACTACAAGCAGTAAGGAAACTAGGAACAAAGTGTTCGAAATGACACACTTAAAATAAGGAAATTACGCAATCGATAAAGTCAACGTTAAAAAATGTAAAAATTTGGATACAGTACAGTTTTTTGGAAAAAGCAATGTCATTTTTCCTTTCTCATTGGGGCAAAGTATAGTGTATCTCATTTGATCAACGACTACCTGTAAATCTGTGTATCAATAAAATATTATATATATTGGAAACCTATAGGAGGAGCTCGTGGTACAATTGCTATTGCGCATATCATTTAGCGAAGTTAGCCCTAGCCAGTAATTGGATGGGTGACCGCCCGAGTCTCCTCCGTGCCTCGGAGCACACGTTAAGCCGTCGGTCCCAGTTGCCAATTTATCATCTTTGGCAATTGTTACAGGTCAGTCGGAGGCCTAAAATAGTCTAACAAGTAGTTTAACCCAGATCACAGATTTTCCTCGTTAAGGGGGTTGCGACGGACAAATATATAAATCAGGTGATCAGCAGCATCGGGTTGAGATGATATATTTGAAACCTATTAATATTCCATAAAAAAATCATTGTATGGTTTTACGTTTGAATTTAATGGTTAGTTTCATAAGTCGATTAACTAACTTTAAATGTTTCATGCACTTAGATGAATAACTTGTTAAGTTATGAATACTTAAAGTAAGAATTTACTCGCTCCTAAAGTTAAGCACCTATTTGAGAACAAAAGTTACCCAAAAAACACGAAGTGTTAATATTTATAACATATTTATAAAATCGACTATCCGATGTCGATCTGATCTGATATAACATTTCATTTAAAGTTAGACTTAAGTTAGTTGTAACAGAAGCACTGTCAAATATTAACTAACAATTTGATAACAATTACTTATAAAAGATCTGAATAGCTACGAATTGAATTTAAACTCTATGACTCACGCATAGAGTTTAAATTCTAATAGTTCTAATTCTAATAGTTAATTTTAACATTGACACCGTGACTTATAATGTAATTTACTGACTTATAATATAATGTAATTCATCTTTATATAATAGATGTTAAGATATAAGAATATTGTTTTTGAATAGTAGTTCTTGACTGAATAAAAAAGTCATCATAGTGACTGTAGCAAACATGCCTTAGGCAGCTCGTTTCCAATTAAAATTGATATCGAACTTTGAAACGATAAATTAACAAGGAAATTAATTAAAATGGTGATTATTCGGCCTTTGAAATTTTAATTATAAAATGTCTAGACATTGTTTAGATATGAATTTAATTTCATTTAGATATAATAATATGGCTTTGACCAGAAAAATATAAAAGGCAGGCTGTTTTTTCATATTTAAGTCAGGTTCACACTTAGCTTTATTTATAAAGGGAATATTCTCAAAGCATTCCGTTTGCTGTGGATACTGGGCTACCCATTAATAATTGTCAAAGAGATTTGCCAAATAGTAAGTAAAATGGTAAAGGTTCACTTCTTAGGTAAAATAATTTGAGAATATCCAACTAAATACGATAAATAATGAGAAAATATATAGATATATAAGGTTTTCAAATGTGGTAATTAAATTATTCCATAAGATTTTCTACCCAAGTGTTCTTATCAGTGAAGTCTTTTGGAAATACCAGGCTTTTACGACTTTTATTATTCCATTTAATATGTATTAATATTTATTTATAGACCTGGAAATAAATCTCTATATTTTAATGTAAAAATATGGTGACCAGCCTCATTGGGTTAGATTTGGGAACCCCAACAATATCTGGACAAAATCCGGCTATAAAAAAACTTACATTTATCCTTGGATCAAAATAAGTACATTTTATCTTCCTATCTACTATTTAGTATTATTTATATTTACGTAAGTAATAATTACTTAAGCATTTCATCACTTTGACTATTTATTTTATAGGTAAATCATATTCTAAATGTTTAATATAGTAACTATTAAATTATAATCACACTTGGCTATTGATTAATTATAAAATATAATTATATGTGATTCAAGTTTCGTCACGTTTGTTGAAATATAACTTAAATATGATATGTATTATATCAGTCTATATTACTTTAATATCATTCCATTGCAATTGTATACTTACATATACTTACATCTTGTTGTTAGTGGACCAAGCTATATATTATTTCAACTTTATTTGAATATAACATATTTTATGAAAAGCCAATATATTCACACATTAACGTGTTAACAATCTGAGTCTAGACTCTTTATAATATAAGTATATTAATATATATGATTTTAAATCAATCACGACTCTTTGATGTCAATAATATATAAATATTAAATTATAATTTACTATTGTATATTATCTAGATAGAGAATTTGGATTGTATTCAAAATTTATTAAAATTTCAATGTTAAATCATAATTATATTTCATAGATTAAGTAATTATTTTAGGTGCCTAAGTACTTTAATGTTATATTCTAGTCAAATTAATTCAAGAAAATATATACCTATTTATAATTATTTCGTATTTATATATATTTCAGTCTAATAGACACAGTATTAAGTTAGTTTAAATTCAGTTAGAATGTACCTTGCATGTTTCATTAGAAAATGTCATTAAACATTATTATAAATAAACTATTAACCGGGTGACGGCGAAAATGAGACACCTGTTAAAATATGTGATAGGGTATAATTTTAGGAAGCAAAAAAAATTATTAGGACAAAAATATCTTCTACCGTTTTCGAGTTATTGACGTCGAATTTGACCATATCAAGACCTCATTTTCGCATAAAAATCAGCGGTAACGTAGAGTTATTGACGTGAAATCTAACTACGTTTTTATTTTTTTTTCTCCCACCTATAGTTCCTGAAATAATCCCATACCAACCATTTTTCGAAACCAGTAACCTTCTCCTTCACACGTTTAATGACCGCGTACGTAATGTAGGCCGCAAGCTCTTCGGGCCTTAGCAACCATAGCCTATAACTACGCTATCGTTGGAGCTAGATATTTTACGACTTCAACATAGTGATATATTCATAAAACCCTACAACTTCTAGAAGACAACTGTTCCTTTTCTCCGACACCCTGTATTATAAAATGCTAGATTAAAAAGAATAGTGAGAGTATATACTAAGTGTTAACATTGTATATGAAAGATAAAGTTTACATTTATTGAAATCTATAAATTATACATTGTATAGGAATTGCACTTTTTTGGATAATAAGATCGAAATAGAATAAATATACTGATATATAAAGCTGTGTTTGTTTGTTTGCTTAAACGCGCTAAGCTCAGGAACTACTGGATCGATTTGAAAAAATATTTCAGAATTACATTTCCCATTTATGGCGACTATACTAAGTATACGCGAAGTCGCGGGCTGGTATTCTGTGTAATTTTTTTTTTGGAATGAATTTTTTTTTATTAAAAAGTCGAAATTACATTGGCCTATGAAATTAACAAAATTCTACATAATTAGTAGAATGAACCGTCGTGGGGCTTACTTTATTTGTTTAGCAACAAGATATAATATCAGTACCCGTATTACGGGTTAGCAACCGTTTTCGTAATCTATACTCACTAGCGTCTCCCCTGAATATTTATATAAATAAAAATTGTACAGCGCCTCCAAGCGGTGACGTGAAGAACTAAAATATGTCACACAAATATTGCTGGTGACGCTAGCGAGTATATATTGCATAAACTCGTAATGTACTGTATAATCTTGATCATGAAGATTTCTTCTTTTACATATTTGAACTCGGTAAATTATTGATGTATGTAGTATATTTTCTATATAGTTAAACAATTATGAATCTAACATTTTGTTACCTTTATGATCAAGATGTTAAATTTAGATTTTCATTATGTCACTTTCAATTACTTAGTCGAAATGAATAAATGAGAACTATTGTGTCATACACCATTTAAATATACATTTATTTACATTAGAATATAGATAGCACTACTTGAATGAACATAGCACTTGCAATTACTTGTAAGAATGTGAAAAGTAAAGCATGTATCCTAAAACTCATTGTTACATAAAGATATATTTTAGACACATTCTTTATCAACATGGCAACATTAGCAAGAAAATCATTGCCATAAGAAGATATTGGTAATTGGATGCTGATAAGCAATAATGTGTCAACCCACAAAAAGTCAAATTCAAAGGTTTTGATATATTTTGATAATGCATCACGTATTTAACATTCTACAAAAGTGTTTCAAGTCATCTGAAACATAAAAGTACGTAAAAAATGGATTTATGTCATAAAATAAATCTTAAATCACGTATACAATCATCTTAAGACGCCATTTTCTCAAAACCAAGTTTATGCGGGTTGACACATTATTGCTTATCTGCATCCAATTTTACTAATAATTATAAATTATATAAGTTATAAATTAATATTGAAACACATTGTATCCAAAGATTTGTTTATTTAAAGTACAGTGACTAAATTATAACATTTAAAACATGTTTTGTATTATTTAACTCCTATAACTACCTTTACATTAACAATTTGAAGATATTTACCGTGACTTCATACTCCTGATCTTTTTCTTTTCCTTGTAAAGACTTTCATCCTGAACTGAAACAGTAGAAATATATTATTTTAATATCAAATTCAAATTCAAAAATATCTTTATTCAATTAGACTTTTTACAAAGTACTTTCAAATCGTCAGAAAGACACGATTACATAGGATTATACATGCTACCGCCAGGTTCGGGAGGTTGATTTTACTGAGAAGAACCTGGCAAGAAACTCAGTAATTACTCTTTTAAAAAAAATATTTTACAGCTCTATATATCTCCATATATCTTATCTCTATATATTTTTTTGTGTTTCTATATTATATTTCCGGTGGTAAATAAAATGAAAATGTAAAATAATTATTCAGTTTAGGCCCTGGTAAGGCACTTATGAATGTCGAGAATTTACCACCGATTCGGAAACTAGCCTTCTGAGAAGAACCGGCAAGAAACTCAGCTGGTATCATGTACATTTCATCGAAACAATATAAATCATATATACATACATATACTCACACCTGTATCCCATGGGGGTAGGCAGAGACCACCGTTTGCCACATGCTACAATCCTTACACACTTCTTTCGCTTCATCCACATTCATGCATCTCTTCATACACTCAAATCATCATACAAAAATGAAATTTGATAACAGGTATAAATATTCACAATGGGGACAAATTGTATTAGCATTTTCCAGGAGCTACTTGTGCAGAGATTAACTTAGTTCAATAATCCGAAATTATATAATAAGCTTACTTCATCAAAATAGTTTTGACATACATCTTAAATTTAGCATAATTTAACATGATGTATAGTGGAAACCAACACAGTTCCCTATGAATGAGTTATTTACTTTAACTAATCTGATTCTAGGCGCCCCGATTATGTTTATTTCGCGTACAATTCGAATGAATATCACAGTTTAAATTACAGAGATGAATGTTTTTTTATGTTCAATAATTTATATAAGTTCACGCCATCCCAGAAAGGGTAAGCATCATACAGGTGTTGTAACAACAACACCCACATTTCACCGAATATAATCAAGTCCAATTGTTACTGAGTCCATCGCCGACTCAGGCACTATACATAAGTCTTTGATTTACTTCTCAGACATATGCAGGTTTCCTCACAATGTTTTCCTTCACCACATAGTGTGAAATCACAACTCGGTACTGGCCCCGCTGGGATTCGAACTTGCGTCACTTGCTTAACAGGTGACTGCTCAAACCCCAAGGCCACATGGCTAGCTGTATACAATAAATTCTCATAAATGTAATGTGATGGTAAAGTGAGTATATTAATTTCTATGGTACTGGAGTTCATTGGTGAGCATTTGGTGAAGTAAACATCAAAATAGTGCTTGCCATCTTATAATAGGTACATAATTCTTCCAACTCCATTCATGCTGCTTACATTGCTAGTTCCAATATACTTTCTAGAAGTGGTATCAGGCAAATGGTATAATTGGGTTTTGATATAATTTCATAGGCAGTAGTTGCTTCTTTTATAGCTTATATATTTATTTATATAGGCTTAAATGTTTATAGGTTACGTATACACTTACTGAAAGGGTCGAATGCTATGAATTCGAGTTTATCAGATAATCGTTCTCTGATTCTCGTCATCTGGTGTCCAGAGACAATGCTTTCCATCATAACCATGATAAATCTGGAACCAAATTATAATCATAACAATAAAACAAATAAAAACGGTATAGGTTAATTCACGTTAAATAACACAACTTACTTGCTCTTGACTTTCTTGCATAAAACATTAGTCAGGAACATTGTATTTGTATCCAATCTTAAATTAGTATAGAATTAACTTCAATTTTATCAATATTTATTATAATTTCTTCTCCAGTTCTCAACTATTTATAAAATATTGAATAGTTTTGTAAGTAGGGATGCATGTGGCGATTTAAAATCGATTAATAAACGAGCATTCATATAACCGATAAAATATATGTCTTCAATCAGTCGTATTATAAAATTAGTTACAATACCTAAAAATTTTGATGTTTTGAATAAACGTAATTATCCAATTAAGTTGTTTTAGAAAAGCCGAAATAAAGTGTTTTAAATCTTTATGACTCTAAATCTTGTATTTACATGAATAGATTCGGAATCGATTTTTATCGGAAGGAATAGCTATACCTAGTTGGTAGTAAACGAAATGACAAACATTCTGCCATCATTTGACATATGGTAAGCTGACAGCTGACATTAATGATATTGAATGACTGGTAATATTTATCATGACAGTTGCGTTACAGTTTTCACTTTTCAGTGAATAAATTATTGAGCCTAGCGAAACAAAAATACATGTAAGTGTGAAGGCTAAGAGAGTGAGAGATAAGAGTAAATCAAATGCAATAGTTGTAACGTATACAAACGAACATTGGCTTTGCCTTTGAACCTAGAAAAGCAAAAAACAATCCTGTAAATATTACCAAAAACTTTCGAATATAAAAAATATACCAGACGAAATTTAATAATCAATGCACACATATCGCATCAGCCTCACGTTTTTGTAACGTAGCGTAGGTTATAGCTAGCAATTTTTTTTTATAATCTGCTCTGACCATAGACAAATATATTGAAAATTATGCCACGCGAACAAAAAATTATAAAAAAATAATTATTTGACAGTAACCAAATATTGAAACACGTGCGAGTGAAATATTTTTAATATTTTATTAATAAGAAAACGACGATAAAGTAAAGTGCATTCTATTAACATCAGAATACACACCATTAATCATAACAATACAAAGTACCGCCCGCCAAACAAAGGCAAATCCTGGTAACATTCCAAAAACAAACTCGTTCGTTTTCGTTCGTAATGATGAACTTGTGAACCGGCGTCGCTGTGGCGTTTTGTGACTGGAACTTTTTGTTCTTTGTTCGTTATCCATGTCGTCTAAGAAATAACAAAGTTCCATTAGTGAGTTTTATTAGTATTTTGTTTTTGTAGTGTAGTTCCTTCAATAAAAGATCAACAACAAGAGCGATATGGATATGGTGGAGAATGGCGGCGGCGACGCCAATCCCAATGTGTCACCGACCAAACTCATGGTCAATTACATACCGGAGCTGATGACGCGGGACATGATGTATGCGCTGTTCTCTGCCATGGGCAAGATCGAGAGTTGCAAACTGATCGCGAACAGAGGCTACGGCTTCGTGGAGTACGAGAAGCACGAGGACGCAGAGAAGGCTCGCGCCGCGTTCAACGGCCTCCTCATGCAAGGCAAGACGCTCAAAGTGTCGTTCGCGCTCCTCAACCCGGAGAACAAGGTCAGCCACAAGCCAGACACCGAGTCCAACCTATACATAAGCAATCTACCTCCAGACATGACGTTAGAGCGTCTCAATACATTGTTCAGTCAGTTCGGCAACATTACGAACAGCCGGGTGTCGCAAGGCATCGGGTTTGTGTGCTTCGAGACGCGTCAACAGGCAGACGACGCCATCAAGCACATGAATAGCCAGACGCCGATCCCTGGCGCTGGTGCCATCGTGGTGAAGTTTGCGAATAAACCAAATGCGAACAAAAACGCGCCTAGGCCGTCGCCACGAGTCGGTGTCGCGGCGACTCCGCTGGCGTACAACGGTGCGGCTGCGGTGTTCAATGGCGCCGCCCCCGCCTCCTTCAATGGCACTAACCTGAGCGCGGCGGCGTTCGGAACGCGACCCACCGCCTTCGCCCCCGGCTTCCCACAGGCGTCGCCGCCGCCCCTTCTGCCGTCCCCTGGTAAAGCTCTGCCGTTCATCAACAAAGGCCAGCAGAGGTTCAACCCAATGGCGGCCAGCAACCACTCCCCTCTGCCGCTGCTCGGCGCGCCCGCCAGCCCTGTGCCGCTACTTGGAGCGCCCCCAACACCGCATCAGACCACAGTGTATGTATACAACATTGGTGAGGACACCGAGGAGCTTGCCTTATGGCAGCTGTTCGGTCCCTATGGTGCCATTGATTCCATCAAAGTTATAAAAGATCCCGAAACGAAGAAAAATAAAGGGTTTGCATTTGTGAACATGAGGGAATATGACGAGGCTGCTATGGCCATTCAGGCGCTCAACGGATATACGCTCAATGGACAGGTTCTATCGGTTAGCTTTAAGACTCAGAAGAGAAATAATTAAGATGTGAACGGACGTTATGAACGCCGTTTTGTTTGTGATCGTTCCGGGCCGAAAGCTTAAGAAAGAATTTTCATTCCAATCTCAAAATATTTTTGTAGTCGAGAGCAAGATCCTCTATGTGCATTTCAGATTAGTCGCATAAGTATTTTTGTAAGATTAAAGATAGTTTTATATTCGCGAGAGCGCGACATGACTATATTATGTGAGTTTAGTTGGCTTGACATTATCTTATATGTGTACCACTGTTTATCGTATGATATGGTATTATATTATCGACTATGTATCGACCTGTCGCCGTATGTCCCGCCGGACGCCGGTCGCGGCCCCCCACAGCCTCGCCCGGCGCCCGCGTTATCCTCCACGCATTTTATTTTGTGTAAAACCAAGCATTGTATGTTTTTATCTTTAATAAATTTCATGTTTAAATAGAGTTTATTGTATATTTCTCTATTTTTTTTTTCTATATACAACTTATCCCTCCCCCTCGTATCCTTATTTACTTAATATACATAATATATAATAATTATTTGTGGCAGTAGTTATGTACATAATGTATGTGTGTATCGTCCGCGGCAGGTCAGCTGTAATAACGCTTCTTATTGCATGTTGTGTAGTGAACATGAAAAAGTTATTATTTGTTTATGTTACCTCGGTTTATGACTAGTTATTTTTTTTGCCATCATTTTAGTTGATTTCATTATTATTTTTGGCAAGTCGGGCCTTCTAATTGTTCCAACTCACATGTTGTATAATGAATTAGGTATTTAGGAGTCTCACTGACGGGGTGAGCTTCAATTTGAGGATAGAGTAGGGCTTCGCGACATAGAGTAGTAGAGATAGGTAGGTAAGTTACGTATAGCGGTCTGTTTGTCAGTTGTACAAGGATGGGTGTTATCTGCGTCCGTGGGCTAGAAGCCGATAAGATAAAGCCATGTATTGTGCTCTGCTAATGAGAGATCCTAATGAAAATGCAATGATGACTCCCTGCGAGCCCCATGCGTGGACAATTGTATGAAACAGTCTTACAAGTGAAAGTAGAAAGTAAGTATTACGGAGTAACGACTTGGTGAGTAATAATGTATTATTATACATTTTTTAATTTTGTATTGTTTGTAGAAATCTTGATGTAGATATTCTAGTCTTAGCGCGGTTGTATGTTACGCATAGGACGACAATATTTCAAATATAGGTACATTTTATGTTATCAGATTTTTGTTGGGTAGTAATCCAGCAGCTATAAATTCGTATGTATTCGTAGCGATAAACCGACACGTAATGTTAGCAGTTATAAATGGGAACTTGCGTTTGTTCTCCTAATATAATGCGTTGCCTACCTATGCAACAAAATAACCACTGATAGCGCGCTCCATTTAACTGATAAATTAAGCCACAACCTGCCAGCGAAACGGGGAATAAAAATTTCCACAATTCTAGTCAGAAATAATATGATTCATCGCCCTCACGCCCTCTAAAATCCCGAAAGGACAGCCGTGTCGTTGAACTAAGCACGATGGCTTCTATTTATTAAATAAATATAAATATAGTGGTAGTACCACTATATTTATGCGATAAAAAATATTCAGACAAAGACGAATTTAATTCTCTGTGGCAAAGCACTCGGCGCTTGTCCTTCTCAAGGGCAAGTCTATAAATATTTACGAGTGTACTTTCCCCGCGTCTGTTGCTAGCCTCCAGCCGAACTTTGCACGACCCTTTCCACGTGAACTACGTTACATGTCATGCCTTCTCTTGTTGTCTGTATATCTAAGTGTCAAATCTGTATGTAAATCTATCATTCACTCAGATATAGCTATTTGCAGCCTATGTTAATTGTCTTCCTTAAATAAGAGGGGATTGTGACCAGGGCCGGAGTGTCCAAAAGGCGGAGGAAGCTGATATATCATTTCAAAAACTAGGGAAAGGTACCGCGAGAATTGCATTGCCTAGGTTCCCCAATAGGGTTAATCCGGTCCTGAGTTGACCTTTAACAAATAAAAGTATTTTTTTAAATTATTTCATCGTCCACTTATAACACGCAGCAATTACGATAGGTAATGCTATTAATAATAGCAGGTGGTATAAACCGGTATGTAGGGTATTGATTCAAGCTTCAAATATTTCAAATTCGTCTTTTACTGAATAAAAATTCCTTGTAGGTATTTTGGGTCAAGAATTATTTAAAAATAATATCTTGTCTATGATGTATTTTTCTCTGTCCAGTGCCTTCTTTGAATTTGAGATCCGTACCCCAAATGTGGCTCTTTACAAGTTCATTTGAACTGACGAATACCATACTTAATGGTAGTAATAAATACAACATGTAATGTATTTCTTTCTCGCATGCAAAAGTAGTTTGAACTTTCATTTTACAATACGGTTCATAATCTAACTAGGTTTTACGATTGCAACTTTTTTTAGCCATTAACGCAAACTGTGGCTGTCGACCTCAAGTAGCCATGGTGGCTGTGGGGTTTGAGCTGTCGCCTGCCACGTAAGTCTGAATCCCAGCGGGGCCTGTACCAATGAGTTTAGCTAAAAACTTATGTGCAGTGATTTCACACCACGTGCTTTACCGTGAAGGATAACATCGTGCGGAAGCTTGCATATGAGAAGTTCAAAGACGTATGTTGCTATCTGTCACGTTGACACTTAATTATCTGCGGTGAAAAGTCTTCCTACCCCTCTCCTCTGCCTACCCCTTCGGGGAATACAGGCGTGAGCATATGTGTGTATGTACTTTAAAGAAGTATCGCTTAATAAAATTTTAAGAGTTCGTAGGACGTTCACCGGTCTTGCTGTCGGGTTTAATGCCATCCAACGCACGTTACAGGTGGTATGATAATGAGCAATGCCAGTATTTTTTGCCACCCGTCAAACCACTATCCATAATCTAATAACTGGATTTTCGATACACAAGAATATAAAAATTCTGTAATATTTCGTAGTCAATGTATTTGTAGTGATGCAAAAAGTTTATCAGCAGAACGGATTTAAATGTATAAGGAAATATTTTCCGTACTGACATTGAATGTATGCACGAAGATATAACAAAAAGACCGGCCAAGTGCGAATTTTTGTCTAGTA
This sequence comes from Watsonalla binaria, assembly GCA_929442735.1. Lineage (NCBI taxonomy): Eukaryota > Metazoa > Arthropoda > Insecta > Lepidoptera > Drepanidae > Watsonalla > Watsonalla binaria. The sequence goes on from OV838930.1 coordinate 1,103,085, forward strand.
TTCCCTGTAATATTAATTTTATTCCGTTTTGTTTTAGTTTTTTGTTATTATAACGGCGACAGAAATACATCTATATCTGTGAAAATGTCTATTGACTATCACTTTCATGACCTGGTGACAGACGGACGGATAGCAGTCATAGTAATCGGGTGTCGTTTTACCCTCTGGGTACGGAAATCTCCATACCGGCAGGATAAAATAATACTATTATTGGATTATCATTTATACATTATGTAAGATAAGAATCATATTGCGAAATCGATAACAAACATGATTTTATTGGTTATAAATTGGTCACTGGCCAAGGTCAAGTAATAATTGTATATCTTAACTAGCTGTGCCCCGCGGTTTCACCCGCGTGCTCTTACTTTCATGGGCCTTCATAGCTCGCGTAACCCTAATGTTGGTTATTAAATAAAAGTTAGTTGCTGATGGTAACATTAGCTATCTGCCAGTGAAAGTCCCGTTATTCCGTAAACATATTATATTGTTTTGTTTTTTATGTGAGCTGTTAATTCCTAACAAATCCAATAATTTCACCATGGCAATAATGAACCAGTAAGGGCCAATCTGTGCCATAAGTCGCCACGCGCCGCATTCCGACATGCCATAGCGTCAGTTGGCTCCCCTAACTGTGATTCTACTTACATTTCTTTCCGTCCATTATGCGGAGCAAATGAGATTCCTCTTTGTTACGTATAAACACATTCTGCGTAAATAACACGAAATGCATATTATTCCATTTGGCTAATGTAGGTTTATTTTGGGGTCAAACTGGTTAGTTCTCGTCTAGACCGTTCTTTGAATGAATTCTTTATGTATCCTTGTTAGGTAGTGATATTGGTACGATACCAAATGCGTATACGCAAATTAAGGCTATGATTTGCTGTGATTTATGTTTCCTAAAGATTTTCTATCATTGAATTATACGCTGTTCAGAGTTGTTACGTTAACGAGAAACGGGAACCGTCAAATGATTCATGTGTTGGACAAAAATAGTTGTTAACAACATGATTTACAGCAGGTTTAATTCGAGCTAGGTGCGTTGCTGGATCGATTGTTTAGAAGTAATCCTGCTTAGTTCAGATGCGGACTATTTTCTCATTGAGACGAGATTCACTTCAATATTCTTCGAGTGGTTCACATGAACACAGAAGATATAATGGAAGTGATTTATTCAGCTTAGGCCCTGTCAGCCACTTATGAATGTCAAAGAATTGACCATATATATTCTGTATCAAGTCAAAAAAAAAATAACCAGTATCTTTGAACTTTGAACACTCGTTGAACTTAATCCGCCTTATTACAAAACATGGATTAAATCAAGACTAGACCAAACTCTGACTAAATTTAAGTCCATCCCTTTTGGAATCCTTATCACTATGCTATGGTATGTAATAAGTGGGATAATATGCTACGAACAACCTTGATCAAGGAGAGTTTTACTTGAATAAGGTCAGTTTTCTAAGTTGTCCTTAAGGAATAAACTATCAATCAAAGTAATATTACTGACTATTGTGTTCAATTTCGTATCACAGAAATTGCGTAATACAGAATGAGAATCTTTAAATCGGTGAACCGTTCAAGGTTACGGAATGAAATAATAAAATGTCTGCGAACGATCAGAGAGGATTGACAATTAAGATTTTAAAGTCTCCGAAACGTGTGAAACATGTTTTTGGACCGTGTATGTTAAACATAGCACTCATTGATATTCGTAAGCTGAAAATGTAAGCGAGAATGTATCCAAATAAAATTTTACCATTGTTTATTTAGGTGCAAGAATTGTACGCTCTTTGTCAGATGTTACAAAAGAAGAGGAATTCGAAATGTTTGTCAGCGTCGGCAGACTTAGGATTAGGGGCCTCCTGAACTAATAGGAATATATGAGTTCTTCTCAGTAAAAGCAACCTTCCGAACCCGGCGGTAGCATGTATAATTATGTCGTTCTGACGATTTGAAAGAACGTTGTTAAAAGTGTAATCAGATAAATATATTTTGAATTTTAATTGAATATTCAATTAGGTACTGCAACAAATTTTAAGAATGAAGATTCGCTTAGATTCAAACTTCGTTGACCGATTTACGCAATTGATTCCCGTGTCTCGTCGTTTAATTACGGATATAGCACATTTGTAACACAAAAGAAACAGTTCGCGACTTCCTGCCGAGTGCCGTCACTACCATAAATACCTTAGTATGTGGTAGTAGTTCGCGAGTCCTGTCAGAAAATAATTGACATTATTTGAATCTATGTGTGGATTATCATCTGCAATTGGAAATAAACAGATCTGATTTGATGGAAACTTACCAATAAGACGCAAAAAATAAGATTATTTATTTTAATTAAATTGGGGTGTTATTTTTTGGTATATTTTAATAAATGGAAAGTGAGAATTATCTCAGCGATGTTGATAGATAGACTTGACTCCTTTGACTTTCGATCATCTGCCGTATGACAAATTACAGTTTAATTTTCTTGGCCCTCGGCCATTACCGGACTTGTTATAAGAGACGGTAGGATGGCTAATGCGAATTATACTGATATAAATTGAACACAATCATTAGGAATTGCGTGTTTTTGCAAATATTAGTTACCTGAGCCTCGCGGTTTTACCCGCGTATAATTTAACTACCACGAAAACGTCTTAATCTTTCGGGTTAATTCATAGCCACAATTTACGCGGCATTAATAACGTAAAATAATTTTCAAAATCGGTTCAGTAGATCCAGTGATTACCCCGTAAAACCTCAAAAACTTTGCCTCCTTATAAAATTCGCACTAAAAGACGTATAGATGTCGAGTCACGTTGATTAAAATGTAACGTTACGTGTAAGAATATTTAATTGGTATACAGTTGATAAATATCTACTTTTTACAACTACGTTCGAGTAATTCTTTCGTCTGGCCTTATTACCTTGTATTTAAAGCTATTCCAGCCATTAAAAGGGCTGCTGATACAGACTGACAAACAAATTGTTGCACAAGAGGTCGCCACGCGTTTGGTGATCGCACAATGATTTTATAACCTTGAAACTGTTACTGCTCATCTGACAACTGACTGGAACCGTTTAGAATATGGATGTAGCTGGTCCGCCTTATTGTTCTTCTTCTTCAAGTGCCTCTCCAATTAATGAAGGTTGGCAACCAGCTCTATTTTCTGCCATCCCTTGCGAGGTGGAAATACTGCGCAGCGCTCCTGTGCCGGTCCATTCCCGAATGTTCCTCAGCCAGGACTTCTTTCTGCGGCCAACTCCTCGTCTGCCAGCTATTTTGCCCATCATGATGAGTTGGAACAGCTCGTATCTCTCGTGACGAAAGACGTGTCTGAGATAAGCAACCTTTCTCTGCTTGATAATCTGCATAAGTTTGCGTTCTTGACCAACTCTCCGTAAGATTTCCAAATTGGTCACTTTTCGAGTCCAGCTATTTAATATTTATGCACAATCAAAAAGTAAAATGGTTAACTTAATGCTTAAGCATTTTCTACCAGTTCACCACTGACAAGAGAAGAAAAATAGAAATTATAGTCGTAAGATTTCTGCTCCAGAGATGAAAATGATAATGATAGTGGCAACCTCGAAATCCAGAAGTCTTTTTTAAAGCCTCAATCCAGCCAGATGCGGTGTCTTCAAGACTCCACAAAGAAGGGATACTGGTGTTTTTCTTCATCATGTTTGAGTCATGTTTCTTAGAAATGTCGATTTTGATCATCAAGCTATTTCGGCGGGTCGTTATGTTTTACAGCACATTGACGCGAACTATTACAATGTAATGACTTCCTAATGGTGCCGTCAACACTGGTTACGCGTCGCTCACCACGAGCTACGTGTGTGTGAACTATGCCTGTGTGTGTGTGATAAGAAATAAAATGACTATTGCACGTTGAATGTCAGCCCTCATTACTCGCGATAGCCCCTGTATTGGATACTGTCTTGACACCGGCAACTGCATCGTCACTCGATAGGTGATATTGATGTAATAGTACGAAGTCGCGACCTATAACTATGTAATACAGCTCGCGACTTTGCTTGGATTATTTTCTCGATATCTTTCTTCGGTTTTAATATCGAACGTAATGACAGCCAGGCAGACACTGCAACAGATTTTAATCGATTTTTGCGCCGATTTTCGAATCGTCACATACATCACATACTTTGATAAAATTATTAAACGAATGAAATCATGAGTTCGTTTTTCGAAGAAACAGAGTAGACCTTCTGAAATCTTAAGAAATACCCTATTAATTTTGTAACACATGTAACACATCACCACGTAATTAAATTACAATTTTCTATTTAATATAGACGAAGGGACGCCTGTATCTCTTCGTCAATAATTTATAATTTTATAAAAGTAGGATCGTCAAGGAATTTTCTAACAGACCACGTTCGACTTAATTTTAGACTGAATAAGAACCGCGGTGCGAACTTTGCGAAACTCCGGTCGCAGCTTCGCTTTTTGGTAAAAACTAATTTAGTCTATTGATTCTCGAATTTTACCCGATTTTTTAAATGTGATGAGAGCACGTTAAGCCGTCGGTCCCGGTAGCCAATTTATCATCTTTGGCAATCATTACAGGTCAGTCGGAGGCCTAAAATATACAGACCCAGATCACAGATTTTCCTCGTGAAAGGGGTTGTGAACGTCAGATGGCAGTCGTTTCGTATAAAAATCAGGTTTTCAGCCACATCGCGTTGAATTGAATTAAGCCGACCCCAACAATGTAAGGGATAAGGCCAGGGAGGGATGATGATTATTCATAGTATAATTAACTTACTAACTTTCCACTGGATATTTACTTGTTTCATTAGCTGTGCGCGTGCGTCGACGCACTCGTACTTATTTAGCAATCGGAATTATATGCACTCATAAACACGTTGAATACACAACTAGGCAGACAATGCAGAAATGTAGGCGGATGGGTTTCTAAATACCTACATGTGTTTTTGCTAGCGACCTTGTATATTTGACTACGAATACAAAGTCTAAAACGCGATCATCTAACAGATTTTACATATTAAACGCAGCGAAATAAAATGACTTTCATTTGCTCAAAGTAGGACGGATTTTGGAGACCTATAGATGCCATCACGAGATAGCGCTCAGCTAAAATAACTACTGCAAATTCAAGGTCAGCGCTCGAAACTCGTGACGGCACCTGTAAGTAGTACTTATTAGCTTATGCGTTGTATTTTGTCATTAATCTTATTTTAGCTGCATTTGATTGAGTGACGAATTTTCTGAGATTAAAATATATGTTCATAATAGTTTTTGGGCACTGCAACATTTATAAGCAGGTGTTTTACCGTAATCATCATTATTTATGTTATACCTGTCGTTGAGGAACAAAATTTATAATACACGTATATAGATCCAGTATAAACTGATCTCGTAATTATTCGTCTTTCCGTAAAATGAGAGGTCAGCAAAATTGGGAATGTTTTTTCAACACAAAAACTAGCTTATGCTAGTTTTGAACGCTCTAAAGCGTTTCAAAAATCCCTTTGATGAATACGTGATTAGAATGTTGATATTTTAATGGAAACGTGAGTTTTTTGTTTCGGGGCGTTGTTAATGTACCTTGTTTGTGTTTTTAATTTGCTGTTAGAAATGTTTGCGTCCCTATCTATACAGGGTGTCGGGGAAAATAGGACAGCTGTTAAATATGTGATAGGGTATAATTTTAGGAAGCAAATAAAATTATTATGACGAAAATATCTTCTTCCGTTTTCGAGTAATTGACGTTGAAAGTTGACCAAACCAAGACCTTATTTGGGCATAAAAATCAGCGGTAACGTATAGTTATTCACGTGAAATCTAACTGCGGTTTTATTTTTTTTCTTCCACAAATTTTTCGAAACCGTTGTATCGTTATCGTTGGAGCTAGATATTTTACGACTTCAACATAGTGATATATTCATAAAACCCTACAACTTCTAGAAGACAACTGTTCCTTTTTCTCCGACTCCCTGTATTATGGCCTTAGCTCCGTTATCGTTTTTAATTAAATATAAAGCTTTCAAAGCAATAATGTACTTAAACTGTAAAAATTACATAAGTAAATTATGCATTCATAGCTAAACTTGGATCTGCCTGACGTAGAAGCTAGAATATTAAACTTAACTCGTAATTGAGTAAGTAGTTTATGATTATCGCTATGTAGAAGCTAGCGGAAGAAACTAGATTATAAGACATCACTTAATTAACCATTTAATTTCGATAAACTTCAGTCATTTTTTGAAGTGGATTGTGTTAAATATCTAATTAATACAAAAAAATATTGAACACTGTAAATGCTACCATACCTAAAATGTAGTTCCTCAAATTAACTGAATGTTTTTAGACATTTGTCATGATTATGAGACAGATGTGTATGCCGTGTATCGCACACTCAGAACAATAGGGCACAACTCCAAATTTTACGAAAATTTCAAGGTCATAAATAGACCAAAAATTTATGCTCTATCCATTTTTCTAGTATCAAAGTCAAAAGGTAATTGTTTTTTATTTATCGAGTTATTTGTATTGTTCTCGAAATTAGTAAAATAATTTTATATATAGAATAATTACTGTAAAAGGTATTTATTCAAACTGGAAGATAAATGAATGCAATTTGCAAAAAAAAAAACGATTGTTGTATTAAGACCCTATCGTTCTGAGAGGCGGTATAAGTATGTCACTAACACAACTATCGTGGCAATAAGAGCTCATGGTAAGGCCCTGTTGGGGGTAACGTGCATTTTCATACACTTCCCACTAGTCATATAGACTCAAAACGTAGCGTTAAGAACAGAACTAGCAATTATGTGGATTTAGATAATTGTGATATTACTGGTGATACAATATCCAGTACTTTAGGTGTAAGCGGTTCAGAACCTAAATTATTGGAGCGTATTTTTAGAATACAGGGTGTATTTGATACCTTTTTTACAGCCTTTCATTGGACATTTGGAATACCGTGTTTTAAACTAGAACAAAGTTCGAACGCATAGTTTTTAAGACCAATTTGTGAATGAAATGAATAATATTATATGACAAACGATAAATGTACGTTAAAAACACGCCACGTTATTTTGTCGAGTTTTAATGTAAATGGACTGAGATACGGTGTGACGTAAGTAGAGTCCGAGACCTTCCAATTAAGTTACAATAGGTAACTATACTTTATAACACAAACAGATACGTATTAAGTACGCGCTGTTCGTCAGAATTATATAATTTATGATTAAGTGCTTCATGCGTGCATTTCGTATTAGTAGATTGATCTATTTTGTAATAAAATTGATGGAATGTATGTTCGATATGTTTGACGCAGCCAATATTATCTAGGTACCACCCAGTTTTAAATGTAAATAAGTAATATAAGAGCACAGTTTAATGTTTTTACTACATAATTATATTTTTTACATGGCACTGAATATTTTAGTTATCCAGTATTGAATAAATTGTTTTTTATACAAACTTGCTTGTTTTCTTTGATAAGTGGCCTGTGATCAGAGATAATGACCGTTTAACTGTAGAAATGTTGAAAAATCCTCCGACCATTTCCTGTGTATGCATTTTTGTTGTCTTATCTGTAACAGTGTAGATAAAATAGGAGTTACAGTAATACCACTCAGATCCAGCTCCCTAGCTCATCCCCCAGCAACGCCCTAAGCCAGGTCCGAGCCCCGCACCTGGGCGCCCTTAGCTGTGTTGCTAAGTTTCTATGTTTAAGCTCGGCTGGAGGCCCTTGGGTCTTTTTGTCCGGTTGAGCAGTGGAGGTAACCCAACCCAACTGCGAGAGCCTAAAAAATGTCAGTGTTGCTTGAAGTAAGATTCATATCGCTACGAGGCTGGCATCAAGCCAACATGGGATATAAAATTACGAGCAGGTAACCTGTGAAAACACGATTTATGTGCTCTTGCTGGAACACCCCAATAAAAAAAGCATACATTGTGAACCATACAAGTAACTGCGTGACATTGTAGTTCGGAGAATGCAGGTGCCGTCCAAGTTTTGAGCGCTGGCCTTGAATGCGCAGTAGTTTTTGGGTCTTGTATGGAGCGCGAACAAATACATGCGCAGCTATCCCTTTTTCGCTGAACGGTCAAATTTCGTGTCGGCACCTTGGTATACTTGACGGTAAGCAGCTTCAGCTCAATGAGGAAATTTTCAGCTTTTATGCACCTTATGAAGAAACAAATAATAAAACAACCCTGATTGTAAAGTGGCTTTATATGGCACTTGTGTCTAATTACCCTGTTAAGTATAACTGATAAGCCTACACGGCATTGGTGTACTACTAGGGTTGCCAACTTTTTTTTTCAAGAAATAAAGTATATTCAGGTCTGTGAACAATATTAAATAAATATTTCTTAGAACTTCTCGCGCAACATACTAATTTACAATCTTTTTTAAAAACTTCATGCGCCTCACCACAATTAAAGCTGAAATTAAAATAAATGAGCTCATTTTTTATCAAATAATTATTGACACAGGACAAGGCATGGTCGCTGGATTATTATATCTATGAATTGCCCGACTTGATGGACACGGCTGCAGTGTGTAGCGATGATGGCAAGTACCTACTACGTGAATCTAATATAAGGCTGAAAATCTCACAAACCTGTCTAAAGTAAAATTCTTATTAGGGTATTTAAAAATAAGGGTTTGGCATACCTACCACAATCTATTGAAAGTATACTGTACCTACACATATGCCCTCAAATTGGGTGTTATATGTGATTCTTGTTACCTAAATAACACCTATTTTGTACCATATTTCATGTGAATAAATATTATTTCTGTTTTGTAATAAGGAGGCTTTGTTTAACGCGTTCACTGCTAACGACTCGCCTGCGCGGTTATCCGAACTTTCCTATATGCTAACGAGGCTTATGTGAGTCCATACAAATTTCTGTGCCTTCACTATGTGCTAAAGCCGACTCTGCGCGTCTATTGTTTAAATAAGACCAAATTGTAGGGGCCCTTACCCACCTTGATATATAGAACAGATACGGAATTTGCCTACATGAAATTTAGTGAACATATCAAAACCAATTACACACGTAGAGCTTAGGTAGGTAGGCGCAGTGAATGCGTTAAAGATAAGGTTAGTTTTCTACTACTTTCCTGCCGAAGGTTTTATTTCGTATTAATTAGTTTAAAGGGATAAAGGAATAAGACTTCATAAAAAGCTTAATCTATATTGTTTATTTGTCGATTTCAACATACATACGTAAGGCATCCTCCTCGAGTTATTGGCACACAAAACCTTTACAATCGAATATTAACCGCTTTACTGAGCATAATATCACTTCGGACACATAATTCATAATGGAATGTATTAAAACAGTGGAATGACTAAGAAATAATAATCACTCGTAGACACAGGCGTTCATAACCTTTTATAGAGATATTTCGTAATTTTATTGCAATCTAAATAATTCGGTCACGTGATATGACAAATTTATTTGATTCTTGTTGCTAATAAGGGTAAAATGCGACTAATGCACGGCTTAAATATAAGCTTTTCAACCAGTTAGGAATCTAGGACGAAATCGTTCGAATTGACACACAGACGCGCGCATCTACGAGAAAATAAGCAGGCGTAAATGTCAGTAAGAGGAGTCACGTCGTGGACTATCACGTATACGTCATTCACATGTTTTACAGGCATTTTCAAAAAATCAAAACGAGTTAATTTTGACAGTATAAAAGAGATTTTTTTTAAATCTTTATGGTTGACAAAACCCGCCCGATGGAGCAAACTTTGTTATTTCAACAAATAGGTCTAGATTCCTTACTGCTTATGAAGCTTATAGGTATTTATACTATGACCAAAGTAACTTGCGCGTTGCATATATGAAGAATGTTATTAAAATGTATATTTAAATTGAATCCTTGTAGGTCACACAACAATGATATAATATTGCAATAAAATTACATAATACAAGGAGTGTGTTAAAACTAAATACAAAAATTCAGGACTAGAGTAATCGCGCCGTGAATTATTTATATCGGATTGACTCAAAATTTGTGACTTCGTTCATAGAAACACTTCAAATTATTTCTTACTACAATTTGGTTGATATTTTGGTTTGTACATATACACAAGTCAGAAAATAAAAGTCGCTATGTAACTGGACAACATTGGCACTGAATTAAAACTTAAAAAATACAATGTTTACATATAACCACATATAATTTATACTCTTCAAATATACAATACTGTATACGAATACTGCTTCAATCCATGACGTTTTCTCAAAATATACATAAAAATAAAATTAATAATAAAAAATGGACGCAAAATAATTTCACTTATTGCACAAAATAAAAATAAAAATTTCAATAACATTATGACATTCGTTCATAGCGTTACTGGCCGTAATAAACAAATTTTTAGACCATTTCGATGCGCGCTAAAACGGTTTACTTTATGGTACGGTTAAAAAGATTATAAGGGTGATAATACTAACTCCGGTCCACATTCCATCAAGATTTATTTGAAAGTTCAAATTAAATTACTGTGACTAATTTAGTAATTTACGAACATTTTCGTTCGATGGAACACACGTGGGGACGTTTGATAGTATTATATATAGTAATGGAACGCTTGGTCATCTCAATTTTCATAAGGCTTACGAAATAACTTACACAATTTTAAGTAGAAGCGTTCATTTATCAAAAAAGGCTATGAAAATTGTAAATTAACCAATCCACGGTACTAAAGTACACAGTATATATCTCCAGCGACAGATAGTACACGTGATAGAACCAAAGTGACTTCGTAACTCTATGACAGATTTTCAAATGCAAAATTTAAAAAAAAAGATATATTTACGTTTAATTTTAGTAATGTCAATGTCAATTACAAATGCAAATGTTACCGCCGGGTTTCGTATAGTTGCGTTTACTGAGATAAAATCTGAAAATAAAGGAATTATAGTTCATTTTGATTTGGATTGTGACGTCTTTGAGGTTGAATGTAATATTAACCAGTCATGCCATTCTGTTTTATCCCCTCACTTCATAATCTCAAGTCATTCCTGCAATCATTAGGCACTGAATTCGGGCAAAAATATCAAAGCTAAACTTCTCATTAATATTTAAACTTCCAATATACAACCTTACTTATTTTTAAGCTAAGTTTTTTTTATATAATATAATATTATTAATTCAAAGCATTCCCAAATCTGTCTAGACTTTGGGAACTTTCTTGAATCATAGACACACTGATTCGGTCCCGGACTTATAGCAGTTTTCAAACTTTCCGGATACTTAATATAAACTAGGTGTAAGAACAAAAGGAATGATGAGGGGAATTAATCTCTCGTCTGCTTTGTCACTGATCCATGCAACACCTATATATAACAAAAAATATATGCGTTTTTTTTAAATTGGTAAAAAAGAGATTTTACATTATTTTTGTGCTTTATGATATTATAGCCTGTTGCGTATTCTAAGTCATAATAAATGTATTAGAATTCAAATTGTATATTTTGGAAAAACCCTTACAAGTTTAGAGTGGAATAGAGTTATTTATACTGTGTAGAGTAGAACTAAATATTTGGTTTAATCATTTGAAAATCTTTAAAAATTCTCCACAATGGAATGAACACCATAATAATATATGAAGTAGCGGTGCTATTTTCGACACCATTAATGAAATACCTACCCCCATGGGATACAGGCGTGAGCATATGTATTAATAAAATAAGATTTTATTATCCGGAATGTGTGAAAACGTGCATATTCCGGGCCGAGTGATCCAATGTTTTCAAAGCGATATTTCCGTAATATCAATTATAATATCATATCTCGACGAATGCAACACTCCGACTAGTAAGTACTTGTTACTAATATATTCACCGTTGGGTACAAAAGCTGCAGTCTACCGCTAAATGTATAATGTATTGATATCTTTCTATTGGTAAAATATCTAATTTGTTTTGTACAAAATTAAATGATCCTATATGGGGCCTAGGCTTTTCAGACGAACATTTTTGGCACGGAGCTTTCGATTGGTGGTACAATTAAAAAAATCCCATAGTAAATCGCACGCCCAGAAATACGGCTTCGATCAAAAACCGTTTTTTTAATCGCAATCATAGGTCGGCTAGTTTCAATTAATCCCTGTATTATTTTTATACAGTAAAGTTGAGTTGACTTCTGTTGGTAAATGAAGAAAATATGTTTATATTGATTTTTACAAAAAAAAACGTTGATGAGACCATGATCGTTCTGAGGGTGCGAAATATTGAGTGTAACGACGAATATGAATGTTTTACATTTTTAATTTGATATGTAATACCTACCGATACCCCGTGCCGAACAAATTCGCCTAATAAGTCAAGTCCTGTATAACATTACAATGTTATTTAATGTACATGTGAGTATATTTATAAAATAACACGTTTCTCATCTAAATACGAACGTCTTAAAAATACATTTGTACTATTCATAATTTAACAAAAAAAATGCCGGTCGATGTTTAAGATACAAGCTTTTACAATGTTCAGGTATTTACAAATTGTACAATAGTTTTATTTGTATTGTGCCTGTGTTTATAATTTACAAATAAATATATACCTTTTATGTCTAGCAATTACACTATACGAGCCAATTTTTAAAACTGCTATCTATACAGATAAATTAAATTGAAGAGTAATTCCAAATAGCAGCACTAAATGCATACGAAAGTATGTATAGCCTAGTGCGAGTTTTTCACTGCCGCCGTCACAAGTCACCGCGTTGACGTAAACGCAGCTTTGTATAGGATCGAAACAGCGCCGTCTGTCGGCCTAAAGATGACACTATTGTGATCCGCAATAAATCTGCGTTTACGTCAACGCGATGACGGCGATTTTAAGAAAACTCGCACCAGGCACTCTGACATAAAAACACAAATTAAAAAAGTTACTGTCCGTCTATCTATTTGTTCCGGCTAATCTCTGAATCGGCAGGACAGATTTAAACGAGACAAATAAATCGTGTTTATTTTGAAACTCGTTAATAAAAACAAGTGGAATGAATAACACTAAAAAATTACATTAACCTGTAAAAACTGACCTGTATAGTGTAAGTTCTAAGTTCTATAAAGTAGTCCAGCTGCAATTTTCAACCCTAAGACATTATGTTACAGTTAAAATTGGATAAATTACAAATAGGCACTGTATTGTCGCAGATACACTATCACTATCATACACAATATACACACGATTACGTAATATTAAATAATGAACACAGTTGCGAATTTATACATTATTATATAGCTTAATACAGTTCTTGTTTGTTCAACTCTCATTACGATACTTATCGATAAATGTTTTTTAGACTGTCCGATTTATTGTAGCATTTTTGGTTCATTATAAATAAATATACAGAGCTGAGATACTACGAGTTTACCATCGTTTTCCAGAACTTTACTCGATAGCGTCTACGCCGATTATTTGTATGAAAAATATCTCATACAAATATTGTTGGCGACGCTAGCGAGTATAGATCTGGTGGTAAACTCGTGATAGGGGTACAGAAATCCTTGTGTGATCAAAATCAGGGCGATTCGATAGAAAGTACGAAAGTATTGTTGCCTTTAAGAAGATAGATAAATATTTTTATAAGCAGTTAAATAATACTAATGAGAAACTGAAACATGAGATTTTTTTAAACTAACATATTTAGCAAATAATAAAACGAAAATGCTACACAACCAACATTTCGTAGTTCCAATGGGTAACGTCCCGTGTCAATACATTTCATAAACTAAACGCTACACCCGAGGGGAATGACACTGAAATAAATTATATTCGAACAAGCCGACGTACTACCAAGCGTATTTACAGTCTAAAATTACACTACGGTATATTATCAGGGTAAATTAAAACGTGAGACCACAGTCCAAACACCTATTTGACACGTCAACGGGGCGACATTTACTCAATTTAACATAGTACTGATTACCAAGCTCAAAAGTCAAGCTAGCGTACACATGGTGGAAATCAGGGTTGAGAGTAGCCTCAAAAACTAGTGTCATATGGAAAATATAGTGCCACTATATATACGGAAATATAGGTCATTGTTTCTGGTACGTACACATCCTAGATCTCGATAACGGCTTGCATAGGATGATACTATAATAGTGCCTCTAGAATGTGATTTTTCAGAACGATTGCTCCACGGAGATCTTTACAAATAGACAAGGTACTCGACATAGTATTTGAATGAATAAAAAATTACCTTGCAGTCTGTCTGTCTGTCTGTCTGTATGGTGCAACGCGAATAAAATACATGCGCAGTAGAGGTGCCTATTATTCATCACTGAGCGTTCATAGCTCTTAGCGGCATCTCTCTATCTCGACTGATTTCTTGAATTCTATTGTCTATTCTAAATAACTCTTCGATTGAGATTCTGCTATTAATCTTAAATTAAATTAAAAACTAAATAATATTGTGTAACTTTACTTTTAAGGTCGATGTGGATAAAGCTGCCTCAGAAATAATATGAAGATTGGAAAGCTTTACCCTGATAATACACAGTACCATTAGACAAGGTAGTCGTCAAACTTTTTGAGCCTTCGCTACGTATGTCTGGAGGGGCGCCTATCAGGGTTGTGCCCCTCCATCGTCTCGGGGCTGAACCTGACCCTCGACTGGGAGCCGCTGGAGGCATCCCTGGCCGACACATACGAGCTATCAGTCTCGCTGGTGAGGCTCTCGGGGGGAGTGGGGTTAGTGGGGGTGCCGCCCCCAGAACTACCCCCAGACACACTAGTCTTCTTATATTTCTTCAAACTGGACCGCAATTTACTAGGACCCGATCCTAACTCCAGCCCCAAGTTTGCCGGTCTTTCCAGGTCTGATTTATCTTCATCCTGTCTGTAATAGTCTCTGGGCAAGGAGTAGTCGTTCTTCCTGGGATACTCAGTCTTCGGTCGGAATTCTTTCGTCCTGAACTGTCTTGACGGGGAGAACTCCTCAGGGTGGGAGTTTGAAGCCGACGAGTTGGAGGGCGTTCTTCGATGGGTCATGTACTGAGGGGATCTGTAATCAGGTGTTGGTTCCCTGTAGTCGAAGGAGCATTCGTCGTAGCCGTAATAAGGGTGTTTAACTACGTAATCAGCTGTTCTGTCGTATGTATACGGTTCTCTGTAGTAGTAATTATCTTGTGAAGGCGACGGTTGGAAGTTTTCTCTGTAATTATGGTAGAGGTCGGCGAGGTGGTCCGAGGTGGAGGAGGTCCTCCGGGGGGAGGGCGTGGGGGGCTGCGTGGAGGTGTAGGTGGTGCCGAGCCCCGACGTGCCCGACAGGGGCTGCGTGGAGGTGTAGGTGGTGCCGAGCCCCGACGTGCCCGACAGGGGCTGCGCCGACTGCCCGTAGCCGGAGGATGACGACGGGTGAGCGTAGTGAGTCGGTGAGTCTGTGAACCGGATGGGTTTCTGCTCCTCTGCTTGAAGGCTGGATATCTGGAATTCAAGGCAGGTTTATCAATTACTGTTTTAAACGATCTAAGATTTAAATGCTAAATACATACTATGAAGTTAAATACGGTACTGGCTAGACTGATTGTAACGGAACTTTCACTGTCAGATATCTGATGCTACAAGGAGTAACTTGGGCTACTTTTTTTTTATGTGTGTTCCGTAAAATATAGTTTGTGAGAGTGAAACCGCGGGGCACATCTAGTGTTATATAAATAGCTTGATAATAATATGAGCAGAGCCACCGCATGTATCCCCTACGTCATCTAAACTTAATAAAGACATACATTGTATGAAATTAAGTACCACAGAAAATAATATACGGACCTAATGGAATATAATATTGACTTTAAATAGAATTTCACAACAAAGGGTCCAATAAAATATGAAATAGTTGCCGTCACGAGTTACAAGCGCTCAGCGAAAACTGTAAGTGCGAATGTATTTATTAGCGTCGCTCCATAAAAGACTTTACTAATATCACAAACGTGAAAGTTTGTAAGTGTATGCATAAAAGCGTATGCATGTATGTTTTTTGCTCTTTCACGCAAAAACTACTTAATGGATTTTCATGAAACTTTACAATAATATCTAATGTATACAATTTCCAGGTCACAATGTTAGTTACCGTACTCCTCCGAAACGGCTGTACCGATTTGTATGAAATTTTGTTTGCAGATCGGGTAGGTCTGACAATCGCCCTTTTTTCATACCCCTAAATGATAAGGGTGACCACCCCAAAAAAAATATGGCAATACAACGTTTGGCGGGCACAGCTAGTAGCTTTATAATATACATCAAATAGCACATAGGATATAATTTATAAAGATATTGAGTGAATTATTCCAAATAATGCATAATATTCAAATAAATCAAATACAGAGCAGACGGAGTCTCGGGCACCAGCTAGTAAGTAATATAGACACAAATAGAGTAACGCAAGTTCGAGCCCCAGTGGGGCCAATGAGTTTTTCTAAAAACTTGCGCAGTGATTTTACATCACATTTACATAGTAAGGAAACCTGAGAAGTAATTCAAAGACGTATGTATAGTGCCTGAGACAGCGATAGACTCACCATCAGTCACGTTGGCACTTAATCGTGAAAAGTGGACTTAAAGTGAAATGTATGTGTAATTACAACATACATATGCTCACGCCTGTATTCCCCGAAGGGGTAGGCAGAGGTATTGTAATCACAACACATACTTTACACCGAAGATGATTAAGTGCCAACGTTACAGATGGTGAGTCCATCGCCGTGTCAGACACTATACATACGTCATTGAATTACTTCTCAGAAATATGCAGGTTTCCTCACGATGTTTTCCTTCACCGTAAAGCACGTGGTATGAAATCACTGTACATAAGTTTTTTAGAAAAACTCATTGGTACCGGCCCCGCTGGGATTCGAACTTGCGTCGCTTGCGTAGCAGGCGACTGTTCAAACCTCAAGGCCACCACGGCAGTAATTAGTGTTATTACAACACCCCTGCATACCCCTTCGGGAATACAGGCGTGAGCATATGTATGTGACCATACCGGTGATCCAGTGATGGCGTTGAGCGGAGCACGGAGATGCCTGGTGGGTCCATGGTAGGTGTTGTGGGCGAACCCGAACCCCTCGTACGACGAACTCAGCGGCTCGGGCTCCACTTCCCCTCTGATTAAACAAATACAAATAATAACACATGTAATATGGTACAAATAGGGTCTTATTTAGGTTGTAAAAATCACATATTTCACCCAATTTTAGCGCATGTAAATATTAACTAAGTTATCTACTTAGGTACTGCAGTGACATTTTAACCAGATATTAATTGCAAAAAAATAAACATAAGGTAAAGTCACCAGTCATGGACAGTATAAGCGAATCTTTTTCATATATATTCTGTAATTTCTTTATTTTTCAACGTACATTCTTAAGGATTTGGAGATTAATTAAAAACTCTTTTCTTAATCAGAATTGAATGTTCAGTGTTTTTGTTTCAGTTTAGTACTTAGTACAATGAAATAATATAAATAAACAACACTCCTACTTAGACACCAGTAATGGACAATAAAAAACCAGTGTTGTTTTAGGGCTAAAATGATAATTTATAGTATCGTTTATATTATAAAATGTGTGCATTTCTATTGATAAATCATTAAATAATATTAATTTCAACAACGACGATACACCAGACACCAAAAAGATGATAAGTGTACCTTGCATCTCGATTCTAGTAATAAATTACGATTCTCGACACCAAATGACACCGCGAAACTAACAACCGTTATGGCCGCAATTAAAATGGGTGTCAGTTGTCAAAAACAGTTGTTGTGACAGCTATAATACTGGCACAACTGATCGGTATTGACTTTGGAAAAAAAATACTGCGCGTTTCCTTAGGAAGAAAAGGTAATAAATGTCCATAATTGGTCCGCGTCCAACATAGGGGCCTTTACCTTATTTTTAAAATTAAATGTGAGTAATATATATAGAAATACATATAAATAATAAGAGCGATGTATTTCTTTGTTATTAATATATTGAATACTTGAAAATATACTGTATAAGTAAATACTAGAATTTATATACATCTGTTCACGCCTGTATTCCGCGAAGGGGTAGGTCACCGAAGATGATTAAGCCGTCAACGTAACAGATGGTGAAGTACCTACATCTCAGACATATGCAGGTTTCCTCACGATTTTTCCTTCACCGTAAAGCACATGGTGTGAAATGACAGCACATAAGATTTTAGAACAACTCATTGGTACAAGCCGCTGGGATTCGAACCTGCGTCGCTTGCATAGCAGGCGACTGCTCTAACCCCACAGTCACCATGACTCTACTACTACTCCCAATGTATAATTTATCTGATAAGGTTGATGATAACCAAGCACGGCAAAAATATACTTTAAACATATTATGGACAATGGACAACCTAAAAAAAAATTATATTTTTGGATTGACCCCTATCGTTCTAAGGGTGCTATATGTGCTAACAGCGTAAAGGAGAACGTCACTCACCTGTGCGGTTGTAGTGTGGGGTGTAGCGGGCTGACATTGGACATCCTGACGTCATATCCAGCCGCGACCCCGCCCAGCAGCGCCGCCATATTGTATAACACCAACTCTATTATACTCGGCTTTTTGTACTTGTAGCCTGGAATTATACATGTTATGTAAATTATATATATTCTCACGCCATCCCAGCAGGGTCCCCGAAGGGGTAAGCAGAGGTGATGTAACAACAACACCCACATTTCACCAAATATGATCAAGTTCCAACGTGACAGAGTAATACTTAAATACTTCTTTTCCTAAACCACGTGCTTTATGATGAAGCAAAACATATGTCTGAGAAGTAATTCAAAGATGTATAGTGTCTGAGACGGCGATGGACTCATCATCTGTCACTTTGGCACTTAATCTCTTCGGTGAAAAGTGGGTGTTGTTATTATAACACCTCTGCCTACAGGCTTGAGCAAATGTATGTATGTACTTTTTTATAAATATATACTTATAATACATTTAACACTCTCCGAATCAAGACAAAGACTCCACATATCACATAAAATGCAGTCAGGTACAATATTCATTCGACCAAGTGTAACTTATTTTTCTATTAAATTTATTTTATTGCTTCTAAATAATAATAATAATAATGATGTAATATTTATAATCCTATATAATATATTTTTTGTGTCCTTCAGACGATTTGAAAGTACTTTGTAAGAAATCAAAAAAAATAAAGCATATCATCTCTCATATGCCAATGCTTACCTTCAGTGTTGAAGAGGGTGGGCATAGGCACTGTGTACCTAGAGGAGGAGCTCAGCGGGAACTCCGGCCCCCACTCGTCCGGACTGAAGTCTGTGTAAGGAAGAAAACAACCTATGTGAATGGAAACATAGGTGAATTAGTGTGTATAGGCGCGATAATGCGTGATCACAAAATGTACATGTACCCTATGATATATAAAAAACTATTATATAAAAAAAAGTTAAATTACAATGCTATTCACAACTTTATGAGCTAAATATATACTCATTCATAACAAAATGTTTGTTAGAAAATACTTTGTTTACATGTATTTAAAGGAAATGGAAAAAAGTTTAGTTTGAATTTAGTATTGTCTTGGTATAAACCATGTCATGTATGGGGATTCAGTTTATAAGTGAGAGGGCAAGACTGTCAATTTCGATGTGATTTTTATAAGAATGTGCGCATACAAGTACCCCTATCACGGGTTTATCACTCGCTATAGCGTCTTGCTCGAATATTTGTGTGAGAAATTGTGCTGAAATGGTGATGTGTAGAACTAAAATATCTCGTACAAATATTGCGAGTGACGCTAGCGAGTAACTCGTGATAGGGGTACTGTATAACAAGCCTCTATGAACTACGATAACTAATAACCATCAGGTTTGAAGAAAAAATATACTTAGATATATTCCCATAAAATGTTATGGTACTACGAAAAATGTATTAAATTACGTGCTGTGTTCCGAAAACGTATTGCCATATATTTTTTGGATGGATCGCCCTTACCATTTAGGGGTATGAAAAATAGATGTTGGCTGATTTTCAGACCCCACTATATGCAAAATTTCAAACTAAGCGGTCCGGGTTTGGTAACAAACACCGCGACATGAGAATTTTATACATTAGCTATGCAGTACAGTTTCAAACGCGTAAACTGAATTTGAAATTTTTTTTTAAATATAAATATCTATATTACTCCTTGTAACATTAGCTATCTGTCAGTGAAAGTCCCGTTAAAATCAAACAGACTGATATTTATTGTTTTTAATAGTTTTTTTAAGTATTCTAATTTGAAATTACCAACACACTTTAACGCGTTCACTGCTAACGACGCGTATGTGCGTCCAACTGTTAGCGAATTTACGAAGAAGTTGAAATACTAGCAGTGAATGTGTTAATATTATTTATCTGTTATAGATTTAGTTTGCCACCTTCACATTTAGACCAAAAATGTATTGGCGCAAATCTGTGGCAGAATCATTAATTGTCAAATCTGGTGAAGGACTTTTGAAGTTGACCTCTAAAGATTAGAGTATAATCATTTAATAGCCTCATTTGCAATCAAACACCTACTTCGACTCACAGCTGTATATATAAATACAGGTGTGCAATTCGTTGTATAATTTGGAATTGTTCTAACATTCATATAATTACTGAACTCAATATACAGTATGTCGGGGAAAATAGGACAGCTGTTAAAATATGTGATAGGGTATAAGTTTAGGAAGCAAATAAAACTATTACGACAAAAATATCTTCTTCCGTTTTCGAGTAATAGACGTTCAAAGTTGACCATATCAAGGCCTTATTTTCACATAAAAATCAGCGGTAACGTAGAGTTTTTCACGTGAAATCTTTCCACTAATAGTTCCAGAAATAATCCCATAAAATCGTTTTGCTAAACCATTAACCTTCCTCCTCAATTTAACAAGTTTATTGACCGCGTACGTAATGTAAGTAAACGCGGCCGCGCGGTCATTCAATCGCTTAAGGCCGCACGCTCTTCGGCCCTTAGCAACCATAGCCTATAACTACGTTATCGTTGGAGCTAGATATTTTACGATTTCAACATAATGATATATTCATAAAACCCTACAAATTACAGAAGACAACTGTTCCTTTTATCCGAGACCTTGAATAAATACATATCTCATTCTTGCATATTGCCTAATTTCGTCCTATATTAAATTGAGAATATACTTATTGTATCTCAAGTGTAAAGCATTCCGAGCCTTACTAACACGCTTATAAAGATCACATCAATTTGACAGCCTTAAAAATAAGACATACATACAACATTATGGTAATATTACACTGTTAATACAAATGGAATGATAAAAGGCGGTATTTAATATAAATCATTGTGAATTACAAACTAAAAGATTATAAACAAACAAACATGCACACTATATACTACACATGCCAAACAGTTCATTCTATATAATAGCTGAGAATATGTTCAATAAAATCTATAGGATATACTTACATTGTGCAAATTAACTGGGTAATAAAAAATAGCACTTGATAATTTGTTTAAAAATAATGTTTTTGTTAATATTAAATTGTTACCATAATTGGTCCCGAATTAGATATTGCCAGAGTGAAAATAAGCTGAAGCTTTTTAATTCCTTCACCGTTTGTTGTGTCTATGGTCGTTCACTCTACGGCTCGTCCTAATTGGGGTTGGGTTAGTAGCTAATTGATTAGTATTCCCATGTTAAAAAAATACACCAGTATCGATTTTATGGAAAAGGTTTATTTGATATATAAAAAGGTTTATATCTAGGAAAGGACCATATCACCAGTAATTGACAATTTTCGATTACTCAGCGTAGTGCGTTGAACTTAATGTAGCCTCATGTTTGTTTTTTTTAAATCCACCACCTCTGCCAGATACATAGTTATTGCCAAATGTTACAGCGGGCATCGTATGCCTAGTACGATAACCTTTTAAACGTAACGTTAACGCGTTACGGCGTGTCGTATCAACCAAATGCTAGCCGCGAAAAAATGCGTTAACGTTTCGATTACGAAAAGATATTCGCACTAAACACGTTCGTACTCAACACATGTTGCTTCGGTTTGGCAGCCTACGTGATATGATTTCCAGTCGGCATTCTGAATTAAAATACTTATCACTAATACTAACCTGCGTAATATCTAAATAACCTAAGTTAAAAGTTATATTTATTAACTAACCACCATAATCGCGAATTCGTCTTTCGTTCGTAGTTTTTTCGTTATTTGAATTATTCGGAATAGTTTTATTAGTTTGTCACTGATAACTATTGTTTTTTTTATATATTCAATTCGTTTTTTTTGCGGAGCATTTTTTTTAATTCCTTCAAAGTACAATTCGTCACATATCACGTAGACTATCAAATACATGTTATTAGATTCTAACTGTCATTGTAAACATTTGAAAGCGTGCCATAAATGACATGGTGAAGAGGTAAAACAAAGCGAAGATTATACAAACTAACAAATAAGTAAGTACAACAGATACATATATAATATCACTTAAAACGTAATGTATATAGCATATACTATGAACTGCTAAGCATGCATAGCTTTTACTAGGGAAAGTAAAATAAAATCCTGGCTGAAAGCAAACAAATGCTTACAATTTACAAAAAAAAAGTCTTTAAATGTCAAAATACTAAAAAATAAAACACGATGTTACAAAAATAACACTAAACTATCTACTTATATAATAGCACGCACAATATTCCACCAGTATCACACGTCAAACACGTTTTCTATACATAATCAATTCCAATTTTACAATTTAGATAACGATTAACTTAACTAGATAATAATCCCCTAAGCCTGCCACATAATATGCTACTTGTTTAATTTAAATACTTTCAAAGAAGGCGTTCGTACGTGGTGATAATATGTTATCAAATATTTAACCATTTAAAAAAAATTGTTTAGATAATTTTTAGAAGTTGGATTAACATATTTAAATATAAAATTATTCTATAAGGCCAGTACAGAATTAAAAAATAATCAAACCAGTCGAATCGTATGAAGATTAAAAAAAAACGAATGTCTTTTGCAAGATATTTTCAAGAAAAAAAGTAGCGATCCATATGTGCAATGTCATTATTTGTGACATATTTTTTTTTTCAGAACACGTTCTAAACTTGACACTTAAAATCAATGTAACAGAATACTATTTCCATATTTATTTCTATCATATTGTCATCTAAATTAAACCATATCGGATCTTTCGAAGCTACTTTTTTTAAACAAATTAAATGCAAATATAGAGATCAAACTAAATTAATCGGTTGGAATGAACTGAAATGTTTAATTGGTAAAAAGTAGACAAAGCTCCAAAGTTGCGAGGGTTTGAAAGACCGTGTTCGATTTTCGTATTCTGTGCAATTTTTTTTTAATCTAAATTGAGATCTTTTTTTTTATTTATGATATTTTTAGAACGTGTTAAGTAAAATGGTGTAATAAAAGGTTATACTCACAAGGGTAAAGCAAGTTGTCCTGGGAGGTTCCTTTAAAAGCAGCAAGAAAGGTCAACGAAATGACGACGTTAGACTTAATAATTTACTAAAACCACACAATTGTACATTATACCACACAATTGCATATTATACCACACAATTGCATATTATACCACACAATTGCATATTATACCACACAATTGCATATTATACCACACAATTGCATATTATACCACACAATTGCATATTATACCACACAATTGCATATTATACCACACAATTGCATATTATACCACACAATTGCATATTATACGACACAATTGCATATTATACCACACAATTGCATATTACACCACACAATTGCATATTATACCACACAATTGTGGTTTATTCCACACGATTATATTCAATAACATACAATAGTGTAAAACACCACACATTCATTTTTATGTTCCTTCTACAGTTCAATATAAAAGTCACACAAAAAAATAAAAATATTTTTTTGATTTTTGCTTTTTTTTTCGTTTTTTTTTTCAAATGCAACTTTCCTATTGAAATTATAATACAATTTGGCAAGAACCTAAAAACCATATTCGCTTCAGTCGTTTTCCATTTTATACATTATTAGAAGTCTTTTTGAATAATTTCTAATAATTTTACTAAGCCTATTATAAACTGAACTACCTAACTAATGTGTCCATCTCAGAGTTCCTTATTTTTCTTGACGGGATGTGTTGCAATCCTATTTCTTTGTTAAGAGATCACATACTTACCCCCTTATCACAAAAATATATCCTAACAGACATAGTTCTTGGTTTAAAAGTAGTTCCATCTCTTTTTCTGGTACAGTTTTGAAAAGGGATGGACATAGTTTTAATTTGAGTTTGGTAGAATCTTCTCAACCATATTTTGTAAAAAGGGGGTTATCCTTTTATGTAAATGTAGTCCCGTTGAACTATCAACAGAGGTCAAATTATTATTATTACAAACGATATTCCTAGTAACATGTACTTTTTTAATGATACGCGGTCTAAAGTATAAACATTTAGGAAAATTTTTTCGCTCCGTGAATCTATTGTCTTGAAGTTTTTGGATATGGCTGTATAATGTTATTTAAAAAGGGATAGGTTTTAATTATCTGCAGATGCTAGCTTTGTATTTTAGTTGCCAATAGATAAATTAATTTAGTTATTTTAATACAACTTTTATTTGACAAAATATGTAATTGTATTTATTCCTAATTTTGGGAGTTCCATTAGATTTTTACATACAAGGATTTATTTTACAATTCCTTAATAAAATCGAGGTTGACGTGAGACAGACAGACACTGGTATAACCCTTACGTTACACAACTAAACGATAAGTCTTTTTTTAATTCATTTTAAACTTACACTATCAAATCCTTGGAACTTTATTTTTAATAAGTATCCTATTTACATGAACTAGCCGTTTTTATTTATTTTTAATAATGTATTTTTTTTAATGTTTGGAAAAAACTATTCGTTTTTAAAATGCATGTTAATGAAATGCGGATCGCAGAAGGAATGTCAACATATAAATTAGTGGAAATGATATGTTTTTTGTATGGCAACATTTTTGTACGTCCACAGCATAACTGGGATAGCTGAATTATACGGAAAAATTGCACAAATTAACTAAAGAATTATTGAATCGAGATCGTTATATCGAAAGTCCTCGGTCTAATCGTAATATAGACAACCTACTGCACACCTATGACGAGTTTGCCACCGTTTTCTCAATCCTCGCTAGCTAGCGGTAAGGGGGAAATATACGGGCTCAATTCAAAAATATTTTTTTTAAATCGTAATTAAAGGCATGATTGAATTTATAACTTAGGCAGTAATTATTTTACCAGTTGTGAATACAACGCATATTTTAATTTAAAGAATTCTTTTGATTGAGCTTTGTCGATAAGTGTTAAAAAACTACATGTAGAAATACATTTTGAAGAAATAAAAATAATTATTTTCGCAAATTTTTGAGTTGAGCCCCTTTCGTTCAGAGTGTGCGAAATATTACGCGGTGACGCTAACCTTAATCTAACAAATTACTAATGTATTATCAGACCATCAGAATGATTGAATTGTAAATGTTACCATCGGGTGCGGAAGATTGTTTTACTGAGAGCATTCCGGCAAAAAATCAACTGTACTATTTTCGAAAATATTCCACAAACATTCTGGTAAAAGCACGAAAACACTATTTTGAAAAATGTCGGTTAAGAACGTAAGTGACGTATTAGAATTAATAGTACCCCTACAAGACATATTGAAGTTCAAAGATATATTTTAGATAAAAAAAACGGGGCCAAAGTCGTCATAAGGCGTACTGATCGCGAATACGAAATTGAATCTACTCCTCCTCGAGAAGGTGCGTGGTATCGGAGGAGAGATTGGAGGCGACGGCGAGGAGGCCGGTGGCGAGGCTGTTGGATCGTATCGTTTTGAAGAGGGAGCGCTTTTCCTTGCGTTCGTCGAGATCGTAGACTGTGCCGTAGTGGGGCGACGGGCAGAGGAGTCCTCGGCTGCCATTACCTGCGCGACGAGGCAAGGATGGCGCCGAGCTGGACATCCTCGGTGCTCGGCGAGGAGCCGCCGGCAGCATGCTGCGCGAGCGCTGGTGCACCGTCGACGGACCCCACGTCTTGCCCTTCACGCCGTCCGCCGGCACTGGACACACACACAAACACTATACAAAAGGGTCTAGACTATTTAAGACAACATTTTTGGCACAAGGCATCGGCAAGTGGTACAAATTAATTTAAAAAAAAATGATCGTTATACTCATTACCTATTCTGTGGTAAAGTGTTAATAGGTTTTGTGCTATAGGGTTAATACAGATTTGTGTCTAAAATATAATCTAAATAATTACACTACTACAAAAACAACTATAATATTGAGTATAGTGTAAAAGTATAACATGGATATTTTTTTGCTGTAATCCCATCTTCTACATGATAGTAAAAACCGTATCAAGATCCGTAACCAGACACAATATTTATTATGGGAATGGCGACTTCAATTTTAATGGCGACTTTAATTTATAGATAATGCATGGATGAATAATCCTCAGTATTGCAAGTGTCCACAGACTGCCACGCGAAGAAGTTATCGGCCTCCTTCATCATCATCATCTATCTCCCTGGCTTTATGGGACATTGTTGGGGTCGGCTCTCGATTCAACCCAATGTGGCTGATCACCTGATTTCACACAGTGCAACAGCGGTCAGACCTTCGTAAACCCTATAACGTGGAAAATCTGTAATCTGGGTTAGACCAGTTATCACACTTTCTTAGGCCTCCGACAGACCTGTAACGATTGCCAAAGATGTTAAATTGGAAACTGGGTTGACGTGCTCTCCATGCAAATAGGTTTTACCACGCTTTTACGTCGAAGATATCGCCTGCGTATTTCCCTCATTATTTATGGGAACTTTAATAAGCGCCTCAAGCGGGGAGTGTAGGAAGCTTTACGTCGTCTCCATACAAAAAAAAGCGCAAAACAAGTCAAGAGACGACTTTCGAACGTGTCAAAACCTTGGACACTGGTTGGGGCAATAGCCAACTGTAATCCACATGTAACTAGCGTTAATTTCATGGGTCGAATAAAAGAAGCCTAAGTTATTCCTTGTAAGGTTAGCTATCTATATATTATATCACTACCGTGAATTAGCTACCTGCCAGTGAGAGTCCCGTTAAAATCGGTCCAGCCGTTTCGGAGACTAGCCGGAACAAACAGACAGATAACGGTGAAAAAAATTATAAATCATTATAAATATCATATGCATTTAGTGAAAAGCTGTTGTTTTGGAATTACAAACAGACACAAAGTTTTTATCTGTATAGATGAATGTAACTGACATGCGATAGCTCTCATGATGGCCGGCGACCCTGGCGGCGTGTCCTTGGCGACGGCGACCAGTTGCTTCACGCTGGATTCGTCCTCTGAGGATCGCACCGTCAGCGTGTGACGGAAATCACACGGGGAGGAGATCGTGTCCTTCTTCAGTAACTTTATTTTGCTGAACTTGCCTGGAGGTATATAAATACATATTAATATCTAGGTTATCAAGCCGTTTATATCAGATTAAACGTAATATTAAAAAAAAAAATACTGGAGTATGTATAAAAAAAAATGTCCAATTTTTCCATCTGTGATTTCCCAATCGGAGTCCTGAACCGCCCCCCAATTTAATTAAAACAATGTTTTTTTTTTCCAAAATTTTATCTAGCATAGACAATGTCAGCTACATAGCGCTCGCAAATCACATCTCAAAACTAATTGACCACTCCAAAAAATTGCGAGACGATCTTACCGGACTTAAACATACGTGAGTCCATCTACCTTCCCCTTCGGGGAATACAGTCGTGAGCATATATGTATGTTAACAGGTGCCATCACGAGCTATGAGCGCTCAGCGAATATAAGCAAAATAGTGAGGGCGCTTGTATTTTATTCTCATCGCGCCACACAGACAGACAGAGTCAGACTCATAAAATGTCAAGTATAAAGTGTAAAGTAAAATAAAATGTAAAGACAGCGCTCATAACTCATGGCGGCATCTGTACAAAGTGTTTATAGTACCTTTCCTCTTGTTAGGCTGCGGCGGAGGCGTATGATGTATATGCGACGCGAAGATCAGTATGTGCAGCTCGCGAGCCACCAGGTCGATCTCTCTCATCTCCAGCTCGCGTTCCTTCTGCGCGAGGTTTTGTTCCAGGAGTCGTTGCTGCAGTTGAGCACGAGTCAACTCCTCCTCGCGGCAACGCAGCTCCTATACCATAGAGTAAAACTGTGACACCACTGGTCTAGGTTAGTACAACTGCCTGCTCCGCTAGGTGTAGCTTGTTCGAGTTCGAATCCCGCGTCAACGCAAACATTTAATGTGATTTGTCTTGAATATAGGTGTTTGATATGTACACACATAACAACATGTATGTATGTATATAAGAAAGGTACTACTTCTCTAGTACCCATAGTACAATTATTGCTCACTTTGAGACTAGATGGCACTACGTGATAGTGACGAACATTATGTCATAAAGAGGTCCATCCTTATATGGCGATAGACTCACCATCTGTCACGTTGGCACTCAATCATCTTAAGTAAAAAGTGGGTGTCGTTATCACAGCACCTCTGCCTACCCCTTCGGGGAGTACAGGCGTGAGCATATGTATATATGTAAGCGAGTAGCAAATAAATTATTGATATTTGCTATATTCAATTCATGTTTTATAAAAAGATAATAAAAGTCACAAATATGAGAAAAAAATAACTGAACGAGGCAAAAATAACCTTTGTTGCTGTTAAAATAAGGTTCATTAGCGAAATGAAAACGTACATAACATAACAACGAACACTTGGACAACATGAATAATTACTGACCTCCTCTATGGTTTTGCACTCCTATGTTTGCGTCACAAATGATAAACATTATATTAGTTATGGTCTGACATAAACAAGGATCAAAACATTCTGTACATCACTGTTTCATTACATTATAATTCTATTATGTTGTCTGTGGCTAACTTGTTATCATACAAAGCCATATTACCCATACACATAAAATTCAAGGACCTGACTGAAATCACTGCAGATCCTTAACAACTTATATTAAGAGACATACAATTTGGAGGGTGTATTTTTGGTGAGGTGTAACTAGTAGGATTTAATCAAAATTTCGCTCCAAAGGGATTGAAATTGAAAAATTGGTGTGAAATCTTTCTGTTACGCAAGCGAACGTGCTGCTGGCAGAAGCTATAGTTCATATTAATATTCTAAATCTGAATAATATCCTGCCAGATAAGAAGAGCAATATTACGGATTTTAGAGGAAGACATAAGCATTGTTTGATCATTGACGAGTGGCGGCATCTGACCATCTTAGACACTAGTAATTTGTCTACTCTAAGGTAGCATTATTTGGCTGCGATCTTCTGTAAGGTGGTGGTCACAGTATTCATTCGGACAGCCTCAGAATTTCTAACGGGGGAGAGAGAGAGAGATCTTGTTTTGCCTAACCTCTCTTTATTATTTTTCGGATGCAATTTTCTATCCGGAAAATAGCCATGTTTCACGCACGTATAATTTTACCATTGCAAATATTTATTTCCATTTTCGAGCTTGTGACCCTAAATAACGTTGCTTTCTATTAGTTAAATAATTTTCAAAATCAGTTCATATAAATTAAACATAGACTACGAATTTGCTTTGCTGTACTTAACCAACCTTTTCATTCTATCTATTTTCAACGCCTAAAACCTAATCAGAAAGATGAGACGATGAGACCAAGCTTATCCTCAGCTTAAAAGAAGTTACATGAAACGGATTTAAAAGGGATGGACATAGACAAAAAGAGATGTGGTGGCCTTGAGGTTTGAGCAGTCGCCTGCTACGCAAGTTCGAAACCCAGCGGGGCCTGTACCAAAGAGTTTTTCTAAAAAACTTATGTACAGTGATTTCACACCACGTGTTTTACGGCGAAGGAAAATATCGTGTGGAAACCTGCATATTTCTGAGAAGTAATTCAATGATGTATGTAAAGTGTCTGAGACGGCAATGGACTCACCATCTGTCACGTTGACACTTAATCATCTTCGGTGAAAAGTGGGTGTTGTGATTACAACACCTCTGCCTACCCCTTCGGGGAATACAGGCGTGAGCATATGTATGTATGTACATAGACATTAGGGGGATAATGTCAAGGTACCTTCTCCTTCCTCCGCAGATCCCGCAGCACCTCCTCGATCTCCAGCCGCCACCCATCCTGCATGGTGTGGAAGGACTCGTGCGGCGCCCGCGTGAACTCCGACTGCTCTATACGCTCCAACTGTTTCAGGATCTCGGGGAATAGGGGACGCTCGCGGGGATTCGAACGCCAACATGCTGGGGACAATGATATTACACGGTTTACATTAATTATACTCAAATTGGAATTTGGAAGTGAACATTTTGAGAGATTCAAATGCACAAGTACTACTTCACAAGTTATTCTATGTAAACAATAGATGGCGCTACTGGTGCTAAACAAACAAACAAACCTAAATAAATTGATCGCATTATTAATAGGGATAGACTCAGTTTCACTGTTTGAGCTTTTGTAACAGCCGCGTTATCTGTACCCCTATCACGAGTTTGCCACCGAGCCACCGGGGTACTGTAAGATTTTTCTTTTCTTCTTATTCATGAGATATGTCTGACGACAAAAAACTAGGTGGCTCCCTTAAATTACTCACCCTCCATAAGTACTTTCCAGGACTCGGGACAAGTGCTCGGGATGGGCAGTGTGAGCTTGTTGACCGCTACTCCATAGGCGACGGCGAGGGCATCGATCCCCTTGTAGGGCGTCTCTCCCGTCAGCAGCTCCCAGAGCAACACGCCGTACGACCACACGTCTGACGCGTGCGAGAATGTCGAGTGCTTTATCACCTGAAATTGAAGATTTTGTTAGCTTTAAGGGTATGTTTAAGACTTAATTTGATTAGTAGCTATCTATATCTATAGAAGTGTCTGTTTGTAATTTAACATATCCAACTTTTAAACAAAAAAACCGCCTGTTTTATCTCTAGCAAATTTTTAAAAAGGCTGGATCGATATTGACGCGACATCCCTGGCCTAGCCGGATGTTACAAGGAGTATCATGGGCTACATTTATTTTTAAACAAAATATACAAATAGTAAATTTATAGTAAAGCTGTTGTTTAACTGACCGCGACGAATAAACTACTATACTCAAACTTAGTTTAATATTAACACTAACTAGTACACTCAACAAAACACAGTTTAAATGTCCTCTGACAAGAAAAAGATAGACACGTCTATTGAAACTTGAAAGCTAGTGAAATGTGGGCAGTCTAAACATGGCTGGGAATAAATTACGTTTTAAAAGTTAGCATTACTTACTCCTACATGTAGTAATGAATTAAGTTTAGTAGGCGAGCAAATACTAAGATAATCATATCTGTAGCGATCGAAATTTGTGCCGACATCTCGATCGCGGCCGTGAGCTAACTGTACTAGAAGTGATTCGTTGGTCGACTATAGATTAAATTAACAAGTTAGTGTATTTTACTGTATTCATTTAAAATAAATATATTCCAATAATTCCCAGAAAAAGAGGATCCCACCCTTGAAGGGTTAAGCAGAGATGTTGTAATAACAACACCCACTTTTCATCGAAGATCATTAAGTACCAATATATACATATGCAGATGTTTTCCTTCACCGTAAAGTACGTGGTGTGAAATCAATGCACATATTTTTTTAGAAAAACTCATTGACACAGGCCCGCTTGGATTCGAACTTGCGTCGCTTGCGGAACAGGCGACTGCTCAAACCCCAAGGCGACCACTCTTGGTCGGCTAAAGATTTGATAATAATCGCATGGTAGCAACTAGATAACCCAAATGTTGGCACCAACTCCATAAACTATGATGTTTTTTACACTTTTTGGTAACTGATATTTTAACCTCTTCAAATTCAGATTTCTCGAGAAAAAGTTATGCATGGATTAGATAAATACGGGCTGGCTAGAATAGGAGTGAATACAGATATGACGGCTGATTGAGAGAAATGGAGAAGAACCCATTGCGCCGACCACAAATAACATAGGATAAGGGCAGGAGAGAGATGATGATGGTGATGTCTTGAGACGATGTACCTCAGGTGGCATCCAAGCATAAGTCCCAGCCGCCGACATCCTGGTGGTTTTATACACCTCCCGGGCCAGACCGAAGTCTGTGATCTTCAGGGTCTTGTCTTCCAGCGTGTCGTCAGGTAAAATGGCCTCGCTCAGTAGAACTGTAATAGAAAAAAAAAATCATTAATAAAACTGAGTTTCAGCAAAATCGATACAGCTGTTACAAATTAAATAACTTTATGGAATACTAGCTCATTAGTGATATATAATAGCATCAGCTGCTTCAGAAATAAGTCAAAAAAAAAATAAACAGACAGACAGACATAGCATTTATACTATAAGTTATAAAGGCTTTCAAAGTTAAAAAATACAGTAAGTATTGGTGAAAAGTCGACTTATGTCGTTTATTAATCCCCTGCGGTGGTTTAGGGGTGGAATTTCGGCAATATCCTCTTCTAATAGGATACCTTAAGTACTACACCTTACAAAGTACACACTCTAAAATAAAACGATTTAGTCAGTCGGTCAGGATAAACGCAAAGGTCAAACAAATTTTGCAACTAAATCCATTACGTTAGCTAAATACTTATCATTAAGG
This sequence comes from Watsonalla binaria, assembly GCA_929442735.1. Classification (NCBI taxonomy): domain Eukaryota; kingdom Metazoa; phylum Arthropoda; class Insecta; order Lepidoptera; family Drepanidae; genus Watsonalla; species Watsonalla binaria. The sequence goes on from OV838930.1 coordinate 1,135,809, forward strand.
AGAGTATTCGAGTTCCCTCAGGCAATAAATACCATTAAATACGATTCAATAATCGTTCTCAATCTGTCTGCATGTTAATCGATTAATATTGATTTGTCACATGAACGAATAGTAACATATTATTTATCGATTGTCTAACCGTTAGATATGTCCTTACGCCGACCGGTTATTAGGCAATCAACAGTCGAGAATTTTTAGGCACAGACCATCGGCTGGTAGCACATACGGACCAATCTAAACCGACAAATATAATTTAGGTGTCTGTTGATAATTCATTCATTATAAAATATACAGGGTACTGACAAAAAATTCATTGTGTCTTTTTGTTCAGGCTAATCTTTGAATCGGCTAGATTGATTTTAACGGGCAGATAGCTGATGTTTCAAGTTGTAAAATAGGCTACCCTTTTATTTTTGATATAAAAGTAAACTTGCAGTGATTTCACATCACGTGCTTTTCGGCGAAGGAAACATCGTGAGGAAACTTGCATGTATCTGAGAAGCAATTCAAAGACGTATGTATAGTGCCTGAGACGGCGATATACTCACCATCTGTCACGTTGGCACGAAAACTGGGTATTGTTATTGCAACACCTCCCCCTCCAACTACTCCTTCGGAAATACAGGCGTGAGCATATGTACGATGTTTGCATAAAAGTAAACAATAAGCCTAATTTATATCCAAAGCAAAATCAATAATGAAAGGTTAATAATCGACATGTCAGTGTGCAATGACATAACGCCTGACGTTCGCTCCAATTTGCAACAATGTATCACAATCAATGTTAAAGGTTACCAATCGGCTATTCAGGCCCACTTGGCCTTCTTCAGCGGCATACATACTGAAAATAGACAGCGATAAGTTAAGTTCACCGCGATCGGAGCCACTAAAGGTTAATAGGCATTGTGTTCTAAAACTTGATTGTTGTATAATAGAAATGTAGAGCACGACGCATGTGCGATCAAAGTGTTCTGTCAGCGCCAGTAGACAAGGAAACACTATCCTCACGCTTCGCTTCTATAATGACATATAACGCGTGACTATTTTATAGTCATTCTTCTCTTCACTTCACAGTTTCTCTTAGCGCGAGCGCAAGAGAAGGGTACGTTGTCTAGTTAATAATAGAGAATGCGCAGTGAATAATAGTGGGGATACTGCGCATGTTTTTACTCTCCGCGCTTCATATATATCGACATCCTCCCGACGCCGTCCGAGGCACTTATTAACCCTGAAGTCGATTTCACATAGCTTCAGTAAGCAATGTCTTAAAGCACACACCAAACTGACCATTGGTCCGTCCTTACCGGCGAGGCTCGTCGCGAACACGTCATCCCCCGTCCCTTGCTAGAGGAGCCCGCGCGCCAATAGCCTTATTCATGTACCTAAATAATACTACTTAGATCCAGCTCCCTAGCTCATCCCCCAGCAACGCCATAAGCCGAGGTCCGAGCCCCGCACCGGAGCGCTCTTGGCTGTGTTGCTTAGTTTCTAAGTTTAAGCTCGGCTTTAGGCCCTTGGGTTTTACCTTTTTGTCCGATTAAGCAGTGGAGGTAATTCCCCCTACCAACTGCGAGAGACCATATCGTAAAAAAACATAATAAAATACAAAATAATAATTATAGACAGACTTATAAAATCACTACTGCGGATTCAAATTCAAAGGTATTATTCTTAACCCGTAAGGGACCTGTAAGGAACATCAAATTAGGAGCATTCTCAACCGAAGGAAGTGTATGAAGAGACGCGTGAATGTGGAAGGAGCGAAAGAAGTATGTAAGAATCGTAGCATGTGGCAAACGGTGGTCTCTGCTTACCCCCATGAGATACAGACATGAGCAAATGTATGTATGTATGTTATACAATTTGAAATTCGATCGGCATTTAAATCGGCAACTGACCTTCGTAAATACCGCATTGTATCATCATTGATCTCATGGGCTAACGTAGCCAGACGGAGCGCAGAGCTCGCTACAACGGAGCACATTCATTACCTACATGTGTCGTTAGCTTTGTATGTAGGTCGCTCATGTTGTAAGAGTTCCGGCACGGGAATTCCTGACTGAATTATCCTTCGAATATTGTATATTGGAATTTTGAAGAACAACAACGCTATGTAAATTTCAGAAGCGTGTTGTGAATTAAATTTCTAGGTTATACGCACTATCATACCGGACGTTTCATTGAACAGATTTGATTTAATGCACACGTGTATGTAGCCGTGGTGACCGTGGGGTTCGAATTCCAGCGGAACCTGTGTGAGTTTTTCTAAAAACTTATGTGCACTCATTTCACACCGCGTGCTTTATGGTGAAGGAAACCATCGTGAGGAACCTACCTACATATATGTGAGAGGTAATTCACAGACGTATGAGTGCCTGAGACGGCTATAGACTCCCCATCTGTCACGTTGGCACTTAGTCATCTTCAGTGAAAAGTAGGTGTTGTTATTACAACCTCTGCTCACTCCTTCGGGGAATACAAGCGTGAGCATATGTATGTATGTTTTGGTTTAGTGGGTTCGCTTCAGTCGTTTGTCAGATCAAACACTTAATGGGACGATAATTTGAATTGCCTTGAGTCGTGTAATAACTTCGAATATTATTTTTCGAAAGCTCCCTTACTTTGAAAGTGTATAATTGGGGAAGGTAATATGCAACGAGCCTGCTAGTTTAAACATTACACGAAGGATGGCACGCCCATTCCAAGTCGCCACATACCGCCATCGATCAACGCCAATGCATTTCATAAGAGATTGCACCTCTGCAATTATGACCACTTGTGGTATTTAATGGAAATGTCAGATATTCCAAATTATGATTTTATGGGCCAACTCATAAGTTGTAACGAAGTATGCAAGTTTAGTCCAACATCGACGGTAAACTTTAAGGAATTTCATTGAATTGAGGGGATCATTTTTTATTGACATTGGTTAAGGTAGCAATTGAGTACAGTACGCCTGATTGGCTACTGCAGCCTATGAATGTGATCAACAGATGTCACTCTCGCAAGCAGCAACACAAAACAACTCACTGGTACAGAATACCTAGTGGGAGCCTGTCTGAATCGTACTGCCCACAGATGGCACTATTTTGATCCCAAATCTGCGTTTACGTCAACGCGGTTCCTTATGACGATAGCAGTGAAAAACTTGCACAAATTTTGAGCGCTTGCCTTAAGTACAGTATTTTATTTGTTCCTTGTATGGCGCTCTCACCTACAAATACAGGCAGTATAGTATTACACGTAGTGCACAGTTATCCCCATTATTTTTGCTGAGTACTCAAAACTCGTGATGGCTCCTGTAGAATTCTTAGGCTGCGTCTCGTCTGTAAGGTGGAGGTGCAGTCCCTAGACGGGCAGCTTTGAATTTCCAACATTTGATACAATTAATCTCTTTTAAGACTCATCGCATAGGGTTACCTACACGCATTACTAACAGGGTTTACAATGAGACACTCACATTCAGCGAACATTTATTGGGGTGTCAACCTTATCCTCATTCCAATGTTTATCCTTCAATTATGTCCAAAATATAATAATGCCAAATCAAGTATGCAACACAGCGGCGATGGAACGTTCGGATCTCAACCACAAAATAATAATACGACATCATTCTCGAGATTTTAAAATATCACCATCTGAACAATAATTTGTTGGCGACCAAAACAGGCCTGTGGTGAGATCGATTCATACGTCGATCATCGTTCACACAATGAGACAACACTGTCACCTCAGCCGCCGGGCCTGACACGATCGTCGATTGTACGGCTTAATGGCGACTCAAATGTGTAATTAAATTTGTTTATGACATTCAATGGGCCGCATTTTATCGGATAATAAGTTTCGTTAATAGGATTAGAGTACTTTGTGTGTTGTACTGGTACCGGTGTACAAATATCTTTCTTTTTCCATTTTCATTTGAATCGTACACCACTTAGAGTGTATTCAGGCGATAGGAGCTTAGATCGGTTCTCCATCACCACCAGTTCAACTCAGCTTTGGGACTCCCCATTATGTTTTAGAACCATTTTCGTTAGGCTACATTAATCAGCTGTTTCGTAACACGTAGGCACTCAATTATCGTCGCAGTATGACAATCTTTGTGGGAGATACAAGGCTACCGAAGGGAGTGACGAATTAAAAAAATATTTAGAAGCTGTCGCAGTAGATCGCAAATCTGTTTTAAAATGCTTTCTGGATTTATTCCGATGTAACTTTTCTGACAAACGTTATCCAAATCCCAAGGAATTTTAACGAAATGTGTCAATTCCACCGCGAGGTGCGCACGCGCAACGACGGTCTTTGCATAATTCATGCGCAGGGGAAGCAGACCAACAGGATATAGATCCGGTTCCTCTGGCTGCGATAGAAAAAAAAACTAGCATAGTTTAATTATAAAGATTACAGGACTGAGGGCTCCAAGAAGTAATAAAAAGATCTCGTATTCATACATAATAAAACTAATTGCATTAAATCATGGTTAATCATTGAAAAAACTGGCCTATATCGAGTCGGACTCGTGCGACGAGGATTCCTTACAAAATTATACTGAGGGACAAACTTTGCCGTAGGACATTTTCCATTGATGCATCGCTTTTATTGGTCGCGGCGTGATGTTTATAAAACATAAAGCCTTTCTCGATCCAATGAACTATCCAATACAAAAATGATTTTCAATCCAAACCAGTAGTAAGTAGTTCCTGGGATTAGCGCATTAAATCAAACAAACAAATTCTTCAGCTTATAGAAATACTAGTATCGATTTGAGACTCGCAAGAGACTTGGCGGTGGCATGTATAAACCTGCGTAATCAAGTCATTCTGACAATTTGAAAGTTCTTTGTTAAGTTACTGTTGGTACTTCTCGCTGACCTGGAATCATGAAATTTGCTACAATCAAATTATTTTATCAAAGGTAAAGAAAACCGTTGAGGTTTCCGTCGTTTCCTTCCGAGATCTGAGGTACGGAATCCAAATAATAATCGTTGGTTACAAACCTCTTGAGGAATGTTAACAAATAGCTTACATACAAAACATTCGCTTGAGCTTGCGTACCTACATGGTTCTCGAGTAGCTATTAAGCCTATTGCAGTGCTATTTCCAGAGCAGAGAAAAGTTTTTAGGTTTATAAAAAGAAGGTAGACGTGTGTGTACCTTCTTATGAACTCGGAGTTATAATTTATGGACGTGATAAAATAAACCGACAAAACCTAATAAGGTGAATCTTATTTTAAACAAAGATTTAATCAAGAGCGATGCCAAGGAACAGATGCCAGGTGAAAGAAGATGTCACAAGACAAGGAAATGGTTCTGGACAGAGAGATACAGAATTTCATTAGGGACAAGATATTAAAGTGACCATGAAGAACATTTACTCCACACGTCACCAAAGTCCACGACTCTCTTCAGCATCTTTATTGAAAATACAGTTAGGTCAAACCGAAAAGACTTACCCTCTTATTCCAAAAGGTAGCTGAAGACAATTCTTGGTTCAAAAGTAGCGCCATCTCTTTTTGTTTTACGGATTTCATCAGAGATGGACGTAGTTTTAGTCAGAGTTTGGTCCAGACTTGGTTTAAACAAAGTTTTGATATACAAGGTCTAGTATAATTTTGCTGAACAACACGAATCGGAAACCACATAGACTAAAACTTGAACATAGACCTGGACGAGACTGAAGATATTAATAGAAATATTGATTTCATACGCGTGGAAAGCGGCGTCGTCTGTTCGACGACCTATCTTGAATACTAAGCAGCTGTGGGCTTGTCTTGAATACATCTACAAGCTAATGAATGAACAAATAATGTTTTTATACATTAAAATATTTCTAGAGGATAGCAAGCAATAACATGAAGTTGTTTATTAATTGGCGTCTACTGCAAGTTTAAGAAAACAACACTACCTAATCTTTGAGGTCTTATTGTCATAATAGTTAGGCTGACTGACAATGACAGATTTATACAAGACAGTTAAACACTTGTTGCGTATTTAATAGCAGCCAAACAGTTATGGCAATAAGATTTTGTACTTGGACGGCCCAGCTTAGCAGCCGGCAAATAGGCACATTTTACGATACATATCTATAATAATTAATACAACATACAATTTCTCATTGGTAAGAAGAAAAATTTACAAGAGCCGTGGTGGCCTTGGGGATAGAGCAGTCGCCTGCTACGCAAGTTAAAACCCAGCCGGGCATGAACCAGTGAGTTTTTCTAAAAAGTTAAGGAAGGAAAAATTGTGAAGAAACCTGCATATGTCTGAGAAGTAATTCAAAAGACGTATGTATAGTGCCCGAGGCGGCGATGGACTCACCCTGTGTCACGTTGGCACTTGATCATATTCGGTGAAATGTGGGGGTTATTGTCACAACACCTCTGCTTACCTCTTCGGGGACCCTTCTGCGTGAGCATATTTATTTTTATTTATTTATAATAAGAGAAATCAAATCACTTTTCCAAAGGATCGAAGAGTCATGTTTGCGTCACATATATTTGAGAATCACGTCTTTCCAGTTAGTCAGTTTTATCTTGAAACTACGATCTATATCTGATATCACAAAGTGTCCTGGAAACTGTGTCATGTTAATTGGCAATTGAAGGGGATTACTGCTGGTTAATTAGATATACCGATCACCAATGTACGGAATATGACCTCGACATAAAAACATGTTTATATTATTCCAATTCGAATCGGTTGTTTAGCGAATATTTTATTATATTTCGTGGCCAAATGAAAAATGTATCGCAAAGAAATTTTAAATATATTTCATACGTTTTCATACTATGCTTTATTCCGTAAGAAGTAAGACAACGTTAAAAGAAACATTGGTTCAAGAAAAAACAGTTTTGTTACTAAGATACTTTTTATTTACATATAAAATAGCAATATCTCGAAAATACAAGCACTTTTACTCAGGCATTTCTAAGTATTTCATATTTGATGGGACAACCTGTATACATAACCAAAACCAATACTTCAAAGGGTACCCACATCTTAACCTATTGTTAAATTTGAACATTAACAATTCGATGAGAATACGAAAATATTTCTAGGAACGTGTCGCGCAAATTGTATGCAAATTATTTTGTGTTGTGAAAATTGGAAAACCCAGAAAGTAAACAATTATCTTTTGTTATGAACAAATAACTATTGCCTTGTAGGTTTTTGATTTATGACAGAATACGTATTGCGTACGTAAGAAACGCAGGTAAATAAATATCAGTAATTTACACTATTACTATAAAGAGGAAAGATTTGTATTTTTGTGTATATGTTTGGGTAAAAAAGCTACATCCATCAGCGATTAACATAGGCTTTTTTTTATCCCCGTACTCTCACGGGAACGGGAGCTACGCGGGTAAAACCGCGTGACGTCCACTAGTATTTTATAATCCGGACAATAGACAGCAGAAGGGGCAAGATGTTTGGACAAATATTAAGACATGACGCTTTCATTATTAACATCATAGTAGGGAAGATAGAAGGAAAGAGAAGAAGAGGGAGACCAAGGATTAGTTACACACAACAGCTGTAGGAATAAGTCATGTCGTACTAGGAAGTCAAAAGTGTCACACAATAGAGGGTTAGCGATTGCTTCACCGACAAGAGCCTAGCTTTTAAGTGACGATAATTAATATTTTTTATTGATAAAAATATGTAAAATTAAAAGAGTTTGAGAATTCAGATTATGCTCACGCATGTATTCCCGAAGGGGTAGATAGAGGTGTTACAACAATCACAACACCCACTTTTCACCGATGATGACCAAGTGCCAAAGTGACAGATGGTGCATCTATGATGGTGGTCTATCGCCGTCTCGGGCGAATACTATACATACGTAATTGAATTAATTATCAGACATATGCAGATTTCCTCACAATGTTTTCCTTCACCGTAAAGCACGTAGTGTGAAAGCACTATAAATAAGTTTTTAGAAAAACTCATTGGTTCAGGCCCCGCTGGGATTCGAACTTGCGTAGCAGCCGACTGCTCAAACCCCAGGGCTAGTGTGATTTTTTAGGGCTTTATAAAGCTATGAACATCCAAAAAATTACCACATGTTTCGAAACTAGCAAGAAACTCAGCTGGCATCTTATTCATTGGTACATCAAAAAGAAATAATATGAATATAGATAATATGAAAAATTATATTAGCATGTTAATCTGATATATGAGTTAATTATTATAATGAGATGGACTCGCAACAAAGCCATACAAGTAATGTTTTTGTATTCTGCAACCATACAACCAATAATATTAAGACTACGTATACTGCAGTAATAAGATCTCATATTATATTACAAATAGGATTATGAGAAAACAAGAAATACATTATGTACATTTAATAATACGCTACCCCACTATCCATGTCGGCTTTGGCATTCAAACAAATTACGCTCGAAGGACTAAATATATGATCCTTCGAGCTTGTAAACTGTAAACCCCCTTATTACAAAACATAAGACTAGGATAGTCCTTGGTTTAAAAGTAGCTCCAATTCTTTCTGTTATGCGGATTTTAAAAGGGAACGTGCTAATACTAGTCTGTGTTTAAACAATGTTTTGAAGGCTTAACAGTCGGTTCTTAAAAAGGGTTTCAGGATAATGTAATGAAAATATGTGCAAGTTTTTCGCTACGAAACAACCAGGTTGGCGTAATGTAATTGGGATCGGGTGTAAATGGCGATAACACAGGGTAGGGGCAGGGGAGCGAAGCTGGCACGTTGCAACCTTGTTTGTTATGTAAGCAACGACGGAGGGCTGTTTATATGGAAATTTCCTTACTCAAATTCTACAAATTGAAGATCAAATTGAAAGGTTTCTCGTAAATTCTTAAAAGTGCTAGGGGATTTTTATGGATATTAAATTAAAATTAAGACCATTAATAATGTACATTTTAAGAAACAGTATAAATTATTGCATTGTCTGTCTGCAATTAAAAGATAATAAAGATGATTTTTGAGTATTATCAACCAACAAGTTACATCGACCATGAATGCTTCCAGCTGCTATTTTGTATGATTTCTCAGCGTCGCTCTTAACGTCGAGTGTCGGTTTCAAAAACACGAAATTGAACTATATTGTCTAGGTATTATGTATCAATCCTATGACTGAAATCTACCCTCGAACAACTCATAATCAATACAAATTTCACAACTTGTACGAATCCGCAAACAAACATAAACCTTCTGAACTCAAGGGCCAATTCCACAAAGGGTAGTAGAACCGACGCACTAAGACATATCGATCGAAAGGAAAATTTTGTTACAGCGCTCAAAAAGGCTAGTTAAAACAAAAGCCATGGTAGTTTTTGGACATTCGAAATGATTATCAAAATTTCCTCTGTCACCTTATTCAATCTATTGACGTCAATAATCCTATTTTCATTACGATCCTGCGGAAAATACGCCAATGCGGAAAAACATTAAACAAGAGGTAACGCATCAAAAAGAAAAGTTTTCATATTTTCTCCAACCCTTTCCCTATTCATGAAAGTTGCGACAGTTATTCGCAAAGCTTTTGTAAGAATCCTCATAAATTGTTCCAGGAAACTCAATAGCATTTAAGACACGTTGTTTGTTCAGCGTGGCATGTTTTATTATATACATATGATGAATTGCATGTTAAAATTGCAAGACGTGGTGACCAAGTGATATACATCAAATCTCATCGATATGTCAGTAGCAATGAGTTTTTTATAGAGCACAATTAGTTAAGGTCGCAAGGAAGCTCGAAGCCTGCATTATAAGTATATTGGTGTTGTAACAATTCGGGCCTTTCCGTAAGGGATTAGTTTACTTCGATTTGAGTCAAGAGCGAATTCAACAATCAAATATGTTATGTTGGCAGATGAAGATGAAGAGGCAATTGAGCTATTATCCCGACGCAACTCAAAATTTTTAAAATATTTATGTAAAACACCGAAACGGTGATATTGAAACCGTTCTTTTCGAAAAAATATTATAAGTATTTCAGACCACATCCATTTTATTTTATTGCCTATCCCTAGGTCAGTCCATCTTCCCAAAAGACATAAGGAGAGGATGGGTCATCCAATAAATTATTATCAGGACCAACATGAGCACTCCCGAGAGAACATCCCACAGATCCATAAAACAGAAGTATTACTGAATATTGCACGAGAAAAAGGCCTTAACCCTGAAACCGGATCAATACGGGTACAATTTACGATGCCCTGAACACATGTAGCTTTTAGTGTATTGCCAAATGATAAAACCGGGAATGGCGCAACTCGGGTAGTAGTTTCCAGGTTATTTTTATTGCAGACTCTATTGCTGTGGACTTTAGGAGCCTTTTATGGTGCCAAACGTATACCGAGTGTTTGACTTTCTACCCCATTTCTGCTTACGTTCCTGAATAAATATGAAGTTATTTAAATATTACCAAGCGTGCCCTGGCACTGTTTCATGTTCGCATGTAGACAATGTACACGGGCATTGGGCATGCAAGCCAGACGCTATAAAAAGCGGTCACCATTTTTGAGAAAGTCGTCTACAATTACTTAAAAGTTTGAATTTCCAATTTGATATAGCAATATACATAAAATTTATTCCTTGGCGAACCGCCCAATGAGTTTCAAATTTAGATCAGTTTTCTTTGACAAAACCAATATATGAACTTTCTTGAAAACTACTCCCCTAACTACGATCTTTTCAAAGAAAATTGGTAATGCCAATAAATTTGCAATCATTATTCTAAGAATCTTACAGTGTTGGCGAGATACCAAATCAACAGTATCAACGAAAAATTATTGAACTTGAGCACTATAGTTGAACCTGGTATTTTGTATTCTAGCTTCTGTCCGCGACTTACCCACGTGTATATTATATAATAACTGTGTATTTTAAATAAAACTAAGTTTTTTCCCAATATTTTTCATTGATGCTTCGCATTGAATAGAATTCAAACAAATTCTTCAGCTTCAAAATATCGAAATACATACATACATATGCTCACGACTGTATCCCAGGGGGTAGGCAGAGACCTCTGTTTGCCACATGCTACGATCCTTACATAGTTCTTTCGCTTCATTAACATTCATGCACCTCTTTATACACTTTCTTCGGTTACGAATTTGACCATTCTGAAAAATACTATTAATTTGGTCATAGTAGTTCTTCCTTGGACGCCCTCTACCGACACATTCACTCACATTCGCTCTATAAATTTGTTCCGTTAATCGCCTTTCACTCATCTTTTCGATATGTCCAAACCATCTCAACATAATATCGAAATGGATTCGTTATATTAAGTACTGTTTGTATGTATTCTTTGTTTTGCTGGAAAACTGGCGAGCGAAGTGAAAAAAGCCTACGAGAAGGTTTAATTAAGGAGAAGTGTTACATAAGGGTACAACCGTAGGGCGCTCGTTGACACCATACTCATCAGAAGGGTCTATGGGGGAGCTAAGTGCCTTCTTTTCACATTCCTCCCCATTTTTAATAATAGGGCCTCCACTCGACTTTCGTCATTAAAATGTAGCAGCTGTTTAGTAATTTGCCTCGGTTGCGTGATGAAGTGGTGTCTTTATTTCAATATTAACAAAAGGCCTATCCTAATGTTTACTGAGTAGCAAAGCCATATTTATGCTGCCATTGTTATCTGCGATTATATCCGCGTAAAATAATTTGGGTACAAAGCTATTTCGAAAATGAGTTCTTTACTCTGCCAGGAAAGGGTACCAGACGTAAATACTAACAGTATTGCCATCTTCTTTACAAAATCACTGCATTACTGTTTATAGAAGAACTCCTTGGTACAGACAGGCTGCTGGGATTCGAACTTGTGTAGCTTTCGAATAATGCACACCGCTCGGACATCACGGCTCATTAAGAATAGAACATTGTATGGGCATATTTGTTACCGTTGGTCTAATGGTTAGTATACCCTGACTGCTACACTAGGTGTCGCGGGTTCGATTCCCACGTGAGGGCAAGCATTCTGAGAGGAGTATCTGTGTTTGGTTTGTATTGACGTAGGTATGTGTATTATTTAAGTACTTATAAAGTATTATAACCTGTAGTAAAAGCTTTATTTAGTTTTGAACTAGACGGCACTGTTTGATAACGTCCGGTAAACATTTATTTATTACTAACGGACTGCACGCGGTTCCACCCGCCTAGTTCTCGTCCCCGTGGGAGTAAAGAGATAAAATATAGGCTATGTTACTCGCTGATAATGTAGCTATCTATTGCTGAAAGAATTGTTCTAATCGGTCCTGTAGTTCCGGAGTCTATTCAATTCAAACATACTTCAATCTGTCCTCTTTATAATATATAGTATTGGAGCAAAGTTAAAGGAACTTCGTTTAAAAATGGATATAAAATTAGTACGAATAATGAATGTTACAAACGAGTAAGTCCACAGATGGTATGTTGCCATGCTAATGAAACCGTGCAATAAATAAAAAAAAGAACTATTGTTTATCATAACTGAATTGCGACTGCGCCGGCGCCTGCCCGCCCACGCTATAAAATTAACACCATAATGCGCGGCTTGTGATGTTGTATGTCCGTTGAACTTTGGCTTAGCTACTTTGAAGTAGGCTGTTTATTACCTACTTCCAAATCACATTTGCATTATAATGCATTGAGAACCGCGAATAAGTAATAGTACTATAAATACACTAGGGATTTAAGAGTCAACTTTCTCAACAAGCACACAAATTTTACAGTAAAATGCAATACGTATCTCGACCTCAGGTTTCACACGTGCTTTAGGGCGATGGAAAACATCGCCTTCGTGAGGAAACCTGCATATGTCTGAGAAGTATTTCAATGACGTATCTATAGAGCCTCACACTCACCCTTTTTCTCGTTGGCACTTAATCATATTCGGTGAAAGGTTGTTGTTGCTGTTACAACATCTCTGCTTACCCCCTTGGGGACCCTTCTGGGATGGCGTAAGCATATTTATTTATCTAATTTTATCGACTTCAGGAAAGAAACTATCGGCTTCTTTCGGCTTAGTAAAGCATGATCTCAAACATTAAAAAAAAACTTTGCTCTAGACATTCCAAAAAGGTCCCCTAAGGGGGAGGCAAAGGTGTTGTAGTAACACCCTCTTTTCACCAAGTTTTCTTCGTCATTCTGAAGATTTGAAAATAACTTTGAAAGAAATCTAATCAAACAAAGATATGAAATGATTTTTATTTTATTTATATCGTGATCAATTCCGCGAGCATAGTCACATGTCAAAGTATAATCCTTTCAATAGTAGTTATACTCATTTTATATCTATAACTTTGTATACTGGCGCCATTTGTGACAGATAAACAAACAACAAGGATCGGGTATTGTTAATCATTTTGTTTAATACCACTGTAGTACAGGGGAAATTGAATGATAAACTTTTCTTGCTTGATTTTAAAAGCACGGGCGAGTGTATATTTTGGTAATATGGATTTTTATAATAAAAAATAGTTTTCCAACCGTGAAGGAAAACATCGTAAGGTAACCTGCATATGTCTGAGAAGTAATTCAACGTATGTATAGTGCTTGAGACGGCGATGGACTCACCCTATATCACGTTGGCACTTAATCATATTCGTTGAGATGTGGGTGTTGTTGATACAACACCTTTGCATACCTCATCGTGGACCCTTCTGGGATGGCGTGAGCATATTTATTTTCTTTTATGAATAACAACTTAGAACAGTGGTTAAAGAGAGCAGATATTTTTTTATTTTATTTTTAATTTGCTAAGTACCACTAAACTAAGTTCCATGCCAAAAATTTGGTAATAAAAATGACAGACCCTATATATGTATATAGTGTTGACACGAGTCAACCATAGAACCTATCCTACTATTTTTATAGAATAGCGTAGATATTTAAATACTGCCAAATAGTTAAGCAAGTACATTCACCTACATCACTTTTGATAACTTTATTCTACGTATCGATTAAATCAATTATTCTCTTTACTGATACTTTTTTATCGTTCAGCAAACAAAAGAGCACGTGGGCGGTGTGAACCCATTCGATTGTCAGCCGGTATCGGTTGATTTGTGGTATCCGTATCGATTAACTATCGAGATCAATCAGTGTCTCGATGAAAAGGTGTTGAAGATGTTTTATTTATCTTATATTATGTTGAATTTAGTGGCTTATTAACAGACATCCATTAATTTATTACCACGGCTTATGTTTTGTTATACAAATGAATTCTCACGACATCCAATAAATTGAATTGTCTTGGAGGTCGCGGGAGTTAATATATGAAAGTTTATTTTTCAAAATGGGCTGTGGATGTCTAGGAATAAGCCAATTTAGTGGCTATATGATTCAATCATTTTTTACGTTGCTCTGTCTGTTTGTAACCTCAAGGTTAAACAAGAGATGCGGGATAGTTTGGCTCCAAGGGTCATTGGATACTAAAATCAGAATCCAAAAATAGTTTTTGTTACTGAAGAAGAATGTTAACCTGGTAAATAGTTCCAAACAGTACCTGTCAGTCGAGTCAAAAATACAAATATTTTATTTTGTTACGAGCTTATCTATGATATGATTTTTTTTTATTTAATTTGGTCGGAATCATGGCTATTTAATAATTTTTGTTAAGATGACGCGGGTTAGATCACGGTGAGATAAAATAAAAATAACTGTAAACACAAAAGTTAGAAAAGCAATAATTATTATTACAAACTACAATAGTAGTACCTACTATGAAAATAATAATTCGAATTTAAGTCAAAACCGGCTTTAAGTTAACGCTTTCTTCGCGGCTTGAAGTCTGGTAAAAAAATATTCCTTTGTACCAACACGGTGCGGTTCCATAGCTGGGCGGAGAGATTACTTTCTATTCTCCTGTTCCATACGTATCTCTAAATAGTATCTACTTATACAAACCCCGCTCCGTTTGTCTGTGTATCTGGATAAGGCTTTGAATCTATTTTATGAGATTTGCAGCTGTTTCCACTACTTGTGTCATTTGGAAAATTCGATGAAGTTCCAGAATTTACCTTAAAATATTTCTAACAAACACCGCTGTATAAAATACACGGGAATTTTATAGATCACATTATGGCAAACATATTTACATTTCTTCCATAGTAATAAACGTACAATTATGTTAATAAAATATTGATGAGAAAAGCTATAAATTTAAACCACAATAAAAATCACGATTTGACAAAGGAAAGTTGTCATGAGACGTATAACGTAATGATTATGATAATAATGTTCTGAATGTAAATTACTTTATATGTTCGAGACAGAGTTTCGAGCCGTTGTATAGTGTTAAGTAGTCTATAAATAAATCACATTTACGATGCATAAACTCCTACGTGGCCGTCACCGAGTGCTCTATACTTCTCTTAACTACCGTAAGCCACTAACCGGTTCACTAAACACTAATAAATCAAGTGTTAACGGGGAAAATAAGAAAAAAAACTAGTATAAATGTTATTTAGCTTTGCCCCGTGGTTTCATCTGCGTCACCCTGACTTCATGGTGGCTTTATTTCGCGGAAGCCCATTTTTTTAAGCAGCCTAATTTACTACAACAGCATTGTGTCAGGACATGTTATGCGGAGGGATGAGAATAATGTTGCCAAAAAAGTTTTGTTTATGAATGTGGATGGTTACGAGGGGAAGACCTAAGAAACGATGGATGGACTGTGTGAAAGATGATATGGCTAAAATAGGAGTGAATATAGATATGACAGCTGATAGAGAGAAATGGAAGAGAAGAAAGCATTGCGCCGACCCCAAATAACATGGGATAAGGGCAGGAGGATGATGATGATGAGCATTGTGTTAGTGACCCCTTAAGAATTGGTCCAGCCGGAACAAACAAACAGCCGGGCGAATTCGTTCTCACTCACATACAAATATTTCCTCATTAAACATTAGTATAGAGATAGATAGGTGATAAGTTCGCCGGGGTCTCTTAGAAATTAATTACGCGCAGTGACGGGTAAAGGCATCTATATCATCGCCCTGCCCTTATCCCATACATTGTTGGGGTCGGCACTTGATTCAACCCGATGTGGCTGATCACCTTATTTTTATACGAAGCGACTGCCATCTGACCATCGCAACCCCTTAAACGAGGAAAATCTGTGTTCTGGGTTAAACCAGTTGTCAGACTATTTTAGGCCTCCGACTGACCTGTAACGATTGCCAAAGATGATAAATTGTCAACCGGGACCGACGGCTTAACGTGCTCTCCGAGGCACGGAGGGAACTCGGGCGGTCACCCATCCAATTACTGGCTAGGGTTAGGGTTGCTTAAATTCGCTGATCGAATTATATGCGCAATAGCAACTGTGCCACGAGCTCCTCTCGAGGGTAAAGGCAATTATAATAGAAGATAATTTCCAGGTATTTTATAAAGCGGTAACTGTAATAAACATGTCTCGCTTCTGCATCTTAAATCAACAAATACACCGCACGTGTGTGTAAAAAACTGTTTACGTTCGTAATGCGAGATGAGCGGAGTTCCGCGAATCATCGCGACTCGCGGGATCATTGACTGAGACATCTCTCATGCTATTTTTAACCAACTTATACAAAAGGAGAAGGTTCTATGTTACATTAGTAATGTTTTTGGATTTCTCCTGAGATTTGATGAGCGATGTGCATGACATTTTGAGTATTAATTCTATACTAATATAAGTACTATAAGATTTTCTTTTTTTCATTGCCTGAACGCGCTAATCTCAGAAACTAATGGTCCGATTTGAAAAAGCTTAGCGATTAGCGAGGTAGGGTATAGGCTATACATCATCACACTAAGACAAAACGCGGGTTGGTTAAAGTTAGCGTTAGCCCTAAGTTACTATTTTACGTGGACGAAGTTGCTAGCAGTATCTATTTAAGTAAGTATGAAACAAGCTTTTATACTTATTACTTTTGATACTGTGCACAAAAAACAACTAGTCCGCCATCTTAGATGATTCGCCATGTTGTAAATGATAAAAACTGAGTACACTATAAGATTTTAATTTAATAATAATTTACACAGGACACGTTAACAGTTTACCGATGTATAAATGAGACAGACAGATAAAAACGTCGTGATGACCGCTGTCATATTAAGCCAGTTCAAATCATGTGGCCAGTCGTATTTTGGCGTCCTCCATTTCAACATCCTCCTCTGGACGCAAACCCATGGCTGCCGCGAAGACCTCATGCTTTGGACGCGCCAATCCCTTTGTCATGCAACTGCGACCATCTGTGCAGTGCTCTTATACTTCACACATATAGCCATGGCTGCGATCTTCTCCTTGACATAATGATATCGGACATCTCGATTAGAATGACGTCACATGGCTTAGCATGCATTGTCATCGAAAATAAGCGTATATACCAAATTTCAGCTCAATTGGATAAAAATAACTGATTTCCAATTAATTTGCAAGATTCCATCCAGGCTAACAATTATGAAACAGCCTGTATAAACAGAACAGAGGAAAGCCAACAGGGGGCCTAACATCATCGATTTAAGCACAGCGTATTAAGAACTTAAGAGCATTAACGTTTCATATCGGTACCGTAAAGCTAAGAAGTTCTTAATAAGCGCTGCTTAAACGATCATAGTCGGCGGGGGCGCAATGTATTAATTATTTCTGACAAATCAATTTGTATCTCAAGCAAGTTTCTCTACTATAAGCCTTGGTATATCAAAAGCTATGTATATTTAGTTCGAATCCCAGCGGGGCCTGTACCAATGATTTTTCTAAAAAAAAACTTACGTACAGTGATTTCACACCACGTGCTTTGACGGTGAAGGAAAACATCGTGAGGAAACCTGCATATGTCTGAGAAGTAATTCAAAGACGTATGTATAGTGCCTGAGACGGCGATAGACTCACCATCTGTCACGTTGGCACTTAATCAAATTCGGTGAAAAGTGGGTGTTGTGATTATAACACCTCTGCCTACCCCTTCGGGGAATACAGGCGTGAGCGTATGTATGTATGTATGTATATTTAACACACCCAAATTCATAGTAATTAAGATATCGTAATCAAAGATCAATAAAGCAATCAGTGAAACACGATCGCAAACAGTCGATCCACGAGTAGGTACCTATTACGAAAATGCGAAGGCGTCGATTACGACAGCGCGGCCTTATCTTAATTTGAGCTTTCTTGTAATAAATCTCTCGCTGTTGTCTTGAAGTGACTTTCCTCAAGTATTTATGTAAGGTCAATTACTATAGTCTGCCGTGGTTTCAGTGTTGCCAACTGAGATTTTGAAAAATGCGTAGAGAAGGTTTGACGAATACGTAGAATTTGTAAAAACAGGTTATGAAAACTTTGTACTTTTTTTTGCAGCTATTTTCAGTTTAGGTTTCATTAGATTGGTCACAAAAAAGGGTTGGGTACCTATAGGAAATAACTAAAAAAAAGAACTTGTTAGTCGTGTGCGTTTTTTATGAAACGGGACGTTAATCAACCATTTTTTGCGCGAATGTAACATAGGTGCCTCTTACAACAGTGACTACTTCTATAAAACAGTGTATTCTAACAAAACCATAGTGCATACTCTATAGTAATGTATTTCATAAGCCCCGTTTAAAACTGTGTCAACGAAACGGGCAAAACAGCTTAGTTTCGATTCTGTTTCGCGTAGAGATAGCCTTTTATACGATTAGCTGACCTGATATTAACTGCAATACACTTTGTAATTCAAAACAATGTTGTTATTCTAAATCTAGGGGAAATTGTTTGGATATAGGTTATGCGTACGTATACTTGGTATCGTTGGGAAAATTACGTCAATTTTTAAATAACATATTATCCCTTAATTTTTTTAAATAGCAAGCTTATTTGAAAATGTCGTAATATATTTTTTTTATGTTCTCCCAAGCTATCCCTTTCATTTGATACCCATACTGTGGTAGTGCAGAAAAAAATACTAGTTCCCCATCTTGGACGATCCTCCATATTGGAAATTACAATGACGTCACATAGGATGCATTGTCATTCGAAATAAGCGTGTATGCCAAATTTGAGGTCAATCATCAAATTCATTTTAAATCAGATTTAAACTTAATTTGCAAGGTTCCACCCGGACAAACATACATTGCAAATGAATAAAAAGCTTGAAATTACAACTAAATTATCCTGTTCCAATATTTAAACACAATAAGGATACTCGCAAAACAGCAACTTTGTACTTTTTAATGTGTATGAAATGACATCAATTAGCTTTAAAAAAAGTACCCTTTTAAGTGTTAACGCAGCAGAAATTTTCCCATTCAGGCATCTTTATCGTGAGATTTCCAATAAAGTATAATAATTAATTAATGAAGTAACCACCAACATGGAGACGCAAGAAACGAGTCAATTTACCTACCGCAGTCAATGGCACACTAGCCGCATCAATACTTAATTAGTCATAACTACATTAGTCCCATACAACTAATGAACTTCAAATATTGCACCCGACAAATAAGTTGAGGATACAGGCGACTGGAACCAGTAAGAACTGGAACTGCGGACCCAGTCATCTGATAGCAATTTTCGACTGGGACCACATACCTAATTAGCATCAATGTATCACATATTATTGTATGTGATCGAAGAGGCTACAAGGCTCATAAAATTATGAGTGGTCCCACTCGCCTGATAATAAAAATAAATAAAAACGAACGGGAACGCGGTTCCAGTTAGCTAGCGGTCCCAGACGCCTGGATCCTTGGGCTATGGTCAATTTATGCGATTATAGACTAGAGTCTATCGTTTTTATCGTTATCGTAGAGTCTATACGTTTTCACACCCTTATAGATAAGGGTGTGAAAACGTATCAAAAATAATGTAATAAGAGACAGTTGCAGGTTGAAGAATGATGTGGTGACCAGAATTGAAAAAAGTATGTTGAGATGGTTTGGACATATCGAAAGGATGAGTAAACGGCGATTAAAGAAAGAAATTTATAGAGCGAATGTGACCGGAAGTGTCGGTAGAGGGCGTCCAAGGAAGAACTACTATTACCAAATTAATAGTAATTTTGAGAAAGGTCAAATTCGGAGCACTCGTAACCGAAGAAAGTGTCTGAAGAGATGGATGACGCGAAAGAAGTATGTAAGGATCGTAGCATGTGGCAAACGGTGGCCTCTGCCTACCCGAGGGGATACAGGCGTGAGCATATGTATGTATGTATAAGGGTGTGAATACCGACAAGTATCGGCGCCATTTTTATTCCAACTTGTTGCCCCACGCCGTAAGAAGGATAAATATTAAACCTTCTACTGTAACAGCAAAAGCATTTAACACCAATGTTGTTTCAGATAAAGAAGATAGATTCATAGCTCTTATTTCGAAGGTATTCAAGACACAATTTATTCATACCATAGCGACTAATTCTAAGCGTAGTAGGTTTTGACACTTTGCGTTTTGAGTTTCGTTGGGGCGCTTTTTAACATTCCCATACAAAATG
Source organism: Watsonalla binaria (assembly GCA_929442735.1). NCBI lineage: Eukaryota > Metazoa > Arthropoda > Insecta > Lepidoptera > Drepanidae > Watsonalla > Watsonalla binaria. Next base: position 1,156,223 of record OV838930.1, read on the forward strand.
AAGAATATACGCAGGCGTTATTGTACATACATACATACATATGCTCACGCCTGTATCCCATGGGGGTAGGCAGAGACCACTGTTTGCCACATGCTACGATCCTTACATACTTCTTTCGCTTCATCCACATTCATGCATCTCTTCATACACTTTCTTCGGTTACGAGTTTAGAGCGCTTATTATTAGAGAGCGTCAGCGTAAAAATATTATAATATTTACTTGGGGCACTGAAAACAAATGTGTAGATGATAGTATCAATGTCTTTAGTTCCAACTGCGGTATGCATTGAACCAAATACACTTGTCAGTGTTTAGGTAAATTTTGCTTTAATTGATTTAAGTATTGTTAGGTTTTGGTAATTTTATACATCCATTCTACAATTTTAGTTTGAAAAAATTTACATAGTCTATGGACAATGCAAACGGTTGATATTTAAATTATTAAAAAGAAAAAGTAAGATGGCTGACTGGTCTCATTCGGTTACGTGCGAGGCAGGAGGACGGACGTCTTGATAATCATTGTAGAAGTCTGAAGACTGTCTCTGTACTTATTGAAGATATTGTGTGTGCACATTGGAATAAATCGAATAAGGAAATGTTGTTTGGCTTTTATTAAATACCTAAGTGAATTGTGTATCCTTTTCAAGGGAGGTAAATTCTACACAGTATGAGAATTTTTTTAACTTTAAATAATAGTCACTTATATCGTTGAGTCATGGAGTCATCTGAAAATTTTAAATAGGTAATATTTTTTCACTGCTAACGACGCGTATGTGCGTCCAACTGTTAGAGAATTTACGAAGAAGTTGAAATGTTAGCAGTGAATGTGTTAAGTGTTAGTAAGTTCTCTTTTAAACTTACTAATAAACCTCAAAGCAACGCCAGCTTCTATTCAATTCAATCAGTGAAAACTCTCCAGATAACTAGATTTTAAACTGACAGATCTGTCAATTATGCGTGTAATGAACGTATTGCCAACTTAACAAAATCACCAAGCGGCGCGGCTCCCACATACCATATGGGGCACTCGAAATGTTTCTTCGAGTTTCACTTCGGATGTAAACAAGTTCCCCTGTCAACCGAATATCAACTTTATACTCAGCTGTTAGAGTTGACATTCTAATGGATTAATTAAGCCGAATGACGAAATAACGTGCATTCCAATTGGTCCCAGCTCCTGAGCTCGTGAAATTATCTTAGAGGATTGTCAACTAATTACTCTGTGGAGCAAGGTCTGTTATTGCTTAACACAGATAACAGTTGGGCAAGGTATAATGCTTCTAAATGCTTTTGTCTAATAACTTTAGCATGGTTTTATGTAATTTGTGCTCTATTAGCTGGTAAATAATTATTACGTGAAGCGTGTCCGCAAAGAAAACTTGTTTCAATTATCATTTCTCGCTCACTGTTTTATGTGTTGAAGTGTCTTACCTGTAACAAAGATAATACACATTAGTGTTAAAATTTTATCTACACTAATATTATAAAGAGGAAAACTTTGTTTGTTTGGTTGTAATGAATAGGCTCATAAACTACTGGACCGATTTCAAAAATTCTTTCACCATTGGATAGCTACATCATCAGCGAGTCACATAGGCTTTATTTTATCCCCGTACTTCCACGGGAACGGGAACTACGCAGGTGAAACCGAGTGAGGTCCGCTAGTGTAAAATAAAATTCTAGCAGCTTTCAAATACTTTAGGAAATTGTCTACAATCGGGAGTAGTATAGGACAACGTCCTGCTCAATTATTTATTTGTGTATTATGCTGGAAAGCACACGTGATTTACTTAATGCCAAAAAAACTGTGACAGGTGAAAATATCCTGTCTCCGTCTGTCATCACATAGACAAACAGAGAAATCATAAAATGATGAAAAGACCCTAACTAGTAACCTGTAATCATCACATGACAGCTGCTATTCATTTCATTCATTCCTTCAAAACCTTTCTTTTGCATTTTTATGCGAAGATAAGTAAAGTTATATCGACTTCTTTCACTTCTCCATTAACTCTTATTTAGTAATTATTTTATTCTATCTAGTGCAGGTGCCGTCACGACCTATACCAACCAACCTTGAATGCGTAGTAGTTATTTTATGAGTGTCAGTCTGTATGGCGCGTTGCGAATATAATAGATGCGCTGTTACCCTCACAATTTTAGCTGAGCGCTCATAATGAACAAATATCTGGTTGACCGAGCTGTTTTCGGTTTCTCCTTCACAAAAAAAAACCGGTGAACGTCAGTCTCGAACCGGGGTACTCTAGTTTCGTTATCGCCCCGTAAGCTGGAAGCTTCACACGTCCGAGCTACCATAATTTGCCAGATTTCGGCGAAATTTGCTGTCGTATTGTAATGATATTTTATGAGTTTTTCAGTGCCCGAAAACATGGCCAAAACGATGTTTTCCATAAATGATACCTAGCTAGATCTATTATTTGCCCCTGAAACCCCCCACATGCAAAATTTCATGAAAATCGTTGCAGCCATTTCCGAGAATCCAATTATATATATACAAGAATTGCTCGTTTAAAGATATAAAATAAAGCTATCACCAACCAGTTCGATTATTTATACGTAATCACGGCAAACTAAGGACATTGAACTGCATTTAATTAAACAAAGGGTAACGCGGAAAACTGGAGCATATGGCATGAAAATCAATGACAAGTACATAAAGGATTCCTTGCACTTGTCAGTTATCGGCCAGCGAAGGGCACTTGCTTCGCGCCAAGTACAATGGAAATACTTCCGTATTTACATTTCCCATGTAAGTTACATGTATGTTATGCTCTTTACAGAGTCACTTCAATAAAGCCTTCATATGAAACAAATAATTCAGTCGTAGATAGTTCGGTTAAAACGGAAAGTTGACTTATCGTTCCATGGAAAGTGGACACAGATATAGGTCATACATGAAATACTTCAACTTAGACTGAAATAACAATGCATCAACTATACAGATAAATAAAATTGAAGTGTCTGTTTGTAATTCCAAAATAACAGCTTTTCCCTAAATGCATATGAAAATATACACGGTAATAATAATGTAAAAAAAATTAAAAAAAAAATCTCTGTCTGTATTTGTTGTTCCTGCTAATTTCCAAAACGGCTGGATCGATTTTAACGGGACTTTCACTGGAGTAGCGTAGGCTACATTTATTTCAAAAAACAGATTAATGTTCCGCCGGTAACCCATAAAATTAAGCCAGTAAATAAATAAATGTGGTTGATTACAAGGGAGAGGAAGACCTAAGAAACGATGGAAGGATTGCAAATGCAAATGGAGAACATCTCTCCCCTTATCCATCAGATGTCATTGTATGATGGAGTCATAGATGACGCCAGACTTCCGTTTGATAAGGATGACGAACACATCATCTAAGTGCTAAGATTAATCAAGAGGAACTGCGGCCGGAGTCAGACGTAGATCTGAATCACTGATTGATAATAGCAACATGATTTCACAAACTATAGGTCTGTTATTAGTATATCTGTTTCAAGAAAATATTGTATAATTAAAGTCAAAGTCAAAAGTATCTTTATTCGATTAGACTTTTTACAAAGTACTTTCAAATCGTCAGAATGACATAATTATACAGGATTATACATGCTACCGCCAGGTTCGGAAGGTTGCTTTTACTGAGAAGAACCTGGCAAGAAACTCAGTAATTACTCTTTTCAAAAATATTATACAATTTAAAGAATACAAAATAAATAATTTAAGAAACGTAAGCTCATGGACAATGTTCCAATGCACAAATGTCGATAAAAAATTAAAATAGCTAAAAATCTAGTACATCTACTTTTAACAAAATGCGTAGCTTGAGATGATCAGCCCCCACACTCAGCACCTGTTCACTAGTATGACGTGAATGCCAGCCATATATAGATAGGAGAGATATATTTTTTCCATGTCAGTATTTTGTTAGTATTTTGGAATTACAAACACTTCAATTTTATTTATCTGTATAAAGTACGAGTATAAGATAAGTCAAGGATTATAAGTCCAAGGACAACCCCAGCCTAACAACTAAACCAAGTCATTGATCGGAAGCGTTTCAGAGCTGGATGAAATTATCGACCTCCAAATCAAACCCAGAGACACTCGTAGTTAACATAAGTAAGTTATTCGATGCAGCGATAGTGATAACAGTAAAGAAATTGAAATGTATAATTGTGGTGGTATTTCGCACGGCACCGCTGTACCGGCCCGAGGTTGGCACGAGCTATCAAGGTTACTCTATGGCAGCGCATTCGGCGTGTCTATAGCTTCGTGTTTTATAGCACAATAAAAAAACTTGTTTTGATGATGAGTTCAAAGTTTTCAACCAACTGTATTTTTTAGATACAACTATACAATTGTATTTCATGATGGAATACATACGTTTACACAACACACTTTTAATTAACACATTCTATTGTACAGGCGAGAGGTTATAAAAAAAAACTAGCGAACGACACGCGGTTTCACCCGCGTATTGCCCGTTCCCGTGGGAGTATAGGGATAAAATATAGCCTATGCAACTTGCTGATGATGTAGCTATCCATTGCTGAAAAAATTTTCAAGAGTGGTCCAGTCTTTTTGAGCCAATTCGTAACAAACATACAAAACTTTCCTCTTTATAAAATAATTATGTAAGTATAGATATAGATTACGCTTTCAAAAGCACATGTACCTAAGTACCAATAGGAATAGGTATACAACCGTACTGAATTTCAACACGAAGCAGGCACTTAAGAGAAGTTTTCAAGTATTTGAGGACACATCAGAAACCTCCAGCTTATTAGCTTATCGCGAAATAAATAAATTATTAGAAACAGACACGCTGCGGATATCCTTAATTACTTTGAATCGCAGCTACTCTTCGCCCGATAGCAATGTTTGTGAAGCTAGGTCATTGACCATAAACCTAAACCGTGCTAAGAAAGCGACAGTCACCGTGACACACTATAAACAAATACCTATTACGTGTATCTTTCAGATAGAAGACAAACATACAGATTTCAGTTTTATTGATCATAGATTCTGCCCACGACTACGTAATCATCTACATCTACAGAATAAGTCAACAAATTGAACTTTTAGAATTTTATCATTATTACGAAAATAGAGGACATCATGCGGTTTCACCCGCGTAGTTCCCGTTCCCGTGGGAGTACGGGGATAAAATATAGCCTATATTAATCAGTGATTATGTAGCATTCAAATGGTGAAAGAATTTTAAAATCGATCCAGTTATTTTCGAGCCAAATCGTTACAAATATACATGCAAATCTTTCCTCTTTGAAATATTAAGTAGTATACATTTCATCAATCAAAAAATTGCGCAAGAGAAATCCGGTCGACAAAAATATTTCAGGGGTTTTGACCAAGAGTTCTGGATAATGTCTCTTCCTATCTTTATTCATATAAACTTCATTGCTTCTTTTCGTTTGAATGGATATAATTTTAATACACGAATTAAATCAAGAATATGTACATATTATTGTAACTTTATAGTCGACATTATCTAATAAGCTTCGTCTGCTTTATTTTATTTATACATATTTCACAATAATAACAGCCAATTACTCAACACTTTGCAATTAATATTGCTTCAAACAAACATGGATATATTTTTGCCAGGGTGAAGTGGTCACCGTTCCATGCTAGAATCACTTTGAGCTATGTTTTATTTTGCCAAATAAGGGGTCCAACGAGCTGGAGGTTCACCTGATGGAAAGTGATCACTGTCGCCCATGAAACAACACCGGAGGGCTTGCAAACGAGGCAGAAAGTGTCTTAAAAATAGCTCTGTTGTATTTATTCCATTGTCGCCAAGTGTAGAACTTTGAAAAAGGTGGTTAGTTCTTCGACGTACGTAAGTGCCGCCATGTCAGGATCTGCCGGTCTAAAAAGGCCACTTTGGGAGAATCATAATATGATTCATCATCGAAATTACATACGGTCACTTAGGTGCAATTCATATTATGATTCACGAATGATTACAATAATTGTAGATGTTAGTCCCTGACTAACTTTTAATGTGACAAATACCATCATAAAAAGCAATTCATATTGTGTGGACCATTTTAGGAATCTTCATAGGAAAGTGTGAAACAGGTATTGCGAAAAATTTATCATATTCGGATCACATTATGATTCTCCCATAGTGGCCCTTTTAGACCTACTGAAATAGTGTTGCAAATCTTGTTTTAACAATGTAGCCTATAGCTAACAACATGTACGAGACTCGTAATAGTACTGCGTCGCTAGATGGCGCTGACCGCTAGCGTTATTTCTCCTCACACCTGGTACCATCATTTCATAGGACCCACGGATACTCTACAATAGTTTTTTAAAATTTTCAAATAGTTTAAATGAAACATGAATATTCCTCGTTCCAACATACAATATCTTCAGCTATAAACTATTTGACACAACACAATTAAATTAAGGGAATGACCCGAACTAATCCTTTATTAATTCTAAACTTGAGGAAATATTAACCATAGTTTTAGATACCAAACAAGACCGGGTAAAGGGATATATTTAATTATCAACATGACAGATGGAAATTGTGGTCTACCCGAGCATTCAAAGCATTTAATAATTTACTACATCGCAAATCTATACTAATATACAATTGCTGAAGAATTTGTTTGTTTGCTTGAACGCGCTAATCTCAGAAGCTACTAGTCCAATGTGAAAAATATTTCAGATAGCCCATTGATCGACAAGGGCTATAGTATCACGCTAAGACCAATAACCACTCATGAAATTTTGTCTGCGCGGGTAAAACCGCCGGGCACCATTATTATATCAATATTATTTGCTAGGGTAATTGGAATTAGGTTCTCCGACTTTTTGACCAATTATTGCTGAGCCACGGAAACAATTTTTAAAAATTACTGTGCTTTGAAAATGTTGCCAGTTCTGTCCATCTTACTTAATATTCTAAATGTGAAAGTTTGTGACTCTATCAATGCAAAAACGGCTCCGCGTTTATTTACTGGATTACAACTTTTACATACGAAGTCACGACCAAAAAGGATTAGTATTAAAATCAATCAAACAACAAACAGGGGCTTTCATAAATAAACGTTTTGAATTCCAGCTTTGACATGAATCATAGAACAAACATTAAATATAAACTTAAGGAACGGGCAAAAACTGGAAATTATCGTAATAGGATACGACCAAAAATCATATTCAAATAATCGTTAAAATTTGAGCCAAAATCAATTAAGATAAAACAGTATAATGAAGTGAGAGGAGAGAAGTTGATCTAAATTAAACGCTAATGGCTGAGCAATTAAGCGGTTAATTGGATTGCAATCGAATAGACGGGGTCAATCACTTGAGCGTGGGCGAAAAATTGCTTCGAATTGGATGGTTTCAAAACGTGATAATCCCACTTCTGTGACTCGTATACTATAAAGAAATCATTGATCAATTAATATTTAATTGCATCTAAATGAAATTCAAATCATTATTAGATTGTTGAGAATACGGGCGGTTGCTCTTGCTCGCATCTATATCATACATATGAATATAATTGAAGTGTTTGTTTGTAATTCCAAATGAACACCTTCTCACTAATTGCAAATGATAGAATAAACGGTCTTTAAATAAAATAAAATAAAGTTTTTTTAATTTATATCTGTCTGTCTGTTTATTCCTAATCTCTAAAACGGCTGCACCGATTTTGACGGGACATAAGCAGGTAGCTGATGTTGCAAGGAGTAACTAGATTACATTTATTTTAAAAAATGGGTCAGGCGATATACGGGTCAAAGCTAGTTATAAATGAAATTTGAGTTATTATTCGATTGTAGATACTTCTGGGGGATGTTAAGTTATATTGTGGATCGTTTAAAAAGTAGAAGCGATATAAAATGTACGGGAATGACATATGTCACGTGACTGATTTATGTCATTTATAATACATTTTGTATCGCTTTTATTAGCGCAAGCGTGAAAGAATGTTACTTTGTCCAGGCCCACTGTACCCCCAATATAGGTTTTAACGTTGACTATCCATTGTGTATTTTCCTCATTTATTATGGGAACGTAAAAGCGCTGTTTACAAAGAGTCATTAAGTTCTTCGGGCACACAGCACGACGCGATCCAGACAGCCTAGAAAGGCTGATGATTACGGGACGGGTCGAGGGCAAAAGAAGCAGGGGTCGTTCGCCAACACGATGGACGGATGCGACCCAGGCTGCAACGAGGACTACTCTTCAGGCTACCATCCAGATGGCACAAAATAGAGAGGCTTGGAAAGCAATGTTAATGCAGACGTCGCACCATGGTCACGTCCCTCAGTCATGAGGTTACGAATAAGAAGAAGAAAAGCGCTTATCCCTACTATCTTCGCTAAGCGCTTATGATTCGTCACATCATATATACCTCCACGAGAATCGAACATCTTTGAGTTCATATTCTGTGGTCAAGGCAACCCGTTAACAGTGGCTGTAAACTCAAGCGCACAGCAAGTATTAACACAATAGGTTGGGTTTTACCCTGCGGTAAGTTCGTAGATAAGTATGTTGTTAATATTAACGGAATAATTACTGCTAGAGCCGTGGAAGCCTTGAGAATTGAGCAGTTGCCTGCTACGCTAGCGACGCAAGTTCGAATTCCAGCGGGGCCTCTACCAAAGAGTTTTTCTAAAAACTTATGAGCAGTTATTTCACACCACGTGCTTTTCAATGAAGGAAACATCGTGAGGAAACCTGCATATGTCTGAGAAGTAATTCAAACACGTATGTATAGTGCTTGAGACAGCGATGGACTCACCTCTGTCATGTTGGCACTTAATCATATTCGGTGAAATGTGGGTGTTGCTGTTACAACACCTCTGCCGAAGGGGTAACCTTTCGGTTGGGGACCCTTCTGGGATGGTGTGAGCATATTTCTATGAATCGATCTAGAAGAGGAGCTTCACAGACGTATCACTCCCATATTGAAGGTAAATGTTTTAAGAAACTATAGGATAACGTGAATAATTAAATTGTCAATATCAATTGTGATAGAGGGTCGGTCTATTGAAAACAGAAGGGCCGTGGGAACACGGTTCTCCATACATTTGCATTTTTTCTCAGAAACCGCATTCGAACGTGGCTTTTAAACCTATTACTTAAGTCTAATACGTTATTGCTCATGTTATAAGTTGTAATAGACAAATTCAAATCCACACAGGTGCCATCACGAGATTTGAGCGCTCAGCGAATATAGGGGGGATAACTGTGCAGCTCCATATAAGTCACAAAAACTTACTTCTGTGCATTCAGGGTCGGCGCTCGAAACTCTTGACGCCAGGTACAATTCAAAATTTCATAGAACAGTACACGTAGCAGCTAAGAGGTAGCAGAGGTGCTACAAACAGTTTTCACCGAAGACGATCAGAGTGCCTATATGGGATCAAAATAGTGTAATCTGTGGGCCGACAGATGGCGCTGAATCGATCCCATACAAATCGGCGTTTACGTTAGCGCGGCGATTTTAAGAAAACTCGCACTAAGCACTCTTGTGCCATATGTGACATATGTGGAGTCAATCAGTCGTTTAATCTCGTGGAAAAGTTAAATATCGAAATGGATTATAAAATTTTAACAAGGTTAATGAAAAGCGCAACCGATTCCTCGAAAAATAAATTGCCAACATTATGTCTGTGTTTATAAAACAAAAGCCAGTGTTTTCGAGGTTCGAGGTTGATATACATTCAACTGCAGTACAGCTAATACACAATTTACAGTATTTCAAGTGAAACATTACACTTGTATCAATGGCGCACGTGCTCCACTGTGTCCAATTATTGTTCATTATCAACGCTTAATCTATTTACAAATACAATTAACTACTTCTAGGAAAGGCTTTACTGCGTGCTGTTCCTCTCCACGGTTGTCCACTAGCCTCATTCCTGGGGGCTTACCATCATCGGTTTAAGCAGATTGTATTAATTTTCATTTTGGTACCGTAAAATCATAATTAGCCCCATGTTCTCTTTATACACACCACCAACAACTACCATAGTGTAAATATGAACTTACCAAACAGTATGGTATCTAGACAACTTTTAAATTAGTCACAGTCAAGTAAGCCCGTCACAGTATATATCTATATAAACGTAAGCCATTACAGTCAAAATAGTGAACTAGTAACTACAAAAAAAATTGGATTGGAATTGCAAGCAGACCTTTCTATTTTATTTATATGTAAGTAGATATTTCTATTCTAGGCATACCGAAGTAGCATCTAAGTAATGATACTGATAGCGACCTCCCAGGGCAACAATAAGCCAGGTAACAACGTAATAAATAATTATTTCAGTTCCAACAGCTGTCGTTTGACATGTTAATTGGGCGATCTTATCTCCCTACATAGGGATTGACCCTCTACGTGACAAATATTATAGCTTACTAGCTATGCCCCGCGGTATCACCCGCGTAGACTCATTTCGCGAAATCCTAATGTTTTTTTAAATAAAAGTAGCCTAAGTTACTCTTTGAAACATCAGCTATCTTCCAGTGAAAGTCGCGTTAAATTCGGTCGGAGTTTAGCCGGAACAAACAGACAGACAGAGGAAATACATAAAGTATATAATAAAAATTTGGTTTTTAATGCAATTGCCCTTTTATACTTTCAAATACATTTCGTCAAAAGCTGGTTATTTGGAATTGCAAACAAACACTTAAATTTCTTCAATTAATATTTGTTTAATATTTTTTTGTTCGCCGTAAAAGTCGTAGGTGGGTTGTTTGAGAAATTGCCTAATACATATTCAACTAGCGCGTGACGCGAGTTCTAATCTAATCTCACTTTTGCAATTTTTTCTAAGGCTTGAGTTTCCAAGAGCTTTACGGTGGAGGAAAACATACGGATATTTGAGACGGCGATGGACTCAACATCTATCACGTTGGCACCTAATCATCTTTGGGCATTCTAACACCTATATGGAGCCTTGCGTGATTTTAGGCTAGTCACACACACAGAATATTGCTGACAATACAGTATGGTCAATATGCACTTTTTTGACTTAGGATTTTGAATGTCACTCACCCAAATTCATTGGTAAGTATGATGAGTTGTTTTATGTTATCTAGATCATAGTAGAACTAAACGATGTGGAAAATTATAAACCTTAAGACTTAGATTATTATGTAAGTTGTAAGAAATAAAAAGCAACGATACAAACAAGTACAGCATCAAGATTCTCACGGGAAAACACGATCTGCCTTCCAGTTGCAATATCCGAGAGGCGGATTCTGACATATAAGGCTATTTAGATGGGGTGCGGCCATCTTTACCAGGTTAATGAACTCAACGCTAAGGAGATAATGTATGGACCGCCTTCTGCTTCTTTGGAATAACTCGAGCCTTGAGCCTGTGGCGGAATAGATTGAGTAGTCGGTTGATATGCAAGCGATGCAAGTTGAAAATTCACCAGTTATTTTCAAACCACGAGTATATGGTGAAGAAGAAATCATTACGAAACCTACAATCTTAAAAATGTTATTAATCTAACAGAGTTTCACCTCTCGCTAACAATTGCAAAGTTTGAGTACAACAACTACACGAGATGCTAAATCGCGCTATAAAAGTTTGCACATTGCAGTATATATATATATGTATATACAAGTTTCCGACTAGAACAGTTATAGTCGCGGTTCCCCTTGAAATTTGAAAACCGAAATCCTTAACCGTTTAAAACTTACCGAAAATTCGGGCCCATTGAACGACGTGGCCAGCCAAAAAAGGGCTGTGCAAATTAACGTTAATTCAGTAAAAAAAACACCACAAAAGAACAGTATAAATATGCGCTTTCTACAATCAGTATGGAATCTAGGAACAAATCTTTCGAAATTACACACTCACACAGACGCTTGCATCTATGAGATTATTAGCGCGAGAGAATGTTACTCTGTCTAGGCCTCCTACAAATATAATAGAAGCGACACAAAAGTTATGGAATTGACATAAATCAGGCACGTGACATATGTCATTCCAACAGATTTTGTATCGTTTTTATAAGCGTAGAAATTTGATACATTGTCTACAGACCTTGGCGTAATGTCAGTAAGGGGTGTCACGCCGTGAGCGTATACTTACGTGTTTGACAGATATTTATCTAAACTTCAAATCGACAACTCGAGATTACTTTGACATTAAATAAAGGAGTAAAATTTTAAAACTTTAAGAGTGACCCCCACGATCAACGGAGCAAACGATCATTTAAAATACATACATATGCTCACGCCTGTATTCCCCGTAGAGGTAGGCAGAGGTGTTGTAATCACAACACCCACTTTTCACCGAAGATGATTAAGTGCCAACGTGACAGATGGTGAGTCCATCGCCGTCTCAGACACTTTACATATGTCATTGAATTACTTCTCAGAAATATGCAAGTTTCCTCACGATGTTTTCCTTCAACGTAAACCACGTGGTGTGAAATCACTGTACATAAGCTTATTAGAAAAACTCATTGGTACAGCCAGGCCCCGCTGGGATTCGAACTCGCGTCGCTTGCGTAGCAGGCGACTGCTCAAACCTCAAGGGTGGTGTCCTTCATTTAAAATATTTGATAAAGTTTCCATTCTGCTTAGTAATCTTATATTTTTTATATTGTGACAAACGTGTGCCATTTCGTGGCTTCGTGTCTGACATCGATACCGTTTATTAATAACGTACCTTGCAGTAAAAAAAAAAGTAAGGTTGCCATAAAAAGAAAAAAAATCGATAAACACGATTTTTTTCATATTAATTTAGGCAGTTGCTTTGCAGCTTTGTAAACACCGATCCCGCGTTATCGATCGCGTGGGAATTTCTTGGAGAATTATGAATACTTTTGTATTCTTTTTCGAGCAAAAGATTAATTCTAATAAAATAGTATTGGCAATTAAGAATTGTTTAACATCTTGATTTCAAATCCCTGTACATTTAGCACGCCATGACTTAAATTTCAAGACTAACCAGTACCGGATTAAGTCAGCGCGGGGCCTGTACCAAATTCGGGAAAGGGGTTTGCTTTAGGGTCTTAAGTTTTTTGGTATTCAACTCAAATTATATAATGAAACCTTACATGTATGGCCGGGACAATCCGTAGCGGCTAAGCAGTATTTTGATGCTATATTTTAGAGCCGTGGTGGCCTCGGGGTTAGAGCAGTCGCCTGCTACGCAAGCGACGCAAGTTCGGATCCCAGCGGGGCCTGTACCAATGAGTTTTTCTAAAAAGCTTATGTACAGTGATTTCACACCACGTGCTTTACGGTGAAGGAAAACATCGTGAGGAAACCTGCATATTTCTGAGAAGTAATTCAAAGACGTATGTATAGTGCCTGAGACGGCGATAGACTCACCGTCTGTCACGTTGGCACCTAATCAAAAAAAAATTCGGTGAAAAGTGGGTGTTGTGATAACAACAGCTCTGCCTACCCCTTTGGGGAATACAGGCGTGAGCATGTATGTATTTTAATACTAACGTTTAAAACGTATGATAGAATGTAAAGAGAGATAAAAAAAACTTTATTTTACTTTCATAGTCATAATCTGTTAATTTGGAATTACAAACAGACACATTAATTTAATTTATCCATATAGACGTGAAAAATTACCATAACGCCTGCGCTGTTTCTTTGTAAACACCATTTAGTTGTCATAGCAACGGGCTCACTAAACTATTCGACCAATGTCGCGTGCTGGCCGAGTTCTAATAATTTACGGGTTTGGCAGCACGGTCGTGAGTGTCGTGACATTTCAGTGGTTCACTTTAGTAATGTATGTCATATTGCATTCTGACCTAGGTCTGGAACCTGTTCAAACTGATCTTATCATTATGCCCTAATTCAATACTAGATTCTTTGGTGGTCAAAGGTATGGGCCACGAGTAATGAACGCTGGGCGAAAATTGTGGTAAACGTGGACTCATGACTATTCATGTTCAGGTGTCATAGGTCTTGACAGCACCTCTGGCAATGTTTCTTGAATGCGTTACAAACAAACTAACGGAGTTTCTTCTCCAGACTAGATTGTTTAGTTATCTAGACGTTACAGGCCCATTTGGTATATTATCTTTGACACAGGGCAATCCGCCATTCCCGTAGCCTAAGTGCTACGTAGCAGTTCGAGTGCCTACTAACGAGCATTCTACATTTCCAAGCTTGAACAATCGCATACTTTAAGGGAATTGTTGCATCTATACTTTTAAGTGTCTGTTTGTAATTCCAAAATATAAAATTTTCACTAAATGCATATTTTTATTTTTATACAACAATATTTTTCTATTTAATTGTTTCGGGTAATCTCCGAACCAGCTGGACCGATTTTAACGGGAATTTCACTGGCAGATAGCTAATTTTACAAAGAGTAAAAAATGTTTATTTAAAAAAACATAATAAGGTTTCAGCGGGTCACCCATGAAATTGACTATACGCGGGTAAAACCGCGGAGCACAGTTAGTAAGTTTTATAATCTAACAGTTTCTGTTGTTAGAAATAAACATTTAAATGTAAGCTTCGGAAATATGAAAATGTTTTCCAGCAATTCGTGTAAACATTCAAAGCGGGTCCAATGACACAGGAAATAAGTCAGGATGACAGGAAGCTTTCAGCCTATTGGTTGGCGTAAAAGGGTTAGCACCCCATTCGAGGGTAGCGGCGAAGGGTGGAGGAAGAGATTGGAATATTGCAATTTTCAAACAGTTATCGCAGGCAATATACTGGGCATTGTCACTGAGAAGTTATTAAACCAAACTGACATTAGTTTCGTGTTAAACTGGGGCCCAACCATGAGCTCTTATTGCAATGTTAGTGCAGCTGTGCGACAGTGATGGACTTATGCAAGTCATATACATCTATCTCATAATAAGAGTAAAACTATCATGGCAATACGAGGTTATGGTAAGGCTCCTGGTCGCGGTGGGAAAGGCTAGGCAGAGGTGTTGTAATCACAGCACCCACTTTCACCGAAGATCATTAAGTGCCAACGTGACAGATGGTGAGTCCATCGCCGTCTCACACTTTACATACGTCATTGAATTACTTCTCAGAAATATGCAGGTTTCCTCACGATGTTTTCGTTCACCGTATAGCACGTGGTGGGAATTCACTGTACATAAGTTTTTTAGATAAACTCACCGGTACAGGCCGCTGGGATTCGTACTTGCATCGCTTGCGTTGCAGGCGAGTGCTCAAACCTCAAGGCGACCACGGCTCTAATGGGAATTCCATACACTATTTTAATTGCATAAAATGATTATTTGCATTCAAATTTTGTATGTGAATATTTTTTTCCACGCAGGCGAAGCTGTGATGGCGAGTTGGTATCAGGACATGGTGTATCCGTCAATATCTGCTTCGCAGGCCGGCACACGCTCATCTACGTTAATCATACTATTGTCTGATCTATACATATACAGATAAATAAAATTGGAATGTCCTAAGGTTGGTTGGTACTTGGTACCTACATACGGTCATTTTTTAAATAACCTATCAAAGTTTACAGATGGATTGCTATCCCCGGTCATTTGTAAAATGTTAACCATAGTTTCAGTTTCATGATAATGTTAACTAGAGGTAAGTTATTAGAATGAAAATAAGGACAAATAATAGATTTGTATATATTAAGAAATTAAACAACAGATGGAATATTCACAACGGCCGGTAGTCAACGCAGCCCAACTAGTGTGTAGAGGGTTTCAGGGGAAAAAAATAGATATAGCTAGGTTTCATTTTTGGAAAACATCGTTTTGACCATGTTTTCGGCACTGAAAAACTCATACAATATCATTACAATACGACGGTAAATTTCGCCGAGATCTGTAAAGTTATGGTAGCTCAGACGTGATGCTTCCAGCCTACGGGGCGATAACCAAACTAGAGTACCCCAGTTCGAGACTGACATTCACCGGTAATTTTTTCAACGTCATTGAAAAGAAACCGAGCAGAGCTCGGTCAACCAGGATCTATAATATTACAGGTTACCAAGCAACAAACCCTTTATTACCTGCAAGAATCTCATATAATACAGCAGGTATATATATATATATATATATATATATAGTGGGTATGTACATGAGGTAATATTTATTCAAGTGAACAAAAAGGAGGTCACAGACCTTCCTAGAACATACGAGTTCATATCTTTGACTCCGGCGCACGGTCCATTGTGCAAGGGTGTTAAAATTATTTATAGGCAAATGCTTCATGTAGGTTCATATGAGTACATAGTGACACAGTGGACACAAGATAATAAGATTCCTTCTTACAAAGACTAGATGCAGGTGTCGTCACGCGTTAAGAGCGAACAGCGAAAGTAGTGGGGATATTGAGTATGTTTTTATCCGCCTTGCACCATACATACAGACAGAGACCTACTCATCTATCCATACATCCATACAGATAAACAAAATTTAAGTGTCTGTTATAATTCCAAAATAACAGCTTTTCACTTAATACATATGAAAGTACGTACGTATCGGAACAAAAAAAACTATTTTAATTTTTTTTCTCTGTCTGTCTGTTTGTTCCGGGTAGTCTTCGAAACGGCTGGAGCGATTTTAACGAGACTCTCACTGGCACATAGCTAATTTTAACAGGAGTAACATAGACAAATATTTTTTTAAATATATGTTTTTTAAAAGAAACTTCCGCAGGCCACCCATTAAATTAAGTCTACGCGGGTGAAACCGCGGGACACAGGTAGTATGTATAATCTGAATTTTTCAAACGGCTCCCACGATTGAAATCCCCTGTATACATATAGAGGCGATTTCGGGGGCGATAAATCGATTTAGTAGCTAGGTGTCATTTTAGAATACCTCAATAAAATAACGAGCAAAGCTCGGACACCCAGGTAACTACTATAATAAACAGACAGTAAAAACCTAAAAGGTTTCATCTATAACATTCCCAAATGATAAATCACAGATAATTAACACTTTCAAATGAGCATTTAGTGTTGTCAATTCTGTATATTAGGTGTAGGCAATTGGAACAACAAAAACTGGTGTGGGCTGAACAATCTGTTTGTTTGTTGCATAACAATCATTTAGTTTTTTAAAAAGCACATAGTTAAGCTTGACCTAAATATCTCTAAAATGGCAACATCTTGAGAGGTCAGCTTATATAAATGAGTCTAGTACCTTAGGGTGATGATAATTATTGAAGGCAGCTTATATAAATGAGTCTGGTACCTTAGGGTGATGATAATTATTGAAGGCAGCTTATATACATGAGTCTAGTACCTTAGGGTGATGATAATTATTGAAGGCAGCTTATATAAATGAGTCTAGTACCTTAGGGTGATGATAATTATTGAAGGCAAATTTAGCAATGATTGAACTGCAAAACGTGAAGTAGCAAGGGTTGCCATCTGTCTGTATTTGTCCTAGTTCAGTGGGCATCCGGGGAGCATCCAGATAAAAATGTTGTACATATGTTGGGGACTATCTCTGGGACTATTGACTGATTTGGCTAAAAGGATTTAGTTTGCAACATAAGTTCTTGTGTAGTGTTTGTGAATGTTCAGTAATACAATTCTAACAGGAATAAATAACATGAATGTCAATAGCATAACTAATAAGATACTCACCATCCAATTCTATTTATAAATACCTAACTGACCATAATATCAAGAATGAAACCAGACATTTGTCATTATTTTATTGTATTAATTATTTAAACTGTATCATCTTTGATTTTAATGTCCTATTATGAAAAGAGCCGTGGTGGCCTAAAACCTGCTATTTCTGAGAAGTAATTCAATGACGTATGTAAAGTGTCTGAGATGGCGATGGACTCACCCTCTGTCACATTGGCACTTAATCATCTTCGGTGAAAAGTGGGTGTTGTGATTACAACACCTCTGCCCACCCCTTCGGGGAATACAGGCGTGAGCATATGTATGTATGTATTTAATGTCCTACCATGAAGTATTTTTATCAGCCTTATAATAAAAACAAAGAGAAGGCCGACAGACTCAACACCTGCTCCATCATTACCCCTTATAGACCCTTCTGGGAAGTTGTAAGCCATAAAGTAATCTCACACTCATAACTTATGGGATGGGACATTCCAACTGATCTACATTCTAAAACATACATTCACATAATTCTGATGCCTATACTTTCCAAAAGACTATATTTTAAATCCGTAGATAAACAGTAGGGTGCATGTTGCCAGGCATTAATCCCGCCTCCCAGCTGCTGCTGAAAATATTTAGTTAGAAAAATCCAATAATACTTTGCCCTGGTATTGAATGTAGGACCTTGTGGTCAGCAGTAGAGCATGCAACAACTAGACCAATGAGGCAGATTTCTTTAAATAACACTAAGCTTTGGAAGAGTTCATAACAAGTGCAGATAAGATGGATGACATGTATAGTTATGAACAAGGAATGTTGTCAGTGACAATAAATGTTATCAGTGGAATGCCAGGTTTCCCCACAGATAACAATGTACGATGTAACCTTGCCCTGGAAGCATGGGAGTCAGATAAACATTGGCTGGCTTAAATACACCATTATGGTTCAAATTCTGGACAATGATATGAAAGGAAAATATATTTAATAACTAGGCACAGTGCTAGAATTATGGCATCTTGAAAGCTAGACAATATCTGCCTCTTATTTAAAAAGAAATAATAATTTTGTTTTGTAGAAAATATTTTACGGGGAATCTGCTCCAATTTTCTCTGTCCTATGCCATCTCTTTGAAATATGTCCTGACAGATATCTATGTGGATATTATAAAATCTACAAAGATATACTTTATAGGAATTAAAAAAAAACCAGAAGCTTTTAAAAGTGGAATTCAGTTCTTAAAAATGATTTAAGGATAAATCAAAAGCATGTAATTATTCCTTGCAAGTTAGCAAATTTTCGATGCTTAATTGAGGAGGAAAAAAAATATATTGTTTAGATATGGTAGATGTATAAGATTGGTACTTTGAATGCGGTCACAGAAGACTCCCCTTGGTTAGTTTGTAAGTTATTTAACAAATTCTACATCTACTTACTCATGACCCTATTAAAGTTAATCAATGAGAAATTGTTAGTCTATGGTAGCTAGACTATACTCAAAATATTTTGTGTCTTCATCCTCCTGCCCTTATCCCATGTTATTTGTGGTCAGCGCAATGTGTTCTTCTCTTCCATTTCTCTCAATCAGCCATCACATATGTACTCACTCCCAATTTAGCCATATCATCTTTCCTCTTGTAACCATCCTCATAAACAAAACTTTTCTAGCAATATTAACCTCATCCCTCCGCATAACATGTCCATACCACAGCAAAAAATAACTTACAAAAAATTATTTTGTGTGTCTCCTACACACAGAGGACAAAAATAGGGTGTTTATTTACTTAGATACTGTAATTATGTGGCATTTTTATCTTGATATGAAGAAACGCTGAATCAAATCTTGAATAGTTGATATAGCTTTAACATTGGTACTGACCATTAGAGCTTTTGAGGTCCCGATGTATGAGCGACATGGGCGCGCCGACGTGCAGGTACGCCATGCCCTGCGCCACCTGGATGGCCCAGTCCACGAGGATGCTGGGCCGGATCTTGCGGCCCGACAGCACGCGGTTCAGCGGACCACCGCGCGCGTACTCCATCACCAAACACAGATTCGGCTCTTCCAAACACACACCTTTCAACGACACTATATTCTCATGCTGTAGCACCCAAAACAACCTCGCCTCCTGCAGCACGCTCTCCTTGATCACATCGATGTCCTCGTTGGCGTCCTGCCGCGCCGCTTTAACCGCCACAACCTCATCGTTCCAGTACCCGCGATACACTTTCCCGAAGCCACCCACTCCGATAACCTCCTCGAGTTTCAGCTCAGAAAACGACACGCGCGGCGGCTCTACTGCCAGAGGATCTTCTTCGGTCACGTAAGCGGCTGGGAATATGCCGACGCGATCGCCGACCTTTCCCGTCCACCAGCCTTCGTCGCCGGAGATGATGGCATCCTTGGACAGGATTTCGACGATCTCCCCGCGACGCAGGGACAGCTCGTCTTCGCCCTGTGCGGTGTAGTCGTAGACGGCGGTGGAGAGAGCGAGCGGCGGGCGTTCCTCGTCAGCCGCCATGGCCGCGCGGCCGACCGCAGGCCGCGGCGGCATCACCCCGGCCGCGCCACCATCGCCGCGCTCCTCCTCTCTCACGCGCCCCGACACTGCTGCAGCCCCCACACACCACCACACATAACGCTTTACACGGCAAAACAACGCGTTTGGTTATGATCACCGTATTATTCCGCCATCTTTGTTTTTCACATCGATCATGGCGGCGTTAAGAGAACGTACCTACACCGACCAATTAACACTTTGCTACCAAAACAGCACGCGCAGCGATACGTTCCGAGGTCTCGAAGGAATGTCTTCGGTGCGATAAAGTTAACTTATTTCCATTCGTCTATCACGTTTTTTGATAGAAGACGAAATGACAACCATACCGCAACGAAGTCAGTGACAAACTAAATTTGACGTGACTGACGTGCGTGACGTAAGAAGACCGAGGGTTGCCTTTATAACTTTATAAAATTTCTACAGTTCTTCCTTGCACCTTAAAAGCTACCACATTAGATTTTAATTACAAAATAAGTTGAAGAAAATAAACGACACAAAATAAAATATATTCTAAAGGCATATTATCATGTTGTCATATTAGGATTGCGATAACCATCATGCATGGATTTAATTAATAAACGGTGCGGTGGATTTTTTGTATAAGTGTTATTATATTTCATCTTTTTTTCATCTTCGTCTATTATTTTTCAATCGACATTAGCAGCTTAGAATGTAATAAATCAATTAGAAACACAAAAGTTACAATACTAATACGATGGACTATGATAGCCATAGGCATATGCTCGATATTCCCATTATGGTTCATAAAATGTCAGTAGTTAGGTACTGAAATAACGTATAAACGAAGTGCTTAAACGTTATTAATACTAACTAAACAGCCTCGTCTGGGACCACCTTAAAAACGATTTTAGGTAGCTTTTCATTATGCTGGCAAGACTGCATTGGTAATGGTGTATTCAGATATAAATAGATGTCGCTACGATCGCCCCACTACTGTGATTAATAGCGCCATCTGTTGTAATCAATTAAATTGAACATCAGCTGATACGTGAATATAAATATTTTAGATTTCATAACTTCTAATGTGATAGAAAATATTTCTACTAAAATAATTCAGCAGTAACATTGAATTTAAGTTCATTGTATTATAGTTATAAGTAATAGTTAGTAATTTTCAAAATGGCAGTCATAGGTCCCATGGTGTAATGGTTAGCACTCTGGACTTTGAATCCAGCGATCCGAGTTCAAATCTCGGTGGGACCTTCATTTTGTTACTCTTCTAAACTATATTTTTTACCACAAATTATATATAATAAAAGCGTTTGAATATTCTCGTTACTATATTTTATCATAAAAAAAAGATAAATTCAACGAGTATTTGATTAGCACCGCATGAAACGCGACTATACGTAGTCTGTGGACGCCTGAACTGAAGGGATGCTGGGTAGGGAGCATTATTGATCGCGCGAAAATGGGATGGTCGTATCCATTCGCTGCGACCACCTAACACGCGTATGTGCCGCTTTTGAACCTCAAATACACGCTTCAACGCCTTAAAAATTAAATAAATAGCCAAAAAACTAAAACAAATCCTTTATTATGCGCTTGCAAGCGTAATAACTACAATACTATGTAAAATAACAATAAATAGTGCAAAAAGCCCCCTTGTCAACCTCAAAAACCAGAACGTGACAAGAACCGTAAAAACGACAAGGAAAATATATTTTTTTTTCCTGAAAAGCGCTTAAATATTGTTTATACATACTGAAAATCGATGATATAGTGATATAAAGTTAAATGTGTTTGGTGTGCTGATAGTATTTTGTGTTTAAAAGTGTAATAATGGCCGATTTGTTATCTCCGGGCTGACTTACGATGTGTGAAAATACGAAAATGAATATTATTCTAAAGCGTGATTTTTGTCTTAAGTGGTGTTGGCGAAAGCGCTGGCCGAAAATAAAAATAAATATTTATCATAGTTACAGAGTGGTCCTTTTTTCATAGCTATTTCTTTTCTTTTGAAACATAATTAAAAATGAATTCCTTTAACGCCCCCACAACGCAAATTAATGCGATAGAAAAAATGACTACAGTTAAATGTAAATCCGTGGATTTGGAGGGGTACGTCATTATCGTGGTACAAACTAAGGACAACAAGGTGAAGCTGTACGGTAAGTGGTTATGGTAATAAAAAAAAACTTAATTATTTCATAGAGCAACATTTTTTTTAATATTATCATCGTTTACTTTAATTTAAGCTCTTTATATCTTCTCTTATCTTAAAAATTATAATTACCACCTATGTATCTCTGGATTTACGAACAAGGTAGATTAATTTTGGTATTTTGTAACATAAATAAAAATAGGAATAACTATGTAATTATTTTTATTATTTTACGTCGTTGGATTATATTGTAAAGACAGGGATGCTGGTTTTTTTAAAAGTTCTTTTAACCTTATTCTTAACCTTTATACGAAGAAACTATTCAAGAAGTGCCTGTAAATAAGTGATGTTAAGTAGATAATATATATTTCTTTTTATAGTAATTAATATCTGCGTTTTGCTTATGGTGGCGATAATCTCTCTTCAAATTGTAACCCATCAAAATTATTTATTAATATTTAACATGTATTTTTTTATATTACAATGTTAGTTCAGTGATCGCTTACAAAAACGGGTTTGATCACCGGCTCTTCGTTGTCATCTGTAATTTCCCAGCTATCAGCCAGGAGTTTGGATCTCTGGTCTGGTGCTCGGTTAGTGGTAATATCGCCGCATATTACATGGGATTAACATAACTGGTGAAATATGGGTGTACTAGATACTTATAATTATTCGTATGCGTATTGCTCTTTAGGGTATACAGGCGTGAGCATATGTGTGTGTACTCCTAGACATGCATGCATCCGTGATATAAAAAAACTCGTCTTCGTCTCGGTTTCGTCTTCCTTCATCTATAAGCACAGTTTATACGTATAAACAAAATTTTTTAACAGTTTGAAATTCCAAAATAACAGTTTTTCACTAAATGTATATGAAAGTATATACGGTACCGAATTAAAAAAAAACTAATTTAAAAATCTGTCCGCCTGTTTGTTCGAACTGATCTCCGAAATGGCTGGACCGATTTTAACAGGACTTCCACTGGCAGGTAGCTAATTGTACACGGATTAACTTACGCTACTTTTTTTGAAAGAAATATAGGTGTTCCGCGGGTCTCTATTGAAATTAACTCTACGCAGGGAAAACCGCGGGGCATGGCTAGTTATATATAAAAAAGAATATTGTCGTGTTAAGTCCCGAGTTACTTTAAATGTGAATTTGATTCGCTTACGTTTAAAATAAATCACTCAAAATATGTTGTCTATGACGCAGGCTCTCCATCGGCTGGTAATTGGGACAACTTGGAGTTAGCAGACGAGATCATGGACGTCAATGAAACCAAACTTGAGGATATGTCTCGGACCGAAGTATTAGGACACATTCATGAGGTGAGTTATTAATTATGGATAGCAGAACTTGCTGAAATTATTGATATATTAACAAAATAATCATCAATAAAAGAAGCCGTGGTGGCCTTGGGGTTAGAGCAGTCGCCTGCTACGCAAGTTCGAATCCCAGCGGGGCCTGTACCAATGAGTTTTTCTAAAAAAACTTATGTGCAGTTATTTCCCACCACGTGCTTTACGGTGAAGGAAAACATCGTGAGGAACCTGCATATGTCCGAGAAGTAATTCAAAGACGTATGTATAGTGCCTGAGACGGCCATGGACTCACCCTCTGTCACGTTGGCACTTGATCATTTTCGGTGAAATGTGGATGTTGTTACAACACCTCTGCTTACACCTTCGGGGACAGTTCTAGGATGGCGTGAGCATATATATAATCATCAGTAAACGAGGAACTCGTGGTACAGTTGCAATATTGTAGATCATTTGATAAGCGATAACCCCGCTTCAAGCAACCATGATCCAAGCCTGTAGTTGGATGGGTGACCGCCCAAGTTCCTTCCGTGCCTTGGAGATCACCTTAAGCCGTCAGTCCCGGTTACCAATTTACCATCTTTGGCAATCGTTACAGGTCAGTCGGAGGCCTAAGATAGTTTGAATGAAACTGGTTGAACCCAGATTACTGATTTTCCTCATAAAAGGGATTACGAAGTTCAGATGGCAGTCGCTTCGTATATAAATCAGCCAAATCGGGTTGAATCATGTGCCAACAATACGGGATAAGTCCAAAAGGATGAATTATCAACAAAGGTTGGCGGAAGAAAAAATCAATTATAATCTCCTTACATATTTCGCTTCTGGTTCCTTGATTAAGATGGACTAGCGTTTATTAGCCTAACGTTTCGATTTCGAGAGGCTCGCGACACAGGGCCTTTATACAAAGTAACATTACCCTCACGCTATGTCACGTGTCTGCTATTCCATACATTTTGTATCATTTCCCTTAGCTCGAGCGCCAGAGAATGTTACTTAATCTAGGCCTGAAGTTGCTCTTGCGCATAGTTTCTTGTGTGCATATTTTTTTAATTCATGGACATTTTAAAATGTTGATTTAATATTCCTAAAGCTCAAAAATATTGTTGCAGTGTATTTCCTCCTGTGTCATCAAGCTGAGGGTAAAGAGACGGAGCGAAACTAAATTGTGTAAGTATTTATAGATATACTAGCGGACGTCACGCGGTTTCACCCGCGTAGTTCCCGTTCCCGTGGGAGTGCGGGAATAAAATATAGCCTATATTTCTCGCAAATAATGTAGTTATCCATTGCTGAAATAATTTTACATATCGGTTCAGTACTATTTGAGCCAATTCGTTAGAAACAACCTTACAAACAAATCTTTCTTTTATAATATTATAGAATGAATTAAACTATTACCACCATTATTTTTACTTAGGATGCTTAAGAAATGTAGAAGGAAAGAGAAGAGGAAGACCCAGGATAACATACATGAGACATGTTAAGGAACAGGTGTCTGTCATGACGTATAGGGAGGTCAAGGAGATGGCACTGGATAGAGACGAATTTAAGTAATTGCATCGGTTAAACCGACAAGAGTCTCTTAAATTTAGGATAATGATTGTTTACTTTGACATGGACCCCGCGAGCTGATTACGGATAGGTGGCGTCACGTACTATGAGCGCTCAGCGAAAATTGTGGGGGTTACTGTGCATTTACTTTATTAGCGCCCTGCAGACAGACAAGGTATACAAACTAATGAAATAGTTGCAGTGCATTCAAGGTCACCGCTCATAGCTCCTGACGGCGATTATATCTTGCCAAGGCGAACCGCAATAATTGTTTTTCAATCTCTATCCGTAATATGTAATAGTTATTAGCGACCGAGCGAGCGAAATTGGCGATGGTGCCGCCTTTGTGGAAGAGTCTGTCAGTGAACTAACGTGATTAGTCTTAGGTTAGAGCCCTTGGAAGCAAATTTAACCTTAAATTTGCGATTACGTGTCTGGTCTGGTTACTAACAAATTCTATGAGTTTCCACCCTTGCTAGAAAAGTAGAGTAAGAAATACGTACATTATTTGCACCAAAGTGAAAAATAACGCCAGAAAACCCTAGACAACTCTAGCCATTAAAGAGTTGATTATAAGATATGTATACCTAGGGTAGTGATGGCGCTGGGGGGGTCACGGCGAAGCATGTGAAGACGTATCACGTGCACCCCCCACTTAGCGACTTGGAGGAACACCGTGGAGTTTAGTCGGTGTGAGTCCGACATAACCCTTCCGCTGCCCCCGCGGCGGTTGGTGTATCCATAACGGATTCTCCACGTTAATAAAAAAAGATAAAAAAAAATTTCAAAAAAGGCCTTCAAAAAGAGGTCAATAAAATAATGTTCAATAAATTAGTTCCTTTTGAAGTTGGTGTTGAATTCAGAGTTTGACGCTACATTTGTACATAATAGTAATAATCCCTATCTATATAACTCGCGATAATTATATTTTGAAGGTCCAGGAGTAGATTCTCTCGTGATTCTCTATTCTTAACTCGGGGCTAAAGTTCTAATAAGTTTTTATATGACCACAGTCTTTGTTTTGTACATAAATTTCTATATAATATGTAAAACACCGAATCATTATTTTTCCCTTGGTCACGCCATCACGCGCGGCTGGACCTATTTTATCGGGACTTTTACTGGCTGATTTCTTAGGCTTATTTCAATTAGAAAAAATATTCATGTTCTGAACAATAAAGCATGAAGCGCGAGGCAAGGCAAAGGCAGAATTCATCATCATCCTCCTGCCCTTTTCCCATGTTATTTGTGGTCGGCGCAATGTGATCTTCTCTTCCATTTCTCTCTATCAGCCGTCATATCTGTATTTACTCCTATTTTAGCCGTATAATCTTTCACACAATCCATCCATCGATTCTTAGGTCTTCCTTTCCCCTGTAAAAGGCAAAGGCAGAATTGTATGCAATTATTTTGCATACAATTCTGGCCCTGCTCTAAAATTTTTGCTATTCCCCTATTTTAGCTGCGCGTTCATAGCTCGTGACGGCAACTCTAACAGACATCGATGATCTATAGACATTAGTGTAAACAGGACAACGCTCCATCAGGCAGGCAACGACACGTTTCTAGATGTAAACAATTCCGAACTTTTTAATTGTGTTCATGGTATGTTAGGCTTTAGACAAAACGCAGAACTGAATAGACACAAAAATTTCTATAATTTAGTGGAAAATCAACCTGAACTGTGCCCCAAGTTATAAGTTTCGACACGTTTGAACGTTCCCATACAAAGTGAGGAATATACGCAGGCGATATCGTCAACGTAAAAACTTGTCAATACGTTCTGAGCTTTACGGTATGGGAAAACATCGCGTAGTAACTTATTATGATATATCTAATGCGAAGGCCTTTTTAAGGAGCCATCCAGACGCCTGGTGACCAGCGAGCTGGTTCTTAGGTCAGTCAGATGTCAGTCTAGCGATCCAGCCAGCTTGTTAGAACCATTCCCGCAGATACAAGATATATCTACTGTGATATATTTATAATTTTCTTTTTCTTTTATTACACACATTTTTAATCATGCATAATGTTGTATGAAAGAAAGAAAAGTATGGGGTTTGAGCAGTCGCCTGCGACGCTAGCAACGCAAGTTCGAATCCCAGCGGGGCCTGTACCAATGAGTTTTTGTAAAAACGTGCTTTACGGTGAAAGAATATCGTACCTGCACTTGTCTGAGAAGTAATTCAAAGACGTATGTTTAGTGCCTGAGACGGCGAAAGACCATCTGCCACATTGGCAATTATTCATTATCGGTGAAAAGTGGGTGTTATTATTCTACCCTGCCTACCCTTTCAGGGAATACAAGCGTGAGCATATGTATGTATGTATGAAAGAAAGAAAAAATAGGCTATTTCTAACATCTTTTTCATGAGGATATTGAAGTTCATTAGAAATACTTACCTACGTCCATTGCTTAAAGCATATAGTCGTTTTTCTAGAATCACATGTGATCTGAAACACTTGTTATGTGCAAAGATCAATCAACCCTAGAATGACTGACCAAATATTTTATAATTTTAGCATATTTAGCATAATTTATTTCAGACTAGCTGTCCTCCGCGGTTTCACCCGCGTAGACTTAATTTCATGGGTGGCCCGCGGAATCCTAAGCTTTTTTTAAATATAAAAGTTACTCCTTGTAACATTAGCTATCTGCCAGTGAAACTCCCGTTAAAATCAGTCCAGCCGTTTCGGAGACATTTTAAACAACGGGTTTTTGTATTTCTTTTCCGTATATATTTTCATATGCATTTTGGAATTACAAACAGACACTT
The DNA here is from genome assembly GCA_929442735.1 of Watsonalla binaria. Lineage (NCBI taxonomy): Eukaryota > Metazoa > Arthropoda > Insecta > Lepidoptera > Drepanidae > Watsonalla > Watsonalla binaria. The sequence goes on from OV838930.1 coordinate 1,184,122, forward strand.
CGATTTCATTTACCTGTGAATTACAATATAGACGTATACATGATGATGGACGGAATCTAGCTCTTTGTGGTCTCAAATTAAACATTCAACACTTTCTGTAGAAAGCGAAACTATTTCCTAATACATTCGTAGCAAGGCAGGTAACCCGATTGAACTGTAATACGATTGCTTACCAATGGCTTCAACTGGTGCTACTGGTAGCCACATAAATCTAAGCTTTATCAACCAATACATAAAGTTTAAATTCCAAAGTCGGTAGCTTGATCCAGCAGCAATTTCAGTATGTGCCGTGCGCTTGTAGAAGAACGAATGTATATTATTTCGACAAAGTTATAGAGTGGTTGAATATAGTCGTTGATGGAACAAGGTTTCATTGAAAATGTGCATAGATGCACATAGGTGGTATTGCGCGCACGCTAAGTTTTCGCTCAGCGGCATAGCGCAGCCTTTGAGGTTATAACTTTGTTAAATGTTGCCACCTCCAACTAAGTTTTAACATTATACGGGAGGTTCGCGTAACTTTACTAATAGGTTCTCTGCTGAGTTGTGTACCTACTCAACACCTAAGAAGTAAGCTATTTTTAAGAGCAGTATACTATTATGATGCCTAGCCTAGATCAGCCACGATGGGAGGTCCGGTGGCAGTCCCATCTCTGGACTCCCATAAGTTCAGTGATGCTGGCTCCCGAAGCAGTGTACCGAATTGTTTTTTTCACCAAATACCCAAAGAAAGCAACATTCTTCAACATTCCGATCACCTTTACCTCACTTCCTACAAGGTGACAGAACGTGTGCTCAACTGAATATATACTGCAATGTGCAAAAATCTTATAGCGCGATATAGGTTTTCGTGTATTTGTACTCAACTTTGCATTTATTAGCGAGTAGCGCCATCTATGTAGCGAGTGGAGGAACGCTGTTACATAACATGTCCATCATGGTTTATTGAGGAAGCGTCTGATTTTTTTACTGTCACCATAATGGAATGTGACGTAATCAGTGAGCCTCTGGTATTCTAGGAAAGTCACTCAACTGGAGACGTTCAAGAGTATCTCTATGCACCATAGTAAGCGCGTCATTGAGAGTCAATGCACTGACTGGTAGTTAGCCTTGAGGCAATTGATCGGTTCGATAGACAGAGGTTATTCCCTAGAAAATAACCTTGCGAATGTTAACGAATAGAAAAGGTAGGTCTAAGAGATCGTAGTTATAAATCAGTATTGCACAGTGAGTGCGTGTCAAAGTATTATTTACAACATTTTAAGCAAATTTAAAACTCATTCATGGCAACACCAGCGAGTAAAGCCCACAGAGTGAGAGAGAGGAAAAACAGGTTGTCGAGTCGCGGCGAACCTCCGTACTTGTTGGACTGTTTTCACGTAGTACTTGAAATAATATTTAACAACAGTTTCCAATGTTTTGCGTACGCAAGTGATGTTTGAACAACACATGACACGTTCAATTGTCGACTGAATGAGTTTCGCGGTGTGCTAGTGCTGTTTTGTGCTTAGAAAGTGATTGGTCACTGCGTTCTGGCAGAGGTGAGTGAACTTGATCCGTTGAGACAAGGCTTTTGCCCTTTCCCGCTGTCTGGACTTGCTCTGGACCTCAGTGTTGGTACTTGGGACTACCGGTCGGTGCATTACCGGATTACAAAGAAAAAAATCCCATTGAATTCTTGTTTGCTGACGGCCGAAAAAACTTTGGGCTTCCTGTACTAGAATATTTTTTTTAAATTAAAATATAGTATTATTTTTCGTGTTTATTTGCTGTGTTGTATCCTTGAAGTTTGCATTCTCTTTGATACATTACATCGATATCGGCTGTCGCCAAAAATAAACACATCAGCTACTTTCGCATTTTAATATGGAATGGTCATAAGTAATAAATTGCTTCAATATAAATGTAACAGTTCTTCATAAACCAATACTTTCTCAAGTGCCAATTCTGCCCTGAATAAAAAAAATATTCTAATTCATTGCTCTATTGGTACCCATTCTGCCCGAATTAAAAAACTTAATTGATTTTCTGGTTTAGTTAGTTTTTTAATTGTATCTATGCATGACATAGACAAAATCGTATCAGTAATTAAAAAATGAAACGCATAAGTCGTGTTACATACAGCCACGACGCGGCGTCCGCGGCACAATAAAAAATAATAATCGACATTGCAAAAAACCGGACAACCTTGGTAGAAGATTCCGAGTCGCGATTCGCGAACACGTCATAATACATTTACAATTTAGTAACATATGAAATTAACAAGCCTGGGGAATGAGCTCTCTGAATTGGTCTTCCCGAGCAAGAAACGTACGGGGCTATTCAAGAAGGGTTGTGTGGAGAGATCTTACAGAGACGACAACGCGAACGTAATGGAAATGCAATTGTAATTTATAATAAACCCTTCATGCCTGCACCGTAATACTCAACCCTTTGGATTTGCATCTAATAATGATCTTAACGTTATTTACCTATTTTCTCCACCCAAGAAGATGAGGTGACAGCCAACGTGAAAAATGCTTTGTCTAGTGCTGTCAAAAGATACCACAACCTACGATTTCTTCTTTCTTCTCAGATGTAGGTATTATACAGCTCTCCTCACATGTTTTCCATTACCGTAAGGCTCAGCCATTACGTTTCTTGATACGTAATACCATCCATTGGAAGAATAAAGTCAAAGTCAAAAGTATCTTTATTCGATTAGACTTTTTACAAAGTACTTTCAAATCGTCAGAATGACATAATTATACAGGATTATACATGCTACCGCCAGGTTCGGAAGGTTGCTATTACTGAGAAGAGCCTGGCAAGAAACTCAGTAATTACTCTTTTCAAATATATTAGACAATTTAAAGAATACAAAATAAATAATTTAAGAATCGTAAGCTCATGGACAACGTTCCAATGCACAAATTTAAAAATATAAACATAACTAAATATCTAGTACATCTACTTATAACTAAATGCGTAGCTTGAGATGACGAGTTCACAAGTATGACGTGAATGCCAGCCATTGACCTCCTCAACCATCATAGAGGGAAGTGGACAACCCGTCATCCAGACGCCGCCGCAAGCAAAGGCATTTTAGTGTGCATGACAACTCAAGCCAGTATCAGCTCAGTATCAGCCAGTATAATAATTTTCAGTATCAGCTCAGACCGGAGTAACTCCTCAAATTGAGAACCACCCAAATACCTTCGACATCAAAAACTACAAACTTTACTAGATTGCCAAGTATCACATCAGCAAAACATGATTCATCTATAGATAGGTAGGTAGCTAGATAGTTATCAGGATTTATAAACCAGTTTAATTTTATTCACACATACACCTCCTTACTATGAATTCCATATTTTTGGGCGCGTGTAATTAAACGCAATCAAAACCATAATGTTTATAATCGGTCTTAAATAGTGTCAACAACCAAATCTACTAACGTTTGCCTCTGCGATCAAGCATGAGGCAATTTTACATTTCACATAAATTAGTTACAAACCCCACTTTCACTACACAATTAACTAGGTGAGCCATGCGGTTCACTATATTTTAGGCGTATAATTTAGGTACCACGAAAAAATATTTTTCATTTTTATATCCAGTTCTTTCTATGACACTCTACTAATAAATGGGTTTTTCCTGATGAGATTTTTCTCTAAAGAAAATGAAGGAATTTTCATAATCGGTTCCGTAGATCCGGAGATTACCCCCCTTCTTCTTCTTGTAGTGCCTCTCCAGCTATTGAAGGTCAGTTCGGTAAATTTCTGTCTATCCTTCGCGATGAATCCCTAAACCTCAAAAACTTTACATTTTCATATATTACTTAGTATACATTTATGCCAGTCTATTTTGGGAAGTAATGGGTACCGTCAAAATCCAGAAAAAGCACAGAAATACTTTAGTAGGTAGTTAGTTACCTATAGTGAACATTGTGTACAACACAAACGTTTCTCAAAGCAATGAAATCCCCATAAAGAAAATGTTTTCTAATTTTCATAAAATTCCTTCACGCATTGTCAGAGATCCGGTAATATTATGCAAACTTCTAAGTTTACCGTTACGAGCGAAATCGCGGAACGACAATAGCTTGACGATCAAAGATCTTGCGTCAGTACCAGTGACTCACTCCTCTGATACTCGTTATTATGCGGTGTTATGTTAAATGCAGTGGAAAATGCATTGAAGCGGTATATTTTCTGCTTAAGCCAATACACATATTTTATTCAGCACATGTGGGCCAACTATGATCATATTAAGAACTTGGTACCGTTACCAAGATGAAACGTCAAAGATCAGAAGTTCTTTATACGATCTGATAAAACTGATGATGGTAACCCCCTGTGAATTGAAATCATAAATCCTAAAATCAGAGACAGAAGGACTTAAATTTGAAATCAGCATATTTTTGCTTCTAGTAAAGTATTCAAACTGAAATTATGACCAGAATTCTGAAATAATAGAAAACAGATGTGTTAGAAGGCTGGTTAACTTGAAGGATATTCTTTATAGCGTCCTGGATGAGAGAGCTGACTTATATAGTTTTTACCGAGCCTTGATTGTAGTTTGATGTCACTCACATTTCAAGTTCTTCTTATCTGTTTAAGACATCTTCAAACTACTATACGTCATGTAAAAATAACGATCTGAGATAGACTTAATATTGAGCGACGTTTCAGTTGGCCTAGCAATAGGATCCCGTATCCCTTTCTTACAAATCATAACCAAAAATAGTCAATGGTTTAAAAGTAGTTCCATCTCTTTTTGTCATACTGATTTAAAAAGCTATGGACAGTTTTAGTCCGGGCTTAGTCTAAATCTTGTTTAATTCATCTTCAATGCCTCTGACGCATGCTTTCATTTTCCTAAGTTTCCGACCCAAAGCAAATTACGTACAATCAAATTGAACTGCACAAATATTTCCAAAGGTCATAGGTGAGCTTAACCTCCGTGGTAAGTTTACCTAGTTGCTAACCAACGTTGATGGTCGGAAATGATTTTATTCATAATAAACGATCATAGACGCCTACAGCAAGTTGATCAAATAATCAAGAACTGTGGAAGTACAGAACCGTATAATTCACAAGGTGGAGGCAAATATTATGAAGAGAAATAAGACTAACACTCAGTGGGTCACACTGAAAATCAGCTCCGCTAGATTGAACTGGACTCCAGTAAGGTCTGCGGGTATAGTTGAGTTGTGGCCCTTTGATGACAATGTGCGGCAACACCCGATGTACTGGTGCGAACCACTTTGCACCATAAAAACACTTCTTATTTCTTTTGTGTATTCTTTTTTGTATGAGTTTTATTTGTTTTGTTGCTGCTTATTGATTGCAATAAACGTTTTATTACTATATTATATTATATATATTATTATATATATTACTAATCTAAATATATTTGGGAATGATTGGAATGGAAAGTTCCTATTGAATTAATCTTGATTGGAATACGCTTCTACCGGCTACTTCTTTTGGACTAGTGTCTAGGGCCAAGTAAAAGGGTTGTTTTAGTACAATTTGATACAAGAGTGAGCAACTCATTGCCATGCTTGGCTATCATCAATATACTCAGTTACACTATTATATGATTTTTAATGCTTATTCAGACTACGTCGCATAGAGAAATAACTTTTTGTTTAGTTTTAAGTATAATTTGTCATTTGTATTTAAACAATGTTGAGAGCCGTGGTGGCCTTGAGGTTTGAGCAGTCGCCTGCTACCCAAGTGACGCAAGTTCGAACCCCAGCGGGGCCTGTACCAATGAGTTTTTATAAAAAACATATGTACAGTGATTTCACACCACGTGCTTTACGGTGAAGGAAAACATCGTGAGGAAACCTGCATATTTCAGAGAAGTAATTCAATGACGTATGTAAAGTGTCTGAGACGGCGATGGACTCACCAACTGTCACGTTGGCACTTAATCATCTTCGGTGAAAAGTGGGTGTTGTGGATTACAACACCTCTGCCTACCCCTTCGGGGAATACAGGCGTGAGCATATGTATGTATGTTGTATTTAAAGCTTACGCTGTAGTATAAAAAAATGTAATATCACTTGCCCAACTTAGATATTAATTTTTTTTGTGAATCTTCGTTGGCTGAACGACGACAAGAGCTATCTTAAGATGTATAAAACTTCGAACTTAGCCAATTTTCAACTTGGGCTGTATGGTTTTAAGTGTTGTACTTTAATGTATCTACAACTTACAGCTGGCTCCGTCCGTCCATGTTCAAACGCCACGTGCTGCTTTGGTTGGGCATGCACCCCAATTAGATTAGCCCAGAGATTACTCTTCGAATCTCATAATCATCGTTAATTGCCGAACTGTTGTACTCGTACATTTCCATTCTACTAAAGTCTTCTTCTTGTAGTGCCTCTCCAGTTATTGAAGGTTGTCTGTCAGTTCGGTAAACTTCTGTGTATCCTTCGTGAGGCGGAAGAATGCAGCAGCACTGCTGATGCTAGTCCACTCGCGGATATTGCGCAGCCACGACTACCTCCTTCGGCCTACTGGCCTCTTCCCAGACACTTTGCCCATCATTATAAGTTGCAGCAGTTCGTATCTGGCATGTCTCATAATATGTCCCAGAAAACCAACCTTTCTCTGTTTGAGGGTCTGTATGATTTGGCGTTTCTGACCAGCTCGACGGAGAACTTCTTCATTGGTCACTGTATGTGTCCAGCTAATAGCCAACATACGCCTGTAGATCCACATTTCCATTCTACTAAAGTCCGTCTGATGCTATGCTACTACTGTGACACAAAGAATGAAATCGCTGTGCCCACATGATGACGATTAATTACTAGCACAGTGACTCAAGTCCTGAACTTGCCCTCAAAGAAACAATGGCGACACTCACCACAGAACTTGTACTACGCAAAAGTGTTAATCATTTGGCGAAGATTATCTGGGTACATCGAACAGGAGATCCCATTAAGCCTTGACTTTATCTATTGGAGAGCTTCCATTGTTTTCCACGATTGATGCTACAAAATGACCCGTATGACTATAACACTTTATTTTTTATTTTAACTCCTATCTACATTTGTGCATTGGAACTGTGTCCATGGGCTTGTATTTCTTGTGAGATTTATTTTGTACTTATAAAAATTGTGTAATATATTAGACTGGAGTACTTATTGATTTTCAGTATTACCAACCATCCTAATCCGGCGATAGCATGTATAATCCTTTATGATCGTGTCATCTTGATGATTTGAAAGTAATTTGTTAAAAGTCTAATGAAATTAAGATATATTTCTAGCGAATTTACCTGCAAGAGTTAATTCCACGGAATTCACAAAGTTATCTTTAGCATCTGTAGCCGAGCCGAACAACCTCTCCGCCGATCATATCTTAGAGAAACGCCGGCCATCACGTAACTCTTCTAATCTCGTCGCAGTTGCTCGTCGACTGCCTCGTTGATCTAGTGGTCGCTCGTGCTACTGCACTAGGTCCTGGATTAGATTCCCGGGTCGGGCAAGATGGTATAGAGTTTTTTCTTCCAAGCAGCAGCAGTGCCCGAGTAATGGCAATAGGCTCGCCCCCTAATCCATAGTGTACTACAGGTATAATGTCTATCTATTTGGGGAATACAGGCATGAGCATATGTACATTTATATCTCTTCTAAGCTTACACGTACATAGATGGTTGGTTTCATTTGATCTTTTGGTTCTTAATATACTTATAGCGCGATTGAATATGATTAATTCATGATAGTAAAGATAGCTATAGTATGTCATTGCTTTCGAATTTCTTAAATGCATATTTTCCCGTTCTACTGCATGGATTGTTCTGCCTCATAAATATGACCTTCTAGTGCTTCTCTCTCTTCTCTATTTCCTATGATATGTGGAGATAAGGCACCAAGAACGTATTCAGATCGAAAACATCGATACCAGACATTTCATTTTTCAATTAAATCAGTATCATCTTCATCCCCTTGTCCTTATCCCATGTTGGTAGGCGCAATGTGCCTCCTTTATTCCTCTCTATCAACCGTCATATCTGTATTCACTCCCATTCTATCCATTATTATCTTACACAATCCATCCAATGTTTCTTAGGTCTTCCTCTACATTTGTAACAAAACGTCTACCAAATTTGTATTCAGATCGAAAATCTTGATAATCTTGTATTCCTTCCCCATGTCTTTATCCCATGTTATTTGTAGTCGGCGCAATGTGTCTTTCTCATCCATTACTTACATTCTCAACCGTCATATCTGTAGTCACTTCCATTCTATCCATATCGTCTTTCACACAATCCATCCATCTTTTCTTAAATCTTCCTCTCCTCTTGTATGTAACCACCCGAAATTATAAACAAAACTTAATAAAATAATAACCACATAGAAAATAAACCATGCACTGTTCTCAACTACGAATGAAATGTAACAAGTACCGTTTGCTCTGTCCGTTTGTTTGCACTGGAATGTGTATGAAAACTGGTTCCATGGTTAGCAGAGCACTAAGTGATCGACATCTTTCACTTTCACAGACAACTATAAACTCTATACCTTTACAGTCAAGCTACTATATTCAACTCTAGCAACATGATCTTCTGATGTCAAGATATTATGATGTATCATCATAATGGTGACAGGTTAAAGGAATGTGTGTTTTAATGGCGTTTGTATAGGGTTTGGTATCCTTTGCATTCACGGTTGAGGTTTGGCAGGAATGTCTAGAGGACAGTCAAGTGTTATTTTTGTCTTTTTGTGTAATTACCTAATCTTTGGGATGTTTATGTCATGGACTTAATGAACTTAACGAGTCAAGTATTTTAATATTACTTATGATGCACTGGCGATGAGCCAGATTCCAGTATAACTATGGAGTCTAGACTTTTTAAGTGAATATTTTTGTCACTCAGTATCGGTAGGTGGTATATGTATATATATGAATTTAAAAATACCTTAACATTTTTGATGAAATACTAATTAAGTACTACCAAGAATTCAAAATTCCAAATATCTTTTTTCGATAAGACTTTTAGCAAATTACTTTCAAATTGCCAGAATGTCATAATTGTACAGGATTATATATGCCACCGACAGATTCGGAAGGTTGCTTTTACTGAGAAGAACCTGGCAGTAATTACTCTTTTAAAAATAATAATACTATATAAATCATAAACAAAAGATATAAGTCATGGATACAGTATATAGTATATAGATAGTGTCTTACTGTATAATTCCAAATGAGTTTCCTTATCATACTTTTGTGGAATGAGCCCCGAGACTTTCCCGGTCGGCACCTGATTCAATCCGATGTGTCTTTTAACCTTCGAAACCCCTTTTCTCATGGAAATGGGTAAATACCTGTAAGTCTTTCCCAGGATTCTGTTTGATTCAAACATCGCATAGAATAAAGTTACACCCACCTTAAACTTTCTTTTCTAAACGACAGTTCTAATGCCTAGTTAACAGTATATATAAATATAACAATTGAGACACATTAACCCACATAGCGCAACATTGTGAGAATCTAGACTTCGCCAGGCGGGCATTATTCTAGACTAGTTCAACTTTTATGTGGCTTGAAATCTCCAGTTGACATTACAGCTATGCTATAAACTAATAATGTAGTGTTTGTAATACAAGCTATTGTTATAGATTATATTTGTTTGTAATAGCCCAACTGTGAGTGCTCTCATTGATCAATCTATTCCGACCGATTTCGGCCATGGCGACCACGTTGACGTTGAAAAAAAAATCTCTGTCTATCTGTCTGTTTGTTCCGGATAATCTCTGAAACGGCTGGGCCGATTTGAACGGGACTTTCACTGGCGGATGGATAATGTTGCAAGATGTAACTTAGGCTATATATCAAAAAAATTAGGGACCCGCGGGCTCCCCATAAAATGAAGTCCAAAATTAATCCACCCATAAAATTCAGGTAAAATCTTGTTTGTTATAATTTGAGCAAGTATATTCAATACAGTGCGGTTCAACGTAATGCCAAAGATCTCAGAAGAGCTATTTTTCATTCTACGGTAGCTATTTACAATTCTTCCGGCGCGTCGAGTAGCATGATAATGGGAGTGTTGGTCTCCTCGGGGACGGTAAATCATGCTCGGATGATGTATGAGATAGGTATTCTACGGCCCTACTGGGGATTGGCGTGCCTTTGTTTGTGCACCTTCAAATATTTACGCAGGTTTTACCCAGACTCGGGTATTGCTAGCGAATATGCCGGTATTTTTTTTCTGTAGATTTTGTACTTATATTGCTGTGTCCAAACTGATCACTGTATATAGACATTAGGTAGTTATATATTATTCCTATGTATATTATAAAATTCACAGATTTCAAAAAACTTTCCTACATATCCTATTTATATCTCATATTCAGATGAATAATCACTTAAGTTATTCGTTATCATAGACTTAATTTCATGGGTGACCCGTGGAACCATAACGTTTTTTAAATTTAAAGTTACTCCTTGTACCATAAGCTGCAAATCTGTCAGTGAAAGTCCCGTTAAAATTGGTTTAGCCGTTTCGGAGATTACCCTGAACAAACAGACAGACAGGCATTCAGACAGACAAACAGAGAAAACCAAGTTTATTTTGTGCGTATATATTTTCATATGTATTTAGTGAAAACTTGTTTATTTGGAATTACAAACAGACACTTTAATTTTATTCTGTATAGATTGTTTAACGCAATCACCTACTTCGACCGGGCTTTACAACTTGATACTTATAAAATTTTATACGTCCAATATCTATATGAAATTGCATAAAACCACAACGTATAAATTTGCTAATTCCTTCAGCGAGCCTTCAAATATTGGCCAATGCGAGACAATGCATTGCTCAAGCCTGACTCACCTCGAGTGCTCGCCGGTGGAATATCAATTGATCGTGTTATGGAATCCATATCTTCGCACCAACGGCGTATGATTTACATACATCCAGTCCGTTTTGCAAGTTAAGCATTCAAGTTGCGGCTATGATGCCGCGCAAACTATATAAGGATTAGCGAATATGGTTATGTGGTGGCAGAGCATAAATATATACTTTACAAACATTAAGAAATCTAAGTTGAGCACAAGTGCCGTAAATTTTTAAAGTTTCAAAATTTACTCTTCTTATTAAAAAACAATGTAATGTTCCACATACAATACCTTTCACCAAGTTAGTTTAACTATTTATCGCAAGATGGCGTTATATCTTTTTAAATCGCGCTGTCGAAAGTCTCTTTTCGTATTGTATATAGCACACGCACTTTCTTGTATTGTTATCCTCCTCCTCCTCAATGACATAGAGTCACGTGACTGTTGTTTTTTCCATATTTTTTTATAATTTCTATTAGCACAAGCGCTAGAGAATGTTGCTTTGTTTGGCCTACAGGACTGCCCAGTGCCCAAGATACGTTCATACAGTGTTTCATTTCAACTGACTAGGGTCTGTTCCTACTGATCCTGGCTTCCAGGCTTTACATGTAGATTTGTCTTTTTGAAGTTCTGAAAACACGTGAATGACGTATCTATACGCGATCGGCCTCGACGTGACACCTCTTACTGCATTACGCCTATTCCGCTTAATCTGTCGTTTATGTGCGCGATGTGTGTGTGTGTAATTTTGAGCAATTTGTGCCTAGATTCCTTACTGTTTGAACTGTGTCTCGGACTTAAAAAAGTAGACGGACAGAAAAAAAGTTATTTTGCACAATTATTGATCTTTATAAATTTGTAAATACTCTCCTCGTCTGATAACTGACAGGATCTATTTGCAATTTGAATGGTTGACCTTTGTTCCCAGTATCAGACATCGGGCACAACATCATCCAGGATGCGTTCCTCATCGCGGTGGAGGAGCAGGCGCGCCAGCGGCTCCAGCGGCTCTCGGCGCTCAAGCGGATCACGCCCGTCGACATGTCCAAGCTCTCTGTAGAGGTGACGAACAAATTATTTGAACACAAAACTGATGTATATTGATAACTAGCTGTGCCCCGCGGTTACACCCGGACTTAAGTTGATGGGAGGCACGCGAAAACATAACGTTTTTAAAAAAAATCTATACAGTCAAATTGATAAGTTCCTCCTTTTTTTGAAGTCGGTAGGGGGTAACGGACATGTATTTTATTCGTGTCGCGCCATACAGACTTGCTCACAAAGTGACCACTGCTCATTAAAGGTCAGAGCTCATAACTCGTGTCGACACCTTAACAACAAGTATCCTACTTGCCTTTAATGGTAACAAAGCACTACTGAGGACCATGAGGGCCTTTAGGCCTAGACAAAGTAACATTATCTCGCTCTTGCGCTAATAAATACGATACACAATGTATGGGAATTACATACATCAGTCACGTGACATATGTCATTCCCGTACATTTACGTGTACTTTGTCAACAGGCCCTGGTTCTACTCTGATTAGTGTTTAGAGGACGATTCGACTGCGTATACGAAATACAGTTAATATAATCATCATTGTCCCTGACCTCATCCCATACATTGTTGGGGTCGGCACTTGATTCGACCCGTTGTGGCTGATCACCTGATTTGTTTACGAAGCGACCACCGTCTGACGTTCGTAACTTCTTCTACGAGGAAAATCGGTAATCTGGGCCTTTCTTAGGCCTCCGAGTGACCTGTAACGATTGCCAAATACAGCTAATGTAATATGCTGTAGAAATATTAGGGGATAGGAAGACTTAATTTACGCTAATGTTGCAAAACAGACGGAATTAAAAGCACACGGATTGTGTGAAAGATGATAGGTCATCTGGTAGAATCCGAATGAATTCTGAATAATGATAATTATTCATTTAAGTGTAATAGAAAAGGAAGGATACTTAAGACCCATAATGTAGTAGTTATAGTTATCTTACAAAGACTTGAAGTAATTGCAAAGAATTGGAATAAATTTCAATAAAGCCCGTATTCCCGAGTTACGAAATCCCCGCAGTTGGGAATAGATGCAGCCACTCCAAACGGAGCCTTCTAGTGGCTCACGGTGTGAGTTGGGAGATGTAGCGACAAATTATTTTAACAATAAATTATGATTCAAAATACAATATGCGATAATTTTGAATAATCAACTAATATGGAAATCGACTATGGATATTAGTTCCGAATAATTGAAGTTTAAAGCCAATTTAACAGCTGTGTACAAAATTATTTTGAAAATAATAAATACATATGCAGTAAATTAAGTAGATAGAAAAAAGTCACTTAATTTTTTTTGTCTGTCTGTCTATTTGTCTAAATAATAAATTCTATGAACATCACGGCAAATATTTGAATTATTTGTTTCTAAGGTTTCTATGATACATATGTTCACGCGCACCGGCCTTTATCCCTTGAGGCAGAGACTACTGTCCGCCATATAATACAATCCTTGGATTCTTTAGCTTCGTCCACATTTATGCATGTCTTCACACACTTCCTTCGGTTATCTTTAATATAAGCGGATATCTTTAATATCCGCGTGAAACTTGCACGGCTAACCAAATTGTTAGCAAGAGGGCTCAATGCGGACTATTCGTTACTTTCATTCGGAGGTCGAGAGTCCTTGATTCGCCCTCCACACTCCACTCCAGTGCGCATCTCTCGAGGACCTCTCTCGACCTCCCCAAGGAACGGTCATTTGCATTCGCTATTCCCCCACATACTCTAGGATCTGAGTGCTTTGTGTACACTTTTGTGTTGTTATTGGCATTAGTATGTATTAGTTGCTGCCATTGGCTATACATTCCTCAAAATTAAAAGAGTAATTGTTGGGTTTATAGCGTTTGCGTCGACACGATGACTTGTGACGGCTGTTTTAAGAAAACTCGCACTAGGCACTCTGAACAACGCTGCTGCAGTCATATTTTTAACCGGGCATACTATCCCATAAATAAATGTTTTTAAGCTTAACATACTATTGAAGTGAGAAGTAGAACTTGTAAACGTTGGAAGGTCTCATAAAGCCGTGTTTTATAATATAATATAATCATAATTTAACGACACCATTCCTATTAAATGCGCAATTACTGTTTTCTTCGTTAATTTAAGTTTCAACTAGGGTAATTGAACAAGTTTTATGATGTCATTAAAGGAGGTATGTTGGAGAAATCCACTTTATTATACAGCACTCGGTGCACAAATAACACAGGACTAAAGATACCACTGACGGATATTTTTATATGTATCTACTAGCTTAGCTCTGCGGTTTCATCTGTGTAGACTTAATTTCATAGGTGGAACCATATTACTCCTTACAAAATTTGCTTTCTACCAGTAAAGGTCCCGTTGAAATCGTTCCAGTCGTTTCAGATATTACCCGGAACAAACAGACAGACAAAAATACGTTTTTGAAATAACAAACAGTTGCAATACAAATTACAATACTTTATTTATCTGTATGGATAGATTTAATGAATGGAACTCACCGCTTTAAGCATTTTGCATACTCTCATTCATTATTAACTCCCTGGTCTTATCTCATATATAAGGTGGCTGACTGCCATCAGACCTTCGTACCCCTTTTTATGAAGGATATCGGTAATCTGAGTTAAACCAGTGGTTGGACTCTCTAAGGCCTCCGACCGACCTGTAACGATTGCCAAAGATGTTAAATAGGCAACCGGGACCGAGGCTCATGAAAGGATAAACGGCTAGACAGAGTCTATTTAAAAAACAATTAAAAATGGATTCCGCGACTTTTAACTACCCATGAAATTAATTCATATTGGGTGACACCGTAGGGCACAGCTAGTCCTTAATATGAGTATCATGTTCATGATTTGAATTTTAAAATCGTACTGGTGTGTGGCAACATTGTTACTAGAGGGCCTTCGAAAGTCACATCACTCGCCTCTCACACAATTCCACTCTCAAGTGCTTTTTTTGTACGAGCTAATTGGTTGATGAAGATCAAACTATTACAGGGTAGTTATAAGTAAAAAAAATACCATGACCGTCCATCTGCTACGCATGTTTACTACGAAGGTTGTTTTGCGTAATTTATAATGTACCAATGATTTTTTTCTCACGCGAAAGTGAGGCAGAGTATGCGCTATGCGTTTTAACTTTTAACGTAAGTTCGATTGCATCAAGAGTCAATAAAATAACATACATTAATAATGCAACAATAAATAGCGTTCTTTCTGTATTTCTTAATCGTAATAGAATTATAAACACGTCAAGAATAGATAATAAATAGGTATCTACTACAATTCGGAACAACCCATAGGTTTTGAAAAATAAACTTTCATACATAAGCGCCCGCGACTTTCACTATAATTCAATATCTTCGATGTCGTGATATTCATTTGTTTACCAAATCAAGAGCAAATCATGGATGGTCTGGGAATAAGCCATGCACTATAGCTCCACCTTATAAAAACATAGCATTCAAATTATCCTACCTTGCAGGTGCTCGAAAGCGCACTTATCATATTTTGAGCTTTGTATGGAGCTTGTGCGAATACGCACATTAAGGCACCTATACCTACCTACATAGTGTTGTGCTCCTTCAGTGAGTTAGGTCACCAGTTCTGGTGTAGGGACAGGAAGCTGTGCTAGCTATCCTACCCATTCACCTTACCGAAATTGTTCAAGTGATTCTATTCTTTGTAAAGGTCCTGTCATGATCAAAGAAAGCGTAGCAAAAAATAGTAGGGATACTGCGTATGTTTTTATTCGTCTCGCACCAACCATGTAGACGGAGACAGACGCATGAAATGACTACTGTGCATCTGTAGTCTAGGCCATATTGGTGACACTCTTAGTTCATAGGTTTCAGTAACTTACCATCCCCATCGAGGAGCTCGTGGCACAGTTGCTATTGCGCATATCAATCGACCAGCGAACTTAAGCAACCCTAACAGTAGCCAGTAATTGGATGGGTGACCGCCCGAGTTCCCTCCGTGCCTAGCACGTTAAGCCGTCAGTCCCGATTGCCAATTTATCATTTTTGGCAATCGTTACAGGTCAGTCGGAGGCCTAAAATAATCTGACAACTGTTAACCCATCAGATCGCTTCGTTTAAAAATCAAGTGATCAGCCACATCGGGTTGAATCAAGTGTCGACCCCAACAATGTATGGCTTAAGGCTAGGTAGATGAGTAGCTTACCATCACCAACAATGATAATAAAAATAAAGTCCCAAGCAAGTAACTAACAACTACAAAGAGTGTGTTAAGTTATGCATACAAACTACTATAATTCGTCATTACAGACAGACCAATTACTAAGCTGAACAAGACTAATGAAGTCAATATTACTATTTTCCAGTTGAACAAAAGAAAACGAACTCAGCCAGAGAACAGACAGGAATTGAACGGGTACATAGCCAATTCCACAGTTTACGTGACTTCAATAAACGAGAACGGTGCTATAGAGAGTAAACCTACAAACTCCTCGCCGAAATCACAGCCGAAATCCCTCCAAGCGAAGCCAGCACCGGTCATAGCCAACGGAATCCCAGAGAAGAAGGACGAAGAAGAGAAACAGGATATTAGTGAGAAAGTGGAAAGTGAATGTGAAGTGACAAGTGATAAGGATAAAAGTGACGCGTACAGTGTAGCTAGGGAGTACTTGAACAACGGACGCAGGGAGAAGTTGCTCGGGGAGCAGCCTGACAGGTCAGGGCCCGTCAGAGCCACGGCCATTGTCGAGAACAATAAGTTGGGACCAGGCGAGAACCGGTGAGTGACATCTTTACTTCAATGTCTACAATATGTTCTAGAGCCATAATCATGACCTCTTATTGATATCTAATTATAACTCAAAGTTGACTGACTGACATAGTGATCTATCAACTTCAAATTTCAGCCCAAAACACTGGACGGATCGGGCTGAAATTTGGCATGCAGGTAGATGTTATGAAGTAGGCATTCACTAAGAAATGATTTTGATTAATTCTACCCCCAAGGGGATAAAATAGGTGTTGAAACTTTGTATGAAACGTTGTAAATTTCAAACCGATATATAAAATTAAGTGTAAAATTAAAGGCGGGTGAAACCGCCGGGCACAGCTATTCAGTTTATAAATCTGTCACTGTCAGCGATACTATCACTGTAATTAGAGCTGATGGTAAGGCCTATTTTTAAGACACCGATTCAATTCAGACTGTCCAATAGTTGAAGACCGCTTCTTCGAGGAAATAAGCGGCCTTGATGTAATGTCACTTAGGGGTTAAGAGGTGCCTGCCCCCTCAGGGAGTGTGTATCCGAAATGGATTTCCCATGTAAAAAAAAAGGGGTAAGAGGTGCCATTTTTGTAAACTTCAAATGGGCAATTTGTCATTATTTTGACAGAAAATAATGGAGTAAATATATTTAAAAAATTTGGTAAATGCTCCATACTGCTTAGAAAAGTTACATTTATACTGTGTCGAGTTGCCGTGGGTTTCGTTCGTTAACGCGTTAATAGTCAAATAATTACTGGTAAAGACATTTTTCACGAAATGACAGTGATGACAAGCAATTGTTTATTCCAGCACCAATAATGAGATACCATCATCATGACGTACATTGTATTTAGTATTCTAGAATTGTTTACGAGCCACGTGGAATTCCTAACTACTTAACAGATTATTATCGTTCAATTATAATAACATTATAAGAAGCCGTACGTCTGGTTTTGTCGAGCTCATCTACCTACGATGGCCTCAAAACAAAATTAAAACTATCTATCTATACAGATAATGTTTGTCTGTAATTCTAAAATAACATCTTTTCACGAAATACATTTGAAAGTACGGTACTCACATAAAAAAAAAACAATTTAAAAACTTTTGCTCTGTCTATCTGTTTGTTCCGGCTGGACTGATTTAAGCGGGACTTTCACTGGCAGATAGCTAATATTACAAGGCGTAACATAGGCTACTTTATTTTTTAAAAAAAATTGTGTTCGGCGGGTATGACATTAAATCTACGCGCGTGAAACCGCAGAGCACAGCTAGTTAATGAATAAAAGTAACTTAAGTTACTACTTGTAACATTAGCTATCTGCCAGTGAAAGTTTCGTTAAAATCCGTCCAGCCGTTTCAGAGATTACCAGGAACAAACAGACAGGGAATGTTTTGAAAATTTGTTTTTTTAATCAGTACCGTATATACTTTCACATACATTTATTGAAAAGCGGTTATTTTGGAATTACAAACAGACACTTTAATTTTATTTATCTGTATAGATGTATAGACGACATACCCATTATTACTAAACATCGGCTAAGATAATCCTTGGCTTAAAAGTAGTCCCATCTATTTTTGTGATACGTATTTCAAAAGGGATGGGTATAGTTTCAGTCCCAGTTTGGTCATGTCTTGGTTTAAACCATGTTTTGTAATAAGGGGATACGGTTTTGATTACAATTACCGAATGCCTATCGGTAGAGCAATAGAAGGTTAGCATTGACCTTACAGCTGTCCACGCCAGTTAGAAAGCGATCTAGGAAACTAATACCCCAAGGTCTTGAGTCAGTCAGATTTGTGGGTGATTGGATATAAATAGCAAAACTAGGGTAGTGAAGTCAATCTATATCTATAAATCTATACATATGAATAACATGGCAGTGTATGTTTGTAATTACAAGCTAACAGCTATCCACCAAATTATTTTTTCTCTGTCCGTCTTGTACCGACTATTTTCTGAAATTGCTGGACTGATTCTTAACGGGACAATCACTGGAAGATAGCTAATGCTACAAAGAGTACGTTTATTAAAAAAATATTAGAGTTCCGCGGGTCACTTATGAAATGAATTTTACGCAGGTAAAACAAAACTTGAAAAAAATACTCAAATACCTTGGGTTTCTCGCGAATTGGGCTTTGTGTATATCTATCTAGATACCATCTATACATTATAATAAAAAAAATTGGGTCTGTATGTTATTCCAAATTAATAGCTTTTCACTCAATACACAATAAAGTATATAAGATACGTAGGTAAAAAAATCTATCATTACAAAAATCTCTGTTTGTTCCGGCTTATATCTGAAATAATTAGGATAGGTGTAGTGATAGTGATAGGTACGGGTGCTAGGTGGTGTAACAAGGAGCACCTATATCGATATTTTTTATAATAAGCCCACCCATAAACATTAAGTTTACCACCATAGATACCATATTGCAGTAGAATTGGCTGAGTGAAAAGGTAGCAGAGAAACAGATATATTTTTTACATATGCTCACGCCTGTATTCCCCAAAGGGGTTGTAATCACAAAACCCACTTTTCACCGAAGATGATTAAGTGCCAACGTGACAGATGGTGAGTCCATCGCCGTCTCAGGCGCTATACATATGTCTTTGAATTACTTCTGAGAAATATGCAGGTTTTCTCACGATGTTTTCCTTCACCGTAAAGCACGTGGTGTGAAATCACTGTACATAAGTTTTTTAGAAAAACTCATTGGTACAGGCCCCACTGGGATTCGAACTTGCGTCGCTTGCGTAGTAGGCTCAAACCTCAACGCCACCACGGCTCTTACTTATTCGTCTATTACTTGTTCTTCGCACAATGTTTTTTGAATTGTGGGGGCCTATCATCATCGCTTTAAGAACGTATTACTTCTTATTTTAGCTAAGAAGTAAGACATCACTGCTGTCAGGATGATAGTAGGCCCACTGTAATAGTTTCTTTATTTGACAGCTGACAGTCACAATTTTTTTATTTTTTAAATTTTGTTATGGTTGTCGATGTCGAATAAAATACTTAATGAATATTGGTCGCTAATTAAAAACGTAACACTCGGTTGGTTTTACTTTCGCCGACCACTAATAATCGTTACTGAGAATGTTCAAACAAAATGATCAAAATTCAAATCTCTTACAACAGGAGGTTTGGTGTAAATGTAGTTCTCTAATGGAAGGTAAATAGTTTTAAGGATCGGTTCAGTGGTTTCGAAGACGAAATTCGAATAGTTTTATTCACTATAATGGACGCTTGGAACACTCATTGAACGTCATTTGTCTTACGATAACTTATGTTAATATACTACCGTTTACAAATGTAAGCCTAAACAGGCTCGGAAAGCACGTGAAGCCGTTGGTCCCACGCCTGATCTCCGGTCGTGACTGATCGCCTCCCATTGGACTATGAGAGTGAGGGAATAAAGAGTGCACCTGTGTTTGCGCACACACTTGTGCACTATAATATCTCCTGCGCACATGGCTGATCCTCGTTGAGATTAGCCGCCGTAACCGACATTTGGTAGGAGCCATTATTAGATTAGGTAAATATTATACGCACGTATGTTTTTAATGAACATTGCACGATAAAGCATGAATCATTAAAAAAATATTATATTCATTCTAAATAGTGCATGTGCATGGAAATATGATTTAATGCGTTACGGTAACTGTTAAACTTAGTCATTTTGCGATGCTTTATATTTTCCGTAAACACGTAGGAATCGTGACGTCAATACTCGCCATTCATGGGAATTGCGAGTAACGTCAAATTCTTCATTATTCATCAAGAGTTAGACTGTTGTCGGTGCAGCTGATGAAGCTCCCTCCACTTGTTCCAGTCCAGTGCTGGTTCTTTGACCTCCTTATACGACCTGACGGTTATTTTATCATTTACTTGTAGCTTATCCTTGGCCGGCCCCTGCCACGCCTTCCCATAAAACAAAAGAGTGGATCAAACGAGGGGATCAGACCGGAATAACTCCTTTTATTTACCTTTCAAAATAGTTTTTATAAAGCCGTCATGCCGTATCAGGTGACCAATCATTTTTCCTCTTCTGTTTCTGAATTTGATGACATATGTTGGAGTGTATTTGTTTACTAATATTGAACAAATTGAATGGAATCAGTGAACGGTAATGTCTTGGAAAGTGTGGATAGATGTAGTTAGGCTGTGTATTTAGCGTCTCAAACACAAATTAAACCTTATCTCAGTGAGCCCTGAATTGCTTTTACATCGATTGTACTGTTAGTATGCTTGGGTGCCACAGTGTCATACATAATATAATTTATTCACTGACAACTTTATTGACAATTTTTATTAACAAAAAAAAAGCAAACAGACCTATTGTAAACCTCCTCATTTTTTTTAAGTCGGTTATAAACATGATTTATTCAGTTTGGGCCCTACTTTAATTCAAAAAAAAACAAAATTCAAAATATCTTTATTTCATTAGACTTCTTACAAACTAACAGAAGGAACTCAGAAGGACACAAAATACATTATACATGATTATAAATGTTACCACCGGGTTCAGAAGGTAGCTTTTGTTGAGAAGAACCCGGCAAGAAACTCAACAATTACTCTTTTAAAAAAAAAATATTATACAATGTTTTTGGTTACAGTATTTATATCTTATGAATATAAACTGCAAAACTGCAGTCAGGACTTGTAGATGAAGTAGATAAATAATTAGGCACTAGATTGTATGTTCTTCGCACTCTCATTCCCATTGAACACAGCTAGAATCATCTCAGAAGCAGTGGCTATAATCATAGCAGGTTAAAAACAGGTTTGTTTTCCTGTCCACTGAGCGGTGGTTGATAGTGGTAATTATCTATGTGGGTGCTTTATCACACCAATTATGTGCTAGATGATATCTGTGGTGCAATCGGAGCATACCTTTGCCTCATAGCTACAGCACAGTTTAAATATAGTCAAAGTCAAAGTCAAAAGTATCTTTATTCGATTAGACTTTTTACAAAGTACTTTCAAATCGTCAGAATGACATAATTATACAGGATTATACATGCTACCGCCAGGTTCGGAAGGTGCTTTTACTGAGAAGAACCTGGCAAGAAACTCGGTAATTACTCTTTTCAAAATATTATACAATTTAAAGAATACAAAATAAATAATTTAGCGTAAACGTAAGCTCATGGACAATGTTCCAATGCACAAATGTCGATAAAAATTAACATAACAAAAAATCTAGTAAATCTACTTATAACTAAATGCGTAGCTTGAGATGACTAGCCCCCACAAGCAACACCTGTTCACAAGTATGACGTGAATGCCAGCCATTGACCTCCTCAACCATCATAGAGGGAAGTGGACAACCCGTCATCCAGATATAAGTTTTGCAGGCAGTTAGGAATCCAGGCACAGATCGTTCGAAATACACTCACACATATGCTCGCGTCTAGGAGAAAATAAGCAGAATAGGCGAAATGTCAGTAAGAGGTGTCACGTCGTGGACGATCGCGTATACGTTATTCACGTGTTTACCGACATTTCGACAATCGTTTTGACAGTATATAAAGGAGTTACGCTCACGATCAATGGACCAGATGTTACTTCTTTCAAAAAATAGCCCTAGATTCCTTACTGCTTATAACGCTAATATTTATACTGTGACTACACTCTGTACCGTCGGCAGTAGTTAATTAGTACACGTACCGTCACCAGCTATGAGCGCTCAGCTAAAAATAGTGGGGGTAACTGGGTTTTTATTTTATTCGTATCGGATATACTCATAAAATTACCGAGCATTCAAAGTCAGCACTCATAAGTCGTGACGACACCTGTATTATGTCAATGTCTCATGCAAACAGTGCTGGCTGCATTGCATAAGTTATTTCTGTTCAAATTCAATAGTCCATAGTTACTTGTCCAACCCGTGGAAAAAATTTTAGTCAATTAATTTTCACTGTCACGTTACTGACATCATTACATATTGTATTCTATTATTATAGTGTCTTAAAAATCTACTTCTGAATGATTAAAATTAAAGATACCAATGAAGGGTACCATTCAATCATCTAATCTATAACATTGTCTATGCAGAACACATTCCTGTAGGTCTAAAAATGCCACTTTGGGAGAACCATAATGTGATCCGAATATGATTCATCATCAATATGACAAAATGATTACAATAATTTTATTGTAGATGCTAGTCCCTAACTAACTCTTATGATGCTATTTCTCACAAAAGCAATTCATGTTTTGTGGACCATTTTAGGAATCTTCATAGGAAAGTGTGAAACAGGTGAATTGCGAAATATTAATCATACGTGAATCATGATATGAATTGGACCTAAGTGACCACCGATGATGAATCATATTCGGAACACAATATGATTTTCCCCAAGTGGCCTTTTTAGACCTAATGAATTTCGTTTACATCATGTCAATTTGTATTCCTCCACTAGCAAGATTACTAAACATGGGATTTTACAACATGGATATTGTTTAGTTTCCTGTTTCAATATTGTTGCGATAAACATCCTTCACTGTGGTATAGATTCATCATTTAGAACTTAGCTTCCCTCATGTTTTCGCTTGTTTTAAG
Source organism: Watsonalla binaria (assembly GCA_929442735.1). NCBI lineage: Eukaryota > Metazoa > Arthropoda > Insecta > Lepidoptera > Drepanidae > Watsonalla > Watsonalla binaria. The sequence continues at coordinate 1,207,331 of OV838930.1, forward strand.
TGTTCATCAACAATTTTGAAATTAACACTCCTTAATCATTATTATGAAGGACCGATTTATACATATCAGCATTTAAAATCCAAAATATATAGGTACATACATACATACATATGCTCGCGCCTGTATTCCCCGATGGGGTAGGCAGAGGTGTTGTAATAACAACACCCACTTTTCACCGAAGATGATTAAGTGCCAACGTGATAGATGGTAAGTCTATCGCCGTCTCAGACACTTTACATACGTCTTTGAATTACTTCTCAGACGTAAGCAGGTCCTCACGATGTTTTCCTTCACCGTAAAGCACGTGGTGTGCACTGTACATAAGTTTTTTTGAAAAACTCATTGGTACATGCCCCGCTGAGATTCGAACTTGCGTCGCTTGCGTGGCAGGCGACTGCTCAAACCTCAAGGCCACCACGACACTTTATATATAATAATCATTTTGTAAGTAATAAAACAATTCCAGAAATCCATCAAAGTGTGCGCTTCGTTTCCCAGCACAATTCAATTGACGTCGGTTGTTCTCCTCACACGACCTCAGCCTTGCTTAGCGTGATGTCGGTACGTGGTGATATTGCTGTAACGGCAAACGGAGTGCACCTAACACTAGTCCGCGCCCGGCACTTGTCACGACCACTTGCCGTAGCCGTGTCGTGTTCAAACAAAATTAAATCAACAAGTGCTTCGTGAAGGGTGGTGTTACCTGCCCCCCGTGTGCACTGAGTGTGCGCTCGCGCAGTCTCCCGTCTCCCTCACTCCCCGTGCCCATCCGGCCGTGTTTATTGGTAGAATTTTTCAAATCCACCTACTCGCTGGTCGTGTCGGCTGTTTGTGAAATAATTCAAATACCTGTGTTGTAACTGATACTCTGTTTGTGTTAAATAATATGTGAAGTGATTTACCGAACCGAGGATGCATTACAAACAACTGTTTAAGAGGTAACATTTTGTTTTATGAATAATCTGCCATTGGTATCCCACGATTCTGGAATGGTTTTACTTTAAGCGACTGCTTTTAATTTTCCATTTAATCCAGGCTAAGTTTAAGTCAGTCAGTTGTGACCGATCTTCTTATTTATTAAAACAAACACCGGGTCGTTATTAAAACTAATAGCATGTACCTGCTCAATTTCAGTTTGCTCAGGTGCTGCGCGTACGTTGTTTCATATTATTGCGCGTATTACTGAGCTCTCGGCTAACTGTGAGTGATTCCATTATATTGTAATTTGTAGTGGCGCTTGTTCCAGTTCCAATGATGATTGTTGTACGGTTTTCTCTGTGATTGTAAGCCATTTTTGTTTTAATGACACACCATGACTTCTCTATTACTGGTTTTTACAGTTTTCTTATAACAATTATCAATGGGCGGTGTAGGTATTCGACTATAAGTTATTATACAATTATTCCATTCATTAGCTTAGATAGTGTTTCGTTAAATCGTTTTTATTTTATTAGTTAATACATAGCACTGAATGGCGATTTATGTAAACCATCTTTTTCTATTGTGTAGTTTTCCTATTGTCATCATTAGTAAGTCTTAGTGGCTACCAGTAATCGGATTACTTAAATTCCTGTAGGATCTTAAAACCTCTTTACATTAGAACTTTTGATCCCAAAATAAACTACCCACGTTTTTATTTTCTTAAAACTACCTTTAAGCCCTTTAGTGTATAATCATTAAATGTACGACGTACGTCTATGCACATAAATTCAAATTTAACAGCTTTTCACTAAATGCATAACCATGGTGTTAAATTATGTAAGTAAAAATAATAAAATTAGTTTTAATTTTTTTCTGTCTGTCTGTGTCTGTGTGTTTTGACTAATCTCCAAAACGGCTTGATTCATTTTAACGGGACTTATAGCAAGTTATACAATAAACTAAAGTAATGTATAAAGAAGGATTCTTTGCCCATTAAGCTACAATGGTTCGTGTTCAAGGGATTTTTCCTTACCAAGCTTGTACGCCCGTAGGCTTTACAAGTCTTACAACTGGTTATGCTATAATGATTACTGAGGATAGCTCCAAGCTTAATTGGAACTGGGAGGAATGTTGGGAATTATCATTAACATTACGTTCAATATTACTTGGAGTATGATCATTATAGTGAGACGTTTCTAGTTGTGCGTGAGGCCTTGAGGCGGAATTTTTTAAAGGAGGCATTTAGTCGTGTTTCCTTACAACTGTTCGTGTTTCTATAATTAAATAGGAAGATTTCCATAACTCTGTGACTCTGACTACATACAGTATACCTATTATCTCAAATTCCTTCCACTATACCATATATCTCATTTCAAAACATTTAAACGAAGGCCCCGACAAAGACTTATGCCCATCCCTTTTTAAATTCGTATCACAGAAAGAGATGGAGTTACACTTATACGTAGGACTATCTTAGTAAATGTTTTGTAATAAGGGGGTATGTATCTCATCATGAATTTAAGAGTAATAACTCTTGTCGGTGTAACCGATGCAACTCCTTCCATTTGTCTTTGTCCAGTTACATCTCCTTGACCTCCTTATACGTCATGACAGATACCTTTTCTTAACTTGTCCCATGTGTCTTCCTGTCTACCCTTCTATTATGTTTTTAAAGAAGCTGTCATGAGGCCAATCATCTGTTCCCTTCGATTGTTCTCCATAGTACTGTTTTTTCCAGAACTATTTTGAGTACATTTTCGTTTCTATCTATCAATCAAGGATTATTTTTATAATTGCTTTAAATTAAGATTACCTTGGGCTTAAATTTAATATACCAGACAGGCAGGTACTACCACGAACACCATTAGTATCGACGTATGTTGGTTGTACTACTTTTCCACATGCCCTAGATTGGCTAGGTTATTGTTTATTTGCTTTCTTCTATCAGGTTTCGTTCATTCGTGACTGCAAAGGCCTCTATCGCGAACCTTACTTACAATATTTTTTGCCAAATGATCGCTGGTTTATTCAGAAAAAGTTGAATCCACTTGACATTCAATGGCTTCAAGTATTCTCACGTTACGTAATGGATCAATGTCAACCTAAAAAACCATCCGGTCAAGTGTATGTCTGTCAGAACGTGTGGCGATTTCTAGTTGAAACATGTTAATGAGTGAAACGGTGAAAGTAATTGCTCTCCAATATGTATTTGAAGGTAAAAAGAAATTGTCGGATGCTGTATGTATATATTTATACTGTAATATTTTTGCTTTTGGTCAGTTTATGTCTATCGATATCTTTATTTCCAAGCATTCTAAAACTATAGTAACATTTGCACTATCATGTGCATTTAGTGAACAGCTGTTATTTCGAAATTACAAACAGATACTCAAATTGTATTTATCTGTATATAGGTTTATTCTAAAATGCACCGAAGTAGGTAACCTAGTAAGCCAATTAAGGTATGACATGGAGTCATTTCTACAGGGCTCGTTGGCAATCAATATTAATTTGTACGGAAGCACTTTAAGAAATATTCTTTCACAAATCCGTCAGAATGTTTCGTACGTTTCGGCATAGAAACGCTAAGTAGACGGAGCTAATCACTTGAAAGTCGAGATAAGGTGCACTCAGTTCACTTAACAACCACAAAAAGATTGCCCAAACGAGCACATCTTAAGTAGGGCTCCATCATTTGAGGGCTTGGGGTCCACAGTACTGTTGGAATTTTGGATTTCAAAATATTTATGGACGTTGAAAGTATAAACTCCTACGAGTTTTAACTCTCTATATTATGAAGTAATTGGATATAATTTGCTCCGGTTATATTATTTATTTAAATTCCTGTCGAGGTGCAAAACCACTGCGAAATATAGATACAAAGGTTGCGATAGCTGTAGACAACGCTCTGGACATTTTGCGCTTTAAGTATTTTCGGAGCTATCATTCTTTTCCTTCTTACTTTTTTCATCTCGCTAAAGCTGTAGATCTTATGTAACTCCTCAATTTCGTTTACCCTTAAGAACTAAAACAGTGCTAATAACTCTCTCATTTAGTAAAATTTGTTGAGTCTTTTAAACAAAGTTAAACATTTACTCAGGTTTACTCAGACCGAATCTCGGTATCCATAATCCGAAACTATTCTCGAATATTAACATGATATCGCGGGAAGCTCGGACCAAGCCAGAATACTCAATACAACCATTGTAACCTTACGCAAGCACGAAAAGCCCTAACCGACACTTCTATGCAGAGAAGAATAGACCTTGTCATATCGTGTCAAATCACATTTCACTCGGTTATGTTACGAGTGCTACGTGAAGTTATGACAACGCTGGAGTCTCTTAAGAACCGAAGTAACTTGGAAACAATGACAGTTTTGATACAAATTTCCTTTGTGGAATTATGCTTCTTGTTGGAGACATTATAAGAATTAATATAAAACAGCGGATATTATTGGCTTTTTGGAAAATATTGGAAATCATAATGGAGAAATTTGATACGAATTGAACGATATGTAACTCATTAAAACAAACACTAAAAAAAAAATGGCGTAAAGTGTATTAAAAATATTTTTAATTCACGCTTCAAATTGACAATTAAGGATGTAGTAAATATGACTATTGATCAAAGATTACAATTTACAGATTCCGAAAGCCAGTCACGATAACGATCGATTTGAACGGTTTGGTAACCTTTGGTTGAGAATAAAATTACATAAACCTATCGATGTAGAAGATTATCCAGCTTTCCCCAGAATAACTCACGACCGTAACGTAAACAATTTCTGGTATTTGTGTGATCTCCTTGGTCATTATCATTATAGTCGTGGGAGTTGTGTTGATCTCTTACCTGGAATATTGGTGTTGTATCATTAGATGTCTTTGCAATATCATTATCACACATTATTGATTTCTTAGAATGTGCGATGACATTTAACAGTGCCATCCGAATTAAAAGTACCTTCAAATGCAATAACCGGAACCGTCGTTTTTCTCTCGGCTTGTCTGGGACCTAGAAAATTGTTTTTTTTTTCAGATAATACTAGATTCTAGACTCTGGAATATTAAAAACTAAAAAAGAGAAGTATCTTTATCATGGAATCAAACACATGAAATTTACCGAACATATTTGTGAAATTTGTATATCTACCACAGGCGTCTTCAAGTTCCTCGAAAAATTCGGCGAAACAATAACCAGTTTTGTAGGAAGTAACAATGTTTTAAAAAAAAGATCCTACCGTGCCTGTGACGTCACACCGCGGGCCAGGAACGCTTACCTGGATTTTTTCCAAGTATATTAACCCGGTATGCGGACATTCTCCGAGCTTTTTTGTTGTGAATGGCCCATTGTTGATATTTGAAGGAACTCAACGTTAGGCGCGGGATGGTTCGTGGGAATTTGATATTTTGCGTATTATAAACCAGCATAGATAGTGAATTAGAATCTATTGTATCAATGGTAGATGTTATTAAGTTACAGTTCACAACGAATTATCGGTACTTACATGAACTTAATCTCGTTCTCTTATAGTGTTATTATTGTAGTATAATTAATTTGGTATGACCTTAAGCAAATCTTCAAAGAATTTTAACTGTTGAGGTACCGTTGGGGTGGCAAATGAACAAACGGCCGATTTTATATCGGCAACAGTTACTGTTGACAATTAAAGTTTAACAGGGGGCCAGCTAGCGTATTAAGAACTTTTATAGCTTTGAGTTATAATATTATGGTACAAACATGAAACATCAAAGCTCAGAAGTTCTTAAAACCCTCTGCTTAAACTGATGATGCAGAGCATGCATTAATTAGAGCAAACCCTTGCTCTGCTTAATTTCGTCACAGTCCATATATTGTCTGCAATACACATACAAGGAGAATAAGACACCTTGCTGCAGGGTAGGGTATATACGTATATGTTGTTATCGGAAACCGAACACGCGCCATCTGACTGATCGTTCAGCTACCCCGGCTCCAATTAGGCGTCAAACATCTGCTTCTAATTATAATGTTTCTACTCCTTTCCACAGGATCTTTATAAGGAAAAGCATAGGATTAATACACTGAAGATTAGGCTTCACGGATTGTATAGGGTCTATCGTCTTTCTCCGTTTTGTAGTCAATCAGATTTCTGATCAAGCAATGAACATTGCAATACGTAGAGGCCTCTGTAAGATGTTGTATCGTGTTTCTTTTGGAATTTATATTGGATACTTTCGGGAACTCAAAATATATTCAAGATATTCAGTAAATTACTTAGGAAACATTTAAAGGTCCCCATTTGCCTTACGTAAAGAAAGAGAGAAAGATCTTGATTTGGACAGCCATTAGCCCTAACAATGAATTTGTTAAAATAAAAGAATTTTGCCTATACTTTTCGTAATACTTCAAAGTTTATATGGAATTGAAGATCATTCACATGATTTCTGAGTTTTTTGGTTAGAATAGACATATTTTTTTTATGCCTTTATCCTGGATACCACTAAATTCACTGAACTTGTATCAAATTTTGGTAAGACAAATTTTGAAGACTGATTATTGTCAATTAGGTCATCTGGCGGTCCTGCAAAATTCCGAAATTTGCAATGATTATTATTTTCGACAGAACCTCACTGTTCGCCAGAACTGAAGGTTTAGCTGTATATAATTTTACAAATTGCCTTGAATCGTTTGCTCAGTATTCATTCTTATGGTGGCCTCGCTTTGTATTTATATTAGAAACACCTCCTTCTGCAAACGATCACCATCAATCATAATCAAATGCTATTATGTCCCAATCCTACTTCCCTATGCCGTTATCTACCTATTTACATGACGATAAAGGTAATGTAATGTTCCCCAAGGAATCTCAGGAGTGGTAAACAAACCGCTTATCGGTCGAGTGGAAGGTTTCGTTATTAGTCACTTCAGATTACAGTACTGAGATTGTCTATTTAAGTAGATTATCGGATATAATGTGAGGAAAGTGCAGTTATAAATATCAGGTATCACTTATAGATGTTAATAATAGGTACTGTGGAAACCAGTGAGCGCATACAAGATTGTTGTATGGTAAATAAAGATTATATATTTAATCAGTGTTCGGCCAATAATAAAAAAATAAAAATATGCTCCCGTCATCCCAATAGGGTAAGCACAGATGTTGTAACAACAACTTACCTCTCAGACATATGCAGGTTTCCTCATCATGTTTTCCTTCACCGTAAGCCTTGAAGTCACTGTACGTAAGTTTTTTTAGGAAAACTCACACGACTGCTCGAACCCCAAGGCCACCAAAAATATGTATATAATGTAAATATAATAAATAAAGTATTAACACAACTTGATGAAATGGGTGTTTATGTTTTTATTGTGAAAATTTCGAGAATCTCGAGAGAATTTTCGTATTGAAATACTTACAAGATTTTATTAAGAACCTGATCAGTAGTCACGAAGAACAATTTGTGAGGTTCGTCACGATTTGCTTCAGCTGTATTATATACATTCTCCTTGAGAGCCATAAGGCTGGTTAGCTCACTTAATAGATAGTTATGATAATGAGCATTTGTCGTGTAATCACGGCATCTGTTACCAACAGAGCCTACTGCGTTTAATATTGAATTTGCATGAGTTTGCAAGACTTAATTTCTTCATCAAACTATATTTTCATCCACACCTTTTTTTGCGTTATTAAACGTTGCAGCATTTTTGTATTATTTAGTGAACATTGAAACATAAAAAAAATTATATTTGTACATTCAAAATGATATTCAGTCACGATTTATATATCAACGCACAGCCTAAACTGCTGGTCCTAGATACATGAAACTTGGAGGGTGTGTTCCCGGTGAGGTGTAGGTATACACTAAAAAAAGGTATTCTGAAATTCCTTCTCTAAGGGGGTTAAATGGGGGTTGAGAGTTTGTATGTGAAATAGGACTGCCGCACGTGCGTAGCTGTGGACGGAAGTTAATTGTAATATAATCAGCATTATCCTTCGCATTTCGTCCGTATAGACTAATCAAAACGTTTCAACAAGTCAATCAATTAATAAAGAAATAATGAGCTGTATCCTCAAATTCCAATAGCAGAACAAAAACTTACCTTAAGTATCTAATTGACATCATAGTTCTATTGTGTGACAGTGTCAGACTTATACTCGTCATATACATCTGTCTCATAATGAGTGTTAAACTATCATGGCAATAGGAGGTTATGGTAGGGCCCCAGTCCGGCCGCAAGGACAAAACAATGTGCCAAAACTGTTTAGATATAGTGAATAATATATCTTTACTAATCCACTTTACCAAACTATCCTATAATGGATTAAGTTAATCTCCTAGTGGGAAAGTCATCGTTTTTCTATTTACCCCAAATGACCGCTATTATCTCCCCGTTGCTGTATCATTTCTAAGCCAATTATTTGTATCATTTCTTGTTTTGTTATTTGTATTTGCTTTGCTTCAATTCATACGTACTGCAGTGATTCTTTTCTTTGTATTGTTGAGGCTCTCTGCATTAGAATATTAGAAAAAAATGCTATTAATTTCGGGACTAAACAATATTTTTTAAATTATTGTAAAGTTTAATTGAAACCCATTCAGCAGATTTTACGTGAAAGAGTCGAAAACATTCATACGTACTCACAAACTTTCACGTTTACAATATTAGTACGAGTAGGATTTTGCAGTGGCTGGAATTTGCCATGCTCACAAATATTTGTAATATTTTAGTTATTTTATTTGACAATTGAGCATTTGTGCTGTGTCCATGGGCTTATATTCATGAGATATAAATACTGTAACCAAAAACATTGTATAATATATATATTTTTTTAAAAGAGTAATTGTTGAGTTTCTTGCCGGGTTCTTCTCAACAAAAGCTACCTTCCGAACCCGGTGGTAACATTTATAATCATGTATAATGTATTTTGTGTCCTTCTGACGATTTGAAAGTACTTTGTAAGAAGTCTAATCAAATAAAGATATTTTGATTTTGATTTTGATTTTGAAATCTAAAATAATTAGGAGAAAACAAATTAATTAAATATATATAATACATTTTCGTTTAAATCTTCTGAGCGAGCAGTACAATCACAAGAATATCATTACCATTATCACAATCACACACACACATCACCCAAACATCATGCAAGCCACATTCACCAGCGAGCGTATATCAAATACCCCGTGAGAATGTACTCCGCTTACATCTTGTATTGGGTGACAAGATACCCGACTCCCGCGCACCGAGGTAATTTGCTAGTACCGGTTATAGTGCTATGGGGAATTCAAGACCCTGGTCTTATTCTCTATGGCCATGAAACCATGTTACGCGATGCGTTATGATATTAACTACTAAATATACTTAATTATTTTTAACAAACTTTACAATACTATAGCTTACATATCAGAATAACACACTATAATTTATAAAGATACACATAAATGGCTTATAAATGATTAACTGACGTACCAACGCACAACCTAAACTGGTAATCGTAAGGACATGAAACTTGGAGGGTATGTTCTTCGTATGACATAGGTATTCGCTAAGAGAGGAATTTTATGAATTCCACCCCGAAAGATGTGAGAATGGGGGGCAAAGTTCGCATGGGACTACGTGATTCCTTGGTCTTTGGACAATTTTGCAAAAAGTTTTTAAAAGAACACGAAGAGCCGTGGTGGCCTTGAGGTTTGAGCATTCGCAAGTTCGAATCCCAGCGAGGCCTGTATCAATGAGTTTTTCTAAAAAACTTATGTACAGTGATTTCACACCACGTGCTTTACGGTGAAGGAAAACATCGTGAGGAAACCTGCATATTTCTGAGAAGTGATTCAATGACGTATGTAAAGTGTCTGAGACGGCGATGGACTCACCATCTGTCACGTTGGCACTTAATCATCTTGGGTGAAAAGTGTGTGTTGAGATTACAACACCTCTGCCTACCCCCTCGGGGAATACAGGCTTGAGCATATGTATGTATGTTTTTAACAGAATTGGTGGAAGTTGTGATGTGTTCCGTATTTTATTGAAATTCACCCCCTTCGGGGTTTAAAAATAGGTAGAAAGTTATTTTAGTGGTGATTTGCTTCGAACTTGATATAAATACCCATTAGTGATTTTACATTCACACGGATGAAATCGTAGGCGCTAGTACTATATAAATCATACATTTTCTGGATATTTAAACAGCGCCAGAGAGTTATGGCAGTAGAATGAATTTGCGATTTTATTTCCGACACCTGTCTCGCCCCATTTGGCGGGTTTTACAGTCACAGGATATATCTTGGGACCGAACAGCTTTGACCCAAATCAGCATTCAGACCTAGCGCCTAGCTAGACATGTTTTCGACACTAGTCGAATTATTAGTTTAAGATGTTCCCACTGAACTACCTTCTTACATAATATGGATAAATGCTCACAAAACGGCTGGTAAATTTTTCTGCTTCGCTCAGAGGATTAGTTTAGCGATCCAGCGAGGTAACGCAGCTCGCTGGGCACCATTTTCATAGACACAAATTTGAATTCCGTGTTTATTTTGAATTTTTCTTTCTCATAATCAACCATCGCTTCTTAATTGAAAATCTCGTTTGGACATACATATATATGCTCACGCCTGTATTCGCCTAAGGGGTAGGCAGAGGTGTTGTTATCACAACACCCACTTTTTACCGAATTCGATTAAGCCGCGGTGGCCTCGGGTTTGAGCAGTCGCCTGCTACGCAAGCGACGCAAGTTCGAATCCCAGCGGGGCCTATACCAATGAGATTTTCCAAAAAACTTATGTACAGTGATTTCATACCACGTGCTTTACGGTGAAGGAAAGCATCGTGAGGAAACCTGCATATTTCTGAGAAGTAATTCAAAGACGTATGTATAGTGCCTGACGGCGATAGACTCACCATCTGTCACGTTGGCACTCAATCAAAAATTCGGTGAAAAGTGTGTGTTGTGATAACAACACCTCTGCCTACCCCTTCGGGGAATACAGGCGTGAGCATATGTATGGAATTCCAATTACACGAGTTTCTACATAACTTCGTTTGTCCGTAGCAGGTCTTGTTAATTGTATGTTTTTATGTAAGTTTCTTACCATCTGAGTAATTAATTTGTGAGAACCACAGACAATTGAATTAGAGGAAGAGGTCATTTCCGGTCAAATACATTATTTACTTCTCTAAAATCCATCATAATTTTTTTAAATGTTTGCTAAAAGTGCTTGAATGAAGAGATTTTTACTTCATACATACATACATACATATGCTCACGCCTGTATTCCCCGAAGGGGTAGGCAGAGGTGTTGTTATCACAACACCCACTTTTCACCGAATTTGATTAAGTGCCAACGTGACAGATGGTGAGTCCATCGCCGTCTCAGGCACTATACATACGTCTTTGAATTACTTCTCAGAAATATGCAGGTTTCCTCACGATGTTTTCCTCCACCGTAAAGCACGTGGTGTGAAATCACCGTACGTAAGTTTTTTAGAAAAACTCATTGGTACAGGCCCCGCTTCTTTATTTTTACTTCATTAGCCCTGAATACCTGATCCTTAATTATTTGTGTTAGTTACAAGTCAGTTTGAAAGCGAAACAGACGTTTTAGACGTATTGTAATTCCTCTCACGTTGTAACAATGGCCGGTGTTATGTTAGAAAGTGGCCGAATTAACAAACATTCACTTTTCTTGCATGTATCATGTGAAACGGTATTGCGAGATTTCGCATAATTCTAAGCACGATAAAAATTCTATGTTGGTGTCGCATGGAAAAATCATTTCATGTATTTTATAGCTTCGAGTAAATAAAATAGCATAAAGTGTAGTTTGTAGAAAATTACGTCTTTTCATTAGTGAAAGAATATAAATTTCGTGGAAATTTATTCATTCTCAGAAGTCTTCCGAACTGGTGGTCAAAATCCCCCAAAATGGTTTTCCCTGCAAAGTTACAGTTACCACTTACCACCAGATAAGCCGTAAGCTTCGCTGCCACATTAGTGACATAGAAAAACTAGTTTCCAAAACGGCAGTAGTTCCTCAGACATCCTCCAACACTCAATCTTACAATCTCATTACATATTCTCCCATGTGTTTGTGTTCGTTCGGTCATCTGCCGACTTCAAATGAATGTTTACACAATTACTAAGACCATAAATCTTTGTAACATAAATGTTATGACGGTCTAACGCCTTGTTTTAATAGACCGACCGATTCAATGGCCACTTGTGTGAATATAATGCGTTTAAATATTAACAAGGATGATCTCAAAATAACAAAATATTGTTCGAAATACGGAAGAAAAACATAATATATATTAATTAAGTACTAATATTGTACCTTAATGCGAAAGAATCACTGTCTGTCTGTTACCTTTTCATGGCTTTACCATTGAACTTATTTGTCTGAAATTTGGCAAAGCTTGAAAAAATCATAAAGTTGACAAATTCGCAGGAAAAATCTAGTTGGTCATCAATCAATCGTGCAAATTGTCGATGATAATAGATGCTGACAAGGCAATAATCAAATCGAAAACGTATCAAGGAAGAAATACCGATACTACACAATTTTATAGACATCACAAACAAAAACAAATTGGAGCATGTGCTTAGGAAGATATCAATTTACAAGTTCAAATATCGACCTGGTTTGTTTTAGAACTCAAAGTGCAAAGAACAATGTCCACTACTGATGATACTGCGGTTGAAAGCAATAATTTTGCACACGCAGATAATGCAGTAGTGCAATTATTAAACGTTTGTTTACGTTCGTGTAAATTCCAAAACAGTAAACGTGACTTTGTTTTGGTATCGTGTTGTATTGAATACCCTCACGAGGCATGCACTTATTGACGATTATACACAAAATAATATCAAGAAGAGAATCGATGTTTATGTAAAAAGGGATAAAGAAGTAGTAATCTCGATGGACCTATTCGATATATTGAAGCTTTGATGAATTAATTTGGTTAAGTTTTAGACAAATAGCGTATTAAAAGATAGATTTTCCTGTAAGACAAAATCTTTTTGGACCGAAAACTGATTAAATCTATTTGCTTGAAGGCACATATAGGTTAAAAAACGGTCGTACATAGAATAAAATATATCAAAACACAATCGTGGCAAAATGTGATCAGGGCAAAACCTTACTGTATCAAAATGCGTTCGAGGCACCCATCTTACAAATCTTCTTTCCTTGTCTATAAATTTTTGATATGTATCATCTTAAAGCTAGAAGAATTAATACACCCAAAAGCATTTCAGAAGATCCACGTCCTCAATCTTCAGAAGAGAATCATAACATTCCTTTCGGGGACAAAGCAACCTACGCGTCTTCTTATTGAATACGTCCATTCAAAAGAACCGTTCGGTCTGTGAATTCTGTGATATACCGAACAATCAAATTGCCGTTTGAAATTAGTCGAACAGATGAACGAACTTTTCGCATGGTCCATCAATTGAATATTGAGCGTACTTCCCACGCTCGCATCGCATACAACGAGCTAGGCGTGGCGAACGGCACACGATTCACGATTCCTAACCATTGTTGTGATATTCAATTCAAATACAGTGGTTCTACTTCTAACTTACATCCAGTTTCCCAAATTGGACCAGTGCCCATGTTGACGATATCGGCGAATTGTCCTCATTTTGTACGGCAACGTTAAAAAGCACGCCTTGTAGCGAGTGTAGGAATTTTACGGCTCTATACAAAAAAAGCTCAAAACGCAATGTCAAACAACGACGTTAGACATGTCAAAACATATATATATATTTGGGGAACTGATCTAACGCAAAAATCTATTAACTGCGTCTATCCTATAATCACTGCGTCGTTAGTCCAGTGGTCGCGGTTTGAATACCTAGGTTGGAAAGTTTTGATGGGTTTCATTTGTAATATCCCAGAAGTCAGGCTTCTGGGTAGGTGCCTGGTTAAAGGCAGTAGACTCGCAAACATAACTGGCGAAAAGTGGGTGCACTATTATACACCATGTTCAAAGGTTTTGGTGTTTATGTCGAATTCCTCTGAGTAAATTTTAAAATAAGTTTTCACTTACTTTGATGTATTCAGTTTAGGCCCTGGTAAGGCAGTTATGAATGTCGAAGAAATTACCACCGGTTCGGAAACTAGCCTTCAGAAAATAACTGGCAAGTAACTCAGCTGGCATCATGTACATTTCAATAAATAGTAAACATTGGTAATTTCAAAAGAAACATAAAAATATTCACAATAATGAAAATAATAAGTCACAAATGATGCTGCTAGGAAGAGGTCGATGACCATGATTTTAGGAGGGTCCTTCAAAAATCTAAATGCCGTTATTATGGTCTTTAGTCCATTTGAATAATGACACATTCTGACACTGCTATTCTCTGCTTCTTCTTAGATAATTGAACAGACAAATTCACTACTAATAAGCTGGCATCGCCCTTCTACATCAGATAAGTTGGTGGCACATACTAACCGACAACCGGTTCAGCTTGACGGATCGCAGCTTATTGTCTGCCGTGAAATGTGGGCGCAGTACTGCCGAGCTATGGTCGCTTGTAATGCAAATTGTAGTTTATTTGATGTCCCATCACCATTCCCTTGGAGTAAATTGGAAATCTTGTTTAGGACACCCTGTTATTCATAGGGTCTGTATACAAAGTAACATTATCCTCCCGCTTCGCTAACAGAAATTATACCAAATGTATGGGAATGACAGTCACGTGGCTGATGTATGTAATTTCCATATATTTTCTATCGTTTCTATAGCGTGAGAGAATGTTACTTTGTCTACAGCCCTTGGGGGCCTACTATCATCGGTTAAGCAGAACGTATTGAGAACTTATGAGCTTTAACATTTCATTTTTATAGCGTAAAATCGACGTCAAAGCTAAGTAGTTAGTAAGACGTCACTGCTATAACGATGATAGTAAGCCCCTGGACTGGTTGCCTCTTGGTGCGTTTTGACGTTTTGATGAGAACTCGTCAAATTAGGCTAGAATAGTTATTGACGTTTCTTGTCGTGTTAGTTTATACGGATGTCAATGTGATGTCCCTGTTGGATAGATTGATTCAAGAGGCAGGTTTGTGAAAATATATTATGAAGTGTTTGCAAATTATAGTTAATTACATTTGCAGGCGAAGTAAGGAAAAGCGGATCACTTAAGAAACTGTATAGGTACTGCTAGGCATGTAGCCACTCGCCAGGCGAGTCTACTAGAATCCGTCCAAATTCATTTACTAGACACTGCCTTCGACTAAAGGTCCCGACCCTACCAATTCCATACACAGTCAATGTTTATATAAAGTTTAAAATTAGAATAATTTCCCATGAGAAGTTCTCTCTTTCTCTCCAATACCGGCATTTAGCTGGTTTAATTGTGACGATAAATATAAGAGCCGTGGTGGCCTTGAGGTTTGAGCAGTCGCCTGCTACGTAAGCGACGCAAGTTCGAATCCCCGCGGGGCCTGTACCAATGAGTTTTTCTAAAAAACTTATGTACAGTGATTTCACACCACGTGCTTTATGGTGAAGGAAAACATCGTGAGGAAATCTGCATATTTCTGAGAAGTAATTCAATAACGTATGAAAAGTGTCTGAGATGGCGATGGACTCACCATCCGTCACGTTGGCACTTAATCATCTTCGGTGAAAAGTGGGTGTTGTGATTACAACACCTCTGCCTACCCCTTCTGGGAATACAGGCGTGAGCATATTTATGTATGTATGTATGGTACCGTAAAATTAAACGTCCAAGCTAGGAAGTTTTTATGCTTAAACGATCATAGTTGATCCCCTGCTCCCGACAGGAGTTGTGAATTCGGTACATTTTTTTCATTCTATCTCTGTCTGGCGCCATGCAGACGCGGGCCCAGGGGGCTAAAAATCATCATCGCTTAAGCAGCACGTTAAGAACTTCTCAGCTTCAACAACGGTACAAAAATTAAACTTCAAAGCTCTGAAGTTCTTAATACGCTCTGATTAAGCCGATGATGATGTTCAGGGGAGCCTACCCCCTGTACTTGGTTGACTTTCTTCCGGTTCTTCTCAGAAGCTTTTGAATCGGTGGTGTTTTTTGAGTCTTATACGTCACCTTGTTTCGACGTTCATGTGCCGCACCTAGCCTTGAATAAATCTGTCTCATTTGTAAACTTAAGTATTTTCCGTAAGTGCTCAGAGGACGGGGATTGTATAAGTACTTACCTCCATTTTGTGAAGTATTTTTAATGAAAAGTGTGTTATAAAATTATAAAAATATTCTTTCCTCAATATAGATTATGACACTTGCCGGGCACAGCTAGTTCTTATATAATATCCTTAATAACTGGTTAACTGAAACCGAGCTGTGCTCGGTTTCTTCTTCACAGAAAAAAATACCGTTGAATGTCAGTCTCGAACCGGGGTACTCTAGTTTCGTTATCGTCCCGTAAGCTGGAAGCCTCACCTTTGGGATACCATAACTTGACAGATGTCGGCGAAATTTGTTGTCGTATTGTAATGATATTTTATGAGTTTGCCAGTGCCTGAAAACATGGTCAAAACGATGTTTTCCATAAATGAAAACTAGCTAGATCTATTATTTGCCCCTGAAACCATCTTCATGCAAAATTTCATGAAAATCGTTGGAGCCATTTCCGAGATTCCGGATATATATACAAGAATTGCTCGTTTAAAGATATAAGATAAGATTGTATTGATGAAAAATGTACAAAATGCTTCATAGAGTTTCTTGCCGGTTCTTCTTAGAAGGCTAGTTTCCGAACCGATGGTCAATTCTTCGACGTTCATAATTGCCTTACCAGCACCAAATGGAAAACATCATTTTCATTTTTGTTTTCGTTCTTTGTTCATTTCTTCGCGAGAATTTTAATTAGGTACTTCATCTGTAAGAAATGATAATTTTGGAACCCAGAAGCTTATTTACTACTCTATAAATTTCTCCTTCTTCATAATCCATAATATTACATTGTACCAGATCCGAATCTTTATAACAGCCGTTAAAATAGCTAAGCTAGTGAAAGTATGACTGCTTAATGTCCATTTGTAATTAATTAGCATCATAATAAGTCACATTCATCTTCTAAAAAGCATAAGAATAACTTACGTTCTATTCTACATCACATTAGCAAATCAATTACATACTCAAACATAATATATTCAATACAGGTGCCACGAATTCTGAGCGCTTAGCTTAAATAGAGGGGGTAGCTGCGCACGTATTTTATTCGCGTCGTGCCATAAAGACATACATAGATAAATACATATGCCCACGCCTGCATTCCCCGAAGGGGTAAGCAGAGGTGCTGTAATAACAGCACCCACTTTTCACTGAAGATGATTAATTGCCAACGTGACAGATGGTGAGTCTATCGCCGTCTCAGGCACTATACATATTTAAATACTTCTTTGATATATGAAGGTTTCCTCCCGATGATTTCCTTCACCGTGAAGCACGTGGTGTGAAATTACTGTACCTACACAAGCTTTTAGAAAACTCATTGATACAAGCCCCGCTGGGATTCAGCAGGCGACTTCTCAAACCCCACGGCCACGACGGCTCTTTCAGAGACAGACGCATAAGTCAGCGCTCATAGCTTATGACAGTACGTGTATACAAATAATTTTGGTCGCAATAGTTTCAAAACGCAACGAAATCACATTACGGTTGGAATTCCCATCACCGCATTGTTTATCTTTGTGTTATCTGTAGACCAATTAGTCAGTCGACGTACCTTGCCCACGCGTGCCGCACTTAACGAAACGCCCCGTTTTCCATGCAAAATACGATTTTAAAAAGTTAAAACAAGTGTCACGTTTTGAGGTTTGGTTTGGTGTGAGTTCTTAATTCAAGTTTAATGTCAAATAGTTGTGAAATTAGTTTGTTCAACAAAGTTTTTTGCAATGTGTTTGCTAAAGGCGATGGGTAAGTCTATCCTTCAAGGTTTGTACATAAATTACTGTGAATTTTATAGGTTTCTCTCTGATCCAATTAGTCCCTAATCCAATTGGCTATTCGATTCTTACAATATTTATGCGACATATGAGTTTAGCTACGTTATGTACATTAATGTAAATAATATAATATTTTAATAAAATATGCTCACGCCATCCCAGAAGGGTCCCCGAAGGGGTAAGCAGAGGTATTGTAACAACAACACCCACATGTGTGCACAAACAAGTACACAGTGCCAACGTGACAGACGGTCCATCGCCGTCTCAAAGTCAAAGTCAAAAGTATCTTCAGTAGATTTATTAGATTAGATTTCTTACAAAGTACTTTCAAATCGTCAGAATGACATAGTTATACAGGATTATACATGCATATCATATATCACATACATACATCTCAAACACTATACATACGTCTTTGAATTACTTCTCAGACATATGCAGGCGTCCTCACGATGTTGTCCTTCACCGTAAAGCAGGTGGTGTGAAATCACTGCAGTTAAGTTTTTTAGAAAAACTCATTGGAACAGGCCCCGTTAGGATTCGAACTTGCGTCGCTTGCGTAGCAGGTGACTGCTCTAACCCCGAGGCCACGGCCTAAATTATTTTAATTTAAATGTTATTATCCTTGTAACCAAATCAATCTAGCCCTTAGAGTTAATTTATAATTACTACTTACCTATGTAATATAATAAGATTAGCAACATCTTAGCATGAGGTATTGTGGTTATTTTTGGTTATGTTAAATAATTTTTATTGCGAAAGCAAATTATTCATTGGGCATTTGAAGAGCCATTATTACTCTCAGCAAAATAAGCCACAAAGTTACATACATAACTTTTCACTGAATTTGATTAAGTGCCAACGTGACAGATGGTGAGTCTATCGCCGTCTCAAGCACTATACATACGTCTTTGAATTACTTCTCAGTCATATGCAGGCGTCCTCACGATGTTGTCCTTCACCGTAAAGCACGTGGTGTGAAATCACTCTACATAAGTTTTTAGAAAAACTCATTGGTTGGCCACAGAGTTAAACATAAATTATAAAAATAAATCGAATATAATGTCATAATTGTGTAGGTATTTATTTAATGAATATATTTCAGGCAATCGGCTGATAAGCGTGAATGAATCAGGCATAGTTATTCTGTCTCTTTCAAAGAGGTGAGGGCGGATGTGGCGTCATGCTGGATTGGTTGTTTCCGCTCCAAGTTGAAGCACTTGTTTTGGTATTTTCCCGCGAAAATACCTGACTATTATGGTCCATACTATGTCTTAACTTGCAAAAGAATATTGTTAGTAAGAATTTATTACATTCATATATTTGGTCACGGCTGTATGTTCCCCGAGGTAGGCAGAGGTGTACTTATACCCACATATCACCCACCAGCTGTGCCCGCCGTATCAACCGCGTAGATTTAGTTTTATATAATATATCGGTTTAAAATTAACAGTTTCATACAAACTTTCATCCCCTATTTTATTCCCTTGGGGGTAGAATTAATAAAAATCCTTCTTAGCGGATGCTTACGTCATAACATCTACCTGCATGCCAAATTTCAGCCCGATCCGTCCAGTGGTTCAGGTCAGTCAGTCACCTTTGAGTTATATATATCTAGAAGATATTTAAAAGGAGCCAGCCTATTGCTATCAACCGGGCACTAATACAGACGGGTCAGGACCCACTCGTACCCTGAAATTCGGGCTCTGTGCCCACTCGTCCCCGTAATTTTTGAGATGTCCACTCGTCCCCTGGTCTATCTTAAACTTATTACTTATTCTTACTAGGGCGTCAGAAGTTTAAAGAGGTAGCTTCAATGTTTTCCGACTAATATTTCTCTTTCATAACGCTACAATTATACCAGGAGACCTTAAAAATATACTAATAATTGATTGTTCTACTCCCAGGAGCCCTGGCTGCTGGGAAATTACAAATTGAAAAACGCAGTAGCGTTTGCAAGTACTAGACCAACGCATGGTCTCTATAAGGTCGCTCTGTTATATTCTGCTCTTAAAAAAAAATCGGTCGAAAGTTCTGAGGTAACGAACATTAAAAATAACATACAATCACATTGAGAGCCTCGTCCTTTCTTTAAATCCGCTAATATCGTGAATATGCCAAATGTACGGGATACGTCCAGGTTGACGATTTGATAATCTTGGGCTTAGAAGATTAACTCAATTTAATAATATGTCAAAGGTTGAATACCGACGTGATGTGTCTGTTGCGAAAGGGTTGAAGACCCTTACGAAGTTAATAAGGAACGTAATAATATGTTCCACCATTGTGTCAAGCGCAAAAGATCCTTTGGGACCCTATTTTGTTTCAATTTGCACAATGTTTTGGGAAATTATACTTTGCTGAATAAGTAAGTCAGGAATAATTACGATATTCGGACTCGGCTTGTTGGCTGTGTATCGACACGTTTCATTAATTAGGCAAACAGACTCATTGGGACTGCTCCCTAAATTCTGTAACTAGACATATTCGCAGTATAAACGATGGATTGATTTTGTGAAAGATGATATGGCTAGAATGGGATTCAATACAGATATGACGGCTGATAGACAGAAATGGAAGGGAAGAACATTGCGCCGACCACAAATAACTTGGGCAGTAGGATGATGATACAAAGAAAAGATAAAGGCCGTCAGGAATTATGAGCGCTCAACAAAACAGTTTGAGGTAACGACGCGTGTATTTTATTCGCGTCGCGCCATACAGACAGCCAAAGACAGACTCATAAAATGACTACTGCGAAGTCAAGGTCAGCGGTCATAACTCGTGTCGACACTCGTAGTTATGCTCATATCACTAAACTTCTGAATGCACTATTTATTCAGAAGTCATAATCGAATTCAGGTAAGTTTCAAGCCTGACTGCCCCGTTGGTCTAATGGCTGCAGTTGCTACTCCGGAACAAGAGGTACTGGGTTTGATGAGCTATTCAGATTTCCAGTTTGTTCCCAGAAGCAGCACTGAATCTGGATTAGTTTCTGATTAGAGCAATAGCCTCATAAATTGGACTTAGACATAGCTGGCGAAGTTTGGATGTAACATCTGCCTACACCTTCAGTGAGTACAGAATGATTTGAAATCCTTCATCACAGCATAGGTATCGAGATTACCCGATTATACGATTTCGGATAATGGGAGAACGAATTTAGCTAATACCGACGGTTCAGAAGTTTAATGACACATGTATCACATAGCTCATTAACCAAAACCTTCTCATACCACAAACAATGCATCGAGTGAAAGTCAAAAGTGACACGAACTGCCATTACACCGGTTACTAGTACGTGACATATTGCACCTATGTGAAATTGGATGCTGATAAGCAATAATGTGTCAACCCACAAAAAGTCAAATTCAAAGGTTTTGATATATTTTGATAATGCATCACGTATTTAACATTCTAAAAAAGTGTTTCAAGTCATCTGAAACATAAAAGTACGTAAAAAATGGATTTATGTCATAAAACAAATCTTAAATCACGTATACAATCATCTTAAGACGCCATTTTCTCAAAACCAAGTTTATGCGGGTTGACACATTATTGCTTATCTGCATCCAATTGGCCTTTAGTGTAATACTAGACAACACTCAGGACCAACATGAGTGTTGGTCACTGTTGGTAAATTGGTTAGGCTTATAACTACATACATACATACATATGCTCACGCCTGTATTCCCCGAAGGGGTAGGCAGAGGTGTTGTTATCACAACACCCACTTTTCACCGAATTTGATTAAGTGCCAACGTGACAGATGGTGAGTCTATCGCCGTCACAGGCACTATACATACTTCTTTGAATTACTTTTCAGAAATATGCAGGTTTCCCCACGATGTTTTCCTTCACCGTAAAGCACGTGGTGTTAAATCACTGTACATAAGTATTTTTAGAAAAACTCATTGGTACAGGCGCCGCTGGGATTCGAACTTGCGTCGCTTGCGTAGCAGGTGACTGCTCAAACCCTGAGGCCACCACGGCTCTTATATACCTTAATATTTGGCACTGGACCAGAGTGTATTGTATCTTAGTAGATATCTTCGCGACTTAATCCGCGTTGAATACTTACTTTGAGCTAATGCTGACTTTAACCCTAGTTGTCTTAGTATGATATATATAGCCTTCCTCGATTAATGGGGTATCTAACTCAGAAATAATGTTTCAAATCGGACCAGTAGTTCATGATATTAACGCGCTTAAGCAAACAAAAAAACAAGCCCTTCAGCTTCACTATCTTTAATTCGCGGAACCTTTATTTGTTTCAAATAATAGTTACTCCTTGAAACATCAACATAATTGCAGCAGAAAGATGTAGTAATGTATGTGTAAGTCGGTGAATTGTACCATCCTTGCGCTAAAAACAGGTTGGTATGTGACATGTTTCAATTATTTGCCTTACATTATTTGCCATTAAGTATAATATTTACATTCGACACTCCATATTAATTATCTCCTTATTCGTTTTCGGCATTCATTATCACATTAGTGTCAGTTACAATTAGTTTAGCAATGAGTCCTACTTTAATACATTATTCGGGTATGGGACTTGAATTTATGGCATATTATCAAATAGCTTTCTCATTTCAAATGTGAGTTATAACAGGATGTTTCTAAGCCAAAACGAGTCGTTGTGTGCCTGAAGGTTACAAGTCCTTGCTTTTTTTAATCTACAAATAATTCAACTTTTTCAATGGGCAATAACATCGTTGAAAATATTTACCGTTTCTTGTTATTTTATGGCATTGCTGTAAAATGCTTCATGTTCGACCTTTAGTTCAACGACTTTACTGGGAACTGCCACACTTTGTCATAATGACCCAACATTAACAGGTGGTTACTTAGAATTTCATTGGCATTCATTATTTACTTCACCTTATTCAATTACATCTAAACTCTGTCCCCCTTATTACAAAACCATAGACTAAAATAATCCTTTCTTTAAAAGTAATCTCTATCTCTTTCTGTGATACGGATTTTAAGAGGGATGGAGATAACCTTTGTCTAGTCTAAGGTAAGGTATCAGCCTTTAATTGCTTGCATTATATACTAACTCCGTTTACTTATAATCTTTATAAGTCTACTTAATTGCCACGTTCTAGGTACTGATGAGTTAATTGTAATAGGTTTTTTTGAATTGAATTTTCATAAGGTGTTTTACAAATTCAGTTCTCACAATGGAATTGACGAACAATTGTATTACAAAACAATGTAATGTAACATCCCACGATGTAATCCCGAATCTAATAACAATATCGGAGACGTACGTGAAGAGTGGGCGGTTTAATAATATAGGTGGCGAGCTCTGCCCTACGTGAGACGAATGCTAACGTAGGAGATGTATTGGATCCGTTAAAATTGAATGTTGCTGTGTTAATGCTGTGCCTTCTGGCCCTTATGATAAAGTTCATCATCGTATGTACTTCGTTGCGAGGTTATCAGTAGTAATGCTAGTTGTAGGATCTGACGGCCATTTAAGGAACTTCGTTTGGATTTTTGATTCCAATAAGAGACTGTGGGACAGATTTGTATTAGGCTTGATATGGGTATCTATGTTTTTAATATTATATAGAGATTTGTTCGCTTGTGACGAACAGGTTCCGAAACCACAGGACTGGTTTGAAAAATAATTTCACTAGTAAAATGCTACTTTATCACGGAGTAACATAGGATATATTGTAACGAGGACAATTAGGGATCCGTAATAAAACGCGGGCAAAGACGCTGATGGAAGTAAATTTTCATAAACACTTCCATTCTAATAGATACCTTTTATATCTACATATTTTTTTACATCTCCTATATCTATACTCTTAATAATGATAATGACCTCCTACCGAATTTCGGCTACGGCGGCTAATCTCAACTAGGATCAGCCATGTGCGCAGGAGATATTATAGTGCACAAGTGTGTGCGCGAACACAGGTGCACTCTTTATTCCCTCACTCTCATAGTCCGATGGGACGGCAATCCGACACGACCGGAGAGAGATCAGGCGTAGGACCAACGGCTTAACGTGCTTTCCGAGGCACGGGGGTGGAAACACCGCCAACTTCCAAACTCCGGGCATTTTATTGTGAATTTCTTGACCGAAAAACCCAATACAAATTTTTGACCCGACCCGGGAATCGAACCCGGGACCTCGTGATCGGCAGGAGAACGTACTAACCACTAGACCAACGAGGCAGTTGATATATACTCTTACTTATGTCTAGTACAATAAACTAAGAGAAAAGAAAAATTAAATA
This sequence comes from Watsonalla binaria, assembly GCA_929442735.1. NCBI lineage: Eukaryota > Metazoa > Arthropoda > Insecta > Lepidoptera > Drepanidae > Watsonalla > Watsonalla binaria. The sequence goes on from OV838930.1 coordinate 1,231,429, forward strand.
ATAGATACTTCATGTAACAAACAAAATAACTACATAATGAGTATGCGAGGTAACTGATAAGGAAATTTTGCATCAACTGAATATAAATTGTATTTTTACGATTCTTCCAAAATTCATTCCGTTGAAGTCATTGTTATCCGTGTATTAATTTAGTTTCATTGTTTTGATATATTCAAATGAATGCAAATGTATCTAAAATTAAGCAAAATGTTCGAAAATTGAGAATAGTTTGTGTAATCTAATGAATTTTAAAATACATCTGAACTTGTAATATAGCGACACTCCTTCTAGACCGAGGATTAAGGCCTTCGTGTGCTTTATGCTATGAACAGGATAACAAAATACCTCTATTTGAGCCTTATAAGACTTTTAGAAAGTACTTCCAAATCTACAGTTGACAGTAATGTTGATTAATTAGCCTTAAAATTATATTTATTACCAGAAATAATCTCTTTAACCAAACTGACATTATCTTAGAAGTAGACGTATTTTTCTAAGAACATAATAACACAACATGCTACTTAACTATCCCACTGGCTGTATCTAGTTTTTCCGTATTGCCAACACTTGAATTTAGGCATTAAATAGATTACCAATAAGTCTGATACTGCGGTACCTAGTATATTTTGTTATCACAACAATCACCTTCGAATTCAATTCGCTATCATTGTATCCTTGTTTAAAATACAGTTTCGCATTTACCTAAATACTTGAATGATATTATAATCATCCAAGGGCATTCAATTCTCTGTTTATTTGCAACTAAGTGAAGTTCAAATTCGTGTGGCAAATATTTAAACACCCTTCCTTCTTCCCCCAGTAGTATTCTCGTCACGTCCGCGATAGGCCCTCGGTACGATAATAATAAAATTTATCAATATATTTAGTGTTATGGTGAGCACAGCTTAGGTACACGTCTCACACACGGTAGTAGGAACCGCTTACCATCATGCTCGTGAGCTACATCAGAACTAACTTGAGTAAGGAATTTAGGATATTGATAATAATATTGTGTGTGCGGCTAGCCTCAAGATGTGTTTTTTCTCATCCTTAATAATCTTTAAAGAATGGAAATTATGATGTCTCTGGATTCGATCAGAGTATACTCTGACTAGAAATTTACTGGTCAAATTGCTGTTGTAGCTTTCAATATATGCATAACAGTTACACATTTTCTACCCCGTATATTATAGGGCAATGTTTTGCGGAGGGATGAGGACAATGTTTCCAAAAAAGTTTTGTTTATTAATGTGGATTGTTACAAGAGGAAAGGAAGACCTAAGAAACGATGGATGGATTGTGTGAAAGATGGTATGGCTAAAATAGGATTGAATACAGATATGACGGCTGATAGAGAAAAATGGAAGAGAAGAACACATTGCGCCGACCCCAAATAACATGGGATAAGGGCAGGAGGATGATGATAATATTATGTAGGATATAATATATAATAATAAAATTACTGTTCTGGAGCCCTAATAATTCGCAGCATACGGTAGCCTATTCCTTAACTTGCTAAATTAAAAGTTCCCAATTTAGGGCGGCAGAATAGACAAAGTTCCTTACAGAATTGAATGAACTAATGAAACTAGTCCAATTTACTGTGCAAAGGATCTCTGTTGTTACCAATTTGGTCCAGCTTGTATGTTCAGTGTTTATATTCCCTGTAGACGGAATGACAAGCTAACAAGGTTTTTTCCAAGATCTGAGGGTTGCAAGACGTAAATTTCAATTACGGCAGGTTGGTAGTTAAAGATATTATATTGCCACAAGGATTTCAGAAGGGCTTTGCCTGACTTACCAGTAAGTTTCAAAATGTTAAAAACACTGCTGCTGTTGTCTGTAGAATTTAATTATGGATAACGCAATACAAGGTCTTTTGCTTTGGTTATATCTTTACTTTGTTTAAATTACATACTTCATTGTGTTTTCACTTTCAAAGAAAAAAGGTATCATCTCCCACCTTATCCCATACATTGTTGGGGTCGGCCATCTGATTTTTATACTAAGCGACTGCCTTGTGACCTCACAAGTGTCAACTCCTCGTATAAAAATCCCAACCCCATTTACGAGGAAAATTGGTAATCTGGGTAAACCAGTTATCAGACTCTCTTAGCGACAGCGTTGAGTACCTTCCGTGCCTCGGAGAGCACATTATGCTCTCCGAGGCACGGAAGGTACTCGGGCGGTCACCCATCCAGCTACTGGCCTGCTAACTGGCTTGGTTTGGGGATGCTTAACTTCGTTGATCGAATGATATGCACTATAGCAACGGTGCCACGAGCTCCTCCTACATAAGTAAAGTATTCACTATCAATTTGTATACTGCACTTATTCCCTTCAGCAACGTGCTGTCAGAATGTTACAGTCATTAATCCTGAACCCACCAACCTGCGTGAGTTCCTAATCTTTGTGACTGCGTCTCCTACGGTCCTGGACCAGTGATACTCTGGTGTTGATCACGTTTACCATCAGAGGGGTGGTACCTTTGTTTTATAAAATTGTGTGAGATTCGTTGTTGTCCGTACAAGGGTAAACTCAGTGGTATTTATTATAATATGTATGACATTAGCTAGGAAGTACTTCGTTTCCCCGGACAAAATGTAGTACAAGCGACACAGTTCTGACATGTTCCGGAATGTACCAGGTAGATATATTGTGCCTTTGCCAATACCCCGGTTGCCGGACACATCCCAGCCGTGCATTGTCTAGATAAGTGACGGTATCTGGTGTTACTGATGTCTGTCGGCTGGTGAATACTGTTCTGTTTACTGATAAGGGTCATGACGCGAGTGTCATGATGAATTGGGATGAATAGCATATTATATATAGCCACGGTTGCTCTGTTATCTTGGTCCACCAGTAACTATAGTGGTGTTCTTAAAGTTGTCATAAAATACAGGAATTTTTGCTATAGGTTATCAGTATTTGCAGAACACTGAAAGACATTCGTTTCACAGCAATATTTGTGTGAGTCGATTACTATTTCTAAGCCACGCGTCCAAGTCATACCATTTGGTAGAAAATCACGAAGTAAATACTAATTTCGAAGATCGAATCGAACTTAATCCTTTGAGAATCATTACGCCTGATACACGTGAACTACGTTACTGTGCAACTGTAGATCCCGGTGTAAATGCAAACATACAAGATTAAATGCATCCATATGGCCTCGCCCGTTCGTAGTCAGCACTGGAACGCGGCACGTGTCCTAAGAGGGTTTGTCAGACATTAAATGGGTCAGACACAATAGGTGCACCTGTCGATGCACAGGTACTATTATGTGTTTCGCTATTCATAATGCCTCCCCTCGCATCACAAAAACATATGATAGAGAATAATAGGGAATACACTTCGTGTGCTATACGACGTACAAATATTTGGAAATCTAGAAATGCCTAATAATTTTCGGAGTATTAATTTCAGAAGGTATATTCTCTAGTTGTATTTTACAGGATTTGCTATGTACATGTTTTTTATTTGGGTGATAAGCGATAGGGCGAACAGAATGTATAGGTACTTACTAATGACCGTTTTCAATAACATGAAAGTTTATTAATGGATTGCTAACCCCAGTTATCTGTTACTTGATCTATCCTTAGCTTCAATATATATTTATATCTATACATACATACTATACACATACATACAGATAAATAAATTTGTTTGCAATTCCTAAATTACACCCTTTGATTAAATGCATATAAAAGTATACACGGTACTGACAGGAAAACCTATTTTTAAAATTACACACTGAGTGTTTGTCTGTCTGTTTGTTCCGAATAATATCCGAAAAGGCTGGACCGATTTTAATGGGGCTTTCACTGGCTTCACTTCGGCTACTATTAATTAAAAATATAAGGGTTCCGAGGGGGACAGCTAGGTTTAGAATAATGTTAACTAGCGATAAGTTCTTCGAATGAAAGTAAGACATTATGGATTTGTTCATCTATCTATAGCAACCTAAATGACAGATGGATTAAAAACGGCCGTAAGGGCTTATCATTACTAGTTCTACGCCTTCTTCGGTGATCACGTTATTACCTTTACCCTCGTGTTTAAAGTTACGAATTACCGATTCATTACAAATGAATGGGTCAATTTGAACGTCAATATGTCGCGACCGCAAATCGATCATTTCATTCGATTGTGATGTTATGCGCTGTCGATTCGAATCGAGCGAGCGAATCACCGTTAGCAAACCTGTTATATTATTTCATTAGCATTATTGTTCCGTCTAGATTTGACGTATGCATTTAAAATTACATATACTTATTATATTAATAGCCATGGTGGGGGTAGCGACGCAAGTTTGAATCCCAGCGGGGCCTCTACTATGAGTTTTTCTATAAACGTATGTGTAGTGATTTCATACGTGCTTTATGGTGAAAGAAAACATCGCGAGGAAACCAGCATATGTCTGAGAAGTAATTCAAAGAACCTCTGTCACGTTGGCACTTAATCATATTTGGTGAAATGTGGGTGTTGTTGTTACAACATCTCTGCTTACCCCCTCGAGGAATACAGGCGTGAGCAGAGAATATACGTATACATATATACACTTATTAATACAGACAGCTTTCACAGGGGGTAAGCAAGGGGGGCACTCTCGACCTGCCACTGACATCTTGTCTTATACAGGGGAAAGTTTTTAAAAGTAACGTTTGCCAATAACAAACGCATTGTCTCTATCTCTAGAGAAGCATTTTGTTTTGACATTGTGCTAGGTTTCAATGTAAATAATATTTACTTATGTACTAGCTGTACCCCGCGGTTTTACCCGCATATTTTTTCAATATAATATAACGCGGAATCCTGTATAAAAAATATATATTAGCCTGAGTAACTTCGTTTAACATCAGCTACATGCCAGTGAATGTCCCGTTCCAATCGATCTAGCCGTTTCAGAGATAAGCCGGAGCTAACAGACTTTTTTTTAAATATTAGTAGGTACCGTTTTGCATTTAGTGAAAAGCTGCTAATTTGAAATAACAAACAAAATACATTTCAATTGTATTTATCTGTATAGATGTATAGATAGGTATCAATAATCTCTGCTCCCTAGCCCGCGAGCATCCCGTCCGGGACTGGGTGTGGATCAAGGGATCAACGCAATGCAATTACTATAAGCCTCTGCCAGGGCTGTCGCACAGATTCCAACACGTGTGTGTTTCGACATCGTTACGTATCCAGAAGCGTTATTCAGAGTGCCTAGTGCGAGTTTTCCTAAATTCGCCGTCACAAGTCATCGCGTCGACGTAAATACAGATTTGTATGGATCGCAACAGCGCCATCTGTCGGCCCACAGATGGCACTATTTTACGTTAACACGATGACTTGTAACGGCGATCGAACTCGTCGTCAAGCGTTATTTTCAATCATAGGAAATTGATACATATTACTTAAAGGATAAGGTTCAATATCGTATCTTTGAAACCGACACTCGACGTCGAGTCGACGCTGTGAAACCTTACAGAATAACGCAGCAGAGGTATTTGTGTAATACGACAAATGCCACTCAGTATAAACATACTTAATAATTTTAAACATACACGGTACTGATATAAAACCAGTATATAAAAAAAATCTCTGTTTGTCTGTTGCAATTTTAACAGGGCATTCACTGTCAGATAGCTGAAGTTACAAGGAGTAACTTCAAGGCTTCTTTTAGTTTAAAATAAATTATTAAATATATAAAATTACATATTTAAATGAGTTTGTATGAATCTTACAAGAGTACATTTCAGGAATCGTCTATAACGATTACAAGGCTTTATTATTCAAGGTGTGAAAAACAAATCTATAATATCAGCTTTTGAAATTACCGGAAATTAAAATATGTAAGTTTTTTATAGACATATGTGATTAGATCAGCCCTCACCATTCGAACGCAGTCAAGTATAATAAGTATTTCCTTTAAATTCCCCTTTTTATAAATGTTAACTGTATACAGGCATCTCAGACACTTCAATTTTATTTATCTACTAGCTGTGTCCCGCGGTTTCACCCGCGTAGATTTAGTTTTATATAATATATCGTTTTAAAATTGAGAAAGTTTCATACAAACTTTCATCCCCTGCCTGCATAACATCTAACATCTACCTGCATGCCAAATTTCAGCCCGATCCGTCCAGTGCTTTGAGCTGTGCGTTGATAGATTACTATGTCAGTCAATTAGTCAGTCACCTTTGAGTTATATATATTTAAAATATGTATACATATATCGATTTAAATTATTAAATATTTTATGTTTGGACGTATTTGATATTGTGATTTTTGTTGATAAACTATTTGTAGTTTTATATTATTAACCAGGGTGCAACCGCAGGGGCACCCGCGTAGATTTAATTTCAGTCCCGCGATACTATTTATTTTTTATTTAATTATTGTACATACAGTACAGTATATTGACGTGTTTCACCGACACTTCAAAACTCGAAAACATGGCATCTACATTATTTTGACACTAAATAAAAGATACAATTTTGATATCCTTAACATTGATAACACTCAAGCTTATTTCCAAAATACCTAATTGTAAAGCAATACTGTGTCTGATATTTTCGAGCAAATCCTTCTCTTATAACATGGACCACGAAGGTTGCGCGATATATTCACGGTTACGGTTGGGTCTGGCAATAAAAGCAAGCAGTGGACAGGATTAGCCCTTATAATCACGAGCTTTGCCTACACTGTGTTCGGTGCCCTACGTTGACCTTGTGTCAATCTGTTTTATTGCTTATCAAATTTGTTAAAAAGCAAGCAAAGTCTTTTCATCAAATTTAAAAATAATTATGTATGGTTCTGGAGAGTACCTCAGATTCGTCCATTATTTTCAAGCGGTAGGGGATGAGCCCCTTTTTCACTCATGATCTCCCTGGCCTTATCCCATACATTGTTGGAGTCGGCATTTGATTCAACCCGCAGTGGCTGATCACCTGATTTTTATACGAAGCGACTGCCATCTGACCTTCGCAACCCCTTTAACGAGGAAAGGAGGATTTGGGTTTAACCAGTTGTCAGACTAAATTAAGGCCTCCGACTGACCTATAACGATTGCCAAAGATGATAAATTGGCAACCGAAACCGATTGCTTGAGGTGCTCTTCGAGGCTCGGAGAGAACTCGGGCGTTCACCCATCCAGGGTTAGGGTTGCTTAACTTCAATAGCAATTGATCCAGGAGCTCCCCTTTTTTTAGTGACTCTATTATAATTAAGTACGGATGTCACTAACCCGGCGTATTTTTTTCGATCAAAAACATTATTCGTTAGTATGGGGTTGAAACCCCTTTAGTCGTGTATTGCCAATAGTAAAAAAAAAATAGAAAACAAATTAAAACATATCTTCTTCCAAGAATTTTCATTAACAATTCCTTTACAGTATCTCACGTGAAGACGATAAAATGTTATTACAATTCCAATGTGCCCGTTACGTCACGTCAGCGTGTCGGGAGCGTTGCGTGTTGCGTGACGTCACGCGCCGCTAACCGGGGGATGCGCATCGCTAGAACGCATACTGAATATACAAAAAAAATACCCTTTTTATTATAATTCTGATGGTACTAGTTGTTGCTTCATGATAATAAATTGACTGAGGTTATAAAATTGGCATCGTACTTTCATAAAAATTGTTATACCATCTCAGAGGTACGGCCCCAGTCGGGCAGGTTCGATTTCCGAATTTTTTCGGCAACCTGACCTATTCAAATGTCTTAAAAGTAGTATGAGAATGAAAATGATTTATTCAGTTTAGGCCCTGGTACACAGCACTTATGAATGTCGAGGAATTTACCACCGGTTCGGAAACTAGCCTTCTAAGAAAAATCGCCAAGAAACTTAGCTGGCATCATGTACATTTCATTACTTAGTAAACTTATTCTGAAAAGTGTTTGTGTTACATTCCAGGCCACGCCGAAGGTCGGGCTCGAGCATAGTGGTGCTGGGCGCTGAGGACGAGAAGCGACTGCCGCCGGATGACGACAAAGACATGCTCACCATGCTGTCCCTTTCTTCTGATACCGGTGAGAAATGAATAGAATGCAATACAACAGTTTATTTAATAATCGAAACGATAGGTTGACTGTGATTGGTGAACACCTATGATCGTTCAAGCTAAGAAGTTCTTGTTTAAAATTATCATAGTTCGCCACCTGTTCAGCAACCAGGCCTTACCATAAGCTCTTATTGCCACTATAGTTCCACTGTGTGACAGTGACATACTTATCGTCATATACGTCTGTCTCATGATGAGAGCTGAACTATTATCGCTATAAGAGGCCATGGTAGGGCCTCAACACGCCTAAACAAAGTAACATTCTCTCGCGCTTGCGCTAAAATTATATAAAACAGGCACGTGACATGGCATGCCTGTAGATTTTATATCGTTATGTAAGGGAAGGGCAAGAATAATTTTACTTTTTCTACAGGCCCAGGATTGGCCACCAATCGGAAATATAAGATTTTTAAAATAACCTAGATTTTATACGCATACTGTCTATGTTTACAACCCTTTATCAGTCACCCCTTGTTCTGCAAATAGGTATAAATAGTCTACAAATCTAAAAATAAACGTCGCCCCTCAATATATCGTGAACTTGCATAATATTATAATGGTCATATTTTTTTGTGGAAGTCTGTGCGCCAGACGACCTCTTCGGAACAAAACAATGGCACAAAAACATTAGGAAAACCTAAAATATTCCGCTAATGAACTCAATTGAATTCTACATTAGGCGATTATTTGTATGCTGTCTCAGACAGAATATCTATTACGATCTTTTGTGATATGAGAAAAAGTATTTTAGCTTAATAATAGCGGTGTCACAGTATTTTATTGATGTTATTTCGTCACGTAAAATATGATAGAAAATTCAATGTCGTTTGATTTTGTGCAGTGAGACTTGAAAGATTTATTTTTATTAAAAACTTATGAAAATAATTATATAAATAATTATAGATTTTACTGCATTTTAATATTAAAAAATTAAATTCGAAACTAGTAAGATACGATAGATATATATAGATATGATTTACTCAAAAATAAATTTCAATTACTTTTTTTATTAACACTCTTAGTAAATAAATATTTATTAGGAAATATGATTTAACTTTTATGTCAGTAACAAAAACGTGGTTATGCATATAAATAGGTGCCTTAAGAAAAATGTCGCTTATTATTGAATAAGAGAGCATCCAATTTGTTAGGCCATCGCTAATTATTTCCTATTCGGGCTATACATTATCACTATTTACATAAAATACTAACCTCGAAGTCGTTTGTCACCATCCCTTTGCAATTCACTCACAGTTACCTCACATGCCAGCTATGTAAATAATATAATTTTTTAATTGTTATTTATAAGGCTCGATTTAATATTTGCATTGAAGTTGTAGAATCTTATAAGATACTAGCTGTGCCCTGCGATTTCACCCGCGTAGATTAATTTTTATTCCCGCGGAACCGTAAATCAAAGTAAAAAACCTTGTAACAGATAAAAAAATTAAAATTATTTTTTTCTATGTACCGTATATACTTTCATATGCATTTAGTGAAAAGCTGTTATTTTGGAATTACAAACAGACACTTCAATTTTATTTATCTGTATAGAGGGTAGATATACTTTCTTTTTTTGAGAACACCAATAGTGGATCATTTTCCACCAAGGAGCTGCGATCATTATAAAAAAATATCAATACTAACTGTATGATTTATGTTGTGCTAATAAAGTGTATTGTAATTTTCCAGGTCCCCACCGCGAGATGGCGGTGGACGTCCCGGACAGTTTCATAGCGAGGAATAAAACGCCCCCCCGCTACCCGCCCCCGCGGCCCCCGCAGGTACGCCTCCGCCCCAACAGGGACGAGGAGCCGCTGCTCTCCTCCGGCGGCTCAGGCACCAGCTTCGGCAGCAAGCAGAGCACCGTCCTCCAAACCACCATCGACATCTCAGGCCCCAGCTCCGACGGGTCGGGAAGCTTCAAAAACAACAGCACTATTGAACTTCTCTCCCTTCCACAAAGCTCAGACGGATCCGCTACCAGCTTTGGCAGCAAAAAAAGCAAGGGTTCCTCCGAAACGGCCAAATGCGGCGACTCTGACAGATCGTCCGTGGCGTCCAGGAACATGAGCGACCACAAAATACAACTCCTCATTTCGAACGGCGAGGATTCTTTGGTTGACTGCAGGGAAGGGGTGACGTATTCGTCGCGGACCGATTCCGTGTTGATACGTGAGGCGGTGTACGCTTCGTACAAGCTGCCTCCAGGGTTCGACACCACGCCTGTGCTCCTCGGGCGGGAGGTGGCGGTGGACGTGCCTGACTCCTTTGTCCAGATAGTCAAGACCACACCCAAATACCCTGGTACCGTGGACAGGAAAAGCGTGGTGTTTCAGGTAAAGGGCACGTATTGCTACGCATGGAATCCATCGGATGGGCTTTGGTGGGAACTGGTATTTATCTCTTTGGTAACTCTTGATAAGTCGTATTATGTATTCGAATACTCTTTGATACATAATGCGAGTTATCCGGGAAACATTCATATTTGTATTCAAAAGTCATCTCAACTCTCCAACAAATAGAGCTTACAATTTCTAAACGGGAAACCTTTAATCGTGTGTCATATTGATACAAACAGATATTGGAATTTCATACCGCAGATTGATGTATAGCAGATTTCTTTCTAATAATGTAATGCATAAAAATCTATTTAATAATCACCAAGCAAAAGTTTGAACTTCCTTGAAGCTTCTAATGAGACTGCTAAATCCACTTAATGGTATAATGACCCCATAAATACCTTGGGAATGAATTAAAAGACGTTGAGATGACTTCAGTATTTTCAATAAGGTGGAGGGGTATCTTGACTAACATCATCATTATCTCTTAGACATATTATAGAACTAACAGAATTTCTGGGATGAGGAAAAAATTCAACATTTAGAACAATTACAGATGAATATGACACCAAATAAAAATAATACTGCTTTTATAACAAATCGGTTTTCCCACTCGTCACCAAGCTTCGTTTGCAGAGAAAAATATTTATCCAGTTTAGGCCATAGTAAGGCACTCATGAACGTTGGAGTACTGACCACTGGTTCGGAAACTAGCCTTCTGAGAAGGTGAACTAGTGACAAACGGCCCATTATTGGCAATGGTGACACTCATCATCTTCTTGGCCTTATCCCATGCACTGTTGGGGTCGGCACTTGATTCAACCCGATGTGGCTGATCACTTGATTTTTATACGAAGAAAATCTGTGATCTGAGTCACCAGTTGTCAAGACTATTTTAGGCCTCCGACTGACCTGTAACGATTGCCAAAGATGATAAATTGGCAATGGTGACACTCATGTATATAATATTTTAAGTAAACAGGTTGTCTGTCTGCTACTGTGACAGTGTTTATTTGATATGTACACACATGACTGTAGTAATAAATGAAATGTTTCCCCTATTTGTCACCATTGGGAGCCAAGCCAATGCTGAACATAAATGTGAAAATGGGCGACAAGTTCAATATTAAGAAGTGAACTCGACCGTGAAATCGACCTTCACCGCTAAAAGAATTGGGATTTGGGATGAGGAAATGATCAACATTAAGAGATAGAACAACTATAACCGCTGAATATAACACAAATAACCATAATAATTTGATTAAAACAATACTAGCTTCTGCCCGCGACTTCGTCTGCGTGGAATTGTTACGTTGGGTTCACGGTAACTTTAACACGAAATTATGTTTCAAATCTGACCAGTAGTTGCTGAGATTAGCGCATTCAAGCAAACAAACTCTTCAGCTTTATATATAAGTAAATATAGATGTCGTATTCAATGTGTTATGAGGCTGATAAAAGATTCAACCCTTAAACGGAATAGGTTTGCTAATTCAATTGACGCTATGTTCATTGATACAAGTGTTATGACTGAGTTGAATGTTGTGATGTAATGTAGGATATTCTATTACTTACACAACAAGTCAAACAAAATTTCATCTACATCGCTTTAAGATGCAACCTGATGTAAGCCGCTCGACGCTCGTTTCCAGCGACAAATGTGGTCACGTGATATGTAGCGATACGGGATTGGAGCGGTTGACGCAGTTCCATTTTCAGTCGCGGGAAATTTAAAATGGGGTGACGTGACCACATTTGTCGCTGGAAACGAGCGTCGAGCGGCTGCATGTGGTTGCACCTTTATTCATTTCGTCAGTTCGTTTATTTATTTTTGTGCTGCCAATATCAAAGCACTTATTTTTAAATCTAATAAATTAAGTATCTTTTAGTTTCTAAGCAATTCCGAAATACAAATCCTTCATGTGGAATAATACAGTGCCTTTAGTAGATTTTGACACGTTTAGACTATACCGTCTACGTCAAATTATGTTACAAACATGTGGTGCGCAGAACAGGTTCCTTCTCAAATATTTTATTTACGTCTTAATATGAATTATTCCTCAATGAAATAATTCATGTATTCCGTGTAATGTTATGCAACAATAACTTTAATTACAATATCACTAGAGATTATCGTAATAGAAAATAGCTTAGAAGGATCGAGTAGAAAATATAATCTATCCCAAGAATAACGCAGGCATTTCAAGCCTGAGTTTCGGCATTTTTTGCAGTGAAACCTCTTCTAAAGTAACGATTAAATGAATATCTCATTTATGTAAAGGTTTATTGACGAATTGTTTTTTTGGCTTGACCTTCGGGGAATTCTTAAGTACTGTTCATGGGTAATTGTCGGTATCATTATCATTATCTAAATTACTATCATCATCATTAAAGTCATTAACATCATTTATCATCACGCTTATTGCACTCAACGCACTCCTGTCTACGGTGCCAATTTAATGATTTTCGATGATTGTTTGACAAAAATTTAATTTTAAGCTTTGCTTGGGGTCTTCCTTAGCATTTATTGATATTAAATAATCTCTGATATAATTTTTATTTTCGAAGCCTCTATTTAGGTTTACTATATTTCTTCTAATTATTATAAAATTGCCTTCAAATGTTTATGATTTCTTGGCAACAAAATAGTAACAAATCTGACTCATGAACGCAGGGGGTCTACTGTCTTTCCTCGAATGCGAATCTTCGAAACGAACGTTAATCGAACTTAGCTTCAGTATTTACAGTTGATATTAAGAATGTATAAACATCAAAGATTCTCTAGTGGATGTCCGGGAGTAATTTTATAACGAATAATAACCGTGGTTGGAACTTTGCGAACTTTCGGTCGAAGCACCATTATTCGTGGTAAGCGTTAAGTTTAGGCCACCACTTTAGTTTAGGGTATGGAAAACGTTAGTAGGCTGAGAAAAAATTAATCATTGAGATACTTTTATTCGTAGTTGCGGTAATCCCGAGACTGAGAATAAGTTGTAAGTTATATGAAAGCATTTTACGAATTTCTACTGAGTGTCAATTATTCGTAGGAAGAATCACTTTGGGCTAAGCGCCAAGTGCTGCCAAGGTTCTTACTCTTAAACGGATAATAAACGTGATTTGGTCATACATAAAGATATTTATCATAGTCACCCCTATAATATTTATCATAGCTTACGCCCATGATATTTTATTTGCTCGTCGCTCCGATAGTAAGCCGTCCAATTATTTATCATTACCTTGTTATCCCTGCTTACCTTTTAATTATAACAGGAGGCTACCAACGATGTATTTATAACAAGCTCATGCCACGACTTTGCGTGAGGTTTTCATTTGAGGTTACTATTCTTATAACACAGAATAAAAATAATCAGGTAATAAGTTTGCATCTTCGCTTTGTAAAAGTAACAGAGACAAGAGATGCTTCTGAATTCTAAGCGACTTCTTTCTTTGACGTATCATTTAATGAAATTAAATGTCAAAGCTAAGAAGTCCTTAATTCGCGATGCTTAAATGATCATAGTTGGCCCCTTGAACGATTAAGGAGTAATAGATATTAGAATCTTCTGTGCCGTTTCTGAATATAGCATGATTATTTTCAAATGCTTAAATGAATTCAGTACTCAGGTCTCTTGGTCTTCAAACAAACGCTCCAATAACTCGAAAAATTCGACTCTATTCAATGTAACGTTTTGTCCCTTTCTGTAACTTTAGTAATTACTTATTTCACCTCGGATTGTTTTGATTACTAATTTAAATATTGTCTATTAATGTGTTATTGTTATAAAGAAGTCTGGGCGTTTCTGAATTGTATAATTATGTATCTAATCTATCTATTCCTTTCCAGGTATATTAATCAAGGTTTTTCTTAAATGTTATTTTAAATATTATGTACCGTGCATGCCTTATCTTAATGTTGAATGTTAATTGATAAGATATAATGTAATGTTATGAAATGTATTGAATATAAGCATGGTCGTTGATTCAATAATGATTTCTAAGTAAATGGGATCGTTGTAAGTGACTAGAAGTTTATTAGAAATGGTTGGTAAGGTGTATCTCTAATGAGCGATTACAAAATACTTTTTGAATCTGATTTGTGGAATAAGTGTTTTTTAATTTGTCCTCGTCTTGGTTTGACCACTACCAAGGCATCCTATTACGAAAATACTTAACGCTGGAAACTAATCCTACAAATTCCAATAATTTTATTCACCATAAGGGACACTTGGAACATTCATTGACCGTCATTTCTCTAACGATAACTTATGTTAATTTACTACCGTTTACAAATGTAAGTCTGTCAGGAGAAGAAACGGTGAAACAAACTGCACGGGTTGTTTTCCATGTGTCCCTTCTTTATACATAGGGTTGTTTTAATACAATTTAATGTAAGAGTGTCCAACTCATTGACATGCTTGGCTATCATCAATATACTCAGTTACACTATTATATGATTTATCACAAAGTTTCTGTTTGATGATTGCCTCTGAGATAGTTTTGACTGTGATCACGGGGATTCTACGTATTAATAAAAATAAAATAAAACATAAATAAACATTTCCCCCCTAAGACTAAATTTAGACTAAAACTATTTCCATCCTTTTTAAATCCGTATCACAGGAAGACAAGGAACTAGTATTGAACCAAGGACTATGTTATGTCATAAGAGGGTATATGACGATTTCACCCAGACTGTTATTTTTTTTCCTAAAGTGGGGCTTGCAATACTAACGAAAGATATAAAAGATTTTTTTTTAAACTCTGGCCGGTAGGTTGTTAAATGATAGATAATTTATTAATATTTCATACTTTATCACCATTTAGATGCGTGAGCATGACATGAGTATAATTATTTTGTAATCGCTCACATGTACTTGTTATGATTGTTGATTGTATGGGGCATTTTCTACTAAGTACTAACATTTAGATTTAATTATTTCGTGATTTATTATAAGCATATTGAGGAAAGCAAATTGTTACGAAACAACGCGAGCTTTATGGGGAAGGAAAACCAACGGGAGGAAGTTTACATTGGTCTGAAGACTATAGGGCCTGAGACGTGATGGACTCACCATCCATCACGTTGGCAGTTAATCATCTTCGATTATGTACCCCACATGTGTGGGTGTAAAGAATATCATCAAAAGTTATTGATTGGTATTTGAACTAATGTGGCTTGCTTACAAGGGGTTACAAGTTTGATGTATTAGCTTTCCTGAATAACGAGCCGGATACTGTACCAATACAATATTTATATTGCACATCGACCTCATGAAAGAGACAATCGACTAATTTCGGCTTTGTAGAGCGTTATCTCTGTCGCACTCAGAGTCTCTTGATGTCGATAGGAATTGTAATATTTTGCTGGTACTGTAGGTTTATAATTAATAATATCGAATAGATAATTAATTACGGAAAGTTAACTACTATATCACAATCAATTTTTAATTGAAATTCTTAACTTTCGAAGTTAGATTTGTTAATCAATCAAGCATACACCTAGCCTTAGTAAGCGGTTACCGTAATCTACGAACGCTCGTAACTTAAGGAGTGTCACTCGTGCTGTCTTTATTAAATACATTTTTGTAAAGTATTTTTTTTGCGAGCATTTAAATGACACAGCTCATGGTAAGCGGTTACCGTGGTCTAACAACGCTTAATTATTCCATAGTCTTCAGCTTTCTTATATTTTCAATCTTTCGAAAAACGTTGAAATAGCAAACCAACCTATACTAATGGTCATAATGGTCATAGAAGCGACACTTAAGGTTTCTTCAAGGTGTTGTGTCCATGGGCGGCGGTGACCACTTACCATGAACTATATTTACCACCCAGTGTATATATTGATGTATGTCATCAAAAGATCCAAAATAATTCTACAATAACATACCTAAACGTGTTGTACTTAAAGTTGTTTAACCCTCAGCAGGTGAATGGGATAGCGAAAAGCGTGGCTCCAGTGGTCCCTCCTCGTGATGCGACTCGGGACGCGCCGCCGCGGCCACCAGCTCATGACGTCACCAAAGATCAGATGGAGAGCATCAAAAAGTATCAGGTTAGTGTCTTCCTTTAAGCAGAGATATTTTTTATTTATTTATTTACTTATAACCTCTTTGCATTATTTTGTTCCACCAATGCGATGTTACAGGCCTTAATGATAAAATTATAATTGTATATATTAACATACGAAATACTTCGCCTATATAACTAAAGGTTGTACCGACATGAATTTTGAGCCCTGTTATTGAAATACGCTGTAGTATGTTGTGGGTCCGCTATGCAATAAACCTGAACAAATTTCAATATATGCAGTCACCCCCAATATTCGTATATCGTGACGTCACATGTACGTCAGTAAGTAACCCGCGTATAGTGAAGACTCGAAAGCGTCTCCAGATGGGACGTTTTCTAATGATAGCTATCTCTTTTATACCTTTTTGAAATCCGTATCACAAAAAGAGATGAAAATACTTTCAAACCAAGGATTATTTTAGTTTTGTAAAAGGGAGTACTATTTGCTTTTGCCTTATGTCTGGGAAATATAAATATAATACGCGTCTTGTATTTCATAAGCTTTACTTAGTTTGGGCCTAGATGGCGCTGTATTATGTCCAAACGGAAAACAATGTAGTTGATAAATTTATAGGTCAATTAATAAAGTATTTATGTAAACTGAGTGTTTGATCGAGTTGTCTTAAAGTCGCCGCCACACGTCATTGCGTTGACGTAAACGCAGATTTGTATGGGATCAAATTAGTACCATATTTGTGCCGACAGATGGCGCTGATTCGATCCCATACAAATCTGCGTTTGCGTCAACGCGATGACTTGTGACGGCGGCAGTGAAACGATTTAGTAGCGAAATGGCTATTATTGCACTTAGTTAACTATTTTACGTATTAATACAATTTGTCGCTCTAGGACCTAAGAGCACATAATAGGTAGGTTAAATATCTTCACGCAGTAATGCAGCTGTCCAAAGCGATTACATTGAAACAGGAAAATGCAAACAATACCTACAGTCAGGAAGCAGATTTACAATAGAATTGAAAACAAAGGGTAACGGTTGACAATATAACATATATTTAGTATAACTGTACCTACACATGGACATGTGTCATACGGAGAGTCATACCTCAGTATAAATATTAGCTTAGCAATATGGAATCTAGATCAACTTTTTGAAATACGAAGGTTTGGTTCATCTAAAGAGTTTCGAATTTAAATATTTATCTCCTTTCATTAATGTTAATGTTTACATATATATATGCTCACACCATCCCAGAAGGGTCCTCGAAGTGGTAAGCAGAGGTGTTGTAACAACACCCACTTTTCACCGACCAAAGTGCCAATGTGACAGAGGGTGAGTCCATCGCCGTCTCAGGCACTCTTCTCAGACATATGCACGATGTTTTCCTTCACCGTAAAGCACGTGGGGTGAAATCACTGCACATAAGTTTTAACTCATTGGCACAGCAGCACAGCTGAGATTCGAACTTGCTTCGCTTGCCTCGAAAGTGACTGCTCAAACCCCAAGGCCACCACGGCTCTTTATGCTGGATTACGAATAGCTTTAATCCCAAGATAGGCGTATGTAAATTATTTATAGCTTAAATACCTATCACCCGAACAAAGTCGCGCGCAAAGCTTTTAATAAATATTAAACGGGCATTTAACATGTTATGATAAGTGATCTAAGCGGATGAACGCTAAGCCGCTTCTAAATTAACTCGTATTTTCAGCACATTTGAGCCTAAATTCAACGTATGTAACAAGGTTACTTTGCAGCTTAAGCTAAGTGGCTCGGTATCATAATATTGTGACTTAACTAACTGACCTGCGGCCTCGCTTCACAATCTATACTAATAATATAAATAGGAATGATGTTTTTAACGACTTGGCTCAAAAAGTACTGGACCGATTTTATAAATTCTTTCAGCATATGAATGCGACATTATCATTGATTACTCACCGTCTGTCACGTTGACACTTAATCATAGTACATACATACATACATATGCTCACGCCTGTATTCCCCGAAGGGGTAGGCAGAGGTGTTGTAATCACAACACCCACTTTTCACCGAAGATGATTAAGTGTCAACGTGACAGATGGAGAGTCCATCGCCGTCTCAGTCTTTACATAAGTCATTGAATTACTTCCTAGAAATAGGTTTCCTCACGATGTTTTCCTTCACCGTAAAGCACGTGGTGTGAAATCACTGTACATATTTTTTCTTAGAAAAACTCTTTGGTACAGGTCAGGGATTCAAACTTGCGTCGCTTGCGTAGCAGGCGACTGCTTAAGCTTCAAGACCACCAATCATAGTGGGTGAAAAAGTTGGTGTGTTGTTACAACAGCTCTTCCCACCCTTCGGGGTATACAGGTGTGAGGATCTGTTTATGTGATACTACTAAACATAATTTTTAAGTTCTGAGAGAGCAGATGATCGTACGTACCTTAAACCCACAACTCTTCTTTTCGTTTCGCCGTAGTCGAGTAAAATCTATTCGCGCCCCTTACTTCCCAGAACACTTAAACCATGCGTGCTAACTCTCTGTGCATGAAGTAGGTCCCGTCACGAGTTCTGAGCGCTGACCTTGAATGAGCAGTAGTCATTATGAGTCTGTCCATATGGTGCGATGAGAATAAAATTCAAGAGCAGTTACACCTACTAGTTTTTAGCGCTCCTACTCATGACAGCGCATGTACAAAAATTATCTCCGACTAACGGACGTCACGCGGTTTCACCTGCGTAGTTCCCGTTCCCGTGGGAGTAAAGGAATAAAATATAGCCTATATTTCTCGCTGATAATGTAGCTATCCATTGCTGAAAGAATTTTTCAAATGGTTCCAGTACTTTTTGAGCCAATTCGTTACAAACATACAAGATTTCCCTCTTTATAATATGTATTAATATATAACTTATAGAAATTACTTAAGTGCTGGCGTTAGTACCCGCCATTTCACCCTCCCTATGTATTTTAATATTTGAAAGACTCCTTGCTTCATCCGCTCTCCTGACATTTAGGCATGTAGTGCTTGTCCTGAAAGCAACTGAACGCCTATAAATAATATAGTTTAGAGGTCGTCGTACCTAAGCAGCCATCATGTAATGATAATCCGATCGAAATATTATCGCTTCATACCAAAATAAAATAAAAGGTGGAGCTCGTGGCACAGTTGCTATTGCGAAGTTAAGCAACCCTACCTCTGGCCAGTAATTGGATGGGTGACCGCCCGATTTCGCTCCGATTTCGCTCCATGCTTCGGAGAGCACGATAAACCGTCGATCCCGGTTGAAAATGTATCTATCATCTTTGGCAATCGTTATAGGTCAGAAGGAGGCCTAAAATAATCTGACTACTGGTTTAACCCAGATCACAGATTCTCCTCGTTAAAGGGGTTCCAATCATAATTTTATTGTGAGTACCGTAAGTAGAAGGCATTCGTCGAGGTCGACACGGGATACATTTTATCCTCCCGTAAATAAGAATGTTATAACAATGTTAGCGGTAACACTAACGCGTTTAACTTTATTAGATTAACCACGTGCAAGTTAACTTACTTACCTGTGCCCTATCTCGAGTTTGTCACCGTTTTCGTAAACTATACTCGCTAGCGTCACTCGTAATATTTGTATGAGATATTTTAGTTGACGTCACCGCTGGGAGTCGCTGCACAATTTCTCATACTAATATTCGGCGGAGACGCTAGCGGGTATAGATTACGAAAGCGGTGATAAACCCGGGGTACTGATAGCGCACAATATTATATGATTACTTACTAGCGCCACAGAATAAAATTTACAAAAAGTCACACACATAGAGAGCTTCTAAAGTCACTGTGGGAATTGTTTCGATATGATCATATTGTCATAGACATTTGTAGGGTATGGTTTTGGTGAGTTTTAGACAGGATTTTTTGCAATTTGACACCTATGTTGAAATGGAGGACGCCAAAATACGACTGGCCACATGATTTGAACTGCCTTAATATGACAGCGGTCATCAAGACGTTTTTATCTGTCTGTCTCATATATATCGGTAAACTGCTAACGTGTCTTGTGTAAATTATTATTAAAATAAAGTAGTCAAAGTATTAGTGTACTCAGTAATTATTATTTACAACAATTATCTTCCTATATTATACTATTGGTACTAGCGTGCTACCCGAGGTAACGTGTAAATAATTATAATTCTAAAGTTTTCGTGGCAAAATGTTAATGTTACTGTCTTTCAAGCTATCTTTGGACTCAATTTTTTTAAAGAATATAGGATATCCGCGATTTCACCCGCGTAGTTCCCGTTTCCGTGGGATATCTGGGATAAAATATATATTAAGCAGTTAAGGCTATACTGTAGCATTCAAATGGTGAAAGATGTTTTGTACATACAAATATTTCCTGTTTATAATATTAGTATAGATTAACGTAGCAAATGTTTTTAGATAGAAGAGCAATATTTTGCTATATTACACGAGGTATTATTGTATACCGTCGGTATAACAGTAGGTAGGTAAATATAACAGACCTACATGCATACAGAGTATTAAGTGTAATATCTCGTCATAAAATCCAAATAGTTCCGTAATTAATGAATAACATTTTCAAGCGAGCGGGGCCCGGCAAACTGGTTGCGTCGAATGTATGTCGTTATGAAATAAAAATTCTTCCTCGCGAGCCAATAAACGTTTATTTAATCCGATGCGGCATATCGCTTTCCAATTCGATTGTGTAACCTTGCACAGAGATTTAAAAATATACGAATATTATCTTCCACTTGCTATGCCACTTTGGGGCCCTATGTTTTAAACTTGGTTTATATCCAACCACTACCTAGATTTCAAATTATATTCAAATTTGTCAAAAAGCCATGTAAACAACTTGTCGACGCTTCATCGCGTCTCCGACCTTATTTTATATGTAGTTCGGCTCATTTTTGTTTGTATTTGTCTCGTCCAATCACATTTAGTCTAGCGTGCCCACCACTCGGGTCGGGTCACTCAAAATTTGTACTCGTCAACCATCAACCGTCAAGTAAACCCAATTCCAAAAAAATTCCCAAGTTTTTTATTGTTCGCCTAATCCTGAACACAACTAACATATACACAAGTACACAAACTTCTGCCATCACAATGTGACTAGCTGAGCCTACCTTACCCGCGTAAGATTAATAAAAAATATTTGAATTAGTAATATTCCCGTTTTGTAACACTTTTCATTGATGCTTCCTTCCTCGATGAATGAACTACAAACTACAAACTCTTCAGCTGTGAGGTATGATCTAAGAGTGTACAGTGGAGAGAAATTTCTCAGACAAAGTGTGGGTTGTGTGATAATTAAGTTTCACGGCCACTGATTGGAGTATCGGGCTGTAATTAAATAATCTAATGAAGGTTGCCAAAACTATTCGTTCGTTCATATTTATGGGAAGAATATTCCTTAGGGTATCGTTGTGGGTGTCCAGTTGTGTCCCGATAGCGAGCTGTTGCCGCGGGGCCTATGTATAAAGCAGTATTTGGAAACTGCCCCACATATCATGAGGACCTATTTGACCGAGCCGTGCTCGGTTTCTTTTTCACAGAACAAAAAGAAATTGACATTTAGCATGTGGCAAACAATGATCTCTGCCTATCCCCATGGGATACAGTCGGGAGCATATGTATGTATGTTGAAAAAATCGCACCGATAACATCTCGAACCGAGGTACATTTATTTTCATATTGTAATGATATTGTATGAGTTTTTCAGTGCCTGAAAACATGGTCAAAACTTAGCTAGACTAATTTATTGCCCCGTACATGAAAATCGTTGGAGCTGTTTCCAAGAATATGTATAAGAAAAAGGTTACTACGATATTTATTTTTAAACATTTTTTTGAATACCAATATCCATTATCAGTCCAGGGTCTTAGAAGGGGCGAAGATAAGATTGAAAATAATAACGTTCAAGGCTTTTTTATTTTAAGATTATTTTATTTCTCAAGTGTTTTCTGAGTAAACTAATATATTAACGTAGTGATTCTCCAGTTATCGTTTTCTTTCTTACATTTCCATTCCATTCCGACCCTTAAGTTAGCCAAAACAGGAAAATCTGAAACGGGAGAATTGTTATTTTTTATCATTTCAATTCATTTTTCATTTTCATTTTATGAATTCTTGAATGGGTTTTTGGAGTTACTTTGATCATATAATGATGTTAAAAATATTTTTTATTTACCTTGACTCTAAGTAGGTACTTACAATTTTGTACCTGATACTGTACTCGGCGATATTTATTGCACATCGGCCGCAAGAAAGAGACAGTCGGCTAATTTAGGTATCATAGAGGTATTTTTATTAAATACGGTAACGGATTTTAAATATATATATATAAAAGCAGTGATGGCTTTGAGGTTCGAGCAGTCGCCTGCTACGCAAGCGACGCAAGTTCGAATCCCAGCGGGGCCTGTACCAATGAGTTCATCTAAAAAACTTATGTAAAGTGATTTCACACCACGTGCTTTCCGGTGAAGGAAAACATCGTGAGGAGACCTGTATATTTCTGAGAAGTAATTCAATGAAGTATCTAAAGTGTCTGAGACGGCGATGGACTCACCATCTGTCACGTTGGCACTTAATCATCCACGGTGAAAAGCGGGTGTTGTGATTACAACACCTCTGCCTACCCCTTCAGGGAATACAGGCGTGAGCATATATATGTATGTATGTGTATATTCATCGATAATGCTAACAAACTCTTCATTATATGATCTAATCGGTGAGTCTTTCACTATCAACGTTTCTGTATCTGGGCCAGTGTACATTGGAGATATATCATTGTCCACTTATATCTTCGGTGACCCAAGAATTGATTGTTTCACTATCGGGAAGTAAACTACGGAATATAGAGGGTTGAAATTCTCGATAAATGTATGTATGTATGTACATTTTTATACTCTTTTGAATAACCATAACCTTAATCCACACAAAGCAGGGCCATGGGCTTAGTAGCTATTCAAATGTTTAATATGTAAGGTTGGCTAAGCACGGCGTTACGTGAATTTACGATATTACGCCCCACGTACGTATCTCGTGCTCGCAAATTGTTGTTCTCTGAAATTGCTGCCTGCATTTCAGCAATTATACGTGTACAGCTACAGCCATTCACTAGTGCTTTCCGGGGCATAAATAATGCAATGTTGCGCGCGCATATCACAATAAACACGATTAAAATACATAAGAGACGGCGATAGTCTCACCATCTGTCACGTTGGCACTTAATCATCTTCGGTGAAAAGTGGGTGTTGTGATAACAACATCTCTGCCTACCCCTTCGGGGAATACAGGCGTGAGTATATGTGTGTATGTATGTAGGTAGGCAGAGGTATTGTAATAACAACACTCGCTTTTCACCGAAGTGCCATCGTGACAGATCGTACAGGCCCCGCTGGGTTTCGAACTTGCGTGCTTTGCGTAGCAGGCGACTGATCAAGCCCCAAGGCCATCACGGCTCTTTTTTTACGGTCAAAATACTTATAGAAAAGTTAGCACAACGTCGTATGTATTGTCGACCAAAGAAGTACTTTACCACGTTTAGATCTTCTTGTCCAACAAATAAAATCAAAATCAAAGTCAAAATCAAAAATATCTTTATTTGATTAGACTTCTTACAAAGTACTTTCAAATCGTCAGAAGGACACAAAATACATTATACATGATTATAAATGTTACCACCGGGTTCGGAAGGTAGCTTTTGTTGAGAAGAACCCGGCAAGAAACTCAACAATTACTCTTTTAAAAAAATATATATATATTATACAATGTTTTTGGTTACAGTATTTATATCTCATGAATATAAGCCCATGGACACAGCACAAATGCTCAATTGTCAAATATAATAACTAAAATATTACAAATATTTGTGAGCATGGCAAATTCCAGCCAGTCAAAGCAAAGATCAAACTAAGATTAATTAATTGTGGCAAAAGTACAGTGCCAATGGGATTATTTACAATAATTTTCAGACAAAGATACATCCCAGGGTTCAGGGTATAATCACTTACAGTATAATATCCTTTTTTGAGCAAAACTGCTTTGATGGTCTCTTTAAATTTATTGAAGGGCAAGTTTACAATTTCTGTTGGTAATTTATTATAGAAGCGTGTGCTGAAATAAGTAGCTAATGTGCCTATGAGTTTTACAATTGCAAATCACGCCATCCCAGAAGCGTCCCCGAAGGGGCCAGCAGAGATGTTTTAACAACAACACCCACATTTCACCGAATAAGTGCCAACGTGACAGAGTTTAAGGCCACCGCCGTGATAGGAACTAAACATACGTTTTCAAACTGGATTGGAACTTGCATCTCTTGCGTAGTAGGCAACTTCTCAAACCCAACACACCTGAATACGGATCAATATACTTTAATTCAATTGTAATTTCATTATTCCCAAACAGACATGATTTTATTACTACCTACCTACCTTCAGGGCTTTTGTTTTGGTATAAAAATAAATTCTCACGACATCCAAGAAATTGAATTAATGTATGAAAGTTTATTTTTCATAATCTATGGGCTTTGAATGTTTGGGAATCCATCCAGAAGCCATGTTTTGATGGAGGTATGTTGATTGTTAAATAGTCTTTTATTTTTGTTTGATTACATACGTCATTTTGTTATGTGACCGCCGCACGTCTATTTCCAAGAATCAATCACATTAGGCAGTAATATTTGCCCCCTTTCTCACGTTGTACTTCAACAGTCTCGCTGAGTACTGCAATGTCCAGAACTAACATATTTTCAGAAACAAAACGATCATTTATTTTATTTAACGTGTCGCTATCGCCATATTTATAGCTAACTATCGTGATTCGTTGTTGGTTTAGAGCTAGTTCGAGAGTGTTATTCATTGTTATTGCTGTTATATAAACCTAGTTATGTTAACAAAACATTCTGCAACGAAAATTTAGAAAGCTTTGGACGAGGAATTTTAGCATTTTTATAGGATTTGAATTCTGCAGCAAGTGTCTCTTAACTGGAATTACTTGATTAAAAACGTGTTGTCGCCACCAAAGAGCTGGTTCGATGTAAACGTATCGTAAAGTAGGTTGTGTATGGTTGTATGTCGACTGACGTCTGTACTAGGGCTGGCCGGTTGTAAGCATGTCGGTCGGAAAAGGCAGGCAGTATGCCGCGAACCTTCGCCACGACCAAACGTGCCGTTAGGAACTTCGGCCAATATTGCCTTCGAGTGACAGTTCAACGTCATACTTAACTAACAGTGTATTTATTTTGTTAATTAATAACGAATGGTTTTGTGTAAGTTGGAAGCTGTGTGTTAATTGGAATATTTGTCAACAAGTTCCTGGTTTGTGTTTGTTTGAACTACATATTATTGTATCGTTCACTTCGGTTCGTTGTTAATGTACTGATTTCTAGAACTATGTATTTAGTTCGGGTTTAATTATGGTCCATAATTAATCCTCTATTATATTTCTGACTAGCTTCTGTCCGCTACTTAGCCCGCTTGTAATACGAATTCCTAATTTACCTCGATTTATGATATGTTCCTCGTTGAAATGTAGCTTTCATACAGTGATAGAATTTTTAAACCAGGCAAATATTTTTGAGTTAAATCACAACAAACAAACAACCAAATCTTTCCTCTTTATAATATTTTATTTCTATCAATTTAATAATAATAATAACGACGTATATTTGGCATGAAAACAATATATCATTAAAACAGATCAGTGACAAACTAGGCAAGCATATATAGTTTCAGAAGTTTTAAGAAAATATCGGATTATATTCCGTCTCGTTTGTTCATCATTGGCTTCCTGCCTGTCTTCATAAGCAATTCCAGTAGATTTTCAAAAGTTAAAGGTCCTAAGTACCTAAGAAAATACATTTCTTAGAATCAATCTCTTGACTCATACATGGCAGTGGGATACTCCACTTAGGATCTCTATCCTGAGTGAACACTTGTGTAGTGTTTTTGACTCACTCTAACAGACTCACGATAATGATAATGGGGTCATGATAGGACTCCGTGGAGTTCCTTCCGAGATCTTGCTATACCTCACCACAGTAGGAGAATTGGATCCGATCGTGGATTTGATCGAATCTGACCAGCGAGTCGGTAATCGTCCTCTTAGTAACTTTCCTTCAATGCATTAAATTACTTAAACAAATTCATTGTGACATACTTCTTTCTTACAACAAGGTTGAATTTAAATTCAATAACCATTTTGCGAAATGTTCTCTGAATACTTTTTCGTTTGAATTGAAAATTTCACACGGATCTCAATGGAATAATTTCTCGGTACAATTTTGTAAGCAGTTTATTGAATTTTAACACACGTATGTTTTCATTGGTACACATAATTAACCTTGCCGGAAAACTATTGTCGTGTTATTACTCATCGTGTGACAAACCAATGGTCGTATGTGTGAGTTAAACAATACCTACATTGTGTTGAAGTTGGTTAATAATAAAGTTTATTCTGTTTACTTTGAAACGTATGTTCGAAACTAGCAAAGGGAATGGTAATGATCCCATATCATGAACAGTCTCTCAGCCCAACAAATATTTGATGACACCCAATTTGAAATAGCTACCGCTTTGAAAAATATAAGTCCCTGAAGGCAAGGTTCCGAAGATTCAGCAGCCTGGCAGCATTCTCCCTTTGAATGGCAAGACTAATTATTTGTCCTAGGTAGCTGCCAGCTCTTTGGCCTCCTGTGATGTCGACTAACATTTTTGTTATTTCCGTTAAAAAGCGCTAGGACCCAACGGACCAAGGGTCTCGACACCGAATAAGACTTAGCTACGTATATCATGAAGGCAAATCAAAACGTGAAAGGTGATTCTATAATACCAAAGCATTATTCAGTATCGATATTTAACTAGTGAAGGAAATCGTACGGCTCGAAGGACCAACTTGTTATCTGTGTTTGGTTTCCAACGAGTACTATAAATGTAATGACAGGACACCAACTTACTTTTAATATTTTTAGACTAGGGATATTAGCAACTAAACACATAATGCATGCTGGTATATAAAAACATCCTATATATATATATATATGTACATATGCTCACGCCATCCCAGAAGGGTCCCCGAAGGCGTAAGCAGGGGTGTTGAAACAACACCCACATTTCACCGAATATGATCAAGTGCCAACGTGACAGAGGGTGAGTCCATCGCCGTCTCAGGCACTATACATACGTCTTTGAATTACTTCTCAGACATATGCAGGTTTCCTTACGGTGTTTTCCTTCACCGTAAAGCACGTGGTGTGAAATAACTGAACATAAGTTTTTAGAAAAACTCATTGGTACAGGCCCCGCTGGGATTCGAACTTGCGTCGCTTGCGTAGCAGGCGACTGCTCTAATCCCCAGGCCACCACGGCTTCATATATATATTTTTTAATTCCTTTTTAATTTCCCATCTAGATTTAAGTGTTCTTCCAATATCAAAGTTGAATACCGCAGCCATTTTTAAATCACGGACCTCAATAAATTCCAAAAACAAATTTTCTACTAAGCCTTTCAGGGGGCGTTGGTCCCGATTTCACGTTATTATCGGAGATGAAATGAGGTGTAAAAGTTTGTTACTCCACCGAACCCAACGCGCTGAAGGAAATTATGTATGAAACATTACAACCTCACCTATATCGGCAAATCGCTTAAAGAAATGATGCCAGACAACAATCATAAATGATTCGTTCCCGAGCGGGCCGACGTCACAAAACGAATGTTATCAAAAGAGCGGCTTTCCACTCTTCGTCGAGTAGTTTCACTAAAAAACAAAACATAATCTCCTCCGAAAGCGCTGGATTGATTTGTATGCATATCGGACAGGCCTGAGAATCGACAGAAATATTTTTTCTATACCCCTAAATGATACAAGTGATCCACTCCAAAAAATATGTGATAATGCAATGTTTACCGGGCACAGTTAGTTAATAGTAAAAATATTATAAATACCATGACTAGAAAATTCAAAATGGAGGTTCTGATACAACGCGGTTTGCACCAGTACACCGGGAATCTTCGTCTCTCACACATAGACACGCGTGCGGTCTGGCTTCATCTCTTAGCTAATGCAGATAGTCATTTTAAAGTGGACGAGAAGCAACCATGCTAAAAGGGATATTTTTGTCCAGTACGGGGATATTTAATAGCTCTAGCAACAAACTCTGTGGATGCTAGAATATGAAATATATTTATCCAGTTTAGGCCCTGGTAAGGCACTTGTGAATGTCGAGAATTTACCATTTGCTATCATTACACACGTCGGTAATTGTCGGGCCTTATTTTTTTACTGTTTTCTTTTTCATGAGGATATATTATTAAATATCATATTAAACAAACGATCAGAGTGAAGTTCTGTGCAAATAAATGTATGAGCGCCGACCTTCAGTATGTTTATATTTTGTGCCGACGTGCTCCCGTACAATATTGGCAGTAAGATCAATAATCATTCTATTTGCGGCCCATCTCCACGAACTCGTGTATTTATTAAATTCAACGAATGATTATAAATATTTGAAGTAATAGTATTGCTGTTTACAAAAATATTTTCTACTATTACCTTTGTCCAACGAATAAGTTATCCTAAGAACTATTCTCAGATATATCTAAAAATACATGCCCTGTGCCACCCTGATCTGACGACACTGTGAGTGTCGATGTGTAAAAATGGCAAAACTATGAGAAGCCCACTCATTCGCTATTGACAAGGTATTATACAAAAGTAAGCGATTATAAAGTGATCATGAATGAATTAGTTATTCATAGATCATGTGGACGTAATCTAAGCTTCTCATGATTACCTTCACACAAATTGTAAAGATGTTTGACCACTAAGGTATGTCTTGGTCAAACGCTTACTCAAAGGTTATCCAACTACATCATAGCTAGTTCATAGCTAAATGTAGTATTGCAGACCACAGACCTCCATCAAATATCAAATTTACTTAGATTATAAATTTATTTAACTTAATTGAATTTGTGGTTTTAAATCAAAGAAGAAAAAGGTTTTTTAACTCCTTTTACTGAAATGAAATAAGCTTTGATCAAACATGATAGGATCAGTTTGATTTATATAGGTACCAATGTAAGGATGAAATATTATTATCCGTATCTATGAGCTTGTGCCCACGACTACCGCATAGACTCTGGTATTACCGTAAACAAATATCAATATCGTCTCATACAGGATGTCGGAGAAAAAGGAACAGTTGTCTTCTAGAAGTTGTAGGGTTTTATAAATATATCACTATGTTGAAGTCGTAAATTATCTAACTCCAACGATAATGTAGTTATAGGCTATGGTTGCTAAGGGCCGAAGAGCTCGCGGCCTTAAGCGATTGAATGAACGCGCTGCCGCATTTACCTACATTATGTACGCGGTCATTAAACGTGTTAAATTAAGGAGAAGTATAATGGTTTCGAAAAATGGTTTTATGGGATTATTTCGGGAACAATTCGTGGGAGAAAAAAAATAAAAACGTAGTTAGTTTTCACGTGAATAACTCTACTTTACCGCAGATTTTTATGCGAAAATAAGGTCTTGATATGGTTAATTTTGAACGTCAATTACTCGAAAACGGAAGAAGATATTTTTGTCATAATTATTTTATTTGCTTCCTAAAATTATACCCTATCAAATATTTCAATAGCTGTCCTATTTTCCCCGACACTCTGTGTATTATTTGACATAATTGGCCGTTTGGTTAAATCCGTAAAGTGCCAGTAAAACCCTAGTTCCATGTTAATTTTGTTTTCAGAAACAATACTAGATACCCATTGTTTATAATATTTTAATTCTTAATAATATATGGCAAATATAACTTAATTTATAGCTTTACCCTTTTCCTTTGTAAAGGCATATATGAATCACAGCAAATAAACGTTTTAAGTCTCTTGACTACATTATTTTGACTTCAAATAGCCTATGAAAGATTTTTTTGTGTGCGTAGTGTAATATTAATTTGGAATAATAAATAAACACATCAATTTAATTTACCTGTATAAATATAGATGTATATAGATATAGGATATTTAGTTATTTTAAGAATCGGCTCCTTTGAACGCAAAATAAGGGAAGGGAAAATTCGACACGCGAGGCGAGGACACAATATGTAAGTGAAGGTAGATATTTTGTTTTGATCAAATATTTATGTAGCTCAAGGAATTCTCTTTTGCACCATAATTTGCACAACTTGCTAATAATTAAAATATATACTTTTTGAAAACACAGCGGGCCCCAAGGAGTTTTTGTAAAAAATTAAGTACAGTGATGTCACACCACGTGCTTTACGGTGAAGGAAAACATCGTGAGGAAACCTGCATATTTCTGAGAAGTAATTCAATGACGTATGTAAAGTGTCTGACATGGCGATGGACTCACCATCTGTCACGTTGGCTCTTAATCATAATCATCTTCGGTGAAAAGTGTTGTGATTACAACACCTCTGCCTACCCCTTCGGGGAATACAGGCGTGAGCATATGTATGTATATATCTAACTGTGAGTCAGTTAAAGAAATCCGTATAACTTGCAACGTATCTTTAATAATGTATTTGCGACAGCGTGCAGTGTGATAAATAAATAATGGCACAAGAGACTTTCTATTACGCTTTCCTCGATTTACCAAGGCTCCCTTGTATCTGTGAATTATTGAAGGGGTTAGTGTGTAGGTATACCCTCGTCAATGTGATGTTAAAATTAACCACTATTTCCGATGGTGGATTCTATGAACAATTTATTAATTACCTTTACAGATAAGACATCTGTCAATACATCTACCCATAAAGCCATTACATCAAATATATATACTTGTATCTAAATCTAATCTAAAAAGTAGCAGGGTATGTATACATAAATATACAGATAAATAAAATTAAAGTGTCTGTTTTTTATTTAAAATTTACAGCTTGTATAATGTATATGAATGTGCTTACATGAAATGTGAAGATGCTTACAAAAAAAAAATCTCTGTTTCTAACTGTCTGTTTGTTCAAACGGCTGTATAGATTTTAACGGGAAATACAGTGATAGCTGATGTTACAAGATGAATATAAGTATCTACAGACAGACAGAAAAAAGTTTAAAACTGTCACTTTCAGTACCGTGCATTCTTTCATAATATACATTCAGTGAAAAGCTGTTAATTTGGAATTTCAAACAGACACAGACAAACAATTTGTCTGTATGTATGTATGTATAGAGTGTAGATTGCTTTAAACTTTAAATCTAAAGTAGGTAGAATTTATATATTATTAGGTAGGATAAGGTAACCAGTACCTACTAACCTGCCACGTTATATATATGATAGCGGACGTCACACGGTTTCACCCGCGTAGTTCCCGTTCCCGTAGGAGCATGGGTGTAAAATATAACCTATGTTACCCACTGATGATGTAGCTATCCATTCCTGAAAAAATTTTCAAGATCAGTCCAGTACTTTCTGAGCCAATTTGTTACAAACATACTTACATTCAAATTATTCCTCTTTATAACAAGTATAGATGAGTCCATTGCTCTCTCAGGCACTATTCATACTTATGGGACTAATTTTATTTTATTTTGATATTCCAGTAAAGATCGAGGCTTCATATATTTTCATGCAAACAATAATGGTATTACAAAGTATAGAATAGAAGTTAAGCAATGAACAAAGGCACAAGAGCCTCCAATATTAATAATACGAGGAAATAAATATTTCAACTTGTGAATCGACTTTTAAGTAGATCTCTCTGAAGCTCTAGATATGCATTCTTTAGGAATTTATTTCATTCAGTTTTGTTTTCTATTTACCTCCTCCGCGTAGCTCCTTCCCTCTCGGTGTTGAGGGTCGTGATTCCTCTTGGAGATCACCTTCTCCTTAATGACGTTACTCTGTGAGGTATTAAGATACGAAGTTGAACTTTATCGTCTACACATTATGTATCAATTTCCTATGATTTAAATCGACGCTCGTTGTCGAGTTCGACGCTGAAGAACCTTACAGAATAACTTAGTTCTTCCTGTCTCTAACAGTGTGGAGGAATTCGTGTCCCTTGTTGTCGTATGTATATGTATAACACACATGTTTACGTTGCAGAGGACAGTTTAGAATGTAAACACTCGTGGTGTCCGTGGAGTTTAAATAGTCGCTTGCTACGCAATGCAAGTTAAAATCATTTTTTTTCTAAAAACTTATGTATAGTGATTTCGCATCACGTTCATTGCAGTGCAGTGAAGGAAAACATAGTGAGGAAACCTGCCTATGTCTGAGCAGTTATTCATAGACGTATGTATAGAGGCTGAGAAGGCGAAAGACTCCACTTCATCTTCTTTGGTGAAACTTGGGTGTTGTTATTACAACACCTCTGCCTACCCGATCAGGGAATACAGGCGTGAGCATATGTAACTAAATAGTGGAAACTCTTAAGAAAACCAAATATACTCGCAATCAGTTGTCATAACAATGATTGCTCAACGAATAGACCTTTGTCCGTTTGACCTTTGACTTGTCTTGAGACTTTACTTTAGTCACAGTATAAATATAACCTTACTTAACAGTATGGTAACTAAATCAAAATTTGGTAAACGAGCGTTTTTCCATAGAGCGTGAGGGCATTCTTAAAGTTTTAAACTTTACTCCTTTATTTTTTGTGAAAGTAATGTCGATTAGACAATTTGAAGTTTACTAAAATGACGTGTACCTACGCGATCGGTCATCTCTTACATCTCACCGTTGCCCTTGTGTTGTTGATGCGCGCGTTTGTGTCATTACGAACGATTTATTTATTTATTTAGAAACAAACGATCATATATATTATTATTAGATTAACGGTAAGTATACAAGAAACAGACCTATAGTTTCCTTAAGGAAAACTTTAAAACAAAGATAATACTTATAAACTAAGATATAAACATTTAACACAAAAAAAAATACTTATGAGAGTGCTTACTGTTATCAAAGCTACACAATTATTCGTAGTTCTTATTTTTAGCAAAATTTTTTTTAATATCGTCTTTTGTGCACTGGAACTGTGTCCATGGGCTTATATATATTTTTTATGATTTATATTGTATTACTCAAAGCTGTAAATTTTTTTTTTCATAAGAGTAATAACTGAGTTTCTTGCCAGGTTCTTCTCAGTAAAAGCAACCTTCCGAACCTGGCGGTAGCATGTATAATCCTATGTAATATTACTTTGTAAAAAGTCTAATCGAATAAAGATATTTTTGATTTGATTTGATTTGATTATGCATAGATAAGTAAAAAAATGCTTTTTTTGAAATAAAAAGTACTGTAACAAAAATATATAATATAGATTTGTTCCTAGATTCCGTACTGCATCTAGTAAGCTTATATTTATTATGTGCTTTAGTAGTATGTGGTTTATACAACAATCAGCTGAGTGCGTTCCAAGATGGATGGATGCTAGAGTTGAATTATTTTATTGTATAATGTTTAACACTTCTTCACTAAGGTTAGCAAGCATACTGTCCGCTTGACGGTAAGCAGGTCGTCATCAACGCATTACCAACAAGCAAGCATTTGACTACGGTCTTCTATAAGGTGGAGGAGCTGTCTCTAGTCAGTCAACTCTGTATTTCAAACGGGTGATCCCGTTTTCCCTACCTTTTATGAACTATAATAAACGTTTTTCTTAAGAATCAAATAGTCGTGACCATGGGGTTTAAGCAGTCGCCTGCTACACGAGCGAAGCAAGTTCCCAGCAGTCTGCACCGATGAGTTTTTTAAAAAACTTTAGTACAGTACTTTCACCCCACGTGCTTAATTCAAAGACATATTTATAGTCTCACACTCTGTCTCGTTAGAACTAAATCATCCTTTTTCTAACGAAGATCAAACTAGCACATATGTGTAATAAACTGAGATAAATTAATTAAATGTTAGGTTGAATAACTTTGTGTAACCCGTATCATGTGCACGGAGAAGCAAAGCATTTTTATTTGGAGTTTAAAATGCGGGCGTTAGGGTGTGGGGTGCAGTTAGCATAATCCAAAGTTACGCAACCGACGTCCACGAAATAAAAAATGACCA
Organism: Watsonalla binaria; assembly: GCA_929442735.1. Taxonomy (NCBI): domain Eukaryota; kingdom Metazoa; phylum Arthropoda; class Insecta; order Lepidoptera; family Drepanidae; genus Watsonalla; species Watsonalla binaria. Next base: position 1,265,879 of record OV838930.1, read on the forward strand.
GGAGGTCGGTTTCACACGTCTATCTATAATCGTCACAGTCACACATAGATTCACAAAGTTCCATCTTTGTTCGAAGAAATCTATTCAAAAAGAGAGGGCGACGATTCGCACCGTGGTTCGAATACCTCGTGGTATGAATCGATGAACGCTCCGCGCAGTTACCTCCACTATTTTCGCTGAGCGCTCATGACTCGTGACGGCGCCTGTAAGATATTGGGCTAATTTTAGTACATCATTTGCTTTAATGTCGCGTTTGGAATTGAACCTCAACCCGCCCATGAAAGAATATAACTTATCAAATCACCATTATCTTCCTACAAGGGTAGGATCCTATGTTATTTGGGGTCGGCGCAATGGGAGTTTCTCTTCTATTTCTCTCTATCAGCAATGTAATATTTCTGAGAATCCATCCATTGTTACTTAGATATTTCCTTGCTAATGCGTCATTAAATTCGTCAACGTTGAAACATCATAAAACCTATACTTGAGGAGTAGTACATAGTAGCTTTTAACCGAGATCATCATACTTAAGTGTGCGTCTATGTATGTGTGTTTCTGTTAGGTTCTGTACTCCTATCACGAGTGTCCCACCGTTTTCCAAATCTATACTCGCTAGCGCCCCGAATATTTGTATTGTGCATCGCCTCCTAACACGTGTGTGACGCTAGCGAGTATAGATTACGAACACTGTGCAAAACTCGTAATAAGGGTACTGGTGTATGAGAGCTGCCGTTCTGTATGTTTTTATTTTGTGCGACATATGTCCTCATTCTTCGGCCAGAAATATCCACAGCCTCGATGGTGTGGGCTCGGCTTAAGGCAGGAGTGCTTTACAAAACTACACGTATAAATTGGGGAACGTACACTGTTGAGACGTAATGTAATGAAATGAAACAGCTTATAGCATTGTATATCTACAAAAACTATATTAAATCTTTTCTAAGCAAAGGCTGTCTTATCACAAATATTAAGCGGTTTATTTGTGTAAAATAACAGACGGATAAAGAATATACTTTCGCTGGCTCAGTGACTCGAAGAGGATCTTAGCCTCCGATATTCACGCCTGTTCCGAGCCTACTCCAATCAGCATTTTTCTTTAGTATTAACTGTTCATCATAACAGCATTCCTATGAGTTTATTTATTAACAACTTAATAGAAAAAAACGCGCTATCTCATACCTTAAACCAGCCGACAGTGGTACGAGGGTCGAGAAACCTCTTAACGCGACGTTGACAGTCGGTGAGCCTTGGATGCTCATTAAATACACACTACGGTTTCATTGCAACTCTGTCACTGTACACCAGATGTCAGCAAAAATAGTTGGGAGAAGTGCCATGAGCATGTATTTGTTCGCACAAAACGAACTCAAAACTCCTTACTGCACATGGTATAAGCTACCCTTTTTAGGAGCTCTCCAAATGCTCCTCTGGAGGCCGGCGATCTGGTTCCTACCTTGGTCAGACGATCAGTTTATCCAACGAGGTAACGCTGCCCTGCCCCCGTTTCCCTTCCAGTTACGAATTTCAACAATTTAGCTTTACTTTTAGCATAATTTGAATTTGTTCGGCTATAAGCCCATCGGAGCTCAACACTAGTATAAACCTGAACCATAATGTAGAGAGAAAGCTCAGTGTCATAGACAAGCCTATGTTTAGAATTAGGTAGGTCAGTCATTTAAACTGTGCTGCCAGTTCGCTGTTAATTCAATGTAGCTTAAATAATAGATGTCAAATTACTCTGTTGATAACATTAAGAACCATTAAGGCACAATATCCGGCGATAATTGAAGGTCTGACGTCGTGCCTGTGACGTCAGCGTGGAATTACCCACTTTATTTTTGTCACCTCCCTGGAATCAGTCCTTTTACCCTTTTCGCCCTCCCCCAGTATGCTCGAATTTATTCTGCCTCCGACGTTCCGGGAAATACTTGGAAATGAAAAAATAAGCTTTATCGATCTTTATTGCGGTGCAAAAGGTCAAAGTCGGAGCTGTCGTAACAGAAGGAAGTGACTGTATGAAGCGGTGTGTGAATGTAAGAGAAAGATGTATGTAACGAAAGAGATTCTGTATTTAAGATAATGATCCAAATTCTAAAGTTTTTCTTCCTGACAAAAATGTCCTTTATCAGTACATCAAGGGCTACTCAAAAAGAATAATTATATTGATGAAGATCCTTAAAATTTCTTTAATGTACCATAGCACGGAAGGTTAATTTTTATGAGCGCCTCGAACATGCTTACACTTTCCGCAAGTACAACATATTGTTTGAATGCCTCATTTGAGTAAGCCAATATCTTAATTAATAAAGCTTTTTGCTCGAGAAGCACTTGGGTAAGCTTCACAACGTGAAGTCACTTAGTGTAATTAGTTTGTTATCAAATAAGCTTCTGTATATTTTCGTTGATATAATTAAAGCCTGCATTATCTGAACTGGTGTAGTGACATTGAAATCGAAATCTTACTAAGTTTTAGATCCTGATAAGCACTTTAACGTTGAAAACTTATTACTGGTTCGAAATCTAGCCTCTTGAGAAGAACTGACAACAAAATCAGCCTTCATGTTGAATATTTTATCAAAAAACATGAGTTAGGTCGAGGATGACCGCGTGTAATACGAATTATAAAATCCACAAATCAAATAAAACGTCTTATGAGATAATGCGCTAGAATATGTGCTAGAGAAACAAAGAAATAACATATTAGCTGAACTATTTGAAACCGTGACATAGATATTGAATATACGAGTAATATTAAGTAATACCGAAATTTAAATGGCAGTAGTTGACAGGGACAGTAGTGCCCCGATTCATGTAAAACAAGCAATCGAAACGTTGTAGCAATTCGATAAGTGATCAACTCAAAAAGACGCTTGCACGACAACGACTGGTCTATTCCATTTTTTCTTTGATATAATGAAGCGAAAACCCTGTGAGCGACTAAGTTACTAAGACATCGTTCCGATTTTCAATACGAGAATCGGGCTTCTTGGCTTTGGGAGATCATTTAATATTGTTAAACCAAATTCAGTGTTAGCAACTGAGATGTGAGCCACTCAAATCAATATAGAGGTTAATGACAATTACGATCATGTTTGGAAATCCAAATTGAATTCGCTGCGTTCGTTTGCTGAGCTCTGAACATAATTCGGCCTCGATCAGCCTATGATTATCAAATACGTAGTGGTCGTGATTGTTTGTTTTTTAGTGGTACAGTATAATTTATAGTGCCATAGTTTCCTATTGTAGGAACTATTCATGATCAAATAAAGCACCCAGGATTTGCAGAAATACCTTTAGACGTGGAAGATATTCATATAATAACAGCGGTAAATGTTTTGTGATGAACGTGCAAACGAATAGCCAAACCAGTACCCCAAGTTTAGGTTCAGAAATGTTCAAAACGACGTCACTTGGCGTTGCGTTTTAGTGCCTAAAAATGTCTTGATCCTCTATCTTTGGCATTCAACCACAACCCATCCTATATTTCGGCCATTGTTCTTGAACGTTTTGACTTGAAAAATCTACGACGAATTGCTAATTTTGAGCGAAATGCAATTTTGGAACTCGCAAAAAAACGATGTGCGACACAAATTAAACCATCTCCCCAGGCGATGTAGGACGATTCCGATTCATCTCTTCTCGCCCACGAGTCGTGTTGTTTGAATGCTAAAACCCAACGTTTAATATGTACTGTTCATTGTGTAGGAGTAACTGAAGTTACTAGTAAATTAGCTTAAGTCTAAAGTCTCTAGTGGGATAATGTCATCTGAAAATAATTGTATTTGTCGGCTCTTCAAGGTCGTATGCACTAAAGGAAATGTTTTCGCAATAAAGTAACACATATACTTTCACCTGATTAAATCTTAAAGCAATTCAAAAGTCCAAATGGTGATTACATTTTTTCCGTGTTAAATATACTCGTATTGCGGATTATATAGTGTTTAATCTAAGTGCTAGCTATAAGAAGTCTAGTGGCCGATATATAATTCAAAGATGTCTTTATAGTGCCTGCGATGGCGATAGACTCGCCATCTGCCACTTAATCATCGTCGGTGAAAAGTGGGTGTTGATATTACAACTCTATTGTTATGAACACTATCTACTCCTTCTACAATACAAGCATGACCACATGTATGTTAGCTTTATGGAACTGAATCCCCTTACATAACGTTCGCTTGTCTAAAACATTTGGCCTATTACCTAGTTCCAAACCTCAAGGGACCAAACAAGCACTAGTGATTTGATCCGTCGTATTATCTAAAGGGTAGCTACAGCAACTGTTGAGAGTTTGAGAGCTATCTCCTTATCGAAGTGTATCGTACCGTGGGGATCCATGCATATCCAGGCAATAGGTGTCTAGAGACCTTGGGATTTTCCTCGAGGTTTTATTCTGCCACATCATTGATCTTATTGTTTAGTATTGTTTCTTTACGCGTATCTTCCTACGTTGTCAGTCAGTGTTAGCTATTTACAGTACCAAAAGCTCATTTACCATGATGGTCAAACGGCCAGAGTATTATAAACTTACTACAAGGCTGGGCTGTGTAAGAGACAGACTTATATCTCATAAACATTGTCAATCTATGATGTGAATATAGAAGCAGAGGTCATGGCAGGACCTTTGTTGAAGGCACTGCGGTCCAAAATGAGTTTTGGCCTCCGATAACAGAATAAATTTTCCACGGAATCTACGCTATCCACATGATTATTAGAAACTTTTCAAAAGTTTCTACAGTTTTGTGCAAGTCAAAACACTTTTTGATGGTTATAACTTGCAGACCATGGAGAAACTATCCGAAATAACATCTCTCATGCAATTCGATTATGTAACAGCTGGAAACGGTATCGAGCACTCGAAATGCATAAGTGTTCGAGTAGGTCGATTCTCCAGACACTAGTCTATTTTATATCCTTTCTCTTACCCAATAGATGCTGTCTCTGTCTCTCAACGTAAAGATTAAGAGTATAACAATATAGGTACTATGTCGAAAAGTACAGTGGATAGTAACCGGTTACCGTGATCTACCTGTTATTCCGAACACGTGGTTTCGCGAGGTTGGTCGATTGTATCCTGATATTTTTGCGCAATTATTATGCTTGTTTTGTCGCGAATCGAAATATGACAATATTATTGTCGCTACCTTCATTATAAATTCTGTGATATTTATGGCAAGTCGGGTGACCGTAAAATTGCAAATAGCTCTCACTTCTTTAATTTTACTATGTCACTCAGATGCTGTGTATTTCTTGATATATATTTACTTTAATTCATACATATCTTCACGTCATACTAAAAGTCTCCGTAGGTAGAGGAAGTGTTACAGCACCGTTTTTGACAGTTCGTAAGTCCCTAGCTGTCTCAAGCGTATACTATGCAAATCATCTTTGAATTTTGTTCACTGAAAAGTTTGTGGTGACATAAGCACTCTAGGTCTCAAGTGCATTCACTTCCTTATTTACTTTATTAGAGAGCCGTGTTGGCCGTGGAGTTTGAGCATTCTCTTAGTACGCAAGCGACGCAAGTTCGAATCCCAGCGGGGCCTGTACCAATCAGTTTTTCTAAAAACTTACGTGCAGTTATTTCACACCACGTGCTTTACGGTGAAGGAAAAATGCCAGTATCCGAAACTCGTGAAGGTACTACTGTTACTACTAACTAGGTATATTATATTGAGTAGTGCAGTTGCTACATCGAATACTAAAGTATCGAAATGTTTGCAATATCGTACACGATCAAAATATTTGTGTAATAAATTCAACGTATGTCCTCATACGGTGTCCAACAAAGGTCAGTGTCTACTGATCATCATCATATATCATGATGTTGAGTCATCAATGATTATAGATTCCACGCGTGATATCTCACAAAGTTCAATGAGTATGTACCTTACGTGGGTACGTATGTAGGTACATTATGCAAATGTCATGCGTCGTTGCAATTGTTCGATCGTTTAATAAACGAACCTTGGAATTAAACGATTGGGAATGCCTGGGATGTGGATGGAAATTAACTACGTCAAAGATATCGGAAGTTTGAGAATATCTAAACAAAAGTAATATTTAGGAACATTCTTCAATTGTCAGATATAAAGAAAAATCTCGAAGATTCAAGTCAAAGCTATAATTAATATGAGCACTTGGAAAGAAATGTTTGAACAATGGAAATATAATTTAATACGTTGCATCAGCTCGTAATCTTCTTTAGTTCGATTCAATAAAGTGACTGGATAAAAATAAAAATTCACACAAACGATTTATCAACACAATACGAGCCATTCAATAACACCTATAGAAAAGTTATCAGTATTCATAAAAAGCAGGAAACAGGAAGTACGTGCCGACAACATTGTCACCATAGCGACCGACTCTCAACACTGGCCTCTGTCCCCCATCCAATGAATCAATGCACACCCTACTGTGCACTCTTTCTGCAGTTTTGTAAGGGAGTGACAAGGATGGAAGACAATCGAAGTGCAATGGGAATGCAGTCAGGTGATCTTTTTATTGGATTCGTGGTCTCATTGGCAATTATTGGTGGTTGCGACGAGTTTTTCCTCTGTAACTGGATTTCACTTCATTCATACAGAATTTTAAGCCTTCCTGTGAATGCTGTTTTTCAATTGACGTGGTTTTCCAGGAAATATAAAATAAGCATCCTCACGCCTTTCCAGAAAGGTCCCGAAGGGGTAAGCAGAGGTCTTACAACACACGTTATTAGACAAACACGAAGAAAGAAATTTGGAAAAGGAATTCTCGAAGCGAGGCTCCTATCTCCTCATTTACTACTTATCCCGGTGTGAAAACATAAATTACAATAGTGAAAGTGTAATTAATCACAGAGAACAGAAACGTAATTGTGTCCGTCCATATATTCTCAAGATATGCAATGTTGCTAAACTAACATTGGAATAGTTGGAGTGCTCTTAGCAATGGAGGACCATTTTAATAGAGATGTAGGAATGAAACTATGCATTATTCGGACATGAAATATCAATTACAACGATGATGAGTTTTTTAACATTGTCACAGCGTTGTGTTCCTCATAATCAAACAATATTTTTGATTGTAATGTCTCTGTTTTTTGTGTTTCACCAAAGAAACAAATATTTCCTCTTTGTAATATTAGTGTAGATGAATATACATATGCCCAAGAGGTGTTGTAATAACAACACCCACTTCTCAGTGAAGATGATTAAGTGCTAAAGTGACCGATGGTGAGTCTATTGCCGTCTCAGATACTATACATACGTCTTTTTTCCTTCACCTTAAATCATGTGATATGAAATCACAGCACATAATTTTTTAGACAAACTCAGTGGTACAAGCCCCGCTGGGTTTCGAACTTGCGTCGCTTGCGTAGTAGGCGACTACTGTAATCCTGCGTCTACCATTGCTCAATTATTTTCAATATATTTTGCAAATTAGCTAAATTTGTGGTTATTCTAGGAATAAACATTATATCATTCTTCAGCTTCATAAGAAACTTATAGTGCATAGCCGGTCCATTCACATGATCACTAGATTTAGAACATTAGTTTGCTGCGTGACATAAACCCAACCCCAATGATATTTTTTATTGGTCTGTCTCTGGACATACAGTACATAAGATTCTGGGACTAAATTTAACTTAATATAACAAGTTTACTTTGTGGTTGCATAACCATTACAGCTCAGCCGTCTATTGAAAGCTAAGTAATAGTTAATGAGCCGACCATGTGCGTTACATATTCATAAGCAAATCTGAGTCGAATCGTCTATCGTCTGCGTAACTTAACATGGATATTATCTCAAAGATCCACTACCACGAATATATGTTTCTTCTTGAATACGTTCAAGTAATCATTTTATCTGCATCATAATTTTCTTTCAGTGTTATCTCTAGTTCTCTAACTTTATTTTCGTTTGATATCTAAGCCTACGCTTTCTCAGCTTCTTTACTTCAGGTCGGGTTATTTATTATCTTAATGTCTTTAGCACCGTCATCCCTAGGGATATCGAGAAATGATACCTTTATTTTTACAACTACTTTATCATTAGATAATGTGTTTACTTTTTTTATAGCTCTTGGGTTTGAATAAAAAGGTCCGTGCGTTAGAAATGGGCGTATGGTGAGCCTCGGTGCTCTAGAGGCTTTGCGTTACTTTGAGGATGATTTATATTCTATATTCTATGATATCCTTTGAGACGAAGCCAAAAATGTTAAGTATACATAGATGCCCGTATCCCATGAGGCTAGGTAGGGACCGCACTTTGCTGCGAGCACTTCTCGTCTTATACGGATACGTAATATTTTTTAGTAGGATATGTGACATAATTTGGCTGCAATCTAACCTGGTGGAAAGCGATCAGGAGGTCGACAGTGGAGCACACTAGCCTACAAGCTATTTGCCTATTGACTTTATTCATCTAGTAGTGTTATGTGTTATAGTGAACATAAGCGATACATATTGAAAATAATAAATATAAGTTTCACCAGGTTAATATCCTTTTTAATCTAACCTTTACATACACGCAAACATAGTACGCAGGAAAAGGGTAGAGACCCACAAATACTGTTGGCACATTATACCAGTCTGACATTTGGGTAGAAACCTCAAGCCCGTATGTTGTATAATTTTCTTGTCGTCCACAGTATGTGACATTCAAATATTATATTGTATGATTTAGGGATCGTATTATTTTACATTGCTAATATTATTTTTTGATGGCAATTCAACCCCCTGGGCTTACCTATTGAAATAACCTACTCGAGATTACATTAATATTTCGTAATAAGCATCGTATCTCAAAACCCCTAATTGGATGGAGAGGTACTTACGTAAAGAGTTTTCGGTTACCATTAGGAAAAGAGAATAAAAAACGTTGGAAAACAAGCACTTTTGGTAGTCAAATGCTGAATCGCAATTCAAAAGACCACGTAACATTTTTCTGTTTTATCTCAAGCATTCTGCAGACACCGCCCATAAAATAAATATGTATAGTATTACTTTACTATCGTAATAAATATGTATATCTGTTACATACAGCAGCCCTGCTTGGTCTGTTTGTGTTTGTTCTCAAACAATTTAATGGGGTTACTTTTCCTAATCCCAGTTATCTTAGGACTTATTGTGCACTTGAATAGATTTAACACTTCAATGTACCTTAAATGTAACTTTTGTTTTGAATCTAAACAGTAATGAAAAATTTATTATGTTTCTGTGAATATGGCGAGTAAAAATGTTTGGTCAACGTATAAATAAGTGAATAAAAAATAACCGAAAGGTTAGTCGACATCACAGGAGACCGGAGAGCTGGCAGCTACCTCGGTCAAAGAATTAGTCTTGCCATCCAAAGGGGGAATGCTGCCAGTATCTTCGGTACCTTGCCTACAGGGACTTCTTTTAATAATATATTTTAGTTATAAGATTATATATTTATAAGGTTTTTAGCTATGTAGTTCTACATAAGTTTATATATTACAATAAACATACTTTTGCAGAAAAAGAAAAATTAAAAAAAAAAAATAAGTGAATGTTAATCACGTGCTTAGCTTTGACTTTTGACTGAACCAGAAGGGTCTGACGCTAGCATCAAACATACATTGTAGGGATAAGTTCCTTTTGTTCAATAAATTATCCGAATCCAAGAATGGTTCAAAATATGTCTCAAAAACAAGATCTTCGGACAAAAACTAGACTGATAATTCAACAGTATTGTGTGCCAAGGTGCTTTCACAAGGTTAGGTTACCGACAGCTGTGGCGAACTGAGTTCGGACGTCACTTTCAATTGTTACGACTCCTATTAAGGACTATGACTCACGATGTCATTGAAATGACACTCATCATCACCCTGGCCTTATCCCAATACATTGTTGGGATCGGCACTTGATTCAACCCGATGTGGCTGATCACCTGATTTTTATATGAAGCATCTGCCATCTGACCTTCGCAACCCCTTTAACGAGGAAAATCTATGATCTGTATTTTAGGCCTCCGACCGACCTGTAAAGATTGCCAAAGATGACAAATTGGCAACCGGGACCGACCGCTTAACGTGCTCTCCGAGGCACGGAGGGAACACGGGCGGTGACCCATCCAATTACTGGATTGAGTTAGGGTTGCTTAACTTCGCTGATCGAATGATATGCGCAATAGCAACTGTGCCACGAGCTCCTCCGTAGTGTCATTGAAATGACACTACTAGATAGTAATTATCAAATAAAACAAAGACAAGTCTTGTCCACGATAAAGTTATTATCGCATATAAACATTTTCATAAAGTTTTCTCTTAAGTCAATCCTACTAGTTGTTTATAAGAATGTATGTATGGATGTATATTTTTACTCTTTCACGCGAAGCTACTGGATTTCGATGAAACATTACAATAATATAGCTCACACGTCAGAATAACACATCGGCTATAATTTATAAAGATATTGTGTGAATTGTTCAAAATATATAAGATATATAGAGACGCCGGCACCAGCTGGTGTATAATAATATCAAGTATACTTACCTTAGCCTTATACAGACAAACCATCTGTTGGTTTAGAATTATGCCATCTGCATGCAATCACCTGTACTTACTTGTTACAAGTTGTTACTAGGCTTACAATGTTTCCGATAAAGCCTAAGTATTTGATAATAACCCCAAAAGACCTGTCTCCATTTGCATTTGAAAAAAAAGTTAGATGTAAGAAAGTGAGAGCACTATCTTTGACGTCTGAGGTAAAAATAGAACACATAAAGGGAAAAGCCTACAACGAACACTCTAAATGGAAACCAAAACAACGCCGCTCGAAATAATTCACGCCCCTCGTAAAGTACCTGCGCTTATCGTCATCACAATAACATCTACCGTGACAAACTCCAGATAGCCTGCCTCTGATAAAAGCCAGTGCTCGTATAATTCTCCGATATCGTGCACGACTATAAATTCACGGAATAAAAAACGTAAAAAAAAAAATCGCGCGCCGCGAATAGAACGAACGTCAAAAGTGATTCGCGCGAAAATGACGTTCGTTTGTGACATTTGAATTGTTTTTTTTTTCGAACATGGCAAAGGTACTGCAGAGCTTGAACGCGTATCTTCTGGACACGTCGAAATGTTGTATGACCGTCGATAGATTGAAGCACTTTTGTCTGTGTCGGAGATATGAAGGAGAATCTGAGGTAATAGAAAAGGCAATTTTTACCGCAGTTTTAGTGAGTTGTTCAAGTGAAAATTATAGTTATTCTATAACTTTATGGTGTGAGCTATAAATGGAACTTTTACGGGCGTTAAAATCTCAATGGGTTAATTTTTATTAAAGCGTACTATTCTTCAAAAAAACAATTTTAAATAATCTCCTCGGGTTGAAAGTCTGAGCCAAAATTCGCGTTTAATACGCTTTGTCTTGAGATTATTTAAGCAGTTGAGGAAAACCTTTATAAGAAAAGACTTTGTGCCCATCTTGAATACAGACTTGACTTCCTTCTGCGGTAAACGAAAGTTGAATAAGAATTAAACATACAAGATAACGCCAGGAGCAGACATCCCTGGTAATCGTGTCTTTGTTTAACAAACATTGAAATAAGTACAATTAAATAGTGCAACTACTTATCTACTTATGTTTATGGATTCGTTTTGATACATACTACTAATAAGTATCATGTTTACGCCAAATACATATTTCATGTTTGTTCACTTGTGCCCTTTTTGATTGATTGGGATTGATGTTACTTTCAAATGATACAAAAATAACCCTTAAAATTATAATTGTTGAGTCTCTTGCCGGATTCTTCTCAGCAACAGCAACCTTCCGATCCCGGTGGTAACATTTATAATCCTGTATATTTTGTATATTTTTATATCATTCTGACGATTCGAAAGTACTTTGTCAGAAGTCTAATCAAATAAGGATATTTTGAATTTGAATTTTAAATAATTCATAGTAAGGACTTATTCATGTTATTTTGAAATGTAGCTTCGTTTCTCCTTGTAACATTAGCTATCTGCCAGTGTAAGTCCCGTTAAAATCGGTCCAGCCGAACAAACAGACAGACACAGAAATTGGTTTTTCTATGTCAGTACCGTGTATACTTTCATATGCATTTAGTGAAAAGGTGTAATTTTGGGATTACAAACAGACACTTCAATTTTATTTACCTGTATGTATGTATAGATTACGAGTTAAATTATAACAGTAAACACAGCGGTGAATCAATTAGTAGACATTAGCCGTGTACTCGATTACAACAGATAATATATTGATTTGCTATCTGATTTACCTTCATATTAATTTATTAGAATCATACGTATAGATGATAAACTGATTTTGAAGCAGTAGGTTAAGCTAGTCCAATGTCAATAATCTATACATCTATATAGATAAATAAAAAATAAGTGTTTGTTTGTAATTCCAAAATTACTTCTTTTGACTAAATGCGTGTGAAAATAACACGGTACTGACATAGAAAAAAAAATTCTCCGTTTGTCTGTCTGTTTGTTCCGGCTTATCTCCGAAGCGGCTGGACCGATTTCAACTGGCGTACGTCATAACATCTACCTGCATGCCAAATTTCAGCCCGATCCGTCCAGTGGTTTGGGCTTTGCGTTGATAAATCACTATGTCAGTCAGTCACCTTTGAGTTATATATATTTAGATGTGAGGTAAAGTTTTGACACCTTCATAAACATCATAATGTACTCATAACTATTGAATAATGTATAATAGAAACCACTATAAAGCAAACAGAACAATAGATAGTATTTTCACTGTAAGCCATTCGCTGTAGAAGCTAGGTACGTATTTATCTAGGACTAGCGGACGTCAGGCAGTTTTACCCGCGTAGTTCCCGTTCCCGTGGGAGTACGGGGATAAAATATAGACTATGTTACTTGCTGATAATAGAGCTTTCCAATGGTGGAAGAATTTCTGATATAGGCTCAGTAGTTTTTGAGTTTATTCATTACAAACATACACACAAAAATACAAATCTTTCCTCTTTATAATAGAGTATAGCACCTATTGTGCACAATATTCACATGGTTGCCATTGTTACATTGATTGACTATAGACTGTCCGACACAGGTGTGTAAGGTAAACATTTTCTTACACACTCATACAAACTCCATAATACTATTTCTTAATATTATCACAGTTAACGCTTTTTATGTACATTTCAAAATCATTTGTCTACGTAAAGTAAGCGAAATTAAATGAGCATGCCGTGGCAGGCTGTATACAAGAAATTCTGGCTAGAGATTTACCTAAGAAAGGGATTATTGTTAGGAAGAATAATTGATGAATCAATAACAAAGCATAGGCAGAACCTTAAGTTGTGATGATGATCAGATCTGCCATCCTTCGCATTCAACCACAAACCCGACGCCGAAAAGTTTTGAGCCACGCGTTTGTCGTCCGCGACCTGTATCTTCGTCCTCAAAAATTTAAAAAAATCTGAAAAAATATTTTTTTTTATTTATCGACCAAAGATCACCTAAATTTTTCGTATAAAAATATAAAAAAGTCTCATTGTACTAAAAGCTAGTAAAATAATTACTGTCAAGGTTATGAATCTGAACTTGCCGACCGATCTATGATCGCGACTTCCAAAATCATTAGGTTTTTTAATTGAACTCCTATCGTTCTGAGGGTGCGATATACCTACTTGAGGCACAAATAGTATTTCAGCCAAAATTTATGTTATTGTACATGAAATATTGGTGAAAGTGGATACTAGAAAAAATAAGTCTGCAAATCAGAGTGAAATAGCGGTTAGTCGTGTTATCGAGAATTTTAACGGAACATAGGGGATTCCGTGGTTTAATTCCCGATAGTGAAACAATCAATTTTTGGGTCACCGATGAAATAAGTTGACAATGATATATCTCCAATGTACACTGGCCCAGATACAGAGACGTAGATAGTGAAGGACTCACCGATTAGATCATATGATGAAGAGTTTGTTAGCATTATCGATGAATATACACATACATACATACATATGCTCACGTCTGTATTCCCCGAAGGGGTAGGCAGAGGTGTTGTAATCACAACACCCACTTTTCACCGAAGATGATTAAGTGACAACGTGACAGATGGTGAGTCTATCGCCGTCTCAGGCACTATACATACGTCTTTGAATTACTTCTCAGAAATATGCAGGTTTCCTCACGATGTTTCCCTTCACCGTAAAGCACGTGGTGTGAAATCACTGTACATAAGTTGTTTAGAAAAACTCATTGGTACAGGCCCCGCTGGGATTCGAACTTGCGTCGCTTGATGAATATACACATTTATGGAATACTAGCCTTAAACGTTAATCCTCGTTATTACAAAACATCGCCTAACATATTACTTGGTATAAAAGTAGTTTTATCTCTTTTTGTAATACGGATTTCAAAAGGGATGGTCATAGTTTCAGTCAGCGTTTGTTTTGGTTTAAAGATTGGTTATAAGGGGAAATTACTTAAATAATTTGTATTGACGACCCGTGGTGGCTTTGGGTTTTGAGCAGACGCCTCATACACAAGAGACGCAAGTTCGGATCCCAGCGGGGCCTGTACCAATGAGTTTTTCTAAAAAACTTATGTACATTGATTTCACACTACGTACTTTAAGGTGAAGGAAAACATCGTGAGGAAACCTGCATATTTCTGATATATAGTGCAGTGTAGTAAAAAATAATATGTGCAGTGATTTCACACCACGTTCTTTATAGTGAAGGAAAACATCGCGAGTATAATGCCTGAGACGGCGATAGACTCACCTTCTGTCACGTTGGCACTTAATCATCTCGGTGAAAAGTGTGTGTTGTTATTACAACACCTCTTCCTACAGGCGTGAGCATATGTATGTAATGTGTATTGATACAGTTTGATTGGAACACAATTTCTCGATACAGTACAGGTTATTCCTAGATATAACTAATCTTGATAAAACCGATCCGCATTCTTGATAGCGATATCAGTCTCTCGCAGTTTCTGATAAGCCAGTTTTTTTGTTGGTCTCATTCGTTCGTTAAATGATTTAAATTTACAGAGACTGACTAGAAGTTGTCTCTACGATCGTAGTAATACTAACTTGAAATGAAATTTCACGTAAGGTGATTTCAATAGAGATTGCTCTATTTATATTATTATTGAATAATACCCCAAGCATATGTTTTGACATGTTTGAAAGTTGACCCTATTGATTCCGTAATTTCCTCATTTTGTAAAGCAACAAAGTATAACTACTGGTTTAACCTAGATTAACGTCCCCACGTTAAAAGGGTTAAAATCAGGTGATCAGCCACATAGGATAAGGCCAGGGACGATGATGATGATGTATGGAATCAATAAACTTTCTGCACTCGCTAAGGGCGTTTTACGTAATTTTTAGTTCCATCATTCGTCGAAATTTGTTGATACTTTTTCGGAGGCGGGGTGTGTTACACCAATTACACCAAATAAACAATTGAATATCTATAACCGACTTTCCACTGTGTATAAATTCTCATGCTTAGAAAAGTAGAAATAAGAATTCCCATTTACGTAAGTTATAAATTATCCCAGAATTTAATTAGGGTTGTTGCCTCCAGAAATGTCGGATATTGGAGATAGACGAAATCCTCCCGAGGCAGAATTTTACACGCCAATATTCTAACTGCTGACTCCTTCGTAGTTTTAAACATGGCTTAATTAGTAAAGATGATGTTTAGAAAGACTTAAGAAACTGTCAAAAAATATGATATCATTAAATATTTGCTCAATATAACTAACTTTTCAGTATCTCAGCACTTCAAACTACATTATCGGCAACATTTATTCAGTTAATTCCATACATATTCCGTAATTCACCACACTCTTTATTTTGAATGTACCTATATGGATTTTTGAATAAATTTCTCTTTACTGTATGCAAATGTTTTCATGCAATATTTGAAAGAGAACGTGGCACGGTAGTTTATTTCATAAGTTAAGATAGATTATAAGATTTTACAAACAGAACACGCGAAATACGGAAAACATCTTCTTATTTATAACAGACTTAAAATATGGAGGAGATTATAGGCATCCGCTAAGAAAAGACTGATTAATTCTACCCCCAAGGGGATACAATAGGGGATGAAAGTTTGTATGAAACTTTGTCAATTTTAAACCGACATTTTTTCTTGCACTTACTATTACCTTTGAAATAAGGCTTTCATGATATAAAATCAGTTCAGTGTATCGAATAGTTTCTCCAAGTGACCTTTGTGTTATCGCTACACCGTGACTCACTGACACAGTTAGCAATGTTACCATGCACTACTCACTTTTAATATAATTATAAATATATTCTGGGCAAAACGTTATTGACATCTACTTAGAGTCGTAGTGGCCTCGGGGTTTGAGCAGTCGCCTGCTATAAGCGACGCAAGTTCGAATCCCAGTGGCCTGCACCAATGAGTTTTGCAGAAGGGTTCCCGAAGGGGTAAGCACAGGTGTTGAAACAAAAATACCCACATTTCACCGAATATTATTAATTGCCAACGTGACAGAGGGTGAGCCCATCGCCCTCTCAGGCACTATACATTGAATTTCTTCTGAGGCATATGCAGGTATCTTCACGATGTTTTTCTTCTCCGTAAAGCACGTGGTGTGAGATCACTTCATATAAGTTTTTAGATAAACTCATTGGTAAGGGCCCGCTGGGATTCGAACTTTCGAACCCGAGGCCACCACGGCTCGTTGGTGACCACAGACAAGAAAATAATGATCAAAGTGGTAGACACAACATTCTAGACGAATTCTATCAAAAATAATTAAAACTTAAGCTTTCGAAGGAAATTCCCAGACCATTTCTCAGCTCCAAGCACTTTGCAACAAAGTACGTCTAGGAATTTAACCATTGAAACTATGTGGTAGATAGGACCACGAACTTAACATAAATTTTATACATTCGCAATAATGTTAAACTGCGTTTTATATTTATTGACTTCATGGCACGCGTCCAAACTTTTAGCGCGACATGACTTCAGATTACTTGGGTTTCTAGTTCAGTAAATTACAAACCATCCATAAAGAGCCGTAGTGACTGGCGTTTTGACCAATCGGGACGAAGAGGGATTTAAATTTCTGATACTTTATCGACCTTTTTTGTTATCTGGATCGAATAACACGCGAGCGAAGCCGCTGGAGAAAGCTAGTAATAAGTATTCATAGAATACATCGAGGAAACTGAAATTGGTACTTTTACAAATAAAATCTTCTGATCTGTTTAATGGTTGTTCTCAACACAATTCAAATGAAACAATAATTTACAAAGTAATTATAATAATCCTGATTCCTGAAGAAAGGCTGTAGATTATGAGGGCTCTGAAAGCTTTGATAATTGTTTAAAAACTTTTTAAGTGAGGCGTAGAGACTGACAGCTTCCTCGATAAGGACTTTTTCGGGGAAGCGTGAAGATAATGTTTTTCAGAGCCATCAGTCTTGTTTTATCCCTTAATTACCGGTGCATTCAGTTATCTGTTCAAACAATTGTGACGAACAAGAATTCCGGGATTATTTATACTTAATTACTTATAGTAAACATACATACACACACGCTTTTAGCCCATGTACCTCCATGGGCTACCCCAGGCAGAGATGTGTGCGCCATATGCTACGATCCTTGCATATCTATCATACATCTTTCGCTTCGTCCACATTCATGCATCTCTTCATACACTTCCTTCGGTTATGAATACTCCGAAATTGTTCATAGAGAATCTTCTGTTCAATTATATTGTAGACTTATTAAATAGCGCAGTAACCCGCGGTAGCCGTATAACCCACGGCAGTAGTTTCCTGCTACGCAAGCGACGCATGTTCAAATCTCAGCGGCCTGTAACAATGAGTTCGTCTAAAAACTTATGTGCAGAGATATCATACCACGTGCCGTACTGTGAATAAAAACATCGTGAGGAAGCCTGCATATGGCGATGGAATCATCATCTGCCATGTTAGCACTTAATCATGTTTGGTGTATAGTGGATGTTTGTATGTATGTAAATAGCATTGTCAATAAATATTTTTTTCAACAATTAAAAATTTTATAATCTGGAGGTAATTACCGTTTGTCTGTCAGATCTGAATCTGTGTCACGTTAATCAATTTCCACCATGACCCTATCGAAAACAATTTAGTGTTTTACTTTGACCATTTTGGAATTCGTTGATTGCTATTGAGCAGAACTGGTTTACTCTTCAACGAAGCGGTGTTCAAACAGAATATTTAATTTAGCAGCGCACAGTTTTAAGTTCCTACAAGAAAACCATTTGTTATTGAACAACAAACACATTTCTAGTGCATTGTAACGTGAGTGTATCCCTATTTGGTATGGCTTGGTACATGGAGTGTGCGATGAACCGTTAGATCGCTCTGAAGATCGATCCCATAGAGAATGGTGTCGTCATCGCCGCGTGCGCAGGCCCGCTCGCAGCACGAAATCGACCCACAAAGAATAAAGGCATACTCAGTGAGTACATAATTGTTTATTGCGCAATACTTGCGTGCCGTACAACCTACTATCTCTTTTTGGTTGGTTTGAGCGGTCAGCTTTACTATGTTTACGAATTATATATATATATATAAAAGAATGTCGTGTTAGTTACACTATTTATAACTCAAGAACGGCTGAACCGATTTGGCTGAAAAATGGTGGGGAGGTAGCTTAGAACCAGGAGAAGGACATAGGATACTATATCACGGAAAATGTATACATACAGATAAATAAAAATGTCTGTTTGTAATTTTTAATTAACAGCTTTTCACTTAATGCATACGAAAGTATATACGGCTAATCTCTGAAACGGCTGGACTGATTTGGACGGGACTTTCACCGGCGGATAGAAGATCATCATCATCATCATCCTCCTACTGCCCTTTTCCCATGTTATTTGGGGTCGGCGCAATGTGTTCTTCTCTTCCATTTCTCTCTATCAGCCGTCATATCTGTATTCACTCCTATTTTAGCCATATCATCTTTCACACAATCCATCCATCGTTTCTTAGGTCTTCCTAGAAGATGTTATGAATTAATTAAAAAACAATATGAGGGTTCCGCGGGTACCCACAAAATTAAGTCTACGCAGGTGAAGCTGCGGGGCATAGCTTGTTTAAAAATATGTACTACGGTTTTTGTTGTTATCTCTACCCCAAGTATAGGTTTCAACATGTTTTAACGTTGACGATATCACCTGCGTATATCGTTTTGTATGGGAACGTTAAAAGCGCCTCAAGCGGCGAGTGTAGGAAGTTTTACGTCTCCATACTAAAAAGCGCAAAACGCAAGGTCAAGCAACGATGTTTGAACGTGTCGAAACCAATACTTGGGGCACTGATCAGGAAGTAACTATGTCAATTGCGTATTTTCCTCATATACACTCGCCGCTAGGGGCGCTTATACGTTCCCATACAATATGTGGAAAATAGGCTATCGAGAAAGTCAACGTTAAACATATTAAAACCTGTATTTGGGATACAGGTCAGGAATACTATTTCTACTGGTGATCAGTACATATTTTATTTATTTATGCTATATATCTGGTAACTAGCGTGCAGTCCGCCCGATGGTATATAGTTATATCACTATAATTAGCACAGCACCGCCCCAGGTGGCGTTATTTGACTGCGATATTCTGTACGATGTTGCAAAAGACATTTCTTTGGTCTGAAGTCCAAAATTTTACACAATACGTTTCTCTGCCGTCGACGTGGACACGTCTAAAGACACAGGCGCCGATCGACAAAAATTTAGCACATTACTATTTGATGGAATTTTCACACACAATCACTTCTCGTACTAGAGCGGTCCGACCGGTAATGTTTCGTTCTACTTCTTCATTGCAAAACCACACGTCACTATATTACAACAAAAGGTAAATAGGCATGTCTGTCCTGTTATTGTATACGTAAATAAACGCAAGGCTTCATTATAACAAGCCTGAAAATTGTGAAGAGCCGTGGTGGCCTTGCGGTTGGAGCAGTTCGAATCCCAGCGGGCCCTGTACCAATGAGTTTTTCTAAAAACTTATGTACAGTGATTTCACACCACGTACTTTACGGTGAAGGAAAACATCGTGATGAAACCTGCATATGTCAGAGAAGATTTTAAAGACGTATGTATAGTGCCTGAGACGGCGATAGACTTACCATCTTCGGTGAAAAGTGGGTGTTATTTATTACAACACCTCTGCCTACTCCTTCGGGGAATACAGGCGTAAGCCTGCCAAAATAGGTACTATCAGAATTTTTTTTTTAATTTTACCGCAACGACACGACGATCATTCAATATAATGTGTACATAATTAAGCTCATTTTAATTAATAAATGTTAACAGCCCGTGCTTGTATTTAATGCGGAAAGTTGATCAGCAAACGTATGACGTCACAGTTGCCTCGCTCCAGGGCTGTCGGGTACACTGACCTATTTTATTTCACTCTTGTATAGCTCCACATTTTCCAACTCAAATATATATTTTTTTATTTTAAACTTCGCTTTGTTTCACACTTGTGTACAGAATGGGGCTTTTTGAATTTTTCGAGGTTTACGTACTGGAGTATTTATTTAGTGGAGAAATTTTACAGCACAATATTAGTCAAACAATAAAGTTTTATTTGCGTAGGTACAAGTCAAGCCATCAAAAGTTATGAGCGCCCAGAGAAAATAGTGGGGTAACTGTTCATGCATTTTTTTCGCCTCGCACCATACAAGACAGAGATAGACTCATAAAATTGCACATTCAAAGTCAGCGGTCATAATTCGTACACCTGACCGTAAACCAAAGTTGTCTTTTTAGCCGTCTTTAAAAAAGGAAGGGGTTCTATCGTTAGTCACGTAGTTTTGTTTTTTTAATATAAGTAACCTTTTCAAAGAGGTTGCACGTCGTCTGGTAGAAGCCTCTCGTGACATGTGGGCTGGAGCTTTTCTCGCTCAGGGAATCAGCATTGCTATTCAACGTGGCAATGCCAGCCTTCTTGGCACGATCCCGAGAGACACCGATTTGGGCCAAGTTTTCTACTTGTAAATAGTTTTAAATAGTGTTCCTTGTATATGATCTAATTACGTTTTTATTTATAATTTTTTACTCATATCCTTTTGAGCTATCAACGACACACAGAACAACAAAAATATCAAAACGTTTTGAATAAAATTCAAAATATCTTTATTTGATTACACTTTTATTTTTATGTACTGTCAAATTAAGGGATAAATAAACACATTAAGTGATACATGGAACCGCCGAGTTCGGAAGGTTCCTTTTACTGAGAAGAACGGAATAATCCAAAGGTCATCTATCCTATCTTATTAAGTTAGTTTATCAATAGATTACACAAACTCTTTAATTGGCATGATCTTTTCACAAGAAATCATCAAATACAGTCAACCCTACCAAACATGGACATAAAAACGTCGTGATAATATCCGCGCCGTTTGGTGGGAAATGCACCGAATATTCCTCCGGATGTGACGGGTCAAGTGAAAAAAATACATTCCGCCCGGATTGAGGAAACGGTATCTTATATGTAAACATTGTATCCTAGCATAGTACCTACAGAGGGCCTAGTGCGAGTTATTCGACGACGTCGACGTAAACGCAGATTTATATTCATGAGATATAAATACTGTAACCAATAACATTGTATAATATATTTATTAGTTAATTTAATTGTTGTATCTTGCCGAGTTCTTGTCAACAAAAGCAACCTTTCAAACCCGGTGGTAACATTTATAATCATGTATAATGTATTTTGTGTCCTTCTGACGATTTGAAAGTACTTTGTAAGAAGTCTAATCAAATAAAGGTATTTAGAATTTTGAATTGATATATGATCGAAACAGCGCCATCTGTCGGCCCGGTTGATGGCCGTGTCGGTGATTTTAAGGAAGCTCACACTAGACTATGTGTGTGTGATGAGGAGTGTGAGTAGGTAATAAAAAAAAACGGACGGACAGAAATAGAAAAAAAATTAAAAAAATGTTTGTTTTTCTGTTTGTTCTGGGTAATCTCTGAAACGGTTGGACAGTTTTAACGGGACTTTGACTGGCAGATAGCTAATATTACAAGGAGTAACTTAGGCTACCTTTATTTAAAAATAACACAGGGTACCACGGGAATCGAATTAAATCTACGGGGATGAAACCGCAGGGCACAGCTGGTAGATAATAAAGATTTTATAACAACTAAGATTTATCGCTGCATTTCACTATAAGTAGGTTAGACTTAGTGTATTATAGAGGAGATGAAAAATAACAATTACGCCATATAATTAAGTTTCTACGAGCTTTTTAACACACCCGTACAATAGGGTATTATTCATTTAATCATCGGTTTTAAGCCGGAACATGAAAGTAAATTAACCGTAAAACCGGTCTGGAATTAAAACCGGGTATTCAATATTCAGCTCTACCGTAGACGAATAAACCGGTGGTTTTAGCTAATGAACATAATATTTGAAATGGGAGCTCTAATAGGAGTGCTTCAAACTTTACCACCCTTTTCTTAGCTTTGAATGCATTCCAAGGTTGATTCGAAGTGGAAAACGTTGGATATATAGGTCTAGACTTTTAATAAGAACAGTTTTGATATATTTATAACCATTAACATTATATTATACTCACGCCATCCCAGAAGGGTAAGCAGAGGTGTAACAAACGTGACAGATGGTGAGTCCATCGCCGTCTCAGTCACTATTCATACGTCTTTGAAGCCGTAATCACAGCGCATAAGTTTTTTAGTTAAACTTATTAGTACAGGCCCTGCTGGGATGCGAACTTGCGTCGCTTGTGTAGCTGGCGACTGCTCAAATCTCAAGGCTGGCACGTCTCATGAACATGAAAAGAAAAATTTGCCAAAAAAATTGTTTAGGTTTGACGTAGTCTTTTTTTTTGGAATTTTATTTTACAAAAGAAATAGGCATTGTCTTATATTCCACATATCATCCAATAACCATCAAACCTTTAGTAACTCTAATATTACAAAAATATGAATTCGCACTTAAAAAGTCTCGTCTCTGTGTAAACGGTAAAGTAAGTTATTAATTATATGTTAATTTAGGTCTTCAACGGGTATTATTGTGACTTAGTATGCTGTTTACATTATGCCATAAAAGCTAGCTCTTATACACCCCAATACCTATAGGTTTACAAATTATCAAACGATATCGCTTGACCGTGCGTTGAGGTGTATCCCAAAATGTGTTGATCCATCATTTTTGGTATTCAACCACAATGAACCTTCAAAAAATTATCAACACGCTAAAACGCAATGTCTATCGACGACGTTTTGCTAACCTATACTTGGGGTACCAAGTGCCTAGTACGGGGTTTTCACTGCCGCCGTAATAAGTCGTTACCACGTTAACGGAAACGCAGATTTGTATGGGATTGAAACAGCGACATCTGCAGTCCACACTTTTGATCACATACAAGTCTACTAGTAGTATGTGTCGGGTCACCATTTTAGATTGGCTGAAAAATAAGTGATAAGAAACAGTTGAAAGTTGAAGAATGATGCGGCGACCAGAATTTAAAGAAATATGTTGAGATGGTTTGGACATATCGAAAGGATGAGTGAAAGGCGATTAACGAAAGAAATTTATAGAGCGAATGTGACCGGAAGTGTCGGTATTATATTTTTAAGAGGTTCAAATTCTGAGCACTCGTAACCGAAGAAGGTATATGAAGATATGCATGAATGTGGATGAAGCGAAAGAAGTATGCATGTGGCAATCGGTGGTCTCTGCCTACCCCCATGGGATACAGGCGTGAGCATATGTATGTATGTATGTCGTACTAGGGACCCTAAAAGAGTGTTTTATCACCTTGCTTTCCTTAAACCATGGTTACCAATGGTAAACAATTGCGCGAAGGTCCCTGACACCGCAGCTCCAAGTTGGGTTAACAATACCATACAATGAACCTATGTTAAACTTCAATGGAGCATTATGCTAACTAGGCTCTGTGTGACGCCAACGTTGTCATGGTTACGCTGATAAACTTATCTATGTGTTTACTTTGCTATTTTAGCTTAGATTTTAGATAAAAAAAGGCGCTACTTACGTTTACCTACTGTATGGAAAATCGATAAATAATGTGATTATTTCAAAGAAATACTATAAAGCTGGCAAACAAAAGTACCCTATTGATAGTAAGCGTTAAGCTCATAATCCAACATACAGCAACAGCAGTTTTTCTCAGTAAAAGCAACCTTCTGAATATTCTATATAATTTTCCAACATTTTCAAATGTGTTGTAATAACAACACCCATTTTTCACCGAAGATGATTAAGTGCCAACGTGACAGAGGGTGAGTAAA
The DNA here is from genome assembly GCA_929442735.1 of Watsonalla binaria. NCBI lineage: Eukaryota > Metazoa > Arthropoda > Insecta > Lepidoptera > Drepanidae > Watsonalla > Watsonalla binaria. The sequence goes on from OV838930.1 coordinate 1,290,172, forward strand.
GAGTCACCGCGACAGCGTTAGCGCTGTCGCAGGTACTTTACATACGTCTTTGACATATGCAGGTTTCCTCACGATGTTTCCTTCATCGTAAAGCAGGTGGTGTGAAATCACTGTACATAAGTTTGAGAAAAACTCATTAGTACAAGTCCCGTTGGGATTCGAACTTGCGTCGCGTGCGTAGCAGGTGACTGCTCAAACCTCATGGCCACCACGGCTCTCGTCGTCTATACGTGTTTTAAGAACTTAAAACTAATTACAACTTGAAAACTCGGCCTTAGTCGGTGTCTCTCAGGATCGTGCCAAGAAGGCTGACAGCATTTCCACGTTGAATAGCAACAATGATTCTCTAAGCGAGAAAAGCCCCAGCCTGCTTGATTATGTCTAAAATTTTCTATCTTCTACAGGAGCAGTTGAGGCAGCGTAAAGAAGCGGAGGAGAGGATCGCAGCCCAGAATGAGTTCCTCCGAACTTCTTTACGAGGCTCGAACAAACTTCAGGCGCTGGAATCGAACCCACTACCTTCAGGGACGGCGTTCGTCAACGATGCGTACGAAGAAGACGCCAGCGACGAACCTTCACAGCTGTATGCTCTTGTTGGTGAGTTACCATAATAAGACCAGACTGCGTAAATTGAATTCTAAAATGATTAATTCAGTTAGGGCTCCAGTAAGGCAATTATGATCATCGAAGATTACCACCGGTTCGGAAATCAGCATTCTCGGAAGAACCGGTCAAGAATTTAGCCCCAACACCTTGTACATTTCAATGAAACAATATAAGTATGTTTGTAGATACATACATACATATGCTCACGCCTGTATTCCTCGTAGGGGTAGGCAGAGGTGTTGTTATCACAACACCCACTTTTCAACGAATATGATTAAGTGCCAACGTGACAGATGGTGAGTCTATCGCCGTCTCAGGTACTATACATACGTGTTTGAATTACTTCTCAGAAATATGCAGGTTTCCTCACGATGTTTTCCTTCACCGTAAAGCACGTAGTGTGATCACTCATAAAATCACTGTACATAAGTTTTTTTAGAAAAATTCATTGGTACTGGCCCCGCTGGGATTCGAACTTGTGTCGCTTGCGTAGCAGGCGACTGCTCAAACCCCGAGGCCACCACGGCTCTTTTTTTGTAGATAAAGGTACAAATAAATACAACAAATTAGATGCAATTAGTGTACCTACTCAATCAATCAAAAATCTAGTTTGTGTAAGGTGTAAGTATAAATATTCACAATAGTAACAAATTGTGCTAGTAAGATTTGTCGTTTCATTCTTAGACTGGTTTATCATAGTGTATCGTCAGTCAGTCAGCTACACACAAAAGTTTGAACAAGAACAGCAAAGGCAGCGACGTCAAATTAGTTAGGAATATAATATTTCAACCATTTAGACAAGCACACAAAGAGCACATCTCTCAGTGTCGCATTTTATACATTATCAATTTTGTTCCACTGTGGTGTTGCAACTAGAAATTCTGCTTTATACTGTGATTACGTGATGCCAGCTGGGTTTCTTGAAGATTCTTCTCAGAAGTTTCCGAACGTGTGGTCGACGTGCACAAGTGCCTTATCAGAGCTTAAACTCGATAGATAATTAGCATTTTCATTTTCATGCTCACGCGATTCCTTTAGCATAGGACCTACTTCGCATCACTTATACTATCTCCACATATTCAATGCCTCGCACTCGCCCCGGAGACTGCCTCGTTGGTGTAGTGGTTGTAACTATAGCGGAACACGAGGGGATCGAACCCAGGACGGGCTCGATCCCCAGGTCAGTAACGAGATTATTCGTAGTCAATAAATGTAGAAAGATACTACAGATAAAGTGTCTGTGTGTAACACTAAAACAGCTTTTCATCCTCCATGCATATGGAAGTATATAGGGTACTGATATCAAAACACCAATTTTTAATATATTTTTCTTTCTGACGGTTTAAAGGGGACTTTCTAGCAGGTAGTTGATGTTGGGTAACTTAGGCTACTTTACTTTGGCTAAATACCTGGAGCAAAGTCACGAATAAGTCTACTTATTGACATACTTCTCTGGCACATGTAGTGGTCTGTGAAAAAGTAAATAGAAAAACATCCAGTATGCAGATGAGCCGCGTTATTTCCGCTTCGCGTGTCGTTAGTTCGACCTCCGTTTTATATTAGGTGCTAACTGGGTCGCCACATAAATTACATTAGCCAGGTATGCCAAAGGGCCTTTGATCCCAGGAATGTTACACAGCCTCTACTTCGGATATGCACGGTATTCCAGTGTTGTCGTTACAATGAACCTCTCTCAATTTGTTGCTGTCACTTTGACAATATTACCTGAAGTTATGTTTAGTTTTAGTGGCAATTGCTGAAATTTAAGCAAATGTTTGGTTGGGACATAGCTCGTTTGTCTTGCGAGTTTCTTATTAGATCCCTCATCATCACTCCCTGGCCTTAACTCATAGTTTTCGAAACACAATAGATCTAGTTGAACCTCCTTTGTATCTCAATTTGTCGGAACCTTTTGCAGCCACTATAGAACTATTGATATCAACAATTCCTCCTTTCCAGACTACCAGGAAGTATGCGCGGCACTCGCGCGGGTCCAAAAGGCGTTGGGTGCGAGTGGCGAGTCCGCTCTAGCGTCTCGAGTGGCCGGGGCGGCGGGGGCGCTGCTCTGTCCGGCATTGCGGACGGCACTCGGTACCCGGACAGCGGTACTTACCGCCGTCCGACATAAACGACCTGGTCCCGCACCACCTACTACCCATCGTGCTACTGATAGGCTTAAAGACGTAAGTCATGTTTCACTTAAACCACCACGTGACACACTCGTGCAATCTACGACCAAAGACAAATCCAATCTATATGTGGCAACGCTTCTCTTCTCGATAAATAGATGGCGCTACTCGTTTACATCGCAAGTTGGTGAACTAAGACGTGAATCTAAATCGCGCTTTCAGAGTTTTCGGCGCATTTGAGTAACTGTGGCTGATTTGACTGGAAGATTTTGAAGATTCTGCCATATGCTGGGTGTAGCATGATCGCCTACTCACAACATATGCAGCTCTATTCTCTCATTATATATGACACGGATGAGTTCAAGAGAAGAGAATTCGTATCGGTATTTCGGATTCAAAATCTGGTAGATGTTCAGCCACAATCTTTGCTGATGTTAAAATTCGACCTTCGTCCAAGCTATTGATCACTTAATTCCAACCACAAAATCTTGAAGCCAAGGTCGTATAAACCACGTTCACGTGTTACATACAATAATTTATTTGCGGTTACGAAATAACGAGAAAACAAAAGTGCTTGGAATTACTAGCTATCGATTGACCACAAACGTTTTTATTTCTAATTTTTCCACTTGTGAACTTAAAGGAACTGGGGGTCTACTCAAAGTAGGTTTAGAAGATGTAAACGTAGCAATAATTTTCTAGAGGACCACGTTCGGACGTAATTTTAGAACTGATGTGAACCATGATACATAGGAATTTTCGTCCGAGGCTTCGTTTTTGGGTAAAGCGAGTAGATCCCTAGGATTTTCCTTTGTTTATGTGGAAACACTGCGGCAATTAATGCTCGTCTTCTTTAAAGTTAGGAGTATGAATGACGGAGAAATTAATTTTTTTTAATGTTTCCTTATTGTAGTCACAGTGGCTTCGTGTCTCGCGAGGTTTGGAATTAATAAAGAATTTAAAGTTTATACAGTGATTTATCACGAGCTATACGGCGAAGGAAAACATCTTGAGAAAACCTGCATATAATTAAAATAAATAACTTCATATTAAAAGTGTCTTCAATAGGTAAACACCGACGTTTTGCCTACCCTTTCGCAGACCTTCCAGGACATGTTTTATTTCTTTTAGTGCATGGATGTACTAGGCGCGCATACGACGTCAGGTGGTGAAAGCTCAGCTCTGGCTGCGGAGCTCGTGTCCTTGCTGGGGGGCTTAGAGTTGGAGAGCCTCATCCAAGCTCATGACCAGGCCGCTGCGTTGCTACACCCAGGGGCCTTCTGTACGGGAAATAAGGTGAGGGATTACCATGATTTTTATTTGATATTGCTATACCTAGTTCAATGAATGAGTAGCCCGGACATTTGTAATTTTAAATACAAATTAAGTACCTTAGCAATGTAGTAAAAAGGTGAACTTGCTTATTAAAATGGATGAATACAAGGGAGAGGAATACCTAAAAATCGTTAGTTGAATTCAGATATGATGGCTTATAGAGAAAAACGTAGGAAAACCATTGCGCCGACTGCAAATAAAATGATATAAGGGTAGTAGGATGATGATTTACGTAGTAAAATATACCTTTGAATAATTATATTAAATCTTACAAAAGAGTTCCAATATAAGAAGGGTTCTTCAAGGGTGCACTGCCTCTGGTGTCGCCAATGTCTGAGACGAATACAGAGGGCCTACCATCATCGGTTCAAGCAGAGCATATTTATAAATGCTAACCTTTGATGTTTTATTTGGTACCGTAAAATTAAACGTCAAAGCTAAGAAGTCCTTAATACGCGCTGCTCAAACCATCGTAGTTGGGTAGTGTATTAAAAACGTTGCTTTTAAAGTTAACACAGTGAGCAAACGCCTCGGTGGCAGTTTGTCACATAACTCCATTTCGTAAGTTTGTCGCAATCTCCAGCATATTTTGTCCCACCAACTTCACAAAGTAGTATAATGTGACCGTTTTGCACGACTGTATCCATTTAAACTTTGTAACGAAGTGACGTCCGTACTTCGTCCTAGCGGAATCATTTTACTTTATCACTGTACTTGATTATTCAAAACATTTACATTATTTTGTATAATCATTGCCATGGCTGCTAAGTAGAGAGGTTACAGGCGGGCGGCTTCCAAATTTAGCAAGCGCGTATATAGACTGGCGCTTACGAGATCTCAGAACAAGTTCGCACCCCTAGAATACGATTTAACATGTTTTGAAGTTGACAATATCGAAACTTCCTACACTTGCCCCTAGGGACGCTTTTAAGTTCCCATACGAAATATGGAAAACACGTCATCTGTTTTTGAATTGTTCCTAGATTTAGCTTATATTTAAACTATTAAAGTCTGCAAGCCAGTCCCTCTCGGTTAGTCATCATCTCAACACCAAGAATACATTATATAGTGTTACATAATAAATGTTTGTCTATATTTCGCTGGTTTTAAATGAATGTTGTTTAATTATAGAATGACAGCATTTGCATTTTTAATATTTGCTATAATATTAATGTTACCAAATTATGAACCAAAAGATAAATTTATATATCGGGGAGCTTCAAAATTATTAATTAACTTCACTTACATGGGTTACCCAAATAGGTTTATTACTAACATTGTTTATGCAATTACAAATAATGGCATGATTTTCACTCTGCATATAATAGACTTTATTTTATATTTTATTGAAAGCAAACATTTATTGTGAGAACTGTATTTGAGTGACTTAAATCCAAGCCAGATTGCATTTAAAACAACATACATTATAAATACTAGTATTGAAAATACGTTCATTTCATTACTGTCTGAGTAATACTTGTGTTGATTTTAATAAAAATCTAATGATTACATAAAAGCACCTCAAACATGAATGGATTTTAATTAATCTCGTTACATCCAGGATGGATGGTCTCTAAAGATTAAAAATCCCGTTCGTTTAAAAAGGCATTTAGCAAGAATTTTATTTAATTTCAGACTGGCAACAATTTCAATCACAAAGGGGAGAACGACAAGGGTGTCTCTGCACCGTCGCCCGACGACCCTAGCGAAAACATCAAAGTAATCAAAATTGAGAAGACCAATGAACCGCTTGGTAAGTACTTCTTATATACCTACGAACACAATATGTATATGAAAATCACTGGCTAGAGCAGTAAACAGTAAGAACACAAAAAAATTCTGGATATCCTTTTTACTACACTTTTAAGTAAAATAGTACTACAGACTAAAATGCTATATGTATTAGTAAAATAAACAAAAATGGAAGCCGTGGTGGCCTTGGGGTTAGAGCAGTCGCCTGCTACGCAAGCGATGTAAGATCGAATCTCAGCGGGGCCTGTACAAATGAGTTTTTCTAAAAACTTATTTGCATTGATTTCACACAATGGTGAAGGAAAACATCGTGAAGAGACTCTGTCTGTCACGTTGGCACTTAATCATCTTCGGTGAAATGTGGGTGTTGTTACTACAACACCTCTGCCTTCCTCGTGAAGTAATACAGGCCTTAGCATATGTAAACAAAAATAAAAATATAAAGTGATACATTGTTACTTATAAACAAATAATAATGCTTCAATAGTTGAAAAGACACCTGAAGATTTGACAGACACCTGAATGATTGCACTTTGTACTAACAAGAGTGATGTAAACAGGTGCTACAGTACGAAATGAGGGAGAGGCGGTGATCATCGGCAGGATAGTGAGGGGCGGCGCGGCGGAGAAGTCGGGCCTGCTGCACGAGGGTGATGAGGTGAGACACCATAACCGGCTTCGATCTTCACCATGTTTTCATTCATTCAAATATCATATTCAAATCCGGCAAAGTTATAAACAGGAAAATTGTTTTCTCTTCTAATGGAATCACTATTAAACCAAGGATTAACTTACGCGATGTTTCGTAATAAGGGGGGCAGACAACTTCTGTCAAAGATTTCAGCTGAGAAGCAGTAGAAAAGGAAAAAGCAGTAGCCAGAGGAAACGCGCAACAACTTAATTCTTCATTTTTTTTTCATTAATTCAAATGACAAATTCAAATGTGTCACAATTAATAAAATAATACAATCCCCTTTAAACCAAGACTAGACCAAACTCGGACTAAAACTATTTCCATCTCTTTTGTAATCAGTGTCACAAAAAGAGATGGAACTAACTTTTAAATCAAGGATTATCTGGCAACGTTTTGTAATAGGTAGAGGGGAATATGTTTTACTTGTGAGTTTCTCTGAGTTGATGTCATAGATTATGGCTAAGGTTTTGTTATAAATGAAACGTCTAAACCACTAAGGCACAGTATAGATATATACTTTACATTTATACTTTAAAATTAATCTAGATTTGTTGTTTTGCAATTTTGTAGAATATCTGTAAAACACGTGAATGACGTAGATCTTCCACGATGTGACACCTCTTACTGTCAGTACGAATATTCCGCTTATTTTCGTGTAAATGTGTCCGTCTGTGTGAGTGTGTCATTTGAATAATTTATTCCTAGTTTCTTAACTGTGTGTAAAGCTTATATTTAAACTGTGTCTGAGGTATGACTAGGTAACTATGAAATATTAAGTTCCGCGTTGAAATCAAAACCCATCAAATAGCCCATATTGTCCATATTCAATATATAAGTTAATTAATCCTTCTGAATCTATACAGATAAAATTTAAGTGGCTGTCTTTTATCTGTCTGTCTGTCTGTTTGTTCAAGGTAATCTCCGAAACGGCTATAACAAGGACTAACTTAGGCTACTTTTATTAAAAAAAACAATTTTGGTTTTGCGGGAATTAAATTAAATCTACGCGGGTGAAACCGCAGGGCACCGCTAGGTATTACATATATATAAACCAAGTTATAATAAATGATATTATACTCCTTTTAAAGTGGGTGTATAGACTGACGTCACTGATCGATCTGCAGATGTCATTGGCATAAGTAATGAGGTATCGCGCAGCAAGCTTTTAGCGCGTTGGGCCGACACGCGTGCTCCATTAGGGACCCTTTGATGCCGTTTGCTTTGCATTGTAACTCTTGTTCAAGCGTTCGCTTAATTTATTTGGCATCCCGTATGAATAGGTATGCTTTCAAATCGTTGGAGTTACGCGATGTAGGATTATTGATTTAATAGACGCTTTTTACCCATGCAGTTTGATTTTCAATGACAATCTTTACGTTGTATTTCAAGTTGAAGTAAACGATATTTTTATTGGTTTTAGGTACGTAATAGAGATTTTATTTCTGTCTCTATTGTATTTTAAATGACCCGTGTCTCGCAGTTTCATCGGCGTAGACTTCGTTTAATGAGTGGCTTTATATCACGGAATCCTATTTTATTAAAATAAAAGTAAGCCACCTATTCCTTGTAACATCAGCGAGTTGAGTTTGCCAGTGAAAAGCCCATTAAAATCGGTCGAGCAGTTTCAGAGATCAGTTGGAACAAACAGACAGACGGACATACATAGGTACGACATTCAAGAAACAATTTTGATAGTTTTTGTGTTAGTGAAAAGCTGTTAATTTGGAATTACAAACAGTCGATTAATTTTTTTACGTATGGATGCGAATTATAGAAACTCTTCCTATAGATAATAACCGAACTACATTACGACTCCATTTTTTATTTTCATTTACAACACATATCTCACGCCTGCTCTCCCCGAAGGGGTAGACAGAGGTGTTGTAATAACAACACCCACTTTTCACCGAAGATGATTGAGTGCCAACGTGACAGATGGTGAGTCCACAGCCGTCTCAGACACTTTACATACGTCATTGATTTACTTCTCAGACATATGCAGGTTTCCTCACGATGTTTTCCTTCAGCGGAAAGCACGTGGTGTGAAATCACTGTGTATAAGTTTTTTAGAAAAACTCATTGGTACAGGCCCCGCTGGGATTTGAACTTGCGTCGCTTGCGTCACAGGCGACTGCTCAAACCTCAAGGCCACCACGGCTCTTATTTATAATTAATAATAATATACACATATACAAATTAGAATAATTGATTTGACCTAATTAATACGTAGCGGCGAGGTAGAAGTGTATAGTAATAGCGCGAGTGTCCCGGCAGTTGCTGGAGGTGAACGGCGTGGGGATGCGCGGCAAGTCGGTGCACGAGGTGTGCCAGGTGCTGGGCGCGCTGGCCGGCACGCTGCGCGTGGTGCTGGCGGCGCGGCCGCGGCCGCAGGCGCCGCCCGCGCCGCGCGTGCTGCACGTGCGCGCGCACTTCGACTACGACCCCGAGGACGACGTCTACATACCCTGCCGCGAGCTCGGTACGCGCACAAACAACGTTTAAATGGAAACCTTTAAAATCCTTCCGACGATAAAATACTTAACGGAGTGTCTACTGCGAGTTTTCTTAAAATTGCTGTCTATTTGACGTAAACGCATATTTGTATGGGATCAAAATAATGCCTATAAAACGCGAATTGGGTAATCTATAAGCTAGCAAAGATTTTATACTAGTCTTAATTTTAATGCTTGTTTAGTTATATTTCGTATGAACGGATCGTTCTTCTAAAATTGGTACGCTGGTAATCCTGATACGCTTTTTGCAAAGTGTCGCTCATTCATAAATTCAATTCATTCAACTGCTTCGGTTTCTTCGTCTTTCACGCTGATAGTACCTACACTCGAACCTCATTCAAGGGACTAAATGATTCGTTGTTCCTAAAAGAACTTGATACTTAAAACAGGATAGACGATCCCCAATCCTAAGAAAAAATATACACCCATAAAGTAACCCAGGAATATATTCTTAGGTATTAGCTTCCAAAAAGGCGACGTGTTACACGTGATCAGTCGAGAGGACCCCAACTGGTGGCAAGCGTTCCGCGAAGGTGAAGAGGACCAGTCCTTAGCAGGCCTCATTCCGAGTCAAGCGTTCCAGCATCAGTAAGTCATCTATACTAATATTATAAAGAAAAAAGATTTGTATGTAAGTATGTTTGTAACGAACTGGCCCAAAAGGTACTGGACCTCTTGGGAAAAATATTTCAGCAGCTACATTATCAGCGAGAAATATAGGCAATGTTTTATTCCCATACTCTCACGGGAACGAGCACTACGCGGCGGAAACCAGGTGACATCCGTTAGTACTTTATGTACATCATTACCCTTATAGCCTACAAAAAGCTGAAGAATTATGCGTTTGTTATATTGATGCGGAGCGATGAGGATTGATGCAAGAATTATTCAAATTCAAAAATATATTTATTTGATTAGACTTCTTACAAAGTACTTCCAAATCTTCAGAAGGACGAACAATATTATACAGTATTATAAATGTCGCCGCTTGAAGGTGATGGTTTTATACGTATTAACCATTAAGACCAACCATAAATCAACTTTGGTAAAAATGTGTGTTCCTTTACAGACGAGAGTCAATGAAGCTGACGCTGGCAGGTGAAGTAGCAGCCCGGGACAAGCCGAGGAAAGGTGGCACCTTGCTGTGTGCCAAGAAACCACCTCGGAAGAAGAAGGGCAAGAAGGCTACCAGTGAAGCTGGCTACCCATTGTACTCCACCTCCGCTGGGGAAGGTAATACTGGGCTCAGGAATACCCTTAATCTTGAATAATTGCCCATCTAATGAGAAGATGTCGTAAACAAAGTGTGATTTACAGATTCCAAACTTACATCAGTTTTCATAAGTTCATCAAGAGCGAATCAGCATGCAAGTTATATCTTGTTAGCCCATAAGTTGCTGAGGATTGTACACCTAACGATCAAATAATTGAATGATTTAAACATTTTCGGACATGACCTCACATGACTATTAAATAACTCTTTGAACTTACGGAAGCAATATTCCGAAAGTTACGAATAAACTATCATATCATCATCATTCATACTTCCTTTTGGGTGAAAATGTTCTTCTATAAACTTACTTTCTTTTCGGAATTAGCTTTGATTATGAATAATTTCGTTACAGAATACGAACAGGAAGAGATCCTAACATACGAGGAAGTAGCGCTATACTACCCGAGAGCGTCGCACAAGAGGCCTATAGTACTTATAGGCCCCCCTAACATCGGCCGCCATGAACTGAGGCAAAGACTTATGGAAGACAGTGCTAGGTTCGCCGCCGCTGTGCCACGTATGTGAAAATCTGAATTATTCTACATAAAGATGCCTTAGAGTAATGATTCATTCAATATAAATTCTGAAGAACAGGTGTGGCTCGTGCGAATCCAGCTTACTTTTACAATTTAAAAATCTTAACAATGTAAAAAAAAATAAGAAAAATTGTTGCTGTTTTTCACTTCATTATAAAGCACTTGAATATTAGTTAAGTTTGAAGTAATTTCATTGTATTTGTAGATACGTCTCGACCGAGAAAAGACCACGAAATCCCTGGCCAGGACTACCATTTCATATCGCGCACGCAGTTTGAGGCTGACATTCTTAATAGGAAGTTCGTCGAGCATGGGGAATATGAAAAAGCCTATTACGGTAAGATTAATAATCAAAATCATTGTCTTAGCTATACCAACACAGATACATTGCAAGAAAGAAGACATTTTGATAATGATGAGATAGAAATAATAATACTTAGATTATGAGATCCAGCACAAAACGCAGGCAAGCAACATTTGAGATTGAGGGTGACCAGTTATAACAAGTTTTAAAAAAAGAGATCTAGATATACAAGTAAGAGGTCTAATTACTCGAACATAATATATTCATAATCCTGTTTCCAATTCCAGGGACATCGTTAGAAGCAATACGCGAAGTAGTCAATTCCGGTAAAATCTGCGTATTGAACCTACACCCTCAGTCGTTGAAGATCCTCCGGAATTCAGACCTGAAACCATACACTGTATTCGTAGCACCACCAAGCCTTGAGAAGTTAAGACAAAAGAAAATTAGAAATGGAGAAGCGTTTAAGGTACGGCACATTTGACTTCTCGAGTGATTTCCATCAAATACTTATGTAGTTGTTGAAGTACTTATCAATCTCTCTTTGACTAAGAATAAAACTTTGAAATACTACAAACAAACTAATAGGCTATTTTTACAGTGTACATACTTAGCTGGTTTGAATACCCTGGCGGATTACTGAAAACGTTGATTTTTTTATCATCTATGTAGATGACATAACTATTTGGTACATAAGATTGTCTTGACACAGTGTGTGTTTTCCAGGAAGAGGAACTAAAAGAGATAATAGCGACCGCACGCGACATGGAGGTGCGCTGGGGTCACCTGTTCGACATGATCATCATCAACAACGACACGCAGCGCGCCTACCAGCAGCTGTTGAACGAGATCAACAGCCTGGAGAGGGAGCCGCAGTGGGTGCCGGCGCACTGGCTCAAGCACACCTAGCGACCCTCCTTCGTTGCGCGAGCAACACGACTGAACACACAACACAAACACATGTTGAAACACTGTCCTCGGGACAATGTCGCGCAAATGGTTTTACATTTGCTATCCTACTACCTCGACGCTCGCCTCTCGGACTTGAATGCTCTTCGTAGAGATAGTCGAAGTACGTAGCAAAACGAATCCAGACTCTGACGTAGAGTGTTTAGAGGTTAGGAGTGTGTTCCCAAATTGTTTACTTAATATTCGCCATTAGTAACAAATTTTAAAGGTTTTTTGTGTATTTTTGATCTATATTTTCCAATTTCTGTATAATTCGGATTTTATGAGAGCTGTTTTTGAGATCGATAAATGTGATATAAGCTCTCGATCTTTGTAATATTTGATGTATTTGAAAGGTATAAACATCACTTTAGTTAGTAACGGTTGTTTTTTTTATATTGTTAGTGGTGCGAGATACTTATGAAGGAGATATGTAGGAGTATGAGAGAAATAATGATAATATTTATTCACTTTACCTTTATGATGGAAGACCACAAAATTCGTATATTTTAAACTGGCAATAATAAGAATCAGTATTAGCGTATTTATTCCGATAAAAGTATACTGCCTTAAACGTAAATGATACGTCATTTTAAAATTAAAATTATTCAATTTATTGTACGAATTCACGTATTTTGTTTCCTTTATTAGATCTTAGAAATAGATAAAATTAGTGAAGGCCTGGGAATTAACCTGAAAAATGTTAATTGTTCAGAATAAAACGGTGATGTATAAATTTGTTTTGTAATACTGTTTACCCCTTTATAGGAAAAGCAATGTCCATTCCATAGACTATACGTTGCTGTAACATTCCCGTGATTGCATAATTTTAACTAACCATTGGCCAAATCTAAAGACTGCTCGCTGATTCATACCCTACGCAACTGTGAAAGAGGTCCCATTTTATATAAGTGTTGCCAGTTTCAACTAAAATTAAATTTGAATCATCATAAATAGACACATTTAAAATTGTTGAGATTTTAATAGGTATTTCATTCTACACAATATGCGAAGGAATTTATAGTTTGCAAAATAAACTAGATAGTGAATAAATAAAACAGTAAAATGTTTCTCTATTGCCAAATTTATATGGTAGTTAAAAAGATAGAACTTTTTGAAAAAAATCTTCTGTAGTCTTCTTGCGGGTTCTATAAGGGAAGGTGTAGGGAATTAAATAGTAACAATAAAACAAATAATAACTAAACACTGCTATGGTAGTGAGTAGGAAGGCAATATTTTATATCCGTATAATCAAATTAACCCTTTGTACAACGACATATCCGTTTTTATAATATTTCCTATTTCCATAAAATATTTTCGGCTAATCAATTGTTCGTTTTTGGCAATCTTTACCAAAGTAGAGTAGCAAATCTAAAGATACAATAATTACATTTCAATCGTCATTAATTTAATGTTTTACATAAAAAAGTCGTATTTTTACTAACTATAGACTAAAGTCATGTTTCTTTACCCCACCCAATATTATATATTGTCGTATGTATACTTAGGTGATTTGAAATTTGATCAAGAGAGAGTGTTTAAAAGGCATAGACAAAGGGCCACGTATTGGTATTGTCCGGTTATAAGCACCAATTACTAATATTTAAAACAATAATAATGCAATAAAATACGCATGAACACAATATTCTAAAGTAACGAGGCATACTATCAATATAAGTTTCATAAATTTGTATATCATGTAGATAGACTTGTGCATTCCAAATAATTTAGTGCCAAATACATTATAACCGCGGCTAAATGGGGTCAATATTCAGTTTTTATTTACAAATAATAATCACAATTATATTATAAATATAATTTTATATTTGTACGTTTGTAGGTACTTTATAACATTACCATTTTTTCATGTTATATGTACTTACTGATTTTTTGAGATATTGTGTCATAATGTTTGAATTTGTATGGTGAAATTAATTAGTTGTGTAAGTTGGTAGTTGGTACAATCAGAGCACGCCGATCATAAGACAGAGACTCACTTAAATTATTAAATAAACATGAAAAAATATCGTCAGAATTATTCTAGGTCTTGGTTTCAAAATTATGGAACTGAGTCACATTCATACCTTTCATAAAAAATAAAACCATAGTCAAAAATTTACATTTTTAATTTGTATGGAACAACACTAGTCCTGTGCTCGCACTTAACCGTTTCTTGTGCGGATACAATTAAAAATACAATGTGAGCAAATTCTCTACGTCTTCTAATGGGCGGATCATTATTGTAGCATTTGAAATATAAAATTCAGTCGTAGCCTGTGAAGGTGCTAAAATTTATAAACTTGTATGTTTTTATCGTATTCTATGTGTTTATAAGTTATTGTTATATTGTTATGTGCATGAATTATTCAATTCAAAACATAATGATCGTATTACGTCTCAAGCAGTAGTTCGTGCATATAAACAATAATATGTGGATTTATCGACATTTCACAGTATTGATATTATTATCTAATTTATAAATAGTCCTGTATATAATTTATTAACAATTGAATAAATGATAATACAAAATATAAATAACATGTTAATAGAGAACAATTTAATGTAAATAATAGAGTACCTATTAAATTTAATATCAGATAGTGTTTGTTTCATTTTATGTCGCTTTTTGACAGTAAAAGCTAAACAGATACCCTCTAAACTACGAAATAAATGACTTATAAAAGTTCTCTTCCCGTCACGTTTTAGAGATTGTTTGGCGAGAGTTTAGTTTCTATTCACAATTTTTATTGAAAGTTCAAAATTACTGACGGCGCCTGTACGACATATTCTCGCCACCATTTCCCTACCTCTTATGAAACATCGGTAAGGTATCGATTAAAATTTTTCTCATACCATCTACTGACATGAAAATCATAATGGCTAAATTTGAATTAATATATTAACTAACTTTATTTGGTGGAGTCTGACAGTCATACTTGTAAATAGATTTTTTTTTGTCGGCAAAAAAATATACTGCTTCGCTATGATATAACATATTTACTGCTTCGAGATTCTTTACAGTTTATCAGTAGTTTTATTCGCTACAAATAAGTATTTTTTTTAATCATAATTTTTTATTCTCTTCTTTCGTCTGTGGTTCCTGCATATTTTATACTAGCGCACGTCTCGCAGTTTCACCTGCGTAGTTCCCGTGCCCATGGGAGTACGGGGATAAAACATAGCCTGTGTTACTCAGGGTAATTTAGCTTTCCTAAGGTGAAAGAATTTTTGAAATTTGCACAGTATATTTACAGTAGTTTATTCATTACAAACATGCACACACAAATACAAATCTTTCCTCTTTATAATAGTAGTGTAGATTACAGAAATGTAATTGTTTCTTCATACATACATATGCTCACGCCTGTATTCCCCGAAGGGGTAGGCAGAGGTGTCGTTATCACAACACCCACTTTCCACCGAATTTGATTAAGTGCCAACGTGACAGATGGTGCGTCTATCGCCGTCTCAGGCACTATACATACGTCTTTGAATTACTTCTCAGAAATATGCAGGTTTCCTCACGATGTTTTCCTTCACCGTAAAGCACGTGGTGTGAAATCACTGTACTGTTTCTTCATTTTGAGCCATAAACAAAAAATATTGTTACTGGCAGCACCGAACTGAATTTGACGCTTGCAAATAATTTGACAGTCGACTGTCAGGAAAGGCAGATGACGTTTTCTGTTCAAGATAGAATAGGAGCGAAATCCAAAGAACAAAACAAATCGAGGGGAAAGGCTCTTTTTGTAGATAAATATTGTGTGTAGCTCTTGGCGGAGATCCTGTCACTATGCCGTCGATGAAAGTGGAGGGCGATAGCGATGGGGACGGTGATATGTCTGGAGGAGACACTGAAAGGTCCGGGGCCTCTTCTGGCGGCCCCGACAGGGACTCCAGTGCTGAGGAAGCTGACGAGCCTGACTCCGACGACTCCTCCGAGATGGATGAGAGCGAATGCGAGCGGCGGCGAAACGAATGCCTCGATAACTTAGGTACGTACTTTGAGGTTATGTTTACAAAACAAATCTGGGTTAATGAAAACAATCTAATTTTAAGTCGCTTTCGAAGCTTGGGTACTGTCTTTTTTATACATATTTAAACGTAGTTCAAGCTGTTGACCCAGTTAAAATAAGCCTTCACTTGAAACCACTAGGATTTTACAACCTGTTGGCATTTAATCTTGTATAATTTGAATTAAGCTGTGAATAATTCACAATTGCAATTTGAGTTACAAAGTAACTGATTAAATTAAAATTTAAAAATTAAAATGTAAAATTTAAAAGAAAATTGGTTTAATTTGTGGGGAAAAAATATATATATATAGCGGGAATGGTGCCCAGTAGGCTGGCTGCGTTACCTTGCTGGATTGCTAAACTAATCCTCTGACTGATGTGATAATTTTTTTTATCAGACAGCCTAGAGATGTTTGCAACTTTTACAATGTCTTTCTGTTAATGACAGTGTGAACTTAAAAATGCCATCCTGTTTAGATTTATTAGTTAACCTCTCAGAATAATCTCAAAAAGCAACATACAAAGTCAAAGTCAAAAGTATCTTTATTTAATTGGACTTTTTACAAAGTACTTTAATTGTCAGAATGACATAATTATACAGGATTATACATGCTACCGCCAGGTTCGGAAGGTTGCTTTTACTGAGAAGAACCTGGCAAGAAACTCATGGACACAATTCCAATGCACAAATGTTGATAAAAATATAGTAGTTCTACTTATAACTAAATGCGTAGCTTGAGATAAGCAGCCCCCACAAACATTGTAACTATTCCAAAGTTCTGATAGGATAAGTTGAATTTGTTAACATGGCTCATGATATTATCAGCTTACTGCAGTCAACAAAGCAACTAGTTATTTTGTATCACCAAAAAATCTAACCAAATACACAAAAGTAGCAGTATAAAATTATACTGTAGGTGAATATTATATTTACCCAAGACAAGGTTGACCTTTATTTTATTTAATAATAATTAATTGTCTCGTTGATACTGTGTTCACAAATGCCACTGCAAACAAGGTCCTAGTCAGGATTAGTGCCTCGTTAATCACAATAATTGCACCCCCCATTTCATCATACTTTAAAAACACAACATATGTTAATTTTTATTGACATTTGTGCATTGGAACTTTGTCCGTGAGCTTATGTTTCTTAAATTATTTATTTTGTATTCTTTAAATTGTATAATATTTTTGTAAAGAGTAATTACTGAGTTTCTTGCCAGATTCTTCTCAGTTAAATCAACCTTCCGAACCTGGCAGTAGCATGTATAATCCTGTATAATTATGTCATTCTGATGATTTGAAAGTACTTTGTAAAAAGTATAATCAAATAAAGATATTTTTGACTTTGACTTGACAACTGTAAAATATGAGTGTACTATAAATACTAATAACTGAAATAAACAGAGAAAATCAAACACTTTTCCAGCCAACCTGGAGCGTCAGTTCACTGTTCTACGCGAACAGCTGTATTGCGAGCGTGTGAAGCAGGTGGACCACCAGCTGGCTGAGGTGAGGGGAGGCCGCTCGCAGGAGTACCTGGGCCCGCTGCGAACACTGCAAGAGAATATGAGGATTAGGTAAACCATAAACATATCCTATTTATTTACGAGCTATGGTATGATCTTACACATATATATGCTCACGCCATCCCAGAAGGGTCCTCGAAGGGGTAAGCAGAGGTGTTGTAACAACACCCACATTTCACCGAAGTAGCAAGTCCCAATGTGACAGAGGGTGAGTCCATTGCCATCTCAGGCTCTATACATATGTCTTTGAATTACTTCTCAGACATATGCAGGTTTCCTCACGATGTTTTCCTTCACCGTAAAGCATGTGGTGTGAAATAACTGCACATAAGTTTTTAGAAAAACTCATGGGTACAGGTCCCGCTGGGATTCGCTATTCGAAATGAGTGGTCGGTGTAATTTAAAAATAATCTTAAGTCTATACTTTGCTTTATTTCTCTGACTTTGTTTAAAATTGTTCCAGGATCGAAGTGGCTGGAATATTGAAGGGTATGCGTATAGAGAACATAAAACACAAGCTCGAGGCGGAGGAGCAGGCGGCGCACCAGCATTTCAAGGTAGGACTTATTATTTACCAACACTGGTGCTATTGTTAAAAAAAAAATCATCGCCTAGACGAACATTTTCGGCACAGAGTACATATCAGCTATGTAATGTACTCAGAAATCTATGCTAATGTTATAAATAGGAAAGATTTGTGTATGTTTGTAACAAATTGGCTCAAAAAGTATTGGACCAATCTTGAAAATTCTTTCAGCAATGGATAGCTACATCATCAACTAGTAACATAGGCTATATTTTATCCCCGTACACCCACGGGAACGGGAACTACGCGGGTGAAACCGCGTGACGTCGGCTAGAAAATAATAAGTATAACGATAGCAGTATTTTAAATGTTAAGGGATTTTTTTTATAGTTTTTAATTGGTTTGAATTTGAATATCCCGAATGTATAACGATTAACAATTAAAAACAGAAAGGGATTTTATATTTAATTTTAAATTTATGAAGTTGTAGGGTTTTATGAATATATCACTATGTTGCAGTCGTAAAATATCTCCAACGATAACATAGTTATAGGCTTTCAAATGGTGACAGTTTTTTTGCAATCAGTACAGTTTTTGAGTTTATTCATTACAAACATACACATAAAAATACAAATCTTTCCTCTTTATAGTAGTAGTGTAGATGTAGATTGCAAAATAATTAAATAAATCAGCACTGCTAACACATATTACAATTTTGGTGCGTACAGACTATAGTTATTTTTGTTATTTGTTGTTAAAATCAACCTTATTTATTAGATACATTTCAAAACTTTGGTTGAATAGTTTGCGTTCCCAATAATTTGGTATATTTTATACATGATGTGTATGTTGGACTTGTTAAAATCTGTAGATTAATATAATCATTTAACATTCACGTGAGCTGATCTACGTGCGCAAAGGTAAGTAATATTTTATTTATTCCATAATGTTATTATATGCACACAATGTATATGTATGTAGGTATTTTATATTTAGTACATTATTTATTAGTATAGGCATTTTTTTTAATGTATAATGAATATTCACATGATTTTTCTTCAAATTAACACCTGCCATGTCTGTCTCTGCATGACCCAAAGGTTGGCTGGTAGATAATGCCTATGGCATTAATTCCGCCTGTGTATTTAATGTAATGCAGGAAGTTTTTAAATAAATAAAATTAGTAAAATTCTTCTAGAGATTTTACTCACCTAAATATTTTTCGAAATAAATATTAATACGTAACACAGATGGCGCTACGAATGAACTTAACCTACTTGGTATGTTATGTCAACACGTAGCCGATAGATGGCGTTAGTGGTATTCAATTACAAATCGTTTCGTACTAAAAATAGCGACTTCATGATTGCCTCGCATTAATTAACCGTTTAATTTATTCGACTCTGAATTAAATAATTATCATAGTGTCTAACAATGTTATACAGTGTGTGTGTAGGTGATCATTGAAGGGCCCTATTTAAAAGTTTTTAATACTTAACCTAGTAAATAATAGAGGCTTGTTTTTATTTTCATCGGGGCATTATTCACGTTTTATCACTAAGTCGCATTCTCGTTTTCAGCCGATTTTTAAGGCGGAGAAGATCGCAAGCGTTTTGATAAGAACGTGTCATTATTTTGATTAAGATAACGAGCTTATCACATCATTTTATTGTAGTTTTATACTCCGGTTATGATTTACCGAAAATCGTTCTGCGGCAGAAACTCTTAAATACCTATAGTTATAAGGTTCTTAAGGTGGTATAATGTTATATGTTCGTATCTGTGTATCTTCTCTTACATTTAAACCCTAAACGTATGAGACTACCAAAGTCGGATTATAACTATGTTCATCCCTTTTGAAATTCGTATCACAGAAAGAGATGGAACTACTTTTAAACCAAGGATTATATTATGTGATGTAACAAAGTCAAAGTCAAAAATATCTTTATTCGATTAGACTTTTTACAAAGCACTTTCAAATCGTCAGAATGACATAATTTACAAGATTATACATGCTACCGCCAGGTTCGGAAGGTTGCTTTTACTGAGAAGACAATATTTCAAATAAAGCTTGTTTTTCAATAATATTATTTATAGCTGTGTCCGGCAAATGTTGTATTGCCATATTTTTGGGTCTGGATCACCCTTATCATTTAGGGGTATGAAAAAAAGATGATGGCCGATTCTCAGACCGACCCAGTATGCACACAAAATTTCATACAAATCTGTCCAAACACAAGATGTTTGGTAACAAACACGGCGACCCGAGAAATGTATCTATATCCATACATCTATACAGATAAATAAAATTAAAGTGTCTGTTCGTAATTTCAAAATAATATCTTTGACTCAATACATAAGGAAGTACTGACAAATATTACAAAAATAGTAAAAAAATTTTTATCTCGGTTTGTATGTCTGTCTGTCTGTTTGTTCCGGCTAATCTCTGCAACGGCTGGACCGATTTGCACGGAACTTTCACTGGCGGACACTTAATTTTACAAGGAGTAACATTAGTAAGGTTCCCCGGGCCACCCTTAAAATTACGCGGGTGAAACCGCGGACTGTTAGTATATTAAATATGTAGACAGCTTTATAATGAATCATTTATAAATAATTGTTGAAGTAGAATTTAACCTACACTCAATTTTATTTATGTAAAGCAAAAAAAATTTTTTTATATGAATTTTAATTAATTAATAACGATTATTTATATTTATGGGCACTTATTTAATCAAAATTTTAGTTAATGAAATTAAAATACATCTCGCCCTCAATGACCCCGACGTGATTTGAACACGCAACCTTCTGATCTGGAGTCAGACGCGCTACCGTTGCGCCACGGAGTCGGTGGCTATGTTCGCGAAATTTACTATCATATGAAAGGTCGTGCACGAGTAATGACTATGCTATACTAGTTTTACCGACTAAACTAGCTGTGCCCCACGGTTGCATCTGCGTAGATTTAGTTTTATATAATATATCGGTTAAAAATTTACAATGTTTCACACAAACTTTCATCCCGTATTTTATCTTCTTGGGGGTAGAATTAATCAAAATCCTTTCTTAGCGGATGCCTACGTCATAACATCTCCCTGCATGCACAATTTCAGCCTGATCCGTCCAGTGTTTTGGGCTGTGCGTTGATAGATCAATCAGTCAGTCAACTTTAAGTTTTTTTGAAAATTTATTTATAAAAAAATTATTTATTTATTTATAACCTCTTTACAGTATTTTGTTCTACCAATGCGGTGTTACAGGCCTTAATGATAAAATTATAACTTATATTAAAATTAACACTTAATATAATAAAACCAAACTAAATGAATTAAAACTAAACTATAATATTTAAATATCTATCTAAGTTAATACATATTTATATGGATAAATCTATATACTTATGAACACAGTGCGAGTTTTGGCAGGCTCTGGTGATAGATGTCGATATTGCTAGACATGGCGTTTATCAAACGAATGGCGCGCGAGATGGGAGCGTATTTTATTATTTTTTCATTGTCATATAAATACGCTCACGCCATCCCAGAAGGGTCCCGAAAGGGGTAAGCAGAGGTGTTGTAAACAAGTGCCAACGTGACAGGCGGTGGGTCCATCGCCGTCTCAGGCACTTTACATACGTCTTTGAATTACTTCTTAGACATATGCAGGTTTCCTCAAAAGTATGTTTACTTATTGATAATATTTCCCGTTTTTGTAACATTTCTCATTGATGCTGCGCTCCCTGTAGTCGCTGCTTGTTGTTATAAAGCCTTAAGTTGGTTCGATGAATGAACTATCCAATACAAAATTAATATTTAAATTCAAACCAGTAGTTCCTGAGATAAGCGCGTTCAACAAACAAACAAACTTCAGCTTTAATATTAGTTAGTACTTATAGATGATGAAATACGTAAGCAAGTGCTTTGTTTATCCTGTAGTTACATCTTATGTTATTATATATTTAATTATACTATCTTGTACAATAGCCATGGTGGCAATGAGGTTTGAGCAGTCGTCTGCGACGCAAGTTCGAATCCCAACGGGGCCTGTACCAATAAGTTTTTCTAAAAACTTATGTGCAGTGATTTTACACCATGTGCTTTACTGTGAAGGAAAACATCGTGAGGAAACCTGCATATGTCTGAAAAGTAATTGAAAGACGTATGTAAAGTGGCAAATACGGTGATGGACTCACCATCTGTCGCGTTGGCACATAATTCGTATTCGTATCTTCGGTGAAAAGTGGGTGTCGTTATTACAACACCTCTGCCTACCCCTTCGGGGAATACAGGCGTGACATTAGTGTGTATGTATATACATAGAGAGAAATAAATTTACAAGATCAAGAGTGACCTTCGCATGACGTAGGTCGCACGTAAAAGACTTCAACGCATTTCCAACACTTTCCTATTGCGATATTTTTGACAAGTGATCACGGAACGGTTTTATATAGATATTATTAAATCTTACTGATTGTGTTGTTGCATGAATTTTATATTGTTTTAGTAGAATCTATGAAAAACAAAAATCTAATATATAAAATTCTCGTGTCACAGTTTTCGTTGCCATACTCCTCCGAAACGGCTTGACCGATTTTGATGATTTTTTTTATTTTATCCGGTTTCTATGAGAATCGGCCAACATCTATTTTTCATCCCCCTAAATGTTAGGGGTAGTCCACCCCAAAAAAATATATGCCAATACAACGTTTGCCGGGCACAGCTAGTTTATAATATATTTATATAATTTATCAGCCAAATCGGTTCAGCCGTTCTCTAGTTATAAATAGTGTAACTAACACGACTTTCTTTTATATATATAGATATCGGTTAAAAATTTACAAAGTTTCATACAAACTTTCATCCCCTTGGGGGTAGAATTAATCAAAATCCTTTCTCAGCGGATGCCAACGTCATAACATCTACCTGCATGCCAAATTTCAACCCGATCCGTCCAGTGGTTTGGGCTGTGCGTTGATAGATCACTATGTCAGTCAGTCCTACCTTTGAGTTATATATGTTTAGATGGCGAGTTATTGTTAATTTTAAGAGGCTACGAAATGGCGTAGAGCGTAGAATTCCACCATTAAAGAAAAGTAAAATATGCTCACGCTATCCCAAAAGGGTCCCCGAAAGGGTAAGCAGAAGTGCTGTATTAACAACACCCACATTTCACCGAATATGATCAAGTGCCAACGTGACAGGGTGAGTCCATCGCCGTCTCAGACACTATACATACGTCTTTGAATTACTTCTTAGACATATGCAGGTTTCCTCACGATGTTTTCGTTCACCGTAAAGCACGTGGTGTGAAATCACTGTACATGAGTTTTTTAGCAAATCTTATTGGTACCTGCTTGCCTCACCCGTGGCAGGCAGATATCCTACGAGGATTTCCCAGTATAAAAAAAAAAGTCCCTGAGGTTTGAGCAGTCGCCTGTTACTCAAGCGACGCAAGTTCGAATCCCGGCGGGGCCTGTACCAATGAGTTTATCTAAAAAACTTATGTACAGTGATTTCATACCACGTGCTTAACGGTGAAAAGTGGGTGTTGTGATTACAACCACCTCTGCCTACCCCTTCGGGGAATGAAGGCGTGGGCATATGTATGTAAAGAGTATGGAATCTATGCCTAGATTTCATAATAAGAACGTTGGCTTCTGGCTGAGGGTGAGGATTTTCAAACGATTTCAAAGATTTTAAAAGTTCAAATCCCAGTTGTGCCAATGAGTTTTCCTACATATTTATTTGCAATGATTTCACACCTCGTGCTTTGCGATGAAGAAAAACATCCAGAGGACACCTGCATATGTCTTAGAAGTAATTCAAAGACTTATGCATAGTGCCTGAGACGGCGATAGACTTACCATCTGTCACGTTGGCACATAATCGTCATCGGTGAACAGTGGGTATTGTTATCACAACATCACCTCTGCCTACCCCTTTGGGGAATACAGGCGTGAGCATATGTAGATTGAAAAATTTACTGTTTT
The DNA here is from genome assembly GCA_929442735.1 of Watsonalla binaria. Taxonomy (NCBI): domain Eukaryota; kingdom Metazoa; phylum Arthropoda; class Insecta; order Lepidoptera; family Drepanidae; genus Watsonalla; species Watsonalla binaria. The sequence continues at coordinate 1,314,322 of OV838930.1, forward strand.
AATAACGGTCAGAAAAATGTAGATGTGTCTCTTTTGACAATTTTGAAAAATGTTACTCCTACTGTCATTCGGTCTAGTCTGCTTATTATCTCATAGAAGCGCGCGTCTGTGTATCATTTGGAACGATTTGTTCCTTGATTCCTATCTGATTTTAAAGCTCATATTTAATCTGTGCTGTAGGCGTGTTACAATGAACGAACTTCATCCAACTTTATATCGTGTACATAAGTAGTTACACAATGGTAGGTATAGCTTATACAAGTCTTGAAATAACCAACAGCAAGGTCAATTTGTAGGAAATTGTGTAAGTTATTGATTTTACACGCCTTGCTAGGGCTTCGGGCTTCAAGAACCGCGTTACAAGGTAATAGCTTTGTGATGGCATTCAGTACCTTATCACCCTTTTCACAAACCGTGTTAAGTATGCGTCCTTATTTAAAGTATTTATTTATTTCCTATTAGATATTTTCTATAGTGGCCTTAAGGTTTGAGCAGTCGCCTGATACGCAAGCGACGCAAGTTCGAATCCCAACGGGGCCTGTACCTGTGTGGTTTTCTAAAAAAAACTTAAGCACTGTGATTTCACACCACGTGCTTTAAGGTGAAGGAAAACGTGAGGAAACCTGTATATGTCTGAGTGTAATTCAAAGATGTATGAATAGTGTCTGAGACGGCGATAGACTCCACCATCTGTCACGTTGGCACTTAACTATCTTCGGTGAAAAGTGGGTGTTGTTATTACAACACCTCTGCCTACCCCTTCGGGGAATACAGGTGTGAGCGTTTGTGTGTTATTTTCAATTTTTTTGCAACTTGCATAGAGTCCTCGGTTTTACCCGTGAGTAATTTGACAAAAATCTCTTCAGCTTCATTAAACCCACATACTAGCTTGCGGTTTGGAACTATGTTACTTCGGGAGAAATTTCCGTGTTTTAACGAATTTAATTATAATGCTTGGCTCCCATTGATTGCAGTGTGAGGCTACAAAGCCTAAAGCCTTCCTCGACGAGTGAACTAACCAACACATAATTATTTCAATTCAAACCGGTAATTGCTGAGATGAGCGTGAAACCGCGGGGCACAACTAGTCTATATCTACTACACAGATAAATAAAATGGAAGTGTCTGTTTGTAATTCCAAAATAATAGCTTTTATCTAAATGCATATGAAAGTATATACGGTACAGATATAAAAAACCATTTTCAAAAAAGTTCTCTGTTTTTCTGTTTGTTCTGGGTAATCACTGAAACTTAGGCTGAAAAAAAAACATTTAAGGTTACGCGGGAAACAAATGAAATCTACGTAAATATTAAGAGTTGATGGACAAACGTCGGAAAACAACAAGATTATGTATAAAGGTGTGTCTGAAACGTAAAATATCGACTAGTTTCTTACGTTTCACGGAAAATAACACGATGTCTGGGAGCGCTGTTGTCCCGTGCCGTGCGAATGAGGTCGCGCGCTGAACGCTAATTGGATGCAGATAAGCAATAATGTGTCAACCCGCATAAACTTGGTTTTGAGAAAATGGCGTCTTAAGATGATTGTATACGTGATTTAAGATTTGTTTTATGACATAAATCCATTTTTTACGTACTTTTATGTTTCAGATGACTTGAAACACTTTTTTAGAATGTTAAATACGTGATGCATTATCAAAATATATCAAAACCTTTGAATTTGACTTTTTGTGGGTTGACACATTATTGCTTATCAGCATCCAATTGCCAATAACGATAATTAATGTGCGTGAGATTGTAATAACGATCCCATCACTTTTCACTCGCCATTTCCCACTGAGCACAAGATGGCCGCCGCGAGGTGCGCGCGCGCCGGATGTGGCGTCATCGTACCATTAAATATAAAGGTTATAAGGACGGCTTCGCACGTTGATTCAGAATCGTTGCACGTCTTAGGTATATAATATGTCTTTGAATTATTTCAATTTATTGTTTTAATCATACTCTTATAGGTACAGTAAGACTATAAATTATCAATATAGGGTCCATATTTATACCTGTTTTATACCATTTATACCTGTTGGGCACAGCAATTGTTGAGAGAGGGCTTAAACTAAGTATATTATATTTACATTTTATATTATTATATTATATGGTTACTTATTATACCTATCATCATTAATCACCCTGGCCCTTATCCCATACATTGTTGGGGTCGGCACTTGATTCAACCCGATGTGGCTGATCACCTGATTTTTATACGAAGCGACTGCCATCTGACCTTCGCAACTTATTATACCTATATTTTTATTTATTTAATTATATTATTTCTGTTTTTCTTTAATGGATTCCTACAATACTAATAAATTATATTACCTATGTTTTATTATATTTTGTTTGCGTTTAATATTTTGTATTATATCTCAGATGTGACAAACAGACACTTCAATTGTTTTTATCTGTATGGATATGGGTGTATAGATGTATAGATTAGTATATATGTATAAGAGCTGACCTTCTGTATCGATATATTTAGTGACCTTAGTGTCGATGACATTACACGTACCCGGACGGACGTGCCGACTCTTTATCTGTGTGTTTGTTGAACTTATACCTTTGTGTACAGACATGATTGTTTGTACGTTATTTACGTGCTGACTATATTGAATTCATTTAATATAGTATTTATATACTAACCACTACATACATATAGGCTCACGCTTGTATTCTTCGAAGGTGAAGGCAAAGGTGTTGTATTACAACACCCACTTTTCACACAAGATGATTAAGTGCCATCGTTGCAGATGGTGAATCTATCGCCGTCTCAAGCATACATACGTCACGTTCTTAGAGATATGCAGGTTTCCTCACGATGTTTTACTTCAACGTAAAGCTCGTGGTGTGTAATCACTGCATATGACATTTTTTTGAAACCTCATTGGTACAGGCCCCGCTGGGATTCAAACTTGGCCATAACCACTAATATGTCCTTAATGAAAACAAACATACGATATGTTCAGCCTTTGGTATCAGGGGTACTCTTATTCAACGAAATACGAAGTTAATATTCGTTCTAAAATTACGTCCATAATTTGACGTTTATATTCTTATCCTGCTATAATTAAATTATTTAAAGAACGAAATTCTACATACATACATACATATGCTCACGCCTGTATTCCCCGAAGGGGTAGGCAGAGGTGTTGTAATCACAAAACCCACTTTTTACCGAAGATGATTAAGTGCCACCGTGACAGATGGTGAGTCCATCGCCGTCTCAGACACTCTCAGAAATATGCAGGTTTCCTCACGATGTTTTCCTTCACTGTAAAGCACGTGGTGCGAAATCACTGTACATAAGTTTTTCTAAACTCATTGGTACAGGCCCCGCTTAGATTCGAACTTGCGTCGCTTGCGTAGCAGGCGGAATATGCGCAATAGCAACTGTGCCGTGAGCTCTAAAAACAAAATTATGTATTTTTTTTTAAATGTTCATATTATTCATATTATATTACACCATCAAAGTGTGCGCCTAGTAAGACTCGACCCTATTTGCGTCTCGAGTTAAGAACGAGTACCTTGGAATGTGTAGTAGTCATTTTATGAGTCTGTCTCTGTCTGTATGTATGGCGCGAGGCGAATAAAAACATGCGCAGTATCCCCACTATTTTTCACTGCGCGTTCATTATTCGTGACGGGACGTGTACTGCCTAAAACACACCCTTCTTCGTTTGCCGTGGTCGGCTAAATATCCGTAAATACATTTAATCTATGGTTATATGAACACAATAGAGACATACACACATCCCCATGTTCAAACAGTACCCCATGAATTTAATTGTCAATGTTACATCTGCCGTGTGAGGGGTGACAAGAAAAAAACCCAGGTAGACCATCTTCCCTTTTCACCCCTGCAGAGATCGGAACGTCTTTGAGGAATACACGTTTTATTTTAAGGTTTACAATAAACAGCTCGCCAAATGGGGACGCGATTTGGCGAGCTCTATTTATTGTAAAGCTCCCTTAGTATTGAGGATGTAACAGGACAATTCAGAATGTTAAGGTGTTAGGGGCACGTACAGGCGCGGTTTTTATGATTGTCACACAAATTATAACCAGTTAGCTTCGTCCCCGTCGAATAGTTTGGACGACGCTATCATATATAGCCTAGCGTGATGATATATATTCATTTATTAATCTATTTACAGTAGAACTCCAATTATCCGAATTAATGGGGACCGGGACCCATTCGGATAATCAAATATTCGGATAATCGGATTTTTTTTAAATATATATTTATTTAAATATATTTTTTTTAAATTGCCATTGGAGAGAATAAAAGCTACGTTTTGATATTACACTATTTTTTTATTGAATTAAATGAAAGAAACATGAAATTTTCACATGTTTTAAATATAAATAAAATGTACTTATGTACAAGTTTAGAAATAAAAATCATTGTTTTTTAAACATCTCCGGGGGGAAGTCAGTGTAGGCATAACGGCAAGTTAAGACAAGTCAAGTCAAGACTTGTTTGTGATTCGGATAATCGGCGATTCGGATAGTCGGAGTTCGGATAATTGGATTTCTACTGTATTTGACACAGTATCAACATACAAATTCACACTTAACACATGATTATAGTTTAATTCTAAGACATTCAATAATTTGTACATCGATAGTAACCATGCACAACACTTAAATACACTTTAAACATAAGGTTATTGCATATTTTCAATACAACTAGTGGAAAATAGGTTGAGTTGGTGCTTATAACTATTGAGGCTTAGATTGAATATGTCCAGATCTTTACACATATCGTTGTATAGGTTACACATATAGCCTATAGCCTGCATGCACGCATATGCTCACTCCTGTATTCCCCGAAGGAGTAAACAGAGGTGTTGTGATAACAACACGTGGTGAGTCTATCGCCGTCTCAGGCACTGTACATACTTTATGTAATAAAATATATATTGTATCTAATTATGTAAGTTTATTAAGAAGTATATATGCCGTCCACCACACAGCTGCCAATTATTTTTTTCATGCAAATCCATCCCATGGTTGTGTGTAAGATACTGCCTGGTGCGATAAGGATGCCATTTGTACCTTTAATATAATGAAATTTATGTGTAGCTAAATTATTTCTAAGGTTTACATTAAAGTGTTAATAAATGAATAAATAAAATAGGTCTTTGAATTACTTCTGAGAAATAAGCAGGTTTTCTCATGTTCTCGATGTTTTCCTTCACCGTAAAGCACGCAGTGTGAAGCTTATAGTATTCCTCTATAAATGGGCTATCTTACATGGATCGAATTTTTCAAATCGGAGCAGTTCATGAGATTGCGTTCAAGCAAACAAACTCATCAGCTTTATATATTAGTAAACACACTTATTGTAATTACAATCCATAGATGATTAAAGTTTCGGATGACATACGCTTTATAACTTGGACCGCGGTCCCAGTTGCCTGAAAAGTTCAACATTTCTATTAATCTTAAAAATCGTAACCCGAAGTGAGAGCTGGCGCTTCTAAACATATAAATAAAATTGAAGTGTCTGTTTGTAATTCCAAAATAACAGCTTTTCACCAAATGCATATAAAAATATATACAGTACATACTGAGTTAAAAAAAAATTTTTACTGTCTATCTGTCTGTTTGTTCCGGCTAATCTCCGAAACGGCTGGACCGATTTCAACGGGACTTTCACTGGCAGATAGCAGATTTTCAAAAAGTAACATAAGCTAATTTTATTTAAAAAAAAATTAGCGTTCTGCGAGTCAAAGCATGAAATCGCAGGGGACATCTAATTCATTATATATACGGAATAGCTTCGTCGGGAACACATCCTATCAGACTACGATTTCGATTAACGTAAATATTACGTTGGGAGAATGACCTTAAACTTTCAACGTTAATAGATCGTTTGATTTACTTGAAGCGGGCACTGGGCGCCGCATTTCACACATAATTTACTCGTCTTATCAAAACGAATTATCTAATTATTAATTAACATCGCGTTTCTTAATTTATCCTTTTATCAGCGATATGATTAGATGTTTATAGCTGTTGTCTCTATAAGTTGTGTATAATTTCGCCAACATAGCCACCGACTCCGTGGCGCAACGGTAGCGCGTCTGACTCCAGATCAGAAGGTTGCGTGTTCAAATCACGTCGGGGTCATTGAGGAATGTATCAGAACTTTTTTTGCGACCTTCTTGTTTTCCACCTAAGTCTCAACTTTGTACAGTTATAAGCTTACCAAGCGGAAAGTATGGGATTGAAGCCAATTTTTTTAAATAATGTTTTCTCCGTATATCGTGAGGGTTGCCACTTTTAAAATTTATCTACGTTACTTACTGTCAAAGTAATGTTATATATATAAAAGAAAGTCGTGTTAGTTACACTATTTATAACAAAAGAACGAACCGATTTGGCTGAAAATTGGTGGGGAGGTAGGTTAGAACCAGGAAAAGGACATAGGCTACAGTCAAAGTCAAAGTCAAAAGTATCTTTATTCGATTAGACTTTTACAAAGCACTTTCAAATCGTCAGAATGACACAATTATACAGGATTATACATGCTACCGCCAGGTTCGGAAGGTTGCTTTTACTGAGAAGAACCTGGCAAGAAACTCAGTAATTACTCTTTTCAAAAATATTATACAATTTAAAGAATACAAAATAAATAATTTAAAAAACGTAAGTACATTTTCTCGTTCCTGTGTAACGTGACAAAACGTGGAATACAATAAAGTCTACGCGGGTGAAACTGCGCGGCACAGCTAGTATTGAATTAAAATTGAGAAACACCTAAAGAGCCGTGGTGGCCTTGGGGCTTGAGCAGTTGCCTGCTACGCAAGCGACGCAAGTTCGAATCCCAGCGGGGCCTGTACCAATGAGTTTTTCTAAAAAAAAAAACAAAAACTTATGTACAGTGATTTCACACCACGTACTTTACGGTGAAGGAAAACATCGTGAGGAAACCTGCTTATTTCTGAGTAATTCAAAGACGTATGTATAGTGCCTGAGACGGCGATAGACTCACCATCTGTCACGTTGGTACTTAATCATCTTCGGTGAAAAGTGGGTGTTGTGATAACAACACCTCTGCCTACCCCTTCGGGGAATAAAGGCGTGAGCATATGTATGTATATGTAAACATGTAAATGACGTATAATTTCACGGCGACTATGTGTGACCCCTGTCTGACATTACGCCTTGGCCGCTTGTAAAATGGTAGATGGACATTGTACAGATTTTATGTATTTCTAAAATTGTATTAAGTTTTTTTTTAAATAGTATAACCGAAACAAAATAGTACTAACCGAAGAAAGTGTATGAAGAGATGCATGAATGTGGATGAAGCGAAAAAAGTATGTAAGGATCGTAGCATGTGGCAAACGGTGGCCTACCCCCATGGGATACAGACGTGAGCATATGTATGTATGTATGTAAAATAGTATTTACTGAGTTTCGTGCCAGGTTCTTCTCAGTAAAAGCAACCTTCCGAACCTTTCGCTATAATAATCGCTATAATCCTGTATAATTATGTCTTTCTGACGATTTGAAACTACGTAAGAGTAAAAGTAAGATATTTTTGAATTGAATTGTGTTGAAAAGATAACATACAGCCGAATTGAGAACCGCTTCCTTTTTGAAGTCGGATAAAACCAAATAAAATATGAACAAATCAATTAGCCGACCATGCATTATGTTTGGCGACTATTGTTTTGCAGCCTTGGCGGAAATGAAGTCACCATTGTTTATATTTAGGTCACTTGGTTACTAATCAACTTTTGACGTAGATCGGTGGTCTGATATATATATATATATATAACTCTTTTACGTGCACTAACAATTCTAAAAACTTCAAATCCCCAAAGAACACGTCTGGGGCCTTATCGTTAGCTTTAATTGGCCCAACAGTTCGAATCTTACGAGTCACGTGTATTGATTCACTGATTGGTAACGTTGAATCATTTGGTAACCTTGGTGATAATTAGCAGAACCTTTTTTTTATTGACGAGGGGGAAACACCAAAAGGTCCCCGACCGCCCTGGGAGAAATCCCACGGTGACCATCCTCAGTGTTCACTGGGAACTCCGAGTACTGAGATAGATCGCACCGGTCCCCACACACTTTGTCGGAGCATATCCCCGGGGCAGCTGTATCGCCGCCCCTGGAGACCTCGCTGTAAAAGGCAGCGCGATGTGGCTCGTGTGGCACCTTCCCGGGCCCGCGGCTCGGTAGTCATACCTCCCATATATATCCCTGATATAATATCAACACACAGCGGTTAGATATATTATATTACTGCTATTATATTAATGCTACCTTTTGTATGGTGGAGTGGAGATTCAGTCCCTCCCTTCCCGAGTAGCTCCTCTAGAACTACGAAGCCCGGTTTCATCGCGGACATTTAATTTTATGGAGGACCCGCGGAATCCTAATGTTTTTTTTAAATAAAAGTAGTCTAAGTTACTCCTAGTAACATTAGCTATCTGCCAGTGAAAGTCCCGTTAGAGTTGGTCCAGCCGTTTCGGAGATTAGCCGGAACAAACAGACAGGGAGAAAAGAAATTAAAAAAATTGGGTTTGTATATAAATACTGTATATACTTTCATACGCATTTTGTGGAAAACTGCTCCATTGAAATTACAAACAGACACTTTTATTTTATTTATATGTATAGAATATAATAGATGTTATTTGCCATTTGCTCTCAAATGCTTGGGACTGGTCGCGTGGTTTTTATTGTTCCAAGATGTACTCCTTTATGTTCTTTTTTATTGTTAACCTAACCTTGTTTAATGTTACTGTCCTGTTTTTATGCATTTATTCCCACTTGGAATGTCTATGGTCCTGATAATTTGATTCCCGATAGAAATTTCAAATTATGAAACTATGTATTTGTGTAACAATGCAGCACTCGTAAGATGACATCGCAGTGTGATTATTTATTTTAGAATGTGAAAAACCTGTGATTAACTATTTACCTGTATTCCCTGAAGGGGTAGGCAGAGGCGTAATAACAACACCCACTTTTCACCGAAGATGATTAAGTGCCAACGTGACAGATAGTGAGTCTATCGCCATGTCAGGCACTATGTACGTCTTTAAATTACTTCTCAGCCATATACAGGTTTCCTTACGATGTTTTCCTTCACCGAAAAGCACGTGGTGTGGAATCTCTTTACATAAGTTTTTTGGAAAAACTCATTGGTTCAAGCCCCGCTGGGATTCGAGCTTGCGTCGCTTGCGTAGCAGGAGACTGCTCGAACCTCAAGGCCACCACGGCACTTTAACTATTTAAAGTTAAAATGTTACTTAACAAATTGTTGAAATAATTGCAGTCTTGTGTAACTAGAAAAGGTTTGCTAACATTCTGGCCAAAATGCTATGTTAAAAAATGTATACATACATAACTTTACCCTGACTGTAAGGTCATATTATCAGTAACCCGAGGGACAATTAATATCGCCCCTCCTCTCCCCCGGCTCATTTTATTATAGACGGAACGGTACCGTGGCCGGGTACAGGTTCAACGGCCGAGGTCGATGTGCTTCGTCCCGAATCGTTCGTCACATTTTCAGCTCTGACATATAAAACTTCCTTTGCTAATAAAGGCGTTTTTTCAATGTTTATTTGAGTGATTGTGCATTTTAATAAATATAGGAATTATTATCATGTTTTGATAAAACTTCTGCCTTACCTAGGTTGGAAGAACAGCGGCCTTACCATGAGCTCTTATTGCCATGATTATTTCACTCTAATTGTGAGACAGATGCATGTGTTAAGCATCAAGAGGATACCGCCTATGCCATGTATCCAGTAATCGAACAGACCATAGTTTTATCCTATGAAAGCTAGCTATAACAAAGGCGTATACAGCGCTAACGTTTGTTTGTTTAATGATTTTATATTTGATAACTAGGTGAGCCCTGTGGTTTCAGTGCAGATTTAATTTCAGTCCCGCGGAACCATAAATGGATGGTTACAAGGGGAAAGGAAGACCTAAGAAACGATGGATGGATTGTGTGAAAGATGATGTGGGTAAAATAGGAGTGAATACAGATATGACGGCTGATAGAGAGAAATGGAAGAGAAGAACACATTGCGCCGACCATAGATAACATGGGAGGATGATGATGATGGAACCATAAATATTTATTTTAAACACAAGTAGCCTATGCTACTTCTTGTAGCTTAAGCTATCTGTCAGCGAAAGTCCCGTTAAATCGGTCCAGCCGTTTCAGAGATTACCCGGAACAAACAGACAGACTGACAAAGAGACATAGAAAACTTAAAAAAAAACTTTTTTCATTTCAGTACTTACCTTATATTCTTTCATATACATTTAGTGAAAAGCTGTTATTTGGGAATTACAAACAGTCATTTAAAACTTATTGATCTGTATAAATATCTATAGATATAAATAAAATTACATCGATTTTACATTTACATTCAAATCTGTGTTCACTTTTTGTATGCTTATTTGTTTTTTTTTAATTGAATAAATACGATATACCACCAAATGTCTGTGTGTCAAAATATGCGCCTAAAAGTCTAGAACCTAATCATGGTTATGTCAGACTAACGGTGGACCTTCTCATCGCTTTTGTCACGCCACGAGCTTTTCGGTGAAGGAAAACATCGTGGGGAAACCTGCATGTAAATCAATAATGCCGAGTATCCATTGGTTATCGCACATTGTTCAATTTTTGAGATTCTTAAGTGCCTTACCAGGGACCAAACTCAATAAATATTTTTCATTTTCATACGGTATGATGACGTCGAAGGTGGCACAGATGGCAGTCGCTTCGTATAAAATCAGGTGATCAGCCGCATCGGATTGAATCAAGTGCCGACCCCAACAATGTATGGGATAAGGCCAGGGACGATGATGATTATAATGACGTTGATCCATCAATGAATATATAAAGCTAAAGAGTTTGTTTGTTTGGTTGAACACCCTAAACTCAGGAAGTACTGGTTTGAATTGAAAAGATATTTTTGTGATGAAAATGAAAATGAAAAATATTTATTTAAATGTAAATGGTAAATGGGAGTCGAAAATTGTTCCGGTTCCGAAACTAACCTTCTGAGAAGAACCGGCAAGAAACTCAGCTGGCATCTTGTACCTACATTTCATCATAACAATATAAATCATCATACAAATATCTAATTCAAATTCATTTGTAGAGTTGGACAGTTCAGTGGTCGAGGAAGGCTTTATATAATCAATCTGTGATTAAATGGAGCAAAGCATCCATGGAAAGTGTTGCAAAAACGGGACAAAATATCACTGACTGACATAGTTAATACCTAGCTGTGCTCCGCGGTATCGTGTAGGGTTTAATTCCCGATGTTTTTTAATTGTATTTGCCTGAGTTACTCCTTGTAACAGCAGCTATATATCAGCCAGAAAGTTCCGTTAAAATCGGTCTAGCCGTTTCGGAGATTAACCGGAATAAATATACGGACAGCGAAAAAATCAAGAAAAAAAAGTTTATCTATGTCGGTACCGTGTATACTTTCATATGGATTTAGTGAAAAGCTGTTATTTTTAAATTAAAAACAGACACCTCAATTTTATTTATCTGTATAGATATAGATTACTTGACTAGACTAGAATAAATCAGTACTAAAATGTATGTCCGCCGATTTATACTCTCGGCCGCGGCTTCACCTGCGTGGAAATATTTAACACGATTCTAATTATCAGTGAAAGAGAGTTTAAAATCGACAGGCTAGTTTCGGCAATTACCTCCTACATACAAATATACTAAAAGTTTACATATCTTTTACATACTTCAAACGTCAAACGAGCCGTGGTGGCCTTGGGGTTTGAGCAGTCACCTGGTACGCAAGTTCGAATCCCAGTGGGGCCTGTACCAATGAGTTTTTCAAAAACTTATGTACAGTGATTTCACACCTATATATCTAAGAAGTAATTCAAATACGTATGTATAGTGTCTGAGACGGCGATAGACCATCTGTCACGTTGGCATTTAATCATCTTCGGTGAAAAGTGGGTGTTGTGATAACAACACCTCTGCCTACCCCTTCGGAGAATAAAGGCGTGAGCATATGTATGTATATGTGTCTTCTTCAAACTCGCTCATCAAATTTTCAAAGAGGTTCCACGTTCTCGTAAAACCTCTCGTGACAAATGGGTTGGAGCTTCTATCTAACAGTTTCAGCATTGCTATTCAACGTGGCACTGATGCCAGCCTTCTTGGCACCATTCCGAGACACCGTAGTTTCTACTTTTAGGTAGTCTTAAGTACAGGGGCTTATTAAGAACTTCTGAGCTGTGATGTTTCATTTCGGTACCGTAAAGTTAAACGTCGAAGCTAAGAAGTTCTTAATACGCGCTGCTTAAACGATGATACTGGCCCTCTGTTCTTTATATGTGTATATAGTTAACTTTTGAAGTTGGTGCCAAATAAAGCAGTAAGTAATTTATTTTAAATAATTTTATTTTTCTTTTTTTGAAGGTGGTTCGTTATACTAGAAAATATACTTCTAGAGATAATTATTTCTAACTCAGAGTACCCCCCTATAATATTATCCGATTGGAAATTTTGTTTCAAGCTTTTTAATTTCGTGTTTCGTTAAAACATCACGCAGCACCTTTTGGCTTGCAAGGCGGTTGAGGTTGCATTCATTAACCTTTGCAAATTGATTAGTGGTATCTGGGTTACCTAAATGTCTTGAAACGATGTATTCATAGTTACTTTACGTAACAAGTTTAGAACAAGAGAAGGGAGAGAAGATAGAGACGATAGAATCCGCTTTAGAGTTTGAAAGACTTAAACTTTATTTGTATTCTAGCTGTCTCCCGTGTAGACTTAATTTCATGGGTAACCCGCGGAACCCTAGTTTTGTTTTAAATAAAAATAGCCTAAGTTACTCCTTGTAACATTAGCTATCAGCCAGTGAAATCGGTCCAGCAGTTTCGTAGATTAGCCGAGACAGACAATATAAATAAAAAATATATATATGTGTATAGATAGCAAACGAAGGTCGCTACACTTTGGATGACGATTGATTAACACTTCTACGAAACGTTGAATTTGCTGTATTATCTATAAATAAAGTATTTATTGTATTTAGCTATAAACCCTTCGGAGCTTACCTCCTACGTGTAAGATAAAACGAAGCTTCGTATAAAAATCAGGTGATCAGCCACATTGGGTTGAATCAAGTGCCGACCCCAACAATGTATGGGATAAGGCCAGGGCGATGATGATTGTTGACTTACGGAAATATGAGGACAATATTGCGTCAAAGTTTCGGTCTCTTTATGTTAGTGATAAATATGTATGGTAACATACAGGAGTAGTTGAAGCCTTAAGAAACGATGGATGGATTGTGTGAAAATGGATATGGCTATGCATATAAATATGACGGCTGATAGAGAGAAATGGAAGAGAAACGCTTGGTATATTACATACACTTATCCAAGTAGGTACTTATAGTACATACATATGCTCACGCTTGTATTCCCCACGGGTAGGCAGAAGGTGAGTCTATAACCATCTCCTACGTAATACATAACTCTCAGACATATGTAGGTTTCCTCACGATGTTTTCCTTCACTGTAAAGCCCGTGGTGTGAAATGAATGCAGTAAACGTTTTTTATAAAAACTAATTGGTACAGGCCCCGCTGGGATTCGAACTTGCTTCGCTTGCGTAGCAGGCGACTGCTTAACACATTCCCTGCTAACATTTCAACTTGTTCGTAAATTCTCTAACAGTTGGACGCACATACGCGTCGTTAGTAGTGAACGCGTTAAACCCCTCGGCCACCACTGCTTACAAACACTTACCCAAGTACTAATAGTTTTCATTATAATGGTAGGGTTCTGAGAATCAGTCAGTAGGCGACTGTTCTCTCGTTCAAGGCGCGTCTTGTATAAGGATGCTGTTGATTCATCCGGTTGATAGATAAGGTGCGGAATGCATTAATACTTTGCATTTGTGTGTGTGTCTTCGTCTTTCCAGCTCTCTCGTTTCTGTGAATCTTATACCTTTAAACGAGCAATTCTTGTATATATATTTTATGTGTAGGGGGTTTCAGGGGTAAAAAATCGATCTAGCTAGATTTAATTTTTGGAAAACATCGTTTTGACAATACGACAATAAACTTCGCCGACATCTGTCAAGTTATGGTAGCTAAGACGTGAGGCTTCCACCTTACGGGGCGATAACGAAAAAAGAGCACCCTGGTTAATTTTTTCCCCTTTTTTTTCACTATATATATATAGAAAACGTCATTGAAAAGAAACCGAGCACAGTTCGGTTAACCAGGTTCTATATTATAAGCACGCTTCACGCCTATGTCCCGCGAAGGGGTAGACAGACGTGTACATATCGTACACTCAGAACTAATTGGGGGGATAGGGGCTCAACTCGAAAATCTTTTTTTAGGTAATCACAATCGGCATGTTTAACTTAGGCAGTAATTGAAACAGTTTTGAATACAATGTATTTTACATTTCTAAAGTACCTTTAGTTTAGGTTGGGCATTGTCGATAAGTATTTTTTTTTAAATCTATGTGTATAAATACATTTTAAGGTCTGTCTATCTTAATATAATTATTTTCGCAAATTTTTGAGTTGAGCCCCTGTTGTTCTGAGGGTGCGATGTATACTTAGTACCACCACATATCGCCACTTATGTTACAGTCCCATGTAATAGTGGGTGAGCCTATTGCCATTAAATTGTGATTATGAAAGGAATTGACGTCACGTGACTTTTCCTAAAACTTTTCAGGAGAATTCCAATCTGTTTTTCGGGCAAACATTTTATTCTGGATTTAAAAAAATAAATTTCATTTGGTTTATCTGTCTTAATCAATCAAAGTTTTTTTTTTTAATGAAATTACCAAAACCATTTTTATCACAAATTGGTGACCTGAGATTTAAAAGAAGTATAAAGGTTTTGCGTGAAAGAGTAATAAACATACATAGAAACTTTCACGTTTATAATATTAGTAGAAAGTAGCATCATTGAAATAAATTAAACAATCCGTGAGATCTGAAAACTAAGAAAATCTCTCCTAGCAAATACCTAGGGATTAAATAAAGGTCGTTGATTTAATTAAAACAAAAGTACGTTAGCTATCTGCTCTCAGTTCGCAGGGACATATCAAAAATAACCCCAGCCCATAGAGTAAAATGTCATATTATAATATCTGGGCGGCGGCGGTAGTTGGACGGCGTAACCTGCGGTATATAAATAACCTATCATCTCACTACCATAGTATATCTATCTATAAGCTTACTAAACAGTATTGAAACTAGATATATATTTTTTTAAATATGAACTTTTACGCCTTCGAGCGCGACGGTTGTCACAGACAAAGTAATGACGATTTATCAAACTTTTAACTTTAAAATTGTCATAATGGCATAATTATACAGGATTATACATGCCATTTGCACCCCTTACTGACATTACGCTGATGCTTATAATTTCGTAATGCACGCTTATGTCATCTCAAGCGATTTGTTCCTAGGTTCCGTACTGGTTGTAGGAAGCTTATATATATTCTGTGACATCACTACGGTTGGTTACAACCTTGAGACTGCCAAGTTAGACGATAGATGGCGCCAACGGTAGCGAAAGTCCACTCTTGGTGCGCGTTTTCAGGTTAGGTTCGCAATTATATTTTACTAGGTTTTTTAGCTATCTTTAGTTATTTTTAATCTTTAGTGGTAAGATTGAACGAGCCTATGTATTAAAAGGTAAAGGTAAAAGATTTCTGATTTACGAGTTCCGCTCACGCTATCTTATCTAATTCGTACTTATAGCACAGAAAGATAATGTATTATGTATTCAATTATTCTATACTTATTCAAATGCGTAATTTATTTGTAATGTCATGTTTGCGCTGTGTCAGACACTCGAACGATTACTCGTAATTAAATGAGTTGAATGTTTTAGTGAATAAGTTACTTATGTGTTGCGTAAAACATGTACCTATGTAGCCCCTATGTTTCTATTATGTAAGTCTAGACTAACATTAGTTTGAAGCCTTAGATGTTATGCCTTATCTAGGTGCTAAGTAAATTGTATTATGCTACCAATGAGGCAAAAAATGTGCTATTTGTATTTCACAAAATCATCTTACGTAAGATTTAAATAATGATTCAAGAAACACCTACTTAGGCACCGAATGAATTATAATGTTGTATTCAAAGATCGTATTCGTAAGGCCAAGTTCGCATCGTAAAATAAAAAGGCTCCTAAATATACATCGACAAAAGACTAAACAAAATGGTGGACGAGCCGCGTAGCATTTCTGAAAGCGTCTACGCGATGCGCTGTCTCATTCCAACGAGGTCGCTACGGGTAAGTTAGAGAGAGATGGATGCAGTACCCCGAGGGGCCTCGGCTCAAGGTGACGTACCCTCGACGCACACATCGACATAGCGTTAACATTTAATGCGCTCGCGCAGCCGAGGTTGAGATTGCGAATTTACAATTTTTTGTTCATTCGTGTTGTAAATGAAGCAGCTATTTAGCTGAAACTGAAAAGGATATTACTTTAAATAACAACTACATGCATTTAATCAGTATACAAATATGTAGGTACTCGATTAGTGATGTTTAATGATAGCTATAAGTAAGTTTGATAAGAAAGACAGATGATTTCGATATTTAGGTTGATTAGTCCCCACGTGGTACGTTGTAAACTTTATGAAGCAATAACACGTAAGCGTTTTCGATCTACGGAATCCATATGTAGTAATTTATGTCTGTCTCTGTCTGTATGTATGGCGCGAAGCGAATAAAAAACCATGTTACCCCCGAGCGCTCACGGAAGGTAAGATAAACTAATTGTCCATACATATTTTGTTTACCCATTTTACTGATGTGAACCTATTACATGGGAGTTAAAAATATATGGCGAAACTGGAAAAATATGAATGTACTACAAGTACATATCTGCCTACCTACCTCTTCGGGGAATAAAGGCGTGTGCATGTGTATATGTACGATATAAATCCTTCTATAATCTATAGAAGTAGAAGATGTAGGACTCTATGACGTGAGCGATCGTGGTATAGTGATTGAAGCGATCATTTTTTAAAATAAAACTAACCTTGGTTATTCGTAGTAAAATCCCGGTATTTTAAACTGAATATTTAAGTCGTCACACAGACGGACGAATCAAAATACGTCAGTTAAGCAGTGGAGCTTGCCCCTCCCAACTAACTCCGAAACCATCTAATACCTATATAAAATTTCCGTGTCGCGGTGTTTGTCACCAAACTCCTCCGAAACTGCATATTGGGTAGGTTTGAGAATCAGTCAACATCTATTTTTCTTATTAAGGGTACTTATAAGGGTGATCCACCCCAAAAAAATATGGAAATACAACGTTTGCCGGGCCCAGCTAGTAATACTTATAAAAATCTCCCTTCATCAGCTTCATCTACCTCTGCAGAATCACATAGATCCGTTACTACTTTGCAACAGCAAACAAACAGACATTCGCATTCACAACAATTAGTAGAGATTAGCAACAATAACGAAACAATAGACGCTCTTGGCATGACTCGGTTTGGCAACTGACACATGGTAGGTCCGGTTGGTTAATTCAATTGTAAGCGCTTATACTGCAGGATGCTTGAGTAATGTTCTTGGTTATTGCGGCCGATTGATCATTGATAACTTCTAATTAATGCATTATAAACTAATCAACATTATTTCTACATCCATTAATTATATTTTCGAATGTCACAGATAGACCGGGCCGTTGAAAAGATTTCACTGAACTCGGTACGGGGCTAGCTTTGGCTCTAACAACGGACAGCCGGACATAAGGTACATTAGAACACATGTAGAAGCTATTAAGTTTCATAAGGAACTTATCCAATGTCAAAAGTCAATGAAGGACATAATGAAGGGATCCCTTCCACTCTCTCTTAAAAGAAAACTTATGGACATGTGCATCCTCCTCACCCTCACATACGGAACGCAAACATGGTCGTTAACGAAACGCCAAAAGTCCACACTCGGAGTTTGCCAGCGAGCAATGGAGCGCAGCATTCTTGGACTGAAACTAATAGATCAAGTGAGGAACTCGACACTGCGCTCCATGACAAAAATTGCGGATGTAGGCCACGCTGCTGCCAACCTAAAGTGGAACTGGGCTGGCCACGTCGGCCGCATGTCGGATGAGCTATGGGCGAAAACCATTACAAAATGGACACCAAATAGCAGGAAACGACTACGCGGCAGGCCTCGTAGGAGATGGCGGGATGAGCTTGATGCTTTCAGAAGCGATTGGGAGAGGACTGCTGAGGACAGAGAAAGTTGGAAAAGTGGAAGGGAGGCCTTTGCCCAGCAGTGGGACACGACAGGCTAATAATAATAATAATAATAATAAGGAACTTATCCAGATTACCGATTTTCCGAGTAAAAGGGGTCAGATGGCAGTCGCTTTGTATAAAACAGGTGATGAGCCACATCAGGTTGAATTAAGTACCGACCCCAACAATGTGTGGGATAAGGCCAGGGAGATGGTGATGATGCTGCGTTAAGCAGAAAAATCACATACAAACCTCCAACCCCCATTTAACCCCTCAGGGGTGGAAATTCAGAAAACCCTTTATTAGTGGATACTTGCAGCTTACCAAGAACATAACCTCCAAATTACGTGTCTCTAGGACCTGCAGTTTCGGCTGTGCTTTGATACATAAATCATTAATTCAGTCAGGACTATGAATTTTATATGGACTTATGCATACATATTTCAACATTGACTTAAGAAACGTTGGATGGATTGTGTGAAAGATGAGATGGCTAGAATGGCAGTGAATACATATATGACGGCTGATAGAGAGAAATGGGAAAGGATGAAGATTTTCAGGAACCTTCTTCGCGGACTCTGAAAAGGGTGACAGGGTTCATCACCATCTCAGTCATTACATAATGATAACACTTTGAATGTCTTTTTAGCAAATGCGGATTTCGTAACGATATTTCCCCTAATTGTAAAGCTCGTGGTGTGACTTCAAGTACCAACTAAATAATCATAAAACTCTGGTACCATTCAAACTCACATCGCTTGCGTTGCATGCGATCATTAAAACTACTCGTTTAGCATGATTGGGTCCCTATGATGATAAAGTTTTATAGGTGAAGATTCAAAATAGGTAGTATGATGCTTATTACATTGTCAAAGACCCTATCTAAGTTAAACAGTTAGGTAATAGGGTATGCGTCAATAAACTTTATTTTGAAGTACACAATAACTCATTTATAATTATTGTAGTCCTGCTACATTTCAAATTCAAATTAAAAATATCTTTATTTGAGTAGACTTTTACAAAGTTCTTTCAAAT
The DNA here is from genome assembly GCA_929442735.1 of Watsonalla binaria. Classification (NCBI taxonomy): domain Eukaryota; kingdom Metazoa; phylum Arthropoda; class Insecta; order Lepidoptera; family Drepanidae; genus Watsonalla; species Watsonalla binaria. The sequence continues at coordinate 1,333,657 of OV838930.1, forward strand.
AGTCAGAACCACACGATTACGCAGGATTATACATGCCACCGCCAGGTTCGGAAGGTTGCTTTTACTAGGAAGAATGCATGAAGGCTATAAAATGTAAGCTGAAAGCTATAATTGCTTCCGTTTTTTTAAATGTTTGTTCATAAAAAGTACGTTCCGACTTCTGGGTTAACAGGGTTAAGCAGGGTTAATCTTCGAAAATTTTAATCATACAATTCATATTCATCTTCCCAAAATACTCCTAAATCCATGTTATTGACATTAATAATTCTTAAAGAAAAATACGTCCTCCTGTTTTATTACAGAATGGGTCTTTCTTCAAGGTTTCTTAAACCCCAATGAAAGGAATAACATCATATCTAACAATCTATCCTAAGCTCAACAATCAGTTTGTAAAACTTATACTTAGAAAATGAACAGGAATACAAATATCAAGACACGTTAAATGTAACAAGTATCAATAGGTAATGGGCTTACTAGTCACATTCATCCATTACTCAAGATTAGGGCTCTAAACAATTTGAGAAAGAAGGCTCTCTTCTACACTACTATTATAAAGAGGAAAGATTTTTAGTTTTGTGTGTATGTTTGTAATGAATAAACTCAAAAACTACAGTGCCGATTTCAAAAATTATTTCACTATTGTAAAGCTACATCATCAGCGACTAACATAAGCTTTATTTTATCCTCGTACTCCCGTGGGAACGGGAACTACGGGTGAAAGCGCGTGATGTCCGCTAGTCTTACATATCTTCATTGCACATTAATACAGAGACGGCTGATAGAGAGACATGAAAGAGAAAAACGCCGACCATAAATATCATTGAGCCTTACCACAAGCTCTTATTTATAGATAGATATAAAAATATCCTGATTTGATGGCCTCAAGCTAACATTTAACAAACAAGTATCTATATCTATGCATATGAAGCTATATACAGTAACTATATTAAAATATTATTTTTAAACGAGCCGTAGTGGCCTCGGGGTTTGAGCAGTCGCCTGCTACGCAAGCGACGCAAGTTCGAATCCCAGCGTGGCCTGTACCAATGAGTTTTTCTAAAAAACTTATGTACAGTGATTTCACACCACGTGCATTACGGTGAAGGAAAACATCGTGAGGAAACCTGCATATTTCTGAGAAGTAATTCAAAGACGTATGTATAGTGCCTGAGACGGCGATAGACACCATCTGTCACGTTGGCACTTAATCATCTTCGGTGAAAAGAGGGTGTTGTGATTACAACACCTCTGCCTACCCCTTCGGGGAATACAGGCGTGAGCATATGTATATGTATTATTTTTAAAATCGTTACTGTGTGTCTGTCTGTTTGTTCCGGTTAATCTCCGAAGCGGCTGCACCGTTTTAAACGGGATTTTTTGCTGATAAGTATTGTCACAAGGAGAAACTTCGTATACTTATATTTTAAAACACAAATTAAGGTTCCGCGAAATAAAGCCAGTTATGAATATAAGTCTACGCGATTGAAACAGCGCGGCACAGCTAGTTATAAACATACTAATTGTTTTTTAAAATTGGTTTTTTTATGTCTGTACCATTTGCAATTAAAACCGACACTTCAAGTTTATTTATCTGTATAGATTGTTGGTGTTCGAAGTTAATTCAAAACTATTCGGCATCATCAAATATAGCCGGCTCCTCTGTGCTCCAAGGTTCGGAGGTAAATCTGGCACTCACTCATCCGAAAACCTGTCATCTATATCCTGTATAATAGATTAAATAAATCCATTTTAAGGCAACCCCATAAGTAAATATAATCTACCCAATGCATGGATGTTTGATGTCAGACACTTCGTATCGTCGAATTGGATCGGGGAATCCAATTTGTATCCAATTTGCCTGAGTCAATTCTAGCGATTTCCATTTTGGTCCCGCGAAGAGATCTAACCTTGTGACCTTATTGTCTTTATCTACTTTAGATGTAAGCAAAACAGGGTTTTTTGGCTAGTATAATAAAGAAAGAAAGAACGACGAGCCGAGTCTTTGGGGTTTGAGCAGTCGACTGTCACGCCAGCAACGCAAGTTTGAATCCCAGCGGGCCCTGTACCAATGAGTTCTTCTAAAAACAGTGTTTTCACACAACATGTTTCAAGATGTCGTGAGGAACTCTGCATATGTCTGAGAAGTAATTCCAAGACGCGTATATAGTGCCAGAAACGGCGTAGGACTCACCCTCTGTCATTTTGGCACCTAATCATGTTCGGTGAAATGTGGGTGTTATGTTACAACACCTCTGTTTACCCCTTCGGGCATCTGGGATGGCGTGAGCATGTTATTTTTTTATAGAGAATCACAAAACTTATTGTATTGAAATACTCTTACGAAACGGATTATTAAATATTTAAGCTTTTTTCATAGCCCTGCCTGAGTCATAAGGGGTCTACCCAAAAAAAAAATTATTGGCACACTTAATTATACATAATAATATGTTTCTCTTCATCCATTCACTTATCAGTAATAACTATACAAATAAATAAAATAAAGTGTCTGTTTGTAATTCCCAAATTACACAAAAACCTCTGGACCGATTTTAACGGGACTTTCACTGGCAGATAGCTAATGTTACAAGGAGTAAAATAATGTCTACGCGGGTGAAATCGCGGGACATGGCTAGTTTAGTCTAATAATATATAATAGGACTGTGACTGTAGTTTGCATAATTGTTAATAGTTCGATATAGATACTGAAAATACAATACGCGTGTCATTTCATACATGTTACATATGGATTGGATACTTTTTGTAAATACATATACACCAAACACAAAAGGCAAAGGCAAATAAAACGTTCATCACAATAACTGTTTGCCCTGACACGGGCATCGAACCCACACCTAGTGTTACAGTCAGGTATAACTAATCACGACACCGACGATGACGGCAAATGTATAGTGTATGAAACGGGGATGGACTCGCCATTTGTCACGTTGGCACTTAATTATCTTAGGTGGGTGTCGTAGCATACCTCCCTTCACCACTTTATGAGATTGCACTTATGAAAATGTTCCCTACTATGAAAAATATAATGAACACAATTTTGCCAAATGCGAACGACACAAATTTGCAGAATGCTTTCTTTGGTATGTAAGTTAAGGTTTTCCGGAATTTCGCCCCTAATGTTTGGATTTGGATTAAAAGTTTTGTGCATTGGAAATGTGACAATAGGCTAGATATCCTTGTAATTTTTTTGGTGGATATTACTTTAAATTGTGAAAATATTTTTGATAAGAGTAACTACTGAGCTTCTTGCCGGGTTCTTCTCAGTAAAAGCAAGGTATATATATTGTCGTTCTAAATCTACGAAAGTACCTTGTTAGAATTCTAATCAAATAAAGATATTCTTGAATTGAATTGAATGTGTTAAATCTTTTTGCAATGCAGACTATCCTCCGGAGAAAGCTTGCATAGCAAGCTAATATAGATTAAGTTTCATGGGCTGAAAAGGCTCTTCGTCGAATGAAATCTATATATCTATTCTCTATACATATAAACATACAGATAAATAAAATTGAAGTGTCTGTTTATAATTTCAAATTAACAGCTTTAACTAAATGCAATTATGAAAGTTTAAAGGACGCTACCGATATAAACAAACCAATTTTTCTCCGTCTGTCTGTTTGTTCCGGGTAATCTCCGAAACGGCTGGACCGATTTTAGGGACTTTCGTTGTTCGATAGCTGATATTACAAGGAGTAACTTAGGCAATTTTTTTTATAAAAAAATCTTAAGACTTATCGCCCATGAAATTGAAATTAACTCTACGCGCAGCTAGTACGCGTGAGATACTCGACCTGTCCATACATGTATTTGTGTAGATACGTATGTATTCGCGTATATATATTACACGTGTTGCTTTTACGTGTGTGATGTGAACTGGCCGTGACGATGTTTGTACCGAACTTTTATGGTTTGTTCGTTCACCTGTTACGGCTCGGTGGACACATAAATTGCTTAACTGTTACAGCCTCTAGCTTTACGTACAACATACAGACATGCTGAAATTTGAATGGCGATAACCTGAAAAGTTACCTTCTTATTCCAAACTAGCTGAGGCCTTCAGTATCACGGCGTATAATTTAACTTACAGTACCCCTATCACGAGTTTGCCACCGTTTTCGGAAACTACACTCGCTAGCGTCACTCGTAATATTTGTATGAGATATTTAAATCTTCACGTCACCGCTGGAAGTCGCTGCACAATTTGTCATACAAATATTCAACGGACGCGCTAGCGGGTATAGATTAAAACGGTGGCAAAACCGTGGTAGGGGTACTGAACCTGGTTGACCGAGATGTGCTCGATTTCTTAAACACAAAAAACTAAACTATTTCCCACAAAAGAAAAAAAAATTACGTCGTTTCATAAATAAACACAAAATTTCATGACAATCGTCGGAGCCGTTTATAAGATGAATAAGTATTAAGTGCCTGGACGATGAATATAATGTCTATACAATATTTGCTCTTAGTACCTACTCTGATGTATGGAAGTGAATGTAGTGCAGTGGAAATGCGTTCGTTACGAAGTATGTGTGGGGTCACCATCGTAGATCGAATGAAAAATTGTGTGACACGAGACAGTTGCAAGTTAAAGAATTATGTGGTGACCAGAATTGAAAAAAGTTTGTTGAGATGATTTGGACATATCAAAAGGATGAGTGAAGAAATTTATAGAGCGAATGTGAGCCGAAGTTTCGGTAGAGGGCGTCGATGGAAGAACTATTATGACCAAATTAATAGTATTTTTCTGAAAGGTTAAATTCGGAGCATTCGTAACCGAAAAATGTGTATAAACAGATGCATGAATGTGGATGAAGTGAAAGAAGTATGTAAGGATCGTAGCTTGTGGCAAACGGTTTCTGCCTACCCCCATTGGAATCCAGGCGTGAACATATGTATGTATGTATCTGAGTAACAATCAGGACCCTTTTCCCATTTATAATATTAACTAGCTTTTGCCCGCGGAGTACTGGATGGAAAAGTTACTTTGCTTTGTATATTAGTTTAGATTATTAACTATGCTTTAATTCTTCCCAAGACTGCCTCGTTGGTCTAGTGGTCGCATAGCGCTACTGTGGAACATGAGGTCCTGAGTTCGATCTCCAGGTCGCGCATTGTTATTGGGTTATTCTGGATAAGACGGAGCCCGGTTTATGCCAATAAGCTCGCCCCATGGGATTTAAACATAACTGGCAAACTTCCTATCTCATCGGGTAATACATGCCACATGGGCGTATGTATTTATGTATGTCTTAGTAAATAACCAAACCGGAACTGTAGTGTCCTCGCCGGTATTGAACTATAAATTTCAAAGCCATGCAAATGCGGCTTTTTTAAGCTTTTAAAATTACCATTAAAACCGGAATGTCCGAAGCGGCATGTAACGGCCTTCTTTAAAAGCGTATTCACCTGGTTTGTGTTCGCTCGCATCTAATACATGGCTTTTCCAACTTATAACTGGCACCTGTGTATCACGTTTTGAATCTATACTTCATATGATAAAGCTGAAAAGTTTGTTTATTTATTTGAACGCAACGATCTCTGGAACCAGTGGTTTGATTTGAAGAATTATTTTTGGGAAGAAAATAAATTTATTCATAACAACATACATAAAGGGGTGAAAAGGTTTATCGTAACAGTAGGTTATAGTTGGTACGAATTGGACCCAACTCAGCATTATCTGGGTGTCACGGTGATGACAACCATCACTGATCTACCGCTAGGAACAAGGCGTGACGTCACAGCACGGGCACACTGCCAGAGGTCTGAATAACATTGAATAATAACAAAAACTAATACAACTAAATAAAAAACAAATACTCCAGAGCCGTGGTGGCCTTGAGGTTTGAGCAGTCGCATGCGCAAGCGACGCAAGCGACGCAAGTTCGAATCCCAGCGGGGCCTGTACCAATGAGTTTTTCTAAAAAACTTGTGTACAGTGATTTCACACCACGTGCTTTACGGTGAAGGAAAACATCGTGAGGAAACCTGCATATTTCTGAGAAGTAATTCAATGACGTATGTTAAGTGTCTGAGACGGCGGTGGACTCACCATCTGTCACGTTGGCACTTTATCAAATTCGGTGAAAAGTGGGTGATGTGATAACAACACCTCTGCCTACCCCTTCGGGGAATACAGGCGTGAGCATATGTATGTATGTATGTACATTTACCAATTAACAGCGTTATTTGCTGCAACGCATATCAACGTCAAAGCTAAAGTCTAATTAGCCTTAAGCTTTTACAATTATTATCGTGCAACCAAGCCTTAGTGTGTAAGATCACGTGTTCAGGCTGTCTTTCTCCGTAAACGAAACTTCGTAAATGAGCGAAATGTAAATAGAGTTTCAATGTCCAAATCATCTTAGTATAAATTTAAGTCAAATAAGTTCTATAAAATCTTATTTTTCTGTTTGAAATCTTCGTTCTAAACTCGGAGTTGAACTTCGATGGGTTTATAGCTAACTAGCTGTGCCCCGCGGTTACACCCGCGTAGACAAAGATTTATAAAAACTTTCATCACCTATTTTATCCTCTTGGGAGTACAATTAATCAAAATCCTTTCAAAGCGCATGCCTACGTCATAACATCTACCTGCATGACAAATTTCAGCCCGATCCGTCCAGTGGTTTGGGCTGTGCGTTGATAGATCACTATGTCAGTCAGTCAGTCACCTTTGAGTTTTATATATTTAAATATTATTCCATATTATATTTATAGAAAGTAGAAGAATGTAAAGCGTCTTGATCTTAAAACATAACGCGAACGTAATCGTGAAGCGAGGGTGGGCTACTAGTTAAAATATAATGTTTGTAACGCTGCGTACTGATCACAGTTATCAGCCATGTTTTGAACACACAACGTCGTTAGGTTATCAATGTTTATGAAAAGCATTAGCTATCAATCAACTCATAACAGAGACGGACGTATTACTGGAATGTTAATTAGTCAGTGACGTTTTTCAGACGCCAACGATTCGAGACAAGATATACTAGAAGTACATACATAACTATCACATATTTTAACAGCTGTCCTATTTTCCCCGACACCATGTATATATGACACTATTGTATATGATTAAGTCATCCCAGAAGTGTCCCCGGAGCAGCAGAGATGTTGTAATGACTACACCCGCATTTCAGCGAAGATGATTAAGTGTCAATGTATACATACGTCATTAAAATACTTCCCAGTCATATGTAGGTTTCCTCACAATGTTTTCTTCACTGTGGGATGAAATCACTGCAACTAAGTTTTTAGAAAAACTCATTAGCATAGCCTCTGAAAATAGAACTTTTGTTTCGAAAACAACGTTGTTTGACGAAAATTTAAAGAAATACATACATGATATCATTCGATGAGGGTAGGCAGAGACAAATGTTGACCGTTCTTTACGAACCTAACATCTTTTGCATCGTCTATATTCATGCTCATTCATTCATGTTTTTTCGTCTCTCGTCTTTTGGTTAAGAAAGCTGGGAATTTGACCATTTTGATAAAGTTTTTAATCTTGTCATATTTTTTTTCTCTGGACTAGAAGTCAATAAACCGGACATTAAATTAAAAAAATACTTACCTGTTTGCTTGGTATTCTCATCCCACAGTAAAACCGCCTTCGAAGAAGCGAAAAATAAAATTATGTGAAATAAATTACTTACTTACTTGGTATCAAACACCAACTTCAAAACTTTATTTGTTGTTTTATTATTTATTTCAAATAATTTAATTTTTGGAGGCGTTTTTACGTTTTTTCTTTAATTTTTTTGCTCTTATCAGTGACTTTTGCAAAATGCACTTACACCCATCCCATCTAGGTTATTAACGTCAAGTTGTTTGTCACGTGGCATCAGGGTTAGGGTTAGATCATATATGTTTGTTTATTCCATATTATTTTGGAATTTGAACCCTATCATCAGTGTGACCTATTTATTATTAATTACTTAGTGTGTGCCCAGTTTTAATTAATTACTTTACACTAGTTTCCTGCCGCCAACTTCCTGATCTCGTGTTGTGATAATCTGATTTGGACTACCTTATTAGTCTAGTGGTCACTACTGCGTAACTTGAGGCCCTTTTCGAACCCAGGACCTCTTTGACCCCGTTTAGGTTAGGTTTCGTATCCTGCCTGTCGTAAGAGGCGACTAAAGGGGGCTCGAGGGCCTGCTGGCGGTGGTCGGGGTGGGTGCTTTGATCACCGAGCCGCGGGCCCGGGAAGGTGGTAGCGCGATGTGGCTCGTGCTGCCTTGCACAGCGAGGTCTCCAGGGACCCCAGAGATGTGCCCCGGCAAAGTGTGGGGGGACACCGGTGCGATCTATCAGAATACCCGGAGTCCCCCGTGAGCACTGAGGATGGCCACCGGGGGGGTTTTAGTGCGGTAAAAATCCCATATACCCCGACCTGCCTCTCCCAGGGCGGTCGGGGACCTTTTGAAGGATTCTCCCTCTTCAATAATGAAAAAAAAACAGGTCCCGAATAAGCGGACAGACAGAAAGATATTTTTTTTTTAATTGGTTTTATTATTGGTTATTGGTACCGAGCATAGTTTCATATGTATTTAGTTAAATTTTGGAATTACAATCAGACACTTCAATTTTATTTATCTGTATAGATATGGTTTAAACCAGGACTCGACCAAACTGGAACTATATCTATCCCTTTTGGAATCCGTATCACGAAAAGGAATGTAGTTCCAACATGAAAATTATGGATTTTGTAATATTGGTATTTGATCAGTTTGTTAAGGCCAATCTAAAATGGGGTCTAAGTGTACAGTTGGGTCCAAAATGGTTTATTCATTATCTCATCACATGCAGTTATATAAACATAGTATTCGAGGAGAAAGCTACTTTCCAACCCCTTTGATACTTGTGTTTGTCTTGACATACAACACCAAATAATGAACAACCAATCCTTAAGCTAGTTTTGTTTTTAGAGTTCCCGTACCCAAAGTTAAAAAACAGGACCCTGTAAGACTTCACTGTCCGTCTGTATTTCTATGACCAGATTGTATCTCATGAACCGTAATATTAACACAGTTGAATTTTTCTCAGATAATGTATTTCTTTTGCCATGATGATAGCAACAAATACAAAAAAAAGTAATTCAGGGAGCTCCCACACAAGAGCTGATTTATTTATGATCATTTTAATAGATAAATGGTACGGAACCATTCGTGGCCGAGTCCGAGTCCCATTAAACCAATTTTTTATTATAAGATATCACTAAAATCGAATGTACAAAAAAGAAGCAGAGTTTTCTTGCCGATATTCTTGAGAAATCATCTTCGAAGGATATTTCCAAATGGTTCATGACTCTTGCCGTTCAAAATATATTTTTTCATTTGGTTCAAACAGAGTCGGTTTTCATCCAGGCCGGTTTGGAGCGTTCGGAAACCGGCCATTTTCACATCGACAGCGTTTTATCATGCTACGTCATGTCACAGCGATCAACAAAGGCACACGGGTTGGATTGCGACGTTGCCGCGCGGCTGCAGGAATGCGGTCGCTGTGTTGCCAAGTCGGCACGACACGACGCCCGATAAACGGCTTGCATTGGGCGGCCCGGACACCGATTTATATATCAACGCTTTACATACAAAACGTTACAAATTCAATCAAACGACACGTTCGAATATTCAAATATGACGTTTGAAATAAACTAAATAATTTTTTATTATTTTTCTTTGTGGCCAGCATTCGTTATTGATAATTTCAACTTTTTTTTTCTTACTTAACCCATTACATGACAGATTGCTACGATGCGCAATGCAAGTTCTCTTCTCAAATACTTTTACGTGTTAAATCCAAGTAACTTTTATAGTTAGGTATGGTTTCAAAGTTTTTTTATTGCATGTAAGTGCGTTCTATTTATAGCCGTACGAAAGGCATCGTGAACGCTTTGGTGCTTCGAGTCACGTTTGCATTGCACGTGCAAAAATTACATACACATACATAGAACGCTATGTATTAGTATTAGGCTATGTAGCTCTTTTAGGGAAATAATTCATAGAGGAAAACTGATTATCAAAATGCATATGCTTATTTCCTCAACTTGTGTGGCAATGTGACTTGTGATGTTGTTTAGCCTTATGTATGTATGTAATTTTATGAAATGAGGGTCGGTGTCTAATGACATAGTTCAGGGGGTGATTGACCTCTATAAGCGGACTTACTATAAATAAATAATATAAGTCCATCCACGTAGAAACGAATCGAGTAAAAATGTTAGAAATTGCACAAACTGCGCGCGCGCATCTACAGATGTCACTACGTGTTAACAAATTGTTGACGATCGCGAATTATTTCGCATTTTATGTTTATGGGGACGTGGAACTCTTGTTAAGAACACAATTGTTTTTATTCTGGTTTAAATAACTCAAATAGGCACAGAGCTTATTTGTTTAATGAGTTAGGGCCATTATAAAATGTCCATGTCACAATGTTAGTTACCGTACTCCTCCGAAACGGCTGGACCGATTTGTATGAAATTTTGTGTGCAGATCGGGTAGGTCTGAGAATCGGTCAACATCTATTTTTCATACCCCTAAATGATAAGGGTGAGCACCCCAAAAAAATATATGGCAATACAACGTTTGCCGGGCACAGCTGGTATATACATATATGTATATGTATATACAAAAAAAATTAAGTGTCTGTTTTCACTAAATGTATATGAAAGCATATACGGTATTGTCTTAAACAATCCAATTTCCAAAATACATTTGTATATAGGTAATCTCTGAAACGGTTCGACCGATTTTAACGGGACATTCACTGGCAGATAGTTAATGTTACAAGAAGTAATTTAGGCTACGTTTATCTAAAAACTTATGTGCAGTTATTTTACACCCTGTGCTCTACGGTGAAGGAAAACATCGCGAGGAAACCTGCATATGTCTGAGAAGTCATTCAAAGACGTATGTATAGTGCCTGGGCGATGGACTCACCATCTGTCACGTTGGCACTTAATCATATTCGGTGAAATGTGGGTATTGCTTACCCCCTCAGGGACCCTTCTGGGATGGCGTGAGCATATTATATAGTTAGATAAATGGTGGTATTACTTCTTATACGCAAGTTTAGGATACAGTTGCCGTATTACTTAGTTCGATTCATACAATTATGTTCATTATGTGCTTAGCTTTACGACAGCAACCACAAAGATACACTTAGATTAAGTTATCTGCTTATAGGACTCCAACGGGATTGTGTGTACCTAAAAATCATCGTCCCTGGCCTTATCCCATACATTGTTGGGGTCGGCACTTATTCAACCCGATGTGGCTGATCACCTGATTTTTATACGAAGCGACTGCCATCAGCCCTTCGCAACCCCTTTCACGACGAAAATCTGTGATTAGGGTTAAACCAGTTGTCAGACTATTTTGGGCCTCCGACCGAACTATAACGATTGCCAAAGATGATGAATTGGCAGCCGGGACCGACGGCTTATTTTAATGTGAGTGTATCTATAAGTATAAAATCGTTACTTTTTGCTATTGTTGTCTCTTTCCGTCCGTCTATACACACATCATTCGAAAATTTACCATAACCATGTCAAACCAGACATTAAAAACAATATGTATTTTCATACGTATAAAATTCAAAGTCCAAACTTACTGATGTATCGACGCATAGCTTAAATTACTGACTGGTCCTAGAGACATTACATTTCGAATGGGTATTCTCTGTGAGATTATACACATAGACAGGAATTTTCGAATCCCGCCAGTCTGTAGCATTCTAAATATGTATATGCAACAACTTATATTCACACCACGTGCTTTACGGCGAAGGAAAACATCGTGAGGAAACCTGAATATGTCTGAGAAGTAATTGAAACGACGTACTTATGTATAGTGCCTGAGACGGCGATAGACTCACCATCTGTCAGTTTGGCACTTATCATCGTCAGTGAGAAATGGGTGTTGTTATCTCCTCTACCTATCCCTTCGGGAAATAGACGTGTGCATAGATGTATGTATTTAGGTCTCTGGATCGAATACCATGCGGGCGATACTGGAGTTACTTACAAAATGAAATACTTAGTTACTTATTCAATGTATAGACACAACCTCAATCTCGTAACATATAGATTTGTTAATCGCTCCCCGACGACTAGAGACATCATCGGTAATGTTCGCTTCGGTCATTACGTAATTCAGACAATGAAACACTGAAAGATCGCGAAATATAACTTGAGAGTCTTGGATCAATTTCGCTCGATCTTTAAGGCTTAAGTCCTGACGAAAATCAAACTTATGAAGTATCTAGTAGTTGTCTTATCTTCCTTGTTTCTGATCTTGATGTAGATGTTTTGAATTTATATGGGGTTTAAACCTATGGTGCTCCTGTCCTTATCCCATGATATTCATGGTCGGCGCAATGTGGTCAATCATCATATCGGCACTCACTCCCATTCTAGTCTCATCATATTTCACATCGTTTCTTAGGAAAAAAACTATTATTAATATTGTTTTGGTTTTTTATTTATTCATAGCTTAACTACTTTTAACTTCTCGCGGCTTTGCCTTACTTACTTCTTAACATATAAAACTTATGAGTTTGTGTGTTTGTTCGATAGCCCATTTATTGAGAAACGTTCTATATCATCACGCTACGTAAACGAAGTTCCGGGGCAAAGTTAGCGTTAGCCCAAAGTCACTATTCCGGTCGAAGTTGTGGGCAGAAGCTACTAATTATACTTAGTCTATGTTCATCAAGATAGTCCATACTTATGGGTGTTAGGTGGGTGAGTATTAGGTACCTACTGAATAATAAGAGCCGTATTGGCCTCGAGGTTGAAGCAGTCGCCTGCGACGTAAGTTTGAATCCCAGCGGGGCCTGTACCAATGAGGTTTTCTAAAAACATATGTGCACTGATTTCACACCACGTGCTTTATGGTGAAGGAAAACGTTGTGAAGAATGATGCATATGTCTGAGGAGTCATTCAAGGACGGATGTATAGTGTCTGAGACGGCGATGAACTCGCCATGTGTCACGCTGGCACTTAATCATATCCGGTGAAAAGTGGGTGTCAACAACACTTATGTTTACACCTTCGGGGACCCTTCTTTTTATTATATTTTATTAATTTTACCTGATTGTAAGTATTTACATTATACGGTGTGATGTGACATAAGGTAAATTGTTATTGTATAGCGCCGTTCCTTTCCTCCCGACCACTGCTTTTAACCGTGTTTAGTATTTGACTTATAATTTCAACTAGCTTTGCCCCGCGGTTTTATCCGCGTCGAGTTAATTTCATGGATGACCCGCGAAATCCTTAGGCTTTAAACAAAAAAGTATTATAGAGACTTAGGCTAAGTTACTTCTTGTATTAACCTATCTGCCAGTGAAAATTCCGTTGAAATCGTATCGGAGATTAGCCGGATCAAACAGATCGACAGACAAACAGAGATCTTAAAATGGTTTTTTTATGTTAGGACTTTCATATGCATTTAGTGAAAATCTGTTAGTTTGGAATTACAAACAGATACATCAATTTATTTATCTATATAGAGATATATCGATTTAAAAATGTGCTATTTAATTAAATTGTCTTTTTAAGTACTTATACAATTTATAATCAATAAGTTGCCTTTAAGAAGAATAATTGAAGAATGATATCTTTGGCAATGCCAGCGTCCATCCAGAGGCTACCATCAGGTGGCTAGTATGCTTGATTACCAACTTCTGGTATAAAAAGTAGTAGCAGTCATGTCCCGTATGTTATTTAGGTTAAACCAGTTTTCAGACTTTCTTAGGCTTCGTCCGACTGATCTATTGCCAAAATATTAAATCATCATATAACTTGGACTTGCTTAAGCAAGGATAAATTGTTAGAAAGAAGGCCATTACGCCAGTATATTAATAAGCTTACTTGTTTAGAGAGGCTCGTGGAACAGTTGCTATTACGCATATCATTCGATCAGCGAAGTTAAGCAACCATAACCCAAGGGTGACCGCCCGAGTTCACTCCGGTGCCTCGGAGAGCTCCTCAAGCCTTCGGTCCCGGTTTCCAATTCAACGTTGTTGGCAATCGTTACAGGTCAGTCGGAGGCCTAAGAGAGAGTCTGTTTCAACCCAGATTACCGATTGTTCTCGTAAAAGGGGTTACGACGGTCAGATGGCAGTCTCTTGGTGTAAAAATCAGATGATCAGCCGAATTGGGTTGAATCAAGTGCCGACTCCAACAATGTATGGGATGACTCATTTAGTACTTGGGTAAGTGCTGCTGTCCTGCAGCTGCTGAAACATTTTTGGTATACGTTAAACGACAGACGCACAGATAGACAAAATTGAAAAACATTTTTTTTTTATGTACCTACCTCATAAACTCCAATGCATTTAGTGAAAGAAAAATAATTTGGTATTTATTACAAACAGACACTTCAATATTGTAGTTGTGTAGTTAACATGTATATACATTTGAATAGATATGTAACAATAATGATCTCCTACCGAATTTCGGCTACGGCGGCTAATCTCAACGAGGATCAGCCATGTGCGCAGGAGATATTATAGTGCACAAGTGTGTGCGCAAACACAGGTGCACTCTTTATTCCCTCACTCTCAAAGTCCGATGGGACGGCAATCCGACACGACCGGAGAGAGATCAGGCGTAGGACCAACGGCTTAACGTGCTTTCCGAGGCACTGAGGCACGGAGGAATTTCTTGACAGAAAACCCCAATATAAATTTTTGACCCGACCCGGGAATCGAACCCGGGACCTTGTGATCGGCAGGCGAACGTACTAACCATTGGACCAACGAGGCAGTTATAGATATGTATAGAAAAAATGTCCGTCGAAATAAATCATTATAAATATACTAGAATCCCACAGGAGGAAAATCAATACAATAGTACGTACATTTCATTTGATACAACAATCATCAAATATACCGCACCGATACATTAGTAATTAATATTTTATTGCAAAAGCTGCAGTTTTCTGGTCCACTCGTGGTAAACAGACCGCTGATAAGCAATGATAAAGTGTCTGGGTGTGTGTTATCAGCACATATCGCCTTTCTAAATGTATGAGTGAACCAATTACGATGTATTGTGGCAAACTATCATGTATGTATGTAAAACTAGATGTGCCACGCGGCTTCACCAGCGTGAACTCAAATGTAGTGTCACTTTTTTATATGTATGCACGAATCTGTCGGAGGAGCTCGTGGCACAGTTGCTATTGCGCATATCATTCGATCAGCGAAGTTAAGCAACCCTAAGCCTAGCCAGTAACTGTATGGGTGGCCCGCGGAACAATAATATATTTTTTTTAATTAATAGTTGCCTAATTTACGTAACATTAGCTATCCGCCAGTTAAAGTCCCGTTTAAATCGGTCCAGCCGTTTCGGAGATTAGCCGGAACAAACAGACAGACAGAGAAAATTTTACAAATTTTTTTGTCGGTACCGTGTATACTTTCATATGCATTTAGTCAAAAGGTGTAATTTTGTAATTACAAACAGACACTTCAATTTTATTTATCTGTACAGATGCATTCTGAGTTATTCTGATGTGTAAGCTACATTATTGTAAAATTTCTTCAAAATCGATTCAGAAGTTTTTGTGTGAAAGAGCAACAAACATAGACCCATACAAACAGTCTTACAAACTTTTGCGTCTATAATATTAGTAGGATAGTAGGACTAGCTTTGTATAATAAACATACATTTTGTAAAATTTATAGTATATTTCAGAAAGGTCATATTCGGAGCACTCTTAACCGCAGGAAGTGTATAGGGAGATACATGAATGTGGATGAATCGAAAGAAGTATGTAAGGATCGTAGCATGTGGCAAACGGCGGTCTCTGCCTTCCACCATGTGATACAGGCGTGAGCATATGTATGTATGTATGTATGTAATAAATTTAGTTATTTCGTGTTTCACACAGTCCATCAATCGTTTCTTAGGCTTTTGTCTATACTAAGCAATACAAATGAGCCTTTGCGCAATACTTTTGTTCACTTGCTAAATGTTTCCACTTATATATACTGAGAGCTGTGGTGGCCTCGGGGTTAAAAGAGTCGCCTGCTACGCAAGGTCGAATCCCAGCGAGACCTGATCCAATGTTTTTTTTTTAAACTTAGGTGCAGTGATTTCACACCACGTGCTTTACAGTGAAGGAAAACATCGTGAGAAAACCTGTATATGTCTGAGAAATAATTCAAAAATGTATGTATAGTGCCTGAGACGGCGATAGACTCACCATCTGTCACGTTGGCACATAAACATCTTCGGTGAAAAGTGGGTGTTGTTATTACTACACCTCTGTCTACCCCTTCGGGGAATACAGGCGTGAGTGTATGTGATATTGTACCGAGTCACAAAGCCGTGTGAGCTGGATTTAAGTAGAGGCTTTTGCCCAGCAGTGGGACAATACTATTTGGTGATTACTTTGTGTCAACGTAATAGGCTATCACGTGCAATGGTTTAATAGGCCTCTTTCCTACCAAAAACCAGGGAATTGTAATATTCAAACGTGAAAATCTGTGTTTGAGTAAACGATCAAATATATCATCAAACTCGGCATCGAACGCCAACTTCAATAGTAAGCTCTGAAACGGTTGTACCAATTTTAAGGGACTTTCAAGGAGTAATTTAGCTTACTTTTATTTAAAAAAAAACATTTAGGGTTCCGCGGGAATCAAATTAAATCTACGCGGGTGAAACAGCAGGGCACATCTATTTTTAAATAAGTTCAAAGTTCTTTTCAAAAAATTTATATAAGTTATATTCATAAGAGCCGTGGTGGCCTCGGGGTTTCAGCAGTCGCCTGCTACGCAAGCGACGCAAGTTTGAATCCCAGCGGGGCCTGTTCCAATGAGTTTTCTAAAAAACTTATGTACAGTGATTTCTCACCACGTGCTTTACGGTGAAGGAAAACATCGTGAGGAAACCTGCATATTTTTGAGAAGTAATTCAATGACGTATGTATAGTGTCTGAGACGGCGATGGACTCACCATCTGTCACGTTAGCACTAAATCAAATTCGGTGAAAAGTGGGTGTTGTGATAACAACACCTTTGCCTACCCCTTCGGGGAATACAGGCGTGAGCATATGTAAGTATGTATGTTATATTCATGACGTCATCCAACAATTTTAAAATGGTGCATAATTTTTCAATAAGTTTGTTACTTAAAGGTTAAGTTAATTGGTGCAATCAACCCGTCTTTATAAAATACTTGCGGACATCACGCGGTTTCACCCGCGTAGTTCCCGTTCCCGTGGGAGTACGGGGATAAAATATAGCCTATGTTACTCACTGATGATATAGCTATCCATTGCTGAAAGAATTTTTCAAATCGGTCATGTAGTTTCCTATTCAATGCAAACAATCAAATCTTTCCTCTTTATAATATTAGTGTAGATAAAATATATGTAGAAAATCATAGGGATTTTAAAAATAATTAACCGAGTTTCCTCCGGATTCGCAATCACGAGGTTGTTTTGACTAACATAAACTCGATACTTACGATGATAACATCGTTAATTAACGGGGTATCGCGTAACTTTGTATTTCATGAAATCTTGAAGTCTTTCTTCCCCATTTGTTTACTCTTTCAGTACAATATCCTTTCTTATTTGGTATTTCCAACGCGTAAAACAGTAAGTAACTTACATAAGTATGAGACGTAAAGTAGTCATATTATTTTTGATTTCTTTTTAGGAAGAAATAAAAAATTATTGGTCAGTAAAGAAAAACATGTAGTAAAACTTAGAATAATAAAGTGAATGTCGCTGAAAGATAAAGAGATTGCTTCAGGTGTAGGCTTTTAGGCAAAACAGTAGTTCCTGAGTTTTCATTATATCTATAAAGTTATGCACCTAGTGTTTGACACTAGATATAGGACCTAAAAACACCTGAAAGATGTCCGCGGTAAAATACTAGTGAAGAATTCGGAACAGCTCTCATACATAAGCAATTACAAAGCAATTCTTTAGATATACTTTAAAATATAAATATGTAATATATAAAGCGCGACTCTACACCTATATATACATAAAGGTCTAATACAATAACTGTCAACATTTTGGGAAATCCTATTTAAAAATTGCATTCGCTACAAGCAAGTGCATATAACCGTTCCCTAAATGTTAGCTTGGTTCGGCGAAAATAGTTCTTAGAATATGTTTTATTTTTTATATCAACAATGAACCCGCTGATTCACGCCTGGGTTCCCCGAAGGGATAAACATTCGACTAAGTATATAACTAAGTATATAAGAAGGCGAGTGGTTACCTTAAAAGGTATTAATAATTGACTGTTCTCCTCCCGGGGGACCAATGGGTACGTATAAAGGGACGAATCTACAACTTTTATTCTAAGGGACGAATATTGGTGGCCCAGTTGGCCTTACCTGAAGGTTCGACCCTGAGCATACAGTCCTTTGCGGAGCAGTTTGCTTATTTGTGCCTGCTAAAAATATTTTTTTATTATATTTTTGAGCGTTTCAACACTTCTAAATAGTTGCAACATCCGCAACTAAACAATTTTCTTAGTTTCTGTTCCCAAATATATAACATACATCTATATCTAAACAGGTGAATAAAATTGAAGTGTCTATTCCTAATTCAAAATAGCAGCTTTTCCCTAAATGTATATGAAAGTATATATGTGTGTGCAGTTGATTCATCATGATGTCAACCCGATGTGGGCTGAATCAATTGCCGACACCAACTATGTATGGGATAAAGTCAGGGAGATGGATACATGCGTTTGATTTATCTCTGTATACAAAAACATATCCCATGTTCATCCCGTCAGTATTTGTCAAACGACAAACCATGGCCACTATCGCATGGTCAATTTACAAAAACATAATATGGTCGTTGAAAGGGAGAAGCTCGTGGCACAGTTGTGCTTATCATTCGATCAGCGAAGATAAGCAACCCTAAGCCTAGGCAGTAATTGGATGGGTGACCGCTCGAGTTCCCTCCGTGCCTCGAAGAGCACGTTAAGCCGTCGGTCCCGGTTGCCAATTTATCATCTTTGGTAATCGTTACAGGTCAGTCGGAGATCTAAAATAGTCTGACAACTGGTTTAACCCAGATCACAGATTTTCCTCGTTAAAGGGGTTGCGAAGGTCAGATGGCAGTCGCTTCGTATAAAAATCAGGTGATCAGCCACATCGGGGTGAATCAAGTGCTGACCCCAACAATGTATGGGATAAGGTCGTTGAAAAAATCATTATGATCAATCGATGAAGGATCAACATTGGAACGCTATTATAGCTTATTCATTTGAATTTTGGTCGCCAAGCTGATACATACTTACGCTATTCAGAATCGGTGGTAAGGTTAATATGAACATTATAGACTTCTTACAGACCCCTATCTTCACGTACATATATACTTATATATAGATTGTTGGTATTAATGGCATTCAGCCGCATCTCATGGTTATTTCAAGGTTAAATGGCTACATAACCTCACTAGGTTATGTTGCAGAGCCGTTGATAAAGTTTATAAGTTAAGTAGGTAAGTAAATCAATACACGCTTTTAAAGCTACAATGATCTTATAACCAGTAGATGTAATGAAAAACGTTAACATGTACGCCGCCCATAAAATATCTTCAAAAATCTAAAGGCTTACGTTGCCAAGGAACATTTTATTTTTGTAGCGAAAGTGCGCCCGCGCACTACTCGACAGGGAAAAGAGCCGTTACCCGAAGCGCGACGGAAACTGCCGAGCGCCGCCGACCGTCGACTGCGACTTTAACACAGCGCATGTGTTGATTTATAATACGAATTGAATTCTCCGCTTTCTGCTCGAAATACGATTGATTGCTTTCGATTTCTGGCATATTTTGAACCTAAACGGAATTAAAATAGTAAAAATCTTGTTTTCGATGCGTTTTAGATGGGAAATAACTGTGAAATAGGATAAATATACAGCAACACATAGGTTGTATTGTATGGGCGAGTCTATTTACATGATCGTGCGCAAGACAGCTAACCCCTCGCAGCCGACGAGCGTTTTTTCTCTCTTTATTATTATTAACTTGAGCGTCCCACAACGCTTGCGTGGCGTGGAACATTATATGGAGCGTCTGCCTACAGATACACCAAACTCAACTAATATACGTACCTATTGAATTAATACTTACTTATATCTAATGGGAGATGATATTGACATGCCTAAAGTACTGTGAGAATGTCTGCCTTTGAGGGCCAGACTAACGAGGTTTTTGTTAAGTATACCTGTTCTCTATTTTATAATGTGTCTTGATTTAATTGACTTTGAGCTGTACTGATTTATAAAATTAATAAATCTAGGGTTTCTACGTTTTTATCTCAAGCTTTATACTTTTTTCAGAGTATTAAATGGAAACGATAGAAGTTCAAATATATATATATATATAGGTATTTCTAGGTAATTCTCCAGTGGATTTAAGGAGTTAGTACTTAATAGGAACTGGGACCTAAAGCCGGTCCTGTTTGTTCACTTAGACGTAAGTAAGTATGTATCTACTTAACACTTTTAGCACTGAAGAGATCCTACTTAGGTAATAATGCCTTCTAACAGAGCTTACTGTTTAGTGAATAGTAATCCTAAGTCACATTCCATCTATTATTTTAGTTAATCAAGCTAAGTTCTTAATCAAAATATTATATGAAGGTACTGTAGTTACTTAACTGTTAAATGTTGATACTTAGATCATCTGTCTATGTACTAACTTCTTAACATTAATAATTAAGCATAGATATGTAATGGGCAGTGACCACATGCTTTACGGTGGAGGAAAACATAGTGAGGAAACCTGCATATGTCTGAGAAGTAATTCAAAGACGTATGTATAGTGCCTGAGACGGCGATGGACTCACCCTCTGTCACGTTGGCACTTAATCATATTCGGTGAAATGTGGGTGTTGTTGTTACAAACCTCTGCTTACTCCTTCGGAGACCCTTCTGGGATGGTGTTAGCATATTTATGTGTATGTAAAGTATCTTATTCATTGATTTTTTAGACTAATGATAGGTTTAAACGAACTTACCATTCCATCCTGTTTTTATTGAAGAACTTCCAAGATATTGCCTTTTTGGGTGTCTTTAAGTCGTAAGTGCATTTACAACGCATTTGTGCTATTTAACACGACTAATGCTAGTTGAATAGTTAACGTACTTACCTAACCGACAAATTAAAACTAAGTATTAAGTACCCTTGATGGCTTTTTAAATTAGTTTAAAAAGGTTGATGGTAACACGTAAATTTCTTACCTAACTCTTATCATACGTTTGACATATTTGGCGTAGGACAATATTCTATATACGTTATAATATAACGTCTATGTACTAGTTCCGGTCCGTGGTAGCACTCGCATAGATCAGTCGTGGTTTTTACCAGCATATGTCTGAGAAGCAATTCAAAGAAGTATATATATGGCGTGAGACGGCAACAGACTCACCATCTGTCAGGTTGGCACTTAATCTTCGGTGTAAAGTGAGTTATTATAACAGTTCTGCCTGCCCTAGTGGAATAAAGGCGTGAGCATGTGTGTCACGACGCATTTCTTAAAGCTGAATATAACATATAAGTATTTTATAAGCTCTTTATATATTATAACGTTTTATTCAGTTTTAGGACCTGGTAAGGTACAAATGAAAAAAAAATCGGTTTAGCATATTTCACCAAGAGTCAAATCTTATAAAATAAGTAAATATGGTCACGCCATCCCAAAAGGGTCTCCGTACGGGTAGGCAATGGTGTTGTATCGGTTTAGCATAGTGATTGTTTCACCAAGAGTCAAATCTTATAAAATAATTAAATATGGTCACGCCATCTCAAAAGGGTCTCCGTAGGGGTAAGCAATGGTGTTGTAACAATAACACCCACATTACAACAAATATGATTAAGTGCCATCGTGACAGACGGCGAGTCTATCGCTGTCTCAGGCACTTTACATACGACTTTGAATTACTTCTCAGACATATACAGGTTTCCTCACGATGTTTTCCTTCTTACGGCGAAGACGTGGTGTGAAATCACAGAATTTTCAGTCAATCAAGAAAAACACATTGGTACATGCCCCGCTGGGATTCGAACTTGCGTAGCAGGGCACCACGGCAACTTCACTGGTCAATTACTTTTCAGCAAATCGCATTCGTAGTTTTGCCATGCAATATTAAAGGCAAACAACAATTTACCAAACAGAAGACTTACTTATTTAAGAAACAGATACTGAAAACTCGACCTTAGTGTTAATAACTTAAGGATCTTTTCCACGGTAACTGTTCTCAGTTACTTACATAATTTGTTACAAGGATTAATAAAGTTGAGCGCTAAGGTCACCTTGTATTATGTACACGTTTCAGGGCAGATGTTGAATATTAAATGGTCGTATAATGATTACCTGTTTTATTTATACGGTTAATGCAGTGGAGATAGATTATATTGCATTGTTTAAAAGGAATTGACGCGTCTCGGCGTTGCACGGGTTATATCTCTAATATATAAAATTCTCGTGTCACAGTTTTCGTTGTCATACTCCTCCGAAACGGCTTGACCGATTTTGATGAATTTTTTTGTGCTTATCCGGTATCTATGAGAATCGGCCAACATCTATTTTTCATCCCCCTAAATGTTAGGGGTAGTCCACCACAAAAAAATATATGGCAAGACAAGTTTTGCCGGGCACAGCTAGTCTCTATATTGGAATATCATCTCCCTGGCCTTATCCTATACATTGTTGGGGTCGGCATTTGATTCAACCCGATGTGGTTGATCACTTGATTTTTATTGGGCGGTCACCCATCCAATGACTGGCTAGGGGTAGGGTTCCTTAACTTCGCTGATGGAATGATATGCGCCATAGCAACTGTGCCACGAGCTCCTCTATCTATACACATGAATAAAATTGAAGTATTTGTTTGTTATTCCAACATTACAGTTTTCACCAAATGCATATAAAAGTATACACGGTACTGACTACTGACATAAAAAAACCAACTTTTTTTCTCTGTCTGTCTGTTTGTTACGGCTAATCTCCGAAACGGCCAATTTTAACGGGGCTTTTACTGGCAGATAGCTAATGTTAATTTAAATAAATTGGTTTCCGTGGGTCACCCATGAAATAAAAGCTACGTGTGAAACCGCGGGGCACAGCTAGTCTTTATATATATCAACGCACACTCCAAACCACTGGACGGATCGGGCTGAAATTTGGCATGCAGGTAGATGTTATGACGTAAGCATCCGCTAAGAAAGGATTTTGATTAATTCTACCCACAAGGGGATAAAATAGGGTATGTAAATTTGTATGAAACTTTGTCAATTTTAGACCGATCGGGCTGAGACAAGTATACGCGGGTGAAGCCGCGAGACACAGCTAGTATTTTGATAAAATCGACTTTAAGTTAGTCCCTTACAAAACGCCAATTTCATATGTGAGGAACTTATGTTTTATTTACTATGTTTTTGAGTAAGTGTTTGTTGTGATAGTGGCAATTTTGTGATGGTGGCAAAATTCAGCCTGGTGACAGACGGACAGCAGTCTTAGTCATAGGGTCCCGTTTTTACCTTTTGGGCTCGGAATCCTAAACATATTTTTTCAACCCAATCGGACCGTTGTTCGCGATGACAATATACATGCATGTAGGTACGGGTGAAACGCGAACGGGGCGCATTTCTCTGACAACATTTTGGAAAATTACTAAGCTACATATCAAGGAGCTCGCGGCACAGTTGCTATTGCATATCATTCAATCAGTGGCGTTAAGCAACCCCCTAGTCAGTAATTTGATGGTTGACCGCCCGAGTTCCCACCGTGCCTCGGAGAGCACGTTAAGCCATCGGTCCCGGTTGCCAATTTATTAACAATTTTCTGCAAGTTCTCTGACGTTTAAGCTAAAGGTGTTACATAATTTTTTTCTCTTTATGTCGAGACCCTTTACATCGAGTCTTAGAGTTCATAAGTATTCCCACGTCTATTCCCCGAAGGGGTAGATGGAGTTGTACTCGTAGTACACCCACATTTCGCCAGATATGTTTAAGAATTTACCAGTTATCTATACAGATAAATAACATTTAAGTGTCTGTTTGTAATTCCCAAACAACAGCTTTTACTAAGAACATATGAATATACGAGTATATACGGTATTGACTTAAAAAATCAATTTAAAAAAAAAAAAATCTGCGTATTGCTGTCGAGCCAGGCTTCGTCATGCTTTGACATCCCAGATGATACTGCACGGCATTGGGTTCGAATTGGGCACGACATCGAAGCTCTTCATATCACGCTTGCAGGAATCCTTGTATTGGAGCATGAGGCTCCCGACGAGGTAACAGGTAACGGGAACCACTAAGAACTGGCAACGCGGTCCCAGTCGCCTGATAGCATTTTTGAATCTGGCGTCTAGAACCACATACCTAATTAGCATCAATACATTACAACTGCCTCGTTGGTCTAGTGGTTAGTATGTTCGCCTGCCGATCACGAGGTCCCGGGTCGGATCAAAAATGTATATTGGGTTTTTCTGTCAAGAAATTCACAATAAAATGACCGCAGTTTGGAATTTGGCGGTGTTTCCACCCCCGTGCCTCGGAAAGCACGTTAAGCCGTTGGTCCTACGCCTGATCTCTCTCCGGTCGTGTCGGATTGCCTCCCATCGGACTATGAGAGTGAGGGAATAAAGAGTGCATCACACACTTGTGCACTATAATATCTCCTGCACACATGGCTAATTCTCGTTGAGATTAGCCGCCGTAACCGAAATTCGGTAGGAGATCATTATTATTATTACAACGGATTGATCAAAGAGGCTACGAGGCTAATAAAATTACGAGTGGTCCCACTCGTCTGATAAAAACGAATGAGACATCTGGGAACGCGGTCCTAGTCGCCTGAATCCTGTACCTGTCACCTGAATGACAGGTATATAGATAATTGTAATTGCTCATCAAAACACCATAAAACTAAGTTCACAGTCCCTAATAGACCTTCTAACCAATAGCCACGTCTAATTATAGCCGGTTTTCCGCAACAAATTGGCTCAGCAGCGTGGGAGGACGTCATCGGACGAGCCGTGACGTCACACCACCCACCTACCGTTTATATTTAAAGTTAACTCCCAGTTTCCACGATACTCGCTCGGTTTTTCTTGGCCCATGTATTATCACCAGCTGTGCCCAGCGGTTTCAAACCCGCTTACAATGTCATGGTAGGCTTCATTACGCGGAACCCTAAGATTCCGAAATCCCATTATAATCAGTCCAGCCGTTTCGGAGATAAGTTGGAAGTGTTGGAACAAACGGACAGACGGATAGACATACAGAGAAAACTTTACAAAAAAATTAATATTAGTGAAAAGCTGTTTTGGAATTAGAAACATACATATAACAGACGGACAATTCAATTGTATTTGTCTGCATATATTAGAAGACGTTGACTTTATCTTCTATACTTAATCGAATGTGGATTTTTTAGCTATAAGCCCGAAGTTCATCTTCTACATGTTAGTAAGAGATGTATCAAGTAGAATAATTTTATATGACACATAGACTGTATTACATTTTGTATGTGTTAATATTCGATTCTTCATAATTAAAATAAAGAATTCTTAAAGACATACATACATATATGCATGTGCTCACGCCTATATCCCATGGGGACCAGCGGTGACCACCGGTTGACACACGTTTACGATCCTTACATACTTATTTCGCTTCATCCACATTCATGCATCTCTTCTTACACTCCCTGCGGTTAGGAGTGCTCGGAATTTGACCTTTCTGAAAAATATTATTAATTCATACAATTCAATCTAGAATCGCTTCGTTAAATTGGCATTAAAACTGCCTACAAAACAATTTAACTAATGGAAAGAAACCCTGAATTATTTGATGAACCTACGGTGACAAGTGGGGATTGTAACAACTCCACCTACCTACCACGTCACGAGTCAAGAGCGCGTATACTTTGAATGCGTAGTAGGTAGTCATTTTATGAATTATCTCTGTCTTTATGTATGGTACGAGGCGAATAAAAACAAGAAGAGCATCCTCACTCATTTGCTGCGCGCTCAAAACTCGCGACGTCATCTGTACTAGGATAGGTAGGGTAGGAGACATCAGTTTATATACATACGTTATACAGGCATGACCTGTATTCCCCGAAATAGGTGTTGTAATAACAACAGCCATTATTCACCGAAAATGATTAAGTGCCAACGTGACAGATGTCCCAGGCACTATACATTCGTCTTTGAATTACTTGTCAGGCAATTGCAGGTTTCCTCACGATGTTTTCCTTCACCGTAAAGCACGTGGTGTGTAATCACTGCACGTAAGTTTTAGAAAAACTCATTGGTAGGCCCCGCTGGGATTTCAAACCCCACGGCAGCTTATGTACGTATGGTAAGATACTTCTTGTGCTGATAAATATTTTTAGTTTGCAACAAAATAAGCTCAAGTTTCACGTATTCTTAATATAGCCCTGTATGAGTATATTTGTGTTGTTTGTCTCCCGATTTTGCGCAGCGGCTAAATACATTCTAAACTAACAAGTGTTCATTCAACGTGCCGTCGGGGTTTCGATTCCCAGCGGGGTCTGTACCAATGAGTTTTTCCAAAATTTAATTGCAATATCGTGGAGAAACCTGCATATGTCTGTGAAGTAGTTCAAAGTGTATGTTTATTTTTTTATTTATATTAGAAGAAATATTAAGGAGGAGCTCGTGGCACAGTTGCTATTGCACATATCATTCGATCAGCGAATTTAAACAACCCTAACCCTTGCCCTATTGGATGGGTGACCGCACGAGTTCCCTCCGTGCCTCGGAGAGCACGTTAATCCGTCTGTCCCGGTTGCCAATTTATTATCTTTGGCAATAGTTACAGGTCAGTCGGAGGCCTAAAATTGTCTGACAACTGGTTTAACCCAGATCACAGATTTTCCTAATAAGGAAGCCTGGGATGTATCTTTGTCGGAAAATTATTGTAAATAATCCTATTGGCACTGTACTTCTGCTACAATAAATTAATCTTAGCTCATGCCATTGCCATACTCACAAATATTTGTAATATTTTAGTTATTATATTTGACAATTGAGCATTTGAACTGTGTCCATGGGCTTATATTCATGAGATATAAATACTGTAACCAAAAACATTGTAGAATATATATTTATTAATAGAGTAATTGTTGAATTTCTTGCCGGGTTCTTCTCAACAAAAGCTACCTTCCGAACCCGTAACGTTAACGTAACGTTTATAATCATGTATACTGTATTTTGTGTCATCCTGACGATTTGAAAGTACTTTGTAAGAAGTCTAATCAAATAAAGATATTTTGAATTCCCTAAAGGGGTTGCGAAGGTCAGATGGCAGTCGCTTCGTATAAAAATCAGGTGATCAGCCACATCGGGTTGAATCAAGTGCCGACCCCAACAATGTATGGGATAAGGCCAGGGACGATGATGTTTAGAAGAAATATTAACAAGTGAATCATTTTAACATATCCAGCAGCAGAAAATAAACTTGTAGAAGTTTTTCCATGTACCGTCCGGTTCAAGGGGATCTCATACATACATACATATGCTCACGCCTGTATTCCCCGAAGGGTTAGGCAGAGGTGTTGTAATCACAACACCCACTTTTCACCGAAGATGATTAAGTGCCAACCTGACTGATGGTGAGTCCATCGCCGTCTCAGACACATACGTCTTTGAATCACTTCTTGGACACATGCAAGTTTCCTCACAAAGTTTTCCTTCACAGTAAAGCAACAAGTTGTGAAATCACTGTACATAAGTTTCTTAGAAAAACTCATTGGTACAGGCCCCGCTGGATGCGAACTTAGTCGCTTGCGTAGCAGGCAACTGTTCAAACCTCAATGCCATCACGGCTCTTACTCAAATTATTATAGTTATACATATTTCCAATAATGTGGTGTAGCTCGGTGCATCGAAGCGCCGCTCTGACATCGTATACAGTTAGAAATACCAAGTTTTGTAGGTTGCACCGTTGACTGTTCGCTCCACAAATCTGACCGACTGGCAAATTATACGCAACGCTTGTGCCAATGAAATATACAATGTTATACGTGCTTATGTACTAGTTACGGTTCCATACCCGAAGGGTAAACGGGACTCTATAACTAACACTCCACTCTACGTCTGTTTGTCTGTCCGACTGCTACCAGACTGCATCTCATGTACCGCACCAGGCTGTATCTCAGGCACAGTGATTGTGAGACAGTTGAAATTTCCACAGATTATAAATGTCCGTTGTCGCTATAGTCAAAGTCAAAGTCAAAGTCAAAAGTATCTTTATTCGATTAGAGTTTTTACAAAGTACTTTCAAATCGTCAGAATGACATAATTATACAGGATTATACATGCTACCGCCAGGTTCGGAAGGTTGCTTTTACTGAGAAAAACCTGGCAAGAAACTCAGTAATTACTCTTTTCAAAAATATTATACAATTTAAAGAATACAAAATAAATAATTTGAATAAACCGTGAGCTCATGGACAATGTTCCAATGCACAAATGTCGATAAAAATTAACATAACTAAGAATCTAGTACATCTACTTATAACTAAATGCGTAGCTTGAGATGACCAGCCCCCACAAGCAGCACCTGTTCACAAGTATGACGTGAATGCCAGCCATATAACATCAAGTATCCATTTCCCAGCGTTAATGGACTTTTCTTGTATGTTTATGCACTCATTAATCACAGCGCAGTAACAATAAGAGTAGAACAAATACATAAATGTTATGTAAGCAACCAAGGAATATTACAGCTCCCGACGGGGGTAGGACGTGACCTATTGACCTCGCCGCTGAAGGACGGCTCATGGTTATATTCATACATACATACATACATACATATGCTCAATCACAACACCCATTTTTCACCGAAGATGATTAAGTGCCAAAGTGACAGATAGTCCATCGCCGTCTCAGACACTATATACGTCATTGAATTACTTCTCAGAAATATGCAGGTTTCCTCACGATGTTTTCCTTCACCGTAAAGCAGCACGTGGTGTGAAATCACTGTACATAAGTTTTTTTAGAAAAAATCAGTGGTACAGGTCCCGCTGGGATTCGAACTTGCGTTGCTTGCGTAGCATGCGACTGCTCAAACCATAAGGCCACCACGGCTCTGTTATATTCAATACTAATACTCCCTACTAGATTTCACTCGCACAATGTATATATATATTAAACAAAGTCGTGTTTTTTATAATTCAAGAACGGGTGAATCAGGATAAAGGTCAGATAGGATACTTTTATTCCCGTTCCTGTGGAACGTGACGTAAAACGCGATGTAACACAACAGCTAGACTTATATATAAAATTCTATTGTCGCGGTGTTTGTTAGCAGCAACCAATATCTGGATCGATTTTTATGAAATTTTATGGGCATGATGAGTAGGTCTGAGAATCCGCCAACATCTTTTTCTAATACCCCTAAATGATAAGGGTGATCCACACCAAAAAAAATGGCAATGTTTCGCCGGGCACAGTTGGGTAGTGGTTTTATAAGGTGCCTTTATGTCCATTCTTGGGCTAAAGATTAGAGTTTCTATTTAGTCTCTTTGGACTAGTAGTCGTATACGCTACTGCAGAACACGGGGTTCTGGTTTTGTTCTCGTGTCGGGCAAAGTGTTATTGGGTATATCCATCTATCAATTCCCAGTAGCAGTTTGGAATAGATTAGTGCCCGGTTACTATTACATGGAACATAAACATAACTGGCGTGGTACTGGTTTACTCCAAGTACACCCCTGCCTACCCCTTCGGGAAAACATACGTGAGGAGATATATACTAATTATGTATGTACTTACGAGCACCATCGTCGTGGACTCGTGACGTAGTCTGCAAAAGAGTTCAACGCTTCAACTAAATAATATGTGTGTACGCTGTCTGTGGATAGATAATACTTTTAACAATGGTCACTGCGATTAGACAAACGTTTTACTTTTTGAGAAAAGCATAGATTCGATTTATTCGAGAGAAAAACAAAACACAATCGAAAATCTCTACCTTCTCTTATGCCACAGATTCCAAACAATCTTAAAATTCTACAAATTTCCAAAATTTACGTCTTCTAAAATGTGTGATATGCTTTTGAAGAAAATGCTACTGTAGGCCTAGACAAAGTAACATTCTCTCGCGCTTGCGCTAATAGAACCTAATGTATGGAAATTACATAAATCAGTCACGTGACATGTGTCATTCCCGTACATATTCTGTTAGCGCAAGTGCGAGAGAATGTTACCAAAGGCTTAAAATGCTTTCCGAAGCACGGGGGTGTAAATACTGACGGAAAAACTCAATATCTAGATTTGACGGGAATCGAACCCGGCAGAACAAGGCAGTCAACACAGGTAATGACATATAGTATAAATGTCTAGTCGCACAGAGCCGATGCAGAATGTCAACAATACGGTGAAATATAAACATATGTTGTATGCGATCGTTTTGCATGCTTCGCCAATGTAAACATGCTCCCTGCATACATACCTGCTTACAAATGTTTTACTTACATCCATTCTATTGCGGTGCTAAACTCAGATGTCAATTCAAATAAATGCTTATGAAAGTAAAAAGAGCCGGGCTTGAGGCTTTTGCTTGACGCTAATTCGAATCCCAGCGGGTACCGGTAATGGGTTTTTTTTTAAATTATGTGCAGTGATTTCACACGATATGCTTTACTTTGAAGGAAAACATCGTGAGGAATCCTACATAGTTTGATAGGTAATTCAAATACTTTTAAAAAACGTGAGAAAGCTAAATCTAATATATACAATTTCCATGTCACAATGATAGTTACCGTACTCCTCCGAAACGGCTTAACCGATTTGTATGAAATGTTGTGTGCAGATCGGGTAGGTCTGAGAATCGGCCAACATTTATTTTTCATACCCCTAAATGATTAGGGTGACCACCCCAAAAAAATATATGGCAATATAAGGCCGGGCAAAGCTAGTGATAGATAATATTACGAATGTTACCGCGGGGTCGAGGAATTTGCTTATGGCTTGGTGGCTTATTTTGGCTGTGCGTTAATATATGGGTCACATAGTCAGTATTCTAAATTGTATATGTATAGTTAGTTATTCATACTTGCGTTTACATATTTGTTTTATCGATATATATATGATATAAGATATAAAATAACGCTGGACGCTAACTATGATTAAACTCAAACTGTAACTCAATAAATATCTTTAGTCGATTAGAGTTTTAAGAAATTACATTAATACATACATATGCTCACGCCTGTATTCCCCGAAGGGGTAGGCAGAGGTGTTGTTATCACAACACACACTTTTCACCGAATATGATTAATTGCCAACGTGACAGATGGTGAGTCCATCGCCGTCTCAGACACTTTACATACGTCATTGAATTACTTCTCAGACATATGCTGGTTTCCTCACGATGTTTTCCTTCACCGTAAAGCACGTGGTGTGAAATCACTGTACATAAGTTTTTTTTTAGAAAATCTCATTGGTACAGGCACCGCTGGGATTTGAACTTGCGTTGCTTGCGGAGCAGGCGACTGCTCAAACCTCAAGGCCACCACGGCTCTTAAAAAAATATTTAAGATACAGCATTATACATGCTACCGCTTGGTTTGGAAGGTTGCTTTTACTGAGAAGAATCTGGTTAGAAACTATAAAGTAAAAGTGTAGTTTTACTTATATCTAAATGTGTAGTTTGAGATGATCGTTTCAAGAAGCACTTTAGGAACTTCTAAGCGTTGACGTTTCATTTTGGTACCATTCAACGTAGCAACATAAAAGTTGTTAATACGTTCTGCCTAAGCGATCATAATTGGCCGCTGTACAAAATATTGTTTTCAATTTCAATAACATCACAGAGTAAGAACAACAGTAAATATAACTAGGTCACTTGAATACGTACCGTTTTATTACGAGCCCTTCGTAATGCGTGGCCGACATGCACTTGTATTACTGTAATAGCTTATGTACTATAACTATATTTTTTTTTATATATATGTATATCAGAGGTGACTGACTGACATAGTGATCTATCAACGCACAGCCCAAACCACTGGACGGATCGGGCTGACATTTGCCATGCAGGATTTTGATTAATTCTACCCACAAGGGGATAAAATAGGGGATGAAAGTTTGTATAAAGCTTTGTCAATTTTAAACCGATCGGACTGAGACTTTGCATGCATAAAGCTATTTTATCCCCGTGCTCCCACGGGAACGGGAACTACGCGGGTGAAACCGCGTGACGTCCGCTAGTTTATTGATAAGTTCAATACATCTACGGATTTCACATTAATATTCTTCTTCTTCCTTTAAGAGTTCAGCTGCAGCTGTGCAGCTGATGAAGCTCCCTCCACTTGTTCCAGTCCAGTGCTGGTTCTTTGACCTCCTTATACGACCTGACGGTTATTTTATCATTTACTTGTAGCGTATCCTTGGTCGGCCTCTGCCACGCGCTCCCATAAAACAAAACAGTGGATCAAACCCGGGGATCAGACCGGAATAACTCCTTCTATTTTACCTTCCAAAATAGTTTTTACAAAGCCATCGTGCCGTATAAGGTGACCAATCATTTTTCCTCTTCTGTTTTCTATATTTGGAAAGAGAACATTACTACCAAATATAGAAATAATTAATATTATCAAGAGAAAATAATTGTATTTTTTTTGCAGCTAATACACTTGACATTACATTGCCGATTATTAAAAATTAAGTATAGAATGTTACATTATCACTGAATAACACCATAGGCTATTTTCATCTTACGCCGGCAAATCCATGAGGCAGAGCTAAGTCTTAACGCGTTCACTGCTAACGACGCGTATGTGCGTCCAACCGTTCGAGAATTTACGAAGAAGTTGAAACGTTAGCAGTGAATGTGTTAAAACGTAATCCATTTGGGTTACTCCCCGAGCCCCTGTCTCTGAGTACCCCGAATACGATAGTTATGATCACATAGGTATACTTTTCTATTGTTACCAACATGTACGGTATGCAATAACAAAACATCTATACATCTATACAAATAAATAAAATAAAAAACAGTGGGAACTCGGGCGGTCACCCATCCAATTACTGACTTGGGTTATGGTTGCTTAAGTGCACTGATCGAATGATATACGCAATAGGAACTGTGCCTCGAGCTCCTATTTTAAAAACTATCTTTAGTTATAGACTCACCATGTCACCTGTCCGTTAGCACGTAATCATCTTCGGTGAAAAGTAGGTGCTGTTATTACAACACCTCTGCCTACCCCTTCGGCGAATACAGGCGTGAGCATATGTACATAATACTTGTTACAAAAACTCACATCTACTTATTAACCCACTTATATTGTAGTACTAGCGGACATCACGCGGTATCACCCGCGTAGTTATTGTTCCCGAGGGAGTACAAGGATCAAATATAGCCTGTGTTACTCGCTAATAATGTAGCTATCCATTGCTGAACGAATTTTTCTAATCTAATCTAAAGAAGATACAAACATATTTACATAAAAATCTTTCCTCTATTGTATAGAAGTATAGATGATGTTAAACACCTAAGTTCTACTTGTTGTCATACGAAAATCGATGGTTTCCCAATATGCGATGTCATAGAAAATTCCTTCTCTGGAAATCTATAACGAAATCTTTCATAGGGTTTTTCGACAAGGATCTGATAGAGACACGTTTTATTATAAGCATTGACAGTCAAAAATGTATAATGCCCTAATGCGTGCTGTAAAATAAATATAATTTATTAGTAATATGTAAGCGAGACAAGGTAACAAGGTCTATGTGAGTCGATCGATCAATCTGCGCAAGGCACCGGGGTGCGGTGCGAATGACGTACATACAGCGAAATATATATATCACAGAAAGGCGGCTTCCTATGTTGGTCGCAGGCACACAAAATTAATGAATAATGTTCGGATATTACTTCCCAGTGCCATCTAGACCCAAATTAAGCTAAGCTTGCTCTATGGGTGGACAAAACAACGAATAAACTACTTAAAAATTTATAAATATGCTCTCGTCATCCCAGAAGGGTTGATGCGGTGAGTTTATCGCCGTCTAAGGTACTATACATATGTGTTTTAAATACTTCTCAGGCAAATTCATGTTTCCTGGCGATATTTTCCTTGAAACTCTTAGTGTAAATCACTTATATATTACTGATGCTATTTAACAGGAATCTAGGAGGCACAAATCGTTCGTTCTTGTCAAACTAAGAGTAAGTAACAGGTGTCACGTCGAAGCCGATCATCTATAAGTCATTCAAGTGTTTTACCGACATTTTTCACGACAAATCGACATTATGTTGACAGTAAATATGGCATAATTTTAAAATCTTTATAATTGATAACCCTAGGCGCTCCGTAGAGTAATCGTTTTTATTTAAAAAAATACTCTTAGGTACCTTACTGCTTGTAAAGCTTGTATACTGTGGCTATACTGTGTGAAGTCTTAAGTCGATCGTTAGTGTGCACGCATGTGTGCGTCCGTTATCGCCAATTTAAAGAATCCGACCTTCTGTATCTTTCTGTTTTGCGTTACAAGCGCACATAGACAAGTAAATAAGGTTGCGGTAAGGTCGGTATGTATGTACGTATTTAAGGGCTTGGATCACGCGGTATATACTTTCCTTTCACGGTTTATTCTTTGAATCATCGAAATAAGGAGGCAAACTCGAAAAATACTAGACGCAATTAGAAAATACTTGGACAAATATCAGATTAACACCGTGTGTGTTTCATAGTGATTTAAGT
Organism: Watsonalla binaria; assembly: GCA_929442735.1. NCBI lineage: Eukaryota > Metazoa > Arthropoda > Insecta > Lepidoptera > Drepanidae > Watsonalla > Watsonalla binaria. The sequence goes on from OV838930.1 coordinate 1,368,425, forward strand.
TATGTAGACGGGAGCTGGGACCCCTTACCTCTTATTGCCATGATAGTTTTACTCTTATTATGAGACCGATGTATTTGACGTGTATACATCTGTCACTGTCACACAGCTGAACTATCATTGCAATAAGAGCTCATGGTCAGGCCCCAGGTATTGTTTGATGATTTAAAAAATCCATAATAATTTAATATTGTTGGCGACAACGTAGTGTTTTGTTTTATGTAAAGTTTTTAGTGTCAGAATTTTTAATATTATATTAATTATTGTTTATTTGTCAACATCACGTGTTCCTAAGACAGTTCTTTTGCTAGAATACACTTTTCACCGAAATTATAAACATAAAGTTTTTTTTTACAATTTTAACCGTACCAGCTTTCAAATAAGGATTATATTAAATTGATTGAATTGGTGATTGATATACGTAGTAATGTCAGTATGGTGAAAGAAAAAAAATAGAAAGATTTGTTTATGGTTTCATCTCAGACCGATCATTGACCTCGTAGCTCGTTTCGTAGCAGTTTCGTAGCCCCATTGTGCTACGAACCCCAATATACAAACGCAAACTACATATTTATGTTATATATATGTATATTATATCATATGTATTTGTATTTATGTGTGTATTAATAAATATAACTTTGATATTAATAAAAAAAACTTGGACAATATTTTTATCGCTATAAAATGCTCTTTGACAATAAATATGTAATTTTTTCTTGAACTGCACATAATATTTATATTTCAAAGGATTAATCTCAATAAAGATAATTTAATATTTACGTAACCATGGGTGATTTTTTTTATTTACGTTCCATCAATAACATATTAATTATTATTAATGTAATATTGTTAAACTTTATTTTATTATGATATTAAGTGATTAGATATAATATAAATCACTTTACTTAATACGTGTCACTATTTTCCTATATTCATAATTCAGCCTTGATTTCATTCAAGTTCGTGTTGTACTCGTACGTACTCGTATTTTACTCCTTTATTCGATTTTCTTCTATAAGGAAGTACAAATAAAGCTGATTTTTACTTAGCTCCTGCATATGAAAGTATACATATAAATTGGGTCCCTACTCATAACATGGAACTATCGTTTAGTTGCTGTTGTTAAGAGGCCATTTTTATGTCTTTAATTTTATGTAATACTAGCGGACATCACGCGGTTTCACCTGCGTAGTTCCCGTTCCCATGGGAGTACGGCGATAAAGTATTGCATATGTTATTCGCGAATAATTTAGCGATTCATTGCTGAAATAATATTTAAGATCGATCCAGTAGTTTCGGAGCCAATTCTGTTCAAACAAACAAATATTTCCTCTTTATAATATTAGTATAGAAAAGCAGGGGTTCCGGAGAAGAAAAATATTAAATAATTTTAGTGTTAAAAGTAACCTCGATACGAGTGAAGTGACAGGATATACTTATCGACTCAGATGATAAGTGATAACAGGCTTTACCGTTATCAGATTACCGGCTAAATCTCATTACGAGACCGGTATATGTAGGGTCTAGAGTTTTTACCCAAACATTTTGGTCACAGGTCTATTTAAAAATGTATTAAAAACCGTAAATATATTATTTTATGTCTTTTGTTTTTCAGGCATTTTAACTTTTAGAATTTTATATCTATACTAATATTATGAAGCTGCTGTGTTTGTTTGTTTGAACACGTTTATCTCAGGAACTACTGGTCCGATTTCAAAAAATCTTTCAGTGTTGGATAGTTCATTTATGGAGGAAGGTTTTATTATTATTATAGGCTATATTTTAATTTTCAAATAAAATAGGTATCCTTAAGAAAATTGCGAATTTGTAACGCGAGGTGTAAAATCAAAAACCTATTTATGCGTGTGCTGCAAAAACTATTGGCAATAGAACATAATGACGTAATACGGGTTTTTAGGTCTTATTAAGATCTACAAAAAATCTGCGAGAGCACATATATAACTATCATAATTTGGTCACAATAACCGCTTTTATGTTCATAAACAATATTAAATCGTCTGAAGAAACTACGTTAAATGTGTATCGTAATATTAATATTATATAATACGCGGGTGAAACCGTGGGGCACAGCTAGTTACACTATAAATAAGCAATGTCCTATGTTCCACATATATATTTCTATATTATTTCTATACAGATAAATAAAATTGAAGAGAGGGTTGGCGATTGCTTCACCGACAAGAGCCTAGCTCTTAAATTAATGACGACAATATAACAGCTTTTTACTAAATACATATAAAAGTATAAACGGTACTGACAAATCAAACCGATTTTTAATGTTCTGTCTGTTTGTTTGTTCCGGCTATAGATAAAATTAAGTCTGATGAAAAGTGTCTGTTTTGATTGCATATAATTTTTTTGATTATTTGTCTGTCTGTATAACAACTGTACCGATTTTAGCAGGTTTTTGTAACTAGCACTTAGCTGGTATTACAAATAGTAACTGAAGTTACTTTTATTTTAAAAAATCTGTGAAATAAATCTACCAAAGTAATTGAGAGTCTCTTATAAAACATAAAAAATGGCTGTACTACATTGTCCAGAAGTTCCCGCGAGCGGTTTTCAAGTGTGACCCGAAACAACATACTTCAAGTACTTAGTGCTCAGATCAAGTACTTTGTTGAAGTCTTATCAAAAAAGATATTTCGAATTGATTTTTTCAATTAAAAAAAAGATTCGAGAAATTAGTTCAATCATTTTGATTTGATGAAACACCTATGTAATAAAGTCACCTCCAGTTCATTAGGTGCTAATTTTACTAGTTATTTTGCATTACAGTTTGATATACTTATATTCGATATTCAAGGAGCTCGTGGCACAGTTGCTATTGCGCATATCATTCGATCAGCGAAGTTAAGCAACCCTAACCCTCGCCAGTAATTGGATGGGTGACCGCCCGAGTTCCCTCCGTGCCTGGGAGAGCACGTTAAGCCGTCGGTCCCGGGTGCCAATTTATCATCTTTGGCAATCCTTACAGGTCAGTCGGAGGCCTAAAATAGTCTGACAACTGGTTTAATCCAGATTACAGATTTTCCTCGTAAAAGGGGTTGCGAAGGTCAGATGGCAGTCGCTTCGTATGAAAATCAGGTGATCAGGCACATCGGGTTGGATCAAGTGCTGACAATAATGTATGGGATAAGGCCAGGGAGATGATGATACTTATATTCGATAATATTGTTATCTTGATAAAGCATAGGATATAATATATAGGATACTAGCGGACGTCACGCGGTTTCACCTGCGTAGTTCCCGTGGGAGTACGGGGATAAAATAAGGCCTATGTTACTCACGGACGATGTAGCTTTCCAATGGTGAAAGAATTTTTGAAATCGGCACAGTAGTTTTTGAGTTTATTCATAACAAACATACACAGAAAAATACAATTCCTCTTTATAATAGTAGCGTAGATATGAGTGTTCGTTAAGATTTTTCAAAATTGTTTTTATACAATTTTAACAAATGATTAAATGTTATGATAACTACCGGAGTCTTGGTACAATCTGCTCTCCTTGTCTCTTGTTACCGTAAAGAGAGAGCAAACTAATATGTTGTAAAAGACCCCTTACCATTATTATTCGAGTGAGCATAAAAGTAAATAAAAACATCTTTGTAATGTCGGTCCATTGTAATTGTATAGAATAAATAGGGCAACCTGAGTCACGGAAAGCTTTGTAATGAATTCTTGGAATCAACCGACCCGCCTGATTCATATACTGAAGAACATTGCGTAGGTGAATTGTTCGGGGAAAAATCCTAGTAAACATCTTTTGGCAACAAAACAGTTATAAACTAATGCCCGCAATTTAAGTAGCGTATCTCATGGAAGGATTTATTAAGAGCCGTCATGACCTTGAGGTTTAAACAGTCTGTCTGTACCAATGAGTTTTTCTAAGCAGTTATGTGCAGTGATTTCACACCACGTGCTTTACGGTGAAGGAAAACATCGTGAGGAAAGCTGCATATGTCTGAGAAGTAATTCAAAGACGTACCTGAGACGGCGATAGACACATCCTCTGTCACGTTGGCACTGAATCATCATCGGTGAAAAGTGTGTTGTTGTTACAGCACCCCTGCCTACCCGTTTGGGAATCCAGGAGTGAGCATTTGTATGTAAATTGATATTTTTAAACAAGCTGTGCCCCGCGGTTTCACTAGCCTGGACTTTAGTTAAAATATGGATTTATTTAAATTAATTATAAATAAAGCTAGCCCAATTTACTCCTTGTAACATCAGCTATCCAGTGTAGCTCCCGTTTCAGATATTAGCTGGAACAAACAGACAGAAAAAGGGTGACTTTTTCTGAAATACCGTTAAAACTTACGTAATATTATGTGTGTATGTATGTATGTATGTATAATACACGTGTGGCAAACTAAAAACTTATTTTTCCTATGAATCCATATTTGACAAGGAATAAAACTCCATTTGTTTTATTTAATTATCAACTTACACATATATGATCATAATCGATATACGATAGTGCAACATCATCATCGTCCCTGGCCTTATCCCATACATTGTTGGGGACGGCACTTGATTCAACCCGATGTCAAAGTCAAGGTCAAAAGTATCTTTATTCGATTAGACTTTTACAAAGCACTTTCAAATCGTCAGAATGACACAATTATACAGGATTATACATGCTACCGCCAGGTTCGGAAGGTTGCTTTTACTGAGAAGAACATGGCAAGAAACTCAGTAATTACTCTTTTCAAAAATATTATACAATTTAAAGAATACAAAATAAATAATTTAAAAAACGTAAGCTCATGGACAAAGTTCCAATGCACAAATGTCGATAAAAATTAACATAACAAAAAAATCTAGTACATCTACTTATAACTAAATGCGTAGCTTGAGATGACCAGCCCCCACAAGCAGCACCTGTTCACAAGTATGACGTGAATGCCAGCCATTGACCTCCTCAACCATCATAGAGGGAAGTGGACAACCCGTCATCCAGACGCCGCCGCAAGCAAAGGCATTTTAGTGAGCTTGACAACTCAAGCCAGTCAAACAAAGATCAAAACTAATAAATATTAAGAATTGTAACATAAGCACAGTGTCCATGAGACTACTTACAATATTTATCTGGTAATACATTATTCCAAGTTTCTTTATCACATATATAATCACTAACTGTATAATAACCCTTTTTAAGTAATACAGATTTTACAGTCTCTTTAAATTTATCAAAGGGTAAATTTATAATAAATGTAGGTAACTTATTATAAAAGCGTATACATTGTCCTAATGTGGCTGATCACCTGATTTTTATACGAAGCGACTGCCATCTGACATTCGCAACCCCTGTGACGAGGAAAATCTGGGTCACACTAATTAAACGCTAACTTTTCTGTGATAATTGGCAGAGGTAGGTATGCCACCAAGGGTCTCAATATGCATTGTTTATAAAACGGCCACAACAATTGCGAATATGTATATGTATCGCTTTCACGCCGTGGCTACTCAACCGATCACCATGATGTTTCGCACACACAGAAAATTACCACGTAGATGATGGTTTTATTCAACACTAACTGTACCCCGTGTATTCACCCGCGTAGATTTAGTTTCATGCTGTAACTTTGTCTGAAATTCTGTTATTTTGGAATTACAAAAAGACAATTCAATTTTATTTTTCTGTATAGATAAAAGACAATTTGAACACTTATTGAACGTCATTTCTCTTACGGTAGGTTAATATACTACCGTTTACAAATGTAAGTCTGTCAGGAGAACAAACGGTGAAACAAACTGCCCGGCTTGTTTTCCATGTGTCCCTTCTTTATACATAGGGTTGTTTTAGTACAATTTAATGTAAGAGTGACCAACTCATTGACATGCTTGGCTATCATCAATATACTCAGATACACTATTATATGATTTATCACAAAGTTTCTGTTTGATGACTGCCTCAAAACTTAAAAATGGTAATTCACACATTTACTAGTACTTCATTATCATCCTCCTGCCCTTATCCCTGAGTTCAGTCCCCAGGGCCTTACGCTTCGTTAGTAGAAACGATACAAAATGTACAGGAATGACATATGTCACGTGACTGATTTATATAATTTCCTACTTTGTCTAGGCCTACGGGTCGGGCCCTTTGAGAGCCCATTCACTTTCACCGAAAACGAAGCTTCGGCCGAGAGTTCACAAAGTTCCTACGAAAAATCAAAGCGGTACTAAAAACTGCATTTGATTTTCATTCGTTTTCGGACAAACAGAGTAGGCCCCCAGGATTAGTGCCCGGTTATTGGCAAAAGGCTGGTTCCCTATGTGGGACTTGTATGTAACAATTATTTGTATCGTTGGAATCTGCCGGATGCAGGTACCTAATTCGCGTTGTCTTCTCGCGTCATTGGCCGCGCAACGGAACGCGCATCCGTTCTCGAACCGACCGACGCCACGTCATTCTTGGAAACACTGCATTTTGTTTTATATTCATTGTATATACGTGTATCGTATTGCATTCCGATATGAAGAGGCGATATCTGTCGGTAGATATTTTGCAAGGACTTTCTGCTATTAAGTATTAGCCTTTCTAGGATACAACCAAATATTTATTTGTTAATAAAAAATGTTCTTGTGCAGACAAAGTGATTTTTAAAACGTTAATTTAATTTAAGCGTATTGCCATCTTAAACGTAATTATCATGGCATGGCATTCGTTATCTATCGTAAGAGGGTAACTCCTGCTCGGCTTTGTTACCGACAAGACAGAATCTACAAATACAGTGTAATCTCTTTATAACGTTATCCTTTATAACGATAAACTCCCTATAACGTTGAAGTGAGCCAAACTTGGTTGGCTTGCGTTAAAGCCCACATATTGAAACACTCTTTATAGCGATACGCCATTCTCTATTACGAAGAATTACGAAGAAATGGGTTGTTATATAGATATGAATAAAATACATAAAATAATACAAAACAAGTACTGGCATAGCAAAAAACGTCAGACAAAGTTATCAGACTATATGTGTAAACAATAATTTATAAGCATTTATTATCTAAGACATACATACATACATACATATGCTCACGCCTGTATTCCCCGAAGGGGTAGGCAGAGGTGTTGTTATCACAACACCCACTTTTCACCGAATTTGATTAAGTGCCAACGTGACAGATGGTGAGTCTATCGCCGTCTCAGGCACTATACATACGTCTTTGAATTACTTCTCAGAAATATGCAGGTTTCCTCACGATGTTTTCCTTCACCGTAAAGCACGTGGTGTGAAATCACTGTACATAAGTTTTTTAGAAAAACTCATTGGTACAGGCCCCGCTGGGATTCGAACTTGCGTCGCTTGCAGGCGACTGCTCTAACCCCGAGGCCACCACGGCTCTTTACATACTCTAAGACATACATATTGAAAATTCTTGTTAATTTGGTTGTTTTTTTGTTCACTCCATATAACGATAAGTCTCTATAACGACAAAAAATGCTCAGTCCCTTGAGATTCGTTATAAAGAGTTTACACTGTATATGAGTAGGTATTAGCTACCTAACCTACTATGTACACACATGCAGCCAACCGAAGCTGTGAATTTTCACCGATTTTCTAGAAAACTTGTCAAAAAAATTGAGTTATAATTATCTGCTATTTTGTTGCCTGTAATGTTGTATGCAGAGACAATTTCTGGACGCTAATTACTTCATCAATAATCTTATTTTTGTTACTTAAACTTCTTATAGATATAGGCAAACGACAACATTTGTAATTTAAATATATATAATAAATAAAATTGAAGTGTCTGTTTGCAATTCCAAAATTACACCTTTTGGCTAAATGCATATAAATGTATATACGGCACTGACGGTTGTTTGTTCCGGCTAATCTCCGAAACGGTAAGACCGATTTTGATGGGACTTTCATCGGCTGATAGCTAATGTTACAAGGATTAACTGAGGCTTTATTGTTAATACTGCTCCGCGGGATTGAAATTAAATCTACACGGTTGAAACCGCGGGGCAAAGCTAGTTATCAATATATTTCGTATCCGTTATCACAAGTATAGTAGTTGTCAGAGTGATTTTAAGATAGAACAAAGATGGAAGAATAGAATAGATCCCGGATGGCCAGTGGCCCAAGTCGGGGTCAAAGTCAAAGTCAAAGCCAAAAATATCTTTTTTCGATTAGACTCTCTACAAAGTACTTTCAAATCGTCAGAATGATATAATTATACAGTATTATACATGCTACCGCCAGATTCGGAATGTTGCTTTTACTGAGAAGAACCTGGCAAGAAACTCAGTAATTACTCTTTTCAAAAATATTATACAATTTTAAGAAGACAAGCTCATGGACAAAGTTCCAATGCACAAATGTCGTTAAAAATTAACATTATATAACATTAGCTCGCTACAGTATCATAAACCACTATACAATACTCTTAAGACTAGAGCAGATCATTTGATTGTAATGTATGCCTCCTAACTCACGCGGCGATCGCTAGATGTCGCAAGCACCGCCGCTCGACCTCACCCGTTTCCGGGAAACGGGCGGGCGGCCATTTTGTGCGCGCGCGCCGATGACGTCACACACTTGTGTAACAGTAATTAGTTGATAAACTCAACGCTTGCATTGGAAACATTTCACTCCGTTTACAAATTTTGTTTGAAAGCTTTGCGTGTATGTACGTATAGGTTATATTGAACCGCGCATAGCGTACGTTTATCACGTTAACTGCTAATGTTAACGCATAGAGAACTTTAAGTTAAGATTGTAATTTTTTCACTCTATTCAGATGTACCGAGTTAAATGTGTGAACTACCATTTTTAAGTTTTAAGGCAATTATCTAACAGAAACTTTGTGATAAATCATATAATAGTGTAACTGAGTATATTGATGATAGCCAAGCATGTCAATGAGTTGGACACTCTTACATTAAATTGTACTAAAACAACCCTATGTATAAAGAAGGGACACATGGAAAACAACCCGGGCAGTTTGTTTCACCGTTTCTTCTCCTGACAGACTTACATTTGTAAACGGTAGTATATTAACATAAGTTATCGTAAGACAAATGACGTTCAATGAGTGTTCCAAGCGTCCCTTATGGTGAATAAAGCTTTTTAATTTGATTTATAAGCAAAGTACATAACACTGACCAAACAATTCTGATATTGCCTATCCTCGTCGGATTTCTGATTTTCGTGGGTGAACAAGAAATCATCCCCAATTAAGACGATTTAAAGAAAAATGCTTCGAATTCAGAATCTAATTACAAAATAGTTTTCGTCATGTTTGTTGCGATGTGATGCGCGACCACAATGCAGCTGACATTGCCTATTTCAGAAAATAAAAAGAAATAATTAAAAAATGTATAGTCGAATTGATAACCTCTTGCTTTTTTGAAGTTGGTTAAGAATAATAAGGGTCGACTAGAGTACCACCTGCTTTCATCGATTAATAAGTATCACCACATATCACTCTAATACCTCTTAATTTGTCGTTGTTGAAACATGCCTAACGCACTGAATAGAGCGCATTTGATACCAGCCGTGAGACAATTCACCATCCTTACATCCTAAGCTCCAATCCAAAATCCCTACAAACAAGAACACGTTTCCTTTTTTTTTGCAAATCCTCAGGTAAATTATTGCCGGAGACTCGAAAACCGGTCGGACGAAAATCAAAACCAAGCTGCGCCCGCGCACCGCTTTGTGAAACGAATTTTATTGCTGTTTGCACAATAAAACAATATTAGAAATCATGCCGCTGTAACTCAGAGTCAAAGAAGCCTGCAGCATCCCTCCTCTTAATCGTCCTGGCCGTAGTCCCGCCTTCGACGATGACGAAAAGACCGAATGCCTAGCCGACAATTTAGAATCCCAATGTTCTCCCAGCTCCCAACAAGTAGACATGGCCCATCTCACAAAGGTGGACGCCGAGGTCGAACGAAGGGTAGCTCAGCCCCCAATAGAGGACCCAGACAATCCAGTCCCAGTAGTTACAGTCGATGAGGTTCAATCTCTCATTAAGGATCTCAATCCTAGGAAGTCTCCTGGCTCCGACGGGATAACAAATAAAGTAGTCAAACTCTTTCCCCTCCACATCATTGTCTTCCTGACAGCCATTTTTAACGCTGCCCTTTCAAACAACATCTTCCCACAATCGTGGAAAGAAGCAGTTGTCATAGGGATACCAAAACCTGGTAAGCCCAAATCCGAATCCTCTAGTTACCGCCCCATCAGTCTCCTCAAAACTCTCGCGAAGATCTACGAAAGGTTGATCTTCAAAAGACTAAAGCACTTTGCTGAATCCCACAATCTCATCCCGAACGAGCAGTTTGGCTTCCGAACCAAGCACTCGTGTGTTCAACAGGTGCATCGCATCGTTGAACACATAAGTGAGGGATTCCAAGTCAAACAGCAAACGGGTGTCCTATTCTTCGATATAGCGAAAGCATTCGATAAAGTATGGCACAATGGCTTATTATATAAGCTTTACCAAATCGGTGTGCCTGACAGACTCGTGCTCATCATACGAGACTTCTTATCGAATCGCACCTTCCGATATCGCATCGAGGGCTCATTATCTTCCCCTCGCCGCATTCGTGCTGGAGTCCCCCAAGGCTCCGTGCTCTCCCCACTCCTTTTCACGCTGTACACCAGCGATATCCCCAAAAGTCCCAGTGCCGATCTAGCTCTCTTCGCCGACGACACGGCTATCTACTATAGAGGCAGAGACCGTCATACGATCGCCAAACATCTCCAAACCGCAGCCAATGCCCTTGGCAAATGGTTCCGGAAATGGAGATTTGAAGTCAACCCAGATAAGAGCGCAGCTGTCCTCTTCTGCCGCTCTGGCGACCGATATCACGATCCTCCTCCATCTGTAACCATGTTCGGCCAACCGATTCCTTGGGAATCCTCGGCCAAATACCTAGGCGTCATCCTCGACCAAACCTTGTCCTTTGCAACCCACACAAAGAAAGTACGGTCACGTGCTTCCTTTGCCCTTGGTCGACTCCACTACCTACTAAATGCACGGAGTAAATTGTCACTTAAGTCTAAGTTGAGAATTTATCTCTCTTGCATCCGTCCCATTATGACATACGCCAGTGTTGTTTTCGCACACAAGGGCAGCTCTAATATCCATAAAATGCAGGTCCTCCAAAACAAATTCTTGCGAAAGGCTGCGGGAGTCCCGTGGTACGTTCGCAATAGTCAACTCCATGTAGATTTCAAAATTCCCACCATAAAACAGTTTATGAAAAGCGCCTCTAAGCGTTTTTTCGAATCTGCTGAAAAACATCCCAACCCACTAATCGTATCGGCCGCCCGATATACCCCCTCCCAAATCTCCACCCGACGCCGTCCGAGGCATGTCCTTACTGACCCTGACGACGATATCACATTGCTTCAGCAAGCAATGTCTCAAAAGCACACACCAAACCGACCATTGTTCCGTCCTCGCCGGCGAGGCACGTCGCGAACTCTACGTCACCGTCCCCCCCGTCCTCTGCTAGGGCCGGCGCGCGCCGAGCCACTAGCCTTAAACATGTCCCTAAATAATACCATTCAGATCCAGCTCCCTAGCTCATCCCCCAGCAACGCCCTAAGCCGAGGTCCGAACCCCGCACCGGGGTGCCCTTAGCTGTGTTGCTTAGTTTTTAAATTTAAGCTCGGCTGGAGGCCCTTGGGTCTCGCCCTTTAGTCCGGTTAAGCAGTGGAGGTAACTCCCCCCTACCAACTGCGAGAGACCATGTCGTAAAAAAAAAAAAAAAAAATGCCGCTGTAACTAATACTTATGATTGGATTCATGCTATTATATTTTTTAATCTTATTATGTGGAAATAGTACTTTTTTTAGGGGTAAGCAAGGGTTTTGTAACAACTATACCCACATTTCACCGAATATTATCAAGTGCCAACGTGACAAAGGGTGAGTCCATCGCCGTCTCTAAATTACTTCTCAGACATATGCATGTTTCCTCACGATGTTATCCATAAACCACGTGGGCAGAAATAACTGCAAATAAGATTCGAACTTGCGTCGCTTGCGTATTAAGAGACTGCTCAATCCCCACTGCCACCATGGCTCTTGTACTTGATACTTAATAAATAATCTAATAATCATCCTCTTCATGCTTTATTCTACTCCTGTTCTTCCTCTTAATAAAAAATTCTAATCAAATCTAAATCTAAATTAAAATTTTCTTTTATTTTATCTTAGGATACCCTTGATTCGTATAAACATGGAAGTTTGGGCCCAATATATTTATATTTTCGCCTGAATACATAAATTTATACATTGATCGAAAATACGTATGGTAAAACGAATACTTGATCGCCTTATTGGGAATAATCGCGTCATCTGTCCGAATATCTCGGCTTAACCTTGGTTCCAAATTCATTATGAACTGACTGTGCCCCGCGGCATCACCCCCATACATTTCATTCCTTTCAAGAGCCGTGGTGGCCTTGAGGGTTGAGCAGTCGCCTGCTACGCAAGCGACGCAAGCTCGAATCCCAGCAGGCCCTGTACCAATGACATTTTCTAAAAAACTTATGTACAGTGATTTCACACCACGTGCTTTACGGTGAAGGAAAACATCGTGAGGAAACCTGCATATTTCTGAGAAGTAATTCAATGACGTATGTAAAGTGTCTGAGACGGCGATGGACTCACCATCTGTCACGTTGGCACTTTATAATTTTCGGTGAAAAGAGGGTGTTGTGATTACAACACCTCTGCCTACCCCTGTATTCCCCAGGCGTGAGCATATGTATTACATTTCATTTCTTTGGTGGCTTTATTTCACGGCACCCGAAACTTTAAATATGTAGCCTAGGTTACTGTTATAGTAGTGTAGTAGGTCGTTTAGCATCAGCTCACTGGCTAGTCCCGTTAAAATTGAAAACAGATATTTTTTTAAATTTATTTTTCTATAACTTTTGTCGTATACTGTCTGGAGCATATAGTTAAAAGCCGATCATCATCGTCGTCCCTGGCATTATCCCATACATTGTTGGAGTCGGCACTTGATTCAACCCGATGTGGCTGATCACCTGATTTTTATATATGTATATCTGTGATCTGCCTTAAACCAGTTGTCAGACCTGTAACTTGGCCTATAAATTGGCAACCGCAATATCAACTGTGCCACGAGCTCCTCCTTAGTTAAAAGCCGATACAAACAGATAATTCAATTTTATTTATCTGTATATTTAATGATTCTCCAAGAAAACGCATAGGAAAAGCCTCCATCATCTCTGTCAGGTACAAAAGCCCCAAGGTTTTGACACGTTCGAACGTGGTCACTTCACCTTATGTAGTGGTGTCTACGACCCTTCATGCGAAAGTCCTATTATGACCGCCTAAATGCATTCTCCATTGTCCGCAGAGTGAAAAATGGTTGACGTATGAAAACCTGAAGGAGGAAATTCTGGAGAAGATCCGCAAGTTGGAGGAGGAACGTCAGACAGTAGACTTGTGGTCGTGCGGTCAGGAGTGGGGACGGCGGAGACGGCGGCGGCAGGTGACCGTGTCCCCTCCCTACGTGGTCTACATGCTGCCTGATGCTGACATTATGGAAGACTGGAGGATGGTCAAGAAGCTTCTTGAAAGAAATTAAAGGTAGGCAAGGTTTCCTAAGCTTCATTTAATTTCCATAGCCTTGTTTATTTGAGGAGCTCGTGGCACGCAAATCATTCGATCAGCGACATTATAGATATTGGATGGGTGACCCAGATTACCGATCTTCAAAGGTCAGATGGCAGTCGCTCTGTCTGTCTGTCTATTTGTTCCAGCTCCGAAACGGCTGGACCAATTTAAACGGGACTTTCACTGAAGGATAGCTAATGTTACAGAGTAACTTCGGCTAGATACTATTTATTAAAAAAATAAGATTACACTGGCCACCCATAAAATTAAGTCTACGCGGGTGAAACCGCGAGGCACAACTAGTGGTATCCTAAGTTACTAACATAAACCCTGTTAGGGCACAGCAATGTGAGAGGCACTACTAGAACTTTTAAAGTATTTTTTCCATCTTTAATTTATATCAATATGTCTATCAATAAGTAATATTATCTGTAATAGACTGTATGTATGCATGGTGATACAATTTTCGCTGCGCGCTCATAACTCGTGGCAGCACCTGTAGCATAATTAAAGCAATACCCTTGACTAAACCAATTATTGTTACAGTGTATATGGACGTGGTCTCTATGAATGAATTATCAAGATAATTAATTCCTCTGTCGCGAAGTCTGGTCATGTGCCGTGTATTGGACTGCAATTGACGTGTAAACATCAGTTACTATTAGAGGGTCTACTCCCTTACTCCGAAACGAAGCTTCGGCCGAAAGTTCGTAAAATTCCTACCACGGTTATTATTCGTTCTAAAATTACGTCCGAACGTGGTCTGCTGGAAAATTCGCTTTAACGTTTATATATTCTAAATTTACTTTTCTAAGAGCTGTGGCGGCCTTGAAGTTCGAATCCCAGCGGGGCCAGTACCAATGAGTTTTTCAAAAAATCTTGTGTACAAGGATTTCACACCATGTGCTTCACGGTGACGGAAAACATCGTGAGGAAACCTGCATATTTCTGAGAAGTAATTCAAAATCACCGTCTCAGACACTATACATTAGTGTCTGAGACGACGATGGACCATCTGTCACGTTGGCACTTAATCATCTTCGATGATAAGTGGGTGTCGTAATTACAATACCTCTGCCTACCCCTTCGGGGAATACAGGCGTGAGCATAGGTTACTTTTTTTTATTATTAGAGTACGAAAATTTGATTTTGATAAAAACAGAGATACTGAAATTATGTTTGATTTTCGTTTGTTTGCGAAGTTTCGATTTCGGAGCAAGAGGGTAGACCTCCTTTGCCTCTAAGTTCATCTCGCTAATAACAAAGTTTCCCTTCGTGGTTTGTGAGTATAACATATTATGTCCATTCTATATATTGTATATGTAAAAATTATGTATTAGTTACTATCACCATTATTACAAAGCATTGTTTAAACCAAGACTAGCCTAAAGTAAGACTACAACTAGGTCCATTCCTTTTGAAATCTGTATCACAAAAAGAGATGGAACTACTTATAGACCAAGGATTATCTATGTTTTGTAATAAGGAGGTATTAGTTTAAGTATTAAATTGTGTTGTATATTTACTTAGTTTCGTGAGAGAGAGTGGAGCTCGTGGCACAGTTGCTATTGCGAATATCATTCGATCAGCAAAGTTAAGGAACCCTAACACTAGCCAGTAATTGGATAGGTGACCGCCCGAGTTCCCTCCGTGCCTCGGAGAGCACGCTTAGCCGTCGGTCCCGGTTGCCAATTTATCGTCTTTTGCAATCGGTACAGGTCGGTCTGAAGCCTAAAAACATTCTGACAACTGGTTTAACCCAGATCACAGATTTTCCTCGTGAAAGGGGTTGCGAAGGTCAGATGGCAGTCGCTTCGTATAAAAATCAGGTGATCAGCCACATCGGGTTGAATCAAGTGCCGACCCCAACAATGTATGGGATAAGGCCGGAGACGATGATGATTTAATTAGTATTACATTGAATATTTTGAAGTACAATCGTCTATTTGTCTTTTTTTCCATATCCTTAAAAATTAAAATGATAAATATCTATTCCGTTTGGGCCCTGGTAAAGCACTTGTGAATGTCGAAGATTTACCACCGGTTCGAAAACTAGTCTTCTGAGAAGAACCGGCAAGAAACGCAACTGGCATCATGTACATTTTATTAACACAATCTTATAAATATTAAGTACTAGCGCACGTGACGCGGTTTCACCCGCGTAGTTCCCGTTCCCGTGGGAGTACAGGGATAAAATAAAGCCTATGTTACTCGCTGATGATGTAGCTTTCCAATGGCGAAATAATCGTTGAACTCGGCACAGTAGTTTTTGAGTTTATTCATTACAAACATACTTTTTGGGGTTCCGCGGGAATCAAATTAAATTGACGCGAGTGAAACCGCAGGGCATAGCTGGTGTATTCATAAACGTTGTTCAGACTTCTATCAACAGACATATATAGGGTGTACTCTTTTCACATTTTTTTTACAGTGCATCGGCTGGTGGCACATATAAATTGAATAATAAAAAAATAAATATCCCTATAACTTTTTTGTATTTTTTCATCATACTTACGTTACTTTTGCGGAAAAGTGTAGTTTTTAGGTTCGAGGTTACAAAAGTTTCGATGATTATTGTATGATGTAACATTAGACAATGCTTATTTTTGTTATAAGATGAAATTCTAAAAACTATATTGCCTCAAATTTCAATAAAGTACACAACGAAATTTTTTTTTAAATATATAGAGTTTTTTTTTATCTTATACCTTTAAGCGAGCAATTCTTGTATACGTACTGAATCTGAATCTCTGAAACGGCTTCAACGATTTTCATGAAACTTTGTGTGTAGGTGGTTTCAGGGGCAAAAATATCTAGCTAGGTTTCATCTTCAAAAACTTCGTATTATCCAAGTTTCCAGGCAATGATAAATTGCTATAATATCCATACAATACGAAGGTAAATTTTGCAGGCATCTGTCAAGTTATGATAGCTTAACCTATCGGGTGATAACGCAATTAGACTATAGCCCGGTTCGAATCCAAATGACACCGCCTTATAATTTTTTTCTGGTATTTTTTTTCAACTTGATTTTTTTTTTAGAAAACGTCAAGTTTCCTTCGTAGGCAAAAAGGTCAATCAGGTACTTTTATTTTTTAATTTATTTGTACCACTTGGTGATGCTCTGCGCCACATACGTGCCCCTAATAATGTCGACTCTGTAAAATATATCTATGTTTTTTCAATATGTTATTGTTTTTCACACGTGACATATTCAGTAAGTTGGCAGAAAACATTATATTCTACGGTTATACAAGTTTGTGTTTCATAGTTTGTAAATCCCTAGAAATTATTGTGTTAGTTGTAAGATAGACCAAGGTGTAAGAAAGAATGTTAATTTTACATTGAATTGGAAATAAATTATGAAAGAAGGTTCATGGGTTTTATTTAACGAAAAATCATACTATTATATTACTGGTTGCAATCAAGTTTGCAAGCAATGTTTTTTCTACTGATATTTCGTGATCTTTTTTCTACGAATCGTTTTTCCGCTATACTTGAGGGGCTACTCTCTTTTTCCGAAAACGAAATACGCATACGAATGCAACTCAAACGTTTCAAACTCAAATTTCACATTAAATAATTTAATTTAAGTGATTTTTAAATATATAAACGTCAAAGATTTTCCTTGCGGACCACGTTCGTAATTTTAGAGCTAATAAGAACTGTGGTAAGAACTTTGCGATCTTCGTATGCGTATTTCGTTGAATAAGAGAAGGCCCCTTTTCCTGAATTACGTAATACAGTAAGGCAATATCGATGGTGGTTTCTGACGGCGGCGTGGCGTCATATTATTAAAAAGCTTTCATAATAAAAGCTTTTTTCGCGGTTTCAAACAGCTACCGTTAGCGATTTCACCTCGTGCTTTACGGTGAAGGAAAACATCGTGACGAAACCTGCATTTGTCTAATAAGTAATTGAAGTGACGTATGTATAGTTAGTGCCTGAGTCGGCGATAAACTCACCATCGGTGTGGGTGTTGTTATTACAAAACCTCTGCCTACGCCTTCGGGGAATACAGGTATATGTACGTACCTATATATATTTTCACCTCTTATGCTTAATATCATGTTTGTGATATGAAAATATACTTACAGATGCTCCCATTTGTAGATAAGTTAGTATCTTTTCATGTCCTAACTTAACCTTATATTATTTCCGACGTTTAATATAACTGATCGATAAATACGAAACCTTGATGAATGGCGCACATCAGCCCACCGCGGCGTCCTATTATAAGTCCTGTGACCTTGCGCACAGGCCGCGACCTCTCGACCTAACCTACCTAGATACCTATTCAGCATTAGTTTGCCGTGAAATCACGTTTTATTTCAACAACAAGTATTTAGACAAAATTTTCTCTTTTCAGTACACTATCGGTTGTGTTTATTATGGTTCACATTCATTCGAATTGCGTTTATATAATTTCATGAGTGACTTTATTTCGTGGCACAGTTATCAGCGAAGTTAAGCAACCCTAACCCTAGCCAGTGATTGGATGGGTGGCCGCCCGAGCTCCCTCCGTGCCTCGGAGAGCACGTTAAGCCGACAGTGCCGTTTGACTATTGATTATCTTTGGCAATCGTTACAAGTCGGTCGGAGGCCTCAAATAACCTGACAACTGGTTTAACCCAGATCACAGATTTTCCTCGTAAAAGGGGTTGCGAAGGTCAGATGGCAGTCGCTTCGCATACAAATCAGGTGATCAGCCACATCGGGTTGAATCAATATGATAAGTACGGGATAAAGCCAGGGAGATGACGATAATGATGAGTGGCTTTATTTCGCGGACCCTCATTATTTTTACAGTAAAAGTATCAGCATATAACATCAGCAATCTGCCAGTGAGAATCCCGTTAAAATCGGTCCAGCCGTTCCAGAGACAATGGAACAAGCAGGCAGAAAGAGAGAATTAAAAATAGTTGTTCCTTACCGTATACACTTTCAAATCAATTTAGTGAAAAGCTGTTAATAACAAAAAGACACATACATATGCTCACGCCCGTATTTCCCGAAGGGGTAGGCAGAGGTGTTGTAATCACAACACCCACTTTTCACCGAAGTGCCAACGTGACAGATGGTGAGTCTATCGCCGTCACAGGCACTATACATACGTCTTTGAATTACTTCTCAGAAATATGCAGGTTTCCTCACGCTGTTTTCCTTCATCGTAAAGCACGTGGTGTGAAATCACTGTACATAAGTTTTTTAGAAAAACTCATTGGTACAGGCCCCGCTGGGATTCGAACTTGCGTCGCTTGCGTAGCAGGCGACTGCTGAAACCCCGAGGCCACCACGGCTCAACAAAACAAAAAGACACTTCAATTTTATTTATATGCATAGATGTATATTTGATCGTGATCACGTACACGATTAGTCCTGTAAGCTGAGCGTGAAATGCACACAAATTAAGTCTGCATGCACGAGACTGAAATTACTGGATGAAATATACTGTAATTCGTGCGTGATCATTCGTTCCGCACTGCAAGCACCCTGAGAGAATGACAGATTTGCGATACTCAGAGGCAACACACTGAAATATGACAGGGATTTTGCAACTTTCAAGAAATACTGCAGTTTCAAAAATAATCAGTATCATTTCTTTTTATTTACACTGAGAATCCGTTATGGTAACACCAACCGCAGGGGCAGCGGTAGGGTTATCAGACTGATGCTCCTCCTAGTCGCTAAATGTAATATAAGAGGTTTGAAGTTACAAGGTTAACTAAAGAGATGACAAATTTTCTTTAAAAATTTACCTATTAACTTAATGATTTGGCAAGACTCATCGGCCGATGAGTCAGAAAGCCGCCCGCGCTGGCGTGGTTACGTATTTGTTTTTCTTCTCAGACGTGTGCATATTTCCTCATATTTTCCATGACCGTAAAGTTCTGTGTGTCAGGAAATATAAATAAATAAAAGAAGTACTTCAAATAATTTAATTAATAAACATCAAGCAATAAAAATTGCTTAAAAAAATTTAATGTAATCCGAAAATCTTAAAAAAAATAATCTAAACTAAAATATATTATTATAAGTAGTCCCTGTAGGCAAGCGTTCCCCCTTTGAATGGCAATACTAATTCTTTGACCGAGGCAGCTGCCAGCTCTTCGGTCTCCTGTGATGTCGACTAACTTTTTTGTTATTTCTTTAAAAAGCCCTATAGCGCTAGGAACAGCTTAATCTATAAGACTTTTTGAGGAAATAACAAAAATGTTAGTCGACACAGGAGACCGAAGAGCTGGCTGCTACCTCGGTCAAAGAATTAGTCTTGCCATCCAAAGGGGGAATGCTGCCAGTATCTTCGGGACCTTGCCTACAGGGACTCCGTTTAATAATATATTTTAGTCATATGATTATATTTTTAGTTTTCGGTTCATTGTTTTAGTATTAACATTATGTCTCTTTCTTATTCAAATGATATATTTAATGCATACATTTTTTCGCACAAGTAATATAAATTAAGCCCAGGACTTATTGTTATTGATATTAGACATATTATAAAGTTGAAAAGTTTGTTTGGCGCGTACAGGCGATACTTTTGTTGAAGAATAAGATGGATTCAGGAAGTTAGGCTGCGACCATTACGAGCGAAGCATCAATGGAAAATGTTACAGAAACGTGAAATACTATCACTAAGTAACGCGAGTAAAACCGCGAGGTACAGCTAGTCTCATATAGAAAATAGTCAAAAAAGTCTGTTTGTTTGGCCAATCTCCGAGAATCTGTTAAGTAATGTGGTAGAAATAATAGATTTATATAAAATCACTTTTTATATTTTACTATCGTACAAGGATTACATTTGTTAATAGAAGTGTCAAATTCTAAGTTTGACATAGAACATATAAAATTAAGAATAAAATTCTGAAGCCATAAACAAGAAGTGAAGTGAAGAATAATATTTTAACAACAACTAAAGAAGGTTTGTTTCATAAATCTTAACAATTTTGACGGAACTTAATGTGACAGATAATAACTTTATGCCTGACGTTTCTTTTTTTTTTAGAAAACAATGGTATTGACTAATGAGATGTGATGCTTCGCGGCTGTATCCGCTGGGCACAACTCGTGCCTTATAAGAATGTTTTGGCTGGCATGAACACTCACCCCTCCTGAAACTATAAATAAACTGTAATTTACATCCATGATTCAACTGTAAGTATTCTTGTCTCGCTCTATTTGCAAGTATAAGTTTCAGATATAGCACAGTCCAACCATATTATACTTTTACATTCGATATTTTCATATTTTATGTATTAAATTTATTTTAATCAATACTTTTGTATATGTAATACCTAATACAGGTATTTTTATAACTCAAAGTTACACAATCGTATAGCTCGTCTTATGGTAAGCAGCCGTGGTGGCCTTGAGGTTTGGGCAGTCACCTGCTACAAAAGCGACGCAAATTCCAATCCCAACGAGGCTTGTACCAATGAGTTTTTCTAAAAAACTTTCACACCACGTGCTTTACGGTGAAGGAAAACGTCGTGAAGAAACCTGCATATTTCTGAGAAATAATTCAATGACGTATGTAAAGTGTCTGAGACGGCGAGGCTGGACTCACCATCTGTCACGTTGGCACTTAATCATCTTCGGTGAAAAGTGGGTGTTGTGATTACAACACCTCTGCCTACCCCATCGGGGAATACAGGCGTGAGCATATGTATGTATGGTAAGCAGCATATGAATGCAGTAGCCAAGTTGGTTCATTCAACAATTTATAGTTTACGCAACATTTTATAGTGAACATACCTATCTATACTAATATAATAAAGAGGAAATAATTGTATGTAAGTATATTAGTAGCGGATGAGCTCGAAAAGTACATAACCGATTTGAAAAATTCTTTCAGCAATATTAACAGCGCGAAATATAGGCTAAATTATGTCAATAGTTTTTGCAGCGCACGCATAAATAAGTTTTTGATTTCGCAAAATTTGACAAAATCGCAATTTTCTTACCAAACCCAATTTTTTTGAATATATAATATAGCCTTATTCGATAAATGGGCTATCCAACACTGAGATATTTTTTTTGAAATCGGACCAGCGGCTCCTAGCTTTATAATATTATTATAGATTTGGTTTAAAGTAGTTGTTAAGTTTAAAGTAGTTGTTAAGTTTAAAGTAGTTGTTAAGTTTAAAGTAGTTGTTAAGTTTGTTTCACAAATAATACATAGTATTTATTTAAATTATGTTATTTTAGTGCATTATGGAGGTAATTCAAGCTTTTAGTTTTATCCACAACGAAGTACTAGGCCATCTAAAATGACTTGAACTGCTTCGAAAAAGGGATACTGACGTGCCGCTTTTTTGTTCTCGACTTGGCGGAATACTGCCGCACCCCCAGATCACTGCTTTAACATATTATGTTAGGAGTGCGCTCCTCCCCTCTATGGAGTACTGGTGACCTAAGTCACCCCAGAATCACAACACTATCTATTTCAAATGTAGCATTATTTGACGGATATTTTCGGGAAGGTCCCCAGCCGGGGTCCCCGTAAGTCAGTTCAGCAATAAGATACATCGCGAGCTCTTCAGTGATGGAAAATATCGAGAGGAGTAGCCGTGGTTCTCCAGGCCTAACGAGCATGATCACTCGCTCCAGATGTTTTCAGGCTGCAATAGCCGCTTACCATCAGACGTAAACAACGGTGTTTACTCGTGGCAAAAGTGAATTGGCTGCAGGGAATTTAAATTTAAAATATCTTTATTTGATTGGACTTTATACATAGCACTTTCAAATCGTCAGAATGACAAAAGTATACAGGATTATACATGCTACCGCCAGATTCGGAAGGTTGCTTTTACTGAGAAGAACCTGGCAAGAAACTTAGTGATAACTCTTTTCAAAAAAATATTTTTTACAATTTTGAGTAATACAATATAAATCACAAAAAAATATATAAGTCCATGGACATAGTTCCAGTGCACAAAAGTCGATATAAAAATCAAAAGTAGGTACTACGTATAATTGTGTAGCTTGAGATGACAAGCAGCACCTGTTCACAAGTATGACGAGAATGCCAGCCTCCTCAACCATTATAGAGGGAAAATGAATAAGAAGTCAATTCTGTTTCAACAATGGATTCTGAACTCCCAAGACTACAGAGCACGGTGTTTTACATATTGGTAAGTTCATATATGAATTTAAATCGACTGAATATAATTACTTGGTTAAAAGTTTCCACTGAATTCAGTGAACTGCTCAAATTGTATGACTAATTAAGTATGTTGGTGCAGACGTAATGTGACGAACTCGCAAAAAATACCAATAGTATTTATTCGACGGTAAAAGATCTATTTATAGTCTCTGAAATGGCCACTGACAGGCAGAGACACTTTCCTATGTATATATATACATATAAATATAATTGAGATGTAGAGAGTCTTGCCATTCAAAGGGGGAATGCTGCCAGTATCTTCGGAACCTTGCCTGTAGGGACTCCTTTTAATAATATATTTTAGTTATAAGATTATATTTTTTAAGGTTTTTAGTCATTAGTTTATATTTTTAAGGTTTTTAGTTATGTTACTTGTTCTATGATCCGATGTTATCTAATAAATCCCTCCGTCATTGAGATGTCTATTTTGTAATTCAATATTAACTGCTTTTCACGTAGTAAGTGTATACGTACGCATGTATCATAAAAAAACTATAAATAATGTCGGTCTTTCTGTCTATCTGTCTGCTTGTTCCAGCTAATCTCTGAAAAGGCTGGACCGGTAGGAGTAACAGTCTTTTTAAAAAAACGAGAATTTTCCTGAAATAAAGTTACCCATGCAATTAAGTGACGCAATAATCATAAAAAATTTTTTTTCAATTATCTATATAAACAAATATAAATATAAACAAACATAATGATATATTATATGGGACTAATGTATTTATGTAGAAATAGCTAAATTATACAAATATATTAGCCACGGTGAAGGATGGAGGATTTCATTCTGTTACACCAGAAGTTCCTACGCAACATGTATTACACTATATACTTATTACATTATAAACAAAACCATGCTTTCAAGGAGCTAACATAGTTTTAGTGAAATAATTACAAGTTGATATGGTCATATGCCATATGGCTTAGCAGTTACTGAAATAGGCTTTATGTGAATAAGGATTTAGCACACGACTACTTGTATCGTGTTATGGAGTGCGATTAAAGACTTTATTATAATGAATGATCTAACTTTTTCACGTGATATCGTTTGCGTTATGATTTTTTAACATTAAAAAATTCATCATAATCGGTACCACGGCTTAGGATGTTTACTCAGCTTTCACCAAAATACCGCCATTGTACTATGATTGCCATTTATTGACTTATTCCCAGACATTTACGAAGATACATGGGATAAGTTTAGGAGGATAATGATGATGCTTATGTTGGAGAGAGTTAAGTTTGTAAGAGGTACATATGCTCACGCCTGTATTCCCCGAAGGGGTAGGCAGAGGTGTTGTAATCACAACACCCACTTTTCACCGAAGATGATTAAGTGCCAACGTGACAGATAGTGAGTCCATCGCCGTCTCAGACACTTTACATACGTCATTGAATTACTTCTCAGAAATATGCAGGTTTCCTCACGATGTTTTCCTTCACCGTAAAGCACGTGGTGTGAAGGCCCCGCTGGGATTCGAACTTCCGTCGCTTGCGTAGCAGGGGATTGCTCAAACCTCAAGGCCACCATGTCAGAGGTAATCTTCGAAGTCACTCTGTCAATTGAATTTTTTTTTAAATTCGAAGTGAGGTTGGTTCCCTATTTGATTGCAACTGTTTTCTTTCAGACCAAACTCTAGTATTCAGATAAGTATGATTTAAATTCGTGGACACTATTATAATAGCTGATGAAGCTAATCGAGCTTTGACGCATTTTCCAAATGCTTGCATATATATGTAGTTTGGCGTATTTTACCAAACAATAATGAAAGTAATATAATTAAAGTACCGCTTATTAGCGTTTCAATATATTTACTTCGTCTTTTCGTCTTCTTTACAACCCAATAAAATAAAAATTAAATACTACTCCTGTTTTTCGTCGTTCACGTCTTCCATCGTCTTTCTTATCTGTCATTCTCCTTTCTTTTTAATTTTCAACTTCCATTTTTAACTTTTTATACATTGCCTATCATTATCGCATACAAACTCATTTCATCAATTCCACATATATTACAAAAAGGTTAGTCGACATGACAGGAGACCGAAGAGCTGGTAGCTACCTCGGTCAAAGAATTAGTCTTGCCATCCAAAGGGGGAATGCTGCCAGTATCTTCGGAACCTTGCCTACAGGGACTCCTTTTAATAATATAGTTTAGTTATTAAATTAAATATTTTTACGTTTTTAGTAAAAAGGCGATGAGAAGAAGAGTAATGTTGGAAGCCGTGGTGGCCTCATTGTTTGAGTAGTTGCTATGCAAGCAATTCGGTTTGTACCAATAATCTTAAAACTTAACGTGAAATTATTTCACACCACGAGCTTGAAGGTGGAGAAAAACATCGCGAGGAAATGTGCAAATGTCTGCGAATTAATTCAAAAAAGTATTTATAGTGCCTGAGACGACGTTGGACTCACCTCTGTCACGTTGGTACTCAATTGGGTGAAAAAGTAGATTTGTTGTTAACAACACCTCTGTTTACTCCTTCGGGAACCCTTCTGGGATGGAGTGAGCGTATTTTTTACTCTAGTATTGCTTCTGAGTAATTCAAGTCTGTCATTTTCTAAGGCTGCTTGCAGTGATATATCTACCTTCTTCCGAAGGGGTACTTCGGGAATGGCGTGAGAACAGGTGCCGGCACGAGCTATGAGCGCAAAGTGAAAATAGTGGGGGTAACTGCGTATGTATTTTATCTCATAAAATGACAACCACGCATTCTAGGACAGCGCTCATTACCCACGACGGCACCTCATTGTAATTCCTATATTAATTTGTAAAGTTTGATTTAAGTCTCATTAATAACAAACCCATGCAATTCAATAACAATTATTGAATGCCCAATGTCGTACGAATTAAAAAAGCAAATAATGGAGTCAGAGGTGATTTCATACAGGCATTACGTGTACCTACCTGCGTCATCATAACTAGTGCTCGTCCGCGATTCCTTCTGCATCCTAATTATGACCCTATGGACTGTTATTATATAGCGTATTAAGAACTTCTTAGTTTTGACGTGGTAGCCTTAGGGTCAGAGCAGTCGCCTGCTGCGCAAGCGACGCAAGTTCGAATCCCAGCGGGGCCTGTACCAATGAGTTTTTCTAAAAACTTATGTGCAGTTATTTAACACCATGTGCTTTACGGTAAAGGAAAACATTGTGAGGAAACCTGCATATGTCTGAGAAGTAATTCAAAGACTTATGTATAGTGCCTGAGACGGCGATAGACTCATCCTCTGTCCCGTTGGCACTTGATCGTATTCGGTGAAATGTGGGTGTTGTTGATACAACACCTCTGCTTACTCCTTCGGGGACCCGTCTGGGATGACGTGAGCATATTTATTTTATTTTTTATTTTTTAGTTTTGACGTTTCATTTTGGTAACATTAAACGTGAAAGCCAAGTAGGCCCCCTTGTCGAATTTAATGAGTATAATCTGTGCTAAGAGTACTTTTTTCGTAATGTTGAATATGTAGTAAAATCCGTGATCTGGGTTGATAATTTTAGGCCACCGACCGACCTGTAACGATTGCCAAAGATGATAAATTGGCTAGGTGTGTGAAAGGTGTGAGCTAATGTAAGTATGTATTTTAAATTTGCTTGCTGACTGATATAAGTACTCTAAACCACAATTTTTTTTAATGACTGTTCTTTTTGAGTTAGAAATCCACTAAGAATAGATTTTTCGAAAATGTATCCATTAAGGGATGATATGGGGTCGTATTATGTGTGAAATTCCTATTATCTAAAATCTGGGGGCCATACAATGACCTCTTATTGCCATGATAGTTTGCCTCATATTATGAGACAGGTGTATATGACGTGTATACATCTGTCACTGTGGTAAAACTGAACTATCA
Organism: Watsonalla binaria; assembly: GCA_929442735.1. Lineage (NCBI taxonomy): Eukaryota > Metazoa > Arthropoda > Insecta > Lepidoptera > Drepanidae > Watsonalla > Watsonalla binaria. Next base: position 1,395,084 of record OV838930.1, read on the forward strand.
TTGCAATAAGAGACCATGATAAGCCTCAGTACCCCAAATAGTTACGACGTTAATGAAACTCTTTTCATAAAAGTATTACTCTTTCAGTACCAATTTTGTCGGCACCTATGGTTTCAGCACTTAAGCTCGATCGAATTAAGGAGATCGAACTCAGGACGTCAAGTTCCACTGTATCTGCGACCACTAATCCATCGAGGCAGTCTTTTTTAAAATTCTTTGGAATGGAAACTTTTATGACAGTCGCTTATACATCGGGTTAGATCAGGTGCAACCAGAACCATCCAATAGCCAGGGTCTAAGAATATGGCTATGGTATCCCCTGCCTGTCGCAAGAGGCGACTAAAAGGGGGCCGGAGGGCCTGCTGGCGGTTGTTGGAGTGGGAGCCTTGATCACTGAGCCGCGGGCCGGAAGGTGCCTTGCACAGTGAGGTCTCCAGGGGCGGCGTCACAGCTGCCCCGGGGATGTGCCCCGGCTAAGTGTGGGGGGACACCGGTGCGTTCTATTAGAGTACCCGGAGCCCCCCTGAGCACTGAGGATGGCCACCGGGGGGGGTTTTAGTGCGGTAAGAATCCCACATACCCTGTCTTGCCTCTCCCAGGGCGATCGGGGACCTTTTGAAGGTTTCCCCCTCGTCAACGTGTAACCAGAACAATGTATGAGATAAGGCAACGACAATTTTAGTAAGTAGGTGGTTAAACTATCGTACATACATAATTACTATGCCACCTGGATATCCCGAACGGGTAGGCAGATATACCTATAGTACTGTAACACCGTGACCCCAACTTGGGCTGCTGGCTAGCCGGGATCTATTCAATAAATCTACTTAATTCAATGTTTTTCACGTTTATTCCATTATACTGCCATCATCCTCCTCTGACAAATCAATTTCTGACAGCCAATCGTTCATTTCCTTTTTCGAAATTTCGGTTTTCCTTTTTGAAATATCTTTCATAAAACTTAAATTTACATATGCTCACGCCATCCCAGACGAGTCCCCGAAGGGGTAAGCAGAGGTGTTGTAACAACACCCACATTTCACCGAATATGATCAAGTGCCAACGTGACAGAGGGTGAGTCCATCGCCGTACGTGTTTGAATTACTTCTCAGACATAAATTTTATAATTTAAATTTGTTTTTAAAAAGGCTTGAAAAGGGTTTAAGACGCTTGTAAGGCTGAGGCCTTATAGTACCACCACATTACGTCAGTTAGGTCCCATGTAATATGGGGCGATCCTATTCCCACTAATCCAGACTCCGTGCTGTTACTGGGTAATTACAGATGGAAAATCCAATAACACTTTGCCCGACCCGGGGTTGGAACCTGGGACCTTGAGTTACACTAGCGCTTGCGACCATTAGACCAACGAGACAGCCAATTTATCTAAAGGTTATATTTGTCACAACTCACAATCTATATTTACTACAAAGAGGAAAGATTTGTATTTTCGTATATAACGAATATACTTAAAAACAACTGAATTGATTAAAAAAATTCTTTCAGCAATGGATAGCTACATTATCAACGAATAACATAGGATATATTTTATCCCCATACTCCCACGGAAACGGGAACTACGCGGGTGAATCCGCGTGAAATCCGCTAGTCAAGCTATAAAAGTAAAGGTCATACCTACGTCATTCTTGCATAATACAATTAAGTTACTTCACAATCAATGAATAACATTCACAGGCAGGTGTACGAAAATTCCCAATGAATCATCAATATCCGTAACGAAATCTAATAATCTTCAAATTATTAGGTTCCCTGTTATTAATTACGATATTTTGTTAAGGGTATTTAGCTAACTACTTACCTAAGTATAACAAATAGCACTAAGTAGGTGTAATTACTTCGTTCAAAGATAATAACCTTTTTTTTTTTTTTTTTTTTTTTTTACATGGGGAATCCATTTCGGATACACACTCCCTGCGGGGGCAGGGAATGGTTATGCCGGGCTCTCACCGGCTAAACCCCATGGTGTTTCTCCAACTCGCTTTTTGGGGGGGACACGTGATACGTTTTCACATGCTTTGCCGTGAACACCCCCTGCGACCAGCCGCCCGAGGGCAGCCCCTCCTGAAGGGGAGAGATTAACCTCCCCCCTTGGCCTATAGGCTATCTCCGTGCAAGGCTCGCCGAAACACATAAGGCGAGCCTTGACACACGACCTCCATGAGTGCAATGGCAGCCAACTCCCCCGAGCCAGCTGCCTGGAGGCCCCCTTACGGCAGTCTGATGACCACCTTTGGCCGCAGGATAGGGAAGGGACAAACGCCCCCACTCCCCCAGCCCGCAGCCACTCCTTTACCGCACTATCTGTGCGGCTGGGCACGCGGAGGATCAGGAGAGTGGTAAAATACCACCACGCCACTTCCGCCGCGTCCCCATATTCAACCTACGTGGGACGGGAGGGGCAACTGCCCCCACTCCCTTCGCCCTGTAGCCTCGCCCTTACCACAACAGCGGTGTGGCCCCGCCGGGTCGCGGCGGATAGGGAGAGTGGCGCATCGCCATACCAGCACGCCTCTCCCGCCGCGACCCTCGGCTGCGGTGGGTAGGGAGAGCAAGAGCGGTGTTCCTGCACTCCACCCGACCACTACCCCTCGCAGCCCCGCCCGCGCGTCACCGACCCTTCCATTCGGTCGGCGACGCTGTCGCTTGCGCGACCCTCCACCAGGGCCGGCCTGCACCAGTGACCCAGACCGCCCTGCACGACGCCGCCACTTCCCAGACGACGCCGCCGTCGCACCCTAGGTGAACCTGCCGGGCTGCAGATCACGCTAGGGGCGACCCCCACAAGCCAGCTTGCACCAAAGTGCCCGAGCCGCCTGCACGTCGCCCGCCACTTCCCAGACTACGACGTCGTCGCTCAAAGGGGGCCTGCCGATAACTCAAAGCAGGCACCACTTACAGGAGCGACCCACCTGGGGCAGCCCGCACTAAGGTGTCGGGGCCACCGGGTTCCTCTTAGCTTCATCGTGGGGTGCCGCCACGACTACTAGAGCCCCCCCACCACGGCAAGGTGGGAACCTCCGGGGGGGACAAAGATAATAACCTACTCCATCCTTAAACCTAATTAGGTAAGTATTTTCGGTTGAAAATTGGGTGTTATAACTCCTCGACCCCGAGGTAAAGTTAGTAGAAACCCACATATAATATTATATTTATTATTATTAAACAAGTATATTTCACCTTAACATCGTCAATACACATTATAAATCGTAAGACAAAATACAATCACAGGAAATTACGTAAGAACTTACTTTTTATTCAGTGTTTAACTCAAGTTTAAATACTTGCTTACGTTAGTTAGCGTCAATTTGTGTATAAAGTCAACCCCTACGATGTCCGTACGTGATATTAAAGTATCGATTAACAATTTTGCAATCAAATTGGCTCGATATGAACACGTGTCCTTTACTGAAAGCGTCTGACCTTGAAAATCACTATTCTATGTACTATACATATGACGAATTACGTAATATGGCCGTAAACGCCGAGACTCGTCTCGAGCGGTCATAAACGATAACTTTATATAAAGTTTACGCGATAACAATCAACATTTTATCGTCAAAGTGTCGTAATCACATTAGGAACGTTTAATTGTTGCTAAAAGTAACCTAAAAGTGTATGAAGGCTACAATTGAGCCGATTTGTCAGTGATAAATGTATAGGGACGTTATTGGACCGCTTATAACAGAAAAAGTTGTGTTTGTAACAAAGAAACGGTGGTGTGGCATCGAAAATATATGTGGAGAGGCCCATTCTCGTCGGGCGGATGTTATATATATACGTAGAAACGTAGATAAAACCTTCCGCCGTTCCCAGCGCCCCACGCGGCGACTCAGAGAATCAAACTTCATGCCGCGTACACCTCTCCGAAGAGCTTGCGATCACGCCCGTTCATATTACAAATCATTTGTTTTTTTCTAACCTGCAAATTTTTTTATTATTTGGGCTTAATATTTTTGGAATAGCCTGAGGCATTGCAAAACCCAATACATCATAATAACAAACAGGCCTGCTAATACAACTTAAATCTGAAGTCGTATTTATGATACTGAATTTTATAGCATACTACACTTTTAGCATTTTACTACCCAATTAACTTATCTATCATTATGTTTACCTAATAAAATGTTAAATATCATTGGGACTTTTTTCATAATTATTATTATTAATTCGCAAGTACCTTCAGTCTAGGCATCTCCTTTATACTAGCCAGTAATTCAATAGTCGAATTAAGTGGTACTTCTTTTTCTGTCTAGAAAGACCTCTTTAAGTTCTAATAACTAAGTTTTTTCTCCAAATTGAAACTATCAATGTAGCAAATATCATTGAAATCGGTTCTGTTGTTAGTACGAGAAATTGTGTAAAAATAAACAGACACTTTTGAGACATAAAATAAGTGAAGATCTTGTAAAATGTTTGTACTAATCATTATATAGGCTTAATAAGGGATGCGATACTTACTTGAAAAAATAAAAAAGGTAATGTAACCCACATCACCTTTTTTACTCGGACAAAAGCAGGGGTATTTGTTTTTAATAATTAAAAAAAAAATTATTAATATATTTAAACAATAATATAAATAAAACGATTTTGTATAGAATAACTAAGTATTTATTTTGTTCAAAGTAATATTAATCTAAAATCCTTTGGAGAATGCCCACTCTCGTAAATCGTTGACGTAGTCTCCTTTCGCTTCAATGAATTTGCCAACTTCATGAACTCTTGTTTGGACGTATCTTTGGTATTTGTTCTTTAAGTAAGCTCTTATTTCATCATTCAAGAGCCAAATATCACCCTCAATTTTTCTTACTGTGGTTATTTTCCTCATACCTCTGTATGTTATGTCCAAATATATTGGTAATTCATGATTTTTTGTTCTTGTGATAAAGTATGGCAGATTTGCCGCTTCTTCTCTAGGTGGCACCCAGCCTGATGGGTAGCTAGCTTTAGGTTCAACAGCAGGAATGGTTTCGAAGGGCAAAAGACGCTCCACGTACTTCCATTCAGAAGGCTTCTGAACTATTTCGAAGTCGTATTGCTCCTTTATCTTACGAACAAATGGTGAATGTGCATAATTTGAGTAGTTCCTCGACAAAATTACCTGAAACAAACACAACAACATTATTAAAAAATGTGACATAAGTAAGTACTCAAGATTTGAGAATTAGTTTATTCATCGTAACTCTGGTTATATTTACAATACGATGCATAAAGCACCTTAAAGAACTTTTCAGTATTATAATATTATTAATGTAGCCGACAATTTTGAACAGTAGCATACTTCACATATTTATTTCATAATAATTATATGTGCATCTAAAATATGTGTATATTTCAGTATCATCATCATGTATGCAACCCCCACGCCACCACGTGGGAAATATACTCTAAATAATTATTTTAAATTAAACCTAACAATCAAATATTTGTACATAGTATTCTTCTTATATAGTTTATTTTACATGTTAAATTAAATCAAAAATGACATCAAAATCCAATCAATCAAAAATCTGTCAAATCAAATCATGAAAATAAAATATTAAAAACGAAATCCGTAAGAAGAAGCTCTTGGGCGGTGTGTACACCCATAGTTCTGTCACATGTCGCGGTCAAAGCGACATTACTACACGACGCGAGAGAAAATATAATAAAATAATTACCGATTGTGATCCCTTAAATTGTTGTGCACCAAAATCTGTTGAGTTGTTCAAGATTTGACCAGTTTTTCCGCCAAAAAGCCGCGCAAACGCGAACCGTGATCGCCACACCGTCGCCATTTTGAATAGCGAATAGAGCGAATTGCTACAAGAGAGAAATAAGAACTATATTATTCGTTTCGAAGGAAACATTATGGCGGACGCCTGCAGACATTTGGGCTTTTCAAAAATCGTTTTCTAAGTTTAAACGCGAGTTTATATTGAACTTTTTCGCATATTATGGTGCATTGTGTATCAGATTAACTGTTTATTGTGATATTTGGAGGTTCCATTGGATAAATTGTGAGTATATTGTGTGTACATAGCAGAGCTGCGCCACGGCTAGGGAAATGATATGGTGCTTTCGTTCACTCGACGCACACGCACTCATTCGCTCAGCTGTAGGTGGCGTTAGCGACGACGGGCCTCATACTACCAAAACATCAAGTTTTTCATGAGTTTTCCGGCGCAATTTTCTATGCAACAAGCGACGTAAATAATTATTTTGCTCCTTAAACACCTGTTCTATGAGTTGATGTTGTGAAATAAACTATTTCTAACGAATAATAACTAGAAATTCAGGTCGAATAATTTCATGAACTTGATTACCGCTCGCTTGCTTATTGTTTACGATGAATTTAAGGTGTGATTTATATGTGAATTAAAGTGAATTAAGCGGTTATTTAGTATTACATGAAACAGTTGACTTTTAGTGATTAACAAAAGTTAATTTAAACAATATTTTATGAATTATTTATTTAGTTATTTGAGTTAATGTTTAGCGAATGTTTTTTATGACCACGTTGCTAATTAAAAGTGTGTTATTGTTATTTAACACTGTATTGTTACGTTTCAGGTCCAAATGGCAAGTAATACTGGCGTATTATGGCTCAAACTCGTCCAAATACAAAGGTCAAGGAATCATTGAGAGCTAAAAACTCAAGTTTGTCTACACAAGAGGACAGTGGCAGTGATACTAGCCCAGAGGACAGTGTGACAGAGGACTGTGCCCCGGAGACCGACCCTGAAGCTCAGTCCACTGACTCCGACAAGCAGAGACCACCCGTGAAGCCTCGGGGACCCACATCCATCAATCTGAGGTCAACTAACAAAGCCAAATCAGACTCTCAGCCCTTGCCTGATGTCGGAAGAACGGGGACCTCTCCCACAACACATTCCAACATGAAAACTAAACAAACCAAGGAAGATCATGACAAAAGTATTGATGAAGATACCGTCATAGAACCTAAAACCCGTGCCCGCAAGAAAGCTACAGATATTAATGAAGACGACAAGAAACCCACTCAAGATGAGCCCAAAACATCCAAAGACACTAAGAAAACTATAAATAAACCTAAGGCAATTGTCAAGAAGCGACCTCTAGGTATCAGGAAGACACTGAGAGGCAAAAAAGCTATTGCTACCAAGGAAAAGATAAAGAAAATAATAAAACAAACTGCAACCAGAGGCCGGAAGCCTGCAGTGAGAGTTGGACCTGTATATTCTCAAGATAAGGAAGGCATTCCTTTAATACCGGCCTCGGAGATAAAGAAGGAGCCAGTGGACGACACAACTCCCAACTCCAGGTCATCCAGCCCAAGGACGGCTGGCAGGAGACAAAGACTAAGCTCTGATATGATCATGATGAAATCTATGCTAGTGGACACACCCAGCAGTTTGGTGCTTGGACCCCGCACCAGCCCCTATTCGATGAGGTCTGAGAGAAGCAACAGCCCCTCACTCTTTGATGGCAAAAACCTACGCAGTGGGAAACCTAGAAAAGTTAAAAGCAATTTGTTGAATGCAGTTGTTATGAAAGAGCAGAAGAAAAGGCGCAGGCTATTGTCAGATTCGAAAGCATCTGACTCCACGGAGGCTACTGAAGACTGCAAGAAGTTAAAGCGAGGAAGGTCCTGCTCCCGTGATGGCAGCGAGATCTCAAAGTGCTCGGACAACACCGAGTCGGACCAGAGTGAAACACTCAATGACACAGATAGCAAAGAGCTCAACAAGAAAACAGATAAATCTAAGACTGACCTAGATATAGATATTGAGAATAATGTACAGATCTCAACTATTGAAAAAGTGCCTTCTCTAAATGTTGACTCCAAACTACCTGAAACCAAACTGAATGCTGAAACTAGTTGTTTAAAAGAGAAAAATCAGAAAAAATTGAGCTTAAAAAGAAGTACTTCATTAGATTCTGACAACAATAATAGTAATAGGATAAAGTTAGAGAATCTTAATTCATCTGATATAGAAGAGAAATTATTGATGAAGACTGAAAATGATACGCTTTTAGATGCTCGTTATAGTATATTGACCAGTATGTCCAAGACATTCAACTCAAAGCAGATGTCCAAGAATATAAGAAAAGCGAGGCGAGGTAGAAAAGCGGCGGCGGCAGGCAGGCCGATCCCTAGCGTCCCTAGCCTCCCTAATCTACCCAACCCTAGCCACAATACTAACCCAGTTCTGAAAAACTGCATTACTAGCACAATCACAAATACTTCTGATGATAAGGTAGAAACTCTTGAATCATTGTCCAAAGAGATTGATGATTTGATCAATAATTTAGACCAGAACATAGACTGTGATCATGCAGCAGATACTATACCTGACCAAATGCAAACCAAATCCGTCTCAAAGTTTTATGGTTTGGATAAATCTCTGAATAATGGAGAGCCTGTTGCACCAGAGACACCAATTAAGGACAAAGAAGTGATCTCACTGACTAATGAAAATACACCATCGAAAAATGAAGACAGTGAAAATATTAGGCTTCATTACGAGGAAGATCCAGTTGAGAAGTCAACTGATGGAGTCAAGCATGAGATTACATATAAAACTGTAGCAAGCATTGACACACTGATGGATAGGTTGAAAGAGTTTGAGGAGTTTGATAAGCGGAGACAGAGACAGGAGTCAGAGTCCAAGTCGAATGACAGCAAAGCAATGATGGTCACAAATGATGTAGTATTGATACCTAAATCAGGAGACATCAAGCCTCTGAAAGATATACAATCTGTCCGCTCCCCAGAAAAACCTTTAGAGAAGGAGAATGTTCTTAGTTGCTTTGAGAACAACTCTGCAATATCTATACTGAAAAGAGATCATGTAAGGAAGTCTATCGACGTAGAACTGCCTAACTCGGTCACTCTGATTAAGAGGAATAGCTTCAGTTCACGCAAAGAGTCAACGAGCTCAAACCATTCGCGGGAATCGGACGCGATTAGTATATTCGAGAAGTCTCTAGGTAAAGACGTTACGCTGACAGAGATAAGAAAGTCCGTAGACAAGTCTGCGCCTAACAATCAAGTAGAACTGCATCCTTTTGCTACTTTACACCCAAATAACCCAAGTCAGAGCTTAGCCGGGGTTGTGTTGGACACCTGTCAGATTTCTATCACGCCCCGCGTGATTAGCGATCCAAAGATTAATAATAATGACGTTAAGATTACTAGAAGGAAAACAAGCGAATGTTTGTCGCGAAAGTCTTCAGAGTCGACTAATGATGATGATAAAATGGCAACACTAGAGAAGATTAAGTCGCCGACGCACCACTCTCTGTCGCCGGCGATATCGATCACTCCAACCCCAGTGGCTATCAAGTCACCTGAAGTGACGCCAGTTGAAAGTGAAGCCATGCCTCCTCCTATAGAAAATATTAAATCAATACCTGAAACTATTGCTTCGGAAGTAGCTAAAATCACTACGGCCATTGACACGGTTGCGAAGGCTGACGTCGAAACGATGGCAGCAACTGAAATTCCTGAAGCACCAGCTGAAGACAAGGTGGAACTTCCTGTAATAGAAAGCAAGTCTGTAAATATTGTTGCTGATAAGCCTATCGGAAAACCTGAAGGTGCTGTAACGGAAGAAATTACAGTATCATCAGAAAAACAAGAAACACCCGAAAATGAAACGGTTCTTGATGAAATCAAACCTGAAGAAGTGGCTGTTGCCGTAAAGACAGTGAAATCCGCTCGCAATTCAATAGAAAGCGTAGCAGGACCTAGTGGTATTTTCAGTGAGACGCCAGAAAGTCAGAAGCGTAAGGAAAACGTACTGCGTACTTTAGGACTGCTAACACACAAAGCGGCTAAAGAAGCTAAGATAGAGAAATTGAAAGAGAAGGAGAGAATATACGGTGGTATGATGAATAAGAGCAAGACAGCGAAGACCGGGTCAGCGGATTACACGGGGACTTTGAAGACAGTGATTAAACTGAACCGGGGAGTCGGGGAGAAGAAGAAACACAGGAGTTCCTTGAAGATGACCTTCCAGAAGAGCAAATACAGAGCAGGGAAGCCCACGCCCGAGGTGGAGGGAGCCAATGAAGATGATGCTTACTACACCATCGAGAGGAAGGAGGTGAGACTATATTTTCATTAAATTTTTTTTTAACCTACTCCAATTCATTTCAAAGCAACCCTATGTTAATTTCAGCTGGCGGTTTTGTCGTGACAAAGTAACAGACCGACATGGTTTTTTTTTAATAATAAATATGTATAGATTATCTGTACCTTGCGATTATACAAAAAGTAGCCTAACTAACTAACTTACTCCTTGTAGCCACAGCTGTCTGCCAGTTAAAGTCCCGTTAAAAGCGGTCCACGCGTTTCAGAGATTAACCGGAACAAACATACAGACTGACAGATTTTTTTATCTAAATTAAGTATAATACTTTCATATGCACATACATAGTTAAATGCTTGTTAAAGAATGCTGATTTGGAATTGCAAACAGACAATAAAATTTTATCTTTTATAGTTGTAAGGCACAATGAGCAGGATCGTGGGCTCGAATCCCACCTTGTAGCAGGAGTAGAAGCGCTGTGGTGGCTGTCATTTCATCTCTTACCAGTAGGCAATGCGCGAGAGTAACTGAGTATCCTTATTACGAGCTTTGCAGTATTTGTAATCTATACTCGAGCGTCCCCCACAAAATTTGCATGAGAAATTGTACAAAAATTGATTGGTCCCGTTCATAGGCTGCAGTTGCTTACCATCAGGCGCATCATTGTAGATTTCTGGATTTTAGGCCTCTGAACAAAAAAAAATGTATGATATTATTTTCCTAAGGTATTTTTGTGGAGAAGGGAAAAGGGGAAGAAAGAGGAGTCTTTCGTGGAGACCCCAGTTGTCCACCCCTAAGCCCGGCTCTGTAAAGTTAAAGTGTATTTATGTATTGTTTGTATTGTTCACAGGGTGCTCCCGGGACAATCTCAGATGGTGGGCAAAGAAAGACTCATTATAGTAATCGACTTAACAATAATGGTGTGTGGATTTATTCACTCACCCCACTTACAGTGTCCGAATGCAACATTTACTGTAAAACTAAGGATTATGTCTGCTATAAGGTTGATTTTTCTGTGATTCAAATTCTATTTTGATAAATAGTTGTGGTGGCCTCGGCTACGCAAGCGACGCAAGTTCGAATCCCAGCGGGGCTTGTACCAATGAGTTTTTCTAAAAAAAATTATATGCAATGATTTCACATCACGTGCTTTACGGTGAAGGAAAACATCGTGAGGAAACCTGCATATGTCTAAGAAATAATTCAAAGACGTATGTAAAGTGCCTGAGACGGCGATAGACTCACCCTTCTGTCACGTTGGCACTTAATCATATTCGGTGAAATGTAGGTTTTGCTGTTACAACACACCTGCTTACCCCTTTGGGGACCCTTCTATTTTGTGTACCCACCCAAGTTTCACTCCAAAAATAATCTTACTTAAATTTTAATGAGTGATGTAGTCACAATTCACAAATTGTATGTAGCAGGCGACCACTCAAACCCCAAGGCCACCACGGCTCTATCCTTATATCATTCGAAATTATTATTATATATTTTAGTCCACTTATGGATTCTTCTAGATTAGACCCCGGATCTTCAAGTTAAAAAGACCCTTAGCTATCTAATTGGAAATATAAGTTGCATTCAGACGCAATATAACAATATTATCAGGCTTTTATAGAACTTACATTATTTATCGAATTCCCGAAATACCTTATTTTATCTTAGTTTGATCTGAATAATATTTCTTACTCACAACATTAATATTATCTTTCACGCTTTTAACTAAACTGGTCTCGGTTCATCTGCTCATGATGTGCAGGATTTTAGGCAAATAAGTAAGGTATAAAAAAGCTATCCAAAAGTCCTAGAGTTATCTAGGAGTACAAGTCTTTAATCCTGATGTTTGACGTAATGTAGTATCTGAGTATATCTTATTCTTCTCTTCTATCTTTATATATTTCTATATTTCTACTACTTCGGCGAAAAGTGAGTGTTATGATGGTAGGCAGAGGGTGCTGTACCCTCTGCCTACTCCTTCGGGGAATACATAAGTGAGCATATGCAGTAAAAAGAGAGTGAGATATAAATAATGGTTATTTTAACAAAAAATTACAAAGATTTGTTTCAGTATGTATTTTTTTTATAGTATTTTAAATAGCGGTCTTACCGCATTCAGCAACCCCTTACTAACTACAAAACTTGGTTTAAACCAATACTAAATTAAACTCGGACTAGAACTATGTCCATCCCTTTTTAAATACGTATCACAGAAAGACATGGAATTTTTAACGCCAGGGAGTAGCGCCATCTGTTTTTTGTAATAGGGGTTTTTTTAATGGAGAACTCTTTCGTTAACATCAGAAACCGAAGCAGTTCCAGAACCAGTGGAGCCCAAGGAGACTCTGAACCTGGTGATTCCTGAGAAGGCGTCTTCATTCAGCATCCACCCAGGCAGGCTGTGCATGGACCAGTGTTTCTACTGTGGCGGAAAGTTTGGCCTCTTCGACACCCCTTGTCACCTCGCTCAGATCAAGAGTCACGAACGACAGAAGAAGATTTTGGATAGTGAGTACTACTCAAATCAAATCAAATCAAATCAAATCAAAAAGTTTTATTCAATATAAGGGACACTTGGAACACTTATTGAACGTCATTTTTCTTACGTTAACTTAAGTAAATTTACTACCGTTTCCAAAAGTAAGCCTGTCAGGAGAAGAAACGGCGAAACAAACTCCCCGGTTTTTTTTTTTTTACATGTGTCCCTTCTATATACATAGGGTTGCTTAAGTACATTTCAATGGAAGAGTGAGCAACTCATTGCCATACTTGGCTATCATCAATATACTCAGTTACACTATAATATGCTTTTTCACAAAGTTTCTGTTTGATGCTTGCCTTAAAACTTAAAAATGGTAGTTCACACATTTTTAATGGTAGTTTATTGAAAAGGCGTATACTTTGCCCCACAAAAGAGTTACTAGTTTTGTGCAGTCTAGTCACAGGGACACGGAGTTTATCCCTCTTGCGTGTATTTATATTGTGCATATCACTATTTTTCTTAAAACTATCTATATTCTTTCTTACATATATCAAATTTTCAAATATGTATTGACATGCCACAGTCATTATCCCTATTTCTTTAAACTTCTCTCTGAGAGAATCTCTAGATTTGAGTTTATAGATTGCACGAACAGCCCGTTACTCTTTATAGAGAAGCTCGTGGCACAGTTAATATTGCTAATATCATTCGATCAAACTTAGCCAGTAATTGGATGGGTGACCGCCCGAGTTCCCTCCGTGCCTCGGAGAGCACGCTAAGCCGTCGGTCCTGGTTGCCAGTTTATCATCTTTGGCAGTGGTTACAGGTCAGTCGAAGGCCAAAAATAGTCTAACCCAGATCACAGATTTTCTTCGTCAAAGGGGTTGCGAAGGTCAGATGGCAGTCGCTTCGTATGAAAATTCAACTTATATGAAGATTCAACCCTATGTGGCTGATCACCTGGATCAGCCACATCGGGTTGAATCAAGTGCCGACGCCAACAATGTATGGGTCAAGGACGATGATGAGTGATTCGCTTTATGTATAGGGTTGAGACTTTAGTTGTGTGAAATGTGGAGACTGGTGTCGCCTTGTAGAACGTTTATTATAGTATACAAGTACTTTGAGAGCCGTGGTGGCCTTGAGGTTTGAGCAGTCGCCTGCTATGCAAGCGAAGTAAGTTCGAATCCCAACAGGGCCTGTACCATTTCACACCACGTGCTGTACGTTGAAGGAAAACATTGTGAGGAAACCTGTATATTTCTGAGAAGTAATTCAATGACGTATGTAAAGTGTCTGAGACGGCGATGGACTCACCATCTGTCACGTTGGCACTTAATCATCTTGTGTGAAAAGTGGGTGTTGTGATTACAACACCTCTGCCTACCCCTTCGGGGAATACAGGCGTGAGCATATGAGCTGTATAGATATAGATGTGATGTGAATATAACATGTATATTGTTCCAGATGAGGAGAAGTTGACGATAGACAGTTGCTTGTGCGACGCGTGCTACCGTCACGTGGACCGGCGCGCCAACTGCCCGTCGTACCGCAAGCGGCCGCTGCCCAAGCCGCCCGCCCAGCCTCCCGCCCAGCCGCCCGCCCTAGCCGCCCTACCCGCCCAGACCGAGCCTCAGCGACCGTCAGTATAAATTTACACTAACAAATATATTTATGGGACTGGCATGTGTAGTATACAAAAAAAACTATATATTATCTTCTATCGAAGACCACGTCAGCCGTTTCGGAGTTTAGCCGAACAGACAGACAGAAAAACTTTTAAAATTGTTTTTATATGAGGTTATACTTTTCAGTGCATTTAGTGGAAATCTGTTACTTTGGAATTACAAACAGACCGTTCAATTTTATTTATCTTTATATATATAATTTTACTGTATGAGCCCGATAGACGTTGTCCTTCATACTGACTGCAGCGCCATCTGCAGGGCTCATTTGTGCATCTACATCATCCAGGGCGCCACACAAACACGTACAAAACAATTCATTCAAATCGGTTCAACCGTATGGGAAGCGTTCAGTAATATACACACGCACAGTAGAATAAACACATAGTATATATATAAATAAAGATATAGATAAATAAAATTTAAGTGTCTGTTTGTTATTCCAAAATAACAGGATAAATGCCTATGCATTTATCTTGAGTTATGTGAGTATAATAATACACACATAAAAACAATTTTAATTTTTATTCTATCTGTGATAACGAATGATTAATATTTCGCAATTCACCTGTTTCATACTTTACTATAAAGATTCCTGAAATGGTGAAAAAAATGAATTGCTTTTGTGACAAATAGCACCATTAAAAGTTAGTTAGGGACTACAATTATTGTAATCATTCGTGAATCATATTATGAATTGCACCTGAGTGACCATTTTGTCGTTTCGATGTGGAATCACACTACGATTCTCCCAAGCGTGGCCTTTTTAGATCTACTGATGTTACAAGTTGTAACTTAGTAGTCCGCGGGCCACCCATGAGAGTATGTGGTGGTGTTGAATGCAATGTTGTGTCAGGCCCCTGGAGGAGGGCGGCGGGCCGCGGCGGGCGGCGGCCTGCCACGCGCAGGGCTGCCCGGAGCCCGCCGAGCGCGCCATCCGCCGCAAGTGGCTCATCAAGATGCGCGAGGGGGTCAGCAAGCTGGTAACTATGGCCCACATGTCGCACCCTCCGAACGAAGGGACTCAACTCCAAAAAAATTTTTTTGAAGTCGAAGTCAGAGCTGCAAGTTTGAATTTAATAGGCAGGAATTTGTTTACCAGTTGTGAAAATAATGTATCTTATAACTTTAAACGAGTAATTCTTGTGTATTCAGTAGAATCTGAATCTCAAAAACGACTCCAACGTTTCCCATGAAATTTTGTGTGTTTAGGAGTTAAAACATCGTTTTCACCATTCACCAAAAATTGCTATAATCCTTACTATTAATAATATTATAAATGCAAAAGTAACTCTGTCTTTCTGTTACGCTTTCCCGCTTAAACCTCTCAACCGATTTTAATGAAATTTGGTACAGACAATCTTTAGATCCTGAAAAAGGACATAGCCCTACCTTTTATTGCGAAAAAAGTATTTTATGTAACTAAATCTACGCGTGAAACCGCGGGGCACAGCTAGTCTTGCTATAATTATCATCTGTCAAGTTATGATAGCTCCAAATAAATTACACATACTTATTAACATAATTAAATATTTTCGTAATTTTTGAGTTGAGCCCCTAGCGTAACGCTCCCCACGTTCAAGTATTACGTAAAGCAATTTGGAGGGGCGGGGGGTCTCGTAAAACGTTACGATGCGTTGCAGGAGCGGGAGGGGGTCTTTCTTACAACACGTTACGTAACATTATTTCTTTTTTTATATAAAAAATTAGGGAAATGTTGCCAAAGGTTAAAATAAAAGCTAAAATACTTAGGAGAATGAAGGTGAAAAACAATTGTGTGTAAGGCCAAAAATTTATAAAAAAATAAATAAAATACGCAGGTTTTGCGAATTAAAAATCTCTTGTCTTATTACAAGGCAATTAAAACTATACCAAGAATAAAAACTATAACATGACTTTTTGCTAGTTCAGGGTAAAAATGATCACTTGAGTGTTACGTAACGTTTAGAGAGGGGTACAGAAAAACGTTACGGAGCGTTACAGTGGGGTGAGGGGGGGTCAAAAATCTTCAAAAATTGCGGTACGTAATACTTGAACGCTCTCTTGAGGGTACGATGATAGTGATGATGTTGTCCCGCAGGTGAAGCTGAAGTACGACTACCCCGGGCTGCACACGATCCCGCTGTGCGCGCAGCACCACGCCGCGCTCGGGCCGCTGCTGGCCTGCGCGCTCTGCCGCCGGAGACTCACCAAGCACCACAACATGCACACTGTCAACCATGTTAGTATACATATAACACAATATGGCAGCAATTGGGAAATTTCAATAAACAATTGCGTTGATCTGTAAACAAAGATTTATTTTACTATTTACACGTATAACAATATTAACGAGCCGTGGTGGCCTCGGGGTTAGAGCAGTCGCCTGCTACGCAAGCCACACAAGTTCGAATCCCAGCGGGGTCTGTACTGCATGTACAGTGATTTCACACCACGTGCTTTACGGTGGAGGAAAACATCGTAAGGAAACCTGCATATGTCTGAGAAGTAATTCAAAGACGTATGTATAGTGCCTGAGACGGCGATAGACTCACCATCTGTCACGTTGGCACTTAATCAAATTCGGTGAAAAGTGGGTGTTGTGATTGTAACACCTCTGCCTATCCCTTCGGGGAATACAGGCGTATTAACATCATTTAACTAAAATCATACTATCTTACCTGTAAACAAAGAAACGACATTTAAAGTTTATTCTTTAAATTAGTCAATTCCCTTATATTATTTTATCAGCCAACCGACTCCATTTTTATGTTAGTTCTGTCGACTTGACACAATAGCTGTTTAACGCGTTCACTGCTAACGACGCGCCTGCGCGTTTATCCGAACTTTCCTGTATGCTAATGACGCTTATGTCAGTCCATGCGTTTGACGCACTGGTGTAAGGTCCGATTGTGTAGCACACGGTAATGACTTTTTATTTAGCTCTAGCAGTGAATGTGTTAACCAACCGTGTAGACTGTCATTACTCATAGCGACATCTATACGTTAAACAGTACACATCAAGAACACTGTATACCGACGGAAGAGCGTTGTACATATTAAAGAACTATAGTTTCTTTACATACATAAAAAAAAACAATATTTTTTTATGTTTGGTGGTCTTGAGGTTTGAACAGTAGCCTGCTATGCAAGCCACACAAGTTCGAATCCCAGCGGGGCCTGTACCTTATGTACAGTGATTTCACACCATGTTCTTTACGATGAAAGAAAACATTGTGAGGAAACCTGCATATGTCTAAGAATTCAAAGATGTATGTACAGTGCCTGAGACGACAATGGACTCACCATCTGTCTCGTTTGCACTTAATCATCTTCGGTGAAAAGTGGGTATTGTGATTACAACACTGTGCCTACCCCTGCGGGGAATACAGGCGTGAGCATATGTATGTATGTGAATTTTTTAGCTTTTGAATTCCTATTAAATAATTAATAGGAATTAAGTACTTTTTCCAGGTTCCACTCCAAGTTATTTTGTTTAGTTCCAAGTATTTACGTTTTGGACTTTGTTATACTGATAATTTGAACATTATTATTAAAACATTTTTATTATTCCAGATAAACGCAATTAAGTCTGTATTTGATAGTCACACAAAAACTGATTGGTGCAAGCTTCTGGGATTCGAACTCGTGTCTTAAGCTTTAGCTTTAGCTTAAACTCAACGGACACCACAGCTATCATCATCATCCTCCTGCCCTTATCCCATGTTATTTGTGGTCGGCGCAATGTGTTCTTCTCTTCCATTTCTCTCTATCAGCCGTCATATCTGTATTCACTCCCACTTTAGTCATCAATCGATATTTTAATCGTTTGTTGTATATATGATATATACACAAAAAGCTAGATGATAGTGTCCGAACATTATTATAATATGCTGAATGTTATTTTCAGGGCTTCGAGGATCTGAACCCGCACCTGAAGGCGGCGGGCATCCCCGTGCAGTTCACGGAGCGGCCGGTGCTCTGCAAGGCGTGTCGGTACTACTGCACGCTGCTGCAGAAGGAGAACTTCAATGATGCTTATGCCAAGCAATACAAGAGGAAGTGAGTTGTGTATTCAATGATTTATGAAACTTTCATAGACTTAACCATTTTTTTTATTGCAGAACTACCTCGGGGATTTCATCCACGTAATCCCAATTTCGAGGGGGACTTTATTTCGCAGAACCCTTAGAATATTAGCCAATTTTATTCCTTGTAATATCAGCTAACTGCCAGTCAAAGTACCGTTAAAATCGTTCCAGCGGTTTTAAAGGTTATCCGGGAAAACAGACAGAGAAAAGATTTTTTTAATTAGAGTGCGTGAGCATACGTATTAGGCAAAGGTGTTGTAATAACAACACCGACTTTTCACCGAAGTTTAAGTGCCAATGTGACAGATGGTGAGTCTATTGCCGTCTCAGGCACTATACATACGTCTTTGAAATAATTCTCAGACATATGCAGGTTTCCTCACGATGTTTTCATTCACCGTAAAGCACGTGGTGTGAAATCTCTGCATAAGTTTTTAGTAAAACTCATTGGTACAAGCCCCGCTAGTATTCGAACCCCAAGGCTACCACGGCTCTTACAAACAGACACTTAAATTTTATTAATCTGTATAGATTTTTTTATTAAAGTACTAGTTGATTACAATCTTATTTGCAGGCTCCTGCAAGTATACAACATAGAGGTCCAGCCCGAGTCGGAAGACCCAGAAGACGCCATGACAGAAGAAAACATTGCCAAGAAGAAAAAACAACGGAACAAGTCCAAGCAAAGAAAATCCGCTGACCAGGACAAACCTGACAGCGAGTCGTCTGAGAAAACCAATGACAGCACTCCGGAGAAAGACAGAGAGCCACCCATAGAGGAAGATATCGAATCCCTCATTTCATCCAATAAGATCCTAGTCCCAGGAGCTATCAAACCTAATGAAAACGCCCAGAGTGACTCGGAAAACGAAACTATGGAACTAGAAGGCCCTCTACACATAGACAAACAGACAGAGCTACAATATTTATTACAGAAACAAAATAACCCGGCTCAGTTCTTACAGCCGAATTTAACGCAGAAACAAAGGAATATATTAAAGTTGCATCAACATGGGATACAGAAAGCAGGACAACAGCACAGGATAAGTGATAAAAACGCCAAAAGAATACAAAAGTTAGGGCATACTGTTGTTAAAGAAAAACGTAAAGAAGAACTCGAAATATTCGAAGAAAGATCCCACGATGGAATACCGACTCTGAAAAACATCAACCTCAACGACGAATGCACTATCGAATCTATACCCAACAAGAGACCAGCTGATATCAATACTCTCAAAAATAAATGGCAGATGTCGGAAAGCTTTACGCAAGTGAAAAAGAACCTTAGCGAGCTGTCCAAAAAGCTCACAGTCGAAAAGGATCCGAAGAAATTATGCGACGCTAAATATTCCAATCCTGTCAAAAGATTAGAGACCAACCCTTCGATATCTGTACGAGAACTGTTCCCAGGAGAGGAGGAAATGAACTTACAGTGTAATATAGAGTTTAACAATGTCAAGGGTGTAACTCCTGAGGGATGGGAGAAGTGTAACACCATGATACAATACGATGTTGAAACAAAACGCCTTTGGAACGAATTACAGAGACCATATGGAAACCAATCTAGCTTTTTACGTCACTTGATTCTGCTAGAAAAGTATTTTAGGAGCGGTGATTTAGTGTTATCTCATAACGCGTCGCCTCACGCAGCTAATTACAACGACTCGATACAAAGCAGGCTTCGTGCTTACGATAACGTAGCGAATGATGCCCCAAGACGCAGCGAGCCGGCTATAAGTCTGATAGAATTCCGGAAAAAGCCATCGATTAATGGCAAAAGCCTATTGAAGTCCAGTCAGGGTGAGGAAAAGGACCAGAAGGGTTTCATGCCGCCCCCATCGTTCCCCAAATCGAAGAAAGATAAATCTAAATCAAAACCGCTCCCGCCGGAGTTGATAGCAATCAACACCCCCAATGCTCAAGGAAGGAAAGCTATTCAGAATGTGTTACATAACATCCAACAGTTGGTCAAAGGGGTGTCGGCGTCGGACCCGACGGAAGTGGCCGCCGCTCCCCTCCCCCCTACGCCCAAAGCCGAACCCCCCAAAGAGAAGGAGCCCCCTAAAACCCCCAAGCCAGACACCCCTAAGAAAGTCAAAGCGAGTAGCAAGCCGTGGAGACCTACCCTCATGCCTATTACCCCGGTAAGTTACTATATTACGAACTGTTCTATATCTATAGCTATAGCTCATATATCTATAGCTCAGCGAAAATAGTAGTGTAAAATTTGCATGTATTTTAGTCTCCTGGCCCATACAAACAGGCAAAGACAGACTCATAAATGACTACGTTAAGGTCAGCGATCGTAGGTCGTGACAGCGTCTGTACATCCACATTTTGAAAATATAACCCCGTGTAATAGGAGGCGATCATATTGCCATTTAACCAGGCATTTATCTAAACGGGCTGCTATTGGGAAATTACAGACGGAAAAATCCTATATATAAATTATAGGACCATGTTAAGTGAAATTTGAGTATAACACATATGCCTACTCATTTTAGGTTATTTTCTGTGAAGAAGTAATTTATCAACATCAAACTCAAATATATATTTTTATTTAATTTGTTATTTTACATAATATTTAAATATATATCAAATCTTTATTTGATTAGACTAACAAGAAGAACCCAGTAAGAAACTCAGCAATTACTCTTTTGTATACTTACACGATGCACGCCTATATTCCCCGAAGGGGTAGGCAGAGGTGTTGTAATCACAACACCCACTTTTCACCGAAGATGATTAAGTGCCAACGTGACCGATGGTGAATCCATCGCCGTCTCAGACACTTTACATACGTGATTGAATTACTTGTCAGAAATATGCAGGTTTCCTCACGATGTTTTCCTTCACCGTAAAGCACGTGGTGTGAAATCACTGTACATAAGTTTTTTTAGAAAAACTCATTGGTACAGGCCCCGCTGGGATTGGAACTTGCGTCGCTTGCGTAGCAGGCGACTGCTCAAACCTCAAGGCCACCATGTCTCTTTGCTTACTTACACGATCTAAAACTAATATAATTTAATTGTCAACAGGAGAACCTAGTCAAAATAGCTCGAGAGCCAATCCAAGTGGCGGTGGACGGTCGCAACCTGCCGAGTTTAGTGCAAGTAATGTCTTCAGGCAAGCGGTATCATATCACACTACAGGATTATAACAAAATGTGCATCATGCGACGAGAAAAACTACAACAGCTCCACGATGGAGAGAAAAAACGACCTTCCACCGAAGATCAGACGCTAGTGACAGAAATACAGACCTCCGCAATGCTCGGAAATGGTGGCACCCTTGTACAAAACATCACTTGCGAGGACAAGAAAGAAATGCCAGAGCTAGGACAAATTGGCTCCAATGCAGCGACTATACTCAAAAACGTCGGCCTAAAGAATATCACCATAGCACCGATCACGCCTAAAACTGCCACGGTGACCTCACTCACCCTTCCCACCCCGGTAGTCACCTCGCCGTCGATCCTAGTAACTACCCCCAAACTACCCCAGTTGGGTCCAGCCGTGTCCATTACCTCGGAAACGGTTCTAACCCCCAACTTACCGATAGTGACCAATATGATAATGCCGAGGATACCCAAGTCTCTGACGGTGATCCCGCAGGCGACCACCAGCGCGGCGACACCTGACCACCAGCGTCCATAACGAAGCGTCATCTTCGTGGTCATCTAGCGACGGCCATAGACCACGACGGTCCATAAACTATAGTGAAGTGACGCGAATGCAATACAAAGTGAGACTCGGGCCTTAATAATTGTATACCGTGTATATATATAGTGTAGGGAAGTGAACTAAGTGTTAGGACTGCGGATTATTACATGTACTATAACGTACAGACAACACCGGAAACAATAAAACAACAATTTAAATGTATTCATATTAAAATAATGTGAATTTAAAGTTTTGATTATAGCGTTGCGGTGGTGACTGTACTTTTGTGCAAATGACACGATGATTTCATACTGTTTTTGGCTGTATAAGCGGTTTGCAACTAGCGATTAGCATTATAAAAGTTCTATGGTTGCCGAATTGCAATGTATTACGTAATTAATCGTAGAATATATCGCGAGTTGAAAATCGCTTCTATAACGTCGCTATTCATAAAATTGTCTTCTAAATCGAGAAATGATAGGAGACATGAACCTGGCAATTTGAAATGTTAACATACAAACTAATTTGTCCTGTCAGGTTTGTAACATGCATTTATAAATTATTTAGTAAACACGGACAAATCTCATGTCATTTGCGTGAACTATGTATGTATATTGTATAGCATATAACATAGTATGAATATCACTCGAACATATTTTTTCATTGTTATAGATGTAAGACTCAAACATATTATGCATAGGAATATTAAAAATTAAGTTAAAAAAAATACCATACTAGAAATTTTTGTATATTACTTATTTTGTGATTACAGACGTCACAAACTATTGGTGATATTCAAAAGTTGTCAAAAAACTTTAAAATATTGTTAATCGGATGGAAACAATAAGTTTTCAATAAATTAAAGACAATATTAAATCCTATATTCATTTAATCCATACAATATTTATCCTACTGTCAATATGTACTTGTTACACCGAAATATATGTTTTATATGATATATTATTTTCATTATCACATATATTTATACACTTACAAATTATACAATCACGAAAACAAGATACAAAGGTTTTTTTATAAATTAATATCATCTTAAAATACCAGTTTTATGTTTGTTCATAAAATTATTCTTTAACTAGCCACGTCTCGCGGTTTCACTCGAGTTTGACGTTCACTTGAATCCCACTTGCTTGATCATGAAGTAATTAAGTCATAAGAAATTCCATGTTCGTTTCGTATTTTCATTTTTGTTACCTTATGACCATTTGTTTGTATGATTCAAGTTAGTGCTGGATCCATTCTATTCTCTTTCTCCGAAAGCGAAACTTCACAAACGAAAGAAGCTTCAGTCATCGTAATTTAATCACATTTAGAATGGTCAAAGATTTTTCAGCAGACTACGTTCGGACGTAATTTTAGAACAAACGATCTGTGCCCCGCAATTTCACGCGCAGAATCGAAATATGTTTTTCAATTTATAGTAGCCTAAGTTACTCCTTGTAACATTAGCTATCAGCCAGTGAAAGTCACGTTAAAATCGCTCCAGCTGTTTCGGAGATTAGCCGGAAAAAACAGACAGACAGACAGCGAAAAATTTACAAAATAGTTTTTGTTTTAGTACCATGTATACTTTCATAAGAATTTTGTCATAACGTGTAATTTTGGAATTACAAAAAGACACGTCAATTTTATTTATCTGTGTATATTAGAACAGTGGTAGAAACTTTCGAATTTTCGGCCAAATCTTCGGTTTTCGGAGAAAGCGAGTAGGCCTCCTGTAGTACCTTTCGAAATCAAACTTCAAACACACTACTGGGAATAAACTTTATAAGATACACAGATCGAACAAGCAGTTTTAACAAATAAACAATTATTACGTAACTTCTATTTAAAATATATTAAATTGTTACACAATACAGTGCCCCACGTATATTTAACATGTATTATTTGACGTATATATACGTTGACGATATCGCCGTATTTTCCTCATTTTGTATGGGAATGTTGTAAAGCGCCCCAAGTGGCGAGTGTAGGAGGTTTTACGTTTTCATACAAAAGCTCAAAACTCGAGCTCTATCGACGACGTTCGAACGTATACTTTGGACAAAATCTCTATTTGTGCAATTGTATTGGTAGATTTGCACAAAATCTCTATTTGTGCAATTGTATTGGTGGATTTGCACAAATCTATTTGTGCAATTGTATTGGTAGATTTGTGCAATTGTATTGGTAGGTTTACACAAAATCTCTATTTGTGCAATTCTATTGGTAGATTTGCACAAAATCTATTTGTGCAATTCTATTGGTAAATTTTTACCCCGGCCCGCTCCAATAGACTGGCTGCTTAAAGGGCGATATGAGATAAAATCTCGTCCCAGATAACTTAATCTTTCCTTACCAAGATTTTGATGCAAATGAAAATCATAGCAAAATGTTTGGCCAATACACACTTCACATTTATTTAATATGAAAAACCAATAGTTTAATTTCTATAACTACCGCTGCGATTATATACCTTGTGTATCATGATGGCGTATTTGTGCTCTGGATGTTTTAGCTGATTGTTGAAATCAGAATTTTGTTCAGTTGATTTACTGATGATATTCGGTTCAAAGAATAAATCAGCTGTTTTATAAAATGACATTTAATTCTTACATTTGCAATTGGATTTGTTAAATAAATCATTTCAATACTGCAAAATAGTGGACTGGTTAAATTATATACTTTAATGTTCAACATGATGTGGGATTTTTTCTTATAATTAAAACTATGTTGTATGACATAATACTATATTTAAGACGCATTAGCACGCAATGTCATAATCAGGTTTCGATAAAAAATAACGATAAATTCTTGAAGTTATAATTTGCAAGTTAGATGAAAATCTATATATGTCTAACAACAACTTTTTCTCAAAAACCTACCCATGAGATGAAGGAAATAAATAGAATTAAATGAAAGAAATATCTCAAAGAGCCTAATACACGTTGGCCCCAATAGTATGAATACTTACTCCTTAACGTTGCTTAAAATAAAATTTCAATCAGTTACACAGTAAAAGCAACCTTCAGAAGTGTCGGTAACATTCATAATCCTTAATCCTGTCAATTTGACAACTTGAAAGTGTTTTGTAAAAGTGTAATCTATCAAAAATATTTTCCACTAGCGGAACCCTAATGTTTTTTAAAATAAAAATAGCCTAAGTTACTCCTTGTAATATTACCTATCCGCCAGTGAAAGCCCCGTTAAAATCGGTCCAGCCGTTTTGGAAATAAGCCGGAACAAACAGACATACAGAAAACATTTTTAAAATTGTTTTTTTTAGTTACCTTATATACTTTCATATAAATGTAGTGAATATCTGTTTTTTGGAATTACGAACACTTCAATTTTATTTATCTGTATAGATGTATAGATAAAGCCTAATCACGTTTCATTTCAACTATCACTTCATAATCAAGGGAACTATAATTAACTCCAGGGTTTAAGGGGAATAAATACAAACAAATCTACAAGGATCACAAATTACGGGACTAGAAGCAAGATTGTAAAAACTAATTTATGTATCAGATAAGAAATTTAACAAATTTGAAAAAGCAATAGTAATTAATGGTTGGTGATGAAGTGTGCCTGATGAAGAGTATATCAATAATCACTGTAAATAATCACTCACACAAGAGCTCTACAATTTTGTTAGTAAGTGCTCACAGAAAAAAATTACATCGACCTTTAAATTTTTCTACCAATTTTTATCCCTTACGCTTAGTAAATTCTTCAGTGTAAGCGAGACATGTATTATTATTATTATTAAACAATATTACTGCCTCGTTGGTCTAGTGACCGCTAGCGCTCTGCTAAATATGAGGTCCTGAGTTCGATTCTCAAGTCGGACGAGGTATTAATAATTAAGAGTCTTGATTTGTGACCGTTTAGTGGCAATAGGCTCGCTCCCTATTACATGGGACCTAAATTTACTGGCGTAAAGTGTGTACTATAAGTACACTTCTGTTAGCTCAGTAGCCAATTGGGTCTTGTATACTGAGCGCTCAAAACTCGTGATGGCAGTCATATGTTTGAATAATAATAATAAATATTTAAAAATTGGGTTAAAAATTTACTAGTTTGATAGTGACATGTGGAACATTTCTTTATAAATATAGCTTCTGCACTCGGATTCCCTTGTGAAATTGTTATTTTGGTCTAACGCTAACTAACCCGCGACATCGTTTACGTAGCGTGATGATTTAGTATACAGGATGTCGGGGAAAATAGGACAGCTGTTAAAATATGTGATAGGGTATAATTTTAGGATGCAAATAAAATTATTATGACATAAATATCTTCTTCCATTTTCGAGTAATTGACGTTCAAAGTTGACCATATCAAGACCAAATTTTAGCTTAAAAATCAGCGGTAACGTAGAGATATTCACGTGAATCTAAATACGTTTTTTTTTCTCCCACTAAAAGTTCCTGAAATAATCCCGTAAAACCATTTTTCAAAACCATTAACCTTCCCCTTAAGTTTAAAAGTTGAATTACCGCGTACGTAATGTAGGTAAACGCGGCCGCGCGTTCATTCAATCGCTTAAGGCCGCGAGCTCTTCGTCCCTTAGCAACCATAGCCTATAACTACGTTATCGTTGGAGCTAGATATTTTACGACTTGAACATAGTGATATATCCATAAAACCCTACAACTCCTAGAAGACAACTGTTCCTTTTTCTCCGAACTGTATAGCCTTCGAACCAGTAGTTTCTTTGATTAGCGTGTTCAGAAGTACTATAGATTTATAAAGGAATGTTCAGCATCTTCAATTATAATGTATTGTTGATGAATAAGTATTTTATTTTTGGTCCAATGTATGGATTGACGTCCAATGTTATTGTTGAGGCGATGTTTGCAATCATCGACAATTAAGTTTCAGAACATTTATCGCCTGGTTATTGTATTATGAACTGTATGATAAGTGTGTTTAAGGTTACATTAGGTCGAATATTTTGTTCAAGTGTTTCAGAATTAAAATATGTTCGGTTAAGATAATTTTTATGTAGCCATGCTTTTTAGTATTCGGATATATTAATGAAAAACCTTTATATGTAATTTTTTTTCTGGTTTCAGAACTGGTCCCATTGTATAGACGTGGTACAGTCAGCCGAAAAAGTTGCTAAAGGAGTTAATAAAAAAAAATTGTGTTCAGATTTTTTTTTTACTTTTGTATCTTTTATGCTGACCGTACCATTTACAATGATTCAATGTTGCGCAACGCAAAAATATGTTAAGTGCTGTATGCTTTTGGATTTAGGGAAATCTATATGTTGTTTATATGAATATTGTGTAACTATTAGATACTTCGTATATGTGATATAATTATTTAATGTTAAGCCGAATACTGTTTACGATTTAATTTATGTCCAACATTAGTTATGCATTGGAGTCAGTCTCCGCTTTTTAGTATAATATGCTTTTGCGCAAGGTATTAACTGATGCCTTAAGTGATGCTGGCATATTTTATCCCATTATTATAACTTATATACTGATAATACCTTCTCAACGATCAATCAAAGCTCGAGAGCAACTTATAAAGCCCGAAAAGCACTTGTTAGTTGAGAAGTGTGTGTTTTTTATAAGGGATTTTGGAAGTGACACACTGTCGGTCCGTTTGCGTTTATACATATATATTCTCAGTAGACCATGTTCTGAACAAAGCAACATAGCATGAATGTTTTGTTTCTTCCAAAGATAGTGCGTTATATATTAATTATGACCTTTCATTTAGTTATACGTGCCTCCCGTCCGAGGTATCAATTTGTCTAATAAACATATCTCTATCTTCTGATGTTGTTTGAATTGTTATTGACGTTAATGGTAAGTGTTGAAATGGAGGACGCCAAAATACGACTGGCCACATGACTTGAACTGGCTTAATATGACAGCGGTCATCAAGACATTTTTATCTGTCTGTCTCATATATATATCGGTGAACTGCTAACGTGTCTTGTGTAAATTATTATTAAAATAAAGTAGTCAAAGTATTAGTGTACTCAGTAATTATTATTTACAACAGTAAGCGCTTATTACCAGGGCCAGTAGGCCTATATAGAGTAACATTCTCTGGCGCTTGCGCTAATAGACACGATACAAATTGTATGCAATTGTCTTAAATCAGTCACGTGACATATGTCATTCACGTAAATTGGGGACAAAGTAGCATTATATACGCTTTGCAAATATAAACTGTGCCCTGCGGTTTTACACGCGTATGGTTAATTACACGGGTGATTAGCAGAACCCTAATGTTTTTTTGAATAAATGTAGCCTATGTTACTCATTGTAACATTAGCTACAGGTCCAGTTGTATCGAAGATTAGCCGGAACCTCACAACAGACAGACAGAAAAAAGAAATTGTTTTTTTTTATGTTAGTACTGTATATACTTTCACGTGCGTTTCGTGAAAAGCTGTTAATTTTAAATTATGAACAGACACTACAATTTTATTTATCTGTATAGATTTAAATATAGTAAATTGATGTGGAATTACGACTTCAAGTTGAAGCTATTCGCGACACATTCCGTCATCTTTTTTCGTATTTTTTCTCGCCCCCTTGGTTCTCTTCCACTTCATTCTTCGGTTCTGGAACCACACTTTCACCTGTGAACATATAAGGAAGATAATGAATCTTCTTCAGCTGCCGGTATATCGGCGTTTCGAAATTGACTTACAATTTCTTCTCAGTAAAAGCAACCTTCCGAACCTGGCGGTAGCATGTATAATCCTGTGTAATCGTGTCGTTCTGACGATTTGAAAGTACTTTGTTAAAAGTGTAATAAAGATATTTTGAATTTAAAGTTTAAGGCACTTAAGACACTTTCTTAAGTGCCCAGAAGAACTGCCGCGTTATTCTTTAGTTTCTCAAGAGTCGTACTCGACTTCGAATGTTGGTTTTAAAAAAACTAAATTAAACTTTATCGTCTGTGTACTATGTATCAATTTTCAATGAATGAATCCGACGCTTGACGTCGAGTTCGACGCTGAGTAACCTTACAGAATAACACAGCTGGCAAGAAATTTAGCAGCAATCTTGTACATTTCAGTATTGATTATTGTAATGACATGCTCAAAAAAATTATTTTTAGTCGATTAATATTTAAAGACTTTAAAATAGACTGAAAAAAATACGATTTAGTAGCCCTAATACCTTCTGTAATAATGGGGTTCACGGTTTGGAAATAGCTCTGTCTCTTTTTGTGTCACAGATTTTAAAAGAGATGGACATGATTAGACTGCATTTGATCTAGTCGTGGGTAAAACTTTTTTTGTAATAAGAGTTGATCTTTTTTTTCTTAAGTAAATTACCTGTCTCTCAGTAAGATGCAAAGCCACGGCAATTTCATATCTCCTGAGGCGAGTGAGGTAGTTAGCTCTCGCGAACTCTGCCTCCAAGCTCTTTATTTGTGTCTTCGTGAACGCCGTACGCTCCTTACGGGCCCCGGGCGAGCGCACTTCTGAAAGAAAAACATACTCGTATTTTTAACGAAGTTTTAAACCTCAGATACAACAATTTGTAGCAAATTTATTGTAAATTACCATAAACTAAAAACGAATTTTAATTATGGGTAATAATGATGACAATTTTGACGCTGACTGAACATAAAATAAAATTTCTCGTAACCAAAATTAATACTGTTATCATGGATACTAAATATATTCAAAAAAAGTATTTGATATATTGTAACACAAAATATTCGCAGATAAAAAAATATTACTAATTTACTAAGTATGTTTTTATGGTTGGCAATCCGGATGGTGATTTGATTTCAAATGTGTAGAAACGTTGAAAATATAGTGCAGTAGGTTAGTGTATTTCATTACGAACGCTACAGGCCACTTGTGGGTAGTTTACATATTATTTATTGGCAGCAAGATGTTAAAAATTATTGTTTTCTACGTTAATTGGTCATTGAACATATTTATTATAATATTTTAATAAGCAGTGTATGTGTGAGACTATGGCCTCAACGAGTGACATCAAGATTTAGACCAAAGAAGAGAATCCGTGTCGAGGAAAGTAAGGTAATAGTATTTTAGCGTGTCTGAGATTTGAAGACTTATGTAAAGTGGTTGAGACGAGGATTCAGGCGACTGGAACCGCGTTTCCAGATGCCTGATTAGTTTTTATTCATTTTTAATATCAGACGAGTGGAATCACTCGTAATTTAATTAGTATCGTAGTCTCTAAGATCTAAGTAGATCATCTAATTAGGTATGTGGTTCCAGTCGACCGATCTTAGTTTGATCTTTGCTTAGACTGGCTGGAATTTGCCATGCTCACAAATATTTGTAATATTTTAGTTATCATATTTGACAATTGAGCATTGAACTGTGTCCATGGGTTTATATTCATGAGATATAAATACTGTAACCAATAAAATTGTGTAATTTTTTTTTTAATGAGTAATTAGTTTCTTGTCGGGTTCTTCTCAACAAAAGCAACCTCCCGAACCCGGTGGTAACATTTATAATGATGTATAATGTATTTTGTGTCCTTCTGACGATTTGAAAGTACTTTGTAAGAAGTCTAATCAAATAAAGATATTTTGATACAAAAATTCTATCAGGCGACTGCGACCGCCGTTCCAGTTCAAAGTGGTTCCAGGAGCCTGTATTCTCGTTGATGGCTGCAATGTTACACCTAAACATTGCTGGTGCAACGTTACAGACGTGGGTGTGACTGACACGTTTTCGTTACTTTTTTTATTCCGTCCGTTTGTTCTGTACCCATATCACAGATTTGCAACCGTTTTCGTAATCTAGCTAGCGTCTCTGCCAAATATTAGTATGAGAAATTGTGCAGCGACTCCCAGCGGTGACGTGAAGAACTAAAATATCTCGTACAAATATTGCCAGTGACGCTAGGGAGTATAGATTACGAAAACGGTGGCTAACCCGTGATAGGGGTACTGTGTAAGAAGCGAACTAGGGGTGGCATGATTTGTATGTTATGCCATGCAATTACTATCACCTATAAACCTATACACATAAATTAACAGCTATAGCACTATGCATACGGTAGGTACTTGTTTGGAAAAAATATTTCGTTCTGTCTTTCTCTATCAGAATCTGGTGTACCGATTTTAACAGGTCATTCACAGGCTGATAGCTGATGTTACAAGGAGTAACGTGGGCTACTTTTAATTGAGATTTTAATATTATTATATAATATAATTTTAATAGTTTTTATTGCTAATCCTACACGGGTAAAGCCGCACAGCTAGTAGAAATTATAAATACCTTCTACCTGTGATCTCTTCGTAATGATTTGTTAAGTAGGTAGTAGGTTCCTGTTGGTTATGTCCGTCATTGGGGCTTCAAATGTCAGTAATAATGGCAAACCGTGGTGGCCGTGGGGTTCGAGCAGTCGCCTACAACGCCAGCTCGAATCCCAACGGGGCTTGCCACAATTAGGTTTTCTAAAAACTTACGTGCAGTGATTTCACACCACGTGCTTTACGGTGAAGGAAAACATCGTGATGAAACCTGCATATGTCTGAGAAGTAATTCAATGACGTATGTAAAGTGTCTGAGACGGCGATGGACTCGCCTTCTGTCACGTTGGCACTTAATCATATTCGGTGAAATGTGGGTGTTGTTGTTACAACACCTCGGCCTACCGCTTCAGCGATTTAGGCGTGTGCATATGTATGGAGTAAAAATGAACGGTTCAATTATGCGATAAAAACTTAGATACTAAATAAAAAGATATATAATAATATAGTTTCTTATTTGTCTGTCTGTTTCTTCCAGGAATAGTTTGTAATAAACCAACGACGCATTGCCATGCAATTAATACCTACTACCTTTGTTTTTTTTTTTTTTTTGTTGCCAAGGTAAAAAAACCTTCAGAAGGTCCCCGACCGCCCTGGGAGAGGCAGATCGGGGTATGTGGGATTCTTACCGCACTAAAACCCCCCCGGTCGCCATCCTCAGTGCTCAGGGGGAATCCGGGTACTCTGATAGAACGCACCGGTGTCCCCCCACACTTTGCCGGGGCACATCCCCGGGGCAGCTGTGACGCCGCCCCTGGAGACCTCGCTGTGCAAGGCAGCGCGAGCCACGTCGCGCAGCCACCTTCCCGGGCCCGCGGCTCGGTGGTCAAAGCTCCCACCCCGACCACCGCCAGCAGGCCCTCCGGCCCCCTTTTAGTCGCCTCTTACGACAGGCAGGGGATACCATAGCCATATTCTTAGACCCTGGCTATTGGATGGTAATACCTACTACCTAGACACTAGTTAGTTCCTTTAATTCAACGCAATTATCTCAAGACCACAGAAAACATTTTATTCAGTAGTTTTATTATCTACGTAGCTAATGTCGAGTTATTCCGGTCTGCTCCTCTCGTTTGATCCACTCTTGGCTACTCTTTTGGTCGGCTGACTACACAATGGGTGAAGGTAACTATAGGTGCAATGTAAGATATATATATAAGTATATATATAAGTTAATCACCAGCACATGTGGCCTAGCGCCGGCGCCTCGCAATGTTTACTGTAACTTTATAGCGACACAGTTTATGTATCCTGGACACAGGTGCACTTTATACTCCTACATCTAGGCTTACTAACATCTTGGGTTTTTCCCGACTGCGCAACACAATGGAAGGTATTGTGTTTATTGGTCTATGTGCCTATCTATGTAGATGTGTCCGTGTTGATTTTTTGACTGGGATTTACTTATGTGTAATGAGAGAATTACAATGAGACATATGCTCACGCCTTTATCCCCCGAAGGGGTAGGCAGAGGTGTTGTAATAACAACACCCACTTTTCACGGCAGATGATTAAGTGCCAACGTGACAGATGGTGAGTCCATCGCCGTTTCAGACACTTTACATACGTCATTGAATTACTTCCTAGAAATATGCAGGTTTCCTTACGATGTTTTCCTTCACCGTAAAGCACGTTGTGTGAAATCACTGTACATAAATTATTTAACCATGAGACTTTATAAAAATATAGCTTTCAAATCTATAATGATCTAATCAATATAGCCTTAAAACTATTTACAAGTAGAAAACTTGGCCCAAATCGGTGTCTCTCGGGATCGTGCCAAGAAGGCTGGCAGCATTGCCACGTTGAATAGCAATGCTGATTCTCTGAGCGAGAAAAGCCCCAGCCCGCTTGTCACGTCAGAAGTACGTGTTGTTATGTTTAGATTTGTTTTAGCTGTGCCGCGCGGATATGCCCGCGTAGGGTTAATAATGTTTCTCAAATAAAAGTAGTTGGTTACTCCTTATCACATCGGGCCTCTGACATTGAAAGTCCCTTTAAACCGGCCCAGTCGTTTTAGATATTAGCCGAAACAATCAGACAGACAGAAAAAATATTAAAATACAGATTTTTTTATGTGAGTATATACTTTCGTATGGATGTAGTGAAGTAATTTGGATGATTGATAGATGATTTCACATAATCTTTAAGATCCACGGTGTAAGTACAATCTCGCTTTCACCTTCACTTCAACACACCGTAACACTTTTTATAAAACTCACCTTCACTAAAACTGGATCCCGGTACTTCTCCATCTTCTTCCTTCACAGCTGCAGGGAAGTCCCACCCTCTCTGCTCCTCGCTGTACTCCAGTCGATAATCGTAAACATACGGCACACAGGTTTGTTGAAAGTACTCGTGGTTGATATAATCTTGTGTAAACGCCGACTCCACGTACATTTGGTCGAAATTCTCCAGGTATTTTTCTGCAGAATCCTCCGAGAGTTGAAAATTCGTTTTTATATACTCCATTTCCACATCAAACATGAATTAAAAGTACCAAAGAAAACACGAAAAAATATTGAAAGTTGGGACAGAAAAGATTTTGTATGCATCAAAATATGACTATCAAATATTTCATTTTCTAAACAATCTTTTCACAAACTATAAGCAGCTGAAATGACGTGTTAACGTCCCGATGATCTTGACTGTTCAGTATATGCGCCCGCGCTTGCTAGGCGGAGCTTAGTATTGTTTTGGGCGGGGAACTAGCGGGATTGGATATCCTTGTCATCTCGCTTGGGTCTTTTTGTGTCACTGAATAGTCCAATGTTTATGTTATTAATTACGTGTTACTGATTAGCGTTAATAACATGATTTGTAATTATTGGTAAACTGTATCCAAAATTGTTTTACACGCTTATTCATTAGGTATATTATTTTGGCAAATATTAACCACATTAATGGATAGATAAAATATTCCAGCAAGATACTACATAAATATCTACCTATGAGATTTTTTGCGTACAATATTTTTTTTTTATTTCCTTTACTAACTTTTAAGCGAGTATCTAGTAGGTACATATCTTTATAGTTAGGTATATCTTACAGAAATATATCTAAAGTACTCACAGATAAATAAAATTGAAGTGTCTGTTTATAATTCTAAATAAACAGTTGTTCACTAAATGCATATAAACGTATACAAGATAAGTACATACATACATAAAAAAAACAATTTTTAACATTTTTGTCTGTCGGTCTATCCGTTTGTTCCGTGTAATCTCTAACCGAACTGTCACTGGACTGCTACTATTAACCTTAAGCTACTTTTTTATTTATTTATATTTTAACTTTTCAGTTCAATGAAAAAAGCCAACAATGAAATGAAATGTACGCGGGTGACACAGAGTTTTTTTAGTTCGTAACATTATAAATGATTAAGTATGTAAAGTTTCGGAAGATTATTAAAATCAATCTCCTTTCCTCTATTTATTTAATGGCGATGAGCTTAAGTAAAACTATTCCGCCAATGTCAAGTGATTGTTGAGAAAAATATCTTGTAAATTGTTAAAAATATGTGGAGGAACCCATTGGATTCCTCGCTTCTTGATCTACTCCATTATATTCAAAATCAATCTCATGCCGTAACCAAAGTAACGGCCCCAATATGTCACCAAATTAGTAAATTAAGTGATTTAGGTGTGACCCCTACAAGTGTTGTGTTTACACCATGCGAATCCCTTGGGGATCTCAAGTTCTCACGGCTTATTGATCACCTAGCTAACGCTCGTTGATAGCTTTATTGTTTTAAAACATTATTTTCAGAGGGAGAGTTGAAAGGCCATCGTCGGTTGAAGGAACGCGAATTAAGAACTTTCGTGCTTCGACGTTTAATTTTGGTGTCGTGAAATTTAAGGTCTCATCTCAGAAGTTCTTAATAGGCCCCTGTTTGCCTTTATTGTTAAACTGAATTTCTGAAGACACCGTTGGCGCATTCAAATATAAACTTTACAAGCAGTTAGGAAATTAGGAACAAATTGTTCAAAATGACAAACTCACACACGCGCACATCTTCGAGGCTATATGTAGAATAGAAGTAGCGTCAATAAAGAATAGGTATAAACGTTTTGATTCCAGATGCCGTCCCTGTGTGAGCCGTGGTAGCCTTGGGGTTACAGCAGTCGCATGCTACGCAAGTGACACAAGTTCGAATTCCAGCGGGGCTTGTACCGATGAGTTCTTCTAAAAACTATGTACAGTGATTTCACACCACGTGCTTTACGGTGAAGGAAAACATCGTGAGGAAACCTGCATATTTCCGAGAAGTAATTCAATGACGTATGTAAAGTGTCTGAGACGGCGATGGACTCACCATCTGTCACGTTGGCACTTAATCATCTTGTGTGAAAAGTGGGTGTGATTACAACACCTCTGCCTACCCCTTCGGGGAATACAGGCGTGAGCATATGTGTGCACTGCAGTTACCCCCACTATTTTCGCACTCGTGGCGGTAGACACCAGTGCCCCAAGTATAAGTTTTGACACTTTCGGACGAGCGCTGCCCCACTGCCACGATATCGTCCGCCGATATCGGTCAGTAGTAAACTACTAGTTCGACGATATCGTGTCGTTACCGTCACCGTCCAATGTAAAAGCGCCCATTGTCGTCACTTGACCTTGCGATTTGCGCTTTTTGTATGGAGACGTAAAGTTTCATACACTCGCCGCTTGGTGCGTTTTTTAACGTTGCCATACAAAATGAGGAATATACGCAGGCTTGGGGCACTGAACCAATAAATATATATCCAATAGGAATTAGAATACGGATTTCGATCGAAAGGAAACGCCATTCGACTAATTATAGAGTATTAATCGATCGAATCCATACAGATCTTCTGGAATACTGCTTCAGATGTATCCGTCCTGGTTACACGAATAATTACGCACGCAGTATGATTAATTACAGGATCATTAGCTAAGGATATTGAGACTAGCTTCTGTCGGCGATTCCGATCGAATAACATAGGTATTTCAAGCAATAATTTTCTTCTTATATTATTAGATTACGTACTGATTGAGTATAGTATTATTTCATTGTTTGTGGTAAGTATATTTGAATTGCATAGATAATAATAAAAAATAAAAATATTAAAATAATGAGTTCTTGGTATTTCAAATTGTCAGAGGATAATCTTCAATTGGAGTGTTTTCCAAATTGGCAGCTTTTCACTAATTAAGTATACTTATATGTTACTTGCATAAAAAAACTATTTTTAGAATTAGCTCTGTCTGTCCGTCTGTTTTTCCGTCCAATCTCTGTAACGGCTAATAAACAGTTAAGCTGAGGTTATAATTAGTAAATCTAATATATAAAATTCTCGTGTCACAGTTTTCGTTGCCATACTCCTCCGAAACGGCTGGACTGATTTGTATGAAATTTTGTGTGCAGATCGGGTAGGTCTGAGAATCGGCCAACATCTATTTTTCATCCCCCTAAATGTTAGGGGTAGTCCACCCCAAAAAAATATATGGCAATACAACGTTTGCCGGGCACAGCTAGTGTATCTATATTATTAAACCACCCATAAAATTAACCTTCCCGAGTGAAACCGACATAATTAATAAGTCAAAGTCAAAGTCAAAGTCAAAGTCAAAAATATCTTTATTGGATTAGACTTTTTACAAAGTACTTTCAAATCGTCAGAATGACATAATTATACAGGATTATACATGCTACCGCCAGGTTCGGAAGGTTGCTTTTACTGAGAAGAACCTGGCAAGAAACTCAGTTATTACTCTAAATAAATAGGTGTCTTTGGAAACTTACATAAAGGCAGTAGGTAACTAGGTAGGCACTACCTAACTCTTTACGCGCAATAAAGAAAGATATAGTAATTTAGGTATAATAATTCTTGGCAAAATTTCCAAGAACTTTTGGATCTTAATCACGTGCTAAATAAAATGTATAAATATCTACTTAAATTAAAAAAAAATACCACATAAGTACTTATCCAATTATTCTTTGTCCCACTCGACTCCCCTCGGATTGTCTGTTATGTCAGCTGGTAGGTGATCAATTTTGTGTGTTTTATCATCCGATGATGGGCGCGGGCAACCCTCGGTTGGTTTAGTGATGTGTCATACTTTCCAACACGCGCGAACAGACTTATTATGGGTATAAAGAGTCTTAAAACATCAACCGAGCAATGGTAGGTAGCTATTAATCTCATTGCAGAAGGACTGGGTTTATTTAACTAGTAGGTATGCATAGTTAAAAGCACAATCGTTATTACCCTTAAATGAGTGTCAAAGAGCCGTTGGCTGTGGGATTTGAGCAGTTGCCTGCCTTGCAAGTCCAGCCTAGTTGCCTGTAGCAACGAGCTTTTCTAAAGTCTTAGTGAGGTAGTCTCACCCTACGTGCTTTACGGTGAAGGAAAACATCGTGACGAAACCTGCATGTCTGAGAAGCAATTCAAATGATAGTGACTGGGGCGGCGATGGTCTCGCCTTGTCACGTTGGCACTTAATCATATTCGGTGAAATCTGGGTGTTGTTGTTCAAACAACACCTCAGCTGAAGTACCCCATCGGGGAGGGCGTGATCGTATTTATTTAAAAATGTCAGTATCGCTATACAAAGTTTTACCACCTTGTAAAATTTACCTAGAATTTACGTACTTAGTGATAGGACAATTCATACTTGAAGTTAATTTATTGCGTGAATATGGGTGCCTAAACATTCCCGTATTCCTGCCTAAAGATCCCGTATCTCATATGTGTGTGTAGGTGCGTGATTGTCATCTAAATATAAGTAAAGAACTTATCTAGATATTAATTTTCAAAACAATGTCATCATTATGAATCTATTTCTGAAAAAAAATTGCTACCAAATCTTTTCGTCACACAATGCAATGCACACAGGCCTACGCTACATCCGAATCGCACTAATGAGTTCCCCAGCTGCCATTAAAGTCATACCGACCGTTATATATAGTCGGTCACTTCATTATATCGCTGTCGGAATATTTCGGACGGTCTATTTTTTAGTTCACTACTTATTATAAACATGATTCATTACACTTTATATAACATTGAGAATTTGTATTGTGACTATAGTCTACTAAACTCTCTTGGAAAAAATATACAGCGGCAGATCAGCGGAATTCCCCAAACTCCAACTTTTTTTTTCGTTAAGTAATCTAACTAGTGGGTTTAGAATATATAAACGCCAAAGAAACTTCTAAGGGACCACGTTTGGTCGTAATTTTAGAACTAATAAGAAATGTGGTAGGAACTTTTGGTCGAAGCTTTTTTTCAGAGAAAGCTTGCCCATTGGTTACAAATTGAGAAAAATATTTTGTTATTGATGTAGTGATGTAGTGCATCGTGGTCACAGTGACTTAGTAATATGTTATAAGACTGGCTGTGCCCCGTGGTTTCACTCGCGTAGATTTTATTTCACTGGTGGCCTGGGGAACCCTAATGTTAATACAAAAGTTACCTCTTGTAACATTAGGTATCTGGCAGCGAAAGTTCCGTTGAAATCGTTCCAGTCGTTTCGGAGATTAGCCGGACAGAAAACATACAGAAATAAATATTGGCTTTTTTTTTGAGTACTTACCGTATATACTATATATATGTGGGATTTAGGAATTAATATACATAAATATAAAGGTTTGAAAGGAATCTTCTTAACTTCCAACTATACTTCTCTAAAAATACATCATAATAACTAAAAATAAATCAATAAACAATACTTTTTTCATCTTTCACGTCGTCCACCATCGTTCTGTCATCCGTCACATCTTACTTCTTTCCTTTATTTATTTAATGGCGATGAGCTTAAGTAAAACTATTCCGCCAATGTCTAGTGATTGTTGAGAAAAATATCTTGTAAATTGTTAAAAATATGTGGAGGAATCCATTGGATTCCTCATCTTACTTCTTGTTCTATTCTTACCGATCACACGCTGCCTATCATGCTTACATAAAACCTCTTTCCACATATATTTAGTGAAAAGGTGTTTGGTATTACAAATTGACACTTAAATTGAATTTAGGTATCTGTATAAATGTATAGATATAATTGGATTTGATCCTTAAAAAGGATTAAGGTTACCTCCTTACTAAGGGCTCTCTTCAAATAAGGGCATTTTAATTCATACGAGCAGTTACATAAATAAATTAAACAACTTATAATTTTGTCATGACTTTTTTATTTAAAATCAATCTTAACACAAAATGCAGTCAAAATTAACAATTTGATTAGTAAAGCGCGTAAGTACTACAAAATGTATTTATAAAATAATTCGGTAGAGACATCATTTATGTTCTTAATAGTGTAAAGTAGGAATGATTTCACAATATAAAAATGTGTTCTTTAAATAATAAGCTTACAGGTATACTTAAAATGGGTACTAACCAAGAATTTTGCTAGGTCTCGTGTAGGAAATTGGGAAATAAGGGACGAAAAAAATATTTAATCTATGGATACTTAAATTAGTTATAATCTGTGCCCCCAAGTTTTGACACGTTCAAACGTCATCGCGTGACCTTGCGTTTTGAGGAAATTACAGGCGATATTTTCAACGTAAAAACATGTTATACTTGCATACTCACATAAATGCATAAATTTATCCAATCAATTATTTCTATTTTACACACATTGAATAGCTTGATTACATGTCTGTCTGAATGACAAGAGGCTTGAAAGCTTATTTTTTCACTATTTTTAAAATCGTGTTTCATTATAATGGATCTATATAAGTATTTCAACACTATTAAATAACACTCATTTAAATAGTTTGTCTTTGGTCAGTATTATAGGGGCCTTACCATAAGCTTTTATTGCCATCATAGTTACTTATACTTACTTAGACTTATACACGTCATATACATCTGTCTCATAATGAGAGTTAAACTATTATGGCAATGAGAGGTTATGGTAGGGCCCCAGGTCCCGTCACGAGTAAAGAGAGAATATACTGCGCATGTTTTTATTCACCTCGCGCCATACATGTAGACAGAGACAGACTCATAGTGACTACTCGTTCGTTCTTAGGGATAATTAATTAAATCAATGAACTATTGGCATAGTTTTAGTATAGAATTGTATTTCCATTTCGTACTTAACCTACAAAAAATATCTATAACACGAACTTATGCGAATCAGTTAGATATTTAAGTGACGGAAATATTTGTTTTATCTGGCGTGGCGTGAATACTTAAAAATATGCTAACGTGACATTTGTATAATGTGAATTTTAAGCCAACAAGCAGCTATTTTCAAATACGAAAATATTTCATGAATAACGTCACATCACAAATATGTCTACCTAGATAGGTAAAGTTTATATTTCGTAGTCAAGAATGTATGTATAGACGCAGGAATTACCTACAATCTGGGCAATGACATTGACGCTTGTGATCCATCGAATCATTGGCGCGTCAATGTTATTTTATTTGACGTTTGACTGAACCCACCCACCATTGCGCTCTGACGATTAGTTGTTGGCAACACTAGCGACCTATTCTTTTTCATTCGCAGAGTCCCTTATCCTCAAACAATCATAGAAAATAGTTTCCTCTCTTAATTTTAAAAAGGTACTCGTGTCCCACGCGCAAGGTCGATACGAGAGTTGCCTCATCTGATCGACAGATGGCGCTGTTATTGATGGTCACGATAAGTGTGGAAAGTCATGAATGCAATGTCAGTAACCTGACTACGGTGTAGGTGGTGTACCTGATGAGTGACAGCTACCGCGGCCGTGGAGGGTCCTGAGAGTTACTGAGCGCGGACACCGAGCTTGCGCGCCTCATGCTGCTAGACAGAGTAAGTCTATAAACTACTTGTATCTCTTAGTCTAAGAGCTGGCAAATATTTGGAGTTAGCTGATGTGGTATTAATGTGAATAATTTCTGCCAGTTCTAGGACTATTAGGTGTGTATATTTTATGAATTATGACTTACTGTTTAGATTTACTTACTTACACACAAATATATCGTATGTATTTTAATATAATAGCATATTTACTGATAAAAAGAACAATAAGCCAAAACCTACATGCACGGGCTGTAAAAAAAAACTTAACTGCAACAAAAAAAAAATTTTGGCGCGCTCGAAACGTCAATGTCAAATGCCAGCAAAGCGTGGTCTATGGTTACCTTTCGGGGTCGGTGTAGTCTACGTCAGGCAGGTTGGCGGAATGGCGGCTCGCGAACCGACTGAACAGTCTCGCGGAAGATCGCCTCAGGCTCTCGCGCAGTTTAGAGAAACTGGCGCTCCGACACACCTCGCCAGAGTCCTGCCCCCGTGTTATGCAATTTACACTCCATTTCTATTATGCCAGGGTCTACATTACTTTGAGAGTTCGCGGGACGATCGGAAACAAAAAAAGGGTTACTCGATTGATGCATTTGATTGGCAGCTCAAATTATAAAACTCAGTTTTTGGGAAACAGTTTCAAAAAGTAGGAATTACACTGTGACATGATAAAACACAAAACTACTGTGATTGTGATTCGTATGTGTTTTAACAATATGACAATGTTGTGTATGTAGTAGTGATGGAATAAAGAGAACACCCAATTTTGTGAGTGAGATGCAGTCATGCATCTACAAACTTCTAACAGTAAAAGCCGTCAAATATATCCAGGAGTCGTGTATCGTATTTATATTTTCCATGCTCTTCTGTGGATTATAAATTGCATAACACTGTAGACTCACCTCATTTAAACCTAACATCAAAACATAAATAAAACAAAAAATAAAGTTACATAAATATTTATTAACAAATTTAAAATTATCATTCGACGCGTTACGACTTACCAGGCAGTTAAACAAATTCAAATTGTGACATGGGAGATGTTGCCATATAAAAAAATTGGAGATTCTTTTTAAACAACAAAACTTTCTGTCGATGCTTTTGCATTGGATAAAAATGGCTGTGAACCTACAAGGAGAATATACTCACATACAAACAGCACCCACATACGGATGCTGATAAGCAATAATGTGTCAACCCACAAAAAGTCAAATTCAAAGGTTTTGATATATTTTGATAATGCATCACGTATTTAACATTCTAAAAAAGTGTTTCAAGTCATCTGAAACATAAAAGTACGTAAAACATGGATTTATGTCATAAAACAAATCTTAAATCACGTATACAATCATCTTAAGACGCCATTTTCTCAAAACCAAGTTTATGCGGGTTGACACATTATTGCTTATCTGCATCCATACAATGTATACATACAAAAATATTATTATTACCACCTATATACTCCACATAAAGCTTAGACCGATACAATAATACGCTAACACTGGAATGAAAGTTGAAGCATAAAATTACTGACAAATTATTTAAAAAATCCTCGACTGCGGTAAAATAATAATAACTGACATAATAATTATAAAATCACGATCATGCATTCTTTCATAAAAAGAACACTATTAAATAAAATTATATATTTATCAGCAAATTAAAATGTATATAATATTTTGAAAGCACATAAAATCGTTGTTTAATTCACATGCGCGAATAATTAAAACAATTAACGTAATTCTGAATAAAACCACAATTATATAAATGCAAAAAATCTTTCAGCTCCATTTTATATATTAACACTATTTTGCACTAAGGATTTCAAAAAATTTTGAAAAACAAAATAATAGCACCTAAAAGATCATCTGGTTTAAAATAGAATTAATAATATAAAATGAAACGCTACAAGTCATCATTTTAAAACTCTGATACCAAATTCTGTTAAATAATTTTTTATCTGTTATTAAAATCGTCATCTCATTTTTGTTTAAATCAAACAAGATAGTAATGGCGATTTTAGGAACAGATTTTTTTTAAATCCGTCTAATTTTTTTTTAAATATTCATCTCTGGGACGGGCATTTGTATGCTTATAATCTCTATCACACTTCGATTTGTTGAAATATTTTTGACCTTTTTCATTTCAAAAATTATATCTCTAACGCATGCTAAATAAATAATAAGCTATCAATAAAATGCCATTTTAAATTTTATTGTGACGATTTAGTTTTTATGTTAGTTTCGTTACGACTACCAGGGCACCATAAATTCTTATTAGTTGATTTAAAATATAATTAATCTTATATATAAATATTAAATTAGTGTTTACCAAAGGGTCCCATTACGTGACATATTTTGAAAGCACTAAATGTTTAGTTAAGTTTTTTTCCCGTCAATAAAATTCAAAATGGCCGGCAAATAATTAAGTGTGGAACGTATATGATCCTTTTTAATAGTGAGCGAGAACTTTCTGGTCTCCCAGTTGGCTTTTGGGTAAATTTATACTTAAGATTATTTTTGTTCGTGTGCATAAATTTGTAAAATTAGAAACACATTGTGGCTACTTTGACATATTAGTAATTAAGTAGAACCTAACAGTAGAGCACTATTTACTTTCGAATGTAGTCTATTTGACAAATGTCAAATGTGACACCTGTCAAAAGCCAACTCCCAAAGACGCGTTCAAAGGATCAGTTACGTGATGAAGCGAGTGAACTCTTAACTAAAGTCTATAGTAGGGCAGGTCTAACTACTGGTGTGGCGTATTGCTCCCCGTGTTGAATCCTAATGCATTGAACAGCTTTGACTTTAGGTTCATGCGTGGCTCAGTGGCCGGGTTCGAGCCCTAAAATGGAGAAAACAAAAGAAAATAAAGTAAAAATGCGCAAATAATAATAAAATTCAATGGTTGTGTGGAAGAAGCGATGAATACAATAAACAAGTAAAATATGGTGTAGACTGTATGATACATATACGGTGTAGTTGTTCAAAAGAGCCTCTTTTGCACTTCGTAGATCTATATTTAGACGTCAAATTTGACAGCTGTCAGATTTCATTATATTGAATCAGGCCGCTGAAATTTAGTGCCCAGCAACGTTTCTTTAGGCCCTTTTGAAAGTACATCGGTGGTGTGATGCGATAAAATGAATATGCGTGTGATACCTAACCATAACCAATGTTATATACCCACATATTAAAGTTCTACCAAAAGG
The DNA here is from genome assembly GCA_929442735.1 of Watsonalla binaria. Lineage (NCBI taxonomy): Eukaryota > Metazoa > Arthropoda > Insecta > Lepidoptera > Drepanidae > Watsonalla > Watsonalla binaria. Next base: position 1,439,320 of record OV838930.1, read on the forward strand.
GTAGACATTGGTGCGACAATACCATTTATAACAGAGTTTGATATGCATTGGTATAAAACCAATAAATATAGTGATTTTACTTAGTGCCTCTCTCGACCCATTTGAAAATCTCTATGAATTGCTACGCTGCCCAAAACTAACTGGCTGAAATTTTTCTTTGTGATCCGATTTAAAATTCAACATTTGAATAACGAACCACGCACCCATTGCTAATAAAAAAAAACAAATAAATAGAAACGTTCCAGTCATAGCTGTTGAATCGACGCTAAAATGTGCCTTAGTGAAGCGTGATAACGTACAAAATTTAACGTCCGTGTTAGCCTTAGCCGTGCTGGTGAAAATACGTTATTAAGTGCTTTAGCGTATAATTAAGCACCTGGTTACAATCACAATGACGTCAAAAGGTACAAACACCAATTAAAAACATTCATAGTTACATAATGCAGATTTAAAAATACGACAGAACATCCAATTTTAGTTATGAAGTAAATTTGCCTATTTCAAACAATATTTTACATGTATCAAAAGCTTAATCGACCCAATCATGCTTGTAATGTTTTTTTTTTATATTCTATGGCTCTTTACAACTTCTGCTCTCTGGAAAAATTACGCAAATGTGGACTGGAACATTTAAACGCTGTTTTTTGTTCAACCCCTTGAAATATTTAAGGGAAGAATTGTCCATTGGGCAACTTAATAGGAGGCGTGATTTCAATTCACGACCTCCTCTGCAAACTGTAAAGTTGATCTTCCGATTGAGATACTCGTGTTAAGGTTCCGCCGAGTACTCTATATAATTGGCCTCTTATATTATCTACAACAGATGATTTCATTTTAGAAATGCTAACGGCACTTCCACCAATTGGCGCTTTCACATAGGACGATAACGGTAACGACACGATATCGTCGGACTAGTGCTTTGATACAATTACTACTGAACGCTTTCACACTGTGTCGTTGTAGTCAACGATATGGTCGCCGACAGATTATCAGGAAGATATCGGGCGACGACACAATGCAGGGTGAAGAAGAGAAACGCTCTAATACCGACCGATATCGGCGTACGATATCGTTGTCGCCTACCGTTTCGTTATTGTGGCAGTGGAAAGCGCCCATTGGCTAAGAAAGCCGATACGAGAGCGTCAGATCCGACCACAACTCGCGCGCACGAGGCTTGGATTGGGGATGAGTTTACAGCACGCTCACGCCTTTGCGCACGTTTGCTTGCCAATACTGCAAACCAGAAGGCCGAGTGCGAGTTTTTTACTGCCGCCGTCACAAGTCACCGCATCGATTTGTATAGAATCGAAACAGCGACATCTGTCGGCCTAAAGCTGACACTATTGTGAGCCCATACAAAACTGCGTGTACGTCGACGTGATGACCTCTGACGGCGATTTTAGGATTTTTAAGAAAACTCGCACTAGCTAGACCCTCAGGTATTGTCATGTGCAGTAGTGCCGTCGTTTAACTCTTATTATAAAGAGGTAAATATTGTAAGATTGTAGGGGCAAAGAAAAGAACCGATTTTGTAAGTTCTTCTAACGTTATTTGTTAATGTCAGACAGGTTATAATATTATCCCGAAAAATGACTTTTTCGTGGTAATTAAATTATACGCGGATGAAACCGCTAGAGTGTATTATATTTTTATATAATAATTATAATAATAAATGAATATGATCCAATTTGCAGAAGTTGCAGAGAGCAAGACGTGGATGCAAATGAGGAGCAGCGAGACAAGACAGATGGCTATGACAGTGGCGGAGGCCTATTGCCTAACCTCGTCGGGGTCGGCGACCTCCATCGCCTCGCGGCTGCCGCGCCGCCCTCTGGCTCGGGATTGCTTCACGATGTCCAATGCCTACCGTGAGTAATATTGACACATTTATAACAACTATTCTCAACCTTTACTCTTTTGAATGCATATCCACTATACTGACTTGACATTAAAGCTAGTTTCAAAGTTTGACGTTGACGTTGTATTTTTACTACTATTTGTGAATAAGTACATATTTTTGAATAAGCAGTACTTCAATTCTATTCGCTTAAATCTGATAAAAGTTGATTATATTTTAGGAATCACAACGGCAAATTGTTAAGCACTTTAGTTTGATACAACAATTTTAGCCAGGTTGAGAAAAACTGATATAAAGAGCGAAATCATTCGAAACCTCAATTTATAAGTAATTCGTTTGCACGGCTTTTGAAGGCTACGGTAGCTTTTACGGTAATACAAATCTTGGTGCGAATTAACATCAACGTTTTTCAATATATATTTCATGATATTTTGGGTGTATTTCATTGCCAATTCATTCAGCCACCTGTAATAAATTTAGTTAAACATTGTACTGCTAATAATTTTCTTAATTCACGTAACTTACTTGCTGTACGTGCTAGGCAGCGTGCAAAATCAATTTAACTCCGTTATTTTGTGCTTAGACTAGCTTACAACATCGTGGGAGGTGTTTGAAGTATATAATAATAAAATAATTATTATTAATATTCATTACCATTTTCATGTTATATAAAAATATAGTGTAGTGTTGAGTCATAAAGCAGTATATAATTTGAAATATGAATAAATATTGGGGGTACGAAAAATTGGGGTATGTTATAAATATGATTACTATAGGATGAGCTATAACAGTTAATAGTTTATTTATTATATACGAGTATGCACTCGAATATTGAACGTATCTAGAATTATAATAATCTCGACCCCGCTTATTACAAAACATATATAATCCTTCGTTCAAAATTACCTCTATATTTTACTGTGATGCAGGTTTCGAAAGAACTGGACATAGTTTTAGTCAGTTTGGTCTAGTCTTGGTTTAAACCATATTTTACAATAAGGATACGATTTTGTTTACAATAGTAATTAATACTTTAACTTGGTAATTGATAAATTAATTGCGGACTGTCGGATCTCATCCTAAAATAACCTGCATTAATGTAGTGGACTTGTTTAAAAATGAATACTTCTTATTCAAGTAATACATTGTGTCACTTTATCACGGGCATCCAAGCCTAATTGTCACTTAGCTCGTATTCCATAAGTGGGAGAGAACGAAACTTATTCTTAGCTTACGTTACCCGATTGTATCAACCATAACTTAAATTGCGATTTTATTTGCAGTCCATAATAAAAGATCGGTAAATTTTATAGTAAAAATAACTAATCAAGTATTCATTTTTAGAAGTCGAAATTGTATATAAATAATAATGTAATAAAAACGGTATGTATACTACATAAATCCAAACATTACCTACAAGCTTATAGTTATCTCATAACATTATTTGAAATAGGTGCGTAGATTTTAAACCACGTACGTCGGTAGTCAATCAAAAATATCTACATATTTATATGTACGTAAACGCACTGTATATCAGAGTAATTCATAGAAGACTCCTTATTTCTGAATTAATGCCTTTATTGTACTGAGCTTTCATATTATTGATGAGATCGCGAATCAAAAAGCTATCCCAACATTAATGTTGGTCATATTTTCCCACCAAATGTTAAGCACCTGGGCACATTGGGCAGCCGTTACTTGCATAATCCTTAAACAGACGTTAAGGGTGCCTGACCAGGAATACTTCGGTAAATTTTGTTGCCGCTAAAAACTGGTGGTGAATGGAGTGCCATAATATGACCATATCACTACTCACACCTAGCAATATAATGGCAGATATAGTGACACATTTGCAGATCTGCCATTATATTGTTAGGCAAGAATGTTTGTGAATATTGCCATGTGAGCGAGATTATTAAGCCTTTTTAAACGATAAAATTGTATGTATACTGTGGTTATTTTCGAGTCCCTAAGGACGATAAGATCCCTTTACGTATACTGTAGATATTTTCGAGTGACTGTCAAACGCGTGAGTAATTTTACGCAGTATATCAACATACCTCCTTCCTGCTGCGGAGGGCGCAGTCCTCGAGTGTCTCGGCTGCCTCGTACTTGCCCTGGCGGCGGTACAGGGCGCCCAGGTTCTTGAGGGTTGTCGTCACTGTCGGGGAATCCACCTGGAGAAAATAATGTGCAATCACTTGACGCTCACTTAACGCCTTATAACATAACACTGAACTGCCCCAAAGCTTTAAGCATTGCACTTAAGTTTCAACACAAAATCATTGGTACAGCCTGCTAAAAAATTGGTCCACAAGTAAATTTCTACTAGCAAAAGTAATCTAATTACCGGAACGGTTGACTTTACCAATTCAAACGAGTTGGTTACGATTTGTGAGATTCTTAGAAAATTCTACTCTACATTTAATATAATTGCATAGCATGCATAGAATTAGTATGCATAGTTTATGGTTAATGAAAATATATTTTTAAAGTTTTATTCTGCTGATTATTACAATAACTATTTACCAATGGTTATAAGTATTTGTATACTTAAAAACCTAAAAATAACTCTTACATGTTAGTAAAAACCTCAGCAAGTATCGTAACGTAAAAAAACGTTGCGCTCAAACTGACTGAATAAATATTGTATGGAAATGGCGTCTTCAATTTATACTACATACATACATATGCTCACGCCTGTATTCCCCGAAGGGGTAGGCAGAGGTGTTGTAATCACAACACCCACTTTTCACCGAATTTGATTAAGTGCCAACGTGACAGATGGTGAGTCCATCGCCGTCTTAGACACTACATACTTCATTGAATTACTTCTCAGAAATATGCGGGTTTCCTCACGATGTTTTCCTTCACCGTAAAGCACGTGGTGTGAAATCACTGTACATAAGTTTTTTAGAAATACTCATTGGTACAGGCCTTGAACTTGCGTCACTTGCGTAGCAGGCGACTGCTCAAACCTCAAGGCCACCACGGCTCAATTTATACTATTCATAAATATAGACCTGAATCCTAAGAGAACCCGCCTTAGGTACATATCAAGTACCCACTTAGCGACCAGAAGGAACACCGTGGAGTTTAGTCGGTACCAGTCCGACATAACCCTCCCGCTGCCCACGCGAAGGTTAAAAAAAATAAGGTCCATACCTTAGCGGCCTTGTGCCACCCTCCATACTCGCCGTAGGGCGCGTTTTCCTTCTGCAGGTGTTTGTTCTCCTCCCTTTCCTCAGCCACTTGCCAGATTGGCTTGTTGTCCCCTGTGCATACAACCACACTGTTAATAATACATCCTATACCTCTTCTTTACTCTGAATCAATTGGAAACAGATTTTGGGTGCGATTCCACAAATGTACGAGACTTTGTATCGAGCGATGATTGTTTTGGAATGAATAGCCTAAACGGAGTTATTCTATTGATTCTTAATAAACACATCACTCAGTACGCATCCTCGCTCATCTCTTAGAATCGCAGCGTGACGTTATTTTTTTACTGCGGTATCTGTGATACTTAGGAATCCTACTAGTTATTTATTACTTCACGAAACAAAAATAACAAACGCCAAAATAGTTGGACTCTTATTCAAAATATTTTTTTAATTAATTAATAACGCTTAATCATTTGTGTAGATAGAAATAAAAAAGTTCAACTGTCAAACTGCAAATTCAAACTAGAAGGCAGAATAAACCTATGATCTTAGACCTAACTTTTCTTTCATAACAATAATGCATGCCAGATGTACACTACTCACATTAAATTATAAATTATTAGTGAAGCGAAAACAGTTTGCATTTAATTTATAACACACCTGTCCCCAAGAAAGATGTACAATTCACAAACAAACCTTATTACAAAGCACTATAAAGTCCAAAATCCGAAACACAGAATTTTAAATTCAAACTTTTTCGCTCAAGTAATAAAGTGTGCGTTCCAATGGGTCAATAATTTAGAATAAGATATCTATGCATTATATTTTACTGTGTTACAGGTTTTTTTTACTGAACAGATTCTAAACAGTCCAGGAATTAAGAGACCTGAAAATTACCACGTAATACTTAATTTAATAAATAAATAAAAAAAATTTAATAAATCTTAACTCGTGCATAATTATTTTTTTTTTAAGTAAAATAAATCTATTCACAAAAACATTGTGTAATAAATTCAGATGCGTTCATTACCACTAAATATGTATAAAAAAGATTATACAAGAATATCTTGAGCCAGATAATTACATAATCACGTCCGAATAACACAATAAATTGTAAACAAGCTTTACAAACGATGTTAGTATTACGTGTCGCAACTCCTAAAGGAATCTTCATTCTGTCAAATGATGTACATAATTTCTTTGAATATTTTAAGACCTTTTGTAACGCACACTAGTAAAGTAACCCCCACCACCACAAACAATATCAAATGTGACACAAGTCGGGAAGGTGTGTCACAATTGGCAAATAGAGTTTGACATTCGACAAAAATATAAGGAACAAAAAATTACAGGTATGCCTTTCCTACCTGTGCCACACGAAATCCAAACTTGTGTCACTCACCTAAGGTTCACATTTGTCGGCCAGTGCATCGATGAGGTCACATCGATTTATAAGTTACATTCTAGGAATTAAATAAAATAATAAACAAAATACTGTAGGACTGTTTAATTATAAAAATAAATAGTCAATATCTGCATATTTAAAAACAAACATATAATTATTTAATGGGAAGATATTGGCAATCACAAATATTGTTTTCAAGCCATAATAATAAAAGAAATATATTAAAAATAAATTTCAGCGGCTATAATATTTGGTATGATAAAATCTTTGTATTACGAATTGGTATTGCTCAAAATACATTAAACAAATTCACTTAAAAACTATAATATCATTTACGTTAGTTTCCTTAAATGGAAATAACTGAATCGAATTTAACAAGCGTAAATTATGGTCAAACTTAACATTAAACACTTATAACCTATGGCCTAATAATAAAGCCCTTCTCACACGAAGCGACAGTTCGTGACTATTTCAGTGCCCAGTACCCTTATTACGAGATTTGCACCGCTTTCGTAAACTATACTCGCTAGCGTCACTCGCAATATTTGTTCGAGATGCTTTAGTTCTTCACGTCACCGCTGGGAGGCGCTGCACAATTTCTCATAGAAATGTTCGGCGGGGACGCTAGCGAGTACAGATACGGTGACAAACCCGTGATAGGGGTACAGCTTTAGCTTGTTCTTACGATATCGCCTGGGTATTTTCATCACTTTATATGGGAACGAACAAGCGCCGCAAGAGGCGAGTGTCTAGTTCGAACGTGCCAAAAATTTTTTTTTTCTCTATAATAATTATCATAAGCTGCTACTTTGTTATTGACAAACAGACACATGAATTACTTTTAACAAGTAGGGGAATTAGAACATGAGGAATACAGTGATCTATAAGGAGACTTATCCAGCGGAGATATATTGAGCCAAGTAAGTAATTTATTTACTAGGCCATTTTGTGGACTTGAAAACAGTTGACTAACTTTGGGCTGAATTTCGCCACACAAAGTCGCCTCGTGTGAATAAGAGCTAAGGCTCATAGTGAATAATAGCAAGTAATTTATAACTGGCAACATTAACCGTACTTATTCCCTTTCGACCACAAAAGGCAATAGAGGTTGTAAAAATCTATACAAGTCAAATGTGCAGTCGGGTTCAATTCAGGTGTGGATTTACTACGGTGCCATGTTTACGGAGGTTGATATATTCATAATTTTATGAAATTATAGTCTAAAAGTTAGTAAGTTTTATTATTAGTTTGGTACCCAAATAATTCGGTGTAAAACATCCCTTTAGCATACACACTATAGGCAATTATCATCATCGTCCCTGGCCTTATCCCATACATTGTCGGGGTCGACACTTGATTCAACCCGATGTGGCTGATCACCTGATTTTTATACGAAGCGACTGCCATCTGACCTTCGCAACCCCTTTGACGAGGAAAATCCGTGATCTGGGTTAAACCAGTTGCCAGACTTATTTTAGGCTTCCGACTGACCTGTAACGATTGCCAAAGATGATAAATTGGCAACCGGGACCGACAGCTTAACTTGATCGACGAGGCACGAGCTTCTCGAACATACAAATACATATATATATATTTATAATTTTGGAGTAGGCGCCGAGCCAATAGGCCGAGCACGCTATTAATGCGCAAACGAAACATAATTTTCTTTTGTCTTTTATTTGATGATTGATTTACGTTGCATAAAATGTATATATATACGATCGTAAAGATGGCAATACAAAACCACATCCTGTATATAGGGTGTCGGGGAAAATAGGACAGCTGTTAAAATATGTAATAGGGTATATTTTAGAAAGCAAATAAAATTATTATGACAAAATATCTTGTTGCGTTTTGGAATAAGTGACGTTCAAAGTTGAACATATCAAGACCTTACTTTCGCATTAAAATCAGCTGTAACGCAGAGATATTCACGTGAAATCTAACTACGTTTTTATTTTATTTTTCTCCTATTAATAGATCCTGAAATAATCCCATAAAACCATTTTTCGAAACCATTAACCTTCTCCTTAATTTAACAAGTTCAATGACCCCGTACGTAATGTAGGTAAACGCGGCCGCGCGTTCATTTAAATCGCTTAAGGCCGCGAGCTCTTCGGCCCTTAGCAACCATAGCCTATAACCACGTTATCGTTGGAGCTAGATTTTTACCATTTCAACATAATTATATATTCAGAGAATCCTACAACTTCTAGAAGACAACTGTTCCTTTTTCTCCGACACCTGTACATGGACAAATTTCTATCAGCGAAACTGTACATATCTTAGAACTCGGCTGTACACACGGCTTCACGACAACATTTCTAGATTAAGCTAATGTACGCTTAATCGTGCTATCTTACTAAAAGCAAATCTATTACTACATGGTAACTCTTGTCACTGAATGTTTCACCCATAGACAAGATGCTAGTCCTAATAGCAGCCTCATTAAATGGCAAGAAAAAAATTAAGAAAAAAAAAGCTACCTCTATGAAAAACATTCGAACTTGCAAAATGCAAAAAGAGATCGAAGGAATAAAGGAATAAAACCGAACATTATTAAACTTAAAATCAACGTAGACAATGTATAATTTCTTATTTGACGCTTTATATATTGTAAGGGTATAACAACACCTATATTTCACCGAAGAAACATTTGTCCTTGAGTGTGATTTCATATACATAAAGAATATTTAGTCATTTCGGAAAACCGTATTGTATTATAATGTGTCAAATAAGAATAAGGTGTATATTTATCAAGAACTATTTGGATAATTTACATTGTATAACTTCTATAAATTTCACTCTAGTTTGCGGTTCGACAGAGCCACAGTATAAATATATGCTTGGAAACAGTAAGGTATGTAGGCATATTTTTTGAAATAAGGACGTTTCTCGCATTGAGCATGAGGGTCGTCAAAGATTTTAAAATATTTTTTTGTATTTACTGTCAAATTAGTGATTTGAAAAAAAAATCTCTAACACGCAATTGACGATTATTGCGATGGCGTATGCCACTTATTTTCTAGTAAATGCGCGTCTATGTGAGTGTCAATTCGAACTATTTGTTCCTAGTTTCCCTACTGCTTGTAAATCTTATATTTAAACTGTGACAAATGTGACAGGTGATATATTAAGGATTATTACCACGTTATCAGGAATTTATTTCATTTTAAAAATATCCTTCTCCTAGTAAATACAATTAATATATCCATCTTACCCTATCGACATCCAAATGATATTAGATCTTACGGAGGTAAATATGTTCAATAAAGATGAAACTATTTTGCTATGTAAGTTTAGATAGATAGACGAGCCGTGGTGGCCTTGGGGTTTGAGCAGTCGCCTGCTACGCAAGCGACGCAAGTTCGGATCTCAGCAGAGCCTTTACCAATGAGTTTTTCTAAACACTTATGTGCAGTGATTTCACACCACGTGCTAGCGCGTGTAGACACCCAAGTTTTCTACTTGTAATTAGTTTTTAGTACTGTTCCTTTTTATTTTTTTTTATTATTTTCACTGTCTGTCTAAATAGTTGACCTAAAGAGCATAAAATATCTACAAATTTCAAGTCTACAACAATGTCCTACTGCTTAACTTCTCAATTAGTTGAGCAATATCACATCCTCAGAACGATAGGGCTCAATTCAAACATACATTTGTATCTTACCAGTTTTGAAGAAAATGTATTTTATATTTTTTAAATATATTACGTAGTGCATTGTCAATATGCGTAAAAAAATATTTTAATATATTTTTGCCAATTTTTGAGTGGATCCCCAATCGTTCTGAGGGTGCGAATAGTTGAGCAGTGGGCCAGAATAGCGGCTAAAATATATATTTTGTGGTAATACTCCTTAACGAACCTATCGCATGCAACAACAAATATATATTTCATACAACCCTATTCTAATGACATGCAATATTTTTGTATTTTGTAATACATTTTTCATTTCACTAACTACTTATTTACAAAGAACTGAAAATACCATTGACATAAATATAATAAAACTTTGGAAAAATAATAGGAATTTATTATTTCATGTTAATACAAGTTGTGCTTTGGTACGTAGGATGCCTTCACCAAAATATGTTATGATAGTGGAATGACGGATAGTCTCTTATGATGTGTGCTTAAAACTTATTGACATACTAGCTGTGCCCCGCGGTATCACCCGTAGATTTCGTTTTATACAATACTTTTTTTCGCAATAAAAGGTAGCCTATGTCCTTTCTCAGGGTCTAAAGATTGTCTGTGACAAATTTCATCGAAATCGGTTGAGAGGTTTAAGCGGGAAAGCGTAACAAACAGACAGAGTTACTTTCGCATTTATAATATTAGTAGGGATTAGCTGTTCCCTATAGTTTCATCTGCGTACACTTAATTTCATGCTTTAACTCACGGAACCCTGATTAGTTTTAAATTAAAAATTGCCTAAGCTACTCCTTAACACATCAGCTGTCTGCCGGTGAAAGTCCTGATAAAATCAATGCCGCCGTTTCAGAAATTAGCCGGAACAAACAGACAGAGATTTTTTTTTTCAGTAACGTATATACTTTCATATGCATTTAGTGTAAAGCTGTTATTAGGGAATTACAAACAGACACTTCAGTTTTATTTATCTGTATAGATGTGCTAAAGATAAAGGAAAAATTGCGAAAAGCTATGCTTGATAACTCTCCTCATGATATACCTATCATTCCGCTAACATAGCATAATACATAATACTATAGATACATTTATAACAGCCATTTTGATTGACATAGGAATGTATTTTTCAGTTGCACTTCTTCCAAATTGTTAGTGGATTATTATACTATGGATTGTATGGAGCGTATGTTATTTTTTAGGTTTTTTTAATGACGCTATATATTCTGAAATAGTAAACAAAAATATTATGTATATTTGATAAAATTAACAAAGCAAAATAAAATAGTCGGTAATACCTCAAATTATGCATTAAAGTATAGCGATCGAACTTTCCCGGCGAGACAAAGTAACATTCTCTCGCGCTTGAGCTAATAAAAACGATAAAAAAAATATGTATAGAAATGACATCAATCAGTCACGTGACATATGTCATTCCCATACATTTTGTATCGTTTCTACTAGCGAAGCGTGAGGATAATGTTATTTTGTCTTACTTGTTCTGCCTCCTAAGAGCCAGTACGAATTACTTTTAATAATCGCAGTGGTCACCTCAAGCTACACAATTAAGTACCTAACATTGGTTTTTATATATTTTTATCAACTTTTGTGCATTGGCACTGGGGCTTGTTTTTCATATTTTTGTGATTTATTGAATATTTCTCAAAATGGCAAAAATATTTTTCTATAGTGTAATTAATGAGTTTCTTGCCCGCTTCTTGTCAGTAAATTAACCTTCCGAACCCGCAGCATGTATTATCCTGCATAATCCTGACGGTCTGACATTTAGGCATACCTATGTTAGTCTAAACAAATAAAGATATTTTGAATAGAATTGAATTAAATCGAAGCATTAGTTCAGTTCGGCACTTCGAATCAGTTTATACGATAACGTTTCGATTATTGTATTTTTATGTAAAAGGATAGCAGGCTGAATGAAAACATTGACCTTAAATAAATCCTTACTTAGGTCCAACTTGTTAAGTGTAATGTGTATAATATGAAACTACTAGCTGAGCCCCGCGATTTCACCCGCGTAGAATTAATTTCATGGGTAGCTAACGGAACCCTAATATTTTTCTTTAACAAAATTAACCTTATTTACTCCTTGTAACATTAGCTGTTTGCCAGTGAAAGTCCCGTTAAATCTGCCCAGCCGTTTCGGAGATTAGCCGGAACAAACAGATAGACAGAGACATTTTTAAATAATTGATTTTTCTACGTCAATACCGTGTATACTTTCATATATATTTAGTGAAAAGCTGTAATTTTGGAACTACAAGCAGACACTTCAATTTTATTTATCTGTATAGATTAACTTACCGTCAATAGTTCCGAACTCTCTCTCGTGCGCCCGGGTGAGCACCTGCTTGTATAACGTCTCTGCTTCCTTGTACTTGCCCTGGAAACAATATATATTACATATTACACTACGGTATACATCCTACTTATATTCATCATCTCCCTGGCCTTATCCCATACATTGTTGGGGTCGGCACTTGATTCAACCCGATGCGGCTGATCACCTGATTTTTATACGAAGCGACTGCCATCTGACCTTCGCAACCTCTTTTACGAGGAAAATCTGTGATCTGGTTAAACCAGTTGTCAGACTATTTTTAGGCCTCCGACTGACCTGTAACGATTGCCAACGATGATAAATTGGCAACCGGGACCGACGGCTTAACGTGCTCTCCGAGGCACGGAGGAAACTCGGGCGGTCGCCCATACAATTACTGGCTAGGGCTAGGGTTGCTTAACTTCGCTGATCGAATGATATGCGCAATAGCAACTGTGCCACGAGCTCCTCAATACATCCTACTTATATTATAGACGCGAAATTAAATAAGTGTAAATGTAAGAATGGATGTTTGTTACTCTTCCATGCAAAAACTACTGTAAAATTTACAATAATATAGCTTGTAATTCAGTACCCCTATCACGAGTTTGCCACCGTTTTCGTAAACTATACTCGCAAGTGCCACTCGCAATATTTGTATGAGATATTTTAGTTCTTCACGTCACCGCTGGGAGTCGCTGCACAATTTCGTATATAAGCCCCGCGCGTTGATATTTCGATGGAACCTTGTCACAATAACAGCTGCGTGACGTCATCCACCGCAAAAAAGTACAGACAGCAAAAAGGTTAATTATTATATTTCTTAAAGCTGTTAAAGAAAATCCGGCGAAATATTCCTTTCTCTGTCTCTTTGTTTTTGTACGAGTTTTCATTTTGCTGCCACTATCTGTTGCAGATGCATGCTCTCGTCGCAATTTGTCACTTTGGTACATTTTTGTAAAACATTTAAAATGTCCGTCACAAGTTGCTTTGAAATTAACATGTCCTCAGTTCCGAAGCGATTTTTAGGGCACGGTTTATACTTTGAATCAATAACTTAGAGTCCTCTTTCTCCTTCACAAAATAATTGTCGACTTTAAAAATAATTTCACGAGTACGGCTAATAATTAAAACAGGATAACGAAAATAAAAAGCTATAAAAACACGTGGTAGAGGTACTCAATACACGTAAGCGCTGGCTGCCATGCGAACGGTACTGACAGGTCGACCAATATGGCCGCCAGTCGCAATATCAACGCGCGGGGCTTATACAAATGTTCGGCGTAGACGCTAGCTAGAGTATAGATAACGAACCCGTGATAGAGGTACAGATTTATAAAATTATTGTGTGAATTGTCAAAATATAAAGACGCCAACAAGTATAATAATATCAAATATAAAACTTAATGAGCTACCGTTTAAGTTTACAAAGTTTGTTTCGTAGATTTCAAAATGGATCTTAATAGTTTCAGTCCGAGTTTGGTCTAGTCTTGGCTTAAAACCATGTTTTGTAATAAGAGGGGTTATGTTTAAGTTCTATCGAATAAGTTGTTTCCATTGTTTATCTCTTCCAGACTTTAATCGTAAGGCGGCCCCCTATACCGCAAAGACAAGGGAAGGAAAAATTGGACACGTGAGATAGGATCACGAATAGCTCAGTTGGAAGAGCAACCTGTTTGCTAAGGTCGTGGGTTCGAGTCCCGCCTCTTTAAGAATTTAGACTTTTTTCGGTTTCATCGATTGTTAGTTTAACGTGAATGATTTCACCGCTGTGGTGTCACAATTGTACCCACCTGTTTGAGGTAGCAGGAGGCGAGGTTGTTCTTGGTCTTGGCGACATTGGGGTCATCAGGGCCGAGCTTGCTCTCGTAGATCTCCAGTGCGCGCTGGTAATACTGCTCCACTTCCTCGTATTTATTCTACACAATCACATTTATATTACTTATTTGTGAAAATTTCCACATATATGTCAAACTAATTTAGAAGCGAATTTATTAATGATGGAGCCACGTGTGTAAGTCAAGTGCAGATGAAGCCACGGAATCTGGATTTTATATATTGTAGCCTTTGCGTAGCGTATACAGGGTGTCGGAGACAAAGGAACAGTTGTCTTCTAGAAGTTGTAGGGTTTTATGAATATATCACTATGTTGAAGTTTTAAAATATCTAGCTCCAACGATAACGTAGTTATAGGCTATGGTTGCTAAGGGCCGAAGAGCTCGCGGCCTTAAGCGATTGAATGAACGCGCGGCCGCGTTTACCTACATTACGTACGCGGTAATTAAACTCGTTAAATTAAGGAGAAGGATAATAGTTTCGAAAAAAAAAATTAAAACGTAGTTCGATTTCACATGAATAACTCTTACGTTACCGTTATGGTCAACATTGAACGTCAATTACTCGACAACGGAAGAAGATATTTTTGTCATAATATTTTTATTTGCTTCCTAAAATGATACCCTATCACATATTTTAACAGCTGTCCTATTATCCCTGACACCCAGTATATTGTCTTGTAATGTAAGTGTCTATAGCAGTGTTACCTGGTTCTGGCACAGCAGGGCCAGGTTGTTGAGTTGCTTGGCGACGTCGGGGTGGTCGCGGCCCAGCACGGCCTCGCGGATGCACAGCGCCCGCTTGCACAGAGGCTCGGCCTCACGGTACTTGCCTGCGTACATACAATTCATCAAGTCCGCTGATCCGAAGACATTAAATTTAGAAATTGTGAAGTCTGCGAGGTCGTGACCCTATTTGGGTTGAATGTTTTGGAAGTTAGATGTGCATTCTAACAGATATGTATTAGGAACTTTAGTACTAACAGGTGAACATATATACAATATAAAGTATTATAAAATGGTTAGACCCCTATAGAACCGCATAAAACTAATATCAACTAATGTTTCAAATACGAAAAGCAAATCTGCTCCAAAGTCCGCCCCTGTACGCCCCCGCGACCCCTGCAGCCCCTGTATGGCCTAGCGGTAGGCCTGCTTCGACCCCTATACGCCCCCGCGCCCACTGCGACCACAGGACGTAGTGGGTCATGGGGACGCCTAAGCTCGCAGTAGGACACTGCTGCAGACACCGCCGCGGGTTGTTGACCCTGAAACCCCGCAGTCTTGGACCCTGCGCTTTGGTCCGCAGCAGGGTCTGCCGGAGCCAAGACCCGCTGGCTCCTAAAGGCATCAAATTAAAGATATATGACACGTACCTCGCTTCCCGTACAGCACGGCGAGGTTGTTGAGCGTGGCGGCCACGGCGGGGTGGTTCTCACCAAGGGTCTTCTCGCGGATGGAGAGCGCGTCGTTCAGCAGATTGGCCGCCTCTTTGTACTTGTTCTGGTCTCTGTAAAACAAATAATATGTGATTACCAAGGGCACTAGCAGTCGCTCGTCCTACCTTTTAAAGTAAGGAATACAACCAATGTACCATACAGAATAAAAAGAGACAGTTACAACACAACTTCCAGAAAATCGCAGAAGTGTTTTTAGAACTTCAATCGAGACATCAATCTCTTATACTTTACAGCAATTACGCTCACACGAGTTGCGCGCATGAAAATGAAAATGATTTATTCAGTAGGCTGGAAAGGCACTTATGAATATCGAAGAATTTACCACCGGTTCGGAAACTAGCCTTCTGAGAAGAACCGGCAAGAAACTCTAATCATGTCACACTAATCTCCTTATTACAAATCATAGGTTTCAAAATAGCTCCATCTCTTTATGCTATACGGATTTAAAATGGGATGGATTTAGTCGGAAATTATAAGATAATTCGGTAAACATGCATGGTTTCATATTACGGCTGTTAGCCGTTTACCATCAGAATTGACCGTCGAAGTACGCATGATATCAGACACATTTGCTTTTAATATTGTCTCGGTTTTTTGTTTTTTTTTTTCCTTTTTAAGTTACCTGTAAACTAGAGCGAGTATATTGAGCATGGTGGCGACGTCGGGATGGTCGTGGCCCGAGGTCTTCTCCAGGTCCTCGAGCGCCTGCTTGCAGAGCGGCACGGCGACCTCGTACCTCCCCTGCGAGGCGTACTGGATCACCAGGTTGTGGAGCGTGCGCAGCCGCGCCGGGATCTCGTAGCCAGCGTTCACCTGCTGCGCGAAGTGCAGCGGCGGGGTTGGGGACATTGCTGTTTATACACACGTTTCATTTATTACATACATACATGCTCACGCCATGCTCACGCCTGTATCCCATGCGGGTAGGCAGAGACCGTTTGCCACATGCTACGATCCTTACATACTTCTTTCGCTTCATCCACATTCATGCATCTCTTCATACACTTTCTTCGGTTACGAGTGCTCCGAATTTGACCTTTTTGAAAAATGCTATTAATTTGGTCATAGTAGTTCTTCCTTGGACGCTCTCTACCGACACTTCCGGTCACATTCGCTCTATAAATTTCTTTCATTAATCGCCTTTCAATCATCCTTCGATAAGTCCAAACCATCTCAACATATTTTTTTCAATTCTGATCACCACATCATTCTTCAACTTGCACTCTCTTATCACACTATTTTTGATACAATCTACAATGGTGCCATTATTAATTGCTTCTTTTTTTACGAGTAGACATACATACGTAATTATATGTATTAGTAGGATAAATGTATATAATGTACGTGTATGTGTGACAACTATAAAGATAAGTCAAAACCTGCACAGACGCAGTCGCGGGCCCGCAATTTTTTAAGTAGAGCTTTTAAACCTAAGCTAAAACATTTTCTTTAACAAAAAGAATTAGCCATATTAAACCAGCGTTCAAGTGAGATGCCGTGATCAGGGGAAATATGAATTCATAGGTTAAACGATTATAGTTCTAAAGATAAAGATAAAATATTTTTGTAGTTTTTCGTTTACTAACTCGTAACACTACTGGATTGATTTTCAAAATCCTTTCAACGATAGAACGTTGAATGTAACATAGTACATATCTTAATAAATGTAACTCAAAGGTGACTGACTGACTGACTGACATAGTGATCTATCAACGCACAGCCCAAACCACTGGACGGATCGGGCTGAAATTTAGCATGCAGGTAGATGTTATGACGTAGGCATCCGCTAAGAAAGGATTTTGATTAATTCTACCCCCAAGGGGATAAAATAGGGGATGAAAGTTTGTATGAAACTTTGTCAATTTTAAATGCGGCTGCACCAGGCATTAACTACGTAAATAAATAAACTAACACTTATTGTTCCTGTTGTCCTCGTGGTCGTCATCCGGGAACAGGTCCACCATGGGGTCATCACGCTTCTTCTCGCTCTGACCGCTGCGGTTGGAGTCAGACTCCTCCTGTACGTCGCTGTCGTATTTGCTGTAACGAACATAAGGAACAATGTCATAAAGTAAATACGGTAAAGACATTGAAAACCAATTTTAAAAAAATATCTCTGTCTGTTTGTTTCGGGTAATCTTTGAAACTGCTGCTCCGATTTTAACGGGACTTTCATAAACTAGTTTTATTAAAAAAACAGTAGGGTTCCGCGGGTCTCCCATGAAATAAAGTCTACGCGGGTGAATCCCATAACACTTTTTTTATTTTGAAATTAATATATTTTTTTTTATTAAAATTGTTTCAATTCAGTTTTTACTATTTAATTTCACAACAATAATAAGCATTGTTTTATGTGCCACGTATCGCCCAATAAGCATCGAACCTTAAGAAGTCTTTACACATTCATTGCTAACATTTCATCTTCTTCGTAAATTCTCTAACAGTTGGACGCACAGACGCGTCTATAGCAGTGAACAACTACACTTTATCATAAAAATAATTACGAATAATAATGACGAAATTTTTTTTTTAAATATAAGGGTGTTTTTAATTCTATTTTTAAACTAGCTGTGCCTTACGGTTTCACCCGCATAGATTTAATTTCATTCCCGCAAAACCATAATTGTTTTTTAAATAGAAGTAGTAGATTACCTGGGACAAACAGACAGACGGATAAAAATTAGTTTTTTTCATACTATGCATTTAGTGTTATGGTGTTATTTTGGAATTACAAACAGACACTTCAATTTTATTAATCTGTAAAGATATAGATAGATTTATATGCTCGTCTAGACCCTATATAACCGTGCGACTACCAGCGCTCGACTCTAACCCGACCCGGTGTAGCGCGAGTCATCCTAAAATGTATATAGTTACCGTATGGAAGCCATGAAGTCAAGATGCTTGTTCTCCTCCTCAAGCTGTGCGACGCGTTGCTCGGAGGCCTGCAGCCGTTGCTGCGCGGCTGCCAGCTCGTCGCGCAGCCAAGCGTTCTCCTGGCACAGACGCCGCACCTGGGTACGCAGCTTCTGCTTTTCAGCTTCTACTGATTGTAGGTGCGACGCCAGCGCCATCATCACCTGGAGAATACAATCATCAAAATATCATTAAACACCTGCATATTAAAAGGTTTTTTTTCTAAGGATTATAAACTAGCTGGTGCCTGTTACTCTGTCTGCGCAGAATTTGACTTGTCTTTATAGTTTGGACAATTGATAATAAAGAGTAACAACATACATTCTTACAAACTGTCACGTTTATAATATTAGTAGGACACGTATTTGTTACTTTTCACGGATAAGCCACTGAATTGATTTGGCTGTAACACAGGGTAGGGAAGAAATTGGGCACTACCGTTTTAGATGGGAATCTGTAGTTACGTATAAAAAATAACCACCTACGTGTGCTGTGCAAATCATATTAATACGTAAAGAAAATAACATCCTGTTGGATACATAATAATTAAAAAAACTGCAATTTCGATTAATATAGCTGTGAGGAATTTAATTGTCTTTCTTGTATCAAGATATTTCTACTCAGATATGACGGTTGATAGAGAGAAATGGAAGAGAAGAACACATTGCACCGACCACAAATAACATGGGATAAGGGCAGGAGGATGATGATGATTTCTACTCAAATAGCGATCTATACTTTATGTTGTGACTGATCACAGAAACTATGTACGGTACAATAGAGCATTCATTATGAGGTTTCAATTAAGATTAAATTAATTATATTTTTCTTAGCAGATACTTAGTTCCATTTTATACAAAATAAAGAACGATTGAAACAATAAAATAACACAAGCCAATTTTCATAACGTACATAAGCAACGAGTCCCGACTTTATAATTTATTTATCCTTGTAACTACAAGTATTTCATCCGTTTTGGGAAATAAGGAAGCTTGGAAAGTCACATTTACACCACCTTTTTATTGATAAGTTATTTAATTACGTACTCAAAGGTGAAAGAACTGCCAACATTGACCCTGACTCGTACCTGCTGTCATTCTGAGGTATCTCAAAAACGGATAACGACGTCAGATACTTCAGACCAATTTGAAACCTATGTGAATGCGGTGGGGTTCAATTTCGTTTTACAGTAAATTAAACTTTCGTCATCTTACACAATAAAGTGCTCATGAAACTACGTCGTGACATTTTACGCCTGCAACCATAAATAATCACTAATTGATTATATAAAGTCCCGTTTCATCTGTCTGTCTATGCATGGCTTTGCTCTAAACTAGATGGTTGAAATATACTTAATGTTTCAGTACTTAATTGTAATAGGAGGATTGTTTAATACAGGATGGAAAACAAGGGAAAAGACCGGATTATCCCTAAGGATTAACCTAGGACCCCTAGAGAGAAAACCTTTTTTTACGTAAGTAAATGGTAACTGGAAGAGGCCGCCACAATTGCATTGCCTGTATTGCCTAGGGGCCCTAACAGGGTTAATCCGGCCCAGCAGCGTTATTCTATAAGATTGCTCAGCGTCGACGAGGATCGGTTTCAATCAAAGGATATTTATACATAATACATACACGATAAAGTTCAATTTCGTTGAGAGTACACCCCCAGTTGCTTTTAGGAATCAAATGTAGACTAAAATATCTCAACCGTCTATACAAACTACCAACACCTGCCCACCCATTGGAAAGGGGAGTTTTGCTATTGATTATTTTAAATGATTAGTTCCCATCGCGATTTCTAATACAGAAACGTACGTATGTGCCAGGTAATAAACTAGTGTTATAGTAAATAAACAATGGTATCATTTGTTGTTTTTAGCGCAAAGGCTGACAAACAACCGCCCGTCTTTTGTTAACAAAAACAAACATTCCCACGTCCATCAGATTATCGAGGAGTAGACAGGCAAATTATTACTAAATATACATACTTACATATGCTCACGCCTGCGTTCCCCGAAGGGGTAGGCAGAGGTGTTGTAATCACACTTTTCACCGAAGATGATTAAGTGCCAACGTGACAGAGGATGAGTCCATCGCCGTCTCAGACAATTTACATACGTCATTGAATTACTTCTCAGAAATATGCAGGTTTCCTCACGATGTTTTCCTTCACCGTATAGCACGTGGTGTGAAAATGTACATAAGTTTTTTAGAAAAACTCATTGGTACAGGCCCCGCTGGGATTCGAACTTGCGTCGCTTGCGTAGTAGGCGACTGATCAAACCTCAAGGCCACCACGGCTCAAAATTGGCTTAAAATTTAAAAGAAATCGTTGTAAACTTATAACTTGCACCTCGTGAACGTCGTTAACCCGACAAGGGTATTTATACGGAAGCTGCTGACGAAGGGTGACCCCGACAGGTTCCGTGACGTAATGTGATATTCGCAACACAACCGGTTGCCAAAACGAAACAAGGTTTTATCGATACACGTCGATGGTCGCATTAACTTCAACTTGACTTGACCATGACATCGGGAAAGAGGGTAGGTAATTCTTTTTGGATGCCCTCTAGTGCCAAATATGTTTAAATCAAGTTTTCAATGGACAGGCATAATGGAAAAATTAAGATTACATATAAGTAAAATTTTAATGTATCTTTGTAATTTCAAAAATGCATATGTAATTATACTCGGCAATCACAAAAAGCAATCTCTGCCTGTGATGACCGCTTTTAGTGGGGCTTTAACTAACAGTTACCTGATGTTATAATGAGTAAATAAGGGTACTTTTATCCATACATATACATACAGACAAATAAAATTGGAGTGTCTGTTTTTAATTCCAAAGTTACACCTTTTGACTTAATGCATATGAAAGCATACACGGTACTTACATAGAAAAACAAAATTTAAAAATTAAGTGAAAGAAGTAATTCAATGACGTATGTAAAGTGTCTGAGACGGCGATGGACTCACCATCTTCGGTGAAAAGTGGGTGTTGTGATTACAACACCTCTGTCTACCCCTTCGGGGAATACAGGCGTGAGCATATGTAAAAAAAAATCTGCTTGTCTGTTAGTTTGTTCCGGGTAATCTCTGAACCCGATGGAGCGCTTTTAGTGGGACTTTATCTAACAGTTAACTACGAGTAATGTTATAATAAGTAAATAAGGGCACTTTTATCTAAAAATAAATAAGATTCTGCGAAACAAAATCACCTATGAAATTAACACTGCACTACTTTACAAAGAAAAAACACTATTCTCCGTCACGCGTTTCCATAAGAAATGGATTGAAACTTATTTAATCAAAAACTATATATAATATCCCCTAATATTTTTTATAAAATCCAGCCTTTCTTTACTATTATTATATATAAGAATTAGGATTATTTGCATTTTGTGGTTTATCAACGAGCCGTCTAACTAAAGCTAAGCTATTCAAAAATAAATAATTATAAGTGTTTCTGAGAGACGATTTAACATGGGTGTTAAAACTTCTGCCTACTCCCCCCTTCCCCCTCGTTCTCCAAAATACAATTTATATAAGTACGAATACATATACGAAAACAATATTTAGATTGACCTAAATAACCTTAAGAAATGTAAAATCTACAAATAGACTGCCTTTCTAAGCCCAATGTCGCTTCAATCATCTGAAGCAGGCCCTATTCACAGTACCCTAGGCTAGATAAGAGTGGCAATGTGACCTAAATGGTGCCCTAAAAGGACTCCTTTACATTACTTGGATATAGGCCAGCTTTAAGCTCGCGACTGAAGGGATTTCAAAGGCTTTCAAGTGACCATAAGTCACTGTAGGCACGTATGTTATGTACCTGAAACTTAAGCACCTATTTCATTTAAAATATCATTAATTCCTAATTTCGTAAAGTTTCGTACGAGCTTCGTTAAAGTTCAAATAAATTCGATTCAATATCAACGAACACGTATAACATTGTGTTAAAAGATTTAGGTAATCAAGGTCAGCGCTCATAACACTTGACGACACCTGAATTTACAAATCGTTAGAATGCCATGATTATAGTGATACTTTACACAGAAGGTTGTTTTTACTCTTAAAAGAATCTTAAGCAGGGCCTGTACCAATGAGATTTACTAAAAAAAAAAAAAACTTATGTACAGTGATTTCACACCACGTGCTTTACGGTGAAGGAAAACTGCATATTTCTGAGAAGTAATTCAAAGACGTATGTATAGTGCCTGAGACGGCGATAGACTCACCATCTGTCACGTTGGCACTTAATCAAATTCGGTGAAAAGTGTTGTGATGACAACACCTCTGCCTACCCCTTCGGGGAATACAGGCGTGAGCATATGTATGTATGTAGAATCTTAAGCAATTCATCTTTTCAAAAATATTTTCAGTTTAAACCACGAAGAGAACATAAGTCCAAGATATTCAGAGCAGTGTAATAACAGAGTTGTTTGCAATAATGAGGCAGTAATAACAGACTATGACGTAGTATTATCAAACTACTATAAAACTATTTAATCACGTTCTGCAACCTCATCCTACAGGTGCACAATGCTACCACAAACCACATCCAACGTATCGTCTCACACACGTTTTGTGGGAATCATTTATAGAATAAACATACATACATACATACATATGCTCACGCCTGTATCCCATGGGGGTAGGCAGAGACCACTGTTTGCCACATGCTACGATCCTTACATACTTCTTTCGCTTCATCCACATTCATGCATCTCTTCATACACTTTCTTCAGTTACGAGTGCTCCGAATTTGACCTTTCTGAAAAATACTAATAATTTGGTCATAGTAGTTGTTCCTTGGACGCCCTCTACCGACACTTCCGGTCACATTCGCTCTATAAATTTCTTTCGTTAATCGCCTTTCGTTCATCCTTTCGATGTGTCCAAACCATCTCAACATACTTTTTTAATTCTGGTCACCACATCATTTTTCAACTTGCAACTGTCTCTTATCACACTATTTTTCATACGATCTACAATGGTGACCCCACACATACTTCGTAACGACCGCATTTCCACTGCATTCACTCTACTTTCATGTTTCTTCTTTATAGAATAAAACGTGCTAAATTGCTATAATAGAATGTTACCTACTTGTTGTGTTGGCTGTTTTGTCATACTGTAAGTTGCAAACAAGCAAACATACAGTCTTCCTAATGTTAACCGGATAGTTCAAGTCGCATGAAGCTTGCAGCATCTTCTAGGACATACAACTGGGGCTGCTAAATCGCCAAACCAATAGCCGCACTTACATGTTACGTGAAAAGAGTATGTTATAGAACCTCTGCTGTCTACTCTTTCGGGGACACTTTTGGGCTGAGATGTGCATATTTTTATGTAGAGTATGGTTATAGTAGTGATGCCGTCTCTGATTGTGATAACTGCGCATGTATACCCAAAAACTGCAAAATTTCGTGACGGCACCTATATTTGTGTACATACCTGTGCCTCCCCCAATCCAAGTTCGATAGCATCAATGCTCTTGCGCACGAGCGTGGCCTTGTCATGCTCGTGGTCGGTGGTGGCTGCCAACCCGGCCAGCAGCTGCGCGTGCTCAGCCCGCAGCGCCTCCAGCCCCGCGGCGACGGTGCGCGCGCCCGCCACCATTTCCTCCTGCGACATCGCCGTCATCCTGCCTAGCGATTCGATCTTCTTTCTGTAACAAATTCAAATTCAATTGAAATTTATTTGATTATACTTTGTCAAAAGTACTTTCAAATCGTCAGAACAATTTGATTATGAAGGATTATAAGCACATGCTACTGCCAGGTTCGGATGGTTTCTTTTACTGAGAAGAATCCGACAAGAAACTCAGTAATTACTCTTTATTTTTACAATTTGAGTAAAGTGGTTGAGAAAAGAAGCATTCTCCACGTCGTCGGTGGAATTTATGTCACGTTCAGTGATTTTTAAAACTTAATATAATTTTATAACGAAACACAATTAATTAATATATTATTCCGCTGGTTATTTTTCTTTTTGAGTCGCCAATAAGAAATTACTTGTTTAAGAGCCGTTAGTGCGTGCAAATGATCAACTAAAGAATTTAACAAAATGGGCAAAGGTTTGAATCGGAATCTTCCTTTAATAGTAAAACCTTTTTTCATAGTAAAAGTACAAACTTGCAAACAAAGGAAACATTTATTTTATAGATAAGTAAAGACAAAGCAGGAGGGATAATATGACGCTTAATACTTCCACTAATTTTATTATATTGTAGTCATGGAGACAGAACTATTGATTCATATTTCTTTCACACCATTATAGGACACTAACCTAAATTCCGAAAGCAGCACAAAATGATCAAAACTCCTTTGACTTTTCGATGGTACAAATTGATTTTTATGTATCCTTAGGATTAGTGCATCCGAAATAGTGCAGTCCATAGTATCAACATATCTGTAGACTAAGTAACATTCTCTTATGGATATATATGCTCACACCATCCCAGAAGGTTCCCCGAAGGGGTAAGCAGAGGTGTTGTAACAACATCCACGTTTCACCGAATATGATCAAGTGCCAACGTGACAGAGGGTGAGTCCATCGCCGTCTCAGGCACTATACATACGTCTTTGAATTACTTCTCAGAAATATGCAGGTTTCCTCACGATGTTTTCCTTCACCGTAAAGCACGTGGTGTGAAATAACTGCACATAAAATTTTTTTTGTTAGAGCAGTCGTCTGCTACGCAAGCGACGCAAGTTCGAATCCCAGCGGGGCCTGTACCAATGAGAGTTTTCTTTTTTTATGGAAATGACATAAATCAGTCACGTGATTGTCATTCCCGTACATTTTGTATCGATTCTAGTAGCGAGGCGTGAGGATAATGTTACTTTGTCTACAGCCCCTGTTCAGCCAAAACGCTCACTATGTACTATTCGAAAATGACCACTGGATCATTGAATATTGCATAACAAAACTCCATCTACAATGGACTTTCAATATGAATGAAAGAATGACAATTTCGAAATAGTAAAGGTGTGGCGACAGTATCCGGTGAAGTGCCGTGAGAAAGGGCACACTAATATATTTAAAAAAATATAAAAAACGCCGGAAAGTTTGTTTCGTCGTTTCTTCTCGTGACAGGCTTACATTATGAAAGAGTAAAAAATTTTTTTTAAATAGAATTGAATAATATTCTATAGACATATAGGTAAACTAAAGCAAGTCTAAATTCATAATTTGTAACGTAAAGACAATCTCGTTAAGGGCATAAGTAAGTGGATACCGATATCTGCGGTTACACAAGAATGTAACATAACCGGATTAGCAGCAAAGTAAATAAATTTAATTAACTTCTTATTTATTATACAACTAGTAGTTCCACGGTTTTACCCGCGAAGATTTAATTTCATGGGTGGCCCGTAGAACCCCAATAGCTTTTTTAAATAGCCTAAGTTACTCCTTGTAAAATTTGCTATCTACCAGTGAACAAACAAACAGAGAGACAGATAAAAACAATTTTTAATGTGAGTACCTTAGTGGAAAGCTATTTACATATAGATACGACATACTATGTAATTTTTCCGTAGCACGTCGTTAAAGGGAAAAACTATACCTGAAAATGTATCTTTCAAATTCTCAAGGTACTAAAGCTAACGTAGATCACACACTCAATAACTTAGACGAATATAATGTAGTCAAAAACGAACGGGAGATTGCATTTAAATTCAGAACACATTTATTATATGATAATTGTGCAGACGTGACAATATTCGGGACAAATCCATAGATATAGGTTTCTGATATTTCCTCTATTTGGAGCTACTTATGCATCTCAGTGTGGATTAATCTATAAATTGAACAATAACAAAACACATAATTACTCTTTTAAATTCAAAAACCAATTACGAATTGTCTATGTCATCATCTCCCTGGCCTTATCCCATACACTGTTGGAGTCGGCACTTGATTTAACCCGATGTGGCTGATCACTTCATTTTTATAAGAAGCGACTGCCACCTGACTTTCACAACCCCTTGGACGAGGAAAATCTGTGATCTGGGTTAAACCAGCTATCAGACTATTTTAGGCTTTCGACTGACCTGTAACGATTGCCAAAGATGATAAATTGGCAACCGGAACCGACGGTTTAACGTGCTCTCCGAGGCACGGAGGGAGCTCGAGCGGTCACCTAGCCAATTACTGGCTAGAGGTAAGGTTGCTTAACTTCGCTGATCGAATGCTATGCGCGATAACAACTATGCCACGAGCTCCTCCGTATTGTCTATGTATAGTAACATAATCTCAATTCGTAAAAACAGTTCCTTTAATAACGAGAAAATTCAATTTATCCCGAGGCAACGGACCAAAGCTTAGCATGTCTGCATCCAGGCATAAAATCTGTCTGTAGCGCTACGCCGCCACCCAGGGGTGCATAGCTAATGGATGCAATAAATTTCGCAAAACACTAAGTGCTTTGCTTTGCACTCTTGAAGAACTGGAAAAATAAGTATTTTGTTAGGTATTGCTACAATGACTTTAAAGGATAGCTTAGTTAATAATCTAACATACATACATGCATGCATACGCCTATATTCCCCGAAGGAGTAGGCAGAGGTGTTGTAATAACAACACCCACCGAAGATGATTTATTTGGAAGATGGTGTGATTCTATCGCCATCTCAGACACAATATAGTCTTTGAGTTTATTTTCAGACATACAGGCTTTGTAGAAAATATAATGCTTCAATGGAAGTTTTTGTCTGAGGTCAAATGTGGAACGCAGCAAATGTATGCTGCGTACCATAATGTTCCATTATATGGAACGGAGCTCCCTCGTATCGGCCAATGAGCGCGCGGCATTTGAGTATTTAAAATCTGCGCGCCAATTTTAGTTGCGCGGCCAAGATAGTACTGTGAACAACGTAGTGAACGCGACAGTCGCTCCGCTCCCGCGCTTTTTCATATTTCTACTACGCTTTTAGTGATAGAGTTGCAATTAAACGACAACTTATTTATGTGGATTGTGTGATAAACTGATTGTATATAATACTCGTGTCTGAACTGATTTGTGTGTGTGTGTGCGTATGTGTTTTTGTGAATAAATTGTATATATTTTACTGTACAAAGACTTTACATCATCTCCTCGCCTGTGCTGTGCTTAATACCCTGCGCCGAAATAATAACAATTGGTCCTTCGAGCCGGATCAGTGCAGTACAGTCATGGAGAAGGATAACACCACACAGATTACGGGTGGTGTTACCCGCCAACGAAAAGCGTTGTTGGATGAAACACGCCGGGTAGCACACCAATGCACGAGTAGTGTCACCAATGAGTCGTCGCGATCGAGGTGTTCAAGATCGAGCACCACCATGCGACTCCGAGTCGAATATGAGGCGGAGCAGGAGATCGCTAAGGTGGAAAAGCAGCTCATCATGAAAAAGCTGGCATTACAAATCGCAGAAATTGAAGAGCAGGAGCTGGAAGACAGAGAAGTTATTGAGGGCGGAGAGGAAGTTCATCCGCTTGGTGACCGTGTGGAGGAGTGGCTGGAGTCGAAAGTAGAGTCGACAGATTTGCCGCCACATTTCGAAAAGCCCGCGAATCACCAGGCTGCGTTCCCGCCAAATAACAATATAAACCGACCGCTCGCGCATGCGCCCTCCGACGGCCGCGCACCGATTCCCGCCAATACACCGAATATAGATGTCTTGCAAAGGGATGTATTCGATGGATTAGCCAGAGCAATCAACAACCTGGGAAATAAAAAAGCGGTACCTAGGCACACGTACGAGTTGCCGAGGTTCAATGGTAACCCTGTGGAGTGGTTGATGTTTAAAGCCGCTTACGACAGGTCAACAGAGTTCGAGTATACCGACCACGAAAACCTAGCACGCCTGCAGGTTGCACTCCATGGAGATGCCAGGTGTGCAGTTGAGGACCTTCTTCGGACCAGTTCGGACCCGCTGGAGATCATCCGCGCCCTGGAGGAAGAGTACGGTCATCCCAACATATTATTAGAGTGCGCGATAACGAAAATACGTAACCTACCTAAAGTTACGGAATCTGGACGTGAGT
This sequence comes from Watsonalla binaria, assembly GCA_929442735.1. Taxonomy (NCBI): domain Eukaryota; kingdom Metazoa; phylum Arthropoda; class Insecta; order Lepidoptera; family Drepanidae; genus Watsonalla; species Watsonalla binaria. The sequence goes on from OV838930.1 coordinate 1,467,986, forward strand.
TACGAAGTATGGCAGTAGTGATACGAAATTGCATATCAGTGTTGAAGAACATTCGAGCTGACGGTTATATCAATAACCCACAACTAGTGAGTGAATTATTGTACAAATTAACACCGACACAGCGAGCTCAGTACGGAGAATTTGTGATGAAAAAAGGCCCGTTGCACACCGAGGATTTACGAGTGTCACCGAATTTAAATATCGTGTTGGAATTCGTCACACACATAGCTCGTGCATCGTCATATTATATACCTATAATGGAGCCGTCAACATTGTTCGACACAAACGCAAGAAATAATATGCACCGATTACCTACTGCTATATCCACCCGCAACGCCCCCGGTAGTAATACTGTGAACTACACACACAAGACAAGACATCGAGATGCTCACCGTGTACACACCAGTGTAGATTTATCCGATGAGTGGCCGTTACCGATGTCTAGTTCCCGAACAACGGCGCTACCGCCGTCATCGCCACAGCTGTTGCGCATAGTGCAACCGCCCTTATCCGCGAGGTCAAGGACCTCATCGGCCGGCGAAGTTATGTGTGCGTTGTGTAGGTTAAATCATAGCTTACCACAGTGCGTAAAGTTCCGTGATAAAAGTGTAGACGAAAGGTGGGCGTACATAAAAGTAAATAAGCTATGTTTTAAGTGTTTGGTGAAAAGTCACTCGAAATATAAGTGCCGCGCGAAAGGATGTGATAATTGTCGTTTTTCACATCACACTCTGCTGCATTACGAGAGGGTGAGCGCCGACGCGCGCGCTTCCGCGCCGTCCACGCCGCTGCCGCAACCGGCCGCCTCCACCCGTTTGACCTCCACGACCTCCGCCGCCGCGGCCGAGCCGCTGGCAGCGGGGCTGCGATCACCGCGCTCGGCCTCCGAGGACGACGCTGTCACAGAGTCGGTAACCAACATGGGTGAGCGAACACCCAAAACATTTTTAAAAGTAGTACCAGTTGACGTGATTAGTGCCGGTCGAGTAATTAGTACCTATGCACTGTTGGACGACGGGTCCACAGTGTCACTAATAGACAGTCAAATCAGTGATATTATAAGTGGTCCGAATTACCCGCTGAAGATTGTCAGCGCGCGGGGTCATATTATAACTGATAGCGATTCACGTAAGGTAACTACACTAATTCGTGGACCTAACCGTATTTGTCATAGTGTTTCGTTGCGAACTATATGTAATATTGATTTACCGTCGCAGAGCGTACCTGCCACAGTTATGTCGAGTAATAGGCATTTACATGATGTAGATTTTGAGGAAATGATCGATGCAAAACCTTTGTTATTATTAGGGCAGGATAATTGGGAGTTGATAGTTAACCGGAATATGCGATGGGGTATATCCGGACAACCAGTGGCCTCTCTTACAAAGTTAGGTTGGGTTGTTCATGGACCATCGGGTGAGACTTCACATACAATTTGTGAGTCTGTAAATGTAGTGTTAGAGTATAACATGTATACTAGTGCATGCCATGACATTGTGAAGGTGCCTTTTGAACCTGAGGCCGTAGGTATGATGGAGGCCTCCACAAATAATGTCGAGACGGAACGCGCCCATGGTATTTTAGATAGCACTAGCCGCCGACGCGTAGACGGTGGTTGGGAAATAGGACCGTGCGCACGTGATACCGTGAATTTATCCGACATCGAGTATCAGGAATCGAACCTGCGTACCATGCAGACCACCCGCGATAACCACTATGTTAATGGCTGTCTGGGTAGTGTTGAGTCAGTGGAGAGGGTGCGTCAGCTGACTAGTGACGTCCCTTCGATTCAAGCTGCAGATGGTTCTCCTAGTAGGGGGTGGTTCACAAGCATATTGGAACTAGGCTTGTCTGCTGTCGTGTCTGGCTCTGTTGCCATAGACAAGTCGCCAGGTAGTCATGAGTGTACGTTAGATGTAGGATTTGTACCCAGGACCTTCAACCAGTTGTTTGATGTCTCAATCAAACGGTGGTCACCTGACACAAATGTAGGTCGTAGGATTGTGACGACAATAGGCATGTTTTATTTTATTTTAGAGTTTTGGACCTTGGAGTTAAATATATAATAAAGTCGCACATCCTACCACGAAGCGTATGGAAACCTGGCATATGATCTCATGCCAAGGCCCTTTAAGCGCGTCTTAGACACTAGAGTAGGTAATAACATAGGCTCAGGCTCTGGTAGGTATGTTCTGCGATGCGAGGTTGAGAGTAATAACCGCGTAGTAGGTATGTTCCTATATGAGTGCCACATTTTAGTGTAGAGTGCCTGAGCCACGATGGCCAATTTTATTAAATTGTATGTTATGATTGTGTTGATTTTTATTGGTCAGATATTATTATTATTGTTACCTACGTGTGTGTTATACTAAGAGGCCAGACATTTTGTTTCTGTTATATTTTGTGTTGCCACGATGGCTAAATAATTGAAGGTGTTTTTTGTTTTTACTGTCATATGTTTATATTTTGTTTTGACATATTGAAGTTTTTGTTTTGTTATGTTGCTTAGTAACAAATAAGTTCTAGTGTTTAGTGTTGACCACTAATAGTTTTGCTTCTGTTATTACCTAGAATTGTATAGTAAGTACGTTGGATTTAAATGATGCCAGATGCAAATATTTTCTACCTGACAGTATTGTTGTCGGCTTAAGCCTTAACAAGGGGGTGGAATGTAGAAAATATAATGCTTCAATGGAAGTTTTTGTCTGAGGTCAAATGTGGAACGCAGCAAATGTATGCTGCGTACCATAATGTTCCATTATATGGAACGGAGCTCCCTCGTATCGGCCAATGAGCGCGCGGCATTTGAGTATTTAAAATCTGCGCGCCAATTTTAGTTGCGCGGCCAAGATAGTACTGTGAACAACGTAGTGAACGCGACAGTCGCTCCGCTCCCGCGCTTTTTCATATTTCTACTACGCTTTTAGTGATAGAGTTGCAATTAAACGACAACTTATTTATGTGGATTGTGTGATAAACTGATTGTATATAATACTCGTGTCTGAACTGATTTGTGTGTGTGTGTGCGTATGTGTTTTTGTGAATAAATTGTATATATTTTACTGTACAAAGACTTTACATCATCTCCTCGCCTGTGCTGTGCTTAATACCCTGCGCCGAAATAATAACAGGCTTCCTCGCGATATTTTCCTTCACCCTAAGCATGTGGTATGAAATCTCTGCTCAGAGACACTTCAGTAATAACAAACATACAACTAGAAAAATTACATAAGCTAAAAAGAAAATTCAACACTATAAAACTGGATAAAAACAAAAGGCAATAGAGGTAAATGTTTGCAAAGGGTAAATTGAGGACGAGCCAACAGGTTGTATATGAAATATGTACAGATAGGGGGAGAGCAAATGGTGACAATAAGCGTAGGTGCGGAAGGGAAGAAAGTGAATGATGTTTGAATGAAGTGAGTGGTGTTTTGTTTACGGATTAATTTGAAAAACTAGCAGGGGAATAAAACGCAATGGAACTAATTTATAATAATTAAATAAACACAGTAGTAGAAGCGATTCTTAATTTTATCATAATTTATTTAAGAGCTTTGGTCATGTCGGTGATACAGTCGCCAACCCTCTTTGCTGTCCGCCAAAATTCCTTAATATAATAGTTATAATTAGTCATAAAGTAATAAACTGATAAAGAAGAATTGATTTTTAGGAAGCGAGTCAAGTGGAGGATAATCTAAATGTCGATAATAAAGGATATGAAAGACATCTTCAGGAATATATATCATTAGACAATGTCATTTAAGAAATATTAGGACGATATTTGGAGCTTTAACTTCGGCCTATTAGATCGAGTTCCTAATACGTCTAGTGTCTTTTAAAAAGTCAGATTATCTAGACATGTTTACAATACAATAAAGCTTTCCAATGCTTCTTATATAAATGTTCACTAGCTAAGACAAAGAGGGGAAGTAGGAAGTTTGACGCCTTCCAAATGTTAAGTAATAACGAAAGACGCAGCTGTTGACCAATTACATTGGACATTTAAGGCGAAAGTAAAAATGTTTACGGCAAGAATTTTGACCAGTAAGTTTTTCACGTCGGAGGGAAAAGTTCAAAGGCCTATGTAAAGAACCTGTTAAGTTATCCCTTACTTATAGGTGCCGTCACGAGTTAGGAGCGCTCAGCGAAAATAGTGACTGTATCTTCGTTGAATCATGGCGGACGTAACACCTCCCTGGGGTAATCAACGTCATCTTGACGATTCACAACATTTTATTGAACTGCAACTACAATACGTATGAGATCAGTATTTGACAAGCAATAAACAGCATTAACAAATACCAAAACATATTTTGGCGTTGTTTCGATTGTTAATTTCAATTGATATCATCTTTGTTGTTGCATAATTAGGGTGAGACCACGCAATTTATAATAGCCCAATCAGATTAAGTGTGACAATGTAATCAGCTTGTAGATCATTGCACTATGAATGTCAACCATATTAGCACTTGTCAAAAGTAGTCAAATCGAGCACAGACGGTTACTTTTCATAAGGCTATTCAATATTTTGCATTCACGTTGCCGTAGTTACTACAATATTACATTGATGTAATAAAAAGGCTTCATGAAGTAGAGGTGTTCTTTCATAATTTGGCTTATATCAGGTTAAATTCGAGGCACAAACATTTACGTTCAAAATATCGAACTTCAACAGAGAAGGTTTGTGTAAGTAGCTTATTAGAAGCATTACTACACATAAACATTAATCACCTTGAAGTCACTCAAGATCATTTCTACTAAATAAACCGCCGCAATTAACCAACTCCGAGGCAACAAATGAACGAACAAAATAAGTTATTCCACGTGTAACCCACTGGTTCCCTTAGCTCCTCCAATTCCAGGCTGGGGGGTGATATGGGGGCAATCTTGCCCAAATCGTGCTCCACCCCCTGAGCCGTGGGGTACACACATAGCCCGTAGCCATGGTAACCAAGGGCGACAACCCTCGCTTGTGAACCGCGTCATGTTTGTAGAGAAAATTAGGATTTTTACGTTTCATCGCAGGCTCGGGTATATATTTTTATTGCCTACGAGTTGTTTTACAAGGGTTCTATTTATGTTGTTCCGCTTTTATCATAAGGATACAAGTTTTCCTATTTTTGTTTAATTTAAGGATTTAGCAAGTTACCTATTTTGAAGATAAATGCAGGAACTTATTTACCCGAAGGAGTAAACACAGGCACTGTCTAGGCATAGATACCTACAAGGACGACTTTCTACCGAAGATCAGGTGCAAACATGATAGATCGTTAGCCGGTTATTCGATACGACTTATATTTTTTTTCTCAGACATATAAATGACAAATAAAATCAAAATAAATACTTCCGACGAAGGAACACGTGAAATGTACATAGTGGTACGCAACCCTTACAATTTGTGTACCTTTATTTCACAAGAACGCGCTGTAAGTAGGTCGCATCGACATTAATGAACCTAAACTGAATAAATAATGTTCATTTGCAAGTAATTACGAGAAGTAATCAAGGATGGGGAATGTGAGGAGTACTTGAAACCGAAGGGTATTCATGAAGAGCTTAATTTATGATAAAGTAAGGGGATTTGTTAGAATAAAATGATGTATTCTTTCAGCGTACCCTATTCTCGTTTCCTCAATGAAAGATCTGCACCCGTATCAAGGGTTTGTCACCGTTTTCGTAATCTATACTCGCTAGCGTCACCCACAATATTTGTATGAGATATTTTAGTTCTTCTCGTCACCGCTGAGAGTCGCTGCACAATTTTTCATACAAAATTTCGGCGGAGACGCTAGCGTGTATAGATTACGAAAACGGTGGGAAACTCGTGACAGGGGTACTGAGTTATGATATTTGATTAATGGAATACTGTTTGGTCTTTAACTACGTTGGAACACTTAAATTATTAAAAAATGTTTGGCAACGATACTGGCTTTATATTTATTTCTACAAATAAGTAAACGATTGTGTCGTGTATACCATCACCTGGCAACTAAATAGCATAGCTATAGATATAATAGTACTGAAATACAGGCTTTTATAATGAAAACACCAGGTATTGAGAGGAGATTTTAAAGAAGCAGTAATAAAATATCTTGTACATTTTGCAAAAGTAATAAAAACTGTGTAGCAGAATGCAGAGCCTTTTAGTTTAAACCCGCACCAGACGTAATAAATTCAGCTATACCTCTATAAACTGGAATAAAGCCCTTCTGGGACGTCAGGGGTCGCATTCGTGTGACTTTAGTAAAAGATATTCCTTTGGCTGAAAGCCAGGGGTGGCTTGCATTCCACAAGATTTCGGTTCGCGACATTGTAAGCGTCGAATAATAGCTACGTTCCTTGAAGGAGATAGTATTTTCGTTCCAAGATTTGGGATCACTTTCATCCTGGTGAACTTGAACAAATACAATAATTTATTAGGAGGTTCATTTAAAAACTACTTGATTCGCCCAATTAATTATTTTGCCGTTTTTCTCCATACAGGTACAATTTGTAAACGGTAGCAAATTTACCTAAGCTTTCCCAAGTGTCTTTTATATCAAATAAATAATTTGATTTGATTAATATCTAATTAATGAAATGTCAAATGAAACAATGACCCATTAGGATTTAGGATTTAGACCTTTATGAATGTCAGTACATATGGATCTTAAAAAAAAAAACAATTTTACAAATCGCAACGTTGAATGTTACCAGATATAATTAAAAGCATGAATCATGATGTAACAGAATTACATATTGTCTTCAACTGTTGAATTAGCTTAACAATATACGTGTTGCAATGTACCTAAATTACAATACGTATTAGTCATGATGACTGTTGCTTAGCTACACAGTTATCAAACAGTGTTTGAGCAATCACTGTCATTTCTCTTAATTATATCATCAGTCATTATAATAACATCACATGCGTTTTAAACTTCAACTATTAGCAGTATCGTTCAAGAAGAGCCGTGGTGGCCTCAGGGTTTGAGCAAGTTCGAATCGAAGCGGGGCCTTTACCAATGAGTTTTTCTAAAAAAAACTTATGTGGAGTGATTTCACACCACGTGCTTTACGGAGAAGGAAAACATCGTGAGAAAATAATCTGCTTACCCTGCTGCTCTGCTTTATTTACTATCATTCAATCGGGGCCTCACCATGAGCTCTTATTGCCAAGATAGTTTGACTTATAGTATGAGACAGACGTATAAGATGTGCATGACACGGCGGAAATATCATCGCAATAAAAGCTCTTCGTTAAAAGCCCTAGTGCTGTTAGAAAGAGTATATATCTTCAATCAAGACCTAAGGATCCCTTAATTCTATCTAAACATATAATTTCCACAGCCCTTAAATTATTAAAAGAGGTTCAAAATTCAAGAACAGCTAAAGAATATAACAAATCAAGACACTTTAAAGACAGGATAATGAATCGCTTTGGAAAGCGAGACAATGAGCCTGATCGGAGCTAATGAATAAGAAAACCTGAGGTGACGTGGACTTTAATGCAATTACACTCACGTTCAGAAAGGACAAAGCCTAGCCAATCGATGCGTCTAGACACAAAGCTGAAAGGGGGCGCCAGCTTCAGGACATAAAAAATGCACGTTCAACCATAACAGAGCATTTATTTACGTCCTACGCCTGAATTATGCCTGCATATCGCTATTGCAATATTTTATTGAATCGTTGCTTTTCAATCATTTCAACCAAGGGCAATACGATCTTGGTGTGTACTACAGTCACGTCACGAATTATCAGCGCTCAGCAAAAATTGTAAGGGTAACTGCACATGTATTTTATTTGTGTCGCGCCGTACAAACAGAGAAAGACTCATAAAACGACTACAGCGCAATTAAGATCAGCGCTCATAACTTGTGACGGCACCTGTACCCTTTGATGTTTGCAGAAGGTGGTCTGCAAACATCAAAATTTATTTCTGTATTATTATAAAGCATGTCATGTATGCATTAAAAATACCTTACATTTAACTGTAATTATTGATGGAGGTTGATTCGCTCAAAATATTTCAAACATAATTAATTAGGAAATTCATCAAAAGGCCGGAGCCGAGCTACGGGTATGGGGGGATCGGGATGTCAAGGACACGACCTTTAACGAAGGACAAAGGAATAAAGACTTCAATACGGCCCGTAATCCTGAAATTTGCTCCAGAAACAGTTCTATTATTTGAGATATTTTGACTGTAAAGTGAATTCTTAATGAGTCTGTTTTTTTATTTACGAATGTAGCCGGTAGGCACATTCATTTCATAATATAGCCACGCTATTGGTTTTAGGTTTTCGTTATTTTAGCTGTCGTCCAGGATCATTGGGCTCGATAAAGATACTTCAGAAATTTTACATTTCCGAATTCAATGTAGGATTTTGCTAGAGTTGAAATTTCATGGAATATTGACTCTACATGACTATGGAAAATACTGTTAAAACGATTTGAACAGTGGCATATACTAAATTTAATATACATACGAGGAACAAATATAAATATAAAATCAACGACAAAGCTCATTACACACGGAACGATTCGCGTTAACGACACTTCATCGCTCATGTCAAGCAACTCATCACCATAAAATACGAGGGCTGGAATGGCATCAGGGGAGTGATTAATTACCCAAGTGGACGTTTCCGGAAAATTTGCCCTGTCATAAATGGGAATGGCAGCAGTGCAGTCTGATGGGAACGAATATTTATGCATAGACATGAAATGCTTGACCTGATGGGTTTAACATGTGAGTAGACTCAAGCAATGCCTAAATTTATCCATTTATTCCGGTTTTCTCAATTTTAACCTCTTTGGATGGCTCTAGTCCATTCAGTAGGTATAGAGCATATTTGATAAATACAACAATATTATAGTTGCTAGAGTTGAAGCACCAATAAATCCATACTCACATTCTGTAGGCGTTGAGAGTCTTCGACATGATACGATTGCAAAGGATCTATTCACTACAATCCATTCCAACGCACTAACATGACGCGCTGGACGTCATGTTAAAGAATCACAAATAGTATCACAAGGTACACAAATAATTTAATACTTAGTTATAATATAATACTGTCCACTGGTAAATAATAAAATATTAAAATTGCTATCCGTGACGACACATGTTGCTATAAGACCTTGGAACACGTAAATGACGATCAAATTAATATAAATAGAATTATTGATCACAATTCTTAAGTTGAACATGAACATAATATTATTGAAATGTTCAACTATGCTACAATACGATATCGTGACGCAGTTATTTAGTAACCTACAAATATTTCCCGGAATGAATTAGAACTACAATGTTACAGTGAAGTCAAATATTTAATACACTGATGTTTTAACATATAAACTATAAACTTGTTACCTCTTTACGATGTATTACGCCAAACACATCGATACTGAGGTAAAACCAATTCGTTGATTTTTTTTTGCTAGCTAATGATTACTTTCTTATTCCTAAGTCTTGACACTGGATAACTACTATGCCACGAGCCCCCCCAAAAAGCGTGAATATAAACTAAAATGTAACGATAGTAACTTATAATACAACAGGCATAAATGTGCAGATTACGTCACCAGCGCCATTAATCCGAGCACTCCGTGGGGTCAATAAAGGGAGGACAATGTGCGAGACCAGATGATTAGGAAGTGAGATAGCTTCCAGCTATAGCGATATGTCTAACGAAAGATTAATCTAACCGGAGGGAGATACGACATGTCAAGTAGATAGAGGGGATAGATTCTGTAGTATTTAAAATACCAAAATAGTCAGCTACAGTAAAACTTTAACAGTTAAACAAATAGAACCTGGTTGACCGAGCTGGGCTCGGTTTCTTTTCAATGACATTTTCTCATATATATATGCTGAAAAAAAAAGAAAAAGTTTAACCAGTCGAGGTGCCTCGAACCGGGGTACTCTAGTTTCGTTATCGCCCCGTAAGCTGGAAGCCTCACGTTTCAGCTATTATAACTTGACAGATGTTGGCGAAATTTACTGTCGTATTGTAATGATATTTTATGAGTTTTTCAGTGCCTGAAAACATGGTCAAGACGATGTTTTCCAAAAATGAAACCTAGGTAGATCTATTTTTTGCCCCTAAAACCCCCTACACACAAAATTTCATGAAAGAAGAATTGCTGGTTTAAAGGTATAAGATCTAGATACGCCATATTAAAAGTTAAAAGTAACATGAATGTCAGTTGTTCCCGGGTCATCCACGTGTGTTTTTGGCACACGCTTAGTGGAAATAAATATGTTGCCAATTATTGCACAATTCCCGAACAGAGCGAGATGGCAATGGATATTAGAGGGGCGTTAGAGTGGAACGGAGATACAAACTTTTAGAATTAAAATAGACCCACTCCTACGCAAGACGCTCGTCACAGTGTGTCGTTGATCCCTTTGGATAGCTCTGTTCTTTTGTTGATGTGTTTGTTTTTGTTTATAACAACAATTTAAGTATCTCATCGTTCAAGAGTACGATAAATATTAATATTACATCCAATAATTATTTGAAATTTAGAAACTCGAAATATAAATATCATACATATGCATCTTAGAAATACATATAAAAGTTATAAAGTTAAATAAGTTATGACATGTGTGACTTAATTTATTTTCTTTTAAATTTTAAATGTGCCTTCAACTCAAATATAAATCTTTGGGACTTGCCGCAGTGCGCAGACATACCATTTATAATGTTAATAAAAATGTTTGGTTGGTAAGTAGAATATGAGGTCTTTCAGCGGTAGCATTCTGAAAAGCTCAAACGTTTGTAATATTACCAGACCTGCCGACAAATATTAAGGTTGGACGCGGCACAAAATATTAGCCTTAAAATGGAATCTTAGAATCTTTAGAATATCCATAGCTTAAAATAATGAAGGCAAGCCCGTAGTAAGGTAAAAGTTAATATGAGATACCATACGTATAAATAAATCTGTACACATACACTGTGTACATAAACAATAAATAACCTGAAAAAATCAGTGCTCTGGCCTTCGAGTAGGGATCGAAATAAAATGACTGAATACAAAAGAGATAAAAGTTTTTTATCAAGCAGTGAGTAAGACTCACTGCTTGATAAAATACTTTATCAAGCAGTATATACGAATACCGCGGAGAATATCCATAGCGCGATTTAAAATTTAATTAGCCCCATCTATCGGCATTGTAATATACTACTGCTCAAACCTAGATACTTGGCTTGTACATAACCTTTAAACTAAAATGCAATTGTACGCAAATTTAGCGTACCAAGTATCAACGATACCCAAGCGGTTATCAACACAAGAGCACATGCTACAAGAGAAGGACTCGACGCGACGATAATATTGTGATGATATCGATGTTTTTCATGTAACAGGACTATCAAAGGGGAACCTTAATCGACTTGGGATACGGAAGGGTGTTGCTAAGCGAGATGTGTCAGTCGACCCGAATCCAGCGGGATATCCCGATATTTTAAACTCAATGCATCATCATCTGATCAGTGCAGTTATAATTTTGCCTCTCAATGGGGTGCATTGATGTATGAGAATATTAAAAGACTGCCCAAGGAATAGTAGAATGAAGGTGTAACCTGATAGAAGAATGGACGACGAGAGATATAAAGAAGACGAAATAAAGAACTTTGAATTGAATAGTATTATATAATAGTATTTGATGTCAATCGTAACACTAAGTACATTTCAGCAGCCTCACATAATTTGGTTTATCAATATGCAAAAGCATTTTAAAAATCCGACTTGTTCACAATCCACTCTAGAAATTGTTGCTTTAGTAGATAAATAAGCTAAATTACGACATTCGGGTTGATTATTAATCTTTATATCCACAACCATATAAGTTCCACTGCAAATAACCAGGAAATAATCACATTTAACGATAACGAATGTACTAGATGTAGGACATCGGTCGTTGAGAATCAAAAACAAGCTGTAAAAACTCTTGGAAGCGTTGATAATTGCGCTTCAAATGAGTTAGTAAATGGCTTGCGTTGCAGTTGGACACATTCTAGAAATAGTTAACCTGCTTACATTTAATTTGACCGTACCTAATTGTTATAATCGCTTTTCAAATTTTGGTTTAGATGTCTTACATAAACTGAAAACCAACTTAGCGCAGAGAATCGATTTCAAGTAAAAGGATTAGGAGGGTCAGTCGGCACAGTTGGCCTCGCCAAGAGCTTTGGTTGATAGATCTTAATTTTAGTAATCTGGAGATCAATTCCTTAAATATATCTACTTATGCACATACCGTTATGAACAAATCATATTAGGCTGGAACTTATTAAAAATTTAATTTATCCGAATTTAAAACTACATTCAAACTTTCACTCGCTAAGTAAAGTACTAGTAATGATAATCATAAATATCTACATATAAATCGCGAATTTACAAGTTTAGTGCCCAACGCGAATTCGTTTCATCCTAGAATTCCACTGGGAAATGAAGGGGCGGTTTGAAGCGAAGCCTGAAAAGGTTCTCTTTGATGTAGGTTAAAATTTTGCGACCCAATAAACTCTTTGAAGCTTGTTGTAAGTGCGGTAATGAAATCAATGGTCAGCTAAAACTAAGGATTCTTTAAAAACAAAACAAAGTAATTTCGTGGATTTAAACATGAGCTTTAATGATGGTATGTTATGAATAAACGTTTGATGAAATAAATATCAAGATGTCATCAACGCAATGTTTAAATCGGAAAGAAAGAAATAGCAGCTCAATTTTATTATGCGTAGAATGCTATTGGGAGCAAAAGCGTTGGTCAAAAATGGGTCGACAAATGTGCGATTATATCTGCGACTCATAAAAGCAGTTACGACTAATTTGTCTTAAACAATTCGAATAAAACGACTGTCTACAGTCTGCAATTGAATCTACAGAGTTGTGTAAAGTTTAAACAAATATAAAGCAATAACGATAAATATTTCTCCTAAATCAAGTTGAATCATCCAGAATTATTCCAGAGCTAAACTTCTAAACTATTTTATAACGAACCGTCATTGAAGCAGGTTGATAGAATACTAGAAGAATGCACAAGTGCATATTGAAGGTCATAAAATAATAACCGAGAAAGGCTTCAAAACAGATTGTTTAGAAAATACTAAAGCATTTTTAATATAACAAGATGAAGCCATTGACACGTAGAGACATAAAACGCTTTTTGTTCACCTGTCCGACCCTCGGATATAGTAAACTGTGCTATATACTTGAGAGATAGGGTTGAATTTGTATCAGATATATTCAATAAAGTGCGTTGAACATAGTAACTGGTGCTCGTGATAAACTGGACACGATAAATTCAAGTCAACATGCTTTCTTTTGTACATTCCATGAAGATGCCAAACGTCGATACGATAGAAGCCAGAAATTACATTAGCAAATGTAGTATTAGTAGGGCAATCAGATATAACGTTGTTTATTAAAGTAATCGTGATTATGATCCAGATAATGAAGTAAAAGTGATAGGTGTTAGAAAGCAAACAGACACCTGTCAATTTATTAATATGATCGAAGAGTTAAGACAAGGCGATGAGAGATTTTAATGTAGATTTATACGGCGATAGTGAAAACATGCGACAGGCAATTAATTCAGTTACTAATTAGAGAGAACTTATGATGTTTTGTATAACGAACATATTTAAATTTGGCGTATTAAATGTATACAAGGTAGCGGTGAAAATGTTACGTTTCAGTCCTCAATCAATACACTCAAGACCTCGTTTCGTTTACTAACACGCGATTTCGATTGTTAACGGCATTTGAATTTGATTTGTGTACGACCTACAGGAACAAATGAACGTTTGTATGTATTCCAATTCTATTGAATTTGCGCATCACTACAACAAACAATTAAACAAAACATCGGTATGAAAGCCGACTGAATTCCAGACAGGAAGCCGGCTCATCTCCAAGGTCTTATAGAAATTGTGGGTACATACACTATCACTGAAAGTTTTTATTACAGTTATTAAAAATAAGGACGGTAGAGCATTGGACGCGAGAACAATTTCAGAGAAGCGATTATGAAAATGACGAGGGAACGTCGCGGCGTTCGCGCTCTACGATAGCCCGTTGCGTACTAAAGTGAATCGACTCGACTAGAGCGAATAGTGAGGCGCACGCAGGCCGGCCGGCGCCACTCGATTAGCATTATCGAGTCCTATATATAGATAGAAAAAAGCGACAACTGGATTGGCACATAACTTAGGTACACACAGTGTAATCTAATAGAAGAATTATCGGGTATTGGATTTAATTCACTGCCTTTTACTATCTCTATCATATTCAATGGATAACAGTGATGTCATAATGAATTTGAATATCTTTTTAGATTATAAAATACGAAAGTTATTTAGTGAGTAATATTTCTTTGTAATGGTTGATGTATACACGGATGATGCCAGTGAATAAAAAGATAAGATAAAATAAAGGAAGTTCAAAATCGATAAAAATTTTAATATTTCGTCACGGCCCTAAAGTTTTCCAATCCCATAAGCCGCGGGGTGTCCAACCCCATCGTCGGAGCGTACCCCCGCTTGCATACATTGCACAAACACACCCGCAATGCAGGGGTTGAATTAAATGATGATATAATTTTGTCATCTACACTACTACAAATTACATGACGTCTGTGCCTATTTCAAAAATTCTTTCGCCATTGGATAGCTACATCATCAGCGAGAAACATAGGCTTTATTTTATCCCCGTACTCCCACGCTAACGGGAACTACGCGGGTGAAACTGCGTGACGTCCGCTAGTGATGATAATAATTCTACTACTTCTGGAAACGCTACTAAAGAGACTTCTGCTCTACAAACAGAGCTGGATTTCTATTGCAAGTGACGTGTTTTCAAAATAGGTTATGTACAATAGAAAAGAAGATTATCTGAAGCGAGGGAGATATTGAAGACAGGTTCGAGTCTGTAAGCTCTGATGTTATATATTATCTATCCTGACTGAGGCATCCATGTAAGGTAGGGAAGATAAATCGGCCATAAATTCATAAAATATTCAAATGGAAAAATATCTTTATTTGATTTGACTTTAACAAAGTACTATCAAATCGTCAGAACGCCATGATTATGCAGGATCAAACATGTTACCGCCGAAAGGTTTGAAAGGTTGCTTTTACTGAGAAGAACTAAAAAAATATTCTCACGCCATTCCAGAAGGATCCAGAGTTGCTGTAACGACAATACCCACTCTTCACCCATTATGTGTCAACGTGACAGATGGTGAGTTCATCGCCACTATATATTTTTTTATTACTTCTCAGTGCTCAGACATATGCAGGTTTCCTCACGATGTTTTTCTTCACCGTAAATTAGATCGGGTGAAATGACTGCACATGATGATGATCTTGATCACAAGTGAGGTACAAATACAAGAATCATAACTATCAAAGATTCAAAATGAAAGGCCATAATGCCACATAGGTAGGTAGGAACGATAATGAACTTAACAAGGCAGAACATCCTTAGCGGTTACAATGTTTCAGTTACGTAGTCCATGGGCTTATATATCTTTTTTATGATTTATATTGTATTACTCATTGCTGTAAATTTATTTGTTTTAAAAGAGTAATTACTGAGTTTCTTGCCAGGTTCTTCTCAGTAAAAGCAACCTTCCGAACCTGGCGGTAGCATGTATAATCCTATGTAATCGTGTCTTTCTGACGATTTGAAAGTACTTTGTAAAAAGTCTAATCGAATAAAGATATTTTTGAATTGAATTGAATTGAACCTTAAAAGCGTGGAGATGAAGCCTTCAAATGCGTTACGTAAGCTCTCAAGGTCAACCGAATCAATACTGAAGACGCCAAGGTGTCTAGAAGAACAAACATTTAGCAGAACCGTCCTTGTCTCAAATTGCTTTTCAGCGGCCTTCTATACAACTGGCATACCTTAAGCCCTACCTGGATCATTAATGGCTGGCATTCTCGTCATACTTGTAAACAGGGGCTGCTTGTGCGGGCTGATCTTCTCAAGCTACACAATTATGCGTAGTTTACTTTAAGATTTTATATTTTTTTATGGTTTATATTGTATTACTTAAAATTCTAAAATTACTTTTTTTTAAAAAGAATAATTACTGAATTTCTTGCCAGGTTCTTCACATAATGTATAATCTTGTCGTTTAATTAGAGAGGAATTATCATGAACTGCGGTGGCATTACTGAACGATGGATAATTGATCGATTGTAAACTTTTCTAGATGATGGTTCGCTAACGATCTCTTCCCTCAGTTACCTAGTTAATGGTTAACGAGGGTATCGGCTGGCATTCATATTGTTTTAGATCTTGCGAAAAAATACATATTTCCGCTGAACGCTCTTAACGCTTGACGGCGCCTTGTTGCTTAACAGCCTTTTTATTTATTTATTTGTGACTTTTTTGACACAACAACCATCATCTTTGTCACATAAACGTTTACGTAAATGACACCTAGGGAACATAAATAACGTGTTAATAACACAGACACGGTTCTTTGATAGAACTTGCTAACCTTGACCTTGACAGGTTGTACTGCTTGATTAAGATACCAGAGATGACAAGTTTCACTTGGTTTCATTATGACTAATTAATTTATAGACTACTGTGCCCCGCGGTTTCACCCGCGTAGACTTAATGTCATGGATGACCCGCGGATGATTAATGTTTTTTTTGAAAGACCTGTTAAAATCGTTCCAGCCGTTTCCAAACCACACGGTGTGTTATTGTTTAATTAAGGTAACAGTTGGAGAACCAATAGCGACTAATTGTAATAATAGTAAGGTGTACAATAATGAATACTAATGTTTCACCGTTTCTTCTCCTGACAGGCTTACATTTGTAAACGGTAGTAAATTAACATAAGTTATCGTAAGAGGAATGACGTTCAATGAGTGTTCCAAGTGTCCCTTATGGTGAATAAAACTTTTTGATTTGATTTTGATGTTACATTGCGCACTTTTAAATGTCCGATTAAGCACAAGACTACCAACAGTTAAACAGGAATGTTAGTTACTCTCAGCGCACAAAAAGTTAATGGCAATAATAGAATTGTGTCTCCAAGCAAAAAGTACCAACGTAAGCGGGGCCTCTTGATCTATTCGTAAAGTATCTGAACGTTCAAGAAGCGTATGTCATCTTTTGCTATTACTTATTGGCAAAGTGTTCCAGCCAAGATAACTTACGTATAAAATAACAGTAGATCTAAAAAGGCCACTTTGTGACAGTCATAATGTGATCCGAATATCACCGAAATGACAAATCATTTATATTTCGCAATTCACCTGTTTCACACTTTCCTATTAAGATTCCTAAAATGGTTCACAAATAGAATCATAAAAAGTTAGTTAGAGACTAACATTTTTAATTATTGTAATCATTCGTGAATCATATTATGAGTTGCACCTATTAGTAATATTTTCCCCGATGTATATATGTATACTCTGTCATGAACCTACATTATATAGAATCATGATAAAAAATGATTTTACTGCAAACAAATATGGTGAAATTAATGTAATTGTAACATTATCTGTACCCCTATCACGGGTTTGTCACCGTTTTCGTAAACTATACTCGCTAGCGTCACACGTAATTTTTGTACGAGATATTGTAGCTCTTCACGTCACCGCTGCACGATTTCTCATACTAATATTCGGCGGGGACGCTAGCGAGTATAGATTACGAAAACGATGGCAAACCCGTGATAGGGGCACTAAAGTGTTACAGTTTACTAGTGAAACTTACAACATGACTGGATCACAGAAATTTATAATATCTCTGCAATTTATTTACGAGGTGTCAAAGTCACAACTGTCAGTCTGAATTAAATTAATTCATGAAAGCTCAATTTATTGCAATTGAACTTCACAGGCCGTTTATGAAAATTGATAAATGAAAATGATAGACATTGATCAAATTAATTTGGCCTGTCTTGGGACCAATTCATACATCTTGTACTGGGTCCAAATAAGATTTGATTTAGTTTTTTGGAACTAGCTTGGGAACGAAAAAATGTTTAAGGGCCGTGAGTGGACTAAACCAGCATATTATGAATTTTTAATCTTTAGGAAAAGGCATAGCGGGAGAGGATATTGAATCACATTCACAATACATATCACTACTGAAATACACATGCATAAACTCATTATTATGCCTACATCTTGTATAGATACAGAAAAATAAAATTGAAGTGTCTGTTTGTAATTCCCAAAATAACAGTTTTTCACTAAATGCAAATGAAAGTATTATACGATACTAACATAAAATACCATTATTTTTTTTAAATCTCTGCCTGTTAGTCTGTACCGGCTAATTTTCGAAACATTCACTGCTATATAGCAAATTTTATAGAGAGTAACTAAGTTTATTTTCGTTACTTTTATTAAAAAAATATAGAGTTCCCCATGAAATTAAGTCTACGTGGGTAAAACCGCAAGGCCCAGCAAGTACCTATATTAAAAGTCAGTCAATAGTCCTTTGAATTGTTGGGGACTCACGTTCGAACCAAAATAATTAAAATAATTTCACAAGGCACCGACCATTATTCCATATAGCAGTTTATGATATCACCTTTCACCACGCATGGACAGAGAATCGTTGTTCGTACAATAAGCACTCTTGTGCTTTCCATTACACTCGTAAATTGAGCTAAAATTGAAATTATCGATAGTTTTAGAAAGGGAACAACAGATCAAATCTGCGATATCAATACTAATACATAAAGCAGAAGGGTTTGTTTGTTTGAACGCGCTAATCTCAGGAACTACTTGTCCGAATGAAAAAAATCTTTCATTGCTTGCATTTATAGAGGCTATTATCACACAACGTGAACGAAGTCGGGGGTTAAAGTAAGCTTTAAAAGTAATTATTCCACGCAGATGAAGTTGCGGGCAGAAGTTTCTATAGCTTCTTAGCTATATACATATTTTAAATTAATTCCACATATATAAAATTGTTCCTCTTTTAGGGGTGTAACAGACTATAATCTAGAATGTATTCATAGAATTCATATATCTTACAGCATCTAAGAAGTATCAAGTATGGATCAGAATGTTGGGCCACAAAGGTGACGGATGAAAGAAAGCTGCATGCAACTGAGATGCGGATGTTGAGATGGACGTGTGGCGTAACGAGATTGGACAAGGTAAGGAATGAGTATATAAGGGGAAGTCTGAAAGTAGCACCACTGACTGACAAGTTGAAGAATAAACATTTGTCGTGGTATGGACATGTTATAGAGGGATGAGGATAATGTTGCCAAAAAAGTTTTGTTTATGAATGTGGATGGTTACAAGGGGAAAGGAAGACCTAAGAAACGATGGATGGATTATGTGAAAGATGATATGGCTAAAATAGGAGTGAATACAGATATGACGACTGATAGAGAGAAATGGAAGAGAAGAACACATTGCGCCGACCATAGATAACATGGGATTAGGGCAGGAGGCTGATCTTAGAAGTATCAGGAACTAGGTTGAAGAGCCAATAAATTATATGTTTATGATTAATTATACTTTAACATACGTACATAAATACCATAGTATACAGACTATGGGGGTAGGCACAGACCACCGTTTGCCCCATGCTACGATCCTTACATACTTCTTTCGCTTCACCCACATTCATGCATCTCTTCATACACCTTCTTCGGTTACTATTATGTATTATATTTAACAATTTGGTAAACTACTTGGGTTAAATAATTATAATCTTATTATTATTCAATTCAGATGTAAAATAACGATCAAAAAGAATTCGCTTGCAAGATAAAACAACTTGCGTTTCAAAGTAATTACATGTCTAGATAGAGCACGCTACATTAAACTTATACGAATTAAAGATCGATCTTATCGTCCTGAAAAGATCGTCCAACAAAACTTATCTTATTCGGATCAACTACTTATAATACGAATAAATTATTTTTGCGATTCTTTTCTTCATTGCTATTTTCAACGTTGACGATATCGCCTGCGTATTTTCCTTAGTTTGTATGGGAACGTTAAAAAGCGCCCCAAGCGGCGAGTGTAGGAAGTTTTACGTCTCCATACAAAGAAAGAGTCAAACGTAAGGTCAAGCGACGACGTTCGAACATGTCAAAACCTATAATTGGGACACAGAATTACCGTTTCTAAATTCTTCAATAAATAGAAAACAGTATCTATTCAATTTCCATCATAAACACACACGAATAAAATAAACCTCGTACTATCCATTGTTTACGATGACTCATAGCTTGAACAATGTGGATTTTATGACCCGTGACGTCATCCCTCATCCCTACTTTATTGACTGGAATGACAAGGCAGACTAATATCGCCATCTACCGGTAATAAATGGAACCAACTTCGCCCATAATTCATGCGGCATAGAACAATGAGCGAAACAAAAGCGATTGATATACGTTCTTGATTATTGAAAAGTTAAAGGGTTTCAAAAACCCCAAAATACAACTAAGTAAATATATCTATACAGATATCATCTATACATAAATAAAATTGAAGTGTCTGTTTGTAATTCCAAAATAACAACTTTTCACTAAATGCATATGAAAGTATACATGGTAGTCACGGAACTGACATAGAAAAACCAATTTTATTTTTTTATCTCTATCCATCTGTAGTAATATTAGTCTGTCTGTCTGTCTGTTTGTCCCGGCTAATTTCCGAAACGGATTTTCACTGGTATATATATAGCTAATGTTGCAAGGAATAAATAACATAAGCTACTTTTATAAAAAAAAAACATAAGGGGTCTCACGGGCTTCTTATTAAATTATGCCTCCTCGGGTGAAACCGCGGGCACAGCTAGTAGGGAATAATATCCCTAAATGTCGTCCGCGTGGAATAGTTTCTTTGGGCTTACGCTAAATCTTACCTTCTTTATAGCCTTCGTTCAATGAATCTAACACTGAAATATTTTTTCATATCGGAAAAGTAGGACTTCCAAGCAAAACTCCTACATATTAAGTGTAGGTTGCAAACAAAAAGAGTTCCTCTTTCGCCAATAAGTATATAGTATTTAGCTTAGTACTTATGCAGAACAAAAATATTATTTAAACACACTTGCAAGTCTTGCAACAATTTATTTATTTAATTTATTTATTTATTATTACGGACATACCAATTACAATAATTAACATTGACATTTTAGAACGGTGATCTTATGCCTTATAAAATACACACTTATAAAATCGTGGATACTCTCGCATACTTAACCTGAATCTCAAACATTCAAAAAAAATATAGTTCCATGCATCCGCAAACAAATCACATTGAGGGTTGGCATCTAGGAGGACATTGAGCATGGTCAGGGTATGGCACACCGGAGACTGGACCCTGGCTAGAGTACGGCAGGTCGGCTTAACAAAGACGATATAAATAAACCAAGCCATAATAAACTTAAGAAAGTATATCTTCTAAGAAAAGAGCTCAGTTGTCAGATAATGAAGTATAAACAAGTTTTCGTACAACAAAGTGCAGTTGATCGATTCAGCTGTGAGTCATCGCTGCGCGGTGCACGCAGTCTGTGAGGTCAAGGGCATTGTCTCACAGACTGACAGAAACTAATCTCTGATTTGTAACTGTAAGGTTCATTACGTGCTATAATACAGAACATAAAAACAACAGGAGTGGATCAGACCGGAATAATTCAACATTTTGGAATAACTTTGAGGTTCAAGAGATTCGAAATTGTGAAAGTTAAAAAAGGGAAAGATGACAAATGAAAACTAGTTAATCTATACAGATAAATAAAATTGAAGTGTCTGTTTGTAATTCCATAATAACAGCTTTTAACTATGACGATGAGTATAGATATGATGAAGTAGTATAAGTATTAAGTACTGCTTAAAAAAAATCTCTGTGAGTCAGTCTGTCTGTTTTTGTTCCGGGTCTCCGAAACGGCTGCACCGATTTTAAAGGGCCTCTCACTGGCAGATATCTAATGTTACAAGGGCTTTTTTTAACCTTAGGCTACTATAATTTAAAAAAAAACATTTAGGGTTCCGCGGGAGTTAAATTAAATCTACGCGGGTGAAACCGCAGGGCACAGTTTTAAATATTGTTGTAACGTAACCTCATTTATGAAATCAAGAAGAAGATGCAATAAACGAAAAAGGAAACGATACAATTTCGTTTAAATACTAAGTGAAAGGATCATTGCAATGTTTATAATGAGAAAGTTGATAATCTCGGGCTATCATCAAATACATTAAGTTTGAAACGTATTAAAGCCGTATCTGATACATAAATCACACGAGAGTGGCACCTAGTGAAAACAGAACTATCACCTTTGGTAACATCTGCCAGTCGTAATTTGGACAGCACTCGTACCCTGGCATTTCGTAATGAGTCTATTAGAGGCAATTGTGCTGTGGGAATACGAACCAGAGCTGAATAACATTGATCCCTATCACACTGTATTAGAATTTTAATTTCACTGGGGCTTAGCGAGCTCAAGCAATTTACTTTACGGATATTGACCGACAATCATTGGAGATGAAGATGAAATTGGAAAAGTAACAAATGAACTAGGTGCATTATGATTCAAGACTTCAAAAGTTTCTCTCAAAGTCCCAATACTTCAGAATTCGAAATTACTTCGGAACAAAGTTATGATGCTGCACAAAATAAGATACAACAATACGAGACAAAGTATAATAGTATCTACGTCATTCATTTACATGCTATGAAAAAAATTTAGGCGTGGTGTCAAGAACTAGATCTATTGTATCTTAATCCTTTAAATTAATCATTATATCTAATCTCTTATAGGCTTCGACCTTACGAACACAACATCTTGCGTTCATATCAGCTATTAATTTATGGTCAAGTAGTCCTAGAGGTCTTACTGGTCATATATGAATAATGTTCTCTAGAAAATTGATTCGCGATTTCGCCCAGAATCAGGTCGAGGAACGAGAATAGATTACAAAAGGGAAAGTAATAACTGTAGAAAGGCTCCGAAAGGCTCTGGCACAATTTCTCAAGAGGCTTCTAATTCAATTATTTCGCTTATTGAGGTCGAATACGTTGCAGACCAGACTGTACATTACACGTTTTAAGATGACGTTGCATTTAATATTAAATCTTCCATGGGAATTATCATCGGAAGTTCAGGTAGAAATCGCTTCATCATTTTTCATTCATCAGAAGAGCCGTGGTGGCCTTGGGGTTAGAGCAGTCGCCTGCTACGCAATCGACGCAAGTTCGAATCCCAGCGGGGCCAGTACCTATGAGTTTTTAAAAAAAACTTATGTGCAGCTATTTCACACCACGTGCTTTACGGTGAAGGAAAACATCGTGAGGAAACCTGCATATGTCTGAGAAACAATTCAAAGACGTATTTATAGTGCCTGAGACGGCGATGGACTCACCCTCTGTCACGTTGGCACTGATCATATTCGGTGAAATGTGGGTGTTGTTACAACACCTCTGCTTACCCCTTCGGGCACCCTTCTAGGATGGCGTGAGTATATTTATTTATTTTAAGTTCAGGTAGGTACGTAGAACGCAAAGGGCAGTATAAAGGACCAAGGACAAGATATGCCTCGAGCCATAAGGATCTGATAGGTATACGATAATAAAATTTTAGGATCCTTCCAAACCGAAAGCTAAATTCCTTATTTATTTTATTTATTTATTTATTTATTTATTTAACCTCATAGAACGGCTTGAAGCCACTTAAACTAAAGGGAAAAAAGGAGCACTTTCATGCAGTCTCCTCACAAAACTCCAAACATACACACAAAATATTCTTCCAATCATCCGCAAACAAATCACATTCAGGGTGATTATCCAGGAAAGCGTTGAATACGGAGAGAGTGCGCGGGACAGGCGAACGGGCCCGAGCGACTGTGCGACTCGTGGGCACACAGAATAACTTGTGCTTCCTGCCGCGCAAGTAATTATTTGGCACGTAGAAGCGGCACAACTCTTCATGAAGAGAAGGAGCATCAATGTGACCACGTATTGTCTTAAGACCAGTTATCATTTGCGCATGTTTTCTCCTGACCTGCAAAGAATTATACCCTAGACTACCAAGGAGAAACTGTGTAGGGTACAAGTAAGGGTAGTATCCGTAAACTCGCTTGTAAAGGTGTCTGAGGAAGGCCTTCTGCACCTTTTCAAGCTGAACCGAGTATTTGCTCTCGTGTGGATTCCACACACAAGCACTCGACTCGAGCTTGTTACGGACCAAAGCACAGAAAAGCATCCTCAGAGCCTGCACATTGGTGAAATCACGCGTGTTTCTGAGAACAAATCCCTATAATGAGAACAAATCCTTATAGGCCTAGACAAAGTAACACTCTCGCGTTTGCGCTAAAGGAAACGATACAAGCTGTATGGGAATGATATAAATGAGTCACGTGACATATGTCATTCGAAACTAGCGAAACGAGAGGATAATGTTACTTTGTCTACATGCCCTCATCTGCATTTGAAGCTTTCATCATTGTTTTTGTTAAAGTTATTGGCACTAGGATAATTTAGATACAAGTGAACTTTTGGTACAGGTAATAACGATTCCGATACTCTAATTCTGCACTGTACTAGAAAACTTTAAGCATTGAGAATACATTTTTGTTCCGATTGAAGGAAGTCATTTCTTTAATTAGGCTTTTAAGTGCCATGAGCGTAATACATAGGAAGCTTCGTCATAACCTTCAGCTGTGAAGTTAAACTTTTCGCAATTAGGCAAATTTTAAAGATCTCTACCTTGTTTCAAAGCTAGGAACTAGCCTTTTGCATTACAACTATAGCAATAACAGCGAATCCCCAGCCATATGCGTAATAATATAAGCACGTTGACGGCTTAAACACATTAAGGCAACATTGCCCCTCAGGGACGCAACAGCTAAACGAGGAAATGTTTAAGTAACTATGTAGTACTGGTTAGTAGAAGCTTCAAAACAGAGCTGAAATGAATTCGCAGTTGAAGTTTACCGTCTATTTGCAGCCTTAGTTCTAAAGACAACCACTAAATTAGAGAAACTTAATATTAATAACATTGATGCTAATACAAATAAATTAGGGAAGGCATAGCCCACGATGATAAGAGTGTGATATACAGTGTGATGATAACAAAACTAGCGGACTTCACTCTGTTTCACTGGCGTATTTCCCGTTTCCGTGGGAGTACGGGGATAAAATAAAGCCTATGTTACTCGCTGATGATGTAGCTTTCCAAAGGTGAAAACATTTAAAAAATCGACACTGTAGCTTCTTAGTTTATTCATTACAAACATACATACAAAAATACAAATATTTCCTCTTTATAATAGTATAGTGTAGAGAACCCCGACGTCGAGTGCAAATTTAAAATTTATTTCGTTTTCTCAGGGATAACATTGTCAGAATTGGACCAATATCAATAAAAAAGGTCGAATTGAGATCATTCTCTTTTTTTTAAGACGGTTAAAAATTTGCACGAAGCGAATGAGATGAAAATGGCACCCTCCGATGGACAAATACGTATACACTTAGCATATCTTTCATTAAAGAGGAACCTTACATGCATCAGGTAAGTAAAACCGGATAACTTGCAAACCAAAAGGTCAAGGCCGCAGATGGGAAGCTGGTAAGAAGCAACATTCTTGAACCCAAGGACGCGAGACGAATACCAGAAATAGTGTCTGTCGGCAATAAAAACGTGTTTCCTTATACATATGACTGGTATTTTAATCGAGGGCAAGATGTGAAAGATCCATTCATGTTTTTTTATTACCGCTTATAGCCATGATATATTACAATGAGACAGATGTATATGACGTGTATACATTTGTCTTTGTCTCACACAGGGCACAGCTAAAGTAACATTGCAATTTTATTTAGCTTATGGTAATACCTCTGTATCAGCAGCAGGAACGATGGAGGTCCCATTTGCCAAGGAGAAATTCTCTGTCTTTATTTCAACAAAAAAGTTAACTTGTTTTAGATGTTCTTTAGTTTATTTCTATCCTACCTTTTGACTTACATAGCTCTTAGCAGTATATACTTTAATTATAACTATCCAAGAGACTATAATTTGCTTCTCATTAGTAACTAAGACGAATTTGGTCATTAGAATTAAGCGCCTAGGATTAGCCATAATAGTAATAACGCTCCTAGTGGAATTCAGTTCACATTTCTCTCTCTCTAGTCGTTCCCTCATGACTGAGGATCGTGGTCATCAACAAGAGGTCCACACTTTGAGTGAACTATTTGTTTCCATCGGCTTCTGTCCATCGTGGCCTCGACGACGGAGCTAAGCCTCGGGGACCTGGAGTCTTTTATTTGGTCGGTCCATCTGGTAGGAGACCGGCCTTGGGCTCGTTTGTCATTTGTTCCCATTTACACCAGTTTAAAGGCAAGCTAGATAATAAATGAATGCAAACAGATACGCAAAAGAACTAAGCAACTCGACTGTATAAGGTTGAATATGAACATTTGCAACCACAATTGGAATAGCTCAAGGCAAACAAACAATTGCAAATAAAACTGGATAAAGTACCGATATGTCTGGCGACAGAATAACGCAGGAATGAAATACAATCCAGCAACAAATACGCCTAAATATAGCGCTGTTGCGAGGGTCTATCGATCGCAATTGTACACAACCGGTCTAGTGGGTACATCTCATATTCTGGAGTACGTTCCACGGTGGTGTAAGACCGTATAATGGAAGTTATTGGCGAAATAAGCCGTATATTAGACATGGACACCTGTGTGGATTGGAGCTGGATTAAATAGGGTTTTGTACAATGTTTTCCGTTTCCCAAAATATGGTTTATTTCGCTAGAAATGTCTATTATACGGTGTTATATCATGGTCGAACTAACCCCAACAGCTTTCACCTCCGACATCTTCAGTGTGTTTTTAGTAACTGTAACGTCCCTTTTTTGGTCTTAGTGACTTATCTTAAAATTTTCAAATGGATCAGACTTATGGAAGTTATTCAAATCTTATGATCTAGAAAAAAGCTGATGATCTTCAAAGGGCTGTTAGATTTTTTCTGATCTTCAAACGACTGTCCCAATTTTCTCAAGCCCACCAAAGCAAAATCTCGAAAGAATCACCTTTTCGGCGAAAAAATCACAATCTGTTAGACGGACACAGATAGATCCACGTCAAACTTATAACACCCCAAATTTTTGGGAGCTTTAACTATACTGATAGATTTACTGTTTGATATCATCGCACACCCTAACTGTTTCTTCTTGAGACATTCCGTCACAAATATGGCGAAATGTGGGTAAAGTTTTAACTTCAAACGGAATCTATGTATTGTAGCTGTTTAATATGTAAATGGAATGGGATATTGAGTTTGTACACAATGCTCGAGTTACCAACGTACTAAAGGACGCGAGAATTCGAACCGAGACTTTGAGATATAAGATTCATTTAGTGTGCCTAGTGCGAGTTTTCTTAAATTTGCGGTCACAAGTCATCGCGTCGACGTCAACACAGATTAGTATGGGCTCACAATAGTGTCATCTTTAGGCCGACAGACGGCGCTGTTGCAATCCTATACAAATGTGCGTTTACGTCACCGCGATGAGTTGCGACGGCAGTGATAAACTCGCACTAAGCCCTCTGCCCAAGCACTAGAAATATTATTAAGGGCGCTATTTAGTTGGAATACAAAAGACCCACATTTTCCCAGCTTTTTATATCCACGCAGTAAAACAACTAGTAACGATATAAATAAGCCTTAAATATCGAATCGGGAACTAAAAGCCAATTGGCAAGGAGCCTGAATCATTGCCATTGTCCGATTGACCGTGAACCGACGTGAGGGCGCTGCACGACGCGAAGTGCCCTGCGCCGGCGCAGGCACGCGCAGGTATGTTTGTCATATTGCATGCAGGTACGAAGTTAGTTGAAGAAGCCCGATTTAATATTTACTATCTACGCCCTGGTTTCACCTGCGTAGACTTTATCTTAATTCATGAGTGGCTTTAGTCCTATTCATTTTTGAAAATAAATAAAGCCCAAGTTACTACTAAGCTATGTGTCAGTGAACGTTCCGTTAAAATTGTTGGATAATTTTTTTGATGATAACATTTTTTTTTTCTTTATGCTAGTAGCGTGTATACTTATATAACGTGTATAAGTAATTTATTAAATAGCTGTTCATTTGGAATTACGATTTTTTAAGACTATTACAAAACGATGACTTTTCTCTGCCATCTAAAAACATAATACGAACGTTCTCAGCTATAAGTCCATCAGAGTTCAACTCCTTCATGCTAAAACCGTATCAAGATCCATGACGCAGTTTGGAAGAGTGATGCGGTCAACAAAGGAAATTATTTTGCCTGCTTGTTGCGACTTTTGCTTATCTATACTATCTACACTAATATTATAAAGAGCAAAGGTTTGTATGTATGTTCATAAACTACATGAGAGGGATTTAAAAAATTCTGTCACCATTAGATTGCTACATTATCACTGATTAATACAGGCTATATTTTATCATCGTACTCCCACGGGAACTACGCGGGTGAAACCGCGTGACGTCCGCTAGTACTATTTAAAGATGTCAAACATCGGGAACTCGTAGTTACTTGTCAGATGCCAAGCTGATTTGTTAAATACTGAGGGTAGTTAGAGAGCAGGAACACATAACCTTAATAATAATGGATTTAACAAAGCCAGGTTAATAAATAACAAAAACCTACTAGCACTGCGAAGTTATAATGCCGATTTGTTAATTAGGAAGCCTACGCACGCACAACAACTAGCCTCATTCAATTGACCACCTTGGAACCCGTCGAATTTATAAATTACCGTTATATTTCTAAAGGCACTAGACATTCATATAGACTTATGTGGTAAGACTTCTATAAAGAACTTTTAGAACGAAGAGCCGTGCGCCTTGGGGTTAGAGTACGAATCCCAGCGGCGTCTGTACCAATGACTTTTTCTAAAAACTTATGTGCAGTGATTTCACACCACATGCTTTACGGTGAAGGAAAACATCGTGAGAAAACCTGCATATGTATGAGAAAGACGTATGTATAGTGCCTGAGACGGCTATAGACCATCAGTCACGCTGGGACTTAATCATCCTCGGTGAAAAGTGGGTGTTGTTATGACAACACCTTCGAGCCAACCCCTTAGGGATATACAGGCGTGAGCACATGTATGTATGTACTATTAGAAAAATAAAGGTAATCTCCATCTAGGATTGTATACCTGTTTATTTCATAATCTTATCACATTTGTAAATAATCTTGAAAAAGTATTTGAATGACAAGAATGCTTAGAGAACAACACTGTGACGCAATAATTTTGGATTGAGGCCAATATACAGCGCATGGCAACAAAGTTACAGCAGTAGACCGTGGGTCAGGTTTGTTAGACTCTATCCTGTAGGCCTAGACAAAGTAACATTCTCTCACGCTTGCGCTAATAGATACGATACAAAATGTATGGAAATGTCATAAATCAGTAATCAGTAACTCTTCCAGCTAACATTCCGAGCAGACGAAGACGCGGGCAGAAGCTAGTAATACATACATACATAAATACTCACGTCTATACCAATGGGGACCAGAACCATTTCTCACATGCTACAATCCTTACATACTCCCTGAATTAACAATATAATTAAATACACTAAGGTGCCTCCATACTTGTGAAAATACTCATTCATGCTGAAACCCAGAGTAACTAAAACCCCAATACAATTTTGAGTTAAAAATAATTTGTATTAAATAAATACATAATTGTAATAAACTTATTTACAGTGATTTCACACCACGTGCTTGAATGCTTGTGCTTGTGCTACGATGAAGGAAAACATCGTGAGGAACCTGCATATTTCTGAGAAGTAATTCCAGTGTCAACGTGACAGATGGTGAGTACATCGCCGTCTCAGACACTTTACATACGTCATTGAATTACTTCTCAGAAATATGCAGGTTTCCTCACGATGTTTTCCTTCACCGTAAAGCATGTGGTGTGAAATCAATGTACATAAGTTTTTTAGAAAACTCATTGGTACAGGCCCCGCTGGGATTCGAACTTGCGTCGCTTGCGTAGCAGGCGACTGCTCAAACCTCAAGGCCACCACGTCTCACTAAAATAATTTTGTAAAATAATTATATTCTACGCCTCCGCAGGCATATTGCATTGATGCTCTATATAAATAAACTGTTATCTTCATACATTACATGCATTTCACGCAATAAATAAACTTTGAACTTTGACAGTATATAGGGCCACGGGATTGATATGAATTTTTTTTTTTAATTTTTCTCTGTCTGCCTGACTGTCTGTTTGTTACGGGATTTTAACGCGACTTTTACTGGGAGATAGCTAATGTTACAAGGAGTTACATAGGATACTTTTATTTAAAAAAAAATAACATTAGAATTCCGCGGGCACCCATGAATTAAATCTACGGGGGTGAAACCGCGGGGCAAAGCTAGTATTACACATATAAAAGTTATTAAGTTTTTACTCAAACACAAAACAGCTGAATGGATTTGTATGAAATATAAGTGAAGTTTATTATGTGGATTAACATAATGGATAGTTTATTCCAGACCAACTACAAAGTTTTATTACAGACCAATTGCACAAAATCGTAAGGTTCCTGTAGGATTAGCAAAAACAAAAAAGTAGTTATTAATATTGGAACACCGATAATACTAACAATAAGATAAACAGCTGAACAAACAGACATATTGAATTTAAATATATTGTGAATGTAGAAAATAATAGATTGTTTGACAAAGTACCAAACATCTATGTATGTATACAGATAAATACTTGAAGTGTCTGTTTATAATTCAAAAATAACAGCTTTTCACTAAATGCGTATGAAAGTATATAGTGGCGACGTAAAAATACAATTTTTCAAACTTTTTCTCTGGTCGCTGGTCCGATTTTAACGGGACTTTCACTGGCATGTAGCTGATGTTTCAAAGCGTAAAAATGCTTTGTTTATTAAAAAAAAAATATTTTGTATTCTGCGGGAATGAAATTAAATTTACGCGGGTGAAACCGCAGGGCACATATAGTCATAGAAAATACACAATGCTTCATACAAATATGTAAAGTTACTTATGATAATTTGCTAGAGTTACTAAAAGGGTTACTAAAAATTGTTAAACAGAAAAATATACACATAGAACACAGTGTAAGACTGTCTTTAAAGTAAGAGGACACAGAAGGTAACGGACAGACATTTCACTATCTACACAGATAAATAAAATTGAAGTCTCTGCTTCTAATTCCTAATTAACAGCATGTCCCTAAATGCTTATATGGTCTTAAAAAACCTTTTTTTCTCTACCTGTCTGTTTGTTCTGACTTATCACTGAAATGGCTAGGCCGATTTTAGCAGGACTTTCACTGGCAGATAGCTGATGTTACAAGGAGTAATTCAGTGAACTTTTAATTTTTTTTAAATATGGTGTGGTGAAATAAACCATTGTGGGTAAAACCGCATGGTGCAGCTAGTACTAACCTCTAGGTAATAAGTTGTATTATAAACATGTGACTCCATCTGCATAGTGATTTATGAAGAACCCTATATCCTTAAGATCAAACCTAACTTTATCTATACTAATATTATATAATCATATAAAGAGGAAAGGTTTGTATTTATTTATAACAAATTGGTTCGAAAAGTATGGGACTGATTTAAAATTTTTTACACAATTTGATGGCTACATTATCACTGATTAATATAGGCTATATTTCATCCCGGTAATCTTACGGGAAGCGGACGTTACGCGGGTGAAACCGCGTAACGTCCGCTGCTACCAAATATCACAAAAAATTATTCAGTGGTTTAGTTGTGAAAAGGTTATAGACAGCTACTTTCCCATTTTATATAAATAGATACCTATATATGTCATAGGCTTACTCACAAACTCATAAGTTTGGGGTGGTGTTCATGGGGTACTGACCTAAAATCTTGACATTTGTCACATAGGAAGGTATAGTGTATAGTAAAGGCAAATGATTACTTTTGCAAACTCATTTCAGCATGATTTTGTGAGGAGACTGGTGTCAACTTGTAGAATGTTTATTGTAGGACAATATTATAGAATACAAGTACTTTGAACATGTAAGGTGGAGTTGCAGAAAGGTATTGCACGCAGTCTTTAGGGGTCACAGCCCTTGACACATTCAAAAATCCCTCATAATGATTCTATCTAAAGGTAGACAATAATTCTTAAAGTATAGAGTGTTTCCACAGGTACTACTGCTGAATATCAATCTATTGACATTTACATTGACACACAGACTTCCTATGGCATATCCACACTTAAAAACAACTACAATTCAGTGTTATATAGTCTATGTAACAGATTTAAGCACTATTACAAGGTAAAATTCGGAGCACTCGTAACCGAAGAAAGTGTATGAAGAGATGCATGAATGTGGATGAAGCGAAAGCAGTATGTAAGGATCGTAGCATGTGGCAAACGGTGGTCTCTGCCTACCCCCATGGGATACAGGCGTGAGCATATGTATGTAGGTATGTATGTACAAGGACTGTAGGTTGAAAGTAAAACATCAACATCAAGTTGGTCATAAATAGCATTTTATTGTGTGCTTGAACAACTTTTTCTACTACCATGAGGATAATGTAAAAGCATATTTTGTACAATTTTATATCAATAATGTACAAAAGGCTTAATTCAGTTTGACTTAATAATTTTCTTTTTTCTTTTTCATCTGAAATCTCTTCACTAATACCTACTTGAACTTTACAGTATAGTATTAAGGTTCAAATTGGCTTTTAAGTATTAGTACAAATTGTTTGTATATGGGAGTATAGAAAGATATTGATTTTACACGATTTCAAGACTTTTTAAAATTTTCTCTACGTACAAACCTTCCCTGGACTTCCACGAATAATTCAAGACCAAAATTAGCCAAATCGGTAAAGGTGTTGTTGAGTTATAACATTACAATGAAAAGTGGCATTGATTTTTATATATATATATATAGATTATAAAGAGGAATTTGTATGTAAGTATGTTTATAACAAATTGGCTCAAAAAGTACTGGGACGAATCTTGAAAATTCTTTCAGCAATGGATAGCTACATCAACAGTGAGTAACATAGGCTATATTTTATCCCCGTACTCCCACAGGAACAGGAACTATGGGGTCAAACGGTGTGACATGCTAGTTTTCAACTATTCAAAACTTTGAAATGGTTCAGGCTAGCTGTAGCAAAACATTAATCTTTTTAGTCATTTCATACATCCCTACCCCTACATTATAAATATGACAGAAAAAAAAAATCATTTTAAGGTTTATTATATCTGTTGGCCAAAGAAGGCATAGTGCTGGGCTGACTGGGAAATGGGGAGAGGGTTTTGCCCAGCAGCGGGACAATATAGGCTATATTAGATAAGATTAGATATATATTGGGTTTAAGAAATGGTTGAATTTAAGATGTGCACATTTTCACACCAAAACAAGTTGTTTAGTACCTAAAGTAGATGAAACAAGCTAGTTTAAAGGCAGAATTAATTTCGTCTCCATTCCATTGATATGCAGGTTGAATCTTATGAATATAACATTAATATAGTATTAGCCAATAGTAACCGCAGGTCCCTTGTAAATATGTATTAGTCATCAGTAAGCATCCTAATAATTTAATAAATTACATGTTGTCTACACCGTATTTTCATAGGAAACAATAGTTGTAGGACAACGTCCAAGATTTATAAAGATATTGGTACTGTAATCAAGGTGACGCACACTACAAGTAAAAAAAATATTCCGAAGTGATCTACGAAGCGGAAAATGGCGATACAAATTCACGGTTATTTCTATGTTTTCGGGCTATTTTACGCTAGGTATTCGATAAATACGAGTAGCTTAGTAAGATGAGATGTTGCAAAACCTACATTGATGCAAAAATCAGAGAAAATTAAGAATAAAACTCACCTTTCTAATTAAATTGACAGCAACACAGCACTATTTTAGAAAACTCACTGATAAATTATCGATGCTGCCAACATTAAAATATTAACGTTTTAGTTGGTGAAATGTCATGTGTCATGCATGTCTTGTCAGGTTATCCAAAATTTTTTCTATATCTTTTTATTTGCAAAATACCTTAAGTGCTGCTAACGGTATACTTTTAAAAATTGTATGTATTTCATTTGTCTTCTTTCTTTCATTTATTGAATTCCGTCAATGTCAAATAAGTGATTGTTGAGAAAAACTTGTATTTATTTGTCTTTGATTTGTTTAAAAAAAATTGTAGTTAGTTTGACATCTGATAAGTGTCAATGTCAGACGTGAATGAATTGCGATTGTTGGTAGGCAGTAGGCAGGCAGCTCAAAGCAACTGGGTGTGAGTGAAGTGAACGAACAGTGATCGAAAAGGTTTTTATTTCGCTTTGTACGCAAAATTTATAAACTGCTTTGTGGGGGTGCTTCATGCTAACGTAACATTTACATCGTCACTAATAAACCTAAAAAATAATCCTGCATGTCAATGCAACATAACTTCCTCATTGGCTTTATTTTCGAGTATGACTAATTTCGGGGCAGGGGTGTATTTGTTGACTCTCGTCTGGTGCATAACTTTGATGTTGTGCTGGATAACCGTGCGCACAGGTCATTACATCGGGAAAGTGGCCGTTGTTGTGTCGGTTGTGATAACGGGAGTCGTGTTAGCTCTGCCAAAACATGTCGTGAACGAATCTCGTGCCAACGACAAGGTGGTAATGTTTAAATACGCCGTATTCTCGATACTGTTGGTGAGCGCGCTGTTCATCGGTTTCTTCGGCACTTGCCAGGTGTGTTGTGCGCCGGTCGAGCCACGGAAAATTAGGAACTTTGGTACCAATTAAATTGTTCACGTAAGTTTCTATGTTCATACTAAATTAAATCACAGCTAATTGTCTGCAGGCATCACCTTATCATAAGACATTTGATTAGATAGTTTAAGTAATCTAATACCATAGGTATCATTGACTGTTTGGTCTCAGTAAAGTGAAGAAAGGAAATTATGTGACACTATCATCAGATAACAATCTTTTGGTCCTGCATTCTTCAAAGCTGAGAAACTAATGAATTTAAGTCTTATTGAGAAGACCATAAATACCAAGTTCTAACAGCATAAAAAAGGCTTGATTAAACTTTTTAATTCAACTAATTTGGAGTGTCATTTTATTGTCTCTGCTCTTAAAGTTGGCATGTTATCATACTTTGTGTCATTATAAGTCTTATTAACCCTGAAGACTACATGGCCTTTGAATTATATAAATGATATTCATTATATAAATGATGTTCATACAATAGATGTATACTGATGGTATCCATAGTGAGAACAGCCAAGGGTTCCTCTTGTTATAAATATGCTGCCCTCAACATTGAACACAATCATAAAACCTTATATTATTGCCAGGTTCTTCCCAGTAAAAGCAACCTTCCCAACTTGGCGGTAGCATGTATAATCCTATATAATCATGTGTTTCTGACAATTTGAAAGTACTTTGTAAAAAGTCAAATAAAGATATTTTTGAATTTTGAATTTATAAAGCCTTATTATGTTTGGGAAAACTACAAACAAGTTGGAATTTGAACTGCAAACCTGCAATCTGTGTAGTTACTCTGCCAATTGAGCTACTTGTGTTGAATTTCTGCTTTCTTCTTACATACACAACTCAAGAACTCAGAAAAATTAATGTTTTTCATGCAGTAAAAGCAAAAACATATTTTTAGTGTGGTTCAACCACTTAGAATATTTTTAAATCAGATTTTACTGTTTACATATACATGCCCATTCAATGTCACATGTGTGCAGCACGCTCACATTTACTACTATTATTTGCACACACGCATGCATATGCAAGCAAACATAAAAATTTTCTCTTTTTAATACATGCTTTTTTTTATATCTTTTCAAACATACATGTGGGATTTAAATAAAAATTACTACAAATGTTTGATTGAATCTTCTTTACTTCTTTTAAAACATATCATACAATAAAATTCAAAATATCTTTATTCAATTAGACTTTTTGCAAAGTACTTTCAAATCGTCAGAAAGACACATACTTAGGATTATACATGCTACCGCCAGGTTCGGAAGGTTGCTTTTACTGAGAAGAACCTGGCAAGAAACTCAGTAATTACTCTTTTAAAAAGAAATTAATTTTCAGCTTTGAGTAATACAACATACATCATAAAAAATATATATAAGCCCATTGACACAGTTCCAGTTCACAAAAGTCGATATAAAAAAATATTTAAAAACTAAAAATAAGAACTACGAATAATTGTGTAGCTTGAGATGATCAGCCCCCACTAGCAGCACCATATGTCTTTTGTTGTCCATCTTTCACATCATCCACCATCATTCTGTCATCTGTCACATATTACTGCTTCCTCTTCCAGTCTTTCTGATCACACATTGCCATATTATCACACACAATCTCATTTCAATGTTTATACCATAGCCACAATTAACTACACCATTAATCATGCTGTTCATGTATTTGCTATTGTTAAGTCTCATTTAAATAATGCTTGTGTTGTTATCATCTTATCATTTCATCATGCTGACAAACAATGTGTTCTTATAGTTAACTATCACTAATCACAACTGGTTTAATTGTTTCACTGGCTGTAATAAGTCAAGTCTTGGTGTGAAGACATCTGACTGGTATTTACATAATTCTGACAAGCTAAAGGTCTAGAATACAGTTTTCCAGTTTGTCAGAATTTACTTTTGATTATTCAATTAAGTATTAAAACTTATCTTACTATCCAGATTAATCTAGTGGGCAATATGTCCTTAAATTATTCCAACAATTTGGTGTACTTTAGTGAAAAAAATTAAGATACAAAATAATATGGAATAATATTTTAAATAAACGGCTTACGCCGTCCCAAAAGGGTCAGCAGACGTGCTGTAACACGCAACAACACCCACATTTCACCAAATATGATTAAGTGCCAATGTGACAGAGGGTGAGTCCATCGCTGTGTCAGACACTATACATACGTCTTTGAATTACTTCTTAGACATTGCAGGTTTCCTCACAATGTTTTCCTTCACCATATCCTATAGGAATAATATTATTTGTTTATTATTATCAGAGCAGGGAGGCTTTTGCCCAGCAGAGGGACACAGTAGGCTCTCAATGAAAATAGTAATAATAATGAAAAGTATCAGAAGTGAATAAGTTATGATTACTGAGCGAAAATAGTGGGGCCAACTCATGTAGTTTATTCGCGTCGCTCCATGCATACAGACAGACAGCTGTCACAAAATGCTACTGCACATTCGAGGACAGCACTCACATGTGTCGGAATATATCACTGCATTTTGTGTATATTTTTTATGCAAGAATCAAAAGTGTGATCAACATTGCTTTAAATTGGTTTCCAGATAATGTCGAATACAATATGTCAAGGTCTGCGGTCACCCATCAGGGGTCTAGCCTCACTGAAGAGGGCGAAGGCAATATCCACATCAATAGTTCACAATGAAACTATTCTAGTCAAGAATAATGATGAGTTTGTCAATAAGGTATGTTATTTAATTTTTTTGGGTTATAAAAGCTGTGGTGGGCGTGGGGCTTAAGTAGTCACTTCCTACGCAAGCGACACAAGTTCGAATCCCAGCGGCCCCTAGCAATGAGTTTTATCAATTTTTTTAATTAGTGGAGATGTAGCTTCGGACATAGGTTTTTGTTACGTGGAATGTGACATAAATCGTGGTATAATATAATAAAATCTACGCGGGTGAAACCGCGTGGCACTGCTAGTAAATAATAAGTAAATATAAACTTATAACTGGCAGACAGATTAGAAAAAAATTAGACAAATATTAAACCGTCATTATTTGACTAATTTATCATATTATTTCGTTTGTTCACATGTGGAAATGTTAGTTCAATGAAGTTTGACAGCCACCCTTGACCTTGTTCACAAAGTTTATTTACAACTCTATCTTCTAGCACTAAAGTGTATAATCATGTAAACTGAATAGATTAAAAAAATGCTGGTTATCCATAATAGTGGTATTAAAATTTTATCTTAACCTTGGCACCCGCCCAAATCTTATCTCTCCTATCTTATCTCATCTAGACTTACCTAGTAGACTTAGTAGTAGCTACCACAGAGTATTAGTATATAATATAGATTATGTAATGTAGTAGATATAGGTCTTACCTTTATTCCATGTTATATGTGGTAATTATCTTGTATCAGCCGTGATGTACTGACAATGATGTACGTTACAGGTGATGAACAACGACAAGCCGGTGATAGTGAACTTCCACGCGGAGTGGTGTGAGCCGTGCAAGATCCTCACTCCCAAGCTGATGGAGCTGATAGAGCCGCTCACCAACCTCGACCTGGCCGTCGTCGACGTAGAGGACAACGCTGACCTTGTGCACACTTTTGAGGTAATAATGCACCTACTGTACTCGGCACGGACGTAGCTAGGTTTCGGACTCGCCCACTAAGGCTTCAGTAACATCCAGATCTTAAATGAGGTCCTTTTTTTTTTTGTTGACGAGGGGGAAACCTTCTAAACGTCCCCGACCGCCCTGGGAGAGGCAGATCGGGGTATGTGGGATTTTTACCGCACTAAAACCCCCCGGTGGCCGTCCTCAGTACTCAGGGGGGGACTCCGGGTACTCTGATAGAACGCACCGGTGTCCCCCCATAGTTTGCCGGGGCACATCCGCGGGGCAGCTGTGACGCCGCCCCTGGAGACCTCGC
Organism: Watsonalla binaria; assembly: GCA_929442735.1. Classification (NCBI taxonomy): domain Eukaryota; kingdom Metazoa; phylum Arthropoda; class Insecta; order Lepidoptera; family Drepanidae; genus Watsonalla; species Watsonalla binaria. The sequence goes on from OV838930.1 coordinate 1,506,685, forward strand.
TGTGGGCGGCAGCGCGTCGCACATCGCTTGGCCACCTTCCCGGGCCCGCGCCGGTGGTCAAAGCTCCCACCCCGACCACCGCCAGCAGGCCCTCCGGCCCCCGCCTAGTCGCCTCTTACGACAGGCAGGGGAGACCATAGCCATATTCTTAGACCCTGGCTATTGAGTGGGTTAATAAGGTCCTGAGTCAACCCGATGAAGAGATGTGGGCAAATATAGATATTCACGAATACAAAAATTTTACAATTATTTGCTTATTTTACTTGTATTTAGTTTAGGCACCGTCACTAATATAGAGCGCTGGCCTTGATGTTAATAAACACATGCGCAAGTCTCCCACAAATTTTGCTGAGCGCTCAAAACTCTGTCTACAAGATGTATTATTGTTGGCAGGTGAAAGCCGTACCTGCAGTGATAGCGATAAAAAATGGCCTGATCGTGGACAAGTTCATAGGACTAGTGGACGCTGACATGATCACTGGACTCATAGACAAAATGTCGGGAAAAAAACCTGTATAGTAAGTCTACTAGTCTATTCCTTAGCATTAAGTCCATTCATATGTACTTTGATTGAGTGTCTAAACTATTAGATAGTCAATAGGATAGTTAAGAGGGATATTTATGTGCGGAATCAAGTCTAAGAAAGCTGGTCATCGCGACATGGACTGGTTTCTGAGTGGTATTGGCACCCAGGTATTTATGTAGGATTATCCATACGGCGTGTTAGGTAATTGTCTAGGAGCCTGAGAATAATACAATATTCTTTATTGCACACCAAATTAAGAACAAAATATTATAAATATATATAAGTATGGTAACAAAAGGCTGTCTATCGGGCAACCTTAATATATTTTTTAAAGAGTAAGAAAATAGTAAGAGTCAAAGTCAAAGTCAAAAGTATCTTTATTCGATTAGACTTTTTACAAAGTACTTTCAAATCGTCAGAATGACATAATAATACAGGATTAGAGAAAAGCGCAGCGAGATTTGCATTGCCCTGATAGGATTAATTCGGCCCTGATCAACTTGAAACGTTGATTATTATTTGTATGGAACTCATTCTTGCGTCGGGCCAAGCTCTCGGGATAAGACAGGAGATAGTTCCCGAGTTGATGCTATGACTTTTAGCTGTGACGACCTCTGTTGTAGGCTTCTGTACTATTGTCTTATATTTGACAAAAGTTTCAAAAGAAAATATAGAACATAAAAACAAACTATTACTGCTAGAAGTCGTGTCCATGTATAGCGCATTATCAATGTTTTTCTTCACATAAATATCTCAAAAAAATATATATGTAAATAGGAAATATTATTATAGTTTGTGGAAGCTATTTCGTTGTTCTAGTGAAATTTAGTTAGTAAAGAATTTTTAAGCATTAAGTCAAAATGTTGTTGATTTTGTTATAAATTTTGATTAAATGTATGTTTTATCAGAAACTGAATCAGATTTTTTCCTATACGTAACATTTCCTGTGTGTGTAATGTTTCGGTCTTATATATTTTTGCAACGTAGTATAGATTATATAGTAATGTAGGTAATTATGTAGATGTGGTTAATGTGCTTAGAAATTATAATGTCAAATTTTAATGGCGGCCAAATCTTGCTACTGTGCATGATTCTACGAACCTTTGAAGTTACTCTACAAGTCGTGTCTACGCTGCCTCGGACGATCTTGTAACAGCTTCTTCACTCGCTACATAGATGGCGCTACTCGCTAACAATTGCAAATTTTAATACAATTGCACGAGAACCTAAATCGCGCTATGAACGTTTTCGAACGCATTGCAATCTTTACATAGCATAAAATAAATTCGCTTCTGTTATTTGTTCGCTTAATCTTTTATATTCATGGCTGATTTTACATTGACGTATAATAAGATTGTATATTATATTATGTTATGTTTCGAATCTTGCCTCCTAAAACTAACAAAATTTCATATAAATCGGTCAAACCGTTTTGAAGGAGTTTGGTAACAAACACGAGAATTTTGTATAATAGACTATCCCCGAAACGGAAATCTAGTAAAATATTAAATGTGTTCTTAAGCCTAGTCGTGTTGAGTCTGATTTTTATGAATTTTTTTTTATTATGAGCGCGGTGGCTGTGTAGTTTGAGTAGTCGCTCGAGTGACGCGAGTTCTAATCTCATTAGTCTCTGTATGACTTATTTAAAAAACAATCTGGGCTTAAATGTTTTATGCTGAAAGAGAAAACGTCGTGAGGTTATACAGAAATACTTTAAACACCCGTTTAACGCCTATCAGAAGGGTCCCCTTTAGGAAGGCGTTAAATTACATTTTTATATATTTTTTGTATGTATCAATTGCTATCAGCACAAAAACAAAAAAAAATTCTATGAGAGCAACTATTACTTTTCATTCCTATTACGCAGAAAGAGATAGGAAGATATATCTACAGCTAACCATAGTGATTCAGTCACAAGACATTGTTTGGATTGCAGCAACGTTTCTCTAGTCGCTACATAGATGGCGCTATTCGCTAACAATTGCAAAATTTGAGTAAAAATTCACAAGAACCTAAATCGTGCAATAAAAGTTTTCTAGAGCATTGCAGTATATATAAAAGTTTCCAAATAGATATATATGCGAGAGGAATCCAATGGGTTCCTCCAAATTTAACTACTTGACATTGTGTCGTCGCCATAAATAAATAAAATAAAGTTTCCAACTAAAACGGTTGGAATCGGTGTTCCTCAGGCATGTTACCCGCCTGGCTGGAAGATCATCCCTTTGCTGGGGATGAGTGTAGCGGCTACTTGTCGAACCACTGCACTTTAATGTCAATGTGGGTAGAGGATGATGTCAACGTCAATAGGGTGGCGGTAAGAGTTGTCAAATAAACCGACCGATGTCAATGAATGCCTTTAATACACTGAAATATAATTACTATACTAACTTAGAATGGAGCATGATCACTCGCTCTCCTCACAGAATCTAAACTAAAATGCCACCTGTCATGCACTTTAATTTACCTAGGTTATAGATAGTATAATTGAGTGTACAAATGGATGCTGATAAGCAATAATGTGTCAACCCACAAAAAGTCAAATTCAAAGGTTTTGATATATTTCGATAATGCATCACGTATTTAACATTCTACAAAAGTGTTTCAAGTCATCTGAAACATAAAAGTACGTAAAAAATTGATTTATGTCATAAAATAAATCTTAAATCACGTATACAATCATCTTAAGACGCCATTTTCTCAAAACCAAGTTTATGCGGGTTGACACATTATTGCTTATCTGCATCCAAATATAATTAGGCTTGATTCCTAATACATTTCTACATATCTGGGCTTTGCAATGCCTGCCTTGTGTCTGTCCCTACTACCTTTAAGGTTAAACTGATAAGATAACTTTTTTAATGAGTATTATTCAAATATATTCTCTGCTAAGAGGCATGCGTAACTTACCTAAACACACAATGCGCCCGACAGATGGCGTTATTCCCGGGCCTGTAGAAATAGTAACATTATCCTTACGCTTCGCTAGTAGGAACGATACAAAATGAAAGGTGTAATAATAATTACTCACTTGGCCTGGGCCCGTGAATATCCAAAAAAACCGGTTAAAGAAACCGAGATGAGTAAATTACTTAAAAAATAATAATAATAACAATAATAATGTTTATTGTGGTCGGGGATAGCAAAAAATATTGCCTAAATATTATATTTAGGCTACTCCCGACCCTGATTCTCAACATGTGTACGCTAGCTTGACGGACACGTGGACAGGACAGCTTTGTGTCGGTATTTGTATATAATCTATACGTAGTAACAATTATTATACGTAAGTAATTAATTGACTGTGTCAGATATTTCTGAATACTTTCAAGACACATTATTTGTTTGTTCCTATTACAATTTGTGACCCATTTTAGACGACACTTATGATATTAGAAGCTGATAGAGACTTTTTATAGACAATTTATGTAAAATAATAGGAATATTATAAGCATGTACACCCCAAACAATTTTGTAACTTAATTTACGAAAAACTTAAGCAAACGTAATCTCATACTTGTAAATTAAACACAGGGCTCCAATCATGAGCTGTTATTGCAATTAAAATTCAACTGTGCGACAGTGACAGACTTATACAGGTCATATACATCTGTCGCATAATAAGTGTTGAACTATCATTGCAAGAAGAGCTCATGGTAAGGGCCCTGATCAATATATATTATGTACCCATATTGTGTAAATTACGGTAATGTCACAGTTTAAATAAAAGCTTCACGAGCAGTCAGGAATCTAGGAATAAATCTTTCGAAGTCACACAAACGTGCACAACTACGCGAAAATATGCAATTAATAAGCTTAATAACAGTAAGAGGTGTATACGCCATTTACCGCCATTTCAAAACGACAAAATCTAATATTTTGTCAGTAAGTAAAAGAGTAATTTTTAAACTGATATAGGATTGTCAACACACACGCTCAATGGAGCAAACGTTCTTATTTCAACAAATAGGCCTTCCTTACTGCTTGTAAAACTTATATTTATACTGTGGTAATTTATCGTGCTTAATGATTGCATTGTTAGGATATATAGTTGACGCAAATTCGACCATTGATGCTTGCTTAGTGTACAAGTAGAAATTGTAGTTCGAGCTTAGTTATATCGTCCTAGACCATTCGGGGTCCATTTTATCAGGTAGGTAACTATGTATTTAGAAAAAAAAATATTTATTATATTATATTCATATTGAAATAGAATGAATATACCTATAGCTTGCAACTATTATGCTCTCGATTCAGCGTGCGAGTTCACACGCGTGGCGATAGATGGCGCTAAAGTGGAGTTCAATTGTTGAACGTATTGTCGCTGTGTGCGTGCGCAGAATCGTGCCTTTACTAGACTGACCTGTTGTTTTCTTATAGCGTTACTTCATGTTGATGTATATCTAAATATTTGTTTATATATATTGATTGATATAGAGATACAAGGGCGGATTTAGGAGGTATTTTGTGCAAATTATGAGAGGTGTTATAATATATAAATCTAACCTTATGCTCCCCACAGAAAAAGATCCCTTGGATATAGATAACACATCGGCTGCTAGTCGAACATAGCTAAGGCGATCCCACAGTGTTGAACCAGATACCAAGCTCGATTATGTAGTGCACTCACACATATAGCCTCGATGTATTCACGCAAGCTTCGATAGAGTACAAACTACTGCGCGCGAGTACGCGGCGTACGTTGCAGCGCGTATGTATGCGTGGGTTCACTTTCGCTCGTCGCTTAAGAATTTTTTTAAATGAAAATTATTTATTCAGTTTAGGCCATAGTAAGGCTCTTATGAATGTCGAAGAATTTATCACCGGTTCGGAAACTAGCCTACTGAGAACAACCGGCTTGTTATATGAAGCTCGGTCTCTGGTCTGTATTAACATTCTATCATAACAACATATTCACCCTCAGAACGATAGGGCCTCGATTCAAAAATCTAATGTTTTTGGAAATCACAATCATAGTTCGGCCGGCAAGTATGGATTCATAACTTTGACAATACAATGAGGCTTTTTAAAGTAAAGTCTAGGTTGTGTTTTGACGTTGAATAAAAAAATATACAGATATTTTAAACTTGGGGTATAACATTAATCTATGGGTCTGTCTATGATCTTTATTAGCTTTCGCAAAATGTTGGAGTTGAGCTCCTATCGTTCTGAGGATGCGTATAGTGTTAACTTGTCTTGACTTATGAATCTTAATATATATAAATCTCGTGTCACAATGTTTGTCCTCAATGGACTCCTAAGCCACTTAACCGATTATAATAAAATTCGCACACCATGTGCAGTTCGATCCAACTTGAGAGATAGGATAGTTTAAATCTCAAATTATAGTCGCAAAGACTATATATTATCCCATTACTCCCACGGGAACGGGAACTACGCGGGTGAAACCACGGGACGTCCGCTAGTTTTATCTATATTGAGGACCAAATGAAATACATTTGGCTTCAATTATCTATTGCTTTCATAATTCATTATTTTTTCTACTACTTTCATTATTCGCAACGCTTCTTGTATTTAGATAAAATCTGCATAGGATTTACTGAAATGGCATTGAAGTTCTCACGACGTGATGTTTCATTCTTCAACGGTGTATTGTTTTTAAACATATGAATTTATTGAAACTAGTTATAAGCGCTGTTTTTGCTTCTAATGTATTACATTAATGGTAGGTATATTATATTCTTATTACATAAAAACAATCGAATGTCTATCGGAATTGATTAAATACACATGTAAACGATTTGTAGATGTGTTGTGGTAAAAATAAAATATATTTTCTTGAACATTTTTGTTTTATTAAATCAAATTCTCTATTCTATTAACTATAATGCCTATTAAGCCTACGTCTTTTATTACTCTTGTGCAATTGACTGTACTGAATAATTATTCAACAATATTTTTTTATTCTACTCTTCTTAACTTAAATGCATATTAAATATGTTTTGTGATTATCTCTCAGTGATGTGTATCTAGAGAGAGTTCACTGCCGCCGTCACAAGTCACCGCGTCGACGTAAACGCAGATTTGTATAGGATCGAAACAGCGCCATCTGTCGGCCTAAAGATGGCACTATTTTGATCCCATACAAAAAAAACGTTTACGTCAACGCGATGACTTGTGACGGCAATTTTAAGAAAATTCGCACTTAGCACTCTGAATAATACAACAATGCGTTTTTGTTTACTTCTGCTGTATATCAACTTTATAAAATTGCTTATTTTTGAACATCTTAATTCTTACTAGCTCTGCCCCGCGGTTTGGGTCGCGTAGACTACAATTCATGGGTCTACTTATTGGTCTTAGCGTGTTGATCTTCCTTGATGAATGGACTATCTAACACTTGAAGCAATTTTCAAATCGGAACAGTATTTCCTAAGATTAGTGCCTTCAAGGAAACAAACAAAATCTTCAGCTTTATATATTAGTATAGATGACTGTGCTAAATAATAAAACATGTTTTTTTTAAATGTCTGTGCAATTATGGCTGTGCTGAATGATACAATTTGTCTGTTTATGCAAATATGAAGCAAAAATATCCTCTATGGTTTTTAATATTAATCACCATACATCTGTATCAATAGATTGAAATACGTCCAAGCTGAGCTCATTATCTGTTAACAAACAGAAAGATCTTATAAATTCCTTATAAAACCACGATTAATGCTAGCACAGCGCCTCCTGAAGAAGACTTTACCGCCAGAGACGTATAAACGCAATGATATTAAAAGTATAGATACTTTATGCACTCACTTACGCAATATTTGTCTCTTGTCAATAGATTTTTTTACAGACTTGACAGCGTCTGAGGAAAGTGACTGGAATTATGACATCTTAAATGCCTCAGTTTCCTATGATTTCAATCATTAAGTTTTTCAAAAAAAAATATTAATTTGACAGCGAGGAATCCAATGGGTTCCTCCACACATTTTTAACAATTTACAAGATATTTTTCTCAAGAATCACTTGACATTAACGGAATAGTTTTACTTAAGCTCATCGCTATTAAATAAAGAAAGGAAAGGAAAGGAAGTTTTTCAAATAGAGATAAATATTATCGACCTCTACACTATATAACACTGTACGTATATCACACGCTTAAACTCGATTTTAACAAGACAAGAGTTAAGGTTTTCTCACCTTTGAAAAAGATGGAAGTGTCATGTCAGAGAAGCCTAACGCAGACAGGCAACAGGGACGTTGAGATCTGGAAAGCATAATGTTAGACATCAGCTGTTGCTATTGCAAAAGCCTTAAGGTGCAACTTGATTTAAGCCGCTCGACGCTCGTTTCCAGCGACAAATGTGGTCACGTGATATGTAGCGATACGTGATAGGTGCGGCTGTATGACGTAGTTCCTTTTTGAGTCGCGGGAAATTTAAAATGGGGTCACGTGACCACATTTGCCGCTGGAAACGAGCGTCGGGCGGCTGCATGTGCATTGCACCTTTAAGTATGTAGTCAGCAATGAAAAGTTCAATGTTAAAGTCTAAAGCAGTGGTCGTCAAACTGCGGCTCGCGGGCCACTTGCGGCCCCACGGACGATATATCTGCGGCCCGCGACACAGCTAACAATTTTATTAGATAATGGCCCCTGTAATATAATGTCTATGCCATAGACTATAATATATTAGGTGGTGGTAGTAATATATAGACTATGGTATGACAGTGGATGGCGGGAACTGACAAAAGATGGAGGCCACCACCTAATATATTATAGTCTATGGCATAGACATTATATTACAGCCCCAACTCCCAACAAAACACGCCAGAGCTAAGTTTAAGTCGTCCGTCACTTTCATACCACCAATAAAAAGCATAGAAAGTAATCGCTAATCATTATTATGTCAATTAAATGATGGTCAACTAAATGATCCAAGAATGTGCGACCCGCAGTGATACCTGACATTGTCCTAAGTGGCCCTGGACCAGAAAAGTGTGACGTCCACTGGTCAAAAGTATCAACCAGTGGTGCTATTAGCAATTGGTGCTATTGTTAAGTTTAATGTCAGCTATCAGCAGTGCTACTGTTATGTATAATGTGTGATGCCAGCAGTGCATTGCAAAAGTATTATGTGATGTAAGCAATCAGAAGTGTTAAGTCTAGTGTGATGTGAAGATTAAATACTTCTGAAAAAACTTTTTATAAGGAAAATATATTTAAATATAAGAATACAATAATTTTGCCCCCAGGCCTCTAGACCTCTAAATGCAGCATTGGATATCATTAATCAGCACTGGTTTTGTAGAAGTTTAAAGGTTCAATAGTGTTGATACAAAAGCGGTGGTATTTGTTGTAAAATAATTTTAATGTTTGGAGTTGGTTGGTATTTAATTGTCACTATGGTAATGATTGGTAAATAACTCCAGTATTAGACCTACCTGGTAACAATAATCAAAACAAGCTTTTTAACTCTTCTGTCGCTCTCATACCACAGGCTGTTGTACGCCGCGTCACCCATATTGGAGCTCTGTAATAATAAATAAAGTATTATGTAGTTAATCATAATAATAAACTCTTTATTGTACACTTCATGGACACAAAAATAAGAAAGATGGCTGTACGTAGTTGTTGGTAAGAGAGAGTTACCTCCACTGCTTAACCGGTCTAAAGGGCGAGACCCAAGGGTCTCCAGCCGAGCTTAAACTTAAAAACTAAGCAACACAGCTAAGGGCACCCCGGTGCGGGGCTCGGACCTCGGCTTAAGGCGTTGCTGGGGGATGAGCTAGGGACCTGGATCTGAGTGGTATTATTTAGGGACATGTTTAAGGCTAGTGACTCGGCGACGAGCCTCGCCGGCGAGGACGGAGTAATGGTTTGGTGTGTGCTTTTGAGACATTGCTACAGCAAGCAATTTGATATCGTTGTCAGGGTCACTAAGGACGTGTCTCGGGAGGAAACAAGTACCTACCTACAGGTGCGGTTACGAGAAATAAGTGGGGGTAACTGTGCATGTCTCTTATTCGCGTCGAGTCATACATATAGACAGAGAGACTAATAAAATGACTACTGCTCGTTCAAGGTCGCGCGCATAACGGGACAAGTACCTATGTAAGAATAAAAGACTGATGATGATGATGATTGTTCCGAATGATTTCGGCCATGGCGACCACTTTGACGTCTATTCGATGCACTCGAAGATGACTTATGTAGCCTATCTTCGCAGTAAAGGTCGGTGTACACTTAGGGCACGTAAGTATGCCGTTCTCATAATGATTATGCTACTGCGAATAAATACTACAAAACATGGGTACGGGTTATAGATAAAAACCAATTTACAATTTTTTTTAAAAAAAAATCATACAACATTTCTGAGTTCTACGTATCTGTGGCAAACCAAATCTATAAATAATATTAATTAAATATACGGTACGCTTCTGGATGACACAACATTCAGATTGTGTGCTTGCTTGCGTTTAGGCGCAAAATGTATTGTCCCTCATCGGTGTCACTGTGGAGATAGTGTGGACATCTTCGGACACCATGGTCTGTCATGCGTCAGTAGCGCCGGTCGACGATGTCGTCATTCTTCCATCAATGACCTAATACGCCGGGCTCTGGTCACCGCCGGGGTGCCTGCTGTACTGGAACCAGTAGGTTTGGCGCGCAGCGATGGCCGGAGGCCGGATGGTATGTCGCTGGTGCCGTGGAGATTGGGTCGGCCGCTGGTGTGGGATGCCACGTGTGTCGATACGTTGGCTCCGTCCCATCTCCCCGGCACTGCTGTGGCGGCCGGTGCTGCTGCTGCTCAGCAGGAGTGCCTCAAGCGCCGGAAATATGCTTGCATTGGTCAAGGATACATATTTTCTGCGTTTGCGGTTGAAACTCTGGGACCTTGGGGTCCAGATGCTCATCAACTTTTCAAAGAGGTTGCACGTCGTCTGGTAGAAGCTTCTCGTGACAAGCGGGCTGGGGCTTTTCTCGCTCAGAGAATCAGCATTGCTATTCAACGTGGCAATGCTGCCAGCCTTCTTGGCACGATCCCGAGAGACACCGATTTGGGCCAAGTTTTCTACTTGTAATTAGTTTTTAGTTACCTATTTATTATTAATATAATAAATAATTAAATATAGTACATGGAATTTTAATGATGTTTATAATTTCAAAGATGGACGTAGGTCTTAAGTCGCCTGCTACGAATGAAATGTTAATGAAAGTTCGAACCACAGTGGCCTAAACCAAGGAGTTTTTCTAAAAACTTTGTACCGTGATTACGACCACGAGCTTTACGGTGAAGGAAAATAATTAGTACTTGGATTATGTAAAGGTGTTTAAGAAGTACAAGTACAAACAGTATCAGCGAGCAGTTGTCCAGATAAAGCCAGCAGGAACGTGCTGATTACCACGCTCATTGCAGTCAGCAGGTTAGCTATTGCCTCCGCTATGCCGCCGTACGCCTGCACAAATAATAACTTTACACTCACCATAACTTTACCACGCGACTATACAACTGAATTAGTAAAATTATATCTACCCACATATTATCACGGTTTGAAGCGCCATTAGCGAGAGAGGTAGGAACAAAATTTTGAACTTTTAAAAGAATGTTCCGTTACGAGAACACTCGCTACATGCTCGCTATAGAGAAGTGCTATCAACTGAGCTCAATATGTCAATGCAGTATTTTACCCCAACCCTGTGTACTCACAATGTAAGGGCACAAAAACTAAAATGAAATATCCATACGAAATCAAAAAGATTATATAATTTCTTTTCTATAATTACACTAGTAAGTACATGATGCCAGCTGAGTTTCTTACCGGTTCTTTTCAGAAAGCTGGGTTCCGAACCGATGGTAAGTTCTTCGCAGTTCATGAGTTTCTTACCTGAATATGTCGCGAAATGGACGATACATTTACTTGATATCTACTTACGACAGTCAGGAAACCAAAGAAGCAGATCGCCACTGCGGAAAATGCAATGTGGATGAGTAGAACTATTCCGAATATGTTGGTTATCATCTGGGACAGCCTAAATGAAAATACATTAATCAGAAATGTCATATTATGAAATCCATGTTATAAAAAATCCAGGATATAAAAACATTTGTTTCAATTCGTAACTCTTACTGGAGTATTCTTCGAATAGTACTTAACATTTTTACAACACCAATAGTTTATATTAGCACGGTGCTGTAAGTAGGAGCTAACCTAAACTGTTCCTGAGCTTAGGTGCATATAAAATTTGTGCATACAGAGGAATATTATATTTTATGCGGAGGGATGAGGATAATGTTGCCAAAAAAGTTTTGTTTATGAATATGGATGGTTACCAGGGGTAAGGAAGACCCAAGAAACGATGGATAGATTGTGTGAAAAATGATATGGCTAAAATAGGAGTGAATACAGATATGACGGCTGATAGAGATAAATGGAAGAGAAGAACACATTGCGCCGACCACAAATAACATGGGAAAAGGGCAGGAGGATGATGATGCATACAGAGGAATATTTCATTACTTCTGCACATGTATTAGTACGAATAGCACGACTCTGTCGTTTCGGTTATCGGTTACTTACTCCAAAAGTTTCTGATGTTTGACAACAATATTTCGAATATTATTATAACTGGCAACATGATGATCTTCGCCGTGTTCTTCTGGATTCTCAATGCAGTTCTCCAAGTCTATTTTTAATAATCTGAACAGTATGCTGATGTCACACGTCAGTATTATTATGATCATGTCGAAGGGAAGGTACAGGCAGAGCTGGCATGGTATTGCTGAGAAAATAACATTCATTAGAACTCGACCCTTTTTATGTATAAGTACACATCTATACAAAAAAAATTAATTGAAGTGTCTGTTTGTAATTCCAAATTAACAGATTTTTACTTAATGCATGTGAAAACATTAACGGCAAGAACTCATAAACAAAATAGGGCACATTTAAAAAAAACTGTCTGTCTGTCCGCCTGCCTGAGTGTCTCTCTGTTTGGTTGTTCCGGCTAATCTCCGAAACGGCTGGACTGATTTTAACGGGACTTTCTCTAGCTGATTGCTAATGTTACAAGGAGTAACTTAGGCAACATTTATTTAAAATAAAACATAAGGGTTTCTCGGGCCACTTATGAAATTAAATCCATGTACGCGGGTGAGTTTGCTGGGTAGGTTTATTAACATTCAAATCACATCTTTAGATACTGCGTAGAGCGTCATAGTTGTCGCACACTACAGGTGCCGTCATGAGTTTTGAGCGCAGTCCTTGAATTCTTAGTAGTAATTTTATGAGTCTGTCAGACAGACAGATCTGTCTATATGGCTCGTTGAGAATAAAATACATGCTAGTTTATGACAAAGATTACGCTCTACGAAGCCGAAATTAGCCGATTGTCTCTTTCCTGCGATCGATGTGCAATATATATCTATAACTATATAACTCACTGGAAGCAAGTGCCCACAAGTAAGTTATAATAAAGCCAGCCGTGGAGTTCACTTCCCACACCAGTTGAAATGGGAACAGGTACTCGATAGACCCGTTATAGAAACTGTATAAAGTTGTCACAAACGGCATTACTTCGAACAGAAACAGGTTCGTCACACAGTAAATGTAGAATGCTGAAAATAAAAAAAAAACTAGTTTGACTAAAACTCAGGTAATTTTTTGGTATCAGTATCCCTATCACGGGTTTGCCACCGTTTTTATACTCGCTAGCGTCTCCGTCGAATATTAGATAGTATGAGAAATAGTGCAGCGACTCTCAGCGGTGACGTGAAGAACTAAAATATCTCATACAAATATTGCGAGTGACGCTAGCGAGTATAGATTACGAAAACGGTGGCAAACTCGTGATAGGGGTACTGGTTTAGGGAACAGAAAAAAGAATATCCTTTCCTTTCCTTTATTTGTTTAATGGCGATGAGCTTAAGTAAAACTATTCCGCCAATGTCAAGTGATTGTTGAGGAAAATATCTTGTAAATTGTTAAAAATATGTGGAGGAACCCATTGGATTCCTCGCTGTGTAAGCACTTTCCTTTTTTTTTCAATAAGAATATCGTCTACTATAAGAAGCAGTTACGTCAAATTAGTTTTAATTTAAACTCTATATAGACACGCAATGCATAATAAGTATAGTACCATAGATAATAAAAAAAAAACTTTGTTCGTCTATTCAGGCTAATGACGGGTGTGATAATACAGATTTATTAAGATAAATAAAGATTAATCTACTTTTATTTTTATACAGGACTGTGGGACGCAGATAGTAGGGAATAAAAATTACTATTAATTGGAAACCTGTGTAGGTAACCACAGGTATAGATTAAGTACCTTTTAGTACCTATTGAGAAGCAGGTTGGGGTATGTGGGATTTTTACCCTCCCGGTGGACATCCTCCATGCTTTGAGCGGACTCCGGGTACTCTGATAGATCGCACCAGAGTCCCCCCAGACTTAGCCGGGGCACATCCCCAGATATGCCGCCCCTGGAGACCTCGCTGTGCAAGGCAGCGCGAGCCACACTAGAGTGAGGGTTAAAATATACCTATATACCTTCAGCAAGGGTTCCTATCTTCTTCAGCCATTCGTTCATAACCAAGGTTTTGTTATCAGTCTCCTCAAGGCCCTCAGGCCATAACTCTGCTACTCCTTTTATTAGGTATTTTATTTCACCCTTCCTACCCAATCCGAGCACGTACTTTACTACGTCTGAAATATTAAATGATGACACAAAAATATGAAGTAGGTATTGCTATAATGGGCAGAAAAAAATGAACATGAGGCGGAATGCGAACCCATGACCGCCTGCAAAGCATGCAGATGCTCTACAAAATTATCTAGAGTCCAACTATTGTATTACTCATTGCCAGGTTCAAATGACGTCGCTTGAAGTTGCGTTTTGCACTTTTTGCAAAGACAAATTTCCTAAACTCGGCACTTGGGGCGCTTTTTAACGTTTCTATACAAAATGATGGAAATACGCACTACACACGCGATATCGCCATTGTGAAAACATGTTTAGACCTACTTATACCTACTTGAGGCACAGTACTCACTTCCAATATTGTACATGAATCCCGCGAGCGAGTACAAATACATGCGCAGTTATCCCCAGTATATTCGCTGAATGCTCATAACACTACTGTAAGGTAACCATCTGGTTCTGCGGTGGTGAGTCGGTACTTAAGGTCACCGTCACATGGTATACATAAGAAGAACTTACTAAGAAACAACATGACCGACACAGGAATGACTCTCAAACCTTCCAGATCATCCCCACTTATGTCAGACATCAAGCGGAACTGCGTTGCGACGAACGGAAAGAAGAATACGCTGAAAACTACCGCGTTCACGTATCTTTTCAGCAAACCTTCAGGATCGTCGAAAAACCTCATGCCTATAGACTCAAGTAGGCGTAAATACTTATTGAGGGTAGATCTGAAAACTCGAGGGAGTTGTTCCAGTTCCATTATTATCAAACGTTATTCTTACGAACAAATATTGTGTTTAAGTGTATGTCAAATGTTAAGACGTTCTTTTATAGTAATTTTGTAATTACTGTAACGATAAAGGTTCTACCACACTGGGGGCTATTTGTAACTCTGCATTTACAGTTGATGTCACGCGTTAAATGTGCTCAGCAAAATAGTGAGGAAACTGCGCATATTTTATTCGCGTCTCGCCATACATAACTGCGTATTCAAGAACAGCGCACATGATTGAGTTTTCTCTCTTATTATGAAACAGATGTATATGACGTGTATACATCTGTCACTGTCAAACAGCTGAGCTAACATTGCAATAAGAGCTCATGGTTGGGCTCCTGCTTTCGATTTCAAAACTTACATTATGACTGGAATTAACTTGAAGAATTGACTTGACTGAAATGGGACTAGGCATATAAGCTGATAACCAGTGCTTACCATTTGTGATGACTTAATGCACTCGTGTCGTGTTTATGTTTGTGTGTCCGTCTATACCAAAATGTCACATTGGTATGTAATTAACCTGCTTATTGTTAATGCCTCTGAAAATCAAATGCACGCCCCTGCACGTGTCACATATCAGACGAACCCCTTCGAATGCGACGCGCAGACGTGGCAGGCCGAAAAAATGGTGGCAGGACGAACCCGCCGCCTACATGAAAAACTGCCCAGAGAAAGCTCGGGATCGGAAAGGATGGATAGAGGGA
The DNA here is from genome assembly GCA_929442735.1 of Watsonalla binaria. Taxonomy (NCBI): domain Eukaryota; kingdom Metazoa; phylum Arthropoda; class Insecta; order Lepidoptera; family Drepanidae; genus Watsonalla; species Watsonalla binaria. The sequence goes on from OV838930.1 coordinate 1,522,359, forward strand.
AGGGAGGCCTTTGCCCAGCAGTGAGACACATCGGGCTCTAAGCAGTGAGACACAACGAACTCTATATAAAATAAAAAAAATAATTAATAATTGACTTGAAGATCCATCCGTACTTAAAAATTGGGCTGCAGTTATTTTTTTATGCATGCAAGAAATGTTTACAAATTGACGTCAGTGTGGAGATACCATATACAAATGCCCCGCAGGGATTGTATGGTGACCTGTAATTTGATAAATTACGATTACCTTTTGTGCATTTTCCTATACAAATGATTGCTCATTAATAACATGAATTTAAAACGAAACTGAACGAATTACCCTCTCTGAATAATTATGGAGTAAGGCCACATTATAAATTAAAATCTATACATATAAATACAATTGACGTCTGATGTGAAAGTATATACGGTACTGAAACATCTCAAGCTACGCATTTAGTTATAAGTAGATGTACTAGATTTTTAGTTATGTTAATTTTTTTTCGACATTTGTGCATTGGAACATTGTCCATGAGCTTACGTTTCTTAAATTATTTATTTTGTATTCTTTAAATTGTATAATATTTCTGAAAAGAGTAATTACTGAGTTTCTTGCCAGGTTCTTCTCAGTAAAAGCAACCTTCTGAACCTGGCGGTAGCATGTAAAGTCCTGTATAATTATGTCATTCTGACGATTTGAAAGTACTTTTATAATATATATAAACTATCTTCTGTCTGTTTGTTCCGGCTAAACTCCGAAACGACTGGAGTAACTTGGGCTAAGTTCATTTAAAAACATTATGGATCCGCCCATGGAGTTAAGTCTACGCGGGTAACCACATTTTAAATAAAACCACACAAATCCATGTACCATTTAATTTCTGGTTATTTATTCTGATATTCATAAATGTAACACAATTTCAACATTTACGGCGGCTTCCACAGTACAATGAGTTTCCTCGTAAAATAATCTGTAACAGAATACGAGTGGACGGATTGTACCTCTAATGTATACTGCATTAGGTTGAAATTACCATGAAATTATTTAATTAACAATCATGTTAGACCTCAATTAATCTAATCAATATTATAATTCTGAAACAAGAACTCCATAGAAGAAGATTACAATTATTTGAAAAAAGTTTTTCTAATTAAGAAATTGTAAAAACCGCCCAAAAGAAGGAAGGTAATGTAATAAGTACACTGCAGGTCTTAGATATTAAATAATTTAATTTGAAGAGCGTTACATTTACATTAATTTAACAAAAACATCGCACCATCAGAATTATAAGGGCCCAAATCAAAATACAAATGTTTTTGAAAAGTGCGATCACAGATCGGTCTGCAAGTTTGGATACGTAATCATCATCTCCCTGGCCTTATCCTATACATTGTTGGGCTCGGCACTTGATTCAACCCGATGAGGCTGATTACCTGATTTTTATACGAAGCGACTGCCATCTGATCTTTGCAACCCCTTTTACGAGGGAAATCTGTGATCTGGGTTAAACCAGTTATCAGACTATTTTAGGCCTCCGACAGACCTGTAACGATCGCCAAAGATGATAAATTAGCAACCGACGGTTTAGCGTGCTCTCCGAGGCACGAAGGGAACTCGGGCGGTCAACCATCCAATTACTGGCTAGGGTCAGGGTTGCTTGACTTCGCTGATCGAATGATATGCGCAATAGCAACTATGCCGCGTTCTCCTCACAAGCAAGTTTAGATTCACATTGACACTAATTATTTTACTAATTTTGAGTACAGTGAGATTTTTTTTAGTACAGTGTAAGTTCTGTTTTGTGGCAATAAATAAAAATATATCTTTTTTTTTTTTTGTTTTTAGGTTTGTCTATGAGCTTAATTAGTTTTCGCAAAATTTGGAGTTGGTCCCCTATCGTTCTGAAGGTGCGATATATGTATATTATATCTGTTGATACGCTCACGATTATACAAAAATCAGTCTAAAATATATTAAGGCAACTTGAGAATACATGTATTCATTTTGCTGACCGTACACTGTTATGTTGTATGGAATAGAAAACTGTAGATACAATCTTAACAAATAAATTAAAATATTAAAAAAAAACTATAAATACAGGCTTAATATATATAAAAGCGTGCTTTTAAGCTATTATTTATTTTTTAGTTTAATCTATACAGATAAATAAAATTGAAGTGTTTGTTTGTAATTCCAAAATAACAGCTTTCACTCAATGCATATGCAATTATATACAGTAAAGACATAAAAAAACAATTTTTAAATATTTCTCTGTCTGTTTGCTCCGGCTAATCTCCGAAACAGCTGGACCGAATTTAAAAGGAATTTCACTTGCAGCTAGCTGGAATTACAAGGATATATTCAGGCTACGTTTGTTTTAAAAAGTTAGGGTTCTGCAGGCCGGCCATTTAAGCCTACGCGCCTACGCGAGTAAAGTGAAAAAGCTTAATTATTTATAAATAGATGCCAAAATAATACTGTTTCCAACGTAAATTTGTGGTGACACGCACATATTATAATATATATATATATATATATATATTCAAATAATATTTTAATCTCAAAAGGCTTGAATTTAAACGATATTAAAACACTTTTAATAGCACAAGAAAAATACTTCCGAAAATCCGAATAATTACTTATGGCAAAGCAAAATAGTATTTATTCTCGCTACGAAAATTATATTACTTCAACAATTTATCGATATCGTTCAACAAAAGCATACCTAGTATCTACAGAACCCCTCCCCTATTCCGGATATGCCACCATTTTCGTAAACTATACTCGCTAGCGTCACTAGCAATATTTGTATGAGATATTTTAGTTCTTAACGTCACCGCTGGTAGTCGCTGCACAATTTCTCATACTAATATTGTGCGGAGACGCTAGGGAGTATAGATAAAATAACGGCGACAAAGCCTTGATAGGGGTACAGAAAAACATATTCATATATTCCATACAACATAAAGGGAACGGTAAACAATGCAAATGACATATCGTGTCAAACTTTAATAAAGATCGATCAAAAGGTTCATTGGATTCAATTTGATTCAACTTCATTAATAAAATAAAATGCAATAAACCAGAGCCGTGCTAGCCTTGGGGTTTGAGCAGTCGCCTGCTACGCAAGTGACGCAAGTTTGAATCCCAGCGGGGCCTGTACCAATGAGTGACTACAAACTTATGTGCAGTGAATTCACACCACGTGCTTTACGGTGAAGGAAAACATCTTGAGGAAACCTGCATATGTATGAGAAGTAACTCAAAGACCTATGTATAGTGCCTGAGACGGCGACAGACTCACCATCTGTTACGTTAGCATAATAATATTACGTGAAATGTGGGTGTTGTTGTTACAACACCTCTGCCTACCCCTTCGGGGAATACAGGCGTATGTATGTTCATTAATAAATACGATAGTGATTTTCCAACATATACATGTATTGATATTAAAAAAATATATGTCAAGACTTAGAGTAATGCGTTCAAATCGTTGTATTAAACGCTTTCGTTGTATCAAGTTTAACCAAATTGATTTCGATCAACCTTTCGAGACGAATTTCTTAAAATGTGCGCCAATTTTCAACATTTCGAGGAGTTTACAATTAACGTTATGGTTTAAGGCATTTTTTTAAGCTCACTGATCAGACGTTTTGTTTACAACCAATAAAAAAATATTATGCAGGGAACGTGAAAGTTATACCATTATATACCTAATTGACACCTGCCATGTTATTCACTAAGATTTATCAGTGTCGCACTCGTCGTAGTGTCGGTTTTACAGAAACGAAATTGAACCTTATCTTCCATGTATTATGTATCAATTTCCTATGATAGAAACCAACGCTCGTCGCCGAGTTCGACGCTGAGAAACCTTAGTGAATAACGCGGCTGGGGGCCTACTCGCTTCCTCCGAAGTTTCGACCGAAAATTTCTACCACGGTTTTTATTCGTGCTATAATTACGTCCGAACGTTCTCTGCTAGACAATTCTTTGCTGTTTATATACTCTAAGCCTACTTTAATTAAATGATTATATGAATGAAAACTTGAGTTTGATGAAAACAATGAGATACTGAAACTACGTTGGATTTTCGTTTGATGGCTAGTTTCGTTTTCGGAGAAAGAAAGTACACCTCCTGGCGGCGTTAGCGATCAAAAGTTGATTATAATTTATCTCTCATTGGTTTAAAGGGATATTTTTTATAAATGAGAATCGGGTTACGGGTATATATTATTTAAATTGAATATCGTAGAACAATTTCAACAAACATACATATTTATTTATTTGAATATAAATTTTAAACGACGAGCAACCAATTACAAAATTGCAACAATATATTGATTGCGAATCAATTGTGTAAATGATAATTTATAAAAATTTCCGAGTGTTCTGAGATTAGAACTTATTAAAAACTTCTTTTTATTGAAAACATCTTCAATAGGAATGCAAATAGATGTTCAAAAAAAATTATAATGTATTTGTACGCTGCATTTATTCACGCAACGATGTTGTTGAAATATAACAATACACACGTTACCCATGACCAGTGAGCGTTGAAATCCAAATAATAACACGAATTAACTCCTCGTAGATTCAATAAACTCAACATGCCATATATTAAGTATTATATTCAAACAATACATACACATAACATCACAATAAGATTATAGTTAACGATTATTTAAAACAGAGCGAGTTGCAAACCATGTGTTCAGATACTTAAAACCAGAACATCAATATCCTACTAATATTATAAACGCGAATATTTTTTATGTATGGATGTTTGTTTGTTGCTCTTTCACACACACTGAATGGATTTTTACAATAATATACCTGATACATCAGAATATGTATTGTAATATTGTATAGTCCAAAATATAAGGTTCAGTAAAATCCTGCGCATACAGAGTCGCGGGCACCAGCTAGTATTGAATATATATTTCATATTTGTTAAGCGACCCTGTTAAAAAAGTATTGGGCTACTCATCAGCGGAATATGTAAATTTACCGCTGGTGACAGGCTTAAGCATCGCATCTTAATTGGCAAAGTACATAATTAAATTTTATTTCAGTACCCCTATCACGAGTTTTACATCATTTTCGGAATCTTCGCCGAATATTAGTATGATATATGTCTCGTACAAATATTCGGCGGAGACGCTAGCGAGTATAGATTAGGTAAAGGTGACAAACTTGTGACAGAGGGCCTCAAATGTTTACTCCTATCTATATAAAAGTATCTGTATATTGACGACAGATGACGCTGTCAGTAAGAAAGCAAATTTTTTTTTTAATCTCTCATTCATTTGACTTGTTGTCATATGTCGACTGGTAGCAACACTTCGCATTAATAATATTAGTACGTATTTTGTTTAATTATAATTACATATTCCTATGTTTTATATTTGCAACACACTCGGAGACGAATTGATCAAATGTAGGTCGTATTTGGTATGTGTGAAGTTCATACATATAATTTAAATAAAATAAAGTGTTCGTTTGGTATCGAAAAGGACCATGTATAATTGTTTAATTTTATTTTATATAAAAAAGAAATAGAAAATAATAATAACAAAAATAAAAACGATCTACTTATGTACCATACAGTATACATTTTTTCATATATTAAAGAGACGAATATACACTGTTTTTTTTATTATTAATAATGTTTTTATACAATTATTTACACGTATTTACAAGTAAAGCTAGGATACAGAGCTATTCACATTTAACAGTCATAATTATGTTCTTGATGTTGGCAAGTTTATTTGAAACTTTGACATGAAAATAAGAAAAGAGTTAAAATTAATCTCATAATTTTAATAGATTATTTTTTAAATAAAACCTTCAGTTATTCTTTTGTTTTTATTATTTACATGAGTTCGATTAAAATTTTAATAGTTACATTATTTTTTATCAGGAATGTCCTATTAACAACTTCTCCTATCTACGAGCGTCATTAGATCTGTTGGAAAGGGACAACGATACGTGTCTCTTTCTCACAGTGTCAGTCTAACAAGGACGCTAGTAAAAGCCCTGGTTAGTCCCAGATTATAATGTTCCTCAAAACATTTGGTAAAAGATGTTTTTAGTTTTCATATACGTCTCTGTATTCAACTTTCCATCTATAGTATTAAAGTATGAGATACTTCAACACAAATATTTCTTCGCAACATTGGAAAGGTTTTCTATATATATGGGTGACAGAATTGACAGATATATTTTTTATAATAATAAATAAATGTTCCCAATTTATTTAACATTGTTACTTATATTTCCTCTATGGTTTCAAAAGATGTTGTGCTTACTCAAAAATGTTATCCGTAATATTCGAACAATATTTCTTGAGACATATATTTAATTTTGTATTAGCATACTAACCGATAGATTAATAAGGTAGGCAGTGAAAATACTCCGTATAGTGATTGTTCTTTACCAGCTCGAATCGTTAACAAATTCTACCGAAATTGTAACTCAAGCCCTAATTAAAGGAATTTTAATAAGGGCTTTGAAGGGCACAAGTTTGCAATACAAATTAGTAATCAATTGTAGTACTTAATTGTTCAATATTCAAACAAAATTGTGTCATGACTGACTGACTAATTTATCAACGCACAACCTGAACCGCTGGTGCTAGAGATTTGAACCATGGAGGGTGTGTTCTTGGGATGCACTAAGCAAGGGTTTTCCGAAATTCCAACCCTAAGGGGGTGAAATAGGGTGTTGAATTCTCAAAGAAACTTTTTATTCTCTGGGTCGAATAGCAAGCGGGCGAAGCCGCTGGCTGAAGTTAGTAATTTATAAGTTTTATGGGGTCATATATATAAATTTTATTTCGATATTTCCAAAACTGATTTAAAAAAGCAGGCATTTCATTATGGAGGACTAAGAATTATTAGGAGAACATATTCGGCACAGGGCTGCGGTAACTGGTACATATCAAATGTAATATATATATATTTTAACATTTTTTTTGTCGTTATTATATATTTTTTATCACTTAATTTTGAGTACAATACAGTCGGAGGCTTTTAGAGAGTCTGACAACTGGTTTAACCCAGATTACCGATTTTCCTCACAAAATGGTTTACGAAGGTCAGATGGCAGTAGCTTCAATCAGGTTGAATCAAGTGCCGACCCCAACAATGTATGGGATAAGGCCAGGACGATGGTGTTAAATTTTAGTTATTAGAATTTCATTAAGAATATAAAGGGATTTCCTATATTTTTTTTTAAATTGACAAACACAGTTACCTATGCCCTGTGCCTGTGTTCGCCTAAAAAAACTACACCCTATCTATATAAATGTCGATACTTATACAGTTAAAGATAAAAACCCGTCTGTCCACGATATGCCACCAATGAATACTTTCGTATTTTGGCCACAAAATGCGAAGGGGTAATGAGAGTCTAGAGAAGTAGAGAGTGAGAATCTCCAGATCAACGAGGTTTAGCTCCGTCGTCAGGGCCGTGGACAGAAGCCGATGGAAACAAATAGTCTACAAGTGTGGACCTCTCGTTGATGACGACGATCCTCAGTCATGAGGGAACGACTAGAGAGAGAGATCTATATAAAAAAAACTAGCTGACCCGGCCACGCGTTGCTGTGGCTAAAGTTTTTGTTGTATTACATTATAGTAAACAATCTAAGAGCAGCGCCATCTATTGATTACTTACTCAACCCGGTCGAAAGGTATCGACATGTGTTAGAATCATTTGGAGTTAACAGGTAATTGCGACTGTCTAATAATAACAGACAAATAATTAGCAATAAATTAAAATTGCGACTATAATTTGAGATTTAAACTATCCTATCTCTCAAGTTGGATCGAACTGCACATGGTGTGCGAATTTTATTATAATCGGTTAAGTGGTTTAGGAGTCCATTGAGGACAAACATTGTGACACGAGATTTATATATATTAAGATTATTAACAAGAGTTAATATGATTACCAAACAGTATTACAAGACTTGTCCCAGCAAATATTAAATCGATATTAACTAACTGATGATATGTTAAATTAATTCCAAAAATCTAATTATTTGAGACAATTTCATTCAAACCAACCGCATTTCCAGTACTTTCTTAAATATAATCCTTTTTTATTTCGAACATATACAGGATGTAGGGGAAAATAGGACAGCTATTAATATAAGTGATAGGGTATAATTATAGGAAGCAAATAAAATTATTCTTTAAGGCCGCGAGCTCTTCGGCCCTTAGCAACCATAGCCTATAACTACGTTATCGTTGGAGCTAGATATTTTACGACTTCAACATAGTGATATATTCATAAAACCCTATAACTTCTAGAAGACAACTGTTCCTTTTTCTCCGACACTCTGAATTGACATGCATAGAAAATTCAATAGATTCACTTGCGAATCGAAGTGCGAGATCTCAAGTCAATTTAATCTGATGCGAAGATAATATATTTCCACTTGCATATTATCATGTAACTTAAAATATTTGAAATGGTGTATAGTTTACGCTTAAACTGAATAATTCTTTACATTTTCACAATTTTGCCGATATAGTTAAAACATGATCATCACATCTTAATAACAATTCTATTACCTTACGATAGAGTTTACACTTCATCGCCGAGGTCTTGTACGCAGTTCTCGGCGATAGGCACGAATTTGTCATCAATTTGCACGAGGAGGATGCATTTGTCTACGTGCGATCGGAGTTTAGGATCCCTGTGGTTTGGTGTCCACTTGTGGACCACCTGAAACAATAAAATACATATATACATCAAAATTCAAAATATCTTTATTCGATTAGACTTTTTACAAAGTACTTTCAAATCGTCAGAATGACACGATTACATAGGATTATACATGCTACCGCCAGGTTCGGAAGGTTGCTTTTACTGAGAAGAACCTGGCAAGAAACTCAGTAATTACTCTTTTAAGAAATTTACAGCTTTGAGTAATACAATATAAATCATAAGAAATATACACATCATCATCACCGTGGCCTTATCCCATACATTGTTGGGGTCGGCACTTGATTCAACCCGATGTGGCTGATCACCTGATTTTTATACGAAGCGACTGCCATCTGACCTTCGGATCCTCTTTTACGAGGAAAATCTGTGATCTGGGTTAAACCAGTTGTCAGACTATTCTAGGCCTCCGACTGACCTGTAACGATTGCCAAAGATGATAAATTGGCAATCGAGAAAGACGGCTAAACGTGCTCTTATATACATACACATATTCACAACTGTATCCTATGAGGGTAGGCAGCGACTACCGTTCGCCACATGCTGCGATCCTGACATAGTTCTGATACAATCTATAATGGTCATCTCACGCTACGCATTTAGTTATAAGTAGATGTACTAGATTTTTAGTTATGTTAATTTTTATCGACATTTGTGTATTGGAACTTTGTCCATGAGCTTACGTTTCTTAAATTATTTATTTCGTATTCTTTAAATTGTATAATATTTTTGAAAAGAGTTTCTAGCCAGGTTCTTCTCAGTAAAAGCAACCTTCCGAACCTGGCGGTAGCGTGTATAATCCTGTGTAATTATGTCATTCTGACGATTTGAAAGTACTTTGTCGATTAGACGTTTTAATCGAATAAAGATACTTTTGACTTTGACTTATACAGATAAATAAAATTGAAGAGTCCAGTTGTAATAACAAATAACACTTTTCACTGAATGCAAATGAAAGTACGCTAGAAGAATATACGCTACTTACATAAACTATTTTTAAATAACTAAAGGCACGCACATACACACATATATTCACTCACTGTCTCTTTTAAATTCTTTTTTATTTATATGCTCACGCCATCCCAGAAGGGTCCCCGAAGGGGTAAGCAGAGGTGTTGTACCAACACCCACATTTCACCGAATAAGATCAAGTGCCAACGTGACAGTGGGTGAGTCCATCGCCGTCTCAGGCACTATACATACGTCTTTAAATTACTTCTCAGAAATATGCAGGTTTCCTCACGATGTTTTCCTTCACCGTAAAGCACGTGGTGTGAAATCAGTGTACATAAGTCTTTTAGAAAAACTCATTGGTACAGGCCCCCCTGGGATTCGAACTTGCGTCGCTTGCGTAGCAGGCGACTGCTCAAACCTCAAGGCCACCACGGCTCTTTAAATTCTTGATTTAACTAATTCTGATTACAAAGTATATTTTGCTGTTTAAGCATATTGTATATAATTGTTCTTATTCGGCTGTTTTCTGTTTAGCGACTAAAATAATAATATCTATTAGTAAAGAAGTAATCTGTAACTGGCAGTAGGAATAGACTGTATAATCATGTATTATTTAATTAAATGCAGTTAATTCATTGTAGTAATTAAAGAAATTAGAAAAAAAAGTTGGTTCATTGCCCGTTAGTCTCTGCCGACTATCAGATGATAAATGTTATACCGACCAGTCCATCCATTCCAGGCATGGGCACCCAGCTGCCCCAGAAGTTCCTGCCTCCCCTCTCCCGCTGCTGCTCCGAGGGCCACTGCACATCTATCCTCCTCCCCAAGTTGATACAATCATACACACCAAGCGGCTCTATTATCAAAACTTTACTCCCCACACTGACATTTATTCTCAATTCACTTCGCCCCGAATCCGACCGTTTAATCTTCGTCTTTATCTCCTTCGGCTTAGGGTCTTTTTTAGCCTCCTTCTTGAGGTTCGACTCTTTGTTCGACAGGTCTGAATAGTGAGTTTCCTTTAATGGTATTGACTCAGGTTTCTCAATGTACCGGCCGGTTAGTTCGCGGTAACTCTCGCGCTCGTGACGTATCTCCTTGCTCAGTTTCGATAAGTCTTTGGATGTCCCTTCGTTTATAAAATACCTGTGGAAGAGCAAAGAAGGAAAGGTTATATTTTATTTAGAAGTAATTAAAAGATGTGGGTAACGCGTACCAAGAATTTCATTCGGGCTTTTTATGAGTTTGTCTTTGAGACAAATGACCGTTGCGTTCTAATGACAGGACCTTAACTTTATCATGTGCGGTGAAAAATGGGTGTTATTACAACCACCCTGCTTTTGCCTTCGGGAACCCTTCTGGGATGGTATTTATAAAAAAAAATTATAACATTAGTAAGGTAGGCAATGCGTTACATTTAGGTGTTGGAGACGTTCATAGGCTGCAATAGCCACTTAGAATCAGGTGAAATGCACGCTTAATGATACAGGATTATACATGCTTCCAGGTTCGGAAGGTTGCTTTTACTGTGAAGAACAGGTGCTGCTAGTGGGGGCTAGTCATCTCAAGCTATACAATTATTCGTAGTACTTATTTTTAGTTTTAAATTTTTTTACATCGACTTTTGTGCACTGGAACTGTGTCCATGGGCTTATATATATTTTTTATGATTTATATTGTATTACTCAGCTGTAAAAGTTTTTTTTGAAAGATTTATTACTGAGTTTCTTGCCAGGTTCTTCTCAGTAAAAGCAACCTTCCGAACCTGGCGGTAGCATGTATAATCCTATGTAATCGTGTCTTTCTGACGATTTGAAAGTACTTTGTAAAAAGTTTAATCGAATAAAGATATTTTTGAATTTGAATGCAACATTACCCTCACACTTCGCTAGCAGAAACGATACAAAATGTATGGGAATGACATATGTCACGTGACTAATGTATGTCATTTCCATAAAAAAAATTATCGTTTCTATTAGCGCAAGCGCGAGAGTTTTAATACGTCTAGGCATGCTGGCAAGAAACTCAGTAATCACTCTTTTCAAAAACTATATTTTTTTTATTAATAACTAGCAGACGTCACGCGGTTTCACCCGCGTAGTTCCCGTTCCAGTGGGAGTACGGGAATAAAATATAGCCCATATTTCTCGCTGATAATGTAGCTACCCATTACTGAAATAATTATCCAAATCGGTCCAGTACTCTTGAGTCAATTCGTTACAAACATACTCACATACATATCATTCCTCTTTAAAATATTAGTATAGACAAAATCATGAGAAGTATAAGGCCGAACCCATATCAGTATAGACAAAATCAATCACATGAGAAGTATAAGCCCGAACCCTGTACCGTCGGGGACAGGTCCACTGGTCAACCAGGTGTATATTGGATGTTCGGGACCAGTGTGGTACCTTTTGAAGTGTCTGTCTTGCCTGGCGTTCCTGTTGGCGATGATCTTGCAGTCGGGCAGTGACACGTCGCCGCTCAGACCACTGCACACGTCCTCCAACGACGAACCGCCACTCTCACCGCAACGAGACACCTTACATTGCAAACAAATCACTTTCAATTGTCCCTTAAGTAACAGGTAAGGAGGAGTTCGTGGCACAACAGCTACCCTTACCCTTGCCAGTAATTGGATGGGTGACCGCCCGAGTTCCCTCCGTGCCTCGAAGAGCACGTTAAGCCGTCGGTCCCGGTTGCCAATTTATCAACTTTGGCAATTGTTACAGGTCAGTCGGAGGCCTAAATAGTCTGACAACTGGTTTAACCCAGATCACCGGTTTTCCTAGTAAAAGGGGTTGCGAAGGTCAGATGGCAGTCGCTTCGTATAAAAATCAGGTGATCAGCCACATCGGGTTGAATCAAGTGCCGACCCCAACAATGTATGGGATAAGGCCAGGGACGATGATGTCCCTTAAGTAACATTTTTTTTATTAGATTTTGCATTAATTCGAAGACGTTTATATAATGCCTGAAACGGCGGTAGACTCACCATCTTTCGCGTTGGCACTTAATCGTCTTCGGTGTAAAATGGGTGTTGTTATTACAACACCTCTGCCTACCCCTTCGGGTTATACAGGCGTGTGTCGCATATGTATGGATTTATTTTTATATTTGTCTTACTTAATGTGTACATAATGACATAATGGAATATGTTATATGTATACCTTCGCACTAAGCGCGCGCCGCGGTTGTCCTCGGCTGCCAGCCTCCCACTCGCGGCCGCACGCCTCCTAGTATTACATTAACACATATTAACATGACAACCACATTAGTTGTCTTCTAGAATTTGTAGGGTTTTATGAATATACCTGTAGAAAATATAATGATGGGAATTGTTTGTTATCTGTGGTGACATATTGTATGTCTGCAAGTTAATATTATATTATCTGTGGCATTGCTCTGTTATGATATTGGTGACGTATTGTACGTCTGTGTAATGCCATTTAACAGTAACTGCACTAAGTATGGAATGCGGCAAATGCTACGCTATGCACCATACTATATTGATATATGGAACAAAGTTCCCCGCGCACGGCGACCAATGAGTGCGCGGCATTTGAATTTGAATCCACGCGCCAATGGAGTCGGGCCGTGGCTGTTGTTGAGTAAACAAGTGAAAAGAAGTGCGTTCTGAATCGCTCCCGTTCCCGCGGTTTTTACTTTTTCTTGCCGTAACTTTATTTGTACCATACTTATGTTATTTATCGTGATAGTGTGTGCCTGATTGTATATAATCCCTTCTTGTGACTGAACTAACTGTGTGTGTGAATAAACTGATTTGTATATAGTGTACAAAGACTTTCAGTGCTACCATCATCTCCTCGTCTGTACTGCATATTACCCTGCGCCGAATTCTTTATAATACCAATATGTTGAAGTCGTAAAATATCTAGCTCCAACGATAACGTAGTTATAGGCTATGGTTGCTAAGGGCCGAAGAGCTCGCGGCCTTAAGCGGTTGAATGAACGCGCGGCCGCGTTTACTTGAATTACGTACGCGGTAAATCAACTTTTTAACTTAAGGGGAAGGTTCATGGTTTTGAAAAATGGTTTTATGGGATTATTTCAGGAACGAATACTAAGGAAAAAAATAAAAACTTAGCTAGATTTCACGTGAATAACTCTACGTTACCGCTGATTTTTATGCGAAAAATGTCAGTCTGTAACTGATTATTTTTCTCCGACACCCTGTATACGGTTTGAATACTGAAAAAACTTATGTACAGTAATTTCAACCCACTTTATGGTGAAGGGAACCTGCATATGTCTGATAAGTAATTCAAAGACGTATATATAGTGCCTGAGACGACGATGGACTCACCATCTGTCACGTTGACACTTAATCATCTTCGGTGAACAGTGCGTGTTGTTGTTGCATCACCTCTGCTTACCCCTTTGGGGACCCTTGTGAGATGGTGTGAGCATATTTATATAAGTGTCGAAACGAGTACTCACATGTGTGTCGTCCGCATGGTGGGAGCTACAAGTGCCTGAGTCCAGCCTCATGGTGTCGGCCTGAGTGAGCAGTCGGAACGACGCCGGCATGCCCAGCTCGCGGTGCATCCTATATCTGTTGCTACTCTGTTGATACAACCACACGTTGGGATTAACATATTGCAGTTCACTTTTATCTTTTCTATATATATAAATAAAATTGAAATGTTCCAAATTAACCTCATTTCATTAAAAGCATATGAAAGTACTCCCTGGCCTTATCCCATACGATATTTGGATTTTAAATGCAGTAAACAATATCGTTATGTTAAGTAATGCATGCTGTGATTTCCTATAATTGAGGAAACATATTTATTGAAACCATTTCGGATAATTAGTTCTAAGCTTGTAATTATGTATTCCTTGTTGGAAGTCCAAATTAAATAAATAATTTGATACGTTCTTGGGGTCGGCACTTGATTCAACCCGATGCGGCTGACCACCAGAATTCATAAACGACTGCCATCTGACCTTCGCTACCCCTTTGACGAGGAAAATCTGTTCAGTAGTTTAGGAGTCCATCGCGGACAAACAATGTGACAAGTAATTTTTAATATATAAAGATGAAGAATTTATTCTTTGCTTGAACGCGCTAATATCAGTAAGCCCAGATTCGAATTGAAAAATTATTTTTGTATTAGAAAACCCATATATCGAGGAAGGCTTATATATCATCACGCTGAGACCAATCATGGGCTAAAGTTAGCGTTAGCCTAAAGCAACTATTCCTCATGGAGGCAGTCGCGGGCAGAAGCTATTTCGATGGTAAAGATGAGTGTGTTGCGAAGGATTTTCATTCAGTTTTGACCATTGGAAAAATGGTTTCAATGGAATAATGTACTTGTCTGGCGCAGTCTTTGCCGGCGGTGCGCGCGCGCATGTTCCTCTCCCTGCGCGCCGCTCCCCCCGCTCCCCCTCCCCCCCCCGCCGCCCGCACTCACGCTGCCTAGGCTGCCCATCCCCACTGCACACACCCCCATACGGCGGGGGTCGCTCTCGCCGTAACCTGTATACAGATATAAATACCCTTATTATATACATTTATATGCCTACGCCTGTATTCCCCGAAGCGATAGGCAGAGGTGTTGTAATAACAACACCCACTTTTCACCGAAGATGATTAAGTGCCAGAGGGTGAGTCCATTGCCATCTCAGGCACTACATATACGTCTTTAAATTACTTCCCAGTCGTATGCAGGTTTCCTCACGATGTTTTCCTTCACCGTAAAGCATGAAATCGCTGCACATAAGTTTTTAGATAAACTCTTTGGTACAGGCCCCGTTGGGATTCGAATTTGCGTCGCTTGCGTAGCAGGCGACTGCTCTAACCCCCAAGGCCACCAAGGCTCGGAATCAAACTATGTCCATCCCTATTGTAATTAGTACTACAGAAAGAGATGGAGTTACTATTAAACCAAAGACTATCTTAGTCTATGTTATGTAATAAGGGAGACGCTATCTCGCAAGGAATCACTGATTGTTACTCTAAGGCATAGTGTACATATTATAAGCTTACTACAAGTAGAATGGAAATCAAGCCAATTTTTTTAAATGAAAACGCATGCCCCAATGGAGCGATAGGGTTGTCAAACTCGGAAGTGTCCAAATTTTTATTTTTAATATTCCTTAATTTTCTGAAAAATATATGTAGACATTTGTTGTTATGGACATAGAATCGATCGGTCACGAATGCCATGCTGGGCCCAAAAATATATTGAAATATTTTTTATCACTTAAGATTAAATGTTGATAATAACCTGCTTCCTCCTGTGTCCGTTCGTGCGAGTGTTCCCTGAGGAGGCCGGCGAGTGAAGCCAGGGTGGAAGACGTAGGCTTGCCCGCGCTCGCCAAACTGCCTCGAGTACCGGCTAAAATACATAATACATTTACAATTACTAATGTATACAGATAAGTATAATTTAAGCGTCTGTTTGTTACTACAAATTGACAGCTTTGCCATAACGCATATGAAAGAATATAACATAAATTACAAATTTTTAAATGTTTATCTGTCTGTAACCAATTGTAACAGGATTTTTCACTTGCAAATAGCAGATTTTGAGTTTCGGCGAAGTAAAGACAAATCTGCGTTTACGTCAACGCGATGACTTGTGACGGCGGCAGTGAGAAATTCGGATGCTGGATCCCATACAAATATGCGCTCACGTTGTGACGGAAATTTTAAGGAAGCTCGCACTAGGCACTCTGTCTGGTCGGTAGTATAAAGTAGTAGAGAAGCTTGTGGCACAGTTGTTATTGCGCATATTATTTAATCACCGTAGTTAAGCAACCCTAGAGTTCTCTCCGTGCCTCGGAGAGCACGTTAAACCGTTGGTCCCGGTTGCCAATTTATCATCTTTGGCAATCGTTAGAATTCGGTCGGAGGCCTAAAATAGTCTGACAACTAGTCACAGATTTTCCTCGTTAAAGGAGTTGTGAAGGTCAGATGGCAGTCACTTCGTATAAAAATGAGGTGATCAGCCACATCGGGTTGAATCAAGTGCCGACCCTAACAATGTACGGGATAAGGCCAAGGAGATGATGGTAGTACAAAGTACATATGCTCACGCCTGTATTCCCCGAAGGTGTAGGCAGAGGTGTTGTAATCACAAGACCCACTTTTCACCGAAGATGTTTATGTGCCAATGTGACAGATGGTGAGTCTATCGCCGTCTCAGGCACTGTACATACGTCTTTCAATTACTTCTCAGGCATATGCAGGTTTCCTCACGATGTTTTCCTTCACCGTAAAGCACGTGGTGTAAAAATCACTGTACATAAGTTTCTTAGAAAAACTCATTGGTACAGGCCCCGCTGGGATTCGAACTTGCGTCGCTTGCGTAGCAGACGACTGCTCAAACCTCAAGGCCACCACGGCCTTGTAGTACAAAGTAGTAAGTATGAATATACCCAGGGACGTCCTGGAGTGCGTGAGCGTGGCGTGTGTGTGCGCGGGCGGAGCGCGCGCCGCCTCGGCCGCGGCGCCGTCCCGCGCGCCGCTGGAGCAGCCCTCGCCGCAGCGACGACGGATCCTGACACACCGTGCATGTCAACCATTCAATTCATCAAAAATATCTCTTTATTTATTTACTAGCTGTGCGCCGCGGTTTCCTATGTCCTTTCTCAGGGTCTAAAGATTGTCTGTGACAAATTTCACCAAAATCGGTTGAGAGGTCTAAGCTTAACAGACAGAGTTACTAGACAGATTAGACAGGACAGGGCCTGTAGACAAAATAACATTATACAAAATGTACGCGAATGACACATGTCACGTGACAGATGTATGTAGAGTAAGCGCGAGAGAATATTTCTTTATCTAGACCTACTGAACATGCTACCGCCAGACTCGCAAGATCGCTTTTACTGCGAATAAACTTGCAAAATATCAGTTAATACTAATTTCCAAAAATTCATAGATTTTTTATAAATACATAATAAATCACTTTAGAAATATAAGCTCTAGGACACAGTTCCAATGCACTGCTGTCGATAAAATATTAAACAAAATTAAGTCATATCTAATAAGTCTTGAAATGTCACTCATATATTCATATTTACTATACATATACCCATGCCATGCCATGCCCATGGAGCTAGTAAGTAGAGGTCATTAGCCACATGCAAGCTACGATCCTTACACTTCTGTAATTGAACTTTTTGAATAAAAAAAATCTTGTATGGTTTCTTCCTCAACAATGTATCAGTAGCGGGCCCAAGTAACACGCCCAGTCCATCAACACACACAAATAAATACCAAAAATTCCACACAAAATCCAGCTAGCTATCTAAACTATAAAAGTAGCCTCAAAAAAGAAAATAACCCGGTACTTTGTTATCTTTTTTTAAGTAAATAGGGACCTACTCCATGCTCAGAATTCAGATCAGAAAGCAACAACAAACTTTTTTTAAATTTAAACAATTCACACAAAATCCCCTCCCAAAACAAAATGATAGAACTACCCTCAAAAAAAGAAAAAAAAATGGTAATTATACTTAAGTAAATAGAGACCTTCTCCAGACAGCGGCGGCGCGCGCCCGAATGGCGGACACGGTGACGGGGCCCCCGAGCAGCGAGGCCAGCTGCGGGGACGTGTCGGCGTACGATGACGTCAGCGGCGACACGTAGATCGGGTACCCTATCGGCTGGTCGCACGACGAGTTTATTATGTTGCGCAGGGCCTGTTGACATATTATTATTAACTTAATTTTATGGGTGACCCGCGGATAACTGCCGATTTTTTTTAAATAAAAGTATCCTAAGTTACGCCTTGTGACATTAGCTATCTGCCACTGAAAGTCCCGTTAAAATCAGTTGAGCCGTTTCAGAGATTAACCGAAACAAACAGACAAACAGCAAAAAAATATTATTAAATGATATGAAAGTAAAAGCTGTTGCATTGAAATTACAAACAGACACTTTAATTTTATTTATATGTGTAGATGTATAGATAAACAATTGTCGAGAAATAGCGTACAGCCCGCCTGAGATGTCATAACAAGCGGTTATTGTAGCCTTTGAACACTTGCAACACCAGGTGTGTCACACGCGCGTTACATTTGAGGATTGACTTATATAAATATATATATAATGGAAGTCAGTCTCACTAACCTGTTTAGCGTTCTGTATGGAGCCCCTCTCAGGGTTCCTGTTCCTCAGGTAGATCAGCTCCTGCTGCTGGCCAGCCCACAGACCCCTGACGCACTCGCGGTTCAGCTTGATCACACGGAAGCCTAGGTGGCGCTTGTTCAACATTATTATCTTGTAATCGTCACTGCCTTCGTCCACTACGTGCCTGGGAAATACAAAGTACATTGGACCTGTCTCTCAAGATTGAGTTTAGCCGCCTAGACCGAAATTCGATTAGGATGCTAAACTTTAAAAATATAAATAAACGCCTTATCTTTCTTGTATATTATATTGATAAGGGTTCGATATTTATTGCATGACATGTGGAACATAAGAGTGTTTATCTTTGCTATAAAATGAAATTCGGGACTAAATAAAATAAAATTAATATTAAGCGATTTTTCACATATTTTTAAATTAATATGGACTACCAACCGTGCCAAACTTTTACTAATTAGTTTAGTTAATAAGTGTCGATCTATATATATATATATATATACCTGAGTGCCAGTAGATGCGGCGCGCCGCGCAGCACGTTGTGCCGCCAGGCGGGCGCGGCCTCGTGGCAGATGACGAGCCTGGCCTGGTGGCCCGCGATGGCCGCGAACAGCGCTGCGCTGCTGCAGTACTCCTCGGGGAACATGAAGTGGTCCTGACACCCACCAATTACGAACCATTCAGATCGGGGTACACACTACGCAGCCATTGGCAATCCACTGGCTGGCACTTCGAACATTGGGCACACGTGCTCAAACCCATCAGACATTTGGCATCCATGCTCAGACTCCGACTTTTCCAACATTGGGTATACAAACTCAAACACATCATGAGTGGCCTGCTGTCAGACACCTCCAACATTTGGCACTCGTGTTCAGACACATCAAACATTGAACATCTATCCTTAATCCGATTCATTGTCGATGACGCTCCTCGCGCGTCATGGACATCTTTAACGTATGGCATATGACACGCGAGGTGCGTCATTTCTATTTTGACAATTTTTTTCCAATAACACAATTTTTCACGTTTATCACGCCTGTAGTAATGAAAGTTGGGTTATTTAAAAAGTTAGGAGTTGATAAACTCTTAGATTTTTACATACCTGATGTAATTTCAGTGCCATCCTTATGGCGGGCGCCAGCACGGAGTGTAATAGCGACATGTCTGTAAATACCCATTCGTCGCGTGCGCAAGTAATGCGAAAATCGCCTTTAAATAGCGAATGCAGACCATACAGGAAGAACTCCACACTGCCCAGGAAAAAATAAGCCAATTAATTTTCAAAACATAACATCGAATTGAATATTTTTTTTATAAGATAGGTAATATCTTAGAGGATTCTAAATATCAGTGAAAGACATAAATATATACGAAATTTTATAATAATGTCAGTTGTCAACTCCCATATCTATACCCGGTTCTTCCAAAAATAGAGGATTTTCATTATTTCATCTCCAAAGTTATCAGAGACAAGATTGAATTCCAAAATATTGGGCAGTGAAAAATTCAAAATATCTTCATTTGATTAGACTTCTAACAAATCCAAAATCGTCAGAGCAACACGATTAACAGGACTGCGCTAATGGGCATAAGAATTTAAGGAAATACTTTCTTTTATATACTAATTAAGCGAAAAACAATCGTGCCTAGGTACTAAACTAGGCATTCAGTCCGCCTATTATCCGGCTAATACAGCCTATGAACACTTCAAACACCAATTGTCAATCGCGCGTTCCCTACTTTATAAACAATGAAATCTCTGTGATTACATATTGTCAAATATTGCTATCACATCACCCGACTCTACCCCTCCTTCTAGCGACCTTTCTCCTGGTCCTTACCTGGAAGCTGATAAATGCTGTGCAGCCGCCAAAGCTCTTCGGCCGAGTAGAGAGAGAGCGAAACACAGTGTGACAAGGGAGGAATCCTTAGCGGCGGCTCTCCTGCGCCATCCTCCTCCACGGCGAACACTGCAGTGCACTATCCATTCTTGGTATATGGCGCAAAATCGACTCCTGACAGCAAAATTGGCACTTTTAAAGCACGTGCACTTTCAAAGCAAGTGGCACTTTAAGAGCGCTTGGCACTTATACGGCTCTATTAACGGTATTAGCTTCACACTGTAACTCAAATCATTCACATCACATCAGTTTGGACTGCGGTTTTAGTTGAGTAGTTTTGACGAAAATGTACGACAACACCCGATGTACTAGTGCATACCACTTTGCACCGATAAAAGCAACGCTTTGTATATTTTTTTATTTATTCTTTGCATATATGTTTGCTGTCAATATATGAATATTATTACCATAGTAAAAAGAAAGATAACATATATTTGCAAACAAATACTTAAAGGGTAACAATTGTACTAACATACTATAACTAACTATATTAATATTGTGTGTAATATGAAACTAACTTACAATAAATATATGAATATGAATAAATATTTGTCACAAACTGGCTCCAACTCAGCTCTGGCTCAACTTATAAGAACCCACCTTGTAATCCCAGAAGCTCTGAAGTCGTAGTCTTCGTCGAGGTTCACGTTGAATATAGGGTCGAGGTCCACGAAGTTCCTCTCACTCATCGGTTTCAAGGCTTCAGCAAGCGTCGTGGATGACAGCCACTCTTCAAGTTTGTTCGATTGGATTGTGTAGTAGATTATGCTCTGTGGATTTTTTAAGCGTTTACTGCGATGTGAGGATCAAGGAGACTTTTTAATATAATTATATCTGAATATATATAACTCAAAGGTTACTGACTGACTGACATAGTGATCTATCGACGCACAGCCCAAACCACTGGACGGATCGGGCTGAAATTTGGCATGCATGTAGATGTTATGACGTAGGCATCCGCTAAGAAAGGATTTTATATAGGGGTGTCATGTGATATTTCCATAAAAAATATAAAAATATTCTCTCTCTCTATCTCTGTTTGTCTGTCTATTTGTTCCGGCTGATATCTTGATTTGAAAGGGACTTTCACTGGCACATAGATGATGTTACAAGGAGCATTTTTTTTAATAATTTTGGTATTTTTACATACGCAATAAAGCTTAGAGATACAATTCACAGTGCCGGGGTGATTGGCCAAGTGCCCAGCCTTTTTCGCAAGTGACGCAAGTTCTGAACTCAGCGTTTACACCAATAGGTTTCACAAGTTAAGTGCAGTGTTACACCACGAGCTTTAAAGTGAATAGAATTTAACAACATTTCCCTTTAAATTTAAATTATGAGATTACGCAATACACACCTTGACATAGTAAGTGAGCAGCACTTTCCTGAAGTCGAAGACTTGCAGCATTGAGACGGCACTGTTGTCGGTGACGGAGTATCCTTCCAGCACATACCGAGCCGATGATAGTTGCCAGGCCAGCCAGCGGAGCGCCCACGACGACCCTGGGGACAGCAGCCGCCCGCCGCACCACCACGACCCCGACCATACGCCCTCTGTACACGACAACTATACATTTATTTATTGAACCTTTATTGTAAACCTGAGAAATAATTTATTTACACATAGATTGCATTATATTAAAGGTAAAAATGACGGCCCTATCGCACTAGGCAATATCTTACAGACAACCATTTAGTGATTCACGTTTTAAACTATTGCTAACATAACCTATCCATTTTGACATCAACAATAATCAATGCATTGTAAATCTCCTTGCTATGAGCGATTGCAATATATCCCTATAAGTGTGTCATCTCAAGCTACGCATTTAGTTATAAGTAGATGTACTAGATTTTTAGTTATGTAAATTTTTATCGACATTTGTGCATTGGAACATTGTCCATGAGCTCACGCGTTTTTTTTTTTAAATTATTTATATTGTATTCTTTAAATTGTATAATATTTTTGAAAAGAGTAATTACTGAGTTTCTTGCCTTGTTCTTCTCAGTAAAAGCAACCTTCCGAACCTGGCGGTAGCATGTATAATCCTGGATAATTATGTCATTCTGACGATTTGAAAGTACTTTGTAAAAAGTCTAATCGAATAAAGATACTTTTGACTTTGACTTTGACTTACACAAAGCATACATAAACGTTTTGACGTCATAAGGACGAAAAATGTTTTCCTAACTTGAAGAAATTATGTTTAAAACGTTTCAAACTGACCAGTGCTCTCTTCAGGCCCTTCAGATATAGCTTCAACCTCCCGTTGCTGGCAGTAGGTGCCTCTGAACTCCAGTCCGCGCAACTGGAAGGACACCAGCCCGTTGCCCATTTCCACTATATGCACCAAGCAGTTCAAGTAGTCTGATGCTAACACTGGAATGAAACAAACCCAAATATTTTTCCAAGTATTTCTACAATTACAGGGTGCAGACTTATTAGGAGCATGTTTAAGGAGATCATATGAATAAAAAAATCTGTTAATTTTTTTTATTTAATGCGTCCTGTTACTTATTTTTGCGGTAAGGTGTTTCGGCCTTAATTAATGCTTATTGGATCGTATATGGATCATAAGATAGTCCTTATTTTTGTAGTAAAAATAATTTTTAAAAACGTTACATATTAAGGGATTGTTTTATATAATTTTAAATTGATATATATCACCATACGAAGCTCATTACAGACCTAAGAAACGATGATTGTGTGAAAGATGATATGGCTAAAATAGGAGTGGATACAGATATGACGGCTGATAGAGATAAATGGAAGAGAAGAACACATTGCGACCACAAATAACATGGGAAAAGGGCAGGAGGATGATGAACGATAAATTACATAAATCAGTCACGTGACATATGCCATTCCCGTACATTTAGCATCGTTTCTACTAGCGAAGCGGGAGGATAATGTTACATTGTCAGGCCCTGTAACGATTGCCAAAGATAATACTAACTTTAAAAAGCCGTGGTGGCCTCGGGGTTTGAGCAGTCGCCTGCTACGCAAGCGACGCAAGTTCGAATCCCAGCGGGGCCTGTACCAATGAGTTTTTGAGTGATTTCACACCACGTGCTTTACGGTGAAGGAAAACATCGTGAGGAAACCTGCCTATTTCTGAGAAGTAATTCAAAGAGGTATGTATAGTGCCTGAGACGGCGATAGACTCACCATCTGTCACGTTGGCACTTTATCAAAATTCGATGAAAAGTGGGTGTTGTGATAACAACACCTCTGCCTACCCCTTTGGGGAATACAGGCGTGAGCATATGAGCATATGTAATACTAACTCACCAAAACAATCTCCTTGTTGCACCTGCCCCCAGCGGCCCAGCATCAGATCACCGCACAGATAATGCTGCAAGGACCTGGTCAGGTGTTCGTAGAATATAGAGTTAAGGTTGTTATCATCAGCTCCCAGGTTCCTCTCCAGCTGGGACGATAGTCGCGTGTTGCTCTGGTCGACTCGCTTCGTATTATAATCCCGCTCCCAGAACTTCACAGGCCTGACGTATGAGGTCATGAAAATTGCACTACCTGAAAGAAATAATTGGTAAATAAGACTACAGCCCCATGGTCTGTGGGTTTAGGAGCAGTCGTCTGCTAAACACGCGACGCAAGTTCGAATCCCAGCGGCTTGCAACAATAAGTTTTTCTAAAAATTTAAGTGCAGAAATTTCACCCCACGTGCTTTACGGTAAAGGAAAACATCGTGAGAAAAACCTGCATATGTCTGATAAGAAATTCAAAGATGTATGTATAGTCCCTGAGACGGCGATGGACTCACTTTCTGTCACGTTGGTCACGTGGTTGAAAGTTGATTAATTTCTGTCAGTTCAAAGTCAAAGTCAAAGTCAAAAGTATCGTTATTCGATCAGACTTTTTACAAAGTACTTTCAAATCGTCAGAATGACATAATTATACAGGATTATACATGCTACCGCCAGGTTCGGAAGGTTGCTTTTACTGAGAAGACTTTTACCTGGCAAGAAACTCAGTAATTACTCTTTTCAAAAATATTATACAATTTCAAGAATACAAAATAAATAATTTAAAAAAAAAACGCGTGAGCTCATGGACAATGTTCCAATGCACAAATGTCGATAAAAATTAACATAACTAAAAATCTAGTACATCTACTTATAACTAAATGCGTAGCTTGAGTTGATACCTAAGGCGGGTGTGAGCGGCGAGGAGATGAGTGCAGACACTGCCGCTTGTAAGAACAGCATGGCCGAGTGCGGCACCGAGAAGGGCTGGGCGAACGCGTGGAAAGCACTGCCCCACGTGATCTGCCATGGGGCTATGTACGTCACTACGAATTGTACCTGAAAAAAAATTATGTTGAGCTAGATACCTCAAACACACTTATCCCATATCAACGTCCCTGGCTTATTGGCATTGTATGCCGTTCTAATTATTGAATAAATAAATAAATAAATAATTTTAATCCATACATTGTTGGGGTCAGCACTTAATTCAATCCAATGTGGCTGATCACCTGATTTCTATACGAAGCAACTGCCATCTGACCTTCGTAACCCCTTTTACGAGGAAAATCGGTAATCTGGGTTAAACCAGCTGTCAGACTGTCTTAGGCATCCGAACGGCCTGTAACGATTGCAAAATATGTTTAAATTGGCACCGGTGCCGACGTCTTAACGTGCTCTCGGAGTCACGGAGGGATTTCGGGCGGTCACCACTGGCCAACTACTGGCTTGGGTTAGGGTTGCTTAGCTATGCTGATCGAATGATAATCGCAATAGATTTTTTCAGTGTCTAAGCTTACCTTCAGTAGAAACTCGTAGACTTTACTAAATATGATGGCCATCATAAAGTAGTCGATGAGAAATGTCTCCGATATTTTCTGAGCGCCGAGATCCAGTTGAAAGATAAGGACAGCGAATACCAGAATCAGGTACTGTGTGTCCGGTTCGGAGTACGCGTGTCTTAGACCTGGGTGGACGAAAAATAGACTTTAATATATGAGTTATAAAGAAGATATTTGTTTTGATAGTAACGCATGACATGGTAAGGTAATGAGTACATAAGGGGAATTCTGAAAGTAGCACCATTGACTGACAAGTTAGAGAATAAACATTTGTCGTGGTATGGACATGTTATGGAGGGATGAGGATAATGTTGGCAAAAAAGTTTTGTTTATGAATGTGGATGGTTACAAGGGGAAAGGAAGACCTAAGAAACGATGGATGGATTGTGTGAAAGATGATATGGCTAAAATAGGAGTGAATACAAATATGACGGCTGATTGAGAGAAATGGAAGAGAAGAACACATTGCGCCGACCACAAATAACATGGGAAAAGGGCAGGAGGACGATATTGTGTGGCTTGGAGATAAAAAAAAGGTGTAAATACATACATTTGAGTGCGCAGACACTAATGAGCAGCGCTCCTAACGCGTCCCCGTACTTGGCGGCGATGGCCGGCCCGTCCTGCGCAGTGGCTGCCAGGACCACGGCGGGGTATAGCACGTTGCGTTCCAGGAAACACAGGTACACGAACGCCTATACAACACAAATTGTATTAGATTTCTGAGTGGAATTGATGCCGAGCACTACTTTTATACATGCTTTGAAACCAGAAAATGTTCTGTACCTCTACCACGAGCTTACAACCGTTTTCCGGATCTATACTCGCTAGCGTCTCCTCCGAATATTTAAATTGTACAGCGCCTCCTAACGATGACGTGAAGAACTAAAATATCTCATACTAATAATGTCGGTGACACTAGCTAGTATAGCTAGCCGGAAAACGTTGGTAAACTCTTGGTAGGGGTACTGAACTCGCTTAACCATCCCAAAATAGATTCTTTTCTTTAGATAGCACTGGTTTCTATGGAGTTTGAGCAGTAGCCTGCTACGCAAGAAAGTTCGAATCCGAGCGGGGCCTGTACCAATGAATTTTTCTAAGAACTTAAGTGCAGTGATTTCGTACCACGTGCTTTACGGTGAAGGAAAACATCGTGAGGAAACCTGCATATTTCTGAGAAGTAATTCAATGACGTATGTAAAGTGTCAACATCTGTCACGTTGGTGCTTAATCATCTTCGGTGAAAAGTGGGTGTTGTGATTACAACACCACTGCCTACTCCTTCGGGGAATACAGGCGTGAGCATATGTATGTATGTGTTAATTGCAGTAATTTCACGTACGGTGAAGGAAAACATCGTGAGGAAACCTGCATGTCTGAGAAGTAATTCAAAGACTTCAGTAGCGGAGTGGATTTCCAAGTATACTAACCTTCTCGAAGCACATAAGTCTAGCAGGTTCGGAGACCTCAAACTGCGCATGCTCATGAGGCCTCAGTACCGGGCCGGCCAGACACAGCCAGGGCTGCTGCTTGCGGAGCTGCGGCGCCCAGTAGTGCAACACCCAACCTAGCAGCCCTGCTATCAGCCATAGTACCTAACATACGACAAAGCTACAATATATAAAAATAAATAAAATTGAACCGTCTGTTTTTCATTACAAATTAACAGCTTTTCAATTAATGCACATGAAAGTAGATACGGTACTAAAATAAAAAAAAATCTGATCGTTTCTAATTTATGAAACGGCGGGACCGAATTTCACATACAATTAGCTTATGTTACATGTAACATTTAAAATATAGGGTTCCCCCAAATAAATCAATCAAAAAAATAAAAGTAAATTAATGTTACCGTGTTAAGCTGTGGCCGGAGCGTGGTAAACACAGTGGTGCAGTGTAGTCCAAACACGAACAACGCCAAAAACGTACACACAATGACGTCATTCTTCAACCGGGAGTTAACGGTCGCTTGCAGTTTCTTAGGCAAAGGATCTTCCATATCTTCATCCGGCTTATCCGGATCCTGTTTAGGTGCATTTGGATCCCGAGTTTTATCGTCATTCTCCGGGATATCCGCCTTCAATGAAGCCGTTGAATTTGTATCCCCTTTAGGGTCCATCTTTAAAGAACTCACGCTCGAAGTCTGCGAACGTTTCTGGGTCCTCGCTATGTTAGTCTCAGAGCTGAAGTTTATCTTCGACGCGGAACTCCCTATAGAGTTCTGCTTGGATATATTACTCTCTGAATTATTCTTTTTATCGTCTGTTAGAGTATTCTCCGCCTTTTCTGCTTCGGCAGGACTTTCTGGTTGAACCACGTACAGTTCAGGAGGCAGCAGATGTTTCTTTATCAAATTCCATATAAGGGTATAATCGCTCGCACTTCGGCTCAAGTGATACGCGATTGGAACTAATAGAGCGCAGAAAATTGAAAAGAGAATGTTATGCTTCTGATGCTGCGACTTCTTGCCTTCCACTAAGCCGCTGTAAGCGAAGCCATAAAGCACTCCTATAGCCGCTAATGAACGTACGACGCAGTACACTGCAGCGCTTAAACTGCTTGTCGCGTTACCACCAAACACGTGCATATCAATCTGCTCCAACAAGTACATTAAAAAAGTATTCACTTGCGGAAACAAACCCAAACTGAATGCCAGCGGGAAAAATAACAGAAACTTCGTTAAAATCTCCTGGATCACGTATAAAAAATCCATCTCGTTGACTTCAAAGCCGTATATCGTCAGAGGTTTATCGCCTGCGCTTCGTTTACTTCTAGAATGATCGTCGCTTAGAATCTGTGCTGGTTCCAAATAGTTGTGGACAATGCATAATATTCCCGTACATATGCAGAAGTAAACCGGCCTGGAGAATAACACCATTTTATTGAAACCGTGAACAGGTGACGCAGAATCCGGCTGAACACTTTTCAATAGCGAATACTGACTCCCGGCCATTATGAAGCAGAACCAAAACGCATATATATCCTTGTAGAAGCCAAGGTTCAATACCATGGACCCTAAAACAGCTACCATAAGAGCCAAAATTATCGTTACAAACGTCTCTTTGTACGTCAGGTTTCTGTCGAATAAAGCCATCAGTTTTAGCCGGTCCATACTAACTTTGACCTCGAAACATTTAGACAGCTTCATTTTATAATAACTCTTTGGTTTCGGTTGGTTTGCCTTCTCCATTGCTTCTAAGAGCTTTGAGAATTTATTCTTTATGTTTTCAGCACTCTCTTCGCCTATTGAAGGCATCAGACTTGGGAGGTTATTGGACACAGTTTCGGCTTGTTGCGTTTGCTGCGCCCTCTGTTGGCTCATTAGGAAGTTGATGTGCATACTAGGTAGGCCCATCCTAGACTGCCTTTCAGCCTCAATCTGTTCTAGTAAGCTATCAGTGACGTAAGCAACGGGGGATCGCGGCTGATCGGTATAAGTTCCAGTCCCGCCGTCGAAAACGTAAAACCTTTTATTAGGATTATTTGTGTTTATAGGGACAACGGTTGAGACATTATTATTACTCGACAGGAGTGGGTTGTTGCTCCCCTGGTTGGAAGAACTTTGGTCTATGCTGTCTCCTCGTTTCGTCTTCGTTATACTCTCGCTGTTCCCCGCTTCGGACTCAAGCGAGCCACAACTCCCTTCGCCAGCCGTTTCTTGAGAATTATCTGTGTTTTCTACGGGCTTCACTCTGCGAGAGCTATCCTCTTTTTCTGGAAGCGGGATTGGTTGTGCCTGAGCCCTGCCTGAACAGTTCTTGTCGAAGGTATACGACATCCAGTTGCCGTACTCGTCCATGAAGCAATGTATCGCACCGTCCGAAGTATCCTCGAAGGACGACGCGAAGTGTACGCTAGTGGAGTTGGTGGAATTCTCAGCATTTGGTTGCTTTTCCTTCTTATCTGCGTTACTCTGTGACGGTGGGTTATTCCTCTGACGAGTAGATCGCTTTATTTTCCTTACTCGATTCCTGTGGTTCCTCTCAATCAGTGGTCGGAGTCTTTGCCCCTCTTCAGGCGCCTGTGAGGTCTCTGGCGAAGGGTGTATCGTATTATCAACGTACGAAGGCAAACAACATGGTACAAAATCTACTCTGGAGTTTAAAAACGCCGCTAGTAAAGGCATGGAGGTGGGCAATAATGTGTTGGTGGATGTTTGGGCTACTTCCTCTATGGATCTTTTTCTGGTTTTGTGCGAATTCTCCCGTTCACACCTAATGCTCTGTCTGTGACGCGGCCTCTCCTCCCGGTTGGTGGGAGGCATGACCACCGTGTTGGCATTAGTCGCCGCGAATAAACACTCCAACCCTTGTACCAAAGCAGCCTGAGCTTCCACCGCGTCCATGAGAATCATATCGTCGTTCTGGTTCTCATCTTTCTCCTTCTTAGAATCTCTCTTCTTGTTCTCCTTCTGCGAGGAAGCTCGTGAACGCGCTAAGTTTTTTATCTGCTTTGGTATAGCGCCCAAGTTTTTTGGAACGTTGGAAGACGATTCGCCTAGAGCCGTGGCGATTTTTTGACACAACACATCCTCAGACATCTGACAGGGCTCATCCTTGCAACAGACCCGCTTGGGCGGCGGTGCTTCTTCAAACAACCAATCTAAGCTATATACACTCCTTTCATCAGCACTCTTACTGTCGCAGGTTATCTGTGACTCCTCCGTCTCAGGGGCATTGGCCTTATCTTCGTTAACGTCAGGAGGTTTGTCTAAATTCGTATCACTACTACTGCTAGAGTTAGATATATCGTGGTCCCATAGTTTTTTCTCTACAACTTTGTTCTCATCACTTACAACTTTGCTCTTATCAGCCTGCTCACCATTCTCATTGGACTCTAAGCTTGACTTCTCTATAAGTAAATCTTTTGAGCTAGCACTGGCTTTATCGTAATAGTCAGCGTTTGGGGCAGTTTTACACTCACAAGGGGCCGCGGGGGGTCGCTCGCTACGCTTGGGTTCGAACTGATTATCTTTAGACAGCTTTTTCAGTCTTACTAGTTTAATTTTGTCATGCGAACACTCTTGGTTAGTTTTAGAGGAATGTCGTTCGCAACAATGCTTTTTACAATCTTGATTCCTTGTACGAACGACCCTTATATCCGTCGGCCTATCTAGTAGCGGGGAGCGAGAACCTTTGTTCTCGTACTCAGAGTCGCTGGAGCGCAAGGCCGGTGATTGCTCCGCGTCCCAGTCGAACCCACGGAACTGCTTTTCATCATCGTAATCACTGTAGCTTTCGCCACTTGAGTCTAAATCCGTCTCTTTCTGTGACGTTTGCATTTCATCCGATATTTCAGCTATGGGGTAAACTATCTCGGAACCATACGTCAAGTAAGGGTAACTACACCCTTCACCAGACTCGTTCTTTGGATACAAGTTCAAATGTGGTCCACGCATTAAGCTCTTACTAGGGGGAGGTATCACTGCACTTTTAGGGTTCTTTAGCATCTGACCTCCGATTGTCTCCGCACTATTGGGATGGGGGGATAAGTTGGACACGCTAGGAGGGGGGCAACCGATTTCCAGGGCCGCACTCTTAATTCGCCTGACTCCTGGACTCTTGCCTTTACTTTTGTCGGCGTCACCCGACGGCGCCTCTGTCTTGACCATCATGTATTCTCCCAACTCCACGCTAGCGAAGAACCCTGTATCAGCGTTGTTTGAATGCCGTCGCATATGTGACACAAGCTGAGCTGTTGAGTTTAGTAGAGGCAGCTGTATAGTCGACATAGTGGAGTTGGAATTCCTTCTCATGTTCGAAGACTGTGCTGTTTGCGCTAATGCCATGGCTGACTTGGTGCAGCTCTCATCTGGATAGTTGTATCTTCGTCTGTGGCCTATTCGCTTTTTAGGTGACGGTGGCCCAACATTGGGTTCGGAATTGTCCCTAGAATCGGAGCTAAGCTGACGAGCGAATTTGGACTGGTACGGTTCACCTGTAGCTTCACTGCCGTCTAAGTACAACCACTCTTTGAAAAAGTCCCTGTTGCTGGAGCCTCTTCTATGGTTGCACTCTTGGTACCTCCGACTGACTTTAGCGAATGGGCCTTCGTCTACTAACATATGTACGGGCAGGTTGTCTCCTCGCGGATTTCTAGCAGTTTCTACAATATATTCCTCTAGTCTTGGAGCTCTTCTAGACTTGGATGTTCTTCTGTGACCCGACTTAGATCGACTTCTGGTTGGACGGGCTTTGGAAGGGCCGGGCATTTCAGCTTGCGCTACGCACAGGTCAGATTTGGTGGTCGCAACTGGTTCCGCCTGTTTTCCAGAGATGGCGCTGTCCTCATTGCTTGACTCTGAACTATTTTTTCGATGGACATCGACCTTCAAATCTGTAAAGATGTAAACATTATAAATATACTTTTAAATTGTGCATAAATATCTATACAGACAAACAAAATGTAAGTGTCAGTTCGTAATTAAAAAAAAACAGTGTTTCACTACTAGCATATGAAAGTATATATGGTACTGACTTAAAATAAGCTATTAAATAAATCTCTGTCTCTCTTTCTCTCTCTGTATGTTTTGAGTAATCTCCGAAACGGTTGAACCAATTTTAGCCGCATTTTCATTGGAAAATAGCTAATGTTAAAAGTAATAGCTTAGATTTCTTTAAACATTACTTTTTCTTCGGGACCCCCATGAAATTAACTCTACGCGAGTAAAACCGCGGTGTATAGCTTATGTTATAAACAAATATACTTAATGCAATCTAATGTACTTAGGTTATCATCTTGTTTGTTTATTGATAATAAAAAAGCATTTAACTTTCTTATTATGAAATCATTCCTTATTTGCAAAACCTGTGCATTCGTTTTATTTAAAAGGTATCATATTCTTTATTATATTTACTATCATCATCATCTCCCTGGCCTTATCCCATACATTGTTGGGGTCGGCACTTGCTCAATCCAATGTAGCTGATCACCTGATTTTTATAAGAAGCGACTGCCATCTGACCTTCGCAACACCTTTAACGAGGAAAATCTGTGATCTGGGTTAAACCAATTGTCAGAATATTTTAGGCCTCCGACCGACCTGTAATGATTGCCAATGTTGATAAATTGGCAACCAACGGTTTAACATGCTCCCCTAGGCACGGAGGGAACTCGGGCGGTCACCCATTCAATTACTGGCTAGGGTTAGGGTTGCTTAACGTCGCTGATCGAATGATATGCGCAATAGCAACTGTCCCACGAGCTTCGCCAGTCAAAATCAAGGTCATCTCAAGCTACGCATTTAGTTATAAGTAGAACTACTAGATTTTTAATTATGTTATTTTATCGACATTTGTGCATTGGACACAGTCATGAGCTTATGTTTCTTAAGCGATTTATTTTGTACCCTTAAAATAGTATAATATTTTTTAGAAAAGAGTAATTACGAGTTTCTTGCCAAGTTCTTCTCAGTAAAAGCAACCTTCCGAACCTAGCGGTAGCATGTATAATCTTGTAAATTATGTCATACTGACGATTTGAAAATGCTTATGACTTTGACTTTAACTTTGAAAAATAATATGGTGGGATTATTTACCTATGGTACTATTGTTGGGCTTGTGGTACTCAAGAGAGGTGATGGATTCGTTGTCACTACCCGTCGCCGCCGCGCCTCCCAGACGCAACATCTGCATCTCCATACCTTCATCCGGACTGAGAACAGATACACAATGTATGTCTCTAAATTATAATGAAGGCACAGCAAATATAACCCTATTCCCACAGTTGCTTTGAACAAATAAAACGCGCAATTAATAAGGACTAAGTCGTTACCCACTTTGCTTACAATATCACAATTTTTTATACATAAAATCCTATCGAAAATGGCTATCAGAAGGCTTAGGCACTCGTAAAGTCATTCTAATTGAACATGGACGTTCAGGAACACGAATACGCCACAGCGCCTTGGTCTAGTTTTTCGCTGACGTAAACGCAGATTTGTATAGGATCGAAACAGCGCCATCTGTCGGTCATAAGATAGCACACAAACCTTCTTTACGTCAATGCGATGAATTGTGACGACGATTTTAAGAAAACTAGAGCCGTGGTGGCCTCGGGGTTCGAGCAGTCGCCTGCTACGCAAGCGACGCAAGTCGAATCCCAGCGGGGACTGTACCAATGAGTTTTTCTAAAAAACTTACGTATAGTGATTTCACACCACGTGCTTTACGGTGAAGGAAAACATCGTGAGGAAACCTGCATATTTCTGAGAAGTAATTCAAAGACGCATGTATAGTGCCTGAGACGGCGATAGACACACCATCTGTCACGTTGGCACTTAATCAAATTCGGTGAGAAGTGGGTGTTGTGATAACAACACCTCTGCCTACCCCTTCGAGGAATACAGGCGTGAGCATATGTATGTATGTCGTAGACACTCTAGAGGGCCTAGTGCGTTTAATAAATGTGTTATATGCTATTCTCTGAACTCTGTCTTGTCGGTACAAATACTTACGCAGTGTTATCATTGGAGGTGGTAGGGTTTGTGGGCTCCAGCATGACGCACTCGCTGGTGTCGTACATGTGGTGCAGCATGTGATTCAGCACTTTGAGGCTTGTGAACAGCACGCCGACCAGCGCACAGTACACCAACCAGCCGATGCTCGCTGGCGGGAAGTACTGAAAACAGGTATTATGATATGTTATAAAAGTAAAAATTATATCAACACCAATATTATAAAGAGGAAAACTTTGTTTGTTTGGTTGTAATGAATAGGCTCAAAAACTACTGGAAAGATTTCAAAAATTCTTTCACCATTGGATAGCTACATCATCAGCGAGTAACATAGGCTTTATTTTATCCCTGTACTCCCACGGGAACGGGACTACGGCGTGAGTTTCGCAAGTGTTCTATATAGGATAGTAGTTAAGGAACTAGAATGTTGGAAATTTTAAACAACTACTAATTAATACATCTACATACATACATTTGAAAGTATATACGGTACATATATAAAAGAAACAATTTAAAAAAAAATCTCTGTCTGTATGTCTGTTTGTTCTGAGTAATCTATGAAACAGCTGGACCAATTTTAACGAGACTTTCTCTGGCGGAATGATAATTTTACAAAGAGTAACTTAGGCTACTTAAGCTACTTTGTGTCACTTGTATTTAAGTCCAATGTCCAATGTAATAGGGGCTGAGCCCATTACCAACCAAGGTACACATTTAGATAGCAGTAGAACTACTAGACTCTGACTTCATGTTAATTTTTATCAACATATTTTGTACATTAGAACTGTGTCCATGGGTTTACACTTCTTACAGGGATCAACCCCACAACCTCCTGTTCCACAGTAACACTTGCAACCACAAGACCATCGAGTCAGTAAAGGGACCAATGCATTTTATTTATTTAAATAGAAGGAGCCGTGGTGGCTGTGGGGTTTGAGCAGTCACCTGCTATGCAAGCGCCGCAAGTTCGATACCAATGAGTTTTTCTAAAAGCTTATGTGATTTCACACCACATGCTTTACAGTGAAAGAAAACATTGTGAGGAAAGCTGCATATGTCTGAGAAGTAATTCAATTATATATGTATAGTGTCTGAGACAGCTATGGACTCACCCTCCGGCAGGTTGGCACTTAATCATCTTCCTTAATCATCTTCGGTGTAATGTGGGTGTTTTTATTACGACACCTTTGCCTACCCATTCAGGGAATACAGGTGTAAGCATTTGTATGTATGTATGTATGTAAATTGAAAACAATAACAATACATACAAGATAAAGAATAATTAACCCAGAATGACTTGCTTTGATGATGATTACAGATAAACCAATTGAATTGAAATGCAAACAATGATAATATTACCATTACCAAAAATGTTTGGTGATGGCAAAACAATTATCATACCATGTTTGTTTTTTAGTCATTCAAAGTTCATTGACAAACATGACTCATACCTTTATCCTGTTTAAGTCTCAAGTAATTTTCCTGTTGTTTTATTGTTATTTTATGTGTCTATGCTTTTTATTTTAAGAGGAGCTCGTGGCACAGTTGCTATTGTGCATATAATTCGATCAGCGAAGTTAAGCAACCCTAAGCCTAGCCAGTAATTGGATGGGTGACCGTCTGAGATTCCTCCGTGCCTCGGAGAGCATGTTAAGCCGTCGGTCCCGGTTGCAAGTTTATCATCTTTGGCAATTGTTACAGGTCAGTCGGAGGCCTAAAATAGTCTGACAACTGGCCTCTAGGATTGGAACTTGACAGAAAAATTGATGCACTTGCGTAGCAGGTGACTGCTCAAAGCCCATAGTTTTAACAGCTCGCTTAACAACTCTGTAGAGTCATTATAATCTTGTTTTATGTGATCAGTGCAATTAATATATTTATTTCCATTTTTTTTATAATCACACAAATATTGAAAAATAATAAATACTCCATAGAGCTGTTCTTTAGCAACTGTCAATAGCTCCTAAAGATGCCTGGCTGAGTTTCTAGCTAGTTCAGGATTGTGACAAATTAATGTTGTAGTAAACTGGATTTGCAAAGTGGACTGTATTATTGGTGGTCTTCGGGAAGTATTAATGTCATAGGCTAGATAATTATATTTAATTGCAAAGCTGATAAAAACAGGTACTCCATGCAGGCTAACTTTGGCCCAGTATTATATAAATATGGTATTGTGTTGTGTTGCCAGCAAATGGTGGATTCCAGATTCCGATTTCTATAGTTGACACTAAAAGTGTTCTTTTCCTACATATCAGGCAGGAGATGATGTTG
Organism: Watsonalla binaria; assembly: GCA_929442735.1. NCBI lineage: Eukaryota > Metazoa > Arthropoda > Insecta > Lepidoptera > Drepanidae > Watsonalla > Watsonalla binaria. The sequence continues at coordinate 1,558,614 of OV838930.1, forward strand.
GGCAGTGATATTATATACTAGAAGTTGTCATGGCTCCGAAACCTAAGGCAATGGACTGGGATAAACAGCGTCGAAGAATTGTTTAAGCTTGCCAAAAATAAGGACAAATTTGCAGAGCTGACGGACAACCTCCATTAGTGGAGAGGCACCGCAAGAAGAAGATTATATACTACCCGAAACAAATAAAGTCAAAAATCTATAAGATAAATAAAATTGAAGTGTCTGTTTGTCATTCCAAAATAACAGCTTTTCACTAAATGCATATAAAAGTATATATGGCACAAACATTAAATATCATTTTTTAAACATATTCTCTCTGACTGTCTCTCCGTTTGTTCCTATCTCCCATAGAACAGACTGATTTTATACTGTATATATATTCAAAGTAATTTTTCTGTTTTAGTTATACTGCTTAGAGATAGACTTTAATTCATATGCATATCAAAGTATATATGGCAAAAGCATTAAATATAAATTTTTAAACTTATTCTCTCTGTCTGTCTCTCTGTTTGTTCCTATCTCCCATAGAACAGACTGATTTTATACTGTATATATATTCAAAGTAATTTTTCTGTTCTAGTTATACTGCTTAGAGATGGACTTTAATTCATATGTTGTCAAGTTTGGGCTTATGTTCTACTATGAAAAATGGATGGGATATTTTTTTCTGTAGCTGTGTGACTCCAAATGACTCAAATATTGAAATCTAATGACAAAATTACTTTGACCTGATTTCCTGCACAGCCTTAACCTAAACTAAGACAGTTTTATTTAACATCACAGTAATAGTACTCACCAGGTACACGGAGAATGGTAAACATAGCAGGAACAACCAAATATATAAATGTACAGTATTGCAAAACAAATTCTGATGGGGGTCATAAAACCAGCCTCCTGTCAACGATGCCCAGACACCTTGGCGCAATATCTCTAACGTCTGCGAACCCATTTTACACTTTATGTCCACATTTCCGCGATTATTTCACCTTCCTAAAACACTCATTGTACACACAAAATCATTTTTCACAAGTGCAAATTGACACTATTGCCAGCCTTCCTGCCATTTTGGTTGGATATGTACAAACAAAAATAGACTCTATAGACATCGATTGTTCCGCAAACACGCAGGCTTGGTTTGGAATATTCATCAATTCTTATTATTCCAGCGTTTTGGTAGTAACTAGAACGATTTAATTAGTAATAAGCTATCGAAATTATTATTAAAATACAAAAGAGGTCAATTCAGCGAAGCACTTTTTAGGGGATTTTTTTTCTTGACTGACAAAGACAAACATACAAACGAACTATTTAATGACATGACAACAACTTTGACTGACTGTTTTGACAACATAGACATGTAAGAATGAATTGCCATTTCTGAAAAATATAGAAGATTGAGTTGGCACAAATTTCAGGTACGGTTCATTACCGATTTGATTGAAAACCGGCTAATGTCAAAAATCATATGGGATTATTTATTTATTTTCAGAGCAGTGTCAGACAAGAACGGCAGTGGTTTCATTAATTAGGTTATCTTGTACAGGAGACTATAGTACTATCGCGTGAGCGGCAATTGTCCGTGTAGTATTTAAATTGTGATTCGGTGCTAATTTAGTTCAAAATAATGGCTGATGTCGAAAGGCTGTTGAAGCAAGCTGCTATGCAAATTGGCGCTGGAGGTAGTGCTGGGTTTGTGGAAGTGTGTATAATGCATCCATTGGATCTCGTGAAGACAAGATTACAGCTGCAGTCATCAACTTCGAAGTTAAAAGCCTCTGATCCCCACCATTATGCAGGCATAGTGGACTGTATGAAAAAAATGTATAAGTATGAAGGTGTGACATCATTTTGGAAAGGAATATTACCGCCTATTTTGGCTGAGACCCCGAAACGAGCTGTGAAGTTCGCAACCTTTGAACAGTACAAAAAGTTGTTCATGTTTGGCTCCAGTTCCCCAACACCCTTAGTGAGACCCTTTTTTAATTAATTGCTGTATTTTGTCATTCATGTTTCATAATAACAATTGAGAAAGTAATTTTACTTAAACAATTATAATAATAAATATAGCAGACATGATAGTATTGTTTACTATAAAATAATAAGATAAGTTAATACCTAGTGATAACATCCATTCCTTTATATTAATTGGCCTGCATGCAATTCAAACTTTTCTGGTTTAACACATTCACTACTAACATTTCAACTTCTTCGTAAATTCTCTAACAGTTGGACGCACATATGCGTTGTTAGCAGTGAACGCATCAAAGTTGTGTTCTTCTCTAATAATTATTAAAGATTAGATGTAACTTCATTACATCTATTAATAAAATTACCTTTACTTATAACAATCCAACTGTATAAAATTATGTAGGTGAAGATTTTGAGTAAAATTATACAACATATTTTTGATAGATAAAAAGGCAGCGGTGGGCCTGCTACGCTAGCGACCCAAGTTTGAATCTCAGCAGACCCTGTACAAATGATTTTTTCTACAAACATATGTACAGTGATTTTACACCACATAATGGTGAACTTCATATATCTGAGGAGTAATTCAAAGACATATTGAAAAGTCTGTTAATTTATGGATAATAATTAAAACACCATCCCGGATAGAAATATAGTAATTTATTAGATTTTCATATTCCCTCCCAAATTCCATTCCGTCATTCGACCATAGACGTCGGTAGTGCCGCGCCATAGTAAATCTATGGTACACTCCACAGATTAACAGATGTCAGTGGGAGTAGGCCAAATATACATCACATATGTATAGTGCCTGAAACTGCAATGGACTCACCCTCTGCCACATTGGCACTTAATTATATTTGGTGAAATGTAGGTGTCTGCTTACCCCTTCGGGGACCCTTCTGGGATGCCGTGAGAATATTTATTTTTAATTTATATATTTTTATTTTTATACCTCAAATATTTTCATTATTTCTAATTTCTAGAAAACAGAAGAAATGTCTAGAAGAGATCATGGCTTGTGTTTCTATGTTATTCCTTAATATTTTAATAAATATGAAGCATGCTTATTGTAAGTATGCTTCAGCTTTATCAATAATAGTAGGATAGTCATAGGCTAACTGCTTATAGCATGCTTCAATCCTGATTTGCCTGTATCACTTTATCTAAACATATATTTATTTTTATTTTTATCATATACATTTATGGTTTCAAATGCTCTAAAACTGGTAAAATATAGATGCAAGATAATGACACAAAGTGATTTACTTATATTATGAAACCACTTTGATTAAGTTCAATTACCAAGATTATAAAACCATTGTGGAGTGGTCTGAATACATCCTTCAGATATCAGATATTTTCCCATAGATATACAATTTCCATTTTTCAAAAGCATCCATTACTTAATTTAACTCTTGCTTTATAATAAATTGAGACTAAAATATAATATCCTTCTGGAGGCCCTTGGGTCTCGCCCTTTAGTCCGGTTAAGCAGTGGAGGTAACTCCCCCCTACCAACTGCGAGAGACCATACTATAAAAAAACAATATCCTATCTTGTTCCAGACTTTCTCACTGGCTGGTCTTGGTGCGGGTGTCACAGAGGCGATCCTAGTGAATCCTTTTGAGGTGGTCAAAGTGACCCTGCAGTCTAACAAAGCATTAGCTACCCAAGTGCCAAGTACGTGGTCTGTGACGCGACAAATTGTAAGAGAAAGTGGCCTTGGATTTAGGGGACTGAATAAAGGTCTGACGGCCACCATCGCGAGGAATGGTGTGTTCAATATGGTCTACTTTGGATTCTACCATAGCGTGAAAGGCTACATACCTGAGAATGAGGTGGGTGGTTTATTATCATAAGTACCTGGACGACCGAGCTATGCTAATTTTTTTGAAACGTAGCTGTACCTTGGGATAGAGGCGTGAACATATGTATGTATGTAACCTAGCTAGATCGATTTATCGTTCCCGAAATCCCCTGCATACAAAATTTCATGAAGATCGTTGGAGCCACTTTCGAGATTCAGATTATAGGTATGTTATGTACAAGGAACTGCATGTTTTAAGCAATTACTATCCATAATATTGTTCCTGCGAAAGTGTCTCTCACTGTATGTGCTTTAGCTTTTCACAGAGTAAGTATTAATGGGAATTTTCTGAAAAATTCTTGCGGTACGCCCTATCGACGTACATTTATATTTACGGAGTGTTTGAAAAAAAATCTGTGGAATTAGAACCGCCACCTTTTTACGAAGTCGGTTAAAAAATCACGGCGATGAAGTCCGGGGCTATAACAAAATGTATTATAGAGACATCATTCAAAGGTACAGCTCTTATTCATTTCATATTTGCTTTATTCTGTGGCACTCCAAATAAATAGGTACATACCTAATCAGTGTATTACATAACCTTATCATTTATTGACTCTTGAACTTGTGTACCTACCTCTCATATAAGTTGTTATCAAAATACACTAAACATAATGATTTAATTAATATTATCAGTGCAGCTATCAAACATCTATAAAGTTTCCGTTTACTTGCATAACTTTGGGGCCCTATAACTAATAATCACCAGAATTAAAATTAATATTTCTGTTCGTGATATTTTTAGAAACTTTTAAGTAAGTGCTTTAATTAGACCATCCTAGTATTTTTTATTATTTTATGAAAAAAAAAATCTTGTTGTAGGTATATTACACATACACACATATGCTCACGCCTGTATTCCCCGAAGGGGTAGGCAGAGGTGTTGTTATCACAACACACACTTTTCACAGAATTTGATTAAGTGCCAACGTGACAGATGGTGAGTCTATCGCCGTCTCAGGCACTATACATACGTCTTTGAATTACTTCTCAGAAATATGCAGGTTTCCTCACGATGTTTTCCTTCACCGTAAAGCACGTGGTGTGAAATCATAAGTTTTTTAGAAAAACTCATTGGTACAGGCCCCGCTGGGAATCGAACTTGCGTCGCTTGAGTAGCAGGCGACTGCTCTAACCCCGAGGCCACCACGGCTTCTTATATATATTACACATTTTAGAAAATAGAGGGTGTCCAGAGCTATCATAATTTATGACTAGTATGAAAATAACACTGTGTAAACTTTTGTGTAGTTCCTCTTTTTTATATATATATTAAAATCTGTGCTTTTTTATTAAGTAAGTGCTATCATGAGTTATGATCGCGAAATAACTCTGCTATCGACTATAATCCCGTAAATAGCTAACGCAAAATTATCTAATTACTTACATTAACGACAAGTTATCCTTGTTGAATAATGACTTTATTTCAATTCAAATACAAAATATCTTTATTTGATTAGACTTCTTACAAAGTACTTTCAATTTGGGATTGTACCTACTAAATAACAGGATTATTAATAAAATTTCGAAACGTGAAATCGGTATTTATAAAACAATTAAAACACCACCGCAAAAAATGTTGGACAATCCTTTTTGAATTCCAGGATCCCCTACTGGAATTTGGTCGTAAAGTTGCGATAGGATTCACATCGGGTGTGCTCGGTTCCTGTGTTAACATACCTTTCGACGTAGCCAAGAGCCGCATCCAAGGCCCGCAGCCGACACCAGGGGTTGTTAAATACAGATCTACAACTGGAGCCATCGTGATGGTCTATCGGGAAGAAGGGTGAGTTCATAAGTGCCTTACCAGGGCCCAAACTGAATAACAAAAATTCATTTTTTTTTTGTTTTTTGGAGGTACATCAAAGTTCCAACGCCCATAGCATTAAATAAGACTACCTATGCCTCGCAGGTTCACCCGAATATAATTAGTTTCATACTTTATTAACTCTAAAGTAGCCTATGTTACTCCTTGTAACATCAGCTGTCAATCAAAGTCCCGTTAAAATTAGTCCAGACTGACAGACCGACAGACGGAGAATTTTTTTTAAGTAAGTATCTATACATCTATACAGCTAAATAAAATTAAAGTGTCTGTTTGTAATTCCAAAAACAGCTTTTCACTAAATACATATGAAAGTAAGTATATACGGTACTGACTTTCTCTGTCTGTCTGTCTATTTGTTCCGGGTAATCTCTGAAACGACTGGACCGATTTTAACGGGATTTCACTGGCAGATAGCTAATGTTACAAGGAGTAACATAGACAATTTTTATAAAAAAAAACATTTATGGTTCCGCGGGAATGAAATTAAAGCTACGCGGGTGAAATCGCAGGGCGCAGATAGACGTATCGCATATAATTTTGTATGTATTTCTTGGATTCATGTTAATTTGGAATTACAAACAGATACTTCAATTTTTTTATCTGTATAGATGTATATATTATTTGAATTGCCATGAGTAAGTTTACCAATACGCAAATAACAGTATTTTCAAGGGAATTAAATTTACTGTGTTACATACATATGCTCACGCCTGTATTCCCCGAAGGGGTAGGCAGAGGTGTTGTTATCACAACACCCACTTTTCACCGAATTTGATTAAGTGCCAACGTGACATATGGTGAGTCTATCGCCGTCTCAGGCACTATACATACGTCTTTGAATTACTTCTCAGACATATGCAGGTTTCCTCACGATGTTTTCCTTCACCGTAAAGCACGTGGTGTGAAATCACTGTACGTAAGTTTTTTAGAAAAACTCACTGGTACAGGCCCCGCTGGGATTCGAACCTGCGTCGCTTGCGTAGCAGGCGTGTTAATTTACTGTGTTAATAAAATCAAAACTAATTCTCAAATCAAACTAATTAATTCGGTGTTAGTGTTTTATTAGATATCAAGTTTCATTTCTAATGCTTGTGTTATTTCCCTGGAAATATATAATTCGTTGGGCTCAGCTAATAGTGAGTGTAATAATGTGACTTTTCAATTGATATTTATTGCCAACTATTCGATTACCAATGTCGGTGCCGAGAACGCTAATGTGTTCACGTTTTTGATGACACTTGCTAAAGTAGCTATTAGAATTCTTTCGAAACTGTTATGTATGAAGTATTTATTTTATTTATCAAACGTATTCATACCAAAGTTAGTCATTATTATTTCTGACTAGCTGTCCCCCCCGTTTTGCCCGCGTATACATTAATACCAGGGAACTTAATCCTTTTTTTATACTAAAATTTGCTTAAGTTACTTGTGAAATCAGCTATCTGCCAGTGAAAGATTAGCCGGAACAAACAGACAGACGGACAGATAGCATGATTTTTTTTATTGTTTTTTTTTGTGCGAATTCTTTTAATTTCATTTAGTGAAAGTTAATCCGGAATTGTAAACAGACAGTTCAATTTTATTTATCTGTATGCATACATACAATCTATATACATAACTATAATTATACATACTAAGGAAAGAAGAAGATCACTTTTAGAAATCTATATACATAACTATATTTATACATACTACATATAGTATATATTTATATACATAGTATATATAGTATATAGTTATGTATATAGATTTCCAAAAGTGATTTCCATTCTCCGTACAAACTAAATAGTTAGCGTGTATTATGGGAGCCGCCGGTCGCTTTCTTCGAAGTCAAAACAATCATGAAGTAAAGATTTCTTCGACATTTTTTATGTAATTTTCTCGCAATTTTCAGTTCGTTATTGAAAAACCAATTTCTATAAATATAAAACGGGACTTCCAACCTGTCTCTTTCGCATGGAGGTCGGGCAATGAGCCAAGTAAGCTTGCTGCTCCAGTTTCCGTCATTGCAGTGCAGTTTTATTCAGTGCTTCCGTCGTGGAATTTGTCACACATCGGACAAAGACCTTTATTGTTGTCATATAGCCGTGGTGGCCTTGGGGTTAGAGCAGTCGTCTGCTACGCAAGCGACGCAAGTTCGAATCTCAGCGGGGCCTGTACTTTTTCTAAAAAACTTATGTACAGTGATTCCACACCACGTGCTTTACGGTGAAGGAAAACATCGTGAGGAAACCAGCATATGTCTGAGAAGTAATTCAAAGACGTATGTATAGTGTCTGAGACGGCGATGGACTCACCCTCTGTCACGTTGGCACTTGATCATATTCGGTGAAATGTGGGTGTTGTTACAACAACTCTGCTCCCCCTTCGGGGACCTTTCTGGGATGGCGTGAGCATATTTATTTATGTATTTCATATAGCTACTATTCTGACCACTTATATATTACTATTCACTTATTGCATATGGAAGTATACATGTCATCGGTTTATAAAAAAAACAACTAAAAAATTTTATCTGCCTATCGGTCTGTTTATTCCGGCTAATCTGTAACGGCTGGACTAACAAGAGTAATTTGGAATTAAATTTACATAAAAATTTGGATTCCGCGAAATAAAGCTAATAATAAAATAAAAGCCTACGTGGGTGAAACCGCAGGACACAGCTATACAAATATATATTCCGCGTATTGCAGAAATAAGAGAAAGTTATTTCAAAATGCATTATAGGTAGTTTACTCCTGTTGGCCGTGCGCCAGGAATTGCGTAGGTGTCTGGACTACTAAATGCAAAAACTGTCATTGCATTACATAGTACGCGAACAACACGAGCGTGTTTGACACATTATATTTGTTTCGATAACCTTTGACTTTTGAATTTTATGATTATGTTTTAACTATGCCTAATATATTATACTCGGAAAATCCGTAACAATGATAATTTCGCCGAGAGAGCCGTGGTGGCCTCGGGGTTTGAGCAGTCTGCTACGCAAGCGACGCAAGTTCGAATCCCAGCGGGGCCTGTACCAATGAGTTTTTCTAAAAGACTTATGTACAGTGATTTCACACCACGTGCTTTACGGTGAAGGAAAACATCGTGAGGAAACCTGCATATTTCTGAGAAGTAATTCAATGACGTATGTAAAGTGTCTGAGACGGCGATGGACTCACCATCTGTCACGTTGGCACTTAATCATCTTCGGTGAAAAGTGGGTGTTGTGATTACAACACCTCTGCCTACCCCTTCGGGGAATACAGCCGTGAGCATATGTATGTATGTATGATAATTTCGCTTCTCAAAGTAGACACAATATCCAACTGCACCCGAATGTTTAACTGTTTTGAAGAGTTCATTTCGTGCCTGTACCTCTCCTCATTTCTAATATGCAAAGTACTTCGGGAGGCAGGCCACAACGTAACACCAGGAATACGGGACTTATTACTATACTATATACTTAATTTGATAGATATCAACGTTTTTGTTTTCAGATTCCGAGCACTCTACAAAGGTCTTTTGCCAAAGGTTCTTCGGTTGGGCCCAGGCGGCGCAATCATGCTGGTTGTTTACGACTACGTATACAACTTCTTAGAAACTAAGTTTAAACTTTAACGCGTTCACTGCTAACGACGCGTATGTGCGTTCAACTGTTAGAGAATTTACGAAGAAGTTGAAATGTTAGCAGTGAATGTGTTAAAACATTTACTGTATTAGCATTTTTTGAACATTTTACACTATACTCATCGTTATTTGACATTGTTTTTTTGAAGCAAGAGTATCTCCGGTTCAAATTCGAATACGTTGTTACCCTAATGTGTACGAATATTTTCCATGTTTAATAAATTTGACAAAATGACCGCTACGGTATAAAATGTATATGAAAAGTTAAAGTTGCAATTTGTATAACATTATTTATACCTTTATTAAGTAAGAAAATATTTTTGTTATATTATTTAATTCGTTAAATGTAGATAACAATACTGGAACCAAAAAGTAAAGTGCAATTATTTAGTAATAAATACAAAGTGATATTTTTATAAGAGGTTTAAAAGAGCATTTATCAATAGCTTGTCAATGCAAGATAATGTTAGCCAGGTTATACTTATGTCAAAGTAACCCAACTCAGTAGCTAGTACCTGGATAATATATTTTATTTTTGTTATATTTCAAAATATTATAGAATGTTTGACTGGAAATTGTGTTTTTGTCCAACTCTTTGGTAAGTATTATGTTACGACTTGGAGCTGTACCCTACATTGCTACATTGTGGTATTTCAATTCAAGTAAATTCAAAAAATCTTTATTTAATTCGACTTTTGACAAACTACTTCAAGCCGTCAGAATATAGGTACATATCGCACCCTCAGAACGAAAAATACCGAAAATATTAAGATAGACAGAACTCAAAATTTTCTTTTGATCAAAAAAAACTTGTCAACAATGTACAACCTTAAGTATACTTTAAAAATATAAAATACATTATATTTAAAAACTGGTAAAATTATTGCGGCCTAAGTTATAAATTCAAACTTGCCGATTGCAATTTCCAAAAAAGAATATTTTTGAATTGAGCTCCTATCGTTCTGAGGGTGCGATGTATAGGTACATACATATGCTTACGCCTATACATATTCCCCGAAGGGGCTGTAATAACAACTTCAGTATTTTATTTACAATACTAGATTTGTTGCTCTACCACAATGTTAAATTTATTACTAGTAAAACATTAGAGAAACTCTGTGAGGCACCGCTACTTATGAAGATGATATAAATTCAAAGATTAAAAATATCTTAATGTATTTGGTGAGACTTCAACAAAATAGTAGGTTCCCAATCATCAGAATGAAACGAATATACAAGATTAGAATTGTTCGATTATAATCATACATGCTCGTAATAATTATTTGGATATCAATTAACATCATTTATAACTATGAAAATAATAAAACAATTATATTTGAAAAATAATTAAACTTTATTCCTTTTTATTGCTTTACCGGTTTTATTACCTTTGCTTTTGCTGACTTGATGCAACACTAGTATGAACCGTTCCATTTCAAGAAAGTATCCCAAGTACACTACTGAAAGAAACGTTTTGTATGATCACTGATGAAGATACTATTATGCGTCAAAAGGAATTCTATTCAATATTTTCAACGATTGTTTGCTCTTCACTCTTCAGTTCTATCGTTCGTTCGTTCCTCCATGTTGTTTTTGTTTTCTTTTGAGATAGAACCGTGGCAAAGCAAGAAATACTGCTTATTTGTTTAATTTTACGTTGAACAGCGACTTTTTAAGTGCCAGAACTTTATAATTGAGTGTTTTTCTATTTTCTCCAGCCTATTCCTTATTCATCTCTAAGGTAAGAAAAAAATCAACAATGTGTCTAAGAAGCTAAGCCATGACATTTTTGAGTTCATGAGGTTTTATTGATAAGATCGTGAATTAGATGATTCTTTGAAAAGTTATTAGTTGAAAATTAAACTAGTTGATCTCATTTTGAAATAGAACTTTGTATTTTGCACGTAATTTTTGAGTTGACAATATCCATTGTTTACATTGTGGCTGCATTGATAGTGTCTATGAAAACTTATTTACAATATTTTTTTTATTTTGAGACTGTCTGTTGCTTGATCTCATTCACTGCTACCATTTCATCTTCTTCGTAAATTCTCTAACAGTTGGACGCACAGACGCGTCGTTAGCAGTTAATGCGTGGTTGTATAAGATGTGTACAAGTCATATATAGTCGTAGGGTAAAGGTTCTGTACCGTATCTGTGCCCAATAGGCCATAGTTTTTACGTTGAAGATATCGCCTGCGTATTTTCCTCATTTTGTATGGGAACGTTATAAAGCGCCCCAAGCGGTGAGTGTAGGACTATTCACTTCTCCATACAAAAAAAAGCGACAAACGCAAGGTCAAGCGACCTACGAACATGTCAAAACCTCCGTGGTGCACTGATATCTAAACCAATCTTTTTTCATGTTAATTCCAGCTCTACAATGGAACAAATGCAAGCACCTCCACCAATACCGCATATAGTCCAAGTATATCAACCATCGGTCACCAACACGAAGATAGCAAACCCACAAATAATACACATAACTCACCCTTCGCTTCAAAACACACATGGCAAGGTAACATATCATCAGAGAATCACATCGGAATCACTTCATATACCATCAACGCAACATGTCACAGAGATACAGAACCAACACATACATATGTCTCAGAATTTAGTGATGTCCTGTCAACAAGCCCACCTGCAGACTCTTCACCAGCCTCAAATATCGTCACAAGTCCTGCAAAGTTCGGATATGAGCCAGCAACTGCAGATTACGTCTCACATGATCCTACCACAAGTTCCAGTGTTCAAACAGCACATGCTTTTGAACACTCAGCAGCAGTATTATGGGCAGTATGAGTACCCTAAGGAACAGTGCATTGTTGCAAAGGTTGAACCCGAGCTGCATTTTAGTAGCGAAAAACCAGTTGAGTGAGTATATTTTATTAAAATGTTCCTTATCACCTGATTTCATTCCTGAGTTCATTATTCGCAGATTTTTTTTTTAAGTTACTCCTTGACAACTACCTACCAGTTTAAGTTCCATTAATAACGGTCTTGCCTTTTCAGAAATTAGCCAGAACAAACAGACGAACAGAGGCAAATATTTATATGTGGTTTTTTAAGTGTTGTTCATACTGTCATATACATTGAGTGAAAAGTTTTATTTGGAGTTTTCAAACAGACTCTTAAATTTTGTTTATCTGTATATATTAGAGAGAAAGAGAAAGATTGCTCAATAATCCTCATGACAAAACATAGCTATTTTAACACGCTTTTATTAGCTTCACCTGTATGTATGTATGTATGTAACCGACCCCCTTGAGCTCGATTTTGTCCTACTTTGTACGATCAGATTTAATTAAAACTTTGCACACCTGTCAAAAGTCGATGACAATGCAATAATCCGATCGAAGCATCTGATTATCCTAATTAGATTCGCCAGGATTAATTAATTTCTTTCCGCATCCTTTGCATGCGAGTAAGAGAGATAGAGCTAGTGCGCGAACTACGCATGCGTGCAGTTCCACACTTACTGTTCCGACAAATCTAATATATATTATATATATATAGTTTAAAAAATTTAACTAAAAAATGAAAAATAAATAATAGTTAAAAAAAACTAAAAAAACGCGCTTTCATAAAAAATCCAACTAAAAATCAGAAAATACAATTTAATAAATTTGGATTAAGAATATTGTAAATTCGAAATGAATGTACATTTTTGTAAAAAAGCGTGGGGTGCATAGTGTTAATAATTATAAACATTTTATTGACAGATAATGAGTAGAAGAATCATCACTTTGATAATATAATATCTTAAAAAGCGCTTTGAATACACCCCACGCTTTTTTACAAAAATGTACATTCATTTCTAATTTACAATATTCTTAATCCAAATTTATTAAATTTTATTTTCTGATTTTTAGTTGGATTTTTTATGAAAGCGTGTTTTTTTAGTTTTTTTAAACTATTATTTTCAGTTTCAACAACCTTTTAATTATAATAATTAACAATTTCAGATGCAAATCAGAAAACACAATGCAAATAGAGATAGAGATTGTACCAGAAAAGAGAACACGCAGTCAGATACCAAATCCAAACACATGGGCTTGTAACATCCGCAAATTGAAACATCAGAGAGGCGAGGCATACGTCAGCAGACGAGGCAAGTATGTCCCCGAGAGATGTGTCCGTAACACCAAAGACTGCCTCAAGACATGTAAGCTTAAATGCAACGAAAGAGTCAACGACACAGACCGAGAACTTATCTTCAAAGCATTTTACTCTTTAAATGCAAACGAAAAGAAACATTTCCTTCTAAACACAACGGAAAGAAACTACATCAAGCACAACAAAACAGGACAGATTCATAAAAGAAAGTTCTCCTTCAAATATTTCTTCTTGATACGGTCAGTGAGACATACGGTTTGCAAGAATTTTTACTTAGGCACTTTGGCTATATCTCAGAAGCCAGTTTACAATGTGCATTTAGGGAAATCGGAGATGAATATACCTAAGCCAGACGGTAGAGGGCTGTCCGATGCCAGTACACATGCGCTACCATGTGAATTAAAGGATAGAGTGCGGAAACACATCATGTCTTTCAACACAGTGGACTCAAAACCTATTAAACAATATTCCAAAAAGGTGCAATACTTAGAATGTAATCTTAGCATAAAACAAATGTACATAATGTACCAAAACGCTTGTAGCAAGGACAATGTACAGGCTGTCAAAGAGTCTATGTACAGGAAAATATTTAAGCAGGAATTCAATTTACATTTTAGGAAAGGTAAAAGCAAAAAAGACCAAATGTGCTGTAAATGTAAAAGTGTTATTAAGAAGTGACCTTTTATAGATCTATATGATGGTCAAAGATCTTGTTTATACAAGTGACGTATGTTGGAAATACCAATAGGAACTCTTGTGTATTTGTAGTGAGTGGAAAATAGTTTTTTGGCATAATGGAATCTCTCATTGGAGATTTGGTGCCCGGTGGGACTGTACCTACACTTTACAGAAGATTGCAGCCAGATAATGATAGCCACTTTGTGGTATAAAGAAAAAAACAACATTAATTGAATAGTGTTACTCAATGGAAACATTCCAGTTCTTTGAATATCTTTCATTGAACAAGTTCATCTAAATATATATAACTCAAAGGTGGTGACTGACTGACATAGTGATCTATCAACGCACAGCCCAAACCACTGGACGGATCGCTTCAAATTTGGCATGCAGGTAGATGTTATGACGTAGGCATCCACTAGGAAAGGATTTTGATTTATTCTACCCCCAAGGGGATAAACGGGGCACAGCTAGTTGGAAGATATTTACTCTTAGTATAGTCATCTGCCTGGCCTTATACCGTACATTGTTGGGGTCGGCACACGAGTCAACCCGATGTGGCTGATCACACGATTTTAATACGAAGCGCCTGCCATCTGACCTTCGCAACCCCTTTAAAAAAGAAAATCTGTGATCTGGGTTAAACCAGTTGTCAGACTATTTTAGGCCTCCGCCAGACCTGTAACGATTGCCAAAGATGATAAGTTGGAAACCGGGACCGACGGCTTAACGTGCTCTCCGAGGCACGCAGGGAACTTGGGCGGTCACCCATCCAATTACTGGCTAGGATTAGGGTTGCTTAACTTTGCTGATCGAATAATATGCGCATTATCAACGGTGCCACGAGATCTTCTGTTGTTGGTTGAGCGTCTTAATTCAAAGGAAAATATATTTTTTGAATAACTTAAGTAGTTTATGCTAGTAGCGCCACCCGGTTTTCGCATGGTAATGGAGAATTGTGATAATGATGATAGAAAGTATTTTATTTCTTTGTAAATTTTCAATGATGTTATTCTGCCATTCGGGTTGAGGATAAATCCTGTGCCCCCTGCCCGTCCTGCCTGCAGTCGTTAAATCGCCCGCGCGCAGATGGCAGACTTACCACCCAGATCCAGGTCCCTAGCTCATCCGTCAGCAACGCCCTAAGCCGAGGTCCGAGCCCCGCACCGGGGTGCCCTTAGCTGTGTTGCTTAGTTTTTAAGTTGAAGCTCGGCTGGAGGCCCTTGGGTCTCGCCCCTTTAGTCCGGTTAAGCAGTGGAGGTAACTCCCCCCTACCAACTGCGAGAGACCTTATAATAAAAAAAGAAAAAAAAAGCAGATGGCAGACGTTTTCCTACTTGACACTTATCTTATCGTAAATAGTCGAAAAATAGTAATTATTGTATAGTTTCATCAAAATCCATTCAGTAGTTTTTGCGTGAAGGAGTTACAAACATACTCCCATACATGTATTCTTACAAATAATGTATTAGTAGGATTTATGTGAGACAATGAGATTGTAAATTTATTTCTGATAGATTATACATATATATAAATAAGGAGGTGAATGTGTCACCTTATTTGGGTGTCTAGTCAGATATTTTTCTACATTAAATTGTATTTTTGTATCAAACGTGTTTAATTATTATGTATAATGTTCATCTATATCTATACTAATATATGTATATAGCTGAGTTTGTTTGCTTAAACGAACGAGCTTATCTCAGGAACTAAGTACTGAAGCGATTTGAATAATTATTTCAGTGTTAAGTCGCGGGCAGAAGCTAGTATTTTCATAAAATGCATGAAATTGTGTCTAATAATAATAATTGATATATATATAAGAACGCTGTTGGCCTTGACGTTCAGCAGTCGCCTGCGACGCGAGTTCGAATCCCTGCGGGGCCTGATCAATAAGTTTTTCTAAAATTTAAGTACAATGATTTCACACCACGTGCTTTACGGTGAAGGAAAACATCGTGAGGAAACCTGCATATGTCTGAGAAGTAATTCAAAGATGTGTGTATAGTGCCTGAGACGGCGATAGACTCAGCATCTGTCACGTTAGCTATTCCTCTTCGGTGAAAAGTGTGTGTAGTTATTACAACACCTCTACCTAACCCTTCGGGGAATACAGGCGTGAGCATACGTATGTATACACAAGAAATATCTCCCGAGTTAAGAAAAATATACCTTAACTGCATAATCACATTAACGGTTCTCACACCGACGCCTTGTGATTCTATGTACCTTTTAAAATTTATTGTGAGAGTCAAATAGTGTTTTTCTCTCAAACAATAAAATTTTTCGTCCATTGTCTGTTGATTTATTTTTATTTATTATTTCATACTTATATTTTTAAGATATTTTTTTGTTCTTGCTAATAATAAGGTTGCACCTTATTATTAACCGACATAAGGTCGAATTTAGTTCTCTTATAGATGGGAAATGTTATTAAAGTAAGCTAAATGAATAAACTGCTTTAAAAACGCAGTATCGTAAGGTGGTTGGAATATAATAAAAAATGCAAATAAAATAATAAATTATAATTGGAATGTAAAAAATTAATGGACAAAATGCTTTGGTAACACTTAAAATATTTTTAAACATTTATTTATTCAGATTACATTTGTGTATGGTGTGTTCTAGTTTGAATTACATGTATTTAGGGTGTAAAATCTTTGCCCCGACACGGGAGTAGTACCCGTGACCTAGTGAAGCAGTCAGATTTACTGATCACTAGACCAACGGGCATCGCTACACGTCACCTGCAAAGGATTACTGAACGTGTAACATTTTGATTTAAAAAAAAATTTAAGCAGGAACATGTAAATTTTTTTTTATTTAGATTTTTTTTACTCAATTAAAACATAAATTCCTGTTAATATTGAAAGTATCTAATATAATTCCTCCCACCACACTATTTAATTATAGTTAGTTAATTCACAAAGTTACAATTAATCTCCCACGTACAAACTACACTAATACATAGCTTAAAAATATATATATCTTCAAATTATTGTTGTGATGTAAACTCTAAATACGGAACTCCATGCTTCTTTGGCTTCGGTTTAAAAAAAACAAAATATTTATTTTAAATAGAAGTTATTCCCAGAAATTAATTGATCCTGGCTGCAATTAAAATGCAGACCAAATCTTCATCTTCCTCGTTTTTGAGCTCCCACTTGACGTCAACTTTCACCTTGGGGTACGACTTAAGAACGGGGAATGATGCTTTGTAATTGGCTTCAACACCAGGCTGTAAAAAAAAATACAATGGGATGAGACCATAGACAGATCATAACGAATAGACCGGTAGGAAAAAAAATAAAGAGTTAAGGTGCAAACACATGCAGCCGCCCGACGCTCGTTTCCAGCGACAAATGTGGTCATGTGATATGTGGCGATAAAGCTGAAAATTTTGAGCTTTGTCGCTGTGATGTATCGAGAGTGTTAGTAGTCTGTTAATTGGAATGCCTCGTCACCAACTACCACATATGGTAAACCCATTCCATCTACACACTCATTTCTCTCTACTTGAACTTTTGGCCCATCTTTGGAAACGAGCGTCGAGCGGCTTACATCAGATTGTACTTTTATAGACCGGTAGGAAAATAAATCAAGAGTTACACTATTTCAGCGGGAGATGGCGTTGGTAGATACGTAAATATAATTTAAAAATAATAGATTCTTACTGCAAATTGTACGGTACCTAATTGTTTTGATTATTATTAAGTAACATAAATAATATCCTCTGACATTTAGTGCAAAATTTAGATTTTATTCTATTATAAATATTATACATATAGACAGACATGCGTATTTGCTCAAAGTGAATAAAAAAAAACTGGGTATTTTACTTAGAGAAAGAGAACTTAAATAACTTCGGTTACAATTCGGTTAAAGATTTAGTTTACATATTAATAGGTAGGTACTTAGTCGATATTTACAAATTGATGTTTTGAATGCGATCTGTCAGAATTACTTATCCTATAACAATCGAACTGTAAAAAACAGTTCTTATTGAGTTTTTAACAAGTTAGTTAATACGTGTTTGTTTTTCCTCACTTATCACTACATTGGTCCGCCGTTTAATTAAGGTCACTGGACAAATACATACATACAAATACTACCTATGTTCTGTGCTCAAAGTATATGTTTTAACACAATCGATTCGTCGCTTGCGTTTTGCGCTTTTTTGTATGCAGACGTAAAACTGCCTACACTCGCCTCTTGGGGCGCTTTTTAACGTTCTCATACAAAATGAGGAAAATATAGGCGATACCGTCAACTTAAACACATGGTATAAAAAGGTTTAATTCAAAAGTTGTCCTACCATTTATATATTTAGTAGTCATATTGTATCTTCTAATAAAATGTGAGTGCTTATGTATCAATAAAACTCTTAAATTATAATAATCTACGGATTAAATGCGCTTGAATTTGGTAAGTATAACCTCTGAGTGTACAAACTTTTGCGATAAAATGATAAGGGCTCTCAACATTTCATTATAAATCATAGGCTATGATGGTCCTTGGCTTAGTTCCATCTCTTTCTGTGATACGGATTTAAAAAGGGACATAGTTTTAGTACGAGTCAAAACCAAGACTGGACCAATCCAGTCTTGGTATTAACCATGTTTCGTAATAAGGGGATTGGGGTTTGGACAGGTACCTTAATTGGGCAACTGAGACCGGTGTCCTTGCAGGCGTCCGGCTGCGGCAGCGGGAAAGGGACAGGTATACCCATGATGACTCCGTGCACATCCGTTAATATGGACTTCGTCTCTTTTGCTAGAATCAAGCCAAAATATAAAATTTAGTACTTACTTACACATCTTTTTTTTTTTTAATCTTGTTGTGTCTAAACATTTGGCGAAGACAGATTTCGCAGTAATATAGAATAGCGTTAGCTATAACCCCAATGACAGAAAGATACGTACGGTGCGGAATTAAATTTATTTATTATGTCCTAAAATAATGACTAGACTAACTACTTACTTACCTATGTAAGTATCTAAAGTACATAAAACATGCCCATCGAATAAATATCTATTTGATAGCTTCCCTAATCACATGTTGGAGCTGTCAAACGGTTGTCAAACATTATTTTATGACATGATGCAATCATCTGCAGGGGTAGGCCTTTTGATATGATCGTTTAAGCAGCGCTAGCTTTTACCGTAAGAAATCGTAACAATTTCAGAGCAAAAGTTAAACAGCATTTTCTTAAAACTATTAGCAGCATCATCTGTATGACATCAAGGATGTATAGTATATATTATAGTTATATATAGTCTATGTATTTTTTTAATGTAAAATGAATGTTCTTTTTTTTTTAAATTAACACCTGCCATGTCTGTCTCTGCATCACCCAAAGGTTCACTGTCAGAGAATGTCTATGGCATTAAGTCCACCTGCGCATTTATTGTAATGCAAAAAGATTTTAAATAAATAAATAAATAATGAAACGTCAGCGCTTAGATGTTCTTAATACGTGGCACGTGCCTAACTAAGTATTATGAACTTACTTGGAGTGAAGTCGATCGAAATGGTAGCGTTAGTGTTCCTCTTCAAAATGCATTCTTTGGCGTTCTCTTCGCATCCACTTACGCCTACTTTCTGGATACTCCCAATCTTGGAACCTGAAATAATGTTACAAATAATATTAGAGGAGGAAATCGACTTCAATAAATTCAATTTGACCATCAAAGCAGTTAACACTTTGACTTCTGACGATTTGAAAGTAATTTGTAAGAAGTCTAATCAAATAAAGATAATTTGAATTTGAATTTGACTAATGTATGCCAAGCCTCAGGGGTTCGTATTTGTCATGATACGTGTTGTGAGCGCAGTTTGAATATTGTCTGGAGCAAAATAATATAAGTAGGTTCTTAGGTGGGTACTTCATATTTGATTAATTTTATGGTTTTTTTACATTGCATGTTTCATTCAAATATTGTGTATTTTCTTCATTTTGTATGGGAAAATAGAACTTCTTATACTGGAAGTTAGAGGCACTTTTATGTTTCCATACGAAATGATGAATTATACCAGTGATATCGTCAAGTTAAAACATGTTAAAATACTTTGGGTACCTGGGGTCACGTACCCCAGGTAGCCAAGAACTTAGCAAAATTAATAATGATTGTTTATTTTTTCCGTTAATAAAGCCGTCCAACAATACCCGATAAGAGCTTTACCTGAATGAAAATTTTAATCAAATCAAACCAAAAAGTTTTATTCAACATAAGGGACACTTGGAGCACTTATTGAACGTAATTTTTCTTACGATAACTTATGTTAATTTACCACTTTGCTAAGTTATTAAAACAAAATGCTACCTTACCTACCTGATTACCAGTGTAGACCCTGGTAGCCCACTGATGGACATCAGTTACCACAATAACAACTTCAATAAATTTAAAGAGACCATCAAAGCAGTTTTGCTCAAAAAAGGATATTATACTGTAAGTACTGTACTTTTGCTACAATTAATTAATCTTAGTTTGATCTTTGCTTTGACTGGCTGGAATTTGCCATGCTCACAAATATTTGTAATATTTTAGTTATTATATTTGACAATAATTGTCAAAGTTCAAATGCTCAATTATTGAGCATTTGAACTGTGTCAATGGGCTTATATTCATGAGATGTAAATACTGTAACCAAAAACATTGTATAATATATATTTTTTAAAACAGTAAATGTTGAGTTTCTTGCCGGGTTCTTCTCAACAAAAGCTACCTTCCGAACCCGGTGGTAACATTTATAATCGTGTATGATGTATTTTGTGTCCTTCTGACGATTTGAAAGTACTTTGTAAGAAGTCTAATCAAATAAAGATATTTTGAATTGAAATGAACGGTTACCATCGGTTTGGAAACTATTCCTCATAGAACAACCGGCAAAGAGCGTGGTGTCATCTCATTCCATTCACTCACATGTCATCAAAACATATTGATAAATAAATTGGTCAGTCACCGGCTGGTCACCGGTAATCTTGCAACGTCATGGGTCATGATTATCACTCGTGAACTGGACCAAGCTATCATACATTACTGGACAATGGCCGCGTCGAATATCATACAACGGAACGAAAGAGGACAACACATTGCAAATGACGTGACAGGATGAAGATAGAAATACAATCATGGTCATCGATAACACCATGACTCATCATCATCTCCCTTATACCATGGATGTTTGGGGTCGTCAACCCGATGTAGCTGATTACCTGATTTTTTACCGAAGCGACTGCCATTTGGCATTGGTACTTTTTGCTATTATCTGGGTTAAACCAGTTTGTAAATTTTCACGTCGCTTGAAAATGTGATTGAACCATCATTTTTCGGGAGGAAACTCGGCCCGTCAGTCATTTAACTAGTAGTTTGGGTTAGTGTTGATTAACTTCGCTAATCGAATGATATGCGCAATAGCAACTGCGCCACGAGCTCTTCCATGCACATGATACGAACCTTTAATCAGTTCCTACGCCTACCACAAGCATGTAAATGTTCAATCGTTGTCGCTTGACCTTGCGTCTTATCTCAAAATGTGTCGATCTGCTATTTTAGGCGTTCAACCACAACCCGGCTCCAAAAAAGTAACAACATATCGTGCCTCAGAACCAATTCAAAAATAATAATTTACGGAATGTACTAGTAGAAAAATTAGTAATATAATATAATTTATATTTTTAAAGTATAGTTTAGGTCTTACGTTGTCGATAAAAGTTAAAAAATAAACATTTCGAAGTCTTATAACTTATCTTACTTATATCTTAACATAATTATTTTCGCAAGTTTTCAGTTGAGCCCCTATCGTTCTAAGTGTACGATATATTGAGCCACGCAAAGTGAAGCGGCGACGTTTGAAATCTATACGTGTGTCTTTACAGTATCTATTAGTGTATGTATGTTATATACATTTCCAACAAAAGAATTTAACTAACAATAGTGGTGTGGAAAACGTGGATACATTTTGCACTCTATAACAGAGCTTACCTAGGTGATTTTGTGACGTCGATATTTTATTAAGATTTTGTTGAATAGAGTCTTAAGAAGGATTCTGGGTAAGTACGGACATATTAATACCAGTTTCAGATGATTTTTTGCACCCTATTTCATTATGCGGTACTAACTGGTGTGAGGCCCACAGACATGTTTTTATTTTATTAGTTTAGTTTTAATTAAAATAATTAACATGATATACAAAACAACTAGAAATCCTATACAAGATTATAAAATGCGGACTTAAAAACATTATGAAATAGAGGACACCCTCGCAAACTGATCCACACAAAACTCCAGACACTCTGATACAATTTTGTTCCATTCGTCAGCAAACGGATCGCGTTCAGGGTTGGCAACGAGGAAGGCATTGAGCGCGCTCACTATGTGGCATATCGGGGACTGCGCCCTGCCGACTGTCCGGCACGATTTTAAACTATTTATTTATTTATTTATTTATTGCATTTAAGTTAGTTACATGTACGATACATACTAATCTTAATTATAATAGTAACCCAAGTAAATCTAACATAAACCCTGTTAGGGCACAGCAACGTGAGAGGCACTACTAGAGCTATTAATATATTTATCTACAAGTACCTAATATGTATAAAATTATTTATTAATAAACAACAATGTAATATCTATTAATTCCTACACTTTATTACAACAGACAACGCACACTGCCTTATCTGTTATAACACAATATAAAAAGTTAAGATCCTATGGATGGTTGTTCGAACAATTTGAGCTGTCGACAAGATCTATGTGCAGTGTGTCTATTGGGGACATTTAACTGACAGATCAGGTCGTGAAGCTTGAGACTGTCTATAGCCCCGTGGAGGACCTTACAGGCAAATAGAAGACGACATACAATTGATAAGCAACAGAGAGAGCAACAGTGTCTTTGTTCGTGAGTTAATGTATGTCTGTCACGTTGTAATGTACCTATTTAAATAACCATCCATTTAGTACCTTATCTAATTTTCATGAATGCTGCGTCGCATCTTTGTTTAATTAAAAATGAATTTTCTTTCTCTCTTTCAGGTGAACATATTTCATTAACATCTAATGGAATTAGTTATATATATACTAGCTATGCCGGCTTCACCCGCCTTAGACCTAATTTTATGGGTGAAATTTTTCACGGAATCCTAAGTTAAAAAAATATCCTATGATACACCTTTTGTTCAGTGGAAATCGGTCCAGACGTTTCAGAGTTAACTCGGAGCAAACAGACAGACAGAGAAAATGTTTTTATGTATTTACCTTACTTATACTTGCATATGGATTAATTATGTATAGATTAATAGACGTAACCAGTTTATTTACACCTGTAACTGCTTTTAAATTTCATAAAAAAACAAGGTTAAAAAAGTAAGGGTAGTTTGAAAAAAATTGCCAGATTTGATTGGTAACCTTTTTTAAATTATAATAGCTTGAAAGTGATTTAATATTCAACTATCATTTTTACACATGCATGCTGATACAATGAAAAAGAAAAATATAATAAAAATAAAAATTATAAGTAAAACACGGAATTTAAAAGTAATTATAATATAGTTTTGTTAAATCTAGTAAATAATCAACAAGATGTTAGTAGGTACACACTACAAATTTATTCTTATCACGTCATCGCCACTACTATTATAAAGAGGAAACATTTGTGTGTATAGTTTAAATAAATAAACTCAAAAACTACTGTGCCGTTTTCAAAAATTCTTTCACCATTGAAAAGATACATCATCAGCGAGTAATATAAGCTTTATTTTATCCCCGTACTCCCACGGGAACGGGAACTACGCGGGTGAAACCACGTGACGTCCGCTAGTTTATTTTATACAACAAAAACTCCTGTAATAGTTGCTATGGACGCTGACTAGTTTGATGATTAATTAAGAACATGAATTGAGGTGCCGTCATGAACTATGAGCGCGTACTATCACTGCGCAGTAGTCGTTTTAAGAGTTATGGAGCGACTCGAATATAAACGCAGTGTCCCAAATTTTCACTGCGCGCTCTTAACTAGTGACGGCATCTGTATTTGGTGCGCAATATGAATGAATTATTGTACGATACACATTACATTAGTTCATCAAACTATCACGCTACTAACCACAACCGGCGTTGTACAATCAACCATGAGAATTCGTCAGATTCGTCATTCCCTTATTAATCGTAAAAAATGTTAATATTTACCGCAGTCCTCGTAAAATTTGGCTTGTGCGCTGACCAGCAACAGGGAAGCAATTACGTACACAAACATATTGATAGGAATATTTATTTTATAGTAAGCAATAAGCAATAGAAATCGCGCGCTAACGTGTTGTCGACTCGCGCGTTTCTGGCTGACTGTGTTCACAACACAACGGATGCACTATTGTGTGTCGACCTTTATTGCTTTATAAATGCTCCGGCGCCGGTCATAGAGTATGAATCATGAGGTCAAGTTGTAGATGATCCATTCCTTATATCATTCATTCTTTGTACATGTCAATTATGCGCAAGAATGAAGTATTTAAAAAAATATTTATAATTCCCGCGTAGACTTAATTTCATGGGTAGCCCGCGGCACCCTAATGTTTTTATAAATAAAAAAAAGTAGCTTGAGTTACTCCTTGTAACATTAGCTATCTGCCAGTGAAAGCCCCGTTAAAATAGGTCCGGAGATTTCTGTGGTCTTGAGAGAATTGCGTTGAATTAAAGGAACTAACTAGTGTCTAGGTAGTAGGTATTACCACCCAATAGCCAGGGTCTAAGAATATGGCTAAGGTATCCCCTGCCTGTCGTAAGAGGCGACTAAAAGGGGGCCGGAGGGCCTGCTGGCGGTGGTCGGGGTGGGAGCTTTGACCACCGGCGCGGGCCCGGGAAGGTGGCGCGAGCCACATCGCGCTGCCTTGCACAGCGAGGTCTCCAGGGGCGGCGTCACAGCTGCCCCGGGGATGTGCCCCGGCAAAGTGTGGGGGGACACCGGTGCGTTCTATCAGAGTACCCGGAGTCCCCCCTGAGCACTGAGGATGGCCACCGGGGGGGTTTTAGTGCGGTAAGAATCCCACATACCCCGATCTGCCTCTCCCAGAGTCGAGCGGTCGGGGACCTTTTGAAGGTTTCCCCCTCGACAACAAAAAAAAAAAAAAAAAAGGTCCGGAGATTAGCCGGAACAAACAGACAGACAGACCGAGAAAAAAATAATTAAAAGTTGGTGTATTTAGGTCAGTATCGTATATAATTTCATACGTATTTAGTGAAAGCTTTTATTTTGGAATTACACACAAACACTTCAATTTTATTAATCTGTATAGATGTGTAGACATATGAATGAGGAAGATATGGCAATGATATGATAGTTACTGCTAGAAATTGTGTCGCTAGTCCGATTTTCCTTAGAGTTCAGATACTTATTTGGTATATATTTCATTGACTTATTAGGTGAATTGTAACTAGAGTATAATTAGGAGAGGTTATGTACCTACCACATATGTAACGAGGTCTATGTGTGTTGTCCCTTCAGAACCTTCATGACTGCTTTATTCAAACCTTATTATTACAATGAAATATACATAGAATGAAACATTCCAACAAGCTTTTGAAAAATCCACCATTCATTCCAATTAAGTACGGAAAAAAAATATCGGTAGAAATGTTTGACTATCTGCAGTTTGTTTACTCTTTGTCCCACAGGAGGAAGAATTGGTTGCTTTGTAATGCTATGTTTCAGGAAAATTCAACCAAAATGTGCTTTATTATTCAAAATGTTAGTTAAATTTGTTGTTAATCATTGTACGAGTACTTAGGTAAGCTACCTACCGTGGTATTATGAATAGTGATCGCGAATATTATTTCCTCTGTATATTTTCTATAGCAAAATATCGTCAGCAAACCCGGATAATGTCTGAAAAGTATGTGTGACTGAGACGGCAATAGCCTCACCATCTGTCATGGCACTTAATCATCTTCGGTGAAAAGTGTGTGTTGTGATTACAACACCTCTGCCTAACCCTTCGGGGAATACAGGCGTGAGCATATGTATGTCTCAATATACCGCAATATATATGAATATACCCGTAAGTCTGTCGTGGGCTTTACTTGGGTATATAACAGGGACCAAGAGCTTTTATTGCGCAATGATCAACTGTGAGACAGTGACAGATGTATTTATACGTCATACATCTGTCTTATAATATGAGGCAAACTATCATGGAAATAAGAATTTATCGTCATCAATCTCAACCAGCAATGACTGACTGTGGAAGTCAGTCATTTCAAGCAAAATCACAAATTATTTACATGTTAGTAAATCCATTTAACTACAGTACCTGGTTGACCGAGCTGTGCTCAGTTTGATCTTCATAAAAAAAAAACCGCCTACTCTAGTTTTGTTATCGCTAAGCTGGAAGCCTCACCTTTGAGCTACCATGACTTGACAGATGTCGGCGAAATATACTGTCGTATTGTAATGATATTATTTTATGAGTTTTTCAGTGCCTGAAAACATGGTTTAAACGATATTTTCCATAAATTAAACCTAACTAGATCAATTTTTTGCCCCTGAAACCCCCTACATGCAACATTTCATGTAAATGGTTGGAGCCATTTCCGAGATTATATATACAAGAATTGCTCGTTTGAAGATATAACATCCATTTAACTACATATTATAACGTTAGAATGACACGTGCAGACGAGACAAAACGGAAAGTGAGTAATTCTTAAGAATTTCTTCACCAGCCGTAGATGGTGTGTATGCTATAGATAAAACATTTTTTAGATAGGGCAAAATATTTTACATAAGTAATTATCAAAATAACACGTTTCCAGATATTGTCAGTTTTTACATTCTTGCTTTTCATCTTTATAATCGTTACTTCTAATATATAAAATTCTCGTGTCACAGTTTTCGTTGCCATACTCCTCCGAAACGGCTGGACCGATTTGTATGAAATTTTGTGTGCAGATCGGGTAGGTCTGAGAATCGGCCAACATCTATTTTTCATCCCCCTAAATGTTAGGGGTAGTCCACTCCAAAAAAAAATGGCAATACAACGTTTGCCGGGCACAGCTAGTTTCTTTATAAAGATAACAATTTTTTAGCAGGTTCTTCATAAACAGCTGTGCTAATATACTGTAAAACACATCACACACACACAACACACGTAAAATCGACATCACAGGAGACCGAAGAGCTGGCAGCTACCTCGGTCAAAGAATTAGTCTTGCCATCCAAAGGGAAGGAATGCTGCCAATATATTCGGAACCTTGCTTACAGGGACTCCTTTTAATAATATATTTTATTACATATATAGACTTTTTCACACATCTAAAAATTCTTAATACACCATGTCTACGAACGAAGTAAGTACCTAATCATCTTATGACATATCTGCTGCAGCGTTATTAAGCTGGTAGGAAGTCGACGTTTGGTCAGCATCCGGCATTAATTGTAATATCTGTAGAAAGAAAGCATAAGGAAAATTATGATCATATGATTCACCTGCCTACTAACATACCAACCCATACTACGACCTTTTCAATAACCTCTGAAAATTTACAGATTCTATGGATTGTTATCCCCAGTTATCGATTTGATCTATCCATATCTTCAATTTCATAATAATGTTAACTAGAGATAATTTATTGGAATGAAAGTATGGAAAAAATATAGATTTGTTTAACTTGTAGCAGCGAATAAGTAATAAAATTATTTTAGTGAGAAATCTTTTTACTTCATATTAATAACACGTCGCCTAGCAACCAACAACATAGATACGCTCAAAGAGAAAAGTAAGTATGTAAACTCTTTACAAAATACTTCTTGCATAGATACATAATACACGTAATGTGGAACACTTATAAACTTCATTGCCAGCCTTCTTAGACGATCCCGAGAGACATCCATTACTAAGTTTTAAGTACTGTTCCTTGTATATAATTAAGATTGTATTCTATAAATGTATCTTAGAATACTTGGGCTTACTACTATATCGTTTTAAACAGCGTGAATGGACGTTTACTTAACGGACGTTTACTGCGCGTTACATATTAGAATCATAAGTACAGAATTAGTCAAAGGCAAAGTCAAAAATATCTTTGTTCGATTAGACTTTTAACAAAAATACTTTCAAATCGTCAGAATTTCATAATTATACAGGATTATATATGATACTTGCTAACTTGCTTGCAAGAAACTCTTACTAATTTCAAAAAAAATTATACAATTATAAAAACACAAAATAAATCACTTAAGAAACATAAGCCCATGGACACAGTTCCAATGCACAAATATTGATAAAAAATAACATAAAGTCTAGTAGTTCTACTTAAAATTAAGTAACGAATAAGTAACTAATTACAAGTAGAAAACTTGTCCCAAATCGGTGTCTCTCGGGATCGTGCCAAGATGGCTGGCAGCATTGCCACGTTGAATAGCTTCGTAATTCTACTTATATCTAAATGCGTAGCTTGAGATGACCAGCCCCCACAAGCAGCACCTGTTCACAAGTGTGACACGAATGCCAGCCATTGACTTCCTCAACCATTATAGAGGAAAGTGGTAATAGTAATTAAATAAAATAAGATAGAGAGAATTTCGTGGAAACGTTAGTAATCTGTGTTTACAAACAATAATTAGCTCGATAAAGCTTGCATCATCAGGGTCGCCAATTTGTATTGTGTACCAAAGTGTGTTCATTCGAATTTTGAACCCAATTTGAACATTTCCTCACTTACACTAATGTGTAAACATTGTCTTAAGTATATTTAGGGACCGCATAAGGTTTCCAAAGCCTGCTAGCCCGGTGAAGGGTGCCATTTATTCTCCTTCATTCATTCAATGCTACCTGAAAGGCATAAAGGTCCTTCTGACTTCAAAGCACTGCCTTTGAAGGACATGTCATGGTATACTTAGATTCGAGGTAGTATCTACTTACTTAATTAATTAATTATATTTATCATAGGTAGGACATCAGCCGACGAATAAAATGGTGCTGGTAATTAATTAGAAAGGGAATATACACTAGTAGAAATGAGTAGGCTTTGTCTGTTTATAGAATGCACAGACCTACATATTTGTTATATAGGATTATGGTTTTTTTTAGTTTGCTAACAGCATTTAGGGCCTAAGAGCCACTGAGGCACGAATCCCACTTTGATAGACTGTAAGTTAGTTATCTTTAAAGTTCCTGATTATATTGATTATCGAGCCCAAATACAAGATACTTGCTGTAAATCTTTGAGGAGTTCCTTCGACTGTTCGGCTAGATCATCAGCTCGACTCCACACCTTCATTAAAATGTAGTGCTTCAAATACTTAATGAAAATAATTTGCAAAATTAACCAGTAAGATTTTCGCAAGTTCCCCTGGATTTCTCGTGGATGCCACCATCAGCAGAACCAAATTAAAAAGGGACCATTTAGGAAGGATCACTTTTCGAATAAAAAATAATCATCGAAATCGGTTCTCCCAGTCAAAATATCTGAGGCAACAAATATAAAACAAAAAATAAAATCATACAGTCGAATTGATTTCCGTCGAATCGAACTTCCTCCTTTTTTTCGTCGGTTAAAAATTATCAAAATACGCATGCGAAATCGTCACAGTAACAACATGATAAAACATATTCTATGGGCACTGTGTATCTAATAATCTTCTTGGGATTTTTATTCCACGCATGTCAGTGAAGTCGAAGGAAATAAGTTTTACATTAGACCGTAATGTGATTAATAGTGCGTGATCAAAGGCAAATACTACAAGTATGTGAATTAATGCGTAAATAAGTAATGAAAAAAGCATTTTCGGTGAGGGATGGCGCAGTAGTCATTTTATGCTCCTGTCTCTGTCTGTTTGTATGGCGTGATACGAATATAATACGTGCGAAGTTACATAATAATTTTATACGAATTTTATTGTAATTAATCACTTGTAATTAATTTACTATGTAATGAAATTAACATGATGCCTGAGTTTCTTGCCGGTTCTTCGCAGAAGGCTAGTTTCCCAACCAGTGGTCTTCGAATTGCTTAAGTGCCAGGGCCTAAACTGAATAAGTAAATTTAATTTTTATTTTCATTTCCCCCCCCCACTATTTTGTCCCTTGTGTTCCCTTTATAATTAAATCGGTTATAGTTAGTATTTATTCAGTTTTCTTTTTATTATTTATTTATTGCTTTTATATTTTAAAGATTGCCAGTTATAAAAAAATATATATAATTTTTTCATATTTTCTACTTCTCCCAAATTATTTGAAACATTATGGTTTAAGGAATTAGGTTGCAAAGGTCACTAGTAGAATTCATTACTTGATGTAATATTAAATATGATTTTACATATATATATATATATATATCTATTCTGTGTCCTTGTTCAGGTACTACTTACTCAAGTACGGTAATCTAATTATTTCCACAATCTCACGAGGTGCACCGCGTCCTAAGAAAACACTTTTATTGCTGAGTAAGCCTCGTGTGTCTGGGCTAATTTTGGGACTGAAGGTGACTATGATTTAGGGGGTAAATACGGACGGGGTAAAAATATTTTATCCCCTGCAATTTTTAAGTCACATTGGTACTAAAAATGTATCTCATATTTTGTCTACCTTATGTTAAGCTTCAGGAAATTATCGCTTTGATTTTCACCGAAGATGTTTGAATGCCTACGCGACAGATGGTGAATCCATCGCCGTCTCAAGTACTTTACATAGGTCTTCGAATTTCTTCTCAGACAAAGGCAGGTTTCCTCACAATGTTTTATTTCACTGTAAAGCACGTGGTGT
The DNA here is from genome assembly GCA_929442735.1 of Watsonalla binaria. Lineage (NCBI taxonomy): Eukaryota > Metazoa > Arthropoda > Insecta > Lepidoptera > Drepanidae > Watsonalla > Watsonalla binaria. The sequence goes on from OV838930.1 coordinate 1,589,451, forward strand.
GAAATCACTGTTAGTTTGTATGAAGGTTTTAACCTGTCAGAGGAATTTATTTTTGATGAATGAATTGTACTCACTGTTCATGGCTTCTGTCCATAGTGCTGCATCTGGCCCTACCAATGCTTCCTTTACTGTTTGCGGAGTGTTAGAGTCAGTCTCTCGCACCGCAACAGTCGCCGCAGTCATGTCGTCATATTCTGATGATCCAGAAGATGTCTCATCCTCTTCATCTGGAATATACGTTGGATCGGCAGGATCACTGGCCTCTGTGCTCTCAGGGTCATCTATTGTGGGTGTACTATGTTTCTGTGATGTGATAATGTCATCAGATATATCACTTTTCACATTAGACACTTCGGTTGACAGAGTAGGTGGGTCAGACAGTGAAGATTCACATAAGTTTTTAGAAAAACTCATTGGTTCAGGCTCCGCTGGGATTTGAACTTGCATTGCTTACGTAGCAGGCGACTATTCAAACCCCACGGCAGTCACGGCTCTTTTGAAGTTAATATTGTCATATTGAGGTGTAACCTTACGTACATAATTTATTACACGAGTATGCACAACGATAAAAATGCTTATGACCATTAGGTGAAGACGTGACGGGACCGATATGAATTTTGTTAAACTAAATCTGAGCCTCATATTTTGAGCGACTTATTGGATTCCCTGGTTCCTACTAATGAGGGTACCTCTACAGACACTTTAATCGTGAATTGTTCTTCAAATGAACCATTAAAAATGTAGGTCTGTTGTGTCTGTATATATAAGTATTCAGCTGTCCTGTGGTTTCAGCCGCGTTGACTTATTTCATAAAAGTTAAGAGGAAAAGCTGTCTAATTCTAGTAGTTTATGTCTCATTGTGACCTTAATAAGACCTGTTATGTACCATATTTCATGTGAATAAATATATGTTATATACTATTTCTATTTCATGAATCTGGTTTATATATTGAGAGACTTGCTGTGCCCCGCTGATATACCCGCGTAGATTTAATTTCATGGATGACCTGTGGGACCCTGAGTGTTAAGTACAAATAAAAAAAAGTTGCCTATGTTACTCCTTGTAACATTAGCTGTCTGCCAGTGAAACTCGGTTCAGCTGCTTCCGAGGTTAGCCGGAACAAACAGACAGATAAACATTGAAATCATTAGTTTTTCTATGTCTGTAGCAAGCGACGCAGCATTAATTAAAATTAGATAAGGTACTAAATGGATGGTTATTTAAATAGGACACTGTTGCTATCTTTGTTCTATACGAATAAGAAAAACTGTTTGGAATTACAAGCTGACACTTCAATTGTTTCTAAACAGATATATGTAAAGATTGATATGTACCACGTACCACAGTCGATATTCCGTATCAAAAATGTGGGCCTTAAAAGTCTCGACCCTATATAAAGTTCCTTAGATTTAACCAAAGTCTGGTACCCCTTGCGTATCACTTGAGTACCCTATGTCGTCTGAAATGGACCAACATAACATAAATATGTACCCACGTGTCCCCGACCATGAACTAGAATGACCCATAACTTGGATTACAGTCCTAGTAAAATGTCGTTTCTGGAAATAACTCTGAGTGATGGAAGTTATTGTTGAGCCTGCATGAAACCTTGATAAAAAAGGGGAATTAAATTAAGGGATTTAGTACACGTGGTGAATTTTGAAATGACTGAATCTTCGAAAAGGTCTGGTATTTAATAAATACATTCGTATACATTATGCTCACGTCTGTATCCTGTGGGGGTAGGCAGATACCACCGTTTACCACATGGTACAATTCTTACATAGGAACTTCTTTCGCTTCATGCATCTCTTCATACACTTCCGTCATACACTATTGTTAACTTAGTCACTCTATAAATTTCTTTCGTTAATCGCCATTCACCCTATATGTCCTTTCGTTCTAATGTCCAAACCATCGCAACATACTTTTTCCAATTGATTAAATAAATCTGCTCAATAATTCATGATCATCAAATGACGTCTGAGGCATTATATATACGTCTTTGAATTACTTCTCACACATATTATGCAAGTAATTTTCGCATGGAAGATGTGAAAATTACTGTACATCAGTTTTTAGAAAAACTCATTGGTACTGGACCCGCAAGGATTCGAACTTGCGTCGCTTGCTTAGCAGGCGACTGCTCAAACCCCAAGGCCTTTATATCATGTTATTCGGGTTCGGAGATGTATGTGTGATTTTATCTATCAAATTACTCAAAATTCATAACGTTCTGCAATTAGACAAAAACTAAATCTATGATAAACAAATAAGAGTTAAAACAGCGAGGATATTAAGCGAATTGGTAACAGTTTAGTGAATCGATCCATCGACATGATCACTCCATCGATTATTGCATCGATTATCTGAGAGCGATTAGGATCAAATACGTAGATAGGTTTTTAACGAGGAGTATTTATGGTAATTACCTACTGTTTATGGTATTCAGACTTGATCATTACATGGTAATATAGCTACATAAATAGATTTTGATATCCATGCCAAATAATGCCAAGAACCTGGTTGACCGACCTGTCCTCGGTTTTTTTTTTCAAATTACGTTTTCTTATATATTTATCCTGAAAAAATTTAACCGATGAACGTCAGTCTCGAATCGGGGGTAGGTAAGTAGGTACTTACTCTAGTTTCGTTATCGCCCCGTAAGCTGGAAGCCTCACGTTACCATAGCTACCATAACATGATAGATGTCGGCGAAATTTACCGTCGTATGGTATTGACGATTGCGTATTTTCATCATTTTATATGGCAAGAGCCGTGGTGGCCTTGGGGTTTGAGCAGTCGCCTGCTACGCAAGCGACGCAATTTTGAATCCCAAAGGGGCCTGTACTAAGTACTGTGCTTTACGTTGAAGGAAAATATCGTGCGGAATCCTGCATATGTCTGAGAAGTAATTCAAAGACGAATGTATAGTGTCTGAGACGACGATGGACTCACCAAACTGTCACGTTGGCATTTAATCATATTCGGTGAAAAGAGTATATTGTTATTACAACACCTCTGCCTATCTCTTCGTGGAATACAGGCGTGATCATATGTAAGTATGTATGTATGTTTATATGGGAACGCAAAACTCCCTATAGTCGCCACTAGCGGCGCTTTTCTTCCCATACAAAATCAGAAAAATACGCAACTGATATAGTCAACGTTAAAACATTTTAAAACCTATACTTACATACTTGCATCGTCCAAATAGCATGGGATAAGGAATTATGATCATGACAACCATGCTAAATTTATTTTAAACCGACTTCAAAAAAAATTGGAGGTTATCAATTACACTGTATGTTTTTTTGGGGTTTTTATAACTTCAATGGAGGTTTGAAAGGGTCAACACGGTAAAATTTACGTGAGGAAAAGTGATGATTCGGCCTTTATACTTATTAAGAACATGGATACCGTTCATCATGTTATGTAATTCTTTTTTTAGTTCTTTTTAGTCGTGCAAGATTTAATCTGTAATTTTTTAGAATTCGCCGATTTAAAAATGTATTTCCAAAATTGTCGAGGTTTGCGCAGTAAAACTAATTCATTTCTAAATAATGTTTTGTGTAATAATTATGATATCATAATGTTAGTAGAAACCTGGTTAAACAACTCAGTATTGAGCGAAGAGTTATTTGATGACAGGTATGAAGTTTTCAGAAGAGATAGAGAAAACACTACGTTCCAAAGTGGTAAAGAAGGAGGAGGAGTTTTGATCGCAATTTCTAAAAAGCTAAAACCGATTCGTAAAGTTAGTTGGGACAGTCTATGTGAAGATGTATGGGTTCAAATTAGTGCCCCAGGTTTTCTCAATGGAATAACGCTTTGTGCGGTTTACCTACCACCGCCTGTTAGTCGTAATATACTAGACTATTTCTTAGGTAATTGTAACTCCGTTTTTGAACAGACAAATTCAAAAGTGTGCATCTTGGGTGATTTTAACTTAGGCAGCATTAATTGGACTGATTTTAACAACAATATTAACAGCAACACGTTACCATACACAAGTATGGCTATGTTTGATTTTATTCTTGTTAACAAGCTGTATCAGCGCAATACTGTAACAAACACTGGACGCATACTTGATCTTGTTCTCACTACACTATATTCGTGTAAAGTCACTCATGCTATCAGTTCCTTAACTAACACTGAACAGATACACCCACCCCTAGAGGTAACTTTACCTAAAATTATCAACTCCAGCCTCCCGTATAACCCAGTAATTTTTAAAAATAATTTTTATAAAGCCGACTATCGAACTATAAACAAGCGTTTAGGGGACATCAAATGGACAGATATATTTAGTAGACTTGATGTTGATAATATGGTCAAAGCATTTTATGAAATTTTAGAGTCAATAATTAATGATCATGTGCCGAAAGTAAAACTAAAAAATAAAAAATATCCTGCCTGGTTCAGTTTAAATCTAATTAAGTTACTATCAGAAAAAAATAAAATCAGAATAAGGTTCAAGAAATATGTTAATCCTAGAGATAAATTTGAATTAAATTTACTTAGCAAACGATGTGAGCAAATTGCAACAACGTGCTATAACGCATTTACACAAAAAACAGAACAGCAAATAAAAAATAATCCTAAGCTATTTTGGGCTCATATAAAGACCAAACGTGGAGGACGAAGTGCTTTCCCTGAGTCCATGACTGATGGAGTGATTACCACATCCGACGGTTCAAAAATTTGCGAACATTTTGCTAAATATTTTTCCTCTGTCTATACTACGGATGCCGGACAAGACATTAATCAATGTCATGTGAATGATAGCGTCTTATGGGCTAGTAGTCATTGCTTGACGAGTGTGAGAATAGAGTACGATACCTTGTTAAAAAAGCTACAAACTCTAAACTGCAATAAGGGAGCAGGTCCCGATGGCATACCACCAATTTTCATAACATCTTGCGCATCATCTTTGGTCGCCCCACTATTGTTAATTTATAATAAATCTCTGTCCTTGGGTGTTTTCCCGAAAATGTGGAAAGTTGCAAAAGTTGTCCCTATCTATAAATCAGAAGACAAAAATACATTTTCTAATTATAGACCGATTTCCATCCTTTCAGTTTTTGCTAAAGTCTTTGAGTCTCTCATATGCCAGTTACTAAGAAATCACCTGCAACCCTTCTTTAGTAATAATCAGCATGGCTTTGTTAAGTCTCGATCTACAGCTACTAACCTAGTGACTTTTTCAGAAACTTTAATGAGCGCCATAGATGCCAGTAAACAATATGATGTAATTTACACAGATTTTTCCAAGGCATTTGACAGAGTCCCTCATAGCATTTTAGGTCATAAACTATCACATTATGGCGTATCTGGCGCCTTGCTGGATTGGCTCAAATCATACTTATTGGGCCGGGATTTCTATGTTGTTGTAAATGGATACCAATCAGAGTCATACAAAATAACATCTGGCGTGCCCCAAGGCTCACATTTAGGCCCCATTCTATTTATCATTTTTATAAACGACATAACATCATGTTTTAAATTCACTGAATCATTCATTTATGCGGATGACCTTAAATTTGGCAGAATAATAAATACGTTGGAGGATCAAGTGATGCTTCAAGAAGATTTGGACAGGCTTGTACATTGGTGTAAAATGAATGGTATGGAACTTAACCATAAGAAATGCTTCTTTGTCAGGTTTTTAAGAAATCATAGCCCTGTGGTGTCAAATTACCACATAGAAAATAACATTATCAAGGAGTTGGAGGTGATCTTGGTGTCGTTTTTGATAAAAAACTTACTTTTATTCCGCATATCGATCACACAGTTAAAAGAGCTTCCAAAATGTTAGGATTCGTTATTAGAAATACCAAAACATTTCGCCAATGACGAAGATTATTTTATACAATAGCCTTGTACGAAGCACTCTAGAGTATTGCAGCACTGTTTGGCGTCCGCATTACGCAACACACACACTACGTCTGGAAAGGGTGCAAAAGCGCTTTCTCTGGCACCTTACTTACTCCGTGGGGAAGGCAAAGGAAATCTTATCTTATACCGATAGGTTACGGCACTTCAGAATGCTTTCGCTATCTAAGAGGAGGGATCTAATCGATACTTTATTTTTATTCAAGGTTCTCCGAAACCAAATTGACTGCCCCCAGTTATTATCCCAATTCAATTTCCGAGTGCCCAACAGAATACCCCGTAAACAAATAACACCTCTCAATCCTCCGTTGCGTAGAACAATACTTGGTGCTAATTCGCCTGTTACACGTCTCAGCAGGTTGCTAAATGAGTGTAGTGATGTTTCTGATATCCATTTTGACTCCCCAAAAATGTTTTATAAAAATATTCGCACCCACCTCGAATCGAAGTTAGATAGAATAAGCCACACTTCATAACAATACTTAAAAACAAATTCATACATACACACATTCACAAGATAGCGCAATAGCAAATACACACACTCACGCACACACACACACGCACCCACGCATACAAACACACACACACACACACACGCGCGCGCTCACAAACACACTAACACACACACACACACACACAATTCCACTCAAACATATACTAGTTTTCTTTCAAGATGTACACTATTAATTTTAAGCAAGCTGTGTTTACCTATAAGTAATTTGTACATTTAGTTTATAAGCTTGAGATGCAATAATGGTATGTATTAATGTAACAAATTGTTGGTGAACCTAAATAAATAATAAAAAAAAAAAACAAGACATTTTGAGCAAAAATCTTCTCCTTACCTTTCCTTTACTTCGGAAATCAACTCAAAGGGGATGAAATTGTAATATGTAACTCGCGGCCGAAGTTGTGGTCGAAAAATTATACATATAGCCATCGTTATACTTTGATTGGATTTCAATAAGTAGATAATTCAGGAATATTACTTCAAGGGGCAAGTAAATGAGACCAACACTATTCAATTAATTAATTTATTCACGAATATATCATATCAAGTCAAGAGGAGAATTGAATCAAATCATCAACATCCTGTGTCCGGTCTTACCCCGTCTAAATTATGTCATTGTATGTCAAATTAGGCCTGGGAGCCAGGATCAGTCGGAGCAGACCTTGGTTGGTTGAGTGAAACACCGTAACTTGGGCAATCCTGGTATTTATTGATTCCACAACTGTATTGACTTGTTCCCTTGACGACCACTTGAAGACCACACTATTGACATTTTACACTGAACTCTATATACAACTAAAAGAGAATCTTACCATCGAGATTTAAAACAATACAACGCCATCTTGTGATAAGATGGCTAACTACTACGTTAAGCAGTCATAATAATGCAACAAAATGCTTGTTTTCAAATTCCATAGTTTTTGTCTACAAGGAGATTGTGGTAATCAATATTAATTAAATACTTAATTTTGATTTTTCTCTCTGATGTTCACTTTAAATGTGTGGTATGATAAGGTTATCCGTTTATTTCGCCAGCTATACTCGTTTAAAAAGCTAGCTATACGATCAGTGTTTTCATTTATTGACATTGTTAGCTGGTTCCTACTTGGAAGGCTTCTTAATATTTTGCATGTGAAATAATCACAACCATTGGCGAACAAAACTGTAATGTCATTGTCATAAAATGTTCGTATAAAACATAAAGAGTATTCCTAACAAAAAGGTTGGATGGGAATCTGTCGCTAACAGACATAATGTAATTTTTAGCCAAACCACAGCTGGTAACGTCGCCTTGCTACCTATATGCTATGCGCCGGGCTTACCCAATATTGTATCATGTTAAATACTAACAATGCAATGGCGAAAAGTTGAAATATTCATGACAACTTTATTAATTTAGGAAAAATACGAACACGAGGCGGGACTCGAACCCAGGGACCTCTGTAATCCGTGCAGTTGCTCTGCCAACTTAGCTACTCGTGATCACACCTCATGCAGGAGCGTGCATTGGATTATCAGAGAGATAAGCATAATAAATCAGTACGTTTTGGTATAGGTCATCACAAATGGTAAGCACTGCTTATCTGCTTATATGGAATGGCGTGCAACCTGACCTCATGCGCCAAAAGTTTTCATTTCCTTGTTTTTTTGCGGTTTTAAGACCAGAATCTTACAGATTCTAAATTTCATTACTAAATTTGTGATGTTTTCACAGAGCTTGATTCGTTCATGAAATAGTTCATAATATTCAAATAACCAAATTAATAAGATACAATGTGTAATATGCGTACATTTTATTTTATCATTAAGGGTTTGTCCAATTAACAAATAAATATTGATACATTTTTTTTTATATTTAGGCATGTTTGCAACTACTTTCCATATATATTTTGCATCGTCAAATAAGAATTACAATAATTTTACACGTTTTTTATGAAATCTACGACTTAATTTCTAGAAATAAAAAATCTAAGGATCTACCCCAAAACAAAAACAATGTATATTTGGGATGGAGCTGGATGAATTAAATTTAAGAAATGATGAACAAATTTTAGCTACATTTATTTTAAGCGTAAAATATGTTTTCTATAGTAGAGATATAACTACCTACTTATTTTATAAATGTTTTACCTAAGTACATAATTTGACTAGCATATAATTAGATATAGAATACATAACGAATGTTCTAATCTTTAAGAGACAAAATAATCAGTTTCCGTTAAGAAAGTACGTAATATGGATTGATTTTGAATATAATTATATGAAAATAGACAGTTAAATTTTCAGACTATCTCGAATTATTGGAAATAGAACCTTACTATATGAAATAAATTATTTTTATTAATAACAAAGGTTATTTTTATAATCTAATTAAAACAATCTTGAATTGTCTTTTCATTGAAACGTGTCGGCATGTAAGTGTTCTATTATCATTGTTTAGATATAGACTATATAGATTTGTATAGACATTTTATTTTATCTAAATGGAAATAATAATACTCAAATTATAATACAATTTAATTTGAAAGAACATAAGGTATGAGATATTACTTAATTAAAACAGTTATGTTGTGAAAGTGCGATATTCCAGAAACTATTATCTTTTATTTAAGGACCAAAACATACTTCATAAAATTGTAAGTTTGTTGTATTTAACTAAAATCTAGTACAATAAACTAAGCGAAAAAGAAGAATAAAAAATATAAATTGAACAAAATTATCGGAGGTTCTATGTTTGTCGCGTATATTTAATAATGATTTAAAATTACTTAATTCCTACAAAAAGACATGTCAAGATTGTTTTCCTTCATGTTTATTTGTATTTACCTAAATATTTCACGATCGCTTAAATAGTGAAACAGTTGTCTCGCAAAGAAAACTGTATATCTGGTATTGAACTGACTGCCATATCCATTTTTCGAGATCTAAGTATTGTGTCTATTTCTCTATCAATGTTTTGAAAAGAATTCATATGTGTAATACTGTTTTGATAATGGGTAATACCGTCGCGGTATCGGGTAATATCGTAGGGAACGCGCTCACTATGGGGGGTAATAACGTCGCGGATAGGGTTAATCTTGTAGAACTCGTAGTCTGGTCGGCGGGATGAGGGGTGATTCCGTCTACCGGCCGAGTCCGGTCCACAGCAGCCCCGGGTCATGGTGGTTCGCGCCGGGATAACCACCGTCCGCCTCCACAATTGATCTGCGGTTGTAAGATCTACGTACAACGATATTTTAGATAATTTTTATACGAAGCCTTTTTTTCCCTATAAAAATAAAAATAGCACATTTTTTTCATATCATACCAACAATCTGAAACCAGTACTTTTCTGAACAGTAATATTTCTTAAACTTTGGCGATTTAAATTCATACATACATACATACATATGCTCACGCCTGTATTCCCCGAAGGGGTAGGCAGAGGTGTTGTTATCACAACACCCACTTTTCACCGAAGATGATTAAGTGCCAACGTGACAGATAGTGAGTCTATCGCCGTCTCAGGCACTATACATACGTCTTTGAATTACTTCCTTCACCGTAAAGCACGTGGTGTGAAGTCACTGTACATAAGTTTTTTTAGTAAAAAATTTACACTAGCTGTGCCCCGCGGTTTCGCCCGCGTAGATTTAATTTCAGGCTTTATTTCGCGGGAACCTGGTATGTTTTCTACTTAAAAGTAGTCAATGTTACGCCTTGAAACATCAGCTATCTGCCAGGGAAAGTCCCGTTGCAGTTCAGCCATTTCAGAGAGCCTGAACAAATAGTAGATAGAACCGACATACAGGCAGAGAAAAATTTAAAAAATGGTTTTTCTATGTCTACCATGTATAAAAAGGTGTAATTTTGGAATTACAGACAGACACTTACATTTTATTTATCTGTATAGAAGATATAGCTTATGCCTGTATAAAAATCTTTGAACTTTAAAATTATATATATAGCTGAGTTTGTTTGCTTAAACGAACGAGCTTATCTCAGGAACTAGGCACTGAAGCGATTTGAATAATTATTTCAGTGTTAAGTCGCAGGCAGAAGCTAGTATTTTCATAAAATGCATGAAATTGTGTCTTATAATATTAATTGATATATATATAAGAACGCTGGTGGCCTTGGGGTTCAGCAGTCGCCTGCGTCGCGAGTTCGAATCCCTGCGGGGCCTCGATCAATAAGTTTTTCTAAAATTTAAGTACAATGATTTCACACCACGTGCTTTACGGTGAAGGAAAACATCGTGAGGAAACCTGCATATGTGTGTAAATATCTCCCGAGTTAAGAAAAATATATCTTAACTGCATAATCACATTAACGGTTCTCACACCGACGCCTTGTGATTGCTCTGAGATTTTATGTACCTTTTAAAATTTATTGTGAGAGTCAAATAGTGTTTTTCTCTCAAACAATAAAATGTTTCCTCCATTATTCCAATCAACAGGATTGATTTTTATTTATTATGTTATACCAATATTTTTAAGATATTTTTTTGTTCTTGCTAATAATAAGGTTGCATCTTATCAACCGACATGAGGTCGAATTTAGTTCTCTTATAGATGGGAAATGTTATTAAAGTAAGCTAAACGCAGTATCGTAAGGTGGTTGGAATATAATAAAAAATGCAAATAAAATAATAAATTATAATTGGAATGTAAAAAATTAAGGGACAAAATGCTTTGGTTACACTTAAAATATTTTTATAGATTTATTTATTCAGATTATATTTGTGTATGGTGTGTTCTAGTTTGAATTACATGTATTTAGGGTGTAAAATCTTTGCCCCGACACGGGAGTAGTACCCGTGACCTAGTGAAGCAGTCAGATTTACTGATCACTAGACCAACGGGCATCGCTACACGTCACCTGCAAAGGATTACTGAACGTGTAATATTTTGATTTAAAAAAAAAATTAAGCAGGAACATGTTAATTTTTTTTTATTTAGATGTTTTTTACTCAATTAAAACATAAATTCCACATAATATTGAAAGTATCTAATATAATTCCTCCCACCACACTATTTAATTATAGTTAGTTAATTCACAAAGTTACAATTAATCTCCCACGTACAAACTACACTAAAAACATAGCTTAAAAATATATATATCTTCAAATTATTGTTGTGATGTAAACTCTAAATACGGAACTCCATGCTTCTTCGGCTTCGGTTTAAAAAAAAACAAAATATTTATTTTAAATAGAAGTTATTCCCAGAAATTAATTGATCCTGGCTGCAATGAAAATGCAGACCAAATCTTCATCTTCCTCGTTTTTGAGCTCCCACTTGACGTCAACTTTCACCTTGGGGTACGACTTAAGAACGGGTAATAATGCTTTGTAATTGGCTTCAACACCAGGCTGTAAAAAAATGCAATGGGATGAGACCATAGACAGATCATAACTAATAGACCGGTAGGAAAAAAATCAAGAGTTAAAGTGCAACCACATGCGGCCCGACGTTCGTTTCCAGAGACAAATGGTCTGTGATATGTAGCGATAAAGATGAAAATGTTGAGCTTTGTCGCTGGGAAGTATCGAGAGTGTAAGTAGTCTGTTAGTTGGAATGCCTCGTCACCAACTACCACATATGGTAAAAGCCTTCTACACACTAAATCTACACACTCATTTCTCTCTACTTGAACTTTTGGCCCATCTTTGGAATCGGGCGTCGAGCGGCTTACATCAGATTGTACCTTTATAGACCGGTAGGAAAAAAAAACAAGAGCTACTTCGGCGGGAGATGGCGTGGGTAGATACGTAAATATAATTTATAAAATAATATATCTGCAAATTGTACGTATGGTACCTAATCGTTTTGATTACCATATAATTAAGTAACATAAATAATATCCGCTGACATTTAGTGCAAAAAAAACCGAGGATTTTATCATATTGTAAGTATTATACATATAGACAGACATGCGTATATGCTCTAAGTAAATAGAAAAGCTGGGTATTCTACTTAGAGTAAGAGAACTTAAATAACTTCGGTTACAATTCGGTTAAAGATTTAGTTTACATATTAATTTTTATTAAGATACTGTCAGAGGATCTTTCTGATAGTAATCTGTCCGTTTACTAATCAGAGGATACGGGTATGCGTCCCCGGCCCCTCGAGCTACTACTACCACTCCCCCTTCCTTTCGTGGTAGTAGTATCCCCTACCTTTCAATCCTAATTATTTGCCATACTCCTTTCACAATTCCCATTTCCTATTCCTCTCCGCCAATCCAAGGTGCCGTGCCGAGGGATGCGTGGCTAGGGGCGAGCCTAGTCTCTAGCGAGCCGGTTGTCTGGGATTTGGTGCACCCAGGCACTAAGCAACCTTACCCTTGCATGCGGGGCTCTGCAAGGTTGGACGTGTTATTTCCCTTGCTAATCGTGGGAACAAAATGAGACTTCCAACAAATCTCGGAGGCGGCGATGATGCTCGCCACACATCACGTCATTGTATCCCACGGGGCGAAAAGCGGGCTGCGGAATGTCGCATAGCTACGCTGAATGTTCAGGGAGGCATGAATGATAAAATTGATGAAGTATGTATGATGATGAAAGAAAGACGAATTGACATGTTAGCGGTGAGTGAGACTAAACGGAAAGGGAAGGACGTATCCCAACACGACACCTTCGCAGCGATGTGGTCCGGAGTCCCGGAAACGGAGCGGGCCTGCCAAGGTGTCGGTATTATCTTGTCCGATCGGCTTGCTCACTGTATGAAAGATTATGAATGCGTGAACCCCAGACTCCTCTGGGTACGACTCAAAATCGGTTTGGCACGACTTTTTGTGTTGGCCGTATATGCACCGGATATGGGGTGCCCAGTTCTAGAGAGGGAAGAGTTTTGGGAAGGTATGAGAGATGTATTGAATGCAAGAATAATGAAAGAATAATTATGTTAGGGGATTTTAATAGTTGGGTGGGTGTGGAAAGAGAAGGATACGAAAGGGTCCTAGGTAAGAATGGAGACACTAGAGTGAATGATAACGGAATGAACTTGTTACAGGTATGTTTGGAAAAGGATTTAGTGGTGACGAATAGTATGTTTGAACATAAGAAAATACATATGTATACATGGGAGAGGAATGAAAGCAGAAGTCTGATAGATTTCGTTATCGTAGACCAAAGACTCCGGAGCAAAGTGGTCGACACAAGAAGTTTTCGTGGAGTCAGTACCGGAACAGATCACTATCTGGTCACTAGCAGGATTAGTGGTCTGTTCCGGACCTGGCGACATAGAAGTAAGAAGTCGACTACTAGTCTTAGGCGCATCCGGGTCGAGAGGCTACAAGACGCAGATTTGAAAGGAGAATATATGAAAGAGCTGGATGAAAGAACATCTCACCTATGGGAGAAGTCATTTGAGGGAAGTATGGATGATGTATGGAAGGCGATTAAGACCGGCATAGTTGCAGCAGCGACTAAGGTATGTGGGGAAGTGACAAGGAGGAAAGGAAGAACGATGGATGGCAATTGGTGGGATGATGATGTTAAAAAAGATGTGGAGGTAAAAAAAAAGGCGTGGATGGATCTCTTGGCTATGAAAGCAGATAGAAGTATGGATGGTGGTGAGGGTGCAAGACGGATAGTGAATGCAAAGGCCTTGTATGCGGAAGCAAAAAAGAGGGTTAAGAAAGTAGTTGAGCATAAGAAGAAAGGTATGAAAGAGAAGTTTGACAAGAAGCTGTCTGACGACTTTCGGGCCAACCTAAAACTGTTCTGGAAACAGGTTAGATTGGCCCGGGGAACGACGGGGGCATCAAAGTTAAACATTATAAAAGGAGAAGATGGAGAAATGTTGAGCAATGAAAGGGAAGTTCTGCATCGCTGGAAAAACTACTTTGAAGATCTGTTTGAGTGTGGTGAGGATGGTACTGACAACAACCGAGAGCCGTTACAGACCACCCACTCACAAGATGCAGGCGATGAGATTACGGAAGATGAAATAATGAAAGCGATGAAAAGTATGAAATTGGGTAAGGCTGCAGGGTATGATAGGATTACCGTCGAAATGCTGAGGAGCGGCGAAGGTATTGTGGCAAAACTGCTGTGGCTGCTTTTTAATAGATGCTGGCGGGATGGCCAAGTGCCAGATGACTGGTGCAAAGCCGTGATCGTGCCACTCTATAAGGGTAAAGGGTCACACCAGGAATGCAAAAACTACCGTGGCATAAGTCTTCTGAGCGTCGTCGGTAAATTATATGCAAAGGTCTTAATTGAAAGAGTAACAAATGAAACAGATGAACGATTGTGGGATGTGCAAGCAGGATTCAGAAGAGGAATGGGGTGCATAGATCAGATCTTCTCCTTAAGGTGCATATCAGAGAAGCACTTGGCGAAAGCCGAAAAAGTGTACTGCGCCTTCGTTGACCTGGAGAAGGCATATGATCGAGTGCCAAGGGATGAACTGTGGTCTACGCTGTCTTCATTTGGGGTTGACGGCCGCTTGGTGCGGGCTTTAGAGTCCCTCTATGTAAACTCTAAAGCCTGCATCAGGGTGAATGGGGCGCTCTCAGAATGGTTCCACATCTCGAAGGGAGTCAGACAGGGATGTGTAGCGTCGCCATGGCTTTTTAACCTCTATATGGACAGCTGTTTGACAAATCTGAAAGATATGGAGTGTGGACTTAGAATGAATGAAGTACGTGTTAAGTGTCTTCTGTACGCCGACGATCAAGTTTTACTTGCGCCGTCGGCGACAGAGCTGCAGAACATGTTGAATGTGATGAATGAGGCTTTTAAGAAGAAAGGAATGAAAATAAATGTAAGTAAGACGAAAGTTATGGTGATAGAAAGAGAGGAAATGATTACGGATTGTAATATTATGATAGAAGGTACGAAAGTAGAACAAGTGAATGAATTTGTGTATTTGGGAAGTGTGTTTGCAAGAGATGGTAAATGCGATAGTGATATTGAAAGGAGAGTGTCTGCGGGAAACAAGGTAAATGGTGCCCTGCACGCCGTGATGAGTGGCCAGTCAATAACAAAAAATGCGCGCCTGGCCATTCATAACGGGGTGCTAGTACCTACTCTGATGTATGGAAGTGAATGTTGGGTTTGGCAGAAGAAACATGAAAGTAGAGTGAATGCAGTGGAAATGCGGTCGTTACGAAGTATGTGTGGGGTCACCATTGTAGATCGTATGAAAAATAGTGTGATAAGAGACAGTTGCAAGTTGAAGAATGATGTGGTGACCAGAATTGAAAAAAGTATGTTGAGATGGTTTGGACATATCGAAAGGATGAGTGAAAGGCGATTAACGAAAGAAATTTATAGAGCGAATGTGAGCGGAAGTGTCGGTAGAGGGCGTCCAAGGAAGAACTACTATGACCAAATTAATAGTATTTTTCAGAAAGGTCAAATTCGGAGCACTCGTAACCGAAGAAAGTGTATGAAGAGATGCATGAATGTGGATGAAGCGAAAGAAGTATGTAAGGATCGTAGCATGTGGCAAACAGTGGTCTCTGCCTACCCCCATGGGATACAGGCGTGAGCATATGTATGTATGTATGTATGTTTACATATTAATAGGTAGGTACTAAGTCGATATTTACAAATTGATGTTTTGAATGCGATCTGTCAGAATTACTTATCCTATAACAATCGAACTGTAAGAAAACAGTTATTATTAAGTTTTTAACAAGTTAGTTAATACGTGTTTGTTTTTCCTCACTTATCACTACATTGGTCCGCCGTTTAATTAAGGTCATTGGACAAATACATATGTACGTACAAATACGTATGGAGACGTAAAACTGCCTACACTCGCCTCTTGGGGCGCTTTTTAACGTTCTCATACAAAATGAGGAAAATATAGGCGATACCGTCAACTTAAAAACATGGTATAAAAAGGTTTAATTCAAAAGTTGTCCTACCATTTATATATTTAGTATATATATATAATATATAAATATATATATATATATAAATTAGGTATAAATAATCAACGGATCAAATGCGTTTGAATGTATTTGGTCAGTGTGTGAGTGTGAAATAGACCTTAGCGACAAAATGATAAGGACTCTCATCTTTTCATTACAAAACATTGCTAAGATGGTCCTTGTCATAGTTCCTTCTCTTTCTGTGATACGGATTTAAAAAGGGATGGACATAGTTTTAGTACGAGTTTGGTCCAGTCTTGGTTTTAACCATGTTTCGTAATAAGGGGATTAGGGTTTCGACAGGTACCTTAATTGGGCAACTGAGACCGGTGTCCTTGCAGGCGTCCGGCTGCGGCAGCGGGAAAGGGACAGGTACACCCCTGATGACTCCGTGCACATTCGTCAATATGGACTTCGTCTCTTTTGCTAGAATCAAGACAAAATATAAAATTTAGTACTTACTTACACATCTTTTTTTTTTAATCTTGTTGTGTCTAAACATTTGGCGAAGACAGATTTCGCAGTAATATAGAATAGAGTTAGCTATAACCCCAATGACAGAAAGATACGTGCGGTGCGGCATTAAATTTATTTATTATGTCCTAAAATAATGACTAGACTAACGACTTACTTACCTATCTAAGTATCTAAAGTACATAAAACATGCCCATCGACTAAATATCTATTTGATAGCTTCCCTAATCACATGTTGGAGCTGTCAAACGGTTGTCAAACATTATTTTATGACATGATGCAATCATCTGCAGGGGTAGGCCTTTTGATATGATCGTTTAAGCAGCGCTAGCTTTTACCGTAAGAAATCGTAACAATTTCAGAGCAAAAGTTAAACAGCATTTTCTTAAAACTATTAGCAGCATCATCTGTATGACATCAAGGATGTATAGTATATATTATAGTTATATATAGTATTATGTATTTATTTAGGTGTTTAATATTTAGTTCATTTTTTATTTATATAGTCTATGTATTTTTTTTTATGTAAAATGAATATTTACATGTTCTTTTTTTTTCTTTAAATTAACACCTGGCATGTCAAAGTCAAAGTCAAAAGTCAAAGGTATCTTTATTCGATTAGACTTTTTACAAAGTACTTTCAAATCGTCAGAATTATTATTATGGCATTAAGTCCGCCTGTGCATTTATTGTAATGCAGTTAAATAATTAAATAAATAATGAAACGTCAAAGCTCAGATGTTCTTAATATGTGGCACGTGCCTAACTAAGTATTATGAACTTACTTGGAGTGAAGTCGATCGAAATGGTAGCGTTAGTGTTCCTCTTCAAAATGCATTCATCGGCGTTCTCTTCGCATCCACTTACGCCTACTTTCTGGATACTCCCAATCTTGGAACCTGAAATAATGTTGCAAATAATATTAGAGGAGGAAATCGACTTCATTAAATTCAATTTGACCATCAAAGCAGTTAACACTTTGTCTTCTGACGATTTGAAAGTACTTTGTAAGAAGTCTAATCAAATAAAGATAATTTGAATTTGAATTTGACTAATGTATGCCAAGCCTCAGGGGTTCGTATTTGTCATGATACGTGTTGTGAGCGCAGTTTGAATATTGTCTGGAGCAAAATAATATAAATAGGTACTTAGATGGGTACTTAATATTTGATAAATTTTATGGTAACATTGCAATTTTCATTCCGCCATCTTTCTTTTGTTTGAGAAATTGCCAATAAATTTGACCACGATTATTTACTTGCTATACGATGGAGAAAGAAACCAGTAAAGTTGTACCTACCAATGCTAATAAAAATGAAAATAATCTAAAGCATCTTACTATCCAGCGTGAATATGTTTTCTATGAAATGCAAATACTTTACGATTTGTCGCGTCAGTTGTCGACAGACGAATCAAAATATGGTCAGTTCAAATGTAGATACAAACGCCTTGAAAGTTTGCGCCAGGAGTACTGTGAGAGAAATAAATTCGATAAAATTGTTAATAAATCCAAAAGATCCGTTAGATATGAAGGCAGTGAGTGCGTTTGATACCATGTACTACGCCGTCATGGAAGTCGCGGAGGCTATGGTTGCGCCGTCGCCGGCCGAATTTCACGATTGCGCCGCCGCTGCCCCGCGCGGAGACTTTGCCACGACCACGGGAATCGGAAAACCTACTTCACAAGCTCGTTTACCTCAAATAGAATTGATTAAATTTAACGGGAATATAGAACATTGGCAAACTTTCTATGACACGTTTGAATCTCTGGTGCATAGTAATCAAAACATTAGTAATATCGAGAAGTTTCATTATTTTCTGTCGTGTCTAGTGGGGCCAGCGCTATCTATTGCTAAAGGTATCCCGGTGACCGCGGATAACTACCAAATCGTTTTTGACGCGCTCATCGAACGTTATCAAAATAAAAGAATCTTAGCGGTGAACTACCTAGAAAAAATATGCAATCATCCCGCACTCAAGTCAGGTAATTTGCTAATAAAAGAAGACTGCAAAGAACTAGGCAATTTGCATCACGCATCTTAATGCAGACTATACCACCTCGAAAAACGGTTTATACATAATGAACAATTAAAATACGATTATACAGCATTTATGCAAGAGTATGAGGACATGAAGCACATGCAACCCGTTAAATCAACTGACAATGATGCAAGCTATGTTATTCCACATCACTGCGTGTTGAGACCTGATAGCACCACTACGAAACTTCGAGTAGTGTTTGATGCGAGCGCGAAGACTACCAATGGACGTTCCTTGAATGACATCGTCCACATCGGCCCGAAGCTTCAAACCGACATCGTAGATATTATTACAAAATTCCGATTACATGAAGTGGTTTTCACAGCAGACATTTCTAAGATGTATCGTAACATAAATTTGCGTCCGGAGGATCGAAAATACCAATATGTTCTATGGCGTAACTCGCCTAGTGAAGAGTTGCGCGAATACGAACTCCAAACCGTCACCTACGGCGTAAGTAGCTCACCGTACTTAGCTATTCGGACTCTGCATCAGCTGGTGGATGATCACGGTCACGAATGGCCTCAAGCTGCTTCAGTTCTCCGAAATGATACCTTCATGGATGACATCACGGCTGGAGCCCCGTCTCTTGAGGCAGCTCTGAGTTTGAAGAAACAACTAATACAATTGCTCAACTGCGGTAAATTCGAGTTATGAAAATGGAGCAGCAACTCGCCTGGACTCCTGGAACAGCTTCCATCAGAACATTGTCAAATACCAAAATCTTTCTGCGATGATAGTAACCGTCAGACGCTGAAAATACTAGGCGTCCAATGGGATCCAACGGAAGACGTTTTTACGTATACTCGATCTGAAGTACTCGAATTCAGTGCAAAGAGTACCAATTTTATCAATAGTAGCCCGTATTTACTACCCTTTAGGTTGGTTGACACCCATGGTGCTCATGCGAAATTATTAATTCAAACTCTTTGGCGACTTAAATTGGGTTGGGACGAACCAGTTCCACAAGAAGTTGCACATCACTGGACAGCGTTTGTTGATGAACTGCGTAATTTAAAGGATGTGAGAATTCCACGACATATCTTACCTCCGGACTCGACTTGTATCCTTGTTGGTTTCTGTGACGGTTCATCGAAAGCGTATGGTTGCAGCGTGTATTTAAGATGTGTCCACAATGGAAAGGTAACTGTGAATCTAATAATAGCCAAATCGAGAGCAGCTCCAATCAAACCGCTGACCATAAATCGTCTCGAACTTCTTGCTCGCGTCCTAAAACATACGTCAGACTTGCTTCGCCCCCATGTTCGTTCGGAGGAAGTAATTGCATTTACGGATAGCAGTAACGTACTTGCCTGGTTGAACACCGAGCCCTACAAGCTGAAGACTTTTATATCTCATCGTGTTGTGAAGATATCGGAAGAGGTAGCACCTGAAAACTGGCATCATGTTTCAACTCACGACAATCCTGCGGATCACAGCAGTCGCGGTCTTGCTTGCTCCCAGTTGATCTCTACTCTCAATTGGTGGTCTGGTCCATCATGGCTTTCTTCTGAGATGTCAGAATGGCCCGGTCACAAGAGCAACTGTCATCAGACTGCATCCCTGAAATGAGAAACTTACCACAACTTGTCCACACTGCGGAGACGACTCCTTGCAAAGAAGACCCCATAACAGGATTATTGGAAAATTGCTCATCACTGTCTAAGGCACAGCGCATTTTGGCTTGGTGCGTGCGATTTGCATTTCGTTCGCGGAAACGTTCTCAGGAGGCTGGGGGTCTGACGACCCGAGAGCTGGAGGAAGCGTTATCATTACTAGTCCGTCACGAACAAGACAAATTCTTTGCAGAGGAGAGACTATCCATTTCATGCCAGGAACCATGCTCGCGATCTATTCAAAGGCTTAGCCCGTTCATCGACCAGCCAGCCAGGACTCCTGCGAGTGGGGGGGGCGCTTAGAAAATGCACAACTTCCTCTGTCTGCAATTTATCCCATAATGTTGCCAAAATTCTCGCGTCTATCGACACTCATTATTGAATACTATCATCGACTTCATCTTCATTGTGGGCCACGTACTCTCCAATCTATAATTCAGCGTAAATACTGGATTTTGGGAATACGTAACCTAATTAGATCACGGCTTGCAAAATGTGTCACCTGTTTCAAGGTTAACCCTAAACCTGTTTCTCCATTGATGGGCAACCTCCCGAGGCCCCGAGTTCAGGCTGGGCGTTGCTTTCAGAATATAGGTGTGGATTTTGCCGGACCTTTTATAGTAAAGGAAAGTAGACGGCGTAATGCTCATACCTACAAGGCTTATGTTTGCGTGATGGTATGTTTAGCTACAAAGGCCATACATCTCGAGTTGGTAACAGAGTTGTCCACACCCGCTTTCATAGCAGCTTTGGATAGGTTCGTGTCCATTTATTACGATGAGATAAAATTTAGTTAAAGTTCTAACAGCTATTTTAGGCGTTCAACCACAACCCGGCTCCAAAAAAGTAACAACATATCGTGCCTCAGAACCAATTCAAAAATAATAATTTACGGAATGTACTAGTAGAAAAATTTGTAATATAATATAATTTATATTTTTAAGTAAAGTTTAGGTCTCACCTTGTCGATAAGTGTTAAAAAATAAACATTTCGAAGTCTTATAACTTATCTTACTTATATCTTAACATAATTATTTTCGCAAGTTTTCAGTTGAGCCCCTATCGTTCTAAGTGTACGATATATAGAGAATATATACGTGTGTCTTTACAGTATCTATTAGTGTCTGTATGAAATATACATTTCCAACAAAAGAATTTAACTGACAATAGTGGTGTGGAAAACCAACAATGTCTTTGTTCAAGAGTTAATGTATGTATGTCACGTTATAATACATATAATATATAATACCTATTTAAATAACCACCCATTTAGTATCATATCTAATTTAATTAATGCTGCGTCGCATCTTTGTTCAATGAAACATATTTTTCTTTCTTTCTTTCAGATGAACTTATTTCATTAACATCTAATGGAACTAGTTATACTATATTTTTGTCTCCTTTTGTTATGATACTTTTCGTTTCCAAAAAAACATTTTTAACCTGTTCTAGATACCTAACATAATAGATATCTATATATCACATAATAGTAATGCACTCTCGTAAGTACTTTAATTATTTGTTTCAAATGTTTATTTTTTAGTTTATAAGTATATCTTTGTTTTAACGTTTTCCTTAAGGAAACTATAGGTATAAACTTAAGGAAACTAAGACCTTAAGGTCTGTTTCTTGTATTCTTACCGTTAATATCATAATAATATGTAGGACCGGTTGTTTCTAAATAAATAAATTAAAAAAAAACGGATTATCCGATAGTTTCAGTTTAGGTTATTAGTTAGGTATTCACCTACATCACCAGTTTAATTACACCTGTAGCTGAAATGCTTCTAAATTTCATTAAAAAATCAAGGTTAAAAAGTAAGGGTAGTTTGAAAAAAATTGCCAGATTTGATTGGTAACCTTTTTTAAAATTATAATATAATTATGTTAAATCTAGTTAATAACCAAAAAATGATAGTACACAAAGGTAGGTACACACTACTAATTTATTCTTATCATGTCATCTCCATTTGTATTCTTGTGTGTGTGGTTTTAATAAATAAATTCAAAAACTACTGTGCCGTTATCAAAAATTCTTTCACCATTGGAAAGCTACATCATCAGCGAGTAGCATAAGCTTTATTTTATCCTCGTACTCCCACGGGAACGGGAACTACGCGGGTGAAACCACGTGACGTCCGCTAGTTTATTTTATACAACAAATACTCCTGTAATAGTTGCTATGGATGCCGACTAGTTTGATGATTAATTAAGAACATGAATTGAGGTGCCGTCATGAACTATGAGCGCGTACTATCATTGCGCAGTAGTCGTTTTATGAGTTATGGAGCGACACGAATTTAAACGCAGTGTCCAACATTTTCACTGCGCGCTCTTAACTAGTGACGGCATCTGTATTTGGTGCGCAATATGAATGAATTATTATACGATACACATTACATTAGTTCATCAAACTATCACGCTACTGACCACAACCGGCATTGTACAATCAACCATGAGAATTCGTCAGATTCGTCATTCCCTTATTAATCGTAAAAAATGTTAATATTTACCACAGTCCTCATAAAATTCGGCTTGTCCGCTGACCAGCAACAGGGAAGCGATTACGTACACAAACATATTGATAGGAATATTTATTTTATAGTAAGCAATAAGCAATAGAAATCGCGCGCTAAAGTGTTGTCGACTCGCGCGTTTCTGACTGACTGTGTTTCAGTTGTGTGTGTTCAATTTTATTAATCTGTATAGACATATGAATGAGGAAGATATGTTAATGATGTGATAGTTACTGCAAAAAAATGTGTCGCTAGTTCGATTTTCCTTGGAGTTTAGATACTTATTTGGTCCAGAAATTTTCAAATATGTTTAAATTTTATTAGGTGAAGTATAATTACGAGAGGTTATGTACCTACCATATATGTAACGAGGTCTATGTATCCCTTCAGAACCTCCATGACTGCTTTGTTCAAACTTTATTATTACAATAAAATATACCTAGAATGAAAAATTCCAACAAGTTTTTGAAAAAAGCTCCATTCTTTCCAATTAAGTACAATTAAAAAAAAAACTCGGTAGAAATGTTTGACTATCTGCAGTTCGTTTACTCTTTGTCCCACAAGAGGAAGAATTGGCTGCTTTGTAATGCTATGTTTCAGGAAAATTCATCCAAAATGTGGTTTATTATTCAAAATACAAAGAGAGCCGTGGTGGCCTCGGGGTTAGAGCAGTCGCCTGCTACGCAAGCGACGCAAGTTCGAATCCGAGCGGGGCCTGTACCAATGAGTTTTTCTAAAAAACTTACGTACAGTGATTTCACACCACGTGCTTTACGGTGAAGGAAAACATCGTGAGGAAACCTGCATATGTCTGAGAAGTAATTCAAAGACTATAGTGCCTGAGACGGCGATAGACTCACCATCTGTCACGTTGGCACTTAATCAAATTCGGTGAAAAGTGGGTGTTGTGATGACAACACCTCTGCCTACCCCTTCGGGGAATACAGGCGTGAGCATATGTATGTCTCAATATACCGCAATATATATGAATATACCCGTAAGTCTGTCGTGGGCTTTACTTGGGTATATAACAGGGACCAAGAGCTTTTATTGCGCAATGGTCAACTGTGAGACAGTGACAGATGTATATATACGTCATACATCTGTCTTATAATATGAGGCAAACTATCATGGAAATAAGAATTTATCGTCATCAATCTCAACCAGCAATGACTGACTGTGGAAGTCAGTCATTTCAAGCAAAATCACAAATTATTTACATGTTAGTAAATCCATTTAACTACAGTACCTGGTTGACCGAGCTGTGCTCAGTTTGATCTTAATAAAAAAAAAAAAATTTAAAAAAAAAGAAAAAAAAAAACCACCTACTCTAGTTTTGGTATCGCTAAGCTGGAAGGCTCACCTTTGAGCTACCATGACTTGACAGATGTCGGCGAAATATACTGTCGTATTGTAATGATAATATTGTATGAGTTTTTCAGTGCCTGAAAACATGGTTTAAACGATATTTTCCATAAAATAAACCTAGCTAGATCTATTTTTTGCCCCTGAAACCCCCTACATGCAACATTTCATGTAAATGGTTGGAGCCGTTTCCGAGATTATATATACAAGAATTGCTCGTTTGAAGATATAACATCCATTTAACTACATATTATAACGTTAGAATGACACGTGCAGACGAGACAAAACGGAAAGTGAGTAATTCTTAAGAATTTCTTCACCAGCCGTAGATGGTGTGTATGCTATAGATAAAACATTTTTTAGATAGGGCAAAATATTTTACATAAGTAATTATCAAAATAACACGTTTCCAGATATTGTCAGTTTTTACATTCTTGCTTTTCATCTTTATAATCGTTACTTCTAATATATAAAATTCTCGTGTCACAGTTTTCGTTGCCATACTCCTCCGAAACGGCTGGACCGATTTGTATGAAATTTTGTGTGCAGATCGGGTAGGTCTGAGAATCGGCCAACATCTATTTTTCATCCCCCTAAATGTTAGGGGTAGTCCACCTCAAAAAAAAATGGCAATACAACGTATGCCGGGCACAGCTAGTTTCTTTATAAAGATAACAATTTTTTAGCAGGTTCTTCATAAAGAGCTGTGCTAATATACTGTAAAACACATCACACACACACAACACACGTAAAATCGACATCACAGGAGACCGAAGAGCTGGCAGCTACCTCGGTCAAAGAATTAGTCTTGCCATCCAAAGGGAAGGAATGCTGCCAATATATTCGGAACCTTGCTTACAGGGACTCCTTTTAATAATATATTTTATTACATATATAGACTTTTTCAC
The DNA here is from genome assembly GCA_929442735.1 of Watsonalla binaria. Taxonomy (NCBI): domain Eukaryota; kingdom Metazoa; phylum Arthropoda; class Insecta; order Lepidoptera; family Drepanidae; genus Watsonalla; species Watsonalla binaria. The sequence continues at coordinate 1,614,650 of OV838930.1, forward strand.
ACATCTAAAAATTCTTAATACACCATGTCTACGAACGAAGTAAGTACCTAATCATCTTATGACATATCTGCTGCAGCGTTATTAAGCTGGTAGGAAGTCGACGTTTGGTCAGCATCCGGCATTAATTGTAATATCTGTAGAACGAAAGCATAAGGAAAATTAGGATCATATGATTCACCTGCCTACTAACATACCAACCCATACTACGACCTTTTCAATAACCTCTGAAAATTTACAGATTCTATGGATTGTTATCCCCAGTTATCGATTTGATCTATCCATATCTTCAATTTCATAATAATGTTAACTAGAGATAATTTATTGGAATGAAAGTATGGAAAAAATATAGATTTGTTTAACTTGTAGCAGCGAATAAGTAATAAAATTATTTTACTGAGAAATCTTTTTACTTCATATTAATAACACGTCGCCTAGCAACCAACAACATAGATACGCTCAAAGAGAAAAGTAAGTATGTAAACTCTTTACAAAATACTTCTTGCATAGATACATAATACACGTAATGTGGAACACTTATAAACTTCATTGCCAGCCTTCTTAGACGATCCCGAGAGACATCCATTACTAAGTTTTAAGTACTGTTCCTTGTATATAATTAAGATTGTATTCTATAAATGTATCTTAGAATACTTGGGCTTACTACTATATCGTTTTAAACAGCGTGAATGGACGTTTACTTAACGGACGTTTACTGCGCGTTACATATTAGAATCATAAGTACAGAATTAGTTAAAGGCAAAGTCAAAAATATCTTTGTTCGATTAGACTTTTAACAAAAATACTTTCAAATCGTCAGAATTTCATAATTATACAGGATTATATATGATACTTGCTAACTTGCTTGCAAGAAACTCTTACTAATTTCAAAAAAAATTATACTATTATAAAAATACAAAATAAATCACTTAAGAAACATAAGCCCAATAAATGGCCAATAAATGGACACAGTTCCAATGCACAAATATTGATAAAAATTAACATAAAGTCTAGTAGTTCTACTTAAAATGATGTAACGAATAAGTAACTAAAAACTAATTACAAGTAGAAAACTTGTCCCAAATCGGTGTCTCTCGGGATCGTGCCAAGATGGCTGGCAGCATTGCCACGTTGAATAGCTTCGTAGTTCTACTTATATCTAAATGCGTAGCTTGAGATGACCAGTGTGGGGGCACAAGCAGAACCTGTTCACAAGTGTGACACGAATGCCAGCCATTGACTTCCTCAACCATTATAGAGGAAAGTGGTAATAGTAATTAAATAAAATAAGATAGAGAAAATTTCGTGGATGCGTTATGAATCTGTGTTTACAAACAATCATTAGCTCGATAAAGCTTGCATCATCAGGGTCGCCAATTTGTATTGTGTACCAAAGTGTGTTCATTTCAATTTTGAACCCAATTTGAACATTTCCTCACTTACACTAATGTGTAAACATTGTCTTAAGTATATTTAGGGACCGCATAAGGTTTCCAAAGCCTGCTAGCCCGGTGAAGGGTGCCATTTATTCTCCTTCATTCATTCAATGCTACCTGAAAGGCATAAAGGTCCTTCTGGCTTCAAAGCACTGCCTTTGAAGGACATGTCATGGTATACTTAGATTCGAGGTAGTATCTACTTACTTAATTAATTAATTATATTTATCATAGGTAGGACATCAGCCGACGAATAAAATGATGCTGGTAATTAATTAGAAAGGGAATATACACTAGTAGAAATGAGTAGGCTTTGTCTGTTTATAGAATGCACAGACCTACATATTTGTTATATAGGATTATGGTTTTTTTTTGTTTGCTAACAGCATTTAGGGCCTAAGAGCCACTGAGGCACGAATCCCACTTTGATAGACTGTAAGTTAGTTATCTTTAAAGTTCCTGATTATATTGATTATCGAGCCCAAACACAAGATACTTGCTGTAAATCTTTGAGGAGTTCCTTCGACTGTCGGCTGTTCGGCTAGATCATCAGCTCGACTCCACACCTTCATTAAAATGTAGTGCTTCAAATACTTAGTGAAAATAATTAATGCAAAATTAACCAGTAAGATTTTCGCAAGTTCTCCTGGATTTCTCGTGGATGCCACTATCAAAAACTACCAAATTAAAAAGGGACCATTTAGGAAGGATCACTTTTCGAATAAAAAATAATCATCGAAATCGGTTCACCCAGTCAAAAGATCTGAGGCAACAAATATAAAACAAAAAATAAAATCATACAGACGAATTGATTTCCGTCGAATAGAACTTCCTCTTTTTTTGAAGTCGGTTAAAAATTATCAAAATACGCATGCGAAATCGTCACAGTAACAACATGATAAAACATATTCTAGGGGCACTGTGTATCTAATAATCTTCTTGGGATTTTTATTCCACGCATGTCAGTGAAGTCGAAGGAAATAAGTTTTACATTAGATCGTAATGTGATTAATAGTGCGTGATCAAAGGCAAATATACTACAAGTATGTGAATAAATGCGTAAATAAGTAATGAAAAAAGCATTTTCGGTGAGGGATGGCGCAGTAGTCATTTTATGCTCCTGTCTCTGTCTGTTTGTATGGCGTGATACGAATATAATACGTGCGAAGTTACATAATAATTTTATACGAATTTTATTGTAATTAATCACTTGTAATTAATTTACTATGTAATGAAATTAACATGATGCCTGAGTTTCTTGCCGGTTCTTCGCAGAAGGCTGGTTTCCCAACCAGTGGTCTTCGACTTTCATAAGTACCTGGGCCTAAACTGAATAAGTAAATTAAATTTTTATTTTCATTTTCGCCCCCACTATTTTGTTCCTTGTGTTCCCTTTATTATTAAATCGGTTATAGTTAGTATTTATTCAGTTTTCTTTTTATTATTTATTTATTGCTTTTATATTTTAAAGATTGCCAGTTATAAAAAAATATATATAATTTTTTCATATTTTCTACTTCTCCCAAATTATTTGAAACATTATGGTTTAAGGAATTAGGTTGCAAAGGTGACTAGTAGAATTCATTACTTGATGTAATATTAAATATGATTTTACATATATATATATCTATGTATTCTGTGTCCTTGTTCAGGTACTACTTACTCAAGTACGGTAATCTAATTATTTCCACAATCTCACGAGGTGCACCGCGTCCTAAGAAAACACTTTTATTGCTGAGTAAGCCTCGTGTGTCTGGGCTAATTTTGGGACTGAAGGTGACTATGATTTAAGGGGTATATACGGACGGGGCAAAAATATTTTATCCCCTGCAATTTTTAAGTCACATTGGTACTAAAAATGTATCTTATATTTGCCTACCTTACGTTAAGCTTCAGGAAATGATAAAAATGTTGATGGTCGCTTACGTGATGCCCTATTTTAGGCCATAGGCTTCGGTAACCGCTTACCATCATGCGGGCCGTACGCTTTATTGCCCTTTCGTTCATAAAGTTATCGCTTTGATTTTCACCGAAGATGTTTGAATGCCTACGCGACAGATGGTGAATCCATCGCCATCTCAAGTACTTTACATACGTCATTGAATTTCTTCTCAGACATATGCAGGTTTCCTCACAATGTTTTCTTTCACTGTAAAGCACGTGGTGTGAAATCACTGTTAGTTTGTAAGAAGGTTTTAACCTGTCAGAAGAATTTATTTTTGATGAATGAATTGTACTCACTGTTCATGGCTTCTTTCCATAGTGCTGCATCTGGCCCTACCAATGCTTCCTTTACTGTTTGCGGAGTGTCGGCGTCAGTCTCTCGCACCGCAACAGTCGCCGCAGTCATGTCGTCATATTCTGATGATCCAGAAGATGTCTCATCCTCTTCATCTGGAATATACGTTGGATCGGCAGGATCACTGGCCTCTGTGCTCTCAGGGTCATCTATTGTGGGTGTACTATGTTTCTGTTATGTGATAATGTCATCAGATATATCACTTTTCACATTAGACACTTCGGTTGACAGAGTAGGTGGGTCAGAAAGAGTGAAGATTCACATAAGTTTTTAGAAAAACTCATTGGTTCAGGCTCCACTGGGATTTGAACTTGCATTGCTTACGTAGCGGGCGACTATTCAAACCCCACGGCAGTCACGGCTCTTTTGAAGTTAATATTGTCATATTGAGGTGTAACCTTACGTACATCATTTATTACACGAGTATGCACAACGATAAAAATGCTTATGACCATTAGTTGAAGACGTGACGGGACCGATATGAATTTTGTTAAACTCAATCTGAGCTTCATATTTTGAGCGACTTATTGAATTCCTTGGTTCGTTCCTACTAATGAGGGCACCTCTACAGACACTTTAATCGTGAATTGTTCTTCAAATGAACCATTATAAATGTAGTTCTGTTGTGTCTGTATATATAAGTATTTAGCTGACCTGTGGTTTCAGCCGCGTTGACTTAATTCATAAAAGTTAAGAGGAAAAGCTGTCTAATTCTAGTAGTTTATGTCTCATTGTGACCTTAATAAGACCTGTTATGTACCATATTTCATGTGAATAAATATATGTAATATACTATTTCTATTTCATGAATCTGGTTTATATATTGAGAGACTTGCTGTGCCCCGCTGATATACCCGCGTAGATTTAATTTCATGGATGTCCTGTGGGACCCTGAGTGTTAAGTACAAATAAAAAAAAGTTGCCTATGTTACTCCTTGTAACATTAGCTGTCTGCCAGTGAAACTCGGTTCAGCTGCTTCCGAGGTTAGCCGGAACAAACAGACAGAGAAACATTGAAATCATTAGTTTTTCTAGGTCTGTAGCAAGCGACGCAGCATTAATTAAAATTAGATAAGGTACTAAATGGATGGTTATTTAAATAGGACACTGTTGCTATCTTTGTTCTATACGAATAAGAAAAACTGTTTGGAATTACAAGCTGACACTTCAATTGTTTCTAAACAGATATATGTAAAGATTGATATGTACCACGTACCACAGTCGATATTCCGTATCAAAAATGTGGGCCTTAAAAGTCTCGACCCTATATAAAGTTCCTTAGATTTAACCAAAGTCTGGTACCCCTTGCGTATCACTTGAGTACCCTATGTCGTCTGAAATGGACCAACATAACATAAATATGTACCCACGTGTCCCCGACCATGAACTAGAATGACCCATAACTTGGATTACAGTCCTAGTAAAATGTCGTTTCTGGAAATAACTCTGAGTGATGGAAGTTATTGTTGAGCCTGCATGAAACCTTGATAAAAAAGGGGAATTAAATTAAGGGATTTAGTACACGTGGTGAATTTTGAAATGACTGAATCTTCGAAAAGGTCTGGTATTTAATAAATACATTCGTATACATTATGCTCACGTCTGTATCCTGTGGGGGTAGGCAGATACCACCGTTTACCACATGGTACAATTCTTACATAGGAACTTCTTTCGCTTCATGCATCTCTTCATACACTTCCGTCATACACTATTGTTAACTTAGTCACTCTATAAATTTCTTTCGTTAATCGCCATTCACCCTATATGTCCTTTCGTTCTAATGTCCAAACCATCGCAACATACTTTTTCCAATTGATTAAATAAATCTGCTCAATAATTCATGATCATCAAATGACGTCTGAGGCATTATATATACGTCTTTGAATTACTTCTCACACATATTATGCAAGTAATTTTCGCATGGAAGATGTGAAAATTACTGTACATCAGTTTTTAGAAAAACTCATTGGTACTGGACCCGCAAGGATTCGAACTTGCGTCGCTTGCTTAGCAGGCGACTGCTCAAACCCCAAGGCCTTTATATCATGTTATTCGGGTTCGGAGATGTATGTGTGATTTTATCTATCAAATTACTCAAAATTCATAACGTTCTGCAATTAGACAAAAACTAAATCTATGATAAACAAATAAGAGTTAAAACAGCGTGGATATTAAGCGAATTGGTAACAGTTTAGTGAATCGATCCATCGACATGATCACTCCATCGATTATTGCATCGATTATCTGAGAGCGATTAGGATCAAATACGTAGATAGGTTTTTAACGAGGAGTATTTATGGTAATTACCTACTGTTTATGGTATTCAGACTTGATCATTACATGGTAATATAGCTACATAAATAGATTTTGATATCCATGCCAAATAATGCCAAGAACCTGGTTGACCGACCAGTGCTCGTTTTTTTTTCAAATTACGTTTTCTCATATATTTATCCTGAAAAAATTTAACCGATGAACGTCAGTCTCGAACCGGGGGTAGGTAAGTAGGTACTTACTCTAGTTTCGTTATCGCCCCGTAAGCTGGAAGCCTCACGTTACCATAGCTACCATAACATGATAGATGTCGGCGAAATTTACCGTCGTATGATATTGACGATTGCGTATTTTCATCATTTTATATGGCAAGAGCCGTGGTGGCCTTGGATCCTGCAATTTTGAATCCCAAAGGGGCCTGTACTAAGTACTGTGCTTTATGGTGAAGGAAAACATCGTGCGGTAACCTGCATATGTCTGAGAAGTAAATCAGAGAAGAATGTATAGTGTCTGAGACGGCGATGGACTCACCAACTGTCACGTTGGCATTTAATCATATTCGGTGAAAAGAGTATATTGTTATTACAACACCTCTGCCTATCTCTTCGGGGAATATAGGCGTGATCATATGTAAGTATGTATGTATGTTTATATGGGAACGCAAAACTCCCTATAGTCACCACTAGCGGCGCTTTTCTTCCCATACAAAATCAGAAAAATACGCAACTGATATAGTCAACGTTAAAACATTTTAAAACCTTTACTTACATACTTACATCGTCCAAATAGCATGGGCTAAGGAAGATTATGACCATGACAACCATACTAAATTTATTTTAAACCGACTTCAAAAAAATTAGGAGGTTATCAATTACACTGTATGTTTTTTGGGGTTTTTATAACTTCAATGGAGGGTTTAAAGGGTCAACAAGACATTTTGAGCAAAAATCTCCTCCTTACCTTTCCTTCACTTCGGAAACCAACTCAAAGGGGATGAAATTGTAATAGGGGGGAAAAATTATACCTATAAGCATCGTTATATTTTGATTGGATTTCAATAAGTAGATAATTCAGGAATATTACTTCAAGGGGCAAGTAAATGAGACCAACACTATTCAATTAATTAATTTATTCACGAATATATCATATCATATTTCAAGTCAAGAGGAGAATTGAATTAAATCATCAACATTCTGTGTCCGGTCTTACCCCGTCTAAATTATGTCATTGTATGACAAATTAGGCCTGGGAGCCAGGATCAGTCGGAGCAGACCTTGGTTGGTTGAGTGAAACACCGTAACTTGGGCAATCCTGGTATTTATTGATTCCACAACTGTATTGACTTGTTCCCTTGACGACCACTTGAAGACCACACTATTGACATTTTACACTGAACTCTATATACAACTAAAAGAGAATCTTACCATCGAGATTTAAAACAATACAACGCCATCTTGTGATAAGATGGCTAACTACTACGTTAAACTATGTTAAACAGTCATAATAATGCAACAAAATGCTTGTTTTCAAATTCCATAGTTTTTGTCTACAAGGAGATTGTGGTAATCAATATTAATTAAATACTTAATTTTGATTTTTTTCTCCGATGTGTTTACTTTAAATGTGTGGTATGATAAGGTTATCCGTTTATTTCGCCGGATATATACTCGTTTAAAAAGCTAGCTATACGATCAGTGTTTTCATTTATTGACATTGTTAGCTGGTTCCTACTTGGAAGGCTTCTTAATATTTTGCATGTGAAATAATCACAACCATTGGCGAAAAAAACTGTAATGTCATTCTTATAAAATATTCGTATAAAAACATAAAGAGTATTCCTAACAAAAAGGTTGGATGGGAATCTGTCGCTAACAGACATAATGTAATTTTTAGCCAAACCACAGCTGGTAACGTCGCCTTGCTACCTATATGCTATGCGCCGGGCTTACCCAATATTGTATCATGTTAAATACTAACAATGCAATGGCTTAAAATTGAAATATTCATGACAGCTTTATTAATTTAGGAAAAATACGAACACGAGGCGGGACTCGAACCCAGGAACCTCTGTAATCCGTGCAGTTGCTCTGCCAACATAGCTACTCGTGATCACACCTCATGCAGGAGCGTGCATTGGATTTTCAGAAAGATAAGCATAATAAATCAGTACGTTTTGGTATAGGTCATCACAAATGGTAAGCACTGCTTATCTGCTTATATGGAATGGCGTGCAACCTGACCTCATGCGCCAAAAGTTTTCATTTCCTTGTTTTTTTGCGGTTTTAAGACCAGAGCCTTACAGATTCTAAATTTCATTACTAAATTTGTGATGTTTTCACAGAGCTTGATTCGTTCATGAAATAGTTCATAATATTCAAATAACCAAATTAATAAGATACAATGTGTAATATGCGTACATTTTATTTTATCATTAAGGGTTTGTCAAGTTAACAAATAAATATTGATACATTTTTTTTTATATTTAGGCATGTTTGCAACTACTTTCCATATATTTTTTGCATCGTCAAATAAGAATTACAATAATTTTACACGTTTTTTATGAAATCTACGACTTAATTTCTAGAAATAAAAAATCTAAGGATCTACCCCAAAACAAAAACAATGTATATTTGGGATGGAGCTGGATAAATTAAATTTAAGAAATGATGAACAAATTTTAGCTACATTTATTTTAAGCGTAAAATATGTTTTCTATAGTAGAGATATAACTACCTACTTATTTTATAAATGTTTTACCTAAGTACATAATTTGACTAGCATATAATTAGATATAGAATACATAACGAATGTTCTAATCTTTAAGAGACAAAATAATCAGTTTCCGTTAAGAAAGTACGTAATGTGGATTGATTTTGAATATAATTATATGAAAACAGACAGTTAAATTTTCAGACTATCTCGAATTATTGGAAATAGAACCTTACTATATAAAATAAATTATTTTTATTAATAACAAAGGTTATTTTTATAATCTAATTAAAACAATCTTGAATTGTCTTTTCATTGAAACGTGTCGGCATGTAAGTGTTCTATTATAATTGTTTAGATATTTTGTATAGACATTTTATTTTATCTAAATGGAAATAATAATACTCAAATTATAATACAATTTAATTTGAAAGAAGATAAGGTATGAGATATTACTTAATTAAAACAGTTATGTTGTGAAAGTGCGATATTCCAGAAACTATTATCATTTATTTAAGGACCAAAACATACTTCATAAAATTGTAAGTTTGTTGTATTTAACTAAAATCTAGTACAATAAACTAAGCGAAAAAGAAGAATAAAAAATATAAATAGAACAAATTATCGGAGGTTCTATGTTTGTCGCGTATATTTAATAATGATTTAAAATTACTTAATTCCTACAAAAAGACATGTCAAGATTGTTTTCCTTCATGTTTATTTGTATTTACCTAAATATTTCACGATCGCTTAAATAGTGAAACAGTTGTCTCGCAAAGAAAACTGTATATCTGGTATTGAACTGACTGCCATATCCATTTTTCGAGATCTAAGTATTGTGTCTATTTCTCTATCAATGTTTTGAAAAGAATTCATATGTGTAATACTGTTTTGATAATGGGTAATACCGTCGCGGTATCGGGTAATATCGTCGGGAACGCGCTCGCTATGGGGGGTAATAACGTCGCGGATAGGGTTAATCTTGTAGAACTCGTAGTCTGGTCGGCGGGATGAGGGATGATTCCGTCTACCGGCCGAGTCCGGTCCACAGCAGCCCCGGGTCATGGTGGTTCGCGCCGGGATAACCACCGTCCGCCTCCACAATTGATCTGCGGTTGTAAGATCTACGTACAACGATATTTTAGATAATTTTTATACAAAACCTTCTTTTTACTATAAAAATAAAAATTGCACATTTTTTTCATATCATACCAACAATCTGAAACCAGAGGACAAGCTCTTCCCCATGGGCAAGATGTGCCTTTTCTGAACAGTAATATTTCTTAAACTTTGGCGATTTAAATTCATACATACATATGCTCACGCCTGTATTCCCCGAAGGGGTAGGCAGAGGTGTTGTTATCACAACACCCACTTTTCACCGAAGATGATTAAGTGTCAACGTGACAGATAGTGAGTCTATCGCCGTTTCAGGCACTATACATACGTCTTTGAATTACTTCTCAGAAATATGCAGGTTTCCTCACGATGTTTTCCTTCACCGTAAAGCACGTGGTGTGAAATCACTGTACATAAGTTTTTTAGTAAAACTCATTGTTACAGGCCCCGCTGGGATTCGAACTTGCGTCGCTTGCGTAGCAGCCGACTGCTCAAACCCCGAGGCCACCACGGCTCGATATTTAAATTCATATTTAAAGTAACTTAGGATTGAGAATAATGTACCTCGACGTTTCGATTGGGTTACACCAATCGTGGTCGCGAGCAGACTAAGGGGATCGGCGAGCCCGTCTTCGCAGCCGTACCGAAATATTGGTAGATTATTCGTCTACCCTCTTTTGTTGTTGAATTTGATTATAAAGGTCACATTAGTCACATTAGTGCAGTGTGTGGTGACGGTCCCGAATACCTTTAAGTAGTGAAGCACACTTCCCTTCACTTTCTTACATTCCCCCCTTTTAATTCATCCACACATTCATCTTTCCAGCATAGGAACAGCTGTAATGTGCCCACCTGATGTTGCCTGTAGGTCGGAGAGGACGCAGGGCGTGGATCTTCCTTATTCCAGAGCCGACACCGCCACCGCCACCTGCGACATAATAATAATATTTACATCATTTTTACCGTATATACTTACTTTCATATGCATTTAGTGAAAAGCTGTAATTTTGGAATTACAAACAGACACTTCCATTTTATTTATCTGTATGTATGTATGATTATCGCACCCTCAGAATGATAGGGCTCAACTCCAAAATTTGCGGAAATGTATTAAGATCATAAACAGACTTAAAAATTTAATGTAAAGCTATAAAAAAAAAACAGATATTAAATTGTTTTTATTTATCGACAAAACAATCTAGTCTTTGCTATAAATATAAAAAAAGTCTCATTGTACCCAAAATACTGTCAAAATTATGAATCCAAACGCCGATCCAAATTCCGATTTCCGACGGTGAGATATGTATATGTATAAATTTGCACACAGTATTTTGAGTTGGACTAATGATTGGAGACAATAGTCGGCAAACTTGACTTCCTAAATAAATTCACGCATGCAATCCTTGGAATGCTTCCTGCTTCCTCAAAACGTGTCGGAAACACACTATGAGACATTATTATCCTCAAACGATGGCAATTGACACTCGCGTGCCGTTGAGGTCAATGATATGAGGAGGTCATACGCGGTATGAATGGTAAATGGTGATAAGTACTGTAATTACTAGTAAGCTTAATTTCATTGGCGGAACCCTAATGTTTTTTTTTAAATTAAAAGTATTTAGCATTTCCAATAGTTTACTCAGCACAGTACGACGCGATCCAGACAGCCTGGAAAGGCTGATGATTACGGGACGGGTCGAGGGCAAAAGGGGCAGGGGTCGTTCGCCAACACGATGGACGGATGCGACCCAGGCTGCAACGAGGACTACTCTTCATGCTACCATCCAGATGGCACAAAATAGAGAGGCTTGGAAAGCAATGTTAATGCAGACGTCGCACCATGGTCACGTCCCTCAGTCATGAGGATACGACTAAGAAAGAAAGAAAAGAAATAGTTTACTCAGTATGTGTTGATATATATTGATAGACAAGAATGTTAGGGCGACATGGGTGGCCCGCGGAAAAACATATGTTTTTTTTTAAAATAAAAGTAGCCTAAGTTACTCCTTGTAAAATTAGCTATCTGCCAGAGAAAGTCCTGTTACAATAGGTCCAGCCGTTTTGGAGTTTAGCTGGAAGAAACAGACACACAGACAGAGAATTTTTTTTTTTCAGTACCTACCCTGAGTACTAAATGCATATGAAAGTATGTACTTTCATATGCATTTAGTTAAAAGCTGTTATTTTGGTATCACAAACACACACATCAATTTTAATTATCTGTATAGATATAGATGTATGGATATTATTATGAGACAGATGTATATGCCGTGTATAAGTCTGTCACTGTCGCACAGCTGAACTAACGTTGCAACAAGAACTCATGGTTGGGCCCCAGGACCCTAGGTAATAACAATTTACGTTACAGTTGATATTGCAAGTCCAGAAATAGCCACATAAGGCCACAAGCTGCATTGGTAAGTTTAATGAGTTTCTGAACCGACTGGGATGCATTCGAGAATAGTTTATGTAGCCATGAGTTTGTATTGAATACGCTTTAGAGTTGGATCATCTAACTAGTTGTCCCCACGGTTTTACCCGTGCAGACTTATATATATGCTCACGCCATCCCCACGCTCAGGCGTTGTAAAAACAACACCCACATTTCACAGAATATGATTAAGTGCCAATGTGACAGAGAGATGTTTTCCTTCACCGTAATGCACATGGTATGAAATCACTGTACATAAGTTTTATAAAAACTCGATTATTTCATTGTACTAAGTACTAAACTGAAATTAAACATTAAATACTGATTGAGAAAAGAGTATTATAAAACTATTGTTTGTAGTTTTAATTAAAGTTTATTGCACATTAGGTACACATGAGAAATAAATACAAATTGAACAGAATGGAGTACAATAATTGTAACCGTTTTGTGAGATCAAAAGTTCGTGTCTACGCTCCTGTGACGTAGATCAACCTCTCTCTAATGAATTGACATAAGTGACGTTTAGCGAATCAAGGTCGCGGGCACGCGACCAATCAGAGACCGCGAGCGTGGAAGAGTCTATGACAGATGACTGACTATGATAATGTTCGGAAACAACCATCGCGTACATTCTCGTTACAACCTCCCCCTCTAATCCGAACCATGCGACCCCGCGTTCGGGTTAGCAACAATCTTACGCGGTCTACCCCGTTTGCGCTTCTCCTGTATCGGAGTTTGGATGCGGCCAACGAAAGGAGTGAGTTGGGAAACGTGATACTTACCTAGTACCTCTCTGTCTGTTAGTCGCTCCAGCAAGTAGGTAGTGGGACTTACTGCTTCTTTAACTCGGTATGGCCCGTCTCGTCTAGGGATGAATTTGGGGGTTTGACCTCGGCCGGTGTCATTAGCCCCTTGGGTCTTCAAAAGAACCAGGTCACCTACCTTATAATCAGGTGCCGGCCGGCGCCCTTCATCTGCAGCCTTCTTTTGGGCAGCTTGAGCTTTCTCGTGCACATCTCTTTCTTCTACAAGAGTGGTTGAAAGCCTTTTTAGGTAAGGAGTAAAAGCAGGTATGAAATTATCATCTTCGAGGATGCGTCGCATGTCAACGGCAGCGTCAGCGGGTGCTCGGAGTTCTCTACCGAAGGTGAGATAAGCAGGAGTAAAACCTGTGCTCGCTGTGATTGCGGAATTCATAGCAAACCTTATAGCTAGTAAGTGCTGGTCCCAGGTATCGTGGTCGCGACCAACAAGAATGGCCAGTTGAGGCTTCAGGTCACGGTTTTTCCTTTCCACCGGGTTAGCTTCTGGGTGATAAAACGGGGTTAGCGACTGGCTGATGCCCATGCAATGGCAGGCTTGTTGGAGCACAGCGCTAATAAATTGAACTCCGTTATCACTCAGGACGCGGCGAGGAACGCCGAACCTCAAGAAGACTTCGTTTATCAGAGTCTTGGCGCATTCTGGGCTTGTTGCGTTCTTGAGCGCAAACAACTCTACCCAGCGCGTACTGACGTCTTCTACAATCAAAATCCATTTATTCTCAGCAGCTGTCTCAGGTAAGGGGCCAAACAGATCTACTGCTATAACTTCGAACCTTCTCGCAGTAGCGGGGGTTTGCAGTAAGCCTGACGGTTTCCTAGTATCTACCTTATACCTCTGACAAGCTGAACATTCCTTAATGTAATTGGCCACAAAGGTCCTCATCCCAGGCCAATAATATCGCGAGCAGATGCGCGCGAGTGTACGCTCGACACCGAAGTGTCCGGCCGTCGGAGCGTCGTGAAAGTCTTCTAGCACTTTCGAACGCTCGTGTTGAGGGACGACGAGACACGGCTTCTCTTCGTCGTCATCTCCTTCGGGTCTGTACCTGTACAGTATGCCGTCGGATAGCACGTAGCCGCGATCGGCCCATGGTCTCCCCCTAAAAGGTTCGTCGGACTCCATGTCTTCGGCAATTTTGCTTACCTCGGGATCCTTCAGTTGGTTGTCTCTGATGTCCCTGGGAGATCTCGTAGGCAAGTCCACGGTGGTGAGGCCCAGGATACATTCATCGACGCCGTTCGGTCGTGACAACGTGTCAGCAACAACATTCGCCTTACCTGGCGTGTATTCGATCCGTAGGTTATATTCTTGCAGAACGAGGGCCCACCTAGCAAGGCGGCCGCTCGGCGATTTCAGACTCATGAGCCATCGAAGGGGTTGATGGTCTGATTTAACGATCACTTCTCCACCGTCGATATAGCCCCGGAACTTGGAGATGGCCCAAACGACAGCTAGTGCCTCTCGTTCGGTGGTATTATAATTCTTCTCAGCGCTACACAGAAGGCGGCTGGCATACTCGATCGGGCGTTCATCGGCACCCTCCCCCTGAAGCAGAACTGCTCCGAGAGCATAGCCGCTGCTGTCAGTGCGCAGAATGAATGGCTTTGACTCGTCGGCTTGTCTGAGTATTGGGGCAGTTATCAGAACACCTTTGACCTTCTCAAATGCCTCTTGCTGGGGAGACTCCCATCGCCAGGTACTTACCTTCTTCAACAGATCGGTTAATGGTCGTCCGATGGTAGCGTAGTTGGGTATAAACCGTCGGAACCAGCTCGCTGTTTGCAGGAAACTTTTCAGCTGCTTGACGTTTTGCGGTGGAACCATGTCGCTTATTGCAGCGACCTTACCGGGGTCCACGTGGATTCCGCCGGGTACGATAACATGGCCTAAGAATTTCACAGAGTCTCGGGCGAAATGACTCTTCTCGCGGTTGACACGGAGGCCGAACAGCTGTAGCCTATCGAAAACCGCCTCCAGGTCTTCCAGATGGCTGTCAAACGACCCTGAGAGGACGATCAAATCGTCCAAATAAGTGAGGATCGTGGTATGCTCTGGTAGATTAGACTTGAAGCGATCCATCAGGCGTTGAAAGGTCGCGCCTGAGTTCCTCAGACCCATAGGCATCCGTTTAAAACGGAATGTACCGAGGGGTGTGATGAAAGCCGTTTTGTCACGGTCATCCGGATGGACACTCACCTGAAAATATCCTGCTCGAAGATCGAGGGTTGTCATGCAATTGGTAGTCTTTGCTGCGTGAAGGACGTCTTCGATGCGCGGGAGCGGATAACGGTCGGCCTCGGTGACGGCATTAAGCTTGCGGTAGTCAATGCATAATCTCGTAGCTCCGTCCTTTTTACCTACGAGGACCACGTTAGCTGCCCATGGCGATTCACACTCCTCAATCACGTCGGCGTCGAGCAGCTTCTCTAACTCCTTCCTAAGAGCCTCCTTCTTACTTGGAGACATCCTGTATAGCGGGGATGCAATTGGCTCTTGGTTATCACTCACCTTAATACGGTGGGTAGCAAAGTCAGTCGCGGGACCATCCGCCGCGAACAAACCTGACCTGCTAATAATAAGCGTGTTGAGTGCTTCCTTCTGCTCTGGAGTAATTTTGGACCCCTCATCGTCCCTCAGGCCGATGCTAGTAGTCGCTACATTCATGAGGACTGAGCTGTCCGGAGGCAAGCTATACTCACGTATAAATTCATATTGTTCTTCAGGAATATCGGCAAAGCACCAAGTACCTTGTGGTACATTCAAGGTCACCGATGCGCTGATTATGAAATCACGGCCCAATAATGTCTTCGTGCTGGCGCCGGGGAGAACTAGAAACTGAGTAGGTACTACACGTTCCTGCAATGTAACATCAACATACGCGGAGAGTACTTTACGTATTTGGCTTGAGCCATCGGCTAGACTGAAGTTACGTTCCATCTCCGAAAATTCGATTCCGCGATCGAGAAGTATGTTGTAAAGCGCAGGGCTCGCAATACAGTGCGTTGCCCCGGTATCTAAAATTGCTACCCCTACTCTATCACATATAGCAATTTCAACCAATGGTAATTCAGTACAATTTGACATAACCGCACTATTAAAATCGACATGTTTCGAAGACGCGGGAGCGGCATCGTGCTTAGATCGACACGTTTCACATTTAGAACGCACTACCCCCGGTTGGCCACATCCATAACACCGTATACCAGGACTACCAGAATTATTTAAATTTGAGGTAGGTAAAATATTCGAATTATTTGAAATACTCGACTTACGACGCTCTACATTTGGGTGGTAATCGTCGCTACGTCGTTTTTCAAGGTTATTACTATCGTCCCCAAATTTACGATTTTCGCACTTGCGACAGTCTTCTACCGTGTGACCGAATATTTTACAATATGAACAACGCGGTCTAACACGTTTAGATTGAGATTTGCCGTCTAAATAAGTCGCATCGTTCGAATAAGTAGGTAAAGGGTTTCGACTTACCGATGTGGGCTGCTTACGGTCAATGAACTCTGAGCGAGACTCCTCCACGTTCCTAGCCAATTCTATGAAAACATCGAGATCGGAATACATATATTTACGTAATTTTCTATCTAAGAGTCCGTATATAATGTCAATCTTCATAGCTTCTGGTACCACGTAGGGTAATTTACACAATAGCGCGCGCAGTCTACACACGTAGGTATCGGCGCGTTCGCGGCCTTGCTCACTCGCGAAGACATCACGCAGGATTCTGTACGCTGGTCGGGCCGCGCCGAACCTGCCTCGAAGTCTTTGTAGCGCGCCTTCCCACGAAGTTACTGTGGAGCGCACGCCCTTCCACCACACGGCGGCTTCGCCGGTCAATAGCATCGGCAAACCTCGTAATGCGTGCTCATCGCTGACGTTGGTACATTCCTTAAAAATCTCCACTGCGTCTATGAACACCTCGAGCGCTTCGTCGCTGCGGGGCGTGCCGCCGGCACCGCCGCCGCTGGCGCCGTCGAAGCGCGCGGTACACTTCGCGAAGTTGCCGGTGTAGGGTCGCGACGTGTCGCCGGGCGCCGGCGAGGGTGTAGTCTCGGCGCTGGTCGGTGACAGTCGTGTATGGGATAATAAACTCTCGAGCATTTGCCGGTTGGTTTCTGCCTGGCTCCTGGAGACCGCCGCGATAATCGATGTAAGTTGGGCATCGGTCATTGACACGGTTTTGGTTCCGGTAGTACTCTCGTTATTTTCCTCCATATTTTCGAGGTCGTCGTTGGGATCGTCACTGTCGTTATTTCCTCTTCTTCTGCTCGTCGTTCTCGGCATTATTAGTAGTAGTAATAACCGGCGACGGGAAAGATATAACTAACAGGTTCGAACTTGCACAAAACACAAAGTACCTATTCTGTTCGTATTCACTGTTTTAGTCGTAATATCGAGCCACTAGTTGGGACGCCACTATAAAACTATTGTTTGTAGTTTTAATTAAAGTTTATTGCACATTAGGTACACATGAGAAATAAATACAAATTGAACAGAATGGAGTACAATAATTGTAACCGTTTTGTGAGATCAAAAGTTCGTGTCTTCGCTCCTGTGACGTAGATCAACCTCTCTCTAATGAATTGACATAAGTGACGTTTAGCGAATCAAGGTCGCGGGCACGCGACCAATCAGAGACCGCGAGCGTGGAAGAGTCTATGACAGATGACTGACTATGATAATGTTCGGAAACAACCATCGCGTACATTCTCGTTACAGTATTTAATTTACTTCCAAATACCATCAGTTTATCAAAAAATAAAGAAATTACAGAGCAAATATGAAAAAAAATCGCTTATACTGTCCATGACTGGTGACTATACCTTACTTGTCTTAATGAGAATAAAAAACTTAAACAAAAAAAAAATTAGTCACGCGGGCACATATCTGTCCTATATGTAGAAGTGCATTTAGGTAATATTTCGTTCCCTCAACAACACACTAACATTACAAAGTGCACGAGTAAATGATAACAGATAGCACTGGCGAACTTCATTTCTATTGTAACATTTTAGTCATTGTATTGCGTTGAATACAGCTTAAAGTTGAGCGTCACTTTTATCTCCACGTATTTCACAATAATATGCTAAAGAATAAAAAAAATATATAAAAATAATCGGAAAATAGTTGAAACATATAATATACTTTGATTAAAATCGAGAGGATTTTTTCTCAAACTCAAACTCAAAACTCAAAATATCTTTATTTGATTAGACTTCTTACAAAGTACTTTCAAATCGTCAGAAGGACACAAAATACATTATACATGATTATAAATGTTACCACCGGGTTCGGATAGTAGCTTTTGTTGAGAAGAACACGGCAAGAAACTCAACAATTACTCTTTTAAAAAAATATATATTATACAATGTTTTTGGTTACAGTATTTATATCTCATGAATATAAGCCCATGGGACACAGCACAAATGCTCAATTGTCAAATATAATAACTAAAATATTACAAATATTTGTGAGCATGGCAAATTCCAGCCAGTCAAAGCAAAGATCAAACTAAGATTAATTAATTGTAGCAAAAGTACAGTGCCAATGGGATTATTTACAACAATTTTTCGACAAAGATACATCCCAGGGTTCCTTATCACAAATATAATCACTTACAGTATAATATCCTTTTTTGAGCAAAACTGCTTTGATGGTCTCTTTAAATTTATTGAAGGGCAAGTTTACAATTTTTGTTGGTAATTTATTATAGAAGCGTGTGCATTGTCCTAAAAATGAGCCATGTACTTTCTGTAAGCGATGCGCAGGCACTACAATTTTGTTTTTGTGCCTTGTGTTTACGTACTTTCAAATCGTCAGAGCGACATGATTACACCTGAATAAACATGTATGCTAACGCTAGGTTCGGAAGGTTGCTTTTACTGAGAAGAAACCGGCAAGAATCTTAGTAATTACTGTTTTCAAAAAATATTTGTTTTATTTTGAGTTAATTCAAAACATTATATCATCCATATCGTTCAAATATTGTAGTGTACAACATTATATTATACTAGCTGTGCCCGGCAAACCTTGTATTGCCATATATTTTTTGGGGTGGTCACTCTTATCATTTAGGGGTATGAAAAATAGATGTTGGCCGATTCTCAGACCTACCCGATCTGCACATAAAATTTCATTCAAATCGGCCCAGCCGTTTCGGAGGAGTACGATAACTAACATTATGACATGTAAATTTGATATAATAGATTATATATTTCTCATCAATTTCTATTTTAACATAATAAAACTAGATTTGTATACAGATAAAGTGAAAAGATTTCTTTGATTCTTTGTCACGATGTAAATAAAAACTACTTACTCGACCGGTTTTGAAAGCAACATCTTCAGCAATTACCGCTATATTGTTAACTAGCTGTGCACTGCGGTTTCACCGGCGTAGACTTAATTTCATGGTAGCTGTAGTTCTTATTTACTCATTGTAAAACCAGCTATCTGCCAGTGAAAACCCCGCTAAAATAAGTCCATCCGTTTGAGAGCTACGATGTCAAAGAGTATCAAGAATAACTGTTATCTGTCCATACTTACCAAATGTCAAGGTCAATTAGGGATCCGTAATAACACGCAGGCAACGCCGCGGAATCTAGTCTTGTGACACAGGGTCTGTGCTCAACAAAATTAATGTAACAGCTATTGTTAACGTATATATATATATAACTCACCAGAAACGGGAGATTGGACCACGGAAGGAGCATCAGGGAAGATGGCGCCTCGCTGGGGCGGCAGGTACGCGATCTCAAGGTTGTCGCGCAGGGAGTCGAAGAAAGAACCCACGTTGTTGAGGACACCTGTGAACATTGACAAGACAGCTATACTGACCCATGTGACGATGATGATGATGATGGTCCACGGTGGCGATGGCAACAGCTTCAACTCCGATTAAATTGTCGTTTGTGACCAAGAGCATGTGAGCTCGCACACTTTACACAAAATTGATAGCTGCATAAAACACATAAAATATAAAAAAAATAAGCTCACGCCATCCCAGAAGGATCCCCGAATGGGTAAACAGAGCTGGTGTGACATCCACTTTTCACCGAATATGATTAAGTGCCAACGTGACAGAGGGTGAGTCCATCGCAATCTCAGGCACTATACATACTTGTTTGAATTACTTCTCAGACATGTACAGGTTTCCTCACGATGTTTTCCTTCACCGTAAAGCACGTGGCGTAAAATCACTGTAGAAAATTTTTTTTCTAGTAAAACACATCGGTACAGACCCCGCTGAGATTCGAACTTGCGTCGATTGCGTAGCAGGCGACTGCTCAAACCTCAAGGCCACCAAGCTCAACTAATTCATCATCAGAATCATTTTTTTCTACTTCGACGTTGCTGTCCTTATGACGATTGACGAGCCAACACACAGTTTTAATTTTATACCTATTAGTGCAAGGGTATGACAAGCCCTCGCATGTTTCGAAGTAAAAAAGGGCTATTTACGGATATAAACGTCGTACTAACATAACCGTAAATATCAATGAGTGCTATTACTGAATACGTACTGGAATTTATTGAACACGTCACAAGTAAGTTGATCATTGAGACAAACATGGCTCTAGAAACCTGCATGCAGGCGCAGGTGACAGGCTTACATTTGGAAACATTAGAAAGTTAACCCAAGTTAAGAAAAATTACGTTCAATGAGTGTTCCAAGTGTCCCTTATGTTAAATAAAATGTTTTTTTTTTAAATTTATGTCTGGCATTCGTGCAATCGTTATAGAAGAAATTACGATATTCAAGTAAAAAGTGCTATATAATATGATAGAAAATATGATAATGATTTTTTCTATCATTATCATATTTCTGGATATTTATAGTATAAACTACCTAACGTGAGCTGTGCGAGACATAACAGACAAAATTACTAATACCTCGACATTACATCAAAAACATATCTCTGCAGCGAAGCTCGCACCCTGAAACCTAGCTATGCAAGCAAAGCCAACCACTGGGCTATCAATAAGTAATGTATTTGCGTTTTGCAGATTTATTAATCAGATTACTGCGTTCATTTAGAGGAGTATACAAAAACAACGAGGGCGTTAACGGCCCTGCTTTCAATTGGACAATTAAAATCCGCAGTGAGTTTGTGTAAACAAGAAAATGGTGTCGTTAATTAAATCGAGGTACACCGCGTTAGTGTCGTTTAAAGGCGACTAGCCCATTGTAGTTAAGGAATACAACAATTAATTTTTACTTAATGTATATAAGTAAGCCGTGTAGAGCCGTGGTTACCTCGGGGTTTGAGCAGTCGCCTGCTACGCAAGCGACGCAAGATCTAATCCCAGCGGGGCCTGTACCTATGATTTTTTCTAAAAACTTATGAGCAGTGATTTTACACGACGGGCTTTACGGTGAAGGAAAATATCGTGAGGAAACTTGCATATGTCTGAGAAGTAATTCACAGACGTATATATAGTGCCTGAGACGGCGATGGACTCACCCTCTGTCACATTATATTCGGTTAAATGTGTGTGCTGTTGTTACAACACCTCTGCTTACCCCTTCGGGAACCCTTCTGGAATGGCGTGAGCATATTTTTTTATGAGTAAGTAGGTACCTACATTCCATTCCCCAAGCTCTCTATTGTAAAATGTTTGGACTTAACTACTGTAATGTCTTAAAATTTTTTTTGTTAATTTGTATTTTTAAGCAGCAGCAGATTTAAATATTTCTTTCAGAAATCACATACACTATTTATACGATTCATTCCGTATTCGCACCACGCAAGTTTGTCCCAAATTACGTTCCGCTTTAGTCCTTAAACAATTACGATTACATTTTTATAACCTGAAAAATGTACATACAAATATGCAAATAACTTTAAAAGAAAATGTATTCGAGAAGAGATCGGATCAAAATATTCATGATATCACATTAGATCAGTATCACAAGGTTGTTTCATCGTTAACGAATAAGTCGCGCTGAAAAAGTGTTGATATTTTTCAGGAGCTGGTTGTGGTAGAATTCCAAAGTTGGTAGAATACATTATGAGTACTTAGGGTGCAACTTGCCGTGTAGGTGTGATGAAAACACACAAAACGCTGTGCAATATTATTTTACCTCAGACCAAGGATTTTACATGCTAATTAATTAATGACAATAGTAAGGTTGACTAACGGGAATACGTAGCGTAGGTGTCGTAAATAGCAATTTGTATACCTGACATGTTCCAAGGAAAAATACAATATACAGTGTTCATTCAAATTAAACCGTAGTGAAGTAATGTTGATTACAAAGATTTTAATAATAGGTCGTTATATTTAACAAGGAGTTGATGTAAATAATCACAATTACATACATACATATGCTCACGCCTGTATCCCATAGGGGTAGGCAGAGACCACCGTTTGCCACATGCTACGATCCTTACATACTTCTTTCGCTTCATCCACATTCATGCATCTCTTCATAAATTTTCTTCGGTTACGCGTGCTCCGAGTATGACCTTTCTGAAAAATACTATTAATTCGGTCATAGTAGTTCTTCCTTGGACGCCCTCTACCGACATTTCCGGTCACATTCGCTCTATACATTTGTTTCTTTAATCGCCTTTCACTCATCCTTTCGATATGTCCAAACCATCACAACATACTTTTTTCAATTCTGGTCACCACATCATTCTTCACTTTGCAACTGTCAATCACAATTATAGGAAATAAAGTAGATATGTATGTACAAGGTTTATAAGTCAGGTTTGGCAGGCAACACATAAGGGTAAGCACGTCACATAATATACGCCACAATTAAGGTTACATAGAGGGTAAAAACGTCGGATTCAGAATAAGCACATCACACATCTTCACAAAATAGGATAAGTAAGTGTAACAAAAGGGATCACATGGGGCAAGTACACCACATAAGTAGGTGAAAGTGTAACCGCGTTGCTTACCGACGCCGACATACGGCGTAGTCGCCTTACCAAGGGCGGGCGTCTGTTCGCGCCTCCGACGACCGTAGTTCAGAGCTGTTCCCACGGCAGAACGCTTTGCCGAAGCCGACCTGAGGAAAATACAATAGTTATTGTTATTTTTACTAGACACGACGTCATACCTGATGGTAAGCGGCTAATAGAGCCTATGAATTTGGTCAACACCAGATTATCACGCATTCACTACCTTATTAAGAATGGGACCTATGTAGGATTATGTAGGTTTGAGTGCATAACAGTGCCGATAGATGGAGTTGACACTGTTGACATTAATATTTAAATCACGCTATTGAGAGTCTCAGCGGGTTTTATATCTGTCTGTGAAATAAAAAACCACTCAGATCCAGCTCCCTAGCTCTTCCGCCAGCAACGCCCTAAGTCGAGGTCCGAGCCCCGCACCGGGGTGCCCATAGCTGTGTTGCTTAGTTTTTAAGTTTAAGCTCGGCTGGAGGCCCTTGGGTCTCGCCCTATAGTCCGGTTAAGCAGTGGAGGTAACTTCCCCTACCATCTGCGAGAGACCATATCATAAAAAAATACTTTTTCCTTTTTGGTAAGTACCTCTCTTAATAATACGTACCTAAACTCCCCACCGTAGCCCTTGTCGTCGTCGGATGTGACCAGGTCCTGATCCACGCCGTTGCCGAAGTCGTTAATGGGCCGGTCCCAGCGGTGGGCCACCCACGGCTTGTCTGCCAACATCCGCAACAGATCCAGGCTTTGGATCCTGTAGTCACGCTGGGCTTGGGTAGCTGTCAGGCCTGGACAAAAACATATTTTACTGGCAGCCTGCGTATTACCCTTTCCCATCGGAGTATGATGATAAAATATAGTCTATGGTACTCGATGATAATGTATGTTGCTGAAAGAATTTTTCAAATCGAATTAGAACAATTTTCGTTACTTTAATCATTACATATCTTTTCTCTTTATAATATTAGTATGATGTGTGAAATATGGTATGAAAGATGATATGGCTCAAATAGGAGTGAATACAGATATGACGGCTGATAGAGTGAAATGGAAGAGAAGAACACATTGCGCCGACCCCAAATAACATAGGAAAAGGGCAGGAGGATGATGATGATGATGATGGTTTTCCAAAGATGGAAGTGGGGGAGCTGTAGTTATACAGATATATATAAAACCCCTTACGTTCGAATTGAGAACCTCCTCCTTCTGGCTTATTCCCAGACATCCACAGCCAATAGGTTTTGAAAAATTTCTTGGATGGAATTCATTTGTATACTAAAACAAAAGCCGTGGATGTGGTTGTAATAAATTCACGGATGTATGTTAATAAGACCTCCTTTTTTGAGTCGATTAAAAATCCGCTAAACGCAGTGATATTTTATTTTATGGTGGGACAAATCAAATAAAGATATATTTGACTTTGAGTTTGATGGTTGGAATCAACCAGGTCATTAGGTAAATTGTTAGATAGAGTACTTAATTAGGTACATGACTTTGGCAGTCCATCACAGGATTCCCCAATGGCGCAGACCGTGAAGCTAATTGAATTAAATCGTACCTAATTGTTTTACCAAATTCTTCATCGCTGTGGGTGGGCGGTTCAAATGATCACACCGTTTTAATCTACGTAAGTGTGCATTGAACGCGATAAGACATACGTTTTATTGTTGTTCAGTGTTGAGCCGTGGTGGCCTTGAGGTTTGAGCAGTTGCCTGCTACGCAAGTTCGAATCCCAGCGGGGCCTGTACCAATGAGTTTTCTAAAAAACTTATGTACAGTGATTTCACACCACGTGCTTTACGGTGAAGGAAAACATCGTGAGGAAACCTTCATATTTCTGAGAATTAATTCAATGACGTATGTAAAGTGTCTGAGACGGCGATGGACTCACCATCTGTCACGTTGGCACTTAATCATCTTCGGTGAAAAGTGGGTGTTGTAATTACAACACCTCTGCCTACCCCTTCGGGGAATACAGGCGTGAGCATATGTATGTTCAGTTTATGTTGTACTAGCTGTGCCCCGCGGTTTCGCCCGCGTAGATTTAGTTTCAGGCTTTATTTCGCGGGAACCTGGTATGTTTTCTACTTAAAAGTAGTCAATGTTACGCCTTGAAACATCAGCTATCTGCCAGGGAAAGTCCCGTTGCAGTTCAGCCATTTTAGAGAGCCTGAACAAATAGTAAATAGAACCGACAGACAGGCAGAGAAAAATTTAAAAAATTGCTTTCTCTATGTTTACCGTGTATAAAAAGGTGTAATTTTGGAATTACAAACAGACGCTTACATTTTATTTATCTGTATAGAAGATATAGCTTATGCCTGTATAAAAATCTTTGATCTTTAAAATTGTGTATGTGTAAATTTTTGGGATATGATGCATTTGGGATACAATTAAAACATTATCATTAATATTAAGGTTTATGTAATGTAATATGTAAAATGTCCTATTTCCCGCTCCACATTTTCTTACTGTCTTAAATCTAGTTGGCTTTTTACAATACTCCTGTCATGAATATTTTGACAGATGAGTTGTCATTTGTGAGACGCCACACCACCCCCCCACGGAGAAAAGAACAATGACAAAGGGAAAAAAAAAATAAGATATAAATGTTGTACAATACAATTTAGTATTATATTAAATCAGTCATATGTCAAGGTTTTTAACACGAACCTGTCTACCGGAACGAGTGGTGTAAGGGGCTCGTCCGATGTCAGTAGACGTGGATTTTGGAGGTGCAAGCCCACCGCGTCCATCTCCGTCAGGCAGAGTGCCAACTAGTCGGGGTAATGAAGGCGTAGTGGGTAGATGAGTAGGTGGTTTATATGAAGCATAAGTGGGAGTCTGAGTAGGAGAAGTAGACACGAACGCAGGTTTTACTCTATCAACACTCACAACTACTTGTTTATTCTTCATGTTGATAATGAGTGTCTTGCCATCGTTACTCCGGCTAATCACTTCAAAAGGTCCAATGTAAGGAGGCTGAAGAGGACGGCGCACGGTGTCATCACGAAGGAAAATGTGAGAGGCAGTGGATAGGTCTTTGAAAACAAAGGCACTGGTATCACCATGTCGCGACGCGGGTACCGGTCTCAATGCCGACATTTTCTGTCGCAGCTGAACGACAAAATCAGCTGGATCCTCGACTCGAGCGGAAGTAAGAGGTGATAAGAAATCTCCTGGTAAACGAAGAGTTTCTCCATAAAGAAGTTCTGCGCACGTTGCATTTAAATCTTCTTTGTAGGCGGTTCGCATTCCGAGTAACACTAGCGGCAAAGCTCTGAGCCACGTATCTTGATGGCACATAAGTGCAGCCTTAAGTTGTCTGTGAACTCTTTCCACCATGCCGTTAGCGCAAGGATGATACGCAGTCGTCCTGATGCGCTTGGTGGCAAAGGTGTCGTTGAGTCGACGAAACAAATCCGACTCAAATTGTGCTCCCTGGTCAGTGGTTATGATGGCCGGCGCACCGAATCGCGGAATCCATTCACGACAGAATGTCTCAGCTACCTCTTCGGCCGTGATAGAACGCATGGGCCACACCTCTGGCCATCTGCTTACACGATCGATAGCTGTCAGGCAGTAACGGTATTCGCCACATATAGGTAGCGGACCGACAATGTCAAAATGAATATGGCAAAAACGACCTGAAGGTTGGTTAAAATTTCCAACTTGTGTGGAATTATGCCTAGTAATTTTACTACGCTGGCAAGATTCACAGGATCGAGACCAATCTCGGCAATCTTTTCGCATAGATGGCCAGACGAAACGCGCACCAATGAGCTTGGTAGACGCTTTAGCACCAGGATGGCTCATATTATGTAGTTGGTTGAATATTGTACGACGGAAGGGAGGTGTAAGGAACGGACGGGGTTTACCTAGTGAAGTATCGCAAATGAGGGTCAAACTTGTACCGGGTACTATTACTTTCTCCAATTTGAGTGAAGATTTGTCACTGGACATATGGTCCCGTAGTTCTCTATCTGTCTCTTGAGATGCTGCGAGTTGGGAGAAATCGTCGAAAGTAATCGCGTCTACACGGGACATAGTATCTGCGACTACATTATCAGCACCGCTTATATGCACGACGTCGGTTGTGAACTGTGATATAAACGACAACTGATTTAATTGTGAAGGGGGTAATTTTTCACGTCGTTGCGAAAATGCGTACACCAAAGGTTTGTGGTCGGTGTAAATGGTAGTGTGTTGAGCCTCAAGAATGTGTCGAAAATGTTGGACAGATTCGTACACAGCCAACAATTCACGATAGTATGCAGGCCATTCACATTGTTTGGTATTAAGCTTTTTACTAAAGAAAGCAAGAGGTTGCCAAGCTCCATTGACTTGTTGCTGTAAGCAAGCGCCAACGTAAACACTTGAGGCATCAGTGAAAAGACCAAGGCGCGCGTTTGGCTTAGGATGAGAAAGCAAAGTAGCTTGTGATAGACTTTCCTTGCATTGCCGAAAAGCCGTTTCAAGTTCGGGCGTCCAAGGAACCGGTTTTGCACCTTTCAATTTGGAACCAGCAAGAACATCAATAAGTGGAGCTTGTAATTTGGCAGCATGAGGTAGAAAACGTCGGTAGAAATTGATCATACCTAAAAATCTACGCAGGCTTTGGACAGTCCTTGGCAGTGGGAAATTAACAAGGGCTTCTATTCTTTCCGGTGGTGGAACTGTGCCCTTCGCAGAGATATGGTAGCCGAGGAAAAGTACCTCTTCAGCACCAAGCATACACTTACCAGGGTTCACCACTACACCGTAGTCCGACAGGCGTCGAAACAATGCGCGTAGATGGATCGCGTGTTCGTCTGAGTTCTTTGAGAAAATTAATATATCATCGACATAGGGAAAACAGAAATCCAAACCTCTAGTAACTTCATCTATAAATCGTTGAAATGTTTGGCCTGCGTTGCGTAGTCCAAACGTCATATAGGGGAATTCATATAATCCAAAAGGAGTGGTGATTGCTGTTTTACAAATATGGTCTTTAAAAACTGGAATTTGCTGGTATGCTTTAACTAAGTCTACGGTACTGAAAACAGTAGCTCCAGCAAGGTTTTGGCCAAAATCGCCAATGTGCCTTACTGGATATCGATCTGGGATGGTGCGGGAATTCAAAGCCCGATAATCACCACATGGTCGCCACGTCGCATCCTTTTTGAGCGCAAGATGCAGTGGAGAGGACCAAGAACTGTTCGAAGGTCGTGCGGTACCAACCTGTATCATATCCGCAAATTCCTTCTGAGCAGCGCGCAATTTCAACGGGGCCAAACGACGAGGATGGCAGGACACAGGTGGACCATCAGTGGTGTGGATATAATGTACTGTATTGTGCTTCACTTCCCTGTAGATACCAGGTGGCCGAGTGATGTCGGGGAACTCAGCGAGAATTTTGATGAATGGTGAGGAAGACTTTGAGCCATTGACAGATCGAACACTTAAGTGGTCATAATCACAAGAAACCATTGCTGCAATGCAAGAAAGACCAGTCTTCCTGTCCAGGAGCTGCTTCCTAGCACAGTCAGGGAGAAGGTCATAATAGGCCAGTAAGTCTGATCCTATAATAGCCGTGCTAACATCTGCTATGATAAAATTCCAGGTCAACTGTCTGCGGAGGCCTATATTCAGAGACAATGTAATGCTACCATATGTTTTGATTGAGCTACCATTAGCTGCCTGTAGCTCATAATTAGTTGCCGCAGGTCTGGACGTTAGCCACCGACGAGGGTAACAAGATAAGTCAGATCCCGTGTCAACTAGAAAGCGACGACCTGTGGTTTTATCTGTTATAAAAAGTCGGCGACTAGAAAAGGGGCAGTCGGATGTCGCCGTTACAGACTGCCGCTCGCGTTTCCCTGTTTACTAGGTTTTTGAGATGTGGATGTCCATGAGCAAGGTTGTATACATTTGAACGCTCTATTTTGAAAACGCTTGTGATACCAACATAAATCTTTAGGCACAGGTGATAATTTTCGCTGCTTTTGGAAACCGCGGTCCCTACGAGAAGTATTGCTGAGGGATGACACTTGACGTGACAGTTCGTCTAAGCGTTCAGTTATTGATTGCAGGACATCCCCAGAGGCTGTGGTAGCAGCTACGGATGTAGTAATACTTTGCGATGACACCTCCAATATTTTATCTGCACGTTCTGCGAGTTGACCTAGTGATAGGTCCACATGTGCAGCCAATATTGCTTGGAGGTTTTGGGGTAGTCGCCTCATCCAAAGCTGTCTCAGTAATTTTTCATCGGAGAATAAACTACCTGCGAGCGATTTTAAATGTCTTAGGAATTGTGAAGGTCGCCTATCTCCTAGCTCCTCATCGCTAAGCAGTTGCCGGAGTCTTTGTTCATCCGAACATGATAGACGGTTAATAAGTTCTTTTTTTAATGTGTCGTATTTATTCGTTTTGGGCGGGTTGGCGATTATATCTTCTACCTCCCCCGCATACCGTTGTTCGAGATGACCAATAACATGTGATACTTTGTTTCATCGCTAGTTATTCCAGCGATAGAAAATTGCTCTTCAACCTGACCAAACCACACGGTGGGCTTGCCGCTCCAAAACTTTAAAAACTTGTGCATCAGACATGGTGCTTGAATTTGATTGATTCTCCATCATTGTGATAAAGCAAATTGCAGAATAATTTAAAGTACAATGTGTGAGACAGTTAATAAATTTAA
This sequence comes from Watsonalla binaria, assembly GCA_929442735.1. NCBI lineage: Eukaryota > Metazoa > Arthropoda > Insecta > Lepidoptera > Drepanidae > Watsonalla > Watsonalla binaria. Next base: position 1,644,360 of record OV838930.1, read on the forward strand.
ATTGAAGTTTGTATGGTTGATTGTAGCATCCACTAAAATAAATCAAATATAACTTTTGACATGTGAGATGCAATGGTCCTAATATTAGATACAATGTTATATATATACAACACACATGAGTATTTTGCTTAACGAAATGGTATGAATTTACAATTAAATCAAGTTAGTTTTATATAGTAAAGATCAATACAAAATACATACATATACCCATTATTTAAGCACTAACATAACTACTTGGACTTAGAATTTCTTAGATGAGGATGACATCAAAAATAATATGCATTGTTTGCACTGTAATATTCACTTGCATATAATTGTTAATTATGGACCTATTGTTTTTATTACACTTAACATTAATTTTAATCTAAACGAATGTAGAGTCCTTTATTTGATTATGTGAAGTTGTACTTGCGTGTCCCAAGTAGGAAGAAAGTCCGAAGTCTGACAAGGAGTACGTTCAGCGGGAAACTTGTATCGGCAAGCAGAATCTAGCGGAGCTCGAAGCAAAATCGGTCAAACCAGCAAATCCTTGAAGGTGGTAGGCGGCGAAAGTTGCAGTTCCTCATCAATCGCAAATGCGGTAATGCAGCAGCGGTAGGGCAGCAAGCAAAGATTGCACCGGTTGGTTGATGCCTTTGAAGTACGTTGACTGTGTAGGTAACGCAGCAAGAAAACGCAATACACAATAGAACTTTTCTGTCGTTCTATTTTACTGAGCGCAATAACGTTGTTCGTTTGTCTAGGGGTCACCAATTTGGGATATGATGCATTTGGGATACAATTAAAACATTATCATTAATATTAAGGTTTATGTAATGTAATATGTAAAATGTCCTATTTCCCGCTCCACATTTTCTTACTGTCTTAAATCTAGTTGGCTTTTTACAATACTCCTGTCATGAATATTTTGACAGATGAGTTGTCATTTGTGAGACGCCACAAATTCATCAATTTCTTGCCAGCACCTTTACCTTTACCTTCTCTAATAAACTTGATATTCAGATCTTAAATGAAGGTACGGGATTACAAATCAACACTAATATTATAAAGAGGAAAACTTTGTTTTGTTGTAATGAATAGTCTCAAAATCTACAGGACTGATTTAAAAAATCTTTCAACATTGGATAGCTACATCATCAGCGAGTAACATAGGGTTTATTTTATCCCCGTACTCCCACGGCAACGGGAACTACGCGGATGAAACCGCGTGAGGCCCGCTAGTATTAAAATAAGAAGGTGTAAATATGACACGTGTGCCGAATTCAGTCGAACTAGTAAGTTTTTAAACGTTACTGGACTCTAAAAATATATAAGCCTGTATTCCTCGAAGCGGTAGGCAGAGGTGTTGCCCACCCACTTTTCACCGAATATGATTAAGTGCCAACGAGACAGATGGTGAGTCTATCGCTGTATCAGGCACTAAACATACGTCTTTGAATTACTTCTCAGACATATGCAGGTTTCCTCACTTTGTTTTCCTTCACTGTAAAGCACGTGGTGTGAAATCACTGAAAATGAATTAATACATTATGTCTAATTCATCATCGTCCCTGGCCTTATCCCATACATTGTTGGGGTCGGCACTTGATTCAACCCGATGTGGCTGATCACCTGATTTTTATACGAAGCGACTGCCATCTAACCTTCGCAACTCCTTTAACGAGGAAAATCTGTGATCTGGGTTAAACTGACTGACTGTAACGACTGCCAAAGATGATAAATTGGCAAGCGGGACCAACGGCTTAACGTGCTCTCCGAGGCACGGAGGGAACTCGGGCGGTCACCCATCCAAATACTGGCTACACATTGTGTCTAATTGAATATCTTAAAACATTCGCAGCATTGTGGACAGAAGTGTGCCGGCAATGTATTGTAAAATCGGAAGTATTGTGTGTGTTTTAGTTTGTTTGTCCCCACGTGGATGTCCGAGAGAAGATTGATGGTTGGTCTCCATCATTCCAGTTCCTTTGTGCTGGAGCGTTTGTCCACTGTGTAGACTGCATACTCGGAAATAAGCACTTGCATTTAGTTTTAAACAGCGGAAACAAATTCTTTAACATTGTATTTTTTTTGAGATTGGTATAAATGATACGTCGCAGAAAATTATCCTGACTCACCTACCTGAGCTTAGTTGGGTTCAAAGTTGTAAGTTATCTATAGATAAGTGACATGCAGATAAATAAAATTGAAGTTTCTGTTTGTTATTCCAGATTAACAGCTTTTTACTTAATGCATATGAGAATATACAAATACATATGTATTCCCTGAAGGGGTAGCTAGAGGTGTTGTAATTACAACACCCACTTTTCACCGAAGATGATTAAGTGCCAACGTGACAGATGGTGAGTCCATCGCCGTCTCAGACACTGTACATACGTCATTGATTGACTTCTCAGAAATATGCAGGTTTCCTCACGATGTTTTCCTCCACCGTAAAGCACATGGTGTGAACTCACTGTACATAATTTTTTTTAGAAAAACTCATAGGTACAGGCTCCACAGGGATTCGAACTTATGTCGCTTGCGTAGCAGGCTCTTTATGTGTGATATGCTTGATAAACGCTATATGAGAATATAGACTTTAATAATAAATAATCTGCCTTTACCTCGACGCGGTGACACGTGACGGCGATTTTGAGAAAGCTCGCACTGGGCACTCTGCTCTCCTCAACGTCGATGAAATAATTAATTCAAATAAATAGAATTTTAAAACCAAATAATCCTTATCTACAGTTTCAAAGCCGCTTTTAAGAAAACGTCGACGCACAAAGAAATACAGTCAAATAGATAACCATCTTACTCTTTAATGTAAAGATCATACATACATATGCTCACGCCTGTATCCCATGGGGGTAGGCAGAGACCACCGTTTGCCACATGCTACGATCCTTAAATACTTCTTTCGCTTCATCCACATTCATGCATCTCTTTATACACTTTCTTCGGTTACGAGTGCTCCGAATTTGAGCTTTATGAAAAATACTATTAATTTGTTTATAGGTAGTTCTTCCTTGGACGCCCTCTACCGACACTTCCGGTCACATTCGCTCTATAAATTTCTTCACTCATCCTTTCGATATGTCTAAATCATCTCAACATACTTTTTTCAATTCTGGTCACCACGTAAATAAGTAAAGTAAATTAAAGGTGTAATGTAAAGATCGTTTAAAAATATATTTTTTTTCTATAGGGTACAAATTCTGACGTATATTAATATCAACCTTTGACGGCGTACCTACAATATTGGATGCAAAACTCATTAACTGCCTGTGTCGTGGCACGGATACACTTTGCTCTCACAAGGAGCACTGCGTATTAGTTGCATCATAAATATTTCTTATGCACCAATAAATATAATTGAAAGGGTAATTTGGAAATATTGATATAATGTAACTTAGTTAGATTTCCAGTTCAATTATTAAAAATGATTACATATTTTCCTCGTCAAAGGGGTTGCGAAGGTCAGATAGCAGTCGCTTCGTATAAAAATCAGGTGATCAGCCACATCGGGTTGAACCAAGTGCCGACCCCAACAATGTATGGGAGATGATGACGTTCAAATTAGTCAAAAAAGGATATAAAATAAAAATGTTACAAATCATTTAGTTTCATATGGCTAGTCAAATTTTAGAATCTTTACAATATTTAATAAACAATGCTATTTTTAATTTAGCTAGGAAAAGAAAAGTAAAGTTAACTGTTATAACAACTATCGGAGATTACTTAAGTGATTTGCTATACATACATACATACATGGATGCTGATAAGCAATAATGTGTCAACCCACAAAAAGTCAAATTCAAAGGTTTTGATACATTTTGATAATGCATCACGTATTTAACATTCTAAAAAAGTGTTTCAAGTCATCTGAAACATAAAAGTACGTAAAAAATGGATTTATGTCATAAAACAAATCTTAAATCACGTATACAATCATCTTAAGACGCCATTTTCTCAAAACCAAGTTTATGCGGGTTGACACATTATTGCTTATCTGCATCCAACTATCGGAGATTACTTAAGTGATTTGCTATACATACATACATACATATGCTCACGCCTGTATCCCATGGGGGTAGGCAGATATTTGCTATAATTTTCTCATTTTTTTTTACTTTCTTTGCAGTAACACAGACTCGAATCTACTTTCACAGACAAACAATATTGTCTAGCATAGCATAGACAATAAGTTTGTGGTTTTTAATTAAGAATTTTACTTTGTTTTTTTTATTAAGTAGTGGTGTAGACGTAAATGACGTAATCTTTCAAAGTCGTTGTGCGTAGGCATTGTGTGATCATAAAGGTCAATCTATAAGCTTATTTCTTTGTTACGCGTCTGTATGTAAAATAAAACAAAACTTTATTTCTTTTATTATTTATCTTGAATTCCGTACATATTTCAGTGTTAATTGGTATCAATGGAGTGTCGTCGCCTGACACGCAAAGAAATTGATTCCTTTACCCTAACGATCAGTCAAAGGTCCGGAGGCGAGAATGATATATGTCTCACATTTGTTGTAACGCGACGCACGTGTCAATTGGCCGGATTTACTTTATTACAATACATTTTTATACAAATTGACACTGTCCTAAATATTGGTTTGAAAACTCCTTGCGCGAATATGATGGGACAAAGCAAATCAGGGCCCCAACCATGAGCTCTTATTGCAATGATATCACAGCTGTGTGACAGTGACAGATGTATATACGTCAAATACATCTGTCTCATAATAATAGCAAAACGATCATGGCAATAAGAGGTTATGGTAAGGCCCCAGGGCCCGTAGACAATGTAACATTATACTCACGCTTCGCTAGTAGATACGATACAAAATGTACGGGAATGACATATGTCACGTGACTGATTTATGTCATTACCATAAATTTTTTATCAAAATCAAAATCAAAATCAAAAATATCTTTATTTGATTAGACTTCTTACAAAGTACTTTCAAATCGTCAGAAGGACACAAAATACATTATACAGGATTATAAATGTTACCACCGGGTTCGGAAGGTAGCTTTTGTTGAGAAGAACCCGGCAAGAAACTCAACAATTACTCTTTTAAAAAAATATCAATGTTTTTGTTATCGTTTCTATTAGCGCAAGCGCGAGATAATGTTACTTTGTCTAGGCCTACAGGGCCTAACCATGAGTTCTTATTGCAATAATAGTTCAGCTGTGTGACAGTGATAGATGTATACACTTCATATACGTCTGTCTCATAATAAGAGTAAAATTATCATGTCAATGAAAGCTAAGTAAGGCCCCTGGCCTCCGGGCCTAGGGTACAAGCTGAATCAGTTCAAAAGTTTCCATCTATCTTATTACTAGTCCTTGATTTGAAAGTCATCTCTTTCTATACTACGGATTTAAAAAGGGATAGACATAGTGTTAGTCAGAGTTTAGTCTTAGATTAAACTATGTTTGTGATAAGGGGAATAAGGTATAGAATGCCGAGTTGGTCCAGTGGTCGCAAGGGTTTTGAGTTCGATCAAAACAAGGGCAAAGTTTTCATTAGTTATTTCTCAGGCTCTGAAGCTCTGAGGTGGATTTATGGTCGCTGTCATCAACCCTGGCAATTGGTATCCCTAACACATAGCTATATATATATACAACCAAGCGGTTGCACGTTCATAGTTTGTTACAGCTAAAGTTAATCGCAAATTTTACGATTTCAATAGATTTGATAGATAGATTTTAGCTTTGTCAGCGAATTGCCCACTACAATCTTTTGGAGCCGTGTTGGCCTTGAGGTTTGAGCAGTCGCCTGTTACGCAAGCGACGCAAGTTCGAATCCCAGCGGGGCCTGTTCCAATGTGTTTTTCTAAAAATATTATGTACAGTGATTTCACACCACGTGCTTTACGGTGAAAGAAAAACATCGTGAGGAAACCTGCATATTTTTGAGAAGTAATTCAATGAAGTATGCAAGGGTCTGAGACGGCGATGGACTCACCATCTGTCACGTTGGCACTTAATCATCTACGGTGAAAAGTGGGTGTTGCGACAACACCTCTGCCTACCCCTTCGGGGAATACAGGCGGGAGCATATGTATGTATGTAATCTTTTGGAGTTGTCGATTCGCACGCCAGTAAATTACCTTCATGCGAATCGAGTATAGAAAATATAATATTTTCAATCGAATCAACCAATAACCCAATTTTGCTGCAAGGTAATTTTTTGTATATAAAAACAAATGTGTTTCGCAATAATTTTTACCATAACATGGGTGGTTATAGCTAAATGATAGTTAAAGCTATGACGTCTGATCTGATCTGACAATTTTAAAATGATTCAACCATTTTTTGTATCTAAAATTCTTCTTTAATTCTTGTTGAGGTTTAAAATCTTCAATTACTTAAGCAATTTAATTGTAATGCCATAGCGTCAGGCAAGTTTCCATAATCCATCATCAACTTTTTAAAACTTTACCAATGTTTATAACCAACTTATTAAGAAACTAGGTATGTCACGCGGCTTCACCCGCTTCATTTCATGGGTGGCCAGCGGAACCCTAATGTTTTTTTTAAATAAAAAGTTGCCTAAGTTACTCGTTGTAACATTAGCTAGCTGCTAGTGAAATTCCCGTTGAAATCGGTCCAGCCGTTTCGAAGTATACCCGGAACAAACAGACACAGAGATTTATAATTTTTATTTTTTTGTTTGTGCCGTATTTACTTTCTTATGCATTTAGTAAACAGCTGTTGTTTTGGAATTACAAACAGACACTTCAACTTTATTAATCTGTATAGATAAGTAATATGTCCCACGGGAAAATTCTATGTCGTTTAATGCATTTACGATCTATGGTAAGTCCGAAAGCAACCTTTATTTGTGTTTTCCAAGCAATTTTCCGGTTCAAATAATACAACGAGAAAGATGTGATTTGTTTTCGTTCCTTATGTTGTTACTTGTGTGGTAAATTGTAATTGATTGCGTAGGTTTTACACTTTGTTGATACTAGCTACACCCTGCGGATTCACCCTTGTATATTTAATATCATCCCCGAGGAACCCATTATGTATTTTTTTAATTACTAGTAGCCTTAGTTACTCCTTGAAACACTAGCTTTCTGCCAGTGAAAATCCCGTTAAATTTCAAAATAACAGCTTTACACTAAATGCACTGTCAAACTAGCCGACATTGCTTTATTTTTTCGAATTATTGCAATTCAAAGAAAAAAAATTATGGCGATGTAAGAATATTTAACTTCAACAGCAACAACTTTAAGGTCATACGCATGTGTTAGTGAATCAAAAGTAAAACATTTTTGACATTTCATTCGATAATTGATTGATTTTGAGGGCGGGCCAAGTTATCTGGATTTCTAGCCAACATTGCCCACATTGATTTCTGACGCAAATACGACCTTTACGCAAACGACATTAAAACCAGTAGAAAGATATTGAAAGATGGCGTTTGGTTTACGAATATAAACGACACAATGATCAGTTTCTTACAAAAATGACTGGGCAATGTTACCCAGGCATTGTTTATCTGTTCCATACATTTCACATTTCATCTTATAAAAGTGCTAGGGTTGGCACATGGCTGGGGGGGTCACGGCGAAGCATGTGAAGACGTATCACGTGCACCCCCCCCACTTAGCGACTTGGAGGAACACCGTGGAGTTTAGTCGGTGTGAGTCCGACATAACCCTTCTGCTGCCCCCGCGGCGGTTGGTGTATCCATAACGGATTCTCCACGTTAAAAAAAAAGGGTTGGCACATGGTAAAAAGTATTCTATGAGTATGTGTTAATCTAAACAAGAAGAAAAGCATAAATTTTACACATTTCGTATCGATATGATATGTTATGCCTACAGCGGAATTGAGATTTCTTGAAGTTGGTAACAAAAGGCTTATTTTAATACTTGTAAAATATGATAGGCTTGAATTATTATGGGTGTTTGACACTGTGGTCGGAAACAAATTGTCACAAAATTGATAGTGAGGTTTCAAAGGACCACAGCTTTTTACATGAATTACAGGCCTTAGAATACAAACTTCTTATCTTCCTGTTTAGTTTCCAACTTTTCCGAAAGGACTTTTCCACCGATCTTACGAAAATCGACTGAGTAATGACCGCTTAATGACATTAGAGTTTGACCTTATTTTCATGGACGATACAATTTGGGACAGAGGCTGGATTATGTATGACTTTCAATCAATTTTCAATCCTTTTTCGAAGAAATTGAACTGCGTCTTAACCAGGAATACTTATTGTAATTATAGTTCGGCTGTGTGACAATGACAGATGTTTATACATCATATACATCTGTCTCGTAATAAAAATAAAACTATCATGTCAATAAGTGCTCACGGTAAGGCCCGTGGTTATTGGATAAGCACGGAAAAATACTCCTTAAGGAGGTTTTAGAAAATTATTTGGAAGAAGTCATAAATCCTACACTAGTTTGAAATCATATTTTGGTAATGAAGTTTCATTTAATTAAATCATGGTAATTATCATAGACAAGAATCCGCTACGGCGCGGTGTATTACAATTCTATGGTAGGTAGGTACCTACAGGTGCTGTCACGGGCTTTGAGTTGACCTTGAATGCGTAGTTCTTCCCACTATTTTAGCTGAACGCTCAAAACTCGTGACATCGTAAATAATGTTTTAACATAATATAATATAGTTTTCTACTTGAAATTAGTTTTTAGTTACTTATTTATTATTTGTAATTGATATAAAATAAAATTTTATATACTAATAAATAAAGCTGATGAGTTTGCATGAACTACTGGTCAAAATTGAACTATTGTATGTTAACAGTGTATATTATGTATATCGTCACGCTTAGACCAATAGCGTTAGTTACTATTCAACGCGTAAGTTACTACTATTAACTGCCTCGTTGGTCTAGTGGTTAGTACGTTAGCCTGCCGATCACGAGGTCCCGGGTTCAATTCCCGGGTCGGGTTAAAAATTTACATTAAGTTTTTCTGTCAAGAAATTCACGATAAAATGTCCGGAGTTTGGAAGTAGGCGGTGTTTACACCCCCGTGCCTCGGAAAGCACGTTGCACCGTAGGTCCTACGTCTGATCTCTCTCCGATCGCGTCGGATTGCCTCCCATCGGACTTTGAGAGTGAGGCAATAAAGAGTGCACCTGTGTTTGCGCACACACTTGTGCACTATAATATCTCCTGCGCACATGGCTGATCCTCGTTGAGATTAGCCGCCGTAACCGAAATTCGGTAGGAGATCATTATTATTATTATTATTCTACGCGTTAAAAGTCACGGGAAAAAGGTAGGTAACAATAACAATAATAGCAGCCATTTATTATTTGTGTTATTTAGTCGTGTTGGACGCAATACAATTATATTCTTGACAGGTCTCGGGTGAATGGGAAGTCACGTTACAAAAGGAGCCTTATAAAGGCAAAACGTTCTGAAATCTTACGCTATGAATGTTTCGAGCAAAAAATAAATTTTATTAGTTGAAAATGAATGAAACCTTGAGGTTTGAGCAGTCGCCTGCTACGCAAGCGACACAAGTTCGAATCCCAGCGAGGCCTGTATCAATGAGTTTTGCTAAAAAAATATGTACAGTGATTTCACACCACGTGCTTTACGGTGAAGGAAAACATCGTGAGGAAACCTGCATGTTTCTGAGAAGTAATTCATTGACGTATGTAAAGTGTCTGAGACGGCGATGGACTCACTCTCTGTCACGTTGGCACTTAATCATCTTCGGTGAAAAGTGGGTGTTGTGATTACAACACGTCTGCCTACCCCTTCGGGGAATATAGGCGTGAGCATTTGTATATGTGAAAATGAATGTTGTTAATTAATCAAAATATATTATAACTCAAAGGTGACTGACTGACTGACATAGTGACCTATCAACGCACAGCCCAAACCACTGGACAGGTAGATGTTATGACGTAGGCACCCGCTAAGGATTTTGTTTAATTCCACCTCCAAGGGGATAAAATAGGGGATGAAAGTTAATATGCAACTTTGTCAATTTCAAATCGATATATTATATAAAACTGAATCTAAGCGGGGCACAACTAGTTGAGCTATATTTAAGCTCTTTAAATATGGAGAATGTTGAGAAAGATAATTTATTGTGTCAATTTAGTATTGTTTTACTGTTTATATTATTATATTAAAATAATATAATAATAATAGAGCCCTGGTGGCATCGGGGTTTGAGCAGTCGCCTGCTGCAAGCGAAGCAAGTTCGAATCCCAACGGGGACTATACCAATGAGTTTTTCTGAAAACGTATTTGCAGTGATTTTACACCACGTGCTTTACGGTGAAGGAATGCATCGTGAGGAAACCTGCATATGTCTGACAAGTCATTCTAGACATATGTATAGTGCCTGAGACGGCGATGGACTCACCCTCTGTCACGTAGGCACATCAAAAACACCCTTAAAATTTCAATATTAAAATAAAATTTAACATGCTCACGCTATGCCAGAAGGGTTCTCGAAGGGGTAGGTATGTAGAGGTGCTTTTTACATATATAAAAGTATTTGTAACAATGATATCAAAGCTAGATCATAAAGTATATATTAAAAACGTCAGAATCCTAAAACAATAATTCTTGTAAAAATGTACCAAAGAGATTTTCTCTTTTTTTTTTAAATCCATTAGAGCAGCTGTTAATGGGAGAATTATATCAAATTGTACCATTACTCTGGCCGAGAAAAGACTTGCTAATTTCCTAAATTGGTTGCTGTGGTGTATGCATTCATTACAGCAGCGTGTTGAAGTAAAAATGTACATATTCACTAGAAAACATGGCTTAGTGCCTAGGAAAATATAATTTATGGTTTCTTACACTATAAAAGTGTTTTTATATTACGTTTCCATTCCAGTAATTATGATTACGAACCTTGTTGAATGCTGTGGAATCAAATAATCCTTAATATACGTGAGATTTTTCATAATGCGGTAGTAGTAGGGAAAAGTAGTAGTGACCATATTTCTTGACCTTTTTTAATAATGGTCGTCAGTCTCGAACCCGGTTGCTCTAGTTTAATTATCGCCCCGTAAGCTGGAAGCCTCACCTTTAAGCTACCATACCTTGACAGATATCAGCGAAATATACTGTCGTATTGTAATGATATTTTATGAGTTTTTCGGTGCCTGAGAACATGGTCAAAACGATGTTTTCCCCATACATGCAAAATTTCATGAAAATCGTTGGAGCCGTTACCGAGATTCCGATTATATATATATATATATATATATATATATATACAAGCATTGCTCGTTTAAAGATATAAGATATATTATTCTGTAGTGTGTAATATGCCTCTGTCAGCTAGCATACTTTATTATCCATCAAAGGTCTATCAAATGATACTTTGGTCATTATTACGACAGTACCTTATTTATATTAAAGGTTAAACGATATATTACATACACAGTTTCAATAAATAACGAAATGCACTAAATACGTCATCGTTCATTTGATGTCGTCAGTAAATATTTATGAACGTAATAGACTTAAAGGGACTTCGCTCCTCTCAGCTTGACTTTCCATTTTCCTATACTATAATCAACGGTACAATATGGCGTGGATTATCGGGCGAGGAGGTAGTATTAAAATGAAATACGATTACAACACGATAACTCTGTTCTAATGATTAATTTTAACACTATTACAATTATAAAATTACAAGGGATTAATTAAACGATTCCCGATTGAAACTATGGCGTCCGCCGAACACTAGGATGCGTGCGCGCTCAACTGACTCAATCGATCGAATGACAGCTAGGAAAAATAAGATGGCCGCCCTTCCAGTGCTCGGCGTTACGTCAGAGTGACAACTCTGTTTCGTTCGGGAATATCAAATCATAGCGACGGATTAGTTTTTGGTGGACGATTTCCGCTGCGCCGTCACGGCCACCCCTGACAGTCGCGCGTCCTCGCGCGTTGGTTATGTGGTCCAATGTTCATTCATCAGGACCTGTGGAATAGGTGTTATTAATTAGTGACTGCTCGGGCATACCTGACAGACTAGTGATGGGCGAATGTGTTGCATGCTAAAGACTGACGGGCGTCCGAGGCCCCTACGGTCTTTTGTTAGTGATAAGTGATATGGACCGGGCATACTGGGCCCCTTCGTCCTATCGATGTCAGTAATTCACACTTTGGACCGGGCGTACTGGGCCCTTTCGTCCCCTTATTCAGACACACTGCGTCCAGCTATGAGCGTGAACATTTGTCGCGTAGATCGGGCGTACGGGGCCCTTTCATCTAGCAACCAATCTACGGCCCGGGCATACCAGGCCCCTATCGACCAACTCTGAAATAATGTAACGTGGATGGGGCGTGCTTGGCCCACCTGTCCAGCTACGAAACTATAGCGCGGGCGCGGAGAGCTAAGTCGATATGCCTTCAGGCGACCTGAACAGTTTGGTAATCTGAATGAGATTTGAAATAGAATGTCACCTTACTCCTATGTACTTCCGCTTGGTAACGGCGCACATGGAAGTCATTGTCGGAAGCTATAGAGAGGGTGTCAGAAGAGGCGGTTAACGTATTTTCACTCTCAACTGATATTGTTTCGCTATCGGATGAATCTACCTGACCAATTTCATTCTCATTAGACGCCGTCTCGGCCTCATCATCCCCGTCATCATTTATTAACGAAGAAGATATGTCTACTAGACCCTCAAAGCCTCTAGGAACTGCGCGCAAGTTTTCGTGTGAGTACTTATAGATACGGTTTGATCTATTAATGCTCTTTAGTTCGTACCGGTCATTGTCCAGCACTTTAACTATCACAAAGGGACCCTTAAATTTTCTAGCGAGTTTTGTTTGGTTCCGTTCACTACCCCTAATAAAAACGTAATCGCCCTGTGAAAAGGACCGGACTGAAGCTTTACCCTGATTAAATTTCTCAATTTGTGCTTCTGCTGACTTTGCAATGTTTTCGGATGCGATATTCCTTATAGCATCTAGATCAGCCCTTAGTGGCGGGTCTGAACTGGGCGAGATTTTAGAAAGCCCTAAAGATTGTGCACGTACACCAAACATTAATTCGGTGGGGGTAAACCCTGTGACTCTAGATTTAGTACTGTTAAGGGCTAGTTGAACCTCGTCCAGTTCATCTCGCCAGATTTTATTCGCGTCATTTTCGATAATTGTTAAAAGACTCTTAAGTGTACGCATAACTCTTTCTACTTGGCCATTCGCTCTAGATGAGCCAGTTGCGATTAGATGTAGTTCGATGTTATGTTCGCAACAGAACTCCTTAAACTCTGAGCTTATATAGCACCTACCCTGGTCTGCTATTATTCGTTTTGGAGAACCAAATAGGGATACTGCTCTTTTTAACGCTTTTACTGCACAAGCTGCGTCTAAGGATTGGGTATACTCAAGAAGGACGTATTTTGTGAAGGCGTCAATAATCACCGAGGCATATTCTTTCCTATCACTTTTCCCGCTTAATTTACCCGTGATATCAATATGGATAGTGTGCCACGGGACACTTACCTTAGGAATTGGGTGTAACCTGATCTGCTGGGCTCCAGACGGACCCTTGGAAGCCTTACAGACAATACATGAATCAATAAATTTTCGTACGCTTTTCGACATCTGAGGGAACCAGTATTGTTCGTAAATCTTGTCAAGGGTCTTCTCAGAACCTAGATGTTTTAATTCACTATGTACATGACTAATAAGTGTCCAAATCAAAGATCGCGGTACTATCGGTAGCCAATAACTAGATTTATTTCGTTCTACTTTACGATAAAGAACGCCCTCTCGGAGGTCATAAGTGTGAGCGATTGACCCGGGCAATTCACTATTTTCATGCTGTCTAACAAGGTTTTGGATTTCGGGATCTCGAAGCTGTTCAACTTGTAACCACCTGTCGTGGAGCTCTACAAAATTCACGTGTTTTTGACGATCTGTCGAAGAGGCTGAGCTATCACCATTGTCGGTAAGAGTTAAGGTGGCAGTTGGGTTCCTTGAGAGATAGTCAGCGTGTCCCATGTTACGACCCTCTTTGTAGACAATGTCAAAATCGTATGCCTGTAAGAATGCCCACCACCGGTGGACACGCGGCGACAAATCGGTTTTGGCCTTAGAGGCTTTTAAAGAGTTGCAGTCAGTATATACGGTGAAGTGCTGGCCGTAGAGATAGTGGCGAAAGTTTTCAACGGCCCGGACTACAGCCAGGGTTTCCAATTCGTATGAGTGGTATCTCGATTCAACTTCTGTGGTGCGACGGCTAAAGTAAGCAATGACATGAGGTAAGTTGTTTTCTTTTTGAATCAAAATAGCACCATACCCCTCGGAACTGGCGTCGGTATGTAATTCAACTGGGATGTCTGGGTTAAAAATTGTTAAAACGGGTTTCGAGGTGAGAACTCTTAAAATTTTCCCGTGAGCCTCAGCATGTTTTGGTGTCCACGCGATGGGCCCTTTTAATTTAGTTAGTGGATATAAGGGACCTGCGACACTAGAAAAGTTCGGAATGAAGCGCCTGAAGTAAGAAGCCAGTCCCAAGAACTGTCTCACTTGGGTGGCCGTTGCTGGGATGGGAGCTTCTACTAGAGCCTGAATTTTCCCAGGATTAGGTCTGACTTCACCGGATCTTATGACGTACCCTAAATAATTTACTTCGGTTTTCATGAATTTACATTTAGCTATGTTAAAGGAGAAACCAGCGCCAACCAGCGCGTTCAGTACGGCATCTAGGCGTTGTAAGCCTCCGGCGATATCTGACGAATAGCAAAGCACGTCGTCCATGTAGGCCAGGGCTACTGTATCTTTGAGTGACTTTAATGCTCTATTTATGCAACGCTGATAAACCGACGCGGCGTTGCGTAAACCAAACGGCATAGCAAGATATTCATATTGCCCTTCCGGTGTAACGAAGGCGGTTCGCTCAATGGAGTCAGGTGCTACATTTATTTGATGGTACCCTGAAGCCATATCCAGTGAAGAAAAGAAATTAGCTCCATTGAGACGATCCACCTGTTCATCTATCCTAGGGAGAGGGTAGTGTTCGGGTCGCGTATTTGAGTTCAGTTCCCTATAGTCGACGCACATCCTATCCGAGCCGTCCTTCTTCTTTACAAGGAGGATGGGGCTCGCGAACGGGGAAGAGCTCTCACGTATAACTCCAGCATCTAGCAGTGAACGAACTTTTTCTCGAACAATTATCTTTTCTGTAGGCGAGAGTCTATACGGGCGTCGTTGGACAGTTTTATGCTGATCAATAAGGTCAATTTTTAACTCACCCGTGTTCACTCGTCGCGTAGGAATTCCGTCAATGAAGAAGTCAGTGTACTTACGCAGTACCGCTATCAACGCCTCCCTGTCCGCTCCCGTTAAATCAGTGTCAATTCGGCTAAAATTTAACGTGTTATTAGTCTCGCACGTGTTAATACTTTTACGGACGGAGAACTTCAGCATATCACTGTTAATTTCAATGTGAATACCCTGGTCCAATATTTCCATACCGATAATAATTGATTCTGGTATGACGCTATCGGAAACCACGTGAAATAGAACTGATAGGGGTATGCCCTGTATTTGAACTGAACTAAGGATTTGAGTCTTGCATTCAATATTTTCTCCACCAATACCAGTTAAGTGTACTGATTCATTGCGCACAGTGCCAGGGACTTGGTCAATCAAGCAACTTTTAATTAGTGAGCAAGCCGAACCGCTGTCAAATAAAAATGGAATGGTCTTACCAGATACAGTCGATAGTGTACCTCTCGTCACTCTGCGTGTACACACGTGAACCTCCTTTTTGGATAGTTGTTCGATTCCAGTCTTCCTCTCGGGGCAGTTGGGGCTCAGGTGTCCTATTTTTCCACAGGCAAAACACGTAATGGTCTTCTCCCGCTCTGCTGGTGTAGACCTAGTCAGGTTTTCACGACGCTTGCGACACTCTTCCAGTTTGTGGCCTCGGTTACCGCAATATCGACAAGATCCGTTAAATCTGACATCCGGCATGACGCGGCTCTTCTTAGCAGGGGTCTCGCCTCCATCGGTATCCTCATATCGCCTTTTAATGGAAATTCCACTCAAAACTCGACATAACTGTGCTCGGGTTGCTATAGTGTACATGTTTAGTTCTCTCCTGATTGCGGCATCACGTTGACAGAGAACGGATATGACAAACCCCGCAATCACATCTTCGGGCATTTCCACCTTCGGTATGCGTTCCACGAGGTTCCATAAACGTAAAGCGGCTTCCGACGCTGATTCATGGGTTCCAATTTGAAATCTCATTATATTATCGAAGTAGTCTTGAATGAGCATAGGCTTCGCGAATTTAGCAAGTAGAAGTTGTTTAACTTGTGGCCATTTTATGTCTGGCATATGCAATTTAGTAAGACAGGACGTGGCGCGTCCTTTAAGCGAATGGATCAAAGCTAGAAGTAGGTCAGAGCCACTTAATTTTCGGCTTGTTACTATTATTTCTGTGATTTTACACCAACCTTCAATGTCAGCCTCTGGGTCGTCCGGGTTGAATTCTATAAGCTGCGTCGGACTATGTTGCACGGGGGTAGTTTGCGTGGCTGCCAGTAGGCGAGTAAAAATAGATTCCATTCCGGTAAGTAGGTTAACTGTCTCAGGCACGTCACTTACACTAGATTTTTGCGTACCTTCACTGATAATCTCCTCAGATTGATTTAGCCCTTCACATCCCACTTCTGATAAAGGGACTTCGCTCCTCTCAGCTTGACTTTCCATTTTCCTATACTATAATCAACGGTACAATATGGCGTGGATTATCGGGCGAGGAGGTAGTATTAAAATGAAATACGATTACAACACGATAACTCTGTTCTAATGATTAATTTTAACACTATTACAATTATAAAATTACAAGGGATTAATTAAACGATTCCCGATTGAAACTATGGCGTCCGCCGAACACTAGGATGCGTGCGCGCTCAACTGACTCAATCGATCGAATGACAGCTAGGAAAAATAAGATGGCCGCCCTTCCAGTGCTCGGCGTTACGTCAGAGTGACAACTCTGTTTCGTTCGGGAATATCAAATCATAGCGACGGATTAGTTTTTGGTGGACGATTTCCGCTGCGCCGTCAGACTAATTAAAAGTAGAAGGCACATACTGTTTGTCAATGACAGCTCGCTCTATTAAAAAAAAGTAGGTATCAGTAGTAATATTATAAACAAGCCGTGCCTAGTGGTTTCTCCCGCGTAGATTTAATTTCATTCCCGCGGGATACTAATGTTTTTTTTTAATAAAATTAGCCTAAGTCACTCTTTGTAAGATTAGTTTGATCTGTCAGTGAAAGTCCCGTTAAAATCGTTTCAGCGTTTAGGAGATTAGCCGGAACAATCAGACAGGCAGACGGATAGACAGACAGAAAAAAATATATTTAAAAAATTATATGAATTTAGTGCAAAGCTGTTATTTTGGTATTACAAACAGACACTTCAATTTTATTTATCTGTATAGATATACATTCCGAACCCGGTGGTAATATGAATAATCCTGTATACTGTACTTTTGTGTCGTTCTTACGATTTGAAAGTACTTTGTAAGAAGTCTAATCAAATAAAGAGATTTTGAATTTTGATTTATCGGTTAACAGCAAAACAGACAGTCTGCTCGCCATCACGATTGGTGTAACCCAATCGAAACGACGAGGTAGGTACGTTATTTTCAAAATATTAGCGTGAAGTCCCGAGTGGTGGCCTTGAGGTTTGAGCAGTCGCATGCTACGCAAGCGACGCAAGTTCGAATCCCAGCGAGGCCTGTTCCAATGAGTTTTTCTAAAAAACGTATGTACAGTGATTTCAGACCACGTGCTTTACGGTGAAGGAAAACATCCTCACGATGTTTTCCTTCCTGCATATTTCTGAGAAGTAATTCAATGACGTATGTAAAGTGTCTGAGACGGCGATGGACTCACCATCTTTCACGTTGGCACTTAATCATCTTCGGTGAAAAGTGGGTGTTGTGATTACAACACCTCTTCCTACCCCTTCGGGGAATACAGGCGTGAGCGTATGTAAGTCCCGAGTAACTTTATATATGACACTGTAAGTGGTCCCACACATTCCACAAAACTTAGGTATTTAAGCTTCATTGACAGTAAAATCCTTACGATATACACAGACTTAGGTATTCTTAAGTCCCTGGCTAAAGATAAGCCCTTTAACGACGTCATTATTGGCGGACTTAAGGGGATTATCTACCATTGATTTGAGACAAATATTTGCGGTTTATTTGACGTCTCGTAATTGAGTCTAATAATACTATAAAGATTTTACCATGTACAACAAACGATCGAAATGTCGCTGAACGATCATTCGATTGGAATCCATTCGTTTTTGTGACAAAGAATGGGGTCTACTCTCTTTCTCCGACAGCGAAACTTCGCAAACGAACGAAACACAAACGTAGTTTCAATATCGTTTCGTTTTGATCAAACTCAAATTTTAATTCGTTTAATAACTAACTAGAGTAGGTTAGAATATAAAACGTCAAAGAATTTTCTAGCAGACCACGTTCGGACTTAATCTTAGAACGAATAAGAACGTAGGTAGGAACGGAAAAAAGGTCTCCAGAGCAATTTTTTTTTCTTTGTCATAATGAGTACGAAAACATTGTCAACAACTAAGTCGCTGCGAAATCTTTACGTTTTTCATTACGGGAATCGAGGTACACGTTCGGGAACTACTAGACCGATTAAAAAAAAATATTTCACTAATAGGATGCAACATTATCGCTGAGTAACATGTCTTTAATATAAATCAAGGTTAATATAGATCCGTAATAACACGCGAGTAAAGCCGCGGACGGAAGCTAGTATAGAAATATAAAGTGAGGTAAATGAGGGAAGAAAGAGAAATAGATTTGTTAGCAAACAAGTAATTGTATTTTAACGCTGAATGCAAAATCAACCCGCGCCTTTCAGTCATATGGATTCAATTCACGCATTGTTTTTATAAAATCATCGCGTAAAAATATTTGATTTTCATTTTGTGGCACAAAATTCATTTAGAAAGCTTTATTACATATTTGACTAGCTTCCCTCTACTGCTTCGCCTATGTGGAAGTAAGATTTCACAATCAAACTTTCAACCCCCCTTTTAACCCTCTGTTACCGGGCAGCCCTAGCTTGCCATATACATAAATACAAGGCTCATAGACCTATTATTTAAAATCATATCAAAATACATTGACTTTAATAATTAACAAACTGATTACTCATAAAACATATTTGTGATTGAATTTATTATCTATGCTTGGTAATTACATTTCTTTTGTAACATGGAACACTGATTTGTTTTTGTATAGGGTAATATTTTTGACAGTAAAGATTGGCGGGTTTTGTGAAAATTTTATGAAGATAACAATAAGAACGATTTGACAGCGAGAAATCCAATGGATTCCTCCACATATTTTTAACAATTTACAAGATATGTTTCTCAACAATCACTTGACATTGGCGGAATAGTTTTGCTTAAGCTCATCGCCAAAATAAATTAAAGAAAGAAAGAAAGAATAATAATAACATAATAGACTAGAACTGTGGAATAAGATCTCCACGGTTTTAATATTTATAATATAACATCATCGCCCACTAGTCACACCTCATAGGGGTGGAATTTCGGAGAATTCTTTCTTAGTGGTCGCCTACCCTCCACAAAGAACACATCCGCCAAAATTCATGTCTTTTGAACCAGTGATTTAGGCTGTGCGTTGATCAGATATTCGGACTTTGAATTTTATATGTGTATATAGACTTGCTGTGCTCTGCAGTATAACCCGCGTAGATATAATTTCATTGGCGAATTTATTTCCCGCAACGGAACTCTTATTTTAAATAAAGGCTAAGTTGCTCCTTGTAAATTGCTAATTTGTTCTCGCAGGTGACCGTCATAGCCGATCAACGCATCCAAAGGACATGATGAAATCTGTCAACGTGACAGATCGTGAATATGCCACCGTCCCTTAGCTATTAGTACCTATAATAGTAATAGACTATTTTGTTAACCAAATAAGCTCAAATAACGCTTCAAATGCTTTAATTTTGTGTCCGTGACTAGACTGACATTAAATGTCCCTTTATGACGACGAACCTTCATTAGTTAAGTATCATGCAAATGTCATTAAAAATGTACCCGGTGGGCGGTTGGGAAATTTGTGTGGTTAAGTTTGGTGTCCTTAATTCATTTTTTACGACTGAGAAATGAAAACTATTTCAAAAGGTAATTATTTTCCTTTTCCTTTTAGTACAAGGTATTATCCACAAGTCCTCTTTCCCTCCATAGAGCACTTGTCCTAAAAACAGTATAATGCATCTTTGTAAGTTGTAACATTAATATGCATGCTCACGAAATCCTAGAAGGGTCCCCGAAGCGGTAAGCTAATTAAGTGCCAAAGTGACAGATGGTGAGTCCATCTGCATTTCAAGCAATGTACATAAATCCTAGGGTTTTCCTCACGATGTTTTCCTTCGCCGTAAGTTTTTAGAAAGACATTCTACCAGGCGAATTCGTCTCAGCCATCACGAACTTGCTTCGAGCAATTTGATTACCTACTATAAAAAGGGTTATAGTGAGTCCATCTTATAAGATATATACTGTCCCCGAACTGTATGTATAGAACTTTTATAGAGGACCAATTCTGTCATATGATAATTGCGTAACTTAAACCGTTTATTAAGCGCACGCAACTATAGAATATTTTAACCGTTTTTCAACATTTTCCATGCTTCGCTTTGGTCGCAGAGGGAATTATTATAAAGCCAGCACAATAATATTGTTTCAATTCGAACCATAGTTCCGGAGATTAGGGCTTTTAACCAAACAAACAGATTCAGCTCCACAATGTTACTATTATAGATAAATGCTTCTTTCCTACCAAATTGATGGGCTTAAGTCATATTTAGTGTGGTCTATCACGATGAAAGTGATAAGCCACCTCATTAATTCAATTTGATACTTCTGTCGCTATTAATATATGAAAGTTAATAGTTTATCCAAGAATAGTTTCTCGTTAACTTAAACTTCCGATAAGCTTTGATACTGACGTGCCTTCAGATGCAAAAAGCGATAATAAAGACAGAATAGCTATTAGCATGTGCTCATATGCTCACGGCTATACTGATTCCCCATCAAAATAGACATAGTATGTAATAATGGTAGGTACACCCACTTTTATCAGTTATTTTTAAGTCCCATGTAACTACACACTACCCTGACTCCTGGATACTACTGGGAAATACGAAAACGAGCTTTCGTGGTAGTGCTTTAGACTACTCGAACAACGAGGCAGTATATAAGTAGCAGCCAGTATAATATATAATACAAATATATATAATTATATAAGGTAAAGGCACCTATGATGGACGGGGACCAATCATGGACATTTTTTGTTTTTGCTCCCAAAATAAAGGAAAAGCGCAGTATTTTTTTTTCAAATGTCAATACCGATCAGTTGTATCAGTATTATAGCTGTCGTAACAACTGTTTTTAACAACTAACACCCATTTTGAATACGGCCATAACGGTTGTTAGTTTCGCGGTGTCATTTGGTGTCGGGAATCGTAATTGTTTACTAAAATCGCGATGCAAGGAGGTTTATCATCTTATTTTGTGTCTGGTGTATCGTCGTTGTTGAAATTAATATTATTTAATGATTTATCAATGATATCCATCCATTTTATAATACAACACATACTATAAATTATCTTTAATAGCCCTCAAACACAACACTGGATTTTTACTGTCCATTAATGGTGCCTAAGTAGGAGTGTTGTTTATTTACATTATTTCATTGTACTAAGTACTAAACTGAAATTAAACATTAAATTCTGATTAAGAAAAGAGCTTTTAATGTACCTCCAAATCCTTCAGAATTTATAATGAAAAATAAAGAATTTATAGAGACAATTAAAAAAAATACTTATACTGTCCATGACTGGTGACTTTACCTTATACATGATTATTGCGTGTTTATCACAGCGTAATATCATGAAGGATTAGGTTAACTTGCTGATAGTAAGCTCACGCCTTCCCAAAAGCAAGAAGCCTAGTGTGTCATAGTATTTAAGTAACTACAACATTAATTGTATGCAGATGGCAAGCAAGTATATCTGCATAACTCGGCCCACCTGATGGTAGGTGTCGGTCTATGAAGCATGTGAAGACATATCACATGTACCATCTACTTAGCGACCAGGAGGAGCACCGTGGAGTTTAGTCGGGGCGAGTCTGACATAACCCTCTCGCTGCCTCTAGTTGGTGTATCCATGACGCATTCGCCACGTAAAAAAAGCGTCTAAACGTGCGCGTTGCCGACCCTGAAAGAAACCCTTCGCTTGGTATAAAGCCATGTTGTGGATATTTAAGTGTGACTGTCCGAAGGAGGAAGCTCCTTTGGAATTTTCCAAAGCTCTCGTAATTTGGATCGAGGAATTGGCGTGTATCATTCTCCCAGGATTATTCCCACAATACAGCCTCTCATACATATTCAAATTGCATTTTCTAGATACCTTATCATGACTCAATACTGAAATAGCATTTTGACGATCAAATAGCTCGCGTCGTGAAAATGTTTGGCGGCCAACCGTCGACTATTTTGGTGATAGCTTTTTCGTTTGTTACTTTAGCGAATACAGACGTGAGCATATGTGTATGAGACGTTTAACCCAATCTACATCGGTTCTTATTCGTTTATACATTATTTAATTAAATTACGGAACGAATGAAAATTTAAGTTCGATAAAAACAAAACGATACTGGAACTTCGTTAGATTTTCGAAAAAGGGAAGACGTCTAGCCTTTAGGTACTCGGGGTCCTTTAAAAATGAGTGATATGTGTCTAGCATTTAGTAAGACGACGTTGGTCTAGACCAGTGGTCGTCACACTTTTCTGGTCCAGGGCCACTTAGGACAATGTGAGGTCACTGCGGGTCGCACATTCTTGGATCATTTAGTTGACCATCAGTTAATTGACATAATAATGATTACCGATTACTTTCTATGCTTTTTATTGGTGGTATGAATGAAAGTGACGGACGACTTAAACTTAGCTCTGGCGTGTTTTGTTGGGAGTTGAGGCTATTATCGAATAAAATGTTTTACTGTGTCGCGGGCCGCAGATATATGGTCCGCGGGCCGCACTTTGACGACCACTGGTCTCGTGGCTATGGAATTTGACTATTGTCGCGGGCTCAATTCTCGCGAGTTAATATGAGTTTTAGGGTCAATTAAACATTCTAGAATATTATCATGTGCTTTAAATGTGTCATTTTAAAGTCATGATAGCAAATTACTATCGTGACTTTAAAATGTAATAATCAAATCTGACGACTCTTAACTTTGTTCATAGATACTTAAGTAGTGATAGTGTAATTCTTCGAGTTTCTGCTTTATTTATTCTCATTTTTCTAGTATATTCTACAGCATTACAAGTCCAATTACTTTTGTCAAGTTCTTATTTAAGGATTTTCAGGCGTACTTCAGGGGCGGGATTAGATTAGGTGATTTCATAATAAATTCATGAAACACGAGTAAATCTTGAATTCTTGAGTACAGTAAGTAAATTACGTGGGGTTTTCCTTATTAAATGGTCCGGTGATCTAAACTAACGGGAATTCTGGAACGACTACCCACAAACTACACACAGTAGGGGAACCCAAGAGGGGATTTTGGGTTTTACTCGAATATGTGACGGTACCGTGTGCGAGAAGCCCTGGTGGCCTTGAGGTTAGAGCAGTCGCCTGCTATGCAAGCGACGCAAGTTCGAATCCCAGTGGGGCCTGTACAAATGAGTTTTTCTAAAAAACTTATGTACAGTGTCTTTACACCATGTGCTTTACGGTGAAGGAAAACATCGTGAGGAAGCCTGCATATTTCTGAGAAGTAATTCAATGTACGTATCTATGTATAGTGCCTGATACGGCGATGGACTCATCATCTGTCACGTTGGTACTTAATCATCTTCGGTGAAAAGTGAGTGTTGTGATTACAACACCTCTGCCTACACCTTCGGGGAATACAGGCGTGAGCATATGTATGTATGTGACGGTATTTTTTACATTTTCGAAAGCTTGCACACGCGCATACCTTCGATAGACATTTTTCGTGTTTACACCTAATCTTTACAATTCAATAGCTCCCCATGGTGCTTTAATAATTATAGAATTTGTGGTTCGGCATGCCCTAGGTAATAGCTAAAATGTATCGATCGATAAATTAAGCGAAGTTACTAACTTTGCAGGTACGTACTGTTTTATATTAAAAGTACCATTATTTTTATGCTTTAATTTTTGAAATATAGATTTAGATTAACATCCGCATTTAATTGTTAGTTTAATTTCAAAATAAGGAATCAATGTTAAAGGAGTTTCCAAAATGTTACCTCTAAAGAAATTAAAAATTGAGTTGGTTGGACACAAGATTGTATGCAAAATTTTCTTATCGAAGGACGCCAAAAAATGTTTAAATCATCCTAACGGGTGAAGCCGGTCATTTATTTATTTATTTAATTTGGACTTCCAACAAGGAATACATAATTACAAGCTTAGAACTAATTATACAAAAAGGTTTCAATATATATGTTTCCTCAATTATAGGAAATCACAGCATGCATTACTTAACATAACGATAATGTTTAAGCTACATTTAAAATCCAATCTACAATCTGTGGTTCAACTTGACAGTTTAGTAATAATACCATTTTTAAATTCTCTCAGACTGTTATTGAAAAGGTCTATGTCTCCAGAGTCAATGGATATGTCATTGTATATTTTAGACATTCTTGCAACCGGTGAATGTTTTGCAAGGTTGGTTCGACATTTGGGGATATCGAGGAGGGGTCGGAGATGTCGCGGTACTTTATGTGGTACTTTGATGCTAAACTTAGAACTTACTGACTTAGGTCATGAACTGGCAACACCGATTGATTTCCAGCTTCCATTCACGAGCAATAAAACCACATTATTTATGAATGTTAAGGCGAAATCTTATTCTAGTTGATTCTTGAAGTTACAGTACAAGTTACCTAACAAGGAATTTTGTATCAATATTCGTACAAAACTTTCAATATTTGCATACAATATTGAATAAGTTCGTAGAATATTGAGTAACTTAATCATGTATTATTACAGCTCATGTTTACATTAACTTTTTCGCAAGTAAATACATACATACATATGCTCACGCCTGTATTCCCCGAAGGGGTAGGCAGAGGTGTTGTAATCACAACACCCACTTTTCACCGAAGATGATTAAGTGCCAACGTAGCAGATGGTGAGTCCATCGCCGTCTCAAACACTGTACATACGTCATTGAATTACTTCTCAGAAATATGCAGGTTTCCTCACGATGTTTTCCTTCACCGTAAAGCACGTGGTGTGAAATCACTGCACAAAAGTTTTTTAGAAAAACTCATTGGTACAGGCCCCGCTGGGATTGGAACTTGCGTCGCTTGCGTAGCAGGCAACTGCTCAAACCTCAAGGCCACCACGGCTCGCTAGTAAATAATCAAATACTTGTTGCACGCGACCCAACAGGTGTGGAGTAAGTTTCAAGGTTTCAGTAACACTCTGTGAACACGTATTTGGGTAATTATTTACTTAATAAGGTAGAGATTGATTATGGTTCAAGCGGCTTAATGTTTACTCTACTGCGAGAAGTATGAGCGCTGGGGCGCTACCTTGATCTCTTGATGACATGAAAGTTAAACTCTTATTATGAGACAGATGTATATAACGTTTATAAGTCTGTCACTGTCACACAGTGGAACATTTCGTCAGTAATGTTTTAAGTCCCATGTAATAAGGGGAGCCGTGGTGGCCTTTAGGTTTGAGCAACTACATATTTCTGAGAAGTAATTCAATGACGTATGTAGAGTGTCTGAGACGGCGATGGACTCACCATCTGGTACGTTGGCACTTAATCATCTTAGATGAAAAGTGGGTGTTGTGATTACAACACCTCTGCCTACCCATTCGGGGAATACAGGCGTGAGCATATGTATGTATGTATGTTAAGGGGCGAGACTATTGCGATTAATCGAGCACAAATCTAAACTAACATAAAATATGGTGATTCCATCGCCGTCCCAGGCACTATGAGTAAATTAGTCTTTGAATTACTTCTCAGACATATGCAGGTTTCCTCACGATATTTCCCAAAGCTCGTGGTGTAGAAATCACTGTATATAGAAAAACTCATGGGTAATTCAGACTACTGGGATTTGAACTTACGTCACTTGTAGCAGGCGCCCACTCGATCCACCAAGCTAACTCTATTCTGTGAGGTTCCACAGAAACAGTTTCATTCGTGACTATTCATAAGTGTTTGGCCAAAGTGACTGCACTAATATGATTGGGAACTAGGGAATTATAGAGGTCGGTAAGGGCCGCAGTATTTGAATAGCCTAAATTAGGGAATTATGTTTGCTTCAGGGCGTGGTATAATTCTAAATAGCTCACTGTTCATCGTGTTCCATTTCTCCCTTGGAAAATTAATTGATGTCTTTACACGAAACCTTAGTTTTAGAATATTTTGTGTAAGTAATGACTCTAAAATCACACATAGAATGACCAATGACTAACGGATTCTTCATAAGCTTTCATAATACACCCCGCAACTATAAATGTATTCAGTTAACTTTTGGGACATTATGCGCGAGTAATTAGTAGAACCTGGTTGACCGGTTTCTTTTACATATATGTATGCTGAAAAACATACATACATATGCTCACGCCTATATTCCCCGAAGGGGTAGACAGAGGTGTTGTAATCACAACACCCACTTTTCATCGAAGAGGATTAAGTGTCAACGTGACAGATGGTGAGTCCATCGCCGTCTCAGACACTTTACATACTTCATTGAATTACTTCTCAGAAATATACAGGTTTCCTTCACCGTAAAGCACGTGGTGTGAAATCACTGTACATAAGATTTTTTAGATAAACTCATTGGTACAGGCCCCGCTGGGATTCGAACTTGCGTCGCTTGCGTAGCAACTGCTCAAACCTCAAGGCCAGCACGGCTGTATGCTGAAAAAAAAGGATAAAAAAAGAAAAAAAATAACCATTGAACGTCATCCTCGAACCGTGGTACTCTAGATTCGTTATCGCCCCGTAAGCTGGAAGCTTCACCTTTGAGCTACCATAACATGATAGATGTCGGCGAAATTTACTGTCGTATTGTAATAATATATTATGGGTTTTCCAGTGCCTGAAAACATGGTCATAACGATGTTTTTCAAAAATGAAACCGAGCTAGATATATTTTTTGCCCCTGAAACCTCCTAACACAAAATTTTATGAAAATTGTTGGGGCCATTTGCGAGATTCAGATTCTATATATACAAGAATGGCTCGTTTTAAGGTATAAGATTAGATAGATTGCGAAGTGATTAGGTGCTAGTTATATAGTATTTGGTATTTATTGAGGTCGCATAATATCAGAATTATTACATTTACATATTTATATATCCAAATATATTTATTTCGTATTAAAACTAGTTTTTTTCGCGCGGTTCGTCTGCACGGCTGAACAGATTATGCTGAAATAAAGTTGCTATCCTGAGAGCGATCCTATTAAATATACTTACATAAATATTACACAAGGAAGAGAATATAAACAGAAGTAGATTATGGTACTTACTTATTTTAGTAAATATTTTGGTTTTGTAAAGGAACTTACTTACCTTATAAAGTTTTTTTTAATATAATTTCCACTTTTATTTAAAAGAAATAATAAATAGTAATTCGCGTTGATGTAAGCTTAATCAAATTACGTACTTATACGTTAATATAATTATTTTAATAAAACAGTACATGCTATTAGTATATTTATTATTTGTTTATTTATTTGCAGCCCGATGTGTCCCACTGCTGGGCAAAGGCCTCCCTTCTAGTATTAATTAGTATTAGGCTATTAGTATAAATTAAAAAGAAAGAGCCGTGGTGGCCTCGTGGTTAGAGCAGTCGCCTGCTACGCAATGAGTTTTTCTAAAAAAACTTATGTACAGTGATTTCACACCACGTGCTTTACGGTGAAGGAAAACATCGTGAGGAAACCTGCATATTTCTGAGAAGTAATTCAAAGACGTATGTATAGTGCCTGAGACGGCGATAGACTCACCATCTGTCACGTTGGCACTTAATCAAATTCGGTGAAAAGTGGGTGTTGTGATAACAACACCTCTGCCTACCCCTTCGGGGAATACAGGCGTGAGCTATGTATGTATGTTAAAAAAAATCAAAATAATATCTTTATTTGATTAGACTTCTTACAAAGCACTTTCAAATCGTCAGAAGGACACAAAAATACGTTATACAGGATTATAAATGTTACCACTGGGTTCGGAAGGTTGCTTTTGCTGAGAAGTACACGGCAAGAAATGTACCTATAATCTATATAGATATATAAAATTTAAGTGTCTGTTTGTAATTCCAAAATAACAGCTTTTCACTAAATGCATATGAAAATCTCTGTCTGTCTGTCTGTTTGTTCCAGGTAATCTTTGAAACGGCTGGACTGATTTAAAAAAAAAAATTAGGGTTCCGCGGTAATGAAATGAAATCTACGCGGGTGAAACCGCAGGGGACCGTTAGTAGTGACATATGAGCGCGGCTATCCTCTGAACATCACTTGTTCCAAACTTTTGAAAGCGGGACTTTTCAGTACCTACCCACATAAGTAGACGGGCTTTAATAATTAAATTTAATTATATTTTAATGATATTATACTTTTTTTTAAATCAACAAATTGGACATGGGAT
Organism: Watsonalla binaria; assembly: GCA_929442735.1. NCBI lineage: Eukaryota > Metazoa > Arthropoda > Insecta > Lepidoptera > Drepanidae > Watsonalla > Watsonalla binaria. Next base: position 1,673,099 of record OV838930.1, read on the forward strand.
CTATAAAACTAGCGAGGGCACTTAAATATATTAAAAGAAATCAAATAAGCCCAAACCTTCCACGTGGCATATTATATATAGCTTACTAGCAGACGTGACGCGGTTTCACCCGAGTAGTTCTCGTTCCCGTGGGATTAACGGGATAAATTATAGCTTAAATTAATCAGTGATAATGTAACAATCAAATGGTGAAAGAATTTTTAAAATAGGTCCAGTAGTTTCTGTGCCAATTCGTTACAAACATACATACAAACCTTTCCTCTTTATAATATTAGTAGGTATAGATGTCCGTCCACATTTTTTTTACTCTATGCTATATGGATGCAGATAAGCAATAATGTGTCAACCCGCATAAACTTGGTTTTGAGAAAATGGCGTCTTAAGATGATTGTATACGTGATTTAAGATTTGTTTTATGACATAAATCCATTTTTTACGTACTTTTATGTTTCAGATGACTTGAAACACTTTTTTAGAATGTTAAATACGTGATGCATTATCAAAATATATCAAAACCTTTGAATTTGACTTTTTGTGGGTTGACACATTATTGCTTATCAGCATCCATATGAGCTTGCGGCAAGGCTTAGCTTATTCAAATAAGCTTCCTACTATATTAAATTATACAAAAAAACTTTCACATTAAGAAAATAATAACTGCGTGATAACATTTTGGGAAGTATGAAATAAGAAACACTTAAACAAAATACCATAATTTTCATCAAATACCTTGAAAATTTACGTGATGATGAAAGAAAACGTTGTGAAAAACAATAGGCCCTATGTCTAGTTATTATATTTGACAATTGAGCATTTGTGCTGTGTCCATGGGCTTATATTCATGAGATATAAATACTGTAACCAAAAACATTGTATAATATATATTTTTTTAAAAGAGTAATTGTTGAGTTTCTTGCCGGGTTCTTCTCAACAAAAGCTACCTTCCGAACCCGGTGGTAACATTTATAATCATGTATAATGTATTTTGTGTCCTTCTGACGATTTGAAAGTACTTTGTAAGAAGTCTAATCAAGTAAAGATATTTTGAGTTTGAGTTTGAGTTTAACGAGTGACAGAATAAAATGGCAATTTTTGTCATAAAGCACCTTTCGGTAGTTTTATTTTTTAATTAACTGTTCAATAGTTAAATTTTTTTAATACATGGGTATTAATTTGTTATTAAGGTATATTTTTCTTTATAAATAATAATATTTTTCTTCTGCACTTTTTTATGTAGATTGAATATTTTTGGTACATTATTTTACTTGCTTTGATTTTTATAAAATGTTTCGTTTTTATATCTACTTTCATTATAAAATACGCAACTGCTTCTCTTTTTTTTAAAAGAAGAATAAAATATTGAAAAAAAAACTTACCGCGTAACTTCAATTCGGAATTTAAAATATTTTTTTTATTAATTAAATATAATAAAATAATTGCACTAACCGGCCAGTAGCAAGGAGAGCACGACCGCGGTGCGCACTGCGTTTGGCGCCATCGTTGCGATACGAATGGCGAGCCCCGAGTGGTTCCCGCCTTATAACTTTAGGGGCAAACCGCCCTCGTCTATAGAACGTTAACGCATGCGTTTCGGATAGGGTTGGCGAAAAAAAAATTATATAAATAAATAAATATGTTCAGGACATCCCCGAAGGGGTTAGCAGAGGTGTTGTCACAACAACACCCACGTTTTCTCATTGAAACTAGAATATTTCATTCATCATTATAAAATCGTGGGCTTCGTGGCAAAGTCCGTAGTTCGATAGGAAAATTTAAACGATAGCATCGGAATTAGTAAGAAAAAATGCATACATACATATCGCACCGTCAAAACGATAGGGGCACAACTCAAAATATTTGCGAAAATCATTATTTTACGAACAGGCCCGAAATTTATTTCAAAATAAAGTTACAAAAAAAAATTTTTTTTTTAACAAAAAACTGGTAGCATAATTACTGTCTAAGTTATAAAATCAAACTTGCGGACTTTTCCTTTTCGGAAGATTGCGATTACATAAAAAAATATATATTTCAAATTGAGGCAGAGACTACTGCTTGCCATATACTACGACGGTCACATATAAAAAAAAAATGTTGTTCGATATATTGAACGGGAAAATATTGTCAACGAATTAGTCGTTACGATATCATTGCGGTTTTTACGTAGCCCTCGACCGCTTCAATGTACGTTCTAAGTCCGTTCCCGCACCGAGACAACAAAACCTAGAGTTTTATTTATGACTAATAACGGTATTTTTTAACCATTCCCGCATTATAAGCAAATATATCGGTTTAATAACGTGTTGCATGGATTTCTGCTGTAATTGGTTTTATCGGCGATTATTTAAATCAATCGATTGTATTTTCATTACGCCCACGAGAAAGAAACACGTTGGGTGCATTCGTAGTTATCTATACAGATAAATACAATTTAAGTGTCTGTTTGTAATTCCAAAATAACAGCTTTTCACAAAATGTATAATATAATATAGTATAAACTAGCTGTGCCCGTCATACGTTGTATTGCAATTTTTTTTTTGGGGTGGACTACCCCTAACCTTTAGGGGGATGAAAAATTGATGTTGGCCGATTCTCAGACCTACCCGATCTGCACACAAAATTTCATACAAATCGTTCCAGCCTTTGGAGGAGTATGGCAACGAAAACTGTGACACGAGAATTTTATATATTAGATAATAAGGTACTGAAAGTAGAAAGTATATTATAGGTATCGAAATGAATAAAACTATTTTTTTTTTCTGGTTGTCTGTTTGTTCCAGCTAATCTCCGAATCGGCTGGACCGATTTAAACGGAACTTTCACTGATAAATAGCTAATGCTACAAGGAGTAACATATGCTACCTTTGTTTATAAAAAAAACATTAGGGTTCCGCGGGTCATCCATGAAATTGAGTCTACGCGGGTGAAACCGCGGGGCACAACAGGTCTAAAATATCCCGTCATGGTCATGGTTTGAGCAAGTTCGAATCCCTGCAGCGCTTGTCAATTACTTTTCTTAAAAAAAACGTATGTGCAGAGATTTCACACCACAAGCTTTACAGCGGAGAAAAAGGAACATGCACGTCTATGAAGTAATTCAAAGACGTGTGTATAGTGCCTGAGACGGTGATGGATTCACCTCAGTCCCGTTGGCACTTAATCATCATCAGTGAAAAGTGGGTGATGTTCACAACACCTCTACTTGCTACAGACAAACTACCAAATGGCTCCTGCATATTTTGGAGCATATTTTGGCTGGAAAATTTACTAAAGGAGTTTTTTTTGTTATTTCATAAATAGCAAATATTAAATCCTAAGTCCGCTATTTATAAATTTAATGCGATTATGGACTATTATTATACGTCATGTGATATATTATTATCTGTTTCGAGTCTGTCTCTTTGTCCAGTAAAGGTTTAGTGTGGGCCAGTGTTGCCAACTTAGATTTTGAAAATTGCGTAGTCGGGGTTTGTTAGTAAAAATTACGGGGGTGAGTAGTTAGATAGATCGCAAAAAACATTTTTTTGGTTGGGTACTTAACTTAATAAACTAACAAAAAACGAATATCGCAATTAGTATTTACTATCTTGTTTGTTATGGACGAGACGTTAATCTACTTATTTGCGTGAAGGTATGTACATTCTGGTGATTACGCACATTTAGCTTAATGAGACCAGGGGCCTTACCAGGAACTCTTATTGCCGTCATTCTCGTGATACTTGTGAACAGGTGCTAGTGGGGGCTGGTCATCTCAAGCTACACAATTATTCGTTGTACTTATTTTTAGTATACAATTTTTTTATATCGACTTTGTGCACTGGAACTGTGTCCATGGGCTTATATATATTTTTTATGATTTATATTGTACTACTCAAAGCTGCAAAAGTATTTTTTTAAAAGAGTAATTACTGAGTTTCTTGCCAGGTTCTTCTCAGTAAAAGCAACCTTCCAAACCTGGCGGTAGCATGTATAATCCTATGTAATCGTGTCTTTCTGACGATTTGAAAGTACTTTGTTAAAAGTCTAATAAAATAAAGATATTTTTGAATTTGATAGTTTTACTCTTATTATGAGACAAATGTATTTGACGTGCATGCATCTGTCACTGTCACAGAGCTGAACTATCATTGCAATAAGAGCTCATGGTCAGGCCCCTGTTTTTTGAAATTTGTTCAAAAATAAGTAGATTCCGAACTGAAGCTTGTAGCTTTGCAGGAAAAGGCTAAAATACGTAGATCTTCTTAAAAATTAGGAGAGTTGGCAACACTGGTGTGGTGCTACATTGTGTAGGTTGAATGGGTGGTAATATTTTTGACAAGCAAACTTACGTGTGGTGTGAATCCCTTTCATAACACCGCGTTTAGAGTGATGTAATACGGGAGAAGTTTCAGGAATTAGTACTTAAAAGTATCGATCTAATATTCTCCAGTGATCTCAACATACTTTGCCTCTCATATCACTTATCTATACAGATAAATAAAATGGATGTGTCTGTTTGTTATTCTAAAATGCCAGCAGTATATACTTAAGTACTGACATTAAAAAAATTTTTTTTTTCTGTCCGTTTGTTCCGGGTAATCTCTATAATGGCTAGATCGATTTTAAAGGGACTTTCATTGGCAGATGGTGTAACAAGGAGTACGTTAGGCTATTTATTTACAAAAAAAATTTGGTCCGCGTATAAAGCCATCCATGAATAAAGTCAGTAACAGTTAGTATGTTTAATTTAGTTCAAAATTTGACCTGTATATATCAAATCATAAACGCATATACTAACGCTATAATAACCCCCGCAAGATGCCATTTTGACCTATTTCCGAAGTCACTTTTAACTTTTGACCCTTGCGTAGGCCTCGGACGCTTTGTTTATGGGTAATGATGTCATTAATTATTTGTTTTATCCGGAATTTTGATCAACATAGTTCTTTGTGGTACCTTGGGTGCGAACTCTGACATTAGGAGGCATACTTCCCCATACAAACGTAAAAACGAAATTTATCAGCATTTTTTCACCGTATTTTGATCTATGTGCTGGAGGAGCTCATGGCACAGTTGCTATTGCGCATATCATTCGATCAGCGAAGTTAAGAACCCTAAGCCTAGCCAGTAATTGGATGGGTGACCGCCCGAGTTCCCTACGTGCCTCGGAGAGCACGTTAAGCCGTCGGTCCCGGTTGCCAATTTATCATCTTTGGCAATCGTTACAGGTCAGTTGGAGGCCTAAAATAGTCTGACAACTGGTTTAACCCAGATCACAGATTTTCCTCGTTAAAGGGGTTGCGAAGGCAGTCGCTTCGTATAAAAATCAGGTGATCAGCCACATCGGGTTGAATCAAGTGCCCACCCCAACAATGTATGGGATAAGGCCAGGGTGATGATGATTGTGATCTATGTGCGTTTAGTAGATATTAATCTAGGTCCTTGGATATTTAAGAGACATAAGAAAATCTAGACATATTGATAAATATAATTGAAGTGTCTGTTTGTAACTTCAAATAAACAGATTTCACTAAATTAATATGAAAGTATAAGCATACGGTACCTGACTAGATTAAAAGAAACAAGTTTTAAAAATTGTTCCCTGTCCGTATGTCTGTCTGATTGTTCCGGTAAGATAATATGAGAAACGATTACCTAATGTTACAAGGAGTACCATATTTTTATATAAAAACTAGCTGTGCCCCGCGGTTTCACCCGCGTATACTTAATTGTACGGGTGGATTTATTCACGGACTTACAAAAGTATTCTAAGTTACTCCTTGTAACATCAACTACCCGTCAATGAAAGTCCCGTAGAAATGGGTCCAGATGTTTTAGAGTTTACCCGCAACAAACAAACTGACAGACAGAGAAAATGTTAAAACATTGTTTCATATGCATTAAGTGAAAAGCTGCTAATTTGAAATTCCAAACACAATATTTTTTTTATTTATCTGTATGTATAGTGATCGTGATATAGTATCCTATGTCCTTCTCCCGGTTCTAAGCTACCTCCCCACCAACTTTGAGCCAAATCGGTTCAGCCGTTCTTGAGTTATAAATAGTGTAACTAACACGATTTTCTTTTATATATATAGACTAGCTGTGCCCCACGGTTTCAACCGCGTAGAATTAATTTTATGGGTAGTATTTTTCACGGAACTGTAACATAAAAAAGTATCCTAAGTTACTCCTTGTAACATCAACTACATGTCAGTGAAAGTCCCGTAGAAATCGGTCCAGACGTTTCAGAGTTTACTCGGAACAATCAGACAGACCGAGAAAATGTAAAAAAAAAATTTTTTGTACGTACTTTTAATATGCATTAAATGCTGTTAATTTGAAATTACAGGCACTTAATTTTTTCTTATTTGTATATGTATATTTTTCGGGATAAAATATCCTATGTCCTTCTCCTGGTTCTAACCTACTTCCCCACCAATTTTCAGCCAAATTGGTTCAGCCGTTCTTTAGTTATAAATAGTGTAACTAATAAGAGTTTCTTTTATATATATATAACATATCCATCTATATATATAGATATATCTATATAGATGAATAAGTTTCGCTACCCAACAACAGCCAAAAAATATTAAATATTTTTGGTACGATATGACGTTTGTATGGGCTAGCAAGCCCACAGACCTCTACAACTATATAACATAATGCTATGAGCATGAATTTGCATCGTCACTCTGTCCACCATCTAAATGAAAAGTCTAATATAAATTGTACTAAGATTAAAATAAGTTACATACATACATACATATGCTCACGTCTATATTCCCCGAAGGGGTAGGCAGAGGTGTTGTAATCACAACACCCACTTTTCACCGAAGAGGATTAAGTGCCAACGCGACAGATGGTGAGTCCATCGCCGTCTCAGACACTTTACATACGTCATTGAATTACTTCTCAGAAATATGCAGTTTCCTCACGATGTTTTCCTTCACCGTAAAGCACGTGGTGTGAAATCACTGTACATAAGTTTTTTTAGAAAAACGCATTGGTACAAGCCGCTGGGATTCGAACTTGCGTCGCTTGCGTAGCAGGCGACTGCTCAAACCTCAAGGCCACCACGACTCTTAAATTAAAATAAGTTTAGAAAAAAATTATGACCTACAGACCTAGTCAAAAGATGGGAACACGTAAGTACCTAGGTGTAGTAGGTAGGAGTTAGTAGAGGCAGGTTAGGTTCATTAAGATATACATACATATGCTCACGCCTGTGCCCCATTGGAGTAGGCAGATACCACCGTTTGACACATGCTACGATCCTTACATACTTATTTCGCTTCATCCACATTCATGTACCTCTTCATACACTTTCTTCGGTTACGAGTGCTCCGAATTTGACCTTTCTGAAAAACACTATTAATTTGGTCATAGTAGTTCTTCCTCCTCCTCTACCGACTAAGATATACATACTTACATATTTGTATATTATACAAATACACCCAAGATGTTGATAGGACAAGATGATTTGTAATACAAATCATGTTGTCCCTGGCTCCATACATTGTTGTGGTCGGCAGTTGGTTCAACCCGATGCGGCTAGTCACCTGACTGCCATCTGACTTTCGTAACCTCTTATACGAGAAAATCAGTAATGTGGGTTAAATCAGTTGTCAGACAGAGGTTCATGGCTGGCATTAGCGCCATACTTGTGAACAGGTGCTGCTTGTGGAGTCTGGTCGTCTCAAGCTACGTATTTAGATAGAACTATCTAGTAGTTATTTATTTCAATCTTTTACATTATATTAATTTTTATATTTTTTTAAAAGAGTTGGTAATTACGGAGTTTCTTGCCAGGTTCTTCTCAGTAAAAGCAATCTTCCGAATCTGGCCTAATTCTGCATAATTTTGTCATTCTGACGATTTGAAAGTCACAGAACATATGAGTACAATACATGTACGGAAAGCTGTACACTGCCTCTTCTGTTCATGCTATAAAGCTTCACAGTAGCAGAGATATTCACAGGCTTGACAAAACGCACTTGACCCTGGTGTTTTAATAACTCTTTAGCCTTATCTGGTTGCAACATCACACGAAAAGATAATGCATGAACGACATAGTAGGTAGGTTATGCCTACTCTACTACATCACGTGAAGAAAAAGAATAAGTACGAATGACATATTTCGACATAATGAAGCCAAGTGCTTGATTAGGTAAACAGTAAGTTCCGCTTTTATTCTGAGTAATTTCCTAATGTATTTAAAAGGCTTCAATTTGAACGTAGTTTGTCGCGAATTTTCCGGGAATGTAAAGATTCGTAAAACGAGGAAGGAGTTATGAAAAGAAAAAGTGGTCAAGTGCGAGGTTTGCCTCACCCATGGTTCTGCACTCCAATACTTCTATTGAAAAATATTATTGGCTTCTAACGTATACATTGTCATCTATCATCATCGGCTTTGGGGGCTTAGTCACACCAAGAAACTGGGACAGTACGTAGGTATTAAAACCCAGGGCCTTACTGTGTGCTCTTATTGCCATGACAGTTTTACTCTTGTTATGAGACAGATGTATTTGACGTGTATACATATGTCACTGTCATACAGCTGAACTATCATTGCAATAAGAGCTCATGGTCAGGCCCCTGTTTAAAATTAGGTAAACTTTCCTACCTACTTAGAATTTTAGATGATTTACAGAAAGATTAATTACTTACTTGAAAACACTTGTACATCTATCTGGTACCTATTGTTCTTTTTTCCCTTTGATTATGTTTTATACATGCTAATACAATTTGTCACTATTGTGAATATTTATACCTGTTATCCAATTAGATTTTTTTTGTATAGATAATTTATATTGTTTCGATGAAATGTACATGATGCCTTGCTGAGTTTCTTGCCGGTTCTTCTCAGAAGGCTAGTTTCAGAACCGGTGGTAAATTCTTGACATTCATAAGTGCCTTACAAGGCCTAAACTGAATAAATATTTTTCATTTTCAGTTTTTTTAGATGCTTTCTCATAACCCCGTTAAGTAATAAGTAGGTAAAAAAAATTATTCCGTGTTTAAAACAAATATTATTTTCCGATTTACATTTCACCTTATTAATGCAGAACCCTAACAGCTACAATGATTGGGAAACTTTGTGTTTACCGGGTTTTTTCCAGGAGTTTGCTAAAATATATTTCACAAACGTTCGTGGCCTCGTGACTTGAGTAGGTAGTACTAGTTACTTACCTCATCAGTTGGTCGGTGATATCTTTCACATGAAATATGCTCACGCCATCCCCGAACAGGGAAGCAGTACCCTTACCATGAGCACTTATGGCCATCATAGTTTTACTCTTATTATGAGACAGATGTATTTGACGTGTATACATCTGCCACTGTCACACAGCTGAAATATCATTGCAATAAGAGCTCATGGTTGGGCCCCAGAGGTGTTGTAATAACAACATTAATTTTTATCAAAGATGCGTGTCAACGTGACAGATGGTGAGTCACTGGCGGGGGATAAATATTTCATGATGCCGCTCGCGCGTCATACGCCATACGTTAAGAAAGTGCAACCTCATGTAGCCGCTCGACGATCGTTTCCAGCGACAAATGTTGTCACGAGATATGTAGCCACAAAGCTGAAAATGTTGAGCTTTATCGCTGCGAAGTATCGATAGTGTAAGTAGTCTGTTAATTGGAATGCCCCGTCACCAACTAGTATATGTTATATGGTAAAACTATTCCATCAACTGTTAACTTTTCTGGATCGGGTACACTCATTTCTCTCTACTTGAACTTTTAGCCCATCTTTGAATTACGAAAAATGCCCCCATCACCAAACGAGCGACGAGCGACTAATTATCGCTGAAAACGAGCGACGAGCGGCTGCATGACGTAGTTCCTTTTTGAGTCGCGAGAAATTTAAAATTGGGTCACTTGACATTTGTCGCTGAAAAAGAGCGTCGAGCGGCAGCATGTAGTTGCACCCTAAAGATGACCATGACGCACGAGGAGGGTCATCCTCAACGAATCGGTTAATTTGGAGGCACAATCCCAGTCGATGGCGTTGCATGTATAATCCTGTGTAATCATGTCATACTGACGATTTGAAAGTGCTTTGTTAAAAGGTCTAATCGAATAAAGATATTTTTGAGTTTTGAATTTCTATCGAGTCTTGCAGTCTCTAACACACGATACAGTAGTTCCTCAAGACATCATTACAAAGTCGGCAATATGATGGTAAGGCCACTTGTACTTCTTATAGGCAGGGGCGTGCATTTCATATAAGCAGATAAGCAGTGCTTACCATTTGTGATGACTGAATACACTCGTGTCGTGTGTAAGTCTATACCAAAACGTATGTACCTACGCGCCACATTGGTGGGTCTACCTCTACCCTACTTATTGTTTATGCTTAGCCCTTTGAAAATCCAATGCACGCCTCTGCTTATAGGTAAGGTATGAACGGCATAATTAAACCACATAAATAAAAAAATATTACTTTATTAAATAATAAAAAAACATCTCAGTATATGTACATGATGCCAGCTGAGTTTCTTGTCGGTTCTTCTCAGAAGGCGATATCCATAAGAGCCTAAATTGAATAAAAAATTTTCATTTTCATAGGAAGACAGCCCAGTCGCGTTAGTCACTAAGGTTTCTCAGCGTCGAACTCGACGACGAGCGTTATTTATTTATTTAAAAACTTTATGCACAACGTACACAGGTGGACTTAATGCTAAAGCATTTTCAAAATATAAAAGCGGGTGTGCTATATAATTAGGAAAAATAAAAACTGATTACATACTTAAAAACTAAACTAGTCTAACAAACACACATATGACAGGGAATATTAATAAAAATAACAATGAGAAGATACAAATAAATTTATAAAAAAAATTGTTAACGTTAGTTTCAATGATAGGAAATTGATACATAGAATAGAGAATAAGGTTCAATTTCGTTTCATTAAAACACACGAAGTCGACTGCGACGCGGAGAAACCTACTAAGAAATGGTTATCCAAAATTCTACCCTTGAGGGCGGAAAAGGGCATGAAAAATTGTATGTGGATGTTACGGTCATGTAGGCAAACCTGTGGGCGAATGTCAACAGACCACTCAGATCAAGGTCCCTAGCTCATCCCCCAGCAACGCCCTAAGCCGAGGTCCGAGCCCCGCACCGGGGTGCCCTTAGCTGTGTTGCTTAGGTTTTAAGTTTAAGCTCGGCTGGAGGCCCTTGGGTCTCGCCCTTTAGTCCGGTTAAGCAGTGGAGGTAACTCCCCCCTACCAACTACGAGAGACCATATCGTAAAAAAAAAACGTCAACAGTCATCTGACAGCAACGATGCTGTGACATCTAGGGGATAGTACAGGATCGAATAACTTAACTAAATATGCCTTTTCAAACCCATTTTCAAACAGAAACATCAGTCTATCCATTAAAATAACACTCTCTATAACCTGTGCTAAGCAAAGTCGTACTAAATAAAACAATACAAGCTTTTTCCACTGGCTTGCCATGCTATTTTCTATACTTTCAAAGTAATTTGCAGGTAATCTATCATATAGATTTAATGTCAAAATTTCGTCCGCCATCTTGAAATACTGGTCAAAGTTTTGACATTTCGGTGTCAAACGTTTCAATTTTCCCTCTGTTATTTTGTAGTCTGGTACGTTTTCTTTTATGATTGCCTATGGACAAAAACACGTGGGTTAATGTACGTAAAGATTTACTGCCAGGTTCGGAAGGTTGCTTTTACTGAGAAGGACCTGGCAAGAAACTCAATAATTACTCTTTTCAAAAATATTATACAATTTTAATTATATATATATGTAACTCTTTTTTAATGGATATATATATATATATATAATACGTCTGGATGACGAGTTGTCCACTTCCCTCTATAATGGTTGAGGAGGTCAATGGCTAGCATTCACGTCATACTTGTGGGGGCTGGTCATCTCAAGCTACGCATTTAGTTATAAGTATAACTACTAGACTAGAACTTTTCGTAATGTTAATGTATAAATTTATCGACATTTGTGCATTGGAACTGTCTGTGTCTATGGGCTTAAAATGATTTATTTTGTATTTTTAAAATTGTATAATATTTTTGAAAAGAGTAATTATTGAGTTTCTTGCCAGGTCCTTCTCAGTAAAAGCAACCTTCCGAACCTGGCAGTAGCATGTATAATCCTGTATAATTGTGTATATAGTTATATTATGTCAACCAAAGCTTCATTAAATGCAGAAAAATTTCAAGATTTTTTTCGTCTGAGTAACAAACATCCATACATACAAACTAGTTCGAATCCCAGCGGGGCCTGTACCAATGAGTTTTTCTAAAAAAAAACTTATGTACAGTGATTTCACACCACGTGCTTTACGGTGAAGGAAACCATCGTGAGGAAACCTGCATATTTCTGAGAAGTAATTCAATGACGTATGTAAAGTGTCTGAGACGGCGATGGACTCACCATCTGTCACGTTGGCACTTAATCATCTTCGGTGTAACGTGGGTGTATTGATTACAAAACCTCTGCCTACCCCTTCGGGGAATACAGGCGTGAGCAGATGTATGTATGTAATATTAATAACATAATGGTACTAACTTGCAACATTGCTCTGTAGAGAAGGCTAACAGAAGGCAGTTGGCGATTACTGACCACTCGGTCGATTGACTGGGCTGCCAGCATACGAGCGTTCCGGCCTAGGTTGTAACCTGACAACAATCCATATCTATACATCTATACAGATAAATAAAACCAAAATAACAGCTTTTCAATAAATGCATATGAAAGTATAAACGGTAATGACATAGAAAAATAAAATTTTAATTTTTTTCTCAGTCTATCTGTTTGTTCTGGCTAATCTCCGAAACGGCTGCTCAGGTTTTAACGGGACTCTCCCTGGTAGATAGCTAATTTTACAAGGAGTAACTTTGGCTTACTTTTATTTAAAAAATCATAAGGGTTGCGTCACCCATTAAATTAAGTCCAATATCATTCTGGGTAAGTAGGTAACATATGTTTGCTGTATTTTTATTGCTGAACCAATTTTCATATAATTTCCAGTAGAGATAACTAAAATCCCAAGGAGTAACGCTGTGGAATCACAAATTAGATCATCATCGTCCCTGGCCTTATCCCATACATTGTTGGGGTCAGCACTTGATTCAACCCGATGTGGCTGATCACCTGCGTTATACGAAGCGACTGCCATCTGACCTTCGCAACCCTTTGATGAAGACAATCTGTGATCTGGGATAAACCAGTTGTCAGACTATTTTAGACCTCTGACTGACCTGTAACGATTGCCAAAGATAATAAATTGGCAAAGGGTTATGGTTGCTTAACTTCGCTGATCGAATGATATGCGCAATAGTAACTGTACCACGAGCTACTGGAATCACAAATTAGACATACTTAATTTTAAAAAAATATTACCTCTCAAACACTCGGACATAGGGAACCCGTCGGTGACAGCGTCAGTTTGACAGTCATATGTCAAAGTGTCAGCGATGACGTGTTCCGTTAGTAGATGGTAGCAGCACGGCACGTTGAGGACTGCGGCCGTGGATGGCTGCACGGTGAATATGCGCAGGGAATCCGGCCCCAAGTTGCCGCAGGTGTGGAGACCTGTTATATGTAATAATAATAAGTAATCTTTATCATCATCCTCCTGCCCTTTTCCCATGTTATTTGTGGTCGGCAACACTTCTCTTCCGTTTCTCTCTATCAGCTGTTATATCTGTATTCACTCCTATTTTCTATATCTTTACAGATAAATAAAATTTAAGTGTCTGTTTGTAATTCCAAAATTACAGCTTTTCATTAAATGCATATGAAAGTATACACTGTAAGGTCAAAGAATATTTTTTTTTTAATTTTCTCTTTATGTCTTGTTTGTTATTTCCGGGTAACCTTTAAAACGGTTAAACAGATTTTAGCGGGACTTTCACTGGCAGATAGCTTATGTTACAAGGAGTAACATAGGCTACTTTTGAATAAACATTTGAAGGGACAAATTCTAAAAGTCCTCTTGTCCATTTTTTCATATTTTGAACTGACAACACCCGTTGGTGTTGTCAGTTCAAAATCGTTCGGAATCGTATTTTGGCCCTCTAGAATTTTTTCGTGCATCTATAAAGGCTCTTTCTGTGAAAAAGATAAGACCTTTTTCACAGAAAGAGCATGACATGAGGACTTTTAGAATTTGGCCCTTCATTTAGGCTTTCGCGGGAATGAAATTAAATCTACGCGGGTGAAGCCGCAGGGCACAGATGGTGGATGAATAAAAGTGTTTATAATTCCAAATTATCAGCTTTTCATTAAATGCAAATATGAACGGTATCATGTATAATAATTTATTATGTATTTTTCTGTGTCCTTCTGTCGATTTGAAAGTTGTTTGTAAAAAGTCTAATCAAATAATAATAATAAATTAAAACTAATATTGAATTTTGAAATGTTGAATCCTAGACCTTGTGCTCCGCAGTAGCGTTTACAACCACTAGACCCACGAGTAGGTCTTTCTAGCATATTAAACCAATCAAGTACCTTAAGAGCCGTGGTGATCTTGAGGTTTGTCGCCTGCTACGCAAACAACGCAAATTCGAATCCCAGCGGAGCCTGCACCAATGAGTTTTTAAAAAAAACTTATGTACAGTGATTTCACACCACGTGCTTTACGGTGAAGGAAAACATCGTGAGGAAACCTGCATATTTCTGAGAAGTAATTCAAAGAAGTATGTAAAGTGTCTAAGACGGCGATGGACTCACCATCTGTTACGTTGGCACTTATTCGGTGAAATGTGTGTGTTGTTACAACACCTCTGCCTACCCCTTCGGGGAATACAGGCGTGAGCAGATGTATGTATGTACCTGTCAACAATAACTTGACATCTCCAGCGGCGTCAGGATACTTCTCGGTTACAATGGCTGACAGATCCGTGTCTCTGGTCACGAACGCGTGCGCGAATCTGTGAAGATTCTTATCGATGCTCGACGATATGCGCTCTTCTGTACCATTTTTTATTCTCTTCGCAATTGCGTGCCATTGTTTCTATAAATAGTATTTACTAGGTCATAGTATAAATATCAGCTTCACAAGCAGTAAGGAGACTTGGAACAGACGCGCACATCAACGAGGTTACATTATGGCAGTAAAAAGACTCATTTATTTCTCCAGCCGTTTGGTAACATACACCGCGCAACGAGAATTTTATACATTAGAAGTATAGATAACCTACGAGCCGAGGTGGTCTTGGGGTTTGGCAGTCACCTGTTACGCCAGAGACGCAAGTTTGAATCCCAACGCGGCCTGTACCAATGAATTTTTCTAAACACTTATGTGCAGTGATTTCACATCGTGTGCTTTACGGTGAAGGAAAACATCGTGAGGAAACCTGCTTATGTTAAGAAGTAATTCAAAGACGTATGTATAGTGCCTGAGACGGCGATGGACTCACCATCTCTCACGGGAACCCCTCTGGGATGGTGTGAGCATATTTATTTATTGATATTGTACCTGTATAATCCTGCCCCTATTCTGAGCAGCGTGTAGCACGTTGTGATTACAGTCGACAGTGAGGCTGGGCACCCCGTAGCCCAGACTGAGGGCCACGGGCAGGTACCCCCTGCCTCCCCCCACCTCCACACAACACGACGTCCCGCAACACACGTGTAGGGATGACACTACATTTGACATCTTTTGAACCTATTGAAACACGAAAAAATTATCCGTAATTTTTATGTGGAACTAGCTGTGCCCCGCGGTTTTACTCGCATAGTGTAAACCTCAATAAATATGATACATAAGAAAGAAAGATTTTTTTTTATAAAATAAATGTAGCCTTTGTGAAACATCAGTAAATCGTTGTAACCATTTCAGAGATTAGTCAGAACACAGACCAAGAAACTTTTCAAAACTTGTTTAACCAACTTAAAAAAAAGACATATAAATTTTTTGGAAGTGGGTTAAAAAATACCTCAATTCGACCGTATATACTAAATATATTTTTTAATTACCATATAGACTTTGATATGCATTTAATGCCAGAACAAACAGACAGACACGCAGACCCACGTTTTTTATCTTTTCACTTATTTTATAGGCAAAAAGCAACCATTACGACATAGTTTTATGCCCTTGTTCTTCTTAATTACCAAGTTACATTACGAGTAATGTACAAAGAAAAAATATTCTTATTAAAAAACTGGGTAATGTACATGAACAAGGGGTTCTATGACAAATAAATGTTTAGAAAACTATTTGATTAGCGTTGTTAATATCACCTCATAGCTCTTTTTGTCTGTCATGAACTCGGCGACCTTTATCTGCGGCTGGAGGTGTCCGCCCCACGATCTGATGCGGGCTTCAAGCTGCTCGCTCGACAGGCAGTACTCATTGTTCACTTTCAGATAGTGGGAGTGCGCTGCCTGGATCCAATTGCTTAGTTCCGAGGTGTCTGTAAGAAAACATTCATCTGATGAAGGTCTCAAGTGTTACATTAGGAAAGTAAAAGCAAATAGAAATAAGGATATGACTGTATTTTATAAGTGACACAATGAGGAGATATACATACATACATATGCTCACGCCTGTATTCCCCGAAGGGGTAGGCAGAGGTGTTGTAATCACAACACCCACTTTTCACCGATGATGATTAAGTGCCAACGTAACAGATGGTGAGTCCATCGCCGTCTCAGACACTTTACATACGTCATTGATTTACTTCTCAGAAATATGCAGGTTTCCTCACGATGGTTTCCTTCACCGTAAAGCACGTGGTGTGAAATCACTGTACATAAGTTTTTTTAGAAAAACTCATCGGTACAGGCCTCGCTGGTATTCGAGCTTGCGTAGCAAGCGATTGCTCAAACCTCAAGGCCACCACGGCTCTTCGATTAGATATACGTCAGAGAAAATATACGAACATGAGGCGGGACTCGAAGAGCACGGTTTGCAGAGTCCCGTCTCGTGTTCATATTTTTTCTGACAAATTTTAACAAAATGCATACCATTATATTCCTGTGCAGCAGCTTTCCAAAATCCATCTAGGGCTTCATCCAAACTCCATTTATCCAGGAGTTTCCTCAAAGGGCTGGGCAGCAGCTGTTCCCAATGGTTGGATGTCAGGAACTCTACCATATGACAGTTAGCAAGTGGTAGTAGAGGGTTCAGGAATTTTACTGTGGAGTCTAAGTGCTGACTAAGTTTTGATATGGTGGCTTGCATTTGGTTTGAGTCTGTAAATTTAAAGAAGATTAATTTTTCATTTGTGACATCAACATTAATCTACACTAATATTGTACTGGATCTAGTAATTGACCAGTTTTTGTTGTTCTCTAAGTATTATATTACGTACACAACACCACCCCTCATGGCCCTCTTCACAATGTTCCCGCACAATATGTAAGGGAACGGGAGTGGCTGAAAATCAGCGCTTAACGTAATACTATTTACGGGCAGCACAGGCTGGGCATGTCCCTTTGCTTTTATAAGGCTTTACACATTTATTTTTTGGAATTCTAATAACTTGTTGTAATTTTATTATATTGTATTTATGTCCTAAGCTAAAAAGCAATAAAAGATCATTTATTTATTTGTTTAATATAAAGAGGAAAGATTTGATTGTTTTTTAGTATGTTTGTTTTCAATAGACTCCGAAACTACTTGACCGTTTTGAAAAATACTTTCAGCAATGGATAGCTACAACATCAGCGAGTTACATAGACTATATTTTATCGCCGTACGCCCACGGGAACGGGAACAACGCGGGTGTAACTGCGTGACGTCCACTAGTAATATAAAAAGCTAAAGATTTTGCTTGCTTGAATGCACTAATCTCAAGAGCTACTGGTCCAATTTGAAAAAATATTACAGTGTTAGATAGCCCATATCTCAAGGAAGGCCGTTGAGTAAAAGATGTTATTATTCTTAATAAATGTGTTTTAAAAGTTTACAAATTCTAATCACACATTATGTACTAACTAGCTTCTGCTTGTGACTTGTGTCTTTGGGCTAATGCTAATTTTAACTAGCATGATGATATATAGCATAAAACCTTCTTTGATAAATGGGATATCTATCACAGAACAAATTTTTTAAATTGCATCCTGTCGAAGTTCCTGACATTAGCGCATTCAAGGAAACAAACTCATCAGCTTTATATATATTAGTATAGATAGATCATCATCTCCCTGGCCTTATCCCAAACATTGTTGGGGTCGGCACTTGATTCAACCCAATGAGGCTGATCACCTGATATTTATATGAAGCAACTGCCATCTGAATTTCATAACCTCTTCTACGAGAAAAACAGTTATAGTTAAACCAGTTGTCAGACTTTCTTAGGCCTCCGACTGACCTGTAATGATTGCCAAAGATGTTAACACATAAGTATAGATAGATGTTAGATTTAAATTGACCACTTACCAATATCCTTAGAAGGACACTCCAGCATCATAAGGGTTAACTGCAGATATTTTTAACAATGCACAGGCTTTTTTATAATGAGCCCTGATTACTTCTAATGTGCCTAGAATGTCATATTCTTCAGAGTTGGTGCGAGGGAATGAATCTATCAGCTCTTTGACCTTAGACAGTTGGTTCAGTACTTTCTCTGGGTACTTAGTGTCTGCTGTCTCATTGATTGTCATGTGATGATGTGTGACTCCGAGGTAGTAACCTGAAATCATTAAAAAAGAAAAAGATTATTGTTTATGGATGAAAGAAACTAATGATATAAGTGGCTTAAGTAATTTTATTACCCCTTATTTAAGCTTAAACAAGGACTAGACCAAGCTCGGATTAAAATATGTGCATCACTTATTAAAACCATATAACAGAAAGAGATGGTGCTATGTTCGAACCACTATTCTGGGTTTTGTTGTCTATAAAGGGAATTGGGTTCACTATTAATTATTACAACTAATAAAAAGCCTTTGGTCATTTTTTTTTTCTTTTCATAGATAAAACTAATTTGCTGTAATCATGTAACATGTGAGACAAGGAGACGTAATTTCTCCGAAGCTCTTTACCAACGCAATGGAAGATGCCTTCAAACTCCTGGAATGGAAAGGACTTGGCATCAATATCACCGGCGAATACATCACGCACCTTCGGTTTGCCGACGATATTGTGGTCATAGCTGGATCGCTGGACGGCCTCAGTATAATGCTCAAGGACCTCAATCGAGTTTCCCAACAGGTAGGCCTCAAAATGAACATGGAAAAGACGAAAGTTATGTCGAACGCCCATGTAGCGCCTATCCCAATATCAGTGAGAAACTCAGTTCTCGAAGTGGTAGACGATTATGTCTATTTAGGACAAACAGTCCAGCTAGGAAGATCCAACTTCGAGAAGGAGGTCACTCGGCGAATTCAACTCGGCTGGGCAGCGTTTGGGAAGTTACGCAGCGTCTTCTCATCTGAAATACCTCAGTGTCTGAAGACCAAAGTCTTCGAACAGTGCGTGTTACCAGTGATGACCTCCCATGAGGTGACCCAGTGGTCTCTAACTGTAGGCCTCTTGAATAGGCTCAAAGTCACTCAGCGTGCCATGGAAAGAGCTATGCTTGGTGTCTCGCTACGAGATCGAATCAGAAATGAGGAGATCCGTAGACGTACTAAGGTGACCGACATAGCCAATTGGGTTAGCAGGCTTAAATGGCAATGGGCAGGCCACATTGCTCGAAGGACTGATGGCCGCTGGGGCAGTAGAGTTCTCGAGTGGAGACCACGTACCGGCAAACGCAGCGTAGGGCGTCCCCCCGCGAGATGGACGGACGATCTGGTCAAGGCCGCGGGGACCCGCTGGATGCAGGCTGCTTCCAACCTTGTGAGGTGGAAATCATTGGGAGAGGCCTATGTTCAGCAGTGGACGTCCTATGGCTGATATGATGATGATTATGATGATGTAACATGATATCAGACTTTCAGACAAGAAAAGTTAAGTTTCTAAAAAACTTATGTACAGTGATTTCACACCACGTGCTTTACGGTGAAGGAAAACATGGTGAGGAAACCTGCATATTTCTGAGAAGTAATTCAAAGACGTATGTATAGTGCCTGAGACGGCGATAGACTCACCATCTGTCACGTTGGCACTTAATCGAATTCGGTGAAAAGTGGGTGTTGTGATAACAACACCTCTGCCTACCCCTTCGGGGAATACAGGCGTATGTATGAGCATATGTAGGTATGTAAAAGTAAAGTTCTGTTGAACTTCAATGTGGGTGAAGTACACAGATGAGGGTTTTGCCCCGGTCATGGTGGAATAGCTAGCGTCCGAATTATCTGATGATATTCCCGTACATACCAAGTTCCCTACCCAACTCAGCTCCTCTATGGTAGCCTAAATGGAAACCTTCAGGGTTCCCGGCCTCACAGCCAGCTTTGTATCCCTCCTCGTAACTCTGCTTGTGGACTTTCTCTTCCACTAGGAATATATCATCTAGAACTTCGTTGAAATCCCTTTCTTCAGCCATCAGAAAAGTACAGTAAAAGAACTTGGTATGATATTGTTTTCATTTAAACATACGATATTTATTTGTTTGAGGTTAGTTCTTGCTTGTCACAGCACAGACGTCAGACAGACAGCACAGATTTATTCGAAACAGAGAGTTTTTTTTTTAGCAGCCAGTTGTGAAATAAGCTCTTTGAATTCTCCATGTAACGTCTGTGCTCTTTGGTATTTATATTTTTTATTCTATGAGTAAATATTAAAAGCAATGTCAGTCAAGAGATTGAACGAAATCATCTGACTTTGACAATTTGTTGATTGAAACTCAACTAAAAATTTTCAGACCTCGAATATAATTTGTTTTGGAAACTTGTTTGATTGTATAAAACGAAATCCTAAGTCAGTAATCATGGAAATTACTATGAAAGAAGTGAAAAAGCATCGCAACAAGAGTAGTGTATGGGTTGTCATTCACAACGAGGTGTATGATCTGACAAAGTTTTTAGATGAGGTTGGTTGTAAATACGTTATTTTCTGTTAATTTAGATCAATGACATAATTATACACGGTAATTAAACTTAGACACTCCTTGCAACCTTGTGTTCGTTTATGCACTTTTCAATAATTCCTTTCAACCGTATTAGCACACAGAACTTGCCGACACAGCAAAATATTTAATAGTAGGTCTAACCTCTTGTAACTATTTTTCTGAAACTGGAGATCACCATAGACTGGCCATGAACAATTTGGCCAGGAAATGTTAGTGTCCCACCTTACTAGAAGCCATTTTCCAAGAGAAGCTGTTACTTTCCAGAGTTTAGCAAAATGCAGGTTGGTGCTGAATTCAGCAGCATGCAGGTATTCCTGCATTTTTATAGGGTATTGAGGTTTATTACATTGCCTAAAGGGTATAAAAATAATATACTTTAGCTATTAGATTATATTTTAAAAATTTTTAGTTAAAGTAATTTAATTCTTATCAAACAAAGATATTGCAGTATGCATTGACCATACATAAATACATTATTATTAGCCTCCCACACTAAGGCAATAAGGCTTTATGATCTACAAACTTGATGATGAAAATCTAAATTATGTTAAATAACTTATTTTTAATCTGCACAATTTTTACAGCATCCAGGAGGAGCTGACTCCCTGTTAGAAGTGGCCGGCCAGGATGGCACACAGGGGTTTGAGGATGTGGGACATAGTCAAGATGCTAGGTAATAATCCTTCAACAAAATTATACCTATAACTTTTTATTGGGTTAAGAACTGATTTTATTAGCCCATTAATTAGTTTGTGTAAACAGGGTGTTGGAGAAAAAGGAACAGTTGTCTTCTAGAAGTTGTAAGGTTTTCTCAATATATCACTATGTTGAAGTCGTAAAATATCTAGGTCCAATGATAATGTAGTTATAGGCTATGGTTGAGAAGGGTGTGCGGCCTTAAGCGATTGAATGAACTTGTTTACCCCAACAATGTAATAATAAGGCCTGGGAGATGATTACATTGTTTTCAAATTCATAATAATAATAAGTGATTTTAATTTAAGTATTATTTTATAATTGATTTATTAATATTCCAGGGAAATAATGAAGAAATATAAAATTGGAAGACTACCATTTGAAGAGCAATCTGCATTTATTTATGCTTGGTGAGTACACAATCTAATATTTATTAATAATTTATACTTTCATGTGCAACTATGGATGTTTGGATGTTGTTACATTGATTTGAATCAAATTTGCCGCAGAGATTATTTTGCTAACTGAATTATAGGTACATGTTATAATCCCACCCTGTAAATTGTTAGGTTCTTGTGGGATTATATGAAAAGAAAATAAATAGCAGATCACTACCCCTATCGCGGTTTGCCATCGTTTTCGTAATCTATACTCGCTAGCTTCACTCGCAATACATATTTCAGTTCTGCATGTCACTGCTCGGATGTCGCTGCACAATTTCTCATACTACATACTCCTTCGGCGGAGACGCTATAATTTTATTCAGAATATTATTATAAGAAGAGCCGTGGTGGCCTTGAGGTTCGAGCAGTCGCCACACAAGTTCGAATCCCAGCGGGGCCTGTACCAATGAGTTTATCTAAAAAACTTATGTACAGTGATTTCACACCATGTGCTTAACGGTGAAGGAAAACATCGTGAGGAAACCTGCATATTTTTGAGAAGTAATTCAATGACGTATGTAAAGTATCTGAGACGGCGATGGACTCACCATCTGTCACGTTCGCATTTAATCATCTTCAGTGAAAAGTGGGTGTTGTTATTACAACACCTCCGCCTACCCCTTCGGGGAATACAGGCGTGGGCATATGTATGTGTATTATTATAATCCATATGCTTTTCATTACCTTTTAATTAAATCTATGGATGGAGTGCTTTTATATAGAACTAAGATTCAAAAACATTTACAAAAAAAACTTTGTCTATATTATATGTCTGCCTATGTCTTACTATATTATAGCCAAGTGGTACAATAATTAAATATAATAATGATTTTTTGAGACACATATACAATTATGATTGTATGATGATGATATGAATATTAAAACATGCTGAACAAAAACCAACTTAATGCTGTATTGTAACAAGACTTGTAATTCAATGATGATAATGTTATTTTTCTTATCATGATTTCAGTTGTAAGCCAAAAGCTAATAAGTGTAAATCAAGGTGATGTTTCTCGTTTCTCTTGTAGTTAACAGTGATCATTTGATTATGTACTGTAATGTTATTGTATTAATGTTTGAAATGGTATTTGTTTAGATGATGGAATAGTGTTTCAGATTTATAGTTCTATTATTAGTAGATTGAATGAAAAATAGTGTGATAAGAGACAGTTGCAAGTAAAATGATGATGTTGTGATCAAAATTGAAAGAAGTATGTTGTGATGGTTTGGACATATCGAAAGGATGAGTGAAAGGCGATTAACGAAACAAATTTATAGAGCGAATGTGACCGGAAGTGTCAGTAGAGGGCGTCCAAGGAACAACTACTATGATCAAATTTAAAGTCAAATTCGGAGCACTCGTAATGATAACTCGTGGATGATGCGAAAGAAGTATGTAAGGGTTGTAGTATGTGGCAAACGGTGGTCTCTGCCTACCTCCATGGGATACAGGCGTGAGCATTTTATGTATGTATTATGTCAAGACATGTCAGTTCATCCTATCTTCTTAATCAAATTTTTTTTCCTACATATTGTTACAAAATGTATGAAAAAAATTGTTAAAAGGCAATAGTATGTAATAGTAAAGAACCGTGGCGGCCGTGGGATTTGAGCAGTCGCCTGCTACGCAAGCGACGCAAGTTCGAATCTCAGCGGGGCCTGTAGGTACCAATGAGTTGTCTAAAAACGTATGTGCAGTGATTTCACACCACGTGCTTTACGGTGAAGGAAAACATCGTGAGGGAACCTGCATATGTCTGAGAAGTAATTCAGAGATAGGTAGTAGGTATGTATAGTGCCTAAGGTGGCGATAAACTCACTATCTGTCACGTTGGCACTTAATCATCTTCGGTGAAAAATTGATGTTGGTGTTATAACACCAAAGGGTAGTCCTTTGGAGAATACAGGCGTGAGCATATGTATGTTTATTTGACTAGACTTCAAATTAGCTAGTTATACATTTGCAAACTCCTGAATGATTATAAAGGATACTAATTCAAGGTATTAATTATAGATTAGTTTATTAATATTACCTAGCAAATTCTAGTTATTTATATTGCTTATGGTGTATTTTATTGTTATTTGAGTTTTAAATCTGGTAAAAGTTATTTTAACACTATTTTCTATATCAACAGCATGAAAATGCCAAAGGAATGTTCGGAATGCTCGGCGTCAAGGTTGTTTTTTATTTATTTTTTTAAGTTTTCAAAGACCAGCATTTATTTTACATATTTTTTTGAATGTCTAGCTGTCCTCGACTACCAAAGTCGCCGTCTGAAAAGTCGTGGAGGACATTCGATGGTACATGTAGCAGGTTCGATTATAAATAATTATATTATTGTTAATTCTTATAATAATACCATCAGTACCATGCGAATCGGGTCCGGAGGCTAGTGAAATCGATAATTGGTTTTGATATGTTCACTAAAATCCATGTCCAAAATCCGTATCTGTTCTATATAGCAAGATAGGTACGGCAAGGTGGGTAAGGGCCTTTACAATTTAGTCTTATTTAAACAATAGACGCGCAGAGTCGGCGTTAGCACACAGTGAAGGCACAAACATTTGTATGAGCTCACATAAGCGTTGTTAGCATATAGGAAAGTTGGGATAAACGCGCATGCGCGTCGTTAGCAGTGAACGCGTTAAGATAATTACTTGCTTGTGCTTGTGTGCACTGATTCGTAAACACAATTTTTTATAAAACTCTTTGAAAAGTCAGCCATGATAAAGCCCTTTACCTAGAGAGCTATTATAATTTGCTATTTGTAAGTTATCAAACAAGACGATTCACATGTGTTGCAAAATTGAGCCGTTATGAATTTTATTCTATCCTATTCTAATGTGTTTTATTTGAAATTATTTATTTATGTTTGTCTGTAATATAATACTTTTCTGTCGGTATAGACGTTCAGATTTAATAAAATTTTATAGAGCAATATATCTAATTATAACAGTAAAAATGCATTCAGAGGCATTAAATGTAAAAGTAATGTTGCCATTAACAATAATTATAATAAGGAAATGAGGTAGTATAGGTTTACGTTGTATGTTTTAAGGTGCAACCACATGCAGCCGCTCGACGCTCGTTTCCAGCGACAAATATGGTGACGTGACCCCACTTTAAATAACCCGCGACTCAAAAAGGAACTACGTCATGCGGGAAATTTAAAATGGGGTCACGTGACTACATTTGTCGCTGGAAACGAGCGTCGAGCGGCTGCATGAGGTTGCACCCTTATGTTATCCACGGTAGCCGCTCGCTCCCCGGCTCGAACTACAAGTCTCCGTCGACGCCGAAGGCAGAACCACACGTCGGAGCTATTGTCGTGCCCCGGGAGAGGTTAATATAATATTTTTAAACCCATTTAATATTAAAAAACAGTGCAATATCGCCAAAAAAGGCTTTTTAAAAAAAATCTGTCTTTTTTTTGACGTAATTATTGTTGTTTTTGTCAAATTTGTATTCGAACCCAAGACCTCTTAGACCGTGCCTTCGCTCTTACAATTGTATCGTTTTTTTCCATTTACTTAAACATAAGGGGATACATATTTAAAAACTACTTAAGCATGTATCTATTTTAAAGTTATATGCTTGCATTTTCATCGATCCAACCACCAATGAGTTTTGAAAAAACTTAGTGCAGTGATGTTACAATTAACAAAGACACCGTAACAATATCCTCACGCGTCGCTAATAGAAACTACTAAATGTACGGGACAAATGTGGTCACGTGATATGTAGCGATACGTGATTGGAGGGACTGCATGACGTAGTACCTTTTTGAGTTCATTTAAAATATTATTATATTATTTTAATAAAAATTCGCAGTAGACACTATGGTTTGACGATGTTTTCCTTTACCGTAAAGCTATTGTTAGGCCAAAGTCATATTCTCTCGCGCTTGCGCCAAAGGTGCAACTTGATGTAAGCCGCTCGACCCTCGTTTCCAACAGCAAATGTGGTCACGTGACCCCGTTGCTGGAAACGAGGGTCGAGTGGCTTACATCAGGTTGCACCTTTAGCACAAGCGCGAGAGAATATGAATTTGGCCTAACAATAGCTTTACGGTAAAGGAAAACGTCGTCAAACCATAATGTCTACTGCGAGTTTTCTTAAAATCGCCGTCACAAATCACCGCGTTGACGTAAACACAGATTCGTATAGGCTCACAATAGTGTCACCTTTAGGCCGACAGACGGCGCTGTTTCGATCTTATACAAATCTGCGTTTAGGTCGACGCGGTGACTTGTGACGGCGGCAGTGAAAAACTCGCACTAGGCACTCTGGCCTCTAGGTCTTGAGAATTAATTGCCTAACTGGAAAGCGTGAAGATAAATTTATGTACAAAAGATTTGTATTGTTCAAGACGTCCCCGTGGCCCGCCTTGTGGCAGGTTCTCGAGCGTTTTTACTGAACCCGATAGAGGTAACATTAGTTATAGAAGTAGAGTATTGTATAATTAATAACGAGTTGTTATTTATTCCGGAAGGCGCAAGAGGCAGCCGCCGCCCCCGCCGAAAAGGTTTAATATTGACTTTATTATTTAGTATTTTTATAGTACAAGTAATTTAGCCTTCAAATTCAAAGATGTTATAATGCTTATATGGCACTTAATCATATTCGGTGAAATGTGCGTGTTGTTACAACACGTCTGCTTACTCCTTCAAATACCTTTCTGGGATAGCGCGAACAGGGCAATCGCCCGGGGCCTCGCTCTTGCAGGGGCTTCGCGTCTAGCATTTTAAAAAAAATACAGATTTTTTAAATATACATAAGGGAAAGTAGGTCTGGTGGGTATCACCAGACCTACTTTCCCATCACATAAGTACAATTCCGTAAGACAAAGGACCTGCCGCCCGGAGCCTCGCAATGGATAATACTGGCTATAATGCTCTTCAAATAAATTTTGTCATAACGAATAATTGTTAATTCACTAATATACATTTCTATGAATGTGAAGGTTAAAATGTTTGTCTGTTTTTCCTTTTATATTGATTTTAGATGTATCTATATTAGTTTATTTTAGGTGACATTATTATACTAATAGTTTTTGTAAGTTTTAGATAAGTGTTCACTATATTTGTGGTATAGTTTTGTATGTCAATCAAAGGTTATTGCTATGTTAAATTGTTAATATGTTAGTTTCTATTCCCATGAGGATTAAGTGTCATATTTGTATAACACCGATTGAGTCAAATAGTTATATATTGCTATAAATCGTAATAACTACATATAATAGCGTAGGTAAGTGTTATTAGAGTTATTAAGCATAGTATAGAATATAATTATGTATTATAAAAATTGAATATAATTTTTAATCTAGTTTAGAATATGTATCAAATTTATATTCTTTGTATGTAAGCTATATTTTTATTGTAAAATCGTAAGCGTGACTATTATAATATGACATTTTGCAATGTAATCAATGATATCCTATTCAGTATGATAAGTTCAAAGCTTTTAACTATTTTTCTTCATACAAAATTGAACCTCACTTTGCATTACAGTAGCTATCAAATTCGATTAACCTTCATGTACTTCAATACTTAAATTTCAAAATTATTAAAAAAAATTAAAACCAAATATTTCTAATGCCAAAGTAATTTGGATCATTCATCCCTTAACATAAAGTTCTTTTTTGCAGTTCAAAGTGGAAGTGGATACTATTGGCTCTTGCAGCGGCAGTCGTGGTTGGTGTAGCAGCGAAGAAGTACGCGAGCAAGTAACGCACGCAAACATAGCGTACGTAGGGGTCCAATAGTGTTGAACTGGTTTAAACTGGTTTAAACCAGTCTAGTATAGGCGTAAGCCACAAACAGCTATAGCATATTAACTGTGACAGATGACCAAGTGTATTTTTTAATCGTTTTACTTTTTGAGTTGAACTTTGATACTTATCTTTTGAGCAGAACAGTTGAATTTGCTTCAAATTTTCGAATCGTCTTTACCATACTTTTACATAGGTATAAACATTGGTCAAACCGTAATTTAATTATGATCAATGCAATTTTTGTAACTCGGTTTTTAAGGTCAGATTCGCCTCCATAAGGCAGCATTTTTTATCAGTTCAAGTATAACAGAGTATATTATGATACAATGTAAAGTAAGGGCTGATTTAGGGAGGGGTGGGTGTTCTGTGGATATTCTATCATAGTACCGTGCACAGTAAATACTTAAAAGTAAAGCAAAATATGATGATTAAAATATATAAATCTAACAGTTCTTGAATTTTTGCTAGAATTAATCCTGGGGTCGATCTTACATACATGTGTGTACTTAAATTTATAAATATACTATCATTCCTTAACTTTGCTCATCTCTAGGTCTTATAAAGTTATTTTAAATTATAAATTGATTAAGTTCTAATATTGGTCCAATTTTATACATGGCAAAGTTTTGTTGTTTTATGTATTGTGAAATAATCTAACAAATTGCGATCCACAGACAAACATGTTTATTTTATTATGATGATACTAACATGATACAGAACAGTATCTATATAGGACAACATACAAAATCGTCGGTTATAATGGAGCTTAGTTCTCATACGATAACGATATTCTTTTTATTTACTAGTAGATTCTGAGATTAGCCAGAACAAACGGACAGACAGTAAGATATATATTTGATATGTTTGCACGATGCAGTACTATGGCCTTCGAGGATCGTAACGAAAGTACTATTTACCAAACATAGAAAAACGTTTTTTCATATACAAAACCTTGAGACTCTCAATAGCGGGATTCAAATATTAATGTCAACAGATTCAGCACCATCTATCGTCATAATGTAAAACTAAAATACCACATATTCTTTGCATATTTGGCTCATATATTATTGTTTATTTATAATGTTATTGTTAAAAATGCTGTTTACATTAATGTTGTAAGGCGCCAATTGCCTACTTGTTTATTGATGTTTGTCCAACTATTAAGTACCTAATTTAGATATGTTTTACGAATGTTATTATATTTAAATGTGACAATAAAGTCCCTATACACAAGAATTAAGTATGATTTGATTTTAGTAGAGTAGCAATAGCGGAGAGAAGCTCGTGGCACAGTTGCTATTGCGCATATCATTCGATCAGCGACGTTAAGCAACCCTAATCCTAGCCAGTAATTGACTGGGTGACCGCCCGAGTTCCCTCCGTGCCTCGGAGAGCACATTAAGCTGTCGGTCTTGGTTGCCAATTTATCATCTTTGGCAATCGTTACAGGTCAGTCAGACCTATAATAGTCTGACAACTGGTTTAACCCAGATCACAGATTTACCTCGTTAAAGGGGTTGCGAAGGTCAGATGGCAGTCGCTTCGTATAAAAATCAGGTGATCAGCCACGTCGGCTTGAATCAAATGCCGACGCCAACAATGTATGGGATAAGGCCAGGGACGATGATGATGAGTAGCAATATTAAAAAAAACAATAACAATGACTTTTTTTAAACTGAAAAAATATTATTTTGTAAGGTTTATCAGCGTTGGATCTCGACGTCCAGCGCTTTTTTTAAATCAAACGCAGATTTGTATGGGCTCACAATAGTGTCATCTTTAGGCCGACAGACGGCGCTGTTTCGATCCTATACAAATCTGCGTTTACGTCGACGCGATGAGTTGTGACGGCGGCAGTGAAAAACTTGCACAAAGTAGGTGCTCACTTACTGGTGGTGGAATTAATTTCAGTGTTCAATTTGGTGCTAAATGTGGACTGCCTCGTAAACACTAGGTAATGCAACAATAAATAAATAATAACATTTAATTCTAGTCACTTATTTAATTATTATTAAAAAGCGTAACAATTTCCTAAAGTATTTTAACAAAATGCTTACCTACTTATTTATTTTTTTGAGAGTGCCGTGGTGGTCTTGAGCTTTGAGCAGTCGCCTGCTACGCAAGCGACGCAAGTTCGAAACCCAGCGGGGACCATTGAGTTTTTCTAAAAAACTTATGTGCAGTTTTTCACACCACGTGCTGTACGGTGAGGAAAACATCGTGAGGAAACCTGCATATTTCTGAGAAGTAATTCAATGATGTATGTAGTGTCTGAGACTGCGATGGACTGTCACGTTGGCACTTAATCATCTTCGGTGAAAAGTGGGTGTTGTGATTACAACACCTCTGCCTACCCCTTCGGGGAATACAGGCGTGAGCATATGTATGTACGTATGTTTTCTTTGAGATATTCGATTATTATTGAACAACAATAATAGTTATAATAAACACGAGACATAGCAATATGTTAGACGTCGTCGCGAAGCCCGAGGAATACGCTCCTATTTTGGCGGCGTATGATATCGCGTGGAATACATAATGCTGTTCGTGGACATTGTGGAATAGGTGACTGTGGGGACCTGTGGGCAGAAGTTTTCTTTCAATTACCAACGGGTAATGGGACAACAGTCCCATTGAGGAGAAGTGGGTCTAGTCATTATGTATTTAATAAACAATCTCTTTGTTATATCAGCTTTTTGGCAGAGAATGTCCCGTCTAAAATTGGTCCAGCCCTGTCAGATTAGCCGGAACATTTTTTTTTAAATTGTCGTTGTATCCATGTAGGCTAGGGTAGGTATAGGTCACGAGTTACGAGCAACGACCCTGAATCGCAGTCATTTTATGAGTCTGTCTGTATGACTGTCTGTATGATGCGAATAAATAAGGGGCCCATAACATAAGTACGCAGTTACCTCGACAATTTTTGCTGAGCGTTCATAACGCGTGACGGCAATAGTACCGTAACTATATAGTAAACTTCCATATACATAAAGTGAAAAGATTTTAATTTGGGATTACAACCAGACACATAAATTTTAATTATCTGTATAGATTTAAAAAAGTGCTTAAAAATCTGAGTTCATTACCCAAAATTACCTTTAGCATAAACAATGACGTCACCGCCCCCGTGTGAATTTTCAATCAACTGTATGCCAGCAATCTGCTCATAATTAAAACTCTCAGTATCCTCCAGGCTTGGGTCCTTCCTGCTGACTGTGTTGTTGTCCTTGACGTAGTATTGGGAGGACCCCGGCCCTCCCGTGCTGTACGACAGGGTCGTGTAGTTGACACCGTCAGCTTTCGACGTATCTGCTATGCCTGGGGAATTAAAAAAAATATCTGGCTGACCGAGATGTGCTCGGTTTCTTCTTCACACAAAAAAAAGGAAAAAAAAATCCGGTGAACGTCAGTCTCGAACCGGAGCCTCACCTTTGAGACTTGATAGATGTCAGCGAAATTTGCTATAGCTAGGCATGTAAAAAGTGTTGCTTTCGCCTCCATAGAATATTCCCCAAAAATGTAGGTCGTGGTCACAGTATGAATACTAAACTTACTAAGCAGTATGAAATCTAGACCAAATTTTGAATTAAACATGTTTGCTTCATCAAACGTGATTCCTAACAAAGTAATATAGATTTCAAATATAGAAAATGATTGTCAAACACCTAAATGACGTATACACGATCGGCTGCGAGCCTTCACAGACATTATTATGTCGTAAAGTTTGAAGTGTGCCATTTCGAACGATTTGTTCCCAGATTCCATACTGATTGACAAGTGTCACAACTATTCACCTAAGATGATTGGGTAGCTCAGTAGGTCTGGACAAAGTAACATTCTCTCGCGCGAAACGACATAACATCAGTCACGTGACATATGTCATTCCCGTACATTTTGTATCGTCTCTACTAGCGAAGCGTCAGGATAATGTTACTTTGTCTATATAATGTTTCTTTGACAGAAGACTATAATGACTACTGTAAGGTTATAAGAAAAATAACGGTTACCAAAGACGCTGGTCCCCCTATGCGGATATCCGTTGATGGATAGCGTGTGTGTATGATCACTGGTGACGATGACTAGGGTATCCTGTTTGTCGACCATAGACAAGGCGAGGGTGACCGCATCCTCCATAGCGGAGGCCTCGGACACCGCTGTCTTGGCTCGGCCGCGGTGGTGGGCCATGTCTATGTTACCGCCTTCTACCTTGAATATTAACAGTTATGTTTCACCATCAGCCAGATTGCATACATAATTGTTAATTATCCTACTCGTGTTCATCCTACATACATGCTCACGCCTGCATTCCCCACAACACCCACATAAGATTATTAAGTGCCAACATGACAGATGAGTCTATCTCCGTTTCAGGCTCTATGCATACTACTTTGAATTACTTCTCAGACATATGCAGGTTTCCCTTCACTACATAGCACGTGGTGTGAAATCACTGCATATAAGTTTTTATAAAAACTCACTGGTAGGTACAGGTCTCAATGAGATTCGAACTTGCGTCGCTTGCGTAGCAGGCGACTGCTCAAACCCCTCGGCCACCAAGGCCCATTAATCTTTTGGGTCAATATAGCAAATTAACTGTGCCTCGCGATTTCCCGTGTAGGATTGCAATAAAAACTATGCTACTTAGTGATAATTATTCCGGTTTTCGTAACATTTCCCATTGAGGCTTTGTTTCTATTGGTCGCAGCGTACTAATTTTGCCCAAACCCTGCCTCGATGAATTATCTATTCAACATAAAAATACATTTCAATTCAAACCAGTACCTAGTTCCTGTGATTGGCGCGTCAAACAAACTGTTCAGCTTTGTTAAGTAGTACCTAAGTACTTATAGATTAGGTACAGCAAACTTTTTATTCAACGAGACAGGTTTAATATTACTTATTCCTATATAATAAACAACTTCGCTTAAACACGCTGTTGATTGCTACTAAATACAGTCGTACCTATTCATCAAACGATTTGCATCACAGAAAAGCATGTATTAACGTTATCAATGTCTAGTCAGGTTAGGTATCGCGTCTTTTGTCACCTTTTTAAAGCAGTCGTTTCGTACCCACCATCAAAAAATATCCCTTCGGATTCTTCTTCAGGACTTTGATGGCGGCTTCTACCATTTCTGATATCGAGGGTTCACCTTCAGGGCTCCGGTCTCTTTCATGCTCATATTTTAAGTGACCCTGGCTGAATATACCTGGAAATCAAATGGGACTCAATCAATCAATTAAGACCCCATAATTCATTTCCTGAAAAAAACTGACGTTAAAACTGCTGATACTCGCTCTTATCCAGAACCTCAAGTGTAGATTTGATCGATGTACACAATTGGAGTGGTTTAAAATGTGTTTATCCTTCGGAATTCAACCTTTCGAGCCTCGTCAATGCAAAAGAAATGGACACGTTAAATTATTTTGGAAATCTACCTCAATTTCTTCCCTATATCGTCGTCTATCCCCTACGCTTTCCCCTATACACCGCACCTCTGTACCCCGAGGGCAAGGACTCGCTCTATCGGTAGTTATAAAACCTCACCGAGCAAATAATCCGTGTCATCGACATCCATTTCGCGAAGCTCCTTGGTGTTTGTCACGTAGCTGTACTTCAAGTCACGTTTCTGTTTGTCCTGTTTGTATGAGTGTATGAGATCCCTCCCGTCCTTTCGCGAACAAGTCCACAGGTCATGAGAATCGGCTCCACTTGTGTTTGTGACGAAGCCTTGTCTTCCTCCGCCTAATATAACCTGGGTAGGAATTCAAATCATATTGTTGGTAGAGCATAACGAGATGTCCTGTTCGATATTTGGAGCTCCATCTTACAGAAGACCTTACAGCCAAATAACCCTACTTTTGTATCATAGTAGTGTTCCTATTGCAGTGACTATTCCACCCCTCCTCCATGGACGAGTGGAGTAGGAGTGGAATTAAAAAAATCAACTATCTAACTAATATGGTTCATGAGATACAGCCTGGTGACAGACGGACATCGAAGGTTCATTTTCAGGAAACATCGTTTTGACCATGTTTTCAGGCAAGGAAAACTCCTTAAATATGATAACAATACGAAAGTAAATTACCGACCAGTAATGATAGCGTAAGACTTCCAGCCTAAGGGGCGATAACGAAACTAGAGTACCCCCGAGTCGAGACCACGGAATTCCTTGGACGCCCTTTACGAATAGAAGGACTCTAAAGCTGACAGCTGTCCCCAAATACAGACAAGGTTGTCCACAATTCATTCCTGGGCACTCGATCATATGTCTATTCCAGGTCAACGAAGGCACTGTAAACTTTTTCAGCTCTCGTCAAGTGCTTCTTTCATATGCACCTTAAGGAGAAGATCAGACCTATGCACCCCATACCTCCCATTCCACAAACGTTCGTCTGTTTCATTAGTCCCGCATTAAATCAAAGTCTTTGTATATAATTTTCTAATGATGCTCAGAAGACTTATGCTACGGTAGTACTTGCATTCCTGATGCGACCCTTTACCCTTATAGAGAGGCACAATGACGGCTTTGCACCAGTCGTTTGGAACTTGGTCATCTCGCCAGCATCTATTAAAAAGTACCCACTGCAGTTTTGCAGTCTGCAAGCCTTACCCAATTTCATACTTTTGTATATTATCTTCCGTAATCTCATCGCCTGCATCATGTGTTAGGGTGCTATCTATAAGTTATTGTAAGTATCACACTCAAACAGCTGTTCAAATAGTTTTTCCATCGATGCAGGACTTCTCTTTCATTGCTCAACATTTATCCATCCTCACCTTTTACAATTTCACGCCTTATTTTTGAAATCATCCATTATCACTTCTCCGCAGACCTTAGTTTTCTCAAATTGTTTTCTTCATGACAAAAATTTCTTTCTTTTGAGAGAAAGAACTGAGTACAGCTCGGTCAACCAGGTACTCTCATATAATACAGGATACTTACATGTAGATCCCTCCCCGGCCAGTCCTCAACCAGTTGTCTGGCGATGTCTTTGCAATCCTTCGCGTTGTCAGGCATAAAGGCGTCACACTCCCACTTCCTGTCAGCAGTGTGCGCGTACAGTGCCGTGGGGGTCGCGTGCGTCACCCGCATTGTTGTTATTAAACCTGAGAATTATTTTAGTTTAGCTTCAAATATTAGCTTTGTGTCACAAATATCTGACCTAAACGAGGCCAATGCTCTTTTAGGATTGTGAGGTATAGGAAGTATCCTCCACGTTGACCTAAAAACATTAAATTTTGCAAGCACAAGTATATCTAGAAAGATAAATTTGACCCTATATTTTTTCCAGTTATCACTAGAGTTGAAGACTCCAGCGAATTTTACTAACTCGATGGAATTCTTCTTAGATGTATAGTTATCCTTAAGATGTTTTCCTACCCAAAAGCAGACCATTTTCACAGTTTCGCGTTCTCTTCATTGTAAACGCCACCTTTGACAAATCCTCTTACCGGCGCTTTTTCCAGCCCTTAAAGCGAGAGCAGCTAACGAGTCCAGTCTGGCTTCAGGTCTCAAGGAGCTGGCGCAGTCCTTGTTAGTGACGCTGGCGTCCACGCCCCCTGTCATTTGATTGGCTTTCACTCCGCAGAATAAAGCTGTGGCCGTGCTCGCCGAGTCAGGAACCATTTTGTTAGCTGAATATGTCTGGAACATATTAATTTCTAGTCACATACCTACCTAGGTAATTCTCAATTTACAATTATGATAACAGTGTGCTAATAAGAGCCGTGATGACGGTGGGGTTTGAGTGTCGCCTACTGCGCAAGCGCCGTAAGTTCTGATTCCAGCGGCCTTGATAATGTTTTTTTCTAAAAACTTAATTGAAGTAATTTCACCCCACGAGCTGTACGATGAAGGAAAACATCACCACGCCAGTTTTTTATTTTATTATGATTCAAATTTATACATAATCTTCTATACTAATATAATAAAGAAGACGGGGGTTTTTATGTATGTTTGTTACGAATTGGCTCAAAAAGTATTGAACCGATTTTTTTAATAATTTTACCATTTTATTGCTAAATTATCACTATTTACTGTATATATTTCATCCCGGTAATCCCACGGGGACGAGAACTAGGCGGGTGAAACCGCGTGACGTCCACACGCGTGATGTGATCAGTAGACATGGAGTACTGAGCCTGATCAGCTATATTGCTTTAAAAACCTACCTTCAAAAGTCCAACATGCGGGAACTTCTCATAAGCCAGCCGATGAGTCTCACCACCCTTATGTATTCTGGTGGCAGTGACCGTGTTGGGTCCCATCCCGTCTCCAACAAATAGAACCACGTTCCTAGCTGTACCCATGTTCCACTTCAACTCCAGGGCCTCTTCCAATTCGGCTTTGGCTAACTTCTTCCAATATTCTTGATCTGAATGATTAGGTGTTGTTAGTTTTTAAAATAATCTGGATTTTTGGATCAACCAAACGAATAATGGTTCTCGGAAAACAAACGATCAAATCGAATTATCGTTGAACGATTGAAATACCGATATTGTGCTTCAAAATCGCAATTTGATAGGAATTAAATAGGATCGGATAAAACTCGAGTCCCATTTTTCCAGTTTCTCATTTATGTCATTACGTTTTTTCATACATACATACATATGCTCACGCCTGTATTCCCCGAAGGGGTAGGCTGTTGTAATCACATCACCCACTTTTCACCGAAGATGATTAAGTGCCAACGTGACAGATGGTGAGTCTATCGTCGTCTCAGGCATTATACATACTTTATTGAATTACTTCTCAGAAATATGCAGGTTTCCTCACGACGTTTTCACCGTAAAGCACGTGGTGTGAAATCACTGTACATAAGGTTTTTTTTTTTAGAAAAACTCATTTGTACAGGCCCCGCTTGGATTCGAACTTGCGTCGCTTGCGTAGCAGGCGACTGCTCAAACTCCGAGGCCACCACAGCTCTGAATGTAGTAATTAATTCAAACTCAAACTCAAAATATCTTTATTTGATTAGACTTCTTACAAAGTACTTTCAAATCGTCAGAAGGACACAAAATACATTATACATGATCATAAATGTTACCACCGGGTTCGGAAGGTAGCTTTTGTTGAGAAGAACCCGGCAAGAATTGTATTTAAATATATTGTATGTCTTTAGACAGCAAAATCTTTCTATCATTTTCTATATAAATATGATGCGTAGGTACATTAATACCCATGCCTGTAAATTAAACACTACGTCGTTGCTTAGGTAGGTGCAACCTAATTTCAAATAATTTAATTAGTAGATAGATAGTTTACGTACCAAATCGAATAGAAAGTTTCTCCTCCATTGCATTACATATTTGATAAGGTTTACTTAATTTTGTGTATGAAGAAAGTAACAGTCACATGAGTGTATTTAATTAATCTCTGTACTATCTTCCTCCTCGTGAATTGAATAATTTGATTATTCACTTATGTAGTTCGTCTGCATATAATTTCGTTCACACAATCATTATCAACAAATAGCTATAATTCAATATCTCTTTTATGCTTTAAGTTTAAGAATTGTAATCTCTGAAGAACATAATTATCAAATAAGTATGTAATACTCACTTGTCGGCAATAAGCATTTTATTGACGAGATAGCACATAACACTACTAATATGCGCATACGCATGGTAGCTGTTACTGACTGACGTTAGTGTGGTGGCAGATATATCTCTCTCCCTCACTCACTTGTGTCTCGTCTCGTTCACACAGTCACAAAACGATCGACGATCGCGTCACTTCATTGATACAGTTTTAAAAGATTTGGGTACCTACTGCCACGGTTGCAATTAAACTTTTTATTTTTAAATTATTCGTTGGTGTTGGGGTTTGAGCAGTCACCTGCTACGCAAGCGACGCAAGTTCGAATCCCAGCGGGGCTTGTACCATTGAGTTTTTATAAAAACTTATGTACACTAATTTCACACCTCGGTGAAGGAAAACATCGTGAGGAAACCTACTTATGTCTGAGAAGTAATTCAAAGATGTGTATAGTGCCTGAGACGGCGATAGAATCACCATCTTTGGCACTGCTCATATTCGGTGAAAAGTGGGTGTTGTTATACAACACCTCTGCTTACCACTTCGGGGAATAAAGGCGTGAGCATATGTATGTATGTATTTTTAATGATTTAACGAACTTACCTGTAAGTGAACTACTATCATAATTATACAAGCGCCTCGTCCGAAGATCTCTAATATACTCCCATACATACATACGAAGATGCTCACGCCTATATTTTCCGAGAGGGTAAGCAGAGGAGTATTTATAGTACACAAGAATTTCGCCAGCTATGTTTTATTCCCATGTAAGGGCGAACTTATTGCCACTAACCGGGCAGTAATCCAGACTCCTGCTACTAGGTAATTACAGATGGAATAACCCAATAACACCCGGGATCGAATCCAGCTCGTGTTCAGTACATTCTTACTCCCTCTAACGTCAGATGATTAATCTAACCCTTTGATTACATACCAAAAGATTTGATTAGCCTCACAGGCAAATGCTAAGCTAAGAAACCGTACACAGCTCGGTCAACCAGGTTCTAAACAAATAAATGTGTAAAAATCTTCGCTTAAAATGTTTATGTGACTAAAATAAACATTTTCTCGTTTCATACTTTTCAGAGGGTAATTTTTTGAAGTCGTAAAAAAATTAAAATATGCTCACTCAATCCCAGAAGGGTCTCCGAAGGGGTAGCCAGAGGTGTTATAGCAATAACACCCACATTTCACGATATGATTTAAGTGCCAACTTGATAGAGGGTGAGTCCACCACCGTCTCAGGCACTTGACATAAGTCTTTAAATTACTTCTCAGACATATACAGATTTCCTCACGATGTTTTCCTTCACGTGGTGTGAGATCACTGCACCCGCTGGGATGCGAACTGACGTCGCTTGCGTAGCAGGCAACTGCTTAAACCCCGGGCCACCACGGCTCAATAATTTTGAAGTCGTATTTAATTTTTTCTTATCGATAAATGACTTGCAACAAGTGTCATACAACAAGTGGCAAACAAGCTCGTTAATTAATGCTCTGTATTATTTGGAGTAGTTCAATAGTTATCTAAAAATAGAGGTCATATGTTCGATGGTTCGTTTATGTTGGGGCTGTATCGGGTTCCGAATGGCGATCGATCGGGAAGGATCTTTCTGCGCAAGTCATACAGCCTCCGTGTTAAGGGGTATACTACCTGAGACAAATTAAGACGTTTGATAATTAAATGTGGCCCCATGGGCTTTTATTTTAATTATTGTGACGTCTAAATGGAAAATATTATTTCGAAAAGAGGAATTTCTAGCTAAGTCTCTGCGTTTTCTTGCATAGTGAACTCGGAGGAAATGTTTAATTAATCTGTTATAATCCATTAATTCTGACGGTTTTAAAGTTATTTAAGAATGTTTAAGGATATAGTTTCTTGAAATTATATTTGTTATTTAAATCATGAGCTTTATAATATAGTAGTATTGATTTAGTTTTATATAATATATCGGTTTAAAATTGATAAACATACAAACTTTCATCCCCTTGGGGGTAGAATTAATCAAAATCCTTTCTAACGGATGCCTACGTCATAACATCTACCTGCATGTCAAATTTCAGCCCGATCCGTCCTGTGGTTTGGGCTGTGCGTTGATGGATCACTATGCCAGTCAGTCACCTTTGAGTTATATATATTTAGATTTTCAATTCCAAAATAGGTACATGAGTAACTATGTTGTAATTGAATGTGATTTTTTAAAAATTAATAAGGAGGTTAGTACATTAACTTCCTTATATATTTTGTCTCGTATCTGAGGATTTGAAGTAAGTAACAGGATCACTAACGTATTTTTCTCATTCTAAGAAATCCAATTAATCAATATTGTGAGAGTAAAATAATTATTAAATAACATAAGACGGTTAAAAATATAATTAAATCATCTTTGTACCTCTCCATCATCATCTCCCTGCCCTTATCCCATACATTGTTGGGGTCGGCACTTGATTCAACCCGATGTGGCTGATCACCTGGTTTTTATACGTAGCGACTGCCATCTGTCCTTCGCAACCCCTTTTACGAGGAAAATCTGTGATCTGAGTTAAACCTTTGTACCTGTCCATGGCAATAAAAAGTTTTTCTCAAAGACACCTACGCTATTATATCAAATTGTCTTTACGTATTCCCCTTAACAAGCTACTGATACGTAGCTCCAGAGCAATCTCTTAGTGTCAAAAAATATCCATTTACATGAAAGTACTTGCCGATGAGGATTGAGGAATACAGTGAGATAATACAGTGTTTCAGTGAGATTCGGTGAACAAGTTACTTACCCGGACCAGCTAGGAACATAATGGTGTGTTTCAATTATTTCTGAAGTGAATATTATTTGTAATGTAGCCTACTTTGTGCATGAAGCATTACACTTCTTGGCCTCATGCACACCTTTGCACTTAGGTTGGTCCATCTGTTAGCTTTACTAGGCTAATTTAAGGGAAAGATATCATAGTACTAGTACCATTAAATACCAATAATACTAGGTATTGGTAAAGTCCTGCATACGTCTGTCACATTAGTAGGAACTTTATTAATATCTACAGTGAATAGCGGGAGTGTCATCTTTCATCAAACAAAATGGCTGATAGAATCACCACAAGATTTATTCCGCTATAGAAAATATACAAATAACATAGGTAGATTTTCTTCATGAAGTACGCAGTCCGGAACGCCTTCTCCAGCCTTCGGATGCCTAATGTTCTTCATACGTGATCCACGCTTGCTTCAGCATCTGTAACACGCCTTAAAAGTGTCTATGAAGTATAGACCAGGTATATCTACGGTGCTGATATATTGCACTTCATATAAAGCTTATATGTTATTTGTATATTTAGCGGATAATGATCTTTTGGGTATGCGCAAAGATACATTTTCAATGTTGAAATTGCAATTGGTCAATGGGTCGTGTTCCAGGCAAGGATGGAGCTCCCAGTGCTGGACAAGTTTTGCTTCATATTCGACCTGAAGTCGGGATGCTTGACTATGGGAATTATCAATGCTGTAAGTATTACCATCATTATCAGTTTACTCTGTACCTAAGCTGTCAAGTAGTGCGATCGTCGCTTCATTCTTCATCTTCATAACATACATTATTTACGATTTAGGAAACTTTAAAATGCTTAGGAAGCATATCCACCACGTGTTAATAGGGCTGGACGCGGCGTTGGACGCACCATCTCTCTCATTGGCGCCTTGGTGAGAAGTGAGTGTAAACCCGCTATTTAATAACACCCTTGTGAACCATTTAGGACAAGCGTGAGCTTTATTTATATCAAATTGTCTTGAAGATAACATTTTCAAGATCGCTTAATATTCTGAAAGTACATATGCGCGCGTTGCCGAATCTGTAAAAATCGCCAGTCTTTTGGTTCTAATGAACTATCGATGCAACTTATACATGTATGTTTCCTTCCATAGATCTTCTCATTCATCCAAGTGGCAGTTCTGATCGCGTTTGCGGTGGATATCCGCGACTTGAGCGAGGCGCAGCAGAAGCGCGACGGTCCCGACGCCGAGGTATCAATGTCTTCCGTCGTCTACACCATCGTCATCCTCCTGATCGTGCTGATCGTCTTCAAGTTCGTCTCCGACCTCCTGTTCATCTACGCTGTCTACAGGGTAAGTAACATAAATTGGTACTTTTTTTATTTATTTATCATCATTCTCCTGTCCTAATCTGCCGAAATCAAATAACATGGTTGTTTGAATTCGGCGCAATGTGTTTTCTCTTCCATCCAATTTCTTTAGTTTCTTCTCCTGACAGGCTTACATTTGGAAACGGGTTTAAATTAAGGCCCTTGTGTTGAATAAATCTTTAAAATGTTGAATATTTCTATTCACTCTCTTTCTAGCAATAACATAATCCAAAATATTTTCTTAGATATTCCTCTCCCTTTCTAACCATCATATTATCATCTAAGTAAATTTGGTAGGAGAAATGCGGCATGATCAAGAGGTACTGCATCTTCTGGATCATCTTCCTGGTGCTGTTCATCATCGGCTTCCTCAAGAGTATGTTCCACATGGATGCGAGCTACGTCATCTCACACATATTCTTTTTGGGTAAGTGGATCTTTTACGGGAGATTTGTACTGTGTCCCATATAACAATATTGCCGCAATTGATTTATTAACGCTTCCGTCCGACTTTGCCCGTGTTATCACGAATCCCTAATTAATAACGGGTTAGTTGTATTGAGCCTACTCGTTACAGACAAACAGACGAATCTTCCTTCCTTATATTAGTAAAGTATAAATTGTGATCAGTTTTATATCATCATTGATGTTTTTCGCTACGGTCTTTACAATGTGTAGGAAGTACCCATACA
This sequence comes from Watsonalla binaria, assembly GCA_929442735.1. Lineage (NCBI taxonomy): Eukaryota > Metazoa > Arthropoda > Insecta > Lepidoptera > Drepanidae > Watsonalla > Watsonalla binaria. The sequence goes on from OV838930.1 coordinate 1,715,333, forward strand.
CGGTAGCTTTTTAATCATCTTCAAAAAATCATTATAATTCTTTAATGAAATAGACGCCATGCGGTTTCATCAACGTAGTTCCCGTTTCCGTGGGAATACGGGAATCAAATATAGCCTATATTTCTCGCTGATACTGTAGCTATCCATTGCTGAAAGATTTTTTCAAATCGGTCCAATGTTTTTGAGAACATTCATAATCATGTATAATGGTAACATTTATAATCATGTATAATGTATTTTGTGTCCTTCTGACGATTTGAAAGTACTTTGTAAGAAGTCTAATCAAATAAAGATATTTTGAATTGAATTGAGAAAATTCTGTACAAACAGAACTACATATCAATTTCTTCTTTATAATATTGGTATAGACTTATTTATACCCCCTGCTTCGCCTCTGTGCCAGTACTGGCAGTTAGACTTCACATAGAACTATCAATCCCCATCTAAGTGATTCCATTGATTAAAACTTTATTTTTTGTCTTTTTCAGCTGAAAATTTCTATTTTATAGTTGTTGTAAGGAGCTATTTGATATCGATCAACGAAGATGGTGTTTTGTAAATATATTTGTATTGTTATTTATATTTTTATATCATTATTGATATTTACTGGCTACCTGCAAGAGTCAACTTCATAATAGGGAATTATTATTTCATATACATTTGCAAAATACTTGATAAGTATTGTGGAAGATTATTGTAGTAATTTATGTATCTGGATAAAATATAATAAATTCTTCAAAGTAACTTAAAATTATGTACCTACATCTTGATATGTATCTACCTAACTGGTGGCAAGTAGGAGAATTCTACGTTTTCGAATTGTTTTTAATAAGTTAACTATTAATAAAAAATGCAAATCTGCCGTGGCATAATTAAAATGCCGTTATCAGACATCTGGTCATTTTCACTTTTAATGCTATAATAATGAGAAAAAAAACTAAGGATCTGTGTTTCCGAATTTTCAATACCTTGAATTAATGTTGTAAATAATCCAAGTAATTAAGTCATCAAGTTACATCGCTTTAAATAATTATGCCGCGGTTTTTGCATGCTATTCAATACAACGGTTTTGGTAGATAACGTATATATTTTGACGCCATTATACTGCTCGTGTCTCAAGTAAACTCTTGTGGGTAGTTTGTTAAGAATTACAGCTTTTGCAGTCGGAATAATTTTCTTTGACTGACTATATCTTATGGTCTTACGAATAATTAATAAAATAATTCCGGGTACAAATGTTTCTTAAAATGTATTGGTTATTTTATAAAAAAAACTATTATTGAATTTGATGTATATAGTAAATGCAGCTAATTCAATAAATTATTAATTTAATTTACTTTGTAGATTTTGAAAAGATATTTATTTGAAAAAAATAAACATACTTATATTTATTATTTTTTTCTCCCAGTCATTTTTAGTTTTTGCCAGCAAAACATTTTCAATACACGGGATTTTAAGTACTAAGTACATTTTTAATAAAGGTCAATCAGAATATCTGAATACAGGTAGTATATTACCTACGAATTTTAAATGAATATTTTCTATATCACACTGAATATTTATCAGCGGTTTTTGTAAAATTGTAACATGATATATCATAGAATTCAACATATCATATCTATGCATTTGGTTAATGTGAGAAAAATGAGGACAAGAATGAATATCGCTGTTCATACATTCCAAAATATGTATCTAGGAATTATTTTTCATTCATTTAAAAACAACATGGTCATATAAAATTAACAAAAATACTTGTGAACGAATTAATAACAACATTTTCTTGATGCTATACTGAATATTTTGTATACACAATTTATTCAAAATGCAAGCAATGCAAGTTCCAATCCCAGCGGGGCCTGTACTAATAAGTTCTTCTAAAAAACTTATGTACAGTGATTTCACACCACGTGCTTTACGGTGAAGGAAAACATCGTGAGGAAACCTGCATATTTCTCAAAGACGTATGTATAGTGCCTGAGACGGCGATAGACTCACCATCTGCCACCTTGGCACTTAACCAAATTCGGTGAAAAGTGGGTGTTGTGATAACAACACCTCTGCCTACCCCTTCGGGGAATACAGGCGTGAGCATATGTATGTATGTACTATAACAATTTATATATGATACTGAAAATACGAAAACATATAATCCAAAACAATACGTCATTTTGTGTACACAATTTATGACGTTTTTGTTGGGGCAAAAACAAAAATCATATTTTCTAAAAATCACTCATAATTTACTATTATACAACTTTGATCATAGGATTTCAATATCAGATATTGGGTAAAAATAGTGACCGTTCAAACGTTAGGGGTTTCTTGAGAAATTACATCGGCTTGGCATCTTTGGTATGAGTTAGGTGAATCCAATTATATGTTTAAATTCCTTTTCATGTCATAAAATGTATTATACTTATATATTCTTAAGCCTGTATTCTGCGAAGAGGTAGCTAAGATGTACTTATAGAACTTTTACAATTAGCAGGGTAGACGATATATTTATAGTACACCCGCAGTTTAACAGTCATTTTTATATTCTATGTGATTGGGGACGAGCCTTGCCGTGAACAGGCCACTCATCCAGATTCCGGAAAGTAATATATGAAAATGCTAAATAATACTTTGACCTACCCTGTATCGAACCCAGGGGCCTGACCATGAGCTCTTATTGCAATTATAGTTCAGCTGTGTGACAGTGACAGATGTATACACGTTATATACGTCTGTCTCATAAAAGAGTAAAACTATCATAGCAATAAGAGCTTATGGTAAGGCCCCAGGACCTCGTGTTCCGCAGTAGCGTTTTGAAACAACTAGACTAACGAAACAGTCTAGAAATGTATGATTATTATAAATACAAGGAATGTGTACTAGAGTTGGACCAATAACGAAAATAATTGAATCGTGAAGCATTTCATACGCTTTCCCCCCTTATTACAACACATGTAAACAAGACCAAGGAATTAAACTAGGTCCATCTCTTTTGAAAACCATATCACAAAAAGACATGGAACTATTTTTAAACGAATGATTATCTGACGTTTATGTTACGTAATAAGGGGGTTTATGTTTTTTGGCTTGGCATTATAACTTTTATTTATAAATTTGTGGTTGTGATTGCTTGTGCTTTCTTGGTTGTGTATTTAAAAAAATATCTCTGAATGTAAACAGTGTGTTTTAATAATAATAAGAAAAATATTATTACCCATTGATGGCTCTTTAAAGAATAATTTGCCTAACATTATTTAAATTATAATACGTATGCTTAATTTTATATTATTTCATTATTTTATCCAGAATGTTGTCATACGAATCTAATATTATGTATTTGATAAACTATTTATACTTATATACTGTAATATACATATTTATAAAACCTTTACCTTATGATAACTATATATTTTATTGTACTTATATATCATATTTTCAGGGTACACATATTTCACCTCAGTTATATTTCATATATATTTAAAATTATGGATATTTTCACAACGTTTCAAATACGTTAGTTGAAAAATGTTTGTATTTGAAACAATATATTTAGATAATTCGTTATATAATTTTTCATATGATCAAAATTAAATAAATAAATAATGTGAATCTTACATCAACAATGTAAGCATGAATTGAACGGTTTCTGAACGAAAATATTATTATTTAAAATTATAAAGGTTTGTCTATCGAAAGGCATTTTAGTCAACAAATTATTAATGTAGGTTGATAGTAAAGTTGTAGTTAATGTTCAATGTACATGTATTGTATGATAGATGAATAGATAGTCATAGTGTGAAACTATTTATGGTATATAGGTCTTCACATATTTACATGATGTATTCTTATTTAATCCAAAACCATCCCATTATGTACCTATAAGTAAGAATGTTATATATTTTGTAACTCCCATTTATTTACAACTTAAATTCTCACTACTTATAGTATTTATAAAGTTTGTATTTTTAAAATATATTTAATCATTTTAATATTTTTTACAATTACCTGTACGGTTGATTTTTATATGAATTTTAAAAATCTTTATTATCTTTTATAACATTTTATAAAATGTATCTAAATATTTAAATTTAAATGACGACAATAATACGTCCTTCGCTTTAATTAGCTGATAGATCTGTGTCCCTGTCCGTCTGTTGAAGCAAATAGTTCGATGTTTGATTTTTAATTGTTTTTCTCTGGAATCAAAATACGGTTAAAAAGAGCTATTAGGAACAAACAATGACAGTTGAAATATAACATAATGATAAAATGAAAGCAATTTCCTAAGATCATTCAAAACCTTGTTGCAACTGAAATCTAAAACTATATAATACCTATGTTGGATAATGAAAGTGTATTTTAACTTACATCATATTGATTAGATACATACTTATATTATACTAGCTGTGGCCCGCGGTTTCACCCACGTAGTTTCAGCTTTATATAATACTTTTTTTTCGCAATAAAAGGCAGCCTATATCCTTTCTCAGGGTCTAAAGATTGTCTGCCAAATTTCATCAAAATCAGATGAGAGGTTTAAGCGGGAAAGCGTTACACACAGACAGACAGAGTTACTTTCGCATTTATAATATTAGTAGGGATTTATTATTTTAGTATTTAACTTATATTTATTAATATGAACAATTATAAATGGGCTTTTTATTTACATATGCTTTCATTATATTAAAAAAGGATAATATTTAATTAAAATTGTAACTATTTGCTTCTGATAATAATAAAAATATAAGAATTATCTTTGTCCAATAAAACGGCGTTTGCAGGAGAATATTCTTATATTTTGTACTAATCTTTGAATAATTGTAAAATGTGTTCCCTTTACGATGGATGTACTCAAACTACTTATATACTACATAACTACTAGATATTCGTTAGAAGTGTATTACATTGTGTATGTAAAGTTAGATTGTACGGGCACATTCAGACCAATTTAACGATCATTTTTCTATATAAATAATACCAATCTTTTCAGAAATATGTCTTTCAAGATGTTGAAGCAAACCGTCCGCATATGACAATACATACAAACAAACATAACAATATATATAATAAGTAAAAATCTTTTGATAGGCATACACTGAAGCATAATGCCCTCATATAATATATTATATTACTGTGCCCGCGTTGACTTCATTTCGAGGGAACCTAATATTTTTCAAAAGTGAGTATCCTATATACTATCATACGCATCTACAAACAGACACCTCAATTGTATTTATCTGTATATAGATGCAAAGATTCTGAAATATAATTCCGCATTCTTTAGGGTAATCACGAAATAATGGTTATAAGTTCCTAAATACATATTTTTAATTATTACATTATTATACATTTCAATAATATTAATGAAATAAACAATACTAAAAGTCATATTTGAAGGTAAGTACGTTTATATTTTGGTATGAATGTGCCTTTATTAATGTGTATAAATGTTTGCACACAGACCTACTTGCACTATTTACTGAGGTATTTGTGTATTTATACGGTTTTAAAACATATTTTTGGATATGTTATGGAACATTTTGGAATTCATTATAACTCATATTTGACTCGTGTATACTCTCATAATATTATAATTAATAATACAGTCCACAGATTTTTTGTATATTGCATATCATCATCTCCCATACATTGTTGGGGTCAGCACTTGGTTCAACCCGATGTGGCTGATCACCAGATTTTTATACGAAGCGACTGCCATCTGACCTTCACAACCTCTTTAACGAGGAAAATCTGTGATCTGGGTTAAACCAGTTGTCAGATTATTTTAGGTCTTTAACGTGCTCTCCGAAGCACGGAGGGAACTCGGGCGGTTACTCATCCAATTACTGGCTAGGGCTAGGGTTGCTTAGCATCGCTGATCGAATGATATGCGCAATAGCAACTGTGCCACAAGCTCCTCCTTTTGTATATTGCATAATTTTGCAAAAATATATTTTGACGAACGTCGTTTCCCTCCAAAGTATACTCACAAATACCTATTTTAGTGCAAGAAGGTTTCGACTATCGATCAATTATTAACGCTTTAAGTGTTGTTACAATTATTTACAATTAATACAAACTGTATTGATTTAATTTTATAGAAGTTTTGATGTATGTGGTCGTTGTACAACGCTTTGTTAAACGCATCGGGTATTTCAATCCAAATAAAACGGAAAATGTTCAAGCGAAGGAGTTTTATTTTTATATTCATATATTTTTTTCTGTTTTTGCCTATAATCGGTGGTTTATTTATATAAATAAAAAAAATATCTAAAAATAATATTTAAAAAATATATGCAAGCTACATAACATATTTTTCTTCAACTTCAAATTCCAAAATATATATAATTAATTGTCAAAAATCTGCCATTATAGTTTCATAGGAAAATCTTAAGCTTAATGTTAATTAATACCCGTAAAATATAGTGTTTATACCTTCATTACAAGTCCACAATTACATGACTAATCAAATAATATGTAAACAATATGCAATCGTAATTACTCCTTATAGGTATGTACATAGATGGGTAATATCACTGAAGCCAAACTGCAACACATACAAACGAATATTGTATAAATAGCATACAGACAAGTCGCGAGTATTGAGCGCTCAGCGAAAATAATAAAATATATCTTTGAATTTGACTTTGAAATAGTGGGGATATCTGCGCCTGTACCATACTTATAAGTATAACTTATAAGTACTTATAAGTTTCTGTTTGCTTGCGGCATTTTCATGGGTAACCAAATTTTCATAAAACTTTGTATATGCAGTATAATAAAATAATGGTCTCCTACCGAATTTCGGTTACGGCGGCTAATCTCAACGAGGATCAGCCATGTACGCAGGAGATATTATAGTGCACAAGTGTGTGCGCAAACACAGGTGCACTCTTTATTCCCTCACTCTCATAGTCCGATGGGAGGCAATCAGACACGACCGCAGAGAGATCAGGCGGAGGTCCAACGGTTCAACGTGCGCCCGGAGGCACGGGGGTGGAAACACCGCCAACTTCTAAACTCCGAGCATTTTATTGTAAATTTCTTGTCAGCAAAACCCAATATAATTTATTTTTTGACCCGACCCGTGAATTGAACCCGGGGCCTCGTGATTGGCAGACGAACGTACTAACCACTAAACCAACGCAGTATATGGCACCAGGCAGTATGTAATTATGAACGAAGTATATTTTTCAGGAGGGTAATCTGTATTTGATTCTCGTTCTAAATATGTAGGCATATGACATATCCGAAACCAGAGGATTACAAGCTCTTCTCCATGCGCAGGATCTGCCGATTTGTTCATACAAGTAAAATATATAGATTCTGTAGCCAAGTTCTGTGGGTCTAAAAAAGCCACTTTGGGAGAATTATAATGTGTTCCGAATATGATTCAGCAGTTGTCATTGCGAGTAAACACATCCACATTCTTCCCACTATTCTCGCTGAGCGCTCAAAAACTGTGAAGGCACGCAGCGGCAAGGGTGCACGATGCGAGAATTTTGCGACATTTCCTGCGGTGTTTTTATGAGGTTTTTCAATGTATTTTAATTGATTACTTGTGATGACAAGTACTTGACCTGACATTGTATTTAGAGAGCTTATGCTCACGCCTGTATTCCCCGAAGGGGTAGGCAGAGGTGTTGTTATAACAACACCCACTATTCACCGAAGATGATTAAGTGCCAACGTGACAGATGGCGAGTCCATCGCCGTCTCAGACACTTTACATACGTCATTGAATTACTTCTCAGAAATATGCAGGTTTCCTCACGATGTTATCCTTCACCGTAAAGCACGTGGTGTGAAATCACTGTACATAAGTTTTTTTAGAAAAACTCATTGGTACAGGCCCCGCTGGGATTCGAACTTGCGTCGCTTGCGTAGCAGGCGACTGCTCTGACCCCGAGGCCACCACGGCTATACGTACTGACGTAATATACTAAAAAGATATTGCGTTTACGTAGTACCTACTCTGATGTATGGAAGTGAATGTTGGGTTTGGCGGAAGAAACATGAAAGTACAGTGAATGCAGTGGAAATGCGTTCGTTACGAAGTATGTGTGGGGTCACCATTGTAGATCGAATCAAAAATAGTATGATAAGAGACAATTGCAATTTGAACAATGATGTGGTTACCAGAATTGAAAAAAGTATGTTTAGATGGTTTGGACATATCGAAAGGATGAGTGAAAGGCGATTAACGAAACAAATTTATAGAGCGAATGTGACCGGAAGTGTCGGTAGAGGGCGTCCAAGGAACAACTACTATGACCAAATTAATAGTATTTTTCAGAAAGGTCAAATTCGGAGCACTCGTAACCGAAGACAGTGTATGAAGAGATGCATGAATGTGGATGAAGCGAAAGAAGTATGTAAGGATCGTAGCATGTGGCAAACGGTGGTCTCTGCCTACCCTCATGGGATACAGGCGTGAGCATATGTAAGTATGTAGATATTGCGTGTGTAAAAAGGTTTTGTTTAATTTTTTTGCAACTTCATTCATTTAGAGACCTCGACGGCGTACTCGACTCAGAGTTGTGGATTTCAAACATACGAAATTGAACTTTATCGTGTTTGTATTATGTTTTAATTTTTATAATCGAAACTGATCTAACGAACCTTGTTTTTCTATCAAATTTCTACCGCATTATTAAACTCGCTATACTTTGATGTCGCTTCAGTCAAATGTACCGTTACCTGCTAAATGTATCATGCCAATTGGTGTTGTTACACCACAAGCTAAAATACACCTAATACACATTACATAGCGTTTAAAATACATTGTAACACAATCTTTCTCGAAGACCTTTCACATGGGAATGGCACTCTGCTCATAGGACATTTTCATGATCCGATACAGGCTGTTCACCATCGTGAGGTAATACAGGGAGTAGCCTGGAACAACACAATTTATTTTATATCAGTTGTGTTAGATTAGTTACAGGGAGTAACACCCAATAGCCAGGGTCTAAGAATATGGCTATGGTCTCCCCTGCCTGTCGTAAGAGGCGACTAAAAGGGGGCCGGAGGGCCTGCTGTATTTCACAAATAACAGCATTTCACTAAATGCATATTAAAGTGTATACGATACTGACATAAAAACACATTTTTTTTTAAATTTTCCCTCCCTTTGTACGTCTGTCTGTCCGTCTATCTATCTGTCTGATTGTTCCGGCTAATGTCTGAAACGGCTGGACCGATTTTAACGGGACTTTCATTGGCGTGTAGTTAATTTTACAAGGAGTAACTTAGGCTACTTCTTGTTACTTTTAATAAAAAAAAACATTTAGGGTTCCGCGGGAATAAAATAAAATCTACGCGGAACCGAGGACACAGCTAGTATTAAATAAAGCTCACCAGCGCCTCCGAAGAGAACTACAATGACGAACACCAAGTGTTCTGGACGGGCGAGGAAGTCATCAAGGCGGAAGATACACGTCACGATGCTCACGAGAAACACGCACACTATGAACACGCTGTTGAACACTATCGACAGTTGCAGGTAGCCGGGACGACGCTGGAACAACAACATTGTTGGATGAGCGTGGAACAAAGTGATGTGACTCGTCTCGTGCAAACAATTACAGTTACCTTTATAAGGAAACAGCAAGTCTATTAGTCATACAATGTTTCTGAAGTACTGAATTATGTATTCATACATACATACTCGAGCCTGTATTCCCCGAAGGGGTAGGCAGAGGTGTTGTAATCACAACACCCACTTTTCACACAAGATGATTATGTGCCAACGTGACAGATGGTGAGTCTATCGCCGTCTCAGACACTATACATACGTCTTTGAATTACTTCTCAGACATATGCAGGTTTCCTCACGATGTTTTCCTTCACCGTAAAGCACATGGTGTGAAAATCACTGAACATAAGTTTTTAGAAAACTCATTGGTACAGGCCCCGCTGGGATTCGAACTTGCGTCACTTGCGTAGCAGGTTGCGACTACTCAAACCCCAAGGCCACCACGGCTCTATGTATTCATTTTTGTTAAAATCCCTCAATTTTAGGAAAAATGCTGTTAAGGTAAATATCTAGATAAAATCTTAAGGTAAACAGGATATTGTTTATGAAAGAGCCCTGGTGGCCTCGGGGTTTGAGCAGTCGCCTGCTACGCAAGCGAGGCAAGTTAAAATCCCAGCAGGGCCTGTACCTATGCGTTTTTCTAAAAACTTATGTGCAGTGATTTCACTTAGCGTGCTTTACGGTGAAGGCAAAACATCGTGATGAGCCTGTATATGTCTGAGAAGTCATTCGAAGACGTATGTATAGTGTCTGAGACGGCGATGGACTCACCCTCTGTCACGTTGGCACTTAATCATATTCGGTGAAATGTGGGTGTTGTTACAATGTTTTCCAAAGATGTAAGTGATAAGTTCGGAACTGCCACTTCTAAGGATGTGGGGCCGTACGTAGACCCTTGGTATTACAAGCATTATTGTTGTAGATGGGAATAAAACCGTACAAATTACAGTAGACGCTTACTATCAGGCTGAATTGCATGGTTCCTTACCAGACAGATCCCGGCGATGGCCACTAGATCGCTGATGGCTGAGAGTGATGAGAACATGATCATGCTCAAGGAGATCAGGTTATCTTCAGCGTCCCGGGTCTTGTGCTGGGGCAGTTTCCATGCCCCGGCTGTGATGTTCAGGACACACATCAACTGGAAACGAATAGGTCACATTGTTTTAAGGATCCCAGAAAAAATCGTGCACTTCTAAGCAGATGTTACAACACGCATTTTTCATCTCCGTCAGTTACTAGACACATACATGTGACAGTGCTCTGTTTCATGATGATAAAAATGTGCTCACGCCATCCCAGAAGGGTCCTCAAAGGGGAAACAGAGGTGTTGTAACAACAACACCCATATTTCACTGAATATGATTGAGTGCCAACCTGACAGAGGAAGAGTCCATCGCCGTCTCAGACCCTATCCTATACATACATCGTTGAATTACTTTTCAGACATTTTTTACAAACAGTCGGGAAAGGCTTTGGGGTTTGAACTTACGCGGCTGGATTTAAGGGTATACAAACAAGTTATGCCTGTTTATCGACGTGCCTATGCTGATCGAGAGGTCAACTCCTACGCAGATGAAGCGAGATTTAATCTAATTACAATCCAACCTCTAGTCCGTAAGTATTTTATGCCTAAATACAGGGCAGTCATGAGTTATGAGCGCTTTGAATGCCCTCATAACTCATAACTGCCCGATGAAGTTATCATTTTGTGAGCCTGTCTCTGTCTGTTTTCATTACGCGTTGCGAATAAAACCATGGCACTATTCCCGATGAGCGCTCGTAGCTTGTGACAGCACTTGTATAGTGCAATAGCTACTTTGCGAATTGGTGCAAAAATGTGCATAAAATAATTTAAACATTTCCTGCCTCATCCAATATTATACAAACAAATAATATTATGAAAGAGATAGGTACTTAAAACCTTGAAATTATATTTCCTTACGAAGCGAAACTCCTAAATTATTAGGTTTTATTTCCTGTTTTCTGTCCGAATGGCGCTTGATGTGCGTGTTCGAGGCACTTAGACAAGAATTTGGTCAAATTGACGTCATTTCGTAAAAAACGCTTCGATGTTCATTAATGTTGTTCGTTAATAGTCGAGAATCAAGTATACATTACTTATTATGCTCACGCCTGTATTCCCCGAAAGGGTAGGCAGAGGTCTTGTAATAACAACATCCACTTTTAACCGACAATGATTAAGTGCCAACGCGACAGATGCTGAGTCTATTGCCGTTACAGGCACTATACACCTTTCTTTTTCTTTTTTACATGGGGAATCCATTTCGGATACACACTCCCTGCGAGGGCAGGGAATGGTTATGCCGGGCTCTCACCGGCTAAACCCTGTTTCTCCAACTCGCTTTTTGAGGGGGGGGCGTGATACCTTTTCACATGCTTTGCTGTGAATCCCCCCTGCGACCAGCCGCCCAAGGGCAGCCCCTCCTGAAGGGGAGAGATTAGCTCCCCCCTTGGCCTATAGGCTATCTCCGTGCAAGGCTCGCCGAAACATATAAGGCGAGCACTATACACCTTAAATAACTACTCAGACATATGCAGGTTTCCTCACGATGTTTTTCTTCACCGTAAAGCACGTGGTGTGAAATCACTGTACATAAAGTGTTAAGTCATTGGTGCAGGCCGGTGGGATGAGAACTTGCGTCGCTTGCATAGCAGGCGATTGCTCAAACCCCACGATCACCACGGCAATCAAGTATAGGTTGTTAAAATCTTTTGAAAATTACACATGAGCTAAACGGCATATACTTACCGTTTGAGAGTTTCGCAGCTGCCCGACTAGGGACTACCACCTCATCGTATATACTAGCTGTGCCTGGCAAACCTTGTATTGCCGTAACGTTCTTAGACCTACTGAATACGCATATAAAATATGGTAATATCGGTAAAGCCGTTTCGGAGGAGTACGGTAACTAAAATTGTGACATGTATCTATATATATATATATACATATATATGCATATTTCTCTCAGTGCCATTCAATTTGGGTAGTAGATTACTCCTTAGAGTTTTTTTTATTTGATATGGTCTCTCACAGTGTGTAGGGGGAGTCACCTCCATAGTACATTCTCCACTTAACTGGGCAAAAGGGCGAGGCACAAGGGCCTCCAGTCGAGCTTAAACTTAAACACTAAGCAACACAGGGCACCCAGGCTTAGAGCTATTTTAGAGTATTCCCCCTTAGAGCGAGCATACTTAGGTTAAGTATAAACCAAAATGTTAGCACTCACCGTGGATATGATGCATAGTATAAGGCATCCGGTCTCCAGAGTGAGACAGCAACATCTTCTCACCATGGGCAAAGGCATGTTCTTGCTGGAACATGAGAAATAATCATGAAAACTTGCCCCGTACACTTACTCGTTTATGATTCCTACCATCGTAGGAGCCGCTACATAAAAAGCCGTGGTGGCCTTGAGGTTTGAGCAGTCGCCTGCTACGCAAGCGACACCAGTTCGAATCCCAGCGGCCTGCAAGACTGGGCTTCTCTATAAACTTACGTGCAGTATTTTACCCCACATGAAGGAAAAAATCGTGAGGAAACCTACATATGTCTAAGAAGTAATGTATAGTGCCTGAGACGGCGATGGACTCATCCCACGTTGCCACATACTTAACTAGGCTTATTCCGAGACATCCACAGCCCATAGATTTTTAAAAATAAACTTTCGTCCATTAATTCCTGCGACCTCTACGACAATTCAATTTCTTGGATGTCTCATGGATGAATGGATGAATCATGGATGTCTGGGAATAAGCCCTTAACTAAATTAGGTGAAATGTGGATGTTATTGTCACAATACTTCTGGTACCCCTTTGGGGGACTCTTCTGGGATGGTGTGAGCATATTTTTATTGGACCTAAGGACCTAGCTATGTTTACTGGATTACACGGTTTTTTTTATTTAACCTTCAGTAACCGACTTCAAAATCAAATTAAATCAAAAAGTTTTATTCAACAAAAGGGACACTGGAACGTCATTTCTCTTACGCTTACTTATGTTACTATACCACCGTTTCCAAATAATAATAGAAAACTGTAATATAATGTCTATGCCATAGACTATGGTATAAAGGTGAATGGCGGGCACTGACAGAAGATGGAGGCCACCACCTAGTACATGATAGTGAATTACTTGTTTGTTTAAGTTTAATAAATAAAAACACTAATAAATGACACTGATTATTAATTAGCTCTGGAGAGCATCACCCCCGGCTTTTTTTTACATGTATCCCTTCTTTATACGAGGAGGTTTATTTTAAAAAAGGAGATATTCAATTAGTTTCTTAATTTTTTATTCCTTTTGACATGGCAATTAAAGTCTCGTCATGTTATACTTTTTGTATATTATTCTTTTTTGAAATAACAGACACATAGGCAGGTTTCCTCACGATGTTTTCCTTCACCGCAAAGCTCAAGCAAGGTGGCTGTTCTGTAAAACTGCTTAAGCCTCTTTAGAACTTAATTAATATGAACAATGTTCGTGACATCAAGAAATATCTGTCATCGTTGAGATTGGGATGTTGTGACGTCACCATTTATTTCCTCTGTGACCCAGACTATTTCAGTCGCCAGAGAGGCGTCGTTTTTATTAATATACCAGAGGAACGTACGATGACCAACTGAAATATTCCTGTTGCGCCCATTTTCATGTCAACTGAGGCGTGCTTCGAGTCAAACGATTATGTGCTTTAGTAAAGAGTCCGTTTGGTTGAGTTTTGTATTGTCTGTAGTTGATGAAAATTACATGAGAAACGTAATTTGGTGAGATGGTTTTCGTTAATATTTTATGTTGTATCTACTGGCTACGCAACATTTGAGTAGACCTTTTTTTCATATATTGTTTTGCGCGGTACCTTAATTCATATTCGATTACTTAACCAACTTCAAAAATGGAGAAGGTATCTTCTCTTTGACAGACGTGCAACTCTACTTACTTTTGATTGTGCCAGCTCTTATTGTCTTTTAACTCTTTCTCAAACCTTCACGGTCCTACGAAGGCTTTTCGGGAGGACTTAAGTTCAATTCGTGAATCGGCGCTCACGCCTGTATTCCGCGAAGGGGTAGGCAGAGGTGTTGTTATCAAAGCACCCTCTTTTCACCGAATTTGATTAAGTGCCAACGTGACAGATGGTGAGTGTATCGCCGTCTCAGGCACTATACATACGTCTTTGAATTACTTCTCAGAAATATGCAGGTTTCTTCACGATGTTTTCCTTCACCGTAAAGCACGTGGTGTGAAAACACTGTACATAAGTTTTGTAGAAAAACTCATTGGTACAGGCCCAGCTGGGATTCGAACTTGCGTCGCTTGCGTAAGGCGACTGCTCAAACCCCGAGGCCACCACGGCTTTTTCAGAACAGAATTACGGCTTTTAAATAATATAAAAAGACAATCTTAGTGCCAAATTCTTTCAGCCAACAAAAAAGTTACTATCATGTATAAATATAGTAGTTTTGAAGACATTGTTGGCGCTGGCTACCACAGAGATATTCCCGCGGCACAGATTATAATATATTCAGAGCTTCCGTTCTAATTTTGAAGCTTCCCATCTAGGGAATGACCTTACATTAGAACCAAAGCAGCCAAATAACCATATATGTAGTAGTTTCGTGTTTATAAGCTGTAAGTCGTGTAAGTAAGGTCGCCAGTGCTCCTTAGAGCCACAGTATAAATATATGCCTTACGAGCAGTAAGGAGTCTAAGCCTAAGTTTTGAAATAAGAACGTTTGCTCTATTGAGCGTGTAAGTCAATCTTAAAGATTAAAAAAAAAAATACTGAGGGCCGAGTGCGAGTTTTTCACTGCCGCCGTCACAAGTCACCGCGTCGACGTAAACGCAGATTTATATAGTATCGAAACAGCGCCGTCTGTCGGCCTATAGATGACACTATTGTGAGCCCATACAAAACGGCGATTTTAAGAAAACTCGCACTTGGCACTCTATTGTCGGTTGTTCTCAGAAGGCAGGAGATTCCAAGCAGGTGGTCGGTTTTTTGACGCTAAGTGCTTTTCCAGGACCTAGATTAAATAATTGTCATTTTCACTGTAAACTTGTTTGCCTTCTTTGTAAGTAGGTACTGTACTTTTGTGTATACCTACTAAAAAATGCTGTTAAACTACGTACAGGAGCTGTCACAAGTTTTGAGTGCTCAGCAAAACTACTGAGGGTAACTGGGCATGCCATGGATACAGACTCAGAAAATGTCTATTGTGCGTGCATTTTAAGGTCAGCTCATAACTCGAGGCGGCAGGTATATATGTAACGTAGTTTTTCTTAGCCATTTACGTACGTATACCTATGTCTATACACCTATATCTATGCAATAGGTACACATACAGATAAATAAAATTGAAGTGTCTGTTTGTAATTCCAAAATTACGCCTTTTGACTAAATATATATGAAAGTATACACGGCACAGACGTAGAAAAAACTATTTTAAAAAATTCTCTGTTTGTCTGTTTAATGTGGCTAATCTCCGAAACGGCTGGACTGATTTTAACGGGACTTTTACTAGCATATAGCTAATGTTACAAGGATTTACTAAGGCTAATTTTATTTAAAAAGTGCTATCCGCCGGTCATCCATGAAACTGATGAAACCGTTGGACACGGCTAGTTACAGTATAATTGTGTATACTTAAAACGAATGCAATGCAAATATTTGGTTTACTTACCGTTGTTTAACAAGTACCTATGTCTATACGGCTGTAATGGTCCCACAGTAATCAAATTGGGATAAGTTACCACATATCTTCTCCACTAAACCAATTATTACTTTTAAAACACTGAGAATAATTACTATATCTAACAAAAATTTTTGTTCAATAACTGTGAGTGAGTAGGAGATTTTTTCTTATTTCATTCGTTCACTCGTTCCTAGATCTATTTACATACACTTTAGTTCTCGATCGATGCATTCTGAAAATGTAGGTACTGTTATTTTTAGCGACAGGCCACAAACAATTCGTGCGACAATCTTCTAATTTTATCTCAATCAATTTCGTACTAGGTAAACACTTTTACTTTTAAAATCATTACAAAAAACTTGCACTCACTCATTACTTAATAATCTGACATGTGAGAGCGCGAAAACCCACATTCGAATTTCGAATAGTCACGAAACATAGTGTTGTTTTTAAGTTTTATTTTGCGTCGAGAAACAAAGCGTTTTAGGCGACGGTTTGAGATCGACTAGCGTTTCATTCAGACAATATCAACAGTTGGATAGTCGTCATGGCCTTGCATCCAACGTTGCCAACTCTCCATATTTTAAGTAGATCTACGCATTTTAGACGTTTCCTGCAAACTTCAGTCCAAAATGTACTCATTCTTTAAAAATTTGCAAAACAGGTCTCATTTGGGCGTAATTACCAGTACGTACCTATATCTTCGCGCAAAAAAGTTGATTAACGTCCCGTTTCATATCACAAGATAGTAAAAAAAATTGTGCGAATTTACTTTCTTTTTTTTTAGTTATTTCCTATGGGTACCCAACCAACTAGAGGTTTTTTGCGACCAATCTGTTAAAACCTAAACTACAAATAGCAGTTTTATGAAAGTACCTACGTAGTAGATCTCTACTAACTTTTCATAAGCAATATTTATAAATTGTATGTATTTATCAAACCCCGTCTACGCATTTTTCAAAATCTGAGTTGGCAACACTGCTTGCATCGTCGCCATCCCGGCGCTGTGGTACATCATAACTATTCATTTATCACAGACCTTTGAACTGCTTCTGAATGTGAATGAGTCATTCTTGTGTGATTTTTTTTGCATTCAAATGTTTTAGGGTCTTGTGTTAGTTTAGGGGTGTTGCTCTGAAAGGATTGTATTAATATATTATATCTATTTATTAATTATAGGTATATTTATTTTTTCACGTGTGCTCTATACATCGCCTATCTTTATAAATATACTTATTACATCTTCAGTCTTATTTCATAATTCATATTTATACTTATGTCTAGTGCTAAACAGGTACGGCTATGTAAGTTATACAATATTTCAATCATTGTTTCATAATAATCATAATTATATACATACTTATATACACACAATGTTATCCATGTTTCTTTTCAATGTAGCGTTACATTAGTAAATAGTTAAGAGTTACCAAAGTTAAAAAAAATATTAATATTTTCGCCTTGAAATCTTCTATACATCTTTATCTATACAGATGAATAAAATTTGAGTGTCTGTTTGTAATTCCAAACTTACCACAACGTTTTACTAAAAGCATATGAAAGTATACACGGTAGGTACCTACTGATATAGAAAAACCAATTTTTTTATTTTTTCTCTGTCCGTCTGTCTGTTTGTTCCGGCTAATTTCCGAAACGGATGGGCCAATTTCAAAGGGACTCACTGGCAGAAAACTAATGTTACGAGGAGTAATATAAGTTACTTTTGATTACTAAAAATAATTAGGCTTCGGCGGGTCACCAGCAAAATTAAGTCTACGCGGGTGAAACCGCGGGTTATAGCTAGTTCACTATAATATTATAACGCTACATAAGCGTTTCCCGTATTGATTTACGTAAAGTATTCCAAAACGTCCCTTCTGTAATCCTACCCTTGACGCTTATTATAAAAATGGCCGTGATAGCCAATGTTTGGTACGAATTAAACACGAGCAAAATACTTTTCAAAGTATCATTTTCAATTCTCAAGTAATAAAGGAAATCTACAGCTAGAACTTGCAAACTGCTGACTAAGAAATATGTGAAAGACACGAAAATAGTTTTTAGAATCTTCTTAACATTCCTATTGTTACGATTAGCTTTCGACGCGACGGCAAATATCTTACAGAAAAACAGTAAATTCACTAAAAGCACAATAAACTTAGGAATCACGTAAGCTTTATAAATTGATTCTTGAAATGATGTCCTCTCATTATCCTGAATGTTTGAATGGAAACACAGTGTTTGCAAGCAGTCGTACACCACAGACAACACAGATGTTATCGCGGACACAGATAAAAAATAGCATAAAAAGTTCCTTTTATCGACTAGAGTTGCAACCACAATTTTTTCGTACATATTCTTGGTGTAGAGGAACATCCAGCAGAGAGATGCCATGTCCGATTGTAGGTAGAGGAAAATCACGAAAAATATCACAGGATCTGGTCCGTTTAGGTCTAGTCCATTTGGTTCTGGCCTTGGTCCATTTGCATTCATCACTAGTGCAACTTCACTGGCGCTGTTGGCGAGCTGTGCTACTGTTAGCTGCGTCAAGATCATCTCGTTGAATTTCCTGCACTTTGAAAGGACCACAAAGAACATAACTTGGATCAACAAACACAGTATCGACACAACCAATCCAGATAAAGAGAATGCTAAGGTTACGTTATCCAAACTATACAGTTCAGTAGCATTTGTAACATTTTCACTTGTGAAAAACATGACTTGTTTTATATTGGTTCGGTCAAACAAACGGTCGGTTTGATCGAGAACCTACATGACACTATGTACAAGGAAAGTGTCGCAAGCATAGCGATTTCGTTCCGTTGACTCATATTTTGTAATTCCCTTCATTATATTATGTTGCATTACATGATTTATTTACTACGAATTAACTGGTACTTATCTCATTGACACACACGCACACATATGCCTACACCCACACAGAAGGGTCCCCGACAGGGTAAGCAGTGTTCAATATTCACATTTCTCTGATGATGATTACCTAAGTGTCAACAATGACGGATTCAATACTAGGAAGAAATATTTTTTTTATAAAAAAAACTGCTACCGTTTTCGCTTATTTTTCTTTCAAAGTTGTCCCAATTAAGTTCTTAATCTATATATATAAAAGAAAGTCGTGTTAGTTACACTATTAATAACTTAACAACGGCTGAACAGATTTGGCTGAAAATTGGGGGGGACGTAGCTTAGAACCAGGAGAAGGACATAGGATATTATATCCCGAACAACATACAGATAAATAAAAATGAAGTGTCTGTTAGTAATTTAAAATTAACAGTTTTTCACTTAATACATATGAAAGTATATAATGTTATAAATAAACAAATTTTTTACATTTTCTCTGTCAGTCTGTTTGTCTGTCTGTTTGTTCCGGGTAAACTCTGAAACGTCTGGAACGATGTCTACGGGACTTTCACAGACAGGTAATTGATGTAACAAGGAGTAACTTAGAATACTTTATTAAGTTTGGGCTCCGTGAAAAAATCCACCCATAAAATTAAACTAAACTAGCTATGCCTACGCGGGTGAAACCGCGGAGCATAGCTAGTTTAACATAAAAGTTACCTTTTTAAAACAATATTAAAAAAAAAACAATTAAAACATGCTTGGAAGTGGGTTTAATTCCCATTCAATGGTTTGTTTTGTGTGTGAGTGACACGTACGGACATTGTCACAGTGTTTTCAGTATTCAGAAAACTCTAATACTTACAGGGGCCATGGCCACTAAATGCCATGATGGTTTGACTCATATTATGAGACAAATGTATATGATGTGTATACATCTGTCACTGTCACACAGCTGAACTAACAGCTCATGGTTGGGCCCCAGAAGACAACAGGGGCTTCCCTCATCAAACCGATGAGAAGAGCGTATTAAGAACTTCTGGGCTTTGGCGATTCATTTTTGCAACATAAAATGAAACTTTGTAACAGCTTTTTACTAAATGCATAGTATGAAAGTATATACCGTAACATAAATTAAAAAAAATCTCTGTATAGGTATCTGTCCGTCTGTCTGTCTATTTGTTCCGACTTATCTGGGAAACGGGAGGACCATTAGAACGGGACTTTCACATCTAAATATCTAATGTTACAAGGAGTAACTTGGGAACTTTTATTTAACAAAAAAAAGGCCTCGCTAAAGATATCTATGAAATTAGGTCTACGCGGGTGAGACCGCGGGACACTGCTAGTAAATAATATGATTGTCTGACTACTAAGTATTATCAAAGCATGTTGACATTTTAAATAACAGTATTACTCCTTATAGGTACTTACCCATAAAAGGTATACAATATAATATTATACATAGGTTTAACATTCAATTATTCCGAGAATGGTCTACGTGAGTTGTATGAGTTACTTGATCAAATAAGTCATTCATAAAAATGACTAGCTGTCATCCGCGTGTTCACTCGTATATTAATTTGATGGGTGGCTTATTTTGGAACACATTTTATTTTTAAATAAGTAAATAAGTAGCTTTAGTACTTATACTCAATTTCCGAGATGAGCTGGAGCGAAGAGAAAAACTGAGAAAATATTTTGTAATATTTTTTTTATATATATACCGTTTTTACATCTTACTTTATATGCATTTAGTGAAAAGCTGTTATTTGGAATTATAAACAGACACTATAATTTTATTAGTCTGTTTTGATAAATAAATGAATTGCCGGCTATTTTTATAAATGATGGTCACATAAATAACCACAATATCATTCATATTTTACGTCAATACCGTAAGTAAGTATGTGCGACTACTATAATTACATACGCACGCAGTAATTTATTAGATATTTGTACACTGAAAACAAATATGTTGTGTTCATTAGTGTTGGTCGACTTTGTTATAAAATATTTACCCATTTTGTATCTTCGCCTTTGCGATGTCAGGAGATTGAGTGATCATGCTCCAACAGTGATGATATTCCTTCTAGTATATAATCGTTATGGATATACCAAATGGGGTGATGATGACATCTTTTCACATACTACGGGCTGGAGTCCCTGGCTGTTCTAGTGATAAATTTGATATAAGGTAAGGAACGGCACTTATGTTGGACGAGGGCCAGTGATGGACATTTTTTGTTTTTTTCTACCAAAATTAAGCAAACGCGCAGTATTTTTTTTCAAATGTCAATACTGATCAGATGTGCCAGTATTATAGCTGTCATAACAACTATTTTTGACAACTGACACCCATTTTGATTGCGGCCATAACGGTTATAAGTTTCGCGGTGTCATTTGGTGTCGGGAATCGTAATTTCTTACTAGAATCGCGATGCAAGTGGGTTATCATCTTATTTTGTGTCTAGTGTATCGTCGTTGTTTAAAATGAATATTATTTAATGATTTATCAATAGAAATGCATCAATTTTCATCATCATCAACCCATCCTATAAATTAACAATTTAGCCCTCAAACACAACATTGGATTTTTACTGTTCATTAATGGGGTCTAAGTAGGAGTGTTGTATATTTATATTATTTCTAAGTACTAAACTGAAATTAAACATTAAATTCTGATTAAGAAAAGAGCTTTTAATTCCCCTCCAAATCCTTAAGAATGTACGTTGAACAATAAAGAAATTACAGAGCAAATATGTAAAAAAATTGCTTATACTGTCCATGACTGGTGACTTTACCTGTCTAAGTCCAGATTTTTTACAATTATTTACCGCCCTTGCCCTTGTCAACAAAAGTAAGCAAACCTCTTCCCCCCTATCCCCTGCTTACGTAATCATAGGTACCTTAACGGATTTTCCTTTTAATGTATTCTGTTTTTTTATTGATTCGTGAGCAGCACTCTCTTATATTTACTGTCAGAATATGTATATTTTTCGTATCAAAAAAAAAAAAATGCTCAAACAATCCTAGAAGGTCCCCGAAGGGGTAAGCAGGGGTGTTGCAACCACAACATACACATTCCACCTAATATGATTAAGTGCCAACGTGACAGAGGGTGAGTCCATCGTTCAATGACGTATGTAAAGTGTCTGAGACGGCGAGGGACTCACCATCTGTCACGTTGGCACTTAATCATCTTCGGTGAAAAGTGGGTGATGTGATTACAACACCTCTGCCTACCCCTTCGGGGAATACAGGCGTGAGCATATGTTTATCGTAGATGTGTGTCATTTTAAATAATTTATTCTGTAATTGGCTTGATTCCATGCTGCTTGGTAAACCTGTTATATAGGTGCAGAGGCTTTGACGGTACAAATGCAGCATTGTATTCTTGTCTTCTGGGTTTCCCCGGATGAGGTTTATGCTTCATTATTGGACATCTAAACATTGATCATGTCTGATCGCGTGTAGGTACGTCATTTACGGGTCTTACAGGCTGTTTTTCAAGGATTTTTCTGTGTATATTTATTGATTACATGTCATATCATCGCCCTGCCCTTATCCCATACATTGTTCAACACAACCCGATGTGGCTGATCACCTGATTTTTATACGAAGCGACTGCCATCTGACCTTCACAATCCCTTTAACGAGGAAGATCTGTGATCTGGGTTAAACCAGTTGTTAGACTAGTTTAGGCCTCCGACTGACCTGTAACGATTGCCAAAGATGATAAATTGGCAACCGGGACCGACGGCTTAACGTGCTCTCCGAGGCACGGAGGGAACTCGGGCGGTCATCCATCCAATTACTGACTAGGGTTAGGGTTGCTTAACTTCGCTGATCGAATGATATGCGCAATAGCAACTGTGCCACGGGCTCCTCATTTATTACAGGTATAAGTGTATTATTTAATTATGGTTTATAGATTTCTTGAACAAGTCTTTCGTTCATCCCAACATATACACTATATTATATATATTTACAGATTCCTGCAATTCTAAATTACTTAAGAATTAATCTTATTAAGGAGTAAAAATAATACGAAGTTATATTTCCTACAAATTTATTAAGAGGATGAAACTTACAACTAGTGAACTGAAGTACGAGAAATATCTAATAAATATTATTAAGCATGTTTAAAAATATTTGTATCTCTCATATTATCATTTGTTAATTATTATTCTTGAATCTTGAAGGCATTCTTGGTAGGTATTGTTATTCATGAGTCGGTCTTCATCTTGCCCAGATATTTGCTTATTAAAAGCAAGCAGTACATATTCCATACTGAAAAAGAATAAAAATTGTTTAAGACGTATTTATCCAAATGAAATACCACGTTATTTGTATGGCATAATGCATATAATATTTAAAAAAAAACTACATAATTTTAAATTTAAACAATTATTTTTGTAGTCTATGGTATTCAAAAAGCGATATCGAATCGAGGTACATAGTATTAAATTACTAAACACAAGCATTCAAATTCAAATCTTTATAACCTGACAAAGAATTCGTGAAATTCAGACAGCAGTTTTTACTGCGAAAATCAATTATTGGTTTCACATAAAAAGTATGTTGAGATGGTGTGGACATATCGAAAGGATGAGTGAAAGGCGATTAACGAATCAAATTTATAGAGCGAATGTGACCGGAAGTGTCTGTAGAGGGCGTCCAAGGAACAACTACTATGACCAAATTAATAGTATTTTTCAGTAAGGTCAAATTCGGAGCACTCGTAACCGAAGACAGTGTATGAAGAGATGCATGAATGTGGAGGAAGCGAAAGAAGTATGTAAGGATCGTAGCATGTGGCAAACGGTGGTCTCTGCCTACCCCCAAGGGATACAGACGTGAGCATATGTAACATAAAATGTGTTTTACCAAAGTCTGTTAGGCGTGCAATAACAATGTCGTCGACATTAGCATTAGGCGCAGGAACCTTCAGGAACATCTCTATAACGATCCATTCAACGCAAACGATGGTGAATATCAAATAGATTTTGATAAATTTGCATCTGTTCTGTAATGTAAGAAAGCAATTGTTATTATATACTAGCTGTGCCCCGCAGTTTCATTGTTTCAGTTGTTTGTCATGTGGTTTTTAGCTCCATGATCATGCACCATGATCTCTTGCAATGATAGTTCAGCTGTGTGACAGTGACAGATGTATACACGTCAAATACATCTGTCTCATAATAAGAGTAAAACTATCATGGCAATAAGAGCTCATGGTAAGGCCCCTGGTCTCATTAGGCTAAATGTGCGTAATTACCAGTATGTACATATATGTTCTCGCAAATAAGTAGATTAACGTCCCGTTATGTTTAATATGTGGTTAAAATGTAACTGCAGTACTTAATTAGATAATTAAGTTAATATTTACATGCCCTAAAATTGGGTGAAATATGTGATTCTTGTAACCTTTAATAACACCTACCCTTTGTACCATATTTCATGTGAATAAATATTATTTCTATTTCTATTTTTATATCATTATAGCCTAAGTTACTCCTTGCATCATCAGTGACAGTCCCGTTCAAATCGGTCCAGCCATTTCAGAAATTACCAGGAACCAACAGGCAGTCAGACAAACAGAGAGAGAAAAAAATTAAAACTTGGTTTTTTTGTGGCGGTACCGTATATACTATCATATTATGCATTTAGTGACAATGCTTTGTTATTTTGGAATTAGAAACAGACACTACAATTTTATTTATCTGTATAGATGAAAATTACTAGGTTTTTTTTACGTAAGGCCATCAATATATTTACATAATTATTTACAAAAATAAAAATTATAAATAGAACACAGAATTTGAATGTGTGTCTGCGGGAATGGTGCCCAGTAAGCTGGCTGCGTTACCTCGCTGGATTGATAAACAAATTAACTTCTGACAGAGCCAAAAGCCCTGCGAATGACGTCATTCTAATTGGAATGGGATAAGCGACCTGCACTGCGGCTACAAGAGAGACCAAGGTGACCAAATTGGTCGACGTCTTCCCCGCAGACACAGCAATGGGGCGCATTAGTTTTGTAGCCCAGTCGTATGTTATTTGCGTAAGTTATCCTATATCTGATTACCCCTCACCTATTGTAGAACTTTTATCATATAGTCAAAGTCAAAAATATCTTTATTCGATTAGACTTTTTACAAAGTACTTTCAAATCGTCAGAATGACATAATTATACATGCTTCCGCCAGGTTCGGAAGGTTGCTTTTACTGAGAAGAACCTAGCAAGAAACTCTGTAATTACTCTTTTCAAAAATATTATACAATTTAAAGAATACAAAATAAATCATTTAAGAAACGTAAGCTCATGGACAAAGTTCCAATGCGCAAATGTCGATAATAATTAACATAACTAAAAAACATCTAGTAGCTTAGTATAATAGGTTAGATACAATTTTCTGCAAATCATGAAAGTTCATTGTAAAGATTGCAGCTTCTAAATTGTTACTTACCATGGGCAAGCCAAGGAGCAGTAGAGAGTGGAACCCAATGCGAGGGATGAAGAAGACCATCTCAAGCACAGCCACTAGGATCATCAACCAAGTGTGGGGTGTAGATGACACGTGGTTCACTAGTACGTACGCTGCCCATACTAGACGAGCCAGGGTGTTTATCTGCAAGCAATCGATTTTTAGCTAGTTGGTAGTAGGGGGCTAGGTGGTTTGAAATGTTTCTGGGACCATGGTCCATGATGGCACCCAAACGGTGCAACCGTAAGGCTAGTTTTGGCCACCACATAGCTGAGTTCAGGCCGCTTAACTTATTTTTTTCTTCTAATGCCGGTGCCATGATACCGAGTGGTGTAATGGAAATGAACACAAAGCTGTACTCTATGTCTGCAGGAATAAGACCAACTAGCAGTGGAGAATCTGTCAAGTTACTCCAAAAACTAATGCAGTGTGACGTCAAACATCGTGAAGGAGAAGGAAAACATGTGGAAACCTGCATATCATAGGATCCCTTTGGGAAGGCGTTAGTTTATTTACTAGATTTAATTATATATACAAGGAACAGTACTTAAAACTTATAAAAAAAAAAGTAGAAAACTTGGCCCAAATCGGTGTCTCTCGGGTTCGTGCCAAGAAGGCTGGCATTACCACGTTGAATAGCAATGCTGATTCTCTGAACGAGAAAAGCCCCAGTCCGCTTGTCACGAGAAACTTCTACTTACTAGGTTAAGGTAACTAGCACCATAACACACGTGTCGCAGCTTGATCGATGGACAACTTAACCATTTCAGTTCCACGCCCATGGCGTCTCTGAAAATATTTATTCAATCTGTACCCCAAGAATAGGTTTGAACATGTTATTACGTTGGAAATATCGATTTTATATGGGAAATAAGCCCTAGCAGTGAGAGTAGGAAGACCGAAGAAATATTTTAAAAATACGCAATTAGTATCGTGAACGTTCATAGTAATCCCAGTGGTAGGCAAAGTGGGAGTGAGCTTAAACTATTGTTAAGATAATTGATAAACTAATTACGCTTACTCAATAAAACGTCATTGTATGTCGCGGTGAATAGTGACATGTTGCAGTAAATTTGAAAACACGGAAATCTGTAGTGCGCTTATATTTATTATTATTATATTTAAACCTATATTATTATTCAAACCTATAATTGGGGCAAGTATTAGACTTGTGAACAGGTGCTGCTAGTGGGGGCTGGTCATCTCAAGCTACACAATTATTCCTAGTACTTATTTTTAGGTTTAAAATTTTTTTATATCGACTTTTGTGCACTGGAATTGTGTCCATGGGCTTATTTACATATTTTTTATGATTTATATTGTATTACTCAAAGTTGTAAAAGTATTTTTTTAAAAGAGTAATTACTGAGTTTCTTGCCAGGTTCTTCTCAGAAAAAGCAACCTTCCGAACCCGGCGGTAGCATGTATAATCCTATGTAATCGTGTCTTTCTGACGAATTGTACTACAAAGTACAATTCGTCAGAAAGACGTAAAGTACTTTGTAAAAAGTCTAATCGAATAAAGATATTTTTGAATTGAATTGAATTGACGGTGACAGGTTTATTAGTACCTGACAGATACGCATTGCTGTGCTGTGAGTTCGATCTCCGATGCTTCGCGTCAAGCGTTTTATGTAAAGACTACTGCTGGAAGGGCCCTGATGGAATCAAAACCTTCGCCTGCTTGTTTTAAGGGATCACCTTATTTAACTCGAATAACAATATTATAATCTATATTACTCAGTGTATTCACATAAAAAATTTAACCCCTTTTGGAGTTTATTTCCAACAAGCGCACGTCAGGCCGTTGCACCCTCGTAGTTCCCGTCTCTATGAGCATAAGGGGATAAAATAGCCTCACTGATAATGTGGCTTTACAATGGTGAATTAATTTTTGAAATTGGCACAGTAGTTTTTGAGCCGTGGTGGCCTCGGGTTTAGAGCAGTCGCCTGCTACGCAAGCGAAGCAAGTTCGAATCCCAGCGGGGCCTGTACCAATGAGTATTTCTAAACAACTTATGTACAGTGATTTCACACCACGCGCTTTACGGTGAAGGAAAACATCGTGAGGAAACCTGCATATTTCTGAGAAGTAATTCAAAGACGTATGTATGCCTGAGACGGCGATAGACACACCATCTGTCACGTTGGCACTTAATCATCTTCGGTGAAAAGTGGGTGTTGTGATAACAACACCTCTGCCTACCCCTTCGGGGAATACAGGCGTGAGCATACGTATGTATGTGTACAGTAGTTTTTGAGTTTATTCATTACAAACATACACACAAAAATGCAAATCTTTCCTCTTTATAATAGTAGTGTGGAAGTAGAGTATGGATATATATATTATGCCCTTTGTTGGCGTATACCTAAATTTCACCAAGAGGAAACCCTCCTTTGTTCATGTCTCTATGATCAACGGTTTCGTCAGTCAGGACCTTGAAATGTATATCAAATGTTCAGCAGACGAGGTAGGTACCTATTTACAACGAAGTTCTCTTAATAGCAAGCAATAATATACAATATGATATTAAAATCCTATTTTATCCTGCTATGCCGTTATTAGGTAACCTATAATGTTAAGGAATATTATAATATTGTAGATTAGCTGCGCCCCGCGGTTTCACTCATGTGGACTTTATTTTATGGGTGACTTTTTTCGAGGAACTCATTCATAAATACATACAGATAAATAAAATTGAAGTGTCTGTTTCTAATTGCAATATAACTGCTTTTCACTTTACTAAAAGCAATATATTAGTGCAAACGATAGCGAAATAAAAAATATTTTAAAAAAGTCTCTGTCTGACTATTTGTTCCAGCTAATCTCAGAACCGGCTACGGAATAAAATTGAAGTATGTGTTTGTATTTTCAAAATAACAGCTTTTCACTATATGAAAGTATACCCGGTACTAACATAAACAAAAATTTTTTTTTCTCTCTGTCTGTCTGTTTTGACCGGGTAATCTCTGGACTTTCACTGGCAGATAGCTAATGTTACAATGAGTACTTCTATTTAAAGAAAAATCATTTACGGTTCCGCGGTAATTAAATTAAATCTACGCGGGTGAAATCGCAGGGATCAGCTAGTTTTATAAAAAAAAGTACTTTCAAATCGTCAGAAGGACACAAAATGATTATAAATGTTACCACCGGGTTTGGAAGGTTGCTTTTGTTGAGAAGAACCCGGCAAGAAACTCAACAATTACTCTTTAAAAAAAAAATTATACATAGTTATTGGTTACAGTATTTATATCTCATGAATATAAGCCCATGGACACAGTTCAAATGCTCAATTGTCAAATATAATAACTAAAATATTACAAATATTTGTGAGCATGGCAAATTCCAGCCAGTCAAAGCAAAGATCAAACTAATATTAATTAATTGTAGCAAAAGTACAGTGCTAATGGGATTATTTACAATAATTTTCCGTCAAAGATACATCCCAGGGTTCCTTATCACAAATATAATGACTTACAGTATAATATCCTTTTTTGAGCAAAACTGCTTTGATGGTCTCTTTAAATTTATTGAAGGGTAAGTTTACAATTTCTGTACCTTTACTTTACGTTTCTTGATAAACAAATTCCGATGTTAATATCTGCCAATTAAGTTTAAATGTCTAGTATCAACACAACAACATTCATAAGAGTAACTATGTATTGTGAACGATCTTACCAACGTTTTGTGCTATAATAATTACATATTTTCCTGGTGAGTGGTTAGGTATATTATACACTAACATCGTATCAAAACAATAATTATTTATAAGGTAAGCATTGTACTTATTAATTAACCGTGTTAAGGGGAAGAAACGCTTACAAATATATTATGTAGGATAGGAATGATGTATTCACGCCATCACAAAAGTGTCCCCCAAGGGGTAAGGAAAACTACTGACACTCCATTCTTGGTGTTCGTCACGGGCAGCAGCAGCCGCTTACCATCAGGAAAACTCGCCATGCTTGCCGCCTTTACTAATCTATCTAAGTACCTATTATCATCATTGTTTTTATGTTTACATGAAATATAACATTTGAGTAACTTATTGCTAACAATGAAAAAGGAAAAATATAATAAAAATAAAAATTATAAATAAAACACGGAATTTAGATTAGTGTCTGCGGGAATGGTGCCCAGTAAGCTGGCTGCGTTACCTCGCTGGATCGCTAAGCTAATCCTCTGACCGAGGTAAGAACCAGCTCGACGGTCACCAGAGACGTCAACCAGTTTTTATGTTTGTATATAATGATTGATCTTGAATCTTCGAATCTCTTATCATCAATATTTTATAACTTAGAAAGAAAAAACTTATATGCCCACGTCATCCCAGAAGGGTCCCTGTAGGGGTAAGCTGACGTGTTGTAGCAACAACACCCACATTTCACCGTATAAGATCAAGTGCTAAAGTGACAGAGTGACAGAGTGACAGTGAGTCCATCGCCGTCTCGACGTTTTTCTTCACCGTAAAGCACGTGGTGTGAAACACCTGCTCATAAGATTTTAGAAGAACTCATCAGTACAGGCCCCGCTGGGATTCGAACTTGCGTCGCTTGCGTAGCAGGCGACAGCTCTAACCCCAAGGACATCACGGCTCTCGTAAAGAAAAAACTTATTGATCAAAATCCTAGACATCATGTCGCCTGTTATTTTCATAGAGTAGCGGTGCGCAGATGAGGCATATAAAACTTTCAAAGCATCTATGCCTACGGTTCTGTGAGATAAGTGCATAGCAATCTATTATTATTAAACATTTCTTTTCTAGTTATTTCAATATAATTCGCAGTTTTTATAGAGTCTTTTAAGAATCGGTAGCTTGAGCTGAGCCAGTTGTAATATTTTCTAAGACCTGTCACTCGGGCGGTCACCCATCGAATCTATTTTTGTCGAGTTGGGGCTGCTTAACTTCGGTGATTGTAAGATTTGCGTAATAACCACAGAACTGTGCCTCGAGCCCGGCCTTAATAACTAGTTAGTAATACCGTTAAACGAGCAATTCTCGGCTCTTCGGAAGTTCGGAAACGACTTCAACGATTTCCATGAAATTTTATATATAGGGGATTTCGGGGGCAATAAATTGATCTAGCTAGGTTTTATTCTAAAACACTTCGTTTTGATAGTGTATTCAGGCAAAGAAAAATTGCTACAATATATTTTTTTATGTCACTATCAAAGTAACTAAAGCTATTCTAATAGATGGCGTTGAGATCGAAACATATTATTCATATCTACATCTGCACTACTACTATTATAAAGAAGATTTGTATTTTTGTGTGTATGTTTGTAATAAATAAACTCAAAAACTGCTGTGCCGATTTCAAACATTCTTTCACCATAGAAAGGTACATCATCAGCGAGTAGCATAGGCTTTATTTTATTCTCATACTCTCACGGGAACGGGAACTACGCGGGTGAAACGTCCGCTAGTTCATCATATATTTAAATAATATCAGTCTGTTATTCGTTGGTATCTGAATGAGAAGTAAAATTGATTAAAAGCATTTTACAAAAACAAAATATAGAGCAAAATTTTGTCTTCTAAGTACTGAATATAAAAATGTGATATCATAGGTGTTTCGAACAGTGAGTGAAGTGGTACGTCTGCACTCTGACTTAATCTTTGTATATTTTCCTAAGTATGCCAGCCTCCCCTAGTTTCAGCAGTCACTATCCACATCCCTCCACGTACATACATATACATACGTGTTTGTATGTAATTGTTGCGAAGCCCTATAGAACGTGTATTATAATATACTATAGTATATTTAAGACCCTTTTGTTACATTTAAAAGCTTACCTTTCAAAATGGGTCTTCCTAAATTAGAAACCTGCTGTTTTGCGTTTGATTTAAAAACTGGCAACATTATTTTAGGATGTTTAAATGCGGTAAGTGGTAATAAAGCTTGTAATGTGAATTCTCATCATCATTTCGCTGTATTTAATATAATTATGGCTGTATAACAACTTTAATGTGTGTAGCGCCTGAAGGTAAAATCTTACTACTTCATTGTTGTAAGTAAAAGTAAGTCTAAGTTACTCCTTATAACATTAGCTATCTGCCAGTGAAATTCCCGTAAAAATGGGTCCAGCTGTTTCGGAGATATGCCGAAGCAAATAGCTATTCTATGTTAGCACCGTGTATACTTTCATATGCATTTAGACAAAAGGTGTAATTTTGGAATTACAAACAGAGACTTCATTTTATTTATCTGTATAGATATAGAAGAGTCGTGGTGGCTTTGAGGTTTGACTCGCTATGCAAGCGACGTAAGATCGAATCCCAGAGGGGCTTGTACCAATGAGTTTTTCTAAAAACGTATGAACAGTGATTTCACACCACCTGCTTTACGGTGAAGGAAAACATCGTGAGGAAACCTGCATATGCCTGAGAAGTATTTCAAAGGCGTATGTATAGTGCCTGAGATGGCGATGGACTCACCCTCTGCCACGTTCGCACTTGATCATATTCGGTGAAATGTGGGTGTTGTTATTACAACACCTCTGCCTACCCCTTCGTGGAATACAGGCGTGAGCATATGTGTATAGATATAGTTGGAATAGAGTCATAACGTAATTTGTTGACGGTTCCAGGTGCTATCCTTCTCAATGATGATAGTTATGACAGTGGAGGCAGTGTCTGTCGGAGCGGTGCATGCAGTGCTGCCTACCGACGTGCCTAATACTGAACTGGAGTTGGAGTTAGTTGAGCAACACGCTCAAGAGACCGGCCTTTATGCTATGTGCATAATTCTAATACTGATGTTCCTATTTAAGTTCCTCTTTGATATCACCTTCGTCTATGGTGTTATTGCGGTGAGTAGTTTTTTTTATACTACAAAAGTAAGTTTAAAAACTAAAACCCTACTACTGAAAAATCATATTCATATTCATATATTTTATTCAAATTTGTTAGTTAATTATAATTGTTTCATTTATGTGTAACTAACATAAACCCTGTTAGGGTGCAGTAATGTGAGAGGCACTACTTAACATTGTATTGTAATAAATTATATAGTATTTTTTTCAATCATCTGTCTATACCATACTATATATATATACATATGTATAATCGCGCTCTCAAAAGCTTGATACAAGTAATGCTCAGAGGATAGCCGTGCTCGTATGCCACTATACCTACTATAATAATATATTGTTTCTCTTTTACTTACGGTCGTGGTGGCCGTGGGGTTTAAGCAGTCGCCTGCTTCGCAATGGACGCAAGTTCGCATCCTATCGGGGCCTGTACCAATAAGTTTTTCTAAAAACTTATGTGCAGTGATTTCACACCATGTTTACGGTGTAGGAAAAAATCGGGAGGAAACCTGCATAAGTCTGAGAAGTAATTCAATGACGTATGTAAAGTATCTGAGACGGCGATGGACTCACCATCTGTCACGTTGGCATCATCTTTGGTGAAAAGTGAGTGTTGTTATTACAACACCTCAGCCTAACCCTTCGGGGAATACAGGCGTGAGCGATATGTATTAAAGATAAATTATTATTATATTTCCCAGGAAAGGGCCGGCATCATCAAGGCGTATTTCATCATGTGGGTGGTCTTCTTCATCCTGTCCATGTTCATTTTCTTCCTTAACTCGCCCGAATTCACCGCTGGGACAATTTGCACCGAATTATTTTATATTGGTATGTGCATTCTATACGTTTTTTTTACTAACGAGGTGAAAACCTTCATACGGTCTCCGACCACCCAGGTCAGGGTATGTGGGATTACCATCGGTGGTCAAAGCTCCCACCCCGACCACCGCCAGCCGGCCCTCCGGCTCCCTTTTAGTCGCCTCTTACGACAGGCAGGGGATGCCATAGCCAAATTCTTAAACCCTGGCTATTGGTTGGGGTCACCCATAGACCTAACATATCTAGACTTTATACTACTTTGAATATTGAAATATCAAACGGGAGATATTGCGGGGAAGGTTAGTATATCATATGAAACTGAGAAATTCTACACAATTCCTAAGATACGCTTTTTTACGGACCCAAATTAGGATATGTGTACATATTTTTAATTAGTTTACATACAAGTGCATTGCCTTGGAAAGTAGGAGAATTTTAGCACATGTCTGGAGGTGAGGTGGGTAAGACAATGTAAAGATTTCCTTTTTGCACAGACATTTTCCCATTGAAATATATATATTTCCTAGGAAACTGCTCAAAATCCTTGGGAAATGTGAAGTTAATTTTGTTTTGAATTTATTTCCGAAATACTTTTCGTTTCTTTTCTTGTTATGCATTACTCATGTATTTGCAGGTTTGAATGTGTACGCAATCCTTCTAAGCCACAGCTTCTACAAGGAGCTGAACAGTCGGGAGGATGTCTAAAGAATTTAAAAACCCATGAACTCAACTGGGACCTCTCTCATCGTTTAAGTAGCGCGTATTAAGAACTTCTTAGCTTTGATGTATAATTTTACGGTACCAAAATGAAACGTCAAAGTTCAGAAGTACTTAATACGCTCTGCTTAAACCGATGATAGTAGGCTCCCTGGTGCCTTACCATGACCTCTTATTGCCATGACAGTTTGACTTATATTATGAGACAGATGTATATGACGTGTATATATTTATCACTGTCACACAGCCGAACTATCATGGCTTTATGACGTCATTGTTTGGTCCCTGAATCAATTATATCAATGTATTATTATATTTTGGAACCCATCCCAATATACTCTCAAAAATAATTATTATATCAAAATAAGTGTTAATACAATAAAACGATTGTGAAGTTATTATAACTAAAGATTTATTTGTTTCGAAACAGAATACAGGGGCACTACCATGACGTCTGATTGCCATGATAGTTCAACTCTTATTATGAGACAGATGCATATGACGTGTATAAGTCTGTCACTGTCACGCATGGGAACTATGATGGCAATAAGAGCTTATGGTAAGGCCCCTGTTAACGATTTACGTATTCAATAGGAATAGAATCTAACATCGAATAACTTATTTTATTCTTGGATAGATTTTAAACTCACGCCTGTATTCCCCGAAGGGGTAGGCAGAGGTGTTGTAATAACAACACACATTTTTCACACAAGATGATTAAGTGCCAACGTGGCAGAGGGTGAGTCTATCGCAGTCTCAGGCACTATACATACGTCTTTGAATTACTTCTCGGACATATGCAGGTTTCTTTACGATGTTTTCCTTCACCGTAAAGCACGTGGTGTGAAGTCACTGTACATACGTTTTTCAGAAAAACTCTATGGTACAGGCCGCTGGGATTCGAACTACGTGGCAGGTGACAACTTTAAACCAATTAAACACTTTTAAACAATGAATAATACCATATAATACGTAAATATTTACTTTGGCACAACTACAATACTTATGGCCTAGAATATACTCGATCCGTTGAATGTTAACCTAACATCTCAGTCATCCCATAAATACTAAAAACCTACTCTGCCCCAAATGCAGGTTTTCACATGTTTGAGCGTTTCACGATTTCAAGCGCATATTGGTGTGACTGGAGATACGTTGATATTTTTTTAATTACAGAACATCTATATTGATACAAATAAATATATAAGTATGTTTGTAATTCCAAATGAACAGCTATGCACCAAATGAAAGTGAATACTAAAAAAATATATATAAAAAGGTGTTTTGCTGATCAGTATTACATGCCTATAATAGTAATATGTGCAGCATTGCTTTAACTTCTTAGCTTTGATGTATAATTTTACGGTACCAAAATGAAACGTCAAAGTTCAGAAGTTCTTAATACGCTCTGCTTAAACCGATGATGGTAGGCGCCTGGTGCGTGATGTGAGTGAAGAAAGTGAATACTATAAAAAATATATTTAAAATGCTGTTTTGCTGATCCGTATTACATGCCTATAATAGTAATATGTGCAGAATTATAATGCTGCATGTTAATACTTGTTGTCATAAACCTTTTTACCTTTAAACCTACATAGGTTACACATTTCCAGCCACACAAGTCCTTTCCTTTCCTTTATTTATTTAATGGCGATGAGCTTATGTAAAACTATTCCGCCAATGTCAAGTGATTGTTGAGAAAAATATCTTGTAAATTGTTAAGAATATGTGAAGGAACCCATTGGATTCCTCGCTGTCCGACATAAAAGTCCGGGCCATTAATGTCAATACGCACAGAACTTCTGTCATTGTTGAATCATGTCAAAACTTATACTTAGGGCACTGGGCCCATCATAATGCTAAAATAAAATTTATACACAAATCTGTTTTTGGTTTCCCTTAAAATAATGTTTTTTTACGTCGAATTCATATTATTTGTGCCTCCGATCAGCCGCATTTTTTTAAAAATTTGCTCAGTTATGTATCAATTTCCAATTTCCTATGATGGACCGAGACTCGACGTTGAGTTTGACTGTGAGAAATCTTACAGAATAACGCGCCTGTGGATTTACCATGAGCTCTTATTGTCATGATAGTTTGTCTCATATTATGAGACAGATATATATGAGCTGTATATATCTATCACTGTCACACAACTGAATCATTGCAATAAGAGTAAATGTTTGGGCTCCTGTTGTTAGCATTATTTTAATAGTCTTCCATAATCGGCGACTCGTCCAACTGCACTCGTCGATTTAAACTGAACGTTCGTCCCTTTGACATTTGGTCGTAAGCCGTGTGCACGACCACAAGGAAGTGTGTATGGATGCCTGAAATACAAGGAAACAGTTTAGGGATAAATATTATTATCATATGTATAGAGTTCAAAATAAGAGCAACAACAAGAGCCACCAATGCTCTCAGCTATGCTCAAAAACTGAAATGGAAATGGGCCGGCACATAGCGAGGCTTAAAGATAAACGCCGTGGTGCCCTTGAGGTTTGAGCAGTCGCCTGCTACGCAAGCGACGCTAGTTCGAATCCCAGCGGGCCTGTACCAATGAGTTTTTCTAAAAAACTTATGTACAATGATTTCACACCACGTGATTTACGGTGAAGGAAAACATCGTGAGGAAACCTGCATATTTCTGAGAAGTAATTCAATGACGTATGTAAAGTGTCTGAGACGGCGATGGACTCACCATCTGTCACGTTGGCACGTAATCATCTTCGGTGAAAAGTGGGTGTTGTGATAACAACACCTCTGCCTACCCCTTCGGGGAATACAGGCGTGAACATATGTCATGTTTATAATATTCAAAAATATTCTTATATAATATTCAAAAGGGTTCGGGTAAAGATCGGTCGGGTATTTGGGTTGCCATATGTAATTTCCTACTAGCAGAATGCGAGTTTTCTTAAAATCGCCATCACAAGTCACCGCGTCGACGTAAACGCAGATTTGAGTGGGATCAATATAGTGCCATCCGATGGCCGACAGATGGCGCTGTTTCGATCTTATACAAATCTGCGTTTACGTCAACGCGGTGACTTGTGACGGCGGCTGTGAAAAACTCGCACTAGACCCTCAGTTCCGAGTCTGCCGAGTCCGAAGTCCGGGTCGCTAGTTTGACATGAGTCCTACTCCAAATTAGTAGCACTTATCGGTGTCTGATGACATCGTCACCATCACTAATTATGTTGGCATTTGGACGCAAAGATTTTTCGGTAAGTTCTTGGTGTATATTTTTAGAAACGAAATTAAAAAAAAAAATCAATAAAGTGAGGCGGAAGAGTAATTTAGAAACGTTCGTGCCTTTGACGGCGATAGACTCACCATCTGTCACGTTGGCACCTAATCATCCCCGGTGAAAAGTAAGTGTTGTTATTACAACACCTATGTCTACCCCTTCGGGGAATACAGACGTAAGCATATGTGTGAACGATAAATAGTAGCACAGCTGTACTTGTCCACAGCCATATTTAATCTGTGGATTATTTGTTAAATTTATTTTGTTTGTCTGTGGGACGGATACGCGGTCAGCGTGACATTTAACGTTGACGTGTTGAATAACTTGAATAGTCGCGCGATAGCGCTAATGTTGAAGGAAAAAACATGGCGGATTTGGGTTTTGAAAAATAGTCATATTCCCGCGCGCCCCGTCGACACAATTTTAAAAAGTTTAGTAAAGTGTTCAAATAGTTTTGTTATACGTATATTAATTAATTTTGCCTCACGTTTCCATTTAACCTGTCCCTAAAATCTACAAACTGTATGTATTGAGTAGTTTTACTTACCAAAGAGTATAAACACCGGCAGAGATATCCACCACAAGTTGTTGAGCAGCAGCAGAAGTCCGCTCAACTGGCCCAAAATAGTCAGCAGAGTACCGAACCCGAAATACGTCAGCAGCAGGTTTGGTTTATTCTGGAAAAAAAACAGCATTTTGGGAATAGCTTTAATACAAGCGCTTAGTCGCTTAGTACCTGAATCGAAGTCTTCCAATTTCTGCGTTATGCTTTAATGGAAATGGTTAATGGCACCTCGAGGCACTGTAACACTGTGTGTAATAAAATAAAATCAATATGCTCACGCCAGCCCAGAAGAGGTAAGCAGAGGTGTTGTAATAACACCCACATGTCACCGATTATGATCAAGTGCCAACGTGACAGAGGGTGAGTCCGTCGCCGTCTCAGGCACTATACATACGTCTTTGAATTACTTCTCAGACATATGCAGGTTTCCTCACGATGTTTTCCTTCACCGTAAAGGAAGTGGTGTGAAATTGTTGCACATAAGTTTTTTTTTTAGAAAAGCTCATTGGTACAGGCCCCGCTGGGATTCGAACTTGTGTCGCTTACGTAGCAGGCGACTGCTCTAACCCTAAGGCCACCACGGCTTCACTGTGTGTAATCAACTTACATTCCGAAGACCTAAGATGAGTAACGAGGATACCACGATCCAAAGCACCCCCAAGATGAGTGACACAGACAGCATGAAGTCAATGGAGGCGTTGTTGAGGTTCAGTCTGAGGATGTGTTTCTGCACGGATGGAGAAAACACCTTCTGGTAGTCCAACTCCTGGTTCAGAAGTACAGCCGCCGTCCCTGTCCAGCATACTGATGCTATCTGCAACATTAACGCTAAAATCTCAGACGGTGATTATTTTAATTATTGTCTAGAGTATTTTCAGCAAGTTCCTGAAAGCTCATACCATCAGAACTCGTTTGTCGCCTTTTTTTTCTTTGATATAATAACTGTACCACAAGGTAGGTACATTATCTCAAAGATATATAAAAAATAATGTCTATCTGTACCTCTATCACGGGTTTGCCACCGTTTTCGTAATCTATACTCGCCAGCGTCTCCGCCGAATATTAATATGAGAAGTTGTGCAGCGACTCCCAGCGGTGACGTGAAGAACTAAAATATCTCATACAAATATTGCGAGTGACGCTAGCGAGTATAGATTAAGAAAACGGTAGCAACCCCGTGATAGGGGTACTGTATGCGCTTTATAGAATCGTTAACTATGTATTTGAACATGTGATGGTCTTCAGCAAAGTATCGTGCACGACGCTTACGAAGGTTTCAGAGCTGGTACGACCAATCTTCGACAGATGGCATTACTATAGTTCCAATGAATACCATATATTACCAAACTACTAACGGCGTTACTATCATTCCAATGAATAGTATATATGACAAAACTACGGAGCAGAGCTAGTCAACGATAAAAAGTAAATAATACTTGGGTATACGCTTTTACATGTATCAATGTTGACAATATCGATTGCGTATTTTACTCATATTGAATGGGAACGCTGTAAACTTCCTATATAATCCTTCCTACGTAAACAAATCGCAGCAATATGGAATCGCCATTTTACGATTAGAACTACGAAAGAAAACTCTACATAGAAAAGGTTATCCATATATGCCTTGGTATAATTTTACTATGTATTACGAACAAGAATTCTACCATTAATTAGTAACTCGTCAGTTCCAATAACACACATACATAATATGCTCACCCCTATATTCCCCGAAAACGTCGGCGGTGTTGTAATAACAACACCTACTTTTCGCCGAAGATAATTAAGTGCCAACGTGACAGATAGTGAGTCTATCGTCTTTGAATAACTTCTCAGAACTTCACCGTAAAGCAAGTGGTGTGAAATCACTGTGCATATCATGTTTATAGAAAAATTCATTGGTTGGTACAGGCCCAGTTGGGGTTCGAACTTACGTCACTTGCGTTTCAGGCGACTGTTCAAACCCCACGGCCACCATGACTCTTAAGCGGCGTAAGTTTCTATGATTATGATTAAGGAAAATTGTGTATGTATACACAATTTTCCTTATAATTATGTAGTTGTGTAGTATACATGTAGTTGTGTATTACACGATAATAGGTACATTCATTTTTAACGAGGAATACTTATATGTATAATCTACAATAATATTATAAAGAGGAAAGAATAGTCTGTTTGTATGCATTGAATAAGCTCCGAAACTATTTGTCCGATTTCAAAAATTCTTTTAGCAATGGATAGCTACATCATCAGCGAATAACATAGGCTATATTTTATCCCCGTACTCCCACGGGAACGGGAACAACGCGGGTGAAACCGCGTGACGTCCGCTAGTATGTTATATATACTTAACAGGATAAAATTATAATATGTATCAGTATAATAGTTGTTGTTATATCCTAAATTTTACTTAGCCATTAAATTATAAGTAATTAGTTAATCGCCATTTCCAATAAAAAATATCTATTTGAACACATCGCTCTTTAGAACTAGATACGTTACGGATTTTGATAAGGATTTTCCTGACATGTATGAGTTGATATACGATGGCTTTATAACTAAACAATACCATCCAATCTATACATCTGTACAGTTAAATGCAGGTTTCCTCACGAGGTTTTCCTTCACCGTAAAGCACGTGGTGTGAAATCACGGTACATAAGTTTTTTAGAAAAACTCATTGGTATAGACCTCGCTGGGATTCGAACTTACCTCGCTTGCGTAGCAGCCGACTGCTCTAACCCCGAGGCCACCACGGCTCTTGTTTTTATAATACCTAATATTCATATGCAAGCACCTTATTCATAAGCATTTAGAGAAAGGATTACTTGGTATTACAAATAGACAACTAATTTTATTTAACTGTAACATGTAAATAGTGTCCAGTCAGTTGTCTATGCCTCAAGTAGGTGGGCTGTCATGTTTCAACGTCGTCGACGAAATTAGTTGCATATCAAGTATCGCAGCTGGAATATGTGCTGAAGTGCCGTTCATATAACAAATACGCGACGAATATAGAACCTCCATTTTAGGAGTCGGGGAAGTACACGATAAGTTTCAAGGAATCATACTAATGTTTTTTGTTGTACATAGAGTCACGTAGCAGGGCACCGTTAGGGGCGGCCTACTTGCTGCATCATAATATAAAAATCAAGCGGACGTCATGCGGTTTCACCCGCGTAGTTCCCGTTCCCGTGGGAGTACAAGGATAACATATAGCGTATATTAATCATTGATAATGTAGCATTCAAATGGTGAAAGAATGTTTTAAATCGGTCCAGTACTTTTTGATACAATACGTTACAAACATACAAATCTTTACTCTTTATAATTAGTTAATTTGTATAGAAAACACAAGGGCAGCTCCCTGCATTAATCAATGACAACTGCACCTATAGATATACGACACATCGCACGTCACAAACAAAAAGTTATTAAGTTCAAATGTGCGTTTTTTTAGTAAACTGCTAGTATTTTTAGGCATATTCGTGTATATGACGAAATATCCTTATTTTGACTGTCCATGAACTTTTACGTTTTAAATTCATAATGGTGTAACTCAATCGAAACGTCAAGGTACGGTAGGTAAATATTATCTTCCTTTTGTTGTGATGTGCGATATGAAATCTTAAAACAAACAATGATCCGTACACAGTTTCTCAATTGTTAATAACGTTGTATAAAAACCATATAGTAGTAGTAGAGTAGTAAAGATAAAGTTTGAGTTTGAGGTTACAGACAGGCAGGGACGAATTCATAAAATAACTATAAATCGTGACGCGCCAGTATCAATTGTTGAACAAATTATTGATTTAAAATTATAGATTACAAAATTTGCCAGTTACCTATGTGAAATATGCTACAAATACCTACTTTAATTTTAAAACTGGTTTAACCCAGGTCAGATGGCAATCGCTTTGTATTAAAATCAGGTGATCAGCCGCATCAGGTTGAACCAAGTGCCGACCCCAACAATGTATGGGATAAGGCCAGGGAGAAGATAGTACCTGATAAAAGAGGCTGGAGTTCGCTTATGACATATATATGTATATATATATATATATATATATATATATATGGGATTTAAATATAAAGGTTTGACTGAAATCTTCTTTACTTCGTCTTCTTAATATGATAACTTAATTAAACATCTTAAAATAATAAAAAACGTCTTCCGTCTTTCACGTCGTCCACCATCGTTCTGTCATCTGTCACATCTCACTTCTTCTTCTATTCTTACCGATCACACGTATCATGCTTACATAAAACCTCTTTTCACATATATATATATATATCTCTCTCTTTCTACAAAAAAGCTTGTAGTTAAAAAGTAAAGTACACTAAATACGAATGAATACCGCGAACGAACGGAAGTTGGGCTTGTGTAGTTTTTATTTTATACTGCCGCCGTAATTTTGTCGGGAGTTCCCCGTGACGTCAGGAGTTATATATATACATCTATATAGGTAAATAAAATGTAAGTGTCTATTTGTTACTTCAAAATAACAGATTTTCACTAAATGCATATGGAAGAATATTCGATACTGACTTAAAAAAACATATTTTCATATTTTTTATTTCATTATTTTAATCTCTGTCTGTCTGTCTGTCTGTCTGTTTGTTCCGGGTAATCTCTGAAACGGCTGGACCGATTTCGACTGGACTTTCACAGATAGCTGATGTAACAAGAAGAAAATTAAGCTATTATGTTT
Source organism: Watsonalla binaria (assembly GCA_929442735.1). Classification (NCBI taxonomy): domain Eukaryota; kingdom Metazoa; phylum Arthropoda; class Insecta; order Lepidoptera; family Drepanidae; genus Watsonalla; species Watsonalla binaria. Next base: position 1,757,815 of record OV838930.1, read on the forward strand.
TTTAAATACGATATCTGCTAATACCAAGTGGCACAGTTAGTCCACCAAAAAAAAAATTTTGTTACACCAAAAAAACATATTTAAAAAACTCACCAAAGTTCCGAGTCCTAAAATGTAACTGCCCACATTTAAGGGCACAATAAAACAGCATTTCTCAGCATCGCACATGTTCACACGGACGTCGTCACAAGCCGCACAACAGGGAATGATTAAGTAACAAATTATATTTATCCTCCTCACTCCAAATGAAACTCTACACTAACTTTGGCTACTTCATAATTTACAAAACAATAATTATTGCTGACTTATATATTACAGGGACGGATCCTAGCTAACTTCTCAAGTCCGTTACGAAATCGTAACTACTTTGTTTTAAATACCTACTGATACACCTATTTGCTTGCCATTTTTTGGCCTATAAACATTACGTTTTGCGCTTTTTTTATATGGAGATGTGAAACTTCCTACACTCGCCGCTTGGGGCGCTTTTTAACGTTCTCATACAAAGTGAGGGAAATACACAGGCGATATCGTCAACGTAAAAACATGTTTAAGCCTATTCTTGGGTCACAGAGGTTATACAACACTCACTTTTCACCAAGTTACTATCGCCGTCTCAGGCTTTATACATACGTATTTCTTCTCTGACATGTAATGTTGGTTTCCTCACGATGTTCTCCTTTACCGCAATGCTCGTGGTGTGAAAATCACTTATTTAGAAAATCCCTACTAGTGGACCTATACCAATATCACGGGGTATACCAATTCCATTGTTTTCGTAATCTATACTCGCTAGCGCCTCCGCCGAATATTTGTATGAGAAATTGTACAGCGCCTCCAAGCGGTGACGTGAAGAACTAAAATATCTCTTACAAATATTGCGAGTGACTAGCGAGTGTATTTGATTGCGAAAACAGTGCAAAACTCGTGATAAGGGTATATCTCCCTTATTAGAGCAACCTAAATCTGACTACGGACGAATCGCGCTCCAAAAAATGTGGAAAAGCAAAGAAAAATTCTCAACTCAAATTTTATATATTTTTCTCTTTTTCTTTCGTTCTGTCGCTATCACCTCCCTTTTGTTTACGCTTAAGAAGTACGTTCAAATCAAATGAAATCAAATATAATTCAATGAAATGGACACATAGAACACTCATTGACCGTATTTTTTTTCTTTGGTAAGTACGAGTCCGGCCCTGTATCATAAGTGGATGTGCTCTCTAAGTGGTACTCTTATCGATCATTACCGAGAAAAGGCAAAGGTCCTAATTACTTTATGGGGCCCACTTTATCCGCATTCTTTTTTGTTTCTTTTTGACTTTGTCAGCTTGAAATAGTAATTTTGAGCTAACGTTAATTTTAGCAGCTAGGTAACTTATGAAGGGGTAGGTAGAGCTGAGGTATTTACTAATAACACCCACTTTTCACCGAATATGCTTAAGTGCCAACGTAATTCAAAGACGACCTCTGCGAACTTGCGTCGCTTGCGTAACAGGCGGCTGCTCAAACCTCAAGGCCACCACGGCACGGACAATGAAGTCTCTGTGTATAATGACAACAATTTGCAAGCACAGCGACTCCACTTCTATTCCTTCCCTCCGTGGAGCTCTGGCGACCTTCACACGTAGGAACACTACTTATGAGTAGAATTATTTGGCAGCGATCTTCTTTAATGAGGTACAGTCCCCAGTCGGGCAGCTCGAGATATCGGACGGGAGATGCCGTTATGCCCTACCCCTATCCCCTATCCCTATTACATGCCTTTACCGATCACGTAAAGAACTTACATTGATTGTTTGCGCCGACGCCCGTGAAGTCACCTACCTTATGCTTTACGACGTTGAATGCAAATACTAAAAAAAATACTAAAAATAAAAAATAAATATAAAGTACCTACTTCTGCAGGTAGGTATTCAGCCTTCTGAGACTTAATGCACTTGAGTAAACATGCATTCGTTTATAAAAGATTAATTGTTTGGGACTGTTAGTTTTAACTTTCACCGCAGTAGGCGACCTTTCAAACCACTAAACTACGACGGCTGTGAGAGATATTTAACCCAAATATATCACTCGGGAATCTATTGGTATACCCACAGTGGTGTCGATTTTTTTTTGCGGCACTATCTGCAAAATGTTATTCAAAAACTAGCTTGCCCCGAGGTTTCACCCGCGTATATTTAATTTTATGGTCAATAGTAGCCTAATTTACTCCTTGTAACATTATATATCCGCCTTTGAAAGTCTAGCTAAAATTGGTCTAGCCGTTTCGGAGAATAACCGGAACAAACAGACAAACAGAAAATTTAAAAAAGAATGGTTTTTCTATGTCAGTGCCGTGTATACTTTCATATGTATTTAGTCAAAAAGTGTAATTTTGGATTTTAATTCAATTTTATTTATCTGTATAGACCAACTCTACTCCTTGGCTATACCCGCGTAGGTAATGTAAGTGATAATATTTTTTTTATAAAATAACATATCCCATGGGGGTAGGCAAAGACCACCGTTGGCCACTTGATATGATCCTTACATACTGCCTACCCTCATGGTATATAGGCGTGAGCATATGTATGTATAAGTTATATTACTCCTTGTAACATTAGCTATATGCAAGTCCCTATATGTGGTTTTGCCGTTTCAGAGTTTAGCCAGGATTAGCAGACAGACAGACAGAAAATATTAAATTGTATTTTTTAGTACCGAATAATACATTCATTTTATTCACCCGTGTAGTTCCCGTTCCCGTGTAAGTAAAGGGATAAAATAAAGCCTGTTACTCGCTGATGATTTAGCTTTCCAATAGTGAAAGAATTTTTGAAAACGGCACAGTAGTTTTTGAGTTTATTCATTACAAACATACATAGAAAAATACAAATCTATCCTCTTTATAATAGTAGTGTTGTGAAAAGGTATTTGGAATTACAAACAGACACTTTGATTTTATTTATATGTATAGCTACAATGTTGGTTATTCACTTTTGGCCTTTAAGATCAGCACTAACTTGAAAAAAGACGTCTCACACGGAATGTAAACATAATAATACGCAGATAAACCTGTTATGTATTAGATACCATTTCAGTGCACGCAGTGTTGTTGTTTGATTAATTCAGTCCACCGGTATCTGTGAACGAGTGTAGTTCTTTCCATTAAGAACTCGAAGTAAGAAAGTATATAATTTTTTTTAATGTTTTTCGGTCGAGAACTCTTTACATCAATTATTAACCAATAATAATTAAAAATATTGTGTAAGGATTATAAACATTTTTGTGTTTGATTCTTAACGGTAACTTGCAAAGATTCACAAAAATAATTTCCACTAGCGTGTGTAAAAAACAGTGTAAGGATCTTTAAAGGATTTGTATTGAAGTGGAGGTAAGTACCTAAATTAGTTAACAACATTTTAGAAAAACTTAGTAAAATAAAAACTGCGACTTACGATGGCGGTACAAGTTCCTAAAGGTGTAAAATTAATATTTTTTGAGATTTTTTCGCCTAAGATATTCAATAGCATCTGCATGAAATAAAAATAAATATACTCGCGCCATCCCAGAAGGGTCCCCGAAGGGGCAAGCAGAGGTGTTGTACCAACACCCACATATCACCGAATATGATCAAGTGCCAACGTGACAGAGGGTGAGTCCATCGCCGTCTCAGCCACTAAACATACGTCTTCGAATTACTTCTCAGACATATGCAGGTTTCCTCACGATGTTTTCCTTCACCGTATAGTACGTGGTGTGAAATAACTGCACATAAGTTTTATTTTTCTAGAAAAACTCATTGGTACAGGCCCCGCTCTAACCCCAAGGCCACCACGGCTGCATGAAATATATGATTTAAGCAGGAATAAAGATGTCGTCAATAGCTATTGTCAATACTGCGGGCGAAATTGTAAGCTATTTATAGCTGGTCATTGACTTCGAGCAAAAAGTGGTCATTGCTTACATTGTGACGTAAGCAATAAAAACTTTTCCACGCAAACGAGACAAGGACCTTTGTACCCTTTTAAGTTTATCTATATCTACTACAAAGACATTTTTGTGCCTCTAACTAGTAACTGAGGGCACTGGCTCTTGAAATACAGATTATTATCCTCAAAATCGGACCTAACAGACGCACCAGATTTAAAATACAAAAAAAAACGTCCAAATCGGTTCACCCAGTGGAAAGTTCTGCGGCAAGAAATATAAAAAAAAATAGTCGAATTGAGAACCTCCTTTTATTCTGACAACTGGTTTAATCCAGATCACAGATTTTCCCCGTTAAAAGGGTTGCGAAGATCAGATAGCAGTCGCTTGGTATAAAAATCAAGTGATCAGCCACATCGGGTTGAATCAAGTGCAGTCAACAGTGTAGCGGATAAGGCCAGGGCGATGATGATGATGATATAATAAAGTCGGATAAATACAATTGATAGCTTTTCACTAAATGCATAATGAATGTACTAACAAAATTTTTTTTTTTCTTTCTGTCTTTATTTTTTTGTCTGATTATTTGTTTGTTTCGGCTTATCTTTACCCGGCTGGACTGATTTCGACGGACCTTTAACAGATAGCTGATGATAAAATGAAGTGACGTGGTAACTTTAATTTCAATAAAATTTAGTTCCGCGATATTAAGTCACCCATGAAATTAAGTCACAACTAAGAGTAGATCTATACTAGTATTATAAAGAGGAAAGGTTTGTAAGTATGTTTGTAGCGAATTGGCTCAACAAGTACTGAACTAATTTAAAAAATTCTTTCACCATTTGAAATCTACATTATCACCGATTAATATAGGCTATATTTTATCATTGTACTCCCACGGGAACGGGTACTAAGCGGGTGAAGCCGCGTGAAGTCCGCTATATCTATCTATACATCTATACAGATCAAGGGGGGTCCTGATGCTCATCAACTATTCAAAGAGGTTGCACGTCGTCTGGTAGAAGCTTCTCGTGACAAGCGGGCTGGGACTTTTCTCGCTCAGAGAGTCAGCATTGCTATTCAACGTGGCAATGCTGCCAGCCTCCTTGGCACGATCCCGAGAGACACCGATTTGGGCCAAGTTTTCTACTTGTAATTAGTTTTTAAGGCACTCTATAATAAATATATACAGATCAATAAAATTGACATGTCTGTTTGTAATTCCTGAAATAACAGCTTTTCACTAAATGCATACCTATGAAATTATATCGAAACAAAAAAAAAACAATTTTCAAAATGTTTCTCTGTCTGTCTGATTGTTGTCTATAGTTTGCTCTGGTTTTTTTAAATGCAATACTTTTTGCCATTTCACCAGTGAGTTAAGTATTGCCCAAACCAGCCTTGATCAACTTTCAGGCAACTTTTTTGTAACTCTGCGCCATTCATGCTACATTGAAAAAAAAGTCAGATTTTTTTTCCGTACAAAGTTCTACACGCAATACTTGGGAAACAATAAATTTTGGTTTTTAATACTTTAAGTTGCTTAAAGAGTGGTTTTTGGCCCTTTTTTATCGTACAATACACAGTTAACATTTCACAGTGTGCACCAAGCTTTGCAAGGTCGGAAAAATAAATTGTTGACATGCAGATATAATATGTATATATATGTGAACATTTAGAAAAATAATTATAAATTCTAGTACTTAATTACTTTATTTATTTATTTATTTATTTATTTTAGAGAAACAAACAGTATTATAAGACCTTACATATTAGTACATAACAATTATACATAAACCAGTGAAGTTTCTACTGATAAATTGAACATATTCAGAGGACGCTTGCAATAAAGGTACATTTCTGTGAATGCGATCACATCTGTTGACAATGTGATGTTTTTAAATATATGTAAGGTAAACTAGGTTTATATAATATCTATATCTAAAGCCAACAAAGAGTCTCTAACTCCCTTTTTAAAGTTACTTATTGAAACATTGAGGACATCAATATTTTGGAAATGTTTGTTGTACATTGAACACGAGCGGAATACAAATACATTCTTAGCATAATTAGTATGGACCTTAGGAATATTATAAAAAGATTGAAGACGGGAACCTGGCCGGGGACATCTCAGATACATTACGTAATATATTTTGAAGTGTGCAATAAAGAATGATGTATATAATGAAAAATAAATGCTGATATGTTTAATATGTTGTTAAAATGTAATGTAATTAGATAATTAAGTTAATATTTACATGCCCTGAAATTGGGTGAAATATGTGATTCTTGTAACCTTTAATAACACCTACCCTTTGTACCATATTTCTTGTGAATAAATATTATTTCTATTTCTATTTCTGCGCACATGCATTATATAACTAGTTGTTTGCTTCCAAGTGCATGCGCATACCGAACTACCTATAACCAATTTTGAATTTTTTTTTGTTTCCAGAATCTGATCAAGATGGACAAAATATATTTCACAGTCAACGGGGAAAAATATTCTTTATGTAAGTTGCTAAGTATTTATACTTTTTTTACTGCTAACAATATTATTTCTTAAATATGCTTGCATTGGTCAAGGATACATATTTTCTGCGTTTGCGGTTGAAACTCTGGGACCTTGGGGTCCAGATGCTCATCAACTTTTCAAAGAGGTTGCACGTCGTCTGGTAGAAGCTTCTCGTGACAAGCGGGCTGGGGCTTTTCTCGCTCAGAGAATCAGCATTGCTATTCAACGTGGCAATGCTGCCAGCCTTCTTGACACGATCCCGAGAGACACCGATTTGGGCCAAGTTTTCTACTTGTAATTAGTTTACAAATAAAAAACATAAAAAAAAAAAAAACTTTCGCGATGTTGTACATATAGCAAGTACATATTAAAAGTTACTCGAGACTATATGTTAAAAACAATAACATGCAGTTATTTTAGCACCAAGGTGACATGATCTGGGATATACCTATTATCTGTTATAAAGATGTCTTCACACCGAAGCAGACACACCTGTGGCAAATTGATTGGTTTACTGTGTATAATAAAATGGTTTTGCGCTGTTAAATAATACCTCATTGAAGTATTGATTCATATCGATGCCTCCCAGGATTGTGCCAAGAGGGGTGGCAGTATTGCTACGCTATATCAACACTGACTCTCCCCAGACCGCTTGACACCAGGCTTCCATCAGGCGACGTCCAACCTCTGTATTTTTGATATTTTGTTTATTTTGCCGCTAAGACTCATTGGTGGCGTGGGATCGCCTGCTATGCAACCGACGCAAATTCGAACCCCAGCGGCTTGCTCCAATGAGTTTTTTAACTTAAGTGCAGTAATTTTACCCCACGCGTCGGTCAAGTCGTGAGGAAACCTGTCTGAGAAGTAATTCAAAGACGTATGTATAGTGCCTGAGACAATAGACACACCCTCTGCCACATTCGGTGAAGTGTGGGTGTTGTTATTGTATATATCGCACCCTCAGAACAGGGTTCAATTCAAAATATTTTTTTATTATTATACTAGATGCATTTTATGATAATCTAGCAATGAGACTTTTTTATATTTGTATGATAAGTGTTGCTTTGTAAAAAAACTCTTTTAAGGTCTATCCATTAGCCGAACTCATTTTCGCAAAATTTAGAGTTGAGCCCCTATCGTTCTGAGGGTGCGATATATATACGAAATAAGCACAAACAGCTCTCGTCCTCTAATGACTTTTACAAAAGTCGTGATGACAGACACTTAACATAATAATAATCGCCAACTAATTTACTTTTGCTACACTTAAGACCTATTTTCAGACGCTAATTTTAATGATAATGCACCACTTAAGTGTCCAATACTCGGTAAACAAGCGTTAATTTGTAATATTTATTTAAGTAAGAAGTGCAAAATATTTCAAGATGTATAATATAATATAAGTGGAAATATGTAGCGCATGATTGGGTGTCTAGTTCGAAATTGGTAGCTGTCTGACTGGGGACTGTACCTCCACGTTACCGTCGAAATGCTACCTTAGAGTAGTGCTGTGTTCTTGCTGTGAGTAGAAACAGAGCAGGAACTCATCACAAATAGCCTTCAAAATAATACATCATAATGTTGGCTGTGTGATTAAAATTTAGGTCTAAAAGGTCTATACACTACATACATATGCTCACGCCTGTATTCCCCGAAGGGGTAGGCAGAGGTGTTGTGATCACAACACCCACTTTTCTCCGAAGATTATTAAGTGCCAACGTGACAGATGGTGAGTCCATCGCCGTCTCAGACACTTTACATACCTCATTGAATTACTTCTCAGAAATATGCAGGTTTCCTCACGATGTTTTCCTTCACCGTAAAGCACGTGGTGTAAAATCACTGTACATAAATTTTTTTAGAAAAACTCATTGGTACAGGCCCCGCTGGGATTCGAACTTGCGTCGCTTGCGTAGCAGGCGACTGCTCAAACCTCAAGGCCACCACGGCTCTATTTCACGGGTCTATACACTAAAAACGTATATTTGGCCATAGTAATTACACCAAATTGTTTTTCTTCTACCCAGCGGGCGCGGAAGTGTCCCCATCGACAACCCTGAACGACTACCTGCGCAACTACCTGCAGCTGCACGGCACGAAGGCGATGTGCCACGAGGGCGGCTGCGGCGCTTGCGTCGTCGCCGTTGCTCGCACGCACCCTGCCACTAAGGAAAAACACGTTATTGCTGTCAATTCTGTAAGTGATGAGTGAAAGGCGGTTAATGAAAGAAATTTATAGAGCGAATGTGACCGGAAGTGTCGGTAGAGGGCGTCCAAGGAACAACTACTATGACCAAATTAATAGTATTTTTCAGAAAGGTCTAATTCGGAGCACGCGTAACCAAAGAAAGTACATGAAGAGATGCATGAATGTGGATGAAGCGAAAGAAGTATGTAAGGATCGTAGCATGTGGCAAACGGTGGTCTCTGCCTACCCCATGGGATACAGGGGTGAGCATATGTATGTATGTAATTCTGTAAGGATTTGCCGAAACACTGTTTGCTTTGTATTAAGTGTGGTTTGAAAATGTCTAGGCCTAGGGCCTGTAGAAAAAATAACATCCTCACTCTTCGCTAGAAATGATTCATAATGTACGGGATTGACATATGTCACGTGACTAATTTATGTCATTCTCATACAATTTTTTATGGTTTCTATTAGCGCAAGCGCAAGAGAAAGTTACTTTGTCTAGGTGTACTGTACCCCTATTGCCACCTAAATTTGTAATGAATACTCGCTAGCATCCCTGCACACCACATCACAGCACTGTGATTTTAGGCAATGATGATATGAGCGAGCATTGCAGAGCGGTGAGTGAGATAAAAATCCACTTATAGATTTGCACAAAGCCGTGGTGGCCTTGGGGTTGGAGCAATCGCCTGCTACGCAAGCGACGCAAGTTTGAATCCCAGCGGGCCACGCACCACGTGCTTTACCGAGAAGAAAAACATCGTGAGAAAACTTAAAAATTAGGAATAATTAATCGTTATCGTTGAACACCTCTGCCTATCCCTTTCGGGGAATGCGGGCGTGATCATATGTAAGCATGTATTTGCACAAGCGAAAATGATTTGCACTTTAATGCTATCCATCTCGCTCCGCTCTAGTGGATTGAGTATAATGATGTAATTCCAGTGTCTCGTCCACATCCTGTCGTGCCACGAGTGGGATATAACGACGATAGAGGGCGTGGGCAACCGTCGGGAGGGCTACCACCCTCTGCAGTCACGACTGGCCGCGTTCAACGGCACGCAGTGCGGGTACTGTACTCCTGGGTGGATCATGAATATGTATAGGTAAAACACATCTTCTACATATAATTCATCAACTCCCTGGCCTTATCCCACACATTGTTGGTTGTCCCATCGTCCCATTGATCACCTGATTTTCATACGAAGCGACTGCCATTTGACCTTCGCAACCCCTTAAAGGAAGAAAATCTGTGATCTGAGTTAAACCGTTTGTCAGACTATTTTAGGCCTCCGACCGACCTGTGACGATGGCCAAAGAAGATAAATTGGCAACTGGGACCGACGGCTTAACGTGCTCTCCGAGGCACGGAGAGAAATCAGGCGGTCACCCGTCTAATTACTGGCTAGAGTTAGGCTTATAATAATGATATGCGTAATAGCAACTATGCCACGAGCTCCACACATCTTCTATATTTATATATACAAGAAAGTCGTTTTTATAATTCAAGAACGGCAGAACCGATTTGGCTGAAAATTGGTGTGGACTCAGGTAGCTTAGACCCAGACTTAGGAAAACGTGGTATAATACAATAAAGTACACGCGGGTAAAACCGCGGGGCACAACTAGTATACTATATATTTGACACAAATAATTGATTACAACTTTGTCTTCCTTGCCAATTGGTCTCGTGTAGGTGTGTGACGATAAATTACCCACGGTAGAAAAAAAATACGAGCAGGAATTTACCCGAATGCAAAGACGTAGGTACCTACTAAGATAAGACGCGGTGGCGGTAATCATACCATAAAATTTTCGGATAAATAGACACTTATTATCAACTTGCGGACGTCACGCGGTACACCCACGTAGTTCCGGTTCCCGTGGGTTTACGGGGATAAAATAAAGCTTAAGTTACTCGCTGATGATGTAGCTTTCTAATGGTGAAAGAATTTTTGAAATCGGCAAAGTAGTTTTTGAGTTTATTCATTACAAACATACACATAAAAATACAAATCTTTCCTCTTTATAATAGTAGTGAATAGATTATCAAAACGTGTTGATTACTAATCACGAGAACTTCACAGACGTGCTCACAAAGAGCTCATTATTTAAGAATTCTTTGGGAAATAACAAAATTATTTCATTATCTCCAATGTATTAAATGCTTCACCATCAAGGTCATAGCTTCAATTAACGATGTTGTCACTCAGATCTGGGGGCCAACTATGATCGTTTAAGCAGCGCGTATTCAAAACTTCTTAGCTTTGACATGAATCGTCAAAGCTCAGAAGTTAAAAACTTATGCGCAGTGATTTCACACCACGTGCTTTACGGCGGAGGAAAACATCGTGAGGAAACCTGCATATGTCTGAGAAGTAATTCAAAGAAGTATGTATAGTGCCTGAGACGGCGATAGAGCCACCATCTGCCACGTTGGCACTTAATCATCTTCGGTCAAAAGCGGATGTTGCTATTACAACACTTCTGCCTACCCCTTCGGGGAATACAGGCTTTATGTAGCTGTATTTTATAACTGTAGTAATACCTGATTAAACTATAAACATCAGTTTATTCGAGAGCACAAATGAGAAGCTATCGACAGTGCAAGTGGAGAATTCGTTCGGCGGCAACATATGCCGGTGTACAGGCTACAGGCCTATTCTGGACGCTTTCAAGAGCTTCGCCGTCGATGTACAGGACTCGCTCAAGGACAAAGTGCAGGTGAACTTGAATCTTTATGTATACATCTATATATATACAGATACATATAATTGAAGTGTCTGCTTGTAATTCCAAAATAACAGCTTTTCACTAAATGTATATACTGTGCCTACTAACATAAAAGAAGCCGTGGTGGCCTTGAGGTTTGAGCAGGCGACTGCTGCTACGCAAGCAACGCAAGTTCGAATCCGAGCGGGGCCTGTACCAATGAGTTTTTCTAAAAAACGTATGTACAGTGATTTCACACCACGAGCTTTACGGTGAAGGAAAACATCGTGAGGAAACCTGCATATTTCTGAGAAGTAATTCAATGACGTATGTAAAGTGTCTGAGATGGCGATGGACTCACTATCTGTCACGTTGGCAATTAATCATCTTCGGTGAAAAGTGTGTGTTGTGATTACAAAACCACTGCCTACCCCTTCGAGGAATACAGGCGTGAGCATATGTATGTATGTTGTTCAATATTGACCCTAATTCCCTAAAGTTCAGTTTGAATTTACATTTCAGGACCTAGAAGACTTGCACAAAATAAAATGCAAAAACAAGTGCATGAAAAAGTGCAGTAGTAACGATGATTGGTGTATAATTGAGAGTAACCACGGGACGCTGATGGATTTAGGCGTGACTGGTGGCCGCTGGTACAAGGCCTATAAAGTACAGGATGTGTTCAAGGTAAATGCAGTCGCTTAAGTACACTTTATTTGTTTGATTTTCACGTACTGAACAAAACATGCCACGGCCACGATTTTCATATGTATATCATCATTCAACTAGTGACTCGCCCTCCCTTCGTTTTGGGCTATTTGGGCTTCTAAGGTTTTTTTTTTATACTTTCACGATTCATTCAAAAACATTATGTGTGGAAATGGCTACTTCACTTTATAAGTACTGTTTAAATATATATACATGATTGGATATGTGCAGATCTTAAGCCGGGAGGATTCTGACAGCTACAGACTAGTAGCAGGCAACACTGGAGAAGGTAATTATAATTATAATTTTTGAGAATGGCCATGTGGGTTGGGTAGACATTTACAACGCTTAAGTGATTCGCATCTCCGTCGGTTTGGTACCCAATACGATGATAGTGGCGACTGACTGATCTATTGCGTTATCCTAAGCATTTAATGTCGAAAAGAGGGTATTACCACCCCTTGGAGAACCCTTGGAGATGAGAACTAAAATAAGATATTTCTATTCCATTTTAGGCGTATATCGCTCAACAGATGAACAGAGATTGCTCATCGATATATCATCAATAGAAACACTGAAAGACACGCTGATGGATGAGAACCTGGTGTTGGGTGGAGGGATGACCTTAACAGATGTAATGAAGGAGTTCCGAAGGTGGCCACTGAAGAATCAAGACTTCTTTTACCTAGAAGAGTTCTATAAACACCTGGATTTGGTTGCACATGTACCTGTTAGGAATGTAAGTAAATAAAATAACGGGATATGGCGTTCGAAATTTGGAGCTATCACACTGTGGACCATCCTCCATCATGCAGAAGATCGCAGCCCAATCATGGTAATTTGGAGTGTTGTGTTCCTGTGGTGAGTGAGGTCTTAGTGCTATATATATATATATATATATATATATAAACTAAAAAAAATTTGTGTCGACGTCATAATGTTATCAAGTAGTTGGAATTGGGAGTGGTATTGAGAAGAGAGCGTGCAAAATTGGTGGGTACTTAGTAGGTTCTTCCAACTTAATTACCTCCCAAGGCTTATAAAAATGCTATATTTTCGTGTGGTTTATATTCAGATGATGAGCTCTTATGAGACCAGGAGTTATGCCAAATGTAAAATTGAAGTATAGGTAATTTGCCGGTTAACCTTTGGTCTTTTTAATGAAAGGGCGCCCAAATGTTATGTCTTGCCATCTTTAAGTATCAATTATTTTCCAGATCGGCACGATTGGCGGTAACTTGGCGTTGAAGAACACTCACCACGAATTCCCTTCAGATGTGTTCCTGCTGTTTGAGACTGTCGGAGCTACTGTTGCTATATGTAAGTTAATAGTCGTTGATTAAATCCACATCAATTGTTCTCTACTCTCTTCTCCACTCTCTCTCACCGCTAGCTCGTTCGCGGTAGAAAATCCTATCGAATTTGAGAACTCTTTCCTGATAAATACATTTCCAACGAAGCTGATGTGGAAGCGACGGAGATGTGGAAATAACGAAATCAAAGGTTATTCAAAACTCATCGCTGCGGTGGAAACTGGACTTAAGTGATTTTGTATCACCATCTTGTGGGTAAAAAGAGTCAAGTTTGTACCACTACGCTCACGATTATACCGCTGAAGCGATCAAATTAGGTATAGGGGTAAAGGTAAATGGTAATACTTATAAGAGAAAGAACATAAATTAGATAGTATTCTCCAAGATCATAATATTAAAGGTACCCGGAAAGATGATGGAGTAATTTATTCATATTTTAGTGGACAACAACATGAAGCAGACAGATTTAAAAATGCAAGAGTTCCTCAACCTGGACCTGAGGAAAAAGTTAATATTGAATGTAAAGCTGCCCCCGCTATCTGCCCACAATAAAATCAGGACTTATAAGGTAACTAATCTGAGTTTATCACGGATCTGGAAAAATTGTCCGCCTTCAGTTTGTTCAGTGAAATAATTTTGTGTAACCAGTGGAAATAATTATCAGATTTGTGTGGACAGCTCCTCTTTTGAGCATCTTTAGAACCTTGTAATAGGATACTCCCCACAGGAACACAATACTGAAATAGGACATGACAACAGGTAGGCCTTAGTACTTTGATACTTTTAAATGACGATGAAGATCATTATTTCCATCATTTTTCCGCCTTCCCAAAAGACAGGTCCCCGATAAGGTAGGCAGAGCATATGTACCCACTTTTCACGGAATATAAGAGGGGAACAAATGCAAAGTTACAGATGGTACCATCGTCATCTAAGACACTTTTAAATTTCTTCCCAGACGTCATGCAGGTTTCCTCACTAAGTTTTCCATCACCCAAACGCTCATCAACATTTTTCTTCCTCAGATAATGCCCCGTGCTCAAAACGCTCATGCCATAGTCAATGCAGGCTTCCTATTCAAGCTGGACTCTTCAAAAAAAGTGGAATATGCCAACATTGCCTTCGGTTCTATAAGGCCTGAGTTCGTGCGTGCTAAAGAGACAGCCAAGTGTTTAGTAGGTCAGGCTCTGTTCAGTGACGTCACGCTGCAGGCTGGTCTGAAGAGATTGGCTGAAGAACTGGTGCCAGTGGAGATACCGCCCGAACCCTCGCCGTATTGCAGGAAGATGATCGCTCTAGGACTCTTTTATAAAGTAAGGCACACATATCACAATCTTAGTCATTATAGTGTCTTTATGTCTTTAGTCAAGCTGGCAGATCAACAGTCAGATAACGCTGTTCGCGAATGCCGTCATTAATTTAATATATGCGAATGAAATATTAATGCGTTTTGCATCTGGGGGACTATGAACGATTAAGCAACTTCTGAGCTTCGAAATCTGAATTTACGGTACAAAAATGGAACGTCTAAGCTGAGAAGTTCTTAATACATCGTCGGCTTAAGCAGAGCGCTTGTGCGAGCGATGAGCTTGAGCGATGGTTGGCACCCTGGGGGCTGACCATGACCTCTCATTACCATGATAGTTTTACTCTTATCATGAGACAGGTGTATTTGACGTGTATACATCTGTCACTGTCACACAACTGAACTAACATTGCAATAAGAGCTCCTGCTTGGGCCCCTGGTCACTACCGTTGACAGAAGTAATAATAGTACTACTGACTGTAACTCCTCATTTATTTTTGATGTTGGGAGTTACTAAATTCACGCATCCCATATTAATTCTGCAGCTAATTATCCTCCTAAGAAGCCATTTAGCAAGTAGTCGTTGAGAGAGCTGATTCCATAATACTATTTGTGTACAGGCAATTCTATCACTCGCGCCGTCAGTAAACCCTCGCTACGCGTCAGGAGGGACCCTCCTCGAGCGCGGTATTTCCCAGGGCACCCAGACTTTCGACACGGACAAAGCGCTATGGCCACTCAACCAACCAGTGCCTAAGCTGGAAGCTCTCGCTCAGGTATTTAGTTCTCTTTATGGTCATAGAGAGTTTTTAGCAAATTAACAGCTGTTTCTTTTCAATTTATTTATCTTGTTTTAACATTTTTTACACAAATGGAAAATCTGGGCAATTTCACGGCTATGTCGCCGAACCAATTGGCTAACTTTGACTCCAAGAAAGTCAAGGGTAATAACTAGTTTTGCTTTAGATGTCTGGAAACCATCTGCATTATAAAATAATGCGACAGTAGGTTCTGCGTTCAGTTAAGGTTCTAACTTCGCTTAGGTGCACAACATATGTCCAAACTTACTGATTACCGGGCCAAACGTTTTTAAAGGGGGAACCCTTTAAAAACGTTTGGCCCGGTAATATATAACAAAAGGTTTCCCTCAAATGCCTGACTGTCACACTGTTTTATAGGTAAAAACAAGCTATAGCAAGAGCCGTGGTTTGAGCAGTTGCCTGCTACGCAAGCGACGCAAGTTCGAATCCCAGCGCTGCCTGCACCAATGAGTATTTCTAAAAAACTTATGTACAGTGATTTCACAACACGTGCTTTACGGTGAAGGAAAACATCGTGAGGAAACCTGCATATTTCTGAGAAGTAATTGAATGAAGTATGTAAAGTGAGACGGCGATGGACTCACCATCTGTCACGTTGGCACTTAATCATCTTCGGTGAAATGTGGGTGTTGTGATTACAACACCTCTGCCTACCTCTTCGGGGAATACAGGCGTGAGCATATGTAACAAGCTATACATTTGAAATTTTACAGTTTTATTATTAACAAGGTCAGGCAAAGCAAAACCAAATGTAGGAATTTGTTCCCAGTGTTCCGGAGAAGCGCAATATGTGTGCGACACCCCCAGCACACCGCGGGACGTGCACGTGGCGTTTGTGTTGGCTGACATTTGCCGCGGGGAGATTCTCGGCTTTGATGCCTCGGACGCATTGGTAACCTTTAAGACAGTCAAGTTTCTATGATTTTTTTATTCATAAATTTGATGCTTCGATTCTTATAATGGTTAGGAAATATACTACGGCCCCTAATCACGCATTAGAAAAAATAATAATCATGAGATGAGATTTTGGCAAGTGTACGATTTGCAATGGGTTTCGAATTCCACCTTGTGTTCGTATTTTTTCTTACCATTTAAAGAAATCACATTTTTTATAACTCTAAATAATTATATAATATAACTCTCATAGCTAATATTTATCAAAATCCTTTAGGTATTCACTATTTGTCTTTTCTCATCCCATATTATGTGGTCGGCGCAATGTGTTCTTCTACGTCACCCTATCAGCAGACATATCCGTATTCATTCCCTTTACCTTTGAGGGCATTAAAGTAAAGCCACGAAGGCGACATTCTCGCGCGTGACGGGACAACTTATGAACGGCGAGCTTTATCGCCAATGCCTCTTCTCACCGAATGAAAACTTGCCTCCTAACTCTATATTAAAAGAAACTCAAACAATCGTTAAAAGAGAATACTCTCTCTCGAACAGAAACTGCCCGGCGTCATTGCCTTCCTGACTTCAAAAGACATCCCTGGCAAGAACACGTTCACTCCTACAGACGTGCCTTGGATTGAGGACGAAGAGGAACTGTTGGCTTCGAAGACCATCTTATACTACGGCCAGCCCGTGGGACTGGTGGCCGCTAAGTCACATAAGCTAGCGATGCAGGCCGCTGGACTGGTGAAGGTCAAGACCAAGAAGATGGATGGAGCTCCCGTGTTAACAGTGGCTCAAGCACTGGCTGCGTCTGATAAAGAACGGAGGGTAAGGGTTTCAGAAACATATTGACCAAATAACTTTTCGCATCCATTGCTGCATGCCTTAATAACTTTGTCATTTAGGTATAATTAATATCAGAACAGTATTTTTTTTGCTAGGTGCTATTAAGGCGACTAACAAGCGTGCCGTACTCCTGGTGGTAAACGGCTTGAATTCAGGCAACATGTGACACAATTAAATCGGTATGCCAAAATAATGACTATTGCTGTGGATCATTGTTACACAACGATATTTAAAATTAATCTAATGAAAAGTTGTGTCAAATAAGCATGTCCTCATTCACGCTTTCATTCGTAGCTGAGTGATTACTTCCGCGCATCCAACTATTGATTCAAACCCAATCAGATCCCTGCCCAACCCAGCGTCTTGCTAAAAAAATCTTATCATTATCTTCCTTCAGGTCCGTGAAGAAGTGACAATAAAGCCTACAGACAAAGGCAGTGAGGTCACACACACCATCAAAGGTCACTATACCGTCAATTCTCAATACCACTACACCATGGAGACACAGAGCTGCGCAGCGACAGTACACGAGCTCGGGGTCACTGTGCGTGCGTCGACGCAATGGATGGACATAGTTCATGTCGCTGTGGCGCAGATGCTTAATGTGCAGGAAAATTGGTGATTAATCTTCATTTTCTTTCCCCGGGGTTCAAGCTATTTCTTTAATAAATTTAAATCATAACAAACCTTAAGCAGGCAGCTTTAGTTACGCCCTAAGCCATATTTTCAATTGCCATCGCAGAATGATGGTTAGTGTATAAACAGCTTGTGGGGTAATAAATCACTCTATTCATAAATTCATTGTCACAGATCGGCTCAGAAAGATTTATCTAGTACCTACCAAAAATGTTTGTGTTGTTGTATTCGGTAGGACAATTTTTCATACCCTAGTTATAAGAGTGCCCTAAAAACAACGGCAAAATAACGTTTTCCGAGCTCAGTTAGTACACAATAAGTTTGTCGATTGCCGGCAAATATCAAAACCATGGCTCATAATGTTCCTAATCAAGAAAACATTCATATGTTCCCAGTGTCGAAGTGGTAGTGCCGCGCGTGGGGGGTGGGTACGGAGGCAAGGCCTCTCGCTCAGCCCTGGTGGCCTGCAGCTGTGCATTAGTCGCCCATCACCTCAACCGCCCCGCTAAGATGGTTCTACCGCTTACCAACAACATGGCTGCCGTGGGGAAAAGACAGGAGTGTGAAGTTGATTATGAGGTTCGTGGAGACTTTTTCTTGACACTATAAATGTGGAAAACAAGCTTACAGGTTAGTTGTAAACGCCTATTACAACTCATGAACGCTGATTACACCACAGATGTCATATGCGCTTTGCCTTGCTATCATAGTTAACATTATTTGGCTGTGCATCTTCTAACATGTCAATATCAGGGGTAATTATATATCTATTCTCAGTCTTCATTGAGAAACATGTTATACTCACTCTAAACAAGAAAGAGAGTCTGGGTTTAACCAGGATCTAACTAGGATCAAATTTGAAGTATTTGTGCCTACATAAATACTATTATACATACCTATATATTACATATCTTTCCGATTCACCTCATAAGGCTAGTTCCCAAACCAGTGGCATTCTATCAACGTTCATGAAGTGCTTTACCAGAGCCTGAATAAATCGTTTTCACTTTCATTTATTAATGTTCAATCCTTGTAACATTTTGTATAAGGAGTCCTATCCAGTGTCTGCTTATTACTTGTCACAGGTGGGTGTAAACGACGCCGGCCAGATCCAGTACTGCAACGTGGTATATTACTCCGACAGTGGGTGTTCTTTCAACGATTCTTCGGGAGCTGACATAGCGTCCACGGTGACCAATCTGTATGACACCTCGCGCTGGCTGGTCCAGGGTTACAGCGTCCTTACCGACAAGGCGTGCAACACTTGGTGCAGGGCTCCTGGTAAGCAACATGACTTGGGTTTTCGGAACCCCCCCCCCATTTTCATAAGTATTTTGGCTCATTTCTCTTTGCTGCTCCATATAGTAACAACTTAGGTAATTTACAATCAATCAGACCCGTCGATGTTACTCATTTCATAATCCAGAAAAGACCTTTAAGTATGTAATTTTTTTTTAATCTTAGCTGAGAACACTCTTGATCAAGTAACCTTGTTAATAAAAACACTACTGCAGCTACAAACACATAGATACACAGATCTTTAATCTGACAAAATCTTTGATAAGGTCTCCTTACATTTCAGCTACAACCGAGGGAACGGCTATCATCGAGCACTTGATGGAAAGGATAGCACAAACAGTCAACAAAGACCCGATAGACATCAGAATAATGCACTTACAGCCAAAACACTCGATCATCTCAGACATGATTACCTCATTCAAAACTGACTCTAAATTCGACGATCGTAAAGCTGAAATTGAGAAGTTTAACCAAGAAAACGCTTGGAAGAAACGTGGATTGAAGCTCTCAATCATGAGCTACCCAATTGGCTATTCGTGGAACTTCCCAGTAATGATCTCTGTGTATCACGCTGATGGGACAGTAGTGATGTCCCACGGAGGGATCGAAATGGGACAAGGGATCAATACCAAAGTCGCTCAAGTGTGTGCTTATAAGTTGAAGATACCTTTGGATAAAGTGACCGTTAAGGGCAGTGATACTTTTGTATCAGCTAACTCGATGGCCACTAATGGTAGTATAACGAGTGAGAGTGTAGCTTATGCTACTGTTAAGGCCTGCGAGATTCTACTGCAGAGGCTGGAGCCAGCGAGGAAAGACATGAATGAGCCGACGTGGGAAGAAGTCGTTAAGAAGTCCTATGAGAATGGTGAGTTACCTTCATACAGAGAGACTACATAAACCAAAATATATAGGTAGATATAGATCTTCTTTCTTCTTTTCAACAATTACTGTTAGTAAAGGTTATTTTTAATTTATTGTGATAGTTGAGCTAGCACCAATTTGTCATCTTTGGCAATCGTTGCAGGTCGGTCGGAGGCCTAAAATAGTCTGACCACTGGTTTAACCCAGATTTTCCTCGTTAAAGGGAGTTGCGAAGGTCAGATGGCAGTCGCTTCGAATAAAAATCAGGTGATCAGCCACATCGGGTTGAATCAAGTGCCGACCCCAACAGTGTATGGGATAAGGACAGGGCGATGATGAGTTGAGGTAGCACCAAATATTTTCTAGCAATATGTTTTTGCCTGTTCTCCTAATGTCAGACAAAGAGCGCTTAGTTCTGCCTTATCTAAGCCCATACTTATCATATCCATAACTGTTTGGAGAGACAAAAATTCTTCCATAGGTTTTTGGTAACTCTGTCGGAATAAATGTAACAGATGATTTTGTTGTCATGCCAGGTGTAAACCTCCAAGCGAACTACATGACATCTCCTCTGGATTCCTTGGACGGATATGACGTATACGGCGTGTGCGCAGCAGAAATTGAGCTGGATGTCCTCACCGGGAACCACTTGGTCACGAGAGTAGACCTGTTGGAAGACACGGGAATCAGTATTAGTCCTGACATTGATGTTGGGCAGGTAAGTGTATAAATGTATATATCCTTAAGCTGATTTACATTCTGTACTGTACATTCCAAAACTACATTTCCTAGTAGCTTTTGTACTCTCACTTCGAAGTATGGCAAATAAGCATCATTTACTTACAGCTTTATTGATTGTAGGTAACCTAAGCCTGAACTATGAACGTTTGAAACCTTAGTTGCTTATTTATTAGTTAATTTGTGTTATTTTACGGATTATCTATAGTTAGGTTACTACGTAATATGAGTATCATCATCATCTTGCTGCCCTTATCCCATGTTATTTGTGGTCGGCGCAATGTGTTCTTCTCTTCCATTTCTTTCATCTTTCATTCACTCCTATTTTAGCCATATCTTCTATCTTCTTAGGTCTTCCTTTCCCTTTGTAACCATCCACATTCATAAACAAAACTTTTTTGGCAACATTATTCTCATCCTTCGCATAACATGTTAAATCGTGGTCATTTCCAGTCTAGATACTCGTATTACATAGTAATAATATGTAATATGAGTATCTAGACTGAAAATGACTACGATTAGTAATGCTTTTAATTATACATATGGGTCAAATGTGGAGGCAAACCGCAAAACTTCCTTAAGTTCGGCTCAAAAATATGAGCATTATAAGTTTATCGTATTCCCAAACGAACGTACCAATTTTGTTGCTGTATTTTATCTTCTAGATCGAAGGGGCCTTCATAATGGGTCTAGGTTTGTGGACCTCTGAGCATCTAGTGTACGAGATGTCCACCGGCCGGCTGCTGACCGACCGCACGTGGACTTACAAGCCGCCGGGGGCCAGAGACGTGCCTTTAGACTTCAGAGTACGGTTCAGAAGGAATGCGCCTATCCCTGCCGGGGTTTTGAGTTCTAAAGGTGAGTTTTTATAACGAATGTGGCGAATTAAGAAAATGCTCAATTGTGACCCATAAGGCTTGTAAAATGAAGGCTTGAATCACCAGCTAACGCTTTTTCAAACTCTTGAAATCTTGGTATCTGTTTGCCCCATGATCTTTTGACACCCTCCGATAAACCTAGTTACTACTAGGTACCAGAACATTACTAATTCTTCTTATTTGTCGTTCGCTCCTAACAGAGCAATCGTACATACATACATTCATATGCTCACGCCTGTATTCCCCGAAGGGGTAGGCAGAGGTGTTGTAATAACAACACTCACTTTTCACCGAAGATGATTAAGTGCCAACGTGATAGATGGTGAGTCCATCGCCGTCTCAGACACTTTACATACGTCATTAAATTCTTGCTTCTCAGAATAATGCTGGTTTCCTCACGATGTTTTCCTTCACCGTAAAGCACATGGTATGAAATCACAATACATAAGTTTTTTTTTTTAGAAAAACTCTTTGGTACAGGCCCCGCTGGGATTCGAACTTGCGTCGCTTGCGTAGCAGGCGACTGCTCAAACCTCAAGGCCACCACGGCTCTCTTTTTCGTTACTTCTCAATTTCTAAATATAATTCGCGTTTCTGGAGCACTCCGTGATGGAAATATTCGTGGTAGATTTCACAAGAGTACATCTCCATATTCAGTCCAGATTGCCTTTGGGATCGGTTGGCCTCTAGGTATTCGTTCACCATTAGTAATACCAGCCTATAGGTATGAAGTGATAAGTATTGCTTAGCTTGTATTGTTTATGTACCACTTACAAAATGTTTCGTTATTACTGGTGACCCCGACGTGATGGACTTTGACCAAATTACTCATATCGTATGATCGGTGGCGTGATCCCGTGCGTTCACAGCGGGCTACTAAGCTTGACTAAACACCCGTGTCACTACAGGTATATAAGTTGACTGCGATCTTCCAGTCAGCTAGCTTTGAGTTTCAAACGAAAAGTGCCGTTTTACTTTTTTTTAAATGTAGAGTGCCTTTCATTTGAGGTGGAACATTATGATTATTGTAGCAACTGGAGAGCCTGCTCTGGTCCTTGCGGTGGTGGTGACGCACGCTCTCCACGACGCCATCTTGGATGCGAGGAAGGAGTTCGGATACCACGACACGGACTGGGTGGATGTTGGTGAGCATATTACATGTTTAACTATATTATACGTAGGTTACTAGCTTCTGCCAGCGGCTTCTACCGCGTGGTTTCCGACCAGGAGAGGAATTTCGGAAAAACGCCACCCGATTTTAAGAAGGCTATCAAAAAAATACACAATACATAATTCCTAGGAAGAATCATAGTATCTATTATTTATATGTTCATATTTGTCTCGTGTATTTTATCATCAATGTTAATATTTGTCTTGAGATATAATCTCATATCTCACGATTGTTTTGTCTAATTAGCGTAATTGATGTTATGTCGTGCTGATTTGTGAATTAATAAATAAATATAAATAAAGAGCCGTGGTGGCCTCGGGGTTTGAGCAGTCGCCTGCTACGCAAGCGACGCAAGTTCGAATCCCAGCGGGGCCTGTACCAATGAGTTTTCTAAAAAAAAACTTATGTACAGTGATTTCACACCACGTGCTTTACGGTGAAGGAAAACATCGTGAGGAAACCTGCATATTTCTGAGAAGTAATTCAAAGACGTATGTATAGTGCCTGAGACGGCCATAGACTCACCATCTGTCACGTTGGCACTTAATCATCTTCGGTGAAAAGTGGGTGTTGTGATGACAACACCTCTGCCCACCCCTTCGGGGAATACAGGCGTGAGCATATGTATGTATGTATGTATAAATAAATATAAAATGAGGGAAAACATAGCTATACCTACAATAAAATTTATCACTTTAGTAGAATAACACCAATTTAGTCTACATGCTACTTACCTAAGTATATCTGCTCAAATTGTGATCTATCTTCGTTATCCAATGCTATGTTCCTTTGAATTATTTATGGTTAATCGTTTCGAAAAGCATCATAAAAATACAAATTATAAATTTTTGACATTTAATTGGTTGGTTAAAAAAATCGTTCAATGCATTGGAACATTTTTATACTGCAGAATTGCTTATTTTATAGATTAAATAATGTCTTTCTCCTAGCCGAAACAATCAGACAGACAGACAGACTGACGGAGAAAAAAAAATTTAAATAGATTTTTTTATATAGTAAAATGCTCATATAGACTAAGATATATCTTTTTTAAAAACATAGTTAATCAATTTGGTATCATTGTTTTGTTATAAGGAGATTGAGTTATAGTCAATATTGAGAGAGTTTTTCTAGTGTTGGTACATGTTTTTAAATAAGTATAGGAACTTAATTCTAAATAAACCTCTGTATTATTGTTTCAGGTATCCCATATAGCATTGAGAATATCATAAAAGCTATAGCGCCCAAAATTGACAGTTTTAAACTTAAGTAGAAAATAGTCTATATTGTTCATGGCAGGTAGAATGGGCTGAACACTTTCATATTCGTCGATGTAAATGAAAAAAAAAATATTTGTTAACAAACAAAATGTCGATGAGCTCTGTAAAGAATCATCATCGTCCCTGGCCTTATCCCATACATTGCTGGGGTCGGCACTTGATTCAACCCGATGTGGCTGATCACCTGATTTTTATACGAAGCGACTGCCATCTGACCTTCGCAACCCCTTTAACGAGGAAAATCTGTGATGTTAAACCAGTGGTCAGACTATTTAAGGCCTCCGACTGAACTGTAGAGATTGCCAAAGATGATAATTTGGTATCTGAGATCGACGGCTTAACTTGCTCTCCGAGGCACGGAGGGTACTCGGGCGGTCACCCATCCAATTACTGGCTAGGGTTAGGGTTGCTTAACTTCGCTGATCGAATGCTATGCGTAATGTGTACGCTAGTTTGACGAAGTTAAGCCAAGGTGGCCTTGAGGTTTGAGCAGTCGCCTGCTAAGCAAGCGAATCCCAGCGGGGCCTGTACCAATGAGTTTTTCTAAAAAACTTATGTATAGTGATTTCACACCACGTGCTTTACGGTGAAGGAAAACATCGTGAGGAAACCTGCATATTTCTGAAAAGTTAAGTTTAAGACGTATGTAGTGTCTGAGACGGCGATGGACTCACCATCAGCTTAAACTTAAAAACTAAGCAACACAACTAAGGGCACCCCGGTGCGGGGCTCGGACCTCGGCTTAGGGCGTTGCTGGGGGATGAGCTAGGGAGCTGGATCTGAGTGGTGTTATTTAGGGCATGTTTAAAGCTAGTGGGTCGGCGCGCGCCGGCTCTAGCGCGTTCACTGCTAACGACGCATCTGTGCGTGAATGTGCTAGCAAGGAAGGGGGCTATTACGCGTTCAATGGTACTCGTTCTTAACTCCTGACGGGACCATGTGACCAAGAGCATTTGATTTCATTGATGGAATGAAAGAGTGAGTGAATGAAAAATTTGGATAATTCATAAAAATGTAATAATTCCATCCAATATTAAATTTTAATAAATATTTTGCTAGTACATTAAGAAATTGTATCAGATAGGGGTATTTATGGCGAATAAAATATGTAACCTAGTAAAACTTTGTAATCCATTTATTTCATAATACCCTATCGACTATACAATATTTATTACGTTGGATAAATCCACTTGGTCGTCGCATCGTGACGTCATTCCATCCCTGGGGGCAGGGGCTCCATCGGATTGATGGGTGCTGGGGGGATGAACTCTTCGGGCTGCAAAAGTGGAATAGTAAATTAAACGGGACGCAAGTTCGAATCCCAGTGGTGATTGTACCAATGAGTTTTTCTAGTAAAGTATGTGCATCCACACCACGTGCTTTACGGTGACGGAAAACATCGTGAGAAAACCTGCATATGGGTGAGAAGTAATTCAAAGACGTATTTAAAGTGCCTGAGACGGCGATAGACTCACCATCTGACGCGTTGGCATTTAAAAATCTTCGGTGAAAAGCGGGTGTTGTTATTACAACACCTCTGCCTACCCCCCCGGGGAATACAGGCGTGACCATATGTATGTAGGTATAATTATTCACAATAGTGACAAACTGTATTAACATGCAGGTAAGTATAATGATATGGCCATACTTTGGTCATCTCTGGTATAAATGATGTTTTATAATAAGGGGGTGAGTGTTACTGACCTGCGCGAGTAGGGCGGGCGGCAGGGCGGCGCGGAGGGCGGGCGGCAGGGCGGCGGCGTGCGGCGCCAGGGCGGCGCCCAGCGAGGGCAGCGCGGCGGCGTGCAGCAGCGCCGCGGGCGGCAGCGACACCAGCAGCGACCCCGACTGGGGCACCAGCCGCTCGCAGCACTTCAACCAACCCTCCCACGCCACCTTGTTGTTCCATACCTGAATTACCATGTAATGATGGTAAGTAATGGACGTCTTTACTCGACCGAGGACCGTTCTATCTATCTCATTATCTCCCTGACCGTATCCCATATGTTGTTGGGGTCGGCACTTGATTCAACCCGATGTGGCTGATCACCTGATTCTTATACGAAGCGACTGCCATCTGACCTTCGCAACCCCTTTTGACGAGGAAAATCTGTGATAAACCAACTGTCAGACTATTTTAGGCCTCCGACCGACCTGTAACGATTGCCAAAGGTGATAATTTGGCAACCGGGATCGACGGCTTAACGTGCTCTCCGAGGCACGGAGGGAACTCGGGCGGTCACCCATCCAATTACTGGCTAGGGTTAGGGTTGCTTAACTTCGCTGATCGAGTGCTATGCGTAATTGCAACTGTGTCATGAGCCGTTTAATCTATCTATACAGGAAGAGTCTGTTTCTAATTCCAAAATAACAGTTGTAAAAACGTGCGCAGTATATTCCTCATTATTTTCGCTGAGCGCTCACAACTCTTGACGGCACCTGTATTAATATGTATAAAGAACAAAATCACCAGTCATACCTCCTTTTCAGCTAAAAGATGTAATATGTGCATGACGAGCGGAGATAGAGCTGGGTAGAGTGTGAGAGCTTGTAGCACTGAACGCATCATTAAAACTGGGATCTCTGACTCTTCTGTCAACCGCTGGAGGACGCCTGATAACACCTGGAACACCATAGAATCCAGGTCAAGCAGACTTTTTTAGACTAAAGCACGACCGCTACCAGCATGTTATTTCAAGAATTCAAAATATCTTTACTTGATTAGACTTCTTGCAAAGTACTTTCAAATCGTCAGAAGGACACAAAATACATTATACATGATTATAAATGTTACCACTGGGTTCGGAAGGTAGCTTTTGTTGAGAAGAACCCGGCAAGAAACTCACAATTACTCTTTTAAAAAATATATATTATACAATGTTTTTGGTTACAGTATTTATATCTCATGAATATAAGCCCATGGGACACAGCACAAATGCTCAATTGTCAAATATAATAACTAAAATATTACAATTATTTGTGAGCATGGCAAATTCCAGCCAGTCAAAGCAAAGATCAAACTAAGATTAATTCATTGTAGCAAAAGTACAGGGTAAATAACTCACGTCCTGTGTATACGTTTGTTTCTCGGCAAAGCACAGCGCTGTCGCCTTGATGATGTACTTGAGGTCAGCTTTGCTCGGGTCGATCAGGTGTAGCGAGATCAGAAGTTCAGCCGGGGAGACTGAGACAGAGTAATTATTAAAAAAAAAACAACAAAGCCAGAGTCGGAATCCCTCACCGAAGGTTCAGTACAAACCTGAAGTAACTATATAAGCTTATCATTAAAAAAATAACAGCCGAGGTCGGTTTGAGCAGTCGCCTGCTACGCAAGCGACGCAAGATCGAATCCCAGCGGGGCCTGTATGAATAAGTTTTTCTAAAAAACTCATGTGCAGTGATTTCACACCACGTGCTTTACGGTGAAGGAAAATATTGTGAGGAAACCTGCATTGTAGATCGTATCAAAAAATGTGTGATAAGAGACAATTGTAAGTTGAAGAATGATGTGGTGACTAAAATTGTAAAAAGTATGTTGAGATGGTTTGGACATATCGAAAGGATGAGTGAAAGGCGATTAACGAAAGAAATTTATAGAGCGAATGTGACCGGAAGTGTCGGTAGAGGGCGTCCAAGGAACAACTACTATGACCAAATTAATAGTATTTTTCAGAAAGGTCAAATTCGGAGCATTCGTAATAGAAGAAAGTGTATGAAGAGATGCATGAATGTGGATGAAGCGAAAGAAGTATGAAAGGATAGTAGCATGTGGCAAACGGTGGTCACTGCCTAACCCCATGGGATACAGGTATGTATGTATGAAACCTGCATATGTCTGAGTAGTAATTCAAAGACGTATGTATAGTGCTAGAGACGGCGATAGACTCACCTTTTACGTTGGCACTAAGTCATCGGTGAAAAGTGGGTGTTATCATTACAACCTCAGACTACGCCTTCGGGGAATACAGGCGTGAGCATATGCATATATTATTAAAAATGCGTCAAGCATATTATCGTATTTTTTCATTTATCTGTGCTGTAAGACGTTGCTTCCCATAACATCTGTATATTCTGATAGCGTTGGTTTAGAAGTTTGATTTGTAGATAAGTAATTGATATGAATTTCAGGTTGATATCTATAGGCCTTCCTTAGAAAAGGGTCTTGACATACAGACGGATAGCAAAGTGATCCTATAAGGGTTGCAATTTGCCTTTTGAGACCCTGAACCTCAAAAGGAAAAAGTACTTACTTTAAATATACTGGAAGGATAAATACTAGCGCTTTAGAAAAAACATACGCGAATTAAGAAGCTTTTCTTAAGTAAGCAAAAAAAAATTTTTTCACGTTAATTGCTAATTTTTTTTTCTAAAAAGTTATATTAAAAAAATATACTACTGTAGGTTTGTCACATGTAATTTAATGGCATCTTAACGTATTCGTATTCGTTTCGGCATAATAATAATAAAATATACAAATTCTGTGTATTATTAACTAATTGTACTCACATGTAACAGCTGCAATCCAAAAGAAAATAGCATTTCTAATTAACCATTACATATTTTTGAAATGTATCAGTGTTTGAATCAAACCATCATAAAATAGTAAACTCGAGCATACTCAGTTTCTTTACTCTCATAAAAATATTTTTCCCATCTAAGAAAAAACCTAGACGTTTTCTCATAAAAATACAAGTTGAAAAAAAACGGGAAAAATACCGGAACGGTGCCATTTGGACTCGAACCGAAGTATAATCTAATTTCTTTATAACTCGATAAGCTGCAAGCCTCCCGTCTGAGCTATCATAACTTGACTTGACAGATGTCGGCGAAATTTACCTTCGTATTGTTAGCAATTTATCATTGCCAGAAAACATGGTTAAAATTATGTTTTCTGAAATTGAAACCTGATCAATTTTTTGCCCCTGAAACCCCCTACACACAAAATTTCGTGTAAATCGTTGAAGCCGTTTCCGAGATTCAGGTTATATATAATTGCTAAGATGATGATTTTCTGCAAGTATTGTGGGGAGAGCGAGTGATCATTCTCATCCCCAGCAAAGGGAAACTCTTTCAGCCAGGCAAGTTTCATGCCCGAATAACAACCCCGAATATTGTTCTGGTTGGAAACTTGTATATACAGGGTGTCGGGGAAAACGGGACAGCTGTTAAAATATGTAATAAGGTATAACTTTAGGAAGCAAATAAAATTATTAGGAAAAAAATATATTCTTCCGTTTTCGAATAATTGACGTTTTAAGTTGACCATATCAAGACCTTATTTTCGCATAAAAATCTGCGGTAACGTAGTTATTCACGTGAAATCTAACTACGTTTTAATTTTTTTTCTCACACTGAGGAATGATCCCATAAAACCATTAACCTTCTTCTTAATTTAACAAGTTTAATGACCGCTTACGTAATGTAGGTAAACGCGGCCGCGCGTTCATTCAATCGCTTAAGGCCGCGAGCTCTTCTGCCGTAAGCAACCATAGCCTATAACTACATTATCGTTGTAGCTTGATATTTTACGACTTCAAAATAGTGATATATTTATAAAAAACTACAATTACTAGAAGACAGCTGTTTCTTTTTCTCTGACACTCTGTATAGAGTCCAGACTTTTTAGGCACACATTAGTGTCGTAGAACATGGGCTAGTGCAGATTTTTCGTCGTTATACTAATTATTCATATTCTTTGTAAAGTGTAGTTTTTAGAGGTTACTAAAGGTTCGATGTTTTTTGGACGATATATGGAACATACAATGCCTAATTTTGGTTGAAAATGAAATTACTCAAACTATAATGCTTCCTTTTTTGATAAAAAGGTAAGAGATTTTTTATTTTGATATGCACCACCGATGCTCTGTTCCAAAAATGTGGACTTAAAAACTCTCATAGCGCGATTAAGGTTCTAGTATATTTGCACTCAAACTTGCAATTGTTAGCGAGTGGCGCCATCTATGTATCTAGCAGAGAAACGCTGGTACCGTATTAAATAAATCTTACTTGGTGATTTCTCCCCGTGCGAGCTCTGCAGACCTAGAAGTTTGTTGAATACCTCCTTCACCACCACAGGGTTGAGCTTTATGAGTTTGGGCAAAGCTGCCAGTATCTGAAATAAACATATTATACATACATATGCCAAACCATGTATTCCTCAACTTTTCACCGAATATGATTAAGTGCCAACGTGACAGACGGTGAGCCCATCGCCGTCTCAGGCACTATACATACGTCTTTGAATTACTTCTCAGACATATGCAGGTTTCCTCACGATGTTTTCCTTCACTGTAAAGCACGTGGTGTGAAATCACATAAGTTTTTAGGAAAACTCATTGGCTCACATACAAATAAGCCAGACATACTGCATGATATACACATGAAGGCCTGTAGACAAAGTAACATTATCCTCGATACAAAATGTACGGGAATGACATATGTTACGTGACAGATTATTTCTTTCCATACATTTTGTATGTTACGAATAAACTTAAAACATATAAACCGATTTGAAAAACTCTTTCAGCTATGGATAGCTACATTTTCAGCGAGTAACAAAAGCTATATTTTATCCCCGTACTCCCACGGGAACGAGAACTATGTGGATAAAACGTGACACCCGCCAGTTGTTATAAGTATAACTTGTTACCTCTTTCTTGGACAGTCCAGTGAGCACGGGTATCAGGAATCGTACGTCAGATACTCGTGTAGCGTACAGCTCTCGTACGCGCGAGACCAGCTCCTCAGAGGGGGGCGCTAAGGAAATATACACAACATCTTATTACATCTTCTATACATCATCTCCCTCGCCTCATTGCATTGTTGGAGTCGGCACTTGATTCAACACGATGTGGCTGATCACCTGATTTTTATTCGAAGCGGCTGCCATCTGACCTTCGCAAACCTCTTGACGAAGAAAATCTGTGATCTGGGTTAAACCAGTTGTCAGACTACTATAGGTCTCTGACTGACTTGTAACGATTGCCAAATATGATAAATTGGCAACCGGGACCGACGGCTTAACGTGCTCCCCGAGGCACAGAGGGAACTCGGGCGATCACCACCATCCACCGTTGCGTAACCTCGTTTATCAAATAATATAATGCTTGGTAAAGACACTTACCATCAGACGAACATTACGTTTAATTGTAGCTTTAATAGTATTAAAAATATTACCTTTCTCAGTGTATATGTGCAACAGCCTAGTGAGTAGTGTCTCGGCTCCCCGCGGGCAGTCTTCCAGCAGGCGCCTTAGCGCTGGGCACAAGGACTCGTCCCGGTCCCCAGCGGGTCCAGGCCGGTCCCCGCCGGTCCCGGACTGGCCTCTCGGGGTCCGCAGCGGGCCCTCCACGGCCCGGAGCACCACCCGCTTGGCCTCGGACCCCGCACAGCCGTATACTCGACCCACTTCAACGATCAGTTCTATAACCACAATTAATGTTTATATGATTTGTTCAGTTTAGGCCCTGGTAAGGCTCTTATAAATGTCGAAGAATTTACTTTTTAATAAAAAACGTTTGACTTAAAAGTCCAAATAAATTCACACAAATAAATTCATCGCACTATCGGAAAGATACAAGAAAATATTTTTTTTTTGCGAATTGCTTTGGAATATAACATAGACAGTAATAATTTTACCAGTTTTTAATACAATGTATTTATATATTTAAAGCATAGTTTACGTTCTGTACTGTCGATAACAAAAAAAAAATTATGTTTTATAAAAACTTCATGTAGAAATACATTTTGAGGCCTGTCTTATGATCTTAACATAATATTATTTACAAACTTTTGACTTGAGCCCGTATTGTTCTGAGGGTGCGGAATAAGATACAAATAAATGAATAAAAATAAATATGCTCACGCCATCCCCGAATGGTAAGCGAAGAGGTGTTGAATTAACAACACCCACACTTCACCGAATATGATTAAGTGCCCACGTGACATAGGGTGAGTCCATCGCGGTCTCAGGCACTTACGTCTTTAAATTACTTTTCAGACAAATGCAGGTTTCCTCAAAATGTTTTCCTTCACCGTAAAGCACGTGGTGTGAAATACACTGCACATAATTTTTTAGAAAAACTCATTGGTAATCCCCACTGGGATTCAAACTTGCGTCGCTTGCACAGCAGGCGACTGCACAAACGCCACGGCTCTCGATACAAATTTAACCTTACTATGTCATGTTACTAACCTTCGTTCTCCGGGAGCAGAGCCATCACCAAATTTAGGCAGATCTTGTACAAGTCATCCGTCCACGCCATTTTGATTGAATGTCTGTTTTTGAACAGCTCTGACGGTGGGGTGGAGAGGGAGATAAACCCGAGGTATAACAAGGCATGCTTCTCCAATACTCTCTTCACTGACTCCGAGCCACGCTTGTAAATTTTCACCGTTGATTTTAGGGCTATGTCGCGGATATCTTCGTTTTCATTCACTGTAGGAAAAAATATAAGATTTGTAGTTTTGTGTGTATATTTGTAATAAATAAACTCATAAACTACTGAGCCAATTTCAATAATTCTTTCACCGTTGGAAAGCTACATCATCGGCGAGTAACATAGGCTTTATTTTATCCTCTTACTCCCACGGGAACGGGAACTACGCGGGTGAAACCGCGTGAAGTGCGCTTGTTTTAAATGAAAGTAGCCTACGTTACTCCAATATTATCTATCAGTGAGTCCCGTTACAATCAGCATAGCCATTTCGGAGATTAGCCGGAACAAACAGACAGACAGACAGAGAAAAATTAATAAACTGGTTCTTTTATGTGTTAACGTATATACTTTCATATGCATTCATTGAAAAGCTGTTTACTTGAAATTACAATCAGACACTTAAATTTATTTTTTATTATCTTTATAGATGTATAGATAAGCACGCTTTGTTAAAGGCTATAAATTCGATGATATAATAATGCCGAAGCCGTGGGGGCCTTGGGGTTAGAGCAGTCGCCTGCTACGCAAGCGACGCAAGTTCGAATCCCTGCGGGGCCTGTACCAATGAGGATTTCCAAAAAAACTCATGTACAGTAATTTCACACCACGTGCTCTACGGTGAAGGAAACCATCGTGAGGAATCCTGCATGTGTCGGAGAAGTAATTCAAAGACGTATGTATAGTGCCTGAGACGGCGATGGACTCACCCTCTGTCACGTTGGCACTTGATCATATTCGGTGAAATGTGGGTGTTGTTACAACACATCTGCTTATCCCTTCGGGGACCCTTCTGGGATGGCGTGAGCATATTCTATTTTTTTATATTTATTTTATTTATAATAATGCAAATAATCGAACACAAGAACTTTTCCTATAAGTATTTTTTTTACGTTAACTTGTCAGTATGCAATCTCAAATCAAAGCTTTATAATATTATATCGTAGAATGACTACGCACATGTATGCAGTATCCCAATATATAGGCTTTAACATGATGATATCGATTGCGTATGTAATTTCTTCTTTTGCAAAATGCAAAATCACATATATACATTGAATAATAAGAATAAATTCTACTTACAGATATGACATACTAACGACGCGACGTACTTATGTGCACGCGGCGGCCTCATGATACACAGTTCTTCCAGAAGTTCCAAGGCCAAATTCGCGTTCTTCTCCTCTGTAACCAAATGCTTCAGGTAATCAACGGCTTCTTCTGACACCAGAGGACATTCCGAATAGATCTTCCTCATCAGAACATCTTTAGCGTTCTCCATTACAGGATCTCCACGTTCACATATCTGCGTTACCAACGAGCACAGAAGTTGGTTGTAATTCTGGTCATGTTTCTCGTGGACTTTAGGTTGTAAGGTGACCGGGTGTCTGTTAAACCCTTGCATGAAGGCATATTCCTCATACAACCACGACAGAGCCAAGTCCACTCTGCTGACAGGGTCGTCTAGTATGTAATTAAGAACCAAGTCCCGCATCTCTGGCGTGTAACTTGATGCGAATATTGTGATAAATTTCGTGCGTATTTGCGACGCTCCCCCTATAGCGCTCTCCTTCTCCGCGCCCAATATCCTCCCAACTGCCTGGATCATAAGCTTTTCCTTTATATCTTTTGGTATCGTCCGCGTGATCTCTTGCAATTTCAACAACTTCACTTTTTGTTTCAACTTAGGAACCGTAGGAGTTTGAGGGGGTATTAGCTTCTCCCTCTCTTTTTCTTGCTCCTTTGCCTTCTTCTCCTCTTCCTTCAAATGGTCCGCTCTCGTTTCCTCCAACAGTTTAGTCACGGCACTCTCTATCTGCCTCTCAGCTTTGGTCGACTCTTGCAGCTTAGCTACGGCATTTTTGAGGGTAGTTTTCTCATCGTCTTCCTTTAGAAGCGGTATTTTAGCGGCGATGTCTGATAGTGAAGGTTTTGTGACTACAGGCTCTTCTTTGATCATATCCAGCACCATTTTAGCCAAGTTCTGCTTCTGTATTCTAGTTCCCGAGTTTGGTATTGGTTTGTAGACGCTTACGAAATTGTTAGGCATTTCATTTGGTAGGCAATTGACTAATGTCGCTGTGACAAGGTTAATGACATTGTCCACGCTGTTTAAACCTTCCAATATGGAATCTTCAGTGACATCCGCGAGAGTTACCACTGCTGGCACTGGTTTAGAAGTGCTGGTCTGACTGCTACTATCTTCATCAAAGAGGGTGAAGTCCCGGCTATTGCTATCACTACCTTGGCTGTTGCTCTGAGGGGAATCAATCCTCATTCTCTTAGCTGGTTCCCCGTTTTTCAACTCGCTTACTCGCTTGTTCCTTCTCTCTTTTGGAACAATCTTATTGATTTCCTGCGAGCTAAGGCCTATGTCTGTGAGCAACTGCGTGAGTTGCGGCAGCATATCATTTGAAGATGGGTGTTTAATGGTGTTAATAAGTAACATTTTCAAATGTTTTCGCACAGAGTTCACTTGTGACTGCGATAGTGTTGGGGGCAGGGTTGTGTGTAGGTCCCCTAACGCTTGTATGACTCGGGGCATGAATTTAGGTCTTAGCTTAGCTATGAGGCACAGTGACGTCATACAAGCCATCAAGTTCACGCTAGATATATGCTGGGAGTTATGGAATTTCACCAACAGTGTGAATATGTGTCTGAAAGAGGGACAAACGCGTTTATGTCAGTTTCAATCAGAGTTTATACATAAAAGCAAATAATCTTTTAATCTATATATTATCTTATTATAATAATTACCCTTTAGGGGTGGAATTTCGAAATTACCCTTTCTTATAATATACCTCACCAAAACACAACTCCAAATTGTATTACTTTAGAAGCAGCGATATAAGCTGTGTATTGATTTCAGTCACTCAGTACTATAAATGTGAATAGAAAGATCTCCTGAAATTCTCTATCGCTTAAAACAAAGTATTATTAAACTCTTTAAACTCACTCAGACTCTTCTTCTAGAGCATATCTCTTTATGAATGGTAGTTGTGACGGCAGGTCATCCAGACTAAAGTCCTCTTCGGGATCATCATTGGCACTCTGCAAGAGGACCACCTCCTCCAGGAACTTGATGGAGTGGGTCCGGATACCTTCATTGTCACTGTCCACCATGTTTAGCACTAGGAGCTGAAGGAAAATATAATTCAATATTTAGCAAGTGATTTCAAAATCTCACTGGTCTGTAATATCACAATGATTTATTTTATTTATAAGCAAGCTGAGTTATAAACGAATTTTCGGAATAATTAACAAGCAAGGACTAAACTTTATACCGTCTCAGACACTATTCATACGACTTGGAATAAATTTTCAGATATATGTAGATTTCCTCACGATATTTTCCTTCACCGTAAAGCATGTGGTGTGAAATCATCGCATCGCTTTAGAAGGCGACTACTTAAACCTCACAGCCACCAAGATCTTCACACATGCACATTTTTGTGTGACTGTGTTGATCCTCAAACATAGGAAGCATTCCTTTTGTCTCCTCATTATTTAACAGTACAAACCTTGAGCTGAGCAAGATGTTCCCAGACATACTTGAGATCTGTGACATCTGCATCAGACTTGCATATCCAGACCATAGTGTTCTTGTAGACAATGCTCGATGCTTGTATAGCACGCTTCTGGACTGCTATCACAGAATCCACCACCAAGAGTTGCAGCTGACCTATTATTTTTGGTAGGTTGTCTGGGTGGTTCTTGCTGGAAAAATAATAAATAACAGGTATTTATTTTTTTCTTTTTTTATCATCATTGTGAGAGTCATGATTAGGAAGAAAAGACATTTGTGCAATGGAACTGTGTCCATGGGCTTATATTTCTTGAGTGATTTATTTTGTAGTAAATCTATATTAAAGGTAGCCGAGGTATGTCCTTTCTCAGGTTCTAAAGATTGTCTGTGCCAAATTTAATTAAAATTGGTTGTGAGGTTTAAGCAGGATAGCGTAACAGACAGAGTTACTTTCGCGTTTATAATATTAGTAGGGACTTTAAAATAGTTTAATATTTTTATTGGACATGATTGGAAACCTATTACGACATGACACTTTAAAACATTCACTGCTAACATTTCAACTTCTTCGTAAATTCTCTAACAGTTGGACGCACATATGCGTTGTTGGCAGTCGACGCGTTAATTATAAATATAATAGAAGGAAAGCGAAGAAGAGGGAGACCAAGGATTAGTTACATACAACAGCTGAAGGAAAAAGTTTGCGTCATGTCATCACATTTCTATAAAGTTATGTGCTAATAAAGGTATTATTTTACAATTTGTATGTATACTAAATTAATAAAAAATATGTATAATGGGAACCTTTGCTCCCTGTATCCCATTGGGGTTGGCAGTGTTCTAGGAGTATCATATTCCTAAGGGTAGTAACTCTAAACCAAAATTATTCAATTTAAAAGAAATTGTACTACAATGGCATGACTATACAATGAGGCCATATAATCTTATCAAAAAATACAATTCATATCATGATAAGGAATACACATTATTTTATATAAACTAAACCCGAGAGACACCGATTTGGGCCAAGTTTTCTACTTGTAATTAGTTTTTAGTTACTTATTTTATATAAACTTTAGTATTTTTTTTAGTGATATGTGCGACTAAGTATCTTGTATGTTTGTGTAAATGGTAAATAAATAAAAGAAGTTTTCTTTCTTTTTTTTAAGCCTCTAAGGTGGTAGACAAGCATGCAGTCCATCTGATAGTAAGTGGTCACCGCAGCCTATGGTCACTTGCAATACCAAAGGCATTACATGCACGTTGCTGACCCTCTTATGATTTCCTTACCTCAACTCTTCAATAAAGGCTATAACTTGTTTCTTTACATCAGTGGACTTATCGGTCATGAAGCTCAGTATGTTTTCTATGTACATTGGTATCATATCGGAGCCCTGATGAAGAAGAACTTCCAGGATCTTGCGGAGCAGTCCCGCTCGCTTGTTTCCTTCCGACATACCAGCATCGTTTATCCATTGTACCAGCTGAAAAGGAACGAATGCAGAAATAAAACACATTACTACCGTTAAAGTATATATTTTCATAACAATAAAATATAAGCTGTAAATATTTTTCTTAGTTCGCGACGAATACAAACCTGGTTTTGAACAGTTGTAGAACTTGTAAGACCGTATTTATTCGACATTGTGTTTCCTTACTATCTTAAATTGCTCACGTATTTCAGTTACATTGCCTTTTTTATGTTATTTGACAATATTTAAAATATTTCTTTATAGATTGGAACATTAGCAACGTTTCTCAAACACAAGTATTATGCAACAAAAGTAAATCAACTGAATCCAAATGGCAAATGAAGAGGAAGATAACCTCAAAATAAACACGTACGTTAGTACAATACACAGTACGGATGAAAGAACGAGATAAATGGTAGTATTTTTTTTATTGTTCACAATTACATTTGGTTGCTTAATATATGACGGATTATGACGTATATTTGGCATTACATATTAGTGTTGCAAGCGTAAAATAATTGTAATCGCATAGACTATAATAAATAAAATATATATTACGTGTCTATAAAATATCGAGAGTACTTTTTTAACTACGTAGGCAGGCTATGGAGTCATGTATGGAGTTATGTACTTTTACCGTTATTAGAAGGTAGGTTACTTGGTAAGTATCACAAATAATTTATAAAAACAGTTAATTTTACTAATTTAATACCAACGTTGCTAAAATTAAGTTAATTTTAAACAATGCCCACTATCTATTTGCTTACAATT
This sequence comes from Watsonalla binaria, assembly GCA_929442735.1. NCBI lineage: Eukaryota > Metazoa > Arthropoda > Insecta > Lepidoptera > Drepanidae > Watsonalla > Watsonalla binaria. Next base: position 1,796,103 of record OV838930.1, read on the forward strand.
TTGTGTGAGGTACTTAAAACTAAACCACTTGAGGAGGTGGAACTTGCGTTATAAAAAGAGTTTCCATTTCTTGAACTTTTGGATTCATTTGTTCTTCCATTTCCAAGTATGCGCTCCTTACTAGCACGTAACAGCAGAGTAGAGTTACTGAAACAAATACTTAAGTATGTACCTCATACAAATATGACGTTTTAGATGTTTGGATATTTTGTTACAGATGAATTTTGGTACACTTGGCCATTTCATTCTAAGCTAGGTTAGACTTTCAGACAATGGATGACGTTTAAAGAAGGTACCTACCTAGCTACTCAATCATATATAAATACTTATATATTTTGAGTAAAGGTGCCACCACAAGCAGCCGCCCGACGCTCGTTTCCAGCGACAAATGTGGTCACGTGACCTCATTTTAAATTTCCGGCGACTCAAAAAGGTACTACGTCATGCAGCCGCTCCAATCACGTATCGCTAAATATCACGTGACCACATATGTCGTATATTTATTTAAAACTGGTATAGTTTTAAATAAACAACGTCAATTACCTATAGCACTCATTTACCTATAACATACTTACCGAACTCAAGACAAAATAGAACCTAATGACGTCCCTTTGCCTCAAAGTGAAATTATTTATTTAATTAATCACAATAACTACTCATAGATAGACTTGCTACATCAATACCTATTTACAGCGGCCCCCGTATTAAAAACATGGCTTAAACTAAGACTAGACTAAACTTGGACTAAATCTATATCCATCCCTTTTTATATCACAGAAATAGAGGTTCTTAAAGCAAGGATTATCTTAGCCTACTCAAAATATGGATTATACTCACAGCACCACTTGAGGACGGGAACGGTGACCAGGATACCCATAAACACGCAGGTCAAGACCACCAGAGCTAGCCCTAACCCGAATAAAAACAGCGTCCCATTACAGTAGAACCTCATTAATTTGGGGTTATTCTGAAAATACAATGTTACAAGTTAAAAAAAAAGCTTTATTTGTTTTGAACGTGTAACTTAGCTTACAAGCTTACACGCATGGTAGGCATAAAAATATTACTGGCGTTTGCAACTTGTAGGAGCTACATGGATTAGGACGTTATTAATTAAGAACGTTCAATATAAGAAATGTATTGGTAATTGTCAGTCAACTATGTCCACAGGCGTGCCCTATAATATGGTGATTGATTCACCAATAAATATGAATATCTATGATAAATGGGTGCGATACTTCTGCCTGCCTCTTCTAGGTAAAGGAAGGATTTTTTTTATATAAGTAGCTTCTCTTGGTTTATTGTTGCGTCCATAAGCTAGTTGCAACTACGCCATTTGTTACCTTAGTGCAATAAATATAAGGATGAACTTACCGAGTGGACCCCGATGACTAGAATGATACCAAGCACCCCAGCAACAAGGAACACAAACATGTAATACGCGAAGGTTATATAAAGGTTTAAGGCCTCTTTAGACACTTCTTGCGGCGTGTGTTGACCTATGGTCTGGTTACGGTCTGCGGTGTCGTGGACTTTGTATATTGACCAGCTGGAGAAGGCTATAGTCATACATGCTGAGAACTGGAACAAAATAACAATAATGAGGGCATGAGATCACCAGTTTGATATTCGGAGCTGCAGAAAATTGCGGCCAAATGATGCTACAGGAGCCGTTTCGAGTTAAATGGTGGGGACACTGCGCATGTTTTTATTCGCCTCGCGCCATACATATAGACAGATATAGACTAATAACATGACTACTGCGCATTGACGGCACGCGCTCTTAACTCATGACGGTGTTTAATGAGGAGACTGCTGTCTATTGGTAGAACGTTTATTGTAGTACAATATTTTAGAAAATAAGTACTTTGAACTAGTAAGTTGGAGTTGCAAGCCCAGTCGTAACGGTCACGGCCCTTGAGACGTTCGAAAATCCCTCGTGATGATTGTATCTGAAGATAGACAATATTTCTTAAAACGTAGAGTGTTTCCACAGACACTACGACTCTATACCGATAAATTGACATTGACATACAGAGTTCCAATGGCATATCCAGAGATAAACACTCGTATTTGTTCTATTTTATATACTCGTTGTAACAGATAGATAATAAAGCTACCCGAGATATGTACCGTACATGTATCTCGGGTAGCTTTATTGTGAGTATTCAAACCTCTACACGCTTTAGTGTCTTTTATATAAATAGCAGTGTATCTGTGGGACTGCATGTGAATCAAACTGTGTGAGAGTATGACACGAGATTAGGTTAGGTAGGTACCTAAGTACCTCTAGTTCAATTCATTTTCACATTGACCTATGCAGGTTGCCGCGTCAGCAGTCGTTATACATTGAGTCTCTTTCGGTTTGTATATAAACCAACATATATGTCTTAGCACAGCCTTACATATCGTCTATCTATGAATCACTAGGACCTGGTTGACCGAGCTGTGCTTGGTTTATTTTTTCCACAAAAGAGAAAACGTGTCGTTTTGTCAAAAAATAAATAAAAAATAAAGGAAAAAAATTATGAATCGAACCGGTGAATGTCAGTCTCGAACCGGGGTACTCTAGTTTCGCTATCTACCCGTAAGCTGGCACTTCTGAACTACCATGTTTGAGAGGTGTGAGCAAAATTTTCTGTCGTATTGTAATGATTTTTTAAGTGCCTGAAAACATGGTCAAAACGACGTTTTGTGAAGATGAAACCTAGCTAGTTCAATTTTTTGCCCCTGAAACCTCATAAAATTTCATGAAACTCGTTGGAGCTGTTTCCGAGATTTATATTCTATATGTTTTAAAGGTATAATATTGTTGACAAGTAACACCAATTACCCAATTATCATACTCAGAATATTCGGAATATTCGGAATTTGGTTACGATAACGATATATCACAGCTAGCATGACTAAGTATTTATTGTATGAATTAGTTTTAAAACAGTGATACTGTTCAGTTATCTGCTATCTTGTCATGTTTACACTTTTATAAACGGAGAGAGTACTTACCCGTTTTTGTTTTAATAATTTGGTCCCATTTTATTATAAGAGCCGTGGTGGCCTCGGGGTTTGAGCAGTCGCCTGCTACGCAAGCGACGCAAGTTCGAATCCCATCGGGGCCTGTACCAATGAGTTTTTCTAAAAACTTATGTACAGTGATTTCACACCACGTGCTTTACGGTGAAGGAAAACATCGTGAGGAAACCTACATATTTCTGAGAAGTAATTCAAAGACGTATGTATAGTACTTGAGACGGCGATAGACTAACCATCTGTCACGTTGGCACTTAATCAAATTCGGTGAAAAGTGGGTGTTGTGATAACAACACCTCTGCCTACCCCTTCGGGGAATACAGACGTGAGCATATGTATTTTTATTATAACTTTTTACCAAACAAATGCTGTTTGAAAATAGTAAAATAAACTTTTAGAGTCTCGCTGTTGTTTTGTACCTATTCTAGCTTCTAACTATTCTAGTTCTGTTTTTGTACGTACTGCCATTCTATCCATATCATCTTTCACAAAATCCATCCATCGTTTCTTAGGTCTCCCTTTAAAGTAAGTCTGTCTGTCTATGAGTCTCGTTTTTACGCCAAAGCCACTGAACAAATCTGGATGAAATTTGGTACACAGGTAGATGGACGGGAAAGGACAAAAGTTGGATACTTTTGACCTGACTTCAAAAAAGGAGGTTCTATATTTGATCCTTATATACGAATGAATACTTTTTCAAATTAAAAAAAAAACTTATACAGCTAGCAATATCTTATTAGAGAGCGAGGAATCCAATGGGTTCCTTCACATATGTTTAACAATTAACAAGATATTTTTCTCAACAATCACTTGACATTGGCGGAATAGTTTTACTGAAGCTCATCGCCATTGAATAAATAAAAGAAAGAATATATTATTATGAAAACGAGTCAAACATTTCACCTGATCTACTTTCAAATAAAAAAAAAATAGATGAGGGCATAAAATGTTCAGTAATACAAACTTAGTTCAATGCAACTGCTAACTAACGCAACTAGCGGAATAAAAACGTATCGAAAAGACATGGTTTATTTTAAACCCTCAAAAAAAAAAAAAATATGTGTACTTACAATAGACAAATATCCTATCAGGAGAGCAGCAATTCGCAGAGGTACGCAGCAACAGCATTTGGTAACCCTCGGTACCTCCCAACCCATTTTGAAAGTTAAATCCAAATTATAACAGAAAATAGAGAAACTCGCGTACGATGCACCGTAATAAATAATGGATATTGTTATGAGTCCTATGGTATTACTTAAATACAATGAATGGGTGTGATAGTCGATAACCGGCACCTTATCTGATAGAAATGGCGTTCCGAGATATCTGTACCCAATGAACCTCTAGTATTTAATTTGGGTTACGTAGTTTTTCTGTGTATTTAATCCGAAATAGATAATGAATTATCGATTTTTTAGAATACCGATTGGAAACATGGGTTTCATTTGAATGTGTTACCTAATTAACAGGGATTTGTTGAAAAATCGATTAAGTATACACAGTCGAGACTTCTTAGGCATAAATCTATACAAATAAATAAACTCAAACTCAAAATATCTTTATTTGATTAGACTTCTTACAAAGTACTTTCAAATCGTCAGAAGGACACAAAATACATTATACATGATTATAAATGTTACCACCGGGTTCGGAAGGTAGCTTTTGTTGAGAAGAACCCGGCAAGAAACTCAACAATTACTCTTTTAAAAAAATATGTATTATACAATGTTTTTGGTTACAGTATTTATATCTCATGAATATAAGCCCATGGGACACAGCACAAATGCTCAATTGTCAAATATAATAACTAAAATATTACAAATATTTGTGAGCATGGCAAATTCCAGCCAGTCAAAGCAAAGATCAAACTAAGATTAATTAATTGTAGCTAAAGTACAGTGCCAATGGGATTATTTACAATAATTTTTCGACAAAGATACATCCCAGGGTTCCTTATCACAAATATAATCACTTACAGTATAATATCCTTTTTTGAGCAAAACTGCTTTGATGGTCTCTTTAAATTTATTGAAGGGCAAGTTTACAATTTCTGTTGGTAATTTATTATAGAAGCGTGTGCACTGTCCTAAAAAATAAAATAAAATTGAACTGTCTGTTGCAATTCCAAAATAACAGTTTTTCACTAAATGAATATGAAAGTATATACGGTACTGATAATGATAAAACAAATCAATTTTTTTTTCTGTCCCTCTGTTTGTACCGGCTAATCTCTGATACGGCTGGACCGATTTTAACGGGACTTTCACTGGTAGAAGCTAATTTTACAAGGAGTAACTTAAGTTTAGACTTTTATTTATAAAAAATATTAGGGTACCGCGAAATGATTCTTGAAACTAAATCTACGCGGGTGAAACTGCGGGGCACAGCTATTTGTTGAAATAAAATTGTTTATTCTGTTCAGGCCCTTCACCAATTACTTTCAAGGGATAGGATTGTATGAGTGCCTGAAAAAGATTTCAACGATATTATTTAAAAACAATTCAGACAGGTTCTCCTATTTTTGTCAATTTATACGAGGTCCACATTCACTCGTATATCGGAGGTCTGTACCCCTATGACGGGTTTGCCACCGTTTTCGTAACCTATACTCGCTAGCGTCACTCGCAATATCTGAGAGTCGCTGCACAATTTCTCATACGAATGTTAGGCGAAGACGCTAGCGAGTGTAGATAACGAATACATACATACATACGCTCACGCCTGTATTCCCCGAAGGAGTAGGCAGAGGTGCTGTAATTACAACACCCTCTTTTTCACCGAAGATGATTAAGTGCCAACGTGACAGATGGTGAGTCCATCGCCGTCTCAGATACTTTACACACGTCATTGAATTACTTCTCAGAAATATGCAGGTTTCCACGATGTTTTCCTTCACCGTAAAGCAAGTGGTGTGAAATCACTGTACATAAGTTATTTAGAAAAACTCATTGGTACAGGTCCCGCTGGGATTCGAACTTGCGTCGCTTGCGTAGCAGGCGACTGCTCAAACCTCAAGGCCACCACGGCTCTCGAACGATAACGAAACGGTGGCAAACCCGTGATGATGTGTGGAAGTCTCACGCCTACCAAGGAACTCATGAAAACAGGTTGACGTCATTGAATACAACTCATTCGTCTAATCTCTATGATGCGGAAGGAAACGTATAATCTTTCTTATCTCTGACTCAGAGTGTCTGCGTTTTAGCTGGAAAATTATTACTGTTTGAAAACAGACGCGTGCAGGTTCATAGGTCACCTATCTGTAGTGCATTAGTATTTGTGTTTATAGCGGTATTAGAAATACATATTCTTTGAACATGTCAACTGTCCAACTATCACACCTCATTAGATGACAAACGAACAGACACGGACGGAACGATGAAAGCTTAGTAATAGGGTAGCGTTTGGTGTTTTTTTTTGGGTAAAAACGCCATTTAGCAATAACTGAGTATTCCAGCAGCTAGCTCCTGGTGGATCCAGCTATGGTGGACTTCGTATGAAGTCCAGTGCCCTTCGTACCTAGTATTTCAACAGTTACTATGACGTAAGACAAACAAAGTTTAAAAATAAATACCAAGTACTTACTGAGTATCTTTGAGATCTCCAAAACATTTTCCGGCACATTTTTTTAATCAACTAGCTGTTCCTATACACAAACCAACACAACATTTTTTAATATATATATATGTATATTAAGATGAAATAGATAAAAACTATCCTTGATGCGGATCATGCTAAAATTTCAGCCTTATCGGTGCAGAATTTTATGAGTTTTTTAAGCGTCCATAAACCAATATAACATTTATATATAGATATCATTTAAAAACAATCAGACAAGTTCTCCTATTTTTATCAATTTATACAAGGTCCGCATTCACTCGTATATCGAAGGTCTCGTAGTCTATACTCGCTAGCGTCACTCAAAATATTTGTGATCCAAAATTTTTATTCTAAAGACACACAAGTCAAAGTATATACAGTTTCGCAATCGATCACCGTAGGCAATTGAACAACCTTAATGTTATAAATGAATAGTCTTTAATGCTCTTGTAATAAAGTTTATTATGCCCCATAACTTGTTTGTGATCGCATGCTGCACATTTTTGACATCTCGTAGTCCACGACGTTCGCGTAATAGCTGTACACCACTATGAATGAGTAAAACTCCAGAACTGTGAACGGAAATAAGCAATTATAGGTCATTTAGAAAATGTACATTTATGGGTCCTATAAAAAATATCACATCGACCTACTTACTTAATTACTTTAACGGCAATTATATGACTGTTACATAGAGCATTCAAAATAGAACCGCTAGTTGTGTAAATGTTTATCTGTGGATATACCCTTGGAACTCTGTGGATCAATTTCATTTTGTCGATATAGAGTAGAAGTGTCTGTGGAAACACTCTACTTTTCAAGAATATTGCCTATCTTCAGATGCAATAATTACGAGGGATTTTCGAACGTCTCAAGAGCCGTGACCATTTCGACTGTGCGTGCAATATCTTTCTGCAACTCCAACTTACGTGTACAAAGTAAGTACTTGTCTAAATATAAATAACTCAAAGGTGACTGACTGACTGACATAGTGATCTATCAACGCACAAACCAAACCACTGGACGGATCAGGCTGAAATTTGGCATGTAGATAGATGTTATGACGTAGGCATCCGCTAGAAAGGATTTTTATTAATTCTACACCCAAGTGGATAAAATAGGAAATGAGTATGTAGGCTACTTTTAAAAAAAAAACTTAGGTTATGCTAACGCGGGTGAAACCGCGGGGCACAGCTAGTATACTATAGTCAAAGTCAAAGTCAAAGTCAAAAGTATCTTTATTCGATTAGAACTTTTAAAAAGTACTTTCAAATCGTCAGAATGACATAATTATACAGGATTATACATGCTACCGCCAGGTTCGGAAGGTTGCTTTTACTGAGAAGAACCTGGCAAGAAACTCAGTAATTACTCTTTTCAAAAATATTATACAATTTAAAGAATACAAAATAAATAATTTGAAAAAACCGTGAGCTCATGGACAATGTTCCAATGCACAAATGTCGATAAAAATTAACATAGCTAAAAATCTAGTACATCTACTTATAACTAAATGCGTAGCTTGAGATGACACCATATAATATTGTACAAACGTCTACAAGTTGACACCAGTCTCCTCATTCCACAGTGACCTAAAATAATCTTTAAAGTAAGAATTCGGTTATGCACGCCATAAGTCTGTCATGTTCCTCTAAGCAGATTCAGAAAAATAAGCTGTGATATTATACGGGTAAGGTTTTTCTTTCGAAATTTTAAAATTTATGGACTCGTGGCACAGTTGCTATTGCGCATATCATTCGATCAGCGAAGTTAAGCAACCCTAGCCCTAGCCAGTAATTGGATGGGTGACCGCCCGAGTTCCCTCCGTGCACGTTACAGAGTGCATGTTAAGCCGTCGGTCCCGGTTGCAAATTTATCATCTTTGGCAATCGTTACAGGTCAGTCGGAGGCCTAAAATAGTCTGACAACTGGTTTAACCCAGATCACTGATTTTCCTCGTAAAAGGGGTTGCGAAGGTCAGATGGCAGTCGCTTCGTATAAAAATCAGGTGATCAGTCGCATCGGGTTGAATCAAGTGCCGACCCCAACAATGTATGGGATAAGGCCAGAGAGATGATGGACCTAATTAAAGAGCATGTTTATATTGTTACTGACTAGTAAAAAGCAGCATCCCCAAATACCAGCCGATCAACAGCCTGTGTTCCAAGCATAGTATGAACAGGAATACAACCTCTATCATCCACGTTATGAACCGACATATCAGGTACTGCTCCAGTGGCTTCGAGCAGTCCTGAAAATAAGAAGGTTTATGAGACGTTTGAACATCGTGCTTGGGCGTAGGCGGCTTCTAGGCACAAGAATCATACATACATATAATCACGCCTGTATTCCCGTAGAGGTGTACTTATATATTATCCACGGACTGTGGGATTTTTTCCTTACTTTGCGTTTCAGACTGACTCGCTTGTGCTGTGACTGCGTCTCTGGTTTTGAGCTCGCAAAGTGATGCTGGTGAACATGAGGACCTGGGTTCGATCATCGGGTTGTGCTAAGCATTGTTCGGTTTTTAATATTCCATACATTTTTGATATTCCCAGCAGCCCCCTACCCTATTTCACGGGACTTACATACCTGGCAACATAACTGGCGACTGCAAGTACACCTCTGCATACCTCTTTGGGGAATAATGTCGTGAGTATATATGTATGTATGGTACGTGCGGCTTGTGATGGCCACTCGCTACTCGTAAAAGACGAATTTACGAATTCCTCGTCGCTGACCACTGGTGGCTGTGACTGGGATTTGAATCTTGTGTTGCTGCAGATATATAAACATTTAAGGTATCCAGTGACGACTTACATAGTACAGTCCAACAGCAAGATAGGAGCAAAACACGAGGAGCATAGCAGACCCCAGTAACAGCGCTATGTATGAGTAGTAGATGAAGTTGAAGCTTTCTTCTGTATATCTTCCGGACTTGTCAGTGACCAGTACAGGACCAACGGGAGCGTTCTTTTCCGTGAATACCTCCAGAAGAGCGATTACATAGAAGATCACGCTAAATACTGAACGGAGCTGGAAACAAGGGCTGTTTTATTAACAGTCGGAAACAAATTTCTGGGACTTGACGAATGAGCTCAGTAATAGCTACTTTCCGAACCTGGCGGCAGCATGTATAATCCTGTATAATCATGTGATTCTGACGATTTAAATCGTCTACTCAAATGAAATATATTTTAGAATATTTTCGAGTTTGAGTTCAGAATCCCAAGGTTTATAAGTGTCCAAACGTCATCCCTTGAGCTTACGTTATAGCGTGGCTTAAAATGTTTTGATCCGCCATCTTTAGCATTCATCCACAACCCGCAGCCGAAAAAGTATCAATGTTTCTAATACGCAAGGTTATACGACGACATTTGAACGCGTCAAAACTATACTGAGGGCAAAAGATACATAAAAGAAATACTTGGGCCACTGCCTTTATCAATCACGAGACTTAATAATATGTCGTTGCCGTATATTTTGTATCGCTTTCATTAGCGCAAGGGAATGTTCCTTTGTCTAGAACTATGATCATACGAAAGAAATCGATGCAAACTATACGAGAAACCAGCTAATATTAATATAAAAGAAAAATAAGGGTGATTACTTAGGTAATTGTCATGTCATATCTGCTTACCACAGTCCAAATAAATATAGTGATACATCCTACTCGGAGCGAGTACAGAAGAAGGAAGGATTCCACGGTAGGCAGAGTTACCTTACACATTATGATTTAATTATCAATACATGTCTAATATTAAATGAATTAGTACGTTTATGTTACATCCAATAATTCCCTACAATAATTAACTATGATTTCGTAATAATTCGTAAAAAATTGACATAATATACAACTTTAAAGGTGTATTTGACGACATGACAGTGAGGTCAATAAATTGACTTTCTTTTGGCGTTTAATTTTTTCCAACGAGAAAAGAAAAATAATACTTGGTTATAGGTTTTGGGACAGCGAGGAATCCAATGGGTTCCTCCACATATTTTTAATAATTTACAAGAATTTTTTCTCAACAATCACTTGACATTGGCGGAATAGTTTTACTTAAGCTCATCGCCATTAAATAAATAAAGGAAAGGAAAGAAAAAAAATTACTTCTTAATTAGTTTTTCTATGGTGGCAACTAAATCCCTTTCCAAGAGATTATTTTAGTAGGAGAGGTGGGTATGATAATCAGTGATTATGGTTACCTTTTAGACGAGGTGTAAAGTCGAAAAAAAATCGTTTTTTGCCGTAGCCATCATCCTATATGGTTTTCTGACGCGCTGATGTATGAGTAAAATACCCGCTTGGGTTCCCTACTATTTTCATCACTAATACTACTGCTAGTTATCAGGCTGACTCTATATACAGGTGGTCTAAAGATGGTTTAGAAGGCATCTAAGTAACCATATCTGTAATCCACGTTCATGTATAATGTTCCCAGTTGCCAATTGAATTTAATGACAGTCAGGCCAGTCAGAAGCCTTAGAAAATCTGATAACTGTTTTACAGTTATTTTGTTCCTGATCCCTACAGATTTTCCCTGTAGAAAGATTTGAGGCAGTCAGGTAGAAGACGCTTCGCTAAAAATCAAATGAACTGCTACATTGGGTTAGATCGAGTGCCGCACCCAATAGCCAGGGTTCAAGAATATGGCTATAGTATCCCCTGCCTGTCGTAAGAGGCGACTAAAAGGGGCCGGAGCGCCTGCTGGCGGTGGTCGGGGTGGGAACTTTGACCACCGAGCCGCGGGACCAGGAAGGTGGCAGCGCGATGTGGCTCGCGCTGCCTTGCACAGCGAGGTCTCCAGGGGCGGCGTCACAGCTGCCCAGGGGATGTGCCCCGGCAAAGTGTGGGGGGACACCGGTGCGTTCTATCAGAGTACCCGGAGTTCCCCCTGTGCACTGAAGACGGCCACCGGGGGGGTTTTATTGCGGTAAGAATCCCACATACCCCGACCTGCCTCTTCCAGGGCGGTCGGGGACCTATTGAAGGTTTCTCCACTCGATCTCCTATTCTAACAATAACAAAGACAATGATGAACGAAGACTTTTAATATTTATTAATGATAAAAAGTAAAACTATTTCCTCGTTTGTTGCTTTTGAGTAAAGTATTCAGAGAGTAAAAATACTGCGTTACTAGTATCAGTAGTAAAATAAAAAAATACTCCTTCAAGAAGTCAATCATTGTATTTATTCAATTTGTTGTGTGCGTGCATGATCGTATGTGTCTGTGCGTAAATGCAGCGCGCACTCGGCCTCAGCGCCGACGTTGGTGAAGTTGAACTGACAGTTGTCCCGCAGCTTGGCCACCTCGCTCCTCGCCAGCAGGATCACGTACCCGTGGACCACTGCATGAATAATATACGATATAGTAATTAATTGCTTATCTGCATAGAAGATACTATAGTGCGCAAACACAAGTGCACTCTTTTAGTCTGATGGGATGGCAATCCGATACGACCGTATAAAGATCAGGCGTAGGCCAACGGCTTATCGTGCTAAGCACGGGGCTGTAAACACCGCCGCATGTGAGTATAGATTTGTAATAGCGGAATCAAGCATTTTCTATATCTACACTAATATTATAAAGAGGAAAACTTTATTTCTTTGGTTGTAACGAATAGGCTCAAAAATACTGGACCGATTTCAAAAATTATTTCACCATTGGTGAAACCGCGTGAGGTCCGCTAGTTTTCTATATAGCCAAAACATAGACCTCCGCAAAGTAGCACTATTGATTCTCAAGTCATCTCAAGCTACGCATATAATTATAAGTAGATGTACTAGATTTTTAGTTATGTTAATTTTTATCGACATTTGTGCATTGGTGCATTGTCCATGAGCTTACGTTTCTTAAATTATTTATTTTGTATTCTTTAAATTGTATAATATTTTTGAAAAGAGTAATTACTGAGTTTCTTGCCAGGTTCTTCTCAGTAAAAGCAACCTTCCGAACCTGGCGGTAGCATGTTTAATCCTGTATAATTATTTCATTCTGACGATTTGAAAGTACTTTGTAAAAAGTCTAATCGAATAAAGATACTTTTGACTTTGACTCTATTCTAAGCATTCTATACGTCAGGGACTCACCAATATTCAAGACTGCCATGCTCAGAATTAGCCACGTAAAATGCAGATAGGATGTAATTGTATGATACGGCGAGTACCCATTGAGGACTAAGATTGTTATCAACGGAATCAGGTACATAGCAGTAACCACCAGCATGTAGTAACAATACACATTGATCAACTTATAGTTTTTCTGAAAAATACGTTAAAAGATTTAGAATTGACCAAAAGTATGTTGTGATGGTTTGGACATATAGAATAGGTTTGTGTGAATACGGTTACCAACATAAATTTATAGAGCTAATATGTGTGGAAGTATAAATTACCGGTCTCGGTACATAAATATACTCTCTTGTTCCACGTAAATATGCTCACGCCTGCATTCCCCGAAGGGGTAGGCAGAGGTGAACAACACGCACTTTTCTCCGAAAATGATTAATTGCCAAAGTAGATGTAGATGGTGAGTCTATCTCCGTCTCAGGCGCTATACTATAAATCTTTGCAATTATTTGTCAGACATATACAGGTTTCCTCACGATTTTTTCCTTCACCGTAAAGTCCGTGGTATAATATTCTAAATGTAAGTTTTGAGTAAAACTCATTGGTACAGGTCCGCTGGAAATCGAACTTCGCTTGCGTACGAGATGCGTAAAAGACTGCTCAAACTCCGCGGCCATGGCTATCTGCCTTTGTTTTATTGATAAGATTCTCTCTAATGGGGGAGAGGGGGGGAGGAGGGGAGACAATCCCACTTACCCTGTGAGCTGCAACGATGAAAAATAAGCTGAAAATTAATTCAGCAACAATCAAAACACACAGGAGAATCATCGTTGCCACTGGGACATCAACAGGGTAGATGCTAAGAATTTCAACTGTGTTATTTATCAATGGAAAAGAAATTACTGTTGACGTCACCTGAAACAAGAAACAATCATACATAACATGCTAGCACCTGTATTCCCCACAGGCTGAGGAATGCTTTCTTATAGCACTAGCGGACGTCACGCGGTTTCACCCGCTTAGTTCCCGTTCCCGTGGGAGTACAGGGTTAACAAATATAGCGACATCATCAGCGAGTAACAGAGGCTCTGTTACTCGCTGACGATGTAGCTATCGATTGCTGAAAGAATTTTCAAGATTAGTCTTGTACTTTTTGAGCCAATTCGCTACAAACATACTTACATATAAATCTTTCCTCTTTGTAATATTAGTACAGATTCAAATTTCGTAAGTTATATTTTAATCGTATATATGGGGGGCTAACCATTAACAGAAGACCTTGTGCCTGTTTTTCACAAGTCACCGCGTTAACGTATACGCAGATTTGTATAGGACCGAAACAGCGCCATCTGTCGGCGAATTTGCATATTTGCGTGGCACGAAATGTGATGATCTTTTTTGGAGGCGGTACAAACAGCTGTCTGTGGGAGGCGGTTTGTATTATGATTATATCCTTTGTGATTAAATCTCTCTGTATTGCAAATTTGAGCAAATTGGTTCACCAGCTCAGCAACAAGAGCTTATACACTCACGTACGTCAGTAAGATCGCTAAATGTTAGATTCTTCTAATAAGTATATAACATTCTCGTGTCGCGGTGTTTGTTACCAAAATCGTATGAAATGTTGTGTACATATCAGGTAAGGTCTATATTTTTTTTATTTATTTATACATGTATTAATTAGAACGGCTAAAATCCAATTACACTAATTAAGAGTAATATATACAATATCCATTCATTCGTTCCCCTCACAATACTCCAGACATACTGACATCGTCTGCCAGCATCATTATATGCCAACATCTAATATTTCTCCTTAAAGCTAAGGGTGATCCGCCCCAACAAAAATGGCAGTTCAACGTTTGCCGGGCACAGTAGGTCTAAAAAGGCCACTTTTGGAGAATCATAATGTGATCCGAATATGATTCATCATCGAAATGATGTGTCACTTAGGTGCAACTCATTATATTTATAATCATACGAATGATTTCGCAATTCACCTGTTTCACACTTTCCTATGAAGATTCCTAAAATGGTCCACACAATATGAATTGCTTTTGTGATAAATAGCATCATGAAAGTTAGTTAATGACTATCAATAATTGTATATTGTAATCATTCGTGAATCATAATAAGAATTGCACCTAAGTAACTGTTTTGTCATTTCGATGATGAATCATATTCGGATCACATTATGATTCTCCCAAACGATGAAACGATGGATGGATTGTGTGAAAGATGATATGGCTAAAATAGGAGTGAATACAAATATGACGGCTGATAGAGAGAAATAGAAGAGAAGAACACATTGCGCCGACCACAAATAACATGGGAAAAAGGCAGGATGATGATGATGATGATTATGATTCTCCTAAAGTGTCCTTTTTAGACCTACAGATAGTGTAGAATACAAAGACTCACCAACATCAAATAACCCCAAAACAACAAGCCATATCTCAGAGGCAAACAGCAGCAGCATCTTTTGAACGTCGGCAATTCACCGTGCATTGTTATATATGAGGTTTGATTACAATTAAAGTTAAATAATTTGGCAAATAGATCAACTTTTACATAAAAAATTGTTACGTGTGACCAAAATTCACTTAGAGGTTATTTCGTTGAGAGCAGATGAGTTAGTGAATCATGATCCACTAAGCTATTTAAATACATAGTGATATCGTAAACATAATGATATTATGATGTGTGGGAGGTTAAAACAACGCGTAGGTTATCCAACGAATGTGTTTTAACTTCTTATCATTCGAAAATTCCAGCCATATGTAGGACCTAATCGTTCAAGATGTCAATATTTTGTTTATCATAAAAAAAATACAGCGTATATTCCTATGATGTGGGCCAAACTATTCATAATATTATACAGTGAAAAATTATATAGCTGTGTTTCGGGTTTTGTGGCGTGTTTTTTTTTTTTTTTTTATTTTTTTTTATGTTACACAAACAGATTGAGATCCGAAGAAATTACATTAACAAGAGTATTAACTTAAATATTGGAACTAGATAACAATCCAAAATATGTGTAAACAGCTAGTCTAAGTATATAAACTATAAAGAAACTATATGAAAACTATAATATTAAAAGAAGATATGATAATAAAGAAGATTATTAAAGAGTATCTAAAAATTGGATAAATTTAGGATAATCACTTAATTAGACTGTAGATTATAATTGATCAATACTTGTGGAGGTTATCCCGGCACCACCTTTTCAAGGCAGATATATTATTGTTAAATATATCAATGTTCTTGTCTTTGATGGCTATTTCATTGTACTGTCTGCACATTCTAACAAGCGGATTATAATACGACGTGTTGTTATTATATGTTTTTAAAAGAAATGTCCGGGGAGCTCTGATTTTATAACGAGTATTAATGTTGATGGAGGATAAAAGGAGTGGACAATCTAGTTTGGAATTGATGATTTTGTGTAAATATAATAGGTCAAACTTTTTACGACGGGTGGCAAGATATGTTATTTTAAAAGCAGCCAAGCGATCGTCATAACATGAAAGCTTTCTTCCGTACTTGAAACGATAAGCTAGAATTTTGAGGCATCTGTTCTGAACATTCTCTATACAGTTTATATGAGCAGCATAGAATGGTGACCAAATCGGACATGCATATTCCAGTATGCTTCTTATGAGTGTGTTAAATAAATTGAGCATACTTAGTGGTTTTTTAAAGCCTTTAGTAGACCTGGATATGAACCCAAGTAGTTTATTTCCTCTGTTACTGATATACTCATAATGCGACCGGAATGATAATTGTTCGTCGAAGATTATTCCCAGATCTTTGGCTATAGGTCTGCGATCTAATGTTTGATTAGATATTGCATAGTCAAATAATATCTTTGTATGTTTTTTGGTGAATGTTATAACAAAACATTTGCTCGCATTCAGTTGCATCTTATTTACGTGACACCAGTTAGAAATTATATTAAGATCGTTTTGCAGAGCTATGCAGTCACCTGGCTCATTAATGTCCCTAAAAACTTTTAAATCGTCTGCGTATAGCAGCTTAGGGCTTGAAATTTGGTCAATCAGATCATTAATAAAAACAATAAATAGAAGTGGACCCAGATGCGACCCCTGTGGAACACCTGAGAGCACAGATACTGGTTGGGAAGTGCAGCCACCAATAGCAACCAATTGACATCTATTTCTAAGATACGAGCAAATCCACCTATAGAGGTTACCATGTATACCCAATGAACAGACTTTGCCACACAAAATGCTGTGGTTGACTTTGTCAAACGCCTTGCTGAAATCGGTGTAAATAGAGTCAACTTGACCACCTGAGGCAAAAGAGTTACACAAAAAGTTTTTATAGACAAGGAGATTGCTTATTGTTGATCTGTTCTCAACGAAACCGTGTTGATGTTCTGAGATATACAATTTGAAATGATTATATAAGTGTTTGTAAATCAATGATTCAAAGATTTTAGCAATACACGATAAAATACTTATGGGTCTATAGTTTTGGCACAGGTTCTTGTCGCCAGATTTGAAAATAGGCACGACATGAGCAATCTTCCATAAAGAGGGAAACATTCCAGATTTTAGAGACTTGTTGAATAGTAATGTTAATGGAACACAGAGTTCTTTTCCACATGCCCGAATGAATGAAGGTGGAATGTTATCTGGGCCGGCACCCTTGTTGGGGTCTAAGCTCTTAATCTCGGCCAAAACTTCCGTCTCTGTAATTGTTATATTACTTAGTACGCTATGATTGAGCTCAGGCATAGAATTAACATTTGGCTCAGCCTGACCAACATGTGACAACTCATATGATGCTTTAAAGAAGTTGGAAAATAGTTCACATATACCTTGGGAGTCGCTAGATGTATGACCACGGTAATGCATTGTTCGTGGAAGTGAACTTTTCCCCTTCCTATTTTTTATGTATCTCCAAATTGATTTGGTATTGTTGTTCAATGAATTTTCAACTGAGCTGATAAACGCGTTATAGCAATCAATGATTAATGTTTTACTCCTTTTGCGAAGCATTGAAAAAGTATCGTAATCACGTGGGTTATTAAACTGCTTATAACGTCGATGGTATTTATTTTTCTCTTTTATGCATTGTATCAAAGCAGAACTGTACCAATAGGGATAT
The DNA here is from genome assembly GCA_929442735.1 of Watsonalla binaria. Lineage (NCBI taxonomy): Eukaryota > Metazoa > Arthropoda > Insecta > Lepidoptera > Drepanidae > Watsonalla > Watsonalla binaria. The sequence goes on from OV838930.1 coordinate 1,813,939, forward strand.
TTGTGTGAATTAGTTTCCCGCATTGGGGTATGCTTTGTGATAATATTATTCAGTTTTTGATAAAACGCGTCAACACAGGTGTCCAGACAAGGCGAGCTCAGAATACTTTCCCAGTCAATATCGCAAAACTTAGATTTAATTTTGATAAAATCACACTTATTAAAGTTTGGTCTTTCAGCTTGAGACCGACACGGTTCAGAGTCTATATGGAGTGTTAAGTCAATAGCGATAGGAGGGTGATGAGAATCGATGCGAGCCAAGGGGTCTGCACCGTACACCGAGACACTTTCTGATGTGGATAGAACCAAGTCCAGAAAGCGGTTATTTGAATTTGGAATATTATTAAATTGATAAAGATTGCATATTGATATGTTTTCAATCAATAATTGTGACTTTCTATCAAGTGCATCAGAGGGGATAAGATAATGGGAAGAACCACTCCTAGTCCACGTTAAATGAGTATTAAAATCACCAACAAGTAAGAACAACTCCTTTTCATCAGAATTCAATATGATCCTTTGACAATTTTCATAAAATGAACATAACTTATCTAAAGGGAGGTCGGGAGGTAAATAGCAGACACATATATTTAGGCTAGGTTGTCCATTGGCTGATGGTATAGTTACCCAGATATCCTCCACAGTACTTTCCCAATCCGTCCGACGTGTCAAATTAAGGGTTTTTTTTACCGCAATCAGCACTCCACCACCTTCAGACTTGGTTATAGAAGTTTGATATCGATCTCTCCGAAAAATATTATACCGTTCATCGAGTATTTCCCCATCAAACACACCCTGGTTTAAATTTGTTTCAGTCAGACAGATTAGGTCATAATTAGAATTAAGTGCACCGCAGAAAAGATCATTTAGCTTAGATCTAATTCTATTAACATTCTGATAAAACACTAATACCATTAAATAAAATTTAGAAAAAAAACCAGATAGAACAATTTTTTTTTTCCCTCTATTTTAGGGTGTTTTTCGCTTCAGTTCTTCCAAGTAGGCTTCATTTTTTATAAGTACAGCATTGCTCTTATCATCTTTGCGAATATAGACTCGCCCGTACTTAATCCAGACATATGTGTATCCATTTTCGCGAGCAAAAGTCCGAGACACAGCATGTAATTTTTTACACGCAGGGGATAAGTGTTCGGCGATATAAATTCTACTACTTTCTCCTTCGAACCCGATATGCCTTAAATTTAATTGGTCGGACTTATGCGACTTGTTGAAACGGTGTACAGCAGAGATGATTGTATCGCGAAGACGTGGCGAACTAACTGTGACAAGATTATTTCTTGGTCTATTCGAATTAGGGTCAATTTTCGCAACTCTTCTGCAGTGATGGATTTCGGTGTCTAAAATTGGGACAGCAATATGCTTGCAGAGATTTTTGAATATCCCTAATAAGTCTTCGCTTCGGCTCTCCGGGACAGCTTGCAGTTCAATATTGTGATCTCGGGATATTTTTTCAATTGTTGTCAAGCGCCCATTTAACTTGTGCAACTCAGCTTGGATCAGTAACCTCCCGTGTTGTAGGTAACAGTGAAAACTTTAGTGATATGTTTTCCCGTTTTTGTAAAATTTTCCATTATTGTTTCGTATATAAAGCCTTAGTACCTGGTTGACCTCAGTTTCTTTTTCCCACAAAGATATTATCTCAATAAAAAAGAAGTTCAACGTTTGACACATACCTATGTTGAAAAAAAGGGAAAAATTCTAACCGTTTCAATTTGGACTCGAACCGGGGTACTCTAGCTTCTTTATCGCCCCATGGGTAGGAAAGCTCACGTCTGAGCTATATAACTTGACAGGTATCGGCGAAATTTAATTTCGTATTATAATGAGGATCGTAGCATGTGGCAAACGGTGGTCTCTGCCTACCTCCATAGGATACAGGCGTGACCATATCGCATACTCAGATCGTTTTTTTTTAAATCGTAATCATATATAGATACTTAGTTCGAATCCAAGCGGGGCCTGTACCCATAAGTTTTTCTAAATAACTTATGTGCAGTGATTTCACACCCCGTGCTTTACGGTGAAGGAAAACATCGTGAGGAAACCTGCATATTTCTGAGAAATAATTCAATGACGTACGTGTCTGAGACGGCGATGGACTCACCATCTGTCACGTTGGCACTTAATCATCTTCGGTGAAAAGTGGGTGTTGTGATTACAACACCTCTGCCTACCCCTTCGGGGAATACAGGCGTGAGCATATGTATGTACATACTTAGTTTGAATTGATAATTCAGGCAATTTAGGTCGTGCACAAATATTTTTTTTTGAACTACATATAGAAATACATTTTGAGGTCTGTCTAATGATCTTAACATAATTATTTTCGCAAATTTTTGAGTTGAACCCCTATCGTTTTAAGGGTGCGATATATATGTATGTACATTTCGGGCCTTGCAATATAAATACGCTACGAAATTCGTCGACGTAGAACCATATCAAAACATTCACCTATGTTCAGAAGCATCGGGTAACAGCGATTGACAACCCTTACAATATACCAATGTTAGGCCAGGGAGATGATGTGGGGGTCACGAAGCATGTGAAGACATATTATCAAGTGCATCCAAACTGCCAGGTGGTACACCGTGGAGTTTAGTCGGTACGAGTCTGACATATACCTCCCGCTGCCCCCGCGGCGTTTAGTATATACACAACGGATTTTCCACCTAAAAAAGCCAGGGAGATGATGAATAATTTTCATAGAATCAACGATTATTTTTAATACATTTAACAATAATATTCTTACAAGATAAACTTAAACCTATGAGGGTAACGGCTGTCTACTTTCTAATCATATGTTACGTAGCTAAAGATACACAAATCATTTAGTCCTTACTTTCATTGTTATTACCTATAAAATTGGAGTTTTGTATATATGTGGGAAAGATCAAATCTGAGACACAACTGGGGATATCATCCATTTGTAAGCTTATATACGTAATTGAAAATAGACATAAATAGCTTCCTATCTTTTTATACAAAGTAATGTCTACGATCATCTATCAAATTGAACTTAAAAGTAAAAATATATATACAGTATGTTCTCTTTCAAAATAGCTGTGGTGACCTTGGGGTTTAAACAGTTGCCTGCCACGCAAGCGACGCAAGTTGCACTTATATGCAGTAATTTTACACCACGTGCTTGACTATGAAAGAAAAAATCGTGAGGAATCCTGCATATATCTGAGAAGCAATTCAAATACGTATGCATAATTCCTGAGACGGCGATAAACTCACCATCTGTCACCTTAGCACTTAATCATCTACGGTGAAAAGTGGGTGTTGTTATTACAACACCTCTGCCTACCTACCCCTTCGGGGAATACATGTGTGAGGATATGTACGTGTCTTTCAAAGTGTGCTTAATTATATTTGTTGTGTTGGTTGTGTGCTTGCATGGTCGTTGTCGTGTGTCCGTAGACGCAGCGCGCACTCGGCCTCTGCGCCGACGTTGGTGAAGTTGAACTGACAGTTGTCCCGCAGCTTGGCCACCTCGCTCCTCGCCAGTAGGATCACGTACCCCTGGACCACTGTATCAAAAATAATACAACATTATATGTATGACGATATTCAGTAAAGAATACAAAATCCTCTAACCTAGTATAGGTTGAAATTCAATCCAAAAAAATAAATAATTGGTTTTTCATGCGAGTACCGTATATATGTATATTATAGATTATTTTTCTGTTTAAGTAGTTACAAAACGTACGAAGGTACGAAAACAAATATTGGTACCTATGCTTTCAAGTACTCACCAACGTAGCAAAATTCATAGGTCACAATTATCTTAATCATGTTCAGATGGATACCATATGAATTAATATTGACGGTCAGTATTCCTATGAACAGCAACACATGAATAACGGTAACGACCATCATGTAGTAACAATACACATTGATCAACTTGTGGTTTTTCTGAAAATAAAATAAAGATTTGTAGCAGTACATACATACATACATATGGGGGTAGGCAGAGACCACCGTTTGCCACATGCTACGATCCTTACATACTTCTTTCGCTTCATCCACATTCATACATCTCTTAATATACTTTCTTCGGTTACGAGTGCTCCAAATTTGACCTTTCTGAAAAATACCTACTATTCATTTGGTCATAATAGTTCTTCCTTGGACTCCCTCTACCGACACTTCCGGTCACATCCGCTCTATAAATTTCTTTCGTTAATCGCCTTTCACTCATCCTTTCGATATATCCAAACCATCTCAACATACTTTTTTCAATTCTGGTCATCACATCATTCTTCAACTTGCAACTGTCTAGCAGTGTAGCAGTTCCAGTGAAATATAGTGTGATAAGAGAGACATTTATAAAGCGAATGTGAACAGAAAAGGACGTCCAAGGAAGAACTACTGTGACCAAATTAATAATATTTTTCAGAAAGATCAAACTTTCGCACTCGTAACCGAAGGAAGTGTATAAAGAGATGCATGAATGTGGATGAAGCAAAAGAAGTATGTAAGGATCGTAGCATGTGGCAAACGGTGGTCTCTGCCTACGCCCATGGGATACATGCGTGAACATAATATGTATGTATTTGTAGGTAAGTGCAGGTGACATCACGAGTTATGAGTGCTCGGAGATAATAAATACGCAACCATAATGACTACTGCGCATTCAAGGTCAGCGCTTATAACACATGACGGCACCTTTGAGTAAGTTTGAGCCATCGCCTGCTATGCATCTGTCGCAAATTCAAATCTCAGCAGGTAAAACATCGTAAGGAACTTTGCATATTCCTGAAAAGATGAACCCACCATCTGTCACGTTGGCACCTAAACATCTTTGTGGTTCACCCGAGTGGTTCAACCCTAAGTATGTTAAGCAAATAAAAGTAGCCTTAGTCAGTATTTTGTAATATCGGGTATCTGCCAGTAAAAGTCTCGGTCCAGCCAGATTAGTCGGAACAAATAGACAGACAGAAAGATATTTTATTCTATGTAAGTTCTGTTTAAATCTCTACATTTGGAATTAACCAGGTTTCGTCGTTTGTAATAGCTTACCATCAGGCGGACAGGCCACCTTCGTTGATGAATGTGATCTCAAAAAATTGGACACGAATCTGCTAAATCCAACTTACCTTATGTGCTTCGACGATGAAAAATAAATTGAAAATAATATCGGAAACATTCAAGATACACCGTATTACCAACAGTGCTCGTGAACCATCATCAATGGGATACGTAAAACATTCAATTGCGGCTCTTATCATGGGATAAATTATTAGTAAAGATAGCGCCTGAAACAATCATCAGTATTTCATTACATTTTGATTATAAGGTACCTGAGAGTCGTGGTGTACTCGGGGTTTGAGCAGTCGCCTGCTTAGCAAGCGACGCAAATTCGTATCCCAGCAACCTGCAAAACTTATGTACAGTCATTTCACACCACGTGCTTTACGGCGAAGGAAAACATCGTGAGGTAATCTGCATATGTCTGAGAAGTAATTCAAAAACGTGTGTATAGTGTCTGAGACGGCGATGGACTCACCATCTGTCACGTTGGTGCTTTATCATATTCGGTGAAATATTAGTGTTTTTGTTTCAACACCTCTGCTTACCCCTTAGGGGACCCTTCTGGGAAGGCGTGAGCATATATTTATAAGATACCTGCATATTGGAGGAGCTCGTGGCACAGTTACTATTGCGCATATCATTCGATCAGCGACGTTAAGCAACCCTAGCCCTAGCCAGTAATTGGATGGGTGACCACCCGAGTTCCCTCTGTGTCTCGGAGAGCACGTTAAATCGTCGGTCCCGGTTGCCAATTTATTATCTTTGGCAATCGTTACAGGTCATTCGGAGGCCTACAATAGTCTGACAATTGGTTTAACCCAGATCACAGGTTTTCCTCGTAAAAGGGGTTGCGAAGGTCAGATGGCAGTCGCTTCATATAAAAATCAGGTGATCAGCCGCATCGGGTTGAATCAAGTGCCTCAACAATGTATGGGATAAGGCCAGGGAGATGACCTGCATATTGGTTTTTTTCCTTCCATTGTGCCGGTCACATCCAGTACTATGTATATGGACGCTGATGGGGTCCCGGAAGGAAGAAATAATGATTGATAAAGTAAACCCATATGTGAGAAATGTTATCTAAACTATTATAGAGCTGCATAGTTTTTGTTTCAACGTTTAATCTCAGGAACTATTGGTTACAATAGAAAAAATATTTTTGTGTTGGAAAGTTCTTTATCGAGGAAGGTTTTAGGATCAATGGAAAATGTTGCAAAAACAGCAAAAAACATTTGTTATTTCAGTAACGCAAAAATCATGTTTGATGAAATATCCTGTTTAAAAGTTCTAAACTTATAAGGAAATCTAATAGTTCGAATAAAAAACGAAAAATTCAAAGATTTTTCGTGGTTAGTACCCGGGTGAAACCGCGGGGCTCAGCTTGTGAGACATAAAATCATACGTCATATCCATCGGACTAACAAGAACAAAATTATTAATTTGATTAAAAAAATATAATCACAAATATAGATTACAAAAATATAGATTCCTAAAATGGTCCACAAAATATGAATTGCATTTGTGATAAATAGCATCATAAATGTTAGTTAGGGTCTACCATCAATCAAAGTGACTATTTTGTCATTTCGATGATGAATCATATTCGGATCACATTATGATTCTCCCAAAGTGGCCTTTTTAGACCCACATATAGTGTAGAAAACAAAGACTCACCAACATTAAATAACCCCAAAACAACAAGCCATATCTCAGAGGCAAACAGCAACAGCATCTTTTGAACGTCGGGAATTCACCGTGCATTGTTATATTTGAGGTAAAAAATTAAATAATTTTATATAAAAATAAAATCGATCAATTCTTTTATTTAAACAATTTGAGAATCTTGAATGAGCGGTTATTTCATTGACAGCGGATGAGTTACTGAATCATCTGCGTTACTTTGCCGTTTCAATACCTAATGGTATCGTTAACACAGTGATGTTGTTGTGGGAAGCTCACCCAACGTTATCTATACTGGTTCTAACACAATATGTAATTTATCTTTATTTGAAACTCGTGGATGTTTGCTGATTCATGTATTTCCCGAAGGAGTATGCAGTAGTACACCCACATTTCGGAAGTTTGGTTTTACTTTTTGCTGTTGTGGTTTACCCCGATTAGTAATACTAGTGTGGGAAGAGCGAGCGAGCAGCAAAGGGAAGATCTTCCAGCCAGGTGGGTGTCATGTCTGGCGAACCGCAGCTCAAACTCTCCTAGTTGTAAACCTGTATATATACTGCAACTGCCTCGTTCGTGCCGGGTCCGATTCCCGGGACGGGTCAAACATTTATATTGGGTTTTTCTGTCAAGAAATTCACAATAAAATGCCCGGAGTTTGGAAGTAGGCGGTGTTTACACCCCCGTGCCTCGGAAAGCACGTTGCACCGTTGGTCCTCCGCCTGATCTCTCTCCGGTCGTGTCTGATTGCCTCCCATCGGACTATGAGAGTGAGGGAATAAAGAGTGCATCTGTGTTTGCGCACACACTTGAGCACTATAATATCTCCTGCGCACATGGCTGATCCTCGTTGAGATTAGCTGCCGTAACCGAAATTCGGTAGGAGATCATTATTTATTTATATACTGCAATGCGCTCGAAAAATCTTATTGCGCGATTTAGGTTCTCGTGTATCTGTACTCAAACCTCGCATGTAGCGAGTAGCGCCATCTTTACAGCGAGAGGAGAAACGCTGACAGACTCACCATCATTCACGTTGGCACTTAATCATCTTCTGTGAATAGTGGATTTTAATGTTACAACACCTCTGCTTACCCTTTCTAAAGAAATGAAGGAATGACCCGAGACATTTTTAAGACATTAATTAAACATTTTAACTGATTGACATCACCTTAAAAACTCATAGAATTAAGGAAGTGGAATACTATAAATAAAAACTTTACTCAGCTTTAGGCAGTTTATTAAAAAATCTGGTCCCCAGGTCTCGTCACGAGTAAAGAAGGCGCAGCGGAAAATTGTGAAGATTGCGCTTGATTTTATTCGCCTCTAACCATACATATAAACAGAGACAGACTCATAGCATAACTACTGCATATTCAATGGTACTCGTTCAATTTTCGTGACAGGACCTGGTTAAAACCAGAGTGAGATGTTGATATTCCCAGCAAGTTGTCAGGAAGTCGTAGAGATGCGATTATGCAATAAGTCACTGCTTTATATTTTCTCTTTTGGTGGTAGTGGTGGCAGTGTGGTGAATTGAGGTTTAGGTACCTGGTCCGTTGTACGGTGTCCGGTATGCGATAATAATACACGGCACTGAGTCTACGATTTATTATACAGAAGGTTGGCAGAACAGTAAATACAGCACAAGCACAGTTTATAAGCGACAGAGATAGTAGAAGAGAAGTAGGAAGCACAGAAAGTCTAAAATATAACGCAACGAACGAGTTCGCGTACATGTAAGGCGAGCAGCACAAGCGTGGACAGTGCGTAGCAACAGCTAGATTCCAACTGACTTGGCGGCCGCTCGAGCCGGTGTGCGCGTGCGCCTATTGTCGAAACAATAGGATGCGGTGGAAGGATTGCGCGTCTCCATTGCACATCGTTGTTTTATAATACGATAAATAAATTGTATTATATGTAAATATTATATGTTATTATTATTGGTTTATGTGTGTGCTGTGTATAAATATTTTTTATATAATTAATATATGTAGATAATGATTTTATGTATATTTAATATTTGTAATAAATAATAATGTGAGTAGGCTACATCACTCCCCCCCAGAGACCGTCCTACGGGCGAAAGTAGTTGGGAAAACGAACTATGCGTCCCGAACGAGTTTTTCTAGGGTTATCATCCTGGGTGGCGACCGGATCTGGTAGCGTAATGGGCCTAGGATTTGAATTGAGAGTGGGAGTCGGTGTAGTAGGGGGGTCCGCCTGCATGTAGGCCGGCTTAAGTCGGTCTATCGATACAGTGACACCTTTACCTCTAACTAATATTTTGAAAATTTTGTCGTCCCGATCTAGCACTTTATAGGGACCAGTGTAGGGAGGCTGTAAAGCGCTTCGTAATGCGTCGTCCCTCAAGAAAACGTGACTAGACGAAAACAAATCTTTGTGAATAAAGATTTTATCCTTGCTATGGCGAGAAGCGGGAGATGGTTGTAGCTTCTGCGCAAAGTGGCGTAAGCGGGTGGTGAAATCCGAAATATCGGTGGAGTCAGGTGACGGTGCCTGAAAGAATTCACCAGGCAAGCGAAGAGGCTCGCCATAAACCAACTCCGCTGAAGAAGCTTGTAGGTCCTCTTTGAACGAGCTCCTGATGCCTAGGAGCACCAGAGGAAGCATGTCCACCCAGTTGTTGTCCGCGTGGCACATAATGGCAGCCTTGAGCTGGCGGTGGAAACGCTCCACTAACCCGTTGCAGGCCGGGTGATACGCGGTGGTTCGACGATGTTTAAATCCGATCATTTTTCCAAGGTATTGGAAAAGTGTGGATTCAAACTGTCGACCGCGATCAGTGACTATATCCGATGGACATCCAAACCTGGATATCCACGATAACAATGTCTTCCCGACCGTTTCGGCTGTCATGTCAACCATGGGGGTAACTTCGGGCCAACGCGTGAAGCGGTCCACCGCCGTGAGGCAATAACGAAAGCCTTGTGCAGGTGGTAGCGGGCCAACAATGTCCACATGGACGAACGCGAAACGAGCACGGGGTAAGGTGAACGTGCCTAGTGGTGATGACACGTGTCGGTGTACTTTGGCTCGTTGGCAAGCGAGGCATTTTCGTGCCCACTCTCGGCAGTCCTTCCGAACTCCAGGCCAAACAAATCTCTGCGCGACCAGTTTAGCGGTTGCGTTTGCGCCTGGGTGGCTGAGACTATGAAGGCTGTCGAAGATTTGCCTTCGCAGAGGCTTTGTTGCAAACGGCCTCGGTGGTTCTATGCTCACGTCGCAATAAAGCTCCGTTTGGCTGTTAGGTACCCTCAACTTTACTAGTCGGAGTGAGGATTGTCCTTCTAGAAGTTGGGTGAGCTCTTCGTCAGAAGCTTGTGACGTCGCCAGCAGGTCCAGGTCTATTGGCATCTGCAGTTCATCGACGCGCGACAATGTATCGGCAACTACGTTGTCTTTGCCCGATATGTGGCGTATGTCGGTCGTGAACTGCGAGATGTAGTCTAGATGTCTGTACTGGCGAGGCGAACAGTTGGCTTTGCGTTCACTGAAGGCATAGCTAAGGGGCTTGTGGTCAGTGTATACCACGAAGTGCCTGGCCTCCAACATATGCCGGAAGTATTTTATACTTTCGTATATGGCCAATAGCTCGCGATCATAAGGCGAGTGTTTTTGTTGCGATGAGTTAAACTTCCGCGAAAAGAAAGCGAGGGGTTCCCAAACTCCGTCCTTCAACTGCTGCAATACTGCACCCATTGCCAGGTCTGATGCATCTGTTACCAGAGCTAGTTTGGCCTGACAGTCTGGGTGTGCAAGTAATGCGGCGTTGAAAAGGCTTTCTTTACAGCGCTCGAAAGCTAAGAGCGCGTCACCAGTCAAATTAACAGTTTGTGATGCCTTGACTGAGCCGACAAGCAGGGCATTTAGCGGGGCCTGGGTAAGTGCGGCGTGGGGTAAAAATCGCCGGTAAAAATTTACCATGCCCAAAAATCGCCTAAGTTGTCTGACTGTACGAGGCGCGGGGAAATCCTTTATAGCCTGAACTTTGGACTCTAGCGGCTTCGTCCCAAATGAAGAAATCCGGTAACCTAGAAAAGTAACCTCACTAGCTCCGAAAACGCATTTGGACGTGTTAATGAGGATTCCATATGTCTTCATTCGATCGAAAAGCTGTTGAAGGTGGGCTTCATGGTCGCTTATATTTCGTGAAAATATCAAAAAATCATCAAGGTAGCAATAACAGAAGTCTAGGCCTCGAGTCATTTCGTCGACGAATCTTTGGAATGTTTGGCCAGCATTCCTTAGCCCGAAGGTCATAAAAGGAAATTCATACAGGCCAAACGGTGTAGAAATGGCTGTCTTCTGTATATCGCTCTGAGAAACTGGAATTTGATTATAGGCCTTTACTAGGTCTATTGTACTAAATATTGTACAACCTGAGATGGCATGGGCGAAGTCCTGGATATGCCTAATGGGATACCGGTCTGGGATGGTCCGGGCATTAAGCATCCTGTAGTCGCCGCACGGCCTCCAGCCGTTATCTTTTTTCGGCGCGAGGTGCAAGGGCGAAGCCCAAGGGCTTTCAGAGGGCCGTGCTGTACCGCTATTCAGCATTAGTTGGAATTCATGCCTGGCTATTTTAAGTTTGTCAGGAGCGAGTCTACGAGGGGTGCAATATATGGGGGGACCTGGTGTCGTTCTAATATGGTGAACCGTGTTGTGCAATGGAGTGATAGGTGTGCCTGAAGGGCGTGTGATCTCGGGGAACTTAGCTAAGATGCTATGATAACGCGAGTCACCAGTTGAAACCTTCACAGAAAATATATCAGATACATTAGCTATAGAGGCAATTGTAGATAATGTAGTCGTGTTATCAATAAGGCGCTGATTGCGTACATCAACAATAAGATTAAAATTACTCAAAAAATCTACGCCAATAATAGCTTTGGTAACATTAGCTACAATAAAGCGCCATGGATAATTACGACGTAAGCCAAAATCTAAATTTAAATCTAAGAAACCGTAAGTTTCGATAAGAGTCCCATTTGCTGCTGTCAACTCGTAGTTGGTCTTGGCTCGTCGCTCGTGAAGCGCTGATCGAGGGAAGACACAGAGGTCGCTTCCGGTGTCCACGAGGAAGGACGTTTTCGATCTGCGGTCGGTAACGAACAGGCGACCAAGTGTTGAAGGCGGGCAATCGTCAGTCGCCATTACCGACTGCCCTGCTCGTTTCCCGACGTCTTGTAGTCGCATGGCTTGACGCAGTGGCTGGCCCTGGACCCAAACTTGGCGTGGTACCAGCATACGGGGTACTTGCGGTAGCTGGAGGTTGATCGCGACCTCTGGTTTGAAGATTGACGACGTTGGCTGGAACGGTTGCTGTGGCGATTACGGGAACGTTCGCGGGAATAACATGACGGGCCGCGAGTATGCTCGTCTAGCTTCAGCGCGAGTTTCTCCACCATCGCCTTCAGCTCCGCTATCTCGTTGGATGGGTAGCTTGAGCGAGCTGAGTTGGACGATGTTGCAGCGACGTTACACGGAGATGACAATTCTTGAATGCGGTCTGCGAGGTCCGCTAGCTGCTCCAGGGACTGCGGAGGTTGCGCAGCCAGTAACGTTTGGAACTGAGTAGGGAGGCGGTTGCACCAGATGGACTTGATGAGGTCCTCGGGTACGGCTGGTCCGGCAAGGTCCCTCAGATGGCGAAGAAATTGCGATGGCTTGCGATCTCCAAGTTCCTCATGCGTCAACAATTGTTGAACTTTGCGCTCGTGAGACGCTGACAGTCGCTTAATAAGCTCCGACTTTACCTTCCCGTAGCGATCTCTGGGTGGAGGCGTGAGTATGATGTCCTTAACCGCTTTAGCATCCTGCAGTGTTAAGTTGGTAGTAACGCTCATAAATTTGTCTGAGTCCTCTGTGATGTTCAAACTCTCGAACTGAGCTTCCAGGAGAGCGAACCAGATTTCGGGATCATCAGATGAGAAAGGTGGAACTTTTACCTTTTGCTTGTGCACGACGGGTGACGTTGACGTGTCGTCCGGAGCATTGGAAACGCGCACCTTTTTTGTGCGACGTGTGGTAACATGGCCGCCTTTAGATTCTACCGTTCTCGTCGAATCACTAGTACTGCTATTGTCACTCATTCTGACCTTCGTGTCCTTGATGGGGTCACCAGTTTGGTGGTAGTGGTGGCAGTGTGGTGAATTGAGGTTTAGGTACCTGGTCCGTTGTACGGTGTCCGGTATGCGATAATAATACACGGCACTGAGTCTACGATTTATTATACAGAAGGTTGGCAGAACAGTAAATACAGCACAAGCACAGTTTATAAGCGACAGAGATAGTAGAAGAGAAGTAGGAAGCACAGAAAGTCTAAAATATAACGCAACGAACGAGTTCGCGTACATGTAAGGCGAGCAGCACAAGCGTGGACAGTGCGTAGCAACAGCTAGATTCCAACTGACTTGGCGGCCGCTCGAGCCGGTGTGCGCGTGCGCCTATTGTCGAAACAATAGGATGCGGTGGAAGGATTGCGCGTCTCCATTGCACATCGTTGTTTTATAATACGATAAATAAATTGTATTATATGTAAATATTATATGTTATTATTATTGGTTTATGTGTGTGCTGTGTATAAATATTTTTTATATAATTAATATATGTAGATAATGATTTTATGTATATTTAATATTTGTAATAAATAATAATGTGAGTAGGCTACACTCTCTTCAAGTACAGTATTCATAGAGGGTTTCTCCCACTAGCGAAGTCCCACTGGTGGGCATCTACCCTCACTTCCGACGTGTGGTTGACGAAGGTCATCTGGCCTTCGTGGTAACGCAGCTTGCTCAACTCAGTCCTTATCAACAGTAGGAGGTATATGTGAAGAACTGAAATGATGTAGGTAAGTGATTACAAGGGTTAATACAACTGCTTCGTTGAACTAAAGGTCGTAAATGCTACTGCGGAATGCGAGGTCCTGAGTTCGATTCCCGGATCGGGCAGGGTTATTAGGTTACTATGTCTGTAATTTTCTAGTAATAACCCAGAATCTGGAATTAGGTTAATTCAGATTCAAAGTATCTTTATTTAATTGGAATTTTTACAAAGTACTTTTGAAATTGGAAACAGGAAAAGAAATTACCTTATTAATTGTTACCACCGGGTTCGGAAGGTTACTTTTGCTGAGAAGAACCAAGCGAGAAACTCGGCAATTACTCTTTTCGCTAATGGCAATAGTACCGGCGAAATGTGAGCGTAGGTACTATAAAGTTCACCTCTGCCTACTCCGTGGAGTACAGACGTGAGCATATTTATAATTAAGGAGAAATAATACATTCTCACCAAGACCAGCAAAGATCACAGCATCATCCAATAAGTCAAACATCCAGTAGGAGTCCTCTCGTTTGGTAAACTTGAGATAAATACCGGTGATGAACGCGGCAAAAGTCGTCACAATTCCGTAATAGTAATACACTTTCATCAAACGTGGCTGTTTCTGAAATAGAATTACAAAACTCAAAAGTGTCACTGATGAAGGAAGTGGTTTCAATAGTACTAAAATTTAATTGGAGGTTTTAATGTCATAAGAAGTCGTCTTATTTAATCATGAAATTTAATCATTGTCGCAAAGTTGCTCTGTCTGTAACTAAGATGTCGCTTGCTACTTGCATTCACAAGTTTGCGTGCATACACACGAGAACCTAAATCGCGCTATGAGAGTTGTCGAGCACGAGCGCAATGTGGTTTAAAATTATACAAGTTTCCAACTCAGCCGTTGGCCAGGTTCACCAGGCATAACATCTGCCTGGCTTGAAGTTCTTCCCCTTACAGTAGACGAGAAATCTAAGCTCCAGCGTGGGTTTCTGATTTCAGTAAAATTGGTTTAGTAGTTCAACCGTGAAAAGGTAGTACATAGCCAGCCTTCTTTAAGCACCCTCAAGACCGCGAAATTAACGTTTATTAAATTTGTAAAATTCTTTCTTCACATGACGACTTGCAGGACCTCATGACGAGTCAAGTTTATCATTGCCATGATTGATTCAGTTGTTGCTCATGGTTATATTTTGAAGTTATCACTAGGTAAGTAAAGGAATTAGCTTATAAGTGGAAGTCTGAAAGTGGCACCAGTATCTAAGAAATTGAAGAATAAACATTTGCCGTGGTATGGACATGTTGGAGGGATGAGGATAATGTTGTCAAAAAAGTTTTGTTTATGAATGTGGATGGTTACAAGGGGAAAGGAAGACCTAAGAAACGATGGATGGATTGTGTGAAAGATTTCATGGCTAGAGTGAATACAGAAGCCGTGGTGGCCTTGAGGTTTGAGCAGTCGCCTGCTACGCAAGTGACGCAAGTTCGAATCCCAGCGGGGCCTGTACCAATGAGTTTTTCTAAAAAACTTATGTACAGTGATTCACACCACGTACTTTACGGTGAAGGAATACATCGTGAGGAAACCTGCATATTTCTGAGAAGTAATTCAATGAAGTATGTATAGTGTCTGAGACGGCAATGGACTCACCATCTTTTAAGTAAAATTGATTTAGTAGTTCAATCGTGGAAATGTAGCCAGCCTTCTTTAAGCACACCGCGAAATAAATACGTTTTTTTTTAAATTTGTGAAATTTCCTCTTCACATGACGACTTGCGGGACCTCATAATGAGTCAAGTTTATCATTGCCATGATTGATTCAGTTGTTGCTCATGGTTATATTATAAAGTTATCAATAGGTAAGAAAAGATCCCTTAGCTTGACTTAAACTATGTAAGAGCCTGCCATCGGGGCCTGTACCAATAAGTTTTTCTTAAATCTTAGGTTCATTTCACCCCATGCGCTTTACGGTGCGGGAACCATGGTTAGGAAACCTGCATATGTCTGAGAAGTATTTCAAAAGACGTATATATAGTGACTGACACGGCGATAGAGTCATCATCTGTCATGATGGCGCTTATTCAGCTGCGGTGAATAGTGGGTGTTGTTATTACAACACCTCTGCCTGCCCCTTAGAGGAAAACAAGCGTGAGCATATGTATGTAATCCAAAAGCGTTACCATATGTAATCCGACTATTAAGACTATGTTGAATATAATTTCCAGGCCGTATAAAACAATGGGTATCCACACTTCTGTAAACATCAGGACCCCTCTGTATATGGTGCTGGTTACTCTCGATAAATACGCCTCATCGCTTCTTGTCAAGCACATTACAATAGTCAACACGAAAATTGCAAACGCCTGAAAGAAAATAGCACTTTTCAAATGTTTTCTTCTGTATCTAATCCTGAAAAATCGACTTACGAAGTAAAACATGAATAGGTCAATTGGTGGAGAAATAGCACGGTTTGCAGGACGAAGTGAAAATCCCGCCGTGTGTTCCTATTTTTTCTAAACATTTGTAAAATTACGTTTCAAAACACGGTGGTTCATGTATTAAACATTGCCAGGTCATCAAATATTTCTACAAAGGTGTCGTTTCATATTATTATTCATACTAGCTCTTCCCCGTGGTTATACCCGCGTAGGATTCCAACAATAATAGCTATGATAATAAGTGGTATAGTCGTATTAGTTCATATAAGCTCAGTTTTATATCAGTGAAAGTTCCGTTGAAATCGGTTTAGTCGTTTCGGAGATTAGTCAGAACAAGCGGACGGACAGAGTGAGAAAAATAAATATTTTTATTTTTTTATTATAAAGGTATATATTTGGTGTAAAGTTGCTAATTTGTAATTACAAACTGGTACTTCAATTATCTTTATATATCTCTATCTTTGTGATATATGTACCTATATCGAACCAAAAATTAAAAAACAACCTTAATTATGTTAAATTCATAAGACAAACCTCAAAATTTATTTCTAACAAAAAAAATATTTTTGTTTAACATTTATCGACAATGCTTAACCTTAACTATACTTGTAAAATAATTACTGCCTAAGTAATACATTCAAACTTGCTGATCTTTGATTGCGATTACAAAAAAATAATTATCGTTTTGAGGGTGCGATATATTAATAAACATGTAGCGGTAGCGAACTTCTTTCGCTATAATGTTTCTTATTTATATTAAATTTAAATATTGTTAAAAAGTGATTTGACACAAGATGTCAGAATGACTTGAAAGAAAGATTTTTATGTTTTCTGGTTGTAAATAAAAAGCTAAGCGAATACCCCGAATAAAGCAGACTGAGTTATCGTAGCGTATTTAATTCCTACAAACATTTTGTTCGAAGTTACGGTAAATAAAAATCATATCTAATTACAAGGAAAACATTCTCTTACCAAATTAAGATAACCAAAAATGATAATACCAAGTCGAAGCGGGACAAAAAAACAACATCTTGTGAACTCCGGTATTTGTATCCTCATCGTGTTTACTTCGATACAATAAGCGTTTATCTATCAAATCCACACCTATGAAGTTGATAAATGGTCCTAGAAACAAAGAACGAAACGAATACAAAAATTATAATGTCGCATTATCTAGTGTCAGAGGTTATCCCTAACACAATTACTTCAGACGAAAGTTGTCTACTTTAATATAGAACTCCCCCATTAATACCCTTATGTATTCAATCTGTCTTATCATTAAGTACATCAGAGGCCTTATGATCTCTAACATTTCCTCCCCCTTGACAGATTACAGTGACTCAAACTATATCTCAAAAAATCTCGATTAGATTTTGAACAAAGTACTTTCAAATCGTCAGCATGACATAATAATACAGGATTATACATGCTTCGCAGGGTTGCTTTTACCGAGAAGAACCTGGCAAGAAACTCAGTAATTAGTTACTTTTTTAGAAAATATTATACAATTTTAACCTTCCCAACCTGGCGGTAGCATGTATAATAATTGTGTCATTCTGACGATTTGAAAGTGCTTTGTAAAAATCTAATCGAATAAAGATATTTTTGACTTTGACTTTGTATCAATTCAAACTAATAGTTCCTGAGTTCCGTTTACACAAACAAAAAAACTTCAGCTTTAATATTAGTATGAATTAACTTCGTTTAAATTACTTCTGAATTAAGCTTTGACCTTTTCGTTAATGCTCTTGTCTGTCATAAAACTGTAAAGTAAGTAACCACCTACCACCAATTACTTAAATCCTTCTTCCTTAGAGCACTGTTCCTAGACGTTTCATTCCAACACAAGCACACGTTAACCAAGACATAACGAGGAACTAAATCGGTCTCCACACTCAGTATGACTACGGTATATAACCAGACATCCTCTTCAAGGCGCAGACGCAAATTATCCCATTTAGCCGCTCGTTATGAATTCATACAGCTATCTTGGACTACTTAGATACGAATTGAAACATCCAAATTACTTGGTAAAATTAGATTTTCCTCTACCGTGGTATATTTACGGTGCTTATAGTCAAGTCATCATCTTGATTAAACCCGATACGGCTGATCACCTGATTGTTATACGAAGCGAGTGCCATCTGACCTTCGCAACCCCTTTGACGAGGAAAATCTGTGATCTGGGTTAAACCAGTTGTCAGACTATTTTTGGCCTCCGACTGACCTGTAACGATTGCCAAAGATGATTAATTGGCAACCGGGACCGATGGCTTAACGTGCTCTCCGAGGCACGGAGGGACCTCGGGCGGTCCCCCATCCAATTACTGGCTAAGGTTAAGGTGGCTTAACTTCGCTGATCGAATGATATGCGCATAGCAACTGTCCCACGAGCTCCTCGTATATGTAGGTAACTATTTTGTACTATAAGTACGTATGTGGCAAACGGTGCCCTCTGACTACCATGGGATACGAGCGTGAGCTTAGATATTTATGTATGTAAATATACGTATGGTTGGGTTTTTGTTTAATCGAGAAATTTTGCACATATTACGTTGTCAGGGGCAAATTTCATCATATACTAGTATATTACTATAAGGGTTCTCCTGCTGCTTTCACCATTACATTATATTTCACGGGGAAAGTGTGGAATAGTTTACTGAGCACAGAACAGCTTATTCGGTTCTATAGTACTCAGCCTGGCTGGTTCACTTCTATACTAATATGAAAACTGAAGAGCTTGTATGTTTGTTTCTTTGACCGCGCAAATCCATTCATCGAGGAAGGCTTGTCACGCTTAAACCAATCGTGGGTTTAAGCTAGCGGACAAAGTTCCGGGCAGAAGCTAGTTATTAAATAAAATAATTGTTATATTATTTTCATCCCATTTATAATTATAAAAACATATAAACATTTACAAACTATTTACACATTTTGTACAATAACATATAGATCTGAGACATAGATTTTTCTTTGGTTTTGCTTACAATATCATAATGCTATTATTATAGTTTAATTTAATATCCATTAAAAAATATAATTAATCTTCTGGGACTACAGTAGTGTTATTGTATATCCCATTGGGTTCGACTCTCGCCTCTCCTGAGACAATTTGTTGGAGTTGGTTCTCGTATACTTGAGGTCCAGAATGCTCCAGCCTCCTCAACAAACTCCTCACTAAGATGATCAAGTATAGTTGGGTACCTGGAAGGGCAGACCTTTGTAATGAACCAAGTATTTTTACCCGTATAATCCGTGGTGGCCGTGGGGTTTGAGCTGTTGCCTTCTGCGCAAGCGACGCAAGTTCCAATTAGTTTGTCTAAAAACTTATGGGCAGTGATTTCACACCACACGCTTTATGGTGAAGGAAAACATCGTTAGGAAATCTGCATATGTCTGATAAATAATTCAAAGAAACTTGTATAGTGCCGGAGACAGCGATAGACTCACCATCTGTCACGTTGGCACCAAAAAATCTTCGGTGAAAAGTGATTGCTATTACAACACCTCTACCTTCCCCTTCGGGGATTACAGGCGTGAGCATATGTATGTATTTTGCTGATGAAGAATTTGATTTACAAACTATATTTGTATGGAATACAAAAGTCCACTCACAGAATCCACAGAATGTTGAGATCAACGTTTGCATGATCCTTGGTTTCACCGAGAGACATAGTCCCAGAATCTGCACGAGGAGTGATGCCACTATCGTCGTTATTGCGAAATAGTAGTACACCTTTATGTAAATTATTGATTTCTAAAATAAACGTTATTACATACATATTAAGTCACATATTCTAAATTCTTAAAAATGGTTTTAAAAATACGAACGCGAAGCGGGCAGTAAAGTAAGGAGTTTTGATGATTAATGATGAATCCCAGCGGCCTTCACCAATTCAACCAAATTTCTAAAAACCCAAGTCCAGTAATTTAACTCTAATAAGACGGAAATCAACGTTAGGTATACCTACATTTTTCGGAGAAGTAATTCAAAGACGTATGTATTGTGCCTGAGATAGCGATGGACTTGCCCTCTGTCATGTTGGCATGTAATCATACTTATTTGGTGAAATGTGGGTGTTGTTCTTAAAGCACCTCTGGTAAACCCTTCTGGGATGGCGTGAGCATATTTATTTATTTTTACGAACCGGGACTCGAACCCACGATCTCTGCTAACCGTGCAGTTGCTCTGTCAACTGGGCTACTCGTGATCCTACCTCATGCGTCGACCGCTTCCTTCCTTGTCTTTGTAGTTTAGGGGCCGCCTTGCGCTATTTGTAGGCTTGGAAATGCTTATTATTTATTGTTACATACATACGTATGCTCACACCTTTATTTTGAAGGAAAGTAGCTCTTGGCTGTAGCAGTGTGTGGCAGGCACCGATTATAAAACTGGGGCTCAACTATGATCCATGAAGCAGCGCCAATTAAAAACTTCTTAGCTAAGCGTTTGATTGTACGGTACCAAAATCATTCGCCAAAGCTCAGAAGTTCTTAATACGCTCTGCTTAAACAAATGATGCTCTGCTTAAACAAGATGGTAGGCTCTCAGTACCGTCATCATCATTATACTCACCATGTGCGCCCCGTATATGAGGACAACACAGAACACGACTTCAATGCAGTAGAGTGCAATAATTAGCTCCAGAGGTCGTATGTCTTCAGAGATATACTTCACCAGAGTGATGTCATGGTTATCTGTGTTTATTATCGACGAATATATTACTACTATGAGTGCGTTGAAGACCTGTAAGAAAGAATTAATTATTAAGATAGGTACGGGATGTCACGAGTTTTGAGCTTTGGCTTTGAATGTAAAGTCATTTTTTGGGAGCCGTGGTGGCCTTGAGATTTGAGCAGTCGCCTGCTACGCAAGCGACGCAAGCTCGAATCCCAGCGGGGCCTGACCCATGAGTTTTTCTAAAAATCTTATGTACAGTGATTTCACACCACGTGCTTTACTGCGAAGGAAAACATTGTGAGGAAACCTGCATGTTTCTGAGAAGTAATTCAATGACGTATGTAAAGTGTCTGAGACGGCGACGGACTCACCATCTGTCACGTTGGCACTTAATCATCTTCGGTGAAAAGTTGGTGTTGTGATTACAACACCTCTGCTTACCCCTTCATATCGTAATTTTTTGGGCCTTGTATAGCGCGAGCGCAAACAAATACGTCCGCAGTAACCCCCACTATTTATCCCTGCTCAAAGCTGTTAGCGGTACTATGGCATTCTTTTGTTCGAAGTTCGGTATTACCGATATGGGAGGGAGCCGATGATTATATGATCATGGCTACCATGATCGGTTTTAGCAGAGCTTACTAAGAACTTCTGAGCTTTGACGTACATTTTGATGCCGTAGAATTAAACGTCAAAGATAGATCTTGATGAGCGCTGCTTAAAGATCGTTCATCATGGGTCATAGACCCTGTAGTTTACGGTATGGTACGGCTCTTTGGGGGAAGGGGGTTGGATGCGCTTTTTGCTAGCTAATAGTAGGGACACTCGGTAGTCTGATTCATGTAATGAAAACCGAAACAATGTCAAGCCAACTTAGCCATTGATAATGTATTCACTATGTATGACAAATTAGGCCTGGGAGCCAAGATCAGTCGGAGCAGACCATGGTTGGTTGAATGAAACACCGTAACTTGGGCAGTCCTGGTATGTAATGATTCGACACTGTATTGGTTTGTTCCCTTGACGACCACTTGAAGACCACACTATTGACGTTTAACACCGAACTATATACACAACTGAAAGAGAATCTTAACATCGAGATGTAAAATGATAAGGCGCCATCTTGTGAGAAGATGGCTAACTACTAACATATAAACTACGTTAAACACACTATATTGAAGAAAAAAATCCTAAAATAGGTTAGTCGTTGCTAATACGTCCCATTGAGTGACGTCCTATCGAACTAGATTTCGGATGACTTGAATACCACACTGGGAAAGGATTTCGATCGAATTACTTCAATCTTCCAACGATTTTCCTGATTGTTTGTTAGTGATCACGTTCGTAGGCTCATTACCGCGTAATGTCCACGCTTGTTCGTCATCGTCCTAGTTTAATAAATCCAGAAAAGTAATGGCCGCATCCTGTGTACAAATGAGTGATGTCATACTACTTTACGGGAAGGAGAACATCGTTTGGAGACCTTTTTGTTTGTCATAAATCAGATGCTTTATTATGATAACTATGTATATATTTACAATTCAACTATTTTTTATATGATCATTAGCATTATCCTCGACTGCCCATTACTCATTTTATTTGAATACTCTTCTCTCCCATTGTATCCATATCATATTTCACACAAACCATCCATCGTTTCTTAGGTTTTCCACTTCTATTCACATAAATAAAACTTATTTTATTATTTATTTGAGCTGGGGCCTTAGTATAACCTCTTATTGCCATCATAGTTACTCTTATTATGAAACAAATGCATTTGGCGTGTACACATCTGTCACTGTCACACAACTGTAACAACATTGCAATAAGCGGTCACGGTTGGGCCCCAGGTGTTCCGTTGAAGTCGTTGCCTGCTACGCAAGTTCAGATCCCAGCGGTCTGGCTGTTCTGTATCAATAAGTTTTTCTAAATTTTGTGTTCAGTGATGTCTCATAACGAGTTTTAAAATCAAATTAAACTTTTTTACGAAATCTATCCACGCTTAGACGTACCTACGAATGTCTGTCAAATTCAAAGACGTAAGCTATAGGCCTAGACAAGTAACATTCTCTCGCGCTAATAGAAACGATAAAAATTGTATGAAAATGACATAAATTTGTCACATGACATATGTCATTCACATGACATATGTCATTCACGTACATTTTGTATCGATAACGTTTCTTTGTTTCAAGGCGCTGGTGTCTGAGACGGCAATATTGGTGACATCACGCCGGGATCGAATTTTCTTCGGTGAAAAATGGGTGCTATAACACCTGCATAATTATATGCTCTATTTGTTTGGAACCTGTATCTTTCACCCTTTGTCATTACAATTATTTAATCTACGTCTCTCTAGGTATGTAAGTATGTAGTATATCTACGTAATTTATATTTGCAGTGTGAAGTGGGTGGCTTTCGCGATAATAGCAGTCGGCGCTGGACTTTGATAAATCATTTATAGTTGTCTAATTATTATATTGATAATGAGCAAAGAGCCGTGGTGGCCTCGGGGTTAGACCAGTCGCCTGCTACGCAAGCGACGCAAGTTCAAATCCCAGCGGGGCCTGTACCAATGAGGTTTTCTAAAAAAACTTATGTACAGTGATTTCACACCACGTGCTTTACGGTGAAGGAAAACATCGTGAGGAAACCTGCATATTTCTGAGAAGTAATTCAATAACTCACCATCTGTCTCGTTGGCACTTAATCATCTTCGATGAAAAGTGGGTGTTGTGATCACAACACCTCTGCCTACCCCTTCGGGGAATACAGGCGAGTCCATCGCCGTCTCAGGCACTATACATACGTCTTTGAAGTACTTCTCAGACATATACAGGTGTCCTCACGATTTTTTCCTTCACCGGAAAGCACGTGGTGTGAAATAACTGCACATAAGTTTTTTAGAAAAACTCATTGGGACCCGCTGGGATTCGAACTTGCGTCGCTTGCGTAGCAGGCGACTGCTCTAACCCCAAGGCCACCATGGCTTTTTTCATCAAACATCATCCTCTTTATTACAAAACAGTGCCTAAGATAATCCTTGGTTTAAAGATAGTTCCATCTCTTTTTATGATAGGGATTTCAAAAGGGATGGACATACTTTAAGTCCGAGTTTGGTGTAGTCTTCGTTCAAACTGAGTTTTATAATAAAAATTAATTATGTTAGGAATAGTACGTATATGTATATAGCAAATTGCAGTCCCCAATAGGGTCCATGATATAGTCTTAGTAAACACCAATGTATTTACATTCTGTCCCGTGTTCCAGTAGAAACCATTGCGGAAAGCAATACAAACAAGGCTATATACATCTATATATACATAAAAGTGAATTGTCGGTTTGTTATTGCAAATTAACAGGATTTCACTACATGCATAAAGTTAGTATATACCGTAATCACATAAAAAGTATGTCTGTCTTATACCGGCTAATCTCTCAAACGGCAGGACTGATTTCAATGGCAGAAATAAATTTATCTAATAAAAAACTATTTTATAAATAGAATTTCGCGATAAAGGCACCGATGTAAATAAGTCTACGTAGTTGAAACAGCGAGGCACAGTTAGCAGTAATATTTTCCTTCACTAGCTCATTGTTACAGACCTAGGAACGCGCATTGTTCCAACCAGCAAACCTCTAGGCTAGTACAGCTTTTAATATTCCGCACCAAACACTCACACAAAATAAAGAAAACTATCCCATTTGATACCCTTATGGTTACAAAATAATGCAAGACTTACAAGGCTTAAGTATCCCAGACTTATTAATCCTCTTCTCAATGGTAGGCAGAAACAACATCTGCCCAAAACTGGAAAATCACAGTACATTTTTGTGAGACAACAAAGATTACTTTGAAATTGTAATGACGTGAGGTCGCGAGCACGACTGACGTGTGACTGTTATGATATCCTCTCGTTTATCAAATTATATCCCTATCGTCACGGACATATGAAGTTCGTCCGTAGACATCTATATAGATAAATGTAATTCAAATGTCTGGTTGTCATTCAGAATTAACAGCTCTTCACTAAAACATACGAAAGTACATTAGAAAGTACAGAAAAAAAAATGCCGTGATGGCCGCGGGGTTTGAACAGTCGCCTGCGCAATGCAAGTTTGAATCCCAGCTCGGCCTGCACCAATGAGCTTTTATAAAAACTTATGAGCAGTGATTTCCCACTACGTGCTTTACGGTGAAGGAAAATATCGTGAGGAAACTGGGATTCGAACTTGCGTCGCTTGCGTAGCAGGCGACTGCTCAAACCTCAAGGCCACCACGGCTCTTATATTTTATCTTATAGAATATTAGTATAAGAAATTGTGCAGCGACTTCCAGCGGTGACGTGAAGAACTAAAATATCTCATACAAATATTGCGAGTGACGCTTGCGAGTATAGATTACGAAAACGGTGGCAAACCCGTGATAGGGGTACTGGTTCCGAGGGCCATCTATGAAATTAAGTCTACCCGGGTGAAACTACGGGGCGCGGCTAGTTATATAATTATGTTTGTTTCCAAGACTCATTGATTTAAGTTTTTGTCTAAGAGATGTCTGGAGTGATAATTACTAGTTTTAAATATTGTTCGTAGATACCTACGTGCATAAAAAAAAACAAATACTTTTATAAACATAATATTATATTAATATGATTTACTTATATTTAAACATTGATATTTTGGTCGATATCTATGTATATACATACTTCTATACATAGTCAATGATCGATAATCTGACTTATTGTGGTACGCATTTGGTTCATTAATAAAGCAGCTGTTAATCATTTCAAATTATAATTTATATTCAGCAACATATTTGAAACAATTGATTCCTTAAAAATTAACGACACATTATACAACTTAAGTATTATTATTATACAATTATACATATACTATAATGTATACATTATAATTAGGACCTAACTGACTGAATTCAACGCACACCCTAAACCGCTGGTCCTAGATACATGAAATGGAGGGTGTGTTCTATGTGACCATTCAGATTGAGTTTCATGAAATTTCGCTCTTAAAGGGTTATGTTTCTATGTGAATGAATCTTAACTATTTATAAAGCTTTGACGTTTAATTTCACGGTACCAAATATTTGGCAATTCTGCTTCTTTTCAGTTAAACATTGAGATCTTAATAAATAAATATAATTTAAACACATTCAGGATCTACTGTAGTATGATTGTAACCCCCGTTGGATTGTATTCGTGTCTCGCCAGAAACAAATTGTTGCAACGGATTCTCATAGACCAGAGGTCCTGATCGCTCCAACTTCTTCAGCAAACTTCTAATTGGGATTATTAAGTATAGTTGAATACCTGGAAATGATTTTTAAATTAATAAACACGTAACCCATGCAGTAGAATTTACAATTTACACATTGTGTCATAGGGGGCAAGCCACTAACGGGCACAAATCCAGACTCCATGCTGTCGCGCTATTCGCTAAGGTTCCTCAGCGTTTCAATCATAGGAAATTGATTCAAAATACATATCCTTTAAAGTTCAATTTAGTATGTTTGAAACTGGCTATCCACGTCGAGTACGACGCTGAGAAACCTTACAGAATAACGCAGCTGATACGGGAAATATTCACATGGAAGAAGCTATACTATAGCTAGTAACCTAATTACCTGGATGACCGTGACCGATTGACGGTCATCCAGGTCTAAAAATGAATCACTGCGAGATTCAGATTATATAATATTACTAGCTGTCCCCGGCAAACGTTGTATCATTTACCCGATGTGCACACAACATTTCATACAGTATTGTGACATGGAAATTTTATATACTAGAAGATGTAACAATTGCTCGTTTAGAGATAATTGTTTTCCACAAAGTTTACTTGTCATAAAACTGATAGGTACTTACAAAAGCCACACATTGAAACGATTAATTCTTCAATATACCACCCGGAGAAATCCGTGAGGCAAAGATCCACAATCTGAACCATCCGTGTTGCCACTATCGTTAATATTAAGAAATAGTAGTACACCTTTATATACATTGTTGATTTCTGGAAAGGAAAAAGTTTATTTATCTTTAGAATACGTTAATTTGATTTATGAAACATAATATCATCATGTTCCTTTATACACTTGCTCAAAACTCAATGGGCGCTTTCACATTGGACGAAACGGTAACGACACGATATCGTCGGACTAGTAGTTTGATTGATAGTCAACGATATCGTCACCGACTGATTATTAGGACGAAATCGGACAGTGCAAAAGAAACGCTATAACACCGACCAATATCGTCCTGATATCGTTGTCGTCTGTCGTGTCGTTATCATGGCAGTGGGAAAATGTCCAATCTCAAACTCACTGTGCAGGATTATAAATGTTACCGGGTCCGAAAGGTTGTTTTTGCTGAGAGGAACCCGGCAAGAAACTCAGCAATTACTCTATACAAACTCACGCCTCTATTCACCGAAGGGGCGATTTTGGAAGGCGTTATGTTTAAGCCCCATGTAATAGGGGGCGAGCCTGTAGCCATCAACTGGACACTAATCCAGACACTGGGTTGCTACTGACAACAGATAGAAAAAACCCAATAATACTGCCTGACCAGGATCAAACTCAGGATCTTATGTTCCGCATTAGCGCTTGCGACCACCAACATGGTTTATTCCATCCTATTTTCATTTATACTTTTGATTATCCTTTAATTTTTAAGAGGAGTAATGGGTTCTTTAAAAGAGGGACACCTTTATAACTGAATATCGTGTTAGAAATTCAGAGAGCCTTTCTACGACAGTTATCATCTCCAACTGGCCTTATCCATACATTGTTGGGGTCGGCACTTGATTCAAACCGATGTGGCTGATCACCTTACACATAGCGACTGTCATCTGATCTTCGCTACGCGTTTCACGATGAAATTAGTTAATCTGGGCTAAACCAGTTGACTTTCTCAGGTTTTCCCTTGACTTGTGCCCCAAATGTAGTTTGTAGTGGCTCAAAATGTGCTGATACTTTTTCGGAGGCGCGTTGTGATTACATGCCGAAGATGGACAGATCAACACATTTTGAGCCACGCTAATACGGAAGGTCAAGTCACTTTTGGACATTTACAAACTTACACTTGCGTAGATTGCGTAGGAGGCGACTATTCAAACTCCACGGTCTCCACGACTATATGACCAATATCATCTTAATCTACTCACCATATGCGCTCCGTATATGAGCATAGAGCTGAATATAACATCAAGGCAGTAGAGACCGATGCTAATTTTAAGGGGCAGTATTGCTTGCGGGGTAGTTATCACTATCAATGAGACGTCGCTCACGTCACAATGCAATATGTATGATTGTAAAGCCACCATGCATGCGCTGAAGAGCTGCAAATGATACAGAAGGGTTTAGTTTGGAATTATTTTATATTACGTTTCAGTGCCTAGTTGGTGTAGTGGTCGCAAATGCTATTATTTGATAGTTTAGGGACAGATGTATTCACGTCATTTACATCTGTCTCATATTTTTATTACATCGGCCTTATCCAATTGTTGGGGTTGGCACTTGATTCAACCCGATGTGGCTGATCACCTGAATTTTATACAAAGCGACTACCATCTGACCTTTGCAACCCCTTTGACGAGGAAAATCTGTGATCTGGGTAAAACCAGTAGTCAGAGTATTTTAGGCCTCCGACCGACCTGTAGCGATTGCCAAAGATGATAAATTGGTAACCGGGACCGACGGCTTAACATGCTCTCCGAGGCACGGAGGGAACTCGGGCGGTCACCCATCCAATAACTGGCTAGGGTTGCTTAACTTCGCTGATCCCATGATATGGGCAATAGCAACTGTGCCACGAGCTCCTCCAAGCTATCATGGTAATCATGTCATGGTAAGGCCCTTAGGTCGGATCTGAGCAGAGTGTTATTGGGTTCCTCCATCAACTGTCATTTCCCAGTACCAGTACGAAGTCACGATCAGTGTCTGGTTAATGGCAACAGACTCACCCCAGCCCACTAGACCAACAAAAAAGGCAGAAATTTGGAATAGAGATAGTTTGAATCCCAAGGAAACATTTCCTAAGAAAATCCTTGGCTTAAAAGTAGTTCCGTTTCTTTTTGTAAATGAAAATGATTTATTCAGTTTAGGCCCTGGTAAGGCACTTATGAATGTCGAATAATTGACCACCGGTTCGGAAACTAGCCTTCTGAGAAGAAACGGCAAGAAACACAGCTGGCTGGATTTCAAAAAGATGTACATGTTAGCACACGTTCCAGCTTGGTCTAGTCTTGTTTTGATTCATGTTTTGTTCTAAGCGGTTTATTTAGTGTGAATATACAACTTACCAGGTTAAGGTATCCGAGTGCAACCACTCCCTTCCTTAAAGGTATACAGAAGCAACATCTCATCAAATCCGGAAAATCACAGTACATTTTGAATTTTATGGTATTGTATTGCTATTTAGAATAAGAACAAGTTTGGTCGCGACCACGAACGCTTATTGACTGTCTCCACTGTTTTAGTGATTATTTTATATAACGGATCCCTATCTTGTGCGCTGTAACCCTGAGTGGTTAATATGCAAAACGTCGTAAGCGACTCAGCCAGTACAATATTAAAATATTCAAGATTAGAACACGCTCATATTTGACTTTCATTTAATACTTCACACCTTCTTAGAAGGGTCCTCGAAGGGGTAGGCTACAGTCTACAGAGCTGTTTCTGTAACTTCCCCTAACAGCTTGTAGTCTGGCTAGATTAGTGCCTGGCATGGGACTTAAACATGACTGGTGAAATGTAAGTGTACTTAAGTAGACGTCTGCCAAACCCTTTGGGGCGTATGTACTTAGTATTTTGCAAATGTATGTTATCTGCAACATCATTATTCATGTTGGAAATTTTTACTTTTTACTCTTATCTCATGTAAAATCCGTAATGATCCATCCTTCCTAAGCCAGTATCTCTCAAAAACAAATTGCAACAACACTGGATTTTCCACGAGATGTAACAAGTTAATACATATTTTTATCAAGTACGTAACGCGGTTTCACCCGCGTAGTTCCCGTTCCGGTGGGAGTTGACACAATATTTTTTTTGGTAGGGGGAGTTACCTCCAATGCTTATCCGGAAAAAAGGGCGAGACCCAAAGGTCTCCAACCGAGCTGAAACTAATAATCTAAGCAACACAGCAGAGGACGTCCTGGTGCGGGGCTCGGACCTCGGTAAAGGGCGTTGCTGAGAGATGCTAGGAAGCTGGAGTTAAGTGGTATTATCTGGGGAAAAAATTGCCTATGTATGCTTACTCGCTGATATTGTGCTAATCAGATCCTGAAATTGTTTTAAGTTCGGACCAGTTTCGGAGCCTATTTAATGCAAACAAACAAAAAAGTATAGATGAGCAAAGAGTATCAGTTTAGGATATTGCAGAGATGTGTGGAAGACATTGTAGAATAAGACCCACAGAGCCAATTTAAGTAAACCAACTTCAAATATTTTACTTGATTTAATCGTGGGGTAATTGGAACGGTACGTTAGTGCTTTGGTCTGTACCCCAAGTGTAGGAAATGTAACGTCTCCATGCAAAAAGTCAAACGTCAAACAGAACCTAGGGGCACCGAATGGCCCGCACGCCATCCAATTTGAGCCGTTCAAACGTAATATCCAAAAAGTCTACTTCAGTCAACAATATTTCGACTCAATTCGTTACTTCTATAGGAACTACCTTAATGTACAGTTCTTTTTATAATTATGTATTTACTGCAACTACGTCGTTATCGATAAGACAAATTTCCCTAAGCATCTTTCCCAAGTTAATGTTTATACACAACAACATTGGTATCATAATAGTTCGTAATATCACCCATATTTATACATGACGTACTATCGTTGGACTTAATCACATGCAAGTTGTCAGTGAAGTGACCACGACAGGAATGTTTAAATATTTAGTAAATAAATCTAATTGACTGCATCCTGACGTTGAGCACATTAAAATTTATTAATTGTTTTTAACGTCAAATATAACAATGCACGGTGAATTGCCGACGTTCAAAAGATGCTGCTGTTGTTTGCCTCTGAGATATGGCTTGTTGTTTTGGGGTTATTTCAAATTGGTGAGTGTTTTACTGCATCACAATACTAATTGGATCGTGCTAATGTAATACTGGCCTTATTTCTGTGCGATACTTAAGTGTTTAAGGTTCTATGCTGTTTGTCTCGCCTTCCTTACGTCAGTTCCCCAATACTTGGATGCATTAGGGTATTACCTATTCGAATTATATAGTGTTACAACATCAGATTCGGAACAGGGGCTCTACCATGAGCTATTTCTTGACATGAAAGCTTAGCACTTATGATGAGACACATGTATATGACGTGTATACATCTGTCACGGTCACACAGATAAACAATAATTACAATAAGAGCTCATTTATTCAATTTATTTATGTTCCAGGCAATCGCAGTGGCCCTAGCTTACCCAGTAACTATGGGCCTGGCATCATGTATAGCGTACGGAGTTGATACCGGCTTGTGGATACTACTGATATTGAGTTTTATATTTACATCTGCGGAAATTATTTTGAATATACTTTTTACCATCGCGGCTCATAAGGTAAATACTTCCCTATATACATTTAAGTTACCTGCCTTGTGCAGTCTTGGATGTACAAATTTTGTATGCCCTGAGTTTTGACCGTCATAATCATTAACTTCCTGCCCTAATCCCATATTATTAGTCGTCAGGAATAATTGTTTTTCTGTTCCATTTGTCTCTATCAGCCGACATGTCTGCATTAACTAATTATCTAGTCAAAGCATCTTTCACACAATCAATCCCTTGTTTCTTAGGTCTTCGTCTCCCTTTGTGTGTTCCTATCCTATGAACCGACACAAATTATGCATTTGCAACTAAGCCTTTTTCGAGAATCTTGTTTATATGACGCGCTGGCTTTGCCATCAAAAATTATGATATTTGCTCACGCCTGTATTCTCCCAAGGGATAGGCGTGCTTTTATTCTAACCATATTTCGCCAGAAGGAGGAAGAAGGCGAGCCTAATGTCATTATCCTGACTCCGGACTGCTATTGGGTAAATACATATGGATAAAAGCCAATGACGCTTAGCCCAACTCGGGGATTGAATCCAGGACACTCTCGTGTTCCGCAGTAACACTTGTGACCGTAGTGGTCGAGATAGTCACTAAAATCATGGCTTTAAATCAAACGAATATACCTGTATTTTGTATTAAAAACCGCAAAAAATTTTTTGGTTCCTTTGAGATTACAATTTGCACATTTTACATTTTCCAGAAAAGCTACAAGTTGATGAATGTGTGCTGCTACTACATGATGGCCACTGCTGTGGTGATTATAATACTATGGATCATTATGCTGGTCTGTCAGATCAGCCAGTTTGTCACGTATGGTGCTCCAGTCTACGCGTACTGGTACACAGTGGCAACGTCAATGTCCATGGTATTCCTTTACATCGGTAAGTCACCATCCTTACTATTTATAGATACGTACATACATATGCTCACGCCTGTTTTCCCCGGAGGAGTAGGCAGAGGTGTTGTAATAACAAAACCACCTTTTCAATTCTCAGACATATGCAAGTCTTCCTTCACCGTAAAGCACGTTCTAAAAACTTATGTGCAGTGATTTCACAATCACTGCACATAAGTTTTTAGAAAAACTCATTGGTACAGCCCCCGCTGGCATTCGAACTTGCATCGCTTGCGTAGGTGACTGATCCAACCCCAAGGCCACCACAGCTCTTCATCTCTCTTCTCTTCTCTTCACCATCTTATTCCTCATGCTCTTAATAACATACGTAATTGCTCACGCCTGTATTCCCCGGAGGGTTGTGCTTATTGTACAAACATTTCGCCAGCTATATTTAATTCTCATGTAAAGGGGCGAGCCTATTACCACTAAACCTGATTCCTTCCTGCTACTGGAAAATGGCAGACTGAAAAACCCAAGTACACTATACCCGGCCGACAATTATTATGGCAATATGGACCAAATTCCCTAAGGCTTATTAAT
The DNA here is from genome assembly GCA_929442735.1 of Watsonalla binaria. Taxonomy (NCBI): domain Eukaryota; kingdom Metazoa; phylum Arthropoda; class Insecta; order Lepidoptera; family Drepanidae; genus Watsonalla; species Watsonalla binaria. The sequence continues at coordinate 1,846,657 of OV838930.1, forward strand.
GAAATACTTGTTTGCAATAAATACAAGTATTTATATAGTGCCATTCTACTTAGCGCATATATAATTGTGGGCGTAGACTATCCGGTCTGACCTTTGCCACCAGATTCAGTGGCTGTTTGGTATTTTGATCTTATGTCGCAGAGATTCCTTATCTTTTCTCTCATACATGGGTACCTTCATATAATAGTGTGTATAGCTTATTATGTTCTGATGTGGTTTGTTGTTCGTGTAGTGATCCACGGGTACGTGATACTGCTGACGAGGAGCGAGGTGGCCAAGCTGCGGGACAACTGTCAGTTCAACTTCACCAACGTCGGCGCAGAGGCCGAGTGCGCGCTGCGTCTGCGCATAGACACACACGGCCATGCACGCACACAACCAATCTAAGATTCGAACCTACACTGTACTACGCTAGATTTGTAGCTAAACTAAGTAGATATAAATTTTATATTCCTAGGAAATAATTAGTTGAATTTAGTTTATATTATGTACCTACTTAATTATACAAATTATTAATCAAACATATTGAATGTTTTTGACATTTTTATTTAGACTAATGTATTTGTTACAAATAATATGACAGGACGCTACAGCGGTAGTTTCAATTGGGCATTTTGTTATTACACGCAAGCATTACAAACAAAAATGCGCTTATCAAATATTAATGGATAGACATAACGTCTTGTAAACACGTATGTATCATTGTAAAAACTCGTGATTTTGATTAAAGATCTGTTTTCATTGACATGTAATTTTTACATCTTGCCTTTGATCAGTATTTCAAATCAAATCAAACAGTTTTGTTCAACATAAGGGACACTTGAAACACTTATAGAACGTCATTTTTCTTAACCAACTTATGTTAATTTACCACTGTTTCCAAATGTAAGCCTGTCAGGAACAGAAACGGGCAGAAAAAATTGTACCCACTAGATATTTCTCAACGCAACATTTTTATTTTCCACTGTCTATAGAATTAAAACTATAAGATAATAATTCTAGAATACATCATATGCTCACGCCTGTATTCCCCGAAGGGGTAGGCAGAGGTGTTGTAATCACAACACCCACTTTTCACCGAAGATGATTAAGTGCCAACGTGATAGATGGTGAGTCCATCGCCGTCTCAGGCACTATACATACGTCTTTGAATTACTTCTCAGAAATATGCAGGTTTCCTCACGATGTTTTCCTTCACCGTAAAGCTCGTGATGTGAAATCACTGTACATAAGTCTTTTAGAAAAACTCATTGGTACAGGCCCCGCTGGGATTCGAACATGCGTCGCTTGCGTAGCAGGCGACTGCTCAAACCTCAAGGCCACCACGGCTCGGCCAGAATAGGTGGAAATTTAAATTCCTATTTGAGTGTTTGTGTGAAAAAAAAATAAGTGTTTAAGTTTTATTTTATATTCTACTTCTAATGGACCTAATAGGAATTGAAATTCGGTATACATGCATTTCATGTACCACATATTTAGTTATTATTGAGTAATTTTTAACCCGAGTGACGAAATATGAATATATAACGACATACCCTCCAAATTTGAAGTCTCTACGACAAACGGCCATATTGCCCGCAAAGGTTCTGATAACTTGGAACGTTTAATAGTAACAGAAAAAGTAGAAGGCAAGAGACCAAGAGGCCGGAGCCCGAGGCGTTGGACGGACCAAGTATCAGAACAATTAAAAACACCTATCAGCGCCGCAACCCACCAAGCGGCGGATCGTCGAAGATGGATACAAATCATGGAAAAATTAAAAAGGAGTCACTTCCTCAGCAGTGAGGCAACAATTACAAAGAAGAGACGACAAACGGCCTAGGTTCTGCATTAATGAATCAGTCAGTCAGAACAAGCAATTATAGATGATACAAACTCCAGATTTGAAGTCGGTGGTCTTTTACATAGCATAAACATTGGGAATAATTGAGGCCGCTTAATGGATGATGTAAATAAATAATCACTTTGCTTCAGCACAATTTTCTCCTTCAATTTATAATTTCCTTCTAAATATATAGATATAATATTTAAGAAAAGGAATTAGTATTTTCTATGATTACCGGCTACATACAACTTACAAACCAACAAACTTTAGCTCTTTATAATTCGTCAACATATCCTTATAATAATTGCCGACCCCAATAATACATGGTTTGTTGGGGTCGGCACTTGATTCAACCCGATGCGGCTGATCATCTGATTCTTATACGGTCTGTCTACCTTCCGGACTTTGTAACCACTTTTACGAGAAAAATCATTATTCTAACTTAAACCAGTTGTCAGTCTAACTTAGGCCTTAGACCAGTAACAATTGCTAAGGATGCTAAATTCTCTCCATATCATTCGATCAGCGAAGTTATGCAACCGTAACCCAAGCCAGTAGTTGGATGGGTAAGCGCCCGAGTTCCCTCCGTGCCTCGGAGAGGACGATAAGCCGTCGGTCCCGGTTGATAATTCAAAACTTGAGCAATCGTTACAGGTCAGTCGGAGGTCTAAGAGAGTCTGACAACTGGTTTAATCCATATTACCGATTCTGCCCAATAAAGGGTTTAGGAAGGTCAGATGGCAGTTGCTTCGTATAAAAATCAGGCAATCAGCCACATCGGGTCAATAAAGTGCTGACCCCAAGAATATATGGGCCAGGGAGATGGAGATGACTTATAGTTGTTCAAAATAATCACCACGCCTCGTCGAATCCTCTCTAAGTATACGTATATTCCATACCAACGTCATTATTGATAACACAAAGTTCCTGATACACTACGAAACTTTCCCAAGTTGAAGTTAATACATAACAACATTCATATCACTATAGTTCGTAATATCAACCATATATAAACATGACATTCTAATGATACAGTTAATCGCACGCAAGTTGTCAGTGAAGTGACCACGACTGGGAATATTTTAATAATATAATTAATTACAATAAAATTTTAATTGGCTGCGTCCTGCGGTCGAGAACTATATTATTATTAATTGTTGTTAACCTCAAATATAACAATGCACGGTGAATTGCCGACGTTCAAAAGATGCTGCTGCTGTTTGCCTCTGAGATATGGCTTGTTGTTTTGGGGTTATTTCAAATTGGTGAGTGTTTATCATTACGACTTCACATTATTAATTGGATCGTGTTATATTGATTGTGATCGTTTATTCAGTTCAAATATTATGATTACATGCTGTTTGTCTAATTACTTCTAAATATTACCACAGATTTTGAATTAAATTGCGTCATTGCGAAAAGAAAGTATTTTGACAGACCATAATTTAAGGTTGTACTGGTTCATTTTAATTGTATAAATAAAAATACCTAGTCTCTTTTTGAAAAACCCGAGACTTGTTGGGGTAAACCAAGCTGAGGAGCTCTCATGGAATCGCACAGTGCGAGACGAGTTTTGGTTCCAATTTGTGGATGAGCTCTTCGCCTGAAAATGACTCATCCAGTTCAGGCCCTGGTAAGGCGCTTATGAACGTCGAGTTAATAACTAACGAATAGAAACAAAATACCATAATAGGCGTAATAGTAGGTGTGTTCAAAATTGGAGGCACATAAGCACAAGGGCCGATTTACCAGACTGATTAGGCTGAAGTCTAGTGCGCCAAATTTAGGACCAAATAATTTTTACGCCTTGCAGAAAGAAAAGACTCATATTTGCCTACAAGTCTCTCTAGTCAGTTTATATTTAACGGTAGGCTGTTTAAGCTGAAGCCTTGTGCGGAAAATTTAGGACCATGTTTTTTTATGTCTTGTTTATATTTGTTTCTTTTCAGGCACTGTCAGTACTACTAGTTTACCCAACGATCATGGCCGTGGCATCATGTGTCGTATACGGGGTTGATACCGTAACGTTGATAATGGTGATATTGGCTGCTATATTAAACGTTGCGGAGATTATTTTGAATTTACTTTTTATCGTCGCGGCTCACAAGGTAAGCACAATATTATAAGCTTTTCTGCATTTGTTGAAGATTGCGCGTTCTTTCTTGAATGTTCAGTTTTGGACGTTCTCAAAGGATTTTGCACCCTACAAATTCTAAAAAAATATACATACATAGTTCAGGCCTGTATTCCCTGAAGGGGTTAGTACTGGTTCAGAGTTCGCTCTGGGCTACTACTGAAAAAAATACCGATGGAAAAACCCCATATCCCGACCCCAATACCGTGACTCTGTGATCGAACTCAGGTCTACGTGTTCAGCATTAGCGTTTCTGACCACTATACCTACAAGGCAGTAAAAACGAAATGGATTTCACAAATTCAACCTGTAAATGGTGAATCCGTTTTGAAAACGCACAAGCTATGGGTCTTATAAATGTGTTAAATATGTAGGACATTTTGGCAATTTACTATAATAAATTATAATTTTAGAATCTATTACGTGTACTACGCTGTATGTTTTTTGATTTAGAAGTCAAAGCGATTGGTTTTGTCTATGTAATGAAATGTCTACCTATGAAATCATTTTTGGTACTAAAATGAGAGTTGCCAATGGACCGATTTTAAATAATTTACCGAAGATATTCAGGTTTCCACGATGAATATATTAATGATGATTCGTCTTAAAATTTCCTCACATGCAGCTATCCTCACGATTCATCACAATTTCCTTCGCACTCAACACGGTGTGAAAATAGCTGCTCGCAAAATTATTTGAATCGATCCAATTGCGACTTGTTGCGACAACGTGCATGAGATTTGAGATCCATTCTTTGAGATTCTAATTTGCACATCTTATATTTTCGAAAATCTAATTTGCACAGCTTATATTTTTGAGATTCTAATTTGCACATCTTATATTTTCCAGAAAAGCCACAAGTTAATAAATGTGTGCTGCTACTACATGATGGTCACCGCTGTGGTGATTATAATAATGTGGACCATAATGCTAGTTGATGAAATCGTCGAGTTCACTGCCTATGGTGTTCCAATCTTCGCCTACGGTTATAGACTTGTATTGTCAATGAGCGTCGGATTTCTATACTTCGGTGAGTTACTAGCTCCTAACACAATAAAAATCGACAATTCCATACAAAATTATATTGTCTCAACGGTATGGGTATGCTCTAATATTACGTGAATCTCGAGGTACATTCTCGTTTTAACATGTAGTATTTCACATCCAAAATGTGTTATCTTTTAACGCCGTTTTTGGTCCTATCAGTAAGTAAGTGGACAGAGTAACATTTTCCTGGCTGGTCTCTCCCATGGCACGCCAATGAGCCCAGTCTTCAGCTATCCAATCCTACCAGCTACCGCACGTATGTCATATGTCACTTGCCTGATTTAATTCCGATACATTTTGTTTCGCTTCTATAAGCGCAAGCACGAGTATAATGCTGATATGCCCAGGCTTGCTGACATTTGTGACAATTGAGAGAATTGACTTTGTGCATTAAGATCGGCACAGTTAGGTTATTTTCTTAGCTTTTTTGTGTATTTCAATTTGACCGACATCTCCCGATGGGTAGTCGTTGAAGTAATTGCAATAAATAAAAGTATTTAAACATATTCCATTCTACTTTACCTAAACGCATACTTATCTCATTGTGGGCGTAGACTATCCGGCGTGACAAATAATGCGGTAGTGTTTACTTATCATCGCTTATTTTTATGACATTTTGTGACTTTCATGGATTATTCCGATATCATCAAAGCTAAAAGACTTTATCGTATTATGGAGAAGTCTAGGCATTGGTATGTCCATTGGCTTGATAATTCCGTTGAGATTAGCCGCCGTAACCGAAATTCGGTAAGATACCATTATTATTTCTATATCGTATATTATTTGTGCAGTGATCCACGGGTACGTGATCCTGCTGGCGAGGAGCGAGGTGGCCAAGCTGCGGGACAACTGTCAGTTCAACTTCACCAACGTCGGCGCAGAGGCCGAGTGCGCGCTGCGTCTACGGACACACGACAACGACCATGCACGCACACAACCAATCTAAGACTCAAAAGTTATATTTATATGTTACTTTACAGAAAGTACCTAAGTACGCTAGTATGTAGTTATTGTGTATATTATGTTTATTTTCTATTCCTAGGATTTTTTTTAATAATTATTTTATTATCGTATGTACTTAATTAAAGATGCTAACTTAAAATCTAAGTAAGCCTTGGTAAATAAGTAAACCGAAGTTATTTAATTTGAAATGTACATTTTATTTGGAGTCTTATTTACGTTACCTAAACATATCTTAGTCCTAAACTATAAGCGATTAGTCAACCGACTAGTTGATCAAGTCCAGAACACTGTAATTTATAATCTCTTTGGTAATGTTGGTAATTTTATCTTCACTGGCATCGACATCTCTCTGGCTTTATACCATGTATTGATGGGATATGATTCAACCTGATGCAGTTGATCACCTGGTTTTTATACAGCGCGACTGCCATCTGAGCTTTGTAACCCCTTTTACGTGAAAATTCAGTTGTCATACTTTCTTAGGCTTTTTTTAAGAGACCGACGGCTTACCGTGTTCTCCGAGGCACGGAAGGAACTCGGGCGGTCACCCATCAAATTACTGGCTTTGGTTATGGTTGCTTAAGAGCCTCGATATGCACAATAGCAACTATGCCACGAGCTCCTTGATTTACTAGTATGAATTAGGTACGAAATAAATTAATAATTTGCTATCCCGCTATCATTAGATCAGCGAAGTAAAGCAACCCATACCCAAGCCAGTAGTTGGATCGAGTGAGCACCTGAGTTACCTCTGTGTTACGCAGAGCACGTTACGCACGGTCTCGGTTGCCAATTTAAAATCTTTGGCAATCGTTACAGGTCAGTCGGAGGCCTAAGAAAGTCTGACAGCTGTTAAACCCAGATTTTCCTTCTAGAAGAGAAGTCTAAAAATCAGGTGATCAGCCGCATCGGGTTGAATCAAGTGCCGTCCCCAACCATGTATGGGATAAGGTCAGGGAGATGATGATATGTATATTTTTACTTAATGTACCTACTTATTTCAGTGACACTTTACATACCCGTAGTAATTAATATATTCGTAAAATCAAAAGTTAATTGCAATTACCAGTTTTCAACATTATCTTCTAATATTAACAAAACTTCCGCGTGTGAGCCACTTTGTGGCTTCCATATCCTAAGATCTAAGTCCATCAATTTCTTCGCCTGCCACCTGATCCATTGCTCTCTACTCTCCGCTTTTCAAACCATCCTCCCGTACAAACCCAGTAATTGAAAGGCAACTTACAGTACATGTGGGTGTAAATGTAACTGTCTCGACACAGGAAGAAACCGATTCAAAGGACGTCTGCAGAGGATGTCATTTTTTTATGTTTACTCTGAGTGAGTAGACATCTCAGAATGTGCTGCGTTAAATAGTTTCAAGATCTATTATAGTATGGAGCTCGTGAAATGGTGCAAATCAACGTGTCCTAAAGTGCCAGTAGTTAGGAAGTGTTGTTTCTGTGTTCCAATTCGCAAGGGCGTCACAATATTTGGATATGTTAATTTGGTAAGTTTGAATTTATCTAGCTAACTACTAGCGAACGTCACGCAGTTTCACCCGCATAGTTCTCGTTCCCGTGGGAGTACGGGGATAAAATATGCCGAAGCCTATGTTACATGCTGATAAAGTAACTATCCATTGCTGAAAGAATTTTTTCTAATCGCTCAAGTAGTTTCGGAGCCGATTCAACACAAACATACGTACATACAAATCTTTCCTCTTTATAATATTACTATAGATATAGATTCACTGCTCGTTAACATATACACAGACATACACTTGAAAATAAGAAACCGCTCAAATAATGTCTTGAATCTTTATACCATAAAATGAAATCTCCAAAAAAAATCTGTTAACGTCTGTAATGAGTAAGGTGAACTTTTGGGATACCCATAAATATTTGTTTTTATGGATATTTAATTTTTTTTTTTATTATACACACAAAGTCAAATGGATATTGTAAATGTTTACAGGTAGTGAAAATTAAATATATATATTAAATAGTAAATCGTAATTTGATTAAATTAAATAACAGTTAATTTTCTCTTGTCTTTCTGACGATTCAAATGTAATATTTTTTAAACTTTCGCGATTTTAGTTCGTATTTAAATTAATCGGGACTTATCACCATAATATTTTGAAAATTACGTACCTCGACGTTTCGATTAGGTTACACCAATCGTGATTCCCGAGTAACTTTAAATATGAATTTGAAAGTACATAGTTGGCAAGAAGTCTGATCAAATAAACATTTTACTTTTATTGAACCTGAACAATGCAGAACCGTAATCCCTTAAAACTATTTCCCAGGTCCTGTCTCTACTATCCTTACCCCTGCTGGTATTCTTACTGGTGGAACAGATAACTGGAAAGCCGATGGAACACCCTGGCCACATGGATCCTATGATCCACTTGCCTCTGACGATTGCCTTCGTGCTCATCGACGTCATCATGACAATCGTCTTGCTTATTGGATCACATAAGGTATCTTCTACATACATATGCTCACGCCTGTATTCCCCGAAGGGGTAGGCAGAGGTGTTGTAATAACTACACCCACTTTTCACTGAAGATGATTAGGTGCCAACGTGACAGATGGTGAGTCCATCGCCGCCTCAGATACTTTACATATGTCATTGAATTACTTCTCAGAAATATGCAGGTTTCCTCACGATGTTTTCCTTGACCGTAAAGCACGTGGTGTCAAATCACTATACAAAAGTTTTTTAGAAAAACTCATTGGTACAGGCCCCGCTGGGATTAGAACTTGCGTCGCTTGCGTAGCTGGCGACTGCTCAAACCTCAAGGCCACCACGGCTCTCTAGGTATCTTCTACATAAATATATAACCTGTATTCCCCGAAGGAGTGGGCAGAGGTGTATTTGAAATAAACACATATTTTTCCAGTTAGGTGTAGCTCCTTTTAATATGGGCGAGCGTTTTGCCATTAACCGAGCATTAATGCATAGTCAGGGCTGCTTCTTGAAAATTACAGATGGAAAATCACTTTACCCTACCCGGGGATCTAACCAAAGACTTCATGTAAGCAAGTAGTCTACAAACAGATTTTGATGAGAACTTCACCGACAGATTGAATTTTTCGAAGTCATCTTTATATTCTGTTTCAAAAAAGATTTGTTGATGAATGTTGATGGAAAAGAGGAGGGGTGACCTAAGAAACGATGGATGCATTATGTGAAACATGACATGACTAGAATGGAAGTAAATACAGATATGACGGCTGATAGCGAGGTGTGGAAGAGAAGAACACATTGCGCCAACAACAAATAACATGGGATAAGGGCATGAGGACGATTTCTCTTCGTATGATCTTTATCGTTTATTTTGATATCGTAAAACAGAACATGTTATATTATGTACTTTATAAATAAGCAACAAGTAGAAAAACAAGGTTATGAACCAATTAAATAGTTTCAGTCAACAAGAACATCATTGCTAAATATATAACCATGAAATAAATTGAATGTAATGAGTGCGCCAACGCTTGATGAGACGATATCACAAGATTATTGTAGAGTATTATAAATAGAGCATGCATTGTTAAGCCCACAGCACATTCCCTTGAACTGCTACGTGTAATGATCACAAAGGGAAGATCTTTGTTAATTCAAATACATACATACATACATATGCTCACGCCTGTATTCCCCAAAGGGGTAGGCAGAGGTGTTGTAATAACAACACCCACTTTTCACCGAAATTGATTAAGTGCCAACGTGACAGATGGTGAGTCTATCGCCGTCTCAGGCACTATACATATGTCTTTGAAGTACTTCTCAGACATATGCAGGTTTCCTCACGATTTTTTCCTTCACCGGAAAGCACGAGGTGTGAAATAACTGCACAAAGGTTTTTTAGAAAAACTCATTCCCCGCTGGGATTCGAACTTGCGTCGCTTGCGTAGCAGGCGACTGCTCTAACCCCAAGGCCACCATGGCTTTTTTCATCAAACATCATCCGCTTTATAACAAAACAGCGCCTAAGATAATCCTTGGTTTAAAGTGGGTGTTATGATAACAACACCTCTGCCTACCCCTTCGGGGAATACAGGCGTGAGCATATGTATGTATGTAAGTTTACAGTTTATACATACGCTTCCATAAAGACATACAATTCAATTGCATACAGAGAAAGAAGACTTTGCTGAATATTTATTTCTACTTCGGTGTGGTTTTCCAACTGGTGACACTGTGTATGGATCTGTTCTACTTCGACTACCGAGAGTACATTGAAAACACTGTGTATTTCTTCTTCTTAGGTGAGTGAAACAGGTATAATTCTATATGGTCTAGCGCGAGCGCCTAGTGCGAGTTCTTCACAGCCGCCGTCACAACTCATCGCGTCGACGTTAACGCAGATTTGTATTGGATCGAAACAGCGCCGTCTGTCGGCCTAAAGACACTATTGTGAGCCCATACAAATCTGCGTTTACATCGACACGGTCGCTTGTGACGACGGCAGTGAAAAACTCGCACAAGGCCCTCCGAGCTGAGGAAGCTAGTAAACTTACCTAAAGATTATACACAATCGCATCCGAATAATGCTATCTTAGAGTAGTGTTGCATTGCTGCAGTAATATAAGTAATGTCCGCGGTCGTTTTGATTGTTCAAACATCTCGATGCATTGCGATTGTTTACAATCACAATCGCGTGTGTGTATGCATCATTTATCGCCGATCGGTTCCATTCGGCTAGATTCGGCGCGACTCGGACCAATCGTTTGCATCAAAACAATCGTAAAACCTCTCAATTTTCTCATCGTCAGGGCGTGTCGATGGTTGACTCGATGGATAATTTCATCGACTCTGATTGAATCGATTATTAAAACATCTCGCCATCGCGCGTCGCTAATTAAGTCTTATATGATGCGAGGACGAGCAAGTTTTCCCTACTATTTTGGAGTTATACGCAACTAACAGTATATAAGCGTTCATAGATTTCTTTAAAACGTTTAAAGCGCCTTTTCCAATTTGTACGCAAATGAGTATTTAACTGCATTGTAAAAAGGTAGGCGCTCACTTTTCTATTCACAACAATGCGAAGGATTTACTGAATCACAAATCCTGCTAAATCGAGCCCGGATATTTTTTTTCTCTATTCCTATATTTGGCCATCCACACCCTTTTAAAGTTCTGTATACAATGTATCTGATTCTATTACTATGTTCCAGGTCTCAACGTGTATTTGCTGTTCCTAGTATTCAACACAGTCCACGTCATTGATGACAGCTCTGAAGTTCAGTACACTGCCTACAGAGAACACAGGGACGGAGCGTAGCGAAGGCATAAGTCCTAACACTGAAAAATCACACAAACTTCAAAGCCTTCTTAACTATTTAAAACATTTTCAAACTACAATTCAGCATCTTATAAAAGACTAGCTGTAGCTCGGGGTTTCACCCGCGTAGACACTTAATTAGTAGCCCTCAGAACACAAATATGTTTTTAAATATAAGTAGCCTAACTTACTTGAATAATACCAGCTTTCCGCTAGTAAATTCTCTTTAAAATCTGTTCAGTCATTCCAAAGATTAGCCAGAACAAACAGACAGACAACGAAATTTTTGTTTAACTGGTTTTTCTGTAAGTGCCGCTTAAACTTCATATGCATTTAGTGAAAAGCTGTTAATTGGGAAATACAATAAGTCACTAAATAAATGTATAGATTCAATAATAAATAAATAATATGAAGTGAGTCAAATATGAGATTGAATTAGGGAAGTTTTGAGTGAAGTTTCAGTATTAAGGGCTGAGGCGATACGCTTGGCTAAGCCCAGCAACTACGGGTTCATGCGAGATATAAAATGGTCAACTTAAAATATAAATCTAAATTAAAGCGTATTGTAGCCGTCTGTACTTTGAAATATGTCGATACAGGCAAAGCACTTAACACGTGTGAATTGAAAAGTGAGATTAAATGTTAGCTATCTCTTCATACAAACATTGAAGACTTTTATTTTGCATGCATATGCATTTATTCAAAAGGAGTAATTTTGGAATTACAAACAGACACTTAAATTTTATTTATCTGTATGTATAGATTGTCACGTGCCTTTTGGAACGTAATCTGAACTGACATTTTCTTGTAGATACCATTTCTATGAAAACGATTGTACCTTTGAAGGTAGGTTTAGAGGTACTATTAATTAATGAACAGCGTAAAAAAGAGATCCTCTGCAAAAGTTTTTTTCTACGTGACTAATGGGAAACAGTTGTAACGATTTAATTTATATATATTATTATATAATACTCATGCTAGCTAAATAATGAGTTGTCTAATAATAGGTTGCGAGGTCATGAGTTGTCAAATGAACGGTTGCTAAATAATGAGCTGTCAAATAATTGATTGTCAAATAATTGGCTGTCAAATAATTCGTTGTCAAATTGAGGGTTATTTAAGGAAAAATAAATACTAACTGAATTTATAATTAAAGGATAAATGTAGTGCTGCCAATTGAAACATGTATCAATGCGCCGGCACTTCCCACGGAGGTGCCTGTTACAAGACCGCAAGCGCTATTTACCTCATACACACAGTTTCATCCCATTGTTCCTCATCATTATATTACATAGAGCTGTCAATACGTTACTCTACAGTTATTTGTGTAATGTTATCTTACATATATACGTAATTTGTTGAGCTGAAGTGCCGAGTTGTTCGTGTTCCGCTGTACGTATCAATGAATGGGACTTCTCTCCGACAGACACTCTACATCATGATTCAGAATATACTAACGTACGTTCGGTACATCATGTATTATATTAATTAAGTAAAGTAAAAAAAAGTATTAGATTAAAAAATATTCAATGCATGTTAGGATAAATACGAACACGAACCATTTTTTAGAATAAAATTATACATTTTCGGTTAGAAATTTAAAAAAATACATCTTAATGCAATGTAAGTACATACCTACTTAAGTAGTAGTTATACAAATAAAATATTTATTTAATTAATATTAAAGCCGGTATTAACAGCTGTACAAACGTAACAACTCATAGTGCCTTGGTTATAGCAGTAAACTTTGCAGTTAGCAGTAACGACTCAGTGAATAGATACTCGCGGAGCAGTGCGGTCGCGCGTTCGTTTCTCAATATGTCGGCCACACTCGAAACTAGTTTGAAGTAAGTGATGTGCTAGCGAAAGTTATTAATTTTTAATATTGTTAGTGTTTTAAGTTTTGTGAAATTTGGTTGGTTTGATACATCTATTTATAAAACTTTATTGTTACAAGTTTTTGATAATTTGGCGAACGATAGAGATGTGTGGTTCGATTATTATGCTAATTAATCGGATCAACGTTGAATGAAGTTGATCAGTGTACATTTTTCGTAATTGTATGGTTTTTACCCTTCGACAATATACACGGTAGATTTGATTATTATAGGGACTGACAGACAGCGGGAAGCGACTTTGATTTATTCTATGTAGTGATTTTGAAAAATAAGTCTTGTAAGGTAAGGTAAAGTCACCAGTCATGGACAGTATAAGCGTCTTTTTTCATATTTGCTCTGTAATTTCTTTATTTTTCAACATACATTCTTAAGAATTTGGAGGAAATTTAAAAGCTCTTTTCTTAATTAGAATTTAATGTTTAATTTCAGTTCAGTACTTAGGACAATGAAATAATATAAATAAACAAAATAAACACTCCTAGTAATGGACAGTAAAAATCCAGTATTGTTTTTTAGGGGTAAAATGATCTGGGGGGGTCACGACCCCCACTTAGCGACTTGAAGTTTAGTCGGTGTGAGTCTGACATAACCCTTCCGCTGCCCCCGCGGCAGATGGTGTATCCACGTTAAAAACAATAAAATAATATGGGTATATTATAAAATTGATGCATTTCTATTGATCGTTAAATAATATTAATTTCAACAACGACGACACACCAGACACAAAATAAGATGATAAGTGTACCTACTTGCATCGCGACTAGTAATAAATTACGATTCCCGATACCAAATGACACCGCGAAACTAACAACCGTTATGGCCGCAATCTAAATGGGTGTCAGTTCTCAAAAACAGTTGTTATGACAGCTATAATACTGGCACAACTAATACAACTGACACAACAGTATTGACATTTGAAAAAAAAAATACTGCGCGTTTCCTTAATTTTGGAAGGAAATCAAAAAATGTCCATGATTGGTCCGCGTCCAACATTGGTGCCTTTACCTTATATGCCTTCATTCTGTGACCATTACCATAGGCGCACTGTAAAATTATAACAACTTGTTTTCCTAAAAAAAGTATTTAATCAGGTGGTTGGTTATGCCTCATTACTGTGCCATTTGATGATAATATCGTACTCATCGCAGAACACTACAGCCGCGTTATTCTGTAAGATTTCTCAGTGTTGAACTCGACGACGAGCGTCGGTTTCAATCATAGAAAATTGATACATAACACATAAAGGTTAAAGTTCAATTTAGTATCTTTGAAATCGACACTCAACGCTGAGCGCGATGCTGAGGAGGCAGTTTTAAGGATATGAAACATCTTTTGTCCGTTTTTCTTTGAATTGGCTTTACCAATTTTGACAGAACACTATGGTAGCCTATGTTGCAATATTATATAAATATGATTCATTTTATTTTATTAAAAAATATGGTTAACCGGGCAAAATCAAAATACGTAAAAATTTTAATCTACGCGGCTGGCTCATTTTGTAGGAGTTATAAGTGCCTGCAGTATTGTAAAACATTTTTCGTTTGACTGTACTGCTTTTGACCACAACAATACTCTGTCTTATTCATTAATCGGTAGTCCCAGTCTTCTGAAGCAAAAAAAATTGTAAAATGAATCTACTGTCCAGTCGACGGAAGTCACAAAGAATATTCTTGAAAATCATTGCGTGCATAATTTTCTTCAATTCAACAACCTTTGCAACAGAGAGAAATAGAAGATTGTTGTGTTAGTAAGCGGTACGTAACCACGTGACCTAATTAGTCCACTGCGTGTTGCGATAACGTGTCTTCGTATCTACACCTGTACTTGCTTTGATGCTAGGCTATTAACTTACACACGTCATCATAATTAAGTGAGATTGCAGATCAACAGCGAAGTGCCTACCTACTAGCTGTAGTTTTTCGAAAAAAAAATTCATAAGTGTATTTAACTAAACTGAATAAATCATTATCATTATCATTACTACAATATACTTAATGATGAATGATCCTACCGAATATTCACACTATTATAACTTCCGCAACTTTTATGTGCCAAATGGCATATTGTATACTGGCAGTACACTGCGGTTTCACCTGCGTAGATTTAATTTCATTCTCGCGGAGCTTTTTTTAAATTAAAGTAGCCTAAGTTACTCCTTGTAACATTCGTCAACATCTGCCAGTGAAAAGCCCCTTTAAATTCGCTCCAACCGTTTACAAAGAAATAAACAGACAGACAGATAAAAAATTGGTTTTTCTGTGTCAGAACCGTGTTAGTGAAAAGCTGTTATTTTGGAATTACAAATAGACACTAAAATTGTATTTATCTGTATAGATTTGTCCTGCTCTACTGGAATATGACAACGAGCATGCTGTCGTGCTATTATGATACACAATTTTATATGGTGCGGTAAAATGCTCCATTGTTTACTTAGTATTAATTATAAGCGCCTTGTGTGCGGCATAACGTGGTACCACGATATCATAATTAGTTTACTTTAGATGTCTTGTAGACAAAATATTTGCAGAGTAACACTATATTTCGCTGCGTAAAATTAAGTGATTAATCATATCAACGTCAGCATTCAAATCGTTACACCTTTAACTAAAGGTAGCATATAAAGAATTGTTTCAATAAGTATTATAGGATGTGACAAATAGTAGTATTTGCCCAAGTGTGTACAGACATGAGAATATGACACTGTAAGTGCAGGAAAAACATACTATTACAATTAGAGAAAAGCATATATTTATAACAATTGTCTTTGAATTACTTCTCCGACATTTGCAGGCTACCTCACGATGTTTTCATTCACCGTAGTGTGAAATCACTGCAGATTAGTTCGTAGAAAACTCATTGGTACAGGCCTCGCTGGGATTCGAACTAGCGTCGCTTGCGTAGCGGGCGACTGCTTAAACCCCGAGGCCACCACGGCTAAAATACATGAGACAAGTTAAGGAAAATGTGTCTGTCATGACGTATAAAGACGTCAAAGAGATGGCACTGGACAGACTAGAGGAAAGAAATGAATTGGTTACACCAACAACAGTTGTTACTGTTAATTTTATCTTATTACTCTTAATTCATGATGATGACCACTATGGGCATATACAAAGAATATCAGTAAATGAGAGAAATAAAATTTCCTTCTCAATGTTCATGCCTCGGTCATGATCTCCCTGGCCTTAACCCATACCTTGTTGGGGTCGGCACTTGATTCAACTACCATTGAAGCAACTACCATCCGACCTTCGCAACCAGGAAAATCGGTGATCTGGGTTAAGCCAGTTGTGTTTGCCTCTGAGTGACCTGTAACGACATTGGCAACCGGGACTGATGGCTTAACGACCTCTCCGAGGCACGGAGAGAACTTTGGCGGTCAACCATCTAACAACTGGCTTGGGTTAGGGTTGCTTAACTTCGCTGATCGAATGATATGCGCTATAGCAACTGTGCCACGAGCTCCTCCTGTATTCCTCGTATAATGATTATTCCTCGGTATAAATATTAGCGTACTTCGCAACAACATTTCCCAATAACGCACTTTGCGACACAGTTGTCACGGCTCACTACGCGAACAGTTTTTTCTGTTCTGTGACGATCTGCAACCATCGTTTTCTATTCCACAAAAATCTCTATCATTGATGATATGACAAGCTTCACTTGCGTTAAATTTAAGTTGAAAACTAATTATTATATCAATGATGATATTTATAGCATTATAATGAATACTAGTTTAAAGTCCTTAGCAGCAAAAAACAATGAGAAGATAACGAACTTAAATTCGATGCATGTGGTGTGATCTCGAGTAGCTCAGTTGGAAGAGCATCTGCATGATTTGCAGAAGCCAAGGATTGGAGTCCCACCTCGTGTCCGTAATTTTTTTTACCACTTTTAAGAATTCTAGCAAATTATTATACTTGCAACTTCGTCTGTATCGCAGTAAGAATAACAGAACCCCCATTTTACTTCCTTAGGGACAGCGCTCTATGCTGTGTGCTGTTTGTTCATTCAGCAGAATATTGAATTTTATATGTATAGAAATGCTAAGATAGAATAGACTTATTGACCGACCTTAAATAAAATGGGATAAAGGCAAGGAGAATACTGATGATGGCGATTTTGAGACCTATCCAGAAATTCCAAAATTCCTTTTTGTATTGTATATGTGATTGTGGTAGCTTATTGTATCTGTGAACTCACGGATATTGTAAACTTTGGACCTCATCCTGATAAGGTTCATAGTTTACATATCCGTGAATACTGATATCAAACGTTTAGGGAATGAACCGTAGGTCCACAAGCGGAAGTGTCATTGAGATAGGGAACTGATACCTTTGACAGTATAACAGTAAACAGGCTGATTCTCCGAGGACTAATAATGACCCATCGTCGCTTATCATTCAATTCAGAAACATCTTTATTTGATCAGACTTTTGGCAAAGTACTTTCAAATTGTCAGAACGAGATGATTATACTGGATGATAAAGTTTGTTTTAACTGAGAAGAACCCGGCAAAAACTCAATAATAACAGGTTAAATTTTTTTTTTATTTTGAGTAATTCAAAATGAATATATAAGCCCATAGACGCAGTTTCAATGCACACGATAAAAAACAAAAAATAAAGCTTGACGTAGGTACTACGTTTAAATGTATAGCTTGAGATGACCAGCCCCCACATGCAGCGCCTGTTCACAAGTATGACGCGAATGCCAGTCATTGACCTCCTCAACCATTACAAAGGGAAGTGAGCGACCCGTCATCGTGTTATTGCAACCGTCCAACAGACATGATGGAGATGGAGAAATTTAGGCCGTCTAAAATATAATAATCCCTATAAGTACACTGGGTATCCATTTCAAAACTTGTGTGTAGAAATCAGGTGATCAGCCACTTCTGGTTGAATCAAGTACTGACCCCAACAATGTATGAGATAAGGCCAAGGATATTATGGTACGGTATCCATCCATATATTGAGGACATTTCGTATTTGTTTCCAGCATAGGTGCCCGAATTATATACCTACTTTATCTTCCAGACAACCATGGGATACATATTACCGATTACTGATTACCAATAAAGAAGAACCCTTTTTTATTGGTAACTAGCGGACGTCGCGTGGTTTCACCCGCGTAGTTGCCGTTCCGGTGGGAATACGGGGATAAAATATAGTTTATATTAATCAGTGATAATGTAGCATTCAAATGGTAAAGGAATTTTTAAAATCGGCCAAGTACTTTTTGAGCCAATTCGATACAAACATACCTACATAAAAAATCCGTTTTATAATAATATTACTATATTATGTAGTAAGTATATATATTTTTATCTATTGGCTACTTATTTTGGTCCCTAAACCAATGTTTTTCGAAGTGAATTACTCTGAGTTGGATCTACGTACCTAAATATTGTAATTCTTGATACAATGATGCAACAGTAAACAAGACAAGGAGTGTATTTTCCTCTTGGCATCACAATTGATTTGCAACTAAGGAATAATTATAAGTCTACGTCAGTTTTCCATCACGCAATATGAACGCAAAGTAACCAAAATGCAACAAACAATGCATTGTCAGTAGGCTGAATTAATGTTATCATTCAACATTATAATTGTACGAGTCCCACAGTTTATATTTTCTTTTGCTGTTTCAGTTTTACATGCCTTGCAATTGGCTTGAACTTTTTTTTTAATTGACGAGGCGGAAACCTTCAAAAGGTCCCCGACCGCCCTGGGAGAGGCAGGTCCGGGTATGTGGGATTTTTACTGCACTAAAACCCCCCGGTGGCAATGCTCAATGCTTAGGGGGGACTCTGGGGTACTCTGATATATTACATTGGTGTCCCCCCACAATTTGCCGGGGCACATCCCCGACATCCACTGGAGACCTCGCTTGCTCACCTTCCCGGGATCGCGGGTTGGTGGTCAAAGCTCCCACTCCGACCACCGCCAGCAAGCCTCCTTTTAGTCGCCTATTAAGACAGGCGGGGGATACCCTAGCCAAATTCTTAGACCCTGGATGTTGGGTGGAGGCACTGATACTAGTCTGACTATTCAGATATTCCTCTTCTTAAGACATAGATACTTGAAGTACTTACCTATATGTTTATGTGGTATGACTATTTCGTGATTGTCTAAAAATTAAAAAACTATTAACAGCCTGCATAACTCATACAAGGTGTTACATTACGACAAACAATGCAAGTGTACAAAGCTTTTGCAAACTAAACTGAACAATGAATCGACGTAATTCTGTTTTTGTTGTGTAACTAGCATGCGTTTTTGTTCTCGTAATTTAATTTGGACAATTGAATAGGTGTGTGAATTGAATCGTTTGACCTTTGGAATTAAGTGTGTTTATTACAGACACTAGGCAGATAGGCGTATCGTCACAATTATTATTACCAGCTGCACCTCCCGGTTTCGCCCGCATAGACTTATTTTTATCGGTGACTTTATTCCGAATTTTTTTTTTTTTTTACACCTTACGTACTGTTATACCTCCACCCTGCTAGTATATATGCTGACGTTTTTCTACCCTTAGATCTTTGTAAGTACTTTCAGTTAGTAACATTATTTTGCTATGCCAGCATTTCTCGTCAGTCCCACGGCTTCACCACGGACCACCGCAGTTCAGCCCTATCCTCCATCCGCGACGCATATTTTACCAAGTTTCTATTTAAAAGTGTAGTTCCGTATTTTTACTTAATATAATTTTAATCATACTTATTTCAATAAACTTTTCACGTTATTTTAACAAATTCTTTTTTTTTTAAAACGCATCTCAAGTTCGCGTTATAACGCGTACGTTAATGTCAAAATAAATTAAATTTTTAGTAATTTATTGTAACACCAGCGACCCGTGAAAGTCCCGCCGTGTCAGAGATGAGCCGGAATAAACATTCAGACAAACGACAGACTGACCAAAGTTTATTTATCTATCTATATACTTTTACACCAACGACAAGACACGCAACTGCTTGCTAGGAATCCACGCTTTCACTATGGAGTCGCACAGATTTGCTGATCGGATTGCTAAAATTAAAGTGTCTGTTTGTATTTGCAAATTAACTGCTTTTCACTAAATGCATATGATACGATACTAACATAAAACCGATTTCCAATTCTTAGTAAATAAAATAAAAAAACTGTCTGTCTATTTTTTCCGGCTATTCTCTTAAACGGCTGGCCTAATTGAAACGGGAGATTCATGAGCCGTTAGCTGATAGGTAAATGTTTATTCAAAAAAAATATTTCTAATAAAGGAAATAAAGTCTGATATTAAATTAAGTCGAGGCGGGGCATAGCTAGTTCTTATTATATAATTTATCCATCCATATAATACTTCTATTTGGATAAAATTATTATATAGATCACTGGAATAGTTTGAAAATACAATATGAGTCGGTTGATGGCTTCTTCAGTGCTGCGTCTGTACGGTGTGTTCGCTAGTAAAATATATTTATTTCGGATACCATGGACTCTCCAGCAGCAATTTACTTAGTTTTTTACTTTAACCCCTAGTCGTAGACGTATTCTGAAGATCACTTCTCAACCGGGAACTGTAGATTGTACTAACATCTATTATGAAATTGTATAAAGTCCTTATCAAGAGCTGGGAATTCCAAACGCTGCGTGTCATATCTAGTTTAAGATACGCGCATCTTCATTGAAACACATGTGTCCTTTATTACGTGCCTGATAAACTATTTAACGAATACCTACATTATACGAATTTTAGGTTCACGTGGAGTCAAATTTGCAATTCACCTTGGGCCTTACCATGAGCTCTTATTGCCATGATAGTTTTACTCTTATTATGAGACAGATGTATTTGACGTGTATACATCTGTCACTGTCATACAGCTGAAATATCATTGCAAAAAGAGCTCATGGTCAGGCCCCTGTTTAATTAGCTTAAACATTTTGTTTTGAACGTTATAGTTCGTTCAAGGAAGAACTACTATGACCAAATTAATAGTATTTTTCAGATAGGTCAAATTCAGAGCACTCGTAACCGAAGAAAGTGTATGAAGAGATGCATGAATGTGGATGAAGTGAAAGAAGTATGTCAGGATCGTAGCATGTGGCAAACGGTGGTCTCTGCCTACCTCCATGGGATACAGGCGTGAGCATATATATGGGGCCCTCCTTGCTTTTTCCGAAAAACGAAGGTTCAGCCGAACAATCAGAACCATGGTTCTTGTTCGTTCGCAAATTTGCCCGAACGAAGAAGGTTTGACGTTTATTATTACAAACCTTACTCTTATTCAAATAAGTAACGAATGAATATTTGAGTTTTACATATATTTCACTAAAGAGCGTTCAATCATTTGAGTTTCAATTTGGTGCATTCCAAAGCAAAACAAATGTCGCATGTAACACGAATCAAGGAATGGTGTCATAACAATGAAACCTAATATGTTCTCGGCGCATCTCTACAGCAGTTAGCAGTAAGTTCGCCTTCCAATGTATACATACATATGTGCTCACATATATACTCGAAGTGGTACTTATAATTCACTCACTTTCATTAATAATTTGAAAATGACCAGAAAAATACGAACGACCTCTGCAAGCCGTGCAGTTGCTCTGATAACTGAGCTACTCGCTACTCGGCACTTGGTTCAACCCCATACGACTGATCACCTGGTTTTTATATGTAGCAACTGCCATCTGACCTTCGCAGCCCCTTTAACGAGGAAATCTGTGATTTGGGTTAAACCATTGTCTGACTATTTTAGGCCACCGACTGACTTGTCAGGCCAACAACAGGACCGACGCCTTAACGTGCTCTCCGAGGCACGGAAGGAACGCGGGCGGTCACCAATCCAATTACTGGCTAGGGTTAGGGTTGCTTAACTTCGCTGATCGAATGATATGCGCAGTAGCAATTGTGCCAATCAATGATATTTATAGATTTTAATTAAGACTTTTTTAAGTTCACAACAAGTTGTGTTGCAAAACAAAATTATCTTTATTTATTACAGAACAATACTTGTTAATCGTTAGCAATAATGCACAATGAATTGTTAAGAAAACCTTTAGAACAGTTACTTCCTTAAGAAGCTCACGAGAGGTCATCTCCTTGACTCCAAGTCTGCGATGATATTTGAAATAGTTGAATTACGAATAGACAGGCAACTGAAGGGCGGACTCCTAGATTGATCGAGAGTCATTCAATAAAAAAATATTACTCAACTTTTCTAAGACATTTATAACAATTTTTTTTTTTTGTTTTCATCATGGTGCGTCTATGGATTATGATAAATATAATGTAAGGGAGCTAGCCTTTTGTATGGATTCAATGTGGTTACAGAAATATCTTGTTCTATCGGCGGAGGTTGAGGTGATGTAACATCAAATTAATTTTAATTACCGTTGAGTTATTGAGAATTTTTACATTATCCACGACTCTGCATTCTTTGAAATATTACACCATACATTTATTGATAACTAAAGGTAAGGCGAGTCATTCATGCGTTAAGTGAGGCGAATGGGGCTATATAGTATTAAAAAGTTACCATACCGTCTGCGTTTTTTACGTATTGATCGGGTGTAAACAATCTTAAAATTAAATTTTGTTATATTTCAAAACTTCCAATATAAATCAATATTTATCTTAAATGATAAATACGAAAACAAATGTATGCTAAAATATAAATGTTTTTGAGTATTTTATTGAATGATGTCAAAAAATTTGAAGTATCTATGAGTTGTAAGATAAGAGGAGTGACTCAAAATGTGTTGATCTATGACAAACCACTACCCGTCTTAAAACATTTTTACGATATTTGAACGTCTCAAAACCTATAGGTACTTGGCAATACGGGCAATGCCAATTTCTGCTTACCCCCCCGGACGTGCATTCCATATAAGCAGATAAGCAGTGCTTACCAGTTGTGATGACTGAATACACCCGTGTCGTGTGTGTGCGTGTGTCTATACCAAAACGTCTGAACCTACACCGCGCCACATTAGTTTGTACTTAACCTACCTACCTACCTACTTATTGTTTATGCCTACCCCTCTCAAAATCCAATGCACCCCTGCTTACTCCTTCGGTAGACAGTACCCTGATTGACATAAAACAATCGATCGAAATTTCCTTGAACGATTAAAGTCCGATCGACAACCTCTCTCAATATGGTGCCATCATCATCTGAAATCGTTGTTAGAACTTCAACTGAATAGAACGATTTCGCGACGATGACTAAGCTATTCCATTTTTAATAAAATATGCTCGCGTCTTCCCAGAAGGGTTCCCGAAGGTGTAAGAAGAGGTGTTGTGACAACAACACCCACATTTCACCGAATATGATTAAGTGCCAACTTGTCGGAGGGCGAGTCCTTCGCCGTCTCAGGCACTATACATACGTCTTTGAACGTCGCAGACATATGCAGGTTTACTCACGATGTTTTCCTCCACCGTAAATCACGTGCTGTGGCACGGTCTCCCTGGGAGTCGAACTTGCGTCGTTTGCGTAGCAGGCGACTGCTCAAACCTCAAGGCCACGACGACTCTCTTATTCCATTTTGTCTTTGATATAATAAGTACGAAAACTCTGTCAATGTCATCGATACGATTTTTATTACATGAAATGCGTGAGCGTATGTATGTCTGTCCGTATAAGTAATAGGTTTTCATACGTCATACTATAATAATCTCAGCGAAGCTCTTGTGAAGACCGTAATAATACTGTGATTTGTTATAACGAGGTTGAAATAATAGCACACACAATGGGTACTCGTAATCTGTGTAAAAACCACACTGTAATCGTTTTATAAACTGTAGAGTTTATAAAACGTGCTAAAATAAATTATGCCAAACTAGTAAAATATAAATGTAGGTTCCTACTATACAGTAGATTTTTTAGGTGTAACTTTTTCACACAGGTCATCGGTATATTAAATTGATATATATATAAACCTCACGTATTAATCAAAATCTTTTTTTCTCTGACACTTATTATGTAGGTACTTATTTTTGTGGTTAAGTGTTGTTGTATAGGCTTATTAAAGGTTCAATATTTATTGGATGATATGTGAAACATAAGACAATGCTCATTTTTGTTCCAAAAATAAATAAAATGAACGACAATATGTCACCAACCGCAGACCTGTGCTAAAAAAATACGCCTAAAAATATACACCCTATATAATTTTTATACAAAAATTGAATGCTCAAAGTTAAAATAAAATCAAATAGGTCAAGTTTGCACATAAACATTCAGAAAATGCAGGAAGGCAATTAGTCATCATCAAAACAGCCGTATCTATTAAATAAGTGTGAAAACTACTAAATATATTTTACAAAGATATGTCCAGTAGTCAAATAACCAGGCTATTTTAAGCTGAGACTCACACAAGTGCCAAATCTACTACCTGCCTTTATTTATTTACTACTCTCTAATAAATATAATCTAAATCTCTAATCGGTTGGACCGTTAAACGAAAAATATATACAGATAAATAAAATTAAAGTGTCTGTTTGTAATTCCAAAATAACAACTTTTCACTAAATGCATATGAAAGTATATACGGTACTGACTTAGAAAAACAAATTTTCATATTTTTTCTGTCTATCCGTTTGTTCCGGGTAATCTCTGAAACGGCTGGACCGATGTTAACGGGACTTTCACTGTCACATTAGACTAGTTGAAATAAAAGCCCAAACTAATGGTAAACACAACAGCGACCTT
The DNA here is from genome assembly GCA_929442735.1 of Watsonalla binaria. Classification (NCBI taxonomy): domain Eukaryota; kingdom Metazoa; phylum Arthropoda; class Insecta; order Lepidoptera; family Drepanidae; genus Watsonalla; species Watsonalla binaria. The sequence goes on from OV838930.1 coordinate 1,871,527, forward strand.
GCTCTTACTGCCATCATAGTTCCACTGTGTGACAGTGACAAAGTTATACATGTCAAATACATCAGTCTCATAATAAGAGTTAAACTATCCTGGCAATAAGATGTTATGGTAGGGCCCCAGTCGTATGCAAAGCAACTGCGAAGCCTCCCAATACAGCTTTGGAAGAATGCAAAAGAAACAAGTTGCGAACACAAGCCCGAATTTAGCGTGAGCAAAAAAGCCAGTCGAAACAGGTTTTGTGATGAATTGTTGTGTAGAGCCCAAGATACAAGCAATTTGTATTTAAACTATTTGATTACATAGTCTATTTATAAACATGTTATTGATATTATCCTGAAGACAATAACAAAATACATCTATACAGATAAATAAAGTTAAAGTGTTTTTTTTGAAATTCCAAAATAATAGCCTTTCTCTAAATGCATATGAAAGTACACAAGGTATTAAACTGAAATAAACATTTTTTAAATTTTTTTCTCTGTCTGTTTGTTCCGACTAATCTCTGAAACAGTTGGAGCGATTTGAACGGGACTTTTAAGGGTAGATAGCTATTTTTACAAGGAGTACTTAGGTTACTATTATCTAAAAAAAACATTAGGGTACCGCGGGTCACCAATGAAATAAAATCTACGCGGGTGAAACAGCGAGGCACAGCTTTTGAATAATGCTTATTGAATAATGTTCCTACAATGTTTTGCCAGTCGCGTTACATAATATTAGTTACAAGGACATACATACATCGGACAGGGATCGCAGGTTGGGACGGTCTTGAGACAACTCCATATCAAAAGGTCAAACTTGAAGATGTTATATTTTGCAATGTAGGAAGTAGGTTACGAAGTGATTATGATAATAAGGAAATTAAAAATACAAAAAATTGCATTGAATACAACAGCATTATGTTGTGTACAACGAAGTATTATATTACCTTTGCTTATGTTATCGTGACGTAATTAACGAAGGTAACATGGAAGGGATAGGCAGAGGTTTTACAAAAAATCACTTTTCAACGAAGATTAATAAGTGTAAGTCGCCTGCTATGCAAGCGACGCAAGTTCGAATCCCAGCGGGGCCTGTACCAATGAGTTTTTCTAAAAACTTACGTGCAGTGCCACACCAAGTGCTTTACGGTGAAGGAAAAGATCATGAGGAAACCTGAATATTTCTGAGAAGTAATTCAACGACGTGTCTGAGACGGCGATGGACACAACATCTGTCACGTTGGCACTTAATCATCTTCGGTGAAAAGTGGGTGTTCTGACTACAACACCTCTGCCTACTCCTTTGGGGAATACAGGCTTGAGCATATGTATGTATGTATGTATTAATAAGTGCCATCGAGATAGATGGTAAGTACATCGACAGCCTATTCATTAGACGTAATTACCACCGTCTTTGCATTTCTCCTCAGCCATCAGGTTTCTCACGATGATTTGTTTCACCGTAAAACAGACATTGGTGTAGACCGGACACTTTGGAACAACAATGACCCTAATATGTAACCTTGCGGTACAATTTTAAATAGGGACATATATAAAGATAACAAATTAAATATTCTTAATTTCCATGATGAATTAATTTATTTAACATTAATACTTACATCTTGTTTGCTGTCATAATATTAAAAACATGTCAATATATTAGTATAGAGAGATCGTTTCTGTGTCAATAGCTTTCGCTGGACTTAGAAATTTCTTTACTCCAACGACACTTTCGCCCGCATTATTAGTTGTATCACGTGCCGTTAATAATATCTGTGCGAGACCTATTTGTTCCCATGATATAATAAATAGATATTGATATGGTTACTACTCAGTGTCTACTCCGTGAGCATCTCAAAGTAATGAAAGTATTATTCATTATCATGACTCAAGTATCATGAGTCAAGAGACGAGATGCACTCAAAAATTGCTTGATTGATCATTTTAATTAAATGTTCTTAATGTTTTCTCAATTACTAAAGTACGTTATTATGACAGATTATTATAATTTTCAACTCGATTTTATAACCATGAGTGTTATAACTACATAAATGTTCTTGATAACTATAAATATTATAGTTTCCACAGAACTGATCAAAACGATTTTATTATTGCAAATGTAATTCAAGTATTGCAAGAGTGGCTAGTTCAAAGTTATAATAAACAATATTACAAATAAACAATATAGTTATTGACCTCCTTTATCAAAACTTATGATAGATACATCTTTTGATATATAATTCTTTCTTTAGCAACTGACGCCAAAGGCTCAATGGATTTCTGAAAGCATGGAGAAATTAACATAATAAAGGTGCCGTCGTGGGTTATGAGTGCTAACCTTCAATGCGCCGTAGTATTTATGTGTCTTGTAGGGAGCGAGTGCAAACAATACATTCGCAGGTGCCCCCTCTATTTTTACAGAGCGTTCAAAGCTGATGACGGCAAATGAAGGTTTACAACATTCACGTAATATTCAGTAATAACAACAGAAAAATTTAATCATAATGTCTACATTGTAATAGATTTCGAGTAGCGGAAAACTTGAAACATAACGCAGTTTGTTCACAAACAGTTCGATCCACTCAAGTTTCAATTACTTATGGTCTGCAAACATGTCAGGCTATGACGGATGGACAAAAGTTTCAAAAGTGGATCATGCAGAAATATGTATACAACCAAGTGATCCGAGCAGCGGTCATTAATACAAGGTTACGGCATGATCAGATGGTATCCGATACCACAATGCACTTCAATAAGCATAGGTGTGTCCGGTCGTGCAGTGTACAAGGCCATGACCTTAACTTTTAACTGTAGGTTTCTATAACTTATCTGTTAATTTGTTATATATATGTATATATTCTACATATATAATTTCCCATCAAAACTAGAGTCGTCAATTTACAATAAATTGCTGTGATTTTTGCTGTCATCGTCCCGGGCCTTATCCCATACATTGTTGGGGTCGGCACTTGATTCAACCCGATGTGGCTGATCACTTGATTTTTATATCAAGCGACTGCCATCTGATCTTCGCAACCCCTTTAACGAGGAAAATCTGTGATCTGGGTTAAACCAGTTGTCAGACTATTTTAGTCCTCCGACTGACCTGTAACTATTGCCAAAGATGATAAATTGGCAACCGGGACCGACGGCTTAACGTGCTCTCTGAGGCACGGAGGGAGCTCGGGCGGTCACCCATCCAATTACTGGCTAGGCTTAGGGTTGCTTAACTTCGCTGATCGAATGATATGCGCAATAGCAACTGTGCCACGAGCTCCTGTTGTATTCATCTAAATTTTAATCATGTTCAAAATTTCTAAGTCTGTGTTTAAAGATGATGATTGTGATGACTGAAGAAACTTTTTTCAAAACATTAACCAAAATTGACGACAAACATTTAAATCGAAGCAGCAGAATGTAAAACAATAAGCCTCTGTTCGTAAGACGGTCAAGTGGCGAACACTTTCTCATGACCCTAATTTCATGCCCTGCTCATTATCTGGGACATTGTACCGCCGCTGTACCACTTGGTACGGATAGATTGTTTATTTGGGATTATGCTTTTGTTTATTCCTGCCGTGGTGGCCGAGGGGTTTGAGCAGTCGCCTGTTACGCAAGCGACGCAAATTCGAAACCCAAAGGGCCTCTACCAATGAGTTTTTCCTAAAAAAGTATGTGCAGTGATTTCACATCACGTGCTTTACGGTGAAGGAAAACATCGTGAGGAAATACGTATGTGCCTGAGACAGCGAAGGACTCACCATCTGTCACGTTGGCACTTAATCATCTTCGGTGGAAAGTGGGTGCTGTTATTACAATACCTCAGCCTACCCCTTCGGGGAATACAGGCATGAGCATATGAATGTATGCTACTATTTAAATGCCAATAATATGCTGCTATACAAACCGACTATCATTAGATTACATTGAATTTTCAAAGGTATTTATGTAATTATGCAAAAAAAGAGCGAGATAATGCTGTAGGTTTAGATGTAGAACTCAAAACTAACATAGGTACCATGTACCTACAACTTCTTGTGAATCAAAGTGCATTCGTGAGTAGAATGTAATTATAATGTTCGTGTCGACATGTTAATTACAACACATTTTCACGACTCCAAGATAAGGTTCTATAAAAATACATTATTTTGTCCATTAAAATGATTTCAATAAAAAATACTATAATTATTATTTTTGGGAGCACCTTACTTAACTTTAAAATAAATAAATATTATTAAAAATCTAAATGCTTAAATGAAATGATAATAGGTACCAATTTCAAATATATAAATTCACGAACTCGAGAAAACATGGGAGGATAAAATCATGTATAGTGTTTGAGACAGCGAAGGACGTACCATCTGTCACGTTGGCACTTAATCATATTCGGTGAAATATGGGTGTGATTGTTACAACACCTCTGCTTACCCCTTCGGGGACCCTTCTGAGACGGCGTGAGCATATATATATTGATCACGAACTTGATAATGTGCTTTAATCATAAGTACGTGATAATAATCATTGATTTTGGATATAGTCGCGTTGAATTACATACGTTGATTGAATCGATTTGGAAAATATATCAAGACATATTTTATTTAAATAACTTCGTGCGTCACATTATGTGACATGAACAGCTGATATTTATGTAAAAGCAACGCTGTTAACAATGGGACGTGTTGTGTTAGGAAGAACAAACATTCCACCCAATAGCCAGGGTCTAAGAATATGGCTATAGTATCCCCTGCCTGTCGTAAGAGGCGACTGAAAGGGGGCCGGAGGGCCTACTGGCGGTGGTCGGGGTGGGAGCTTTGACCACCGGTGCGGGCCCGGGAAGGTGGCAGCGTGATGTGGCTCGCGCTGCCTTGCACAGCGAGGTCTTCAGGGGCGGCGTCACAGCCGCCCCGGGGATGTGCCCCGGCAAAGTGTGGGGGGACACCGGTGCGTTCTATCAGAGTACCCGGAGTCCCCCCTGAGCACTGAGGATGGCCACCGGGGGGGTTTTAGTGCGGTAAAAATCCCACATACCCCGATCTGCCTCTCCCAGGGCGGTCGGGGACCTTTTGAAGGTTTCCACCTCGGCAACAAAAAAATAATTATAATGTTTTACAGATATCAGGGCAGGGGCCTTACTATAACCTCTTATTACCATGATAGTTTTACTCTTATTATGAGACAGATGTATATGACGAGTATAAGTCTGTCACTGTCGCACAGTTGAACTAACATTGCAATAAGAGCTCATTTCTAATCTTTGGAATTATCGTTCATGAAAATGTATACATAATATACATCTTTATCTATACAGATAAATAAAAACACCTTTTGACTAAATGCATAATATGAATGTATATACGATACTGACATAGAAAACCAAATTACTAAAAAACTCCGTCCGTCTGTCTGTTTGTTCCGGCTAATCTACGTAATGGTTGGACCGATTTTAACGGGACTATCACTGCTTATAGCTAATGTTACAAGAAGTAAATAAAAATATATATTTTTTTTAAATTGGGTACCACTGGTCACCCATAAATTGGGTACCACTGGTCACCCATTAAATAAACACTACATACATAAATCGTGATCTCACAAAAACTGGCCGTTTGTTTTGATTACCGATAATTATTTAATAAAAAATCAAATGTCTAAATTTTGTTACTCGTATGAACCTTGCAAATAGTTAATCCGATATTTTTTGCAAGTGAACCTTGAATTCTAAATTTTGTTAGCTTCAAACAGCATTGAGCTTATCATCTATACATCTATATATAAATACATACATACAGATAAATAAAATTCAAGTGTCTGTTTGTAATTCCAAATTTACATTCTTTGACAAAATACATAAGTATGGATACACGGTGTACAGAGACAGAGAAACCATTATTTTTTTTTAATCTGTCTGTCTATCTGTTTATTCCGGAATGACTAGACCGAGTTTACCGGGACTTTTACTGGCGGATAGCTAATGTTTGGCTACTATTCGTTAAAAAAAAATATTAGCGTGAAACCGCGGGGCACAGCTATATAATAAAAATATGATTTAAGATATGGAATTTTGCATACAATGAGCCTAAGATACAATCATGAGCAAAAATATTATTTTATAAGTTATAAATAAAATCCGACTACTAAAATCTTTTCATACGATCGCATATCATACGATCAGCGAAGTTAAGCAACCCTAGCTCTAGCCAATAATTGGATGGGTTACCGGCCGAGTTCCCTCCGTGCCTCGGAGAGCACGTTGAGCCGTCGATCCCGGTTGCCAATTTATCATCTTTGGCAATCGTTACAGGTCAGTCAGAGGCCTAAAATAGTCTGACAACTGGTTTAACCCAGATCACAGATTTTCCTCGTCAAAGGGGTTGCGAAGGTCAGATGGCAGTCGCTTCGTATAAAAATCAGGTGATCAGCCACATCGGGTGGAATCAAGTGCCGACCCCAACAATAACAATAAGGCCAGGGTGATGAGGTCCGAATTCGGTCCAGGTCAAATTCGGAGCACTCGTAACCGAAGAAAGTGTATGAAGAGATGCATGAATGTGGATGAAGCGAAAGAACTATGTAAGGATCGTAGCATGTGGCAAACAGTGGTCTCTGCCTACCCTCATGGGATACAGGCGTGAGCATATGTATGTATGTATGAATAGATTTTCAATACATTAAACTAAATACAGATTTTTACAGGAACAACACTGTCCCAGTTAAATCCATGCCAGCGTCATTTAGCTACAGTAACCAAACTTCATCCAAGCCGTATGTAATGTTTGTCTTTTGAAATTGTTCCTAACAAAATGTCTATAACATTGACATGATATGTCAAAATCTTAACCATAAATTGTCACATAAAAAAATATGTCAATTTAACATTCGAACATAATGAGTACACAATAATACTGAAACTGTATATCTATATACAGATAAATAAAATTGACGTGTCTGTTTGTAATTTCAAATTAACATCTTTTCACTAAATGGATATCAAAGTACATAGGGTATAGACTGAAAAAAAAATTGTTATTTTAAATGTTTGTTTGTTCCGGCTGAGCTTTGAAACGCAGATAGCTGATTTTTCAAGGAGTAACATTACATTAGCTACTTTTATTTAGAAAACAAATGAGGGTACCGCGCAATAAAGCATAGAACTATATCTACGCGAGTGAAACCGTGGATTATAGCTAGTGTAACAACTTTATATTTGCATGTATCATCAGTGACAAAAGTGTCTAAACAATGTAAATAATATTTTGTTCTCACGAATGTTAAACTGCGTCAAATCCGTCTTTCTATAATTTGAAATTTAACGACGATAATTTGAAATTTAACGAGATTACTACACGGTGATTATTCCCTTTTGTAAAATCGTTTCCAGTCTTTAGCGCGTAATTGCGAATTAACGCGTTAATTATGCATAATAATTAAACGTCAATAACTGATGACTATGTCTGCCATGCTAGTAATAAATACAATGGGTAAGCAAAATGATTTTTCATTTAATAGGATGATTACCATTAAAATTATATAATTTATATACTTACTAAAAATATACGTTTCTTTCGCTCTACAATATATAATATATATATATTATAATGTCCTGGCATTCAAAACAAATGATGTCTGTTGAAGCAAACATTGTAACACCTGGGGCCCTACCATAACCTCCCATTACCATGATAGTTTTACTCTTGTTGTGAGACAGATGTATATGACGTGTATAAGTCTGTGACTGTCACACTGCACAACTGACATTGCAATAAGAGCTCATGGTCGGGGCCCTGGATGAGAATCTTTCTATTGCAAAATAACCAATTAGAAAATATTTTATCCAACTACTTTCCGCTTGATTATTAATACAATATAATAACAAATTACTCACAATTACTTACTTAAAAATATTTATAATAATAAAACAAATGCTACTTACAAATTAAATTATAATTACAAAGTTGATTAGTCAAAGTCAAAGTCAAAAGTATCTTTATTCGATTAGACTTTTTACAAAGTACTTTCAAATCGTCAGAATGACATAATTATACAGGATTATACATGCTACCGCCAGGTTCGGAAGGTTGCTTTTACTGAGAAGAACCTGGCAAGAAACTCAGTAATTACTCTTTTCAAAAATATCATGCATTTTAAAGAATACAAAATAAATAATTTAAGAAACGTAAGCTCATGGACAATGTTCCAATGCATAAATGTCGATAAAAATTAACATAACTAAAAATCTAGTACATCTACTTATAACTAAATGCGTAGCTTGAGATGATAAGTTCTCTACACTCGCAACGGGGACTTGTAACTTGACGGCGCCTATTATCTAAGCCACAACGATGCCACAGTTACATAACCAGTAGCACCACAGAAATAATACGTACTTACATTATACTGTGAGATACTTAGCTGTGTAGAGAAAAACGGTAAGACCGCTTCAAGTTAAAGGCGACATCACGAAATTCACAAAAGTTACAATGTTCTTAAATTACGTTAAGTCAAATTTTCCTGGAAGGGTTCAGGTAGGGGTAAGCCGGTGTTACAACACTATTTACTGATACTAATAAAGTGCCACCTTGACATATGGTGAGTCCGAGAAGCTCCGCTAGACATTATACACATCTGGAAAACCTTACGCTGTTCTCGTTTGGTAAAACTACGATGGGGCTGTTACATATATTATATAAAATAGAACGAATAGTTGTGTTTGTATTTATCTGTGGATATGCCATTGGATTCCTGTGTCTTAATGTCAATTTATAGATATAGAGTAGTAGTGTCTGTGGAAACACTCTACGTTTTAAGAAATATTGTCTACCTTTAGATTTTCGAACGTCTCACGGGCCGTTATCGGTACAACTGTGCATGCAATACCTTTCTGCAACTCCACCTTACTTACGTGTTCAAAGTACTTGTATACTATAATAGACGTTCATCAAGTTGACACCAGTCCCCTCATTTCACAGGGACTTAATTACAAAATGTAAGCATCCTGCCGATGAGAACCAGACCAACGGTTATCTAAAGATGCACCACGCACGCCGCATACGCATCTCGAGAACTTGTCAATTACTTTCTGGACTGGAGATCACAATTCAAGTTGTAATTAATGTTAGATATAATGTTACATAAGATACTTTTGACTAAGCACCATCTATAACATATGTTACGAAATACAATAAAGAGCGGATAGATCGGTTCACCATTCGAAATCTCCAATCAATTCAAATCGGATAATGTCAGTCAACTAACCATAGGTCAAAGGAAATTTCGAAAGGTCTTTGGTATCAGTACCCCTATCACGAGTTTGCCACCGTTTTCGTAAACTATACTCGCTAGCGTCACTTGCAATATTTGTATGAGATATTTTAGTTCTTCACGTCACCGCTGGGAGTCGCTGCACAATTTCTCATACTAATATTCGACGGATACGCTAGCGAGTATAGATAACGAAAGGTGTGGCAAACCCGTGATAGGGCTACTGATGTTAAGCGGGAACTGTAGCTAATGCAAACTTTCATGTAAACAATGTGTTACCTACCTTACAAAGAATGGCCTAAAGAAGGAATAAAAGGAGTCACCATAGTCATCACGGAGGCTTTACGCCTTCACCAATAGTATAAGCCTTAGTAAGTTTACAATTACGGTGACATTACTCAAAGGTAGCTAAGGTTGCTGCGATTTTCTGTAAGGTGGAGATACAGTCCCCGGTCGGACAGCTGCAAATAACGAACGGGAGTTCCCGTTATGCCTTACGCACATCTGAAATTTCCTCTCATTTTATCTCATACATACATCTATACGCCTGTATTCCCCGAAGGGGTAGGCAGAGGTGTTGTAATCACAACACCCAGTTTTCACCGAAGATGATTAAGTGCCAACGTGACAGATGGTGAGTCCATCGTCGTCTCAGACACTTTACATACGTTATTGAATTACTTCTCAGAAATATGCAGGTTTCCTCACGATGTTTTCCTTCACCGTAAAGCACGTACCATTTCCAAGTTTAAGTCTGTCATTAGAAGAAAGAGCATCATTATTATTTTAATCCAAGGAAAAATAGAGAGTAAATATTCTGCCATAACTTAACAAGCAGTCCGCTCATGTCTTAGACCACAGACGAAATATGATTAACCTGTAGTTATGTACACTTACAAGCGATTACGCATATCTGTGACAATACTGACAATGGTAGGCAATTGTCGTGTGATTGCTACTTGTATCCATGAGATGCAATACAGCCTTCTCTACTCAACTTACATATCTTTAAGGATAAATTCGAAAAACACAAATAACTCGAAATAAAGTCCCCTGCCTTACCATAAGCTCTCATTGCCATGATAGTTTTGCTCTTATTATGAGACAGATGAATTTGACGTGTATACATCTGTCACTGTCACACAACTGCAATAATATTGCAATAAGAGCTCATGGTTGGCCCTCTACCCCGCAGTTTACTAAAACATAAGTAATAAAAACTTCTCTAAAATTTAAGTAGTAAGTAAGTTACTCTTTGTAACATCAGCTATCTAAGAGTGGAAGTCCCGTTAAAATCTGTCCATCCTTTTCGGAGATTAGCCGGAACAAACATACACCTAATTTCTTTTCATCTTCTTTTTTGTATACTTTCATACGCATTAAGTGAAATGCTGCTAATTTGTAATTACAAACAGACACTTAAATCATATTTATCTGTATAGATGGGTAAGAAATTGGTATGGATTATATCTTTGCCCGTAATCTTATGGTCAGAACCCAAGCCCCCAATATTCGTACCATGGAATAAAAGTTGTAGATATAGGTCCTCCGGGAGGAGAACAGTCAATTATTAATATTAAGGTACCCACTCGTCTCCTGGTTTAAAGGTAACGTTATGATATGGACAATAGGACATATAGTCGTAAAACATTGAAGCTACCTCCTTAAACATCTGACGCCCTGGTACTATAGATGGACTGTGGGGCGAGTGGGTACAGGGTGTGAATAACAGGGGACGAGTGGGTCTCGACCCGATCTGCATAATCATCCATAATCACTTATCTTTACGGCAAACGACTGATACATTTATTTATTTCTACGAAACAATTAAAGATGAACAGTGGCATGTTGTTGTTAATGCTGCGGACAACGTTGCTGTAAAATAATTAAGTTATATTACAAACATTTCTATGTATCCGGGGCTCCACGAGATAAGTGTCGGTTGATACCTTATCAACATCCCTTGATAGGTCCTTGGCAATTGTATAACAAAACAATAATTTAGTCATTTCCGTTTCCTATCTCCCAAAACTATTCTTTCTATGAGTAATTATTTGGTCATATCTATTGTGGATAGAATTTTATTGACTACGATAAAACTACTGTCTCGTTGGTCTACTGTCTGCGGTCTTGGGGTCTTACCATAAGCTCTTATTGCCACCATAGTTTCACTGTATGACTTGATGTATGATTATTTCTGTGGTGCTACTGGTTATGTAACTGTGGCATCGTTGTGGCTTAGATAATAGGCGCCGTCAAGTTACAAGTCCCCTTTGCGAGACCTGTGTGAAGTTGGCAACTGAAGTGAATAAAAAATGTTTTTCGTCATGCAGACATAAGCATAAACAATATATCTATGTATTTAATAAAAAAACCATGAAAAATTAAAAATAAACTGAATTGTATAATATCTAAAGTCAAATAAGTTTACATACTGAAAGTTTCTCTTCGTAACTTAACCGACAAGTCACAGGTGGTTGAAATGAATTGGAAATCAATTCAAAATTATTATGTTAATATATATATATATCTTTGTATGGATAGTTACTATGTTATAATATTATGTTTGCATGTATGAAACAAAGTGCATTTGCCGCAATAAGTAACAAGAAACATGTTTTTCTTTCCAGAGACAAGATCCGCAACTCAGTTGAAATCCCAATACTTACAAGATGCTGCTTCTGTTTTCCGCTGAGGAAAGGCCTCATTGCCTTCGCCTATGTCAATTTGGTAAGCAGGAATTCTATTTAAACCCTAAGTGATGTCACTCACGTCACAAAATAGACGTGGCAGATGTTTAATGCTCCCCAGACATGCATTTTAAACGCGCATCAAGGATCACAAGGATCTTGAAGACATGGGTGACGGAGAATAAAGAACAGTTGTCTTCTAGAAGTTGTAGGGTTTTATGAATAGATCACTATGTGAAGTCATAAAATATCTAGCTCCAACGATAACGTAGTTATAGGCTATGGTTGCTAAAGGCCGAAGATCGCGCGACCTTAAGCGTTTGAATGAACGCGCGGCCGCGTTTGCCTACATTACGTACGCGGCAATTCAACTTGTTAAATTAAGGAGAAGGTTATTGGAAGGAAGGAAGGATTTTATGTGAAAATAAGGTCTCGATATGATTAAGTTTGAACGTCAATTACTCGAAAATGGAACAAGATATTTTTGTCATAATAATTTTATTTGTTTCCTAAAATTATACCCATATGCATATTTCAACAGCTGTCCTATTTTTCCCGGCAACCTGTATGGTTCAAATGAAAGATGGCTGGGTATCAATAATAAACAGGCACATTGCCTCCACGGCTTTGGAGAGCAGGAATATAACAGTCGCATCAGGCCAGATCAATGCCGGAGTGATGAAAATCTTTATAAAATCTCGCGGTTAGAATTCTTTTTCAAACTTATCTTGGTTTTCCCTTCTTATTTCCATCATAGATTAACATTTATTAAGAGACAGGCGTTTATCACGTGTATAATATAATATAAGTATGTAACTGTCACACAACAAAACTATCATGGCTTTTCTAAACTCCTAGTTTATTTTCTTCTTATTTATCTATAAAACAATGGCAAAATTGTGACAACCCCACAGAAGTCGTAAATAGTGATTAAGCGAAGAGTTTATGCCTCAAGCCTTTTGCAAACTGTTTCGCCAAACAAATTATTAAATGTGTATACTATTTTCCAGATGCTAACGTTAGTAGTGACCTGTTTCCTGTCGCTGTACATCTCCGTGATCCGCAACTCATCGCAAAGCGAGCAGCTGGACCTGGCGTCGGAGTTCGCGCGACTCATCGTCGACACCACCGCCCTTGTTATCGAGATTATCATGACAATCACTTTCATCGTTGCTCTTCATAAGGTGACTATATTTATAATCATAATACATAATACATAATACAATATGAGCCGTGGTGGCCGTGGCGTTTGAGTAGTTGTATTTGCAAGTTCGAGTCTCAGCCGCCTGTACCAATGCGTTTTACTAAAACAGTGTAGTGATTTCACATCTTTACGATGAAGGAAAACATCATAAAGAAGCCTGCATATTATGTCTGAGGAGTAATTCAAAGACATATATATATTGTGCCCTAATGTCTATCACGTTAGCGCTCAGTAATAACGCGCAAGAAACACTACATTGGTATAATTATCATCAGCTATGTGAAGATATCAAAGAAAATTAAGGTGATATTCAAATTAAATTGATTCATTCGGTTTGGTCCCTGGTAAGGCACTTATGAATGGCGAATAACTGACAACCGGTTCGGAAAATAGCCTTCTGAGAAGAACCGGCAAGAAACGTAGTTCGTGTAGGAAAAGTGACAACTTGAGGGTTATCCGTCATCTACTTACAGCACCCTTCATGGAGAAAAACCAAATTGAGGGAATTATTCTTATTTCACGTTTAATATATTCCAGAAACACGTGCTGATAATGAAGCTATACCTGTATTTCGAGATCGTGTACTCAATCATCGGGTTCGTGTACAGCCTCGCCTTCCTCACCAGGGAGACGGCCAGTGAGCTGTTCCTAGTACTCTTCCAATTGAGTGAGTTACCTTTCGTATGACTATGTTTCTAAGATTGTCTGTTTTTGAAGGGATTGTTTAAAAAAATATAGTGTAACTGAGTTATTGATGATAGTCAAGCATGACAATGAGTTGCTCACTCTTCCATTAAATTGTACTAAAACTACCCTATGTATAAAGACACATGTAAAAAAAAGCCGAGGAGTTTGTTTCGCCGTTTCTTCTCCTGACAGGCTTACATTTGGAAACGGTGATAAATTAACATAAGTTATCGTGTGAGAAATGACGGTCAATGAGTGTTCCAAGTGTCCCTTATGTTGAATAAAACTTTGATTATTTTTTGATTGATTATTTTTTTTATGTTTCTGAGGGTAGACGGGGATTCTCGTTCAAAATTACTGAGAGTTTTTATTTACTTATAGATAATATAGAACATTAATCAATCATCAAAATAATAGACACTAATGCAAAACCACTTAATAAATGTACTAGCTGTGCCCGGCAAACGTTGTATTGCCATATTTTTTATATATTACATTTATATGTGCCTCTTCTCTATTCCAGTGCTTCAAATCTACCTGGTCATTCTAATCTGGAGCTCGATAGTGAAAATGGAGAGGGACGGATCAGTGAAATACACGAGAGACAGGGACCCAGCTTAAACAGGTCTTCCAGATTTTAGATAGTTTTATATTATTATGAATATACCACTGGGTGGCGTTTAGCGACCATGCCATTGTCATGAAAGTTTGAGAAATAATCGAGTCATCTGTCTCATGATATGGGTCTTACTATTATGGCAAGCATAGCTCATTGTAAGGTCTTTCAAATATGTATGTAGCGGAGAAACAAATTCGAACATTTTTTATGTGCCGACATCTTGGATATTTTTAATATCATTCAGATTTTTTTATTTGTTTCTGGGAATATAGAGTTCAAAGTTTAAAATTAATTAAAAGTTACCTTTACAAAACATATTTAATCGACCCATCTAACTTAATTATTACATTATTATCTAAATAAATATAAAAGTTTTTACGCCTACTTACTAAATACAAGTCTGTATCATCTCCCTGGCCTTATCCCATACATAGTCGGGGTCGGCACTTGATTCAACCCGATGTGGCTGATCACCTGATTTTTATACGAAGCGACTAACATCTGACCTTCGCAACCCCTTTAACGAGGAAAATCTGTGATCTGGGTTAAACCAGTTGTCAGACTATTTTAGGCCTCTGACCGACCTGTAACGATTGCCAAAGATGATAAATTAGCAACCGGGACCGACGTCGGTCACCAATCGTCGGTCCAATTACTGGTTAGGGTTAGGGTTGCTTAACTTCGCTGTGTGCAATAGCAACTGTGCCACGAGCTTCTCAGTCTGTATATTAACTGTTTTAAAACTTTAATATTTTAGATGTTGGTGCTTAGGTGTTTTTTTATATTAGTCCATTTTTCAATTATGTTATCAATAATTTCTATAGTTTTAATAGCCATATGGTCCCAGCGGGCCCATTATTCACCTATCTAACAGGATATTTAATTAAAATGAATTTCATATAAATGACGGTTCTTACGCGGATATTGACGGAAAATAAGTTTCCGTCAATATCCGTGTAATCATAATAATCCTGTCGCCGCCACCCAGTGATACAATTAAGTACTTATTAATTAAGGTTTTGGTACACCTGTATATTGAATGTATTCTGTATTAACGAACATATTCTTCACCAAACCATGTGCAATACGTACCAACTGCAGTTATATTTAAACAAACAAACGAGTTTCAATTGCCATCGAAAGCGAATATAGTTCAATGAGTATAGTGTCTGAGACGGCGTTGGACTCACCATCTGTCACGTTGGCACTTAATCATCTTCGGTGAAAAGTGGGTGATTACAATATCCCTGCCTACGCCTTCGAGGAATACAGGCGTGAGCATATGTAACATATGCTCAAGCGACGCACGCGTGCGCACGCTATTATTATATAAAATTACCTCAGTATATATACATATATATAATTTCAGAAATAACGTAACTTGTGTCTTATTTATTGTGTGCTAAATATAGTTTTAATGAAGTGATATATGAATATTGTAAGACTAAAGGTTACCTAGTAGATATGATATTTTTGATAGAGTATTTTTATAATAACCGTATTAGAATATATTTTTATATTAAGATCAATTTGTACATACGTAGTTAAGTTTTAATGTGAATTTTATTCAACATTGTACCAAATAAATTTGTATGAACGACATGTTGTGTTTCTTAACCATTTATCAAGGAGCTAATTGAAAATGTTATATACATGGTCTGTCATATTGTGTGAAGTGTCGAAAATATAACGATAAGTGTCAAGTAAGTAGGAAAAAATCTACCATCTGTGAGCTATTCTGACGTGCGCTGCCAAAACGGCTAGAGTTACACATATGTCATGTTTGATGGAAATGTCTAGTTAAATAGCCCTACAAAAAATCCCGCCACAGTATATATCTTATGTAATAATAATAATAATAATAATAACGTTTATTTGGCATAACTCTTAGTACAGTATACAGAGGAACGGTGACAGTCGCAGAAGTTTAAAAACTGTGTTGCGTCTGACAACGCCCACCTTCGGAGAAACACAATATTAAAGTATTAAAAGTAAAGTAATATTAACTTATGTTTAGTACAGTATTTTTATAAACAACATTTGTAACTTAGGTTTAACTTTAGGTGTGTGTGTGTGCGTGTGGGTGTGTGTAAGTATGTATGTATGTGTGTGTGTATGAGAGTTGCACTAAATGTGTAATTGAAGAAGGTCTTCAGTATCTTGATATTTTAAGGATTTTAACCACTTTGCACATTTTATTTTACATCAATATCGTGAGAGTGGATAAATATTTAAGATTCTATTTAGTTTATTATAAAGCATAGGACTTATATAAAAATAGTGACGACTCGCAAGAGCCGTCCGTCGTCTTATGGATTTACAAACCTTGTCAGATCTACGTTTGGAAGATGTTAAGTTCGGATCATATGGCAATTCTATATGTTTGCGTAACACGGTTCGGAAGATGAAAATCTGCCGGACCGCATGTGTAAGCCATTCATCTCCCTGGCCTTATCCCATACATTGTTGGGGTCGGCACTTGATTCAACCCGATGTGGCTGATCACCTGATTTTTATACGAAGTTAAACCGAAGGTCAGAATATTTTTTAGGCCTCCGACTGACCTGTAACGATTGCCAAAGATGATAAATTGGCAACCGGGTCCGACGGCTTAACGTGCTCTCCGAGGCACGGAGGGTACTCGGGCGGTCACCCATCCAATTACTGGCTAGTGGTAGGGTTGCTTAACTTCGCTGATCGAATGATATGCGCAATATCATATCCACGAGCTCCTCTCCTTATGTGTAGGCCATTATATCAAAAATAGTGAACCATGTATAATTCCATTGTCACAATTAAGTCATCCGATGACACTACAAGTTAGGCCATAGTATTCCTAAACTCTTTGTGGTTGTCCGGGCTGCCATCACAAAAGTTGGAATTAAAGGAAGGTGTACCCGTAGAACAAAAAATATTTATGAGATAATTTTAATGTTATACTTAAATAGCGACAACTTTTAAATTCATACATTATTTTATTACTTACAACAAAAAATATACAAATATATCACACAATTTTTTGAACTTAATATTAATCTTACTGGAAACATCAAGGTTTCATTAATTATTTTTTTAATTAATAATCCAACGACGTTTGGTAAAGACAAGGATTTTATTAATTTAATTAATTTATTCGTTAAAGCAAAATTTAAATACAATTCAGAAGCAATGAAGATTTACTACTCTTTAATATGGTTTTTGAATGCCGCAAATTATTAACGAGCGTCGAAAGATCGAGAGAAGAAGATAATATTATCCAAAATCCTGACTGAAATTCTATGTCCGGTCTGACTTAATATCAACCAAATAATACTGGGGTAGTCACTGCTTTGTGTTCCTGCGGTTAATATGGTAGCTAGTGACATGAAGACCGCTCCCCATAACTACCTTCCCAATAGGAGTAGACAATCTGCATTATCTATTAATAGATTATAGATAAAATTCAGGGCTGTACCCTACCACAGTATCTAATGAAAGAAGCAATCAAAATAGTAAACCATTTTTTTCCGTGGGGTCCTTGCTCTATAAGGCTTTTTAAGGAAATTACAAAAAGGTTAGTCGACATCACAGGAGACCGAAGAGCTGGTAACTACCTCGGACAAAGAATTTGTCTTGCCACTCAAAGGGGAAACGCTGTCAGTATCTTCGGAACCTTGCCTACAGGGACTTCTTTTAACAATATATTTTAGTTATTATATTATATTTTTTAAGGTTTTTAGTTATTGCTACAAATTACATGTGAATAAATAAACTTGAAAGATCAAAGAAATTTAAAATCTAATATAAAAATAAGAATGATGAATGAAATATTGATAAAAAATCCTCAACGTCGTATTTTTGTAAGTTGTATTACAGAAGTTAAATTATCAATCGTAGAGAATGTTGATGTTTGTCAAGCAGCATTGTACCACATGTCCTTACTGCACAAGGTCGCTAATGCCTCGTACCTCTCTTCTTCCAGCTGTTTGTAGTAGCTCGCCACAAGCATCAACATGTAGAAACGTACCACTGGAATGAGATATTATAGTCATTTATTATGTCTGCTTCGTTGGCTCCGAGGTGAACACGCAGGTCTCGGATTCAACTACGTGGTATTGGGGTTTTCCTCTTGTAATATCCCAGTAGCTGTCTGGTTTACCTCACCATGCCATGGTAGCTGTGGGGATTGAGCAGTCGCCTTCTACGCGAGCGACGCAAATTCGACGCAAATTCGAAGCGATAGACTCACCATCTGTCACGTGAATTAAAAGAATGGGTGCTCTATAAGACACTGCCTTCCCTTCAGAGAATACAGGCGCCAACAAATGAATATGGTGCTTACAGAGTCCAATAAAGTCGATAGCATAGATGAGTAGCGACGTGTTTGAGAAGTGGTTGATCATGTTCATGGTGGTCCAGAAGACGAACATCAGCAGGCACAGAGTTAGCTGCACTGAGGTCCATACCACCCACGGCTTCATCAGGTGAGCTTTCTCCTGGAAATAAAAAATATATTTTTGCATTCCGTCCTTAAACACATCCACAGTAGGGTTAAACTCCAGCCTCCTTCAAACAAAACATCGCCTAAAATGGTCCTTGGTAAACCAAGAACTATATAAGAATAATATAAAGGATAAGAAAGATGTATAAAGAAAATCTTAGGAGTTACTTTTTAAAAGTGACTCCATCTCTTTTTGATAAGCATTGAGCATAGTTTTAGTCCGAGTTTGGTCTAAGTTTTGGTTTAAACCAATTTTTGTAATAATACGCAAAGTTAAGGCTGTGGGATATTGGAGTTCTCTATTTGTAATTTATCAGTAGCCTCCTATTACATGATACTTGAATATTACTGGAAATATGTAACTGTAATGTTTAACTATACAATATTTCCCGAAGGGGTGTGCACACCTCTTCGGGAAATACTATGTGTATATATTTTTCCCCGAGGAAGAGCTGTGGTGGCCTCCGGGTTTGAGCAGTCGCCGACGCAAGTTCGAATCCCAGCGGGGCCCGTACCAATGAGTTTTTCTAAAAAACTTATGTACAGTGATTTCACACCACGTGCTTTACGGTGAAGGAAAACATCGTGAGGAAACCTGCATATTTCTGAGAAGTAATTCAAAGACGTGTGTATAGTGCCTGAGACGGCGATAGACTCACCATCTGTCACGTTGGCGCTTAATCAAATTCGGTGTGTGTTGTTGTGATATTATTATAAAAGTGGGTATTGTGATATCAACACCTCTGCCTACCCCTTCGGGGGATACAGGCGAGCATATGTATGTATGTATGTATTTTTCCCCAAAAGACTTACGAATAAATCTATTAATCCCAATATACGTCGATTTCAAATCTCTATCTCCCTTATAATCATCTAAACTCAATTTTTGTTCGTTCCTCAATGGAAGTGTACGCTAACCCTTAAAGTGCCGAGAAGCATGACAGCAGTTAAGAAGAAGGTAACAGCGTGTGAGATGGTGATCCCGATGACGATGCCGTAGGTCGCGAATTCCTCCGCACTGTCAGATGAGAGCAGGGGACTGAGGGCCCCAAGGGCTGCTGTGCATTGCGCTAGGGCTAGGACGGAGTATAGCTGTGAACAATTAAAAAAAACATTAGGCGAAATGTAATAGCCGTGGTGCAGTCACCTGCTATGCAATCTCGAAACCCAGCAGCCTGTACCAATGAGTTTTTCTAAAAAATAAGTGGTAATTTCATCATGCTTTAAGGCCTGCATATGTCTGAGAAGTAATCCAAAGAAATTGTAGTTTAAGACGGTTATAGACTCAACCTCTGACACGTTACCGTTGGCACTAATACCATCTCCTACAGTGGAAATTGGGTGTTGTTGTTACATCACGTCTGCTTACCGCTTCGGGGACCCGTGTGCGGAGGCGTGAATTTTTTTTTTTTATTATTCTTATATTTAGTCTTTCGTCCCACAGCAGGCGCTGTTTAGTGCTACGGTAATTAGAAAATTCGTACATGGTCGTATGAAGAATGTACCTAGTAATTCTTTATAGACTGTCGGACTGAACTATCAGGGCCAATAGACAAAGTAACATTATCCTGGTGCTTCGCTTATAGAAATGCTACATTCATTTAATTTTTCTACATATTGTATTTGCTTCAATTAGCGCAAGCGCAAAAGAATGCATCTCTGTCTAGGCTTACAAGTTCTTAAACCTACATTATTGGGCCAAGATTAGATGCAGAATTTAAAAAAAATTAAGTACTTACAATAAGAATTAAAGCTGACAGAATACATCCAAACTTGAGCGAGAGGCAGGCGAAGCTCTTCTGCCGCGGAATGTCCTCCATTGAAAATGGGAATTCTGCAAACATTGTAAACATAGTGTCAAAGAACTAAGTTGAATGGACCACGGTCGTTTCGGTTTCTGATTGCGTTTCAACGGTACTTACTTAAAATAACATTTTTAAGCAGCAGATGCCAACTTATGGTAATGCGCCTGATGGTAAGCGGTAATTTATTATCATTATCGAATGTTTTATTATTTATTTCCTCTTTAGGTGAACATCTAATAATTATTGTTTCATAACTAATAATTATAGAGTCATGAAAACTTAAATTTTATAATTCCTACTTTACAAAATATTACTTGTAGGGACGAATGATAAATGCGCTTATTGCTAGTAATAGGACAATAGAAAAATGTGTTTTAATTATTTTTAACCGGCTAAGAAAGGGACGAGGTTATCAATTTGACAGTATGTTTTATTAATATATATATATATATATTTGCTTTATATTGAACGATCAGAAATAATTTATTTGCAATCCATATTTCTTACAAAGTCCACACAGATTTACACTGTAAAAGTAAGTTTGTTGTGTTTTGAATTATATAATTAATTAAACCGATATATGTCTGTCTGTTTGGTTGAATAAAACTATCTATTTTATGCCAAATTTATATCAAACGCCTGTGGTTAAAAAATAGCAAATATTTACCAGAAATAAACACGTAAGGCAGTTTGTCTAACGAAGAACAAAGCATTTGCATTCGATTTTACTTAAGAAGGCATGTTGCCTTTAATTTTGATAACAAATTCAACCTTGTAACCAGCATTTCTTTCAAATAGTCTAAACAATCCATTCAAATTCAACTTTATAACTAGTTATAGAAGTTTGAATTTCGTTTAAAACATAAATTAGATAATTCTAAAAAACTTACTTGAATACATATCTATCTAAACCACAGCAATCCAATTGAGAAAGCAATTTATACACAATTTATGTTTGAAATAAGTAACAATATCCGGCACTGTCCACACTCGTCCGCTTGTCCGAAGGATGTCAACGATACTACCTAGCTATCTTACTGATAATGGTGTTATCAATTTGAATTAAAAATGATACCATTAGTCGGAGGGTTAAGAAATGACTTAGGATTGACTTGTTTATGTTTTGATTAGCTAATGAGGTAATTAGGTTTACTAATGAGATAGCTGTGCCCCACGGTTTCACCCGCGTACAGTTTCATGCTTCAATTTGAGAACTCCTCGCGATGTTTTCCTTCACCGTAAAGCACGTGGTGTGAAATCACTGTACATAAGTTTTTTATAAAAACTAATTGGTACAGGCCCCGCTGTGATACAAACTTGCGTCGCATGCATAGCAGGCGACTGCTCAAACCTCAAGGCCACCACTGCTCTTTAAGTTTATTGAACTTTTATGAATATCCTCTCAAAATATGCATTCTTTATAATATTCTAGCGTAGTTCCCGTTCCCGTGGGAGTACGGGACTAAAATACGGAATGACAATAAAACAAATTAGTTTATAAATATTGTATTTAATTAAATAGCAATAATAAAATAAACATTTTTCATATTTTGCAATAACTAGAACTCGCACTTCCCTAATTGTTTTCTTGAATTGAACATTATTTTTATTACAACTTAATGGTATACAAGTAGAGATGTAAATACCATAGCTATGCCTATTGTCAATTTAATGTGTTTTTTAAATGATTAATACCAAGTATAGAAGACAGGAAATCTAAAATTAAATAATAACATTGTCCAACAAATAAATATATCATAGGCATTTGGCATCAACAAGAACCATTAACATTAAAATTACATAAATCTTTGTATAATTGCCACCATAATAACTTAACTAACCTACTGGTGATGTCAGAACTGATCCGCCTAAACTAAGTCCGACTGGTCCAATCCCTCCTACTGGCCCAATTCCACCGACTGCCCCAATCCCACCTACTGGCCCAATTCCACCGACTGCCCCAATCCCCCCGACTGGCCCAATGCCTGCAACTGGGCCAATACCTCCAATTGGCCCAATCCCCCCGGCTGCCACAGGGACACCAACTGGCACTCTTACTGGAACTGCAGCTGGCACGCTCACTGCGTAGGGTTGAGGGACCGGTATAGCTGGTAAAACAATTTCAAAATAATTATCTCAAGGCGATGGAGTCATCTGTCACGTTGACACTTAATTATCTTCGGTGAAATGTGCGTGAGATGCATATAAAATCTTAGTCAAAAGAACGAACAGAACACATGAAAATTAGAGGGTGTGTTCTTACTTAAATGTAAGTATTCAATATGAAGTTTCTTTGATATTCTATTCCATATATGAGGTTGCAAGGCTATATAATGGAGGATGCAAGTTTTTATGTAAAATTATACTCTTACGCAGACAAAGCTGGGGAGTATATAGTACTATATATCACCGAGATATAACACGTCTGCTTACCCCTTCAGGGTCCATCTGAGGTGGGGTGAGCATATAAGCATAATTCATACAAATTATGATTATTTTTATTGTATTCAAACATTATACAAAATAATGCCTATTTATTTCTTTTATCGCAGTCCTCAGGGTCCAATTATTTTGAACGTCTGGATAGAATAACGTTAGTAAATTTACATTTTCCATACGTAGATAGTGGGTCGATAAATATTTGATCGCCCAAGCCAAACAAATCAGCTACTCGAGAGACAAGGAAACGAATATTCGTATCATACGCATAAGTATCTAGCTCGTAGTTTATTTAAATTTGCGTTTGCGATTGAAACTCAGGAGCCTTGGTTTCCAAATGCTCATAAACTTTTGCAAGACGTTGCACGTCGTCTGGTAGAAGCCTCTCGTGACAAGCGGGCTGGGGCTTTTCTCGCTCAGAGAATCAGCATTGCTATTCAACGTGGCAATGCTGCCAGCCTTCTTGGCACGATCCCGAGAGACACCGATTTGGGCCAAGTTTTCTACTTGTAATTAGTTTTGAGTAATTTGTTTATATAATTAAGTTTCTATTCAATTAATATATATGTAATTAAGAATATCAGAAGTGTTTTAACTTGAAAATAACATACCAACTCCCTGCGTGACAGTGACGGGTACGGGATGCGCTATCGGGTATGGAAACGGCCGGTCAACGGGTACTGCGAACGGTCTGTGGACTACATGAGCTACAGGATGAGGCACGGCTACAGGAACCGGCCGTGGTCGGTCCACGGGTACTCCTATGTGAACTGGGTAGGGAACAGGACGGGGTACACTGATAGGAATAGGCTGAGGGACGGGGATGGCTACGTGTGTGTGGTGGTGAGAGTATGTGTGGTGGACTGGTATCTGTGGTGCTGACCGCTTGGTTTGCGTGGAGTGGGCTTCGAGGGTGTAGAGGAGCAGTAGAATCTGAAAATTAAGAATTTTTTTGGTTGAAAAGTTATATTGAGTAATTGAGTACATTAAGGGGTAGGCAGAGATGTACATATAGAGTACATTTCGCCAGTTATGGTAATGTTTAAGTTATCCAGGCACAAATCCAGACTCCGGGCTGCTACTAAGAAATTACAGATGGAACATCCTAGTACTTTCAAAATTCCTTTTTTCAATTCTCGTATTAGTCAAACTAGCGTCCCAGGGAATCAATTTCAATCCACTTCTAAATATGCGCTCGATTAGAAGTTTGATTATAGAAACCTTTTAGATGGCTAATGCTGGTAAGTAGGTACCATTGGTTTGATTATTCAGGAAAATTATTAATTTTGCCTTAATCGTGTAAATTGAAGTGTCTTCAATATTCAGAAAGGTCAAATTCGGAGCACTCGTAACCGAAGAAAGTGTATGAAGAGATGTATGAATGTGGATGAAGCGAAAGAAGTATGTAAGGATCGTAGCATGTGGCAAACGGTGGTCTCTGCCTAACCCCATGGGATACATGCATGTATGTATTCAAAATTCTATGTTCGTCGAGGGTTTTTACACCGATTACTCGATAACGGCTGGTTGTTGATTAGATGGTTCAAAGATGGTCCAAAAGTAATCTCATATTTTTTTCACCTATGTCAAAATATTATACCGGTTTTGAATAAATACTTGCTTAAAATGTGACATGCTTTTTTTTTAAACAAGGAATTCGAAACTTTTAAAAAATAAAGGAAAACTTACAAAACACGTTGAAAACATTTCTATAAAAGTTTGCGAAGCTTCTATCTTTCGAAGTCTGTGTATGAAAGTGATTCAATACAAGAAAGTAATGGTATTTATAACATGTGTGACGCAGGCACTGCCGCGGAAACGGGGTATGTTTACACCCTGTATATGTGAGAAGAAAGCTACCGCGTATGTTATATAGAGATGATTATAAATGTCTTCTTTAAGAAAGAGCTACGCATTTCGGTACGGAGCAACGAATTTCAAATAGGATATCCTCTTATGCTCTTTTTCGGTTATAATAATACTAGCGGACGACACGCGGTTTCACCCGCATAGTTCTTGTTCCCGTGGGAGTACGGGAATCAAATATAGCCTATGTTAATCGCTGTTGATGAAGCTATCCATTGCTGAAAAATTTTCTTATCGGTCCAGTAGTTTCGGAGGCTATTCAATACAAACATACTTACATACAAATTTTTCCTCTTTAGTAATATCAGTATAGATATCGTATTTGCCGTACCTCTTAGAATCAGTGTGGTTCAACCTAGTTCGAGAAGGAGCGTAATGTTAGCTCCTACGGAAGTATTTTGTAATTTTTACATAAGGAAATCATGTTCTTACATATTTTTTAAAAATATTATGAAAAAAAAAATATTCTAAAATAAGCTGAGCTTGCTTGCATCTGCAGCATCGCCTGCATGACAGTAAGCAATAATTGCATATTATTAAATTGCATATAGTTTACGAACTTTTACCTCCCACTTCACTCCTATCGGGGTTGAATTTAGAAATCCCCTTCTGCGTGTGAAACCTAACTTAGAACGCACCTTCCAAATGTCATGTCTCTATGACCAGTGGCTTAGACCGTGCATTCATTTCAGCCAGTCAGGACTTTGCATTTTATTGGAATACTTTAACAGTTATTAATTAATATTTTTTTCACATGCATGCTGACAAAATGTTCATTATTGTGAATATTTTTTGTGCTTTTATTTTGTAATTATCATTGTTAACTACTTATGTAATGAAATGTACATGACGTCAGCTGAGTTTCTTGCCAGTTCTTCTCAGAAAGTTAGTTTCCGAACCGGTGGTATATTCTTCGACATTCATAAGTGCCTTACCAGGACCTAAACTACTTAAATAATTTTCTGTAAGCTTTGATGTTCAAAAAAAATATCAGTAAAAGAATACAATTTCAACGATAAGATATTAAAATGGAAACGTCTGAAACAGTGACTGCCATGTTTCCAAAATCTATTTGAAGATTACAATGATAAGATTAAACAAATGTCTAGTCTATCTTCTGGTGTGATTATCATTTTATCAACGAACAACTCAACATTATGGTTATAAACAGGCAATTGTTTATGTAACGCAAGCGACGCAAGACCCAGCGGCCTGCACACCACGTGCTTTACGGTGAAGGAAAACATCGTGAGGAAACCTGCATGTGTCTGAGAAGTAATTCAATAGTATAGTGCCTGAGATGGCGATCGACTCGCTCTCTGTCACTTTGTTATAGCTCTGCTTACCTTCGGGGACCTTTCTGGGATGGCGGGTTTTTGAAATAGGAAATATGTATCGAAAAAATTACAATCTTATGACCTTACTTCACGCCTTCCCGGAAGGGTATATAGGGAAGCAGATGTGTGAAAACACCCACTTTTCACAAATGAGTACCATCTCCCCGGCACTGCTGTAGCGGCCGGTGCTGCTGCTGCTCACCAGAAGTGCCTCAAGCATAGGAAATATGCTTGCATTGGTCAAGGATACAGATTTTCTGCGTTTGCGGTTGAAACTCTGGGGCCTTGGGGATGCTCACTAAGTTTCCAAAGAGGTTGCACGTCGTCTGGTAGAAGCCTCTCGTGACAAGCGGGCTGGGGCTTTTCTCGCTCAGAGAATCAGCATTGCTATTCAACGTGGCAATGCTGCCAGCCTTCTTGACACGATCCCGAGAGACAATTATTTGGGCCAAGTTCAGTAATTGTAATTTGTTTGAAGAACTGATCTTTGTATATACATATATAATTAATACACACATACATACATAAGCTCACGTCTATATCCCATGAGGGTAGGCAGAGACCACCGTTTGCCACATACTACGACCCTTACATACTTCTTTCGATTCATCCACATTCATGCATATCTTCATACACTTTCTTCGGTTACGAGTGCTCCGAATTTGACCTTTCTGAAAAATACTATTAATTTGGTCATAGTAATTTTTCCTTGGACGCCCTCTACCGACACTTCCAGTCACATTCGCTCTATAAATTTCTTTCGTTAATCGCCTTTCACTCATCCTTTCGATATGTCCAAACCATCTCAACATACTTTTTTCAATTCTGGTCACCACATCATTCTTCAACTTGCAACTGTGTGCAACTAGTATTGTACCGCTAGTATTATTATAACGGTATATAATTTATGTATTATTTATTAATAATTCTATGTATATAAATAACATATATAACAACAAAACAATGTTAATAAAAAAAGCAACAATTAAAACTAGAATCCCACTACTGTAACTCTCAAAAGTATGAAATGTATTCTATCAAAACAATACATTCTAATAAGATTTTTCAGTAGTAGAGTTTTTAATCATACATTTTACTTAAAATATTAATACGTTTTAGGTTATAACAACTCTATGATATTCCACACGTATGACACGCGTTTATCAAAGCCTAGTAAGGCAGGGACTGGATCTAGATTCTAGACCTACACGTAATCAACTGCCCTTATGCAACATATTGTTTAATGTACTGGTTATGCCTTCATTTTATCTAATACCGATAAGTTCAACGCGCCTGGTGCTATTTAGTGCATGCGGACAAAATCTAATCCATCATCATCTCCCTGGCCTCATCCCGTACATTGTTGGGGTCGGCACTTGGTTCAACCCGATGTGGCTGATCACCTGATTTTTATACGAAGCGACTGCCATCTGGCCTTCGTAACCCCTGTCACGAGGAAAATCTGTGATCTGGGGTTAAACCAGTTGTCAGACTATTTTAGGCCCTCGACTAACCTGTAACGATTGCTAAAGATGATGAATTGGCAACAGGGACCGACGGCTTAACATGCTCTCCGAGGCACGGAGGGAACTCGGGCGGGCATCCATCCAATGACTGGCTTTATGATGACGGGTTAGGGTTGTAATGAATAAACTCAAACTACTGCGCCGATTTAAAAAAAATCTGTCACCATTGGAAAGCTACATCATCAGCGAGTAACATAGGCTTTATTTTATCCCCGTACTCCTACGGGAACGGGAACTACGCGGGCGGAACCGCGTGACGTTCGCTAGTAATAAATAATTCGCATATTTATCCAACGAGTCAGAATCTCTAAGGGTTACGTAGCATGCCACGTAAGCTTGGCAATGCGGCTATATCTCTTAACTAATGTAGTTCAACTATTTCTCTCGACAATTCTGTACTGTGTCTTTTAATTACATTAGTTCAGAGGGCCTACCATCATCGGTTTATGGAGAATATAAGAACTTCTGAGCTTTGACATGTTTAAGTTCGTATCAATAAATGCTCTCTATGCTATCCGGAGTTTGAAGTATATCCTCATTTCCACGGCCCTCCCGACCATGAACAAGCTCCTTCCAGCCGTATCTGGCAGGATCGCCATAAAAATGGTGTCTTCGAAATAATGGCAAGTGAGTTCAAACTTGGAAGAAAATCAAGCGACTGCCTTCTTCCGCCTCTAGGGGGCGCTACTGAGGCAAGTGAGTCAAAAACTCACTTGCCATTATTTCGAAGACACCATTTTCATGGTCGTCGAAGGACCTTGTTCATGGTCGGGAGGGCCGTGGAAATGAGGATATACTTCAAACTCCGGAAAGCATAGAGAGCTTATATTGGTACGAACTTAAACATACATTTCATTTCATTTTGGTACCTTAAACTTAAACGTCAAAGCTAAGAAGTTCTTAATAGGAGCTGCTTATACGATAATAGTTGGGCCCCTGATCAGTGGTTTCATTAATCAATTACCAATTTGAACTCAAAAATATTTTAAGACTATTCACAAATTACTTACAAATATTCAGAATTACATGATTATACAGGATTGTTAATGCTAGCGCCAGGTTCGGAAGATAGCTTTACTTAGAAGGACCCGCAAGAGACTTTCCAAAGTAAGTCTGTTCATCAACAAGTGTCATCATTTCAAGAGAATGATTCATATTTTAGATGTATAATGCTGATGTCGTATTCACTTATACTTGCTATGATTACCTCCTTAATTTATTAATAATAAATAAGTAACTAAAAACTAATTACAAGTAGAAAACTTGGCCCAAATCGGTGTCTCTCGGGATCGTGCCAAGAAGGCTGGCAGCATTGCCACGTTGAATAACAATGCTGATTCTCTGAGCGAGAAAAGCCCCAGCTATGATTATTTTGTTTTCATGAAAAATGTGAGCTTGTTTTTGTTAAGATTACAAAATTGTTTTAAAAAGATCAAAAATTTTAAGTAATTACTTGTATTCATAACACTTTCAGCTCTATTTTCCGTGTTGACGGTGTCAAACTGCGGCATCAGAATCGACTGTTCACACAATTCCGACATTTAAAACAACAATACACCTAGATTGGTGTTAAAATCACTACATATTCCGATCAGTTTTGTCTGTCAATCGCGGCGCATCCTAATTAGGCTGATGTAACGCATGATCTAGAAACATGACATCTCACGAAATTACCAAATTGTCTCCGAGGCACGTAAACATTGCGTTTGAACGGGGATGGTGCAGATTTTTGTACATTAAAATATGCAAATACGTTGAACTGGATACAGATGGCGACTTACTCGATGATAAGCAATAATATGAGAAAGAATAATGATCACGCTATCCCAGAAAGGTCCCTAAAGAGGCAAGCAGAGGTGTTGTAACAACACTCACATTTTACCGAATATGATTAAGTGCCAACGTGACAGAGGTGAGTCCATCGCCGTCTCAGACATTATAGATACGTCTTTGAATTATGATGTTTCCTTCACCGTAAAGCACGTGGTGTGAAATCTCTGCACATACGTAAGTTTTTAGAAAAACTCGTAGATAGACTTGCCTCCTATTACATGGGACTTCAACGTATCTAGCGAAATGTGGGTGTGTTACACCTTTCGGGGAGTAGAGGCGTATGTATGAAATTTTCACAAAATATTCAATTTACAGTATTTCATAAATATTTATAATTAATTACAGTATAGCGTATCAATATTGTGGACATATCAATCAGATATCGTGATTAATTGCGGCACTGGTGACTCAGCCGTTGGGACATAGTGTTCGCAATGCAGTGATCATGTTGCATCCACTTTGTACAACGACACATTTGAATAAGTATATATTTTTTGTAATCGAGTGCACGTACTGAGATTGTGTAGCATTTAAATGTTCTGTCTTAATTTCTCTTTTTCTACCTTCAAATTAAATGTGTTTTCAATTCCATCCTACTCCCACAGTCCATATAACTAGCTCCCTCATGATTTTGTTCCTTTAGCAATTCCCAAGTCCTTCCTCCAGTCTATTAGTTATAGTCCAAGTCCTTCCTCTAGTCTATTACATTAGAAATGAGCTGCCAAATTATCTCCCAGTATTTCAACTTTGTGTCTCTTCAGCTGAAGCGGCAGAGTCCATTCTAGCAAGTATGCGACTCAGCATTCCTGAACAATTTATTTATTTATTTGGCACAGTAACAACAAATTCACACTTAACACACGATTATAGTTACAAACTAATTACAAGTAGAAAACTTGGCCCAAATCGGTGTCTCTCGGGATTGTGCCAAGAAGGCTGGCAGCATTGCCACGTTGAATAGCAATGCTGATTTTCTGAGCGAGAAAAGCCCCAGCCCGGTTGTCATGAGAAGCTTCTACCAGACGACGTTTATAGTTTAATTCTAAGACATTCAATAATTTGTACATCGATAATAACCATGCATAACACTTGAATACACTTTAAACATCAATAAGGTTATTGCAAATTTTCAATTCAATTAGTGGAAAATACGTTCAGTTGGTGCTTATAACTATTGAGGCTTAGATTGAATATATCCAGATCTTTACACATATTGTTGTATAGGTTACACATGCGAGGTAGTGGGCTATGGTGGGCTACCTTATTGTTCGCCCCAGGTATAGAAAATAAGTGTTTAAAACCAACTCATAAATAAAAACATTGTTATTCTTCGAACAAGGTGTTCTATGGAAAAGTAGCACACTTTTGTAGACAAACAATAAAATAATATTACGTAACATAATAGAACAATATTTATTTGTAGTGACCGCAGTGAAACCACGCGGTGTCCACGGTGACGATGTTGACACACCGCCAACCGTTAATCCATGCGCGTGCGCCGCATGCCGAACATGCGTCCTGACACCTCAAGCTATTCCACTTTTTGTAGTTTGTTACTAATTCTTCTCATTTCTCGGCTTTATAATTGAGGAAGACCGTGGGGAAAACAGCATATATCTACATCTCAAAGAAATTCAACGACTTGGACTTGCAAGAAGTTTGCTTATCTTCAAATACGTTGGTTGTATCCAATTTATGCGCGAATTACAAATGAATTCGGTAAACATACGTAATACTAGCTAGCTATGCCTACGTAGTGTTAATTTCATGGGTAAACCGCGGGAACCTAATGTTCTTTACAATATAAAGTAGCCTAAGTTAGTCTCCTTGTCAGATTCGTTATGCACCAGTAAAAGACCCGTTAAAATCGGTCCAGTCGTTTCGGAGGTTAGTGGGAATAAACAGACAGAGAAAAAAATGTTTTTAATGTATATACTTACTTTCATAGGTAGAGCTCGTGACACAGTTGCTATTGCGCATATCATTCGATCAGCGAAGTTAAGCAAACCTAACCCTAGCCAGTAATTGGATGGAAGACTGCCCGAATTCCTCGTTACATGCTCGGAGAGCACGTTAAGCCGTCGTCCCGGTTGCCAATTTATCATCTTTGGCAATCGTTACAGGACAGTCCGAGGCCTAAAATAGTCTGACAACTGGTTTAACCTAAATCACAGATTTTCCTCGTAATAGGGGTTGCGAAGCTCAGATGGCTGTCGTTGTCGGTTGAATCAAGTGCCGACCCCAACCATGTATGGGTTAAGGCCCGGGAGATGATGACTTACTTTCATAGGTATTTAATGAAAAACCCGGCTGTCCGCAATAAGTAAGTAGGTAACTAATTTATAAAATATTTCTCGTCGGTGTGACTCAGGAATCCAGCCGGGCCCGTCCCCAATTAATTCAGTCGGTAGGGTTATGTCATTGAAGCGGTGAAATTGTCATAAAAACTAATCCAGACATGCCATAAAGCAACCGCAAGGTATATATTAGCATCACTCGCTATACTTGAATTATGCCACTTGGCTTATGTGTATCTCGTCACAAGATAACATTATGTATACGGGAGGCCATATACGATCGTTTAATAGCGTATTAAGAACTTCCCTTAACTTTGACGTTTCATTTTATGGTATCAAACGGCTTATTCCCAGACACCCACAACCCATAGATTTAGAAAAATAAACTTTCATAACTTAATTCTCGCGACCTCCACGACAATTCGATTTCTTGGATGTCAAATATAATTTGTATACAAAAACAAAAGCCGTGGATGTGGTGGTAATAAAAGCATGGATGTCTTGAAGTAACTGGCTTCAAATAATACATATTTAAGACTTATATGGTATTCTCCTGGATGCCATCATCGGTGCTGGACCATTGTGTACTGGTGCCTTCAAATAAAAAAGGATCATCAAAATCGGTCACAAAACTAACATGAAAGACACAGACGAATTGGAAACTTCTTCCTTTTTTG
Organism: Watsonalla binaria; assembly: GCA_929442735.1. Classification (NCBI taxonomy): domain Eukaryota; kingdom Metazoa; phylum Arthropoda; class Insecta; order Lepidoptera; family Drepanidae; genus Watsonalla; species Watsonalla binaria. The sequence continues at coordinate 1,904,226 of OV838930.1, forward strand.
AAGTCGTTACATAACTTCCCTTCAACCCAGACTACACCAAATTGGGACGAATCTATGCTCATCTCTTTTTAAATTGGTATCGCGAACAGAGATAGAACTACTTCTAAAGGAGATTATTAATAAACTTAAAACAACGACTCTCAGTTGGATTACGATATTAAAATGATCACCTTTATAACAGTCCTTGGAATATATACAGATAGATATTTATCACAGAAAGTGGAACGTCGATGAATTCTTAGCGTGTCAACAGGCACACATTTCCCTTCAAATGATATTCAACCCTACCATATAAGTATTAAAATTGAATGTCCCAGCACTGGGGCTTGGAGCTTAGGATGTTTCTCGTGTGGATTGTAGTAATCTAGAGCAAAGGAATGGTGGGAACACAGTCCCTTTCGAATGGTTTGTTTATGTTTTCTATGCAATGGTTTTGACAATTAAACAAGGTATTTCGTCGTGGATATTACTCACTAAGTAGCTGTGCCCCACGGTGAAGAAGCCATTTTATTACTCCTTGAATAAAGCTATCAGGTACTAAAAGTAACGTTGGAGAAAAAAGACAGGTCGCAACAATTAGAAACAGATTATTGTTTTAAGTATATAACAAATAATTTTATATTATGGTTTATTCAACCTATGACGTCTAATCCCACGAATATATTTTCCTTATTCAACGTATGTCGTCAACGCCGTTGTCGTTTATAAGATATACTAGCTGTGCCCGCCAAACGTTGTATTACCATATATGTTTTTGGGGTGGTCACCTTTATCATTTAGGGTTATGAAAAATAGATGTTGGCCGATTCTTAGACCTACCTGATCTGCACACAAAATTTCATACAATTCGGTCCAGCCGTTTCGGAGGAGTATGGTTACTAACATTGTGACATGGAAATTGTATATATTAGATTATTATACTACATAGGTCCCGCGGTTTCATTCGCATAGAATTAATTTCATGGGTACCCTAGGACCCTATATTTTTTTAAATAAAAATATCATACTAGAAAATCGATCCAACTGTTTCAGGGACTAGCCGGAACAAACAGACAAACAGATTTTAATAAATTGTGTTTTAATGTAAGTTCATTTGGTTGTAAGTTAATTTGGAATGGCTAACCAGTGGGTCTAGCACGGAGACCGCGAGATTTTGTCGATAAAGAGACTGTAAGAAATCTCGTGGCGCATATAATAGGGCTTCAGGACGTAATTTCACTACGAAGGTTACACATGAATGAGGTAATATTAACTGGTCGTGATATTACAGCCTTTTTAATGCATTGTACACACGGTTTTATGGTGTAGTCTTATCTTAGATCCAACCGCTGCGATGGTTCTGATGCAAGGGCTTAGTTTCATACGGTTGAATTACGTGCGACAATTTAGTTAAAGATTCTTAAGATACATTTTAGGTCATGATTTTATAATTATTTGTTGCATTATTAAGAAATAAAGTTTTATTTACATGAAATATAACATTTGAGTAACTTATTGCTAACAATGAAAAAGGAAAAATATAATAAAAATAAAAATTATAAATAAAACACGGAATTTAAATTAGTGTCTGCGGGAATGGTGCCCAGTAAGCTGGCTGCGTTACCTCGCTGGATCGCTAAGCTAATCCTCTGACCGAGGTAAGAACCAGTTCGACGGTCACCAGAGACGTCAACCAGGCGTTTTGAAAGATCCTTAAAAAGGACCTTCGCATTTGGCCCCCATGGCCCCAAAGTCTCAACCCCAAACGGCAGAAATATACAATTATGACTGATATCTGCATATTTCCGCCGCTTGAGGTTTTCTGCACACACTGCCGCCGCCCCTGCTTGCTTCGATGTCGAGTTTAAGTGGCAGCGAGCAAGTGTGTCCACGCAGGTCGCGTCCCACACAAGGGGCATCCCGACACTCCAGGGAATTAACGTCATCCCGTCAGGTCTTTTGCCATCGTCTCGTGCAATACCAATCGGTTCTAGAGTTGCTGGCACGTTGACGGTGACAAAAGCCCTACGAATGACGTCATTCAAAGTGGAATGTCGGGATAGGCGACCCGCACTGCGGCGACAAGAGAGGCCGTGCATTATTAAGTGACTGATTTATGATTAACAGGGGATCTACGATCATCGTTATAGCAGTGACGTCTATACCTACTTTTTCACAGGCGACTGGAACCGCGGTTCCAGTTGTATCCTCTTAACTTTGACGCTTAATATTTGTATCACAAAATGAAACGTCAAAGCAGTTCTTAATACGCACTATTATCATTAATATTGTAGGATTAACTTCGCTCTAGCAATAACAAGGCGAATTAACGTGAACAAACATCGAATATTTCTTCACCGTAAAGCAGTTGGGGTGAAATCACTGCACAATTTTTTTTACAAAGCCTCATTGGTACAGACGTCACTGGGATTCGAACTCGCGTTGCTTGTGTAGCAGGTGACTGCTTAAACCCCACGGCCACGACGTCTCGATTCTTTAGGTAGATTATTCGTGGACTGATGGAGTATAGGAGCTAACTAAACAGCGTGCTTTAAGAACTTCTTTGCTATGATGTTTAATTTTACGGTACCAAAATGGAACATCCCTTACGTAAGGGAAAATCAGCATATTTCCGTGTGGAAATTTAAAGAATTATAGCATTGTGCCTGAGACCGCTATGGGGGCACCATTACCCAAGTCGGGACCTGTACCACAAGTATAATACGCAATTGATATCGTCACCGTTTAAACATGTTAAATCATTTCTTTGGATTAATTATCGTCCTAAGTAAAAAGTCTGCTCACCCCTTTAAAGACCCTTCTGAAGAAGTAATAAAGAAAACCAATGCTTTGTTCGTAATCTAAATTACATCAACATTTCTCCAATTCCACATTAAGTGACATCGTATGATAATTATATTACGAAAATCGCGGCTCGTTTTGTAGAATATACAACTAAGGGCCATTTTGTATTGCATAAATCTTTAAATCTCTTTGTCTCCAAGTCTCTCTGAATTTGGCAATAAGCTCCTAGGCAGGCAGTTAGCTGCATTTATAGAAAAGGTTGAGATATAGGTCACTTGTGGCCGGTTACCTCCGTAACTATCTATGCCTTAGGATAAGTTCCTAGGAATTGTCTGCAAAGATATTAATAGTATTTGAGAGTTGAAGTCCCCATTCTTAAGGTTCCGTAGCCAAATGGCAAAAAACGGAACCCTTAAGAATTCGTCATGTCTACTAATGTTCATCATCTCCTTGGCCTTATCCCGCGTAAAGTGAATTTCATGAGATATCCGCATGTTTTTTTTTAATTAATCCCAGCGGGGCCTGCACCAATGAGTTTTTCTAAAAAACTTATGTACAGTCTTTCACACCACGTGCTTTACGGCGAAGGAAAACATCGTGAGGAAACCTGCATATTTCTAAAAGTAATCCAAAGACGTATGTATAGTGCCTGAGACGGCGATAGACTCACCATCTGTCACGTTGGCACTTAATCAAATTCGGTGAAAAGTGGGTGTTGTGATTACAACACCTCTGCCTACCCCTTCGGGGAATACAGGCGTGAGCATATGTATGTATGTATGTAACATTAGCGATCTGCCAAAAAGTCCCGTTAAAATCGATCCAGCCGTTTCCCAGATTTTTAAATTTGTTATTTCTATGCCTGAACCGTGTATACCTTCATAATATGCATTTAGTGAAAAAGTTATTATTTTGGAATTACTAACAGACACTTCAATTTTACTTATCTGTATCGATAAATTTAAAAGTTGTTCAATCTATGCACTAATTACTGACAGCATTTATTTTCTTAAGAGACCTAGATAACACGCTAGCCAATAATAAGGAAGCCTTTAGCAGTCAAATTAGCCAAATACGTACAATTAGCAGTTCGCGTTCCCATACTAATATCGGCCTGCCGATATCATTGCATAACAGACGAGGAACTTAGCCACAACTTAACAATGCAACCTAATTTCAGCTAGGATTGCAAACATACGCCTTGAACTAAATTAAATCTAAATATATATACCTAACTCAAAGGTGACTGACTGACATACTGATCTATCAACGCACAGCCCAAACCACTGGACGGATCGGGCTGAAATTTGGCATGCAGGTATGTTATGACGTAGACGTCCGCTAAGAAAGAATTTTGATTAATTCTACCCCCAAGGGGGTAAAATAGGGGATGAAACTTTGTACGAGACTTCGTCAATTTTAACGCGTTCACTGCTAACGACGTGTCTCTGCGTCCAACTGTTAGAGAATTTGCGAAGATGATGAAATGTTAGCAGTGAATGTGTTAAACCGATATATTATATAAAACTAAATCAGCGCGGGTGAGACCGCGAGGTACAACTAGTTCGTGGTGGGTTCGAATCCCAACGGAGCCTGTACCAATGAGTTTTTCAAAAAACTTTTGTGCAGAGATTTCACACCACGCGTGTTACGGTGAAGGAAAACATCGCGTGGAAACCTGCATGTCTGAGAAGTAATTCAAAGAAGTATGTATAGTGCCTGAAACGGCGATGGACTCACCCTCTACCACGTTGGCACTTAATCATATTCGGTGAAATGTGGGTGTTATTGTTACAACACTTCTGCTTACCCCTTCGGGGACCCTTTTGGGATGGCGTGAGCATATTTATTTTAGTTTATTATTATTAAATTCAAAGCCCAGACTGTAATCAGTGCACAGTCTAAATCGCTGGTCTTAGAGACATGAAATTTGGAGGGTGTGTTCTTAGTGAGGTGTACAGTAAGTAAAGATTTTTCGGTAATCCATCCCTAAAGGGGTGAGATGGGGGTTGAAAAAAATAAATATGTATGAAATCTTACTGCTACGCAGACGAAGGTGCGGACGTCAGATTTTAATGTCATGTCTCTAGCCTAGTCGTTTTGACTGTGCTTTGATATACATATAAGACAGTTGGGTTGGTATTTGAATTGTATATGAATCTATACATATAAATAAAATTGGAGTGTCTGTTTGCCACTCTAAATTAACAGCTTTTCACTACATGCATATGAACGTAATATGTACAGTTTTAAATAGAATAAAAACATTCTTAATTTTTTCGTTCTGTCCGTCTGTTTCTTTTGGCTAATGTGTTCTGAAACGTCTGGTCCGATGTTAACGGGACTTTCTCTGGCAGATAGTTGATGTTACGAGGAGCTTAAGGAAAAAATAGGGAAATTAAATCAAGAAAAACCTTTTGATAGCTAATATTGTATTTACAATTTAAGCCACAGGAAAAGGAGTGTAACGTAGAATGGTATTAGTGAGACAAGTGACACTACTTCTTAGGGAAGCGGTTTGCAATGTGCTGCCGTGCAAGTTGTAATTATGGCATGATTATAATTGACTAAGTAGATGTTCCCACCACATATAATACCAGTAGTTAAATTTGGGTCTGTAAATATAAGGTAATGATTCTACAATTTAATTGTTTGTATCTATATAAATTACAGATATGAAATGGAAGTTTCTAATTGTTATTCCAAAATAACAGCTTTGAATTAACAGCATCGAACTCAATATGTATACACATTGATAAACCAATTTATAATTTTTTGTCGGTCTGTATGTCTGTTTGCTACGGCTAATCTTTGACGGATTTTAGCAAGACTTTCTCTGCCATCTTTTATTTCCGCGAAATAAAGCCACAGCTAGTCCCATAATAAAATAAAAGCAAAATATTTTTGTTATTACAAATCAGAAGATGATACGTGTCATCGATGGTGAGTCTGTCACAGTCTCACGCACTATACATACGTCTTTGAATATATTTTCAGACATATGCAGGTTTCCTTACGATGTTTTCCTTCATCGTAAACCTCGTGTGAAATTACTGCACTTATGTTTTTAGAGAAACTTTTGGTGCTGGGATTTGAACTTGCGTCTCATGCGATCACTGGGTCACTGGATTTTAGAATTATGGTATAACGCACGTTTTCCGCCATTACCACGACAAGATTGCAAACAGTGAGTCCTTACGTAGTGGGGTGCGTGTGCGCAGTCTTATATAAGTCCCGGAGGCTCGGACCACCATATTACCAGTAGCCTCCGCTACCACTAGTCTAGATACAGTACAGTGAGTGAATTTGGAAACATGAAGGTTCTTGTAAGTGATACTTTTTAATTTCTGAGGGTAGTTTTAGTTATATTACTTGTGAATTTAAAAACATTGCTGTTTATTAAAAAAATACTCGTTCCTAATTCAAATTCACAAAGTGGTGTACAGTATAATATGCATCTACACTACTATAATAAAGAGGAAACATTTGTATTTTTGTGTGTATGTTTGTAATTAATAAACTCAAAAACTACTGTGCTGATTTCAAAAATTCTTTCACCATTGGAAAGCTACATCATCAGCGAGTAACATAGGCTTTATTTTATCCCCGTACTCCCACGGGAACGGGAACTACGCGGGTGAAACCGACGTCCGCTAATGTTATAAAATAAAATCTAATATCTTAGCGCAATCATAACTGTAATTTTGTAATTTAAAGAGGTAAAAGTCAATAGAAAAAACATTATACAAATCAGAAGTCACAGATGGACGGACATTTTTCGGCTAAGACTAGGGAACAGGGGAAAAGAGATTACCATAGAGAATATTGGGGACCTTTTAGTAGTTGAGGGTTGTAGCATACCTTATTTACTTCAATTCTATAGCTATAGCTATTTACTGTGCTATTTACCTGAATTTTGTAGTTGCCTACACACATGCAAACCTAATTTCAAATTCCTTCAGTTTTGAAAGAGGTTTCAAGTCAATTATTTCGCTGGTTGTAAAGCATCTTTAGACTGACAGGCTAGGTAGTTTATGGTGTATGCAGTGTTCTTTTGTAATTGTTGAAACATTTTATTAAGCTCCTAAAAGTGCTATTGTAAGTAATAAAAATGTATTCAATGTTGAAGAATCATATATTAATAAAGCAAAGGAGAAAGATGATTGGGCACCTTGTGCGACATGATACCTTCTTTAAAAACATAATAGAAGGAAAGGTAGAAGGGAAGAGAGGGAGAGGAAGACCAAGGCTAACATATATGAGACAAGTTAAGGAAAAGGTGTCTGTCATGACGTATAAGGAGGTCAAAGAGATGGCACTGGACAGAGACAAATGGAAAGAAATGAATTGGTTACACCGACAAGATTACTCTTAAATTCATGATGATGATGATGAACTTGTCAAGAGGCCTTAGCCCTTATCCCACTTGCTCGGGGGGTGTGTGGGAGACGTGGATAAACTCACATAGTGTTGGAGGTCTGTGGTAGCCAAAAGTAGAAGAGAGCTTATAACTAATGTTACGCTAATTTATAAACTTTTCGCGGTTTCACCCGCGTAGATTTAGTTTTATATAATACTTTTTTCGCAATAAAAGTGGCCTATTTCCTTTCTCAGGGTCTAAAAATTATCTGTGCCAAATTTCATCAAAATCGGTTGAAAGGTTTAAGCAGGAAAGCGTAACAGACAGACAGAGTTACTTTCGCATTTATAATATTAAGTAGGGATTGTGGTGCGGCTTGTCGGTGTAACTCTTTCCATTAGTCTCCGTCCAGTGCCATCTCTTTGACCTCCTTATACGTCATGACAGACACCTTTCCTTTAACTTTTGTCATGTATATTAACCTTCATGCAAAGTTTACATCTTGCAAAGTGAGTTGTCCCAACTTGTTCTCGTTGTAATCGAACCCGCGACAGCTAGCGTAGCGGTCAGGTACCAGACCAACGGCGTCGAAAGAAAGCAAACACCTTCTTCTACACAAACACACAGATGGTTTGAATCTACCATTATGTGCATACTTTTAAAACACATGAAATTAATTACCAAAAGCTCACGAGCGGTAATCAAAGACAGCAGGTTTCCAATTCACGACACGCGCTAATTTCGATTCTGTTCCACCCTAGTTATGGTGAGTGAAGTCACAGCACGTAACAAGTAAAAGTCATAAACATTGTATTGTTTACTTAATGTATGCAGTGCATCGATCCCTCAAGTTTTGGATACATAAACAAATGCTTGCACTTTCGATTCGAGGACTTTTAGCATTTGTAACACTATTATTCAATTTATGAAGGCCTGTGTTCAGGGGCCTTAGCTTTTATTACCATGATAGTTCTACTCTTATTATGATACAGATGTATTTGACGTGTATACATCTGTCACTGTCACACATCTGTAATAATCAGCAAATTAGAGAGATGCCTGCCTGTTTGGTCTAGTGCTGTCTAATCAAATGCTACAGCGGAACACCAGGACCTAGGTTCGATCTCCGGCTTAGGAAAATGTTTATTCGGTTATTCTATCTGTCTATTTATCGATAGTCTGGGGTCTGGAGTCTGGATTAATGCCCGGTTAACGCGTTCACTGCTAATGACGCGTATATGCGTCCAACTGTTAGAGAATTTACGAAGAAGTTGAAATGTTAGCAGTGAATGTGTTAATGGCAAGCTTTACTAGGTTTATCCACCTCTTAGCAACATTACAGAGTCTGGACCAGACCAGACTCGGTTAAAGGCTATATTTACGTGGGTGGTTTAAGATAAGCACACCTATGAGTACCACACCACTTCGGGTAATACAAGCGTGGGCACAGTGTATGTAATAAATCCATATTTTTAGCCAACTGCCGGGGACCCGTGTGGGTATCTACCCGTGAGCTCACCGTGAAATGTTTGTGTATCACAAGTAACCTCTGCTTAACCTCTCGGGGAATGCAGGCTTGAGCATCTATTATGTATAAAACATAGTAACGTATTGGTATTTTAGCCACTACATAACCATACAAAACCGTGTATGTGATATGACATTTAAACAATCACGACAAAGTTTCCCATGCATACATTGTACGATACAAAGATTGCAACAAATCCCAATGCCATTTTGTCTTGATAAAATTCTTCCCAAATTAACAATTAATGGGAAAATTAAAAGGACGCCTTCGTTTTACATTGACGCATGTTGATAGCAAACAATATTACAAAAAATTCTCACATTTTTGTTGTTAAATTGATGATAGCATGGCTACTGCTAGCTATGAGAGCTAGGATCACGAAGGTCGTTGCCCCACTAAAACTACCAACCTAATAAATTACAAGCTGTGTCCCGTAGTTGAGGCTTTATTTTGCGGAATTTTGCTTTTTATATAAATGTCGTCTAATTTACACTTTATATCATCACTCGGAGGAGCTCGTGGCACAGTTGCTATTGCGCATATCATTCGATCAGCGATGTTAAGCAACCCTACCCCTAGCCAGTAATTGAATGGGTGACCGCCCGAATTCCTTCCGTGCCTCAGTCGGAGGCCTAATATAGTCTGACAACTGGTTTAACCCAGATCACAGATTTTCCTCGATAAAGGGGTTGCGAAGGTCAGATGGCAGTCGCTTCGTATAAAAATCAAGTGATCAGCCACATCGGGTTAAATCAAGTGCCGACCCCAACAGTGTTTGGGATAAGACGAGGGAGATGATGATGATCATCAAAAATTACATTTCGTATCTGTATAGATATATTGAAATGCTGTGTATCTTACAGAAAAATGTGCGAACCTCAGGCAGTTGAATCTTTTGGTAATATAGGTAAAGCTTGGAAACTATCGTGTGTCATATTTTTTCTGTGTATCAACAAATAATTCCACCAATACTTAAAGGTTCTAATAACTCTCTCTCTCTTCATTCCAGATCACCATTCTCTTCGTGACCGCATCAGTTTTGGCAGAACCAAGCAAAGTCGTGCAGAAGCGTAGTGGTCTTCTGGGACATTATGACTTCGCATCCCCTCTCATAGGTCATGGGTACGCGCATGGATATGGATTGGGGCACAGCCTAGGTTATAGTGCGGGGCCTATTGGTGGAGCCTTGGTTAGTGGTGGACCCATCGGAGGGACCGTCGTGGGTGCTGATGTCCATACTACCGTTACGAAACATATTGGTGTACCTGTGCCAGCCCCGTACCCAGTACATGTAGACCGACCTGTACCCTACCCTGTTAAGGTAATCTTTGTTATTTAAATACCTCTTAATCAGTCTGATCTTATCCCATGTATTTTCAAAAGACTGAGAATAGCTTCATATATATTTTTCGAACTTTTCAATGTAAAATACATGTCAACATGAGAAGCACAGTTATATTTTACTATTACAATGAATTTTGTGTTAAATTATTAAAAATATTAATATGATAGAGACCTATTATGATATTATTTATAAATTTACATTAAAATTTAATTACTCTTTCTCATTACCAGGTAGCAGTACCGTACCCTGTAGACCGTCCCTACGCCGTCCCTGTCCCCAGGCCGTACCCAGTGACCGTTGAGAAGCACGTCGCCGTACCCGTGGACAGGCCCGTACCCGTCCCCGTGCCCCACGCCGTTCCTGTACCCGTTATTAAACAGGTATTTATTTAATCAATCCACTACTCATTAATAGAGTAAAGATCTCATGAGCTAAAACAATTCCTTCCCCAATACCCAGAAAAGGACTTAGCCCGGAATATGAAAGGTGTCCAGTTAATGGCAATAAGATTAGGAATTAAATATAACTGGCGAAAATTGGGTGGGTTACACCGCTGCCTACCCTTTCGGATAAAACAACAGGATGTATATTTTATGAATAATTACACTTTTAATTATTTCCAGGTCGGCGTTCCTGTCCCCCACCCGTACCCAGTAGCAGTCCCCAGGCCAGTAGCTGTCCCCGTGCCAGCGCCTGTACCCGTCCCCTTAGTGAAAACATACGCCCCACACATAGACACACATTACGGAGGCCCGGTACTAAGCGACATCCATCACGGGTACCACGGACATAACAAAATCTGGTAAACTTGAGGGTAGTCACTCGTTTAATGTAAGGATGGCAGGAAAGAGATCAAAGATTGTGATTCCAAAACGAAAGAGAGGGATGTCTGGATTAATAATGTTCATTTTAAATACAACACTTTTATAGATAGACATTTCGAAACGAAAAAGATTTAAATGCTTCAAATCCTCAGAATCAATAGATGGAAGCCCCGTCTAGGGTATTGATATAAAAACGATATACTGATAGAGTTGGATCGACTACCGATAGATGCGTAGATGATTTCTCATAGAACAGGGGCCTTACCATAACCATAATAGTTTTACTCTTTTATGACACAGATGTATATGACGTGTATAAGTCTGTCACTGTCGCACAGTTGAACTAACATTGCAATAAGAGCTCATGGTTAGGCTCATAGAGTTGGATCGACAAACGAGTGACAACGACGAGCGGAATGTATGAAAATGGCATTTTCATGGGAATTTTAAGTCAAAACTGAGAATATTATGTGATGTAGGTTAGGTTAGGCTTATAGTGAGAAGGATGTCTACAGCTCTACTTACTTATAAACATTATTAAACTTAAATCAATCGATTTGCAATGAAATCTCACTCATGTATTGAATTTTCAGTAAGCTGAGACGTTGCTTAGTATTATTTAATGTTGTTATAAGTGAGAGTGCTTAAACAGCGATAATCATTGATCAATTGTATACGACTATGAATGAAGTTGTATTTTAAGTACGAGGGATAAGGGATATAGTGTAATTGCAAATTGAAGTATTTGCAAGTGTGACCATAATACAAATTTAACCGAAGCAAACATTTTAACCATTTTTTATCGTGTAACCTATAAACTAATTTCTACGAGATTAACAGATGATATACTCACTTCTCCTTTGTGTATTGCACTGGAGTAAAAAATGTTTTTTCTGATGTTACAGTATATAATTTGCATACAAAATTATGTACTGTAATTTATGAGTTACCTACAGAAGTACTACACACGTACTCATTGTAAATATCAATAATCTATTCATGTTTATATATATATAAATAACTAGCACGTTCGCCCGCGTAGTTCCCGTTCCCGTGGGAGTACAGTGATTAAATATAGCCTATATTAATCAGTGATAATGTACCATTCAAATGGTGAAATATTTTTTTAAAACGGTTCAGAAATCTTTTCTCTTTATCATTTAATTAGTATAGATGTATATATTTATATTTTCCGTTTAAAATTTCTATAACACGATAAATATGTTTAGCTTTATCTCCGTGGTCTGGGCTTTGAAGAATGTATGTATACGCATATACCTGGTTTGCACTATTGTATATAGCTTCTCAATAAATAAGCTTTAATGTCATGAGAATAAGGGTTTATATCGACCGCAGTCGACTAAAAACTATTTTTTAATGTACGATTTTTTTAAATAAATGTATGATGAAAATGTTCTGGTATCTTTTCTAGTATTACTTAGTTTATACTTATATTATAATCCCTAGTAAAATGGTAAATACTCGTTTCAACTAGTATTTATTATACTGTTATGATATTTTAGTCCATATTTTCAGTGTCTCATACTACTTGGATAAATAAAATGACACATTTTCCATGAAAAAAAATTCAATATTTTGTTTGGAAACTTCAAATAAATTTTGACAGTTACAAGTCACGTCACGAGTTAAGAACGATTACCTTTGAATGCGCAGGAGTCATTTTATGAGTCTGACTCTGTCTATATGTATGGCGCGAGGCGAATAAAAAAAGCGTTCCCTCTATTTGGCGTAGCGCGTTCTTAACTCGTCCCAGGACTTGTATATATTGATCGACTTATAATGTATTACGATATTTACAAAATATGGTCACCATAACCACTAGTCATAATTGCACGATATATTGCACAACACCATATTAAAATCTATGATGATATCCATAAGCAAGTAGCGTGGACAGGACAAGTGTCAAACCAGTTGCCCGATATGTCGCTGAAACAACTCACGTCCGTCCTTCCCCGTAGAAAGTGGTCACAGTGATCGCTATGTCAGTGGAATGGACACGTAATTGTATCCCTTGTTACATCATATGTAGGTATTTGGAATAAGTCAAGGAAATCATTCGTAATTAGGTGAATGCGGAAAACATTGAATTAATTGGAAAAACATTTCTTTTTTCTCAAATGAACATAGGCAGCGTTAATTGTTTATGCTCGTAATTTTATTAAATTTAATTTAATAAATGAGTATTTACATGACGGCAACTATACTATAATGACAAAATAGATTTAAAAAAATTGCGAAAAAGACGTATGTATACTGTAAAGTGCCTGAGATGGCGATGTATTCAACGTCTTCACGTGAAAACGTTGAGTCCTTCGCCATCTCAGGCACTATTGATTATGTAATCATGTTCGGTGAAAGTGATGTTGTTGCTTACGACGTCGGGGACTCTTTTGGGATGGCGTATAGCTTTATATTTTATTAATATGCAAGAAAACAGTCATTATACATCCTAATTATAAGTTTATGCCACGATACAAATGTCTAAAAGTTACTCTTTAAGCCTCAGTCAAGAAAAGTCTTATGGGAACTTATTTAACTGATCTATTTATTCTAGTAATGTTTATATATGCAAACGAGTGCTAACACGGTTAACAATGGTAGACCATTGTCAGTTACGCAACAAGGCGGCCGATCGGAACGTGACCGGGACATCGAACACGGAACTGACCGTACTACACTTTATAGTGGCTGAGCCATTGCGCAATGCAGCGGAACGTTAATATGTGGTAATTTTACTGCTGAATATAATAATGCATCGATATATAGAGCGTCCTTGTGCTATGCCACATGGAAAGGTACTTGAAAGACTTCAATTCTTGAATGCAGAATTATCACCTACTTACTTACTTTAAAAAAATTTTAAAAGTAATTCAATGACGTATGTAAAGTGTCTGAGACGGCGATGGACTCAACATCTGTCACGTTGGCACTCAATCATCTTCGGTGAAAAGTGGATGTTGTGATTACAACACCTCTGCCTACCCCTTCGGGGAATACAGGCGTGAGCATATGTATGTTACTTTAAAAAATAAATAAAGGTTTCATTTCAATTTCAACACATCAATTTAAAAATAAAATGAAAAGTCTGCTAATATTTTTTCATCTAATTAATAAAAATAAATATGCTCACGCCATCCCAGAGGGGTCCCCGAAGGGGAAAGCAGAGGTGTTGTAACAACAACACCCACATTTCACCGAATATGACCAAGTGGCAACGTGACAGAGGGTGAGTCCATCGCCGTCTTAGGCACTATACATACGTCTTCGAATTACTTCTCAGACATACGCAGGTTTCCTTTTTATAAAAAATAAGGCATTATAGTTTTCAGTGTAAAATTTTACAACAAAACAAGCATTGTCTTATTTACCACATTTCGTCAAATAAGCATCGAACTGCTAGTAGGTACCCGCTTACCGTCAAGTGGAGTATAGGTACATCTAAATATATATAACTCAAAGGTGACTGACTGACTGACATGGTGATCTATCAACGCACAGCAAGCGACGCAAGTTCGAATCCCAGCGGGGTCTGTACCAATGAGTTTTTCTAAAAAACTTATGTACAGTGATTTCACACGACGTGCTTTACGGTGAAGGAAAACATCGTGAGGAAACCTGCATATTTCTGAGAAGTAATTCAATGACGTATGTAAAGTGTCTGAGACGGCGATGAACTCACCATCTGTCACGTTGGCACTTAATCATTTTCGGTGAAGAGTGGGTGTTGTGATTACAACACCTCTGCCTACCCCTTCGGGGAATACAGGCGTGAGCATATGTATGTATGTAGGCTGTATACTCAATGTATACGCCAAACATGCTGACAATTTGAAAGTATTTTGTTAAAAGTTTAATCAAATAAAGATATTATTGAATTTGAATCTAACAAACCAGCTAGACGGTCACGCAATAGAAATCAGGCGATTGGAGAGCTTCTAATAAAGTCAACCCCAAAAGTCAGGCTATTTCCTGGATCATCAACTATTAAGCATGTATAATCCTGTATAATTATGTCATTCTGACGATTTGAAAGAACTTTGTAAAAAGTCTAATCCAATAAAGATACTTTTGACTTTGACTTTGACTAATATCTAAGCGCCTGATAAAATAGTATTATTGCTTGTAATTTAAACGGTAAAATATGGAACTAAATAGTTGTCAATTCAATGTAATTCTTTTCCTACAAATCCATCTATGAAGCACCGATAATGTTTAGTTCCACTTATATTTAACAGATGTCGCTAGGTGTTGTAAACTATTTTGTAAATATTTATGGTTTTTATTAGTTTTTTATATTCGTCCAAAGAGACAGTTGTTTTGTTTTAGTTGTCAATAAATATTTCTTAGTTCTAGTAGGGAAATTTAGTATATAAGCAACGCATACTTCGATATAATGGTGTAGCTTCTCTACACGGTGGGGACGATGTTGTAAACTATTTTGTAAATATTTATGGTTTTTATTAGTTTTTTATATTCGTCCAAAGAGACAGTTGTTTTGTTTTAGTTGTCAATAAATATTTCTCATGTCAGCTGCTTTTTTCCCTGCTCTCGTTTAATTTATTCTTAGTATTTAGCTATCGTCTATACTAGGCGTTCTAAAAGTGTTTTTAATACTAGCGGTGCCCCACTGTTTCGACCGCGTAGATTTAGTTTTACATAATACTTTTTTTCGCAATAAAAGGTAGCCTATGTCCTTTCTCAGGGTCTAAAGATTGTCTGTGCCAAATTTAATCAAAATCAGTTGAGAGGTTTAAGCGGGAAAGCGTCACAGACAGACAGAGTTACTTTCGCATTTATAATATTAGTAGGGATTATTGTTCTGCTTCTTTCACTTGTAATCTATACTAATATTATAAAGAGGAAAGATTTGTATGTTGGTTTGTTTGTAAGAAATTGGTTCAAAAAGTACTGAAAATTCTTTCAGCAATAGATAGCTAGAAGCGAGTAATATAGGCTATATTTTTATTACTTAGTATTGATCAGTAACAAACTATCGGACATATTTGTCCAAGCTAACGAGCTATTGATGGTAAGTGACAATGGCTAGACATGCTTTTAACCTAAAATCATAATGTCGACATCAATCAAACTCAGCCTTGTGAATTATAAATGTGGCCTAGATTATATAAATTTTCTCTGATTTTACATTCAAATGGTATGGGACGATGTTGGAAACAATTTGGGTATTATTTAACGTTATTAAAACTTCTATTCTAGTCTTAATTAATATTCACTGTTCGCTATTATTGATAACGTAAAATTAAGTAAGTACGTGTATGGATAGCGATCTTATCATCATTAGACCCATGGCTGTTGGGCTTGAGTAGTCGCCTGATACACAAGCGACGCATGTTCGAATCCCAGCGGGGTCTGTAAAAACTTATGTGCAGTGATTTCACACTACTTGCTTTACGGTTGAGAAAAACATCGTAGGGAGATCTGCATATGTCTGAGAAGTAATTCAAAGACATATGTATAGTGCCTGAGACGGCGATAGACTAACCCTCTGTCACGTTGGCACTTAATCATATTCGGTGTAATGTGGGTGTTGTTGTTACAACACCTCTGCCTACCCCTTCGAGAAATACAAGCGTGAGTTAAGTAGTTGTTAGGCGCATCATTAGATTTTCGGTGAAGGAGAAAAAATTACAGAATACCCCATATTATAAACAATCAATCAACTTCATTGATATTATATTCAGCAAGTGTACCTATGGGCATTCTTGCGTCGATGAGTTTTACTGAAATATTTAATGTAGTGATCTCACACCACGAACTTTAACGGTGAAGGAAAAATGGTGAGGAAACCAGCATTTTATCTGAGAGGGAATTCAAAGAAGTATGTATATAATGTATACTTTGACGGCGATATGTTAATTTTATCGACATTCGTGCATTGGAACTTGAATTTTACATCTTTTCTATTAGCGAAGGGTGAGATGTTTCTTTGTCTACAGGCCCTGGGGCCTTACCATAGGCTCTTATTTCCATCATAGTTTCACTGTGTGACAGTGACAGACTTATACACTCCATGTACATCTGTCTCGTAATAAGAGTTAAGCTATCATGGCAATAAGAGGTCATGGTAGGGCCCCTGGTGTACTAAACTCAATAAATGAGACATATTAAAAACCACACTTTTGAACTTTTGTATGCGATTCCTGTCCATTCATGGAAAACCAGATTTATAATGAATGAACCCAACTCCTTAAGTAAGGATCTAAACACGTTCTGCCTTATTGAGGAATATCTCGATGCGTAATGACTCGAATCAACTGTAACCATTTGATAGGCGTGGTACGCAAGCAACGCAAGTTTGAATCCCAGCGGCCTGCACCAATGAGTTTTTTCAAAAAACTAAATGCAATAATTTCACGCCTACTTACTAATATTAACAATTAATTTGAATACCTAAAATAAAAGAAACGACATTTATGTTATTTTAATGTTTGTAGCTATTCAAATAATATAAACGAATACACCATGTTATTTTATCCTCTTGAAAAAATGCAGTGACATCTATCCGACCGTCAAATCTCTTTTGACCTGCCAGTAAATTAAGGAGCAAATACTCCTCACACGCCTATTTTTATTTTTCGAAGACGGCTAACTTTTAAAAAAAAATAACTAAAAAAGCATATTAAGTGGCTGACACAGCTAAAAACCTTATAAAGTGTAGCTTTGCATTTCTGCATAATATATTAAGACACTCTATGGGCGGGGTCTTTACGGAGAAAAAGTAACACGATTTTCTGAATAGCCTAGTAAGGTAATCGTTTAGAATTTCAAATGTGCATCCACTTTATGTAGACTAATTAAATCCATGTGGTCTGTATTTGAAGCAGAAGGTCCTTATATGTGAGTCTTATAATAATATTTAAATGTACATGCAGGATGTTTGACTATATTGGTGCTGCCATAGATATAATTAGTTATAAATGTTACCATATACATGTTACTGTACAGCTGCCTCGTTGGTCTAGTGGCTAGTACGTTCGCCTGCCGATCGGGACAACAAATTATATTGGGTTTTTCTGTCAAGAAATTCACAATAAAATGCCCGGAGTTTGGAAGTTGGCGGTGTTTCCACCCTCGTGCCTCGGAAAGCACGTTAAGCCGTTGGTCCTCCGCCTGATCTCTCTCCGGTCGTGTCGGATTGCCTCCCATCGGACTATGAGAGTGAGGGAATAAAGAGTGCACCTGTGTTTGCACACACACTTGTGCATTATAATATCTCCTGCGCAGTTGGCTGATCCTCGTTGAGATTAGCCGCCGTAACCGAAATTCGGTAGGAGATCATTATTATAATTACTGTACAGCAGATACGTACTCTATAAATATAAAATAAAATTATGTTTCAATACATATTATGGAAATTGTAGAAAGATTTCTTAATTAATGAGTTTATGCAAATAAAGTCGCGTGAAATGTTCTCATTAATATTTAGGCTAGGGCTCATAAATATATGCTAAAAAAACCTGTTCGAGAAGTTCCATTTATTTCACCGAATCGAAACATAATACTCTAAACATCTATACCTACCTGCATATATACATCTATACGTATAAATAATAAATAATGCATAATACATATAAATAAAATTGAAGTTTCTGTTAGTTATTCCTGCATAATAAATCCGTAAATGCATAATAGAAAAGCATATACGGTACTAAATTAAAGAAAAAATTCAATATATTTATCTGTCTGTCTGTTTGTTCCAGGTAGTCTCTTAAACGTCTGGACCGTTTATAGCGGGACTTTCACTGGCAGATAGCTAATATTACAAAGGGGTAACGAAGGCTACTTTTATTTAAAAAAGGTTTCTGCGGAAATGAAATTAAATCTACGCGGGTGAAACCGCCGGGCACAGCTAGTAATAATATTTACTATTCTAAAAAAATATGTAATATTATAGTTCAAAATATCTTTATTTGATTAGACTTCTTACAAAGTACTTTCAAATCGTCGGAACGACACAATAAATATATAATACGTGATTATAAATGTTACCACCGGGTTCCGAAGGTTGCTTTTGCTGAGCAGAACCCGGCAAGAAACTCAGTCCTAAGTATTTAGTAGTAAAGACAACTGAGATTAAATCGACAATGTTTTCTTAGAGAGCCGTGGTGGCCTTGAGGTTTGAGCAGTCGCCTGCTACGCAAGCGACGCAAGTTCGAATCCCAGCGGGGCCTGTACCAATTAATTTTTCTAAAAAACTTATGTACAGTGATTTCACACCACGTGCTTTACGGTGAAGGAAAACATCGTGAGGAAACCTGCATATTTCTGAGAAGTAATTCAATGACGTATGTGTAGTGTCTGAGACGGCGATGGACTCACCATCTATCACGTTGGTACTTTATCATCTTCGGTGAAAAGTGGGTGTTGTTATTACAACACTTCTGCCTACCCCTTCGGGGAATACAGGCGTGAGCATATATATGTATGCATGTTTTCTTAATACTAATAGCAAAAACTTTAAGTGTTCCAATATTTTTCCCTGAATCGTTTCAAAATAATACTCGTGTAAAATTCGAATATCTAACAATATTATATTTCTTACTTAAAATACCGCCCGCTTATTTTTTAATTACTCAATAAAAACTTGTATCATATGATATCGATCTGATAATTGCGTCGAGTCTAAAATTCCTACCGTCCCAAGTCTAGAAATGCGTCTGAGACATAAATATGTCAAGCCGTCTCTTGCGCAGGAAATCGTGAACTAATCTTGTCAGTACTATCTTTAGCAATAAAATCCAATGGAGTACCAAAAGTAGGTTTAATAAGTACTTACCCATTTATGGATTATATTGTTATTCATTATTATTATACGTAACGATTGCCAATTTATCATCTTTGGAAATCGTTACAGGCCAGTCGGAGGCCTAAAATAGTCTGACAACTGGTTCAACCCAGATCACAGATTTTCCTAAAGAAAAAGAAAAGTTTGTTAATCCCCATTGCGACCGAAACCAGCTCGGAATGGGGATTTTTGGAGAAATTTTTCACAAAATCCCCATTAGGTTAAAAATGAAATACGGACAACATACTGTATAAGAATGACGAAGCCTAGTTATTATAGAAATCTAATTAAGTTGTGCGAGAGTGACAGATGTATACACGTCATTCACATCTGTGAGATTGAAATAAAAATTCCATAAACAAGAAGTGAATTGAAGTGAAATAAAAATTAGCTATGAAAGTTTGAGTGAATCTTCTTTACTTCTTATACTTCTTTAAGAATATAAAATCATCTTAAAATAATAAAATATCTATACGTATTTCGTCGTCCACCATCGTTCTGTCATCCGTCACTTCTCACTTCTTCCTCATCTATTCTTTCCGATCACACATTGCCTATCATTCTTACTATATAATACTATACAACCTCTTTCCATCTTGTGATATATGATTCAAACTATCATGCCAATAAAAGCGTATAGTAGGGCCCCAGTAATTAAGAACATCCGCAAAGGCGATGGTTATACGCTGCGATCTATAAGGCTTGCTCCGCATTCGTGCTTTACTAAAACAGACACAACTTTATTTATAGATGCGCGATGTGAAGAGAACATAATTTATTACCCTTTACGTAAAAGATTTGGTCCGATTTAATTTCAAATAACTTGTCTATGCTCTTCAGTGACATTTAAGTTGTGGCCTGTACCAGTGAGTTTTTCTAAAAACGTATGTACAGTGATTTCATATCACGTGCTTTATGGTGAAGGAAAACATCGTGAGGAAATCTGCAGTAATTCAAAGATTTAGATATAGTGCCTGAGACTGCGATGGGCTCATCGTCTGTCACGTTAGCACTTAATCATCTTCGGTGAAATGTGTGTGTTGTAACCCTTCGGGGACCCTTGAGCACAGATTTCTTTTTTTTTAATTAAGTGTCAAACTCTACATTAAATTAGTTTTTAGATAGGTAATTAAATACACATAAATGGAAGTTACTCGCACATGCAGCTAAAAATCAAGCACAATTTTGCTTGGAACGTTGTCAGAATGTCTTAAATCAATTTTATAGTCTGACATAGAATGCTAATTACTTTATGGTTGAACTATTTTGGGCCCGCAGCTTTGCCTGCATGGCAGTAAAATTTTACATACAAACTTTCAATCGCCATTTCACACCTTTAAGGGGTGAAATAAACATACATACACATACATATGCTCACGCCTGTATCCCATGGGGGTAGGCAGAGACCATCGCTTGCCACATGCTACGATCCTTACATATTTCTTTCACTTCATCCATATTCATGCATCTCTTCATACACTTTCTTCGGTTTGCTCCGAATTTGACCTTTCTGAAAAATAAGTGTGAAATAAAATTACTTACGCGTCACCAAGAAAACACCCGACAAATTATTTTTTTCTCCAGTCGCGTTATTCTGTAAGGATTCGCCATATCGTCGGTTTCAACTATAGGCAATTTATATTTAAAACAAAGACGATAAATTTCAATTTCATATATAAGAAACCGACCCTCGATGTCGAGTGCGACGCTAAGAAATCTTTAAGAATAATGCGAGAGGACCAGCTGCTTAAGTTATGCTTTGATTGATATAGATATAAATAAAGCTTTCAATTTATTATGTATTTCTAGCTCAGAGAATCAGCATTGCTATTCAACGTGGCAATGCCAGCCTTCTTGGCACGATCCCGAGGGACACCGATTTGGGTCAAGTTTTCTACTTGTAATTAGTTTTTAGTACTGTTCTTCGTATATTATATTATACTCTTAAGAGTATAATATAACCACGTGCCTATATATATAACCACATATAATATTATATTATACTCTTCATTTCAATATTATTGGACCTTCAAGAAATCATCTTAGATAACAAACTCACAATCAAAAATATCTTTATTCGATTATACTTTTTACAGAGTGACATAATTATACAGGACTATACATGCTACTATATTTTACATTATACGCAGGTGAAGTTGCTGACGGTATATATGTGTATGTTTGTCAACATATTTGTCCGAGTAAGATAGGTCTTATGTTAGATCGAAGAACAAGTTTATCTAGCAATTAGGCCGACTATTTAAATGAGAGATGGCACTTGCTTTGTGACACTACGCAAAGATGCGTCTGCGCGAACGGTAGTACGAGTATTAAGATCTTCCTTAGACCCGTTCAAAATAAAAATAAATCTTGCTTTAGTGAAAAGCCTTGACAGAAGATTTACGAGTCATTTTTAAATTTTCGGCATATTTTCTTTTTATTTTTAAAGTACTTATAGAAAACTGTTCATAAAATGTAAATATATTTCTTGTACATTTACCTATTGTATGTGATCGCTACATGCGGTAAGTACGTATAAACTAACTTAGTTTCGTTATTGTTTAAAGAATACATTTTTTACACGGTGAAGGAAAACATCGTGAGGAAACCTGCTTATGTCTGAGAAGTAATTCAAAGACGTTCTGCCTGAAGTGTTTCAGACGGCGATGGACTCACCATCTGTCACGTTGGCACTTAATCATATTCGGTGAAATGTAGGTGTTGTTGCAACACCTCTGCTTACCCCTTCGGGGACCCTTCTGGGATGGCGTGAGCATATATTATTTATATATTTGACATTTTTTAAAGGATAATTAGCATAAAACCAATAAACATACTGTCAAGAAGCCATACCAAATTCCCTTTTTAAGATATTCATTAGTGATAAATAACGATCTAATTTAAAAGCAATTTTGGTATGCATTGAAGTTTTTGAGAGCATACCTAATTTGTGAGCGTGCCAAAGTACTAAGGATGTTTGCCCTGGCAAACTGTATAATTACCAATGAGGTAACTATATAAGGAGGCCGTGAGCTGTATGTCACCACACTAACACTTCATCTCAACCAAAACAGTCATCATGAAAATCCTTGTAAGTATTTCTTTAATTGTACCGTTGTCTATTAAAGTTTAGAAAAAAAAATAGAAAATAATTCTGACAGTTAAAAAAGCGCCAATTATAAAATGATGATTGAAAAAAAGTATCTGTCAATTTTACTTTCTATTGAATTAAAATAAAAGCCACCGAAGAATATCTTTTTAAGTTCGCTATTATCATCATCATCTCCCTGGCCTTATCCCATACATTGTTGGGGTCGGCACTTGATTCGACCCGATGTGGCTGATCACCTGATTTTTATTCGAAGCGACTGCCATCTGACCTTCGCAACCCCTTTTACGAGGAAAATCTGTGATCTGGGTTAAACCAGTTGTCAGACTATTTTAGGCCTCCGACTGACCTGTAACGACAGCCAAAGATGATAAATTGGCAACTGGGACCGACGGCTTAACGTGCTCTCCGAGGCACAGAGGGAACTCGGGCGGTCGCCCATCCAATTACTGGCTAGGCTTAGGGTAGCTTAACTTCGCTGATCGAATGATATGCGTAATAGCAACTGTACCACGAGCTCCTCTTAAGCTCCTCTTCTTTTAAGTTCGCTATTATATCGTGATTAAAATTTTTGAATATATTTTTGCAGGCAATTTTCGCTCTGGTGTCAATAGCCGCAGCTAAACCAAAACCTGGTGGTCTATACTCCGGCTGGGACCACGGAGTAAGCATTATATTCTATAATAAAATAGTTTTTAATAAACAAAATGACTTTGACATGCTTTTACGAGTTTAGTAATCAAATAATGTTACTATATACTACTCATAAAATCCGAACAAAACATAATAAGTCTATAATAAGATAAAAAAATCATCATTACCAAAGAATACCCTCTTTACAATCATAATAAGAACAAAAGAAAAGAAGATCTACTTTAGATCGCTTCTTAACGGCCACTTATTTCTCTAGTTAACGTCATCAGTAAGCGTGGTCCAGCAACCAGTGGCTCAGCATGTGGTGGCTCAACCAGTGGTCCAAGCCGCACCGGTGTACCAGTCGGTGGCTCAGCCAGTAGTCCACGCTGCGCCGGTCTACCAATCCGTGGCTCAACCCGTGGTCCACGCCCCAGTAGCCATAGCTAAGCCGGCTGCCACTAGCTATGCTTCATTCCAACAGGTAAAATATGAATAATTATTTAAAATATAAAATCGACTTACAGAGCTAAAACAACAATCTATAAAATTCTGAGTAATCTCATTGTAGCTACGTTTCTTTACTTAGTTTTACCTGTTTCAGTCTCAAATCAATTATCGATTCGAGGTCATTAGCACGTCCGCAATAATGTCTGTGGACTCAAACATTTACATATATAGAAAAAAAGCGCTTTATTCTAGATGGAAAGCTTTACGTATACGATAGACGCATATCATATGACTCGTCATGATGATTTTCATTTGTAATAATTCCAGATCGTGCACCCGGTATCAGTAGCCCAGCCTGTGGTTCACGCCGCGCCCGTAGTGACTCAACAAGTAGTGGCTCAGCCAGTAGTTCACGCCGCGCCGGTGTACCAGTCAGTGGCTCAACCAGTCGTCCACGCCGCGCCGGTTTACCAGTCCGTGGCTCAACCCGTGCAAAAATATGTGTCCGTTGGCTCGTACGGCAGCTACGGCCACGGCTGGTGATTCTAATGTTGTTTGTAAATATATTGTTGAGATCATGTCCGAGGTTCAAGCTGAATAAAAGTATTGTCATTATTTAATTTTTGTATCATTACTGTATGTATGTAGTATGAAGATGAAGATCTTAAACAGCAGTATCTTTTGTAGGTTGGTTTTCTATCTTTCTTTATTACTTTCATTTTGTCCTGTTAGAAAATTATTGGCTATGTTGTTATGGTTATGGTTAAGTTATGGGTTGTTCTAAATTTGAACTGTCAAATTATAAATTTTATGTTATTCATTAGTATTTCTAGTATGTTTCGCTTTAAATTCCTTGACTTAGATAATTATGTATCTGTGGAGGCTTGTTAATAGCAATCGGTATTATATAAGTACATTTCATTTTCTATTAATGTAATTTGTCTGTAAGCCTTCTTAAAATAAATAAAAAAAAAAAAAAAAAAAAAATTACTATCGGTGAGTGCTTTCAAAGGAGCTTCCTCCTCCTCCGAATGTTTAGATTGGGACTTTCCAAGCACTGGATTCTGTAAGAATGTGTGTAAGTAAGTAAAATGTATGTAAATAAGTAAGAATGAAGGGTGTGAAGAAATATTGACGAAAATGTGAACTACTTAGTTATTACTAAAAGAAGGAGAGGGTGGGATTGAATGCTAGGGGGCCAACTATGATCCATTGAGCTGCTTCTTAGCTTTGACGTTCAATTATACGGTACAAAAATGAAACTCAGAAGTTCTTAATACGTTCTGCTTAAGCCGATGATAGTAGGCCCCCTGTTCACCTATAACATATTTTATCCAATAAATATAGGTCAGTAAATGACTACCTACTGCTATTGTGGACATTGGTCAAGAAATCTAGTGAATAAATGCAATATTCATGAAAATATCGATCCATAATTTTAGTGTTGTTGGAACACCTAGATTTAACTAGTCCATTATCTAATACCTTTGAACGAGTAATTCTTGTATATATTCTGAATCTCGTAAACGGCTCCAACGAAATGATTTCGGGGGCGATAAATGCATCTAACTAGATTTCATTTTGAGAAAACGTCATAAACGAGCACGGCTCGGCTTAATTTAATGTGCCATTTTCGGTTCAACATTAAACAACAATTTTTTTTTATTTATTGAATGTGTTTTAAATAAGAATGAAAATATTTTAGTTGTTTTTGAAACGTTCGCAATATAACTATGGATTTTTTATTCTATCACTACAGTCAATATAATCTAATAATCAATATCGTATCAAACCTAAACCTTTACCCACATACCCCTTAACCTTCATTTCCGGAAGCTTCTAATATAAAAAGCGAATTCATAATAAAACTGGTACTCAAGAATCGACATGCGATAAATGGGTGCAAAACTCGTAAATCGCGATACTCGACGTTTGTTTAATCGATATCGCAGTCACATCACTAGCGATCGCGTGCTGAGCCGAGCATCAGCTTGCCGCTATCATACGAATTGGGTCTACATTATGGTCACCACAACTTTAGTGAACACTAAGGTTTTGAGTCAAACGTGGTATTTAATGTCTCAGTATTTTCGGTCACAAAATTTAAATGTTAAGAAATTTAATTTATAATGCGAGTGTATGAGTGTATTCCGAAAGATAAATATATGAAAGTGTCATATTTATATACAAATTCTGTGTCTTATATGTGTTATATAAATAGTTAACGTCAATAACTACCAAAAGGATTAAAGTAATGAAATCTTATTTAAATATAAAAATAATTGTTAAGTATAAAAAGCGTTGTCCTAAATGTTGACAAAGCATACTCACCCTACAAAAGCACAAGAATTTTCAGTAAACCACAACAAGCTTCAGTTACTGAAATACCTTGAAACTGGTCACATTGAACCTTTGATAAATACAATAATAATGCAAAATAAATTAATTAAACTTTAAGGTTACTATAAAAACTCTTTGACGAAACCTCAAAATATTAATATTATAATAAAAAAAATACTTATCGAAACTTAAAAAAGACTTTCGTCTTTTAATTTAAAACCAGTCAAATTTTAAATATGAAATTAAAAAAGAAAAAAGTTCCACGCAGTACTTACATTTTCACCTACTTATACATTGCGTGATCAACTAAAATTACAATTATTTTATCAAATAATGAACTTTGGTAATTAAGCAGTTAAAAATAGGTCGTGTATTGACCTTTTGGGTTGTGTAAAGAGGTTTCAAAACAAATAAGTCATAGTCCAAGATAAGTGAAATCATAATGAATGCTTGGTCCGGGGAAGAAGGTGATGTTATGGGACCCACCGTGACTCGTAAGTATTTATTTCAACCGACTTCTAATAGAAGGAGACCTACGATTTTCTAATCAATTATTTTCTGAAATCGACACACTTTTGGAAAAAAAAATTATCTTATAAGGTCGCTTGTTTGTGACTGCAAGCTGTGAAATTCAAATAACTTTGTTGAACAAAAAAGCCACTTGAAACTGTAATCTATACAGATAAATAAAATTGTCTGTTTCTAATACCAAATTAACAGCTTTTCATTCCATGCATATGAAAGTATATATGATTGAAACTGAACAAGAATGACGAAAACACGAATTAAAAAAAATTCTATCTGTTTGTTCCGGATAATCTCTGAAAAGATTGGACTGATTTTAACGGGACTTTCACTGGCAGATAGTTAGCTAAGTAGTTGTTAAGAGGAGCAACTTAGACTGCTTTTCTTTAGAAATTACAGCTAGTATACTACCTATATATTATAGCATTCCACGTCGTATTTTTGTGGTACTAATACACCGAACAAAACTCAGACATATGACGTTAGAATGACGGGTCGCTCACTTCTTTCTATAATGGTTGAGGAGGGCGATGGCTGGCATTCTCGTCATACTTGTGAACAGGTGCTGCTAGTGGGAGCTGGTCATCTCAAGTTACGCAATTATTCGTAGTACTTATTTTTAGTTTTTAATTTTTTTTATATCAACTTTAGTGCACTGGAACTGTGTCCATGGGCTTATATATATTTTTATGATTTATATTGTATTACTCAAAGCTGTAAAATAATTTTTTAAAAGATTAATTACTGAGTTTCTTGCCAGGTTCTTCTCAGTAAAAGCAACCTTCCGAACCTGGCGGTAGCATGTATAATCCTATGTAATCATGTCTTTCTGACGATTTGAAAGTACTTTGTAAAAAGTCTAATCGAATAAAGATATTTTTGAATTTTGCATTTTGAATATAGGTCTACTACTACTTATACATTATATAAATCAACTGAAGAGAAAACACTTGCAGGTAAATTAATTATATTGTATAACTAGCAGTGCCCTGCGGTTTTACCCGGCTATTAATGTTAGTAAATAAAAGTAAACCTATGTTACTTCTTGTAAAATGAGGGATCTACAAGTAAAGCCCCGTTAAAATCGGTCCAACAAACAGACAGACAGTTTTTTTTATAATATCATACATCAGTACCGTATATAATATCATATGCATTTAGTGAAAAACTGTTATTTTTGGATATACAAACAGACACTTCAATTTTATTTATCTTCATGTGTAGATGTATAAAAATACAGCCTCATTTATAAATAACATGTCACGTACGTAAATGTCCACAGCTGGGTAATTTCAGTCAGAAAAACTTCACCTGGTAGCCATGGAAAATACATAAGTACTAAAATTATTGGTTTTATATACTGCATTTTTATTTAAATTAAGCAGGTAGGTAATCAAATTGAAAGCCAGTAATAGATTACCTATAGACGAAAGAATTTAATAATCTATAACGCGTTGATAGGTTCTTTTGAAAATCAAATGAATGCTTAACATTTTTAGACCTATTTTCTGTGAGTATATTATAGAAGGAATTTCTAACTATCGATACCATCCAACGGTATTGTAACGTCAAAGTCAAAGTCAAAAATATTTCGACTATTTAACAAAGTACTTTCAAATCGTCAGACTGATATAATTATACATGCCACCGCCAGGTTCAGAAGGTTGCTTTTACTGAGAAGAACCTGGCTAGAAACTTAATAATTACTCTTTTCAAAAACACGTAGATATGTCATGTTCATAGTATAGGTTTTAAATCTGTTACCGGATATGTACAGTACAGAAGAAAGGATAAGAACGTGTGTGTATATCTGAAAACGTCCTAATTGGGTCGTTTTCGTATCTTCACTTTACATCGCTAATAACATAATATCTACTACCAAAAAGGCAGCTGTATGTTACTATCACAATGTGGTTAGTATAATAAGTAATTATTGATTTTTTTTATATATATTATATTATTTATTTATATTTTAACGCAAATTCGAATCCCAGCAGGGCCTGAACCATTAAGTTTTTCTAAAAAAAACATATGTACAATTATTGGACACCACGTGCTCTACAGTGAAGGAATACAAGAGGAAATCTACATAATATGTCTGAGAAGGAATTCAATGACGTATGTATAATGCCTGAGACGGCGATGGACTCACCATCTTGTCACGTTGGCACTTAATTATATTCGGTGAAATGTGGGTGTTATTATTACAACACCTCTGCTTACCCCTTCTGGGACCCTTCTGGGATGGCGTGAGCATATATAAATATTTTTAAACAGGCGGAACCAGCGCGAAGGAAAGTACACCACCTTTGAAAAACGGCAGTGATCTAAGAGAATCGGGCTATTTGATTGCCGTGGGATCTAGAACAGCCAGGTAAATATATCCTTTGAAATCACATAGCATTGCACTGATTGCAACTTATTCAAAGGCAATACAATACTTCTTTATTTAGCTATATATTATTGTCACCTGTCTCTGAAAAGTTAAATAAAACTTCTCACAGTGCCGAAATCTGAAAATATATAATGCTTGTTTGTTGTCTGGGTTGGGTACTAAATAATAAGAACAATTTTATTAAATAATTGAATAAATACTTACACTACTTATCATTGTTAAGTTTACACAAATGTTTAAATTCACGTTCTAAATGAGAAACGGAGTTGTAAAAAAGACAGTATCATATTAATAAATTATTATTTTGAATATAATACAAAGGCTGAGCTTGAAACCTACATTTCATATCCAACACACATTACGCAGAAACGTGATAGATGGTGAATCTACCACAATGTCATCCTTAATTCATCATCAATTCATTAGATGCCTTACTTAGTATGCTTAACTCATTACATACCTTACTTAGTATACTTAATTTAATATTTAGCTATAATTAATTGCAGGTTCCGCAGAAAACACAGGAACAAAATGCTCGTACTGATTCTGCTTGTACTCCTGTTCTTTTTACTATGCTTGGCTATAGTCATGACTGTTTTATGTAAGTAGTTAAGTGTCTCTCGTAGTATATCTAACATAATCATATCTAAGGAATAAACAGGTTCCAATCAAACATATTTGAGTCCACTACTAAACAAAGCTAAAGGCAAAGGAAAATAATAGTGAGGAAACCTCTATATGTCTGAGAAGACCCTCCTCTGTCGCCTATCCCTTCCAAGACACCTGTAGAAATGGTTCGAAATAAAAAAAATATGAAAAGGTTTTTTTATTTTTATAATATTATTATATATAGTAAAGTGTCCGAGACGGCGATGGACTCACCATTTGTCACGTTGGCACTTAATCATCTTCGGTGAAAAGTGGGCGTTGTGATTACAACACCTCTGCCTACCCCTACGGGGAATACAGGCGTGAGCATATGTATGTATGTTATATATAATACAAGCTCTGGTGAGGCACTTAAGAAGGTCGAAGAACCTGACCACTGGCTCGGAAACCCTCCCTTTGAAAAGAACCGACATAAAATTCAACTGACATCTAAAGTCTTGGCCTACATTTATATAAAAAATAAAAAAAATATGGCTATTAGCGTACTGTATCACCCTTCCACAGATGTGAGACAAAGGCGTCACAAGCCCATACGGATATGTGAGAGCAAGGAATGCCTTCGCTCTGCTGCCAACTTAGCCCTGTCTATGGACAGGACTGTTGACCCTTGCGATGACTTCTATCAGGTAAGGGTTATTGATAAGATTTGTGGTAATGCCAACCTGAAACAATTCCTTAGACGTAGGTGACTAAGTCGAAAATAACAAAGCCCTGTGTTCCCCCAATAATAAAACCCTTGGGCCTTCCTAGGTTAAATAAACTTCTATAGCACGATGTTTTCGGACAGAGTACTTTAGTGGTAAATTGACATTGATTAATTTCACTCGGTAGAAGTAACCAGTTCGGAAAATTTATCCCCAAACCCGAGAGTTCGGATCAAACCAAATAAAACATTTTTTTAATTCCACTGCAAGTACGTCTGTGGCAACTGGGCTCATGAGCACCCACGACCAGATGCGTACCGCTCCTATGATTGGTTCAGAGATAAGCAGAACAAGGTATACGCTGCAGTGAGAGACTTCCTCGCTGCCAACATGACGTCACAGTGTACACCTGTTCAGCAAGCTAAGGATATGTACGCGGCTTGTATGGATACTGGTAAGTCTACTGGTTGGGTAGACAGACACATTATCATATCTTCGAATGTAACGGTTCTCTACTCCGTTGGACCAAAAAAAGCAGTCGATGTATTGATGTCTATGGTTACGCGTCCAATTATTTCTTGCTATACAAACATTTTTGTAAACTTTTTTTGAAGCTCAAATTTTGATGAAGTCAATTAAATCACTATTTTATATAAATACGTCACCATTAAACTTCTATTGTTCTATTCAAAGCCCTTTATATCTGATAACGTACGCAATAAAGACACCAAGAATCACAATACACAAAATAATTACCTTTCAGACATACTAGATAAAAAGGGAGTCAAACCAGTACTAAGCATTCTAAAACAATTACTCCTGCCATCATTCCCTACTTACATTAATGTCACAGAGGATCTCGATTATGATAATTACACCTTCGACTGGCTGGAGACAGTGATCAAAGTGAAAACCCAACTGGGGATGGATGTCCTTATTGGGTTTGATATATTTACGGACCCTAAGAACTCTACAGTATACAGACTAGTGATGGGATCACCAGAAACTACTAATCCGTTCCCAAGGTGCGTAAGAGATTAACTTATTTTGATGATGTTGTGTTCACTAGGAAAGGCAAAGTTTAGTAGATTCTACGTAACTACCTAAATTCAATAGTGACTGAGAAGTTGAAGAATAGCATTTGTACGGTATGTACATGATATGCGGAGGTATAAGGGCAACATTGAAAAAAGTTATAATTTTTTAATATGGATGGTTGCATAGGGAACAATAGACCAATGAAACGATGGATGGATTGTGTGAAAGGTGATATGGGCAGTTGAAAAGAAAACATTGCGCCGACCCCAAATAAAATGGAATAAGAGCAGTAAGCCGTGGCGGCCTTGAGGTTTGAGCAGTCGCCTGCTACGTAAGCGACGCAAGATCGAATCCCAGCGGGCCTGTACCAAATAGATTTTCTAAAACACGTATGTACAGTGATTTCACACCACGTGCTTTACGGTGAAGGAAAACATCGTGAGGAAACCTGCATATTTCTGAGAAGTAATTCAATGACGTATGTAAAGTGTCTGAGACGGCGATGGACTCACCCTCTGTCACGTTGGCACTTAATCATCTTCGGTGAAAGTGGGTGTTGTGATTACAACACCTCTGCCTACCCCTTCGGGGAATACAGGTGTGAGCATATGTATGTAAGAGCCGTATGACGATGTCCTAGACTCAACATTAATTGTACAGAATGTAATACTTTCTAATAATTTTCCAATATTTGTTCGTAACGACTATGTAGTAGTAACCAAATTGACACTTTAATAATTCAAAGATAATTCATTTATCTAGGTTACGGGCCGATGACCGCGGTCGATATGTCCAGCCTATTATATCTTGAATGATGCGACATGAAGCGACGTCGATTGAATGTACAAATTTGTCACATCGTTGTATATACATTTATATTAATACATTTTACACATATTTATTTTATCATGCATGGCATGTGTTCTGTTAATGATAAAAAATAATCATCCATATTACTTAATATAAATTGATTTTGTACGATGAAAAGAAAGAGATAACTGATTGAGTTTCATGTCAGTTCCTTTCTGAAAGCTTTATATGCTTTACCAAGGCCTAAATAATATTTAATTTCATGCACTGAAAAACCGTCAATCAACAAATTGGGCTTTAATGATCGATCAGGTAGGTAAAGAACGGAATTTTTAACTTTCAGTTTATTTGACAAGAAACGTCACGGGAGTAGGAAAGACAAAAGAAGAACGAGGTTTATTTCAATGCAAAATTCTGAATTTAAGCTTATTCTCAACAAACAATCGAATGCGAATGAGAAAAAGAGTAATGATGAAGAGGAGAAAATTGCACAAATACACAAGTTGTTCTACGCTGAACTTATGAAAATATTCGTCATAGAGTCTGGAGAAGCTAAGAATTCCAAACTACCCGAAGTAGAGTTAGATCAAAATATAATTATTGCTGCGAACGACTATTATTCTACAAGCGACGATATTTACGAGGTAAAAACTATTATTCTTCATTGATGACCTAATTTTAGCGATCAATGGATATCATGGCTTATTGATGATAATTATAGTGTGGACGGCGCGCGCTATGTGCAATGGAAAAATTGCTTCCATGAACATTTGCGTGCTTATCATTTTCATGTTTGGAAAACAATTTTATGAACTCTATGATTTTATCGCTCGTGAGTGCTTTGAGTAATATAATACGAATGAGGGTGTAATGATAACATTATTTACTTGATAAAGTAATAAAGTAGTAATGGAACTAAACTACTTTCTCAAAGTAAAGTTAGTTCTACAAAGGTTGAATGTTTAAAGTTGGATGCCTACCTTAAATAATGAATCGCTGTGGTAACAAGAACCAACATGTTTATTTTACAGCGATTCCATTCCAACTTTTCCCCTCTATAGAATACTGGCAATCATACTCGCCGCTGGAACACAAAGATTAAGGCAGAGTTTCATCTTCAGTCATATTGTTTAGAATGAAATTAAAACTTATGATCCCGGTATACCCCGGTGTGAATGGCTGGCATTCACGTCATACTTGTGAACAGGTGCTGCTTGTGGGGGCTGGTCATCTCAAGCTACGCATTTAGTTATAAGTAGATGTACTAGATTTTTAGTTATGTTAATTTTTATCGACATTTGTGCATTGGAACATTGTCCATGAGCTTACTTTTTTTTAATTATTTATTTTGTATTCTTTAAATTGTATAATATTTTTGAAAAGAGTAATTACTGAGTTTCTTGTCAGGTTTTTCTCAGTAAAAGCAACCTTCCGAACCTGGCGGTAACATGTATAATCCTGTATAATTATGTCATTCTGACGATTTGAAAGTACTTTGTAAAAAGTCTAATCTAATTTGACTTTTGAGTTTGACTTGACTTTGATTTTGACCCTACTTCTATTTAGAATAATTAATTAATAAGTAATTATAATGTATATTTTAGCTTGAAGCAGACAATTCCACAGACATAGATGATGAATTATACTTTAAGATACCTGAATATACAGTAGAAGAAGTACAGTCCCATACTGACATGATCGTAGAATCCAACAATGGAACAGCACAGCCTATTTGGAGGAGATACTTAGAAGGAGTATTCAGTATAAGTGATGTTACCTTAGACTTTGAAAAGGATAAGATTCTCATTTCTGAGCCTGATTTGAAGTACATGGCTCTGTTGGCTACGTATATTTCCAAGAGTCCGCCAGTTTTAATTGAATTATACATTTGGATTAAGGTAATGGTTTGATTGTGTGAATGTGTCTTGATTTATGTCATCGCTATGTGCAAAGCGAAGTGTATTCTAAGCCCTAAGCAATAGGAATAATTTTCTACCGGTCAGATAGTATCTTTCAGATTATGCTTAATATTCTGCCAGGTGGTGGAAGTAATGGCGATACATACAACAACCGAGCTAAGGTCTTTATTCCAACGCGCGTCGGAACAACTCCACTCTCACGAGACCAGCAACCCACCGCGCAGTCTACAGTGCGCTAGCGCAGTCAACGACATGCTCGGAATGGCTGTTGCCTATGCCATTGTGGATCCGCACTTCTTGAATGTTACAAAGCCGAAGGTTTATTATTTATGCATTGCCTTTTAAATCACAACGATAAGTTACAATAAATTAATAATAAGCTGGGTGGACCGACCGACTATGGCTATAGGAAATTGTTAAAGTCCCGATTAGACAAATAATTGCATAATTTCAAAATAGTCAGATGACTTCATGACTTTGACTGTTAACTTTGAACGTCTATATTTTTCTAGTTGTATTTTAGATGGATTGCCTCTTAAATTACTACTTAAATTCTTTTAGCGAATTTTGGTCATTTCAAGCAGCGGCATCTCGTATTTGTATTTCAGATACAAACAATGCTTCACGAAATGAAGAATGCTCTAGCTCATTTAGTAGGCAAAGCGAAATGGATGGATGATAATACAAAGTTAGCAACGTACCAAAAAATCATACAAATGAAGTCTCTCATAGGCTTTCCAGAATGGATGATGGAAGAAGGGAGGCTGGAGGAATATTATGAAGGAATTCAAATTGATACTAAAGCACATTTAAACAATATGGTCAATATAATTCAAGTAAAGATCAAGAAAGCTCTGAATACATTCCGTGATGGTAATAACTTCACATGGGCCACCGACCCCACGGAGGTGAACGCATACCATACTTTCCAAGAAAATACCATAAGTAAGTAATTTCGTGGTCTATATTTAGGTCCCAGAACAAACTTACAGCCTTAACTATGTGTTAGTAGGTTGTACTTAACGGACTCTGTAGGAATTAATTTTATTTCAATATTAAAAGGGTTGAAGTCCTAGGTTTTGAAGTTCTTAACACGGTTATTTGTATATAAAAAACAGCTATTAATTTGTTTCCGAATTTCTAAACAATTTAATTTTAATTTGCTTTATTTTGGACGCAGCTGTGCCTTTAGTTATGTTACAGCATCCTTTCTTTGAACTGGGCCTAGAGTAAGTATCAATATTTTTATTAACTAGCTTCCTTCTTTAAACACTGGTGGTATTTATATTTTTTGGAAAAAGTATGGCATGTGTTTGAAGACAGTGCTTCGTTAAAGGTCATAATCTCCCTGTGTGCAAAATGTTGTCTGTTGAAAACACAGATTCAGCCCATTATACGTGTGGAGTAACATGCATACAATCTTTCAAATTAATACAATTATTAGGATTATTTATTTTATACATACGTATACTTATAGAGGGAATTAGATTAGTTAAATTTAGATATAGCTTTTGTAATAAATTGCTTGAATTAAGATTGTTTTGTATTATTTAATTTCCAATTCAAAATATCTTTATTTGATTAGACTTCTTACAAAGTACTTTCAAAATTAACTTGTACTTTGCTTACAGTGCCTTGAATTACGGTTCCTTGGGGACTGTACTTGGTCATGAAATCACTCATGGTTTCGACAATTTCGGTAAGATCGACAAATTCGAAAAATACTACTTTCTGCTTACATACATACATATCACCCAGTTTACTGGCATCTTTATTCATATCATGTTATACAGATAATAGTCGACTTTATTACACCTAACTGTGGATGAAGAGAAAGATGAGCATACATACATCAACATTATCTTCCTTCATGAATATTTCTTAAGATATCCGCTCCAGCAATAGTACATTTATTTTCTGTGTATTTATTCCAAACCTTTCCTCGTCAGCTCTAAGATCATGTATCATGTAGCTCACGGCATTCCCGAAAGAGTAAGCAGAGGTGTTGAAACATCAACACCCACTTTTCACCTAATATGATTAAGTGCCAACGTTACGGCACTATGCATACGTCTTTGAATTACTTCTCAGATATATGGTGGCAGGTTTCCTCACAATGTTTTCCTTAAACGTAAAGCACGTGGAGTGAAATTTCTGCACTTAACTGGTGCGGGCTGTTGGGATTCGAATTTGCGTCGCTTGCGTAGCAGGCGGCTCAACCCCACGGCCAACACAGCTCTTATCATCGATTGTTATATACTATTAGGTCGCAAGTTTGATAAGAACGGCAACATGCTCCCATGGTGGAGCAACGAGACTGTGGACTCCTTCGTCAATATGACGCAGTGTTTCGTCACTCAGTACTCCGCGTACTACCTCGAGGAGTTGGATGAGCATGTTAGTATCTACTTTTAGATTTATGGTTACAAATTTATCTGTAGTTATTTTTCTTAGTACTACTTAAGTTCAAATCTATAAACTGGGCAACGATAGCTATAAGTGATTTAGCTCAATCTTTTATTTAATATTGGTTTATTGTATAGAGTAAATAAATAATGTTCGGTCACTATCACACAGAGCCATCTAATCCCAAACTGAGCAAAGCTTGTATTATGGACAACAGACAACAAATATAATACTTATATACTTTTTTGAAAATAAATAGTTATCTTTACATGTCAAACAGAGAGATGTGATGCTTATCATATAAAATGCTTGTCCTCACGTGGCAATCGAACCTGCATCACCTAGTGTAACAAACAGGTATACTAAGCACCACAGCACCAACGGTGTCGTCAATCGAAAAAAGGGAATAATCGGTAATTATGTACCTTTCTCCTCAAAGGTGGATGGTAAGAAGACTCTAGGAGAGAATATAGCAGACAATGGAGGAGTGAGGGAAGCACTGGCAGCTTTGAAGGAGCATCTTCGAAAGCGTGGACCCGAGCCTAAACTGCCTGGCTTTGAACATATGAATTCAGAGCAACTGTTCTTTTTATCTTATGGAAATGTAAGTTACGCATGGAAGTTCAAGGAATTAACTGTTACCATAAGCCTGTCTGACTATTGATTTGATAATCACAAAAACGGTATAAGATGCTATGCAATGTACATACCTAACTTTCATGAAATATGCAGCCTGTGGCGTTTAGTTTTTTCTTTATTATCATAACTTTATAACTATCTCTAAAAACATTTTTAGCTACACTTAAATATTTTTAAATTCAGTATCGTACTTGGATTACTACATCATCATCCTCCTGCCCTTATCCCATGTTATTTGGTGTCGGCGCAATGTGTTCTTCTCTTCCATTTCTCTCTATCAGCCGTCATATCTGGATTGGATTACTTGAATATTGAAATAAAAAAATTCGTTAGTCATAGGTTTGCACTATGGTTCAATTGTAAAGCTCTATTGAATTATTAATTGGAGCCGTGGTGGCCTTGGAGTTTGACCACACGCCTGCTACGCAAGCGACGCAAGTTTGAATCCCAGCCGGGCCTGTACCAATGAGATTTCTAAAAACTTATGCACTGTGATTTCACATCACTTGTTTTACGGTGAATTTAAACAGCGTGAGGAAACGTGCAACAACAAGTCTGCTTACCCCTTTGGGGAATACAGGCGTGAGCATATGTAATTATCTATCATTATCAGCTATGGTGTGGAGTATCTACAAAGGACTCGCTAGAAGCAGACCTAGAAGACGAGCATGCGCCCCAGAAGTTCAGAGCTCGAGGAGCCTTGCAGAACAACGAAGAGTTTGCCAGAGCTTGGAAGTGTCCTCCTGGCTCGGCCATGAACCCTGCTCACAGGTGTATCATCTTTTAAAAGGACTTGAAATTAGTTAAGGAACGGGAACAATAACGTGGAGTTAATAGGATTAAAGGTTAGCCCTATGTTTTTATGTGAACCCTAGGTAGACCATTTTTGAGTCTCAACTAGCCTTTATAATGGCGTGTCTTAGTTTGTAATATTGAGTTGAAGAAATTTCAAGCCTTGGGATCGTAGTCCTGGCCTTTGCCGAAGCTCAGCCCAGCAGTTTCGGAGATTAGCTGGAACAAATAGACATACGGACACACAGACAGACTGTATTGTATTTCTATGTCAGTACCGTGTATACTTTAAAAAAAGTTTAAATTTTGGAACTACAAACAGATACTTAAATTTTATGTATCTATATAGATGTTTAGATTGTTTTACTGCTGTGTTATTGAGAATAATTAATGTCCTAGTGGAAAAACCAATGTAGACTATTAGGTGGTGTTTGTTTTGGCTTATGACACCAGTAAGTATTATTAAGTATCTAACAGTGATGTTGGGAAGTATTAAATATGGCCGAAAAGCCTCATCAATAAACGACAGTATTATTTAAATGTGACTCTGAAATTGTAGTTCTAGTTCTATTTCTAGTATATTTTTTAATAACAATGTGTGGATTTCTATATTGTCACAAAGCTGAGAGCAATTATATTGTATAAATAATAATAATATAAACAAATTTAATATTACTTTATTATAAATATTCGTTTAATAGACTTGTGTTTTATTCAATGCTCGTCACATACATATTACAATCAAATTAACAAACAAAACATAAAAATGTACAAAACCATAACTTAGTGGCTGTAAGAATATCCGTGTCCGGACAGGATAGAATTGGAATATCCTCCGGCGTATCCTGAGTAAGAAATCCCACTGGAATACGATGGCACGGATGAATATCCCGACGACACTGGGATGCTAGATAGAGAAGCAGAAGTGTATGATGGAACAGAGTGGACCGCTACGGGAACTGGTACTCTCCTCTCAACAAGTACTTGTTGAGTAACTGGTACAGGTCTATCCACGTGGACAGGTACAGGCACGTTCACTTGACGGTTGATGTATACAGGCTGTGGAACTGCCACTGGTCTATCAACGTACACAGGGCGGTCGACAGGCACATGCTTCTCAACGGTTACAGGGTAAGGTACTGGCACTTTCACGGGATATGGCACTCTCTTCTCGTAATATACAGGTACGGGCTTCGAGACTTCAACAGGTACTTTGTGAATAACTGGCACTGGAACAGGTCTATCTACGGGAACTGGTACGTGTATTTGTACCGGCACTTGTACATCTCGGGTAATGGTTCTCGTTATGTATTTAGGGACTTCTTGTCGAAGGATGACTGGGTTGGGCTCGATGGCCACTGATGTTTGGACAGCAGGTGCGGGGGCTACTGGGGCCGAGACTGCTACGGACGGGGCTGAGACAGCTATGGATGGGGCCGAGACGGCTATGGATGGAGCTGCGACAGCAACTGGAGCAGGGCCTACGGCAAAAGATGCTCCTCCACTAATATCTCCAATTCCGGAAGAGAGCCCAATGGAAGGTCCATATCCATAACCGTTTCCAATAAAACCAGTAGAACCAATGTGCCTTTTCACCCCCTTATCGGAAGCAGGGGCGTCCTTGATTCCATTGCCTTCCAGAAGCTTGGAGAGTTTTGGCTTAGCTTCCACTGCGTCTGATCTTGATAGACTGCTTAATGCAAGCAGCACCTGAAACAATACATGTATTTCAAAGTTAAGGCAAATAATCTAAGAGTTTCAACTAAGTCTTTGGATTTGAAGAGTTCCACGTTTAATTGTGGTGTAAAAAGGCATAATACGACTCGTCATAATGTAGTGTATAAGTAAAATCCTAC
Organism: Watsonalla binaria; assembly: GCA_929442735.1. NCBI lineage: Eukaryota > Metazoa > Arthropoda > Insecta > Lepidoptera > Drepanidae > Watsonalla > Watsonalla binaria. The sequence goes on from OV838930.1 coordinate 1,944,122, forward strand.
TGAGTCGGACCCGCGCATCAAGGGGTCCGTACCATTATCTATAAAAATGGCAACACGTTTGTTCCATAGGAATGTCTTTTAACTTTTTCTATATAATACATAAATACATCATCTGTCAAAATATCAACTGTCCATCTATCACAGCTGCTTAATGACAGATGGACAGACAGACAAACAGCGGAATTTTAGTTATAAGGTCCCGTTTTACCTTTTGAGTACGGTACCTTAAAAAGAAACCGACTTTTTGCAAACCTTCTTGGTAAAAACGCAATAATGAAGGCAAGTTTGAAACTAATAGTGGAGCATGTGTTATCACTGGGCCGCCAGTTGCCTTGACCTCAGATTAAACTATGCAGTTGGACATTGATGTAAACCACTGCACTATACTTGCCTTTGGAATACAGATCAAGGGATTACCACTTTTTATACTATGTTGAATAGCATGAAGGAGTTTTCTAGTTGGAGTTTGGAGTCGGGTTAAATTAGTAGAGTGAATGAATGATGGAATTGGCTGAACAGAAAATACTAAGTATTTCTTCTAACTAGATAACAATCGATGAATTATTAATGATTACTAAAAACTAACAGAATTTATAACTAAGATTGAAACAATAAGCTTAAATCCAACAACACGAATACATACGCGCGACAATGTATAACATTGCACGTTTTATATTCATAACAGGAATATCTAGGGACTTTTTGTAATCTAGCAGTAATCTATACATCTATACAGATCTGAAGTGTCTGTTTATAATTCCAAATTAACAGTTTTTCACTAAATGTATATGAAAGTATACACGGTACTGACATTGGAAAACAAAATTTTATTAATATTTTCAATGTCGGTATGTCTGTATGTCTTATATTATTTTAGGGGTAGTAGCAGAACGTAACAGAGTTCGTGAACAAATTAATGTCCACAGAACTAATTGTAAACAATTTATAACCAGCTGCTATCCGCAGTTCCGGCTAGAGGCTCGCCTTGCTCCCAATATAAACACATATGTGGAATTAACTTTACTACACTCATAATACAACATAGCTCCAACCAGTCCACAGTATACATATACAATTTACAAGTAGTAACGAATCTAGGCCTATAACTATACATACAGATAAATGAAATTTAAGTGTCTGTTTGTAATTAAAAAATAACAGCTTATCACTAAACGCATATGAAAGTACTGGCTGTGCCCCGCGGATTCACTTGTAGATTTAATTTTATATAATATATCGGTTTAAAATTGACAAAGTTTCATACAACATTTTCATCCCCTATTTTATCCCCTTGGGGGTAGAATTAATCAAAATCATTTCTTAGCGGATGCCTACGTCATAGCATCTACCTGCATGCCAAATTTCAGCCCGATCCGTCCAGTGGTCTGGGCTGTGCGTTGATAGATCACTGTCAGTCAGTCAGTCACCTTTATATATTCAGATATAGGGTACAGAAATATAAAAAAAAACAATCTCAGTCCGTCTGTTTAATCCGGCTAATCTCCACGGACCTTTCACTGGCAGATAGTTAATATAACAAGAAATACCTTTACTTTTTACTATTATTTAAAAAAACAACTTTTGTGACCGTCGGGTCACCCAAGAAATTAAATCTACGCGGGTAAAACCGCGGGGCACGGCTACTCAAGAATAAACCTTAAGCCAATGTAATTAGACGCATCAAGGCGATAGCACGGAATCCTGAAATACTTCTCACGACAACTTACTGCGGTATGTCGACTGTTAGCCGGTCAGAAATACTTCAACTCTGTAGCATTACTAAGGGTATATATTTCTTTACAGTGACCATTCGAAATGGGACCAAATAGAGGTATTTGGTCCCATACAAGATATACAAGTTACACTACGTGATGTTGTTGGAACGTACATTCATTACTTACATGAAATACAGCCGCGTTATTCACTAAGATTTCTCAGCGTCGCACTCGTCGTCGAATGTCAGCTTTAAAGAAACGAAATTGAACCGTATCCTCTAGGTATTATGTATCAATTTCCTATGATAAAACCAACACTCGTCGTCGAGATCGACTCTGAAAAACCTTAGTGAATAACGCGCCTGAATTTCATGTATGTAATTAATGTACGTTAGGTATTTGGTCCCATTTCGAATGGTTACTTCGAATTTTTACTTTAGTACCCCTATCACGGGTTTGCCACCGTTTACGTTATCTATACTCGCTAGCGTCTCCGCCGGACATTTGTATGAGACATTGTGTCTCGTACAAATATTGCGAGGATAGATTACAAAAACGGTGGCAAACTCATGATAGGGGTACAGAATAACTCACCTGTTCACTTTGCTGCCCTGCACTGATTTTCAACATTTTTAATTGATTTGGTTTTTTACATGATCGATAGTAACACAAAACGCGGAGAGCCGTTTCTTTAAGTACAAAAATGGGATCAACCATTTATTAGAAAATGTTATAACGCTACGAAAATCATTAAAAGATAAATTTCAATCTATAAATATATTATTTTAGTAATATCTTTATATCGGTTGAAATCGCAGGGTACAGCCAGTATTCTATTAAATCTAAACTATTATTCCCTTCAGCCAATCGGAAGTTAAGTACATAATTACGCTATAGTATTAATAGATATTAACGTATGTACCAAACGAAATAAAAAGATTTCACGTGGAATATTAAAACGAGGCTTAATGCAATTTTATAAACTAAAAATCTCTGGTTACCAATTAAATTTAATAAATCCCACTTATCGAAAATTGTAGTGCCTGCGCATCGCTTACAGAAAGTACATGGCTCATTTTTAGGACAGTGCACACGCTTCTATAATAAATTACCAACAGAAATTGTAAACTTGCCCTTCAATAAATTTAAAGAGACCATCAAAGCAGTTTTGATCAAAAAAGGATGTTATACTGTAAGTGATTATATTTGTGATAAGGAACCCTGGGATGTATCTTTGTCGGAAAATTATTGTAAATAATCCCATTGGCACTGTACTTTTGCTACAATTAATTAATCTTAGTTTGATCTTTGCTTTGACTGGCTGGAATTTGCCATGCTCACAAATATTTGTAATATTTTAGTTATTATATTTGACAATTGAGCATTTGTGCTGTGTCCCATGGGCTTATATTCATGAGATATAAATACTGTAACCAAAAACATTGTATAATATATATTTTTTTAAAAGAGTAATTGTTGAGTTTCTTGCCGGGTTCTTCTCAACAAAAGCTACCTTCCGAACCCGGTGGTAACATTTATAATCATGTATAATGTATTTTGTGTCCTTCTGACGATTTGAAAGTACTTTGTAAGAAGTCTAATCAAATAAAGATATTTTGAGTTGAGTTGAGTTGAGTTGAGAATATTGTTGCTTAGACTATCCGGTACAGCCACCCCCTACAGACCTACCAAATTTTATTACAAAACCAACATGACACTGCGGAATCAGAAAATGTATAAAAAATCATAATAATCTTTTAAAACTTACCATCAAAACTGGGATCAGCATGTTGACCAAATAAATTGGTAATGTAAGGCGAATCACTTACGACCGATCGTATCGACCGACCGGATCGATATATTATAGGGTCAGTATCTGGCCGAGGGAGAGGCGTATTGCTTTTATAGACGTAACTACTTACTGCACTTACCGAATGCGTCTAAACTGCGATTGGTAGGTTTTAGTATAACACATTTAATTTAGTATATTTATTAATCACTTCAATAATAATATTTGTGGCCATAATCATTATCATCCACCTGCCCGTATGCCATGTTATTTGGTTCATCAGTAAGCCATAACTTCAAAAAATACTAATTACTTCGAAGTTACCTTCTAGACCATAAATAAATTAATCGTATTCAGACATTATCACTCAGCTCTAGTACCAAATGAAGCAAAGCTTTTAATGTTTAAGCTTAATATAGGCTGAACACAAGAAAAAAAAAAAAGGCTGCACACAAGGCAAACCCAAAAACCTTAAGAAACGTTTGCTTTGACGCAGGAATCGAACTCGCGACGCCTAGTATAGTAGCCAGATATACTAACCACCGGAACAACGGTAAAGTACGTACCTTGGCGATCGACCTCACCACACGAACATAATAAGTACTACTTTAATAGTATTATATGACAAATAATATTGTGATTTATTTACAACAAGCACTTCGAATATGATAAAGTGCCAATTAATGCTATACAATATGAAAAATAATATTTACTAAATATATGACCAAAAAATTGGTATAAATATACTAACATATAGATATATTTTATTACTCTCTGAACGAATTCAGGCAACATATATCTTATAGTTATGTAACTATCGCCTTAGGTGAACCTGTATAGATAGCGTATGTATGTGACCCTACATTTCACTGAAGATGATTTAATTCCAACGCGACAGATGGTGACTCCATCGTCGTCTCAGTCATACATTACGCACATGAATTACTTCTCAGATATAAGCAGGTTTCGTCACGATATTTTCATTCATCGTAAATCTCGCGGTTAAAGGGCCTAGTGTGAGTTTTCACAAGTCACCACGTTGACGTAAACGCAGATTTGTATAGGATCTAAACAGCGCCATCTGTCGCCATAGAGGGCACTATTGTAATCCCATACAAGTCTTCGTTTACGTCAACTCCATGACTTGCGACAGCGATATTAACAAGGTACTCTGAAATCACTGCATTTCAGTTTAGACGTGAACCTGCGTCGCTAACGTAGCATACGACTGCTCAAACCACTCGGCCACCACGACTTTAAACAATGTAACTAAATTTATTTCTGTTATAGAGTAAGTATTATTTAATAGGTTTGCCTCGCGGTTTCATCCGCGTAGAAGTAGTTTCATGCTGAACCCTAATATGTTTTCTAAATAACAGTAGTCAATGCTACTCATTGATACATCAGCTATCTGCCAGTGAAAGTCCCGTATAAATTGGGCCAGTCGTATCAGAGTTTTTTTTTTTATTGTTGGTTTATGTCACTATCCTATTTGCTTTCATATCCGCTGCTTATTTGGAATTACAAATAGACACTTTAATTTTATATATCTGTATCATCATCATCATCATCATTTCAGCCGTAGGACGTCCACTGCTGAACATAGGCCTCTCCCAATGATTTCCACCTCACCCGGTTGGAAGCGGCCTGCATCCAGCAGATCCCCGCGGCCTTGACCAGATCGTCCGTCCGTCTCGCGGGGGGGCGCTCTACGCTGCGCTATATGTATCTGTATGTATGCATGTAATAGACGCAAAGATTATACAATACTATTATGATCCACGATGCACTTCATTAATCTGTACGGCTCATGCACTCCAATTTTCTAATAATTGCATTGGCGATCAATTAATCGCGCAATCTCCAATATATTATTAATCTGACGTATTGAGAACCTCGTTTTTTATATCGGTTAAATTAGTATTCGATACAAATTTCCAGCTGTGAAGGAAACTTTCGAGTCTAACTAATCTCAATGCTTGCGTGGTATGGTAAGCGATGCGATTAAAGTAATCGCAAGAACATTAATATGAATAAGTACATTTTAAGCCACTTCAAACAAATAATAAGGTTTTCTGTTCAATTTAGTATTTCATTGTTTTTTCTTACCTACTCAAAAGGATTTCATGCTTCATGCTTCATCACCACACAGATGAAGCAACATCAGCCGAAATCATAACCCTCGTTTTCACTTCGCTGTAATCGGGTAAAAACTGTTCGTGGTCGGGAGGGCCGGTAGAGATGACATCAAACTCCGGAAAGCATAGAGCTTTTATTGAAGAACTTAAACTATATACATAACAAAAAGGGCACGATGATAACTTGTTTGTAAATATTACAACACCATCTTGTGACAAATATACAAACGAAAATCGATCTTAAACAAAAACTTAATCAGTGTCTGAAATCACATTACATACCTGGGGCTGTAGAAAAATAAATATGCTCACGCCATCCCAGAAGGGTCCCCGATGGGTACGCAGAAGTGTTGCAACAACGACACCCACATTTCACCGAATATGATTATGTGCCAACGTGACAGAGGGTGAGTCTATCGCCATCTCAGACACTATACATACGTCTTTGAATTACTTCTCAGACATATTATGCAGGTAGCCTCACGATGTTTTCCTTCACCGTAAAGCGCATGGTGTGAAATCACTGCACATACATTAGAAAAACTCATTAGTACATGCCCCGCTGGGATTCGAACTAGCGTGGCAAGCGACGCAAAACGCAAGCGAAGTAAGAATGAAGAGCTGTGGTGGCCTCGGGGTTTGAGCAGTCGCCTGCTGGGCCTGTGGAAAAAAATATATGTAATTATCCCGGCGCTTCGCTAAAACTATGGGAATGATATATGCCACGTGCCTGATTTATGTTTTAGAAAGAAAGAAAGAAAGTAAATTTATTCATAACAACATACATAAAGTAGCGAAAAGGTTTGTCGTAACTATAGATTATAGTTGTTATGAATTGGACCCAACTCAGCATAATCTGGCTGTCACGTTGATGACAACCATCACTGATCTTCCGCTAGGACCAAGTCGAGACATTTTGTATTGCTTCTAATAGCGCAAGCGCGAGGAGAATGTTACTTTGTCTAGTCCTGCAGAGACGGCGATATACTCAGAATCTCTCTGCTACGTTGACATTAGAACTGTAGCAAACCGTATGTATTCGTTACTGAGTAACGGGTACGCCATCTAGTACCGAGTAACGATACGTTACTCACGAATACTTTTCGTTACTCGCATGTTTCGTATCATGGTTACATACGCTGCGTTGATGCATGTATAAAAGTATATACTTGTGAAAAAGTGTTTTCATAAAATTTTGCCACTAACATTTCATAAATGTTTATGTAAGTTTGTATACTGTACGCGTACGCAATACGACTCGTTAAGGTTTTTTTTTTTTCTTTAGCATTACAAAGCATGTTATGAGGTATTAGGAGTAACGAGTAACGATACGATAGTAACGAGTACTGAATGTATAGTAACGAATACATACGGGTACGTTTTTTTTCGTTACTTTTACAACTCTAGTTGACATATCATCATTGGTAAGCATCCCCGACGAACCCATGCCATCGGTATGATTATTACCAACCTTCATTGTACAGAAGACGCTCACAGTGTAACAGCCACCTTATAAAATGTAATTTACATACATACATTTAACATACAGTTTATTAGTAACTACAGCATAGTTGAATTCACTTGACTACTCCCACTTAGGGCAAAATCACTTTAAGCCAGGAAATACCGTGGAATATTACATTACCTACTCGTCGAGCGACAGACATCTACAAATTTATGGATTTTTTACTCGGAAATTATTTCAGCATGGATGTTTTAATTTATTACTGAATGTGATATGTTTGCGGATGCATGAGATTATATTTTGTCTGAATATTTGAGATTCTGTGAGGTGTATAATTATAAGGCATAATTTAACAGATTACAATGTTAAAATGTCGATGTTAGTTATTGTAATTGGTATGTCCATTATAATTGACTATAAATAAATAAAAAAAAACTACTTACTTATAATTCACATACTTAAGATTTTGTATATCTATGTCTAAACAAATGGTCTCTGCCTACTCCCATGGGATACAGGCGTGAGCATATGTATGTATGTAAACAAATGTGCAGCGATTCCCCTGGGGGAGAACAAAATGGCACGTTTCCCATTACTTTTTCAATAATAGCTGTGCCCAGCAGTTTCATCCGAGTTCATGAGTGGATTAATTTCAATAAACTTATTGTGTATTTTTTTAATTAAATGAAGCACCAATCCCTCCGCGTAACATCGGATCAGATATCGGCTGATTCGGAGATTAACCGGAACTCACAAACAGACAGAGATTTTTTTTTTTCTATTTTCTCGTGCCGTGTTATATTTTCATATTGATTTAGTGAAAACCGTTTATTTGGATTAAAAACAGAGATAATTTTTATTTCTCTAGATGTATCGCACGCCATCGCATTGATATAAACGTGGATTGATAAATGATAAATATTGATGAATGTTGATGTATGATAAATTACGAAAAAGTTTGAAATGAATAGAAACCAATCCCTTATGATTTTGAATAAATACTGCTAACATTTTGTTCAACAATTTATTTCTGCTTAATAAATAAAGTACACACGTTAATTAAAAAGACTCATACAAAAAAAACATTCGTACATTGTTACATGTACTATAATAATAACAATTATTTAATTTGCTCAGGTCAATAAAGAAAAAAAATTACGCACATTTTTCTCACGAACCATCTACCATTCAAATAAATACAATTCAAGTCCACACAAGCATACATAACATTACGAATTGTTGTGATCAGTCTAAGAAATAAATAATAAATTAAAATAATCTAATCATAACTAGATTGATGTTCGAACTTAGAAATATCGGAATAACTCCGTGAAAGATCATTCTATCGTAAGAGGTATCTAAGAGAGGCCTGTCGGAGTCACATCTCATGCAGGTGGTCAGAATAGGGCTGTCTAATCTGTCAGCAAAATATCGACATGGCTAGGAAGAAGAGACGGTCCCACGGTCCCAAGGTCAGACAATATTGTCCCTAGAACATGCTCAGGCAAAGTGCTGGTGACCGGAGAATTCCTTAAAAGTTCGGGAGTCCAATATCTAATGAACGCTCTAAGTTATTTTGATGATATAAATTTCGACGAACCTACTAAAGGATTTGCCACCTGCAAATGCGTTTGATTGAGCAATATAGTAAATTCTGATGTGGCCAGTTTGGCACTAGGCAGAGAGACTTGTTACTTCAGACCATATACAGTTTATAATTAATTTACTTATTACGTTCCTTCTTTAACTTATGGATGTTAACTTCCATAAACATCCATAAATAAACCGTTAAATTTCTCAGCACGAACATAGCTGCAAGGATCTAAATAATTAATTCGATAGCCCTTAATGAGATTCCAACTCAATCTGGGCTCTTTAATTTTAGCTAAATTTGCCTCTTGAAGAGTTAAGTTTAGGGTCTCCATTTCATTATTTAGATTTTTGCAGAGAATAATTAACTCCACAATCCTACTCAGTCTCATTATCACCGCTGTTAGCCTCTACATCAACGGTATCTGACGTCACAGTACTTCCAGTAGTCGCTTCAATCACTTCAGCAACGACTTCAGAGGACTCCGAAGATCCCAATTCAGTTGGCTCAGTAACTTCAACTGCTTCTGTGACGTTGGCAGCTGCGGTAGTAGTGGTCATACTAACGGGGAGGTTTTCGCAATGCTTCCCGGAGACTCCGGGTGGACATTGACACCTGAACGAGCCGTCTCTGGCCTCTAAAGATTGACATCTACCACCGTTCTGACAGGTGTCTGGGTTGTTCTCGCAGAAGTTGAGTTCTGGAATTGAAAATTGAAAATCATTTATTTATTTGACTACGTACTTAGGCACATTTTTATTTTAGTTGCTATATCTAAATGGCCTGTCGTCAAAATTCAAAATACCAAATATCTTTTTAAAGATCCGACAGTAAACTTAGTAATTACTCATATCGTCGAACATAGAACCTCCGCCTTTTTAAAGTCGCAACAATGATATTAAAAAGGATACACGCTATAAACAAAGCTCTATTGACGTCAGAGGCGTCGTTAAAAAGTAATGTGACAAGCCAAAATGAAATCAAAAGTTTGAAAAACGTGTTGTTCGAATAACTCACAAGTCACAACACTAACTTGGAACAGAGACCGGTATGACAAGATTGACAAGTGGCCTACAACGGTGCCTACAAGCGTGAACGTGTGTGACAGTCATACTGATGATCAAGTGAAAGTAATGTGACAGGCGCGTAGAAATGAACAGTTCCAATGTTTCAATTATTCATGTCATGAACATGACTCATAATTCAATGCATAATTTTAATAATAGGTGGTTTGGTAACAGGAGATTCTAACTGTAATGCAAATTTGTTTACTTTAACAGACTTGGCTATATTTATTTTTGATCCGCAAATGAGTATCAGCTAACTGATCTGACTTGATGACAGTTTGAATATCTTAGTAAACACTGGCTGGTAATTTTATTTTACTACGAGTATATCTATCAAAATATAGGTACATTCACAGCAAGAAAGAAGATATTACTCTCAAGCGCTTCAGGGGCCTGACCATGAGCTCTTATTGCAATGATAGTTCAGCTGTGTGACAGTGACGGATGTATATACGTCATATACATCTGTCTCATAATAAGAGTAAAACTATCATGGCAATAAGAGCTCATGGTAAGGCCCCAGGTTTCTTTGACGAAAAGCGTGTGAAAGGTATGCTGGTTCCTCACAACATTTGGCTTTACCCACCTTCATCGCACAGCATGCCACCCCAGCCTTTTTCACAGATGCACTCCCAAGGTCGTGAACAGGAACCGTGTACGCAGCCCGGGTAGCGGTGACACTGCGCACAAGTAGGGCCGGTCCATCCCACTTTGCACCGGCACTCGCCCGGGCGCCGGCAGTATCCGCGCTCGCCGTGGCATCCAGGGGAACAGATCGCTGGAAGTAGGGAAATAAACCTTAATAATATTTATTTAGATTAGGACACTCTTCAATTTATTTCGATATAAGTCCCCACAGATATGTTAAGGAATCTAATTAGGAATTTAAAGGTTGTGTCCTCATCCGCACAACAGAAGGTCAACTATGATTGTTTTAAGCAACGCCGTCAATATTTACGAGTTTTCTGAAGTGGGGATAACTACGTGTGCAAGGTCAGCGTTCATAACTGGTGACGGCAACTGTTTTCTTTTTCATATTATGATTCCGAAATGAGACGCCGAAACTTAAAAGTTCTGCTGCTTAAAACGATCATAGTTCGCCCTCGGTTACAAGTTATGAATGAGTTTGGACATGAGTCATGAATGTAACAACAGACCAATAAAATGTGAGTTAGAAGATCCACCAGCTTTTTAAATGGAATGAATCGAATTCGAATGAAACAACCACCTTGAAGTCTGTGGTATCGACCCACTTACTTATTTGTTTTTTAGTGTACTTACGTGTCTGGCAAAGCAAGCCAGTGTATCCGGGCAGGCATTTGCACTCGAGTGGCTTGTCGCAGTAGCCATGCTGGCAGCCGGGCAGAGCCTGGCAGGCCCGGCAGGTGGGCCCGGCCCAGCCGAGGCGGCAGCGGCACTCGCCGGGGCTCTCGCAGAAGCCTCGAGTCGTGTGGCAGTCCGAACGACAGATCGCTGGGGAAAATTATTACACATGAAAAGCAGTCCTGTGTTCCAATTGACAGATAAGTTTTTGGTATAATGGTAGGTTAAAATACTATTCAAAAAGTTTCTCGATCAAACTAAGGTTGGATTTTTCATTGTCACTCTCAGATCCCTACCTTATAAATAATGTAATCCCTGATATGATAATAATTGCTAGTGCAGCGACTTCACTCCTACTCCAGTGGCGACATACTCAGTTCAGGAACACAACACTATTCGAAAGTAGCATTATTTAACTGCTATCTTCTGTGCCTAAGGTGATGGTATAGTCCTGAGTAGCAGCCCTAAATATCCAACGGGAGATCGCGTTATGGAAATACCCCTACTTCTTTTAATCTCTCTATTTTAATAAAGAGCAGCGAAGAGCGATTTCAAGTAATTGGAATACTTACGTTCAGAGCAGAAGAGTCCATCCCACCCATCTTTGCAGATGCACTCGAAGGAAACGTTGCAGTGGCCGTGCTGGCAGCCGGGTAAGGGGATGCATTTACTGCATCTCTCGCCGTAGAACCCTAACTTGCAACGACACTCGCCCGGACGCTTGCAATACCCTAAAACATGTACAACATCTGGGATTTCAATATCAAAATTAAATTATAAGAGAGTTTATAGTTTAAAATTACGATTTGAAATGCATCACGCATTCTAAATCTAATTTAATCTCACAAAAAATCTACGATCACGAAATTTGGTCTGAGAGAATTTTTTTGTATCATGCTGATGTTTTCTGATAAATCTGACTGATTATGTATACTGCTCTATTAAGCAAATAACAGACTATAAATATCGGTTGTCTAGTACCCATAGGACAAGTTTGTTTGGCTTGGGCACGATTGGAACTAGACGACGCTGTGTAAAATTATCATTGTAAGAGTTCGCATACAGATCAAACCCAGAATATATTTATTTAGATGCGGAACTCATTAGCAATGTAACGATTCAATAAACTAATGAGCCATTAATCAAACCCACAAACAAATGAGTTAAGAGAGTGCAATCAGTCTTCGCATTCGGCAGAATGATGTGCTAAAAAGCTTTTGCATGTATACTTTCTATTTGAAAGTGCAAAGACAAAATAAAGGCTTTGTGCAAAGGAAATAAAACAAAATGGCCGCTCGTTATTTACGTAGAAAGCTGACTTGGTATTCAAGAGAAGTTTTAATAAATCGTGTCATCTGCATCGAATTACGTAATGGCTTCACGGCCAAGTTTATTTACTACGGTCTTAAGTTCCCAGCTACATTGAAAACGGATTTTGTTCTGGCACATTGAGTCCGATACAAATTCTAAATATGTACTAAATCTTACTTAATCGATCCACTTGACAAGACGTAGAGTTTCAATAGTCAGCGCAGGCGACGACCATGTTCAAATCTCAGCGGATGAGTTTTCTCAAAAATTTTAGTTATATGATTTCTTACCACGAGCTTCACGGTAAAGGAAAACGTATATCTGAGAAGAGAGTTTGAGACGGCGTACTAAATCATCTTCAGCTAAAAGTAGGTGTTGTTGTTTCATTTATTTCACTCAAATCATTGAATCATCGAGATACAGTTATCACCGGTATCTTATTATGAGCATCGTGATTTATTTACCTATTGTAAATGCGAAAGTATGTTTGTTTGATTGTCCTATTTCACACGACAGCGGAGTAACAGTTCAACGTGATGATTATTTAACAAAATGTCTGTTCAGACAAAGACTGAGTAGAACTATGATCTCTAAACCCATCGCAAAAAAATTAAGCAGTAAGTAGTGTATGCCTAAGTATTCGTAGTTTAGTTGCTTTTCGCCAGTACAGACTCATCCCATGCACCTCATAGGCTCACCGTCTATTGCCATTGACAGGGCTCAAATCCAGACTATTGGGAGTAGATGAAAAAACCTAATAATATTTTGCCCAGAACCTTGTGTTCCGAGGCGAGACCATTAGAGCTTGATATTATTTACCTTGTAATGGATCACATCCCTTCTTGCAAATGGGGACGTCACACAGATCTCCCTGCCACCCTGGCAGACACTTGGGCTCCCCATTCTCGTCGCAGACGTAGTGGCTCTGTTCGCTCTGCACCGCTGGCAGCTCGCACGCCTGCCGGCGAGACGAGGGCGTCAGCAGATCCCACACCGAGGCTGACAGGTGAAACCCGTGCTACCGACCAGGCCATTAGTGACTGCTACCCGTGCAGTACAGGAAATATACCTTGTCCAACGAATAAGTAGCCCCTGACGTTTAGTATTTGTCAACTAAATTCAAAACGAAGTCGAATATAAAATTGTGCAGGTGCCGTTACTGTTATGAGCGCTCACATCGAATGCTCAGGGTTCATACCATCATTGGTTTTAACAGAGCGTACTTCTGAGCTTTGACGTTTCATTTTTGTACCGAGAAATGGAACGTGAAAGCTAAGAAGTTCTCCCTACTCGCTGCTTAAACGATCATAGTTGGCCCCGCTGTAGTCATTTTATTTATGAGTGTGTGTCAGTTGTCCTCATTATTTTCGCTAATCGCTCGTAACTCGAGACGTCATCTGTACTAGAGTTGAATTAAATATAATACTCGAATCAGTCTATACCTATTCATAGGGCATGACTTTTTGGTTCAAAATCAGGGGCCCTACCTCATGGTAGAGATCATTCTCTCATTGCCACGACGGTTGAACTCTTATTATGAGACAGTTGTTTATGACGTGTATAAGTCTGTCAATGTCACGAAGAGGAACTATGGTGCAATAAGAGCTTATGGTAAGGCCCCAGGGCTACTTATTCATTGGATAAGGTATAAGGTGTTCTCTTTTCAGATCTACGTCATAGCATAAGTCAGCAGTTACTTAAGTCACTTAATTCCAAGTTAGCTTAAATACAATAGATATATTGACGTCAGTACACGAAAAGAGAAGATCTTATTTCCTAGTTCTTAGGTGATTTGTGCAGGTGTGGTTATAGGGTGGACAAACATTGAATTAGTCACATCCATTAAAAAATTTGCAATTAGTCACATCAACCCTATTATATATTATTTGATTCATCATCATCATCTTCCTGCCCTTATCCTATGTTATTTGTGGTCGGCGAAATGCGTGTAATAAATAAAGAAGAATTTTTGGTATGTTTGGTATGGGGAAGTTACCTCCATTGCTTAACCGGTCTATAGGGCGAGAAGACCCAAGAGCCTCCAGCCAAGCTGAAACTTAAAACCTAAGCAACACAGCTAAGAGCACCCCGGTGCGGAGCTCGGACCTCGGCTTAGGGCGTTGCTGGGGGATGAGCTAAGGAGCTGGATGTGATGTGAGTGGTGTTATTTGGTGACATGTTTAAGGCAAGTGGCTCGGTGCGCTAGCAAAGGACGGGGGGAACCAGGAAAACTGTACAATGGTAGACGTATTTATGTAACGCGACACAAACTTCAATGGCGCGATCTATTTTACTACTCACGCCATCTACTTACAAAGAATGAAACTAAAACATACAGTATAATTCGTACACTCTATCAACCGTCATATCTGTAATCACTACCATTTTATCCATCTCATCTTTCACACAATCCATCCATCGTTTCTTAGGTTCTCTTCTCCCTTTGTAACCAAAGGCACATTCGTAAACAAAACTAGCCTTCTATTATTAGTCTTTCACATTTATTCTAATCGATGATGATGGTGTCAAAGAGGTGATAGGGATTCGCTAAGCAACTGGCAATTCTGAAAGCCTTTTCAGCAAGGTCAACTTCAAGGGCAACAAGAGACCAACACTATTAGATAAGTGGATTGATATCATAACATATTATAATCGGTGTCTTCTCTCTGTTTACAGTAAGGACATAATCTGCAAGAAGGCGTGAGCATGTGTAATAACAAATGCTTATTCCTCGAAGGGTAGGCAGAGGGGTATAAATATTACACCCAGATTTCGCCAGTTATGTTTAAGTCCCATGTAATAGGGGGGAGTCATTAAGGGGACACTAATCCAAGCTGGTTGCTACTCCAATAAGACTTTGACCGACCCAAGGATCGAACTCAAGACGTGTTCCGCAGAAGCGTTTTGTGACCACTAGACCAACGAGGCAATCAAGTTCATAATTACACTTTCGTACATCATGACAAGGTATTTATTTATTTTAAGATGATGTATCTCTGAAAGTGTTATCCTCAAAGGACGTGTCACACTGAGTCACCCAAGAAAACTTTCTAATAACGCGAGAAAGCAACGAGAAAGTGGCGCGAGAGAACACCGATGGAAACATTAGTTCTTGTCAAATAAATAAATAATAAATCAACAAACAACGTGAACAGACGTCAATTAAGTCAGAAGATCAAGAATCTAGGCAAAAGGAGCAGATTAAAAGATTTGATATTAGATGTAGATCCAATGGGTTCCTCCACATATTTTTAACAATTTACTAGTTATTTTTCTCAACAATCACTTGACATTGGCGGAATAGTTTTACTTAACCTCATCGCCATTAAATAAAGAAAGGAAAGGAAAGGATATTAGATGTAAAAGTACGGGAATGACATATGTCAAGTGAATGATTTTCGTGAAAGAATGTCCTTTGTAGGCCTAAGTTTGCACAATTCTACGTTACTATGCTCACGTTTTTCATGTTATAAGTTTACGACTGGGTAAGTGTGAAAGGAATTCGGTATTCACAAATAAATTATAAATTTCGTTGATTGTGTTCTTTGGCTTAATAGTTCAACAATCTTAGAGATAGTAGAAGCATATTATTTTTTTATCTATATATGAAAATGAAAATGTATCTATTCAGTTTGATGGTAATTTCAAACTAAGTATCTAGGTGAGAAGGGCCGGCAATAATATACAGAAACCACACAAACATTTAGGACATTATATTAATTTTACAAGTAATAAAAACTTTAAAAAAGTAGTAGTTACGTGATGAATAAAAAAATATGCCTAATTACTGATCGACAATCTACAAAAATGCTTTTACTATCAAATACATTAATTTCGCTACTAACACATCTTATAATTATGGTTAATAGTAAAAATAACACAAAAGTGGTTAATACATTAATAGATGCATTGAACAACCCACACCACAATAACCAAGAAACACAACTAACCTGTTTCTTCCACTTCGGGAGGTACTTCGCCGTCAAAACAACAGGAATAACACAACAAAAAACAAATATGAACTTATTCATTTTGCCTCCATGTACGTAGTAACGAGACTGAGGCGGTGTAACGGTGTTAATGTGTTAAGTAGAGATGGTGCGCTCGCGCAGGCCGGCTCAATACTGTTATGTCGTGTTATTGAACTTGGCTGGAGTGGAGCAACTTTCGCCGCGGTCGCTTTTTAAGAGGCTACGAAAGTGGCGGGTTGCGGGTTATCCCACCTATGTATCGATAGCACAGTTCGTAGAAACACTAGCTAGTGACACTAACCTAAAAATCAAAGCGTAGCTTTTTCTTTCAATAACAACGAGACGTAAATAACTCATGCTCGCGTAGCATTTATATTCTATACTTAGTTTCCAAAGAAATACTCAAAAGTTACCCAACGGCAACAATATGGTCGGATATATCTAATGGTGAGGCTCATGGCACAGTTGCTACTGCACATATCAGTCGATCAGCGAAGTTAAGCAACCCTAACCCTAGCCAGTAGTTGGATGGGTGACCGCTCGAGTTCCCTCCGTACCTCTGGCAGCACGTTAAGCCGTTGCCAATTTAACATCTTTGGCAATCGTTACAAGTCAGTCCCAAGCTTAAGAAAGTCTGACAACTGATTTAACCCAGATTACCGATTTTCCACGTAAAAGGGTTACGAAGTTTTGATGGCAGTGAAAATGATTTTATTCAGTTTAGGGCCTGGTAAGGCAGTTATGAATGTCGAAGAATTTACCACCGGTTCGGAAACTGACTGAGAAGAAACGGCAAGAGAAAAGAGAAAAAAAACATAAAATTATTCACTATAGTGAAAATTGTATCATCAAGTCGCTTCGTATAAAAATCAGGTTATCATTGGGTTAAATCAAGTGCCCCAAGAATACATGGGATAAGGCCAGGGAGATGATTATGACCTATACCTAATTCTTGAAGCATTTTATTAGAGAACCATGGTGGCTTTGCGTGCAAGCGACCCAACTTACACAAAAAACTTAAACTTATGTCTCACCAGGAGCTTTTGGTACGGCAGAATGAAAACAGTCCTCACTATGTTTTCCTGCATGCATTTATGTCTGAAGAAAAATTCAAAAGAGGTTTATAACGTCTGAGGTAATCCTCTTTGGTGACAAGTTGTGTTACAACACCCCTTTTGTATCCTCCATAGAAAGTGTGAGCTTAAATACATGAAAACAGGTGCCGTGTTTATGTATACTCTAAATACGTGAGGCCAGACATATTTAACTTTGCATTATTTATGATACAGATTTGATCAAGGAAAAGTTTGGTGAAATCATATCGCTCGTCTCGTGGCCCGAGCTGTAGTCAAGCAATTTCTACAGAGCACGGGAAATTACCAACAGTGCATTTCAGTGGAATATCGGCCCATTTGCCCGCGTAAGTGGGTGACCGCGAATATCAATATTGGCTTTACTTTTTTAAGTAAGTACATAAGTATAGTTATTATGTGTATAAGACAATATGGCAGGAATTGTGAAATTTCAATAAACAATTGCGTTGCTCTGTAAACAAAGATTTATTTTACTATTTACACATATAACAATATTAACAACATTTAACTAAAATCATACTATCTTACCTGTAAACAAAGAAACGACATTTAAAGTTTATTCTTTAAATTAGTCAATTCCTTTATAATATTTTATCAGCCCAACGACTCCATTTTTATGTAGTTCTGTCTACTTGACACAATAGCTGTTTAACCAACCATGTAGGCTGTCATTACTCATAGCGACATCTATACGTTAAACAGAACACATCAAGAACACTGTATACCGACGGAAGAGCGTACATATTAAAGAAGTATAGTTTCTTTACATCTCCCCTCCCAATGAAGAAAATTTTCACAAAATTTTTACAAACTAATTAAAACTTAATCATAACTTGCTATAATATATGTACAACAAAAAAAAAAATAACACTTCCTGTATTAGGTAAATCTTGGCATTTTCGCTTTATGTAGGGATTGGTATAAGCTTAGTGATATGAAAGAGATTTGACTCATACTTTTTGTGACCTGTGTTAATCCTGTATATTGAATTTGATATCTTTTCAGTAATTTGAAATGGACCAATCTTCAGCTCATCTAATTTATTTCTGTTCAGTCTGTTTCCGTTATCTACGTACACCATATCCCCTGTACTAAAATTACATTGAGTTCTATTTTTATCGAAGATTTGTTTATTGTAGTTATGTGATTTTATTGAATTTTCATAAGCTGTTTTTTTATCCTCTAGCCATTCAACTTCTGTTTTATCCTTTTTTAATTCATGTGGTAATAGTGTAACATCTGTACCATCTAGCAAGTACCTTGGTGCAAACCCTGGACCACCGTTTGCCACATGCTCCGATCCTTACATACCTACTTATTCCTAATTTCATATTATGTTGTAAATAAACCTGCGTTAAATGGTACTTAAGTAAGAAGATGAATTTCAGTTAATAATTTAATAACTTCAAATGATCAACAAATAAAACGAAATTAATGTATGGGACATTGTTGGGGTCAGCACTTGATTCAACCCGATGCGGCCGATCACCTGATTTTTATACGAAGCGACTGCCAATATATTTTTTAAGTAAGCACATGTAAAGAAACTATACTTCTTTAATATGTACGCTCTTCCGTCGGTATACAGTGTTCTTGATGTGTTCTGTTTAACGTATAGATGTCGCTATGAGTAATGACAGCCTACATGGTTGGTTAAACAGCTATTGTGTCAAGTAGACAGAACTACATAAAAATGGAGTCGTTGGGCTGATAAAATATTATAAAGGAATTGACTAATTTAAAGAATAAACTTTAAATGTCGTTTCTTTGTTTACAGGTAAGATAGTATGATTTTAGTTAAATGTTGTTAATATTGTTATATGTGTAAATAGTAAAATAAATCTTTGTTTACAGAGCAACGCAATTGTTTATTGAAATTTCACAATTCCTGCCATATTGTCTTATAAAACGACATTTCTAGTCTAAACTAAGAAAAATGGAAAAACTACGATTTAAATTTGTTGTCTTGGGGTCAGCGGACGGAAAAACAAATGTTATATGCATTACCTCCATCGAGACACCGGACGGATGTGTTTTTGAGATCCCAAGCGAATCAAAGCCCGTAAGTAAGCATACAACCATATTATGTTCGGACGTGTTTTCGAAAATAAAAAACTCGCTCAAAAAAAGACACCAAACACGCGCAATATGGATCCCATTAACAGCAGATATGAGAAAAATATATCTAGATGAAGGTGAAAATATACAGTTTGATGACCAATATTTAGAGGAGATTACAGGGGTGACTTTACCACAGCGAGATAGCACTGGTGGCAATGCGCCAGAGAGGAAAAATATAGGGAAAACCGCCGAACGATTTTTGATAGAAAAATTTTCTAATAAAACATCAAATGCTGACCAATGGATCAGTGAATTTGAAAATGAATGTGAAAGGTTCGAGGTTCAACAGGATGAAGAGAAAATTGAGATTTTAAAACATCTCCTAGAAAAACAATGCCTAGATTGGTACAGCAGTATGTTAATAAAATTGACTGTCAATTCTAAGTGGGCACTATGGAAAACAAATTTTTGTGAAACATACGGAAATAAAGGTTGGTCACAAATTAAATATGCATTCACATTTAGATTTCAATCTGGATCGTTACTGGAATATGCCACAAAAAAAGAAAGACTGTTATTGGAGGTCAACAAGCTCATCGACACCCAAACATTGATACATCTTATTGTCATGGGATTACCGGATTACGTCATGGATAAGATTGACAAAGACAGTGTAAAGTCAACTGCAAACCTCTATAACGAAATTGGAAAACATGAATATGTAGCGAATAAAAAGATTTTCAGCAAAAATAAAAGACATACCTATGATTATAAAGGAAAGGTATATGATGATAAGGTAAAACCCTGTAAAACTTGTGAAAATTTAAATAAAGGTATTCGGTTCCACCCTGAGGAAAAGTGCTGGTTCAAACAGACAGAAGAAAATAATCACTCAACATTCAAAAGAAGCAGTAGTAAAACCATAAATAATTCTGTCATTGACGTTGAACTCAATAATAATACAAAAAACGAATAATTGCACCATTAATTCAAGTCAAACTATTATTAAATTCACAATTAGAAACATTTGGAATATATGATTCAGGCTCAAATGTTTCTGTAATTAATTCCAAATTAATAAGATAAAAATGGAGTCGTTGGGCTGATAAAATATTATAAAGGAATTGACTAATTTAAAGAATAAACTTTAAATGTCGTTTTATAAGACAATATGGCAGGAATTGTGAAATTTCAATAAACAATTGCGTTGCTCTGTAAACAAAGATTTATTTTACTATTTACACATATAACAATATTAACAACATTTAACTAAAATCATACTATCTTACCTGTAAACAAAGAAACGACATTTAAAGTTTATTCTTTAAATTAGTCAATTCCTTTATAATATTTTATCAGCCCAACGACTCCATTTTTATGTAGTTCTGTCTACTTGACACAATAGCTGTTTAACCAACCATGTAGGCTGTCATTACTCATAGCGACATCTATACGTTAAACAGAACACATCAAGAACACTGTATACCGACGGAAGAGCGTACATATTAAAGAAGTATAGTTTCTTTACATGTGCTTACTTAAAAAATATATTGGCAGTCGCTTCGTATAAAAATCAGGTGATCGGCCGCATCGGGTTGAATCAAGTGCTGACCCCAACAATGTCCCATACATTAATTTCGTTTTATTTGTTGATCATTTGAAGTTATTAAATTATTAACTGAAATTCATCTTCTTACTTAAGTACCATTTAACGCAGGTTTATTTACAACATAATATGAAATTAGGAATAAGTAGGTATGTAAGGATCGGAGCATGTGGCAAACGGTGGTCTCTGCCTACCCACATGGGATACAGGCGTGAGCATGATATATATATGTATGAATATTAGTAGGTATGTACCTATATAAGTACCTACTACAGGAGCCGTCACGAGTTAGGAGCGCTGTAGACATTTTACGAGTGTCTCTATCTGTAGCGAATAAAATACATGTGCAGTTACCCCAACTATTTTCGCTGAGAGATCATAACTTGCAACTGTACTTACATTTGAGTATAATTAGGGATAACTGAAAAGACGAAGAGATTCTTAAAATTGTATATTTTTGGAAAGAGTAATTGAATAAATAAATTAATACTGTGTTCCTTACCAGGTTCTTCTCAGTAAAAGCAACCTTTCGAACCTGGCGGAAGCATGTATAATCCTGTATAATTATGTCATTCTGACGATTTGAAAATACTTTGTTAAAAGTCTAATCGAATAAAGATATTTTTGACTTTGACTTTGACGCGGACGAAGCCACTAATCTAGAATTTAAGCTTAAGGAAAACTACCAAGCTTTCAAATGTTTTGAGATATTACCGAGGTATTCGCTTTCATTAATACCCATGACTCATCCCACTCATGTAGTTCGTCGGAAATACGAAAACGGGCGCCGTCGAAAATTTATTGCCTTTTTTCTACATTCAGAGCGAAGATGACGAGTCTTTTTATTATATTTATTATAAAAAATAATAATTGACCGGTTTTTATATAAATCTATATCCATACATCTATACAGATAAATAAAATTGAAGTATCTGTTTGTAAATAACAGCTTTTCATACATACATATGCTCACGCCTGTATCCCATGGGGGTAGGCAGAGACCACCGTTGGCCACATGCTTCGATCCTTACATACTTCTTTCGCTTCATCCACATTCATGCATCTCTTCATACAATAGCATTTAACTAAATGCATAATATGAAAGTATTTATAGTACTGATTTAAAAGAACGTATGTTCAAACAAATCCGGCTAAACTGATTTTAGCGGGACTTTCACTGGCAGATAGCTAATGATACAAGGAGTAACTTGGGCTACTTTTACTACGAGTTAAAGCATGAAACCATGTCTACGCGGGTGAAACCGCGACTACCTAAACTATACTTTAACAATATGAAAGAAATACATTGTATTCAAACTGGTAAAATAATTATTGGCTATAACTGTAATAAATTCAAACTTTGATAACGACTTCCAAACAAAATTGATTTTGTAATTGAACCCCTTTCGTTCTGAGGGTGCGATATATACTGTCACTAAATTCGGAAGGGATTAAATAAAATGATATGATAAAATTTAAATTAAATTTTGTATTTATGTTATAATAATTTATATATACATTATAGTATAAAGCTATATACATTAGGTCCATGTTACATGACGCATTACAGAAGCTCCAACGATACATAATTTACGTAAAACTGATCTTTAAATTTTATTACTGGAATAATATTAACATGCTTATTTATGTATTCCTCGTAAATATTTTTTTGAGAACTCACAGCAAATCCAACCTTATTTCCAAGGCTGTAACATCATTATTTAAATGCCCTCAAAACTTAACTACTGAAATACAAATTCATTACACACACAACATTACGTAGAAAATGTTTATATTTGTAAATGGAAATTTATACCGTAATACATGGATATCTATATCTATACAGATAAATAAAATTGAAGTGTCTGTTTGTAATTCCAAAATAACAGATTTCGATATAGGTAGACACAAAAATGTTTTTAAAAAATTACGGTCTGTCTGTCTGTTTGCTATGTACCAGTGAAAGTCCCGTTAAAATGAACGGGACTTTCACTGGTACATAGCTAATTTGACAAGGAGTAACTGAGGCTACTTTATATTTTAAAAAGCATTAGGTTTCTGCGGGTCATCCATGAAATTAATTCTACGCAGGTAAAACCGCGGGGCACAGCTAGTAGTGACTATAATAAGTTGGCCGAATTATAAAGTTAACAAATTGAATACTTATTAATAAACAATATGTTTATAAAAATATTATGTCACCTGACTGATTCAAAACATGATAGATGTCATTTACAATTGGGATCTGGTTATGGATACCGGAGATGATGAATGATATTAAATTTCACTCTATCAGATATTTTCAGTTACGGGTATATTAAAAGGCTTATCCATCCAAAGCCCATGGATTTTGAAAAATAAACTTTCACACATTCTCTCATTCAATTTCTTGGAATTAATTTGTACACCAAAACACAAGCATTGGAGGTCTATCACGGAATAAGCTAAAAAATACTTATTGGCTATAATTTTTATTTGAATACCAATATTTTTTTATCAGATTCGATTACGTTTTCCCATATTAATTATATCAGATATTAGCTAGTGTTGTTACGGCAAGATCTCCACAACATTCTTGGGATTGTAGATGATGTAACATTTTCTCGCGTTTGCTCTATTAGAAGCGATAGAATATGTATGCAAAATTGTCTTTCCCATACATTTCGTATTGTTTCTATAAGCGACGCGCGTTAATACTTTGTTTACAGAGACCCAGATATCTGTTAGGCATTACTATCCATTGTAGTACGGACAGTTCAATAAGCACCCAACCACCATACAAATACTTCACTTAATTATATTCGAAATCAACTATTTTGCAGTTAACTCAGGCACACTTACAGAAAACGGTAAGAATCTTCATTTAAACGAGAATTTTACTGAATCGAGTATTAGTTAAATCGACTGTCCATATGGGGAGATGATGATGATGTAATGAAATTGAAGTTAAATCGAACTTAGAGATAAATTTTAATTTGACAAAATCGACTGTTCAATGTGTTTTCTGTAAATGGGCCTTAGTGATGTGAGTTCACTAGACTAAAGGATTAAGACAACTCTAGCGGGCTATACGAAGGTCTCACATATTCCAAATATAAATAAAATGCGTGACCTAACTACTTATATTACAAATCATCGTGTTTTATAATAAATTGATATTCCATCCAAGTGAATACATACATACAGTAACAATAACAAAAAAAAGAAATTTAACTACGAATAATGTGAGCAATGTCATTAAATAAAATAAATTAAATTATGTCAAATATAACTAATATTTTTACATAAAGCAATTAAGCATGTTTTAAACAGGGGCTTAGTTAAGCTCTTTAAAGTTTTTCACTGCCGCCGTCACAAGTCACCGCGTCAACGTAAACGCAGATTTGTATCGGATCGAAACAGCGCCATCTGTCGGCCTAAAGATGATACTATTGTGAGCCCATACTAATCGGCGGTTACGTCGACGCGATGACATGAAAACCCCCACTAGGCACTCTGATAATTTTAGCTGTCAGAGTCTAACTAGTGGCAGATTAACACACATCTGTCATACTCTATGATTGCAATAAGAGGTCATTGCTCCTGACGTCCAGTCAAAACTCGTTGACAATGATCGCAACTATATTATAATTGTGACGCTTTTAAATCACGAGAATTGTAGAACTCAAGTCCCATTCAATTGTTACAATTAGTTTTTGGCCGTAAACAATACATTCTAGTCAAACAAACAATCGAAATATCGTTGAACGCTTCGATCAAAGTCCTAACCAAATGGCCTATTCACGTGTTACAAAACTATAATACTACTAGCGGACCTGACGGATGTTGTCCTGCATACCGACTGTAGCGCCATCTGCCGGGCTGATTTGTGCATCTACATCGTCCAGGGCGCCACCCAAACGCATACAAAAAAATCATTCTAATCGGTCTAGCCGTTTAGCAGTTCAGTGATATACACACATACAGAAGAATAAAAAAAGATAGGTCGAAACTAAACAGCCTCTCGGTGACTTCAAGTCACATCATCACGCTTTTTCTTTAATATGACATGAGTAGTTAATTAGTTAGTATATATATATATATATATATATATATATATATATATACTAACTATACTATAGTATATGACATTCAATATATTAAGTCATCCTTTATTGATAATGGGTGGCGAAACTGTCTTTCGTTAAGCGTGAAAATGTGAATTAATCACTATTTCCCTGTCATGGAAAATCTGGTACAACGATCACGGGTTTGCCACCGTTTTCGTAATCTATACTAGCTAGCGTCACTCGCAATATTTGTATGAGATATTTTAGTTCTTCACGTCACCGCTGGGAGTCGCTGCACAATTTCTCATACTAATATTCTTATGGTATAGATTACGAAAACGGTGGCATAGGGGTACTGATCTTTAGATTTAAACGTACATTAATTTCTAACTACGACCTTCTCACACCGTTTAGATGACAAGTACTGTACTGCGATATACTGTGAGTAAGAACATAGACTTATAAAATATAACACAAGCAAAACCATTGCCAAATAGTTTTAATTCCATTTGAATTATTTAAGTTAGATATAATTTACCATAAATTATTGTTAATTCGTGACCATTTCGAATGTCATTTCTATGGCAATATAGGTACAGGTCCCGTAACCGTCAAGAGTGGGGATACTGCGCTTGTTTTTATTCGCCTCGCATCATACATATAGACGGAGACAGACTCATATAATGACTACTGTGCATTCAAAAGCAGCCATTCTTTACTCGTGACGAGACCTATACATAATTACCTTAAATCTATGTCCAACGGAATTTTGCACCCTGGAAGAATTGTGACCATTTTTAAAACCTTTTGCGTTTATGCGATAAACACTTTCTACACATCACTAAGAACACACCCTTCAAATTTCATGTCATATATAAGTCAGTCAGTCAGGGATTTAAATGTTAATAATGTATTTAATTAGGCCGTATATGCAACGTGCCCTCAGTCAATGTAATTTAAAAACACCTTGCTATTCCATAACTCTTATGACGTCAATTTTAAAATGAACGAGTACAATTATTGTAAGCTCGATCTGGTTTGCAAACATTTTATATTTCTTATCCTGAGTGTTACACGAAAGGTTGATTGTTAAAATATTTTTCATCGAAAATATATAATACATAAATTTTAATTGTTTGTTGCACGAGAATGCGACGTCATTCTAATTGATATTTACAAACAAATTTGCTCCTTATTGTGCAGTGGACTAGGTTCAAAATTGGATATTGATTAAATACGGCCAATGAACACTCAATTGCGGACCTAGTATAATCACTGTAAGGTATAATATCAAATACCTGAATATGTTTCTTTACACTATCATAAATCTATATATATAAAAATGAATTGCTGTTCGTTAGTCTCGCTAAAACTTGAGAATGGCTGGACTGATTCGGGTGATTTTGGTATTGATAAATTTGTTGAAGTTCAGGGAAGGTTTAAACGGTGGGAAATATGATGTGACTGACTGACTGACATAGTGATCTATCAACGCAAAGCCCAAACCACTGGACGAATCGGGCTGACATTTGGCATGCAGGTAGATGTTATGACGTAGGCATCCGCTAAAAACGGATTTTGATTAATTCTACCCCCAAGGGGATAAAATAGGGGATGAAATTTTTTATGTAACTTTGTCAATTATAAACCGATATATTATATAAAACGAAAATTAACGCGGGTGAAACTGCGGGGCACAGCTAGTGCTTGAATATAAAATCGGTGATATTGGCACGGGAAATATGGGTGATTCAACACTCATGTCGAATCATTCGAGGTTCGTTTCGGGTGGTAATCAGTCACAGAATATAATTGGGTTAGATGTTTTGGAATGTAAGTATACTAACGTTAATTAAATAACCCCCTCTCCAAATTGCATGTCTCTAGAGCAGTTTAGGCTGAAGTCAGTCAGTTATGACTTTGTATTTTATAAGTATAGATTCCACAGAGACCTATAATTGGAATTATTAATTATATTCTATGAAGTTTTGAACGTAAAACCTAAACCTTTTTACCCTCAGTTAGAATGTTGCGTTTACCACAAGTTATTGAAACTGAGAGTCAATCTATTCAAGTTATAAGATTTGTTGTACTAGTGAGCTACCATGGTAATCTAATAGGTACTAATCCTCACTTATCTGCTGATCAGCGGTTTAGACTGTGCGTGAATATATAGAATACAAATTATAAAACTGTAATTTTCCAGGGAAGATCTTCCAGCCAGGCTGGTGTCTTCCCTAGGGAACACCGGCGAATACTGTTCTAATTGTTTGGAATAGTTGGAAAAATACTGCAATGCGCTCGAAAACTCTTATTGCGCGATTTAGCTTATCGTGTATTTGTACCCAATCTTCGCATTTCTTAGCGAGTAGCGCCATCTTTGTAGCGATTAGAGAAACGTTGCTACATTGGTATTACAATTACCGTAAGAAAACTTGCATGGTGGTAACACAGGCAGTGTAGCTAGCTGCGTTTCCCAATACCACCCCCAACACATCCAATCCTTCAGTTTTACCATGGTAAAATCATCATATTACGATGGTAATTCCCTTGCATAACAAGCCTTGTAT
The DNA here is from genome assembly GCA_929442735.1 of Watsonalla binaria. NCBI lineage: Eukaryota > Metazoa > Arthropoda > Insecta > Lepidoptera > Drepanidae > Watsonalla > Watsonalla binaria. The sequence goes on from OV838930.1 coordinate 1,971,872, forward strand.
TATTCAATGGGCGGTAAAAGATAAATTACTAACTATTTGTATCACGTGCCTTATGTAACTATTGCGAGATGACCTTATAAGTCGCGTTGTCGGGTGTCCACGTACATCGGCACCTGTTTATACTCCGGGAACGGGTACAGGACGAGATGGTCGGCAGTTTTGTACCATGGAATTAGGCCATTCTGGAAACAAAATAAACATATAAGAAATCCCTTTCTGTGTGTAAATGTATGTAATTTACATTTTTGTTTTTCGTAAGTACCGACATACAAAACATCCATCGAATTTCATGCCTCTAAGACCAAAGGTCAGTCAACATACAAGACATCTTTCGAATTTCATGCCTCTAAGATCAAAGGTCAGTCAACATACAAGACATCTTTCGAATTTCATGCCCCTTAGACCAAAGGTCAGTCAACATACAAGACATCTTTCGAATTTCATGCCTCTAAGGTCAAAGGTCAGTCAACATACAAAACATCTTTCGAACTTCATGCCTGAGGAAGATTTATTTGATTGTTTGTGGAATCTTTAATACATTTAAGAAGTTTAAATTCTTTATGGAAATAAATTTGAGACATAAGTCTGAGAAGTCAAAGACGTATGTACAGTGTCCGAAACGTAGCACTTAATCATCTTCGGTGAAAAGCGGGTGCTGTTATTACAACACCTCTGCTTTCAGGGAATACAGGCGTGAACATATGTAAATACTGCACAGACGGAGTCACAGGTACCAGTTAGTTTAGAATATACACATGTGTGGGATGTATAAAAATCAAATATTATGTCAACAGTTAGTCAGTCAGAAACTATGTTGAATGTTATAAGTATAAGCTCACAGCGTTGGTCCGCTTGTTCGTGCCGCGGCCGTAACCATTCCAGTGGTTGCCAGCTATTCCTATCTGGTCTCCCGTCTGTAAACAATACAATATTTACACTAAACCACAAAAGAAAAATATGTTAAAAATAATCATTTAAGAAATTTATTAAACCACTTCAATCTTCAACACAGTGGCGTATACATTTTTTTATGTGTACAGATATACACATAAAAAAATGTATACGCCACTTAAAGACAAAAATATAAGAAAGAATATAAAAATTTTTGGTCAGTCTGTCTATGTGTTTGTTCCAGCTAATCTTTTAGATGGCTAAGCTATTCTAACGGGCATTTCACTGGCAGATAGTTGATGCTAAAAGGAGTAATTACTTTTATTTTAGTTAAAAATATATCACTAACTATATTTAGAAAGAAATATACCTGTTTTTATACATACATATATTTCACTACCATATTTACTTTCATATTTTGTGAGAAGCTGTTTTTATTTTTTGATTCAAAATGAAAATGACTTAATTTAGTCCCTGGTAAGGCACTTATGAACGTAGAAGAAATGTCCACCGATTCGGAAACGAGCCTTCTGAGAAGAGCCGGCAAGAATCTCAGCTGGCGTCATATAAATATTACATAGTAAATAAATATTAATTACAAACAGACAGAGATTTCACACCACGTGCTTTACGGTGAAGGAAAACATCTGCACCTGCATATTTCTTAGAAGTAATTCAATGACGTATGTAAAGTATCTGAGACGGCGATGGACTGACCACTGTCACGTTGGCACTTAATCATCTTCGGCGAAAAGTGGGTGTTGTGATTACAACACCTCTGCCTACCCCTTCGGGGAATACAGGCGTGTGCATATGTAAACAGACACTTCAATTGTATTTATGTGTAAAGATTTACCTGGAATGCAACGTCTTGATTGACCCCAAGGTTGGGCATCACAGCGACGCGGTCGTGCGCGTTCTGACCGCCGAAGTAGTAGATGTCGTCGAGGGAGAAGAAGCTATCAGCCGCGTCCACTCTGTTCGTCTGCATCATCTCGAACGCCACTCTACCCACCTAACAACATACATACAAAATATCTTAAGACTTTCAAATCGTCACAATTACTTAATTATACATGCAGAGCCGTGGTGGCCTTGAGGTTTGAGAAGTCGCCTGCTACTGCAGCGGAGCCTGTACCAATGAGTTTTTCTAAAAAAACTTATGTACAGTGATTTCACACCACGTGCTTTACGGTGAAGGAAAACATCGTGAGGAAACCTGCATATGTCTGAGAAGTAATTCAATGACGTATGTGTAGTGCATGAGACAGCGATGGACTCACTATATGTCACGTTGGCACTTAATCATCTTCGGTGAAAAGTGGGTGTTGTTATTACAACACCCACTTTTACAACTTCACACCACTGCCTAAAAACTTACAACACTGCCTACCCCTTCGGGGAATACAGGCGTGAGCATATGTATGTATACATGCAGGATTATAAGGTTGCTTTCAATGAGAAAGGACGGAAACATATAAGTAACTTTCGTTTTATCTTTACTAAATATCGAGTAATACAAAGAAAACATATTAAGCCGATAGAAATAGTTTCAAACGTCCGAATTTACGAATGTAATGATCAAAATATATAAAAAGTAAATTATGATATGGTGCAACTTTAGGTGACATAAATACTTAAAATCCAAGAAAATTAAACTTACACTGGTCCTCGGGATTTTAATTTTAACATAAGAATTATATTTTAGAGCTAAAATAGAGTTCGAAATATCAAAGGCAACCGACCTGACTACTAAACGTGCAAACGATGTACTTGCACATGGAGAGCATGTGCAAGTCGCCCAGCAGGCCGGTGAGGGAGAGTGGCGTGTATCAAAGCTACTGACCTGACTACTAAACGTGCAAACGATGTAGTTGCACATGGAGAGCATGTGCAAGTCGACCAGCAGGCCGGTCGGGGAGAGCGGCATGTATCAAAGCTACTGACCTGACTACTAAACGTGCAAACGATGTAGTTGCACATGGAGAGCATGTGCAAGTCGACCAGCAGGCCGGTGAGGGAGAGCGGCGTGTATCGTCGGTGCGTCGCCGCCGTCTTAGCGATCGACGGGTCGCCCAGGAACGAGTACTCGGGGTACTTCTTACGGGCGTCTTCTAGCACCTGCAACAATATGTTTCATTTGTATCAATAAATCTAATAGTAAATACTTCTTCACTTTAAATTGTTAAAATGCAAGTCGCCATTTGTATACATATTTATTTTCCTGTTTGAACGCATCTTGTTTCTTAAACTGTGTCTTAAACTGTGTCCCATGGGCTTATATTCATGAGATATAAATACTGTAACCAAAAACATTGTATAATATATATTTTTTTAAAAGAGTAATTGTTGAGTTTCTTGCCGGGTTCTTCTCAACAAAAGCTACCTTCCGAACCCGGTGGTAACATTTATAATCATGTATAATGTATTTTGTGTCCTTCTGACGATTTGAAAGTACTTTGTAAGAAGTCTAATCAAATAAAGATATTTTGATTTGATTTGAAACTATATTACGGATATTGATACGGTTTTTACTAGCATATAGGAGTTGATCTCCAATGGGTTTATAGCTATGAGAAATCCAGTATATACTTCAAGAAATTCAACATTTTGTACGGGAATCGATAATGCAAAATTCAATTAATTTTATTCAATACTAGCGGTCCCACGCGGTTTCACTCGCATAGTTTCCATTTACGTAGGAGTACGGTGATAATGTAGCATTCTAATGGTGAACTAATTCTTAATATCGGTCCAGAACTTTTTGAGCCCATTCGTTACAAACATACATACAAACCATTCCTCTTTATAATATTAGTATAGATAATGGACACTTGGAACACTCATTAAACGTTATATTTGAAGTTGAAGCCTGCCTTCAATATTCGCCTTGCATCTTGTTTGCCACGTGTGTTATAAAAAAACTTGCTTCTTTTTAACATTTGTAAAAAATTGTTACTAACATTAGCATCATCAGTAGCCAGGTAGACTCTCCTCTGGTCGACACGCTGAGTCAGTTCGAGCTGGTCGAAGTAATCTCGCACGTGGCCCATGTACTCGTCGATGTGGTGGAACGCCGCTTCCGTGCCCACCTTGTCTGTCCGCCTTATGTGTACACTGTAATGTAATTACATTTGTTTAATACTATCCGTGCTCAGCGGTATGGGTGAATTTATCCCATCGGACTACGGGAGTGATGGATAAAGTGTTTGCGCACACTTATAAATAAAGGCTCGCCCAAAGGAGCGTCAGCAGAGGTGTTGCAGCTGGGATTAGAACTTGCGTCGCTTGCGTGGAAGGCGAATTCGGTAGGAGATCATTATTATCATTAAGGGTAAGTTTAGAATGGAAGCGAGTACCCAACAATAGGCGTCTTGAAGTTCATCTTGGCGACGGTCTCGTTGATGGCCTTCTGCAGAGCTGGCCGCGGCTTGAGGATGTACTTCATCATCTGACCGATCCACCACGACGCCGGGTCGCCGTTGAAACGAACTATCCTGCAATAACAACACAGTTTTATAATTTGAAGCTTAAAAGTAAAAATTTAATTAGCCATTGCAATATAAACATATTTTGTCTGTTTGTACGTATAGCTGTTACATACTACGTTACGATCTTGATTGATCTTACAAGAATTACTGGTTTAAAGGTATAAGATAAAAAGTAAACAGAAAATTGGTATTGCTGAATACTTCGATGCAGTTTATAAGAACATGTCCAAAAAAGTCACAAAATTCTAATCATATGATAATAAAATATGACCACACCCCAAGATAGTCAGTCTAAATGCCTGTATTATTTTTCGAGGATGTAATTTTTTAATCTTTAATCTTTGAGTAGCTCGTGGCACAGTTGCGCATATCATTCGATCAGCGAAGTTAAGCAACCCTAAGGCTAGCCAGTAATTGGATGGGTGAGCTCCCGAGGTCCCTCCGTACCTCGGAGAGCACGTTAAGCCGTCGGTCCCGGCTGCCAATTTATCATCTTTGGCAATCGTTACAGGTCAGTCGGAGGCCTAAAATAGTCTGACAACTGGTTTAACCCAGATCACAGATTTTCCTCGTTAAAGGGGTTGCGAGAGTCAGATGGCAGTCGCTTCGTATAAAAATCAGGTGATCAGCCACATCGGGTTGAATCAAGTGCCGACCCCAACAATGTATGGGATAAGGCCAGGGCGATGATGATGATGTAATTTTTTTATCTTTCCACTTTGGCAACTCGCTACTGGATGGGGCTGCAGTAAATATATGTAGGTATTCCTTTATATTAGTCAGGCTGTACTTATACTAAGGTGGAAACATCGATAGCTTCTAACTGAAACATTTTCGTAAATCTAATAGAATATGACTAATTACCGGTATTTTTGATGTAAACCAACATACATTTGATAAGGAATTTTACAGCGCGTTTTAGGTAAAAATTTATGACCATTTTTCCGTGCCCACAAAGTTTCTTATCATTCAAACGTAAAAAAATAGCTACCGTTTTATACTTGACATTAATCGATAACAAATGCCATATTTATCGATATTAAATCTAATCCAGTACCTATGTTACTATCAAATTTCAGTTTACTGATAATATCTATGTTTCATTAGTACTAATTAATTCATGAAAATATTATACTGATATCTACGCGGTTTCGATGGCGACAATAATACAATCACACTGGGTTTTTCTCGTGTCTTCGTCCGCGTCCATAGAGCTTAAGCTCTCTCTCTCTCTCTCTCTGCCAGATTTCAACAAAACCTGCTGATCCATTCAGCTGTTAAAATCTAATAGAAGATAGACCCTTTTGAATTTTAACTAATTACATTGATTAGCTCGTGCCACAATTGCAATTGCGCATATCATTCGATCAGAGAAGTAAAGCAACCCTAACCCTATCCAGTAATTGGATGGGCTTCGGAGAGCACGTTAAGCCGTCGGTCCCGGTTGCCAATTTATCATCTTTGGCAATGGTTACAGGTCAGTCGGAGGCCTAAAATAGTCTGACAACAGGTTTAACCCAGATCACAGATTTCTGTCACGTTGGCACTTAATCATCTTCGGTGAAAAGTGGGTGTTGTGATTACAACACCTGTGCCTGCCCCTTCGGGGAATACAGGTGTGAGCATATGTATGTATGTAAAGAAAGAAAAAATATTATAATATAACGTGCCTATAATATAACTTACCTATGCGCCAAATCCTTGGGTATTGCCAACGGCAAAAACTTGGGTTTCTGCGATATCGAGTCAATGAATGGGAGCGACACCACCTTCGCGTCGAACGATACTGTGGACAAACAGACATTAAATATGACGTATCTATACTAATAATATAAAGAGGAAAGATTTGTATGTAAGTATGTTTGTAACGAATTGGCTCGAAAAGTACTGGACCGATTTTAAATATTTTTCACTATTTGAATGCTACATCATCACCGATTAATATAGACTATATTTTATTTGAAGCCGCGTGACGTCCGTTTGTTAATTTTAAACAAACAGAATGCAACGAGGAAATCATTATTGTTGTTTTTGAATCCACTTATGTCAAATGTTCAGTCTACAATTTATCGACTCTACAATCCCTCGTGGCAATATTTAAAAATAGTTTTTTCAATGTCTCACGGTGTCATAAGATACACTAAGTCCATTTATAAATATATCAAGATCAAAGTTACACAAATCGGTCGAGCCATTCTCAAGTTTTAGCGAGACTAACGAACAGAAATTCATTTATATATATAGATAGATTATTACGCAAAATGGACAATTATTTTAAATTTACCAATGCTTCCAAATTAAAGCTTGACAAGATAAGAAAGTATGTATAGAAAATAGGCATTTAATTAGCAATTCAACTTACTCGATTTGAAATACGAGGATGCGTCTTCTGTAAACAATTAGAATGTAACCGACAAATGTGTTACCGCTAATGTGTTAAATAACTAACCACAAACGTATATACATTAGATTACTGAATGGTTTATGTAGTCGCCTATGCAAGTTACCAAAGGTTAGGTTAGCCTAGTGCGAGTTTCGAGTTTTTTAGAAAAACTCATTGTTACGAGCCCCGCTGGGGTTCGAACTAGCGTCGCCTGACACACAAGCTTGATTACTTAAACTTTTCTTAAAATCGCCGTCACAAGTCACCGCGTCGACGTAAACGCAGATTTGTACGGGATCAAAATAGTGCCATCTTTGGGCCGACAGATGGCAGAACGCGATGACTTGTGACGGAGATTTTAAGGAAACTGGCGAGTTTTTCACTGCCGCCGTCACAAGTCACCGCGTCGACGTAAACGCAGATTTGTATAGGATCGAAACAACGCCATCTGTCGGGCTAAAGAGGCCAATACTGACGGCGATTGACTTGCGACGGCGATTTTAGGAAAAGTTTAAATAAAAAAACCTGCGTGGCTGGCGATGCGAGTTCGATTCCCAACGGGACTCGTACCAATGAGTTTTTCTAAAAAAGTAGGTGGAGTGATTTTACTCCACGTGCTTTACGATTTTCGATGAAGGAAAACTTTGTGAGGAAACCTGCATACATCTGAGAAGTAAGAAAGACTTATGTATAGTGCCTGAGACGGCGATAGGCTCACCATCTGTCACGTTGGCACTTCGGTGAAATGTGGCTGTTGTTGTTACAACACCTCTGCTTACCCCTTCGGGGACCCTTCTGGGATGGCGTGAAAATAAATAAATATATAAATATTGCGAAAGCATATGTCTGAGAACGTCAAAGACGTATGTATAGTACCTAAGACGACGATGTAGGTACTCACTCATCTCTCACGCTGGCTCTATATCTTCGGTGAAAAGTAGGTGTTGTAACACCTCTGTGTAACGCTACGGAGACTTTTTGAAACTTACCAGGCCACTGGTGTATCTTATCCTCGTAGGAGCTGGTGCAGGTGTCAGATATTGGGTGGAACACATAGTCCCACCCCTTGCTATTGTATCTCCAACCTTTTGAGTTCAGTATTAAGGTCCTTTCTGTAGCGTACGCGAATATCAGGCAGTACACTATGTGGTGAAGTTGACAGCCAAAACCGCAGCCCTGTGGGATTATGATAACAGTTGCAGGTGCCGTCACGAAATATTAACGCTCACCAAAAATACATATAGACGGAGACAAAGTCTACTATGCATTCAAGGTCGCTCGTAACTCATGACGGCAACCATAGTTTTATAAAATGGCATGTTCCAAAAAAAAATATAAAAATGACCAAATAATTTTGAAAATTAAACAAGAGAGGCATACGAAACGATATCGATTATTATCGAAGAAACACGAGATCCAAGTTCGATTCCCGGTTCGGGCAGTGTTATTAGTTTATTTAAAAGAAAAATCTTAATGGACGAGCTGAAACCTACAAAGATAGGAACTTACGAATTATTATAATGATGCATACATCATCATCTCCCTGACCTTATCCCATACATTGTTGGGGTCGACACTTGATTCAACCCGATGTGGCTTATCACCTGATTTTTATACGAAACGACTTCCATCTGACCTTCGCAACCCCTTTAACTAGGAAAATCTGTGATCTGAGTTAAACCAGTTGTCAAACTATTTTAGGCTTCTGACTGACCTGTAACGACTGCCAAAGATGATAAATTGGCAACCGGGACCGAGGGCTTAACATTCTCTCCGAGGCACGGAGGGTACTCGAGCGGTCACCCATCCAATTACTGGCTAGGGGTAATAGCTTTAACTACCTCGTTGGTCTTGTGGTTAGTATGTTCGCCTGCCGATCACGAGGTCCCGGGTTCGATTCCCGGGTCGGGTTTAAATGTATATTGGGTTTTTCTGTCAAGAAATTCACAATAAAATGCCCGGACTTTGGAAGTTGGCGGTGTTTCCACCACCGTGCCTACGCCTGATCTCTCTCCGGTCGTGTCGGATTGCCTCCCAACGGACTATGAGAGTGAGGGAATAAAGAGTGCACCTATGTTTGCGCACACACTTGTGCACTATAATATCTCCTGCGCACATGGCTGTGATTAGCCGCCGTAACCGAAATTCGGTAGGAGATCATTATTATTAGGGGTAATAGCAAGTGTGCCACGAGCATACAACAGCATTACATTTTTACTTCGTTGTTGGTCCCTAATCTACCAAAATAACAATAGCTACGAACTATTATATTTACAGGTCATGTGACGAAATCGTACGTTGACCCAATGTGACCGTTCGTTGACTGTCGTGTTTGCCTAACTAATAATATTCGGAACACGATTACTGGGCAACTGTGATTTTATTGTAACGTGACACATGATCATATTTGCAGACATGTGTCAAGTGTAGTTCATTGAGCCTGGCTAGTAAATCAAAGGGGATCTTAGGGGGAACTTAAGTAATGTGAACTGAAATGTGATGTATCCCTAGCTGTGCCCCGCGGTTTCGCCCGCATAGATTTAATTTGATTCCCGCGAAACCCTTAATGTGTTTTTTTAAATAAAAGCAGCCTATGTTACTCCTTGTAAAATTTGCTATCTACCAGTGAAAGTCCCGTTAAAATCGGTCCAGTCGTTTCGGAGATTAGCCGGAACAAACAGACACACAGAGAAAATATAAAAATTTATTGTTTTAATATAATTGTTTTTTCTATGTCAGAACCTTACTTACATATAAATTTAGTTAAAAGATGTTATTTTGGAATTATAAACAGACACTTCAATTTTGTTTATCTGTATAGATTTCAATTTTATTTCAACAGTTAGAATATTGGATATAAGAATAAAAACTATTTCACCTATATATTTTTTTTATAAAATAAATGTAGCACATCAGCTATCTTCCAGTGAAAGGTCCGTTAAAATCGGCCCAACCGTTTCAGAATTTAGCCGGAAAATATACCCAACATTTTTGAAAATTCAGTGCGTTATGTCAGTAATGTGTACTTTCGTATGCATTTAGTAAAAAGCTGTTAATTTGGAATTACAAACAGACACTTCAATTTTATTTATCTATATAGATATAGACATACATATGACTTGACATACTCGTTGAACATCAAATTCATATAAAAAAAATCCTATATTAATAAAACTTTTACGAAAGTACGTGCAAATCATCCGAATGATTATACAGGATTACACATGCTACCGCCGGGTTCGGAAAATTGCTTTGACTAAGAAGAACAAGAAACATGTGCCCACGTTATCAACAAGGTACAAAAAAACTCACCTTATTCAGGTTGCATATTAGTTTCCTAGCATCCCTGCAGTCAGGCGGGTTCTGTAGGTACCGCAGTCTCCTCTGCACGAGGTCACTAACGTTGGCCGCCTCCTGTTGTCTCCACTCGTGGTAGCCGTCCAGCTCTGGAAGCTTCTCTTGGTCTGATAGCAGAGACCTGCAAATGTTTGCGTTGGTGAGGTTGGGCCAATGTTTGTGTTGGACATGGAGTTCAACATATTGGGTTGGGTAAAGTCTAAAGTCTCTACTCACACATCCCAACTTTCTCTTATTTTCTTTGACACTCTAGCTTTTTCAAATTCTATTTCCCAGGAGCAGCCAGGAGTCTGGATTACTGCCAGGTTAATGGCAATGGGCTCGCCTTCTATTACATGAAACTTATACAAAACTAGAGAAATGTGTATGACCGACCGTATGTAAATATGCTCACGCCATCCCAGAAGGGTCTCCGAAGGGGTAAGAAGAAGTGGTGCAACAACAACACCCACATTTCAACGATAATGATTAAGTGCCAACGTGACAGGGTGAGTTCATCGCCGTCTCAGGCACTAATTCTCAGACATATGTAGGTTTCCTCATAATGTTTTCCTTCGCCGTAAAGCACGTGGTGTGAAATCACTGCACATACGTTTTTACAAAAACTCACTGGTACAGGCCCCACTGGGATTCAAGCTTGCGTCGCTTGCGTAACGGGCGACTGCTCAAACCCCGATTCCACCAGGGCATATGTATGTTTATGTTGTTTAGGAAGATTTATAGATTACGTCCTATATACAAAATTAGAAATTTTATCTCTACAATATTAGCATAGGGAGATAAGAGTACTAAGGATATGTTTGCATATTTTATCGCCTTTCAATAAGGAGATAAATGCTGAGACGAAGTACGATATCTAGGTCAAGTTATTTACTAAGAGAACCGTGGTGACCGTGGCGTTTGAGCAGTCGCATGCTACACAAGCGACGCAAATTCGAATTCCCGCGGGGCCTGTAGCAATAATTTTTCTAAAAAAAGTTAAGTATTAGCTGTGAGTTCACAGCACGTGCTTTACGGTGAAGAAAAACATCGTGAGGAATCCTGCATATGTCTGAGAAGTAATACAAAGACGTATGTATAGTACCCGAGACGGCTATTAATCATCTTCCTATATCTATCCTATCCCTTTGGGAACTGCAGGCGTGAGCATATGTATGTAGGTTAATTTACTAAGTATGAAAACCTACCTTTTACGGTCGGCAATTTGGTTCAAAATTGGTTGTATCTTCTCCGATTTGGTGTCATCGTAGAGCACCTTCCCAATTTCGTGGTTGATGTAGTACCAAAGCTCTTTAGTGTTGGAGTGTATCCTCCTCCTGAGATTCTCGTACTCCTCAGTAGGGCCCTGGCCGCCGTCGAGGATTAACGTGCCGTCTATGTCGCGGAGGTCACCATTTTTCCTGAACAATGCAAACGAAAATATAGCGGGATTTCTGCACTGACTGATACATAATCTAGGATTAGTGGGCGGTTAGTGTCTTATCCCCTTTTACACTCAACGCATTCACTGCTAGAGCTAAATAAAAAGTCATTACCGTGTGCTACACAATCGGCCCTTACACCAGTGCGTCAAACGCATATTGTTGTAAAAATACGCTTTCGCTCTGTGCTAAAACCTCAACATAGCGTCGATGTAAGATATTCCCCAGTGCTATTCGGCGCTTCTGCGCGTTTGAGTATTATTATGGCAGGTCATAAAACACTCGCTTGTTTACGACAGGCAATAAAAACATGCGAAAAGGAAAAGGGTCGGTACATATCCACCTACCTACCTAAGCTCTACCTGTGTAATTGGTTTTGATATCACAAAATTTCATGTTCAATTTGGTCTTATTTAAACAATAGACGCGCAGAGTCGTCTTTAGCACACAGTGAAGGCACAGAAATTTGTATGGACTCACATAAGCGTCGTTAGCATATAGGAAAGTTCGGATAAACGCGCAGGCGCGTCGTTAGCAGTGAACGCGTTTAACATAACTGGCGAAATTTTGGTGTACTAAAAGTACACTACTGTCTACCCTTTCCAGGAATTCAATGCTCACAAATATTTGTAATATTTTAGTTATTATATTTGACAATTGAGCATTTGAACTGTGTCCATAGGCTTATATTCATGAGATATAAATACTGTAACCAAAAACATTGTATAATATATATTTTTTTAAAAGAGTAATTGTTGAGTTTCTTGCCGGGTTCTTCTCAACAAAAGCTACCTTCCGAACCCGGTGGTAACATTTATGATCATGTATAATGTATTTTGTGTCCTTCTGACGATTTGAAAGTACTTTGTAAGAAGTCTAATCAAATAAAGATATTTTGAATTGAATTGAATTGAATCGTGAGCATGTGTACTTATGTCAATAATGTCTTACTAAAATGTATCTATTCTACAATCTGATACACAGAGACATGTGCAATTTGCGTAACAATTGTATAATCGAGTAAACACTCGATATGAGAGTGCTTGAGATAAGACACTTCACCACACAATTGTACGATTCGTTTCGGATTTCGTAATCTTTCTTTAGGCGTTATCTTTGAGAATTAACGTATTTGTAAACATAAAGAAATCTCTTTCAAGGATTCCGACTAATCCAAAATCTACTAAAATAGAAAAAAATACATACATTTCACGCCTGTATTCCTCAAAGGAGTAGGCAGAGGTGCTGTAATAACAACACCCACATTTCCCCGAATATGATTAAGTGCCAACGTGACAAAGGGTCAGACCATCACCGTCTCAAGCACTAATACGTCTTTAAATTACTTGACATATACTGGTTATCTGACGATGTTTTCGCCCACCGTAAAGCACGTGGGGTGAAATTACAGCGCTTAAGTTTTTTAGAAAAACTCATTGTTATGAGCCGCTGGGATTCGAACATGTGTCGCTTACGTAACAGTCGACTGCCCAAACCTCACGGTCACCATGGCTCTAGATCCTACATTGCTCATAAATACGGATAAATATGTTCAAGACACACAGAAATACATGGCTGTTAATCATATGTATTTATACACATTACTGACAGCCTGATATATATACATGTGTTTCTGTATAAGCAAAAGCCTAAAATATATATAATCGATATTAATGGAACTCTATTATAATGAAATATCTATACATTCTGAACACATGAATCAATTAAATACACGCGCTGCGGGTCACTTGTTAACCGTCCTATTTTTGACACGAATTTTTATTTTTTATTTGCCTGTTTGCCAATTCAACATAGATTAACATAATTGTATTTGCATACCATTGCCAGGAGCCATTCGTGCAATGTGATTTAGTTCCGTTTTGATTCTACGAAAAGATGGTATACCTACCCTCAATAGTTTAATCAAATTAAGCGCTGGCCTTGAACGCGTAGTAAAATTTTTGAGTTTGTTGCGCGTTAGCGCGAACTAAATCATATTTTCGTTCAGCGCTCAAAACTTTTGACGTCACCAATATTAATAAGCGATAGCAATCGTAGTTCAGGAGAACTACGTTACGGATTATATGGAAATGGCGACTTAATTTTTTTTTAATAATAATGTCAAAAGATTTCAAGAGATAATTTTTTTTTGATAGCCAATATTTCGAAATACGAAACCTTTCGATCCGTCATACTTACTACAGTAAAACCTGAGTTACTGAGAACTTTGGTAAGCGAGAAAACTCTATCAATGAAAGTGCCTAGTGAGAGTTGTCTTATAATCGCTCACATTACAAGTCATCGCGTTGACGTAAATGCAGATTTGTATAGGATCACAATAGTCATCTGAGGGCCAACAGATGGCGTTGTTTCGATCCTATACAAATCTGCGCTTACGTCAACCCCTCAGGTCCCGCAATTAAGCTCTCCTTACACAAAGCTAGGCACTCACCCTGAAGACCTCCTTATCTGGGCTATGAGATGGCTGTGCTTCTGTTTGAGCGTCTCCAACTGCGAAGACAGAGTCTTCAACCTCTCCTGGTACTCCAACACTTCGTCTGAGCCGGTGCATCTGCTAATATAAACATATGCTAGTACCTCCATCCTTTGGACTTCGCTAGTTGAAACGATACAAGATGTACGAGAATGACATATGGCACGTGACGTGACTGATTTATCTAAGACTGCAAGGGGCTTCACGGGGGCTCTAACTATATTATAAACTAGCCGTGCCCTGCAGTTTCACTTGCGTGTACTTAATTTAATGGTTAGCCTGCGGAATACTAATGTTTTTTTTAAATAAAAATAACCTACGTAAGTGACTCCTTGTAAAATTAAAATAGGTCCAGCTATTTCGAGGATTAGCCGGAACAAACAGACAGACAAACAGGCAGGCAGGCAGACGGAGATAAATGAAAAAAAAATTCTTCAATATCAGTACCGTTTATCTTTTACAGATGGATTTTGTATTATTTTGGAATTACAAACAGACACTTCTATTTTATTTATCTGTAAAGATGTATAGATATTTTTCATACCGTCCTTGAACTTGAAGGCTTGAAGAATCCCATTCTGTTGGACTCACCTGAGCGGCGATATGACGAGATAGGTGACGACAATCCAGAGGAACAGCAGCAGCAACGCCGCTCGCTTCCATTTGGCCAGGTACATCATAAAGTAGTCGCTGAGCGTGAGGTGACCGTTGGAGTAATGTTTCATTGTGGCCGGCGCCGGCGCATCATTGCGTGACGGTAATCACTCGTGCTCTGACATTATCTGAAACGGGCAACACTTTGTTACGCTATGCCTATGTACTTATTTATACTTATATAGGTATCTTTATCCATAAAAAATCTGCCTATATGTATGTAGCAATGCACAGAAGCATGCACAGTATCCACCCAATTTTCGCTGCGCGCTCATAACTAATGACTTGACCTGTACTAATTTACTACGACTAGTAAATCAAGACGTATGTATCATCATAATCATCATCACATCAGCCATAGGACGTCCACTGCTGAACATAGGCCTCTCCCAATGATTTCCACCTCACCCGGTTGGAAACGGCCTGCATCCAGCGGGTCCCCGCGGCCTTGACCAGATCGTCCGTCCATCTCGCGGGGGGGCGCCCTACGCTGCGCTTGCCGGTACGTGGTCTCCACTCGAGAACTCTACTGCCCCAGCGGCCATCAGTCCTTCGAGCAATGTGGCCTGCCCATTGCCACTTAAGCCTGCTAACCCGATTGGCTATGTTACCTTAGTACGTCTACGGATCTCCTCATTTCTGATTCGATCTCGTAGCGAGACACCAAGCATAGACGTATGTATAGTATCTATGTTATTCTAAATGCATACAGCTCTGACCCATTCATGCACACATTTGCATTAGAAATGTACATAGACGCCATATATCCTTGAATGTAGGCTAACTATCTATATACATATATACATATACAGATAAATAAAATTGAAGTGTCTGTTTGTAATTTCAAAATAACACCTTTTTCACTAAATGCATATGAAAGTATATATGGTACTGACATTTAAAAACAAATTTTCTCTGTCTGTCTGTCAGTCGGTTTGGTCCGGGTAAACTCTGAAACAGCTGGACTTGTATCTACGCAGGTGAAACCGCATGGCTAGTTTATTAATATGTATATGTACATTAATGTGTATGTACTAGTACTAACCACACTAACATGAGTGTCATTTTATTAGTGATATCTGATACCTAATCCTGATAGGTATTATCAAAACTATGCCTTTCCTGGACTTATGTCATAAAAGCACACCTATCAGCTATCGGTTACTGATAATGAATCATCTATTACGTCCAGTTTTGGTGTCACTAATTTTTATTAGATTAATATTCTGTCAAATATTATCAGGACAGAGCACTGAGCACATAAAGGAGGCCTGGGTCCAAAGGCAGCTTGTGCCAATGAAATTATACTGTATATAATATAGTATTCTTAGTTATCTAGGCTACCTTTTTACAGGGTTCCATAACCAAAGTATAAGACAGGATCTTATTTCTAAAAAGACTCCCTAAGCCTAAAAAGAATACATGGTTGAATTGAGAAACCTCCTCCTTTTTTGAAGTTGGTTAAAACAGAATAAAAATGCATATTTATGGGCTTTGTGCGTGAGTCTGACTCGCACTTGGCAGACTGTTATGAAAATTACAAAAAATATATAATTTAAAAATTTATTGTTTTTACTAACCCATGTAATGAGGGTGGGCCTATCACCATAAACTTTTGGAAATTACAAATGGAAACACCCAATAAGCTTTGCCTGACCCTCCTGTCCTCATGTCCATCTCAATCTACTCATTTAGTTATAAGTAGATGTACTAGATTTTTAGTTATGTTAATTTTTATCGACATTTGTGCATTGGACATTTGTCCATGAGCTCACGTTTTTTTTTAAATTATTTATTTTGTATTCTTTAAATTGAATAATATTTTTGAAAAGAGTAATTACTGAGTTTCTTGCCAGGTTCTTCTCAGTAAAAGCAAACTTCCGAACCTGGCGGTAGCATGTATAATCCTGTATAATTATGTCATTCTGACGATTTGAAAGTACTTTGTAAAAAGTCTAATTGAATAAAGATACTTTTGACTTTGACTTTGTCCACAGCAGCTCATTGGGCAATGCAGAAAGCAAAATCTTTGACCAATATTGCACTTAATAAGATTATCAGTAAGCAGTGTTTATAAACAAGGCTTAAATAAACTTATTAAAACACAAAAAAAATATTTAAGGCAGTCACCAAAACCATATTAAAACAATAATTTATATAATATTCTTATATTTTTTTACTATGTACATGATGCCAGCTGAGTTTCTTCCCAGTACTTCTCAGATGACTAGTTTCCAAACCGGTGGTTCATTCATCAAAATTCATAAGTGCCTTACCAGGGCCTAAACTGAATACATAATTTTCATTTTAATTTTTAAAAGTTTGTAATAATTTTTTTTAGAAATAGATATTTGTCAGATCAGTATCTTTCACAGCTATATTGACTCAAGCATACATTGAGTAAGAGAATAGAAAAATTTGTAAACATTTTAAGCATTTCTTGGATGATTAAGGTAAAATGTTTGTAAACAAATAGTTTAGACTATGAAGCTGTTGTAAAATTATAAATCAATATTATAAGTTAACCTGACTGGTTTTAGGTAAATCAAGTAGATATTTTAACATACCTAATATTTACTTACACATTTTTTAACATCATATTCAACAAACAAGTAAGAAGAAGATTAAGTAGCCATGACTGAGATATAGCTTAAAAATTATAGCCTATGCCAAATGGCAATGGCCAACCTTTACATAGCAACATGCCATTTTGAATTTTAGACATATTTTAGCGAGCCAGAGTGTAATATACCCCATTTTTCGGAGCAATTTTTAATTATGTTACAGACTAGACACCAAATATGATTTTTCATTTGGAAAAATTACACAAAAAAGTATAGAGGAGCTTGTGGTATAGTTGCTATCTATGCAAAAGGTATGTAGGTAGCATATTATATACTTTGATATTTAATTAAGAATATTAATTTGGAATTACAAATAGACACTTCAATTTTATTTATCTGTATAGATATATATTTATTTAGTCATTATGCAAAACTATTGCCTAATAATATTAGTATTAAGCAAGCATGGGAAGGTTGCAGGTGTTGGAACGGAAGTGTATATAATACCTAGGTGTGTATTATCTCTAAGCAACAGCTAGGTACGCAGATAGACGCAGGTTCAACAGAACGACGGATATTGACAATTTAGAATAAATTTATCCATCTGCCGCTGCCGTTCGCACACCGTTTAAATTATAACAACACGGATAAAATGCCATCCTTGTCGGACCCGTGGCAGAACCTAGCAGTCCGTTGATAAATTAAGCAAATTTACTTACTTCTTTGAAATATCTCTAGTAATGTATAAAACTTACCTATTTATTTATTTATTACGAACGGTGAATGATCGTAAAAATATAATCCACCTAAAAAATCACGGTATAGAAAAACTTGCTCACTTCAAATAGTGGTCTTCAAGCTAAAATGTCCAATGCACAAAAAAAAACATTTATTTATCATATCCAAGCATCACAGTGAACATGGCACACTTATAACCAAGCCCAAGCCGCTTCACTCATCATACAAATTCAGAATTTATACAAAAATAAATAAATTGAAAGAAAAATATTCGATAAGCATACAACGAACCGCCTACCTACGGAACGACCGACCGACCGACTGACTGACTGACTGAACTGAACTGAACTAATGAATCACACAATTCTCAGTCACACAACTGAACTAAAAATATTGAACTAAAACCAAAGATAAATTAATTGTCTCATTACTGTTTTATGTTTACAGAAGTCACAAACATATTTCTCAGGGCATGTATTAAAAAAGCCTCTTCAAATATATGTATATACAAAGTTCCAATTAGCATTCTTCCTCATAATGAAATAGCCAGTAGCGTATATTTATTATGTTTTTCTGTTACCAACAAGATTATATCGAAGTCAGTGTAATTTCGTATTTCATACGATTCGTTTAACAGATATATATATATATATAGGAATCTGTATCACGGTTGTTCTACGATTGTTTTTCTTTATTTATGGGTTGATTGATCGGACTTTATCGATCTTCTTATGATCATCGATACAAATTTACAATGAAACAAACAGTCCGAATGAATAATCGCAAAATGCACTTCACTTCACTCACTCACTCACTGATCCATCTCAATCTCATCTCATCTCATCTCATCCACCACTACTACCAAAGAAATTTAAATTCACGAAGAAAATAATTTCTGTTATTGATCAGAGAGCAGTTTCATGTAAAGTAGTTACTGTGTATGTAAGATAGATATAGCACATCAAAATGCCGAAAAAACAACCAAGGAATGCGTTTTACTTCTTCATGGTGGATTACAAGGAGCAGCAGAGGAAGAAGGGAATACATATGGGGACTCTGGCTGAAGTCGCCGAAGCTGCGGGTCCCATTTGGAGGGTAAGTAACTTATTTAAATTCAATATCCTTGCAATCTTATACAATTTTAGTTTATATAGCATATTTGTCAGCATATTTCCCATAATAACTGTGAAAAAAGCTGCTATTATGCTATAACTTGTTACATTCGTAAGCAACAAGTGACGTATATTCTTTAGGGCGTAAGTAACAGGATTTTGGAACTGCTATTACCTCTCTTTCCAGGATAACTTATTTGTTGAAACATAAAAAATGGATTCTATTATGGAACCATTGAAAATACTATGAACACTTCATCTCTTCTCATTCTCTATGAACACTTAGAATACAAGACTGCTATGAAGGCATAGGCATTATTTGTACTAATATAATACATTGTTAGTTATATCTGTCTGTCTTTTCATTTCTCATGGCAAGTCTGCTAAACCAATCCGGTATAAGAATCTCTGTCATTATAATAGCCTTGACCCCAGGATGCCCACGCCATCTCAGAATTCCTACATTACTTATAAAGGTTTTAAAAAAATTCATTTCTATATGTACTCAGTGGCCGCTGGGATTACTTAAAAATGTGCGTTTGGACTCAGATAAGACTAGTAAAGAATAATAAGAGCTCTTGTCTGCTGATCTTAACATAAATAACTAGCTAATCTATACTCTATACATACATACAGTTAAGTAAAATTAAAATGTCTGTTTGTAATTCCAAAATAATAGCTTTTAGCTAAATACATATGAAAGTATATACTGACATAATTTTTTTTACTTTTTGTTTGTTCCGGATAATATCTGGAATGGTTGGACTGATTTTAGCAGCACTTTCACTGGCTGTACATTTAGGGTACGGTGGGAATCAAGTTAATTCTGTGCGGGTGAAACCGCAGGGCACACTATTGCAATAATCATAAAGCTATCTTTATGTTTTATTTGTAAGGCTATATTCAACAATAATTAGTACTTAAGTATACTACATAGCACATTGACATTTATAATTAAATTAATTAATAAGTGTTACATAACTAAAAACCTTAAAAATATAATCTAATCACTAAAAACCTACGTGAAAAAGAAAATATAATAAAAATAAAAATTATAAATAAAACACGGAATTTAAATTAGTGTCTGCGGGAATGGTGCCCAGTAAGCTGGCTGCGTTACCTCGCTGGATCGCTAAGCTAATCCTCTGACCGAGGTAAGAACCAGTTCAACCCTCACCAGAGATGTCAACCAGGCGTTTTGAAAGATCCTTAAAAAGGACTATCGCATTTCTTTATGTTGATAAACAATAACAGCGAATGGCCCTACTTGGTAATTAATTGTAGTATGGTGTTCTAGGAAGCACCACCTCCAGTGCGTGCCAAATTCGAGGAGATGGCTAAAAGAGAGAAACAAAAGCGTAATGTCCCTGAACAGAAGTTCACATCTACCGGCATTCCATTCTCTGTGATTGAGAACCAGATGAGAGAACAGCAGGAGGCCGAGGAGGCGGAACTGAAGGATATACAAGATATTGTCCGCAAGAATCTTGTTAGGAATGGTGAGACAGCCAAATAACGCACACTTATTTAAACATACATACATGAAAGTTCAAAATACTTCAAAAAATAGATAAAGATATTTTGACTGTGTGGTTCTTTTCATTTAATGATTGAAGTAAAGAGTGAAAATCTTAGAAAAGATTTTTGCTATCTTTTAGCAATTGAATTCCAAAATGATCCAAAGTTGATCCATAGAATTTTAAGCAAAGTTATATATGGTGGGATATTGATATGCATACATATGCTCACGCCTGTATTCCCCGAAGGGGTAGGCAGAGGTGTTGTAATCACAACACCCACTTTTCACCGAAGATGATTAAGTGCCAACATGACAGATGTTGAGTCCATCGCCATCTCAGACACTTTACATACGTCATTGAATTACTTCTCAGAAATATGCAGGTTTCCTCACGATGTTTGCCTTCACCGTAAAGTCCACACTCTTTTAACAATTTTTTAGCAATCTACAAGATTTTTTCTCGACAAACACTTGACATTGATGGAATAGCTGTACTCAAGCTCATCTCTATTAAATAAATAAAGTAAAGAAAAATAAAGAGTAGATATTATTGATATACAATTTATTTATTTAAAGCTTTATAGGCCAGGAGACTGAAGCAAGGCAACATCCTATGATGGACTTGAGACTATGGTCTCAATTCCCCGCAAGACAATAACCCGCACAACACATTTGATTATGATCTGACGACTGATAGCAAATCCAAACATTATGCACAAAGTACAATGTTAACTCAATGCTAAAGCATTTTCTGCCAGTCAACCTTACAATACAGGCCAAAACATATGCAATGCCAATGTAATGAGATCCTTGTTCCATCCCCAGATATCTATGAGATGGACATCTACTTAGTGGATGTTAATTTCTTGTGCAAGACCGGCCAAAAGCATCTGATTGGAGAAAGCACAGTGTTGCGCTTCACTCTGGCCGATGGTATCAAGGATAACTACCATGAGCTGATTAACCCTGGTAAGCTTAGCAGAACTATTGTTTTTAAATATAAAGAAGGGGTAAGCTGAGGTGTTGTAATAACAACACCTACTGTTTACAGAGGATGATTAAGAGCCTATGTGGCAGAGATCGAGTCCATCTTTATCTCAGGCATTAATGTCTTCAAAAAACTTCTAAGACATATGCAGGTATTTAACGATGTTTTCTTTCACCGTAAAGTACTTTAGGTGGAATTACTAAATTTTATAGAAAACTCATTGGTACAGGCCGCTAGAATAGAACTTGCGTTGCTTGTGTAGCAGGCCAATGCTCAAACCCTACGGCCACCAGGCAGCGTGTGAAAGTCGAAAATATCTTTATTTGATTAGACTTTTTACAAAGTACTTTCAAATCGTCAGAACGACATAATTATACAGGATTATCCCTGCTACCGCCTAGTCTGAGCCATCCATAATTTGTGTTGTCTGACAATCAGGGGTGATACCTACCGGGTTTGCCTACGACGTGAAGCTCGGCTGCGAAGAGCTGGGGCTGGATATGCCGGATGAGTCTAACAGGAGCAACTACATGCAAATACTGGCCAATACCATCGACTATCTGAAGCAGCATGACCCTCGCTCCAACCTACTGCCGCCGCTCTTCACGATGCCAGACAAAGTTTTGGTTGTCCAGGATTACATTTCTCAGATGTGCAGTAGAGCAGGTATATATACATTTTCTTAAGATCTTGATTTAACTATAGACAGTGTTCAGCTCCATTGTGTTCGCACATCTCACTCTCAAAGGGATCGCGACTGCTTCGATTTTTCCAACATCTCGATGCATCGCGATTGTTTTCTATTGCAGTCGATGTTGCCGAGTTCAACTCGCGTCTAATCGCCGTTCATCGATTCCATTCTATCAGCAGCTGATGCTTTGCGCCAAAAAAGTCTCTACTCTGTATTAAAAAAGCCACAATATCTATGTGAAATCGATAAATATTGTGTTTAGGTGAAGATGAATCGCTGTTCCGTGTGTATAAGTTGGACAAGTTGTTCTTTACTCTCATCAACGCTATCAAGTCTGGCAAGAACGAGGGTTTCCCCAAGGAGTCGCTCGCTCTCGCTGCGCTCAAGAAGGATTCCTTCAAATATACACCCGGTCTGGGGTGTGAGGTTTGCACTTTTATTATTATCATTAGCTTTGCCTCGCGGTTTTACCCAAATTTAGGGATAAAAAAAGCTATTTTTATCCCTAAATTAAAATAGCCTTAGTTACTTCTTATAACATCAGTTATCTCCTGTGAAATTCCCGATAAAATCGTCCGTTTTATAGATTGTTCAATTTTACTTTTTGACACTTTAAGATTTTTTTTATTATATGAGCATGGTATGTTAATATTGCATAAAAAAAGGCTTTAATATTATTTATAAAATAACAAATTTAATAGTGGGCATCAATGATGATGAAATTTTCAGAGGGCATATTTATTGATGAGCATCATACATTATTAGCTAGTATAATTTATCAGCTAATCTTTATAGTAAGTTTGTAAGGAGGCATGATAATCAGGAGGTATATATCAATGTGCATAATTGTCGTATAATCATTAGTGAGGACAATTGATGGAACGGTAATATATAAGTATAATGTGCGCTGTTTTGTCCAGCACCACGAGTCGTGCGACAAGTCGCTGGAGTGCAGCCTTTCACGAGCACGTCGATGGGCGCACACTATACTGGACAGCTGCTGCCCGCTGGTCGGCATCGAACTGCTGCCCGGACGACATGTGCCGCACGAATACGACATCGATGTATGTACTAACTCATCACAGCTGCTGCTGTCGGCATCGAACTGCTGCCCGGCTGACATGTGATAACATTTTGATGTCAATAGTGTTTTGCTTGGTGCAACTGAGGGAGTGACGTCAGTTCTAATATTACATAACATTATTTCATAATAATTTCTTTGACCTACTTTGTCAATTGTAGGTCACACCTACCTCACCTTACAAAAAGCCGTAATATGAAATACTTACCGAATCACTCGAAAATTTCTCCAAATTGATCGCTCTCTACACACGCTCACTACACACAATCCCATTTGTGATACTCACTTGGCCTAGGCCCGTGAATATTCAACAAAACCGGTTAATGAAACCGAGATGAGTAAATTACTTTAAAAAAAAAAAAATAAAAAATAATATATAAATTTATTTATTTATTTATTTATTGATCACCAACAAGATGTACATCATCACAAACAAACATTGAAATCACTTTGAGAGCATGCTTAATGCTATTTTAATTATAGGTGAAAACTGCATGCATGAAAGAAGACAACTAAAAGAGTATACTAGTTTCACTTAAACAAAATATGAATTAATTAAAACTAAGTGTAAATTTTCTAAATAATGCTTATAAATTTAACTGATTAAGGGAATGCCTAAATTCCGAGGGTTTGTCAGAGAATATATCGATGTTATTACACTTGCGTTGGTCGTCCTTGCAATTGGTAACAGTGATTTTATGAAGTGCATTGTAATGTATGATGAGCCTATTGATGGGGGAGAATCGGCCTTGACGTGAATAAGATTTTTTTTCTACAAAAGGTTTGGCTGTTTTAGATCTGGGCCGTCTCTTTGGTGCTGAGAAATTTATCGAGCTCAATAAATGAGGAGAGTCGATTATTCCATTTACAACTTTGTATAAAAACATGTTATCAAGCTGTTTTCTTCGACTGGAGAGAGATGAAAGCTTAAAATGTCGTAATCTGTCGTTGTATTGAGGAATTTTATTGCCTAATTTACTATCATATGCAATGTGCCAAATAAACCGTTTCTGAATTCGTTCTAATCTCTTGCTGTGAATATCATAGTGGGGATTCCAAGCAACACTACAATACTCTAAATTGCTGCGTACTAGAGATGTGAAAATAGAAATTTTCGTTTTTGGGTCCTTGAATTCCTTGCAGCTTCGCAATACGAAACCGAGCATCTTGAGGCCCTTGTTCGCAATATGGTCAACATGCAAGTGGAAGCGAAGCTTACTGTCCAAGATGACACCCAAGTCTCGTATATGGTCAACTTCCCGTAGGATTTGATTGTTGATAGAATAAGATCTAGCTATTGTTTTTTGTTTCCTAGTGAATCGCATAGTGTAACATTTGTCAGCATTTAGGGTCATGCCGTTTAGTTTGCACCACTCAACCAAACTGTCAATATCCTGTTGCAACAAGAGTGGATCACTTTGAGTTATAATAGGTCTAAATAGTTTTAAATCGTCAGCAAACAAGTAGAACTTGGAATACCTAAAACATTTGCTAATATCATTGATAAATATATTAAAAAATAATGGTCCAAGGTGAGAGCCCTGGGGGACACCTGAAAAAGCAATAAATGGTTCAGATCTGTATCCATCTATGACAACCATAGATTTTCTATTACTAAGATACGATAGACACCATTCTAATAAATCACCACAAACACCAATAGCCTCAAATTGCTTGCCTGAGTGGTAATACAAAAGTTTTTTTTGTCCCAGGGTATCCTGACATACAAGGAGGCCAAGAACGAACGCATTGCCCCATCTATTGCTGGAATTAATTTGGTAAGTATCTTATAATTAGCTTTGGAAGACCTTATGATTATTGAGGCTTGGCCTCAGATTTTAATATACTAATAATATTTTTTGCTAAGTGAAGCCGTGGCGGCCGTGAGTTTTGAGTAGCCTGCTACGTTAGCGACGCAAGTTCGAATCCCAGCGGGGCCTGTACCAGTGAATTTTTCTAAAAACTTATGTGCAGTGATTTCACACTACGTATGGTGAAGGAAGGCTTCGCGAGGAAACCTGCATATGTCTGAGAAGTAACCCAGGATGATGTTTTGTAACGGGTAAAGTGTATATCCTATTGTTTAGGGAGCTATGTCCCTGTGTACGACCATCGACTCCTTCGCCGACGCGTCCTCATCCTTCAACGACTCCGCTAGTTTGGATGGTGAGTGTTTACAACATTTTTAATTAATCCTTTTATTATTATACATACATACATACATACATATGCTCACTCCTGTATTCCCCGAAGGGGTAGGCAGAGGTGTTGTTATCACAACACCCACTTTTCACAGAACTAGCCGATGAGTAGTAAAACATTATATTTAATGCTAAATACAAATACACATACAAACATACATAGCATACCATAATACTTCATGTACTCAATATCTATATGTTACCCATAACCTATGTTTACAAAATAAATTATTTGTATTTGCTTACATTTCAGTGTCAATCCCCGAGAAAAGGGAGCACCAGCCATTGCGAATGCCCAAGACTGATTGTGAGTAGTTCTTCATATAATATTGATAATTTTTCAGTCGTAAGTTACTCCTTTTAGCAACGGCGTTTCTGCCAGTGGAAGTCCCGTTAAAATCGGTCCAGCCGTTCCAGACAGTAGAAAAAAACATAGGACAGATAAGAAAAATATTTCTTTATGTAACTACGGTATAAGAATTTATTTGGAACTAGTTGACCCGGTGAACTTCGTATCACCTTTTCCTTTACTTATTATTAATGTTTTTCACCGTTTAAACCTTCTCTGAACTTTCATAAATATATCAAGATCGAAATAACCCTAATCGGTCCAGACATTCCCAATTTTTTGCGGGACTAACGAACAGCAATTGATTTTTATATACATAGATTACAAACAGACACTTAAATTTTGTTATTCTTAATACTTTACGCAGGGGTCAGCGAAATAATAAGTATTATAATTGTAAGAAAGGCGTGCTACGCAAGCAACGCAAGTTCGAATCCCAGCAGTTAATGATTTTTTTCTGAAAAACTGAAGTAATTTCACTCCACGTGCATTACGGCCAAGGAGGTTGCAGATTTCCAAATGTCTGAGAAGTAATTCAAAGATGTATGTATAGTGCTTGAAACGGTGATGGACTCACCCTCTGTCACTATGACACTTATCGTATTATATACTTATAATTGTCATATTCGGTTAAATGTGGGTGTTGTTGTTGCAACACATCTGCGTACCCTTTCGCGGACCCTTCTGGGATGGCGTGAGCGAGGATATTAATTTACTTTATCTTTATCAGACTCACAAGCCATCCGGCCAGCGCCCGAGCTCACCGAGGCTAACTTCCCTAAGCTCACTGGCGGTCTGGGACGAGGTAAGTTCTTATTTACTAGTTGTGCCCCGCAGTTTACATTTCAAAGTCAAAGTCAAACGTATCTTTATTCGATTAGACTTTTTACAAAGTACTTTCAAATCGTCAGAATGACATAATTATACAGGACTATACATGCTACCGCCAGGTTCGGAAGGTTGCTTTTACTGAGAAGAACCTGGCAAGAAACTCAGTAATCACTCTTTTCAAAAATATTATACAATTTAAAGAATACAAAATAAATAATTTAAGAAACGTAAGCTCATGGACAAAGTTCCAATACACAAATGTTGATAAAAAATCTAATAGTTCTACTTATAACTAATTGCGTAGCTTGAGAGGACCAGCCCCCACAAGCTGCACCTGTTCACAAGTATGACGTGAATGCCAGCCATTGACCTTCTCATTTAAATAGTTATTGCGGTAGCCGCGCAACCCGAATGTTCTTTTGAATAAACGCAGATCAAATTTGGAGCACTCGTAACCGAAGGAAGTGTATGAAGAGATGCATGAATGTGGATGAAGCGTAAGAAGTAGGATCATAGTATGTGGCAAATTGTGGTCTCTGCCTACTGCACAGAGACAGAGAAATCATCATCGCCCTGGCCTTATCTCATGCATTGTCGGGGTCGGCACTTGATTCAACCCGATGTGGCTGATCACCTGATTTTTATACGAAGCGACTGCCATCTGACCTTCGCAACCCCTTTAACGAGGAAAATCTGTGAATATTATATGAAAAAGATCTGTATTATATATGATTCGTCAATGTATTTATTCATTGTTTTAGGTCGTGGCATGCCCGGTGGCTTTTACAAATTCAGACAGGATAAGTAAACAATTTTATAATATGTTTGTTTCCGATAGAGAAGCCTAACGTTTTGACACTTCTAATCTACTCTAAGTAGTTCTATTAATCTCTTTCGAATATCTGTATGAAGACACAGGTACCTTAAAGTACCATAATCTTACCATAACCTCTTATAGCCATCATAGTTCCACTGTGTGACAGTGACATACTTAAACATTCATATACTAAATTCTTAAAACTGGTTAAGAAAAATACGAACACGAGGCGGGACTCAAATCCACGACCTCTGCAAACCGTGCAGTTGCTCTGCCAACTGAGCTACACGTGACCCTACCTCATGCGTCGAATTTTTCCTTCCCTTGTTTTTGCGGTTTATGGGCCGCCTTGCGCCATCTGTTGGTCGGTGTATAGAAACTTTTTAAGAATTTAGAATTTAAACATTTATGTATGAATAAACACTCTAACACTTTATACACATCTGTCACATGATGAGACTTAAACTATCATGACTATAAGAGGTCATGGTAAGGTCCCGTCGCGAGTTAAGAACGAACCTTTGAATGCGTAGTAGTCAGTCTGTCTCTATCTATATGTATGGCGTGAGGTGAATAAAAACATGCGCAGTATCCCCACTATTTTTCTCTACGCGTTCTTTATTCGTGGCGGGAAATATATTTCGAGGGCGTTCAAATATTACGTAAGCGCTTGAGGGGGGCGGCGCGTCTTTGTTTTGCTTACTTTTGCTGACAAGGGGAAGGAGGGAGGGGGTAAATAATTGTAAAATATTTGCTTACGTAATACTTCAATGGCCCCTTATTAATATAATGAATACTCCAGATACTTCAAGTTAGTCTAAAAAATATTTTCTTTAAATTTTTTTTTTCTCGTTTCAATAAGATTAAAAATCTATGTTTTTATTTAATACAAATTATTAAGTAACAACTAATTTTAATGACATCCTTATTCAATGGTATTCAGATTTAAACCAATGCAAAGCCATGCAGACATGTTCGTCCCAACGTGACGTCACATACTGGCATTATTGGTGACGTCATAATGGAAATAGAATACCTGACGAAGTATATGGAGAAATTATTGTAAAGTCGACCATAAAATGCTTTATCGAATGATCTAATATAACTTGCTCATCAAAGGGTAATAAGGTATATTTTCGTTTGCATATTCAATGTGACAATCGTCACTAAGGCCTAACAAGAAGTTGAAAGTTTTACTAATTTGAGTCTTAGCGATTTTTTGACTAACTAAGAGTTGTTGTCAAAATGGTAAAACACTTATGGTTCATATTACTGTGGTTGATTTAATATGTCAATGTAGGTCTCGTCATCCGGCCATTAATATGAGGATGTCTCTGTCTAGCGCCATACAGCCAGACAGAGACAGACTCATAAAATTACCGAATTAAAACAAATTAACGCGCTCTTAACATGTGACGGGGACCTATAAAAAAAGAATTTATAATTTCCCTGGGGACTTACCATGATAGTCCAGTTGTATGACAGTGACAGATGTATACACATACATATATATGCTCACGCCTGTATTCCCCGAACGGGTAGGCAGAGGTGTTGTAATAACAACACCCACTTTTCCCACAAGATGATTAAGTGCCATCGTGACAGATGAGTCTAGCGCCGTCACAGGCACTTAATACATAAGTCTTTGAAATACTTCTCAGACATATGCAGGTTTCCTCACGATGTTTCCTTCACCGTAAAGCACGTGGTGTGAAATCACTGCACAAGTTTTTATAAAAACTAATTGGTACAGGCCCCGCTGGGATTCGCGCTTGCGTCGCTTGGGTAAGAGGCGACTGCTCAAACCCCACGGCCACCACGACTATCCTATACACGTTATATACATCTGTCATAATTGTCAAGAGAGCCGTGGTGGCCTTGAGGTTTGAGCAGTCGCCTGCTACGCAAGTGACGCAAGTTCGAATCCCAGCGGGGCCTGTACCAATGAGTTTTTCTAAAAAACTTATGTACAGTGATTTCACACCACGTGCTTTACGGTGAAGGAAAACATCGTGAGGAAACCTGCATATTTCTGAGAAGTAATTCAGTAACGTATGTATAGTGTCTGAGACGGCGATGGACTCACTATCTGTCACGTTGGCACTTAATCAGCTTCGGTGAAAAGTGGGTGTTGTGATTACAACACCTGTGCCTACCCCTTCGGGGAACACAGGCGTGAGCATATGTATAATTGTCAATGACAGCAATCAGAGATCATGGCAGGGCCTCTGAACAATAAGCCTGTATAATTTACTGACGTAACGTGTTTTCCTAACAGGGTGTTTAGATGTAAGATTAATTTTCAATAAGTGTTACTTGATTTAAGTATTTTATGTTGTTTGTTTAAAATTGATATATGTTTCTTAAATATATAAACTTCTCTAGTGGTTTAGCGGTAAGGCTTTGCCTTTGTGTTTCATTGAAACTGAAGGCCTAGGTTCAGTACCTAGGTTGACAAATATATGAAATGTAATGGAGAATATTAATTTCGTCATAAGAAAATTCGACATTTTTTTCCCTGGAATAAAAACGAAACGGAAGAAATATTATATTGAGCTATGACCGCTGACCTTGAATGTGCAGTAGTTATTTTATGTATCTATCTCTGTCTGTCTTTATGGTACTGTACCTCGGCTATTTTCGCTGAGCGCTCATAACTCGTGACGGCAACTGTACCAAAGTATACCTACTGTAGTCTTTATTTTTAGTATATAACTAATAGTCGACTGTCTATGTTAAATAATTTTAACCCCCTTAGGACAAAACATGGACTAGGACCAAATTGGGACTAAATCTATAGCTATCTCTTTTTAATGCCGTATTACAAATAGAGACACAGCTTACCTTCTTAAACAAGGACTTATGCCATGTTTTGTAATAACGGGAAATTGTGAATGGGAATTCTGTCTCAAAAATGTCTATTTTAAGCTTAAATAAATATTCTACGGTGTTTAAAAAATGTTAATTCTCATATAAAATGCAATTGCGAGATCTTCTGTAGTAGTCAAAATACTTATTGTAGAAATGCATACCTTATGCCATTGGGTTATAGAGCACTATCTCACTGGTCACGAAATCTATGCTGCAAAACGCAATAAATTTTTGATATTACTAAGATCTGATGTTAATATAGATATTATATTTTTTTAGTAACTTACACTTCTTAGAGGATATTCCGACTTCATATTATAATATTATTACATATAGTAATCAAATGCGGAGCGAAGCTAAGCAACGCTAAAGATGCAACCACATGCAGCCGTTCGACGCTCGTTTCCACTTAAAAAGGAGTTTCGGGTGTCAGTTGGTAATAGCTTCGTATAAACCACATCGGGTTGAATCAAGTGCTGACCCGAACAATGTATGGGATAAGGCCAGGGAGATGATGATGATTGTATTCAAATGCGGTGAATTCCTGCGAAGTATTCTTGAGACGGCGATGGAATTACCATCTGTCACATTAGCACCAAATACGCGGTGAAAAATGGGTATTGTCCGTCTACCTCTCGGAGACTCTTCTGGAAAGGCATGAGCTTATTTATATAAAACGACCTACGTTTGTATGTTTGACGTTCCCATACAAAATGAGGAAAATACGTGTCACCGTGTCAAAACCTAATTTAGCCACTGATATCCCTCGTGACGTATCCACTTTGGTAGGAATCCGTAAATAAGTAGGAATGTTTGTTTTGTTTAACGATTGTAATAATATCGAGTGCAGCATTATTTAGGCAAGAAAATGGGGAACAAGGCTGTGCCATATAATTCTTTATTGTTTGTTTTGTTTTAAGATCATTACGAATGAGGAAAGTTGTGGTTCGTGTGAATTGATTGGATTGTATTGTACGTGATTCGCGAATAAAGCATTTATGTAGATATCATCTGATTGTTTTATTTATAAAAAACTTTATTATCTGTCCAGATAAATGACATTTAAGTGTCTGTTTGTAATTCCAAAATGACAGACTTTTAGGTATTGGCTTAAAAAAACTAATTTTCAAAAAGTTCTCTGTCTGCTGTCTATCTGTTTGTTCATAAAATTTCATAAAACAAAGTTCGTAAAAAAAGTTCATAAAACGGCTGGACCGATTTTAACGAGAATTTCACTGGCAGCAACTTAAGCTACGGTACCCTAAATGAGTTTATTTTTTTATTTAAAAAAAATCATTAAGTGTACCGCGAGAATGACATTAAATCTACGCGGGTGAAACCGCAAGGCACCGCTAGTATACTATACATTTTCTATTTGTATTCACATTGGTCGCCAAGCGTTTGATGTTATAACGAAATCAATTATAGATAGATAATAAAGCTGTATCAGACGTTATAGCCCAGGGAAATGACGGTTTGACCCGGACATATTTATAGAGGGCAATTTTTATTCAGAATATTATTTTTCGACACACCTCTCGTATATGTTCATGAAAATCTGCCACAAAGTGTATCAGCCACACCCTCCTTTTTTTAAATTGGCAATTTATTGCAATACTCCCAATCCATAAATATAGACGCTGTAAACTCTTCCCAACATTCAATAGTCTTAAAAATTATTTATTATTATAAAATTAAACTAGTAACAACTAGG
Source organism: Watsonalla binaria (assembly GCA_929442735.1). Lineage (NCBI taxonomy): Eukaryota > Metazoa > Arthropoda > Insecta > Lepidoptera > Drepanidae > Watsonalla > Watsonalla binaria. Next base: position 2,004,039 of record OV838930.1, read on the forward strand.
CAACTTAGGTAAATTTCAAATATTGTGTCAGAATTGGTAAATTTCCAATAGTTCGATAGCCAAAATATTTGACTCGGAGGCAAAGAGAAAATGAATGCAATCAATGAAGTATGAAGTTTGGTAATTAAAACACAGACGTATTGTTAGAGACAACATTCGAATTGAAATCTGTACTAATATTATAAAGGTATGTTTGTAACGAATTGGCTCAAAAGTTCTGGGCCGATTATAAAAGTCTTTCACCATTTGAATGCTACGAGTTACACGTAATAAAGGCCTTAAATTAAGTCGCCGGTGTAAACGCGAAGCAGAACTAGTTCAATTATTTTGTTTATTGTATCCTAGGAGATTCTGAAAATGATGCAATATACAGCAGTTAATTTAATAATGTTGGCATTTATTTAAATCGCTTTTAGTTTGGAACTTGAAGGTAAGATAAAACAGTGGTTGAATCAAAGAGACTTTAATAAATTACCATGTAAATAATTGCTGTAATTATGTTCATTCTTTCGGATGTTCAACGACAACTTCTAGTTTAGTATCATTCGCATTTTTGTCCCTGTCCCTTGCCTTCTCGTCTGAAGAATTCTTCTTTTCCGCAGATTTCTTTTTCTCCGCTGACTTCTTCTGTAATCTAAAGAATTTCCTTCTAGCAGGTACGGGTATCTCGTTTTCAGGCTTATTAGCTTCTAAATCAATATTTTTATCAGCATCTATCGTCTTAGAATCTGGCGATACTTTTTCAGCAGATGCTGATTTGTTTTCATTGTCTGCTGATTTAGTTACAATGTTTGCTGGTTTATTTACAGTATTTGTCAATTTCTTTACAATATTTATGGATTTCTTATCAGTATCTGGGGATTTACTGTCAGTATCTAGTGATTTATTTTCAGTTTCTGGTGATTTCTTTGTAATATCCGCCGGTGTGTTGGCAATACCTTCTGTTTTCTTTCCAATAATTGCAGATTTCTTGACAGTTTCGAATGTTGGGTTTTGTACACTTGTAGATCCGTTACCATTATCTTCAGATGCTATCACTAAATTAATTTGTTTATTTAAGGTATCTGAAGGTCTGTTCTCGAACTCTACATAGTATTTACTGGGCGCCGGTTTATAGTCGGGAGTAAGGGAGGTTATTCCAATGTTGACATTTCTGTTCATTCCAGAAGACTCCATTACCAATATAGTGCATCGTACAAGTAGGAGAATGTAGATTTGGAAAGCTAGAAAATAAAAATTAACCATTCAAATTGTTTGTTAAGATTTACAGACAGATGACATGGCTAGAAAGAGAGAAGATATAAATATGGCGCTAATCTCAGAAGCTACGTACTAGTTTGAATCCATAGGAGTGAAGCATGATTAGAAAAAAAAATATAAAAACCGGATAAATATCTCTAAGTAACACAGCTAGTATATTATAAGCCAATGAACACAAGGTCAATGCAAATGTCGATGAAATAAATCATATAAATTAACTAGCTGTGCCCCACGTTTTCACCCGTGTAGACTTAATCTCAATGGTGGCCTACGGAACCCTAATATTTATTTTATTAATATTAGCCTAAGTTATTCCTTGTAAAATTTGCTATCAGCTAGTGAAAGTCCCGTTAAAATCGGTGCAACCATTTCGGAGATTAACCGGAACAAACACACAGACAGACAATTTTTTTTTAATAAAATTGGTTTTTCAATGTCAATATCGACCGTGTATACTTTCATTTGCATTTACTCAATTGTGTAATTTTAGAATTACAAATAGACACTTTGATTTTATTTATTTATTTTAGATTTTAAGAACACTCACACTAGGCACTGTACCCCTATCATGGGTTTGCCACCGTTTTCGTAACCTATACACGCTAGCGTCATTCGCAATATTTGTATGAGATATTTTAGTTCTTAACGTCACCGCTGGGAGTCGCTGCACAATTTCTAATACAAATGTTCGGCGTAAACTCCAGCGACTATAGATAACGAAAACGGTGGCAAACCCGTGATAGGAGTACTGATGGCTTACCAGTGCTCAATATAATGACAATTTGTAGAAGGACGTCGATAGCTGCGATCACGATGGAGTAAACGAGCAGCGACACTATCACTGCGCCCACGCAGTAGTAGAAGTATGCGCGCAGGAGGACCACGTCTTTCTGCAAATAATAATAAATTAAATAACAAAATCCTTAGGGCCGGTTAAGTATGATCGCTTAAAGCTTAGCTATGACTTTTAGATACTCGTTGTTTAAAACTACCGAGGGTCCTATGCGAAATGTTACAGGTGCCGCAGCGAGTTGTCAGGGTCACTGTATTTATAGACACTGAAGGTCAGCGCTCAAAACTCATGACGGCGCCAGGTATATTTAGTGTTATCATGGTTAAGAAATAAAACAACTACGACATTAAACGGATGATCACATTCATTGGCAGGGGCGTATATTGGATTTTCAGGGGGTAGGAATAATATAAGTAGGTAGGTAGATGGCAGTCATTTCGTATAAAAATCAAGGGATCAGCCACATCGGGTTGAATCAAGGGCCGACCCCAACTTCACATAGGTATGTAGATTAAGTACATACCTATGTGAAGCGGCGTAGATACATACGGTTTGGTATAGACACGACGCGAGTGTATTCAGTCATCATAAATGGTAAGCACTGCTTATATGGAATACGCGCCCCTATTCATTGGGCATGCAGATTTAAGATACATTTTAAACGCTTGGGTACGTTTAAGTAGAATTCTGGCATGTCCTGCATCAAGTATTATCTATATACTATATACTAGTTTGTCTCGCGGCTTCTTCCGCGTAATCTGTCTCCTTATAGTATAGAGAGACATACATGCTCACGCCTATATTCCCCGAAGGGGTAGGCAGGGGTGTTGAAATCACAACACCCACTTTTCACCGAAGATGATTAAGTGCCAACGTGACAGATGGTGAGTCCATCGCCGTCTCAGAAACTTAACATACGTCATTGAATTACTTCTCAGAAATATGCAGGTTTCCGTGGTGTGAAATCACTGTACATAAGTTTTTTAGAAAAACTCATTGGTACAGGCCCCGCTGGGATTCGAACTTGCGTCGTTTACGCAGCAGGCGACTGCTCAAACCTCAAGAACACCACGGCTCTAGTATAGAGGAGTAGTTAGTAATGGGCCCAGTGTTTTACGGTACCAACCCGATACATCCCGCAGAGCAGCAGCACACTGAAGCCGATCTCGGTAGCGTAGGCCAACACAGAAGCTGTTTTAGTAGTTCTGTCATCCAATATGATCTCCTGCACCTTCACCATGGTCGGGGAGAAACTCTCGTTAGCTGTGCCTAGCAGAGATATTCCCTGGACAGTAAATGATCATAGGATATTATCGTACAGCGCCATCTAGTAAACAAACTAAACAAGCTATTCCTAACCAATCAGCGGATATGATACCCTTTTATAGAAATTATACGGTATCTATACTTCATACCAGTGGTCGTCAAAGTGCGGCCCGCGGACCATATATCTGCGGCCCGCGACACATCAAACAATCTTAGTATATAATGGTCTCAACCCCCAATAAAAGCACTTTTTTTTTTACGATATGGTCTCTCGCAGTTGGTAGGGGGGAGTTACCTCCACTGCTTAACCGGACTAAAGGGCGAGACCCAAGGGCCTCCAGCCGAGCTTAAACTTAAAAACTAAGCAACACAGCTAAGGGCACCCCGGTGCGGGGCTCGGACCTCGGCTTAGGGCGTTGCTGGGGGATGAGCTAGGGACCTGGATCTGAGTGGTATTATTTAGGGACATGTTTAAGGCTAGTGGCTCGGCGCGCGGCCCTAGCAGAGGACGGGGGGGGACGATGATGTAGAGTTCGCGACGAGCCTCCCCGGCGAGGACGGAACAATGGTCGGTTTGGTGTGTGCTTTTGAGACATTGCTTGCTGAAGCAATGTGATATCGTCGTCAGGGTCAATAAGGACGTGCCTCGGATGGCGTCGGGTGGAGCCAATAAAAACACGCCAGAGCTAAGTTTAAGTCGTCCGTCACTTTCATTCATACCACCATAAAAGCATAGAAAGTAATTGGTAATCAATTAACTGATGGTCAACTAAATGAAACCTCATATTGTCCTACGTGGCCCTGGACCAGAAAAGTTTGACGACCACTGCTTATAGAGCACACAGATAAATAAAATTGGAGTGTATGTTTGTAATTCCAAAATTATTTTCGCTAAATGCAGATGAAAGAAAGTAGGATGACTTAAAAAACGTATTTTCAAATGTTTCTCTCTCTCTGTCTGATTGTTGATTGAAACGGTTGGACCGATTTTAACAGGATTTTCACTGACAGGTAAGGAGTAACTTATGCTACTTTTATTTAAAAAATTGGCTTTCGCGAGAAAGAAATGAGATGTACACGGGTGAAACCGCAGGGCACAGTTAGTTTAAAATAAATATTTTAGGTAGGTAAGTACATGAGCACTAAATATCCAGACCCACTGCAAACACAAAATTAATTCCATCACATAAAATGTTTTCCTGTCGCTGGAATTGACCCCGCGGTCTCTAGTGGTAATAAACACACTAACCACTAGACTAATGATGCCGTCGAAATAAAATGTGAAAGACGACAGGGTGAAGAAACATTATAAAAATACGTCAAGTACAGATGTGGCCATCTGCCCAATACGCTGGACAGATCAAATCCGCACAACACTTGGGACCACTACCTGACGTCATGTACGAAGCCCAGAACAGAATCAGATGGCGACACATATTCAAAATATCTTTATTTGATTAGACTTCTTACAAAGTACTTACAAATCGTCAGAAGGAAACAAGATACATTATTATAAATGTTACCACCGGGTTCGGAAGGTAGCTTTTGTTGAGAAGAACCCGGCAAGAAACTCAACAATTACTACATACATACACGCCTGTATTCCCCGAAGGGGTAGGCAGAGGTGTTGTTATGACAACACCCACTTTTCACCGAATTTTTCACTATACATACGTCTTTGAATTACTTCTCAGAAATATGCAGGTTTCCTCATGATGTTTTCCTTCACCGTAAAGCACGTGGTGTTAGAAAAACTCATTGGTACAGGCCCCGCTGGGATTCTAACTTGCGTCGCTTGCGTAGCAGGCGACTGCTCAAACCCCGAGGCCACCGCGGCTCTTTTTCAACAATTACTCTTTTAAAAAAATATTATGCAATGTTATTGGTTACAGTATTTACAAAGATAAAGTGAACTAGCGAAGGAGTCACGACCCTCAGCAATGAGGAATACGACACGAGAGAGAGAGAATAGTATTTGTACTTACAGCAATTATTATTTTGAAGTATCCAGTAGCTATGAGGCCTATCCTGACCGGCGTGACGCAACAGCATGTCTCAGGCTTCGCGCTGCTCACTAAAGATCGCCAAAACTTTTCCATACTTTTAATGTTAAAGATATGTCCACACCGCGCGAAATGACCCGAATTATGACATGAACGTTGGAGTAATTAGGATGCTGTTTATAAAGGTTAGATTAACTTATTAAGCGATAGTAATTTGTTTTAATCATTAGGGCGGTCACTCGACATTGTTATAATAATAGACATTATCAACAAGTGAAACCGTGCGCACGTTCCACCCATTAGTACCTATCTAGGTGCATTTGTGTAGGGGGAATGTATATCTGTGTACCTACTTACTGCGTCATGGTAGTAGAGAAATGTATACTATCTGTGCCAAACGTTGTATTGCCATATATTTTATTGGGATGATCCACACCATCCATCCTTATCATTTAGGGGTATGAAAGACGAGAAGTATTTCAAAGAGGTATGTATAGTGCCTGAGACGGCGATAGACTCACCATCTGTCACGTTGGTACTTAATCAATATTTGGTGAAAAGTGGGTGTTGTGATAACAACACCTCTGCCTACCCCTTCGGGGAATACAGGCGTGAGCATATGTAACATTTCATACAAATCGGACCAGCCGTTTCGGAGGATTTTGGTAACAATCACCGCAACATGAGATTGAAAAGTCTGTTTATAATTCCAAATTAAAAGATTTTCGCTAATTGAAAATAGGAAGTATATACGTACGGCACTCAAATAAAAAATACTACTTAAAAAACATTTCTGTCCGTCTGTTTGTTCCAGCTAATCACCGAAACGGCTAGACGTATTTTAACGGAACTGGCGGATAGATATTGCTGCGTAAAGTAACTTAGACCATGAAATAAATGGAATATTATTACAAATCAATATTATTTTATTCCAAACTTCAAGACTTATTATAGTATAAGTAATTCATTTATTTTCGATGTACTTATGTTCATTATCCTACATTAAAATATGTCAGTGTTCTGAAAGAAATCTTTATACAGAATGTCCGAAATTCCAAGGATGAACCGGTAGCAGGGTTATAGCCCAAGTAATGAAAATATTACTGCTGAAGAATTTGCAAAAATGTGTTGTTAAATAACTTTTAGTTAAGTAATATTATTTACAATTCTTACCCTCTATATTATTGAATTTCATAACACCATTTCAGAATCTTGATTAACTGGGCAAGATTTCTAAACATGATTTTGCAGCGTTTTTTCTACACATTAATAAAAAATAAATCGTGCTAAACTGCATCAATCCTAGTTTTATTTGGGGTACAGGATTATATACTTACTTTTTACATTTTATATATTTTCCTTACTATTCATAAGTTTGCCTACTAACGGTTATACCCTTTAATTTCGGGACAAATGATATATTGATTTCTTCGGTTCTCTTCAGAAGGCTAGTTTCCAAACCAGTGGTAAATTTTCTACACTCACAAGTACCCAAGGGCCCAAACTGAATAAATATTTTTCATTTTCATTTAATTGATTGATTGTTGTTTAATTGATTATTGTCTTAGCGTAAAGATTTGATAATTATATCATCACCACACTGTGACCATTGCACAGCCGCTAACAAAAGTGTATTTTATATGGTAACAATTAAAAATATCAAGAAATTTGACTAATAATAACTTACTTCTAAAAGGCGTTGGGCAGTGTCAAGTCATGTTTAAACAATTGTTTCACGCGATTGTACAAGGCACACAAAATTTATTTTATTACTTAGTTTGAATAGCCGTTACCTTTAGTAACTTCTGATACTGTAAATAAGATATCTATAATATTATTACTGAGCGGAGCCGTGGATATTTATAAATACCTACTGTTACATAAAGTTTGTAGAAGTTACTGCGCAATTGTAAAACGAAATATTACCCGAATAGATAGGCAGGAAAGGGTAGGCAGAGCGCTAATTCGTACATCCACATTTCCCCGAACACTAATCCAGACTCCGAGCTGTACCCCTATCACGAGATTGCCACCGTTTTCGTAATCTATACTCGCTAGCGTCACTCGCAATATTTGTATGAGATATTTTAGTTCTTCACGTCACCGCTGGGAGTCGCTGCACAATTTCTCATACTAATATTCGAGACGGAGACGCTAGCGAGTATAGATTACGAAAACGGTGGCAAACCCATGATAGGGGTACTTTTTCTTCAAAATAAACAAATAAAAACATCATACATGTGTCATAATCATTTATAAGATTCTAATAAGAATTGTCAAACCGCCATTTTCTATTTGCATCCCGCTCACACGCCTGTTTATGACTTGAATACGATAAAAGTAATATTCAATATGTACATGTATGAGCCGTGGTGGCCTTGAGGTTTGAGCAGTCGCCTGCTACGCAAGCGACGCAAGTTCGAATCCCAGCGGGGCCTGTACCAATGAATTTTTCTAAAAAAACTTATGTACAGTGATTTCACACCACGTGCTTTACGGTGAAGGAAAACATCGTGAGGAAACCTGCATATTTCTGAGAAGTAATTCAATTACGTATGTAAAGTGTCTGAGACGGCGATGGACTCACCATCTGTCACGTTAGCACTTAATCATCTTCGGTGAAAAGTGGGTGTTGTGACTACAACACCTCTGCCTACCCCTTCGGGGAACACAGGCGTGAGCATGCTTATTTCAGTATATAACTCAAAATAAGGTTATATCCCTTTATTACAGAACATGATTTAAACCAGTGATGGGCAAAGTACGGACCGCGGACCAGCTCCGGCCCGCCACCGGTCCTGACATGAATTGTATATGTCAAAGTCAAAAATATCTTTATTCGTATAGACTTTTTTCAAAAAGTAATTTCAAATCGTCAATATGAAATAATTATACAGGATTATACATGCCACCGCCAGGTTCGGAAGTATGCTTTTACTGAGAAGAACCTGGCAAGGAACTCACACTATGGCTCACGGTAATTATATTTTGTCGGACCAGAAGTTTTAAAGTTCTCCATAATTCCCAACTCGGGGCTACACTTCTACGAATTTACTTATCAGTGAGCGACCCATTAATAATATTTTTAAGAAAGGTCAAATTAGGAGCTCTCGTAACCGTAGGAAGTGTATGAGATGCATGAATGTGGATGAAGCGAAAGAAGTATAAAGGATCGTAGCATGTGGCGAATGGTGGTCACTGCCTACTCCCATGGGATACAGATACGTGAGCATATGTATGTGATGTTTAATAATGTTTTCATATGATTAATAAAAATTACAACACAAAATGCATTTTTCTGGCCCACCAGTGAATTTGTTAACCTTTCTGGCTCCCAATTAATAGTTCGCCCACCAATGGTTTAAGCCAAGAACAAGTCCGGACTAAATCTATGTCCATCGCTTTTAAATCACAAAAAGAGACAGTGCTACTTATAAATAAAGAATTTTCTTTGTCCCGCTTTGTAATAAGGGGATATTCTTTAAATGTTTAAGAAAAATACCAAATTAAAAGTACTCCCTGTATCACGACTCGAATAAAAATCAAATAATAATAAAATAAAACATTTATTTGGGATTAATAACCATTACCGCTTTATGTAAATTTGTGATTTTCTCTCTTACCTCTTACACAATAGAGTCCATTTTGCAAAATCTTTGTCAATTATATTGTAACACAAACATAACTTTATAGATATCCATGTAATAATAATTAATAATTATTAAACAATTGCATGTGCTATTATGGTCTGGGAAATATATAATATTTTAACTACATTCGAAGTGGGACCAAAATAATTTTTCATCCGAGCATATTCTCACAAAATTGTTATTTTTATAAACCGACTCCAAAGAAAGGAATAGGTTCTCAAGTGGTAGATTCCTCGACATTTATAAGTGCCTTACCAGGGTATAACTGAATAAATCATTTTCATTTTCAATTCGATTGAATAAATACTTTGTAGACAGGAATATATCTTTTTTATTTTTCAAAATACTAATCTTGCACAAAATGTATAGAGCTGAATATTTATACATTTTGGAATTATATGTATTTTTTTTCTTATTTGATTTGTAAATAAATATGAAGTTTCTTAAACTGGATATATTTTTACTATTAAAAAAAACTGAATACTTTTGTATGCAAAAACTAACCTTAACGACAAAGACATAAGGATTGAAAATAATATTAATGGAACGCACAACGATAAGACAACGAATCAAGAAATCGCAAAACTTACCAATTTAAAAGTACAAATAAAAATGAGCATTATAACGCAAAGATACGATCCATAATAGCACAAACACGTAAAATCACTTCATTAGGGCGTGTACGACGGCATTAACGTTCAATGCTTTCAAGTCTGTGTAAGTCTGACCCGTTCCGACGAAGACAATAGGCTGGCCCGTAATGTACGTCATAGATATAGCCGCGCCTACTTTGTCGTCAATGGTGTCGAATTTAGTGAGAACTATGCCGTCGATGACGTGAGGATCGGACGAGGAGCTGTGGTCAGCCAGCGCCTGGTTGAACTTCACCAGCTGGTCGACCGCTTCGTTACCCACTAACGCTTCTCCTACGAATAGTACCATGTCTGGTTCGTTGACCTGCGAACAAATTGTTATATTTTAATATACATACATAATTATACTCACACATGTATTCCTTGAAGGGGAAGGCGAACGTGTGCACAATACACACACCCAGAGTGCTTAGTGTGAGTTTGCTTAAAATCGTAGATTTCGTAAACGCAGATTTGTATGGGCTCACAATAGTGTCATCTTTAGGCCGACAGATGGCGCTGTTTCGATCTTATACAAATCTGCGTTTACGTCGACGCGGTGACTTGTGACGGCGGCAGTGAAAAACTCGCACCAAGGCCTCTATTGAGTGCAAGTCCCGTGCGATATGGGACGAGCGTAATACCACTAGCCGGGTAGGTACTAATCTTAATTCTGGATTTCTACTTGGAAATTACAGATGGAAAAAATATTCTGTACAACCCGGGGATCGAACCCAAAACCTCCTTTTCCGAAGAAGTGCTTGCGACCACTAGACATATGAAGGCTAGCCGTGCACAAGCAAAATTATTGTCAATAAAGTGCGAATTGACATTAATATTGTTATGTGTGCGGCCCTTTTTGTGGTATTTCTTAATAATAATGTGAATATTGACAATCATATTGTGTGTGCGGCTAGCCTTATGTAAATACTAGCTGTGCACCGCGGTTTCACCCGCGTAGAGTAAATTTCATTAGTTTCTTAGGTAAGGTCCGAGGAACCCTAATATGTTATCTTTAAGCACTCTAAGTTACATCAGCTATCAGACCGTGAAAGTCCCGTTCAAATCGGGATAGTCATTTCGGATATTACCCGGAACAACCAAACAGATAGACAGATTTTTAAATATAGTTTTTTTTATACCAGTGCTGTATATACTTTCATATGCATTGAGTGATACCTAATCTGTTAATTTGAAATTACAAGCAGACACTACAATTTGCACTTGATTCAACCCAATGTGGCTGATCACCTGAATTTTATACGAAGCGACTGCCATCTGACCTTCGCAACCACTTTGATGAGGAAAATCTGTGATCTGGGTTAAACCAGTTGTCAGACTATTTTAGGCCTTCGACTGACCTGTAACAATTGTCGAAGATGGCAATGTATATAATGTAAGTATGTACCGTGATAAGTTTGGCGAGTGCCCTCATGAGCGGCTCGTTGTCCTGCATGCGGCCCGCAGTGTCCACCAGCACCACGTCGGCCTTGGTCTCCCGAGCGTAGCGGATCGCTTCCATCGCGATGCCTGCTGCGTCCTTGCCTGAACAAACCACATACATATTACAATTTTTATGCATGACACACATCTTTATACATTAAACTTCTCAGTAAAAGCAACCTTCCGAACCTGGCGGTAGCATGTATAATCCTATGTAATCGTGTCTTTCTGACGATTTGAAAGTGCTTTGTAAAAAGTCTAATCGAATAAAGATATTTTATCGACAGTACACAGCCTAGACTTTACTATAAGAATATAAAAAAAAAACTAGTAAAATAATTACTTGTCGGCCGATCTAGATTGCGATTTCCAAAAACATTTCTTTCCTGAATTGAGCCCCTATCGTTGTATGGGTGTGATACGTATGAGTGATGACGTATCTAACGTCATACGGATACGTCACACGTCATACTTGTGAACAGGTGCTGCTTGTGGGGGCTGGTCATCTCAAGCTACGCATTTAGATATAAGTAGAACTACTAGATTTTTAATTACGTTAATTTTATTGACATTTGTGCATTGGAACTGTGACCATGAGCTTGTGTTTCTTAAGCGATTTATTTTGTACTCTTAAAATTGTATATATTTTTTTAAAAGAGTAATTACTAAGTTTCTTCTCAGTAAAAGCAACCTTCCGAACCTGGCGGTAGCATGTATAATCCTGTATAATTATGTCATTATGACGACTTGAAAGTGCTTTGTAAAAAGTCTAATCGAATAAAGATATTTTTGACTTTGATATAGAAGACATTCTCACCATATCCCTTCTCATACAATTGCACCATGGTCCGTCCGCGATGGCTGGAGGCAGGATGCAGCGCGTTGAGATGTCGGACGTGGGTCCTCAGCTGCTCCACGGCGCCCGCGCGGAACGTGTCGCACGCCGCCACCAACACTGACAGGTCGTTCTCGATCAGCCAGAAACATATCTTGGCGAGGTTCGTCGACTTACCCACGCCGTTCACCTAATTACAAAGGATTTTACACTTTAAGGATATTGGAAAAGAGATAATAGTGAACAGCCGTGGTGGCCTTGAGGTGTGAGCAGTCGCATTATGTACAGTGATTTCACACCACGTGCTTTACGGTGAAGGAAAAAATCGTGAGGAAACCTGCATATTTCTGAGAAGTAATTCAATGAAGTATGTTAAGTGTCTGAGACGGCGATGGACTCACCATCTGTCACGTTGGCACTTAATCATCTTCGGTGAAAAGTAGGTGTTGTGATTACAACATCTCTGCCTACCCCTTCGGGGAATACAGGCGTGAGCATATGTATGTATGTAAATAATAGTGAGTTAATTAGCAACATTTTGGTAATTAACTGCATTTAGTATACAAAATAGGATAACCTATTACTTTGAAGAAACTCTTATTGCGCGATTTAAATTCTTGTGTATTAATTTGTACTCGAACATCGCATTTGTTAGCGAGAAGCGCCACACCCACATTTTTATTTTTTACCCTTTATACACAGGTTGTCGGAGAAAAAGGAACAGTTGTCTTCTAGATGTTGTAGGGTTTTATGAATATATCACTATGTTGAAGTCGTAAAATATATAGCTCCAACGATAACGTAGTTATAGGCTATGGTTGCTAAGGGCCGAAGAGCTCGCGGCCTTAAGCGATTGAATGAACGCGCGAAAAATGGTTTTATGGGATTATTTCAGGAACTATTAATGGGAGAAAAAAATAAAAACGTAGTTAGATTTCACGTGAATAACTACGTTACCGCTGATTTGTATGCGAAAAAAAGGTCTTGATATGGTCGGTCAACTTTGAACGTCAATTACTCAAAAACGGAAGAAGATATTTTTGTCATAATTATTTCATTTGCTTCCTAAAATTATACCCTATCACATATTTTAACAGAGAAATGAAGAACTCTTTGTGCTGACCACACCTTACCCCAAAGGACAGGAAGAACGATAAACATTTGACCAGATTAATAGTAATTCTCACCCCACAGAAGGCCATGACATAAGGCCTGTTCTGTTGTTTAGCATGCAGACAGTCGCGCAGGATGTCCACGCGCCGCTTCGGAGACAAGATCTGTACCAGCGAGTCGGTCAACGTGCTCTTTATGGTCTTTGAGACCGTGTCGAAGGTTCCCAGCACCTGTGTATACATAATACAACATATTTATATACGATTCGTGGTCGAGGTTGCGATGCAAGTTCGAATCCCAGCGAGGCCTGTACCAATTAGAATTTTCTAAACACATATGTAACACGTGCTTTACGGTGAAGGATAACATCGTGTGACTGTTCAAAGACGTCTGTATAGTGCCTGAGACGGCGGACTCATACTCTGTAACGTTGGCACTTAATCATATTAGGTAAAATGTGGGTGTTGTTGTTACAACACTTCTGCGTACCCCTTCGGAGATCCTTCTGGGATGGCGTAAGCATTTTTTTTTTATTTACCTTCCCCTCCAGTTTAGTGGCGACGGAATCGCAGAGCTTATTAGCGATGTCTGCAGCGACGTTCTTGCCGATCAGGTGATCCCTCATCTTGTCCAGCGCTGGGCGCATCGACTCTTCACTCAGAGCCTTGGATCCCACCAGGCCTGGAACACAGACAAAAACAAAGTGCAGGTCAGAATAATACCGGCTCGAAGGACCAATGGAATACGAGGAGAAGAGCATTATTCTTTACTGAATTACACGCGGTGAAAGGCGAAAATGGTGACGATAACTGCGCATGTAGGTACAGCTGTCGTCACGAGTTATGAGCGATTGCCTTCACTGCGGAAAAGTCATTTTATAAGTCTCAGCTCATAAGTCGTGACGGCAAGTATACAAAGTCAAAGTGCCTCGTGAAGGTCGAATTTCGCAAACAAGTATATTAATATAATATAATATACTAGAGGTATGTAAGTTTGTTCGAAAATACCCAACTTTTTTCACCAAATGTCAAGATATACCTACAAAATACACACTTAGAAATAAACATAAATTAAAACTACCCACGTCACGATTGACACTACATTCAACGAGCCCCTTTGTAATGGCGATAAAGATATACAACAAAATGCCCGAAAATATAAGAAAAGAAAATAATACCAATAAATATACAAATCTCATAAAAGATCTGCTAATTAAAAATACCTATTACACAATACAGGAGTTTTTAAATGATAAACATAAATAAAATACAATAAGTACAAATCCCATACTTAAAAAATACATAATTAAAATATATCTATAAACTGTACTCAGATAAGGACTTTTTCTATATGCAGATAAACTAAATTATTTAGTCTGCTAATAATATATACAATTATTATTATTTATATACATGAGTAATATAGAAATGTGTGATCTCAAAAAATTTTATAACCTATTATTAATAAACCTAATTGCATAATTTAATAAATAAGTGTATAAATGTTTCCTATTGATTAGTAATAAATATAAGATAAATTGTATATATATAAATTAAGAAGTGACTCTCTAATTGCTGTGCCCTAACAGGGTTGTTAGATATATGCTATTACCACTATAACTTTGTTAATATTGTGTGTAATACGATACTAACTGGCAATAAATATATGAATATGAATATGAATATGAATAATAATAGGGAAGCTCACCCTTAAATATGCTGAACATGCCGCCGCTCTTCTTGGGGCTGGGCTGTGCCTTGTGATCCAACTCTTCCTCACTACTGCTCTCCTCCGACTCCACCTCCAGGTCACGCACCGCACCCGTCATACTACCCACCAACTGACACACAAACATTGGATTCCATCATATATATGCCATCATATAAAACAATCGGGCCTGTACCAATGAGTTTTTCTAAAAACTTATGTGCAGTTATTTCACACCACGTGCTTTAGGGTGAAGGAAAACATCGTGAGGAAACCTGCATATTTCTGAGAAGTAATCCAATGACGTATGTATAGTGCCTGAGACGGCGATGGACTCACCCTCTGTCACGTTGGCACTTGATCATATTCGGTGAAATGTGGGTGTTGTTACAACACCTCTGTTTACCCCTTTGGGGACCCTTCTGGGATGGTGTGAGCGTATTTATTTTATTTTTATCATATAAAATTGTCAGTGTTTGTAATAAAATTCCTCCATAACGAGTTAATTGTGTTTATGATTTTTTTGTGTATATTCGATGGGTCAGCCAGCTTAATCGTTATCTTCGTTGTATACATTCATAATCGTTATTCACAAGAAACTAGCGGACCCACGAAATTAACTATACGCGGGTAAAACCAACAATAAACAGTGTCTTATATCACATACCCATTAAGGAACTAAATCTTGCATTATTTAAGAAGCACCTCAAACTTTTTCTATCTGAAAAATGTTTCTACAATATCAACGATTTCTTAAATGTCAGTTGGTGATTTCAATCTTGTTGTATAAAAATCTAATTTTAAGTAAAATTTGTTTGTTACATAGTTAATTACTAACCACAGATCCCTTAATTTGTACGCCCCCCGGGGTAAAACATGAAGAAACGAATTGTTATCTGCCTAACACCTATATTGTCACTCATGTTTTTGCAAATAAATTATTCTATTCTATTCTATTCATATCATAACTTTAGTAACCTCAAACAACTACACATTACCACATAAATAAATAGCATAACAACGAAATTTTTTTAATAACTTCAGGTGCCGCCAGTCGATGCTTTATGACAAAAATGTGCGCCGGAAAAGTATTGATTATGAGTTAGTAAGGGCATTGAATTTGATGGTATTGTATGTATAGATATGTGACCTGTGTATCGGGTGTGAGCTGGTAGTGTTGGTCGCCAGGCTTGTCGGTGCTGAAGTCGAGGGTCTTCAGGTCGCGCGAGTCACCTCCCAGCTCCCACACGCGCGGAGCCTTCACGCGCTCCTTCTCCACCGCCTTTGGACTCTTCGGGGACTTCCTGAAGAATTAACCATTCATGTTATACAAGAAAAATGTAAGGAACAATTACAATTGTGGTGGCCTTGGGGTTAGAGCAGTTGCCATCTACGCAAGCGATGCAAGTTCGAATCCCATCAGGGCCTGTACCAATGAGTTTTTCTAAAAACTTATGTGCAGCGATTTCACTGTACGTCTGAGAAGTAATTCAAAGACATAAGTATGGTGCTTGAGACGGCAATAGACTCACCATTTATCACGTTGGCACTTAATTAATTTCGGTGAAAAGTGGGTATTGTTATTACAACACCTCTGCCTACCCCTATAACCTCTACCTCTACCTACCTCCATATAAGACCCAGAATCACTACTTCAAAGCCAGTGCTCATAACTCCTGACAGCACTTATGAATGGTATAAAAGTGGTGTCTTACTTGATCTCAACTTTCTTCTTGGCCATCTTCTGCGCGAGCTTGGCTCTGTTGGCGGCGATGACGTCATCCTCCGGCTCCACACTCTCCTCAACCTTGCCATTTGTTAGACTCTTATTCTCTACTATTTTCACTGCAAGTAAAATAAGAGTGCAACTTTGAGAATGACTCCCTCACTTCCCTCTATAATGGTTGAGGAGGGCGATGGCTGCCAATCTCGTCATACTTGTGAACAGGTGCTGCTAGTAGGGCTGGTCATCTCAAGCTACACAATTATTCGTAGTTCTTATTTTGAGTTTTAAATTTGTTTTATATCGACTTTTATGCACTGGAACTGTGTCCATGGGCTTATATTTTTATGATTTATATTGTATTACTCAAAGCTGTAAAATTACTGAGTTTCTTGCCAGGTTCTTCTCAGTAAAAGCAACCTTCCGAACCTGGCGGTAGCATGTATAATCATATGTAATCGTGTCTTTCTGACGATTTGAAAGTACTTTGTCAGAAGTCTAATCAAATAAAGATGTTTTGAATTAAGATGAATTTCTTCAACTGTCGATTGCGCTCAAATCATTTATTTTATTGTATAATCTAAAAATTTGTAAGTATTTTGTAAGTATATAGCAGGTAGTTTTGTAGTTAAGTGGTTCGCCCGAGAGGGCTGGCATTCAATAAATGTGGTTGTACAGTACACACGTCTATTATTTAACAGTTCACTTCATAGCTAGCTGTTAGGAATAGCAAGCTACAAGCTGGGATGTAAGATTTGTACCTGATTTCTTTCCTTTCTCCTCTCCCTTGCGTTCGATCATGGACGCCACAGTCTTTTTAGACTTCTGCGAGTCTTCAAATGTCCTCATCTGCTTCGGAAGCTTTGCTTGTGACTTAGCTGGAAAAAAAATAATTATATTAATACTTTAAAAACATACTTCTGAACACATTCACCATACATAATTAACATACATACATATGCTCACGCCTGTATTCCCCGAAGGGGTTGGCAGAGGTGTTGTAATCACAACACCCAATTTTCACCGAAGATGATTAAGTGCCAACGTGACAGATGGTGAGTCCATCGCCGTCTCAGACACATTACATACTTCATTGAATTACTTCTCAGAAATATGCAGGTTTCCTCACGATGATTTCCTTCACCGTAAAGCACGTGGTGTGAAATCAGTGCACATAAGTTTTTTAGAAATACTCATTGGTACAGGCCCCGCTGGGATTCTAACTTGCGTCGCTTGCGTAACAGGCGACTGCTCAAACCTCAAGGTCACCACGGCATACGTAATTAAATGTTGGTTAAAAAGTATTGTACATACTACTATAAAATAAATTGTGATCCATTTATCTCTTGATATATTTTATTTATTTATTAATGGATTTAGCCAGTAGATGATAAATTTATTCCCCATGACTGTTTTCTTGATCGAGTGATTTTTTATTTTGTAAAAGTATAACTTATGCATCAAATAAAAATGAAAATCAATATTACCTAAGTGTGTGGCCCATTACTTCATTTCAATTTCATAATACCATAAAATCAATTAACGTGAAATTGTTATGTAAAGATATCATTTAACACAAACATTACCTTTTTGATAATAATAATTATCTTTATTACTATGTATTGTGAAAAAGGTAAGGAATGATAATGAGTCTCCTACAACTACCTATTACAATTCGGAAAGATGCAAAATTACAGATTTTTGTGTAACTAATCTAAATTTCGTTGCTTAAGTTCACTGTTTACTGTTTAATTTTTCATGAAGCAGTTATGTAAAGCTATGTTTATTCTAATGAAAACCATAAGTTAATAGTTCAGGTTCTTATGTATGATTCGTAAAACTAAGCGACTTGCGGTTCCCTATTGAATGACTTGCAAACATAAGCAACAAAATTTAGATTAGTTACAAAAATATCAGTAATTTTGCATCTTTCCGAATTGTAATAGGTAGTTGTGGAAACTCATTATCAATCCTTACATTTTTCACAATACATAGTAATAAAGATAATTATTATTATCAAAAAGGTAATGTTTGTGTTAAATTATAACTTTACAGAACAATTTCATGTTAATTAATTTTATAATGACACTTAGGTTATATTGATTGTGTGACAGAAATATTTCATCATGTTTCCTACAAGTTTTAACGCATCTACTGCTAACGATGCATTCGTTCATATTTGCAGCGTAATATTATCCATCCATGTTCTGTACTATTCATTACAAGACATACCCCAACTCTCGCACTCGCGTAGAACTCTATCGAAGCACATCCTGAAGTCAAAATCCATGAGATGATGGCTCGCTTGCAGATCATTCTTGTACTTGTCACGGAACTCTAGTTGAATATCGTTCAGGAACTTGTCTATGTATGACAGCTGCAGTATACGCTGGTACGCCACGACAAACACTAGCTCAAACTCGTTGTCAAGTTTATATTGCAACGTTAATGAATTATGGTTGAATGAATTGTTGCTTGAACGCTCCTGAAATTTAGAATCAGAGCATAAATAAATATACTACAAATTATTAATCAATCATGGAATTGTCACAACAGTTGTGCTATTACAATTTATTTATTAACATTGTGTTTCCTCACAAAATGTTATTCATACCTAAGTTTAGCAAGTAGGGAAATAATCCTTATTAATTACTTAGTGTGTCCAAGAACATAATTTGTGCAATATTATCCTGTAAATTATTATACATCATTTTTATCAAAGAAAACATGTCAGTTGACTTGATTGATAACTTTACGTCTTATTATTGTTTAGGATCAAATATGGTTATAACATTGACACTGGGGACACAAATGGTACACAAAAGAGAAATATAGACGCCAAAAGGTGACTTTCTTAAGGAAATTACCACAACTGCGTAAATAATCATTGATAACATGCAAATATGTAAAGATGTTATGACTATAAATTTCAACTGTAATACATTGGGAAATGAAAACCTTACATTACTCTATCGTAGAGTACCAAACTAGTGCTAATAATCCACGTAGTGAATTACTAATGTTATTAAAAGGCCAGACGTCCATGGGCTTCCTAAGCTGTGATAAACGACCTACCTGTAGTATCACACTGCGAATTAAAGCGTTCACAGACGGAGAAAAAATATCGCTTGTACTCTGAAAACACCACAGTACAATGCCTCCTTTGCTGAAGATACTGAATAGATCCAACATTTTGATTAATTATTAAATTCAATTATTACGACAAATTCTTCACAGATGTTTCGTACGTGCAACGTAGGAATGGTTGTGGAATGTGAATGACAGAATAGAATGTGACTTGACATGTGTTTGGTGTAACATCACTGACAGGAAAATGACACCTCACCACATCTGAATCTTATCAGAATAATATTTTCGTCTCCATCCCAAAAATATTTCATTATCTATGTTCAATCGAAGCTTCATAATTTACTTCTTTTTTTATTAATTACGACTTTATTATACTTGCAATGGACAATGCAATTGTGGTTCAACAAAATCAAAAAAGAGAAATTGCCAACACACAAAATTCAATGAATTTTTATTAAAACGTTCGTAAGCTCGTTTAAGGTTATTCGCTTAAGGTAATTTAAAGAATACTCTTAATTCATACACAGCAACTTCAGTTAACATTTTTAGGCAAAAACTGCCTGTGTTTTGAAATATTCCTACTACTATCTACTCGAAAGTAAATTAAAAAAAACATGAATTCATTCTTTATTACGATCATAGAGGTATTTTTTTCTAAAATTATGTTTTAATAAGTGTAGATTCAAAAGAACTTGTATGCCTTCCATTATTTTTAGGAAAAAAGAGGTAAATAGTCTATGGTTTATGTTAAATGAAATTTGTCAAATCATTTTCATTGTAATTTATTTGTAGTTATACTCAGCTACTCATTTCGAAAACGAAAAGCTAAATAAACCAGTTAATGAACTAAAAAAAAATTAATAGATAAAGGAGGACAAAACTACAAAATGAATATCACATCAGCCGCGGGGATAATATCCCTGCTCGATGAGCCCATGTCTGAAGTGAAAGAGTTCGCCCTGAAGAGGTTGGACAACATCGTCGATGAATTTTGGCCGGAGATATCTGAATCCATCGAGAAGATCGAGATCCTGCATGAAGATAAAGTGTTTTCGCAGCATCAGCTCGCAGCTTTAGTAGCAAGTAAGGTGTATTATCACCTGGGCGCGTTTGAAGATTCGCTGACCTACGCATTGGGGTCTGGTGATTTGTTCGATGTCAACGCAAGGAATGAGTATGTCGATACGACGATCGCAAAGGCGATCGACTTCTACACGCAGAAGAGGAAGGCTTTGTTCGTGGATAGTGCAGCGGAGGTTATTGATCCTCGGCTGGAAGCCATCGTGAACCGAATGTTCCAGCGGTGTTTAGATGATGGACAGTACAGACAGGCGCTGGGGCTGGCGCTCGAGACTCGCCGCATGGACATCTTCCAAGAGTCCATCATGAAATCTGATGATGTAGCTGGTAAGTGCATTGTTGACAAATATGTTGGCATCATTTTGACCTGGCCTTATTACATACATCCTTTACACATTTTCTTTGTTTTCATAATTTCTATTAGTCTATTTCTGTCAATGACATATTTAATGGTGTACAAATCCAAATACACAAGTCATTGATAGAAAATGGTATTAGATTCTTTGATAAGAGAGTTACAAAATATACAAGTCATATATTTTGTAGTCAGAATTCTATTCTACTTGTTAATCTTGAACTGTAATAGAGAATAAATCTTATGCATTTTTTTGATTAGACAGGTGGTTTAAAAAATGTATGTATATATTGGTTTCATACAGTTTATATCTTCCCTTTATTCATCCCATGAGGGTCACAGGAATGAAATAAAATGATACAAATTAACACATTCACTGCTAATGATGCATATGTGAGTCCAACTGTTAGATAATTTATGAAGAAGTTGAAATGTTAGCAGTGAATGTGTTAAAGTTTATCTGACATACATACATACATATGCTCACGCCTGTATTCCCCGAAGGGGTAGGCTGAGGTGTTGTAATAACAACACCCTCTTTTCACCGAAGATGATTAAGTGCCAACGTGACAGGTGGTGGGTCTATCGCCATCTCAGATACTTTACATACGTCCTTGAATTACTTCTCAGAAATATATATATAAGTTTATCTGAATTAATTCAATAATAGATCCAGACAAATCTCATAGACCAGGGTAAATGTTGGTTTTTAGTACTGATTCTTTGTCATCATATCAACTACATTATCTAACAAGCGTCCATCCATGGCTCAACCATGTAATATTATGTTATGGATCCCAAATTAACGTTGATTAAGAATATTCTCAGCAATATGTAGCATGCAGAAGTGTAAGAGCTTTTAAATCAGCCCATTAGTTTTGGACTTTATTTATTACAAATAAACATATTTTCCCATTTAATAACATTAGTATAGAAAATGTGTTGTTTTTTACAGGTTTGCTTCAGTATGCCTTCACTGTGGCCATGAGTCTCCTGCAAAACCGAGGCTTCCGTAGTACAGTCCTCAGATCCCTTGTCAGTCTCTACAGAGGTCTCAACATCCCAGACTATGTCAACATGTGTCAATGCCTCATCTTCCTTGAGGACCCCCTCTCAGTTGCTGAAATTCTAGACAAACTCACCCGCGGTCCACAAGAGTCTGTCCTCATGGCTTATCAAATAGGATTTGACTTATACGACTCGGCCACACAGCAGTTCCTTGGTAGAGTCCTACAGGCATTAAGGACCACTGCACCCATCCCCAGTGCTCTCGGTGGAAAGCCACAGCCACAAGGTGGGCCTTTCCCTGATGCTTCCATGGAAGTAGACCAGCCTCCTGCAGAGGAAACCAAGAAGCCAGAAAGAGATATAGACAGTCTGAGCGAAGAAGAAAAAGAACATCAGAGGAGAGTGGAGAAGTTAATATCAATATTAGGTGGTGATGTATCTATAGGCCTCCAGTTACAGTTCTTAATTAGGTCCAATCATGCTGATATGCTTATACTCAAGAACACCAAGGATGCAATAAGAGTATCCATCTGCCACACAGCTACAGTTATTGCAAATGCTTTCATGCACGCAGGCACCACCAGTGACCAGTTCCTGAGGGACAACTTGGAATGGCTCGCCAGGGCTACAAATTGGGCAAAGTTAACAGTAACAGCATCTCTTGGAGTTATTCACAGGGGTCACGAAAATGAATCCTTGGCTCTCATGCAATCCTATTTACCTAAGGAGGCTGGTCCATCGTCAGGCTACTCTGAGGGTGGTGGTCTCTATGCTCTCGGCTTAATTCATGCCAATCATGGCGCTAATATCATTGACTATCTTTTAACTCAACTAAAAGATGCACAAAATGAGATGGTGCGTCATGGAGGCTGTCTTGGCTTGGGACTGGCAGCCATGGGCTCACACAGACAAGATGTGTATGAACAGCTCAAATTCAACCTGTATCAAGATGACGCAGTCACGGGTGAAGCTGCTGGTATAGCCATGGGTATGGTGATGTTGGGGTCTAGGAATGCCGCTGCTATTGAAGACATGGTGGCCTATGCTCAAGAAACCCAGCACGAGAAGATCTTGCGAGGCTTAGCTGTTGGTATAGCCTTCACAATGTATGGAAGGCTTGAAGAAGCTGATGCCCTCGTCCAACAGTTACTGAGAGACAAAGATCCATTATTGCGACGCGCCGGGTGCTACACTATTGCCACGGCATACTGTGGCACTGGTAACAATGACTCCATTAGAACTCTTCTGCACGTTGCCGTTTCTGATGTCAACGATGACGTGCGCCGCGCGGCCGTTACTGCACTTGGATTCCTGCTATTTAGAACACCGGAACAATGTCCTTCAGTGGTATCCCTGCTTGCCGAGTCGTACAACCCTCATGTACGTTACGGAGCTGCTATGGCGTTAGGTATTGCCTGCGCAGGTACAGGAAATCGCGAAGCTATTGGCCTTCTAGAGCCCATGGTGAAATTCGACCCTGTCAACTTTGTCAGACAAGGTGCTTTGATAGCATCAGCAATGATCCTCATCCAACAAACTGAAGCCCTCTGCCCTAAAGTTAACTATTTCCGCCACCTCTATGCCCAAGTGATCTCAAATAAGCATGAAGATGTCATGGCTAAATTTGGTGCTATTGTGGCCCAGGGCATCATTGACGCGGGAGGTCGTAACGTGACAGTTTCCCTTCAGAACAGGACTGGCCACATGAACATGCTCGCTGTTGTGGGCATGCTGGTCTTCACCCAGTACTGGTACTGGTTCCCTCTTGCTCACTGCCTGTCTCTTGCGTTCACGCCCACTTGCCTGATCGCACTGAACTCGGACTTGAAGATGCCTCTGATGGACATCAAGTCAAACTCAAAGCCGTCTTTGTACGCGTACCCAGCACCGTTGGAAGAAAAGAAACGTGAGGAGAGGGAGCGTGTGACCACCGCCGTACTCAGTATTGCCGCGGCCAAGGCCCGCAGGCGGGCACACGGCACCGATGGCTCCGCCAGCAGTGTGACCTCGTCCTCCACCTCCAAAATGGACGTCGACGAGGAAGAGAAGAAACCCTCCAAATCTCCCAACCCCAACATCACGGTTTACGCCAAATCAGACAAGGAGGCCGCAGGGTCCTCTAAGGATGGCAAGAAAGAAGAAAAAGAGGGAGAGGAGAAAGAGGCTAAAGAGAAGAAGGAACCGGAGCCGGCGTTCGAAATATTAAGCAATCCGGCACGAGTGATGAGGCAGCAACTTAAAACCATTAGCATTGTTGAGGGATCAGGATTCGCACCTTTGAAGGACGTGACTATTGGCGGTATCGTGATGCTGAATCACGGTGGCGACGTGGAGCAAGTCCTCGTGGAGCCAGTGGCCGCATTCGGGCCCAAGGCTGAGGAAGAGAAGGAACCGGAGCCCCCGGAACCATTTGAATACCTGGATGATTGATATTGTCTCTTCAATTAATTATTCAACTTTTAGAAATAGGACCATTATTGATTATCGAAATGTATTGATCAAGTTACGATAACTAGAATAAAAATGTTGAAGTACACACATTACTAACTGGAAATTTATTATTGTGTTTCTCCGTGAAATAAATAATTGTAATAATAACAACCGTGACTTATTCTTTCAAGTTATGAGACCGTAATCCTGTTTTGTTAGCTTTGTTCAGTAACAGCCAGCGCCAGCCTGTACCAATGAGATTATCTGGAAACTTATCAGCAGTGATTTCACACCACGTGTTTTACGGTGAAGGAAAACATCTTGAGGAAACCTGCATATGTGAGAAATTATTCAAATACGTATGTGTGCCTGTGACGACGATAGACTCGCAATAGGTCACGTCAGTACTTTATCGTCTCGGAAAAAGTGGGTAATGTTATTTCAACACCTCTGCCTACCCCCGCGGGAATACAAGCGTAAGCATATGCGCTATTGCCCATTGTACCTATACATAATTTTTCTTTGTATTTGCTACTTTATGTGGCGCCATCTATTGGTAGAGTAGCACAGCGGAATATTTAGTATTAGGTAAGGGATCTACTAACAAACTGGGTGGGATGGTGTGACAAATAATAATAATAAATCGAATATCCGGTTTGAAATTTTGATCCCTCAAAGGTTCGGGTCCATCCGAAGATACAGGCTTATGCCTCTGTGCAGTGTATATTATTATCTATGTTCCTTTGCAGGCAGCGCCCTCTATCGCGTACAACTTAAAATATTTACTTCAAACAAAATAATTGGTGATGGGGAGGTGACGGACACGTACGGGACACGGAGGTCATACACGTATACACTACGTGATAGATGATCGCATAAATAACAGCTAAGAGCAACAAAAATAAAGTTTCACGATGTAAGCAGACAAAGAGACCATTGAGCTTATTTTCTTTTTAGCTAGATATTGTTTCGACAGTGGGACCAATAAATACAACCAAGTCGCTCTATACATTTTAGATGTAGCAATACTATTTGCTAGCTATTCATTCGTTCGTCGAGTATCGTCGATGCGTCTCGGTCCGTTATATGGGTGTTCATTATTCTAAAAATATCGACATCGATTGATATTTTTTTATTTCAGAAATATTTCATCTGCTTATATCACGAAGTGAATATTGTTGAGAGACTGCAAACAAACATAAAATTTTACAGCAATTATTTACCTACTAGTAATAATTGTCGAAATTCAAATGATAGTTTAAAAAAATATATACCCCGATGATATAGGGCAAGCAATGCTTTCCTTATGTCTGGGTGCTTGGCAGGTATGTATTATTAATATTTATTTCCAAAAAAAGAGTATTTGAGTATTATATCCGTTTTCTGGTACTCGTGTACGCATAGTAGAAGCATTGCTTAGTTTGGGACTAGATAGCGCTGTGTGATCATTTCCAAACAATATTTATTTGTTTATCATTTCACGATAATCTTATTTATATACATAAAAGAAAGTCGTGTTAGTTACACTGTTTATAACTCAGCAGCAGCTTAAAACCAGAGGAAGGATATAGGATACTATATCCCGAAAAATCTATACATACAAATAAATAAAAATTAAGGGTCTGTTTGTTATTCCAAAATAACTGCTTTTCACTATAACGGGCATACATACGTAAAAAAACGAAATTTTTAACATTTTCTCTGTCTTTTTGTTCCGGGTAAACTCTGAAACGTCTGGTCCGATTTCTACGGGACTTTCACTGACAGGTAGTTGATGTTACAAGGACTAATTTAGGATACCTTGTTTAAAGTTAGGGTTCCGTGAAAAAAATCCACCCATAAAATTTTCCGATATTTTTCTTTACCGGGTACATTAATATTTTGATCTCGGTCGATATCGATGAAATGAATATTTTATCCCTAGTTGATATGATTGGGTTGACTGACGGAACGGAAATCGTGAATTATATTTGATTGTGCCTTCCTTTTCTACAAAGTTCAAATTAACTACATTGTGAGCGAACAGCGAGGTTGAGGTTAGAAAATTTAATAAAAATTGAAAAATTTTGTGATTATTCACGAACGCGTAGCATTTCCAGTGGAACAGAACGAACTACTACATTTAAGATGGATTGGGACTTGAAATACGGCGAATTAGCGAAGGACACAGACTTTGTAAACAACTGCGAGAACTTAAAGGCCAACTTGATGGAGGTACAGAAAGTTTTGGATCAACTTTTACCTCTGAAACAGCAGTACGATAAGCTCACACTGCCTGCGCAGATTGAGCTCGACCTGTTCTTGGCTTTCACTTTAAACTCCTTACAATGGATCAACTTGCGAATACAAGGTGTCGACCCGACCCAACATCCAATCAAAGATGAGCTCCACCGAATAAAGATGACTATGGTAAGGTGGCAGGAGGTAAAAGACCGCGACAAGAGACCTACTGTCGACTTGGAGGCAGCAAAGAGATTCGTCCGAAGCGGTCTCTATGACCCATTTAAGAACACAGCAAAAGCCTCAAACAAACACATACGATTCGAAGAAAACGGGGAATAAACGAAGGATTAATTGCGCCATAAATGAAGACTGATTGGCATAATTGTTTTGTTGTAAATAAGGGTTTAAATTTACTGACGGACAAGGCACGAAATCATTAGGTTTTAAAATCTATATAATTATCTAGGTATAACTTAATTGTATATTACACAGCTTGTAGCAAAGTTTTAAAATGCTTTGGAACAAGTTCATCTACATATGCTCACGTCATCCCAGACGGGTCTGCATAGGGGTAAGCAGAGGTGTTGTAACAACAACTCCCACATTTCACCAAATATGGTTAATAGCCAATGTGACAGAGGGTGAGTTCATCGCCGTCTCAGGCACTATATCTATGTGTTTTCCTTCACTGCAAAGCATGTGGTGTGAAATCACTGCACAGAAAAACTCATTGGTACTTACACCATTGTGATTTGACTCTGCTCAAACCCCGAGGCCACTGACTTTTCCATCAAAATATTTAATGTGAATTTCAGAGCATTATAAATGTTTGTCACAAGCTGCACACAACTATTGATCTTATATTGTTTGTTTTGTTGCATGATTAACCTCATATTATAGTTAAGTATTAAGTTTTAATCAATTTCAATGAAAACTTTGGTTCCAATATTCTATTATACTGTACATGGGATTGATTTACAGGACTATTTTACACTTAGTGCCTTAGGGATCTTGGAGGCAGTATTTTCATAGTGATGAAGACAAGTCTTTGGAGATAGAGAATGGAACCCTAGGAATAATTTTTGATATCACATTTTATTATAACAATACTGCCGTGGCATAACTAAAATTCTGTTATCCGACATCTGGTTGATTTTTTACTTTTAATGCTATTATAATGAGAAAAAAGCTATCTATCTGTGTTTCCGAATGTTCAATACCTTGAATAGCTTTGGAAATTATCCAAGTACTTACCTCCGAGTCTCAAATAGGTGTTGTTATTAAAAAGTTGCAATCAGTTTAGTTTTTTTCAGTGGTTTTTGCATGATTTTCAATACAATGGTTTTGATAGATAACGGCATTATAGATATATCACGGCAGAATTACACTTTGTATTCAACCACTATGAAAAATACTTAACACATTCGGCTCCAGCAACACTTCCATTAAGCCCAGCGGCTCAAATCATTGCAGTCAGGAATCAGTGCCACTGGTAATAGAAGTTTGAATTCTGTTGACACTCATATGAGTCAACTGGCATAGGAGTAAAAATTTTGTTATCACAAATGTGTTAACTATACTTTGTCCAAAGAATAAGTAGATCTGATTTTTTTAATTATTGAAATTTAAGGGAAGCTGAACTTAATGTCTTAACAATTAGTTCCTACAAATATTTAAATAAATTAAAGGATTTTTTTTCACCATTCACTTGGCATTTGCCTCAAGCTCCTTGCCATTAAATAAATATCAAAAACAATTGAATGTCGACTTGTATTAGATTTGTCTCACTGTATAATCTAATTGGTATTACATAGAGCATAACTTTTTGGCTCCACC
Source organism: Watsonalla binaria (assembly GCA_929442735.1). Lineage (NCBI taxonomy): Eukaryota > Metazoa > Arthropoda > Insecta > Lepidoptera > Drepanidae > Watsonalla > Watsonalla binaria. Next base: position 2,032,486 of record OV838930.1, read on the forward strand.
TCAGGGCTACTTATGTATTGGACAAGGTATATTAATAAATATTGGCACATTGACATACAAATATTTTTTTTTTAAATTTTTATGCACTTGCTAGTTTTAGTAAATTATTATTCCAAAAATAAAATGTTCATTTATTTTATTCTTACTCAATTAATTAACTATTAGATAAGGATGATTAAAATCCATTATGTTAAAAAAGTGTTTATTTTTAACATCACTATGCACCAATTCCATTGTTTCTGTTAAGTACATACATTTAGGAATGTTCAGTTTGAATATAATTAAATACATATTGCATGCACTTTTATTGTTACATTCATGAAATAAATAGTGATTTTTATGTTATTCAAAAAATGCATTTGATTCTATTGTGTCCTTATCATTACTGCCATGCTTCCCATATCTATATGTAGCCGCTTTTGTCTGTTTGTCCATCCATGATTATGATAACATTATTAATAAAAAACGGTGCTATATTATACAAATCATAGTACAATTTACAACTCATATCTACTGAAGTGTAATATGCAACAATTAAATACAATTAGATTATGCAAACAAATAAAATAACACTGGCAAGTTGGAATAAAATATTTTCCATGACATGGCACAATAACATAATAAATAATTGAGATAAATAATTATAATTGCTAACAATAAATGGAATGAATAACATGTATAAAAGTCAACTTATAAAATTATTGTTCAATTAATAATACAATGACTTAGATTCATTTCTCCACCTGTAAGACTAAGCCGGCAGCGGAGATGTTGTCCCCAGCGCCGGCAGTCAACTGAGCCTCTGTGCAAATGAGAACTGGTGCGATACAAATATCAACATGTTCACCATCAATAACCTCATCCCAACACGCTACAGGCTTGGTGGGCTCAAAGAACACCCTACTATTATTATCATTATCTGTTGTGGTGGAGAAACTGTCGTCCAGAAGAAGCTTTGACTTATCCAATGCAATGTTTTTACTGTTGCAAACATATCTGTGAGCAGTCAGTGATGCTTTCGCAGCTGCTGCAGCTGTCCTCTTCCAATGAGACTTTTTCACCGTCAATATAGCTTGATAAGCTAATGTGTGTACATGGATTCGTGTCAACATTCTTCTGCTAGCATACTCTTTGTTTTGACGCCTTATCAGTTGGAATGTTTTACGCATTTGGTCCAGCGCAGTGGCTATACGAGGATTTGAGTCCGCAATTACGCTGACTTCTCCATATTCTAATACACTGTATAAGTTGGTTAGTTCTTGTTCATTCATGCCTACGGAGTCTACGTATGGCAACACTTTAGTAGTGAGGTGTTTCAACAGCTCCAAGTCTACGTAACTGGCCATTTCAAAATGGGCCAGTGTTCCAAGGGGCTGTGACAATATTTGTTTTTTGACTAAATCCAACCTTTCTGCTCTTAAATCTGAAAAAAAATAAGAAAAATTTTGTACAATAATATTTTTTAATTACATACATATGCTCACACTTGTATTCCCAGGAGGGGTAGGCAGATTTGATTAAGTGCAAACATCACAGATGGTGAGTCTGTCGTCGTCTCAGGCACTATACATACGTCTTTGAATTACTTCTCAGAAATATGCAGGTTTCCCCACGATGTTTTCCTTCACCTTAAAGCATGTGGTGTGAAATCACAGTACATAAGTTTTTTAGAAAAACTCATTGGTACAGGCACCGCTGGGATTCGAACTTGCGTCGCTTGCGTAGCAGGCGACTGCTCAAACCCCGAGGCCACCACAGCTCTACATTTTAAAATTATTTTTATTTTTAGTTACTACTTACATAGTATATAATTTTATGGATGACTCCATTGGTCTACTGTACCCCAAGTAGGAGTTTTAACATGAAACAAGAGCTAACACACCATTGAGAACTTACTCTTTTCGTCATTAGTATGGGGACGTAAAATTTCCTACTTTAGCCGTTAAGGGTGCTATTACATTCCCATAGAAAATGAGGAGTTGATATAGTCCACATTGAAATGTTAAAACCTTTATACTGGGGGTGGTGTACCCGACACCATTGGTCTACTGTGTTGCTTTGAGTCTGTGTTTTTAATATTTATTATATAAGTTAAAAAGACTATGTACATATTATATTCCTAGTCTGGTTTCTATAGCTTTGCTTAGTTTGGAACTAGATGGCGCTGTGTGATGTTTGAACATTATTTACGTACATACATACATAAGCTCACGCCTTTTTTTTTATTGTCGAACGTTCAAAACGTCCGCGACCGCCCTGGAGACCTCGCTGTGCGCGTTCCCGGGGCTAGGCTCTGTGGTCAAAGCTCCCACCCCGACCACCGCCAGTCCTCCACCTAGTCGCGACTTACGACAGGCAGGGGATACCATAGCCAAATTCTTAGACCCTGGCTATTGGGTGACATATGCACACGCCTGTCCCATGGGGATAGGCCTTCCTTCCATATTATTGTTAAATATTATTTATTTGTCCATATTGACAAAGTAACAAACCTGTCTTATCCCCAACATGGAATGGGTAGCTATCCATCATCTGCAGACCGCTTATGACTAGTAAATTAGGACTGAAGTTAGGTAAGTGTTCACCAAACTTCTCTAAGGAACTCAATAGTGGGTTATTCTCATCATTATGTATTATGTATCTATTTGCTCTTGGTGCTTTGTATGTCCCAAATTCTTCATCAGCTCGGTACTCTAATATCATGTGTACATCATCCTTCACTTGTTCATTCTCTTCACCACCTACAACCTTTATTTGTTCTGGAATGTATGATTTCAGTTTGTCACTCATTTTCGATGCAAGCAGGACCTTCCACCCTTCCATGAAGAAGCGTTTTGCCATGAGCGGTGCATTGCCACCAATTGCCCATCTCGTGTCTTGGAGCTTAAGTGCTTCCTCTACCAGATCATCATACAGTTGAGAGTCCGAGACGAACCTCCTGTGATAAGTCAATATACAAAATGTAATTTATCTATACTTCTATGTTAATAATTACTGGACGTCACCTGCATAGTTCCCATTCCCATGGGAGTACGGGGATAAAATATAGCCTATGTTACTCGCTGATAATGTAGCTATCCAAAATTTTCAAGCTTGGTCCAGTACTTTTTGAGTCAATTCATTTCAAACATATTTACATACAAATCTTTCCTTTTTATAATATTAGTATAGAAGTACAGATGTTGAGCAAAGTTTGCGAGGTTGTAAGGATCATGGATCAGGACCTACAGAACCGATTTTTTTAAAATCTTCTATCAATAGCCATGTTATTTGTGATGGTCTAAAGCTATTATAGAGACCCGAAAAATTAAGACTTATTCATCATATTTAAATTTATATACATGTGGATGAAACTGTGAGGCTCAGCAAGTGCAAACATAAACTATAGATAAACTATTGAGTTTATCGCTAAGAGGTTTGAAACACTGGCATTGAGAAAGTGTAATTGGTCACAAGATAAGATTGTTATTAAATATTATTTCAACTTACTCTGCTGCTGCACCATGTTTGAAGAAATATGTGAAACTTTTTAACAATTCCTCTTTGTTGGAGATCTCATTGTAGTGCGCGGGATTTCCTTTCAGGTCATCGAAGTTTAATAGGTCTGTAGCATTCACGAAGAGATCATGGCAGGCGCCATAACCTAACGCTACCTTGGGCTGCTTCAAACCAACACCCACTTGGTTCTCACTCTCCAGGAACAGTAAATGCTCCTTCACAGGAGATAGCCTCACATCCCCAACATCATTTTTACGAAAGTAAACAGCATACAACACTATACAGAAAGACAAGATCGAACCTAACTTAACTGGAGCTCCCGCCATTATTGTACAATTATAACGTGACTTACACACTGGAATGCATTAATTTCTTTCTTTTTACGAGGCCACGTCACCTCATTTTTATTTCAGGGCTTAATTTATTTACGATTTCATTGATAATTAATGTGATATGCAAACTCTGCCGTACGGCGAAACCTGCGTGACGTGACAGATAAATGTCAATTTCAACAGCTGAGTGACGTGACGTGACAGATAATGAGACCTTTATAAAAAATTTCTTATTGTATTCTTGTTTTACAATATGGCAACATATTCCTATTGGTAGAACCACTGTAATTTACTGCCAATATCAATGAACTATCGAAAGCGTATGATCGTATCATAGTCACACAATGTTACCTCGCCTTCAGCCACAAAGAATTATATTTATTAATATTGTCAGCTTAGCACTCACTGGAGTTTCTCAATGGGACTTAAAACAATATATCCAAAACGTGTTACGTTCTATCCTACCAACGTAGACAATATTTTTTTATTAAATGCTTACTTAGATACTTAGGTAGTAGGTACCTTCATGTGCCGGAACTAAGTATTTTTATTATATTTATAACCGGGACATGCAAGGCTCATAATAATATGTAAATAATAAAATTACCTACAGTTTTATTCATTTCGCAACTCATTCATAATAGGTTGGGCATACTAACATGCTTGAATTTTAAGATAATGGCTAACTACCCAAGTAAACTACCTATTATAGGTATGAAGGTTTTAAAACAACTGGAAATTTGTACGAGTTGGTAATTCAGTATCTGATACAGGACAAAGATAACAGTCGTTATAGCCAGTGCATATCGCGCGGTCATCACAGTACTCAACATTACGCCTTGTTGCCATTTAACTTGTCCTTAGAACTCATTCGGTGCTATAGTCACTTATATCATTAAAGCAAATGATGCATGTTTTGCCGATAGATGTCAGTTTCTGAAACATTTTTAAGTAAGTACTTAGTTTACGTACGTGGAGACCGCTTGTCGAAAAATAAGTGACAACATCAATTGATTAAAAAAATACTGTAATACCTTTTAGTACATAGCTACCCAGACAACAAGATACTTACATAATAGCTACCTAGCTTTTATGTATAACTACTAACAAACACTGCGTTACCGTGCTTCAGGTGGTAAGTCTCTATTAGTATAGTATGGGACTTAAACATAGGTAAGTAACTGGCAAAATGTGGTTGTAAGTAGGCACAATATAATACACCTTTGGCTGCACCTTCGGGGATTAAAGGCGAGCATGTATGTAGATTACTATAGGTAAAATTCTGTAAAATGCCACTGTGCCGCGTCGGAATTTCTAATCAAAATTCATCATCATCTCCCTGGCCTTATCCCATACATTGTTGGGGTCGGCACTTGATTCAACCCGATGCGGCTGATCACCTGAATTTTATACGAAGCGACTGCCATCTGAGCTTCGCAACCCCTTTAACGAGGAAAATCTGTGATCTGGGTTAAACCAGTTATCAGACAATTTTAGGCCTCCGACGACCTGTAACGATTGCCAAAGATGATAAATTGGCAACCGAGACCGACGGCTTAACGTGCTCTTCGAGGCACGGAAAGAATTCGGGCGGTCACCCATCCAATTACTGGCTAGGGTTAGGTTTGCTTAACTTCGCTGATCGAATGATATGCGCAATAGCAACTGTGCCACGAGCTTCACGAATTTCTAATGAACATTGAATACATAATTAAGGACTATTTCGCATACGATATTATAACGGATTAAAATGTCAGTGTTATATGCGTTAAGTCCATGAATAAACATGAAGTTATTCTTACGTACTTGATACGGAGGGTCTGATAACTTGGAAATGTTGTTGAGAGTCAAAATTCATCCGTAAAAGGCGCGACCGGTTGTTCCTAAAATGGAAGGATGCATGTTAAGAGCCTTAAGTGCAAATTGCATATGTCAGGGTGTATCGTAATTAATTTTAGTAAAGTTCACGTGTTGCGTTGTGTAATATACTTTTATCGTATTTTCAACGCTTCGCTTCAATGGTAAAGGATGGTCAGGACTTAGGTAATGCTGAAAATGAATTATTCATTTAAATTAAGGGACTTCAAACTTAATAGGTACGAGATTGGATATTTTGTCAATAATGGCAGTTATTATTAGGTATTGTAATTTACTAAATACTAACTGAGCCCTGAGGTTTTACTCGCATAGAGTTAATTTCATGGGTGACCCACGGAACCCTTTTTTTAAATGAAAGTAGCCTAAGTTCCTCATTGTAAAATTAGCTATCAGCCAGTGAAGCCCCGTTAAAAACGATACAGTCATTTCGGAGTTTAGCCGGAACAAACAGATATACAGACAGATGGAGAGACAGTGAAAATTAAAAAAAAATTGGTTTTCAATATCAGTATCGTGTACAATTTCAAATTACGCATTTCGTGAAAAGCTGTTATTTTAAAGCTACAAACAGACACTTCAATTTTATTTATCTGTATAAATGAGATAGAGGTTCCTAGTAGAAACATTATTACCTGTGGTAGGTATTTACCATGTAATAACTGCAATACCTGCTGCATGTATTCTTATATTGATGATAACCAAAAATGGCAATGATTTGCTCACTCTTCTATTAAATTGTATTAAAATAACGTTATATACTTATTCAAAAAGGGACATATGTAAAAAATCTTGGGTGTATGTTTCGCCGTTTCTTCTCCACTTAACCTGAGTGAGCTTAATAATTATGCTTAAAGAATGTTGCAAGTGATAATTAATATATTTTTTAAATTTTAATAAATATTTACAGCATAATTTCAAAACGAATGATTCATTGAGAGATTTCCTTAAGCCTATGCTTATAGTCGCGCATAGAAACGATCGGGCACCTATTAGACCACACGTTAAATAGAAATAAAAAAATATTTATTCAGTTTAGGCCCTAGTAAGGCATTTATGAATGTCGAGAATTTACCACCGGTTCGGAAATTAGCCTTCTGAGAAGAACCGGCAAGAAACTCATGCAGCGACCTATCCGCTTTTAGGTATAATTAACGCCTACTTAATAGATAATAGTATGTCTAACACGCTTATCACTTTAAATTCGAAGTTCTACAATGTCCACTTTACATTACAATCGACAGTTAATGTTGCCATATTGAGGTATAAATATATATTTTAAGGCGAAAATTCCAACTCAAATGTGTAGAGCCGGCTATATTTGGCAGTCACGTACAATTGCCGCCAAATAACACGAGATGAAATCTGTGGATGGTGCAACGGTATGGCGCCAGGATGCACACGAAAACTGTCGATTAAAGACTTTATTTTTTAATAATCTTAGTACTTTTGCTTCGGCAGTGATTTACCATCTAAGTTCTCAGTTTAATAAATTCTCGGCATTCATAAGTACCTTACCAGGGCCTAAACTGATAAATATTTTTCATTATCATTTTTTTTTTCATAATTAACCAAAGACTTCTGGTTAGTGATGTCCACAATTTTTTAAATCTAAAATGAAGAAGAAGAATCTAGAACTAAAATTTGTCCTATATTTGTATGTAAAATTTTAGCGCTTTTAGTGGCCGCTAGAGGCGCTGTACATTTTCTCGTACAAAAATGTGCGTTGATTTCGTGTTTCTTCGATTAAGGATAAGTATGGACTAAATTTATAGGATTATAGTACTTACCGTAGGTCATAGACAATTATTACCTATTGAAACCATAGATTCTTATATAGGTATTGTTATTATGACATGCGATTTTATGACTCTTGCCTATATTACCACTACCGCCTCGCTAGCCTACATTGCCTTAGGTAGATACGTAATATAATAAAATTGAAGTGTATGTTTGTTGCTTTTCACTTAATGCATATGAAAGTAAGTCAGTAGATATATAATTACGGTACAGGCATAAAAAAAATATTTGAAGTTTTTCTCTATCTGGCTGTTTGTTCCGGATAATCTCTGAAACAGCAGGGCCGATTTTAACGGGACATTCACTGACAAGTAGCTGATGATATAAGGAGTAACTTGGGCTACGTTAATTAAAAAAATATATACATTAAGTCTTCGCGGGAGAAACCGCGGGGCACAACTAGTAATACCTACATACGCATGGACTAAACTGTTGTATTTGATTAGGCAGGTTAAAAAAAATAAGTTTCTAAAAAAAGTGTACCAAATCCAGAGTGTCAGCGTGCGTAGGAGTCTCGTATCGGGTCGCATGAATCATACTCTGAGGTCGCTTCGGTGAAATGAATGAGCGTCCACGATACAAAAGTTATTAATTAATTCAATGTCTTATTATAGATATTTGTATGGAACAACGTCATCTTAGATAATTAGGTCATTCGTTCTGGGAAATATTATTTATAAACTAAATAGTTTTAGAATTGCTTATTTGACATCGATGCGATACCAGACTTTTACCTATTATACTAACCTAATAAAAAAAATATATAATGATAAAAATTAGGACCTATTCTGATAGTTTATAGAATAGGTACGCATGGTTTGGCAGCTTGATAATTTTTTCTTAGATCTCTATGTAGGTATATTGTATACTAGCGGACGTCACGCGGTTTCACCCGCGTATTTCCCGTTCTCGTGGGAGTAAGGAAATAAAATAAAACCTATGTTACTCGCTGATGATGTAGCTTTCCAATGGTGAAAGAATTTTTGAAATCGACAAATTACAAACATACACACAAAAATACAAATCTTTCCTCTTTATAATAGTAGTGTTGATATATGTACCTATCGATTGAAAGGTGCATAAACAGGTAGGTACTTATTATTTTTTCAATCTTCGTTAGTTTTACCATAAAGCAAATTTTAATGGATATTTTTTATAAATACACTACACCTAAATTAATAAGCTAAGTAAGTCGTAGGTACCTATAAAAAAATACTCGTCGGTACAGAAAAATATACGAATTGGAGTGTAATTGTGGCCACGGCTTATGTAAGTATAATTATGTTAGTATAATTTTATTGATGTCAATAGAGAACTTGCAAAATCATTGCTGAAATTCAGTTTTTCACATGTCAACCAGTTTTGGAAGTGATTAAACTCGAACGTAGCATAGGCGTACCTTGCGCCAACGACAACCCGTTATTAATCTTGTATTGACTAATGCTATATGACATACTATTGCATACAAATAGGTTTACAAAGCCCATACCATGAGGAACTCGATTTGAAAATGTTATGGCCGAAGTCATAGTGCTGGTACCTTAGTTAGGTAATATTTTTTGTACCTCGTAGGTGGCATATTAGAATACGATGCGGATCCACTAATAGTAAGTGGTTTTCGATAATATTTTCGTAAAAGTTAATGTCAAAAATATCTTTATTCGATTAGAATTTTATAAAGTACTTTCAAATCGTCAGAATGACATAATTATACAGGATTATACTGCTACCACACCGCCAGGTTCGGAAGGTTGCTATTACTGAGAAGAACCTGGCAAGAAACTCAGAAATTACTCTTTTCAAACATTATAAATTTTAAAAAATACTAAAGAATCAATTAAGAAATGTAAGCCCATGGACAAAGTTCCAATGCACAAATGTCGATAAAAAATTACATAAAGAAAAGTCTAGTAGTTCTACTTATATCTAAATGCGTAGCATGAGATGACGATGCGTTGTCTTTCATGCTGTATTTACTAGGGAAAACGACGTCAGGGTGTCCATTCTCAACTTTTACCGCCTGGTAAGGAAGCTCCTTTCGTAAAGCCCGAGAGCATTTTGGTTTATTTGATTAAACTTCTTACATAGTAATTTCAAATCGTCAGAAGGACACAAACAGAAAATGCTACACCGGGTTCGGAAGGTTGGCCGGCAAGATACTCAACAAAAGAGTAATTATTTTCAATAATATTTCAATATGTTTAAATGTCCAACTTCGTGATTGGTTTTTACACGAAACAAAGGAAATGGGTTATGGAATCCATCGGGAACTTTGAAAATTAAAATGTAGATGCTTTATTCAGCTTAGACCCTGGTGAGGCACCTGTGAACGCCGAAGTATTGACCACCGGTTCGGAAACTAGCATTCTGAGAAGGACCGACAAGAATGGCAATATGTACATTTCATTACATATTAAATAATTATTAATTACAACAATATTCATAAATCATTATTGATTTAATCCTCACACCATCTTAGATAAGCGCTATAAAGACACAAGGAGATCCTTAAACAATAGTATTATGGTGAACATCACTCCGTCGTCAAGCTATTATCCAATCGAGTTCAATTACCGGACGAGTGTGTTTCAATAGTAGCGGTGACAAAGCTCGAACGTTGTGATACCAAATTGGAGTGATTTGTTTCTTTATATGGAGTAAATGTTGACATGCAAGTCATGATACATTCAGTTGGTGTGGAAGTGTTATGAGATTTATCTGCAGAACCTCTTATTTAAGTCTACGAGATATATAATTATATATATATATATATTATGATAAATTTCAATCAACTATCATGTTTACATATGCATGCTGATACAATGAAAAAGAAAAATATAATAAAAATAAAAATTATAAATAAAACACGCAATTTAAATTAGTGTCTGCGGGAATGGTGCCCAGTAAGCTGGCTGCGTATGTATTATTATCATATATATAATAATATATATATGATACTAATACGGCCTAAACAAACAGTAATTTGGTAATATCATTCGTCTAGCTAGAATTACAAAAATGAATTTTGCAGAAGCCGTGGTGGCCTTGATGTTAGAGCAGTCGCAATGAGTTTTAAAAAAAAACTTATGTACAGTGATTTCACACCACGTGCTTTACGGTGAAGGAAAACATCGTGAGGAAACCTGCATATTTCTGAGAAGTAATTCAATGACGTATGTAAAGTGTCTGAGACGGCGATGGACTTAACATCTGTCACGTTGGCACTTAATCATCTTCGGTGAAAAGTGGATGTTGTGATTACAACACCTCTGCCTACCCCTTCGGGGAATACAGGCGTGAGCATATGTATGTATGTAAAAAGTATTATGAACAATTTGGGCCAGCTTAATTTTGTATTTTTTGTGCGGAAGCTGACGCTACTTCTCAAATATAGCTTCACATTAAAAAAGAAACTTTAAAAGCAAAGACAGCATTTTTTGCACAGCAAAGAAATGTCCTCATTCATTATTTGGTCGGAAGGTAGGTGGTTATCTGAACTTTTAATTAGTTTTGAAGATTAAAATTATAATCTTGTTTTACAAAAAATATCCCGCAAATTAATAGACACATAAAGGCATCTACCTACTTCTACTTATAATAAAAAAAGTCGAAATAGACGTAACAAAAAATGTGTTATTTCAGAAAATAATGAACCACTTGGTGTGCAGACCGTGAAAACCAGTGGGTTGTTACAATGTGTCGAGTTTTTACTTAGAAAATTACTTCTTAAACCAATTACAATACAGTGTTGCCAGGCCATAAAATATTCTAAAATCTTCTAACATATTAAATTCTCGTGTAGGTATTTGTAATAAAACTCCTCCGAGAAGGTTTGACCGATTTTTAAATTTTATACCAGATGTAAACTATTTTTCACACTGGTATGAAAATAAAGTTAGAATCTCTATGAAATAATGTATTATTTAAATCTGTAAAAAAAAACTTCCCAGTTTCCTAAATTGAAAGCGATTGATGAATTTTAGGATAGTAAGGTATAACTATCTTGGGATACTTAATTAGTGTTATGTATTGGTTCAAGTTTCAACACAAAGTATAATTATTTAATTGGAGACAACTGCCCGCCATTGATCCGGCTGGGAATGGGCACGCAGGATTACTTAGACAATTGATCGATACCAATGAACTATCTAACTAAGATATACCTACAACTATGATTTTCGTGTGTTTGACATATATTCAGCATTTTAGCTAAATTCTTAAAAATGGTAAAATACGAATAACACGACGTAGTCGAAATATAACTACAATTACTTATCATCATCATCATTTCAGCCGACTGACGCCCACTGCTGGCTGTAGGTCTCCCCCAACGATCTCTATGACGAACGGTCTTGTGCTTCCCACATCACTCACCAGGTCGTCGGTCCACCTCATTGGGGGCCTACCCACACTGCGCCTGCCGGTACGGGGTCGCCACTCAAGGACCTTTAGACCCCATCGGCCATTGGCATAAATAGAAATAGAAATAATATTTATTCACATGAAATATGTTACAAAATAGGTGTTATTAAGGTCACAAGTATCATATATTTCACCCTATTTTAGGGCATGTAAATAATACCTTAGTTTTCTACTTAAGTACTGCAGTTACATATTAACCACATATTAATATTAAACATACTAGTTTTTTTTTCTATAGCCCTCTCCATCGCCCTCCATAGGCCCATATGCATTTACTTAATATCTAATTAAACGTAGGTAGGATCCTAGTTCCTTACCGAAAGTTTTTTTTTGCGTGATCGTATAATTGAGAATACCTCTTATTGTACCATAATTGACTACATAATATTGGTTTCTTGGAACATCGCTCACAAAAATGACTGAACTTGTTGGTCTAAATTTCTTTCTTTTATTTATTGAAGTAGCTGTGCCCTACGGTTTCACCCGCGGAACCCTAAGTTTTGAAATAAAAGTAAGCATAAGTTACTCCTTGTAACATTAGCTATCTGCCGATAAAGGTCCCGTTAAAATCGGTCCAGCCGTTTCAGAGATAACCCGGAACAAACAGACAGACAGAGAAAGTTTGGAAATTTGTTTTTTTAATTCAGTAGCGTACTTATACATACAAAGAGACACTCCAATTTTATTTATCTGTATAGATATAGAAGGTGACGAGCTTGAGTACAGCTATTCCGCCAATATCAAGTGGTTGTTGAGAAAAAAAGGGTGCTTTTATTATTTCATGAACGTATTTATTGAAATGCGAAAGTCCTTTTTAAGGATATATCAAAACGCCTGGTTGACGTCTCTGGTGAGGGTCGAGCTGGTTCTTACCTCGGTCAGAGGATTAGCTTAGCGATCCAGCGAGGTAACGCAGCCAGCTTACTGGGCACCATTCCCGCAGACACTAATTTAAATTCCGTGTTTTATTTATAATTTTTATTTTTATTATATTTTTCTTTTTCATTGTTTCAGCAATTGTAATTAATTAATATAGAAATAAAATAACTATACATATTTATTTCTTCAAATTGTACGTTAATTAAGTCGTCGGACAGAAGTTACTACCTACCTCCTATTAAAGGTATATAGGTAGTAGTTCCTGGAACGACTCTAACTAATGCCAGCTCTTTAACAGCTTTATAATAGTATAAATTACCAACACAATCTGAACAGAAAGCTAGCCGTGTTTTTATCTAAAAGTTCTGAATTACGCGTAAGTCTAGAATACCACTTTCAAAATTACGTTCGAAAAGAGGTTTTCACTCGATATTGGTTCTTATTGGTTAAGTAATAAGGTGTAAGAATGTTTCCTAGGAACCAATTAAGTATTGTCCGTTCGCCTGTAATGTCCAATTAGCGCAATACGAGAGTTATCTTCAATGAACTGAGATTATGTCTTAGGTTTTTATATGGTTATTATTCTATACGATACATTTCATAGAAGAAATCACGTACCGCTACAAAAAACTGATTTCTTTGTTATTACGATTTTTTATTGTGGAATGAGACGCTATCACCGGATACACATACATACATAGTCGGTAATCCCACCCACCAATCAACACCCACTTTTCACCGAAGATTATTAAGTGCCAACGTGACAGATGGTGAGTCTATCGCCGTCTCAGACACTTTACATACGTCATTGAATTACTTCTCAGAAATATGCAGGTTTCCTCACGATGTTTTCCTTCATCAAATTGTTAATAATATGCGGAGGAAATCCAATGGTTTCCTCCGCATATTATTAACAATTTTTTTTCTCAACAATCACTTGAAATTGGCGGAATAGCTGTACACGAGCTCATCGCCATTAAATAAATAAAAGGAAGAAAAATTAAGAGTAGGTACTTAACTAGGCAGAAGGCTCATGACAGGAAGGAATCATGGCAACTTGAACGCCTCAGTTTCGGTATACTAGTAACATATTTAAAAAAAAATCGAATGTCAACGGGCCCTGTCAAAATTTTTTTGAGCTTAATTTTAATTTCTCATTGAACTCCACTCACCTTTCTGAAACTCCTTATTTGAATTAGAGTCGAGCAAACGTGACGTACCTATTCGTATGTTTTTAATTTTATTACATAAGGCATAGGATTGAAACTTTACTGACAGATTTGTGGTGTCGTTAGTTTTAATATAAACAGTAGATTAACTGAGACGGGGTCCAGTATCATAAGACCACTTTAATGAGACTATAAAACGCGATATTTATAACCTTTAGAGTCAAAGAGATAAGGTTTAGAATTGAAGAGTTGTTGGTGTTTTAGGTGTATTAATAAGTTTGTCAGAAGTGGGTTAGTTTCATCCTTTATATGGGAATGCTGCATGATTCGCATGCATACGACAGCAATGGAGCTAGGCCCAACACTCAGTCACACGTGAATGCCTAATGATCTAGGCTATATGTATGACCTACTTTTGCAGAAATATAAAAAACATCAATGGATTCAATTGAACTCCAATCCACTGAACAATCGGCTTCTAACTGACAGGTTACGTCATTCGAGTGCCTAATGAAATGTTTATTTAGAAAAATATAATTGTTATTGTTAGCTATCAGTATTAAGTAATAATTATTATTAATCCCCACGGCATATACGTATGATTATATAGTATCTGCGAATGAATATATATATATATATTTTTTTTTTATGCCAAAAAATTATTTACATGAAATATAACATTATTAACGTAACATTTGAGTAACTTATTGCTAACAATGAAAAAGAAAAATATAATAAAAATAAAAATTATAAATAAAACACGGAATTTAAATTAGTGTCTGCGGGAATGGTGCCCAGTAACCTGGCTGCGTTACCTCGCTGGATCGCTAAGCTAATGAATATATTGTGGATATTAAAAAAAAATCTAGTTTTCTTATAAGTGCCTTTTCGAGTTATGAGCGCGTATTGAAAATAGAAGGGATAATCCAAATATTTTTTTATTCACCTCGCGCCATACATATAGACCGAGACAGATTCATAAAATGAATACTGCGCATTCAAGTAATTACCATCATAAATATGATTTAAAAGTATTTACCAATTATTATAAAAATCTTTAAATTCCTACAAATATCTAAATACATTGACCAAATAAAAAACCCAAGCAATTCAAAGAAACGCTTTACCTACCTACCTAGTTTGAGATAAACTATTCAATTCAATTATTATATTCGATCAAGTATCTATGATTGAAGATAATGTCTCGTCATAATCTCAAATCATCCATAGGCACGAGCTGACCATAAATAAAGAGCTACTGTTTGCTCGTGATCATATATTGAGTCACCTAAACTAGTATATTTACATGTAAATCTGTAAGTATTAAATTTTGCTATATTATTATCCGAGATTATTAGGTAGACACCTACTTAGTTCTTATACATATAACTTATCTATTGAGTCTTTCTATACATACATACGTATACATACAAATAAATAAAATCACATTGATCACAAAAAGAAGGGACGGTATATATTATACTAGCTGTGCCCGGCAAACGTTGTATTGCCATATATTTTTTTGGGGTGGTCACCCTTATCACTTAGGGGTATGGAAAATAGATAGTAGCCGATTCTCAGACCTACTGAATACGCTTATAAAATTTGGTAAAAATCGGTCCAGCCGTTTCGGAGGAGTACGGTAACTAACATTGTGACATGGAAATTTTATATATTAGATTCGCTAGCTAATGCCTTTATTAACAACTAGCTGTGCCCGGCGGTTTCACCCGCCTACATTTTATTTTACATACATACATATGCTCACGCTTGTATTCCCCGAAGGGGTAGGCAGAGGTGTTGTTATCAGAACACCCACTTTTCACCGAATTTGATTAAGTGCCAACGTGACAGATGGTGAGTCTATCGCCGTCTCAGGCACTATACATACGTCTTTGAATTACTTCTCAGAAATATGCAGGTTTCCTCACGATGTTTTCCTTCACCGTAAAGCACGTGGTGTGAAATCACTGTATTTTATTACACACATTTTATTTTATTTCGGGGAACCTTATATTTTACATAAAGGAAGACTAAGTTACTCCTCGTAACATAATTTATCTGTCAGTGAAAATCGGTTCAGCAGTTTCAGAGATAATCCGGAACAAGTAGGCAGACAGACAGAGAAGCATTTTGAAAGTTGATGTAGGTCTTGTCTATATTTTCATATGCATTTGGTGAAACTGTTAATATGGAATTACAAACAGACACTTAAATTTTATTTATCAGGATGTGTAGATACATTAACGTATTTTATTTATCAGGATGTATAGATACATTAACGTATTTTATTCTATAAATTCATCTACGTCTTTCTACATTTGGATGCAGGAAGAGCGAATTTTTAAAACGTAGTAGTTATATGATATCTTAGTTTAAAAAATATCTATATGTGCTTTCCGAGGTCGGTCTGTTTTTGGCGGACTCCTACGGACTCGATGAATATTCGTAATTTATATATTTAATAATAAAAATAATAATAGTGTTTTCACTGCAGTGTCAATACCAGATAGCTTATCCAAAATACTGGGCATGAGTCTCAGAAGAAGGGAGAAGTGAACTAAGTATTTCTTTTTTATAAATAAATATGCTCACGCCATCACAGAAGGGTCCCTGAAGGGATAAACAGAGGTGCTGTAATAAAAAAACCCACTTCTCACCGAATATAATTAAGTGCTAACGTGTCAGGTCGTGAGTTTATTGCCGTCTCAGGCACTATACTTCTCTGACATAGCACGTTTCCTCACAATGTTTTCCTTCACCGTAAAGCACTTGGTGTGAAATCACAGCACATGCTTTTAGGAAAACTCATTGTGGTACACAGATCAATCGACATTACTTTGACAATAAATAAAGGAGTAATTTTCAAAACTTTAACAGTGACAAACGTCACGCTCGTTGGAGCAACGTGATTATTTCAAAAAATGGGAGATTCCATACTGCTTGGTTAACTAGCATATATACTATGCGTTAGTGACACCAAATACAGTACAGAATACTTCCAAGAAATGTGTATTGTATTCTCCAATGACCACCCAGAAAAAAGAGTTCGTTAGTAAATATCTAGGCTTGCCCAATCACACGCTTACTATTCCTAATATGACAACGTCAGGTGGACAAACCCTATTCGTCCAACAACACAAAATGACCCCCAGCTCATGGCATCTACGATCTATTATCAACTCTACAGCCTTGAGATAAGAGATAGAGTAACGTTATGTCAAGGGCATAGATAGCCTGGTTTTATCAAGATCACGTCGTGTGCAAAAGCTCACGATCAATGCTTCATATTGTATTTCTTTATAAATGTTCACAAAAATGAGCGCATGACCATATATAAGGTACGCGTACATTATGAATTTATGACACACGATTCGTAGTATTTTTATTGAATTAGAAAATGTCTCATTGAATTATATTTGGTCGTGTCGTGTGAAATGTATTCTGCTTTGTCAAGATTTTGGTCACCTAACCTTCGAGATGTATTTAAATAATTGAGTAGATTAATCTTTCAGTGAGTTTGTAAGGATAAAGGCATGTTAATACATTAAGCTTGGTCAAAGTCAAAAGTATCTTTATTCGATTAGACTTTTACAAAGCACTTTCAAATCGTCAGAATGACACAATTATACAGGATTATACATGCTACCGCCAGGCTCACTCAGTAATTACTCTTTTCAAAAATATTATACAATTTAAAGAATACAAAATAAATAATTTAATAAACGTAAGCTCATGGACAATGTTCCAATGCACAAATGTCGATAAAAGGTACCTATTATTTCCAAATCTAAATGAAATTAAAATCCGACTCCTTTTCACAAATATCCCATCAGTTATGTCCAGTCGCCTCGAAGGTTCCTCCAATAATTTTAATCATTCTCCTCTGCATTTACACGCAACTTCTGACGCTTAACTGACTTAACCCTTGAGTGCATGCGGTTAGTAGATTACTAAGTATATATCATGGTGGTTAAAAATAAAACAAAAAAATCCTTAAAAATTATTTATTAAAATTATTATTAAAAAATTTTTTTCGTCTTTAGTTATAAGTACATACTTACTATTTAGTTTTGTCGTAAAGTGTAGTTGATGGAGGTTAAGCTAAGGTTCGATGATTATTGGATGATTATAAGACATTTTTTTATTTTCGTTGTAACATTGAATACTAAAAACTATTATACCGCAAATGTTTATCAAATAAATGAATAAATATGTACTGCCAGCCGATGTTGTAGGTTAAAAATGTACATACCTGTTGATATACATCAAGATATCGGGATCGAATCTTCGACCAAATACCAGTAAGAAGGTGGGGAAATACTACACATTAAAAATGAAAATGTTACAATTAAATAATCGTTGCATTTGGTCGGATTACACATTTAACTTCACTTACGCCAACTAATTACGGACGCATTTATGATTATCAACACTTACGCTAATACTCACCAAGGTGTTTTTATCCAAGTTAATTATTTTAATATAACTAGCGATTATGTCTAAATTACTTGAAAATAACCTTGGCAAAACGAGATTACTTACTTTAGTTACAAATTAAAATATGATAACATTTTTATTTATTTATTATTTCTGCCTCGTTGGTTAGTACGTTCGCCTGCCGATCACGAGGTCCTGGGTTCGATTTCCGGGTCGGGTTAAACATTTATATTGGGTTTTACTGTCAAGAAATTTACAATAAAATGCCCGGAGTTTGGAAGTTGGCGGTGTTTCCATCCCCGTGCCTCGGGGCGCACGTTGCACCGTTGGTCCTGTCCTACGCCTGATCTCTCTCCGGTCGTGTCTGATTGCCTCCCATCGGACTATGAGAGTGCACCTGTGTTTGCGCACACACTTGTGCACTATAATATCTCCTGCGCAGTTGGCTGATCCTCGTTGAGATTAGCCGCCGTAACCGAAATTCGGTAGGAGATCATTGATTGATTGACGAGAGTTTATAAATTGCCTATTGAGGGGTCAATTGGGGTCGTTTTCTGCATACTGGGTTGCACTTAAATTTTAATAAAAAAAAAAAAAGTGATGAGTATAAAACCCAAGTTATTTCGATTTCTACTTGGCAGTAGTATTACGTGGTGTCTTCGATGCAGGATTATAAATACGCCTGTGAAAAATTATGGTAGAACTCACAGAAAAAACGTATTATTTTTGCTCTGTGGTACATACCTATATAGAACCTCTGTGTTAACTTTCGTCAACATGCTTTATATTGAAACTGGCAACTGTGATGATTTCTGAACTTACTTAAAAAATGAGAATATAAAAAAAACTTAATCAATGGCTTATTTTTTGACAGAATCATTTGGTTCATAGTGTTTTATAATATATGTATAAAAACCTACTTAGCAAATACCCAAATATACCAATTGAATGGATGTAGGCTATCAAAAATTCAGTATTAGTTCAGTCTATCATCCAACTCCCTGGTCTTATCCGATACATTGTTGGGGTTGGCACTTGATTCAACCCGATGTGGCTGGTCACTGATTTTTATACCAAGCGACTGCCATCTGACCTTCTGTTACACCATAGCTGTTCAGTTTACGTCTACGTAAAATGGACACTGCATGTCCAATTTTACTTTATAAATACTGTGCTTATAATTTATGATGCTATTATGCCCATGACATAACCCTTTCTGTGGCAATAACTCAAGAGTACGGTAAAGATACGTCTGTGTCGCATGCGTTGCGCGGGCGCCACACGCATGCACTCGCTATGTAGGTGAGGGTTAAACCATTTTTCTCACACTAGATTCTAGATTCACTTACAGGCCTGCGCCGCCCGCTGTGACCGCCGGGGGTTATGTCCTAGGAGTTTTTCATATCCGCACATACTTTGTTAACACATTTCGTCATAGTGTCAGCGAACAAAAAATCTTCTATAAGCTTTGGTTACACGGTGAGATAGTTTTTTTTAAAATGCTGCTGTCATTTCAGTTTTAAATTAATTTAGATACCTACCTAGCTACACGGATAGGATAAAGTAATAGTCGTGATGGGATTTTCTTTCTTCCTTTTATTTATTTAATGGCGACGAGATGAGTTATTATTCCGCCAATGCCAGCGGTTGTTAAGAAAAAAATATGTGGAGGAGCCCATTGATTCAAAGACAAATTTTCACATTTATTTATGTTACACAATCAGATTGAGATCATATACATTATCTATAGTACTATATACAAATATAGTTTTTTTTTGCACTAGCTTCTAAAGTTTAGGCGGGAAATGTACTATAAAGGGTAACAGATAAAAACAAAATAAATAAGTAATGAAGTAAATGTCACCCAGTCGTACACTTCGCTTTACGAAATATAAACAAACAACAAATTATCTCCAGGCAGAGTCTACAAAGCACCTAAGTTACCTGTAATTGATCTCACGTCGGTCAGGATTCCTTCTAACAAAAACCTCTACGACAGTTCCAGCTAATGCTTTATGTTCCATGTTTATTGATAGACGTGGTGCAACTTGTCTATGGCTTACGTTTGTTTTTAATGGGAAACCTTTAATTGAAACTAAAAATTATGGGCATTTTTTCATGTAAAACATAATTTATATAAAATGATGAAGGAAAAATCTTGCCATGGGTTTACAAATTTTCAAATAATTTTTTAGAAAATTAGACTTAAGAAATGAGATCGGAATTATAAAAATTCCGATCTGAAATGCATTTTTAACTAAGACTGATTTGTTAACTGAACATTTGATGCACTTTCATAGCTTATGATTCGTCTTTTGCAAAATGAACGTCATTTACATGAGAATTATGAAGCGTACATAATTATATTGTAAGTACGTAATATCACAGCGACCATATAATACCTAAGTAGCGATTTATTGTAGATCTATCATTATACTGAAGATCTTTATGGCTTCGGGCGTTATTTATTGTTCATTAATATTTGATTTGTCACATCTTGGGTTATAGTAGTTTCATCTCTTTTAGTGATATGGATTTCAAAAGGGATGGACATAGCTTTAGTTCGAGTTTGGTCTAGTCTTCGTTTAAGCCATGTTTTGGAGGTGGTAAGAGATAAATATTTAATATACTATACCCACCTTTTACTGAATATGATCTCTGGCATGACACCTAATGCTTATTTACTTTTTTTTAAATGTTATGAGGGCAACTTCTTCTGGACTTCTCTTCACCAGGGAATACAACACAGATCACATTTCTGAAATATACAATAGAAGAAGCTGATGAAAATGGCTTAACAAATAAAAAAAATATTGCAATTTTCTCTAAAATAGGGATTTATGAAACAAATAGTTTAGTAACATCGCGGGACGCAGCTAAGTACTCGTTGTATTGAATGTTTGGAGCGAACCTGCGTTTGCGAAATGTTTAAAAACCTTTGTTCATTTTGGGTGCATCCTGAATCTGCCGGTCATTGCCTTACAAAATAATGCAGTCGAGGGAAGCGACAAGACACAATAAATAACAGAGCCAAATAAAAAGACCATCAGAATGGAATTCATTCCGCATTGATATACCCGAAAACGGACAAATAAAAGTGGTTTTGGAAGTACTCGACCCACGTCTCGCCCGCGCAAATCGTGGGCCCAAACATTTTATTTGCAGTGATGTCACACGACCTTGCTTAATCGTTTTATGAGAAGCCATTAATTACGAGAGGCGATTCTAGCGAGCTTTTTTCGAACACCCCTGAGATTTGTCACGATCCCTCCCCGAATCTTCTCGCCTGAAATTTTACTGACTGTCTATTTTTGTATAGCTGATTGAGTTGTATTTTTAACACAGATTTTCCTCTGAAAAGGGGTTGCAAAGGTCAGATGGCAGTCGCTTCATATAAAAATCAGGTGATCAGCTGCATCGGGTTGAATCAAGTGCTGACCCCAACAATGTATGGGATAAGGCCAGGGTGATGATGATTGAGTTGTATTTATAATAAAATTTGCTATGTAATACCTATTAAAATAAAAAAAATCTGTAACTAAATTGGACTCTAACCCTAGGGGGTTGGCCATCCAAAATGGCTGTCGTAACTAATTCATTAACTCAAAGACATTTGAATAAAAAAAAGTGTTATTCATATTTTATTTAGCGTAAAAAACTTGTCATGTTTTGACCATTTTTATCATGTAAGAGCTTTCTCCAAGCTTTATCAAGTCCTTCAAACAACACGTCTTCATTTCTCGGAAGGCTACAATCTGAAATCAATAAAATGTAGTTTCTTTAAATTAATAACTGCATCTTGAATATGTTATCCTGAAGCGAAAAGAACGGATTTTTAAAACTTAATAAATACAATTGGGATGGGTCTCAGAAAACCAATGTGTAATCGTAAAAGTGGCCGTGCTGGCCGCGGGGTTTGAGCAGTCGCCTGCTACGCAAGCGACGCAAGTTCGAATCCCAGCGGGGCCTGTACCAATGAGTTTTTCTAAAAAAACTTATGTACAGTGATTTCTCACCACGTGCTTTACGGTGAAGGAAAACATCGTGAGGAAACCTGCATATTTCTGAGAAGTAATTCAAAAACTTATGTACAGTGCCTGAGATGGCGATAGACTCACCATCTGTCACGTTGGCACTTAATCAAATTCGGTGAAAAGTGGGTGTTGTTAACACAACACCCCTGCCTACCCCTTCGGGGAATACAGGCGTAAGCATATGTATGTAATCGTAAAAGTATTTTTGTTCCCATATGATTTTTATATACATTATGCTCACCTCACGCCCAAGGGTCCCATCGCCTATTTCCATCAATTAAGTTTTAAATGAACCAGAGAGAACTGTGCTGCTACTGGCAAATTACAGATGGAAAAGCCTAATAACCTATTGCCCGACCCGGGGACTGTCTTTTCATGAGACCAATAAATATTTACAAATTTTCAATATAATTAAATTATAATATAAAAAAATTCAAATTACTTAGGTACTTAATTCCCAGTACAAAAATGTATATCGTGTCCCGCGTGCTCCATAAGTAGCTCGCGGGAGCATCTAACTAATGGCTGTTGTCAATAATGCTATGACAGTAGCCAAGTTCTGAGGTCTGACCATGATATTTATTGCCATAGTTTTACTCTTATTATGAGACAGATGTATATAACGCGTATACATACGTCACTGTCACACAACTGTAATAACATTGCAATAAGAGCTCATGGTTGGGCCCCTGGGCTACATACATACATATGCTCACGTCTGTATTTCCCGAAGGGGTAGGCAGAGGTGTTGTTATCACAACAACGTGATGCCAACGTGACAGATGGTGAGTCTATCGCCGTCTCAGGCACTATACATACGTCTTTGAATTACTTCTCAGAAATATGCAGGTTTCCTCACGATGTTTTCCTTCACCGTAAAGCACGTGGTGTGAAATCACTGTACATAAGTTTTTTAGAAATACTCATTGGTACAGGCCCCGCTGGGATTCAAACCCCGAGGCCACCGCGGCTCTGGGCTACAACAATTTTAAATGTCTGTTATCGACATGGTAAGCAGAAGTGCAAAAAGACTAAGCGAATGTATCGTCATGATTGGTACGTAGTAAAATATTCGTTGTAAACACGACAGCTACAATAACGAAATACAACATGATAAAGTCTTGAAATACTTACTTCCATAAATAACGTGTGTTTTGTTTGGTCAAGTATGTGAGACGAAGTTATTTGTGTCAAGCGCCCTCCTAAGTTCAACTTTATAAATAATTTTCCTTTAAGTGAGTCACTCGTTTAATTACTTAGTACCTATATTTACTACATTTAGATATTAGTAAAAATTTAAACCGATTTAGCTGTCATACCGACTTGCACGGCACGTCGTACGCCGCGTAAAATTAACAATTAAAACTAACTATGTTATATTGTCGCTTAGTGATAATGCTTCCCTTCTTTATAGGTAGCATTTTTCATTGATGCTTCGCTCCTATTCCTTGATTAATGTACTATCTAACACATCAATATTGTTTTCAATTCAAACTAGTTCCCGAGTTCAACGTTCAACCAAACTCTTCAGCTTTATTATATTCGTATAGATTATTTACGACCCGACACAGCTCTCTGATCAATGTTTCCATTGCAGCACAAGGGACTTGTTCTACAATACATTTTGATGTATTACTCAATATTTGCACTTTTTACTAAGTTTTTTTTAGTAATTAAGGACAAAATTAAATATTGTTAATTCGACGTAGGTTGGGTGAATCCACGAGGGACAGCTAGTCTGACAATAAACCTGAAAATTCTATTTAATAGGTAACGACTAGGAAATTAGCTAGGTTATTAAAATGAAAGAAAGGACCAAAAGATAGATTTGCTTATCTTTAGTAACCTAAATGACAGATAGATAGAATATTGAAAACGGCCGTAAGACACAGTGAATAAAGCTTAGTAGGTACAGCTTTATTTAATTTGCCGTTTCCTAAAAGGCAAAGCAACGCCGAATTTGGTAGAGAGAATAGTCAAATCACGTTGATTCTTATTTGATATGTAAGAAGGATCGATGTGTTACTGTCGACTGCAACAAAATAAAAAAAAAAGTATTATTCGCGATCGCAGCCATGCCATGTCATTTAATCAAATAATTCAGTGAACTGTCATGGCGGCCGTATTTGGCGGGAAAGCAATCCGCTTAAGCCGAAATGGGCATACGAGGAGATACCACTACTTATTGGGGTCTTTTACAAGGCACGAGTGTTGCATAACATTTGCATTTTTATCAACTTTATGCCTTTTCACGTGTCATTTTCATACATTGCAATGTTTATATTCACTTGCCAAAATGTTTCAGTCAGAAACATTGTAACAGTGTGATTTGACCATTATATACCTATTTAGTTTACATGAAGTTCACGTTATTTAGGTACTCATTATTATAACAGTTACAATAAATACATATAATGTCATTAAGAACTTAAACAGTACCTGAGTACTTACTTACCTACTTATTTAAATATATATAAATATTACTGTCCATAGCGCCATCTAGTCCCAAACTAAGCAAATCTTTTACTAGATTATACATACATACATATGCTCACGCCTGTATTCCCCGAAGGGGTAGGCAGAGGTGTTGTAATCACAACACCCACTTTTCACCGAAGATTAGTGCCAACGTGACAGATGGTGAGTCCATCGCCGTCTCAGACACTTTACATACGTCATTGAATTACTTCTCTGAAATATGCAGATTTCCTCACGATGTTTTCCTTCACCGTAAAGCACGTGGTGTGAAATCACTATACATAAGTTTTTTTTAGAAAAACTCATTGGTACAGGCCCCGCTGAGATTCGAACTTGCGTCGCTTGCGTAGCAGGCGATTGCTCAAACCTCAAGGCCACCACGGCTCTCTTACAAGATTATGGATATGGTAAAGACTTATATTATCTAATACCTTATTTTTTTGTAAAACTTATGTTATGCTACATATAATGTAGTTATGGGAAGCGTAAATGTATAGCACATAAATAAATGACGAGAGAATCGAACCCTCGACACCTAGACAAGCAGACAGGTAATACTAACCACTAAATCTATTTTTTCCGATATGGTCTTTCGCAGTTGGTAGGGGGGGAGTTACCTCCACTGCTTAACCGGACTAAAGGGCGAGACCCAAGAGCTTCCAGCAGAGCTTAAACTTAAAACCTAGCAACACAGCTAAGGGCACCCCGGTGCGGGGCTCGGACCTCGGCTTAGGGCGTTGCTGGGGGATGAGCTAGGGAGCTGGATCTGAGTGGTATTTAGGGACATTTTTAAGGCTAGTGGCTCGGTGCGCGCCGGCCCTAGCGGAGGAAGGGGGGAATAACCACAAGATCAACGGGGTCGCTTTATATAAAGCACTGTACGCAAGCAAAGAATGAAATGGTGTATATGTATTCCTACCCTCTCTAGGGTTTCAGCACAATGCCAACTCAGATTTTGAAAAATGCGTAGACGGAGTTTGACAAATACTTAGAATTAGTAAAAATTGCTTTTGAAATGTTAGTAGATCTACGTACTATCATCAAGCTGCTATTTTTTGGTTTTGGTTTCATGATATTGGTCCCAAAAAACCTCTTGTTGGTTGGGTACCTACCAACTACCTAGTAACGTAACTAAAAAAGTCAGAGTTAGTATTTACTATCTTTTTAGGCTATTTCAGTGTGGGTAATGGTAATTACGCCCATTTAGCCTAATGAGACCTTTTTTCGAAATTTGTTAAAAAATACGTAGGTTCTGGACTGAAGTTAGATTTGCTGGAAAGGCCTAAAATACGTAGATCTACTTAAAAATAAGGAGAGTTGGCAACGCTGTCTCAGGCACAGAGCACGACGTTTTTTTTCTTGTGTTCTATGGTCTCTGTCCCGTTTGTGAGAGTCTTACAATCTTTTAAGGTGCAACCTGATGTAAGCCGCTCGACGCGTGATAGGAGCGGCTGCATTACGTAGTTCCTTTTTGAGTCCATTTAAAATTTCCCGCGACTCAACAAGGAACTACGTAATGCAGCCGCTTCTGTCACGTATCGCTACATATCACGTGAACACATTTGTCGCTGGAAACGAGCGTCGAGAGGCTTACATCAGGTTGCACCTTTAGGTAATATGGCTTTGATTCTAACTTGAAACAATAGTTACCTACCTATCTACTGACAGATACAGGCAGACGGCGTAGGCTTGGAGCTGGCACCCTCTGGTTGGACGCCAAAAATTAATCACTTCTAACAAACACTCATTAGATTACAACAGTCTAGGAACTAGTCACAGAACAATGAGAGAGATCACGCGTGGGCATAACGCCGGCGGTCCCATCCTATGTATTGCGACAAGGTTGTTATTTAGACAATATTTCTTTCGAGGAGGAACTTTGTGGCAATAAATCGGCCAGGCCCACACGCTTCCG
Source organism: Watsonalla binaria (assembly GCA_929442735.1). Classification (NCBI taxonomy): domain Eukaryota; kingdom Metazoa; phylum Arthropoda; class Insecta; order Lepidoptera; family Drepanidae; genus Watsonalla; species Watsonalla binaria. The sequence continues at coordinate 2,059,328 of OV838930.1, forward strand.
GAGTCTAGGCATCTATTTGAATAATCATTCTGCATCATTAGTTACGATAGTTACCTACGCACCTATACTTGACAACTGTGTCTTGCCATTGTTTGACTTAAGTGAAGATTCCAATTTGATAAACACTCATTTTGGTAATAATAATTTGATGGCGATGAAATTACTTGGTGTACTCACGGTTCAATGTGCCTGCACTGTCGGTGTGATGTGGTTTGTCTATGATTAATTAAAAAAAGTTAAGTGTTTTTGAAACTAATTAAAAAAAATTTAATAAATTATTAAGTTTGAACTTCTAATCAGATATCTAAAACATTTATAAATGTTGTTATAAATACTTTTCTACTCCGTGTTTTATTTTAAGACTAAAAATAATAACAAAAGACTGACAAGTACCGAAGGGAACAAAGATAGGTTTAAAATGTTTAATCATTAAGGATTCTCCCTGTCCTTTGAGTTGAGATTTCAAGTAATTTTTCGGGTCGGTTTGTAACTCTATTAACATAACAAATAAAAGTCTGAAGAACATAACGATAACATTTAAAATTTATTAAAATAAAAATAGCAATAAATAATGTCTTTATCTCGTAAAATATAAATTGTTAATAATTAATCTTAATATGGCAATAGGAGGAATTAATACCTAATTGGAGCCAGTCCAGGTAGTGACGTCACACACCATAACACTAGATATCACGCGAATGTCCTGTCGATATAATCGCAGTCAAACTCCGCAAAGAACGAGTCAAACGGAGACAAAGAGTCCTCGGCGAACTCGGACGGAGTCTCGTGATCCAATTCATTTGAGAATTCCGATAGATCTGAGCAGAGAGGTGATGGCCATCGGTCCGGACGGAGGGTGGAATCGCTTCCGTCTGAAGACCCGGAGCCAGACTCCCGCAGCGCCGTTGACAGCGCCGAAATATATCGCATGGCGAGCCGCAGGGTAGTGATTTTGGTGAGCTTCTCGCAAGGGACCGGGGTGCCCGTGATAGCCGCGGCAGGGACGGCGCGCCGCAACGTTTCAAACGCGCGGTTTATTTCTCGCATCCTGCTGCGCTCCCTAGCGTTGGCAGTCTTCCTGCGGTACTTGCTAAGAGGCTGCGGCGTGCGGCGTGCACGAGGCTCGCGGGCGCGAGCAGCGCGCGGCCGCAGCTGGTACTTGTCGTGCTCGGGCATCGAGTGAGCTCGGCAGGCTGCCCCACGCGACGCCCGCGCCCGAATTCCGCTTGAAAAATACGCTCACTCCGCCCACTTGCCCCGCTCCGTTCATGTACACTGATGCATTAAATTGTTATAACTGCGCTCAGCCTCAATGCAATCAGCGAGACATCATTAAATTACTTTAATGCACGAAGGATATCGCAGAACAGCGTTATGAATGTTAATAAATTACATAAAGATGTTTCACTAACAATAAAATAATATACGCCGGTACCAACTCCGTCTCGTTCAGCAGAGTAGGTAGCACACAATGATTAAAGTTTCCATAATATTAATACTTTGCGTAATTCTGCAAATAAATGAGTCAAATTTATATTAAGCAAAAGCATGAATAAGTGTCACTTAATTCCATGAATGTACATGGGTACAAACTACAATGAATGAACGGCCCGAGTACCTACCTACATTAATCGCCGTGATATGATTAGCATATTGATTCGGCATTTCCGATCTTAAGTCAGCTGCCGATGGTTAATTGTTTATCGACCTTGTAAATTGTGTGGGCTAAAGTAAAATAACGCTAAGTGTGGGCGTTAAAGTTTATAGAATGTCGCAAAATGTAGATACCTAGTTATTATGTAACGTTAATGTTCAAGATATCTCGTAAGTAGATTGGGGTTAACTTGAAATTATAAGGAACAATTAGAAGTCGGAGGCAGAATGAGTGCTTTACCCACCAAAGACAAAAAAAAAAAAATATGCCGGGAAAAAGATACAAAGGTACTTGAAAAAAGTTATCACATAAACATACTTTTTGACAGTTGAAAGCAATGGAGTTGCACAGCCAATTATTGCTTTACATGGATAAAAGGCGCTATCTAGTCGATTTGAGAAATAATTGCTCAATATTTCTAGACCAATTAGATGAGAAAACCATGTGTAAATTTCCGCCATTCAGGTTTTTATTGGAAATCGACGTCATGGATTTATTGAACCTGTTTCCAGAGCTAGGGGATTTCTTATTGAAGGAGCCATTACAATTTCAACGGACTTGTAATGATGTTTTATTTTCTTGTCTGCAAACTGTGAATATTTCTAGCAAAACCGTGGAATTTGCTCAAGTTGGAATTAATATAAGACTTAAGTGCGTGCCTCGAAAAGCGGTGAATCCACGTTTATACGAAGGCTTGATATATTTTGAAGGTCAACTTATTTCTCATTCTAAGCCAGCCAGTTACGTGTTCCACACTGTCTGGTCGTGTCCTAATGAATGTGAAGGTAACGAGGTGATCTTGCATTATATACCAATGACACCACCTAAATGCTATGTCTGCAGAAACGTCTTATTTGAGAACAGTGGTTTGAGGAGGTGCGGCGAACAAGTAAACGCTACATTTCACCTCGAAAAGCAACATCAATCGAAAACATTGATGATAGTCGATGATTTGGTAAACAGATTGAAACTGGGGTCAAAGTATACCATTCAGGCAGTTGTTCTGAAGAAGGTAACAGTGGTTTGGAGTTTGGAAGAAGTTAGTCCTGTTCCTGCACCGATGACCCACCCCGCTCCTTCAGACATAGAAGATTTATACCAGTCTTGTAACAAAATCCCTTGGAAGTTTATATACTGTCTTGCTTCCAGTATTGGTAGCAACATCGTTCCATTGAACTGTTTTATGCACTTAAAAATTGCTCTGTTGCTAAGTCTAACCAGCGTCAAAGCTAATGCCGTGGGTGGTTCTAATATTCTCAACGTACTGGTAGGTGGATTCGATACGAAATACGTAACTGAACTAATGACAGAAGCAGCTAAACTTGCAGACAGGTCCGCCGTCTTAGGAACATCTAATTCTTCAGTTCACACAACATTGATACGAACATCTGGAGGAGTAACCGTTATGCCTTTGCCTCTCCATGTTTACAATCAAAAGCAAGTATCTTCCGTTCTCTCAGCCATCGAAACCGGCGAAATTATTACAGATACAGCAAAAACTAAACTTCGTACTGCAGTTTGGGCTCGAGGTATGGATTTTAAGAAGATTGTCCTACACCAAGTAGCTAGCATCTTCGGTACAGTTTGTCGAGGTGACTTTGGAGAATTTAGCGACGAAATAGTCGATTTTGTTTTGGAACAAGCAGTAGAGCCACCAACTACTAGTAAGGAAGAAACACAAGCTCTGAAAGATGTGATAATGTATATAGACTTGGTAGCTGGGATACAAGTAACATTGGATAAGCCAACAGAGATATTATTGAGGAACTATTTTCTAGCGGCTCGTAAAGAGAGACAAAGAGCAGTTTCCACTGGCAGCATGAGCGCTTTAGTTGCAATGTGCGTGACGTCAGCTAGGCTTTGCCGAAGGAAAGTGGCCAATTCAGAAGATGCTGTTTTCGCTATCTGGCTCCACGTGGGAGGAAGTGCAGAGCCCAGGTTTGCTCCGGAAGAGTACCTCCATACCCCTGCTGATGTTAAGAAATTGCAGACAATTATTAATAATTTCAAAGATTGGTTGGAACAATTTACTGGTAGTTGCATTATGTAATAATTTGTAAAAAACATATACTATCATCATCAACATCCTCCTGCCCTATTCCCATGTTATTTGTGGTCGGCGCAATGTGTTCTTCTCTTCCATTTCTCTCTATCAGCCGTCATATCTGTATTCACTCCTATTTTAGCCATATCATCTTTCACACAATCCATCCATCGTTTCTTAGGTCTTCCTTTCCTCTTGTAACCATCCACATTAATAAACAAAACTTTTTTGGCAACATTATCTTCATCCCTCCGCATAACATGGACATGTTTATTCTTCAACTTGTCAGTAAAAAAAATATACTAATTGTAATGAATATAAAAATGTTTTATTAGGCACTTACAAACAGTGTTAACCAATATAGATAATATTGTCATTTGACTAGAACACGAAACAATATAAATATCAACATGCAATTTATTAATAAATAATATGTACTTATAACTAGGTGATTTGTAAATATTATAAATTCAATCTTGTTAGCATTGCAATAGCACCATCCCTACAACTACACACATTTAGAATGATAAAAAGAACAAGCATCTTAATAAAGATTGCTTACCCTTTCACTCAATATAACAATAAATACTCTAAATATATATTGATAAATATCTCTGAAATCTCTTGAAAGAAAATAAAGTTGCCAATTAGCTCCTGCAAAAATACATTCTACCATCTTTATTTGCACAATTCACATGGCGCCGTCTGTATCAAACTCTAATATATTGTCGAAAAGTGCGCAAACGCATCTATAGATGACATTAATCTGAATTTAGAGACTACCATAGTATTTAATTATCTTTTAGAAAACTAAAATCAAGCACGGATTTGTTCAGTAGCTCTTTTTGTGAGTTTAATTTCTCTGTCAAAAGCATATGGCTTTGTCTGATCTTCAAACTATCTTCTATCAGAGATTTGAGTTGTTTATCTTCTTGAAGAGCATTAGATATCTTCAAGCAGTGGTTGGACACAGGCTCTCCAACCTTAAAGTCCTGTTTCTGAAACGACACCACACTGTAAGGCAGGTCTGCCAAATCGTCTGCATCTCTTACGAGCAAACTGATTGTAGTCCAAGTGCAATTTGTGAGATCAGAGAGAACATTAGACAGATCATTGATTATCTTCTCTGTATTTTCTGCAGCATTCGAAACAATATCACAAATCTTTGAAAACTCAATACTTAGATCCATTAGTTTTAATGTGAATGGCTGATGTTTGATTGCAAGTAGGATCTTGCTTCTTAGTTTTAGACAGTCATCACATATTTTCATAATGTCTTGGCACTGTCTCTCCTTGCCTTTGTATTCACCAAAGGACTCACTCTTCTTGTATAAAATGTATGCTTTCATAGCATTTGTGTAGACAGTTTGGTAATTGTACTTGGCCACAAAGTTGTTCAGGTCCACTGTTATTACTTCATTGCACCGCCTTGTAGCCGACTGGAGCCTCACAGTCAGTTGAGACCAGGCACTTTGGAGTTTGCTGCTTTTTTCTGCCAGCTCATCTGCATCTTTGAATATTTTGTCAAACCCTCCAAGCAGGTTGGTTCCTGTAGCATTTTCTCTTAAACTACTTATGTGTTTTTTCCCCATCTCTACCATTTGCTTCAAACTATCTTCTTTGACAATCAAGGCACCAATACTTTTATCAACATTATTGTGTTTCAGCAACATTTTGTTGCCTTCATATTTCAACGATTCAGCCCTGACAAACAAACCGTTTATAAGTGATTCATATATTTCCATCTGAGACATGACAAAGTATAATCCCTGTTTGTATAAATTCTGGCTGTTTTTGAAGTTGTACAAGGGTTTTGGATGTTCAAGACATCTCTGTACAACCTTAGGTATGAATGGTTCAACAACATCCTGAATTATATGAGTGCTGTTGTAGAGGTACAGCATGAAGTTGCAGTTATCATTCCAATACTTGATGACACTCTCATCATCACTAAGTACTACATAGTTTTTCTGTGATATTAGTATTTGTTCATTTACAGGCATTTTAGTATCATTAAAAATAAATGTCTTCAAAGCTGATACAGTGGTTGTATCATCAATTTCATAGTCAATATGTGATAGTGAAGAAATAGAGAATATCCTGATGATTTTTTTAGACAGAATGCTCTCAAGGACATTGAAGATAACGAATTTGCTTGCAGACTCTTTCTCCTCTGTTGGTATATTGAATGTTACTCTGGAAGGAGCATCTCTGCCTCTAAGCTTAGGATCCCATTCTAAGGCAATTCTTAACCACTGTTCCATCAAAGCTTTAAATGGCTTTGAGATGTGATTCTCAGAAAATATCTCATTGGAGTACTCAATATCACCATGGAATGTTTCATAAACACAGATGTTGTCATGAGCTTTCTTCTTCACATGAGGCATCCACTGCACCGGAGCCATGTACGGGAGGAATGGCCTCCTACCACATATAATTTCGAAAGCAATAAGGCCCAAAGACCAATAATCTACAGAATTACTATAGGTTTTACTATAAAGGATTTCTGGTGCCAAATATTGCAAAGTACCCACAAAACTGGCACAGATAGAGTTGGAATCTATTTCTTTGGCATACCCAAGATCAATAAGCTTATATATCACTTTTCTTTGCCTCTGAGGATTTATGTCAGCTGGAGAGTCTAATATGTGCATGACTATATTTTCCGGTTTTAGGTCTCTGTGTGTGATTTTGTTTTGGTGAAGGAATTGCACAGCATTTCTGAGATCACTAAGTATTTGTCGCACTTGAACTTCTTTCAAGCCCGCACACGACTCGGGCTTGTTTAGTACCTGTCGGAGGTCTCCCCCGCTACAGTATTCCATGCAAAGAATCGGCAGGCCCGAAGGATTTCCGCGCTGTAGCCCACTCACAAACTCTGACGGCAGCTCCTTTGTTCCAACTATGTTGGGATTGTTGCAATTCTGCAGCATTTCCACTTCTTTGGTCCATCTTTCCTTGTGCTTCTCAGTGAGTTCATCGCCCCATTTACAAGTTTTGATAGCGAGTTTTTCATCAGTCTTCTTGTGTTTCCAGAGAATAACCGTACCAAAACTTCCGGTACCCAATACTCTGTCTTTAATCCAATCCCCAACAAACACGATATCATCCATGGCGATCACTGCATTTAAGATAATGTAATAGAATTATTAATAGTATTGCCCCAAAAAGTTTACTTTTCATTTATAAATAGGATCAATAGAATGGATCAATGGATGAAAGGATAGATAAAATGTCAATATGACATGACATTTGGTTGTTTGTCACTTGTCAATAAAAAAAACGAACATTCAAAGATTATTCTCATCATAAACCTCGTTTCTCATATCCCTCAATATACTCTGTGGTTTCTTTATTTGATAGGCGTATTCTCTGTGGTCATCCTTTCTATCAGTGTCAACTTTGTCAAAATGTCAATATGTCAACTCAAACTAACTGTGTGTGTTGTTATGGTTTTTGTTGTCACGTCGAGTCGAACGAATATTACAATTAAATTAAATTAGAGAGTGGCTTGAAATATATGATAATACCACTTACAACAATATAAATGTAATGTTTTAATAACAAGTCATAGAAATGGATGTAATAGACATGAATAAGTCCTGTCGGAGTTGTATGAAGAGTGATGTGAGTCTGGTGCATTTGTTCGACACCGTGAAGATTGAAGAAGGCAGTACACTTAAATTAGCTGATATGCTGATGGAATGCACTACGGCAAAGGTACATTCATAGAGAATAATTTATATAAAATTTTAGGTTCTTATTTGACTGATGCTTGGCACAGATCCTTCTCATTGCCCTCGAAATTCCTTGTACTCCAGTTATCCAATTTTTTTACATTTATCCTCTATTTACTCACTAATGAGAATTGAAAAACTAACAATGACAAAAAAAGTAGTTTTTTGTTTGATCTAATAGACAGTATTTAATATTAATCCATTGGCATTGGAGTAATATTAAAGTGTATATATTAAATAGTCTTAATGTATGTTATATCAGACTCAATAGGAAAACAAAAGCGTCATGAGCACATTGGAAGAATCTATACTAATATTATAAAACTGAAGTTGTATTTGTTTAGCATACATTGAACTGATAAAATATATTTGTATTGGATAATTCATTCATTGAGGAAGGCTTTAGGTCTTATAACATCAGGCTGCAGCCAATAGAAGTGAAGCATCTATGGAAAATGTTACAAAAATGGGAAAATTATCATTGAGTAACCGTACCAAACAGTAACAAAATTTGTATTGAAGAAACTGCAAGGATCGGCATGTGCAATATAAAATTGGGTTCTATTGAGTATGTGCTGCAAAATGCTTATCATTTCATCTTTCAGGTGGCAGAAGTAGATGGCCTACCTCAACATGTATGCAACGAATGTGTCAATGTGCTACAAATCATGTACACATTCCGCAACCAAGTGGCAAAAGCTGAGAAAGAGTTTGAAAGACTACTTTTACTTCAAAGTGATGTAAAACAAGAGGACACTGATATTGAACTTAAAGCTGAGAATGTCCATGAGTATGCAGACTACAATGAAGACTTCAATTTCGATACTGAGTATATGAAAACTGAACCTGAACCAAAGCCTTACAATTGTGACTTATGCAAAAAACACTTCAGCTCAGAAAAAAAACTGCTCAAGCACCTCTCAACACATGACATGCAACTTGAATGTCCATTTTGCAGAAAAACTTTCCGTAAACAATCTTCGTTGGACAAACACCTAACGAAACACACATACACTTGTAATATATGCAAAGAAACATTTGAATCAAATGATATTCTATTAGAACACATAGCATCACACGAAGGTATTGATATGAAAGTAGAAGTAGACAGTGAATTGTTTCAATGTACGGAGTGCAATCAAACATTCTCAAAGCAGAGATCTTTAGCTATGCACATGAGGAAACATAATAGAGATGTTAAACGCAAAATGGGGCAGTACGTCTGTGATTATTGTGGGAAAGAGTTTACCGCAAAAGGGCTTTTGAAGAGGCACTTGAAATTACATGGTGATAGTAGAGAGTATGTGTGTCTTAAGTGTAATAAACAGTATACTAGACAAGATCAGCTGACAGAACATTTGAAGAAGCATGACGGTCACAAACCTAATGTATGTCCTTATTGTAACAAAGGTAAGTATTACAAAACAAAACCTTTTTTTTCGTTATTGAAATTTAATTAAATCGTTGAAATAGAATTGAAATCGTTGAATATCTGTAATATTCCGAATTCCAACGCAAAAAGGGATGGGACTTTTAATTACATTAAGTTACATAAGTTTCTCTGTGCGTCTGTCCGATTCAATAAGGCTTCCAAAAAAATTACCAATTAGTAATTTTAAAGTCCCAATCTACCCCTAATTTGCGTTGATTTAAGGGTGTCAATTATTCAAAAGGACAACACTTCGAAATATGCTCTCTAAGTCACGAACTTTACTTTACTTTGTGTTACTTTAATTCGTTATACAATTGATACAAAGACATACATGCAATAGCTCGCGCCTGTATTCCCCGAAGGGGTAGGCTGAGATGTTGTGATAACAACACCCACTTTTGACCAATGAGGATTAAGTGCCAATGTATAATAATGATAAGGATAATGTGACTGATTGTGAGTCTATCGCCGTCTTAGGCACTATTCATAAACATCTTTGAATTAATTTTCAGACATATGCAGGTCCTCACGATGTTTTCCTGTAGGCTCTTTCGGCGACAAAGAATAATACTTTTTTAATAAACCTTATCATATTTTTTATTTTAGCTTTCAGCCAGGTATGCAGCCTTAAGGACCACATTCGCGTGCACACGGGTGAGACGCCGTACCTGTGCTCTGAGTGTGGCAAGGGCTTTAGTAACAGCTCCAACCTGCGGCAACACTTGATGCGCCACTCCGGAGCCAAGCCTTTCAAGTGTACTTTATGTCCCAAGGCATTCTGTACTAAAGGTATGAACAATTTAAAGTACATTGAACCATACCTACCTCTTCACAAATAATAGTTCTCGTTCCCGTTGGAGTTTATAAAGCTTAAGTTACTCGCTGATGATTTTCTTACAAACATACAAAAATAAAAATCTTTCCTCTTCATAATAGTACTGTAGTTATATGTATATTGGTACTTATGCCTTCTCCTCAGCGGATGTATGTGGTGGTGATTCAGTAAAAGCAACCTGTCGTGAATCCTGTATAATGTAACTGCTTTGTCCTTCTTTGAAAATACTTTGTCTTACAAAGTCTAATCAAATAAATATTTTGATTTTCATATACGCTTTGTGTGTGCGAAGGTCAAATGACGTCACACATTCAAACGCACACAGGCGAGCACCCGTACAAGTGCGAGGTGTGCGGCGCCGCCTTCACCAAACCCAACTCGCTCAAGAAACACAAGGCGATACATCTAGGAATTAGACCTTTTGGCTGTGATACCTGCAATATGAGGTCAGTTTGCTAACATATAATACCTTATGTAATAATGCAGTTACATATAATACATAATACCTTATATAATATTCTCACGTCTGTATTCCCTGAAGCGGTAGGCAGACATTTCGCCAATTATATTTAAGTTGAGGGTGAGAAAATTGCTAGTAACCGGGCACCAATCCAAACTCTGGGCTGGGCAGTCACAGTTGGAAAAACCCAATATCACTTAGCCCGATCCAGGGGTCGAACCCAAGACCTTGTGTTCCGTAGCGTTTGCGACTACTAGACGAGGCATTTGTTTTAAACTGAATATGAACTCTATATAAACTGTTACATTATCACGATTTCTGCACTATTTTTGTATGAGATATTTTAGTTCTTCACGTCACCGTTGGGAAGCGCTGTACAATTTCTTAAACAAAAATTTGGCGGATATGGTAGTAAATATCCGGCTCGAAGGACCACAAATTTATATGACAAATTAGGCCTGGGAGCCAGGATCAGTCGGAGCAGACCTTGGTTGGTTGAATGAAACACCGTAACTTGGGCAGTCCTGGTATTTAATATTGACGTTTAACACCGAACTATATACAGAACTCAAAGAGAATCTTAACATCGAGATGTAAAACAATTCAACGCCATCTTGTGATAAGATGGCTAACTACTACGAATAAACTACTTTAAACACATAAGAAAACGGTGGTATCCTTCTAATAATGATACATGTCCCGTCACGCAAAAAGAACGTGCAGCGAAAAATTTAGGGAATACTTAGCATGTTTTTATTAGACAGGATGAGGATAAATACGATAAAATGAGGCACGTTCAGTATACCATCGAAGGCACCATCCTATTCCCATTCCGATGATGTATGAGTGTGTATGACTGTAGGTTCACGTGTCGCGACCACCTGAAGCGCCACTCTCGCATCCACACGGGCGAGAAGCCGTACCGCTGCGCGCGCTGCGACCGCGCTTTCACACAGAGCAACGACCTCGTCAAACATCTACGCACGCACATCGGCAAGAACGTCTATCAGTCAGTACCAACACATTTTTATATACATACGACATACAGTAATATTATAATGCGAATGTTTGTAAGTGAGGATGGATGGATGTTTGTTACTTTTTCGCGTAAAAAATACTGAATTTGAATTTTGTGAATTGTCCAAAATTTTACGATAAGTGTCAAGTAAATAGGAAAAATCTACCATCTGCGAGCTATTCTGGCGTGCGCTGCCAAAACGGCTAGAGTTACACATATGTCATGTATGATGGAAATGTTTAAAAAAGGCCGCCACATTATATCTTATTTGTAAGCCAAAATAGTGAACCATAACTGCAACACAAATTCCGTTCCGATGCACGGCAACTCGAAATAGTAATCCTGCGCAGACAAAGTAGCGGGCACCAGCTAGTACATACATATGTAAGTAGGATAGGCAGAGACTACTGGGTCCTACTATGGTCGTTTAAGCAGAAGTTTTGACATTTAATTTTGGTACTTGACAGCTGTCATAGCACTACCACAGTATAAATATAAGCTTTACGGGCAGTAAGGAATGCCTAGGATTATTTTTTCAAATAAGATTGTTTCTTCCATTGAGCGTGAAAATTAACGCATACATATGCAGTCCATCGCAATCTCAGACACTATACATACGTCTTTGAATTACTTCTCAAACATATGCAGGTTTCCTCACGATGTTTTCCTTCACCATAAAGCACGTGGTGTGAAATTACTATTGGTACAGGCCCCGCTGGGATTCGAACTTGCGTCGCTTGCTTCGCAGGCGTCTGTTAAAACCCCAAGGATACCACGGCTATTAAGCTGTCATTTAAGAATTTTAATAGTAGAATCCACAGCAAAGATGGTGAAGTTCAATGTCGTATAACAATATAGTTCAGGTATCTTTTATTTCAATATCCTGCATTTTCCTTCCAGGTGTACAATTTGCGAGATGAAGTTCCGTCTAATGAGCGAATTAAAAGAGCACTATCCGGTCCATTACGTGAACGGTACAGAACCGGCGCTGCACACGGATAAACCGTACAGCTTCATTAACAACTTCGAAGACACCAAGGAGGACCGGCCCGGGCCGGATAACCGGATCACTATCACTATCAACAGCTGTGATAAAGATGGCTTGGCCGGAGACATCACTATTAACATCGCACCTGATAAGAATTGATGTCTTTGGATGAATCACAAATTCAAGATGGCGGTATAAGTTTGAGACGTAATTTAATGTAAATGATATAGATTTCAGATTACCATCAAAATCAAAAGTATCTTTATTTGATTAGACTTTTTACAAAGTACTTTCAAATCGTCAGAAAGACACGATTACATAGGATTATACATGCCACCGCCAGGTTCTGAAGGTTGCTTTTACTGAGAAGAAACTAGTCTTTCGACATAGTATTCATAGTATGAGCTACCCACAAGAGAAGAGCTTGTACGAAATTTAGGAACACTCACACAGACGCGCGCTTCTACGAGATTATAAGCGACTCCGGCGTAATGTCACTTAGGCGCAGTGTTGCCAACTCTGATTTTGAAAAATGCGTAGACGGGGTTTGACAGATACATATATTTGGTAAAAAAATCTTATGTAAAATTAGTAGATCTACGTACTTTCATTATGCTGCTATATGTAGTTTAGGTTTCATCAGATTGGTCGCAAAAACCTCTTGTCGATTGGGTACCTATAGGAAATAAGTAAAAAAAAACTCACGCGCTTTAATAAATCAGTCACGTGACATATGTCATTCCCGTACATTTTGTATAGTTTAAATTAGCGAAGCGTGTGGATAATGTTGCTTTGTCTACGGGCCCTGCACTCGCTTGAGAAAATCTTGTCAATGACATATTTCAAAGATTAAAAAATATAATCAATTAATGGCGGCCCATTCTGACATCTTGTTCTCACTGTGTGATTTAAACAGATACAGACACTCTTGATTTAAACAGATTTAGAAATGAATATTTTTACGCAATATAAAGAAATCTATAAATATTTGTTCTTGTTCACATCTTCAAATTTCCTATTCGTGAGTACCCGTATTTATTTCAATAATTATGACTACATGAAAATTGCCTTATTAGATATAAGTAATATTTCTCCTGTAGCTAAGCTAATATAATATTAAAAGGAAGACTGTAATTATTTATACTATTAAACTAATAACCTGCTTCCCGGCTTCGCATGAACACCGATATTTATATATGTACATTAAATGCTAATGTACTATAATAAAAATAATCGAAATGAAATGAATAACGGGGACAGTTCCTAAAGAAATCTCACATTATATTTTAAAAGTCGTTTGACGATCAACTGCGAGGAGAACTTACTCATCTCTTCTCGCTCATTTAATATAGATCAAAGTGGGACAGAAAACTGCCGACAGATACGAAGTAAAATCTATTACTCATTTTATCTCGCTCATTTTCCATGGAACAAGGAGAGACAGGAAACTGCCGCCAGTACGAAGTAAAACCTATTTTGGTTTTTTTTTTATTTTTTGAACCCTTGGCTTCCTTTTTCAAATATGGGTTAATAAGGTCTAAGAGTCTTCTGTTTTAAATTTAATTTAATTTTAGAACTCTATTGTAATAGGAATAAAGGTGATAATGAAGGAAGTTAGGGGTCAATGAACACCGTGACCTTTGTTCCATTTTACAAAGTAAAATAGACCTTATTTTAATATACCGAACAGCATTTATGTAGTGTACACATCTTCCAAAGAGTAATTTTAATTCGATTTAATTTTTAATATTATTATATCAGTTATGTGTTACTCAATTTCCATACTCATTATGTTAATTTGAAAATATCTATATCTATCCTAATTGTTCAGTAGGTAGGAAGTAAATTGTATTATTAGTAGACATAGTACATATTTATAGAGTTTTAATGTTTAACTAGCCTCTTCCCACAGCTTTGCCTGCGTGGTGGAAAGATTTCACATACAAACTTTCAATCAGCATTACACCCTTTAAGAGATGAATTTTCTAAAAATCCTTTTTTAGTGCATAACACAACCTCCAAATTTTATCTGCTTTAGGATCAGCGGTTTTGCTTTGATTTCAGTCATAAGGGACTTATTTTATATATATAGATATGTGACATATACACTCACCTTACTATGAGCATGTTCCGTCACGAATTTTGAGCGCTCAGACAAAATAGCGTGGATAATTGTTAATTTTTTTTCATCAAGAGCCGTGGTGGCTTTGAGGTTTGAGCAGTCGCCTGCTACGCAAGCGACGTAATTTCGTTCGAATCCCAGCGGGGCCTGTACCAATGAGATTTCAAAAAAAACTTATGTACAGTGATTTCACACCACGTGCTTTACGGTGAAGGAAAGCATCGTGAGGAAACCTGCATATTTCTGAGAAATAATTCAATGACGTATGTAAAGTGTCTGAGACGGCGATGGACTCACCATCTGTCACGTTGGCACTTAATCATCTTCCCTGAAAAGCGGGTGTTGTGATTACAACACCTGTCTACCCCTTCGGGGAATACAGGCGTGAGCATATGTATGTATGTTTTTTTTTTCATCAAAAAATCACTACCTACTGCGCATGCAAGGTCAGCGCTTATAACTCATGACGACATCTATACTATCTATAGTCGGAGTCAGATGGAAGTACTTATTAACGCGTTCACTGCTACCTACGCTTAATTGAGCTAATACAAATTTCTGTGTCTTCACTGTGTGCTAACGCAGACTGCGCGTCTATTGTTTAAAGTATATAATTCTACTGTACGTGTGTATGTCACCGAATTAAACGGCTGGACCGATTTGAATGAATTGTTTTATATGTGTTTATATTCACAAATCAGCCCGGCAGATGGCGCTACAGTCGGTCTGCAGGACAACGTCTGCCGAGTCAGTAATTATATTCTAAATTCTAAAAATGGTAAAGTAAAATACGACCACGAGGCGAGTCTTGAATCCACGACCTTTACAAACCGAGCAGATACTCTGCCACCTATCTAATAAGTATTTTTCCTACCATTTTTAATAACATCATTCATATTGCAATCACACTTCGAACTTTTCTCGGTAACATTTATAAAGCTGGCCCTATACTGTACATATTTTTAACCGACTTAAAAAAGCAGGAAGTTATCAATTCGACATGTTTTTTTTCAGTGTCCAGTACCCCTATCACGAGTTTGCCACCGTTTTCGTAATCTATACTCGCTAGCGTCATTCGCAATATTTGTATGAGATATTTTAGTTCTTCACGTCACCGCTGGGAGTCGCTGCACAATTTCTCATACTAATATTCGGCGGAGACGCTAGCGAGTATAGATTACGATAACGGTGGCAAACTCGTGATAGGGCTCCGCTAGTTTTATGTATAAAGTTTTTATTTGATTGTTGACTGTACTAAATGTATTATAATTAATCATGAACTATTAATTTATGCTAATTAAGACGCTATTACCTATGTAATAAGTGCTACACAATTTATTCCTAGAGCACAATATTTATATTTAATGGAATGATGCCTTATTTTAACAAACGACCAAATTATTGTTAGTTCACTTGTACTTGTTATAGAAATACAGTATTTGATATTCAGCGTTGTTGTATTTCTTTATTTCTCATCTATATTATACTATACTATACTATACAGATAAATAAAATTGAAGTGACTGTCCGTAATTAAACAATAACAACATTTCACTAAATGCATATGAAAGTATAAAATACTGGAAAGAAATAACCAATTTTTGAAAAAACTCTGTCTGTCTATTTCTTCCGGTTAAGTTCCGAAACGGCAGAACCGACTTTAAGAGGACTTTCAGTGGTAGATAGCTAATGTTATAAGGAGTAACATAGGTTACTTTTATTTAAAAAAAATGAAATTAAGTCTTCGCGGGTGAACACATTGGGCACAGCTAGTCTAATATATAAAATTCTCGTGTCACAGTGACTGTTACAAGACGAGGTATATCTGAGAATCTGCCATCATCAATTTCACCTATTTCCACTTCAAAAAAAATCACAGTTAGTAGGTACCCACCTAAATTATACCCAAATATGTTTTCGCCGTCCCAGGATGGGTAGGCATAGGTCTTACAACACCCACATTTCATCAAAGATGGTGAGTATCGCCGTTTCAGGCACGTCCTCGGACTTCTTGTCCACCCCAAATGGAAAACAAGGTCTTGACATGAGGTTTTGAATTTATCCAAAGTTGAATTTCGTTGTTTATTACTGTATCCGGGAATGTTCTTATCTGCCATCCTTGGCCACAACATACAGCATACGCAACGCAATTCGCCATCGTTGGAAAATGTCATATCTATATCCTAACATCGGGGCACCGTGATCTCTGGAAAAAAACTTATAGGGAAACTCACTCAATACGCTTTACTTAAGCTTACACCCCTATACTAAACTACCTACTGTAACAAGTATTTTCGATAAGAGTAATTACTGAGTTTCTTTTCAGTAAAAGCAACCTTCCGAAACAGGCGACAGCATCAACAGTCGACTGTCGTACTGACGATTTGAAAGTGCTTTGTTAAAAGACTAATCGTTATTTTTGAATTTTAATGTGAACGTGAAATTTGCTTACACGTTAGGAGAGCGTGAACCAATAAACAATCTCGCATTTATAATGTACCCTTAGTACTTAGTTAGGGAGGTACTCTTAATGTCAATCTCTCGACAGGATGAGTGTGCACTGGACGTGCCCCAGTAACCGCGGGCTCGCATTAAGGTGCGGCCGCATGCAGCCGCTCGACGCTCGTTTTCAGCGACAATCGGTCGCTCGTCGCTCGTTTGGTGGTAGTGGCATTTTTCGTGATTCAAAGATGGGCCAAAACATCAAGTAGAGAGATACGAGTGTGTCCGATCCAGAAAAGCTAATGGTTGATTCAATGGCTTCACCATATGTGGTAGTTGGTGACGAGGCATTCCAATTAACAGACTACTTACACTCTCGATACTTCTCAGCGATAAAGCTCAACATTTTCAGCTTTGTCGCTACATATCACGTTACCACATTTGTCGCTGGAAACGAGCGTCAAGCGGCTGCATGTGGTTGCACCTTTAAGCGGCGCCGCGCACTAGTCTAGTCTCGCTGTCAACACGGCGGGAACTTATTGTTATACGATCTGCCTTATACTATACACACACTAACTATATATCTATAACGAAATTATAAAGAGAACATATTTATAGACATACATATGCTCACGTCTGTATTCCCCGAAAGCGTGGGTAGAGGTGTTCTTCTCAGTAAAAGCAACCTTCCGAACCTGGCGGTAGCATGTATAATCCTATGTAATCGTGTCTTTCTGACGATTTGAAAGTACTTTGTAAAAAGTCTAATCGAATAAAGATATTTTTGAATTGAATAACAACACTCACTTTTCACCGAAAACGATTAAGTGCTAACGTGACAATCGGTAAATCCATTGTCCTATCAGGCAGGTTTCCTAACTCGTTTGGGATAATCACTGCACTGCAAGTTTTTATAAAATTCATTGCGTTGCTTGCGTAGCAGGCGACTGTCCAAATGTTAAGGCTACGAGGGCTGTTAATGCTCATAAAATGCGTTGTAATTTTTTTATCGACTTCAATTATGGATGCCTTGGTTATATGAAAAGTATAATGCAATTTGAAACACCTTAACTGTACTTCAAATATTTATAGGTTTGTAAATGTTTAAACCTATTCTTGGGGTAGGTATATATAGATAGACTGATACAGGAATGCCTGCAATCCATATTGCCGACCGAACGCCGTTTAGGAGACGCTGTCGATACCAATACAATGTATTGATCTCGTTGAATCTACCTTTCAACTCAATCTAACTGGACTGCATATTGAAATTAGTTCCAAACGTCAAGCACTAAGGTGCATTTTCAATGTAGCAATTTTTGCTAGACTGAAAGGCAATTTTTACCTTTTCACAACTCTCCGCGAGCTTATTATACATCATCGATTAAGATAATCTTTGGTCTAAGTGAAGTTTTTTTTGTGATGCGGAGTTAAAACGGGATGGCCATAGTTTTAGGCCGAGTTGGTTTCTAGTCTTAGTAGAATAGTGTAGATTTGTCTGGTTCTGGTTCTGGGGGCACAAAGTGGACATGGTAGGAACCATACGCTCACATATGCTCACGCCTGTATTCCCCGAAGGGGTAGGCAGAGGTGTTGTAATAACTACACCCATTTTTCACCGAAGATGATGAAGTGCCAACGTGACAGATAGTGAGTCCATCGCCGTCTCAGGCACTTTACATACTTCATTGAATTACTTCTCAGAAATATGCAGGTTTCCTCACGATGTTTTCCTTCACCGCACGTGGTGTGAAATCACTATACATAAGTTTTTTAGAAAAACTCATTGGTACAGGCCCCGCTGGGATTCGAACTTGCGTCTCTTGGGTAGCAGGCGACTGCTCAAACCTCAAGGCCACCACGGCTCTTCGTATACTTCACCTTAATACATATAATATCGATACAATTTCGACAAAGTTAAAACGGAATACATAGTTCCGTCGTCTCGAAAACGTCCTATTGACTTGAAGTCCTACCGAACTACGATCTCGGAGCACGTGAATTAATACCACATTGGGAGAGGATTTCCATCGAATGACTTTAATCGATCAAAGATGTTTACATTATCTGTTTTGTTAAAATTAGGGAAATAAGAATTAGCCTCTGGGATGCTAAAAGTATAATTACTTACTTAAGTAGTAACCTTTCCAAACCAAAACTGCTTCTGAACTAAATGAACTCTGTGGAACTAGCTAATACTAGTTAGTTCTCATAAAAAGCTGGTATCATCGTGAACATTCGCTCTATCGCTTTTACGCCTCATATACTCTTTGTTGGTTCCCTGCGCATTAATCTGGGCCACCAAATATAATAGTTACAAAAGAGCGGCTTCCTAAATAAGTCGAGAATCACACATATACATAGACGCGCATATACGAAGATCTCGGATAAAGTCGGGCTAATTCCAGGAGTTTCTTTAGCTCAAGTAATGGAAAGAAAAAATATTTTAACACCTTTTCAGTTAATAAACGGTCAGTAAAATTACCAATTATCGTTTTTCGTTCGGAAACTAGCCTTCTGAGCAAAACTGGCAATAAACTGAGCTTGTGGCTTATAACAAAATACAAGAACAAAATACAAAATACAAAAAAACAATTCTCCTACAAGAGTTACCTACAATCTGTCAGATATTTACAAGTTTAATAAAATATTGTGTTACTTATAAGGGCTCATCATTCGATCACCGAAGTTGAGCAACCCCAACTCAAGCCAGTAATTGAATGGGTGACCGGCCAAATTCCCTCACGTTAAGATGTCAATATATCATCTTTCTAAATCGTGGATTATACAGGATTATTCCTTGCCAGGTCCGGTTTAATTGAGAAAAACCTGGCACGAAAATCAGTAATGACTCTTTTCAAAATTATTATACAAAATAAATCACATGAGATTTGTGAGCCGATGGACACCAGTCAACCTTCTGTGTGTTTGTTTTTTGTGTGGAGCCCAGCGAGCGACCGTGGGGCGGGCCTCCTTTATCAGTACGCGCAGGGCGGGCGGGCGCGACGCACGAAGGTAAGAAAACCACGTTTTCCTTCTCGAAATTCTAAATTAAATGTAAATTATAAACTCCTGCCATCCCTTTCGAATATTCTTAGAGTGATAAAGACGCCGTGTGTTTGTAGTATAGTTGTGATTTTGTCAGATAAGATCGTTTCTTTCAGCCGCCTTACATTGTCGGCTTTGTTTTCGTAGTAATATTGTTCGAAGATTTCCGTTGGTAAATTAATTACTTTCAGATTTGCAGAATTTAATGGATTTTTATCTTAATTTGGTTGATTATTGATGTATTTATATAAGATTATGTTAAATATTTCTCTACTTAATATTTGTTATGTTTTGTGATTTAACTTTTATTCGTAATACATTTTACTGCCTACATCTTTTTTGTTTTTCTATTCCGACTTTTGTTACAAATGTATGTATTTCCTTAACAATGTTATCAATATCATCTTAACAAGTATGTGTAACGATAGTTCCCATAGGTACAAGTCAATAGAAATAAATAGAAATAGAAATAACATTTATTCACGTGAAATATTGTACAAAGGGTAGGTGTTATTAAAGGTTACAAGAATCACATATTTCACCCAATTTTAGGGTATGTAAATATTAACTTAATTATCTAGTTAAGTACTGCAGTTACATTTTAACCACATATTAAACATATCAGCATTTATTTTTTCATTATATACATCATAACTTACCTTAGCACCAAACTCTAAGTATATTTTACCAATAACCGACGCCCAGAGCTCAAATGGAAGTCCCTGGTCGAATACCAAATTGCTACCATTTTATTAAATGTCTTTGAAGCTTGCGTTCTTTGTTTTTCGATGAATATGTACATACAATCATTGCTCCTAACTTTGTTCGTGTTGAAACTTAACAGAGAAAAATCGAATTTGAATAATGGATATTTAATTGAAGTGCAATAACAAATTATATAATCGTTAATTACTATTTGTTATTAAAAAACACAATACTTAAGAGCCGTGGTGGCCTTGAGGTTTGAGCAGTCGCCTGCTACGCAAGCAGCGCAAGTTCCAATCCCAGCGGGGCCTGTACCAATGAGTTTTTCAAAAAAACTTATATACAGTGATTTCACACCACTTGCTTTACGGTGAAGGAAAACATCGTATTTCTGAGAAGTAATTCAATGACGTATGTAAAGTGTCTGAGACGGCGATACACTCACCATCTGTCACGTTGGCACTTAATCATCTTCGGTGAAAAGTGGGTGTTGTGATTACAACAATCTCTGCCTATCCCTTCGGGGAATACAGGCGTGAGCATATGTAATACTTTCAATTATTAACCTTTTACCGAATATCAGTAGGGCTACACAAAATAACATTCTCTCGTGCTTGCGCTAACAAGCGATACTAATTGTATAGTACATGATATATATCAGGTAAGTGACATACGTAATTCCCATACATTTTGTCGCTTCTATAAGCGAAGCGCTCAATCAAGAGATAGGTATCTCTTGAGTGCACTTGTGGAGCGAGGAATCCAATGGGTTCCTCCACATATTTTTAATAATTTACAAGATATTTTTCTCAACAATCACTTGACATTGGCGAAATAGTTTTACTTAAGCTCATCTCCATTAAATAAATAAAGAAAAGGAAAGGAAGCGAAGCGCGAGGATAATGTTACTTGATCCAGAGGCCTGACCGTGAGCTCTTATCGCAACGATAGTTCAGCTGTGTGACAGTGACAGATGGATGAACGTCAAATACATCTGTCTCATAATAAGAGTAAAACTATCATGGCAATAAGAACTCATGGTAAGGCCCCAGGTGTGTAGGCTTATGTTTTAGCACCTGGATGACCGAGCTTTGTTCTGGTTTTTTTTTGAACGAAGATACGAATTAAATACTGATTAAATACAAATATTTTTTCGATCTCAACGCTATCTATTGGAGTTTAATGTTACCACTTTAGTTATTAGCTAGATCGATTTATAGCTCCCGAAACCCTCCCATACAAAATTTCATGAAAATCGTTTGCGCCTATTCTGAGATTTGATATAAAGAAAGCATTTAAAGCAGTAATATATACTTTTGGTAATAAGTAATTTACGTAGATCGTGGCGTGTCGCATAGATGGAAAGGCTAAATCGATTACCACAATTTCATATAGAAAAATATACATTTGCCTACATAGATACCTAGGTAGCAGGAACATATATTAACTACGTCAACGGCGACATATGAAGTAATAGTAAATTCAGTTACGTACTTCAACCGACATAGTTATTAAGTAACTTCAAGTAGAAGCACTAAGTAGATAGACCGCTACGAGGGATGCATCGCTGTGGAATATTTTATGAGCTCCATCCACCTATTATGTCAGGATATCTATAGATAGTAGATACTGATACGTTATTCTCCTTCGAGTTTTGTTATTTTACGACGTCAATAAGGTTTATTTTGATTTGAATTTATGAAGGCCCTTACATTGGAGGTGATCGGAAGAAAAAATTTGAAGTAAATGCATCTTTAGAAGTACATAACTAGCTGTCCCCGGCAAGCGTTGTATTGCCATATTTTTGGGGTGGTCACCCTTATCACTTACATACATACATATGCTCACGTTTGTATTCCCCGAAGGTGTAGGCAGAGGTGTAGTAATCACAACACCCACTTTTCACCGAAGATGATTAAGTGCCAACTATACATACGTCATTGAATTACTTCTCAGACATATGCAGGTTTCCTCACGATTTTTTCCTTATCATTTAGGGGTATGAAAAATAGATGTTGGCCGATTCTCAGACCTACCCGATCTGCACAAATTTCATACAAATCGGTCCAGCCGTTTCGGAGGAGTACGGTAACTAACATTGTGACATGGAATTTTTATATATTAGAAGATTAGTGAGTATTTGAAATACTTAAGTGATTTTTCAAATATGGCGTAGACATAAATTATGCATTGTGAAATAATGAATACTTGTATATTTTGAGTTTTTTTGACCACTAGCTATGCCCTGCGGTTTTGTCCGTGCGAGATTAACGCTAAAAACTGCATAGGCAGAGATTTCTACCAAATATTGTAATTTATTATAACTCAGCTCTCTGTTTTAATTTCGTACCAAAAAATCAATGTAGAGACGGTTCCTCCGTTCGTAAACAGGAAGGTTGGTCGTGAATTACGGGAAATTAGTTTTCCTGTGTCCCCGACAAACTGTCCGATTGTAAGCTTTAGTAAAGTTGTAATAAAGATGACTTTACTTTGACTAACGAATAGCTTGTCCCGTGGAATAATAAAGGCGAAAGAAAATACGTTTTTATGTGATTTATTGATAACAATTCGCGCAACAGAACGAAGACCTTCATAATAGTACGTTAGAAAAGGGAGGGTCACCTTTTGTACCAATTTGAAGCGCCCTTAGCGAACGTCTATAGGACAAAATGTAGTTATTTTTTTATTATCTTAGGTAATTATTATCCATTTTATTATTAATCTGTAGTCTTTTATATCTTTTTAACGTTTTGCGTCTGTGTGATAAATAAAACATGAGAGTTTCTTTTCATGCCTTTCTTGCTTTCATTAAATTTTACGTCCATTTAGAACGAGCCTTTAGCCAAGATTTAGTCCACGTAATGTATTTTAAGTGAATTTTTCACGGGTTTTGAGAGCTAGCGGTTCTTTGGCGCGTGCGTGAACATAATACATGCGCAGTTATCCCCATTATGTTCGTTGAGCTCAAAACTCGTGACAGTCTGATATAACAAACGCAAACGGACTTTGCCTTCTTAGGATAACGGACGGATTCAGTTAGATTGTGTTATAATTTTTTGTCAAGCAATTGTTATATACCTGCTAAGTTTCATGTAGATTTCCAAGCTTTATACTTAAATAATAATAATAATAGTATAGCAACTTGGCTATACTATTATTAGTAGACTTAAGGCCCGCGGAAGCCTACTTATTTCTTTAAGTTAAAAGTAAGCCTAAGTTACTCCGTGTAACATTAGCTATCCGTCAATGAAAGTCCCGTTAAGATCGGTCCAGCCGTTTTCGAGATTTCGAGACAGAGAGAAAAAATGTTAAGATTTGTTTTTTCTATGTCAGTACCGTATGTACTTTCATATACATTTAGTGAAAAGCTGTTATTCTGGAATTACAAACAGACACTTTTAATTTTATTTATCTATATAGATGATCTCAGTTTTTGCTATAAAATTTGTGAGTAAGGTAATGCAGGGATTAAATCTAAACTTAAGGTTACAAAATATGGTTTAAGCTCGAACTAAAATTATATCCATCACTATTACATCTGTATAATAGAAAGAGATGTAGCTAACATAGTCTATGTTGTATAATAAGGGGGAAGAGGTTTCTGTTAAAAGCTCCGGCAATGTAGCATCGTCCAGTACAATGGCATATTCATTAATCAGTCCCAGTGGCCGGCACGAGGACGCCTCGTAACTACTCCACTATTATACTATAAAGTACTGTACCCCTATCACGGGTTTGCCACCGTTTTCGTAATCTATACTCGCTAGCGTCTCCGCCGAATGTTATGAGAAATTGTGCAGCGACTACCAGCGGTGACGTGAAGAACTAAAATATCTCATACAAATATTGCGAGTGACGCTAGCGAGTATAGTTTACGAAAACGGTGGCAAACTCGTGATAGGGGTACTGTATATATGTAGGTAAACTCCAGGACAAGGAAATCGGGACATTATCTATACAGATAAGTGTCTGTTTGCAATTCCAAATTTACAGATTTCGCTAAATGCATATGAAACTTATGAACGAAACGAATATATACGGTATACAAATATGAAAATCCATTTAATTTTTTATTTTCTGCTTGTCTGTACTCCGAAACGGCTGGACTGATTATGATATTTTTATCTGTACATTTGTATCTATACAGATAAATAAAATTTAAATGTCTGTTTGTAATTGTAAAACAACAGCTTATCACTAAATGCATATGAAAGTATATAAAGGTACTGAATTTTTTTTCCTCTACATGTCTGTCCGTCTGTTTGGGCCCGTTTCCCACGGGACTTTCACTGGGTAGATAGGTCATTTTACAAGGAGTAATTTAGGCTACTTTCATTCAAAACAAAAAAAATCATCCATGAAATAAGTCTACGTGGGTGAAACCGCAGGGCACAGCTAATTTATAAATATATCGTGGATTTCGCGGGGTACAGCTAGGGTTATATAAAAACTATAGCCTAGAAAAGTGCGACCAATAATCACTATTATTTCATCACTCATTCAGAATTAACTGTATAAATACAGTACCTATACAGCCAAAGTACCCACATATATTCCAGCAGAGGCAAGAAAAAAGCCTTAATTTGAGATATTACTTCGCACCTCTAGGTTATTGAAGGCCCGAGCCTTTTGGGGGAGGGTGGGGGGAAATTCCTCCCATTCCCCCGGGATTCGACGAGACAATATTACGTACCATTAGCTGGCTCAAAATTTACGCCAAGACTGAAGTGTCTTTTTGAGAGTTTATTGGTATAACTAACTTGCTATTAGAATCAATATTCAATGGGTTCCTCCACATATTTTTAACAATTTACAAGATATTTTTCTCAACAATCACTTGACATTGGCGGAATAGTTTTACTTAAGCTCATCGCCATTAAATAAATAAAAGAAAGAAAGAAAGATAGAATCAATATCTTATATCAATCTTTTACTTGTCATTTTGACCGCGTAACGACCTTTGTGTGTTATTCCGTCCGTAATTGGGGTGAAAGCTATCTCTAAAAGTAAAAATTGTCCCGTGGTTTAGTCACGAAAAGATAGGGACACAGGACACTTTCATACTAAATAGAAAAGTGTCCTGTCTGTCTATTTTTTCGTGACTTTTTATTAGGTAAAGGTAAGTTTCTTAAATTATTTATTTTGTATTCTTTAAATTGCATAATATTTTTGAAAAGAGTAATTACTGAGTTTCTTGCCAGGTTCTTCTCAGTAAAAGCAACCTTCCGAACCTGGCGGTAGCATGTATAATCCTGTATAATTATGTCATTCTGACGATTTGAAAGTACTTTGTAAAAAGTCTAATCGAATAAAGATACTTTTGACTTTGACTTAAGAAAGTGTCCTGGGGCTCTACCATGACCTATTATTGGCATGATAGTTTTACTCTTATTATGAGACCATCTGTCTCATTTGACGTGTAAACATATGTCAAGAGCCGTGGTGGTCTCGGGGTTTGAGCAGTCGCCTGCTACGTAAGCGACGCAAGTTCTAATCCCAGCGGGGCCTGTACCAATGAGTTTTTCTAAAAAACTTATGTACAGTTATTTCACACCACGTGATTTACGGTGAAGGAAAACATCGTGAGGAAACCTGCGTATTTCTGAGATGTAATTCAATGACGTATGTAAAGTATCTGAGACGGCGATGGACTCACCATGTGTCACGTTGGCACTTAATCAACTTCGGTGAAAAGTGGGTGAAAACACCAGAGGTGTTGTAATCACAACATGTAGTTGTAATCGTTATAATCGGTTCTGCCGTAACAGAGATTATCGGGAACAAACAGACAGACAGACGGAAAGAAAGAGAAAACAATTGGAAAAAAAAATATGCTAGTACTGTATATACTTTCATATGTATTAAGTAAAAAGTCGTTAATTGGGTATTACAATCGGGCACTTCAATTTAATTTTTCTGTAATAGATTCAAGTCGATGATTAAACATTTCAAATCTTAGATGGGTTTATTCCCAGACATCCATGATATTATTACCACCACCTCCAAGGCTTTTGTTTTGGTACAGAAATGAATTCTCACGACATCTAAGAAATTGAATTGACGTGGTCGCGGGAATTAATGTATGAAAGTTTATTTTCCAACATCTATCGGATGTGGATGTCTGGGAATAAGCAGTTAGATGTTATAATCAAACAGCTCCCTAACCACAATTGATAACAGCTGTTAATCCCACCCTTACCACCCTATATACCTCTATTCACTATGTATAGATTCATCCAAATCAACGGCCCGGTTCGATCGGCCTTGACCCGAGCGAGCTTTATTAAAATCCCGATAACACCCCGGGGAGCTTTTGACAGACGTTCAAATTAAAGACGGGTAGCGTTTTTATATAGGTACTAGTTTCCACCCGCGGCGTTGCCTGCGTTTAATTGGGGATATCTAATTTAAATCGATTCACAATATATATAACCTATGTTACTCAGTGATATTTTAGTATTAGTGAAATAATTTTCTTAATAGCTCTAATAGTCTTGGAGCCCATTTTTCCTCTTTATAATCTATACATCTTTATCTATCTATACAGATAAATAAAATTGAAGTGTCTTTTTTAATTCCAAAATAACAGCTGTTCACTAAATGCATATGAATGTAAATTCAGTAAGTATTGACAATATCATAATAGGTATCTACCTATTATTACTTTATATAAGTTAATAACAAATTGGCTTGGTTCTTACCATGAGCTCTTATTGCCATTATAGTTTGGTGACGGCTAGGGGGCTTACCACCGTCGGTTTATGCAGAGCGTATTAAGAACTTCTGAGCTTTGACGTTTCATTTTTGTACCGTACCGTAAAATTATATGTCCAGCTAAGAAGTTGTCTTATCTCATAATGTTAGTTGTCAAAAGCAATGCAATAAAAGGTTATGAAATGGACCCAGACAGGACCCAAGATTAAAAAATATTGAAGTTCATTACACAAATATCTGCGCGAAATATCGAACTCACGACCTCCAGCCGTCCGGCCCTTTCCAAGTGTCTACGTTCATATAAAAAGAGTTTCCGTATTCTACCAACAGATGGCGCGCTACGTGACAATAACGCCCTCTATGAGCGACGCGGTCCTCCAGCATTTGAGGAACAGTTTCTTTGCTGACGAGCCTCTGAACAAGGCCGTGTCTCTGTGCCAACGAGGGGAGCCTCACTCCGCGCTCGAGAGACTGTGCATGGCGACCATGACTGATGGCTTGTCTGTGGCCGCTGTCGAGGGCAATACGGTAGGTAATTAACATTTAGAAGCGACGTCAAATAATGCAAATTTAAGACTTAAATATCGTTTTGTTACGAACGAAACTGTCTGAGCCGGACCCAATTGAAATGGGACCACACGGACTATCTTTTGACATTGATTTTTTTGTTGTGGATTTCAGAAAGATGGATAATCTTGATATAACCCATTATATCGTGTCGCGGTTACGAAACTCCACCGATTTGTATGAAATTTTGTGTGCATGCATATCGGGATTATAGGGTAGGTCTGAGAATCGGCAAGCATCTATTTTTTATACCCCTAAATGATAAAGTATTATGGCAATACAACGATTGATGGGCACAGCCAGTTAATAATAACTTCATATAAATGAAAAACTTAAAATTTTACAATCCTTCATTTTAAAAATATGAAGTCGTCGATATAAATCAAAATGACATGTCTCCTCTGTACGCAGGTGTTGGGTGTGGGTCTGAACGGCATCTTATGACCCGGCGACATCGAGCAGTCAATCGAGAAGATCCAGCAGTCCTCCGACGACAAGTACAACAAGATATTCACAATCCTCTACAACGTCAGCCGGGACCTGGACCTTTTTAACAAATTTCAAGTGAGCTCATTTCAAAAGTTCTAAGGCAAAGTTATAAGGCATAAGGTACTATAAATACTTTACATTATATATTTGTATATATAATAAAGTATTTATAGTATGAATCATAATATATGTGAATCATAATATGAATTGCACCTAAGTGACCATATTATATTCGGATCACATTATGATTCTCCCAAAGTGGCCTTTTTAGACCTGCAGTACTTAAAACGAATTACAAGTAGAAAACTTGACCCAAATCGGTGTCTCGGGATCGTGCCAAGAAGGCTGGCATCTTTGCCACGTTGAATAGCAATGCTGATTCTCTGAGCGAGAAAAGCCCCTGCCCGCTTGTCACGAGAAGCTTCTACCAGACGACGTGCAACCTCATTGAATTTTATTGTAATTCATAATTATTTACTGTGTATGTGATACCAGCTGCTCAGAAGTCTCCGAAACGGTGGTCAATTCTTCGACATTCATTAGTGCCTTACCAGGGACTAAACTGAATAAATCATTTTCATTTTCAATCCACTTAAGGTATGCAATAGGTACTGCAATACCAAAAGTATTGGCAATATCGTATTATCACGAAACGCCACCTAGTCCCAAAACCCTTTTGATATGGGTACCGGACAACAGGTACTTATTTTTCGGGGTTTCCTAAAGGGTAAAACAGGACCCTATGTCTGACCGTCTGTCATCGGGCTGCATCTCATAAACCGTGCTAGTTAGACAGATTAAATTTTGCGCGATTACTGTATTTCCTACACACAGAATAGTAAAAATTCAGTGAGTCCCATACAACATAACTTGTGTTTTTATAAATAATGGTAGGAACCGTGCATGAGTGCCGTGTTTTAAGTAAGCTTCTCATAAAATGTTCGATTCAAAGCAATCGATCCTGCGACATAGCAGTCAGGTATATTAACTACTGGACTACGGTGTTTGTAAAACATATTTTTTAAGTACATACAACAATTGTCTGTGATTGCAGGTGAACAGTATTCTGGAGTGCAGGATAATATCAGTAGCGGAGGAGGCGCGTGGGCGCGGACTGGCGCGCGAGCTGATGAGAAGGAGCATCGACATCGCCAGGGATCACGGATACAAGGTAATGAAAATGAAAAATATTTTTTCAGTTTGGTCCCTGTCAGTTTCGTTCCTAGATTCCTTTATTTTTACTTATTCCTAGATTTGGTAATATGAAATGGGGTGACTGGTGTCAACTTCTAGACCGTTTGTCTTAGTACAATATAATACTTAGTATACGTAAATCAGTGGAACACGTATGTTGGAGTTGCAGAAAGGTATTGCACGCACAGTCGTAACGGTCACGGCACTTCATGCGATCGAAAATCACAGCCATACCTTTTGAAATCCGTACTCATCACCAAAAGAGATGGAACTACTTTTAAGCCAAGGATTATCTTAGGTGATGGTTTTTAATAAGGGGATTTGTGTTTCCAGCTGTTCAAGGTGGATGCAACCGGTGCTTTTTCGCAGCGTATCTGCGCCAGCCTTGGTCTTGAAGAGCTGTGCCGTGTACGCTACAGCGATTACTGCGACGAAACGGGGAAGCCAATCTTCAACGTGCCTCCACCTCATGAGGCACTCTCCATCATGGCTCTTCGGCTACCTTAGAGGAACGAGTAGAGAGAGAGGAGTTGAAAGATTCAGTTTACACATTCCACGTAGGACAATATGTAAGCTATATTGAACAGAATCAATTCAATTCGATAATCTTTATTTGATTAGACTTGTAACAAAGTATGACTTGACTCTACAGGATTATACATACTCTCGCTGGGTTCGGAAGATTGCTTTTACTGAGATGAACCCGTCAAGGAACTCTTTATAAATTATTTTTACAAATTTATATAATAGTGAATAAATCACAACAGTATATTATATAGGCCCATGGACACAGCTCAAATGCAACAGAATCGATAAAAAAAATATAAAAATTAAGTAGGTACTTATGTACACAATTCTGTAGCTTGAGATGACCAGCCCCCATAAACAGCACCTGTTCACTAGTATGACGAGAATTATCGTTGTGAGGGTGTGATATGTTCATAGCCACAATATTGTAAAGCCTATAACTATCTGGTTTTCCTAAACCTATACCCAAATAAACAAATAACCTAAAGTTTGTTATTAAGTACTAACTACTTCAGCTTTATTATATTATTAGTAGGTACTTGTAGCTGATAATCATGATATGTGTGTGCGATGTATTCGATGTGAAAATATACATAAACTTATATACTTACATGTAAAAGTAGTTACTAGAAGTACACGTATTTAATTAATATTTTTTCCTAATAATATTTTTATGTACGTTCCGTTTCAGAGATTAGCCGGAACAAATAGACAGACAGACGGTCTAAGAAATTGTTATTTTTTGTTTATATTGTAACCTATATTTTCATATGTATTAAGTGAATAGCTGTTTAATTGAAAGTACAAACAGATACTTCTATCTTATTTATCTGTATTCATATGAATAATCGTGTTAATTTTCCGATCAGTATTATTCTGGTGAATCAAAATATTATTTTCTGACAAGCTTGTTAATTTATTTTCACACAATACTAACATGGGAAGTTGGTAATTATAATTTTATTATATACTTTTTGATTATATTTTTGTAGGAAGCACTTAAAGTATTTATGTCTATATAAAATTTTGGTAGAAGGTGTATTTTTCGGTATTTTTTATTACATAATGTTATTTTTATCATAATATTACTAACATTTATTTTTACTTGGCAATCATTCAGTATTATCACACATTTAATATACAGATTTTCCCAAGACTAGAACAGGATAAATAATATAATATATAATGATAATAATTATTTTTAATAATTTATACTTCATCAAAAACATTATTAATTTACAAAGTTTCTAGTTATTATGTATTTAATGTACGTTTGTATGTCACAAATGATTGTATACATGTTTGTATAATAGATACAATCTTTATGAATGTTAGTTAACTGTGTAGACAAGTGGAATTGTTAATGTTGTATTCCTGTAACGAATATTATATTCAATGAGTATTAAACATACGTATTATATTAAAATAATCGTTTCATTTCATCCCCGATTTTGTTCAATCACAGATTACATCTAAAGAACTTCATCCATAAATATGTAATTACAAAAAAATTACAGCAATATGGAAAAACTCTTTTATTTGAAGTCTGTTAAAAATTAGAAAAAAGAACCACCAACCACCTATAACTACGTAGATCTTAATTAGTGCATCTTGTCTACGCTAGATGGCGCTACTGACCGCAATTCCTACATACGCATATAATGTTGTGTAGACTCTGATATTTAACATTAAAATCTAAACTAATAAACTGTATATTTATGCTAGTATATGTTCAAAGTTATGATAGTATATATTCCTTTTGTTAAGGAATATAATTAAAGTTTTTACACCAGCCAAAAAATCAAGAATGGTAACACTATGTAGATGACGATCTAAATGCATTATAATGTAATGAAGAAATATTTTATCCGGGAATATAAAACATAAATTTGGGATTACTTACAAATCAAATTTGTATATAATCATTGTTTTATAAAGAAAGAAAAAATAACTTGTCGGTTTCCCAATGTATCTGACAGATGGCGCTGTGCATTCTTAAATCGCGCTATCAAGTTGCTACTACCGAATAATGACCTCTTTTACTCGTGTCTAACCAAGTATCGCTTCTCGGCCTTTTGGCTAAGATCAAAGTGTAGTATCTGTTCTTTTCAGCTTAATATCTGAAAGTTCCCTCATTGAGGGATCAGTATATTAAACTGATTTTTGTATCCAGACGGGATGTTCGGGGCTCGCTCCACTCCCGTCACGGGTCGGCCCGGCATTGCAGTGCCGCCGGGATCGGCCCATATAATACTTGAATGTGCTCTAGAAATCGCATCTTATATATTTGTTAAGAACACTTACCTTGATTTAATAATCCTTCATACATTAAAAACTAGCAGACGTCACGCGGTTTCACTCGCGCAGTTCTCGTTCCCGTGGGAGAACAGGGATAAAATATAGCCTATATTACGCGCTGATAATGTAGCTATCCTTTGTTGAAATATTTTTTATAATCGGTCCAGTAGTTTCGGAGGCTATTCAATACAAACATACTTATATACTAATATCTCCACTTTATGTTATTAGTATAGATACTTTTAATTAGAATAATACTGATTTAGTATGAAGTGTTTAGTTACCGATGGTATGGACGGTGATACACCGTACATGACGAACTTAGTATCTCCTTCTCTTTTAAGTCGGCCAGAAATACAAATCACGATACCGAAACGAATAATTTTCCTTAAAATATTTGAGTACTAAGCATATAATTATGAAAACTTTTCACGTCTTAAAATAATCATTGCTACATCAGACTGCCTATTAGCGACGCCATCACAGAAGGGGGTCTTGTCACGACAACACCCACATTTCAACGAAGATGAATCAGTGCCAACGTGACAGAGGGTGAGTCCATCGCCATCCTACGCATATGTGGCTTTGAATTACTTCTCAGACATATACAAGGTTTTCTCACTATGTTTCCTTTACCGAAAAGCACGTGGGGTGAAATTATTGTACCAAGTGTAGCTTAAGTAGCAGGCGACTGCTCGACCCCGATGACCACCATGGCTCTTTAGATAGAAATGGAATACGTAATAGGTAGCAAATTGTTAGAAAGAGCCGTGGTGGCCTTGAGGTTTGAGCAGTCGCCTGCTACGCAAGCGAGTTCGAATCCCAGCGGGGCTTGCACCAAAGAGTTTTTCTAAAAAAACTTATGTACAGTGATTTCACACCACGTGCTTTACGGTGAAGGAAACATCGTGAGGAAACTTGCATATGTCTGAGAAGTAATTCAATGACGTATGTAAAGTGTCTGAGACGGCGATGGACTCACCATCTGTCACGCTGGCACTTAATCAACTTCGGTGAAAAGTGGGTGTTGTGATTACAACACCTCTGCCTACACCTTCGGGGAATACAGGCGTGACCATATCTATGTATTGTTAGAAAGAATTAAAAAAAAATGGTGTCCTCGAACGCCGTGTGGGTGTTACACATCGTTATACTACATCATCGGTTTCTACAAATATTCCTAACGATCTTCCTTAAAGGTATCGCAATATATTCGCATTATTCACACCTCTTAACAAGCCAACGTGATACGTGAGTCGAGTTTGCAACTTTCGTAGTTTATTTTTAGCGCGATTTTGTATCTATACTGATAAATAAAAAGTGTCTGTTTATAATTCCAAATTAACAACTTTTCACCTAATGCATATGAAAGTATTTACGTTATTGGTATAGAAATCTGTCCGTTTGTCAGTTTGTTCAGGGTAATCTCCGACACGGCTGGACCAATTTTACGGGACTGTCCCGTGATGATACAAGGACTAATTTTAATGACTTTTATTTAAAGAAAAAATTGCAAAGTAAATTCTACGCGGGTGATATCGTGGGGCACAGCTAGAATAACAAAATTGTGTGAATGCGCGTAATTGAGCTTGACATTGCGATCCAAGGTCTTGCCCTTGTTGCCCTACACGTAACCTGATGTACTTCAAGACGTGTCATTACTGAGTTTCTTGCCAGGTTCTTCTCAGTAAAAGCAACCTTCCGAACCTGGCGGTATCATGTATAATACTGTATAATTATGTCATTCTGACAATTTGAAAGTACTTTGTAAAAAGTCTAATCGAATAAACATATTTGACTTTGACTTTGAATAAACATGTAAGTACAGCTTATAAACGCCATTATTGACGCCAAGTCTCGAGATATTTGTGGTAACTGTTGCAAAATCATTGCGAATAAATGTTATAGTCAGCAATACGCAGGTCATAGTCGGGGCAATGAAATAAAAGTGGCGCCGTACAGTCGCACACATAAATGGGACTGGGCGACTGCCAGCGATTGATTGAACCACTTCAGGGCTGCCACCTTGCTACTGATTACTTTGTAGTTCCTGCGACGAAATATTCAAATCAAATCAAGACAAGTATCGCAACTTAAACAATACAATTGCTAAATAAAATATATTTGCGTATCTTTGGTTTCAGAAATATTGCTGGCCTTGCGAAATATAGGGATGTGTATATTACATACATTGTTTCATGTAAATATGTAAAAGTGAATTAAACACTACTAAATGAACCGGAGAAGTCCGGCGAACTTCGTATCTCCTGTATATATTTGTCAACTTATTTACTAGCTATCTCCCGTGGCGTCGCTCGCATTTAATTATTATTTTTATTCTAATAAATCCAAGAATATGTGTACAAAGTTTCATGATGATCAGCTAGGTGGTTTTGCGTGAAACAGTAACAAACAAACAACATTAATAATATTAATGGTATAAGATAGAACAGGTAAGAACGTTTCTCGCCGTTTAAGCCTACTTTGAATTTCCGCAAATGTGTCACGATCAAAATTTGTCCAAGAGGTTCAAGCCATTCTTGAGTTTTAATAAGACTAACGAATAGCAATTCATGTATATATAGATTTAGATGTGTCAACCCTAGAGGCACGCGTCCGCTAGACTGCCTCAAGTCGCCACAATGGGCCTCAGAATACACACTTTAATAGGATTTCAAACATTTTCAAATGTATTTATTCAATAGTTTAATGCAATGTCTTCCTTTAATACCTGCGCCCTGCGGTTTTTCCAGACAAAATCCAGAAGGCGTAAGAGTAATTTTATTTCCTTTTATCTTGAAGCTAAGAACAATACTAAAATTACCGATAAGCAGAGATGTTAAAGCATTTGAGATGATTGAGTGCCAACGTGACAGAGGGTGAGTTTATCGCCGTCTCAGGCACTTATACTCCTTTGAATTTCGTCTCAGACATATGCAGGTGGCATGCAGATCACGATGTTTCCTTCATGCTAAAGCTATGAGCATGTGGCATCAATTCC
Source organism: Watsonalla binaria (assembly GCA_929442735.1). Taxonomy (NCBI): domain Eukaryota; kingdom Metazoa; phylum Arthropoda; class Insecta; order Lepidoptera; family Drepanidae; genus Watsonalla; species Watsonalla binaria. The sequence continues at coordinate 2,094,604 of OV838930.1, forward strand.
ATAACATACAACTAAGGTATAGTATATTTCTGTTTCAAGTGAGATTTTGAATTAATATAATTTTTATACGTCACAGGTAAAATTCATCTCGTTCCTAATCTAGAGGAGACAAATAGCTACAATCTAGATCGTTCCTGGAAACGTAACCTAAAGGCTAGCCTATTTTGTAAGAGAAATGGCCGCGTACATAATTCTTATTCCTAGGGACGGACGTATGACATTATAACCTTCGGCTATGACCCTTCGGAATGTGAGTTTGAATAAAGACAGGAACGATATTGTATAAGGATCCAGGATTCGGTATAAAGTACCCTAAGAATAACCTGCATAGCGCGTTCCTGCATTATTTTAATAATACTGAACCTGAACTGAAGACGGCTTATTATCTAAAGCCCATACATTGTGAAAAATAAAATTACGCCCTGGAATTATTTTAAGGAAAATTTTAATTAGGTGGCAAACTAGCTCGCTTCATTTGATTTGAGGATTAGACAGAAGACAATTTTTTCATTTAAGTTATTTAAATTTATCAATTAACAAGGATTATTATAGTTCTTCTAATGAAGTAAAAATTAAATTACAAATAAAAAACTGAACTTTGATTTGTGTCTGCTAGAATGGTGTCCAGCAAGCTGGTTACGTTACCTCGCAGGATCGCTAAGCTGATCCTCAGACCGCGGCGCGGTGAGAATTGCTAAGAACAGCTATTTGCAAATAAGAATTAATTTTATGATATATTTAAAATTTTACCATTGGCAATAGTGGCAATGCTCGGTACATTTAATTTGAGTATAAAATTTGTTTGGCTCCAAATTAATTGACCAGCCATCTTTAAAATTCAGCCATAAATCGTCGCAATGTATCAACGCATTACGAGGCACAGTAATACGTTACGAAATTCAACGTTTTAGCATTGTAAGCCTATAATCTTGGGGTACGGAACCCTAAGAATAGTGTACGTCACGTGGGTTTTATAACTCGTAGTGTCAACATGGCGGTATGCCGACGGCTACGCGCCTACGCGTCTACGGATATGCTGCTACGGTGCTACGAAGCTATGTTTTCAGTGCACAAATTATCTAGGTAAAAATAAAATAAAAATAAATATGCTCACGTCATCCCAGAAGGGTCCCCGAAAGGGGTAAGCAGAGGTGTTGTGCAACAATACCCACATTACACCGAAGTTGATTAAGTGACAACGTGTCCGTTGCCGTTTCCGGCACTATACATTAGTCATTGAATTACTTCTCAGACATATGCAGGTTTCCTCACGTTGTTTTCCTTCACCATAAAGCACCTGTGAAATTACTGCACTTAAGTTTTTAGAAAAATTCATTGGTGTAGTCCCAGCTGGGATTTGAACTTGCGTCGCGACTGCTCGAACCCCACAGCCGTTACGCATTTCATTCCATTGTCTAGGTAATTTGGGCAAATTGCTCTATTCATTCTTTCAACTTTGAAATGACTTACTAAGTTTGCTAAGGTCAGTGGCGTGTGAGTTAGAGGTCGTGGGTTCGATCCCCGTTAGAAGACAATATTAGTTAGTTATATTTAGGTACCTTTATATTACGACTTATAAGACGATGTTTTCGTCTAAGCTAATTAGAAAAGCAGAGCTCATACTGTTTGGATACATATCTATTATCTATACAGATAAATAAAATTTAAGTGTCTGTTTGTAGTTCCAAATAAACTACTTTTCACTAAATGAATGTCAAAATCGTATATACTGCCTGTACTCAAATAAAGAATACATTTTTATTTTTTTCTCTAGAGGTCTGTCTGTCTATCTGTCTTTTAGTCCAGGCTAACCTCTAAAACTGGATTGATTTTAACGGGACTTTTCACTAGCATATAGCTGGTTTTTTGTGGAGTAATTTAGGCTAAACACTTTTATTTCCTAAAAAAATTAAAAGGATCTGCGAGATATTGCCATCCATGAAATTAATTGAACGAATATAATATTTATGTGAAAATAAACATTTGCACATCTTGTTTTCTTAAATATTGAACAGGAAATCCACTTAATTATACTTAATATAGTATTATACAAATAAAATAATATGCCTGGTTAGAGCCATGTGTTTAACATTTTATTAATATTTCCATGGTGAAATATGCTATGTACCTTTTATTTTAAACAACATCTTTTGTAACCATATTTCATGTAAATAAATTATTCTATTCTATTCTATTCTATTCTAATTAAATAAGATTTCCTGTGCCGATAGGTCGATTAAAAAACTATGTGATACAAGAAATATTCGAACATGAGCTTACATCCAATTTCAACATCTCATACGCTTTCGAATAAAGGCTCACTAAAATACCGCAGATTCATCTATCGGCGAGGTTAAGCAGTCTAATCGTGACTAGTAGCTGGATGGATGTTCGCTTTTTTTGTCCCTCTATGCAACAAATTAAAAATATTTGTAATTCCCACATATATCTTGTAATCAATATAGTACACAGAAGTATTTTTCCAAGCACAAGACCGACACCAATGGCGAGTTCTCGTATCGGAGGCCAAGACTCACTTCGGGTCGCTGAGCCAGCGGAGTAAGTAAGTATATTTCCTAGCAGACAATACAATACGCAACAGCAGTTTCGTAGCTAAAAATAGCATAACCCAAAAAAGGAAAACTCCCATAAAAATTCCAGCCAGTAAAGCGCCCATTCATCCTATCAATGACATGAGGCGACGTAAAAAAAAACATTTGGCAGCACACTGAATTGAATCACCCCACAGGGTATATAAGGCAGGGGTTTTCCAAGACACGTCAGTGTTTTCCACGCCGCGGTAGGGGTAGGGCGCTTTACCGAGGAAATGGAAAACTTTTTACGACAACGGACTGATCGTAACTTTCCCACTTGAGGTAAGTATTTCGATTGTAACTGCTTCATAAGCTTTTCTAAGGGTTTTTATAACATTTCAAGACTTACGAAATAAAGTAATGCTGTTAGTTTTAGGTAGTAATCCTTTTTTTTATGTTTGAAAGAGATATTGGAACAACTTTATGCTGATAGACAAGGTGGTAATTTTAGGCTTAAGTGGAATAAATAATTTTTAGCATTTATAGTTTTACAACAACCTCATATAGGTTGTTCTGCAAAATGTAATGTCATTTCTAGTACTATTCTTCTAGTAATATTCACACTATTGAATCTTGCTTTAAAATATGTATTTAATACCAAGGAGTTTTCATGCAAAGTAATAATTTGTTTTTTATCTTACTTCTGCCAAATACATAAATTATACAGGCCACTAATAAATATCTTCTAAACATAAACTTTATGTTTCAAACAGAAAATGATTTTGCATTGGTCCTAATCGAGCGGATCTAGATATCAGCCTAGGATTTTATAAATTATTTCAATACATCAAACAAAGACATAAATAGATTAGTTATTAGAGTGTACATTACACGCTACAAATCAAACATTTGAATAATTTCTGTTTTCAAAGTACCCGAACTTATGATCCTAGTTGTTGGTAATGTTTTTAAGTTGAAATTATTTTCTCTTCAATGTAGGGCTTTGAAGAACTTACATGTATTATTCATTTATTGCATAAAAAAACCTACTCATATTATAAACGCGAAAGTTTGTAAGATGTATGGATGTGTGGATATCTAAATGTATGAAGGTCTCGATATGTATGGATGTCTGGATGTATGTTTGCGGCTAGATATTGCTTGTGGGGGCTGGTCATCTCAAGCTACGCATTTAGATATAAGTAGAACTACTAGACTTTTCTTTATGTTAATCTTTGTCGACATTTGTGTATTGCAACTGTGTCGATGGGATTACATTTGTCAAGAGATTTATTTTGTTTTTTTTTTATTGTATAATATTTTTGAAAAGAGTAATTACTGAGTTTCTTGCCAGGTTCCATTCCATTCCGAACCTGGCGGTAGCATGTATAATCCTGTAAATTATGTCTTTCTGACGATTTGAAAGTGCTTTGTAAAAAGTCTAATCGAATAAAGATATTTTTGACTTTGACTTTGACTTTGATAATTATATATACAAGTTCGTATTATTCGTACATAAAACTAATTACAAGTAGAAAACTTGTGACTGACTAAATTCCTTAATAGGATCTTATCAAGTCACTATGGGCTGTGTCCTTTACAAAACCGATTCATAATTAAAAAAAAGAAGACCCTGCTTTCTTTACAGCAGATATAGGCACTCTTCATTCACGTGTTATGTGAAAATTGTGGGGATAACAGCGCATGTATTCGCGTCGCGCCATAAGACCTAAAAATTATAACTCCACATTCAAGGTCAGCGCTCAAAACTCGGAACCTACACTTAAATTAGGAGCAAACGTGAGAGATGATTACTCTATACTATCTCTCTAGAACGTTGTCAGTCGGGTATTTATGTTGTTGATTTTTTATCATTTATACTGAAGTTTTTTTGATATAAAATCTAAAATATAAAAATATAAAAACATATGTGTTTATATAGTTACATACAATATCGATGTACCTATTTTATTAAGTAACCGTTCTGCCAGCAGTTCGCACAATCAGTGCATCCTGACGTCATGGCGTCCTCGTAAAGGATTCAAACAGTGTTATTGCCCCGTTCTTTACCCATGGCGTGATCATTATTTCACGAAGGGTATCGTTTCCTTGTTCGCCTCTGAGCAAATCAATACTTAAATTTTATCTAAACGTTATCCTGAGAAATAGTAATAGCAGTAATTGTAAGTGTAATAGTAAATAGCAGATCTTTTTTTTATTTTAAAACGTAAAGATAAACAATACCGATTTTAAAAACATTAATTAAAATTATTTAGAGTTTAGTAAGATTGTTTGAGAATCAGAAGAATATCTTTACTGTGAGAAACATTATCTACTCGACTTTTAAATTTATAATTCTGTCAGTTTGAAAAAATTTTTTTTTTGAAAATAACAATAATAGTCAACTCATAATAATTCATCTGTATTTGGTTGTTTTGTCGTTTTTATTCATAGGTTTCACCCGCGTAGATTTAATTTCCTTCCCGCGGAATCCTATTTTATTTTAAATTAGCCTAAGTTACTCCTTGTAAAATAGCTATCTGCCAGTGAAACTCCCGATAAAAACAGTCCAGCTGTTTTTGAGACTACCCGGAACAAACAGACAGACAGACGGGGAAAAATTATGAGTTATAGAATTAGTTTTCTTTAAGTCAGTACCTAATATACTTATGTAGTAATTAATTACGCTACAATAATTGGGTCCGCTTTATTCGGGGTATTCACTTAGCTATTTTATTTACAATCAGAAACATATAAATCCTTTTTCTCAAGTCATTCTGACATCTTGTGTCAAATCACTTTTTAGCAATATTTGAATTTAATATAAATAAGAAACATTATAGCGAAAGAGGTACCGCTACACTTATTTCCATGTGCATTTAGTGAAAAGCTGTTTTTTGGAATTACAAACAGACACTTCAGTTTTATTTATGTACTGTATAGATCATAAACAGAAAATATCGAAACATACAAAGTTATATTTTATGTTTAGAATTATAAAAGTTATATTAGAATATAAAAGAACGAATCAATCAAGTTCTTGTCAGATTCAGTGTTTGCTAGACCGAACTGTTCCTAATCTAGAAACGGTGAATTAATTCCTAGAATTCATTAGCTAAATATTTGTAGTAACTATGGCATGTACGCTTTGTCTTCAAACTTTCAGTCACTCGTAGGCCATGCGCGACGTTTTTCCAATTTCGCTGTGGAGTGTTGGACTTTGTCGATAGACTTGGGTATCGACGTCAACAAAATTAGACTTTACTCTTTAAGGTCTTTCTTTGCTTGTCAAAGTTGAACTGTATAAAAAAAACACTTTATATTTACCCACGCCATCCCAGAAGTATCCCCGAAGGAGTAAGCATATGTGTTACAATCCCACATTTCAGTGAAGATGATTTAAAAGTGCCAATGTGACAGAAAGATGGTAATAAAGTCCATCGCCGTCGCAGGCCCAATACGCCTTTGAAATTTTTCTCATTATGCAGGTTTTCTCACGATGTTTTGCACCGTAAAACTCGTGGTGTTAATTCAGTGCACTCTTTAAGAAAAGTTTTTAGAAAAACTCATGTCACATGACATAAATCAGTCACGTGACATATATCATTCCCGTACATTTCGGTATCGTTTCTACTAGCGAAGTGGGAGCATAATATTACTTTGTTTACAGGCCCAGTTTGGTAGGTACAGCGCTCTGTAATTTGAAAATGAGTCGACTACGAGAGTCGCTTAAAATCGAAACGCCCCAACGAAATATCTATATCCAAATCTGGTTTTTTATCGATATAAGTCTCATAGAAGCACTATTTAGCGGCTTATTTCTATTAAGATTCTTGTAGTACATACGTTACATGTGTAACGAGGTCAGGTCAAACGTTCGCCATGGCTTTTAAGGCCTAAACTTCCAAACTCAGTGTTATTGGCTCACTTTCGTTGTCAAAACGTGCTTCCATGCTTTATTGTAAGTAGTTTCTATAAGTTTGTGGCGGTTTTATCCGGTTTGCACGCATTGCGTAAGGTACTATCGTAAGCGTTGGTTTATACAGTTTTTTGAATTCAAGGTTTTTTAAAGTTGTGAGAAAATTATACGCGTTAGGAGTGTATACTGTGGCGGCTGATACAGAGAAAAACACACTATGCTGACCTCAAATTACATGGGAGGAGAAGAGGATTCATACATTTTCCTCCTTACTTCAAACCATAGATAGTCTTTGGTTTAGTAGCTCCATCTCTTTCTGTGATTCGGATTTAAAAAGCGATGCACATAGTTTTAGTCGGAGTTTAGTCCACCCTTCGTTTAAACTATATTTGTATTAAAAAGGTATGAGTTTAAAGGAATGTATGTTCGATGCGTATGTTAAATATATGCTACCCGTTCTCATAAGTAGTAGTGTGACCAACAAGAATCGATAAGTTATTTCAAGCTTGTTGCATTATGGTGCATGGCCCCCGGTCGATTCCCCGCAGTCAATAATTCACCACCTTGGGTGAACTACTTCTACTGACAAGGGTCTTATTATCCACTCTGATTGTGGCTTTATGAAGGTGACAGAAGATATACACATGTCGAATACATCTGTCCTTTACTGAGACTATACACATTTATGACATGGTAAGTTGTTGTGGTATGGACATGTTATGCGGCGGGATAAGGATAATGTTGCCAAAAAGGTTTTATTTATGAATGTGGATGGTTACAAGGGGAAAGGAAGATCTAAGAAACGATTGATGGATTGTGTGAAAGATGATATGGCTAGAATGGGAGTGAATACAGATATGACGGCTGATAGAGAGAAATCAAAAAGAAGAACACATTGCGCGACCACAATAAAATGGGATAAGGGCAGGAGGATGATTAACTTTAAAGAAATGAAATGAATGTCGGAGGCGTGGGACGGTGATTTTCTATTACGTTGACCCCTGATTATTTTCCGTGAAAAGTGGGTGTTTTACACCTTTGATATGTAGCAAGCATAGGTGAAATATAATTTAGGAAATCTAGACATCTTGTATTGCTTTCTGTGGTTCGAATCTTGTAACCTTTACCACGGATTCCTTTTCTTCATTCGCGTGATAATTTAGATAGCGCTCGCATAACAGTCGAATATTATACATTTATTTCAAGATATTAGTCGATCTTTAAGATATAAGACAATGAGTGGTCTGTCAAGAATGCAGTGGATCAAACGCTTTGATCACGCCTCGCAGAGTCTCATAATCCTGTAATCAATAAAAGACGCCGGAAGACCCTCCGTTCCAATTGTATAGCTACCTGTTACATTATGCACAATATTATACTTTGTTTTTGTTTGTTCGCAGGACGAGTGAGGTGCACTTCAGTCTCCCCGTGGGCCCGCCAGCAACGATGGATGGCCGATTATACAGAATTTTCTTTTCGTTCAATATTAAAAGCAGTTTAGCGGCGTCAGCAGATGCGATGTCTTATTAGTTGATTCTGATGGAATCAGTTCATGTAATACTTTGATTGAGTGCATGCGGTAGTATAGGCGGGTAGCGCGACCGCGACTCGCTGCGGCCGTGTGGCCACGAGTCCCACGACCGCCGCGACCGCGCGAGTGTAGCCTGCAGCCACGGGCGCCCCACCGCCTATACATCGCGATCCATCCCCCCCGCACATCGCCTCGGCTACGCCGAACTCGATGGGTCATTTCGTGTAGGGAATAGGGATGCTAGGCAACTCAAGCTGGATGCATTTTCGATGGGAAATGTCTCCAACGTGAGTAACTCTAACGCTATTTTAAGTAATTTTTATTTGTTGTTGTAGGCGAGACCTTAAACGGGCAGCGGTTGATAGAGTTCCGGCTCGGGCAGGAGGGCGAGGCGGAGCAGGGCCAGGAGCTGCGGGTGGCGTCGGCCGAGCTACTGGTGCGCGCCGAGACGTCCCCGCGCGCGCGTCGCCTGCGCTATACGCTGTGGGCCTTCACCGTCGACAACGGCACCGTCGGGGCGCTGGCCGGCGCGGCGCGGCGCGACCCGCAGCGCGGCTGGCAGCGACTCGATGTGACCCGCGCCGCCAGCCGCTGGGCCGCCGCCGGCGCGCGCCAACCGCTGCGCCTGCTGCTGGATTGCAGCGGCTGCGGCGGCCGCGTGCGCCTGCGGCTAGGCGGCGGCCAGGCTGCGCGCCCTCTGCTGCGGCTGCAGCTGTCCCCGCCGCCCGCGCGCCGTCGCCGCGCGCTCGACTGCGACGCCGCCGAGAGCGGCCGCTGCTGCCGCCAGAGCTACTATGTTAGCTTCCGCGCGCTCGGCTGGGACGACTGGATCGTGGCGCCGGAGGGCTACTACGCGAACTACTGTCGCGGCGCGTGCTCGCCCTTCCTGAACTACCACGCGCAGGTGGTCGAGGCGGCGCGGCTGGAGCGCACCGCGTGCTGCGCGCCCGTGCGTTTCTCCGCGCTCTCGCTCATCTACTTTGGCGCTGACTCGAACATCATCAAACGCGACCTCCCCGAGATGGTGGTCGAGGAGTGCGACTGCCCGTAGCGGCGCCTTGTACATAGCCTGCGCCCGCCGAGTCGCCCCCAGCCCAGCTCTCAAGCCGCGCACGCCGCGGCATGCTTTCGCCGCTCTCGAATCTGATTTAATCCGAATCGATTATAAATAATATTCTCGACTTGTGTAATATTTTGTTCCTCGCGTTCGAAAGACTATATCCTAAATAAAATCGAATAAATAAATGAGTGTAGAGATGTTGGTCACAGCGGCGCGCGCGCAGGACACGCCGCATGAGCTGCGCCGGCGACCACCCTCTCCACACCACCTAAATAATTTAATACTATGCCGTTTTCTTTCACCCCGTTTGGTGATCGCTTGTAATTATTGTAAACTGTATTATAATAATTATTATAATTATAATTATAATAAATCAACTTTTTCATAATTATTACCTCATCTTTTATTTTCTCTGTAGCAAATATGCTTAATACTACTTACTTAATACAAGTAAGGTAAGTGAGAACGATAGGGGCTCAACTTAAACATTTGCGAAAATAATCAAAAGATCAAAAGACAGACTTCAAAAGAAGGTAAAGTCACCAGTCATGGACAGTATGAGCGAATTTTTTTCATATTTGCTCTGTAATTTGACATTGACATACATTCTTAGGGATTTGGAGGTAAATTAAAAGCTCTTTTCTCAATTAGTTTTTAATGTTTAATTTCAGTTTAGTATCTACATACTTTGATATTTTTGATGGAATTAAATAAAGTCTACGCAGATGAAAGCGCCGGGCACAGCTTGTCTGCACTAAAAATAGATAGCTACCTAGGTCTACTGACTAAACTCGAACGTTGTTATATCCTAGAAACTGTATCCAAATAAGTAGTACGTTTGAAGGAAAACTTTTCATTCAGTTTACGATCAAGGGCAATGAAATAGATTTTCTCTACCCAAGTCTCTGATCGTCCCACTCGCGCGTTTGTTGAGGTATTATCTCATAAATACATTATTTATTAATGGAATATATTTACTGAACTGAAAAAACACACGTTGTTGGAAATCCTGCCATTCAATTCGCCCTTGGACTTTTCTCCTTACAAATAGAAGGACATTGTATATAGGGCATATTTTAGATAAGTATGTTGTTCTCCAACGCCTAGGAATTTAGGTGCCGATGTGTCAACGTAAAGCTCTTGGTCAACAATTTTTGCCGCTGAACCATCTACGTTCAAAATTTCAAAAAAAATATCGTTGAGCCGTTTTCGAGATTCAGATATATGGCTGAAGAGGTTAGTGTAGTAACTAGAAGCCTTCTATGACTAAACAATACAAGATCTATTAAGCCACGAATGCAGACATATAGGCCTTGGATATTTCGTGTGGGTAGACAAAATTGGCTCTCCTCGCCTACGCACCATTCTCATTACGTATGTCATGCGATTGCTTTTTCTATCATTCTATGATTGAATAACTCTTTGCCACCATTACGCCTGTCCCGCTAGGAGTTTAATATTCCTATCGTGCTTGAAGGGTCCCCAAAGGGGTTTGAAGAGGTCTAATAACCACAAGCTTGGACTTAGGTACTTAAATACTAAGTCAAAGTCAAAGTCAAAAGTATCTTTATTCTTTATTTATCTTTATTAATTTAGATTATTAATCTTTATTCGATTAGACTTTTTACAAAGTACTTTCAAATCGTCAGAATGACATAATTATACAGGATTATACATGCTACCGCCAGGTTCGGAAGGTTGCTTTTACTGAGAAGAACTTGGCAAGAAACGCAGTAATTACTCTTTTCAAAAATATTATACAATTTCAAGAATACAAAATAAATAATTTAAAAAAAAAACGCGTGAGCTAACATGACAGATGGTGAGTCGAAGGCCATCTTAGACACTTCTCATTGAATTACTTATCAGATATATTACGTAGGTTATGTAGCGAATTATGTGTTTTTGATCACCAATAAAGGAAATCACAAATGATAAATAATTTAAAAAAAAGTTTCCTTCTCATAGGTAGTTGCCCCTCATGCGAGGTACCTAGTAATTTATTGTGTCTTGCATGGAGAGACGCGAAGAAATAGATTCCCCACAACTTTCGCTGAGCCCCCATAATAGTAGTATTAAACCTATAAAATCATTTTCATAACCGTGTTACACTTCCTCAAAATTAAAAATTAAATAAATTTGCTCACGCCATCCCAGAACGGTCCCCGAAGGTGAACGCACAGGTGTTGTAACAACAACACCTACATTGCACCGAATATGATTAAGTGCCAACGTGACAGAGGGTGTCGGTCTATCGCCGTCTCAGGCACTATACATACGTCTTTGAATTTCTTCTCAGACATGCAGGTTTCCTCACGATGTTTTCATACACCGAGAAGCACGTGGTGTGAAATCACTGCACATAAGATTTTAGAAAAACTCATTGATACAGGCCCCATTGGGATTCGAACTTGCGTCGTTTGCGTAGCAGGCGACTGCTCAAAGTATGAAACAGAAAGACCTTGTTTCCTCGTAAAAAAAATCTTGGCATTGTTATTGTAGTATAATACAGGAGCGACGCCGCCCAGTCGCGAAGCATCTCGCCATGGGAAAGTAAAATGGTCCTGTCTGTTTGTGTGTGGCTCCAGTGCGTGCGATCGATGGCGCGCGCAGACATCCCGGCGCCGGTGCTGACTCCAGCCGCACGGTGGTAAGTTATCCTTACTTACTGTATATTTGTACCGCAAGGTATATTATTTAATCTTACCCCATACATATATTCATACGCTCACGCCTGTATTCCCCGAAGGGGTAGGCAAAGGTGCTGTTATAACAAAACCCACTTTTTACCGAAGATGTATTTAATTTTTGTACGTGTACGAAGATAATTAAGTGCCAGTGGGGACTGAACTTGAGCCCCCGGGGAAGAAAGCTGTTTTGGGAGCTCCTCCAAAATTTTTTTTTCTATTAAGTATACAAACAACGTATATAATAAAAATTACTAGTCCTATGTTTTCAGTTCTAATCAGTCAGCAATCTTTCAACCTTAGAGGTCAAATACTAACTTGGTGAAGTTAATAATGGTTTGCTTATAATTATATCCCTAGCTTGAGAAATCTGGTTCGAATTTTTAGAGCATATTTCCTTTTACGCAATAAGCGCATAAAGATCCCGTAATTTTATGAGTCTGTCTCTGTCTGACGCCATACACACAGAGAGAGGCAGACTCATATAACGTCCGAATTAAATACAAGGTACGCGTTCTTACCTCGTGACGGCACCTTTACCATTTGAGTGCCTAGTGCGTTTTCTTAAAATCGTCGTCACAAGTCATCGCGTTGACGTTAACGCATATTCGTTGCATATTTTTGGGCCCATACAAATCTGCGTTTACGCCGACGCGGTGAGTTGTGACGACGGCAATGAAAAACTTTCACTAGGCCCTCCGAGAAAACAAGAGTTAAGTGTTTTCTCGTTATTCCCGTTCCCAGCTACTTACCTCCCCGCACAATCCCAGTCCGGGCGCCCGCCAGTCTGTCTGCGACAGTAAACATCCAGTTTGGTAGATAAATGCATCGAGACACGGGCCCATTGTTCACCCACTCTCCTGATTTGTTCCACAACAGAGCTGTTTTATATTGCGATCCTTTTCTAAGCCGAAATACCTACACATACACAAACACACCTATTTTATGGAAACTAAATAAATGTGACCATCACCGCCATCATCAAAAGTATGTACAACACAACACTCACTTTTCACCGAAAATGAGTGTTAAGTAACCGTTAGATACTAGGCTTTGAAATTCACAGTCATATGCAGGTTTCCTTCACCATAAAGCTCGTGGTGTGAAATGCTTTTCAAAAATGTCTTTGGTATAGACCCTTGTGATTATGTTGTTTGCTCTAGGACACGACGGCTAACCACAACGGGAACAAATTGCTAGCAAAATGTCATAAGTGAAGTTGAGCTCTGAAGGAAACGTACCATCATCGGTTTTCAGAGCGCGTAGGTACCTATTAGAATCTTAAAATAGCTAAAAGTTACTTTGACGTTTCATTTTATGATATCAAAATGATCATAGTTGGCCCCCTACACTCACTTTCCTACTTCTGAGGAATACGTAATTCAACGAGAATGACAGTGACAGAACCTCAAGTTATCACCTCCTGCCCTTTTTAATACATTATTGGGGTCCTCACCAATTTCCCTCGTTAAAGGGGTTACGAAGGTCAGATGGTAGTCGCTTCGTATAAAAATCAAGTGATTAGCCATATCGGTTAAATCAAGTGCCGACCCCAACAATGTATGGGATTAAGGCCAGGGAGATAATGATTGGGGTCCGCACTTGATTTTTTACACAAAGCGTCTGTCACCCGACCTTCGTAACCCATTTTACCAGAGAAATCGGTAATCTGGGTAAACCAGTTGTCAGCCTTTCTTAGGCTTCTGACTGACCTGTAACGATTGCCAAAGATGTTCAATTGGCAACCGGGACCGACGGCTTAACGTGCTCTCCGAGGCACGGAGGGAACTTGGGCGGTCGCCTATCCAACTACTGGCTAGGGTTGCTTGACTTCACTGATCGAATGATATGCGTAATAGTAATTGTGCCACGAGCCACACTAAAACACAAGGCGTTGATTACTTGCGGCATTGTATGACTGACTCTACCTCCGCCACGTTGGCAATACATTGGTGTTGTTACACCCTTGTTCATTACAGTAAAATAGGTGTAAAAATGTATATGTAAGGTAAGTAAGTACCGCTATAACAATTGCTTACTACCTAAGCAGGACACGGCATAAAAGAAAATACTCTATGTGTGATGTGCATAATCTGCGCACGCGCACACATTGATGTGACCTTAAAAGTCCACAAGAGCACGACCAACTTGTTTTAGAAAGTGGAATCTGTCCCTTTCACACTTACAGGCTAAACGTCTTGCATCCTCTTCTAAGATCCATTCATTCTTACTGTTTATTTACGTATAGTCGTGTGTAACGTCAAGTTAAAAAAATACGTGAACCTTTTGGAAAATTGAGAATTTAAATTTAAAAAGTTATTTCGAGTATGGTGGATAATTCTTGCAAAGTAAGTTTAATAATATGAGTCCTAATGTATTTACTTTGTAAAGTCTTAATACCTAACTGTGTAGGTTTAAAACACATATAAGTTTGTTATCTTAGTAAACGAAATCTATATCTTCTAAACCTAAGTTCAAATTGCTATGTTTTGTTTTATCTTACACGTGGAGTTCAGATAAATCGCTCTCATACTTAGTTATTAAGTATTTAGAGTCTAAAGTAATGTACTAATGCGTTAAGTTAATACAGTGTTTAAGTAGGTACTTATTAGCACAAAGCTTGTAATATTGTCTTGGTACGTGAACATAGGTAACGGGTCGGTAAAATAGGGTAACGGTTTCACCCCCGTAGTTCCCGTTCCCGTAGAAGTACGGGGATAAAATATAACCTATAATAACAGTGATAAGGGAGCATTCAAATGGTGTAAGAATCTTTTAAATCGGTCCAGAACTTTTGGAGCCAATTCGTGACAAACATACATACAAACTTTTCCTCTTTATGAAGTTACGCGCGTGAAACCACTTGACGTTCGCCTGTTTGGGTATACCCATTGGCATAATGACACTTTAATTTTTATTTATTCTTAGCATCCTTAAAATTACCGAATATTATGTCATGTAAAGTTTTCTAGGAAAATAATGAGGTTGAATTTTGCTTTAATCTTGAAAATTTGAGCTATATGATACGCCATTTCTAAAAATAACACAATTAAACTGATTCGATACTTTTATAAGGCTTATAATACTCCTGATTCTATACTACTAGTGCCTTAAGGATAGGTACTTAAGTATGCTATTATAGGGTCACAATCTAAACCATGATGCAAGGTAGGAGCAAATACTAACACTATAGTACTTCCAATATACAATCTTAGGTGCCAATTCACCGGTCCCTCGCCTATGTAAACTTCTAAATAAATGTATACATATGCTCACGCCTGTATTCCCCGAAGGGGTAGGCAGAGGTGTTGTCATCACAACCCCCACTTTTCACGAAGATGATTAAGAATTTGATAATTAGTTTTGCTCTTTTTTGCTGTTCCCTTTCATTATTTAATTATTAGCAATTTTCATATTATATTGTATCTAGGAAGTACAATCGTTGTGGCACCTCGCACTATAAGCATGCGGTGTTTGCCTGAACTGAAGGTTTAACACATTAGCATAAGACCACTAGGCTAATTCTATTCAACATAAGTGATGTGTATAAACTGTTGGCAAACCTTAAATAAATAAATATTACAGGAACATAAAGAAAGCGACCACATTTCAACCACCGACAATGTAGAAGATAAATCTAATAAGATTAAGAATAAAACAGAAGATGTGGACGATACAACTTCTCACAAAAATATAAACGTATTCCTCATAATATGTATCACGGGAGTCTCACTCGCCATATTACTGGAGATTATAAACGTACAGAATAGAAACCAGAAAGTGTGCATGGATTATACAAAGCCAAAATACTGGGTGTATCATAGATCCAATAGAGTTGAGAACAAGGATGGGATTTTGAAACACATTCACTTGGTATTAGAAAGAGGTGGTTATGAGATAACTAGTAACAGTACGCCTTGGGACTTACTCTGGGCCCACGACTACCCCTACAGGACCCTGGGAGATAGTCTACAAAATTTGAAACCTCACCAAAAGGTCAACCATTTCCCCGGCATAGGTTACATAACCACCAAAGTTATTTTAGCAACAACGAACTCTAAAAACATACCCAAAGCGTTCCAATTGCCAAAACAGAAAGATCAGTTTTTAAAATATGCTGAGATGAATAGAAACGCATTGTTTTTGGAGAAACTCAACCAACACAGAGGCGTTTTTATGAAGAATGTGAGTGAAATAAATTTAAACAGCACTGATAAATTTGTTCAAGAGTACGTTCAAAACCCGTTTTTAGTGGATGGACATAAGTTCGACATTGGCGTGTACGTGGTCATGACGTCGGTGAACCCCTTAAGGGTGTATTGGTACAAGGGTGACGTGCTATTCAGGTAATTTATGTAGATCTGAAAGAAAAAGGAACTCTTATAGGTTCACTTCAGCTGTCTTTCTGTAATCATGCGCAAGGTAATCAAATACTACGCCCTTTAATTTAAAAAAAACTGGCTTAAGCCAAGCCTAGATCTCGATCTAAATCTGTGCATACCGTCCTTATCGCAGAAAGAGACAGAGTTACTTCGAAATCAAGGATTATGTTAGGCGATGTTGTCGTGTCTCGATAACCTAGAATCATGAAATTTTGCATGACACAATCATGGCATAAAAAAACGAAAATCCGATCGACAACCGTGAGTTAATGGGTACCTAAAAAGCTTCAAAAGTAAGTGTAGAACCCTCGATTTTTATATTCGATATTTATTTCCCTAATCATTTTCCCGAAACAGTTACTAAAGTCGCATTTGATTGTACCTACTTAACTTGCTGCCCCGGCAAAGTGTGGGGGGACACCGGTGCGTTCTATCAGAGTACCCGGAGTCCCCCCTGAGCACATACCCCGATCTGCCTCTCCTAGGGCGGTCGGGGACCTTTTGAAGGTTTCCTCCTCGTCAAAAAAAAAAAAAAGTATGTACAATGATTTTACACCACATGCTTTACGGTGAAGGAAAACATCATGAGGAAACCTGCATATTTCTGAGAAGTAATTCAAAGACGTATGTATAGTGCCTGAGACAGCGATAGACTCACCATCTGTCACGTTGGCACTTAATCATCTTCGGTGCAAAGTGGGTGTTGTTATTACAACACATCTGCCTACCCCTTCGAGGAATACAGGCGTGAGCATATGTATGTATGTTTCTTATCCATGTTCTAATTTCAGATACTGCAAAGCTAAGTACTATCCTTTGGATCGGAATAATTTGGATAAATATGTGATCAGAGACGATTACCTCCCCACGTGGGAAGTGCCCTCACTCGCCCACCCGTACACCGCACTTGGATACTCCATGAAGAATTCTTTCGATTCTTATGCGAGGTCTAAGGTAACACACACATAATCAAATACAGCATATGCTATTTCTCTGTTTATGAAGTTAAATATTTTCGTTGGTGGCTTTAACAAAAAAAATTAAGTGTCCCTTAGCAATTCCAAATTAATAGCTTATAACTAAATGCATATGAAAGTATAAACGGTATAAAAGTTCTAAAAGAAATAAATTTAAAAAAATACTCTGTTTGTCTTTCTGTTTAATCCGGCAATCTCTGAAAAGGTTAGACCGATTTAAAGTGGACTTTCACTGGCAGATAGCTGATGTTACTGGGAGTAACGCGGGTACTAGTCCGAAAATCTAAATATATTTATAAACTGGGTATATTATCTTATTGATAAAACTTTATTTTAACTCTCATTCCAAGGATAGACTGTTTATACATAAAAAAATAAGTATTATAAAGGAGGTAGTTGAAAGCGAACCAATTGTATCCGTGAACATCACAGCATGCCCTAGTTTTGACATATAAAATATGCACAACGCCTGCAGCGGCTCATGATAAATAACTCCATTAAAGTTCAATAATTGATTACAGGGCAAGGATCCGGCTAAAATGTGGGTTGATATAGAGAGCACGATTGCTGAAGTGGTTCTCAACAATGAACACCATTTAATTACAGCAGTGAGTATTTTACTATGCTTTACAAATTTTTTAGAAAGAGATCTGTCAGTTGCTTGATACACAAGCGACGAATCCCAGCGGGGCCTGTACGAGTTAGTTTTTTTAAAAGCATATGTGCAGTATTTTATACCACGTGCTATTCCATGAAGGAAAACGTCGTGAGAAAACCTGCATATGTCTTAGAAATTATTAAAAAACGTATACAACGCGACAGGGACAGCGATAAACTGTCTCTGTCGCGTTGACAATTAATCGTACATAAATATGCTCACGCCTGTATTCCCCGAAGGGGTAGGCAGAGGTGTTGTAATCACAACACCCACTTTTCACCGAAGATGATTAAGTGTCAACGTGACAGTGAGTCCATCGCCGTTTCAGACACTATTCATACATCTTTGAATTGCTTCTTAGAAATATGCAGGTTTCCTCACGATGTTTTCCTTCACCGTAAAGCACGTGGTGTGAAATCACTGTACATAAGTTTTTTAGAAAAACTCATTGGTACAGGCCCCGCTGGGATTCGAACTTGCGTAGCTTGCGTAGCAGGCGACTGCTCAAACCTCAAGGCCACCACGGCTCTCATCTACACTTAATCGTCTTCGGTGAAAAGTGGTTGTTATGATGGTGTGGGTAATATGGGTGAAATTATAGATAGTGTATAAAATAAGTCACGCGGACGATGTAGCGGGTGTAAACTATTGTAGCATATCGTTTCAGACACATGTATCGAACTAAGCGATAATCATGATATTATTCAAAGATGATCCTTACCTGAATAGTAGATACATGTATCGCACCTTCGACGGTCAGCGACCCTAGATTTAATATAAAAGGGTATTCAAACCTACATCCGTAAATAGGTTAATTTATCTTACCTGCTTTAAAATAATTACAAATGGTAGTTTTAATTACTTACCACTAGGAAGGATCTGTGCATTTGTCGCATCCATCATCGTCACGCAAAGATATCTACTATCTATGGTACACATCAATAATTTTAATGTTTCACTAAGTATTCCATTTGAAGTTTATCCCATAGCGAAGTTTCCACTTGGTTTGAGTAATGGCGAACATTATAGAAATACTATGGACATCTGGGGCTCATGACAAAGTGACAAACCTTGCAAAAATATTTATTAAGCTATGCACGGGGACTATATAAAATAAGAACTACCCAATTATAGGGAACGACCCCGTTCGCAAGTCGTCGCTTGCAACGGTTCATACAAAAAAGCTCTTTTTTGTATGGGGACATTAAACTTCCTATACTCGCCATTTGAGGCGCTTTTTAATATTTCCATACAAAATGAGGAAAATACGCAATCGATATAGCTTTAAACATTTTAACCTATGTTTGGATTATAGTTTAATTGAAACTAAACATAAAAATTCCATATCTTTCAGCTAAAGAAATATCCGTCAAACGACAATTTCTTCGAGATGGTGCGCTTCGATTTTATAGTTGACGAGGACCTGAATGTCTACCTTCTGGAAGCCAACATGTCTCCGAACCTGAGTTCAGCACACTACCCCCAAAACCAACTGCTCTACGAGCAAGTTATTTACAACCTTCTCACAATTACAGGCATCACAAATCAAGGAAAAGGGAACAACGAAAACAGGTAACTTTTCCCTACAAAATAGTTTATCCTGTAAATAGTAAGCAACAACGCATTTGGCCCAGTAATGGTAAGCGGTTACCACAGGATATGGACGCCTGCGACACCGGCATAACTTGCGCGTTGTTAGTAGTCCC
Organism: Watsonalla binaria; assembly: GCA_929442735.1. Taxonomy (NCBI): domain Eukaryota; kingdom Metazoa; phylum Arthropoda; class Insecta; order Lepidoptera; family Drepanidae; genus Watsonalla; species Watsonalla binaria. Next base: position 2,114,058 of record OV838930.1, read on the forward strand.
TATAAAGCGTTAAGGTCTCTTCACACCCCTCTTGAAGAACTGTATATTAGAAAAGATTTATCAGTCTAGATTACATAAGTAAGCTCGCACGTCTTTAGAACGTTCCCAAAGGGAACAAGGACATCCACTGAAGATTATAAAGGCGATAATTTGACATTCGCACTTCGGTATCTAAAACTTTAAAACCGAATTTTTAACTCATTAGAGTAACATTTATAGTGTATGCTCATGCCATCCCAGACGGGTCCCCGAAGGGGTAAGCAGAGGTGTTGTAACAACAACATCCACATTTCACCGAATGTTATTAAGTGCCAGAGGGTGAGTCCGTCGCCGTCTCAGGCACTATAAATACGTCTTTAAATAACTTTTCAGGCTTGTGCAGGTTTAATCACGATGTTCTCCTTCACCGTAAAGCACGTGGTGTAAAATCACTGTACACACTTTTTAGAAAAACTCATTGGAACTTACTTCGCTTGCATAGCAGAACTCAAACCTCAACGCCACGGCCTGGTACATTACCTACCATACCATATTCTATAAAGAACTTTTATTTTTACCTCTTCTTTGATAAGATTCTAAATCGAATATAAGGTAAGTAGGTAACTACATGTATTCGATAATATGAATGAACTCAGCTCAAGTTAATAATGTAGTTTGACGCCAAGTAAGTTCAGTACCCAAGGTAACATTGTGAAGGAAATTGGAGCTTGAATTAGATTCGAAGAAATACAACGTTTGGATGTCTGGATTGAATTTGCCACGCGTGACTGTTTTCCTATCCGTGTGGGTTTAGTACTTTTGCATGATTTTGTAAGGAAATACGATACCTACTTCAAATATCATACAGAGGTTACTTACCTGCTTGAGAGGTCATGAATTTTTTCACACACTTGAGACCTATTATATATTATATTTATATTATAGATATTGACTTGATATTTGGCATAATAGTTCGTAGTTTACACAGAGTCAATGCAATGCAAATAACCAAGTAAACCAAGATATATCTTTTTTATTTTTTTATTTCAAACACGGTTCGAGGTTTAAATTTTTAATTGAAGCAACACAGGGTTAATTTGTATTATGAATTTAAAGGACTTGGCTTCCAGGTTAGGTTTTTTTTAATTTCATTTAACTTCTTTACTACGAGCAAAGGATTTCGAAAAATTATCCCTATTTTTGCAAGCCTATTAAGTAGGTACCTATGAAAAATAAAGTCAATTATTTTTTAACAGAAAATAATACCTAGTTGTACTCTCTAAGACCTGAGGTCACTATTTTATACTCAAACCTTGTGTGACAAAATGTTAAACTTTACGACTTTTAGGTCAGCATCGTGGTCCCACAAAACAATTCCTTTGCTATTAAAATTAGGCAGGCATTTCAATACTTCAAATCGCGGTATTTGCAATATCTACATAATTTTTGCTGAGCGCTCAAAGCTCGTGGTGGCAGCTGTACCAAAAGAGCACGACCAACTGTATGTAAATGTACGAAAGTCGTCGCTAGACCTTGCCTTTTAGCGTGACTGATCAATGGCACTGTTGATCCGCCATCATTTGTATTACACCGCAACTCGCCTCCGAACGGATCAACACATATTGAGGCACATCCCCGGGGCAGCTGTGACGCCGCCCCTGGAGACCTCGCTGTGCAAGGCAGCGCGAGCCACGTCGCGCTGCCACCTTCCCGGGCCCGCGGCTCGGTGGTCAAAGCTCCCACCCCGACCACCGCCAGTAGGCCATCCGGCCCCCTTTTAGTCGCCTCTTACGACAGGCAGGGGATACCATAGCCATATTATTAGACCCTGGCTATTGGGTGACATTTACGTACGTAGTACTTATGTCTCGCACGTATTTTGCTTGAGGCCTTAAAGCTGACTGTTCTGAAAACAAAGCTCAGCCGAGTAAGGCAGACATTTCATAATGTAGGAACTAAAAATAGGTTTTAAGTATTTAAGTATTGTTATTCTTTAAGGGCTTTGTTGAGGGACTTTTTGGCGGATGCTTAATTGAAAATTTAGCCCAAAGGGTAGCTAGAATAACATCGAAGAAAAATATGTCTGTTTTTAGACTTTCATTTAGGAGGTGTACGAAAGGACTTACCTTTTAGGTTTACATTGTGTCTGAGTGAAAATTAATTATCAATGTTAAGTAGCCAATCAGCGACCCACGCTGTCTCGTCCTCTTGTCAGACTGTTGGTTCACAAAACAGTGTGTTGTTATTTTACTTCTAGCTTCACAGAATGGACTCTTTAACCACTAGGCTTGATTGCTGTATCAGACGAAGTTATGTAACCACGTAGTCGAGTCACCTATGTTTAAATTTTATTATAATTGCTGTGCCCTAACGGGGTTGTTAGTTATAAGTTATAAGCATTATTATTAAGTTTATAAATGTAACCAACTTGTGCAATAAATATATGAATATGAATATACAAGTCTGTAGAGGCATGAATCTTATTCGATCTTCGAATCCCTAGGAGAGGATCCTTACCAAATCTGAGCTGCCCTGCTGAGGAAGTGGTACTTTCAAAAGATAGCACTGAAAATATACCTATTAGTTTCATTGTAGTACCTAGTATCGTCTTTTTACGATGAGTAAGGATATCTAACCGTCTCCAAGACTACATTCACAACGATTCTATCAAACATAAACAGCGCTGAGTCTACGTTTGTTTTGTAAATGTTGTCGACATTCGGATGCCTATTTGGTATGATTCAAAATGTATTAATCTGTCAGCTTTCATCTACCCGATTTATTCCTAGAGGCCACAAGCTTATTCAACCACAATCTGCCTCCGGAAAATAATCAAATCAACACATTTTGGGCACACAAAAACTAAATGGTCACGTTTGAACTGTGAAAACCATTACTTGAGGCAGGCACCAATAACTGTAATTACATACAAACGTATATAGGATGATAGAGTAACTGCTTACCATCACACAGGCTGTGCATACGTGCTTGGACTTAGTTGTGTCTTAATTTTTCAGTCATGAGACTGCAGCTCAGGACATGGTCTCCGCACAGAAGAACATCGCAGTATGGGCGGACAAATGCACCACATTGTGCCAAGATGACTGCACTAGCGACTTCGTCTGTGGCCTCTGCAGGCCATGCCTAGACCCTGCACTGAGGAAACGATTGCTAAAAGCCCACACTGAGTTCTTGCATACAGGAGATTTCAAAAGACTACTGCCGCCGCCTATGGTAAGTCTATCTAACATATCTTTATCAGATTCTCGAGTGGAGTTAAAAGTAGATATTGGGTACAATAAATGCCTTGCCTAGCAGTTGGCGGTGTTTACATTCCCGTGCCGCGGAAAGCATGCGTACCCACGCTGGACTGGTTATTCAAATCTGTGCAGAGCAATCCAGAGTAGGTACAAGTACTGTCACGAGTTTTGAGTGCTGTACTCAACTGCACTAGTACCTATATTAGGTGATGAACATTTAATATTTTTTTATGTTTTCCAGGAACAAGGCTTCGTCTGGGAACCGAAGTCAATGAATATTACTGAAAACAATAAACTCCAGTATTTATGGTATCAAGGGAAGTGTAACGAGGATATTAAATGGTGTACCTGATTATTAATATAAATTAATAAAAAATTCAATTTATTCTCCAAAGTATTTATTAAAATGAATAATTTTTTTCCCTTACTATAACTACCTTCCTGCACTTATATTTACACTACTGAACCATCGATTGTAATAACCCTAGAATGTAACTGCCCAAATCTTCGTCCTGGTTGGTCCATGAGACGTAAATATTTTTCGTACTATCGTCTTCACCCTCCACTTTTATAAGAACAGACTCCACAGAGATATTTCCCTCAGATATAGTGATTGTCCAGCCCTCCAGTTTCTCTGCCAGTAATAATTTTAGCTTATCAGCAGTTTTCACTGCTGGTCCTGGGTCTTCAAACCTCACTGTACTTGTGAAACGAATCACATGCCTGTTTATGCCAATTTCATCACACATTTCATCAATATCAAGTAAAGAGAGTCTATTATCCCTCACACATAAGATACCATTGACAATTCTCCTTCTTTTTGGGTCCGGTGGTTGTGCATTGTACCTCACAGCCTCTGCCTTGAGTAACCTTAATGACACATCAATAGGAATCTTTGTCGGAGTGTTTATGGTACAAGTTTCACCATTAGCTGGCATGTAACAACTAATTTTGAATTCCTTCTCAATCTTGTCTTTGAGGAACTCCATTTTCTGAGCTTCTCCATGGACCAAGAGGACATTTTTCGGTTCGCAGTACTGAATTAGCTGCATGATACCTTTAGCATCAGCATGGGCCGAAAAGGACATGTATTCCACAGCCATTTTGACTTCAACAACTTGTCTGTTTTCGAACTCAACTTTCTTGGCACCATTAAGAATTTTGTGACCGACAGTTCCTTGGACACAGAACCCTGGCATTATAACCATGTTTTGTTCATAAGGAGCCCACTTCTTAAATATGTTGAGGGACAAACCTGCATGCAACATACCTGGGGTTGCAAAAACAACCATTGCCCCAGGATTGTCAATGTAAGTCTTATCAAAAGGTTTTATGTGCTTGAAATCAAACATATTCCTCTGCACAAATGTTTTCCTTATCTTCTGATTGGTCCATGTAATAAACATTTTGTAGTAATTATTCGCCTTCTCAGTCAAACCAAGTGCAAAGTAGACTGGATACTTTAAGTTCATTCGTTCCCAGTATGTCTCCAGTAAGATGCACAGTTCCTGGGCTCTTCCCAAAGCAAATACAGGTATAAGGACTTTTCCACCCTTTTCCACACACTCATGGACTTTCTTGAGGAAATCTCTCTCCCTGCAGCGTTTAGAATCTCTTATAGTTGTGGCATAAGTTGACTCAGTTATAAGTAAGTCTGGTCTGCACTTGTCTATCCATGCAGCACCTAAATGCCTATCTGGGGTCATGTTGTAATCACCGGTGTAAACAACAGATTGAGACCCCACCTTGATCCAAAACATAGCTGCCCCCAGCACATGACCAGCGTAATAAGCTTTGATTTCCAGTTCATTGTCCACCATCACTGATTGATGTAGTGTTACTGCTGTGACTTTCTTAATGCAATCTTTTATCATTTGTGAAGTGAAGAAATTAGACTCTCCTTTTCTTTCCACGGCGACTTTCCTCATGTCCTCAAGTAATATAGGTGCAATGGCTTTGGTTGGGTGTGTCATGTATATCGGCCCGGTGTATCCAACCATTTCTGACATGTACGGCAGAGCACCGCAGTGATCGAGATGGAAGTGAGATATTATAACACAATCTATCTGGCTCGTAATAGGGCCTTCGGGAACAATATATGAGAAGTCAGGAAACCGTCTCTCGTCATTATAACCCATGTGCATACCACAGTCCAACATTATGTTTTTACCGCCCATTGACAGTAGAATGCAGCTCCGGCCTACATCTTGGCCCGCGCCTAATGGGGTTATCTTGATTTCAGGCATTGCCAAGGATAAATTAGATTACCTTACCAAATTATTTTGTTTACAACGTAGGTACATGCCATCAAAATTTGGTCTCTGATATCACTTGAGCACTCAGTCTGTAAATAAAATATTTCAAAATTCTATCGAATATATTTTTTACAGAAAATTCTATATGTAAAAAATTAAAATATGGATTTTTTTTTTGTTATTTTGCTAATTGCTTGCCTTCCGAAATGAAATTGATAAGTAAGTAAAATTTGTCAGTGTCAATTTGATAGTGACAATGACGGACAGAACAGCTGTCAATTTGATCTTTTCTTTTATTTATTTAATGGCGATGAACGAAGTAAAACTATTCCGCCAATGTAGCAGCCCCGCAGGAACCATAAACAAGAAGTGAAGTGAAGCAAGTGATTGTTGAGAATAAAATCTTGTGGAGGAACCCATTGGATTCCTCCGTCCTTGATATTTTTAACATCAAATTATTGCTTATCACAGAATTTATACTTGTACAGATAGTTTGCCACTGATTGTGAGTAATCTGTACACGGTTTTTAAAATTTGAGTATTCCTATTATTGAAGTTCTGGTTCATTTTGACGTGTGTCGTGTGGTGTTGACATTGTGTATGACTGATAACTGATAGTGACAGAATAATCAAAATAAATAGTATGTGTTTTTTGGTGGTTGGTTTATTTCGGATGCAGGCAGTTTTAGGTTTTTGTTTTCTTCAATTAATTTTATTACATCCATCTTCTGGAGGTTTGTAAGCGGAATATATATATAATTACCACAAAAGATTATTCTGAGTACGCGATATCGTTTAACACTTTCATAGTTTCATGAGTATTGGTATTGAGTATGTGTTCGTGTTGTGATAAGCTTATCAATCCATCAACGCGTACCGGCTAGAACTGTGCGGACGTGATCTACAGCTAGTTTAAGTTTTAAAAGTAAAGAACTAAACACACTTGTGATTTACCATCCTTTGAACAATGTCGGGCGAAGGATCCAGCTCTGGGGAAAACAAAAAAATTGCCTTGATAACGGGCATTACGGGTCAGGTAAGTAAATTTTTAAAGCATTTGTTCTGTGACACGTCGCTTGTATTCGCCGGTATTTGAAATTGAGCCGTCATAATTTTATAGTATTTACGACAGTTTATGCTGTCTATAATATCTCTGTAAACTGTTTGATTCCTGTGCTTTTTTTTCACAGAATAGATACCTGCCCTTTTGAATTTCTGTTTCAATACAATAATTGAACCACGAAAGTTAAAGTTAATATTAAGCACGGCAGAAACCATAAATAAGAATTCAAATATTAAATAGTTTTTTCACTTCTCAGGCAAACTTGTGTCATTTTGTAATCATTATATAGAAAAAAATATATATTTAAATAGTAAGGAGGTTGCAACTACATAGTGATATTTATGCATATAGGAAATTTGGCTCCCTCACACAGCAGAATCATATTTTATACCATATTTCAACTGAAATAAGTTTTCCATGTCATTCAATAGTGAATTGCAAGCTTTATAGTTTGACAAATTAAATGAGCCTGAATCATAAGTTATTTATATTAGCATGTTGAATAAACATAACATTATATAGTTGTTTGATGAAAAATAAAATGGTTATTTTGCAAATTACTGGGTAGTTTGTTGGAATTAAATATATACCAATATTTTTTTTTTGATATGGCTAAGGATCTGGGAAAATTCTTTCCGGTATTTATGGGAGTATGTGAGACTAATTGGAATTTATTATGTAGTAAGTACTCTCATAAGAGAACTAAAATACTGAACTCAGTATAAAGTAATAGAAAAATGTATACATATAAGAGTTTGCATTCATGACATACATGTTTAAATCCAAAATTCTTAAAAATGGTAAAGCAAAATATGAACATGAGGCGGGACTTGAACCCACAACCTCTTCCAACTGAGCTACTTGTGATCCTAACTGATGAGTCAAATTCTTCTTCCCTTGTTTTTGCGGTATAGGGGCCACCTTGCGCCATCTGTTGGTCGGTGTATCCAAACTCAACTGATATGTCGAAAGTTACATTTAGCTACATATCAAATTGATGATGCAATCCCAATCTAAATATTAGAGTTTTTGCAAAGATTGTGGGTTCAAGCCCTGCCTCATGTTCATATTTTTCTTTACCAAAAAATGTATACATGCCTTTAAAAGTCTCAACTCTGTATGCAATTCAAAGCATGCATAGTCTAATGATCAGGTCCTAGGCATGTTACATTTAGATTGGGTATATTGAAATTCCACCCCTATGGGAGTGAAGTAGAGTTGAAAGTTTATTTATGAAATCTTACTGCCAATGAAGTTACAGATGGAAGTAAAATATGTAATAAAAGTGTTGAGACAAAGCTGCTGTGTCTTAATATAATAAGAGAGTATTAATTTAATGGCAAGGTCTTTTAACAGGTGTTTTTTCATATATAAAATGCTTTGTTTTATAATTTATACATCATTAATATACTGACAAGTTTATTTGTTCAACTGTATTGCTGCACTAGCTTTAGCCCGCGGTTTTATGCCTGTGGCAGGTAGGTACATAGTAAATACTACATAGGTGGTAAATTCTCGACATTCGCAAGTGCCTTACCAGGGCCTAAACTGAATAAATATTTTTCATTTTAATTTAGGCTATTTCCACACTGAAAGTGCTATGTAATTTATCTCATTTAATTCATAATTGTTTAAGTAATTTTTTAAAATTACCTCCTACAAACAAACAGACAAACATGTCAACTTTGACTATTTATTGCAAAAATGTATGAAGATCCATAGATATAAATAGTAGATATGATTAAGCCATATCTTAATATGCGGGTAAAACTGCGGCTCACAGTTAGTCCTTTATATACATTTATGTTTTACAGGATGGCTCATACTTAGCAGAGTTTCTCATAGAGAAGGGATATGAGGTGCACGGGATATTGAGGCGGTCGTCATCATTCAACACGGGCAGGATCCAGCATCTGTATGGTCAGCCTGCGCTGCACACGGGGGGACGGATGCACTTACACTATGGAGACCTCACTGATACCACTTGTTTAATTAGTATTATAGTTAAGGTGAGTATTTGTTACACAGATAAATTTTATTGTAGTGTCTGTATGGCCTTGAGGTTTGAGCAGTCCGGGCTTGTATCAATGAGTTCTTCTAAAAACTTTTGTGCAGTGATTTCACACCACGGGCTTTACGGTGAAGGAAAACTTCGTGTGGAAACCGGCATGTCTGAGAAGTAATTCAAAGGTGTATGTATAGTGCCTGAGACAGCGATGGAATCATTCTCTGTCACATTGGCACTTAATCATATTCGGTGAAATGTGGGTGTTGTTGTTACAACACCTCTGCTTACCCCCTCGGTGACGTGAGCATATTTATTTTATTTATTTATGCATATGAAACAAAATAAAAGTGAAAAAACATTCTTTAACATCATTACTTAAATAAATATAACTAAATCTCTGTCTGTTTGTTCTGGCTGTCGATCGAATCGAAATAGCTAGACCGTTTTTAAAGGGTTTAATGTAAGCTAAAAAAAAATGTAAGGTAGCTGTTGTTACAAGGAGTAACCTAGAATACTAATTTTTACTTTGATAATAAAATTGGTTCTGCGAAATAAATCCACGATATTATATCTCAACCACGGGGTACAGTTGTATTTAATAATGTAGGTGAAGGTTATCAAATAAGTACTAAATACCTAATATAAAAATCAAGTGATGTATATCACAATCAACTTGATATTATGATTATCAACTATTATCTGTGATAATGCTGAGAGCATTACATTAATTAGAAATGTATGTAATCAAACATTATAATTTATAATAGATATATTGATTACATTTAGATTTCATACCTATCAGCCAATGTCAAATACAGGGTACCCCAAAAATAAGCAGGAATCAGGCGACTGGGACCGCTAGCTAACTGGAAGCGTGGGGTGCATGGTGTCAATAGTTATGAATATTTAATTGACAGATATGAGAAGGATAATCATTTCGATAATATCTTGAAAAGTAACCCCGCTTTTTAATGAATAAAGATTTTTATTCTTCAAACTATTCATAACTTATATTTATTAAAATATATTTTCTGTTTTTTGTTTAGTTTTCTATATAAAGCGTGTTTTCTAGTTTTTTTTTATTATCAGGCGATTGGGACCTCTCGTAATTTTATTGGCCTCGTAGCCTCTTCGATCACATACAATCCTGTGTAATACATTGATGCTAATTAGGTATGTGGTCCAAGTCGACCGATTCAAAAATGATATCAGGCGACTGGGACCGCGTTCCAGTCGCCTGTATCCTCAAAATAAGAATAAGAGCAATTTTAAGATATATGTTTCTAAAACAGTAGACACTTTTTTTAAATGACGTCTTTTGGTGATAAGCCAATTGTAGAAAACCTTAGCTGCCATTTATGTAGTTATTTATTGCCAGTCAATGAACCAACGTTTACACGAATTTATTTGTATCAGAATGAATAATTTGTGTTTTATTAGGATCAAGCGGATATTAGTGATCGTAAAGTGTACGTAACTACTTCTACACTACTATTATAAAGAGGTAAGATTTGTATTTTAGTGTGTATGTTTGTAATGAATAAACTCAATGTGCCGATTTCACAAATTCCTTCACCATTGGAAATTTAAAATCTAATATGTATAGTCTACTAGCGGATGTCACGCGGTTTCACCGCCGTAGTTCCCGTTCTCGTAGGAGTACGGAGATAAAGTATAGACTATGTTACTCGCTGATAACGTAGCTATTCATTGCTGAAAGAATTTTTAAATTCGGTCCAGTATCTTTTTAGATAATTCGTTACAAACATACAAATCTTTCCTCTTTATAATATTAGTGTAGATATAGACAAGCGGATATAAGTTATCGTAAAGTGTACGTAACTACTTAGTTTATCAACCCATATGTACGTTTCTAAGTTGCATTATATCTAATGAATAGTCTATAACTCGAGTCAACAAATTATTAATAAGTTGGTAATTAGCGCCGATAAACACAACGATGTCGACTTCAAGTTACTTTTTCGCGCGATTCTGGACTTTTTGACAATTCATGTATATATCGAATATATAAAATTCTCGTGTCACAGTTTTCGTTGCCATACTCCTCCGAAACGGCTGTACCGATTTGTATGTAATTTTGTGTGCAGATCGGGTAGGTCTGAGAATCGGCCAACATCTATTTTCCATCCCCCTAAATGTTAGGGGTAGTACACCCCAAAAAGAAAATGGCAATACAACGTATGCCGGGCACAGCTAGTAAATGTATATAAATGTCTTGAAGTATCTGTTCGTAATTCCAAATTAACACCTAAAGTAACTAGGATGATAACGTTTATGCTCTTGAGTGTACCAACCATATAATTAATGATTTAACGCCACATATGCCGTTCAGAATTACCGTGTCCAAGGACGATGGAAACGAGTTACCGTAGCGACATAATTACGTGCAAACATTGTGTTGAATATTGTATAGTTGTTATTGTAACCGGGACCGACGGCTTAATGTGCTCTCCAAGGCACGGAGGGAACTCGGGCGGTCACCCATCCAATTTCTGGCTTGGGTTAGGGTTGCTTAACTTCGCTGATCGAATGATATGCGCAATAGCAACTGAGCCACGAGCTCCTCACTAATTGTGACTAAACTAACATGAGCAATAACATTACATTCATATATATATGTAATGTTATTGCTAATAAAAACAAGGAGTGTGTACTGTACGTTCCGATAATTGATATTTCCTAGTGGTATTCAATCCATTCGCATATTTTCCCACTATTGTAGTTATTGATGAGCTTCAATTTCAATTTCAATTTATTGCTTTAAAACATATTCTTAATTTAGCACTTACAGGTAGTGAGCGGTAACGCTATAAATAAACAATATGTACCCTATTGGGCACAGCAATTTTTTGAGAGAGGGCTTAAATTAGGTATATTATATTTACATTTTATATTATTATATTATATGGCTACTTCTTATATGTACCTATCTTAATATATATAAATCTCGTGTCACAATGTTTGTCCTCAATAGACTCCTAAACCACTTAACCGATTATAATAAAATTCGCACACCATGTGCAGTTCGATCCAACTTGAGAGATAGGATAGTTTAAATCTCAAATTGTAGTCTCAATTTTAATTTATTGCTAATTATGTGTCTGTTATTATTTGACAGTCGCAATTATCTGTTAACTCCAAATGATTCTAACAGATGTCGATACCTTTCGACTGGGTTGAGTAAGTAATCAATAGATGGCGCTGCTCTTAGATTGTTTACTATAATGTTATATAACAAAAACTTTAGCCACAGCAACGCGTGGCCGGGTCAGCTAGTATTATTATATATTTAATTATATAATTTCTGTTTTATTTATTCTTACAATACTAATAAATTCTATTACCTATTTAATATGTTATATTAGAGATCATAATTAATAACAATGAATGTACTTATATTTGAGATTTGAGATCCATCACCATATGTACCATATAAATCTACATAATATATACTACAAACATAAAAGGTATATTTATAAATCTATTATTAAATTATATTAAAACTTATCATTTAAGCTTATTTTCCACTTAATTACTGGCTAGGGTTAGGGTTGCTTAACTTCGTTGACCGAATGATATGCGCAATAGCAACTGTGCCACGAGCTCCTCAAGCTATAAAAACTAGTAAGTACCTACGTAAAACGTATATTCCAGACACGTCCCAAAGAGATCTACAACCTAGGCGCTCAGTCGCACGTGAAAGTGTCTTTCGAGTTGAGCGAGTACACGGCCCAAGTGGACGCGCTGGGCACTCTTCGGTTACTGGAGGCGGTGCGGGCGGCGGGGCTGGAGAAACACACCAAGATATACCAGGCCTCCACCTCGGAGCTGTACGGGAAGGTCGTCGAGGTGCCGCAGACTGAGAAGACGCCGTTTTACCCGAGGTCGCCTTATGGTAAGCTTTCTAGCTGCTTACTTATACGCTTGTATTACCCGAAGGGGCAGGCAGATATGTCGTGATTATACACTTACATTTAATGCACCCCTGTCTACCCCTTCAGGAATACATGCGTCAATATGTAGTATGTCTGTTTTGAATATTTTTTTTATTTTAAACCCTTTTTGAGTTTAAGGCGCTGTTATCTGAGCGCCTATTACGAGTTTTAATTTATTAAAATAAAATTTGCTTAATTCACTAAAAATAAAAGTCAATCCCGCCGTTTCAGAAATTAGCCGAAACAAACACACAGACAGACAGGAGGAGCCAAAAAATATTATTGTTTGTTTTTATGTTAGACCCGCACTAACTTCATATGCAGTGAAAAGCTGTTGTTTTAGAATTACAGATACTTAAATTTTATTTATCTATATAGATTGAGTTTACGCTTGTTGCAGACAAGTGTAAAAATCCTTGAAGAAATAGAAATAGTATTTATTCAGATGAATATACGAATCACATATTTCACCCAATTTTATCCCATGTAAATCTTAACTTAGGTAGCAGCAGTTACAGTTGAACCACGTATTAATGTTAAACATACTAGAAAAAAAATCTAATTATACATGAGCACCATCATCTCCCTGGCCTTATCCCATACATCGTTGGGGTCGGCACTTGATTCAACCCAATGTGGCTGATCACCTGATTTTTATACGAAGCGGCTGCCATCTGACCTTCGCAACCCCTTTGATGAGAAAAATCTGTGATGTGGGTTAAACCAGTTGTCAGATTATTTTTTTAGGTCGCCGACCGACCTGTAGCGATTGCCTAAGATGATAAATTGGACCGACGGCTTAACGTGCTCTCCGAGGCACGGAGGGAACTCGGGCGGTCACCCATCCAATTACTGGCTAGGGTTAGGTTTGCTTAACTTCGCTGATCGAATGATATGCGATATAGCAACTGAGCCACGAGCTCCTCACTAAATATCCATGAGCAGTAACATTATATACATATACATATGTAGTAAAAATAAGGATTGTGTATTTCCTAGTGGTATTCAATACCTTTCGCATAATTTCCCACTATTGTAGTTATTTAATAGCTTATTTTCTTTCGCAATATTAATGTAAAATACACACTCAAAATAATGTATGATTAGTTTTGAAGCATTGTTTTCAGCTGCATTCTTCACGCAGCAGCGGACAATGCAGTTTACAATACCTGCAATGATTGTTGAATCTCAAATATTTCGTCCCATTGTGTCGACCGATGTGGTCATCTCATATCGTCGAGTGATATCATCGTAGCCTATTGTCCATTTTAACTTCCGTTTACGATTACTCAAATTTTTATGTATTTATTATTCATGTATTTTTATACAACAAAGTAATATAGGGTTATGGTAAACAGAGACTAGTAGGTATGCTTCCAATTCCTAAAGTATTAAACGCGTGTCATATCTATATACAGATAAATAAAACTGAATTGTCTGTTTGTAATTCCCAAATAACCGCTTTTCACTAAATAAATATGAAAGTATACACGGTACCTACTGACTTTGAAAAACTTTTATTAGAAACAATTTTAGTTTTTTTCTCCGCCTGTCTGTCAGTCTGTCTGTTTGTTCCGGCTAATCTCTGGCTGGACCGATTTTTAACGGGACTTTCACTGGCACCTATAAAAAGCCCCGTTAAAAATCGGTCCAATTTTACTTTAATTTAAAAAATCACGTTGGCACTTAATCATGTTCGGTGAAATGTGGGTGTTACAACACCTCTGCTTACCCCTTCGGGGACCCTTCTGGGTTAGCGTGAGCATATTTATTTATTTGAATGTACATGATGCTTGGCTGAGTTTCTTGCCGGTTCTTCTCAGAAGGCTAGTTTCCGAACCGGTGGTAAATTCTCGACATTCATAAGTGCCTTACCTGAGCCCAAAACTGGATAAATATTTTTCAGTTTTTCATTTCATTATTCAGAATTCAATTAAATATAGTCCATATTTGTTTTGACAGCCTGCGCGAAACTCTATGGTTATTGGATAGTGGTGAACTACAGAGAAGCGTATGGCATGTTTGCTTGTAACGGGCTCCTGTTCAACCACGAGAGTCCTCGTCGGGGGGAGAACTTCGTCACGAGGAAGATCACTCGCGGCGTCGCTAAGATCACCCTTGGTCTGATGCAGTACCTCGAGCTGGGCAACCTCGACAGCAAGAGGGATTGGGGACATGCTAAGGATTATATCGAGGTAAGGATTATTCACTAACTTCGTTGTTTACTGACATTTGTTGTACACTCATAATCGTTGTCCACCGCGAAGTCAACACTATAGCGATCGCGTATCCCTTTAGTGGCTATCCGTCTTTCTACGATGTCTATCAAAGCACCTCTTGACACCTCTATAATGTTATCGATATTATGCGACTAATATTAATATCGCAATGTAAGCTGTAAATTAATACATTTAGAAAAAAAAAATCTCACTGAACCTTCAATGTTTCTTTGAAATAATAGTAGTTAAGTCCCTTGTATTATTAACTATCTGCCAGTGAAAGACCCGTTAAAATTGGTCCAGCCGTTTCAGATTAGCCAGAATAGACATATAGAAAAAAAATAAAAAAATTTTTTTTGTCATTACCATATATACTTATAATAAAGTCTGTACTATCGCCGTGACTACAAAATTAAGACTAAAATTGCGTTTTTCTGAAATTACAAAAAAATATTCATAATTATTTACAAAATTAGAACATAAACGATCCTTAACATAATACAATAACAGAATTTAACTCACCTGAAATGACAAAATCAACATATTTATTCACCTTTAATTTCTGATTAATCATTCCCAAGATTGAATGATAAAATTTCCACTTTTAGATGTCATCACCGACAGTTGTGACATTTACCTATTTTAAACGCTTAAAAATAAATTTAAAGAGAAAACCATATGAAGAGGTTTTCTTTACATACTATCATATGCATTTAGTGCCTGCATTAGAAACAGGCGTATGTATAGATATATGACGTTATTCCCCAGGCAATGTGGCTAATGCTCCAGCAAGAGGAGCCCGAGGACTTCGTGGTGGCGACCGGCGAGGCGCACAGCGTGAGGGAGTTCGTGGAGAAGGCGTTCGGCTGCGTCCAGCGCCGCCTCCAGTGGCGCGGCGCCGGCGAGCACGAGACCGGGCACGACGCGCACTCCGGCCAGCTGCTCGTCAAGGTCAACCCCAAGTACTTCAGGCCCACTGAAGTGGTAAGTCGCACACCATATTTCATCTATAACCAAACTCAAACTCAAAGATATCTTTACTCGATTATACTTTTTGCAAATTACTTTCAAATCTTTATTATGACATAATTATACAGTATTATGCAAGTTACCACCAGGTTTGGATGATTGCTATTACTGAAAAGAACATGGTTCAAAAATTCGGATCCATTCGGCTCGATTTAGAACTTTTCGATTGTTTTATCGCCAGGATGAGTCGATGATAAATTTGATTGACTCCAATTGTTTCGCTGAAACATCTCGCAATAGTCATTTTATGAGTCTGTCTATATCAATAATATGTATGGCGAGAGGCGAATAAAAACATGCGCATTATATGCGCATATTGGCACCTATGTATGTACATATAATTGCCGTCACGACTTTTGAATGCCATATGCCATTCATTTTCTGGATGTTGAATAACGCAAGCGCAAACAAATACGTGCGCAGTCATCCCCAATTTTTTCTTTCTCGTCTGAAAGTGAGTATTTCACCTTTTTTCATAGGATCTATTACTTGGCGACCCGACGAAAGCCAAAGAGAAGCTGGGCTGGGTCCGGCGGGTGACGTTCGACCAGCTCGTCGAGGATATGGTGCAGGCCGACCTGGCACTCATGACCAAGGACCCCGAGGCGTAGGTACCAGGTACCTGGGCTGCGCTGTCACTGTCACTGTCTACTGTCACTGTCATTGTCTACTGTCACTGGACGCACGTGTCAGGGTGCCATATAGTCTATACATACATATACATACATACGGTCGGTCTTAAGTTCTTTTTTTGATGACCCTGATTCAGTACCCAATTTAACCGACACAAATACCTGACTAGTGCGGCCACACCTTAACCTGTATTTACGTTCCTTGAAATAACATACAGGTGTCAGGGAAAATAGGACAGCTGTTAAAATATGTGATTGGGTATAATTTGAGGATGCAAATAAAATTTGTATGACAAAAATATCTTCTTTCGTTTTCGAGTAATTGACGTTCAAAGGTGAATCAAGACCTTATTTACGCATAAAAATCAGTGATAACGTAGTTATTCACGTGGAATCTAACTACGTTTTAATTTTTAATGACCCCGTAAGTAATGTAGGTAAACGCGGCCGCGCATTCATTCAATCGCTTAAGGCCGCGAGCTCTTCGGCCCTTAGCAACCATAGCCTATAACTACGTTATCGTTGGAGCTAGATATTTGTGACTTCAACATAGTGATATATTTATAAAACCCTACGACTTCCAGAAGAAAACTGTTCCTTTTTCTCCGACACCCTGTAACTTTTTTAATTATGACATCTCTAATAAATATTTCTTTAACAATTTTATTTATGCCACTAATGTACCTTATTTCAAGTAATTAAGTCGATAAAAAAAAAAAGTTAATACAGAAAATATATATTTTCCGCAGCGTTAGTGTTACGACGAAGTTTAACCATGAATCAAGTAAATGATGTAAATGAAAATGTTCCCAGGGCATTTGGATGTGGCAACTGTAGTCTGTACGAAGTGGATGTCGGGAATAACGTAGTCCTTCTCGCTGCGGTGTGACTCGACGTCATATGTATCAAAAGATACTACATAAGGGCGTGTATTGGATTTTCAGAGGGGTTAGCATAATTAATAATTAGCATAATGAAATCGCCTGCGTATTTTCCTCATTTTGTATTGGAACGTTAAAACGCCCCAAGCGGCGAGTGTAGGAATATACAGGGTGTCGGGGAAAATAGGACAGCTGTTAAAATATGTGATAGGGTATAATTTTAAGATGCAAATAAAATTATTATGACAAAAATATCTTCTTCCGTTTTCGAGTAATTGACGTTCAAAGTTGACCACATCAAGACCTTATTTTCGCATAAAAATCAGCGATAACGTACGAGTTATTCACGAGAATCTAACTACGTTTTTATTTATTTTCTCCCACTAATAGTTAATAATCCCATAAAATCCTTTTTCGAAACCATTAACCTTCTCCTTAATTGAACAAGTTTAATGACCTCGTACGCAATGTAGGTAAACACGGCCGCGCGTTCATTCAATCGCTTAAGGCCGCGAGCTCTTCGGCCCTTAGCAACCATAGCCTATAACTACGTTATCGTTGGAGCTAGATATTTTAAAACTTCAACATAGTGATATATTCAGAAAACCCTACAACTTCTAGAAGACAACTGTTCCTTTTTCTCCGATACCCTGTATATATAATATATGTCATTTAGTATATGATAGTCACCACATGTAACCTTTACGATGTCGCGTCAATGAGCTATTTTTTTTATATACCTTCCAAGATATTGTTTCTGTTATAGAATGTAAGGAATTCCTCGAGGCGTAGAATGTATAGCTTTTTTTCTACCGAATTATTAGTGCAATATATATATATATAATTTAATGTTTGAAATATATATATATATATATATATAACACGTTTCTTTATTCTATACTCTATACAGATAAATAAAATTCAAGTGTCTGCTTTTAATTTCAATATCAATCAACAACTTTTCACTAAATGCATATGAAAGTATATACGGTACTGATATAAAAAACCCAAGACAATTTATTTTTTATTTCTCTGTTGTCCGTTTTTTTTTTAAACGGCTGGTCCGATTTTAACGGGACTTTCACTGGCAGATAGCTAATGTTATAAGGAGTAACTTAGGCTATTTTTATTGAAAAAAAATAACTGCGCGTGTAAAACCGCGGGGCACAGCTAGCCTACAATAATATTGTGTCATACAATAGTTATTTGCGCATTCCTGTTATATTCATGTTATAAACTACCTTAAGCCCGTGACTGCGTTCAAATCGTAACGTGATAAAGGGTATTCACATAAGTATTTTTTTATTTATTTTACTTTATAATGTTGTCCGATATTTTCCCAAAATGTTTCTTTGTATGTAAAAATCATTATTATTCTTCTTTTAGGATAATTTAGTCAAAATAAGTATTATAAATAATGATAATGAAAAATTATTTCTTTACTTGGTTAAGAATTATTAGCTAGTTATCATAATTATACAAATAATTGATTACCACTTCACGAGACAGTTTTTCTTTTTCACCCCTTCCCAGAAGGGGTAATTAGGGGTTTAAATTCACCCATTAGCGTGTCTCAATCTTGTTAGCGTCATGCTTGAACCTGGGAACTAGACGCCTTAAGCCGTGCTCAAGGGCGCTGCGCGAAAGGCGAAAACGATAGACCAGTGTATAAAAAATATAATTATGTCCGCAAACAGACTTTTTCTATACCAATAATATAAAGAGGATAGATTTTTATGTAAGTATGTTTGTATTGAATAGGCTCCGAAACTACTGGACCGATTAGGAAAATTCTCTCAGAAATGGATAGCTACATTATCACTGATTAACATAGGCTATATTTTATCCCCGTACTTCCACGGGAACGGGAACTACGTCGTTGAAACCGCGTGACGTCCGCTAGTTTTGAATTAGTTTGAAAGAAATCTGATCCCAAAATAAGATTGTATTAACCCGAATAATTAATACCAAAATATATTTGAAAAGGTATATTGAATGTTCAGGCTATTTCAATAAGCAGAGATTATTTCAACGTACTAGTTTAGTAACGCCTTTGTTTTGATCAAGTGATATTTGTGCGATATTAAATCCATTTTGAATTTTAGTAAATATACCTGCAAGTGAAGTGATATATTCATGAAATTATCATATTTTATTGGTGGAATGAAATATTAGAGCTGCTTGTACTAAATAATTGCGTAGTAATTATGTATATAATTAAGTTGTATGTAAAAGAACTGAAATAAAAAGGTATCTAAAAAACCTATAATGTGTCTTATTTAATAACACGCCATCCCAGAAGGGTCCCCGAAGGAGTAAGGAGAGGTGTTGTTACAACACCTAGATTCCACCAAATATGATTGAGTGCCAACGTGACAGGATGAGTCGCCGTCTCAGGCACTATACACACGTCTTTGAATTTTCAGTTTAATTATAAGTTTTTTTAGAACAACTCATTGGTACAGGCCCCGCTGGGATTCGAACTCAAACCCCAAAGCCACCACGACTCTTAAAAATAAGGATATCATATAGAAATAAATTACAAATGAAATCATTACAATATTTATTGTACAAACATTATTAACATTAATTAAAACAACGATGCGCGATTCACAATCAACACACATCCTTAATTCAATAATAATTATCCGCACGAAATGCATAAAATGATTTTAATAATCAAAACTAAAATCATAACCCACAATAAAAACATTTAAGGACACATACATAAATAATTTTAAACACATGCTGCTCACGCCCTTGTCCCATGTATTATGCTTTAAGATAGTTTCTGTTCACTCTACCAGTATAGATATACCCTTATTTAAAACACTACTCGATCATGAATATAATCTTAAAACAGGAAGAGGTGTTGTAATAACAACACCCACATTTCACCGAGTATGATTAAGTGACAATGTAACAGATGGTCAAAAGTATCTTTATTCGATTAGACTTTTTACAAAGTACTTTCAAATCGTCATAATGACATAATTATACAGGATTATACATGCTACCGCCAGGTTCGGAAGGTTGCTTTTACTGAGAAGAACCTGGCAAGAAACTCAGTAATTACTCTTTTCAAAAATATTATACAATTTAAAGAATACAAAATAAATAATTTGAAAAAACCGTGAGCTCATGGACAATGTTCCAATGCATAAATGTCGATAAAAATTAACATAACCAAAAATCTAGTACATCTACTTATAACTTAATGCGTAGCTTGAGATGACCAATCGTTACAGGTCAGTCGGAGGCCTAAAATAGTCTGACAACTGGTTTAACCCAGATCACAGATTTTCCTCGTTACAGGGGTTGCGAAGGTCAGATGGCAGTCGCTTCATATAAAAATCAGGTGACCAGCCGCATCGGGTTGAATCAAGTGCCGATCCCAACAAAGTATAGGATAAGGCCAGGGAAATAATGACATATGCAGGTTTCCTTACGATGTTTTCCTTGACCGTAAAGCACGTCGTGTGAAATCACTGCACATAATCTTTTAGAAAAATCCATTGATACGTGCCTCTGGGATGAGAACGACAGCAAGCGAAGACAGGCGCTTAAGGGGTGAGATGACCGTTGCTTTTACGAAATTATATTTAACTATCTCTGATATCGTAAGGGCTTTACAGTGAAATGCATTCAAATAAATGTGTCGATGTCAATCGTAGTATAAATCAAAATTATCAATTATTATTTTACAAAATATTAAAATCTTGACATAACAGACTAAAATAACTGTAAATTACATTAACAAATTATAATAACGGCAGGTGGTTTAAATGCTTTCAGACCAAATATGGAGCCAACAGCGTCCATATCGCGATGACTTGAAGTAGGTACTCTTCTGTCACAATAGCCAGGGTCTAAGAATATGGCTATGGTATCCCCTGCCTGTCGTAAGAGGCGACTAAAAGAGGGCCGGAGGGCCTGCTGGCGGTGGTCGGGGTGGGAGCTTTGACCACCGGCGCGGGCCCGGGAAGGTGGCTTCACAGCGAGGTCTCCAGGGGCGGCCCTACAGCTGCCCCGGGGATGTGCCCCGGCAAAGTGTGGGGGGACACCGGTGCGTTCTATCAGAGTACCCGGAGTCCCCCCTGAGCACTGAGGATGGCCACCGGGGTGGTTTTAGTGTGGTAAAAATCCCACATACCCCGATCTGCCTCTCCCAGGGCGGTCGGGGACCTTTTGAAAGTTTCCCCCACGTCAACAAAAAAAAAAAAAAAGATTACGGTTGCGTATAATTATTTGCGAACACACAGGGTCTAGATTCTTTGGCAAAGTGAATCGGTAGTTATAGTATTTTTGTGGTAAAGTGTAGTTGTTAGAAGTTTATTATATACTGGGTGTCGGAGATAATAGGACAGCTGTTAAAATATGTGATAGGGTATAATTTTAGGATGCAAATAAAATTATTATGACAAAAATATCTTCTTCCGTTTTCGAGTCATTGACGTTCAAAGTTGACCATATCAAGTCCTTACTTTCGCATAAAAATCAGCGGTAACAAAGAGTTATTCACGTGAAATCTAACTACGTTTGTATATTATTTTTTCGAAACCATTAACATTCCCCTTAATTTAACATGTTTAATGACCCCGTACGTAATGTAGGTAAACGCGGCCGCGCGTTCATTCAATCGCTTAAGGCCGCGAGCTCTTCGGCTCTTAGCAACCATAGCCTATAACTACGTTATCGTTGGAGCTAGATATTTTACGACTTCAACATAGTGATATATTCATAAAACCCAACAACTTCTAGAAGACCACTATTATTTTTTCTCCGAAACCCTGTTTATTTTTAATTGATATATGTAACACTAACAACCGATGCTTGTGATAAAAATGTTCGCCTGTAAGTATGAAACAAAAGTCTAGATCAAATACAGACTCTAAATTCTAATAAACCCTTGAGTTTGAAATATAATGCCGCTGTAACATAGCCCATATATCGGTGGGTAAGATCAACTTTGAATAATTCCGCGTAACGTGAGTGCAGACAGATATATATTACAATAAGTGTTTTGCTATCTATATTACCAAGTATTTACATTCCCATTAAATTTTTCAAAAAATATGCAATTTTATTCTCAACTGACGAGCTCGTGGCACAGTATGTACCTTGAAACATATAAAACTCAAATTCCTTTGAGAAACCATTCAATACTTATTGGCGTTGATATCCAGACTTTGCTTCAACACGCCACCTAATATGAACTCTGTGGACACTATAGTCGCTCCTCTCCTTCGGAGTGAAGCCCAGAGGTGCTTATCGGCAGCTGACGACACACACACCCACATTGGACCTTCCTCTTTCCACGTACCGCCTGAACATTCTACGATTACTGAAAACAACAATCAATATATATGCTCACGCCAGAAGGGTCCCCGGAGGGGTAAGCAGAGGAACTACACCCACATTTCACCGAATATGATTGAGTGCCAACGTGATAGAGTGAGTCCATCGCAGTCTCAGGCACTATACATACGTAACAATAATATGCAGGTTTCCTTACGATGTTGTCCTTCACCGAAAAGCACGTGGTGTGAAATCACTGCACATTTTAGAAAAACTTATTGGTACAGGCCCCGCAGCGATTGGAACCTGCGTCGCAGGCGACTGTTCAAACCCCGAGGCCACTACCGGTCACAACAATCAAATTCTTAAAATGTTGCCCTCCCGTTGTCGCCGCAGCGGTTGGTGTATCCATAAAGGTGCAACCACATGCAGCCGCTCGTTTCCAGCGACAAATATGGTCACGTGATATGTAGCGACAAAGCTGAAAATGTTGAGCTTTATCGCTGGGAAGTATTGAGAGTGTAAGTAGTATGATAATTTGAATGCCCCGTTACCAACTACCACATATGGTGAAGCCATTCCATCACCATTAGCTTTTCTGGATCGGATACACTCATTTCTCTCCACTTGAACTTTTGGCCCATCATTGAATCACGAAAAATGCCACCATCACCAAACTCGCTGAAAACGAACGACGAGCGGCTGCATGACGTAGTTCCTATTTTAATCGCGGGAAATTAAAAATGGGTTCACGTGACCACATTTGTCGCTGGAAACGAGCGGATGCATGAGGCCGCACCTTATCGGATTCTCCACGATAAAAAAAAATAGTTATTATAATGAAGAGGGTTTAGATAACTTACATTTCATCTCAGATGAATGGGGAAGTACACTCGGCGTTGATGAAACATTGTATCCTTTAAGGAAGTTCCGTTTACCCGACAATGTGCGTTCTAGGTTGAAGTGGAACCTCTTTTCGACAGCTTCATCTTTTATTACATAAGGCCAGGGATCTGCAATCGAAGAAAGATAAACTAAGCTTCAACTTTGGAAAGTTGTGGATAATGTCTGACAGAGTAAGCTCTGAAGGTCATATTCGGAGTCTCGTTAATATTATACCTTTAAACGATCAATTCTTATATATACCCATATAAATATAGAATCTGAATCTTGGAAACGGGTCCAACGATTTTCATGAAATTTTGTGTGTAGGGGGCAAAAATTGATCTAGCTAGGTTTCATCTTCAGAAAACATCGTTTTAACTATGTTTTCAGGCAATGAAAAATTGCTACAATATCATTATACTGAAGGTTTATTAGATAACATCGAATTAAATCATAACTAAAAACCTTAAAATATATAATCTTATAACTAAAATATATTATTAAAAGGAGTCCCTGTAGGCAAGGTTCCGAAGACACTGGCAGCATTCCCCCTTTGAATGGCAAGACTAATTCTTTGTCCGAGGTTGCCAGCTCTTCGGTCTCCTGTGATGTCGACTAACCTTGTATTTATTTCTTTAAAAAGCCCCATAGCGCTAGGACCCTAAAGGTATATTTCTCCGACATCTGTCCAGATAAAACAGCTCAGAGCCTCCCGGGCTTCCATCCTATTGCGTGATAACGAAATTACCCTGGTTCAAGTTCAAATGTCATCAGCCCGGTATTCTTCCTTTTTTTTTTGAGACAACGTCAAGATTTTTTCTAACTTATAAGTATTTGAATGTAACTAACCAACAATGATATTGTGATCAGCGCACGCTTGTACCCAACTGGGGCCAACTATGGGCCGGCCGAGCCCCACCGCACACAGTAGCTTGAAGGTACGCTTGATTTGTAATGTCAACACTACTGTGCACGCCATTACATCTGTCACTATAACCGCACCTGTAAGTTTGTGAACATAAGGTTGAATCTCCATAAACAGCTTGTTAAATAATAATCCTAGGTATAGAATCCCATACAAATGTCTTTCCCAAAGCTAGCTTAGCAGAAAAATCCTTAGGTCTTCAAATATGATAATTTTTAAATCTGTAATAAGATAGTGGCTCGTGGCACAGTTGCTATTATGCATTCATTCGATTACAGAAGTTAAGCAACCCTAACCCAAGACAGTATTCGGATGGGCCCGAATCCCTTTCGGTGCCCGGATAAGTAGTCGGTTGCCAATTGATAAATTTTGGCAACCTTCACAATTCAACCAGAAGTCTAAGACAGTCTGGCCCAGATTACCGATTGAGGATTGATTATGAGGGTCAGATGACAGTCGTTTCGTATAAAAATCCGGTGATTAGTCATACCACGTTGAATCACGTGTCAGGACCCCAACAATAAATGGGATAAGGCCAGGGAGATGAAAAAGCTACGTACGACGTTATCCTAAACTAATCAAATCTTGCTTACTATAGGGACTTAAATAATTTAATATGCCTGTTTTCTATTCAAAACTATATAAGTAGCTGGTAATAACAAGTCTTACCTAATTTCTCCAATTTCTTCCCGACTTCATCACAAGGGAATGCTGTGAAAAGGACATACTGTGTTCTTCCCTGTCTGGTAGCAGCCCTCTGCGAAGTGATACTAGAGTTCGCCGCTTTAGACCTTTTAGCACTAGGGCCTTCCTTATCAACTGCCAACCTTTTCAAACTCCTGGGAGAGTCACAACTGGACGCTGAAGATATGTTATACACTGTGCTTTGCTCATGACTTGTCTTCTTCAATATAGATTTTATCTTAACTTTAATTACTTCTTTCTTCTCCTTTGCTACTTTATGTCTCTTACTCCTTCTCACTTCTGAATCTTGTTCTATTGGTTCCACTTCATCTTTCTTCTTATGACGTCTACTCCGCTCTGGTTTTAAGATCTCTTTCTCCGGTGATACGGACACCTTCTCCGTTTTTTTATGTCTTGAACGTGTGCTCCTGTTTGTTTTAGTTAAGTCTATGCTTGTTTCAGATTTAGTTATATCTGTATCTATGGTTTTATCTTTATTTGCATCTTTCTTGGGTCTGCCTCTACGAGTGTCTTTCTTAATTTCTTTTTCAACTCCTTTCAAGTTAATTTCATCAGATAACTCATTGGGATCTTTGATTTTGGATCTTGTGTCACTGGTACCCTTTTTCTTAGCATTGTCTTTATTATTATCATCTTTCCCAGATTCTATTGTACGATCAATCTTTTTAACATTACTCACTTCAGATTTCACTTCTTTTTTTACGTCAAGCGCAGTTTTTCCTTGCTTTGATTTCTCGCTTTTAGTTTTTAGCCTCGAAATATTTTCTGTTATTATGTCCGAGTCGATAATGTCGTCTTGTTCGGTCAAAAATTTCGGCTTTAGTATACTTTTGGTGAGACTTTTCTTCGCCTCTTCAGCTTGCTGTACTTTCTCAGTCGGTTTTCGTCGCCTGGTTATTATTCTAGTAGGTAAAGCGTCAATCTCGAACTGTTTACTTAAATCAATTTTTGCATTAACCTTTGTTTTTTTATTTTTCTTGAACAAAATAGGTGTACATTGTTCTTCGGAATTATATTCTGGCTCTGAATCAGTTGATGAATCGGTTATAAGACTACTTGAAGGCAATGTAACACTGGTTTTAATTTCTTGGCTGTTTGGCAAATCCATCGTCATTAATTTGAAAGGTCGAACTTTTTTCGGCGTAACATCGACATCAGAACCATCACTGGGCATTTTTTTAGCTGGGATCACACCAATAACATCTCTTATTTGCTGGGTAGACAGATTTGACACGAATTTATTCACTTTCTCTTCACCGTCACTGCTGCCTGACGTTTTATCTGAATACACCCTGGGCGATAACTCATTCGCAATATTTGAAACGTTTACACTTAAAGAAGAATTATATATATTTTTAGCAGGTGTTTCTGTAACAACTGGGGATTTATTCAATACATTTACAGGTTTCACATGTATTTTCCCAACAATTTCAGGAGAATATTCCTGCTGAGAATCTAGATCTGTGCGCAGATCTTGCGTATTTGCATAATAATTGTCTTCAACATTATTAGGTATTATTTCAGCCGGTTTTACGCGTTGTGGCGTCTCTTTTCGTTTTGCTTTACGAGGAGACTGTAGTGGAACTTTAAAGTGACCTGAAACATCTGGAGAATTTACTTCAATAACTTCAGGATTATTTGGTATGACCTGAGTACACATGTCTTCGATATCAAGTTCATTATTTGTGTTTTTATCTTTAACTGGATTTATAATAGGAGGTTCTTCAACAACTAATACCTGTGTGGGTAAATCATGAAAACCATCGTCTGTAGGAGGTCGATTCACTATTACTTGTGTATCCATCTCTTCGAGAGGTATAATAGGTTTCAATGTCGTTTTATCTATTTTTAATTCAATAAAATCATCTTCACAGTCAGTGACGTCATCATCAGCATCTTCCTTCTTCAATTGTATCTGTTGTGTTGGCAATATATCAATATCTTCACAGTCTGTTGAACTATCTGATTTGATACGATTATCCCTTTTTTTCGGTTTTGTTTCTGGTTCTTTTACTATGTTATCATTATTATTGTCATTAAATATTGGAGGCAGTTCTTCAGTCAATATGGCTTGTGATTCAAAATTTTCCTCTAAAACTGGATCATCAACATCATCAAACAGCAATTCATCATCATCAGACACATTGCTCTTATTAGACGATTTACTAATTTTGGAAGCATCCTTCTCTGTGATTGATGCATTTGCCAACGAAAATGATTTATTTTTGTCTTGGGGAAACATTTGTGTTTCAGCATTGTAAATACTGTTCTCATTTTCTTTGTTCGCTGTAAATATATCAAGTTGCATATCTACTTGGTCATTTATCTTTTGTACTTGAGGTAGGTGCTCTGTAGTTGGTGCAGGTAACTGTGTGTCTAAACTATGTATTGAATTACTATTTATAGTGCCTCCGGGTACTTGGGTATCAGCAGTGTATATTGAATCTGTGCTTTCATTGTTTACTGCGACAGGAGGCTGTGTTTCCATTTCATGAATATCATCTTTATTAGATAAGGAATTGTTTAAAGAACCACTTGTATCATTTAAGCTTAAACTTGTTGATTTCTTTGATGAATTCCAGAAGATATTATCAATTTTGTTGGTGCCTACAGGTTGAATGGATATAGTCTTTGTGGCTGGCTTTATAAAATTGTGATTACCGGAACTTTTAATTTTTTTATCTGCGGGTTGCGATGGAATGATGAATGAGTCATCCTAGAAATCAAGAAATACAGATGTAATAAATGATTTAGAATGAGCAGAGGTGGCCTTGAGGTTTGAGCAGTCGCCTGTAAGGCAAGCGACGCAAGTTCGAATCCCAGCAGGGCCTGTACCAATGAGTTTTTCTAAAAAACTTATGTACAGTGATTTCACACCACATGCTTTACGGTGAAGAAAGACATCGTGAGAAGGAAACCTGCATATTTCTGAGAAGTAATTCAATGACGTATGTAAAGTGTCTGAGACTGAGGCAATGGACTCACCATCTGTCACGTTGGCACTTAATCGTCTTCGGTGAAAAATGGGTGTTGTGATTACAACACCTCTGCCTACCCCTTCGGGGAATACAGGCGTGAGCATATGTATGTATGTATAAATGATTTAGATCAGTCTTAAATATGAAATATTAATAATATTTATTTAAAAAGAAACATTTACATTGTTACTCGCATCCAGAAAATAGGAAGACCTAAAAATTATTAATGGATAGTATACAAAATAAAAAGGTGAGATCTAGAAAAGGGAATTAATACGGAAATGACGGCGAATATAGGGAAATGGAAGAGAAATAATGGGGGAAGTACTTAAGTACAGCAGAATAATGACAAACAAAATAATTAAATTAAAAAATGTACTTACTCTATCACTAACATCAGGGGACTCAGGAACGGTAGTGGCTTTGATCAGCTTAGATGCATGTTTATTAGCTATTGGAGTCTCGGGAATGTCTAAAGCTTGAGTCATTGGTAGGTAATCATCATCTTCAAGTACCCTGAATATGCCAAAAACTTCACCAAACTGGACTGTGTCTCCATCTTTTAATGGATGAGGTATGTATGGGAGCAGACTTTTCTTGAAAGGAAAAATAAAAAAATATATATAAATGTGTATTTTACAATTATTCATTACTAGCCTCTGTTTGCAGCTTTGTCTGCATGATATTTGTAAGGAGTTACAATCGAACCTTCATAATTGATGGTTTAAAATAAAGGAATAAATGCAAAAAAAACAAGGAATTCGAAAAGATGTCATTATTGTCATTTGGTGTTAAAATATATAATGAATAAAATAAAAAAAAACAAGATTGAAATAATCCCCAGTAAATAGTTTGATTATAATACATTTGGTCACCATCGAGAGTTACGCCACCACAATATTATATATTCTATATATAACATTCTATGTGAAAGAATTTTTCAATTTGGCATTTGTTTTGAAGCCTTGTTTTATATGTACCATTGTGTAGCATGCAGTTATTTCACACCACATGCTTTACAGTGAAGGAAAACATTGTGAGGTAACCTGCATATGTCTGAGAAGTAATTCAAAGACTTATAGTGCTTGAGACCGCAATGGACTCAACCTCTGTCACATTGGCACTCAATCATCTTGGGACAAAAGTGGGTGTTGTTATTACAACACCTCTGCCTTAGGGTATTACAGGCGTGAGCATATGTATGTATCTATTTAAGAGCTAAAAACTAGCTTATGCCTGATATCTCCAATCCAAATCAGTCAAGCTGAGTGTCAATAAGTAAGATCTTTCTTAATTTCCATTATATTAATAGTGTGATGATATACTTACATTCAATAATTTGGTTTTGTTTGCTGAATCAAGGTCCATGAGCATGAAATCCTTTTTATTCAATATATTGATGACAGCATGTTGCCTTGATACAGACTGAGAAACATAAAAAATAATTTTCATTGATTTTGTTATAAATTACAGCTTCTTTAAAAACCTAATAGAAGGGAAGGTAGAAGGGAAGAGAGGGAGAGGAAGACCTAACACACATGAGACAAGTTAAGGAAAAGGTGTCTGTCATGACGTATAGGGAGGTCAAAGAGATGGCACTGGACAGAGACAAATGGAAAGAAATGAATTGGTTACACCGACAAGAGTCTTAAATTCATGATGATGTTGTTTTAAATTTATGTTTTCTAATAAGGACTTCACCAAAAGGATGAGCACCTGAATGGGAGTTGTTAATTCTTGGAATGGTGGATCATATATTTTGAATTTATTGATAATCATTAATTAATTCACAATGAACACCTTAGGTCACAAATTATTTAAAATATATCATGATTTATAAAAGAAAATCTTGCTAAACTAAAGGTTCACATATGCATCTGCGCATCTAACAGTGAGGGAATTTACAAAGACGATGCAAAGTTAGCAGTGAATGTGTACCATGCACTTTATACATATTTGAGATGATACATTCACATTTCGCTGGTCATGTCCCATGTAATAAAACCCTATTACCATTGGGCGCTAGTCCAGACTCTGGGATGACAAATATATAAGAGAGCAGACAAGGCTAACCTTTTGTAATTGGTTTTGATGATCATCATCATCATGTAATTATAAACCTTATTGTAAAGGTATAAGGTAATATTGTATTAACCAAATGAGACTGTTACTTACATTTAGGTTCAAAACAATGCTACATGTTTTTGGGTCGCGACCTATTTTGTTAGGTCCTCGCATAATCGGATATACTTGGCCATTAATACCTAGGAATCCCACCTGAAATTAAACGGAATGGATGTGAGCCGGCTGCTTATTTCGCCAGTTACGGAGACAATCCTCCTGTTTGTGAACAGAATGTACCTGTTCTGGGGACACTCTTTCCCTTTGTGTTTCATTGAAATCTTGTGTACATTCTAGCCTCTGAGTACACTCCATGATTACTCTTTTTTATGTCATATCTCTCTTAATTACAATCGAACGGAATTAAATTGCGCGCAAACTACAAACAAATCAACCAACCACACAGTAATTAATAACATAATTCAGTCAAGCAATCAACTGTCAAACGAAAACCATAGAAAACTGAACCAATGCCACAAAAATCTTAATTTTCAATAAAAACTAAATCATAATTTTTTTAACTTAAAAAAAGATAAAGAGTAATATAATATGACAATTTTCAGGTTTTGGTCTAGATTAAAGACCTAATAATTTTCTGTATCGTAATAAATATCTCTCGTTGTATAGAAAAGATCAGTGGTTTATAATTAAAGTCTTTTCTTATAGTAGAACCTCTCTCCAGAATTGCTGTACCCTACAGGATTACTCTACTTTTTATTTTCGTCTTGTTGTCCCCTGCAAGTACTACATTAAGATTATAATTGAGCAATCATTTGAAATTAAAAGAGCTGTTTTTTTTATTAAATTTTGATTTTATATGTGGAAAACGAAATCACATCAACATATTTTTTCATTATCTATAACAAAAGTCATTTCAGTTGTCATATAAATGTCACAATGTCACGTTTGCTTCATCCTACGTCAAATGAATTAAATCGATGGATTTATTGCATGGCCAAACCAAAACCAATCCAAACTCTATTGATTGACTGATGAATGGAAGTCAAGTCACCGCCTTTTCTAGCCAAATGTTTTGTAATTTGTTATTATTTCATTTGTATATTTCAAACTTCACTGTTCTGTGTCGGTCTCATCCCAGACGAAGAGAAGATAATATACTAAATTAAGCGTCACGTATTTCGTTGAAGACTATTTTTTTGAGTTAATATTGTGAAGAAAAAGTTTGTTAAATTTCATCGGATATGTATTCATCAATAGCAATTTGCTATCATTGCAATAGCTTACAAAAACTAAACTAAATAGAGAACCTAAATATAAGCTCCTCAGTAGCATTGTTTGTTGTATTTGTAGTTGCCTACATAGTATTTATTCCTGGCATTTGTGTCTGATAACCTAAAACTTGTTTTCCTTTCTGTTCTATTCGTGATGGAGAGCGGTACAATTAAATCGCCGGAAGCCGCAGAGGGGGAGGATATACCTAGTGACTTTTTTGACGATTTTAATAAGGAGGAGTTTATGGAGGGTCTTAGTGTGATCGATAGCTGGGACGACGAGGGAGGCAGGCGGCGCGCTTCCCGAATCGACGCTGAGGCCATAGACAGTGTGAAGGACCTCCGCGAGCTTATCGACGGGAAAGGTGACGCCAAGCTCCAGCGGCAACGGTCCGCCAGCAGCAGCCGACTCGACGACTTCATTAAGCCGGGCAGCCGCCGTGACCCCAACAAGACCAACAAAGCCATCAAGCAGGATAAAGAAGAGAAAGTCAAGAAATATCTTGCTAAGCATTTAGAGTCGAGCAATGATCTCTGTCCGCCAGGGACAGAGCTTGATGAATATTTTGATGAAAAACAGCCCAAGAAAATTCAAAAAGTTGAAACCAGTAGGGACAGTGATTGGGAACCATCACCACTTGCAACACATCATAGTCCTGACTGGAGTGAGGCAGAACCAACTAAAACTCAACATATGAGTGATCGCTACCCACCACGCATGCATGAGCGTCATAGTCCACGTCGACGAAGTCGCAGTCCCCGGCGTAGTCCCCGTCGCAGTCCACGTCGCAGCCCTCGCCGCAGTCCACGACGGAGTCCCGTGCTCCGCAGTCCACGCCGAAGCCCTCGTCAGCATTATCATTTAAACTCTCGATACCAATCCTCACAAACAAGGTCCAGAAAGTACACCCCACCAAGGAGAAATATTCCCAGAGCTTACAGTCCAAGATATCGACTTCCTCGCGTCAGCCCAACTCCTCGGAGCGTCGCCCGACGCAGCCCTCGCCGATACCAACGTTCAAAATCCCCAATTGCTTACAGAACCCGTGATCGTGTTTCTAGACGCTCAATATCTAGAACACCACCTCGGGACAGCTTCCTATATCCAAAAGATTCCGAGCAACCTCAGCCATATATTAATGAGTTGAGTAGCTTCCAGTTACAGGGCCAATATCCTGCAACGCCAGTTGCCACTGAATACAGCAGTACTGCTCCCGGGTATTTATACCCACAAGACTCCAGCAACAGTGGATTCCCTGCGCCATACAGTTATGTCCCTCAAACACCGCAAATACCTATACCGTCCCCACTACCTGTGCCAGCTCCCCTATTTGAACAAGTGGCAGCACCTCCAGCAATGGTTCCGGCTCCACCTATGAGAACACCAATTCTACCTGCTGCTCCGACCCAGGAGATACAAACCAAAACACCATATGATGCTTTGGCACAAGTAAATATATACTTTTATACTTCATTTGTTGTGTTATTTGAGATATAATTTGCAATTTTTATCGAAATGTTTCAGTTAGTAGCCGAGGGGAAGATCTCTAAAGAAGATTACTTGAAGCTTGCACCAAACAAAGGTACATGGAAATATTTTGATCAATAACATTGTATCTTCTCCTGGCAAATAATGGAATATAAGTGTTTATTTTTTATATCGTTACAGGTGTGAGCAATCAGATGGATAATAAGACTAGAGTTGTTGGTGGGTACCTCTTGCTTAATAGATTAGGAAACAAGTGTTATTATAAATTGTTTAATGGTTCATAAATAAATTGAATGATGGGTTGAGTACTTGTCTCACTTGTATAACTACTGTTGGCTAAATGGTGGTTATATGTGTACAGACAAGTCCAATCAATCTGTTGTATCCTTGAACATTTAAGGGCAACATTTTAATTAGCGTCATAAATTATTGTTTTATTTAAATAAGTAAGAATTTTGTACTAAATTATAGTTCAAAAAATTGTATTCGGTGGCTAATGTGGCAAATTTCATATGGCTACAGACCTACGGTACAAATTAATTTATGTGGTCACACAATGTGTTGGAACTTAAAAAAATCTTTGTTTACAGTTTTAAATCGGTGCCAGCAAGCATTGTCGAAATTGACTAAATTGCTTCTTCCGAATCGTTTGTTGATAAACAACAGTTTATCCGGTCCGGACCCCAAGAGCATAGCACCAAAGTTTTGTTCTCCGCTGAAGAGGCAGGCAATGGTCGAATTCCACTTCACGAAGGCGAACGGATCGAACACGGCGCAGCAGAACAAGCAGCTGGTGGAGAGCGTGATCGCAACCGTCGGCCTCGGGAAGGTGGTGATGCGGCCTCAGAAGAAAACGCCGAAGAACATGACGGATGCAGCCGTGCAGACCACCACGCCCTACTGCGAGGCCTGCCACATCCGCGAGTCGACAAGCTCCCGCGACGTCGGCACCTGGGTGGATGCTGAGGAATTCTGTTCATCGGCCCATACACAAGTCGTGGAGCAGGATCTGTTCAGTTCTAAGTCAGTTTTCAACCCCAGTGGTAGTGCGAGTGACAGTGCTCCTATTTCGATAGCGCATTTGACGCCGGCGCAGTTGGTGTCCCAGCTGGCAGCGCGCGCCAAGTCATTGAAACAATCCGACCAGTCCGAACCTCCGCCTGCCAACCAGCAACAGTTCAGCAGACGACCGCAGAACAATTACTACGATGGCTACGGCGACGGCCGAGGCGGTCAACAGTTTAATAACTATTATCGTTACTAACCTTAGATATTTTACGGTACTTATGGATTTAGTATTAACTATTTTCACCTTGGTGTTGTATTTAGTACCAGGGATTTGGGTTTAGTTGGTCCCAAAGATTGATGTTTACAAATATTGGTTTGACTGAACTGTCCATAAGTTTCTTTTAAAAACCAATTTAAATGGGATATGCAGTGCACATTACTGCTTAACTTTTTTTTTTATTATTGTTGTACCAACTTTATGTTTGAAACAAATAAGTACTATGCAATTAAACATACGACATACACTTGTCGGGAGACTTTTTGAACTAATGTTATTGATGGAAACTTGAATAAAAATTAGGGCTTAGTTTATACTGTTTGTTTTATTCATAGCTGAACTTGATTTATTCAAGTCATCCGAAGCAATAAGATACACTACGTAATTATCATAACATGGAGCCAACTCAAGAGCCAATCAAATTGCGAGGAGCATTTGTGATTTGGAAGAAACCTTGGAAACTGGAACTGGAAGTGAAAACCTATTGAACTTTTGAATTTGAAACATTGGCAGATTTGGGAGTAAAGAAGCTCATCTCAAGAAACGGAGTGATGGATGGTGTGAAAGTCATTGTGGGGAACTATCTTCGCTCAGTAATCAATATCAGTAAATTCGCGACTCATATTTAAAACAGAGATATCCATAGTACGCGTGCGATCTGAATATTAATGCATCCGTGGTTTGCTGTCCAGTAGGACTAGAAGCGCGAGGAGATTACTTCGACCACACGGTGCCATTAGCGTATTGCACCCCTTTTTGATATGCAATTGGTATCAGTTTTGGAAAAGACAGCCGCGTACCAGCGCACAGCTCGCACTGGGTATAAGCATTCGCGAGTTTCCTCGGAGCCAGATTCAATTCAACGCGTTTTCTTTGATATTTCTATACGATGTATTGAAATTTGTCAACTGTCCTAATCTCGTCCTATAATACCCGCAAGAGATAACTTGCGGGCTTGACCAATCCCAGAATACATCAATTATTCTATTGCAGCCTGTGTTTAGCACCTATATAGTTGATGTTCTGTTAAGCATTCACGCTATCCAGTTCCTATAAGTACCTATCACTTTGTCAGACGCCAGGAATACGGTATTAGGATTTACAAATAAAGAAATATAATCTTATATTTTTGTTTTTCATTTATTTCATTACATTACATATTTATGACTAGCTGTGCCCTGCGGTTTCACCCGCGTAGATTTAATTTCATTCCCGCGGAGCCCTAAATGTTTTATTTTTTTAAATAAATGTAAGTTAAGCCTAAGTTACTCCTTGTTACATAGCTATATAGCCAGTAAAAGTCCAGTTAAAATCAGTCTAGCCGTTTCAGAGATTTCCCGGAACAATCATATAGAAAAACAACAAAGTCTACAGCCACTGAACTAATCAGTAGAGGTCGGCAATAGTAATTAAATTTCTCAGTAAAAAGCAAATATGTATTTGTCAATAAATATGATTAATTTGTAAAAGTATTTACCTACATAGTCATCAACGTTATACAAATTCGATGTCATAAGTAGTGCAACAACAAGTATTATAAACAGGACCCCAAGTATAGGTTAAACACATATTCACGTTGACGATATCGATTGCTTATTTTCCTCATTTTGTATGGGAACGTAAAACTTCCTACACTCGCTGCTAGGAGCGCTTTTACGTTATTTTATTATAGTCAACATTAAAATATTATAAATATCAACATTTTTGTTCGCTTATTTCTACGTGCGAGTTTTTTTTTAATCGCCGTCACAGTCATCGGGTTGCCGTAAACGCAGATTTGTATGGGATCAAAATAGTGCCATCTGTGGGCCGAAAGATGGCGGTGTCTCGATCCTATACAAATCTGCGTTTACGTCGACGCAGTGACTTGTGGCGGCGGCAGTGAAAAACTCACATTAGGCTCTTAAGAGGTACATATATTCCTAGAGGTGAGTACATTACTTTGATGCAAACCAAAAATGTTAATGCTGTAGCCAGTATATAAATAAATATTAACCATCAAGAAAGTCATCAAGCCATTTCTCCAAGTCGTCCGGAGATTCAATCACAGGGTTCTTCGGCGCTGGACTGGGAGCAACTGAAAGGTATTTTAAGTGTATTGAGGTAACACAGTCGACACACATACTAGGGCTATTCATTATCTATATTCATCTATTTATTAGCCGGCTACGGCGAATATTCGTGGAGTGTGTCCGGGTAGATCGTTGCAACGATTCGGGCAAAGACGATGTAATATCGGCGAGCTGTCGCTAAATGGCACCGTGTGGTAACATTTATAACCCTGAATAATCATTTAATTCTGATCGTTTGACAGTTTGAAGTACCAATGGAGCCTGTACCAATGAGTTTTTCTAAAAAACTTATGTGCAGTATGCGTGCTTTACGGTGAAGGAAAACATCGTGAGGAAAACCTGCATATGTCTGAGAAGTAATTCAAAGACAGTTCCTACAGTTCCTGAGACGGCGATGGAGTCACCCTCTGTCACATTAGCACTTAATCATATTCAGTGAAATGTGGGTGTTGTTACAACACCTCTGCTTTCCCCTGCCCTTAGACCCTTTGGATGCCTGATTATAGAATTATTAAATAAAAAAAATGTTTACCTGGTGATTTAGCAATCGATTCAGCCTTTATAGCCTCCATTCGGACACTCCCAGCTGCCTTGATCTCATTATCTAAAATAATGTCTTCAAAATCACATATGTTTTTTATTTTGCTTGTTGCAATGCTAACATTACACACTTCTTGCATGTTTTCAACTGGACCAGAAGTTACTTCAGTATCTTTAATTTCATTGTTTACTTCTAAGATATCTTTTAAATCAAATTTGGCATCATTATTAGATGTGATTGATTTAGCTTCTCTAACATCACTGTTGAGTAATTCTTCTTGTGGAACTGTTTCTATGTTTTTCTGTATTGTACTGTCCAGGACGAAGTCTGGTTCATGTATATTACCTTTTAAATGTATATCTTCATCTTTTTTACTCAAATTATCTTTCAAACTATTCAATATCTTATCCTGAGCTTCTAATTCAGGAGTAGTGTAGGTCTTGTCATTGTAATATTTCTGTTTGAATCTTGTTGATCTGTTGTTCAT
The DNA here is from genome assembly GCA_929442735.1 of Watsonalla binaria. Lineage (NCBI taxonomy): Eukaryota > Metazoa > Arthropoda > Insecta > Lepidoptera > Drepanidae > Watsonalla > Watsonalla binaria. The sequence continues at coordinate 2,151,358 of OV838930.1, forward strand.
GGTCAATATGTCGGTTTCACTGAACATTTCTAGATCTGCACTATTCCTCTCGTAGAATGGTATTGTGCATAGTGCAATGGAAAGGTTCTCCATGTTGATGTCAAAGTATTTGTCATAGAGAGACGGTCCTATTGTCATGTCCCATGATTTCTCATGCTTGAACTGGAAGTGTCCACCAGCTGATAATGGTGCTTGTATGAGTTTCTGAAAAATATAATCAAATTCTCATCATATATGTGATGAAGTCCCCAAATATAACACGACCAGCTGTACATATTAATATCATGGGCAACTATTGAGCGAAGCCCTTATTTGATTTTTTTTAATCAAATTAATGTAAATTACTCTTTGTCTTACTCCATTATCTTCTAGTGAAAGTCCCATTAACATTGGTCCAGGTGTTTCATAGGCTGAACAAACGGACAGACACATTTTTTTGTAATGAAATTTTAGTCTACAGTCACTAATTGTATTATCTGTATAGATATAGATAGGTAAGTACCTCATAATCAGCCCCCATATTTTCTTGTTCTTCAATCTCCTCATAGCTTTCAATTGGCACTTCATATTTGGTCCAGTTACTTTGAATTTCCTTTTTTTTATATTTAGAATTCTCTTCCTCTGTGATTTTAAGGATTTCATCTGTTTCTCTTTTTAAGCTACTATAGAATTCAGGCCCAGGACTTTCATACACAGGCTTTTGAGGAGCTGCAACTGAAAAATGGTTTAGTTCAGATACCTATATTGATTGTTTTTGCGCAGGCTTGATGTGCCTGCATTTAGGCCTGACGTGTTGACCCCTGAACTGAATCAGGGGCTTTATTAATCATATATTAATTTTATTGCTTATTAATATTAAGCTTATTATGGTTTCTTGTGGTTTAAAATTTTCCATTTTTATTGCCAGATTTTCTATTTCTAGTTTAAAAAAATTACAGATTACACTTTATATTTATTACTACCATTAAAAACTACCATTTTTAAGTTTTAAGGCAAGCATCAAACAGAAACTTTGTGAAAAAGCATATTATAGTGTAACTGAGTATATTGATGATAGCCAAACAGGGCAATGAGTTGCTCACTCTTCCATTGAAATGTACTTAAACAACCCTATGTATATAGAAGGGACACATGTAAAAAAAAAAAAAAAAACCAGGGAGTTTGTTTCGCCGTTTCTTCTCCTGACAGGCTTTCTTTTGGAAACGGTAGTAAATTTACTTAAGTTAACGTAAGAAAAATGACGTTCAATAAGTGTTCCAAGTGTCCCTTATATTGAATAAAACTTTTTGATTTGATTTGATTTGATTGATTTTGATTATTACTTGTTTTGTAACTTTACTATAACTAGGTGATTTAGTATTATAATGCTAGCTTTTTATAACCAAGGACTATTTCCTGTAGCGATAGCAAAGGTTAGTTCTGTGTATTGGAAGGTTTCAGATCTTTTATTGGAATGAGGTGAAATAATTACAGGTTGTAAACTTATTTACTTATATTTACAGTAGCTGCAACCAAAAAACATTGTATTGACGTAACTATATTTTGTGGGGTTGATCACCCCCCTCATCATTGAGGAATGTGAAAAATAGATGTTGGTTGATATGCACACAAAATTTCATACCAACTGTTCCAGTTGTTTCGAAGGAGTTTGGTAGCAATCACCACAACAAGAGAATTTATATATATTAGATACCCAATTCGATGAAATCTGTGTCTCTCAGGATTGTGCCAAGCAGGTTGGGGCTTTTCTCGTTCAGAGAATCAACATTGCTATTCAATGTGGCAATGCTGCCAGCCCTCTATGCTGCCTCCATGCTGCCAATGGCTGGACCAGTTGGTATGAAATTTTGTATGCATATCAACAAACATCAATTTCTTGAGAAAAGCCCCAGCCTGTTTGCCACGAGAGGCTTCTACCAGACGACGTGCAACCTCTTTGAAAAGTTATTGAGCATATATTACATTGCACTACCTTGGAAAGTAAGAATCTTTATTTTCCTTAATCTTTATTTAACTTACCTTTATTTTCCACTTTATCCTCTATCCCTTTTTCAATTTTAGGTTCACTGTGTGCTTGTTTTCCAGACCGACGTGGCCGTCTCTGTTCTTTAGGATCATGCTTGCCCTTATGCCTAAATTAATTTAAAAAAAATACAACACCAGTACATACATACAATACATCGTGAGGGACTGAACAGTTAAAATTTAAAGGTACGTACTGCTTTTTAGAGTCGTCAGGCATATTATATGAGATGGAGAAGAGGTATGAACGGCCTGGATTAAAGATACAAAAAATTCCGGAATTTGTGGGGCAATAAATAAAATAATAACGAAAACAGCTGTTGTTTCACTTCTTTCCCTCCGTGCCGGTCGGTGTCGCATGCAATGTGGAATTGTCATGTTGACATTGACAGAAGGTTGAAAAAAAAATTTATGTCAGTGGGGTGTCTGTTTCGTTCAGAAATGTAAATATCTTGTACCCCGGGCACAATTTATATTCATAGCTGCGTTTGCATGCACAACAAACAATAACCGAAGCGCTTATTTCATAATGTAAGATGGACACATTGTCTTAAGAGACGGAGTGATCACTTGAAGTCACTTTGGCACATAAGTAATATTTTTTTTTATTGACGAGGGGGAAACCTTCAAAAGGTCCCTGACCGCCCTGGGAGAGGCAGGTCGGGGTATGTGGGATTCTCACCGCACTAAAATCCCCCCTTGTGGCCATCCTTAGTGGTCAGGGGGACTTCGGGTACTCTGATAGATCGCACCGGTAGACCGTACCTAACACCTCTCTTTACCTTGCTTGAGCACCTTTATTCACATCTTTCCCCTTGGAACATGCCACGGGGAGGCGGTTGTCATCACGCTGGCACTAACTAGAGGCGTATGCCAACTCAGTGGTCAGTGGCACTTATTTAGAAACTAGCTATTCCCCGCTGCTTCAGAAGCGTTAATTTCATAGGTGGCTTATTTAGCGGAACTCTAATCTTTTAAAATAAAATATCCGAAGTTACTCCTTGTAGCATCAGTTATCTGCCAGTGAAAGTCCCGCTAAAATCGGTGTAGTCGTTTCAAGGATTAGCCGAAACAAATAGACCGACAGGTAAAATTTTTTTTTCCGTGCATGTAAGGAGGTACTATTATATGCATTTAGTGAAAAGCTCCTAATTTGGAATTACAAACATATTAATTTATAGATAAAATGTGCTGAGCTTAGGTTGGGTACCTACCTGCCTAGCCAGAATATGAATCATACATTACTTAGGTACATTTGCTCACGCCTGTATTCCCCGAAGGGGTAGCCAGAGGTGTTGTAATGACAACACTCACTTTCCATCGAAGATGATCAAGTGCAAAGTGACAGATAGTGAGTCTATCGCCGTCTCAGGTTCTATATACGTCTTTGAATTACTTCTCACGATGTTTTCCTTCACCTCACGACATTAATCATAGTAGGTAACAGTTTGGAATGATTGTATTTTCAATGTACTTAGTACCTATAGGTAGGTGTAGTAATTCGATCCCAGCGCATTACCTACAGCTACTGCCCATAAAATATGAAAATGTTTTCATTTTCATACAAACCGTATCACATTAAAATATTGAACACGGCTGCGGCGACAATACAAACTTTATTCAACATCCATTTAACTTGTATAATGAGGAGTAGAAGGTTTAAATTGGAATAAACAGAACCTGGTTAAGGCTTCAAAGGTGTTTTGAGTGTAGGCGGATTGTAGGCGAGGATAGACGTCGATTGTGTAATAGTTCTTATGACAATGGTTCTTAAGTTGAAAATTGATTTGTTCGGAGTATCAGACGCTTTTGAATACGCCAGACAGCCGCTTATAGTTCGTTTGCCCACCCGACTGGTATACAACAAAAATATTAGGCTGTATGTTCATAAAAAATAACTATGGAACCGTTATGACTACGTACCTACCTACTATAAAATTATAACTAACTATATACTTATGTTTAATTTCATCAGTTTACACTCAATGTGTCCTATAATTGGCCGACTTAAAAAAAAGGAGGTTGTCAATTCAACTATATACATTTTTTTTATTTCATTATTATTTTTAAACGTTGTGGGCAGAGTCATGATTAGGTACTTTACGGAAGGTGTACGTACATATCTGGGGCCTTACCATATGCCATATTTTTTCTTCCCTTTCTATATAGTAAGTAATTAGGTACCTACCTACTCACCTATAATTTGTTTTTTTTTCCCAATAGGGTAAGAGCACCTCCTGTAGGCTTAGACAAAGTAACATTCTCTCGACACAAAATGTATGGAAATTACATAAATCAGGCACGTGACATATTTCACTCTCATACATTTTTGTATCGTTTTTATAAGCGAAGTCCTGTAAATATGCATGATGACGTGCCGTCGATTCTCTATACGCCGAGTGGCGCTAGGACGAGATATTTCATTCCTGCAAAGTGTTCCTGCGAATTAAAATCTCGATAATTTATGAGGTGGGTAAGTACTAGATCTGTCTTCCATATATTCCATTTAAACTAGTAGGTAATAGGTAATCTTTGAAACTACGCATCCAATATAATAATAATCTCCTACCGAATTTCGGGTACGGCGGCTAATCTCAACGAGGATCAGCCATGTGCGCAGAAAATATATTATAGTGCACAAGTGTGTGCGCAAACACAGGTGCACTCTTTATTCCCTCACTCTCATAGTGGGATGGGAGGCAATCCGACACGACCGGAGAGAGACCAGGCGTAGGACCAACGGCTTAACGTGCTTTCCGAGGCACGGGGGTGTAAACACCGCCAAATTCCAAACTCCGGGCATTTTAGTGTGAATTTCTTGACAGAAATACCCAATATAAATTTTTGAGCCGACCCGGTAATCGAACCCGGGACCTCGTGATCGACAGGCGAACGTATTAACCACTAGACCAGCGAGGCAGTTATCCAATATAAAATATATAGGTGTAAAATAGACTTTCAGAATGGATATAGGCACCCCATGGGCGAAGATGAGGGAATAAGTTACGTAATATAATAGAAGTAAATTCACTATCAACGCTGCTTTAACACATAGAAAGTTTTAAGGGTAGGTAAGATACCTTTCTATCATCCTGCGCTATGTAACACTTAGGTCAGGAATCAGGAATCGTGCGACTGACGCCTACCACCCATATTGGACCCTGAGGTGAAACGGTGCGTCACGTGTTCCAGCGCACCGACCGTAAGAGCAAGCTGCACAGGCATGGCAGCCGAAGGAAAGGCCCAACAGGCCAGCCGCTGACGGACCGCGGACGCTCATGCGACCAGAAACCGTGGCCCCTCTACAGAGCGGGGAGAGGAACACAGTGGGTTTTAGTCAGTAGAAGTCTGACATAATCTGCTTGCCTCACCCGTGGCAGGCAGATATCCGACGAAGATTTCCCACTATAAAAAAAAAAAGGAATCAGAAATCACCGCGAACCGAAAGCAAGCCTGAAACTGCGTGCTAAACATGTTATGTGTGAAACGGACCAACTTGGTGACCATTAATACACGAAGAGAGTCAGCTCCTAAGAGAGAATACAGATTTATACCTGCTTACACACACTATTCTCTTCTATGAACTACGGCATATAAAAAAAAGAATTTTAACTGCTTACTGTCATTTATGACATTAACAGAATACAATACAATCTAACTTTACTATAGTTCTCGTTCTATTCCTATTCCTTTAATTCTCGCCTAATTTATTATGTGAATGTTTATTTAAAAGATGCATCCCTTACAACAAGGATTTAAAAATAAGGCCAGGTGTTATGGGATGTCGGGATAGGGTGACGCAGCGCGCATGCGCCCAGGCAGGGGCGGCATCGCGCAGTCGCCACGCGCCCGTCCTCAAAACAACATGGCGCGCTCCTACCGCGTCCCTCAAGGACAAATTTGACAATCCCGCGGCAATAAATATCGCCAGCTGTTACCCCTGTTAACTTAAGGAATCAATTGAAAAAAATATCAGTGCAATTTTGTGTTTTAATCAGTGCAGTGAAAGGGCAGTGTGTGTTTACTAATTTGGAATACCGGCGTTGAGAACGCCCCGATTGTTTCCGTAAGGTATGTAGAAAAACAATAATAAAGCCCATGATTGGCTCCCTTCGTGCCTTGCTGTTCATTTTGCTTGGATTCTTTAGGATCTATTCATTGAAGCCATATTCACATGAATACAAATATATCCTTCATACGGATCTACCTATCCACTGCATTTTCTATTGTATATTTTTTTTCGCAGTAAACTTCCATCTATAACTATAAATAGTAATATCACAATAATATATAATTATTTATCCTCTAAACCAGCTGACGCCAACATTAAAACTGGAACATGCAATGCTACACTATCATTATTTACAGCAAAAACTTCCTTCCTTCACATTTTAGACCAGTTTCAGCAAATAGATGAATCAGCTTAGATTTAGTCACTCTAATCTAGGCCATCTATGACTATGTTTGCGTTTACTAACAGACTACATAAAAACATTTGCAGCTCATTACAATGTATAAGTAATAAATAATAATTTATAAAAGTCAGTCTTCAAACAGCATCAAAATTCAAGCAATGTTCAACCATTGGGGTCGAGCGAAAATTTGCATCAAATTGCATTGAGGAAGTCTTATAACTCCACTCTTTCAAATTGAATGATTGATACTATAGCAATGACAATAATTGAAATAATATGCATTAGATCAAACAGGTGTCCAGACACGGGAATTTAAGTAAATAGCTATGTAGTAAAATTGTCTGGCACACCCTTCTCGTAGGTCACGCAAAGGGGTGGGACGTCTCGATAGCAGACAATGCAGCTAGATTTGCACGGCATTTTTGGGAACATTGCCGGGGATTCACGTTCCAGACTCAAGATCTAAAATAAAATATTGAGACTATAATTTTTTCACTTGTCTAATATTGATCCTATATTATAATCTGGTCACTAAATATAAATCTTGGGGTTAAAATGAAAAGTCGGCGGAAATGTTTGGACTATCATTTGGTTAATTCAATAATGTAATGTCATACAAAAGTATACTTAGTTGAAACCAAGAATGCACAGCTCTCGATAGTTAAACTGTAATCGATGATGTGAACAAGACCAACCAGTTGGTTTCACTTACGATCATGTCATAATATTTAGTTAAACTACAAATAAAACTTCCTCGGGTGAAGAAGTAAGTGCGTGAGTTCAATTCTTGGTTCACACTCTCGTCTTGATGAAAGCCATCGTGTGTGGGCGCTGAACCATTGTTTCACAAGTAAATGTTATTATAAACTCGATTCATTTTGAATCGCACCGTTAATTGTTTAATATAACTTTATCGCACGGTTGTTATCCATTAGTATTGCTTTGGTGTATCGTATTCGATTCTAGAATGAACAATTTTGTACTAACATTTGTTGATATTCTATCTGTAACATATGGAAATGTTTAAGTCAGGATCACACGTCTTAATGAAACGAGGTGCCACTTGGCATTAATTGACTTTGGCAATGAACCTAGCGAACTTATGACCTGTTTCTGTAGTATAACTATGTTTAATATAATCAGTCTTTGTGTTCCCGATAAGGATGATGAATGCGTAAGGTTTGCGCTACGGGACATTTATAGTTTTGGAACTGTGCCAACTTGCTAGAAGTACTTGCATAAGAGTATGCGTAAACCTATTTAGGATGCAATCCTGTAAATAGAAATGAGTCACAGTACAGATGAAGTAAAGGTTCTTCTCTGTATAGATTAAGAAAAAAAATACAGGATAAAATTATTGCAAATCCTACTCTAAAAATTATTGCTTACAGTAATAAGGTTGAGATTAACCACCACAATAATGTACGTATGTCATTAGACTAAGCCATATGTCGTCTTGTTAACACATGTCCCTGAACTTCGATTAATTTGAGTTCCTCTATAAAAATCGAACATTACCGCGGCACGGGCCGGTTCGCGAGGTCTTTGAACCACCCAATTCCCCTCAGATGGTTAGTTTGGTTGCTATATTTAGAACTGCACATTCACATCACACCCAATTAGGATGTGTGATGGCGTTGCTTGGGTTCTAAGACAGCTATGTATTGTAATTAATGAGTCAGTTCGGTCTTAAGAAAATATTCTGGGTGAAAAATTCAGTTTTGGATGATATCGCACCATGTTCTTTACGGTGAAGGAAACATCGTGAGGAAATCTGAATATATCTAAGAAATAATTCAAAGACGTATGTAAAGTGCCTGAGACGTTGGCACTTAATCATCTTCTGCTTTTGTATGTTCGTTTGTGTTGAATAGGCTCCGAAATTACTTGATCGATTTGAAAAAATATTTCAGCAATGGATAGCTACATCATCAGCGAGCAAAATTTTATTCCGCGGGTAAACCCGCGTGACGTCTGCTAGTGTAAAAATATTTTTCGAAAATTGTTAAGGTCTCACATTAAAATTATGAAGCGAATGAATTTCAAAAGCATCGCCGCCTTAATAATCTTATTTATAATAATTATTACTGCGTTTAGCTTCACTAACATTGTTGTAAGTTGATCCCAGTCAGGTTTTACTTGATGTTCTTAGGAATCATTGTATTCGTTCGTGATTCGATTCAGATCTTTTTATGATTCCACTCGATTTGCAATTTCTTTGCGTGCAGCGAGATCGTGTCCAGAATAATCGTGGATTAATTCCATGTACTCATAATACCTTTTTGTAAGAGAGGTAGCAACGTCTTCAGAATAACGCAATAACTACATACGTTTATTAAAATAAATAGGCTTTACTAGCAAATTGACTAGGATCTAGTTTATTATCGTTATTGAAAACTATCTTTATGTAGAAAAGCTACGTATAGCTTTTCTGTTTTGCTTTTGATTAACTGTTAATTTAAAATGAACTGGCTCGGCGGTGTAATAGATTACTACATTTACATGTTGAAATAATACGATTATACTGTACATTATAGGAAAATAATCCACTTTGTAAAACAATCAGGGTTTATTTAAAGTAAGCAATGTAGGTATATTCGTCATGACATCACTTCAATAAGTAGGTAGTAGGTACTGTAGCGAGCGACCCCGACTTGGGCCACTGGCTACCCGGGATCTATATTATTTATTATTAAATAAACTAATTGAATGTCTTTCACTTTTATTATTTTTTTGTGTAATAATTCTGACAACTACAATTTTTTTATTCCTTTTTTTCGCATCCTTTTCGGAATTTTAAATATTGTATTTCATAAAGACTAAAGTTTAAAAGAAAAAGGTTTTCAGTAGCTTGTAAGGCTGAGGCCTTACAGTAGGTACTGTACTGTACTACATACGATCACGCCTGTATTCCCCAAAAGAGTAGGCAGAGATGTACGTACTTATAGCAAACCAAAATTTTTCTAGCGCCATTTAATATGGAGTTCTAATATGGACTCTATCGTCACTAATCCAGACTCCGGGCTCCCATTACAGGTGGAAAACCCAATAACAATTTGCTTGAGTCTGGAATTCAGGATTTCGTGTGCCGTTATGAAGCTTACAACCTCTAGACCAATAAGGCAGTTATACAAAAGTTTCAAAATTAGAAATCACGTTAAAATTACCAAATCAAATATTCAAATGAGATGTTGGCTTTCCAAAGTCGAGAAAGGACCATGTTTTTGAAAGGTTTGCAAATTGCAAAAATTCCGCCGAACCCTCTTTATGAAACAAAAGATTTTTAGAAACCCTACAGGAATCTGGATGACGTATTGTCTACCGTATAAGGCACAGTAATAGGAGCGGGGAACGTGAGTGCTCGTGTCTTGTTTCAATTTTCAACATCAACGGTTGGGTCGGCTTACCTAACTCTCCTTTTCTTGCACATGCCTTTAAAAGGGATGGCTATAGCAATGCCAATTGTTTTCGTCAGTTTTGGAATCGGAAACGTTGTTTTAATCTATTCACGTTTTTAGTTTCCGCTATTATTTCCGTTGGTGATATTTGTTGGTTTTTGATAAATGATTATGCCATCAGTATTCGACTGACATAAATAGACCCATATATTTTTTGCGGTAACATTAATTATGTCATTTGTATGTTTGAAAGGTATTTTAGTGTTAATAATCTTCGATTGTCTTAAACCAATACTGTAAACAGGAAAGGAGCGAAATGTTTCTCCAGCACTATTTTGTAATCTTTATTCAGGATAATTTGTACATACATTTTTTGGTTCAATAAATAAGGATTCTATTCTATCATATTCTTCTTTCGAAAATGGTGCAAATGGGGAGCTCTATATCCCAGACATCCATGATTTTATTACCTACACTTCCATGGCTTTTGTTTTGGTATACAAACGAATTCTCACGACATCCAAGAAATTGAGTTGTCGTGGAGATCGCGAGAATTGATGCATGACAGTTTATATTTCAAAATCTATGGGCTTTGGATGTCTGAGAATAAGGCTACGAGTCAATACAAAGATACATTGATGGCAAGATGAGAAAATGTCTAATAAAAATCAATCTGTATCCAGCTGAATAAAATTCAGTATATGGTCAACTTTAATGTTCTGCAGAAGTGATAAAATATACGAACATAATAAAGTTCACTGAGTCAAATATAAATTTATGTCTGGTCTCGGTATACCTTTTATTTCTTCTGGATACCTTAAACAATTCTTGGTAACGATAAATATAAATGTTCACCTTATGTTTATGAGACCAAAGTCGTTCGTTGTTCATTGTTCTTTGCAGTAAGGTACTATGTAAGAATAAGAATAATTTATTTAGGTGAAATATGGTAACAATAGAAAATATGTTATTGAAATTATTCATTTTGCAAGCTTAATTTAAAATTGGGTAATCCGATTTGGAGAGGAAACAGGCGACTGGAACGGCGGTCCCAGTCGTCTGATATCATTTTTGTATCGGTCGACTGGAACCAAATACCTAATTAGCATCAATGTATTACACAGGATTGTATGTGATCGAAGAGGCTACGAGGCTAATAAAAGTTACGAGTGGACCACACTCCACACACACTCGCCTGATAGTAAAAATTAACAAAAATGGATCCGGGAACGCGGTTCCAGTTAGCTAGTGGTCCCAGTCGCCTGAATTCTCAATAGATTTTGAATGATCCGAATATTTTTTTTATATTTTTAAGATCCAACTTAGATCATTTACAAAATTTATCTGAAAAAGCGTGCGTCTATGGTGATAATTGGAATCAAGATGGTGGGGATAGGAATAAATGAATGAAAATTAATTGAAAGTAAGTAAAATAGGAAAATAGCAAGTAGAATAGGAATGGTTAAAAAAGAAAAAATGGTAAAACTGAATGTTTTGTTTAACATACTAGCTGCTGCCGGTGACTTAGCCCGCTTGGAATTTACTTTGGGCACAAAGTTAAAAGCCTCCCTAAATAATAGGGTTATCAAACCGAGAAATATTTTTTCAAAAAGGACCAATAGTGCTTGATATTAGCGCGATCAAGCAAACAAACAAACTCAGCTTTATATGTTATGTATAGATTCAGTTCAAAGTACACTTCATTCCGGAACAATATGAATTAAGTGAAGTCGATAAGCACGTCGGTAGCAAAAGGTGCTTATCTGCAGCTGTTACCGATCGATAAGTCGGTGCGGTAATACATACCAGCCAGGGCCGGCCAGCTAGTAATATGCACCTATAATTGCATATAGCTGTATTTGTTCAGATTTATAAGCGATTTAAACTGGTTTTATTTAGTATTTGAAAGAGATTTTTTTAATATTTATAATGGAGACAAATTTATTCGTTATATTTAATTCATTGATTAAAAAAATATAGAAATTGCTTTCGATATTATAAAAAATTGCGCGGTACAACAACCCATTTCAAATAAGGATATTATTTTACAGTTCATCGTAAAACTATGGGTAGTTTGTGATAACGATGGAAGCAGTTAAACATACGTAAATAAACCATAATTAACGTGAAATTAGCTGCATACAGGGTAATTAGTTCCACAAAATAAATATGCTCACGCCATCCCAGAAGAGTCCCCTCAAGGGGTAAACAGAGGCGTTGTAACAATACCACCCACATTTCACCGAATATGATTAACCTCTTTGAGAGATACCTACATACCTCTTTGAATTACTTCTCAGACATAATATGCAGGTTTCTTCACGATGTTTTCCTTCACCGTAAAAACTCGTTGGTCACAGGCCCCGCTGGGATTCTAATTTGTGTCACTTGCGTAGCAGGCGACTGCTCGAAGATCAATAGTTATATGGGAAAAATCGTTGTAAAGGAAATTGACGAGATCAAAGTGTATCTCGTAATATAGTAATAATGTTTTATAATTTTTCTCAGAATGTGAATTATAATCCGAATTCAAAATAGTGATCGAACGATTAAGAATGGGATCGATAAGATTATTGGATGCAAAATCAGCGGTTTTGATGTATGAAGACCACTGACATTCATACTAGCTCAATCTATACAGATAAACAAAATTGGAGTGCCTGTTTGTAACTAAAATTTACTAAGCAGCTTTTTACTAAGTTTTGGACTAACCTTTGAAGACGGTACACGATAATTACATTTCAAGAACACTAACTCGTGTAATCTAAAAAAGTAGGAGCTGCCAATCTTGGCATGAAACGCAATCTACTAAGAATGTCCGATGACTTCACACCACAAGATTTTTCTTTTACAAGTCTAAATCCAGTTCACAATTCCCGGTACGGCGAGAGTGCTCCTAATTACGCTAGTACGTGCCATATCTTAGGGGTTCGCAGGAAGCCTGCTCCCGTATGGTTATCGAAACACGTGCTTAACACTCGTCAATTGAGTTTAACGCTTCTACACATTCGTTTAACATTCATATTGCTCTGTGCTTATTGATGTTAAGATTGTACCGGTTCAAGCTATTTTCAACTTTGTTGGTTTAGAGCTATGGTCTCTTTTATCAGCGGTGCGGTTAAGACCTTGCGGTGTTTTATTGTCGATGTCGCTGGGGCCTACTAAGGAAGGCATTATCGCTCGACTTATATTTTTACTCATTTTTATATCTCATCATTCTTCATTGCTTCCTTGGATTGTAAATTCTTTGAATTTCAAGGAAATATTGCAATCATATTAAATATGCTAAAATAAATATATGTATCTTACATTTAAAAATAAAAAATCACATAGTATGGGTATTTACCTGAATAAACACGTGGTATACAATTAAAAACTACGGGCAGAAGTAAGTAAAGAGTATTACGAGCTTATGCACAATTGTTATAAATTTATGTCGTACTAGCTGTGCCCAGCGGTTTCACCCGCGAAGATTTGACTCATTGTAACATTAGCTACCTACCAGTGAAAGTCCTGGTAAAAGCGGTCCAGCCAGTTCAGAGATTACCCGGAACAAACAGACAGACGCACAGACAGACAGAAAAATTGTTTTTTACGCCAGTACCATATATACTTCCATAATTCTGCATTTAGTGAAAAGCAGTTATTTTGGAATCACAAACACTTCAATTTTATTTACCTGTATAGATGTATCACTGTCTTACTGACATGACATTACTGCTATTACTAGCTATCAAAGGTGTGTAAATACTACGAACTTGTCGTTAAACATTACTATTATAATATGTATGAATAAAGATAATAATGTTACGAAGTGGGGCTAGTCGTGCAAGTGCTAGGATTAATTCAACAATAAGCGATCTATTTGAAGTCTAAATAATTATGCGCTGTCAAAACCTTTGTGTGTGCCTAATATTGCTATCCTAATTACATCATTTCAATGCTGTGACGTGACAGTTCGATCGCAAGTCGTATGCTACCTAATTAGGTCACATAATTATGGTGTCATGTGTTTTACCGGGAAATTCTGCCTTAGGGAAATGGGATAATATAATTACGTTAATTGTGTGTTTTTGTTGGACAGCACATATTTGTAATTGGTTTGTTGGTTGGTAGATATTAAGCTTAAAAATAACACGTCAAAAATGTACAGTGCCCAGTGCGAGTTTTCTTAAAATCCCCGCCAAAAGTCACCGCGTTGACGTAAACGCAGATTTGTATGGGGTCATAATAGTGCCATCCGTGGGCTGACAGACGGCGCTGTTTCGATCCGATATAGATCTGCGTTTACGTCAATACATATGACAGCGGCAGTGAAAAACTCGCACTAGGCCCTAAACATTGGTGAAATAAAAAAATCCATACTATTACTACAATATACATGATGTGCCTGCATTACGCACATTAAGAAAATTCGACATTATTTATTACCTTACCTATTTTACCAGGGCCCAGACTGAATAAATATTTTTCATTTCAATTTTCATCTTGCGAATTGTATCGAAGTAATTCTTTTTAATCGACTTCAAAGAAAAGTTAACAATTCGGCTGTATGTTTTTTTTTCTAAGCGACATTTAAGCGACAACGGTAGTTGGAATATGCCCCCAAATCGGCGTCGCACGCGCATGATTCACCACGCGCGCGGCTCAGTGTTTTTGTATTGGCAGGAAACGCATACGGACGTCCGACTCTCACTGCTCGACCCGTGATTAACACCATAATAAATAAAGGTTAAAAATACGTTTCCTTGGTTATTTTGCTCAGTAAATATAAACTATTAGCTTATGCATTTTGGGTCGAGTATTGAGTGGCATTTTTGTCAAAAAATTTGTTCTAAAACTAACAACGACGATAGGACGACCCACATCGGGATCGATCTAAACTCTTTGACCACTGGGTTTCCTAAGCAATGTCACTGACCACAGATCAGTAGGTCTAAAAATGCCACTTTGGGAGAATCATAATGTGATCCAAATATGATTCATCATCGAAATGACAAAATGGTCACATAGCATGCAATTCATATTATAATTCACGAAAGATTACAATAATTGTAGATGTTAGTCCCTAACTTTTTATGATGCTATTTGTCACAAAAGCAATTCATATTTTGTGCACCATTTTAGGAATCTTCATGGGAAAGTGTGAAACAGGCGAATTGCGAAATATTAATCAGTCGTGAATCATAAAATAAATTGTACCTAAGTGACCATTTTGTCAATTCGATGATGAATCATATTCAGATCACATAATGATTCTCCCAAAGTGGCCTTTTTAGACCTACAGGCCGTCGTCGTATATTTTTCTCAAGGTTAATCTTTACGACAAGTAGGTACTTAAGTTAAATGAAAGTGGACATCTAACTAGTTAGGTCACAGTTTGTCATCTTGATTAAAGTTGATAGGGCTTTAGATTTATCTATGAAGTATTTTTTGTAGGTACTACACAGGTGCCGTCACGATCTAAGAGCGCGCTGCAAAAAAAAGGAGTTACTGCACATGTTTTATTCACCTCACACTATACATATAGAGAGAGACAGACTAATAATATTACTACCTGTATGGATGCAAATACAGTCAGTAACCACGGCAATGAGTGCGTATTTGAAATATGACAAAAGTAGCTGTTTCACTTGCGTAGACTTAATTTTATAGGTGGCTCGCGGAACCCTAATATATTAATAGCAGGCTAAGTTATTCCATGTAACATTAGCTATCTGATGGTGAAAGGCCATATAAAAACGGTCCAGCCGTTTCGGAGATTAGAGAGTTTTTTGTATGTATCATCATTACTTTCATTTATTTGGAATTACAAACAGACATTTAAATTTTATTTATCTGTAAGTATGTATGCATAGATATCGATAAGTAATTTGGTTTAAAATATCGTATCTATGGTTAACTAAACGTTACATAAATATTACTAGTTCAAAAAACAAACTACCCTAAAATTTGGAAAATTGTAGTCATGCAACAAATGGAATTGTTTCGTAAATAAATTAAGTTCCGGCAAAAAAGTAATCATTCACACGGCAACGTGAAAGGTCTCAGAGGTCAGTGGAATCCGCTTTCTTCCAAACACCAGCTAAATCATCTTGATTTATGTAATCTCTTGCGCAATGCTCTGTACAAGTGCAGATAATTAGGTATGCGCCATTAATTATGTGATGAGCTATTGTAACCGTCACTTTGACTAATTAATTAAGCACAACGTGACGACAACGATGGTTTAATGGTTAGAGTGAACAAGACTGCTTCGTCAAGCGTCGAGAGTTCGATTCTCACAATCTTGCACAAGAAGGCATATGATGACCATTTGTGTCGCCTTGTTCGTCGTCTGAGTGTTGCCGCTAACCTAGCTTTGCTTAGTTTGAAACTAGATGGCGCTATTTAATCATTTCCAGATATTATTTCACCCTAGTCACCTATAGTCTCCCTTTCGATTATTTAATCATGTTGTTTTTATTTTTGCAAGGTTTTCACATTTTGCCACAGCGAAAATGCTCTGGGAGCAGTTTTGAAAATTACTGGTTTAAAAAAAACATTTTGACTAAGTTATTAATAATAGACTTAACGATAAACATATCTACTAAATTATCTTCTAGGTTAACATGTAAGTTCTTCACTATAACATTTGGTAAGAATGAATATGTGAATCAATTATTTTAATGGCATTTAACTCACCCTCCCGCCACTTAAAGGCACATTTTCATAATTAAAAAATCTTTTGGACACCAATACAACAAAACTGATCAAAGTTTTATCGCAATCGGATGAGGTCGGAAAGGTCGAACCCACAAACAAGATTATAACATATAAAATTGCAAATATCAAAGCAAAATTCCAGATCTTTATCACATATTAATTTGTTTTTAACACATTAAGAACACCTTATAAGAATTTAAATTTAATTTTCAACATCTTCACACTTAATAGTTTTACAATAATGGTTTCAATTTGAACACAGGTTACAGGTTAGGTCATTAAACCAAGCTTACCATACATACCTAGTTACCGAATGACCTAATCGAATTAGTTTTCGTAAGAAATAAAATTTAAAGTATAGATATGGTTATATTATGCAGATGTATTATTTTAGTTTGTTTGCAAGCATACGTAAATGTGTTGATGTTATGCAATCAGTACCGCTATCACGGGTTTGCCGTCGTTTTCGTAATCTATACTCGCTAGCGTCTCCGCCGAATATTAGTATGAAAAATTGTGCAGCGACTCCCAGCGGTGACGTGAAGAACTAAAATATCTCATACGAATATTGCGAGTGACGCTAGCGAGTATAGTATATAGAGTATAGAGTATATACAGTTGACCGCGATACACTACGTTTTATACCTGTTACGGTACCAATACCAATTTTTAAAGCTCGAAATTGTGCCTTTTAATAGTTTGTTTAAATACGGAAACTATCTCACAAACTGTCACTTTCGAAAGTCACTTTTGTAAGTTCGACCAATCGAAAGCATAAAAACCACTTGTTGGTTACATATAAATAAATATGCTCACGCCATCTCAGAAGGGTCCCCGAAGGGGTAAGCAGAGGTGCTGTAACCACAGTTCACCTATGATTACTGCCAACGTGAAAGAAGGTGAGTCCATCGCCGCCTCAGGCACTATACATACGTCTTTGAATTACTTCTCAGACATATACTGGTTTCTCACGATTTTTTCTACTTTCTTTTTTCACCGTAAAGCACGTGGTGTGAAATCGCTCCACATAAGTTAGGCCCCGCTGGGATTTGAACTTACGTCGCTTGCGTAGCAGGCGACTGCGCAAACCCCGAGGCCACCACGACTTTTGTTGGTTACTTAAAACCTTTATAAGCCTCATAGTGAAATATTTAGCTTCGGTTTAAATATAATAGGTCTAATAAAAACTTACTATACAAATAAGCAGTTATCGATAAACAGGCGATCGTAACATCCGCGTCACATTGACCCCTATTCAGTGTCACGTAGTTTGTGGCCTTCACTTTAAGTTTTTGCATTTGTGCATTCGTCGCGCGATCTTTCCGTCTACTGGTGTTGAGGTGTCTTCATATCGATATGATAGAAATAAATGGTTACAAATAGTAAATAACTTATTCAGATATTAAAATAAGTTCATAATTAGATACAATAATTAAGTATGTCTGAACATACCCAGTTTTCAGCAACATCGTAGCTTTCTCTAAGTGAAATAAATCGGGTTTGGAAAATATACCTAACTCCAAACTCACTTACAAAGATTTATTATGTTTAGTAAATGTAAATAGCTAGTATGTAGATGCTATAGTTCTTGTTTTAAGTAAACCAACTCAAAGTTTGTGTATTTCAACAATCACTCAGGCAAAAGGAGTAGAACCATTTTATAAAAATCAAGTTTGCATTGCTAAGCTAAATGCTTATACATAATGTTATAACATACGTTATTGCTATAGTGTTTCCGAGGGAAAAGCACTTGTTATATATATAGAATAAATTTTGTTGGAAATGTTAGCCCTTATCGTTTTTACACAGAAGATAACAAAGTACAAGGCTCACACCGTCGTGGACATGAAGGTAATATCGATTTATCGATACTCTTATCGTCCCGTCACTAAACTATAACATTGTGCCATTGTGCGTGGTACGAGGATATAAAATAATTATTATTCTATAAGCGCGGGTCGGTGGTCTCCTTTCTCCAAAGATAAATTGAAAATTCCTCGTTTTTTGGAAAGGATACAATGAAGAAATTGCTTCAGCAATGTTGCTTGCAATATGTATGCGGAAGTTCCGAATTTGAAACGAATGCGACATAAACTAACTGTTAACTAATTGACGTATACCAAACAATTTCACATTATCTATTAATAGTATTAATTAAGTGAGGTGGGGGTGAGAAGCGTTGTCTATTCAAGTAAAAATTATATTAGGAAGAGTTTGGTGCAGCTTTCCTCCGCTCGCTACAGATGGCGCTACTCGCTAACAAACGCGATGTTTGAGTACAAATACACGAGAACCTAAATCGCGCAATACGAGTTTTCTTGCGCATTTAAGTATATTTACAAGTTTATAACTAGAATAGTTGGAGCCACGTTTCCCAGGCATGACATCCACCTGGCTGGAAGATCTTCCCTTTGCTGTGGATGAGCATTATCACTCGCTCTCCCATTTTGTTTCTTCAATATTCGGTCCTATTAGAGAAGAATCTTAAATTGTTCAAAAGAATATCTTAAATTAGTCAAAAGTCTTCCCAATACACAATACGAAATTGTTCAAAAGAACATAATATTCAACATTGTTGATGATTGGACATTGCTGAGCGTTTTCGTCACCTGTTCGCTGCGTTTCACATATTGTCCGCAGTAATACAATAAGTGCAGATGGAGTTGAAACAATGGCCGAACGAGAGCATTGTTCGGTTGTTATTGATTGGCAAGGTCGAGGTGACACCCACACGACGCGACTTTTGGAGTCGCAAGTGAGAGGTGGCAGCGTGTAGACAAAATTTATGGAAGCTGGATTTTTTTAATATGATACCACACTAGATACTACAATCCACGACGCTCAAATGCAGACTCATTAGCAAGAACAATGTGTGAAACTGCTCAACCACGGACTTCTAATACCCCGCTGAGATCACAACAACAAGTAAGGATGAAAACGACCCAAAAGCAGATAAGGATGCAGAGGAATTCGTAAGGCTCTTGCGGGACCACTCAACCATTTAACAAACACTATAGTCTTTAGAATTTTTTTATGCTGCGCAAGAAATAATATTTGTTAAAAGTCATATCTCGCAAACTGTCTCGTTTGAACGTGGAACGATCAAACACAGTGCCATTTCTCTCTATAAAAATAATTTCTCTCTCATCATCATCCTCCTGCCCTTATCCCATGTTATTTGGGGTCGGCGCAATGTGTTCTTCTCTTCCATTTCTCTCTATCAGCCGTCATGTTCGTATTTATTCCTATTTTAGCCATATAATTTTTCACACAATCCATCCATCGTTTCTTAGGTCTTCCTTTCCCTTTGTAACCATCTACATTCATAAACAAAACTTTTTTGGCAACATTATCCTCATCCCTTCGCATAATATGTCCATACCACGACAAAAATAATTTATCTCTATATTATAACTAAATCGTAACCCAGGGAGGAGGGAGGGTTAGGATTTAGTGAGTCGTGATCTCGTATACTATAAGTACGCCTCTAACTTCTCGATCGGGGAATACAGATGTGAGCATATGTCCAGCGTATGTCATTTCGTCGAGGTACTAATCCACGGCTGAATGCTCTGCAGTGTTATGTGTGGTGGCACACGTTCTGGTAACTAAAGTGTCTAGGTCTTTCATATTAGCATTTTACCTAGTATCATCAAATCAGATATCCTAGTAGGTACTGCTTCATATAGTAAGGCGGTGCGATGAAGTATTTGATACGTGATTTGGCCAAAATTAACCGATATCGTGTATCACTGCTACATTGGACCGTTATATAGAATGTCTCCATTTCGTATCATTTCTCGACGCCCCCCATACCATTATTAGATACAGGTGTCAAGCACGGATGTGACGAAATTGTTATTGTTGACGGGTTTGTGCAATAGTAACAGTACCTATTTGTTAATATCATTATGATATTGAAACAAATCTAGCACCAATAAAATCAAAACAGATTGATCTACAATACCTGTTAAAGTTTAATAACTTTGCTGAATACGTTTGGTAATCGCAGTTTAATATTACGTTATCTTTGGTTCGTATACAATTAAATTGACTACTGTATAATGAGAGGATACAGGCGTCTGGGACTACAGGCTAATTGGAACTGCGTTCCGAGATGCCTGGTTAGTTTTTAATAATTTTTATAACCATGCAAGTGTTTTTAACTAAACTCCACTGATTAAACCGGTTTCCTAGTAAAGATGTCGCAAAAAAAAAAATACGTTTGTACATAATGTAAATGCTCTCGCCGCGCCATCCCGGAAGGGTGTCCGAAGGGCAGTAAGTTAATGCATCCAGGTGTTTAAATTTTACTAAATGTGTGCATGAGGTGTTTTTCTTAATCAGCAATAAGTACAAGTAAGTGTTTATGAGTTGTTTGCGCCAAAAGAGCCGTGGTGGCCGTGGAGTTTGAGCAGTCACCTGCTACGCAAGCGACGCAAGTTCGAATCCCAGCAGCCTGCTCCAATTAGTTTATATTAAAACTTAAGTGCAGCGATTTCATGGAGCATTGGCGATCTTTCTCACCTCAGGAACACTACTCAAATGTAATATTATTTGGCTGTGTCCCCAGTCGGGCAGTACCAAATTTTGAACGGGAGATGCCTTTATTAAAATCGTATACCTATAGTGCCGGTACAAAAAATAATGTCTTCTTACTGAATATAATTTCTTGGTGTATTTCAGATAGATGCAAGTACCAACCAAGTGTATGCAATCTCCCCTTGTAGCACGCAGTCACACAATATGTGATAGCTAAACAAAGGGAAGGCGAGCTTTTATGTCTGGAAAACGTCGCGTTCTGTTGTTTTAATCAGGAATTGGTGTAAAAATACAGCCATCGAATACAATACAGAGGCATAGCGTATTAAGAACCACTGAGCTTTGACGTTTCATTTACTTTATTTTCATAGACCCTAACAACCACTGCTTTAACGATCATACCCGCAGTTGCTGGTTGGTTTAGATTTTTATAAAATATTGCTTCTGTTTCAATTGCTAAACTTGCACCGTGCTAATAACCGCAAACCGCTTTACCGATCAGTCAGTATATCAGCAACAGACGGACAGACAGAGAAAAATTCTATATGTATACTTTCATATACATTTAGTCGACAGGCGTAATTTTGGAATTACAAACAGACACTTCTTTTTTATTAATCTATATAGGTTTATTAAACTTTTATACTGTTTCCCAAACACATAATCTTATGTGGAATTTTGCGTATATATTCTCACGTTCATCAATATTAATCTATGTTCGATAAATCACTAGGTCCGTTGTCATCGCACCGATGGCTATAATTAGTGGTTTCCCTTCTAGATTTATGGTGGATATTAATTATCTAAGATCGGAGTCGTGTCGCCCACCTACGTAGGTTACCCTGCCTTCGAGTACCTCTTATAATTATAGGGTTTACACGACCCTATTATTGTTGTTTGAGTACCCTATTATTAATACATATATTATAGTATATTAATTAAAATTTTGAGAGTTTAAAAAAAAAAAAATATTCTAACTACTTAGTGAGATTAGTGCATTTAACAACACAAAGATACTGTTCCGTTTTTTATAATATCAGCATAGATATTAGCATATTATTAAGAGCCGTGGTGGCCTTGAGGTATAAGCAATCGCCTGCTACGCAAGTTTGAATCCCGGTGGGACCTGTACGAATGAATTTTTGTAAAAAAAACTTATTTATGTACACTAATTTTACACCACGTGCTTTACGGCGAAGATAAACATCGTGAGGAAACTTGCATACGTCTGAGAAGTAATTCAAAGACGTATGTATAGTGCCTGAGACGCCGATAGACTCACGATCTGCCACGTTGGCACTTAATCAAACCTCTGCCTACCCACTCGGCGAATACAGGCGTGAGCATATGTGTGTAGGAATGTATGAAGATAGATTATATCGACTTTCGTGAGAGTTTTTTTATAACATCAGTAGCTATTTACGGGCCCTACTCCTAATATTACTCTAGGTGTTATTGCTATGATGGTTTGACTTACATGGAAGAGCTCGTGGCACAGTTGCTATTGCGCATATCATTCGATCAGTGAAGTTAAGCAACCCTAGCCCTAGCCAGTAATTGGATGGGTGACCGCCCGAGATTCCTCCGTGCCTCGGAGAGCACGTTAAGCCGTCGGTCCCGGTTGCCAATTTATCATCTTTGGCAATCGTTACAGGTCAGTCGGAGGCCTAAAATAGTCTGACAACTGGTTTAACCCAGATCACTGATTTTCCTCGTAAAAGGGGTTGCGAAGGTCAGATGGCAGTCGCTTCGTATAAAAATCAGGTGATCAGCCACATCGGGTTGAATCAAGAGCTGACCCCAAAAATGTATGGGATAAGGCCAGGGTGATGATGGTTTGACTTACATCATGAGACAGATGTATATGACGAGTATATTCTGTCACGGTTGCACAACTGAATTATCATTGCAATAGGAGGATGGTTTCGGAGCTTTTAACATATGAGAGGATCGCAGCCAAATATGACTATTCCACTTAGGTTGTGGGTCTCCGTTATAGCTTTTTGAACCTTAAAATCAAGTGTGAAGTAAAGATCATATATGTCTGTCTGTATTAACAATTATGTATGGTTTCAATCCCTGTTTAAATCTGAAGGATGATTTGAAATGTAATTTTCCTGTTTCGATTTATTTATAACATTTGACTAATGGTTGACGATGTTAATGAGTGCCTAGTATAATGCGGGAAAATAATTATGTTTGTAGATTATGCCGCAGTGATTAGCAATTTTAATTGAAAAAGTAATCATTTTTTTTAAATGTCGCGTCTTTGTAAATTCTACGTGTCTTCTTACCTCCTGATTATTACATTTTCTATCTCATTTCTATGAAGTAACTTGATTTCACTGCGATTTCTTGAAGTTCTAGCTATATAAGTCCATCTTGGACTGCATTCGGTATCTGTCTTATTTCACATACGTTTTATCTAATCTGTTTATTTTGAACATGCATGCGGTAAAGCTTAAAGTTAACGATCAAAGATTTCAGACATTTTTGAAATACTTTAGATTTTGATTACCATGTAGAAATATTTCAGAATTTTTTTAAATACTTACGTTGTAATTTTTTTGGGAATCCTAATTATTCTGTAGGGGCAGATTTGCAAAAATACTTTACACGAACAATTATGAGGTGCCTACGATGATGAGGTCATCGCCTTCCCATGATTTCTCTCTCTGACATTACATACGAATTACTTATTTATCTGTTTATTTATCTTATATATATTACAATTTTATTTATCTGTATAGATTGTTAAAGATAAAGGATTGGCAAAAAAGGTTAAAAAGTTATAATCTGTGTGCAGGTGAAGCGAAAGGTGTTAAAATCATCATATTATATACAGCATTTGGAAAAACCCGTACGGGTTTATGTAACGTTATGTATGTTGTATTAAATATAATTTCATTGTTTATTTACAGAAAATTAAAAAAAATTATAAATAATCTGTATGGACTAGTTGCGGGTAGCATTCGAGTAAGCGAGAAATTAGTAGGTATATTTTTAGTATGAGTTGTCGTAATTTTTATTGAAAAGTTGGTAGTATTATTTGGTGACATTAGCAAACATCTCAATAAACATATTGTAATGAGAATAAGAATAAAAACTCAAAAATAAATAACATTTTCTTCAGGTTACAATTAATTTAAAAAAAGCATACATTGTAAGTATCTGACCTCTGGTAAAACGAATTATATTATGAACCTAATTACCCGCCTCTTAAAGTACAATCTCCAGGCATAATTAGTATTTAACATGCCTGCGTACCAATTAGTCGATGCTA
This sequence comes from Watsonalla binaria, assembly GCA_929442735.1. Lineage (NCBI taxonomy): Eukaryota > Metazoa > Arthropoda > Insecta > Lepidoptera > Drepanidae > Watsonalla > Watsonalla binaria. The sequence goes on from OV838930.1 coordinate 2,175,723, forward strand.
GCAGTAGTTTAGGTAAGCCCTAATATGCACGACCTGTGATGAAATGAAATCCTAAGCATTGCTTTGGTGTTAGGGCTACCAACACTCGGAATATTCTCAGAGTTAATAATTGAGAAGTATGAACAAACGGTCGTTTGAAATATATATACTATAATAAATATAAAGAGCCGTTGCTGCCTCGGGGTTTGAGCAGTCGCCTACTACACAAGCGACGGAAGTTCCAATAGCAGCGGGGCATGTACCAATGACTTTTCCAAAAGCTTATGTGTTTCACACCACGTGCTATACGATGTAGGAAAACATTGTGAGGAAACCTTCATACGACTGAGCAAGAATTTAAAGACGTATTTATAGTGCCTGAGACGGCGATAGACTCACCTTCTGTCACGTTGGCACTTAATCATTTTCGGTGAAATGTGGGTCTTGTTACAACACCTCTGCATACCCCTTCCGGGATGGCGTGAGCATATTTTTGTATGATGTGTATTAACCCAATTTACATGAAATGACAGTTTGCAAGGTTGGCAGCCCTAGGTACAAGCTAAATGTTTGTCAAGTAAAAAACTCCAAGCAAGAGTAACTTTGGTGGGTGTGTGCCAGGATTCCATTCAAAGCGGAGGTAATACCAAGGCTATTGAGAGCAAAAACATAGTTACATATGTCTTATCTATGTGTAACATCTACTATATACTTGTAATATAACATACAATGTAGAATTTACATAATGTATCTTTCCGCCTACAGTTTATATTTATTTAGCGGTGATAGTGATCGGTTAATATTATCACGGGATCTTTTCCCTACCTTCGTACTGAGGAAATTGGGATTAAATAAAATTTTCAGTAGGTTCATTTTTTTTAAATTTCTTTTTCTATTGTCTTGTTCCGAATAATCTCTGAGAAATTTTGTTATGGACTAACATCTACAATTATTGTAATCATTCGTGAATCATAATATGAATTGTGATTCATTTGGATGATGAATCATATTCGGATTATGATTCCCCAAAGTGGCCTTTTTAGACCTACTGATGATACTAAGGATAATTAAGGATACTATCTTATACCTTTAAACGAGCAATTCTTTTATACCTATAAATATAATATGAATCTCGGAAACAGCTCCAACGATTTCCATGAAATTTAGTGTGTAGGGGGTTTAGGTTGCTAAAAATTGATCTAGCTAGGTTTCATCTTCAGAAAATATCGTTTTAACCATGTTTTCAGGCAATTAATATATAATTACAATACGAAAGTATATTTAGCCGACATCTGTCATGTTATGATAGCTCAGACGGGAGGCTCCCAGCCTATCGGATGCTAACGAATTTAGACTATACCCCGGTTCGAGTCCAAATGACACCGGTCCGGTTTTTTTCTAGTTTTTTATGAAAAATCGTCAAGTTTTTGTTGAAAAAAAAAATGGTTTTTGGGAGAAAAAGATATCGATCACAGCTCGGTCAACTAGAAATAAATACGAAGCAGAATTTTAGGGTCCGCGCAATAAGTACTTAGTCAATTAATTAGCAGAGTAATTAACCTGTTTCCAACTTTACCAGTAAACTAGCCTCAGTATGTCTAAAATGTTTATAAATTCTTAAAATTACTGAAAAACTAATAAGTAGATTTAATAACGCTGTGCGCGCTCCGACTGAGTAATTAATTTATTGAAGGCTTAGTTATTTATGTTAGTTCAATGTCGCGTTACATTATTAAAAGAGTTCGATTGTTTAATATAATTGATTCTATATAATTTGTGCATCAATAATAATAAATGTCAATGACCTCTTTACAAAGCGTTGAATTACAATCGTTCCAAACCATTGAGTTTAATTGTTGCTAATTGATTGAAGAGCAATATATCAAACAGAGATAACATTGATGATGGTTGATGATGATGATACCACTCTTAATAAACTTAACTGACAGACTGTACACAGTCCACAATTTTTATATGTGGTCTCAGAACTATGATGAACGATTTTTAAGGGAGATGATCGGGAGAATATCTTTGTATACAAGTAAGTATTTTGTGCGTGATGTGATGGATGGGGTGATACATTTTTGGCTGGAGAAAAACCTCAATGTTTGAGACGCCTAAAGCGGACTAATGTTTGGATCCACGTACACAACCCTATCCCCAACATAATTTTCCCAAACGAGTACAGTGAAGAGATATTTACAGGGTTGGCAACGAGCGCGTGATGCCCCTATTATTGCAAGCGACCATAGGCTGCGGTGAACCATGAGGTGAACCGCATGCTTGTGCCCCACCGTTATGGTATAAGACTAATAAGAATAATAATTGCTGTTATAGTTAACCAACTTTAAAAAAAAATCTGTACAAAATATTTTATCACTGTTTGAAGGCTTTTATAAACATTTATTTGTAAAATGGAAGAAAGCAACGATTAAGATTGTCACTATCAAAATATTGAGGCAAATGCACAGGCGATATCGTCAACGTAAAGACTGATAAATCCTATACTTGGGGCACTCAGCTTGAATGTCGAATATTTACGCGTAACTTTATGTATTTTAAATAGTGCATTATGTATTCATTATTCCAGCCAATGGTTTAGCTTGGTGACATTTATAACTGATAATTTTCAAGTTATAAAGCATTCAAATACTTCGACAGGGCTAATTTACTGTAAAAGCGCTATTTGGGTAATGTTATCTAACTCCAGTATTATCTGTTTTAGTAAGAGAGATGTCATACTACAGTTTTTTATTATATCTATAAATGTGTCTTAGTATTCTTTTTTAAAAAGTATGCTTGGCAATAAAATCACGAAGGACAGCTGCATTTCCGCCTACATTTACAAAAGAACTGTGTCCTTGGACTTATGTTTTAAATTTTTATGTGATTAATTCTATATTTATCAAAATCCTACTAATATTATAAACGCGAAAGTTTGTATGTATTGATGGATGGATGGATGTTTGTTACTCTTTCACGTAAAAACTACTGAATGGATTTTAATGAAAATTTACAATAATATAGCTAGCATCAGAATAACACATAGGCTATATAAATATATTGAGTGAAATGTCCAAAATATAAAGATCCTTCGCAGAAATCAAATCCTTCGCAGACGGAGGCTATAAAGCAAACTAAGTCTACGCAGGTGAAATCGCGGGGCACGGCTAGTGGTAGTAATATTTTTGAAAATAATAATTATTGTATTTCTTTCCGGGTTCTTATCTGTAAAAGCAACGCTTTTGAATCTGGTGGTAGACTTTATAATCCCGTATATTCATGTCAAGCTGACGATTTGAGTGAGATTTTTAAGTAAAGTCTAATCAAATAAAGATATTTTTGAGATTGAGTTACATAGCGAGATTAATCATTGCTACAATTTTTCTTCTCTTAGGTCATCTTTATGTAAAATAGGGCCCTCAACAAGAACCCCCTAGAGGCTAGGATTTCAGATGGAAATTGTATTATTGGTATTATTAAAATTATTTTGGCGTTTAATGTATTCACTTCGTTACAGTTTCGAAATATTCTGTTACGCGCAAGGCTTGAAAACCAGTAGTCTGTAGATTATTAGGTACGTATTTAAGCTACACAATTTTGATAATAGCTCCTTAATGAAACGGAATATATTATTGCGTTTAATTCTTCAACCGCCGTGATGGCCTTGAGGTTTGAGCAGTCGCCTGCTACGCAAGCGACGCAAGCTCGAATCCCAGCGGGGCCTGTACCTTTTCTAAAAAAACTTATGTACAGTGATTTCACACCACGTGCTTTACGGTGAAGGAAAACATCGTGAGGAAACCTGCATATTTCTGAGAAGTAATTCAAAGACGTATGTATAGTGTCTGAGACGGCGATAGACTCACCATCTGTCACGTTGGCACTTAATCAAATTCGGTGAAAAGTTGGTGTAGTGATAACAACACCTCTGCCTACCCCTTCGGGGAATACAGGCGTGAGCATATGTATGTATGTATGTAATTCTTCAACGTTCTCGTTTAGTTGGAAAAAAGATTTCTTGGCTCTCAAGTGGAATAATTATACGAGTACTTAGACGCTTTCGAAATTTTCGCATTTACTTTGATTGACGTTTGAGGGGTTGAAACACTTTGAAACTTTGTTCAGAGCGAATTTTCCTGGGAATTCTTGAAAGACAATTTTCGTGGTGTCTATACATTAAGTCGAAGTCATTAGACTGTTGACCTATTATTTCTTACTAGCGACCAGCCCTTGCTTTGCTTTGGGTTACGATTTTTAATAGTATCAGAATATCTATACTATGAAACATATACACACAGCCTAGATTTATTAATAGTTTCCAGAAAAATATTAGTTTAGAAGAACAAAATGTGTTCAAATAAACAAAATAATTTTGTATAGAAATGGCGACTTAATTATATGTATGGTTCTATCCTTGTTTGTCGTTGTAAAATAGACATTATGGTAAAGGTATAAAGCATACCAATAATTGATTGGATTACATTTAAGTATATCAATAAACTTACTAGACATTATTGAAAGAAAATTAATTCAATCAATTTGCATAGTACCGGTTTTCCCTTAATTCTAGAAAGTGAGGTTGGGTCACAAGTCTTAAATAACTCTATCGGACTCTATTAAAAGTACTTGTATGTGTTACGTCACTGCTCGATTATAGTTTTATAATCGAATTTTTTAGCGATTTCCTCATGGTTGCCATCAATTCTAATCGATCTTAAATCATGAAAAGTAGGACGATTAATTGTATTTACATGTTAATTGGCGACTATCGGGGTCAATATGGTGAGGAGCTCGAGGCACAGTTGCTATTGCGCATATCATTCGATCAGCGAAGTTAAGCAACCCTAACTCTAGCCAGAAATTGGCTGGGTGATCGCCCGAGTTCCCTCCGTGCGTCGGAGATTACGTTAAGCCGTCGGTCGCGATTGCCAATTTATCATCTTTGGCAATCGTTACAGGTTTAACGCAGATTACAGATTTTCCTCGTCAAAGGAGTAACGAAGGTCAGATGGCAGCCGCTCCGTATAAAAATCAGGTTATCAGCCGCATCGGGTTGAATCAAGTGCCGACCCCAACAATGTAGGGGATAAGACCAGGGAGATGATGAAGCGCGGTTTTACCAGCGTAAAGGTAGTTTCATGGCACTCGCGGGAACCTAATGTTTATTTTAATAAAAGTGTCCATGTAATGAGCCATCTGCCAGAGAAAGTCCCGTTAAAATCGGTCCAGCCGTTTCGAAGATTGTCTGGAACAAACAGACAGAAAACGGACAGAATTTTTAAAAATTGTTTGTTTATATCTGTACCGTATATACTTTCATATGCATTTAGTGAAATGCTGTTATTTTGGAATTACTAAAATACGCTTCAGTTTTATTTATCTGTATAAATATAGATGCAATTTCAACTTATCAAGCTTCGCAATTAAGCTTAAGTAAGTAGAAATTTTCTAGTGGTACGTGTATTAATTTTCCACTCTCAGGCACTCGTTAGGAATTCAGACCGAGCCGCTCAAGGCATTCAGGGAAACAAGAGTAAGCACTTAACGCGAGGTGACGATGCGTGTTTGTGGCCGTTTCTAAATGAGTGTTATGCTTGTGTGAATGTGCCTTACTTGCGAAGGGTCATGGACGTGATGACCCTAATTTAGTACCTGAGTTTTCTCAGCTTCTGACGTAGGTGCTTTTAAATTCAAGTAACCGCGCCGTTATATCTTAGATGTTGGTATGTTACTAAAAAAATCTATATTTATCCAGATAAATAAAATTTGAGTGTCTATTTGTAATTCAATATAACAGCTTTTCACAAAATTAATGTGAAATTATATATGGTAGGTACTGACTTAAAAAAACAAATTAATTTTTTTTTTCTCTGAGCGTCTGATATAGAGCAGTAGTACATACATATGCTCACGCCTGTATCCCATGGGAGTACGCAGAGACCACCGTTTGCCACATGCTACGATCTTTACATAGGTACTTCTTTCGCTTCATCCACATTCATGCATCTCTTCTTACACTTTCTTCGGTTACGAGTGTTCCGAATTTGACCGTATACTATTTTTCATTCGATCTACAATGGTGACCCCACACATACTTCGTAACGAACATATTTCCACTACATTCACTGTACTATCATATAGTAGTTATCTGTGGAAACTCTCTTCATTCAAAAAAATATTGTCTACCTTTAGATATAATCATTACGAGGGATTTTCGAACGTCTCACGGGCCGTGACCGTTAAGACATGTTCAAGGTACTTGTATACTATAATATTGTACTACAATAAACGTTCTACAAGTTGACACTAGTCTCCTCATTTCACAACAGTTATAATTATTTATCATTTAAAGGAGCTAGATGAATGTGTATACAAATTGCAATTGTCTCAAGACCGTGAGAGCATTTGATAGTGGATCAGGCGAGTAGCGCCCACGCAACGCCCAGTAATGCAAGTGTCGGAACCTATTAACACGGCTCTTAGGTGCTGCTTCGTGATTGACACATTCCATTGCGTACTAATTATTGTTATGTACATTAATGCAGATGACACGAATAAGGTTAATTTAGAGTGGAGGCTGTAGGTCTAAAAGGGCTACTTTGGGAGAATCATAATGCGATCCGAATATTATTTCATCATCGAAATACAAAATGGTCACTTAGGTACAATTCAAGCGTGATCAAAATTATTAGCATTTATTAAATACGTTACGTAATATACTAACATAACAATGGGAGCCTGTCATTTAGTTGTTGCTAGTTGATTAGTAGTTTTATAAAAACATATTTATCTCGATGAAGCAGGTTATTATCGCATATTAAAATAATTAAAAATAATACTGTCGATATTGTTAATTCAGACTGGAGGCTAATCAATCATTTATTGCCATAGATCTTTATCAAAACTAGTCGTACGGCCTTGATACAAAAACTATACTAAATATCTTCTAATTTACATGAATTTTAATTGAGTGTCGACTTGGAAATATTAGGCCAGCTGCATAGTACTACAATTTAAATAAACGTACTTACTAAAATTGATTTTGTGCTTTGGAACTGTGTGCTTAAACTTTGAAAATGATTTTGATAAGAGTAATTACTGAGTGTATTGCCAGGTTCTTGTCAGTAAAAGCAACCTTCGGAACCCGGCGGTAGCATGTATATTCCTGTGTAATAATGTCATTCTGACGATTTAAAAGTAATATTATTCAGTAATTGTTAAACGAGAAGTTTCAGTTCCTTAGATAACTTCTATTTTCTTGAATTACTTTTAATTCGTCAGAATTATATAACTATACAGGAATAGGTATACATGCTACCGCCGGGTTCGGAAGGTTGCTTTCTTAGAAGAACCCGGTCAGAAACTCAGTACTTAATTATTATTTTCAAAAATATTTTTGCAATATTAAGTACAAATGCCAAAATGCTACAATACTCTAAGTTACAGATCCATAGACAGCTGCATAATATAATATTAGACTTTAATGCCACATAACATGACGATTATTGTCTATGATTATGTGTAATTGAAACCCATTCAGAAGACTTGAAAGAATGAGAGATTGATAAACGTTGTTCAATTTATGTAACGACACGCTGGAATTTCTTCCTACGTGCAGTCGACAAGGAAAACGCGTAGTTCGCCCGGTAATGGTATTAATATTAATCATTTCCTCAAAGGTGAATAGATATGCGTTGTGGATGTACATGTACAGTATATTACAGTATATATACTTAGCTTACTACAAGCAGTACGGAATCTAGGAACAAAACCTTTTGAAATAACACACACTGACGCTCCTTTCCTTTATTTATTTAATGGCGGATTATTTAAATTTTATTTAAATAATCCGCCAATGTCAAGTGATTGTTGAGAAAAATATCGTGTTAATTGTTAAAAATATGTGGAGGAACCAATTGGATTCCTCGCTCTGTGTTTGTATATAAAAAAACTCCACACTGACGCTTGCGTGTACGAAATTACTAGCAAACCCGATGTAATATCAGTAACGGATGTCATCTCGTGGTAGATCGTGTTTTACAGACATTTTCCTAAATTTCAAATCGACAAATGGACAGTATTTAGGCAGTAAATTAAAAAATAAGAGTGTCAACCCTCACGCTATTTGGAACAAACGTTCTTATTTAAAAAATGGCCTTGATTCCATACTGCTTTGTAAACTTATATATTTAAATACTATAGTGTGTATACGGTGTGGATGTCGTGTACTTTCATATAATATGAGCTATTTTACAGAATGTTCGCTCGATACTGACCTACCTACATAAGGTGTCGCACCTCAAACTGTTTGACGTAAGCACACGTCTGCCGAGCGATCCTCGAAGGGGTGACCAGAGTGATTGCGATTTTTCGATAATGCGAGTTTTCTTAAAATTGCTGTCACAATTTATCGCGTAAACGAGAACCTAAACTTTGGGCATTGGAGGCCTACCATCATCGGTTTCAGCAGAGCATATTAAGAACCTTAGAGCTTTGACGTTTTTATTTTGGTACCGTAAAATCATCAAAGCTAAGGAGTCCTTAATACGCGCTGTTTAAACGTTCATAGTTGACCCCCTGTTAATATGAACACTGCTGCGTTTTGGTGTCCTATAGATACGGACCAGTCAACACTACGTCTCGAAGGTGTATCGACATTTCATAATCACTATGGTTAATTACAAGCCTTTTAAACATCAATAAACAAATATCAGGTGATTTTGATGAAAATTCAAAGATGAGTGGGTACGTAAGTACCGTGTCGTGCGAAGAAGGAGTTAATCATAGTTACGCACGAATAATATTAAAACTAGAAACTTATTCAATGGATGATTCTCATTACGAGTTACAACAGATTAAACATTACATAACAACTGCCACTAGGTACGGCAATCCGAAATATTGTGCATTTTCGTCGTAATGTAACTGCAGTACCTAAGTAGGTAATATGATATAATATGAACATAATTTGATTTTAATGTTTCTGAAGGAGGTTTTTTTAAAGTAACTACAAAGGTGGCAAACAAGCGTGCTGTCTGTCCATCCTGCATACCCGAAAGGAAAACTTTACTTTTCTTGTCTATATTAACTATTTCCATTCATGCTACGCTCGCAATGTGATATTATAAAGTCTCTCGATGAATCAACTATCAATGAATATTATAATACGTTTAACTGTCATAACCAACACAAGGTATAGTAGAGACGCGTTTAATTTAAGTCAGACAGTTGAATTACTGTCAATTGGGAAATTCATCAGTGCTTGGGAATTTTCTAAGGCGGCGTTAACAAAGAGTCCGGTAATTGTCGTATTAGGTCGGTTTGTAGTAATCAAATGCGGCGTGGTAATTCAATTCTACTTTAATTAAAATACTATATACATAAAACGTAAAAATCAATTTTTTCCTTAAGTCGTTCTGACAGCTAGTGTCAGAGCCCACTTTTACAAACTTTATGAAATAAGAAACACTTCTGTAAAAGAGGTGCGTTACCGCTACACCACCCCTGATATATGACGTATGTCGGTACAAAACTGAGAAATAAAATCCAAATGACGAAACTGCCTAGGGGAACAATTCTCTTTTCTGGTATGAAATGCGAACGTTAATGGTTTATGGTCGGTATAAATAACAAAGACTCTACCCTCGACCATATGGCGAAAATGCTTAATGGCCTCATATATCGATAAAAGTTCTCGATCATACGGAGAGTATTTTGTTTGCGCCGGCGACAGTTTCCTAGAAAAGAACGCTAGAGGTTCCCAAGCGTCACCTGTCAACTGTTGCAAAACCGCACCTAGCGCAGTGTCCGAGGCATCAGTCACCAGAGTCAACTGTGCATCGTTGTTGGGATGTGCCAACATAGCGGCCTGACACAATCCTTGCTTGCACAGTTCGAAGGCCTTTAGCTCCAGAGCGCCTAGGATAACTGGATGAGAACCTTTTACTGAACCAGTCAAAAGGGCATTCAATGGAGCCTGATCGCGGGCCGCATTAGGGATGAACCGCCTATAAAAATTAAGCATACCTAAGAAACGACGTAGCTCACGTACGGTTTTTGGTGGATTGAAATTTTTTATAGCTTCTACCTTATCAGGAAGAGGTTTTGTACCTTTTGCAGACACGCTATAACCTAGAAATGTTACCTCCGAAACACCTAATACGCACTTGCTCGTGTTTAAAATCATGCCGTATTCCTTCAACCTGGTAAATACCTGGTGAAGATGTGCTTCGTGGGTTTTTTTATCTGTGGAGAAGATCAGAATGTCATCCAAATAAGGATAAACAAAATCAAGCCCCCTCAATATTTGATCTACGAAACGTTGAAAAGTTTGCCCTGCGTTACGAAGACCAAACGTCATGAATGGAAACTCGTATAGCCCAAACGGTGTCGTAATCGCGGTTTTGGGAATATCAGCGGGATTGACAGGTACCTGGTTATAAGCCTTTGTCAAATCCAGGGATGAAAACACCGTACTACCAGCTAGGTTATGCGCGAAGTCTTGGATGTTCCGTACCGGGTATCTGTCTGGTATTGTACGAGCATTCAACCTACGATAGTCCCCACAAGGACGCCAACCATTTTTCTTAGGTGCTAGATGCAACGGGGATGCCCAGGATGATTCAGAAGGTCGGCAGGTGCCAATCTGTAACATGGCCTCGAATTCGGCCTTTGCAACTTTTAGCCTATCAGGTGCCAGCCGGCGAGGTGTACAAAACTCCGGAGGTCCAGGTGTGGTACGAATGAAGTGAAGTGTATCGTGAGTAGGTGTTAACTGTATACCTTGGGGACGGGTGATTTCCGGGTATTGTGAGAGTATGTTGTGATAAACCGAGTCGCCAGCGGACATAATTTTGACAGAGGATACATCGTCAGAACAGTTGGCAAGTAGAACCGCGGTCTCGAGCGTTGTATTCGCGTCCATAAGGCGGCGATTGCGAATGTCTACAATCAAATTATAGTGTGATAAGAAATCCACGCCTATAATCGCCCGAGTGACATCGGCTACAACAAATCGCCAAGCAAAGTTACGACGTAAACCTATATCTAAAATAACATTTGCGTAACCGTAGGTGTGAATAACTGAACCGTTTGCTGCGCTTAAATCAAAGTCTGTTTTCTCTCGCCGTTCCTTCATCGATGTGCGAGGGAATACACATAAGTCACTTCCAGTGTCTATTAGAAACTGCATCTTAGAACGCCTGTCAGTAACAAATAGACGACCAGATTGTGGGCAACCGTCAGTCGTCATCACCGATTGCCCTACGCTTTTCCCGCGTAATCACAAGGTTTCATACACTTGTTCGCCTTATCTCCGAACTTGAAATGGTACCAGCATAAGGGAAACTTCCTGTGGTTTGGCTGGGACCTGGTGGAACGAGATGTCGATCTGCTGCGGTTGCTTGGGAACTGCCGTGGTCGGCCCATACGGTCGATTCGAGAGGAAAGCATCCTCATCTGCCTGGTGAGTTCTGCTACTGCCATCTCGTTTGCGACCGGCGGAGATTCTGCAGACGACGCTGCTACTTGCGGGGTAGCTGGTACGATGTCCAGCAACCGGTCTGCTAGGTCTGCCACCTCTTCGAGATTCAGCTTTGCCTGCGAAGCTATGATGAACTGCGTGCTATCGGGTAGTCTACTGGTCCATATATGTCGCAGGAACTCCTCGGGCACGCCTGGACCAGCCAAGCGCTGGAGATGTCGCAGGAACTGAGATGGCTTCCGGTCTCAAAGCTCTTCATGCGTTAGGAGTTGTCTCACCTTTTTTTCTCGGGACGCAGATAACCTCCTAATCAACTCCGTCTTCAATTTAACGTATTTGTCAGCGTCAGGGGGGTTTATAATGATGTCTTCCACCTCTGCTGCATATATCGGGTCTAATTGCCCAGCCGCGTAATGAAAACGGGTGGAGTCTGCGGTGATATTTGCCAATACGAATTGGCTCTCCAATTGAGCGAACCACAACCCAGGCTTCTCGGGATAAAACGGTGGCACTCGCACACCAACCCTACTCACATTTGTGGGATGCGTACCATCCTCAGCCATCTTGCGCGTTTGTAACGGGGTCACCAGTGTAGTAATCAAATGCGGCGTGGTAATTCAATTCTACTTTAATTAAAATACTATATACATAAAACGTAAAAATCAATTTTTTCCTTAAGTCGTTCTGACAGCTAGTGTCAGAGCCCACTTTTACAAACTTTATGAAATAAGAAACACTTCTGTAAAAGAGGTGCGTTACCGCTACAGGTTCATCTAGTTGGAAAGCGCCCACGCGGTCGTTTGCCCTCTACCTTTTCAATGGTCAAAGTTTCTCTTGACTGTCTTTTTAACTACTCATTGATATCCTTAGCTAGCCTCATTTTCGTTCCCAGTTCTGCACCCCTTCATTCCGTATTCGAACCACGCAATTTCGTTCAATTAAAAGCAAACAAAGAAGATATTTTATAACCCCTCGATGAATTAACTATCCAACACGAAAATAAGTTTTCAATTTAACAGAGTGATTCCTGAGATTAGTGTGTTAATAATGTATATATAATGTGTTAATAATGTTTACGCATAAATAAAATTTAAGTGTTTGTTTGTAATTCTAAAATACCAGCTTTTCCTTAAATGCATATGAAAATATAGAGGGGAAAGATACAGAAGAAACTAATTTTAAAATGTATCTCTCTGTCTGTCTAATTGTTCCGGGTAATCTCTGAAACGGTTGGACCGATTTTAACGGGACTTTCACTGGCTGACTTTTACAAGGAGTAATTCAGGCTACTTTTATTTAATAGAAATATTTAGGGTTCCGCGGGAATGAAATGAAATCTACGCGTGTGAAATCGCAGGGCATAGCTAGTATTTGTATAAATTTCAGATATAGACGTATATTTTAGATTATTTATGTATGAAACCACCATGCTTCGATAAGTTGACACAAATATATTGCCACAATATTTCGTAAATACAATGCGATTATGCATGTCAATATAATAATCTCATTAATATGTAAGACTTACGTCAATGTAATTAATTCCACGCCGTTTAACACAAACCGACATTTTTTAATTAAGTAGGCGCGACATTCAGTTATCACATGTCGTGTATCTGATTATTCTAACAACTTAAACCCTAAGCTTATTCATAACAATTATTTTTATACCTATTATTTGTGTAGGCAGATGATAATATAAACCACGTCAATGTTTTACAAAACGATAATATTCAGATAAATACAATAATAATAAAGTTTCAAGAACAATATATAAATTCAATAACAGGAGCAATAATCAAAAGTGAAGTTAAAAGAAAAGGGGATCGGAACTATTTGAAATTTAAAACTTATTCTTATTTTTAACTGTTGAAGGCCAGCAGCAAAATAGGTCCTGGCCTTCTTGATTGCTACAATAAATAAAATAAATTAAACACAACTATAACCCTCACAGAACCTAATAAATAATGGTCTAGCTGTGCCTGCGTTTTCACGCGCAAATCACCTACTTTTTTGTACCAAAAGTCATCTAAATAACTCCCTGTAATATCATCTACCAGTGAAAGCTGAAATCGGTGAAGCCCTTTCAGAGATTAGGAACAAGCAGACACACAGATGGACTGACACAAATTAAAATAAAAAATAAATAATTTTCATATGAGTACCGTATAAACTTTCATATGCATCCAATGCAACTTTGGGGCCTTGGGGTCCAGATGCTCATCAACTTTTCAAAGAGGTTGCACGTCGTCTGGTAGAAGTTTCTCGTGACAAGCGGGCTGGGGCTATTCTCGCTCAGAGAATCCGCATTGCTATTCAACGTGGCAATGCTGCCAGCCTTCTTGGCACGATCCCGAGAGACACCGATTTGGGACAAGTTTTCTAATTGTAATAAGTTTAAAAAAAAACAATGCAAGTGCAAGCAGTTATTACAATTTAATTTATATGTATAGTTAGTCTGTTGTGTGTGATGATGAGATAGCAACTTAATAAACTAATTATAGCGACCCATGTCAAACATTAAAAGCAATTTGTTGATGTTTAAGGCTTGTTAGGTAAAGAGTAGTTAAGCCTTGGATTATTTTAAGTATCAACAGCACCCACATTTCGCTGAATAGAATTAAGTGCCAACGAGACAGAGGGCGAGTCCATCGCCGTCTCATGCACTATACATACGTCTTTGAATTACTTCTCAGACATCTGCAGGTTTCCTCACGATGTTTTCCTTCACCGTAAAGCACGTGATGTGAAATCACTGTACTTATTTTTTAGGAAAATTCATTGGTATAGGACCCACTGGGATTAGAACTTGTTTCGCTTGCGTAACAGGCGATTGCTCAAACCCCAGGGCCACTGTGGCTGTTTCGTTAGTGAATTCGTAATAAAATATATTACAGCAAAATCATTAATAGATAGCAATGATAATAATTTACAGAATATAATAATAATTCAATTAATATTCCGACATTTATATCTATTAATTTGAAAGTCAAACATTGGGTTAATTTAGCATTAATAATTTATTCAAAAGGACCTTCCTACTAAACTGGTGAAAGCCTTGCTACCTGTGTTTTCTACTGGCAATTTACAATATTAATCGTTTTAAGACTTGATTTCCTGACATTCCGAGGGCATATTACGCCTATTAGTCAATGGAAAAACACTCCTCTATCTAACACGGTGGGCGTGTTAGCTGCCTATGATGTGTATGTAAAGGATAAGTTACTACGTGTTCAATTCTGGTTATATCCCTTATAAGCATCAACCAAGGTGATAGAAGGGGAAAAAAGGATAGCATATACAATATTATGAACTTATATACGGCACCGACTTAATTTTTTTTTTATTAGTTATTAAAAAGTTAATATTATATAGTACTTAAAAGAGCATTTTTAATAACACAACCCACTTCACTTGTGAGATTATCCTTAACTATTTTAATAACGCCGTTACGGCACTTGTATGTACTACTACTACTATAAGATTCAAATTGTATTTCTTAGTTAAACGAAAATGTATTCGTTTGAGAAATAAATATCTTTAACCATAAATAGTTTTTTCTCTGTCCGTCTGTTTGTTTCGGATAATCTCGAAACGCTGCTGGATCGATATACAATGGCGGATAGCTGACGTTACATGGATTAATTTATAGTACTTTTATTTTAAAAACTTAGGGTACCGCGAAATAAAGCCATCCATGGAGTCAAGTCTACGCGGGTAAAGCCGTAGGGGTTAGCTAGTATAACAATAGTACAATTACAATCTGACAAGACAACTTTGAACAATTAGGCTGTATTTTTATCTGTATCTTGCCAAAATACTCATTAACCTTCGAAATAATAGTATTATATTATGCATATGGATTAGGCTGCTATAGTAGTATTAGGTACTTGGGCTTAGCTCTTAAACTACAAGCTAACAGTACCCCTATCATGGGTTTGCCACCGTTTTCGTAATCTACACTCGCTAGCGTCACCCGCAATATGTGTATGAGATATTTTAATTCTACACATCACCGCTGGGGGTCGCTGCACAATTTCTCATACTAATATTCGGCGGAGACGCTAGCGAGTATCGATTATGAAAACGGGTGCAAACTCGTGATAGGAGTACTGGCCATCGGATACAAATCACATCCGTCTTTGTAGGCCTTCCTATGTTTTATTAGGTCATTGGAAAGTAGGTACAGCTGTTTGCATATCTAGGAAAAAAAAACTTTTGAGGCAAAGATTGTATTATGTTTTGCTCCAAAACTAATTTTGATCTAGTATGTTTCATCTTCAGAAAACATAATTTTAACCATGTTTTTAGGCAATGAAAAATTACTACAATATCATGACAATACGAAGGTAAATTTTGCCGACATCTGTCAAGTTATGATAGCTCAGACGGGAGGCTTCCAGCTTATCGAGTGATTAGGAAATTAGACTATACCCCGGTTCGAGTCCATATGATACCAGTCCGGCTTTTTCCTTTTTTACTGATATTTTAAACTTGCTTTTTGTATAGGAAAACGTCAAGTTTTTTTCTTTCTTAACTAGTTTCATGGTGCAAAAGTAAATACACCATGCTCACGCTTGTATTCCTCGGAAGGGTAGGCAGAGTCTTTCTCGTGGTAGTCGTACGCATGGAAAAACCCCATAACACTTTGCCTGACCCAGGGATCGAATCCAGGACCTCGTGTTTCGATGGAGCGTTTGCACTCACTAAACTATACAAACGAGGCAGTCAAAGATGTGAAAGTGTTATTATTTTAAAGTCCTGTTGTTTTATAAGTCGATCACTCAATCAGCTGATGTGATACAAAATCTCACCATCGCAAGGCTGTCAAAATGCATTAAATATCGTTACATAATGGAAGCTTTCGTTTGTAGTGTTAACATCACCTTAACGGACCTTACGAAACAATTAAAAGACATGCCATCGAGATATAAGCTGGCGCCTTACCATGAGCTCTTATTGCCATGATAGATGGACTTATATTGAGACAGAGGTATACGACGTGTATACACTTGTCACTGTCGCACAGCTGAACTAACATTGCAATAAAAGTTTATGGTTGTTCCCCAGGTCTTATGTTAGATAATGTTACTTATCATAACGTCGTGTTTTTTGTGTTCCATCCAGTGTATTAAGAAGTAGATATTGCTATTTTGTTTTGTCGTAAATACCTATATACATACAAATACTCACACCTATTTCCTCGTAGTGGTAGGCAAAGGTGTATTAACAGAGCACTCATATAAATTTCGTCGGCGAGACAATTACAATAAACCGGGCACCAGACTCTGGGCTGCTACTCAGAAACAACAGATGGGAAAACCCAATAATACTTTGCCCGACCCGAGAACAGAATGGAACTCAGGACAACAATGTTTAGCGGGGCTTATTCCCAGACATCCACAGTCTATAGATTTTGAAAAATAAACTTTCATACATTAATTCCCGCGACCACGTCAATTCAATTTCTTTGATGTCGTGAGAATTCATTTGTATACCGAAAATAGTGGTTGTCAGAGTGATAAGATAGAACTAAGATGGAAGACAATAATAAAAAAGTTAAAGAATAAAAGTGAAAGACATTCAATTGGTTAATTTAATAATACATAATATAGATCCCGGGGAGCCAGTGGCTCAAGTCGGGGTCGCTCGCTACAGTACATACGTTTTGGTATAGACACACACACAAATATAAGCCCACATACATGACACGAGTGTATTCAGTCATCACAAATGGGAAACACTGCTTATCTGCTTACATGGAGTGCACGCCCCTGATGCTCACACAGGTAGGAACCAATTGCGAAAAGCATTTGCGAAATAATTAAACGCACACAAATTAATTACTCAATCGCCGCGGAAGTGGCAGAGACACAAAATGCAAATGAAAGCTAAAAACCCATTAAATAAACAAGCAATAAACTGTGGATAGTAAGTAGCGGATTGAACTGTTCTAGTGTTCTAAAACACGAGCCGTTTTGCAATTGGAATAAATATTATATATCTTTATGTGTGTGTCATTGATCTTATGTAATGGAAGTATTTAAAAAGTTGTTTATACGAAATATCATAACATGGTTTTTACAATAAATTATTAAAATTACCTTCTGCCATTCATAATCTATATCTAAATCAAAATACAGCTATCCCTACTAATATTATAAATGCGAAAGTAACTCTGTCTGTCTGTTACGCTTTCCCGCTTAAACCTCTCAACCGATTTTGATGAAATTTGGCACATACAATCTTTAGACCCTGAGAAAGATACCTTTTATTGCGAAAAAAGTATTATATAAAAAGCGAAAAAAGAAAAAAGTATAATACTAAATCTACGCGGGTGAAACCGCAGGGCACAGCTAGTAGATAAATAAAATGGAAGTGTCTGTTTGTAATTCCAAAATAGCAACTTTTTACTAAATGCACATGAAATTATATACAGCACTCACTACGGTTTGTTCCCGCTAATCTCCGAAACGGCTAGACTGAATTGAACAGGACTCTAACTGGCAGATAGCTAGTATAACTTAGGCTACTTTTATTAAAAAAAACATTAGGATTCCGCGGGTCACCAATGAAATTAAGTCTACAAGGGTGAAACCGCGGGGCACAGCTAGTTGTATAATACATCAGCGGTTAAATATGATAGTAAACAATATTGAAAATTGATTTTTTTAAGTCGGTACAGTTAATACTTTAATATGCATTTAGTGAAATGCTGTTATTTTCGAATTACAAACAGACACTTCAAGTAATTTATCTGTATAGAGTATAGATGAATAGATTTTAATATGTTGCCCATTCAATGGTACTTAACATTTGCCCTTTACTGTGGACGCTTGTAGAACTATGGGACTCAATCGCATTTGAAAGAACTATGATTATAGCTACATGCACACCTTGCTTACTTATATAGCTATGGAAAAATTCGAAGAAGACTATTTATGGACAGTTCTCCAACTGACATGATCGAAAAGACATTGATTACCTACAGAGTTTCCCTTTTACTGCAATATTGGCAACTCATCGATATCGCAATGACTCCGCACATCCTTATGGTCATCACAATGAGGGCTAAAGTTCAATAAAAACAATAACAATAACTGAATATGAAAGTTGATTCATTTATTATGTTAACATCCACATTGAACACAAGCACCTAGTGAAAGTTATTGATTTATAAGATATACAATCAATGAACACTGTCTGTGTATGAAATCCTTTATTTTGTGAACTTGTAAATATCGCCACTTGAATCGACATTTTTACAGTACTAAAATCCTGCATAAAATAATTTATGCAATCCAAATTCAAACATGATCCCAAACATTTAATCATACCACTAAAGTGACAAACAAAGATGCGGCATATCTGTTGGTAAGTGGCTACCGCAGCCTAAGGTCGCTTGCAATACCACGGGCATCACCGACACTGTAAATATCTCTTCACACCATTCTTGGGGAATCCAATTTTGCATTCGTTTTGTATCTTAAAGATTATTACAAAGCGATCCTGTTTAGAATTCGGGCCTGACTGCACTGCCTCACAGAAGATCGCAGATATTTTGGTTTCAATTATCCATTATTTAATCGGAGGAATGGCTTTTTTTCTTGATAATAAATAAACCAAAGAGTACAAATGAAATCCTGAAATGTATTGGGCATATTTGTCTAAGCTGTTCAACGGCCGGTCAGATAGGTTTAATGGTTTCTGGTAAATCACTCGTCCCGGACCCATCGTCACGGTCGTTATTCCCCTTTTGGTTTTGTTTCACCCCTCCCATCTGTCCTCATAACGAAAAGCCAAATGTATATTTATAGCCGAAGCTAAAATAAGATGCGGAAGGCGATTGGCTTATAGGATCTTTGAAGACATTTCGGGATTAGTGGTAAGCCCGTTAGATTTTTTCTTATTATTATGTAAGGGTAATCAGGTTAATGCGTTATGAAATATTATGGGCTGTGTATCGTTAATAATCTTAATCCGCTATGTCTTCATCAGTAATTAATAGGTTTTGGTGTATTAGTTGCTTGTTTCGGACTTGCGCTTTGCAATAAAGAAGCTTCTTTCTTTCGTTATTTTTCTATCAGTATTTTTAACTGACGTAAATATTGGCCTCCGCCTTGAAAGCAATTAACTTGAAGTACTTCAAAACTATCACCTCGTATTTGAACATGAAATGATCATTAGCCCTACGTGTTTCCGCCGTAGAATGCAACTGGGCCATTTATATGCGTAGTGCCAGCTCGGTTCATGGCCTAAGGATCTTGTAGGGTGGCCTAGATAAGGTATACATTTGGGTCGATAAAGAGTACATAGTCCATTCCTCATAATCTTCATCATATACATAGAAATTCTATGGAAACGTCCACACAATCTTCAACTTTAAAAATTTTGCGTTAAAGCTGTGCGACTGGTTTCTTGTGATGTGTTCCCCTTCACCTTTGGGTATCGAATTTATATATTTGATTGAATGTAATTTAGTTGAGACATATATGAAATGTTTCCTGATTTGATACCTAATAATCAAAAGATCTATGCTGTGGTGGCGCCGGGGTTAGAGCAGTCGCCTGCGACGCAAGCTCGAATCCCAGCGGGGCCTGTACCAATGAGTTTTTCTAAAAAATTTATGTACAGTGATTTCACACCACGTGCTTTACGGTGAAGGAAAACATCGTGAGGAAACCTGCATATTTCTGAGAAGTAATTCAAAGACGTATGTATAGTGCCTGAGACGGCGATGGACTCAACATCTGTCACGTTGGCACTTAATCATCTTCGGTGAAAAGTGGGTGTTGTGACAGCAACACCTCTGCCTACCCCTTCGGGGAATACAGGCATGAGCATTTGATATAAAATTATCTAATCAGTTCAGGCTCTGCTAACGGCCAGCCAAACAAAGTTTCGGAACAACCTTATGATGTGAATCATTCTCATCTATTAGATGTACCTAATGGAAAATCAAAAGAGGCCATGATTCACAAGTTGCACGCTATATTCCACCTGTTTCGCCATCAAATTACCGCTTTGAAGTGACACTTCTCCAGTAAACTATGTTTATTGCGTGTTTTAGGATGATAAAAGTTGCCGGAATTATTATGTGGTCATTTGTTACGTGTTCATTAGTTTGTGAACTATTTGAAGACAAGAATTATGATGTTATTTATTCTGGATTGAGACTTGCAAGTATCACGGAGCAATAAACTAACATCAAATTGGGTCGACGAGTCAAAAGCAGATTTAGGCCTTAAGTAGTCTTTAAGTAGTATAGTCGTGACGATTGTACGAATAGTACTTTGTAAGGAGAGCATCCCATGCAATTGATACTTGTCGCAAGCGGGCACATTTGAATCGATATTTACAGTACGTCTGAAATATTAAATGAAATGAATGAAACCAGAATGTATTAAAGCCAGCATTATTCACAAAACAAACGGTAACGGAAGATGAAGAATCACATACAAAATGTTTTTATAAACTTTCATCGAACATCACGACGCAGAATAAATAGTATATTATGATCATGGTCAAGTTCCAGTGTTATTTATGTCACTGTCGACTAGCGTACCATTATAATAGCGAGTTGTGAACTCAAATACTGTCAGTGCTGCCACGCCTTATGCGGCTATCGGGGCTATGGTGTGAGAATTGTATGAAGGGTTTGCAGCAAATTGATCTATTACTCCAGATATGTATTGAGTGTCTTTAGAAGTAACATTTTTTTTCCATTGTGGACACCAACTGTGGGGGCAGCGGAAGGGTTATGTCAGACTCGCACCGCCTAAACTCCACGGACCACGGAGTTTGTTCCTGCTGGTCGCTTGGGGGTGTGTACGTGCTATGTCTTCACATGCTTCACCGTCACCCACAGTGTATGGGATAAGGGAGATGATGTTGATAATACTAAAAGCAAGATCAAAAGACTCCAAATCAATGGGATGCTTCAAGAGAAAGTTCAACGATAATCATGTAGAGAGTAGAAATATCTAGATAGCCGTAACATGCTTCCTTTAAAGGACACGATAATCGATTCTGTCTATACATACTTAAAGTAATTGCAAAGTAGATTTTGATGATAAACTTACTATATCATTATGAATCGCCAATTGTGTCTCGGTGAAAAACTTAAACATAGTTTACAGAAGCTTTTGCTTGCCCTAATGAGGTTTCACGTCTGATAAACTGCGCGATAGATTTTGATGCATTGATATTTTCTCGATGATATTTCTTTATTAAACAGTTTTGTTTATGAATGAGAGCCGCGATGGCCTCGGGGTTAGAGCAGAGACCCTTAGAAGGGGTAAGCAGAGGCGTTGTAATAACAACTCCCCCCTTTCACTGAATATGATTGAGTGCCAACGTGACAGAGGGTGTGTCCATCGCTGTCTCAGGTATATGCAGGTTTCCTCTCGATGGTTTCCTTCGCCGTAAATCACATGTTGTGAAAAACACTGCACAAACATTTTTAGAAAAACTCATTGATACAGACTCCGCTGGAATTCGGAGTTGCGTCACCACGGCTCTTATATGGTTTGTAATAATACTATGACTTTCATCTTAAAAATTCTTCTCTTTGTTTTTGTTAGGTATTCTCTAATGTGATTTGATTTGCGTGTCCAAGCATTCTTAGCACACGTCATTCATTCATACGATATGGAATTACCGAATGCTCCGGTCGTAGCCGCGAGCAGTTTAACATTATGTACTGTAATCAAGTAATTAACTTTTCATGCACAAAACTATTTAGATAACTTACCTGACGTTTCCTGTTGTGCCTTAATATTATAAATGTTTCTAACAATTTAGGAAATATTGTTTTTAGATACTTAAGTATTTTCGTAAGATTCATTTGATTGATTTATTAATATCGTTTTGTTATTTGGTGATCACGTTCTAATTAGTTTATGCTGAAAAATTGCAATGAAAGTTTCAGGTTGTCTACGTTTTCGAAATGTATCCGTGTGCTTGTCTTTATATCTTCTACCTGTGTCAGTTCAGTACCCCTATCACGACTTTGCCACCGTCTTTCTAATCTATACTCGCTAGCGTCTCCGCCGAATATTTGTAAGGCGAATTGTACGGCGCCTCGTAGCGGTTCAGTGAAGAACAAAAATATCTCATACAAATATTGTGAGTGACGCTAGCGAGTATAGATTACAAAAACGGTGCAAAACTCGTGATATGGGTAAAGTCAGGCCCCCTTTACCCTTATCACGAGAACTTCTGCTTTGACGTTTCATTTTAGTACCTTAAAATTAAACGATCATAGTAAACCCCAGAGCATTACATGTACATACATACATATGCTCACGCCTGTATTCCCCGAAGGGGTAGGCAGAGGTGTTGTAATAACAACACCCACTATTCACCGAATATGATTAGGGGCCAACGTGACAGATGGTGAGCCCATCGCCGTCTCAGGCACTATAGATATGATGTTTTCCTTTACCGTAAAGCACGTGGTGTGAAATCACTGTAGATAAGATTTTGGAAAAACTCATTGGCGCAGGCCCCTTTGGGTTCGAACTTGCGTCGCTTGCGTAGCAGGCAACTGCTCAAACCTCAATGCCATCACGAGTTTTTTACATGTATTTTCTTTTATCAAGTTTAAATATATGACTTGTAAAAAAACATGTCACTTTTACTTAGTTTAGTTTACTCGTTGTATATATTATATATATAAAAACTGACAAATGTTTGTCCAACTCAAGCTTATTCCCGAGGCGATTCCAATTTATATTTGTACAATATATTCTTCAACAGCCTTATTTTTTCCATCGACATCAATGAGACTACTTTAAATTCATGCTTAAGTTATTTCAACTGAAAACTTTTTGCTATTTTTCCGACACACAGACACAAAAAATACACTTTCTATGCTCCACATCGTCTTCCTTATATATATAAAATCAATTGATGTTTATCAGTGTAGCTCAAACTCAAAAACCGTTGACAGATTTAAAAAAATATCTTTTTGTCCTTTATCCAAATCTCAGATCCAAAGTATAAATATAATAATATGGGCAGGTAGCACCGAGGGGCTTTTTTTTATATATGTGTAGTTTGGAGTAGTTTTTTTTAAAAATAATAAGCGTTTCAATATCTTTACTTCGTTTTTTTTGTCTTCTATACAACACAATAAAATAAAAATAAAATACTACTCCTGTTTTTCGTCGTTCACGTCTTCCCTCATTTATTTTTTATTTTCCTCTTCCATTTTTAACTTTTTAAACATGGCCGTTCACTATCGCATACAAACTCATTTCATCAATTCCACATATATTTGGTTGAGTGCAAGCAAAACCAATATATGAACTTATATTCCAATATACGACAGTAGGTAGTTACTTATTTTACAAAAATATTTTTATATTGCGCTCGTGTCTGTCAGCGGCTTCGCCCGCTAGTAGCCTATCTTTCTCAGTGGTAATGTTGCATTCTATAGAGAAAATCCTTATTCGTGTTAAAGAATAAAAAAAAAACTTTTTTTTACTACCTTATCTATTAATAAATAAAAATGTATTGCTGTTCGTTAGTCTCACTAAAACTTGAAAATGGCTCGACCGATATGGGTAATTTTTATCGTGATATATTAAAGGAAAGGGTGATGCGTAATACAGAGTAAATATTTACTTCTCTATCTGATTTTCTAAACCCTTGTTGAGGCTGTGATAATAGAGAGCAGTTTCACTCTTCGATTTTTCTGTCGTTTTGTCCCATCCGCATTCTTATTTATTTTTATTTCTTGCATCTGGTTTTGAGTAGGTACTCTAACTTTTATATTTTCATTAGCTTCTGATATAATTAGTGTCAAAGCAAGTATTTTGCGGTTAAATTAAAACACTACTCTGCGACCACAGTATAAAGTAACACACGGTGTGTTGAAAAACTGCTCACGTCAGCCTTCAAAGTTGTAGCAGCCTTATTAGAAGTGATACTATGTGTATTGAATAGTTATTTTTATTATTTATACCTATCATATTATAAAGCTGAAGAATTTGTTACAAAGAGCGCGTTCTGCTTGAAAAATATCAACGTAACCAATGCATCAATGTAACCTGTTGCAAAAACGTGGAAAATTATCTAGCTAGTAAATAATATTTACCAAAGCCCAGTCCTTCAAAGGTAGTCCTTAATATTAAAAGCTAACGATCGATTGTTCTAATCAATTCAAACGTAGGTCACACCCAGATGGTATTTGACAAATATTGCGATGTTTCAGATGTTTTGTAGAACAACGAGCAGTTTATACCTATACAAACAATAGATAATAATATTTAATACACATTGTATTCCTTAGATGTCTTCAAATAATGTTAATGTCAATGCGAAAAATGCTGTGAGTAATATATTGAAAATGGAAATGATTTATTCAATAAAATTTAGGTCTTGGTAAAGCACGTCGAATATTACCACCAGTTCAAAAACTAGCCCTCTGTGAAGAACCTTCAAGAACTCATTTGACTTACTTAAAACTTAACGCACGTCGTAAAATAATCACTGATTCGGAAGCAGACAAAAACTTATGAAGACACCTTGTACAGAGCCGTGGTGGCCTCGGGGTTACAGCAGTCGCCTGCTACGCAAGCGACGCAAGTTCGAATCCCAGCGGGGCCTGTACCAATGAGTTTTTCTAAAAAACTTACGTACAGTGATTTCACACCACGTGCTTTACGGTGAAGGAAAACATCGTGAGGAAACCTGCATATGTCTGAGAAGTAATTAAAGACCGAGCCTGAGACGGCGATAGACTCACCATCTGTCACGTTGGCACTTAATCGAATTCGGTGAAAAGTGGGTGTTGTGATTATAACACCTCTGCCTACCCCTTCGGGGAATACAGGCGTGAGCATATGTACACCTTGTACTTTATTTAATTTTTATTTTGAAAGTGGTCTCACTCCAAAGTTTAAAGACTGATTAAACAATTTTGTGAAAAAGATCGAAAAACAATATGAAATTTATGTCTTTATTCAATAACTACCTTCCGATAGAGGTATCTCTCGTGTCCTTCTTTAATCCTCTTAAAAATCTCCTTTTTTGGAATCAGTTGAGTGAATTGCTTCAGAAATCACCTCCTACATACAAACAAACATACCAAATTCACTTGTGAAATTTGTACTGATTAATTTAAAAGCACTTAAAACAATCTCCATCTCAGTTACACATAAGTGAATACATAACAAATAAACCCCAAGGATATAGAACTAGGTCAACAGTTAAAAGCATTTTTGGGTAAGTTAAGTGGCTGGTACAATAACTTAATGTGGACTAATGTCATTGTCGAGAACAAGGCAGGAAATAAATCTCTTTCCATTGATTGGTGGGAAACGCAATCTTCTAGGAGTGGAAGGTCAACGTGATACTGGTTGTGGGATTGGTGCAAGTCACAACCTTAAAGCCGGCTACCATGAAGTTAAAATTCACTGACTCATTAAGAAACGACTTCATATCGAGTCGGGTTTTATGTTTTGCAATAACTTCAACATAATGAAGTAATCAGTACTCCATGGAAACAAAAATTAAACATTCATAGATGACATCCTTGCTTTCTGAATTGCCTGAATTTAAATTTCTTCGGCCAAAGTCAATTTAGGTCATCAGATACCTTAGATGCCGATGGATCGATGGTGTGATATAAAAGATGATATGGCCGAATGGGAGTGGTATATTCACTCCCTTTCTGGCAATATTGATATGAGGGCTATAAAGAGAAGTGGAACGGAAAATACATTGCGCCGAGCAGAAATAAAACAGGATAAGAGGGCCTACCATCAAAACATTTGAGCTATGACATTTAATTTTTGGATCGTCAAATTAAACGTCAAAGCTAAGAAGTTCTTAATACGCTCTGCTTAAACGATCATAGCTGGCTCCAAAGGCAGGGTCCATGAGATGCCTTAAGCAAACGAGACGTATATCCCAAGAGTGTTATATTGTAAAGTAGTAAACAATGCGATTCACATTCTTTTATTAAACTAAACTCCTCCTGCCTCTTGTCACTGACAACACTGAGTACTTGGATAGCGCGCAGATCGAGTGTTCCGTTGGTCTGATCCAATCAATCACTAAACCGCACTGAACCGAACTGGCTATCCACATCCGTTAATTTGTAATATGCTACCACTACTAATTGTGTTTTTATCACGGTTGATGATCTAAACATGAGAACAGAAGACGCAGAACGAAAAAAATAAAAATATAGATCACAAAATAATTTATCTCTTATCAATCGTCTGAGGAGCTCGTGGCACAGTTGCTGTTGCGCATATCATTCGATCAGTGAAGTTAAGCAACCCTAGCCCTAGTCAGTAATTGGATGGGTGACCTCCCGAGTTTCCTCCGTGCCTCGGAGAGCACGTTAAGCCGTCGGTCCCGGTTGCCAATTTATCGTCTTTGGCAATCGTTACAGGTCAGTCGGAGGCCTAAAATAGTCTGACAACTAGTTTAACCCTAATCACAGCTTTTCCTCGTAAAAAGGGGTCGCGAAGGTCAGATGGTAGTCGCTTCGTATAAAAATCAGATGATTAGCTGCATCGGGTTGAATCAAGTGCCGCCCCAACAATGTATGGGATAAGGCCAGGCAGATGATGATCAATCGTCTGAGTATACGACCACGAAATTCAGGATGAAGTAGAAGGACAAGACGGGAATAAGAGATAACCTTTGCGAATTAGAATTCTGGGTGGGGACGGACCCTGTCTTCTAATAATGATAAATAATAATTCTAAAACTAAATAATACATTCTTGCGGTAAATCAAAGCTGATGATGATCTATGGTTGATTATAGTTAAGAAAGTAACAGTAAATTATTAAAAAGGCTTGCATGTAAAGAGTGATACAGTACTGTTCTGATTTAGAATGGTGGTGAATGCCCGTATAATCTTCCATTTAAATTATTCAAAGAGGATTAATTTGCCTTAATTTGTAACACCATAAGATTTCCATAACGACGTTGCAACACACGTTGTCACCTAAATGCACCCACTTCTCATAGTAGATGAGAAGTGGGTGCAAGACCGTAGTGGAGGCGTGAATATAATAGTCTAGATATACAGTCCATTAATCATCGTAATTTAATTTGTGTCATGTCTGATGTTAATAGCGTCTTGAGTATAAGTGTGATTGAAGCGTTAATATTACTTGTTATACATCAATCAGGGTTTGATTGCAGATTAAAAACGGTTAAAACTTTATCTTTGACACCTTAGACTAATGGGTGTTGTACCTATTCAAATATACTTACTTACTTCAGATTATTTTGAATTTAGGATATAACATTTCAATATTTTACCGTCAATCCTGTATAGGTTTCAGATATAAAAATAAAAATTAGGTTATCATCCTCATCGGGTTGATTCAAGTGACAACCCTAACAATACATGGGGTGAGGCCAGGGAGATGATGAATATCTCTACAGGTTTCACTAGCCTTCGTGCCGGAGACGGCAATCTATCATGTTGGCACTGAATCATATTCGGTGACATGTGGGTGTTGTTGCTGCAACACCTCTGCTTACTCCTTCGGGGACCCTTCTGGGATGGTGTGAGCAAGCCTAAGTCAGAGAACTCGTTAAAAAAACGACCTCTACAGTTCAGCATAGATTTCTACAGCTTTTGAGGAAAACGAGACGTTTGAAATTCCTTGAAACGTGAACAATTTAGCCTACTGAGATTTGCACTGATTATCTTAACCACATGACTGTACTTGTTTCATTTCGGTGTCATGAGATGTGACCATGATTCTTATCGTCAGGTGACGTGGGAGTGTGTTATGTGCCGTATCTTGATTGAAAGTCTTTCTGTCTTTGTTATCTACAATGTTTACAATAACACCGCGTTATTTGGCTTGTGGACGTACAATGTTTTCCCGGCACCAAATGTCAAAGGGATAACATCATACACTGTTATTAAGAAATCAATGTAAACTTTTCAGTTTTGTATCTTTAGTACTTGCTTCTGGGAATATTTATTCTGGGAAAGTAAAATACTTAATGGACCTCGATGCTCATAGCCCAATCTTGTTGTAATCAAACGACAGTGCTCTGTTACTGAACAAGTGCCGTCTGGAGTTTTGAGCGCTGGCCTTGAATGTGCAGTAGTGATTTTTAGGGTCTTGTATGGAGCGAACGCGAACAAAATACTTGCTCTATTTGCTGAGCGCTCAAAATAGGTATTCAAAGTTTCCTTTAGCTGTACTAGCAGAGAAATTGATGCTCAGATAACGATTCACTAGTTGTACACACACGGGATGCAGTAGAATGCGCCTTACCATTAGGAGGTCGTTTCATATCATTATCAGATATATATTTAACATATTGAAATACCAACAGATTTCTTTGGAGTTACATGCATATGCTCACGCCTGTATTCCCCGAAGGGGTAGGCAGAGGTATTGTTATCACAACACCCACTTTTCACCGAATTTGATTAAGTGCCAACGTGATAGATGGTGAGTCTATCGCCGTCTCAGGCACTATACATACGGCTTTGAATTACTTCTCAGAAATATGCAGGTTTCCTCACGATGTTTTCCTTCACCGTAAAGCACGTGGTGTGAAATCACTGTACATAAGTTCTTTAGAAAAACTCATTGGTACAGGCCCCGCTTTGGAGTTATATTGGATCATAAATTGCAATGGGGGCCCATATAGCTGTATTGTCGAAAAGACTCAGTAATGCAGCATTTGCAGTAAGAAAAATTTGACACCTAACTGGTATAAACACAGCTCGCTTGGTCTGTTTTTGTTATTTCCATAGTATTATGTCTTATGGCATCCTTTTATGGGGAAATGCTACAGACATCAGTTCTATCTTTGTGCTGCAATTTATAAACTCAAATCTAGAGATTCTCTCAGAGAGAAGTTTAAAGATATAGGGATAATGACTGTGACATGGCAATGCATATTTGAAAATATGTTATATGTAATAAAGAATATAGATAGTTTTAAGAAATGGGATATGCACAATATAAATACACGCAACAGAGATAAACTCCCTGTCCCTGTAACTAGACTGCACAAAACTGGTAACTCTTTTGTGGGGCAAAGTATACGCTTTTTCAATAAACTACCATAAAAATGTGGGAACTACCATTTTTAAGTTTTAAGGCAATCATCAAACAGACACTTTGTGAAAAGGCATATAATAGTGTAACTGAGTATATTGATGATAGCCAAGCATGGCAATGAGTTGCTCACTCTTCCTTCCATCCTTCCATTAAATGGTACTAAAACAACCCTATGTATAAAGAAGGGACACCTGTAAAAAAAAAACACCGATGAGTTGGTTTCGCCGTTTCTCCTCCAGGCAGGCTTACATTTGTAAACGGTTGTAAATTAATATAAGTTATCGTAAGAAAATGACGTTCAATGTGTGTTCCATAAGTCCCTTATTTTAAATAAAACTTTTTGATTTTGAACATGCCTACTTATGTATTACAGGATCTGCGTTACCAGCCTGCTTATGTAGGTTACGAAAAGTTATCGTCAGATAGTTTTTATGGTCTTATACGTTGTATGTTTACTGAGTGTGGTCAATTGTTTATGTGGAAAACGTTTACTTACAATATAAATTGACCAGTGTTCCTTTGTTACAGGTTAGTGTAACGCTGTTATCTACATTCATGTGGCATCCGCAAATAAAAATAGAGGTCCACCGAAGACGGCACGGTAAGAAACGATAGTGATTTCTACAACTATTTTCTCTGACATGCTGTGACATAGCTACCTACTTCGCGAGGCGATTTTGATCGGGCGTCGATCGGTGCGCGCGCGCAGCAGAAAGACAGTCACCTGCCGCATACATCGACCGCAGCACGCGTTGCTCTGCCGCGAAATGCCGCCGCGCTTAATCGATCGATTCAATTGAATTAACGTTTTGAGCGCAATTTTTTTTTTCTTAGTTCAAACGGTGGAACTGTGTGGCCAGTGATTTTTTCGTGTGCAAGTTATCCTTTTTTGAGGTTATTTGGGATGTGTTTTCTATATTTATGGTATGGTATACTTTTCGATAAACTTTGGAGAAAATAGGTTAACATATTTTAACACGTTTTTTTAGTATAATAAATTTAATATAATGAATAATTTACCTTTTAAATAAAAATAAGCAGGTTGAATAACTCAACGAATAAGTTGTTGTTTAGTTAATCAATTATTTTAAAAGACAAAAAATATGCATTTTTCCGTACATAAAATTTGCATAAGAGACAGACATCTTCCTATATAAAGCCACACGGAATTTAAGTATACCCTCATTTGCATATATCGGCATTATGTGAGCCATCCAACACGTCATTCAGCTCATACAATATGTTAATAAGCACTCATAAATTGCTCCAATTAGTTCTCTCATTGTTCTTAACATTAGACCAAAACTATTTAGATTTAACACTTTGGAACGTTTTATTTTATTCAGATAACATTCCGAGCGAAAAGAAATTCAAATAAGAACCGGTACCTTGTGGAATTACTCATTCGTTTTCGCTTTTATCAGAGGAAGACGGCCACCGTTAATTACGTTTTCGTGTGTTTTGCATAGTTTACGAGTTCGTTGCCACTAGATAACTTGAAAGGTAAATTAATTGCTAGGAAAGTAAGAAATGTATGTACCACATCTATACAGATAGATAAAATTGAAGCGTCTGTCTGTAATTCCAAAATTACACCTTTTGACTATATACATCTGGAAGTATACACGGTATTGACCCCAACCTTAGCCAGTAATTGGATGGGTGACCGCCCGAGTTCCTTCCGTGCCTCGGAGCGCACGTTTCCGACGCGTTGGTAACGGTTGCCAATCTATCATCTTTGGCAATCGTTACAGGTCAGTTGGAGGCCTAAGAGAGTCTGACAACTGGTTTAGCCCAGATCAAACATTTCTTCGTTAAAGGGACTGCGAAGTTTAGATGGCAGTCGCTTCGTATAAAGATCAGGTGGTCCGCCGCATCGGGTTGTACCAAGCCAACAATGTCCCATACATTGTTGGCTTGGTACAACTTGGTATAAGGCCAGGGATGGCAAGATGATGATGGTCACGGAAGCCTATATGAAATGCATTCAAATGTTAACCAAATATTCTCGTTAACTTTTTCTTTTCGTAAACTGCGACCTAAAATTGACCACATAAAAAAATCAAAATCACCCTGACACTCGTTTTATCGCCGGCCTAATGTTTGGTCATCTTTAATGAATGAGAGAAATGTATAAAATATTTTGTTTTGTACTCTGCAAGATTAACTTTCCAAATAACTATTCGGACTTCTTTGCCGTTAAGTAGATTGGGAGAAATTTTGTTGTATATTAAACCGTTCTTGACTTTATGGTGACAGTTGTATCTGTTAACTTACTTAATTTAAGTACTTGTAGAGATGACATATTTGGTGGTACATTTAAATTTCTAAGAAATCTTGGTATTAATTTTGTTGTTTATTTATAAATGAAAGAGATATTTTAGTTTTTAGAATATTTTACAATTAAAATACCTACTTATTATTCTTCGTGAGCCGTGGTAGCCTTGGGTTGTGCAATAGCAAACGACGCAAGTTCGAATCCCAGTGGGCCTGAACAAATGAGTTTTTCCAAAAAGATAAATTGTGCTTTGATTTCACACCACGAGCTTTACGGTGAATTAAAACATCGTGAGGAAACTTGCATATACTGAGAAGTAATTCAAGGACCTATGTATAGTGCCTGAGACGGCGATGGACTCACCCTCTCTCACGTTGGCACTTAAACATATTCCGTGAAATGTGGGTGTTGTTAATACAACACCCCTGCTTACCCCATCGGGGACCCTTCTGGGATGGCGTGAGCATATTAATTTTATTATTATTATTTTTCTTCGTATTTTCTACGAGTTGGGGAATCGTCGAATCCAAAATTCACGGAAAAATAAGTACTGATATTTTTGGTCTAAGTTTCGATAAATCTATTTAATATGTACTTAATCGGACGAATTAGAACGTGGCCTTCAGTTATCTTCTATCGAGATTACTTATTAACAAAACATTATTTGTTTTCTAATGCTTTTTCTCCATAGATCTCTTTGAATCAGAAAACTGAGGAATGCTGACTATTATATACCTTGGAATTTTTATTCATAGCTTTTCCGGGAGTTTAAACTATCCATCGATTAAGTTAAATGGTCGGTCTCTTTAAAAATGAATACACTTTCCGGCGCATACCGTCCAACACGCAAGTGCATATGCGACTTGCTTTCCGTCCTTGATGACGTGACGTGAAAGCTATTCACGTTCTAAATTATAACGAAAAAGTCTAATCGTTGTCTCCCATACATCACCGACATTCTGGTCTTCGCTTATCCATTGTATTTGGGAAAGACAACTTACCGACGTTGGATAAATCTAAATATATATAACTCAAAGGTGACTCACTAACTGACTGAAATAGATGACCTATCAAAAAAAAATCAAATTCAAAAATATCTTGAAAGACACGATTACATAGGATTATACATGCTACCGCCAGGCTCGGAAGGTTGCTTTTGCTGAGAAGAACCTGGCAAGAATCTCAGTAATTACTCTTTTAAAAAAATATTTTACAACGCACAGCCCAAACCACTGGACGGATCGGGCTGAAATTTGGCATGCAGGTAGATGTTATGACGTGGGCATCCGCCAAAAATGATTGTGATTAATTCTACCCCTAGGGGGATAATATAGGGGATGAAAGTCAATTTTCAACCGATCGGGCTGAGACAAGTCTACGAGGATGAAACCGCGGGACACAGCTAGTTTATAATTCTAATTAGCGTATGTTTTAATGTAAAAAATTGTTATAGATTTTTATTTTATGCTTGCAGGTATTATTCCCTAATATCCCTTATACAATATTCCCTAATCAATTAAAAAAATGTCTTCTGTCTGCTTGTTCGCTTTTGACGGGTCATTACTGGATGGGGTAAGCAGAGGTGTTGTAACAAGAACACCCACATTTCCCCGAATATGATTAAGTGCCGACGTGACAGAGGGTGAGTCCATCGCCGACTCAGGCACTATACATATGTCTTTGAATTACTCCTCAGACATATGCAGGTTCCCTCAAGATCTTTTCCATCACCTTAAAGCACGTGGTGTGAAATCACTGAACATAAGTTTTTTAGAAATACTAATTGGTACAGGCCCCGCTTGGATTCGAATTTGTGTCGCTTGCGTAGCAGATGACTGTTCTAACCCCAAGGCATCCACGGCTCGGTAACTAATATTAGATTTAAAAATATATAAATGCAGAATACTTATGTCGCACATAAAATAAAACCGCAGGACACGCTTATGCTAGCATTTTATATGACACGTGTTTGTCCGTCTGCCTCAGGCACCTGGTTGATCTGCATACAAGGTTCAAAGTCAAATGAGGCATGGCTCCACTGCTACTTTATAAATAGTATTTTATTATCTAGGCTTATTTAATTAATGTAACAGATAAAATCTAAAATAACACAATACATTCTAAGCAGTGCAGTAGAAAGGTCTCGTTCACCCTAACCTTTGCCAGGCATTCGGTTGCGACAGGCTCGAGTGGGGTTACTTTACACGAATAAACACTTACTGTCTCCAGCTGATAACCGTTTAACGTGTCGTAGGATACGTAATATTTAGCATTGTGGGTCACAGTTATCGTGTGATGTGTAAAACGGGATTCTAAGCGGAATAAAACTGACATCATCTTCGTCTTTACCTCATCTCTTTGTCATCATCATCATCGCCTCCACCTCATCCCTGTTAAATAGTCCATACATACATATGCTCACGCCTGTATTCCCCGAAGGGGTAGGCAGAGGTGTGGTAATAACAACACCCACTTTCCACCGAAGATGATTGAGCGCTGCACGTGGCAGTTGGTTAGTCTATCGTCATCTGAAACACAATATGTAGAATACGTCTTTTGGGTTACATCTCAGAACGATAGGGGCTAAATTCAGGAATCAAATGTTTTTGGAAATTATGTGAAAATCGTGAATCATGGTAGTAGGTAGAGTGTGGACGTTACTTTTTGCATCTAAAAAAATGTAAAGATTTGCACAAATACA
Organism: Watsonalla binaria; assembly: GCA_929442735.1. NCBI lineage: Eukaryota > Metazoa > Arthropoda > Insecta > Lepidoptera > Drepanidae > Watsonalla > Watsonalla binaria. The sequence continues at coordinate 2,210,233 of OV838930.1, forward strand.
TTTTTGTGGCGAATTTACGTAAATCGTTACGAATAAACAACGACCCATTTTGCATACTCCATTCAAATGTAATATACAGAGTCTACTTGTTTCTCCAATAAAAAATGTATGTCTTTGGAATTCAAACCGACGACCTTCAGTTCCGCATACCACCTTTTAACCACTGAGATGGTGTTGCATCACAGCAATATCGCTTACAGAAGGGTATGTTAATAAACAACGCGTTATGCAATCACTTGCACATAAATAGCTTATAAATGGACACGTTTTTATAAGCCCGGAAGTTTTATGTTTACCGTTCCAAATATTCTGCCGGAGTTGTTCGAACAATATCCATATCTATACAGATAAAATACATTAAAGTGTCTGTTTGTAATTCCGAACTAACAACTTCTCACTTAATGGATATAAAAGTATGTACCGTACTTCTGTCTGTCTGTTTATTCATTGGCAGATGGCTGATATTCATCATCATCATAATTTCAAGAGTCTGACTCTTGTCGGTGTAACCGATGCAATTTCTTCCATTCGCCTTTATCCAGTGCCATCTCCTTGACCTCCCTATACGTCATGACAGACACCTTTTCCTTAACTTGTCTCATGTATCCTGGGTCTCCCTCTTCCTCTCTTTCCTTCTACTTTTCCTTCTAATAAGTTTTTAAAGAACCCGTCATGTCGTACAAGGTGGCCAATCATCTTTCCTGATATTACAAGGAGTATATTAGACTACTTTTACTTAAAAAACAATTGGTATGCGATATAAAGTGACACATGAAATGAATTCCATGCGGTTGAAACCGCCGGTATGTATGGCAGACAGATAGCTGTCGCTGTCACTTTCACATGGCTATGCTGAAATCAGGTATAGGGATAGATTTGACCCTAAGCACATAAACTTAACTGTTCTTATAGTAGTTTTTTGTTCGAATGACATGACCGCATTTATTTTTCTTTACCAATGTTGTAGTCTACACATACAGATAAATAAAATGTAATTGTCGGTTTGTAAATCCAAATAAAAAGCTTTTCACTAAACGCATATGAAAGTATATACTTATCTATAGTAAGGATGTAAAAAATATTTAAAAAATAATCTGTCCGTCTGTTTGTCTCTCTATTTTATTAAACTGATTTTAATGGGATTTTCACTGTCAGCTGATCTACGCGGGTGAAACTGCGGGGCACAGCTAGTATTCTATTCATGTTTGTTACAGTTTTAATGTTCCTATAACGCTTCCGTATGAATCAGTCGTGAAATACAATAATAAAATATAATAAACCATTGGAAACGCCAGCCGCAAGAAGTAATGGTGAAATAGTTGAAAACTCGAGGTTTCCGATTTTGACATAAATGCGGTAAAATCTTATATTTGAGGTACAGCGCTCGGAATGACGAGTGAAATCCGAATCGCAATCTAAAGTTATTAAATATTACTTATCACAAGTACAAATTTACGGAGTGTTCACTAACTCTTTAGTAATAAAACCTACATACATATGCTCACGCCTGTATTCCTCGAAGGAGTAGGCAGAGGTGCTGTAATCACAACAACCACTTTTCACCGAAGATGATTAAGTGCCAACGTGACAGATGGTGAGTCCATCGCCGTCTCAGACACTTTTTAATAATACTTAATTTAATATATGACGCTGAATGAATGGTTATAAAATCATTTATTTTTGTGTCATTTTAGTAACGCATTACGTAACTTATCAATAATTATGAATTAAAATATTTACGATCTAGATTCTTGACTGCCGCTGCTTGCAATATATATAAAATATTTTCTTTCGAGATATACCTAGGTCGTTTACAAAGTTACAGTTCCCGTCACGAGCTATAATCACATACCACGAATGTGCAGTAGTCATTTTATGAGCCAGTCTCAGTCTATGTGTATATATATACAAGTATCTTTTTTTATATTTTTTCGCTGCACGCTCAATATTCGTGGCGGCACTTGTAATAGCAAACTAGTAATTGAATTTAAAATTGCAGTTTTTTTTATTACTTAGTCATGTTTTGTGCATAACTAGTAACTGGAAAACCGTATTTTCATCACCAATTAGCATATTATTACATTCATGTTGGTTCTCAGAGGTGAAAGTGATTTCACACCAATTCGTGCATTGAAAATTGTTGTAGCCTTTTAAGTTCACAATTATCTAACCGTTGTAATCACGATAATTACTACTTAGATTGTGTAACCATCTCCCAAAATTATTTTAAAATCGTTGCACTTTAAGTGTGAATTTAGTGGACCAACATAATTTGTCCAGTTCCATATACAGGATGTGGTTTTTTTATTCGTGCCATATTTACCAAGTTTGATACACCCATTCATTTAATTGAACATAAATCAATCATCAAATTAAAGACGTAATTTTTCTTTATTCATGAGTTTACATAATCATTAAGAAAAATATATGAAAATATTACTCCTTATTTTTAAGCCAAGCGGTTGTCAATCTTTCTATCACTGTGATCGGAGATTTCAATTAATAGAAGAGATTAGCTATAATTGTATATAACAAATATTTACAATTTGGTATGTTAGAAGAACTGACCACAGATTTTTATGTACACACAGATCCCAGTACCAAATTCAGATTTCAGTCAACTTAAAAAAAACGTTAGATTAAACTCTAACTTATCTTATTCTCTGTACTTATATATATATAATATATAGATAATAGATTTTGGTAAAAGAAAATTTAAACAAAAAAAAAAACGGAGTAGTTTAGTTTTGCGTCTGTATGAATGGTATCCAGCAAGGAAGAGCATAAACTGAACTTATAGCTTATCTTTTTATTAAGTTAATAACTATTGTTAGACATTAACAAAATACTTACAATTCTAAGAAATATGAATACTTTCTTACGTCTACAGACATACATAAGAGTAATTATAAGTTATACAAGAGCTAATCGTATTTGTTACTCAATTACTGCTGTAAATACTAGCTATAAATTCAGTCGTAGCCAAGTGGATCCGGTTCGTTAGAAAAATGCGCTCGCACATTATCATCACACTTTATCATAAAGGTTGGCAAAAAGCATGTACACGTTTTTGTTTTTGTTTATAATTCCATGTTACAACAAAAATAAACATTGATTATGTTCCACCTATCATCAAATAAACATCGAACCTTTGCCGTTACAACTAGGTACATTTAACAAGAAGAATAAGTAAGAAGAAAAGTAAAGGGAATTTTTTGATATTTTTTTAATCGATATGTACCACGTACCGTTGCCCTGTGCCAAATATGTACGCCAATAAATCTACCTTACTTTAAGTTGAATGGAATCATTGTTCCAACAATATAAGCGACAATCAGAAACCAGAAAATCTCTGGAAATCTTGCTCGTTACAACAACATTACAATTCAAAATCTAAGTTTAATTCTACAAAGTCAAGCATTAAATTAACACAGTGGAATGTCTGTGTTCTTTCATCGAAACACAGATTAAAAGTAATTTAAATGGACATTTTGATAAAAGTCTAGTAGCTAGGCCTTATCAATTGAGGCTGTTACGTAGTCTACGCAACCGGTTTCAATGCGAAGTGTTTTTTTTCGCTTTTCACGTACATTCCAAAGAAAATGAGAGTTATAGTGGAACCGATACAAGATATTAATTTCATGCCTTGGACAATGCACTCGTGGAATTAATAACACTATTAGAATGAAATACGCTTTCACTGCGGAATAAAAATTCTATTATCAGATACACTTCTGTGTTGCTTTATCTGGGGCAATCTGGACGAGATTGTCTTATCATTGATACATTTGCATTATAATCAATCATGGCTCTGACTTTACAAAAGAACGGCGTTTTTTGCAAATATTTGAGGTTCAGCTTATTCTTTATTACCTGAACCTCAAACTAAAGAAACATTTTACTTAAGTATAGTACAATCTCTGAGATATATTATTTTTGAAATGTTGGTAAAACGTTCGTCGCTCGTTTGTATACTTCCATCATTTACTTTAAACCCAAGTGTATATTTTATTAAGTAGTAATCCCTATCAAACTTTTAGAGAATTATACTACGTTAAAAAATCCTGCTTTTAAATTCAGTTGGAGCATTTTCCACTTACCTTTTGTGCTAACGAAGGGTGCTCGAGACTAATTGAGTAACTCAATATTAGTTTAGGAGCTTTGTGCGAAAACCATGTTAAGTCCATTTTTCGTACTTTAGGTACGCTTCAATAAAAAATTAAAAAAAAATGTTTTTTTTTGTGGCGACGTTAAACATCTCAAAAATATAATACTTTATATTATATTGTCTTTCATTCAATTTAATTTGACAGAGAATTTGACCTCCATTAAGAAATGTTTCAATAAGCAATCGATTGACAGACTTAATTGAAGGTATCGATATCTGATCTTTTGGAAATAATAGGGTATCATAATACTTAACTAGAAAATCGACGGCTAATTGTTAATTTTGTATCGCTCGATCACAACTACGAAGGTACGTGGAATATTTTGTAATTCGCGTTTCATACATTTCATTATGCATGTAATTATAGTCGAATCGGTTGACTTATTTGATTGTAATCAAATCTGTATTGCAACGAACTCAGCTACCCAATTAATTAATGTTTGTGTTAGCATATTAATATAGACTTATAATTCAGATTTTTTTTTGTTTATTTAAAACTAACTTAGACTCCCGGGTACCCGCGTAGGATTTACAATAATACACACTAGGTTTTTTTTTCTAAAAAAGTTGTGGCGTTAGTTACTCTTTGTAACACCAGCTATCTGCCAGTGAAAACGCCCGTTAAATCGATCCAGTCGTATTGATATATATTTTTAATGTTGTAAATGTTTTTTGTCAAGCTGAATTGCAAACAGACACATCAGTTTTATCAATACGCGAGTATGTTTAGATTTTTAATTATAGCACACTTATGGAAGATTACTCCACCAAGTAATTTATGCATCGAGTCTATTATGACTGCCATAGCATCAATATTATATAGTTGGACTAAATTCTACTTCGACCAAAATGTAGTCCAAACTGCAGAATAACTATCAATACATATCGTTTGCTAGTCAATTGAAGTTTTGGTAGTATATTCAAACAAAATATATATAATACATATTCAAACAAAATATTATTAAGCAGTTAATATTTCAGTTTGAAGCTTGATTGATCTCTTATGGTATGGAAAATCTGCCTATCTATGAATATTTTTATCGTTCTTTTTAACTTTACAATATATTATGATACCATATTTATTCATAAAACCTCAAAAAAGTTTAACTATCGATATTCCCAGCAGCGGTTTCAATGTAAACAGTATGTAACAAGTGTTGTGCATCATAAGATGTGATAGTGATACTAGACTAGATCAGTAAACATGTGCAGCAAGGACCAGATCAACCATATCCTCGGCAAGATCAATGTGGTAAGTCGTAAATTTTTTTTTATATTTTACCTAGTGTAATTATACAGAGTGTGGTTTTGCATTGTGTGTCATATTTACGAAGGTTGATATATTTATTGAATGTACACTAATATTATAAAGATTTAATTGTTTTTTTTTTGCATTGAATTGGCTAAGAAATTACTTGACCGATTTGAAAAATTCTTTTGGCAATGGATAGCTACATCACCAGCGAGTAATATAGGTTATATTTTATCCCCGTACTCCCACGGGAACGGGAACTACGCGAGTGCAACCGCTTGACGTCAGCTAGTATATTATAAATCAATAATGAAAATTGTAGATATTATATATTTTTAAGTTTGGTATGCTTGTTTTATCTTTAAATATATTTTTTTGTCATCTGTTCTATTACCAGTCGTTATTAAAGTAGTTTTTTAATTTAAAATATGCTCCAAATACCAGTTTAATTTGTATTAATATTCTATTAATCAATCGTAATTCTGTGATTATTTTGTGATACAATGTTTATTATATTATTTATCAGGTTCCAATTTCCTACTTTATGTAACATCTAGCCCGTGGCATTACTTATATAATTTATGCTACAATGCATTTGAAGTGCTAGATAAAATAAATTAAATATTAATGATCTCCTTGACCAAAAGCTAGCTCTCAAGTACTAGTTTAAAGTAATTACATAACCTAATATTGTTAAACTAATTGATATTCCATCAAAATCAATATGAAGGTGGCATTGGAACGATTGATTACCTAACAATACAAAGGTTAGTAATCAAGGCGATGTATACATTTCATGGGGAGGAAAATCATTGGTATTACTACATTGTCATTGACCCGAGGTTACGAATTGTTTTGATAGGGTACCATAGTACTTAGAAATGGTAGACAATGAAGTAATAGAGGCCCAACTATGGTAGTTGAGTTAGCACCTCTGAAGTAAGTCTTACGTTTGGCGTTTCTTGATGAATGAAACCATACAATGAAAGACTCCTCATGGGCGCTGTTTAGAATGACCATAGTTACCCCCCTTGTAATTTGAATATATTTTAGAATTGGTCGGTCTGATGGTCATGAGATATCATTATTTTCTTGATTGATTGACCGAACAACTCATTATATTATTGATACCATAACGACGTTTTTATAAACACATATTTTGATCTCCGTCCTTTCGTATGTGTTAGTTTCCATATTTTTAATTATATTATTTATAATGTAATGCAAAAAATCTAGGACTTTATCGTCATTCTGCCCTTATCCAACCTGTCGTATTTTTGTCCTTTTACTTATTTGATACTCGACATCGAGTTCGGCGCTGAGATACCTTCCAGAATAACCTAACTGTATTCACTCCTCTTCTGGACAATGATGATGCACAAATGCTCAATTGTCAAATATAATAACTAAAATATTACAAATATTTGTGAGCATGGCAAATTCCAGCCAGTCAAAGCAAAGATCTAACTAAGATTAATTAATTGTAGCAAAAGTACAGTGCCAATGGGATTATTTACAATAATTTTTCGACAAAGATACATCCCAGGGTTCCTTATCACAAATATAATCACTTACAGTATAATATCCTTTTTTGAGCAAAGCTGCTTTGATGGTCTCTTTAAATTTATTGAATTAGGATTTTCTAACCCTTGTCCACTTCACCAACCAACAGTCCTTGTTACCATCCACACTCATAAACAAATCTCTTTTCAACCTAGTACCTAGCAGTAATAAGCGATGATATTTCAAGGCGTTGCGATTGATAAATTCATATTTATATAATAGCAGAGAACTGAGTAATTGAATCTTAATCTTCAATGTGTTATAATACAATTTGTAATCAGTGCTAATTGAAATCGAATGTAAGGTTGAATATATTATTATTGTGGGATCATCGATTTCAAATGAGATAGAAGGTAAGTTCGTTCGTAACATTACGACAGAGGTTAGATGAACGAAACAAGGTGAAACTATTATTGGTTTGATTTTTACAATTAAAATGAGAATAATAATCATAATGAAAATGAAAGTGGATGTAAAGATTAAAATTGATATTCAAATTGGACCTTGGTAATGCATATATGAACGAGGTAAAATTACCAATATATTAATACGCTACATCTTATAATAATTATAATGAAACCGATTTTTAATTCAGGCCTTGGTAAAGTACTTATGGGTAAAAATCGGTAACGGTTCGGAAAATAGCCTTCTGAAAACCGGCAAAAAACTCGGCCACTATTTCTATTATAATAATAATTCTGATATTTGTTAACTAGAAGGTAATTAAGCCTTTGAATGAAATCAAACTACAATTCCGCACTTAAAATATGACACTGTCTTAACGGTCGCGGCCCTTGACACGTTCGAAATGATTATAACTAAAGGTAGACAATAATTCTTAAAATAAAGAGTGTTTCCACAGATAATACTGCTCTATATCGATGACATTGACATGACACACAGACTTCCTATGGCATATCCACAGATAAACACAAACACGACTAAACGGTCAGTGTTATATACTCTATGTAACAAGTTTCATACAAAGTTGGACTTATAACAGTAGTTTCGTACGCACGCATTACAACTGGCCGTCATTATTTGATCTTTTATTTGTAAAATAATTTTACATGGCCTTCTAAATACATTTACATCAATACTATCTATACTAATATTATGAAGAGGTAAAATGGCAAGCCTGTATCTTAACAACGCAGTCTCCGACACCTTAAACACGACTGTCTTATTTATAACTAGCGGACGTCACGCGGTTTCACTCGTGTAGTTCTCGTTCCCGTGGGAGTACAAGGATAAAATAAAGCTTATGTTACTCGCTGATGAAGTAGCTTTTTTTTTTAAATCGGCACAGTAGTTTTTGAGTTTATTCATTACAAACATACACACAAAAATACAAATATTTCCTCTTTATAATAGTAGTGTAGTTGTAGATTATTTTTAGTAATGTTAATCAAATGAATATATAAGTTTTTATGTAATTTTTTTTTGTTGATAAACTTAGGCACTTTGTGCGTTACCTGTTTGTGACTTACTGAGCAATAATTATGAGAGTTTTGTGTGATTCAAAAGTACTTTTGTTAATTTTTATTTTTTAACCTTTAATTTCGTTCTTCGTAAAATGACAATTCTAAAGCTCATATCAGTTCGTCCTCAAACTATCAAGTAATAAAAAAGATTAATAATTTTTTTTTTATCCACAGTCGAATTAGCTTTATGACATTACGAGAAGTATTAAAGTAATATCACAACACATCAATAGCATAAAGAAATGTATACTTGGCCACGTGAAACATATTTATCGATTCTGTAATGCATTGCTTAAGGTGAGACCACATTAAGGTTGCATAGTAGTTTAAGTAAAATATGAAGCAATTGCGAACATTACCTCCACAATCACACACCACAGTACAGCAATTTGGTCCATTATGTTCACGACATTATAAATCACTCCCACATAGGACTGAAGGTATATTAAATTGATTGTAAATCAAGCCAAATATAACATAGCCAAAGGGCAGATATTGCGTTAATAGTTAATCAAGGACTGCAGTTTTTGAAGATATTGTCTTATGTACGCGTGTAGGGGTGTCACTTTGGAATAAACTGCGATATTAAATTGTAAGGAGAATAGATGGCCAGATGGTGAATGGACCTACTGGGTAAGGCGTATCCGAAACCAGAGGACTACAAGCTCTTCCCCATGGGCAAGAACTTGTATTTACCGGCTTGTTCAGGGAGTATTTGAGGAGTCAGATACGTAGAGCAAAAGCGTAAGGGCGGCACAAAATATCCCAACGGTCGACGTGCTTCCGGACAACCGCACCCAATATTGCCACAACTAAGATAAGGAGAATATATTTGTTCCCAAACATCCACAACCCATAGTGGTCGAGAAATATACTTTCGTAAATTGGTCCTCAAATCTCCACGTAGTTGAATCTATATAATATGTATACAGATATATAAAATTGAAGTGTCTGTTTGGAATCCCAAAATAATAGGAAGCCTTTCACTAAATGCATACCTATGAAAGAAATAAAAAAAAAAACTCTTTTCTGTCTGTCTGTTTGTTCCGGCTAATCTCCGTAGCGGCTGAACCGATTTTAACAGGACTTTCATTGTCAGATAGCCAATTTTGGAAAGAAGTAACTTAGGCTACTTTCATTTAAAAATCAATAAGGTTACGCAGGCCACCCATAAAATTAAGTCTATGCGGATGAAACCGCAGGGCAAAGTTAGTTAATTACTAAATTTAAATTTTAACGCAACGTACAAATTTTTTTGTACGATATCTTAAAATATAATAAATATCTCTGCCATCTCAGCTGGCACTGTGTGCCTTTGTTGTATTGTAATATACTTGGAAGAAAAACAGATTATTAAAAAAAATACTTCAGAAGAGAATGAAACTAGAAAGATGAATAAATATCAAGGTGGCAACCCTGTTCCTAAAAAAGTAGAGTAACATTTTAACTTGGCAATGAGATTCTTAAAGATTACGCCGAACTTGTTTCAGAATTGATATAGCTGATAACGTATTTATCTCAATGTTACCATAATGTTATTAATAGAGGTCTAAATATTGTACTGAACAGTGATTTATTGTATGGAAATTAGCAATTTATAAACCGATTTATTGTTACATTGAGAGTGTTCAATATAATATATTTTGAGGTTGGGTGTTTGGTTACTTGCGTAATTGGCTCCTTGTGATCTTAGATATTTCGGTCGTGGACACCAATCGTAATTTACACAAATACAAATATCTTGATATATATTTCCTATATTCCTCCAGTTAAGATTTAGTCTTATGTTATAATGAGCGTGGTCTAGGTAAGGTATTGAACTTTACCTATACACCACCACGTCGACTGGTCTAGTGGTTGCAATCACTATGCGGAACACGAGGTTCTGGGTTCGATTCCCGGGCAATAAGTTACAGTGTTTTCCATCTGTTTTTCCCAGCAGACCGGAATCTAGATTGGAGCTCGGTTAAAGGGAATACGCTCGATCCTTATAACATAGGACTTAATCATAACTGGCTCTTCAATGGCAGTTTTCACACTAGAATGGTGTTTTTGAATGACCTGAAAGGATTTCCAAAATAAAACAATACGTTTAGGAAAATGTGACTTTTCGCAAAACTGAAATAAAATTGAAAAGTCCTCTTAATTAAATCATCATCCTCCTGTCCTTTTCCCATGTTATTTGTGGTCGGCGCGATGTGTTCTTCTCTTCCATTTCCGTCATATCTGTATTCACTCCCATTCTAGCCATATCGTCTTTCACACAATCCATCCATCGTCTCTTACGTCTTCATTTCCCTTGTAACCATCCACATTCATAAACAAAACTTTTTTGGCAACATTATCCTCATGCCCTCTTAATTAAATATTAAGAATATAAGCGCAACGTTACTCTTTGTAAAAGCTGGCATTACGCCATCCTGTGGTGTGAATTTGAATCGAACACACGGCTTGGGATGTCAATAGGTAGTCACCAAGGCGGGTAGTAATAAGGAACTTAGTTGGTACCATGTCTAGGCTAGACACATAGGTATTATGTAAATAAATAACTATCAATGCGACTTTGGACGCCAATAACAAAGCGTTGACAGCACAATAGGCTATAGACAGTAAAATAATCCCTTTTGACATCATTCTAGAGGAATTTTTCACACGCTACTGACATCCAAGACTTATTTTATTATAGTAATAATATCTACTATCTATTGAGCAGCGCGTATTATGCACTATTTGGCTTTGACGTTTAATTTTACGGCACTAAAAATTTAATGCTCAGAAGTTCTTAATACGGTCTGCTGAACCGATGCTGGTACGCCCCTTAGGACTGTAGACAAAGTAACACTGTCCTCACGCTTCTCTAGTAAAAACGGTACAAAGCGTATGGGAATGACATACGTCACGTGACTGATTTATGTAATTCCCATACATTTTGTATTGTTTCTATTAGCGCAAGCGCGAGAGAATGTCTCTTTGTCTAGGCAGACTGTTTTATCTTAATATATGTTATTCTTATTTTTATCTTTTTATTTTATCACTATAGCACAGTATACATAATGTTATGAGCTTACTACAATCAGTACGGAATTTTTCACACTTTGAGGTGTCCTGTATCAACTCATACAAAAATCCTGAGTGACTGAAATCAAAGCACAGCCTACACCGCTGGTCCTAGAGACATGATTTTTTACGGGTGTTTTCTTGATGATGTATAAGTATATACTAAGCAAAGGTTTATCGAAATCCCACCCCTAAGGCGTTGAAATGGGAGTTGAATGTTCAGAAACGGAAATAGAAATAATATTTAATCACATAAAATATGGTACAAAATACGTCTTATTAAGCTGGATTGAACCGTAAAAAGCGATAAAGCTTAAAACACTATATATTATTTATATTAGCATTGCGTCTAATCTAAAGTCATTCAGTAGAACAAAAAAGCAATAAAAGAAAATAACTAAGACCACCAACATCCCGCCTTTCATTACTTTCGAACGATTAACATTTCTGCCCTTTCAAGGCGAACACTTAAACGTACGTCCTATATACATTAAGGAGAACCAAATGAGTGGCGGAAGTAAATGTTAGAAACGCATCCACCTGGTCGCACGACATCGCAACTGTTTTATCGTACGATACGCACGATTGCACGCGCACCTGCCTATTAGCACGCTACTTGCACTTATTTATAAATACTCTCGATGAACTTTTTTCAATCGACAATAAATCGTAAGTACTTTGGTTGGATATGTCGCAAATGAACGAGAATCAAAGAAAAGTATAATTTTGTTTCAATATCAAACTATAAACAATGCATAAACGAGGATACAGGCTACTGGAACCGCCCGATGTGGTTGATAACATATCAGATGTTAACAAAAAATCATATCGATCTTCATAAAATTAAATTTAATCACAATCAAAACTCTTTGGAGTTTAATTAGCATACCTATAATCAACTTAATGTATGTTTAAATAATAATATTTACTTAACACGCTTTGGATGATCGATGTGTTAATTAACGCACGGTTAACGGGAGATTGATGCAACCTTCAGGCTTTTTTTTTATTCTGACAGATGCGATACAGTTAGTGATGTGGAAGGTCATTTGTAATGCAATACATTGAAAAGCCGGCTCTTGATTACACAGCCTCGCATTTTTTTCAACCTAGAGGGTAAAGGTTTGATAGAAAATTCAACCACCAATTTCACCCTTTTAGAGATGAAATTCCGGGTAACCCTTTTAACCCTTTCTTAACGAATATTTACACCTAACAAAGAACACACTTGAAGAGTATGTTCTTTTGAATTGAATGTATCTAGAGCCAACGGTTTTTCAAACACAAACCCAAAAATATCTTCATTCGATTACACTTTTAACAAAGTACTTTCAAATCGTCAGAATGACATAATTATACAGGATTAATACATGTTATATTGAAGATCGCTTTGACTGAGAAGAACTTGGCAAGAAATTTAGGAATTACTATTTTCGAAAAATATATACAATTTAAAAAATACGAAATAAATCACTTAAGGACCCATTCATATATTTTTTTAAGACTTATGCTCTTCAAAAAACATAACAGAACTGTGATGGGAATCAATAGGGAACTTTGCCGTACCAAGATCCGTAACGTATAGACGATGCGTTCAAACAGACGATATATTTTTGTATGGAACTTTCTATATTACTTTGCGATCGGATTTTCAATTCAATTAAAAATATCTTTATTTGATTAAACTTTTTACAAAGTACTTTCAAATCGTCAGAAGGACATAAAATACATTATACATGATTATTTATGTTACCATCGGGTTCGGAAGGTAGCTTTTGTTGAGAAGAAACCGGCAAGAAACTCAACAATTACTCTTTTAAAAAATATATATTATACAATGTTTTTGGTTACAGTATTTATATCTCATGAATATAAGCCGTTTTTAATATCAATATTGTTAATTAAATTTAAATTGCAATGTTTCTGTTTACACCGTACATGCACTTTGCATATTGCTTGCCACAATTTCATGAATTTTGCACACAAATTGGACAAGAGCGACAATCGTATCGCAATTTGTGGTGTTACGATTGCATACAATTATTCATTAATTTCGTATTGTCATTAACTTGTGCACCGGTTTTCGTAATAGATGGTTGCATTGTCTGACATGGTTTACAGCGTTTACAGTTACGCTACAACTGTGCATATTGTGAAGGATCACAGTCTAAACAAACAAGGTCGTCTCATCATCAATACTTATTATATAGTACTGCGACTGATTCACTCAAAACCATACAGTATTTTATTAGCTAAAGACTATTGCTTGAGTATAATTCATGTACTTAATCTGAATTTCAGACCATTATTACAAAAGAGCAGAGAAAGCAAAGATAAGAAAATTTCTTGGATGTATTTAAAGCTATGCTTGTGTAAAAATTACTAAGAATGATGTGTATACCTATAAGTGATACACATATCTGATTGTAACTCCTCAAACTATCTTCCTTGGTATCTTGTATAGTTGGAGTGCTAAAAATAAAAAAAAAATTAAACGAACGAAATTCCTCAATCAATAAAGGGCTGGAAAACAATATGAATACGCCGTATGTGTTTCGAACATCTCTCTATCTCTTTCTCAGTGGACATAACAAAATTAAAGATGATAAATTTGGTATGGAGTGAAATTCCCCGTCACAAAAAAATTCCAATTTAACTCAATGCACAGACCAAACGCTGATGTAATGTAGTTGGTGTATTCTTTAGGTTATTTAATAATAAATAATTATCTAGAAAGGCATATTACATTTTCACCCCCACGGGGATGCAAAATGGGGAAGAGGGAATTTTGCAACAAAAGTCAATATCTCCGAAACAAAGTGCACTGGAACAGTGGGAGGTGGTATTACGATTCTTCTGTGAAAATAAAAAGTTATATATTTTTTAAATAAAAATACACCTATTGACATATTAATTGCACGCAGGCAAAGTCGTGTGCAGTAGCAATATTAAATAAAGCCAATCGAATAGTGAATTTGATAATTTATTTAACTTTCGTTTGCAGTTGGAAAAGTAAATGATGATTGACAAAAAAAGCGTTTTTATTCCCATTTCAAAATGTCAGACAAAACAAAAGAGATTTTAAAAACGCTATACTAAAAAGTTAAAAGTCAGTTAAAGTCTAAGAATTGCTCAGCGACTTTCAAAGTAATAAAAAAATATAATCGTATTTACGATTCAACGAATGATAAGATTCACTTTCTTTTCCTTTGAACCGTTGTTATTGTTGATTGTTTAACATTTAACGGATGGTCAACAATCGATCAATCAAAAGATACAATACACGTTGGATTTATTCAACAACTGTATCGTTGTACACCTGCTGGGCTTAGCTCTTGTCTTAAGAAATATTCCGTGGTCTTACCTTACCTATTGCCATCATCATCATAAGTATTTAAATTGTTGTTCTAAATGTTTATATCTTAGTTTATAAGTATATCTTTGTTTTAACGTTTTCCTTAAGGAAACTATAGATCTGTTTCTTGTATACTTATCGTTAATCTCATAATAATATGTATGACCGTTTGTTTTTAAATAAATAAATATTATAAAAATAAAACCATGGTCTGTGTGACAGTGACAGACTTATACATATACACATTATACACGTCATATACATCTGTCTCATGATAATAGTTAAACTATCGTGGCAGTAAGAGATCATGGTAGGGCTCCGCACTCTGATCGTAGCTTATATGTAGGGACGGATGGATGTTACTCTTTCACGGAAAACTACAGATTGGATTTTAATGAAACTTAACAATAATATAGCAGTTATTTCATTATTATTTTGTTTAATTACCATTTAGACTAAAAATATACCCAAATGTATGTCAGTTCTTTTTAAGTACCATGGGGCGAGCCTATTGCCATTAACTGAGCACGAATCCAGACTCGGGGTTTGACGCCAGGACCTCGTGTACCGCAGTAACGGTTGCAACCACCACACCAACGAGCCAGTTTCGTTCACACTCTGCCGTATATGACAGTAGGCTTAGAGGCAGTATTCGATCCTGCAATTGAGCACTGATGATGATAATGGCCGATCTAGCCTTATTTTTTTAGGATACCTTAATTATATCTTATACATTGCTTTTTTCTTTTACTACGACAAAGTATCAAAGAAGCATGCGGTCGACCTGATGGTAAGTGGTTACCGCGGCTGTTACGCTTACAATACCAGAGGCTGCACGCGCGCGTTGCCTACCGTGTAAATATCTCATCACGATCTTCTTGAAGAGCCCCATGATGTACTCGTTTGGGAAAATCACATGGGGAGTTCACTCCACAACCACTCCCGGGTATATCGTTATTGCCCCGTAGGCTGGAAGTCTCACGTCTGAGCTACCATAACTTGACAGATGGCGGCGAAGTTTGCTGACGTATTGCAATTATATTGTATGAGTTTTTCAGTGCCTAAAAACATCGATGCGATGTTTTCAAAAAAAAATACCTAGCTAGATCAATTTTTACCTCTATATACAACATTTCATGAAAATCGTTGGAGCCATTTCCGAGATGCAGATTCTATATACATACAAGAATTGTTCGTTTGAAGTTATAAGATGCTCACGCCACACCAGTAGGTAGTAGGAAGTGCCAACGTAAACAGATGGTGATTCTATCACCATCTCATGCACAAAACTATAAATTTAATATTCTAAATTACATCCTCATAAAAACTGGAGAGACGGCTAGAATCTGTCAAAATTAGTTATAAATGTGCTCGTGTTGCACAAACATATCTGTTTTGGTGTAATTATTTTTATAATAGAGGGATCATCATCGCCCTGGCCTTATCCCATACATTGTCGGGGTCGGTACTTGATTCAACCCGATGTGGCTGATCACCTGATTTTTATACGAAGCGACTGCCATCCAACCACTGGCTTGGGTTAGGGTTGCTTAACTTCGTTGATCGAATGATATACGCAACTGTACGAGCTCCTCTCCTCCTTTTATTTTATTATAGAGAGATAAATAATAAAAAAACTGTTTTGTTCTTTCTCGAAAATAAATTTTATTCGGTCGAGTTCCATTTACTCGTCTCAATTTCCGTTGTCTGCTTTCTGTATCCTGTCGACTTCACACGCCAGTAACTTCTGCTGTATGTTATACGTCATTGTAAATTGTTTGTTTGGCGAATTTTTGTACTGATTACACGTAAGTTTCATGAAATAAATCGGCACCTGGCGGAGGCGTGCTCATACATATTCACAAATCTATATCTATATGGATAAATAACATTGAAGTGTCTGTTTGTAATTCCAAAATAACAGCTTTTAAAATATATTAATAAAACCAATACTTATTTTTTTGGATGGGCTTTTTTTGGACCATCTGTCACGTTGGCATTTAATTATTTTCGGTGAAAAGCGGGTGCTGTGATTACAACACCTCTTCCCCTTCGGGGAATACAGGCATGAGCATATGTATTAATTTTTTTCTCTGTCTGTCTGTGTGTTCCGGGTAATCTCCGAAACGGCTGGAATGATCATAGCGGAACATATGGGTGAAACCGCGGGGCACAGCTAGTGCACACTAAAACTGTTTGATCTCGCAACCGATAAGTTAAATTAACACTTAAGGCAACACTAAATAAATAACTCGTTAACTCAAACAAAGAACCTGTCGGATAAATAACATGGAACAAATTAAACTTTCTTGTTTGAGACTGACAATATTCTAAGGTCTTTTAAATGGCAAACGATATCTGATACATCATTTTATTATTTGTTTACTGACCTTTTCATCACGGTAGAGATATTACCTTGTGGGAATTAATGTCCCTTTGATGATGGCATTGCTTTTAATGGCATGTTTACGCTTCTTATCACAAATTAACCGTGCCCTGCGGTTTTACCCGCGAAGACCGCGGAAACCTTATGTTTTTTTAAATACAAGTAGCCTTAATTACTCTTTGTAACATTAGCTATCTGCCAGTGAAAGTCCCGTTAAAATCGGTCAAACCGTTTCGGAGATTAGCTGGAGCAAACAGACAGACAGACAGACTTTTTTTTAAATACCATTTTTTTTAATGTCACTACTTACATATGCGAGTTTTAGTGAAAAGCTGTTATTTTGGAATTACAAACAGACACTTAAATTTTATTTATCTGTATAGATTATATTTCCATTTAAACACGTTTCAAAGGTTTGACAGGTGTACATACAACGACATCAACTGGAGGTCTTCAAAATTTGTCTTAACACTTGACCCAACACTCCCCAAGCGGTCAAGTGTTTTGTGTATTTGGCAGATATTTCGTTTTGAATAACCCCCTAAGAGCCGTGGTTTGATCAGTCGCCTGATATGCAAGCGACGCAAGTTCGGGCCTGCACACCACGTACTTTACGGTGAAGGAAAACATGGTGAGGAATGTCTGAGAAGTAATTCAAGAGCATAGAAAATTAAATATATAAAATTTGTTTTGAATAACCCTTATTCATAAATGTTTTTATAATGCAGAAAAAACAAATGATAATCTAACATAATAGGCTAGCAATGAGTACGTCTGGACCATCTTCGTCCTCACATAGAATTAGACAGGTTTTATTTATTTAATGTCTGATTTGATTTGACAATACTTTGCTATGTAAAAATACACTAAGACTACATTTTCATTATTTCGCCTGGTGTATATTCTCGAAAAGCACAGGTTTTTATGACAGATCTGGCTCAATAAACACTTTCAATTTCTTTATTATTAGAATTACGATTCTTGCGAATGTAATTTTAGATACTATTAGTTTTAACATTGTTCGTAAATACCAATAGAGATGTGAAAAGAGAAAGATTAAAGTTTCTTGACGGTGGCTCTCAAATTCAGTTACATCTGATTGATTGATTGCAAACACTTTAACAATAACAATAAAATATGAAATTTTTATCTATACGTACGACTTGTATTGTTGTGCTTTCGCTAAAGCACGTCGTTCAAATATTAAATGGCTTTATATTGCTTTGAACTCTGTGGTCACCCATTCATATGTCAGTAGGCAAATTGGTCAACTTCACAGAAAGCTGCTGGTTGCGAGAAAGAGTTGCCATCTTCGTTGGTATTGTGTTCTCTATGGTATGCGTGTCTTTAACAAATCTTTAAAAATATAACTCCTTGAAGTTTTTTCAAAAAAAGGAGGAGGTCCTCAATTGGACCGAATGTTATTTTTTCTTCGTCCTTCTTACACAAATAGAAAACGAGCACGGTATAAAAGTAGTGCCATCTCTTTTTGTGATTCGGATTTGACGTAAGTCTTGGTTTGAACAATGTTTTGTAACAGGAGGCCCTGTGATTTTCTTAACAGATTCTCGCAGTTACATATCATTAGAAGTTCCTCTAACTCCTGTTTTCAATTTCTTCTTAATTAAATTTGACTGTGAGACGTCGCAAAGTAAAGCCTTGACCCCATCATTTCTAGAATACTATTCCTACTAGTCTGGTGTAATCAAGTGGAAAGCTGAAAGTGTCGATGCATTGACCCGGTGCCTTAGCTTTGATGGATAGCGCCAGTGCATCTAAACTTTAGTGCCTTCGATTTTGTTAAGAGGTGATTCTCGATTGATGGTCTCCTATAACAGCGTCAGGTCTCTTTGACATAAATGAAAACTGTCGCCGCCGCGTCCCTCTGAAGCAGACTCATTAATTTACAAATTTTTGATGGTTAGATTTCAGTTAACTAGCATTTTATTGAATTTATTCGCATATAAAGGGTAATCCATGCAGACCAATAAGCTTGTCGATCACTTTATTATTGACTATTTAACGTTATGTACTTATGTAGAGTACCATAGTTACAGACGTCTGAGTACTATAGATAGTTATCTGTCAAGTGTTTTATGTCATCCATGTCAGATAAACGCTATCATATTTTAAAGGTGTAACCGCGAATTTGCCTAAAGCATGCGATCGCTCGGCGTATGTATTACGTCAACATCGCCGACGAAGTCCCATACTGGTAAAAAGTCTTTATTGTTTTCATATAAGCGACTTAACATTAATTCACCACGTACCTTTGGTGTGTTGGCACCCTTTTAAGGGAAGGTACGCTTCGAAAGTCTCAGATTAATGGGTGCTGTAACGTCTAGCTATGGGAAAGTGGACATTTATTAGCCGCCATGTGCGTGTCTATACTACTGAGATTCGAGATATCTCGATTCAAGATACGGGAGATACCTTCAATCTGTTTGTTATTGGCCTCACCTTATCTGATTGTGGCGTGTTACGCAAACATTTGTTTTTTATTTTTATATGAAAGCTGTTTCGGCGTGCCTTATAGAATAAGTGGCTAGCAATCTTAATGGATTCGCAATTTATAATATTTTACAATACATAGATATGCTCACGCCTGTATTCCCCGAAGGGGTAAGCAGAGGTGTTATAATAACAACACACTTTTCACCGAAGATGATTAAGTGCCAACGTGACAGATGGTGAGTCCATTACCGTCACAGACACTTTACATGCGTCATTGAATTACTTCTCAGAAATATGCAGGTTTCCTCACGATGTTTTCCTTCACCGTAAAGTACGTGGTGTGAAATCACTACACATAAGTTTTTTTAGAAAAACTCATTGGTACAGGCCCCGCTGGGGTTCGAACTTGCGTCGCTTGCGCAGCAGGCGACTGCTCAAACCTCAAGGCCACCACGGCCTATAATGTAATATGTATTTACTATGTAAATGATGCCAGCTGAATTTCTTGCCGGTTCTTCATAGAAGGCTAGATTCCGAACCTTCAACTTCAAATTCTTTGACGGTCATAAATGCCTTACTAGGGACTGAGTAAATCATTTTCATTTTCTTTTGTTGTTTTCAATAATGGAAGCAGTATTTTGAAGATGAAATGCATAGACCATCAGAACGTTTCAACATAAAAACAGAAGTAAAATTTAGCTTAATACTAAATATGGCTGAATTGCATTATTTTCGAAAAAACAATTGAATTGAGTATTTTCAGGTTTTTGAACAGTGCAATGAAAATGAAAATGATTTGTTCAGCTTAAACCCTGATAAGGCTTTTATGAATAATTTACCACCGGAAAGAAGATTAGGTAAATCTTCTGAAACGAACTAGTAAGAAACTCAATGAGATGTTATAAGGTCTTAATAAATTTCCATGAACAAGCAATAATTATTGTAAAAGTATCACATAAGCAATCCCAGATATAGTCAACCCCTGCGTCTTTGGAGGGATCACCGCCTCTAAAAATCATAGCAGGGTCTGGTTATCAACGACGTTGGCGACAGACTGACGCCTTGCATTTGCTCGTCCCCCTGTCTCCACTGTACCCTTGTTTGTTTAGTGGGCACATCAATATTGTATTGTTGTTTTCCTCTTCATGTCACCGGGGAAGCTGGATGGCATTTTAGACATTGTCGATGAACAAAAATATATTGAGAATGATTAGTTATTCCTCTGGCAACTGAAGTGTCTTACTTTATATCAAGGCCCATTTTGTTTAGCCTGGTAGCCATTTTTTTACAACCGCCATTTTTATTATTTACTATTTACAACTAAGTACTTAGTACGGATTCAAATTAATATATAGATTCTAGCTCATATCATTACTGGTCACTTCATCTTAAAGACATGAATATTGCAGTGTTGCAGTGCACAAAATTCTATCCTCGAACCACGGATTTCAAGCGCTTGTTTATAACAGTAGTAATATCAGTAATATCAGCAGGAATATTTTAGCCTTTATTATGTTAACTACGGATCGAATATTAATGAGCAAATTTCCTTTCACCGATCCTCATAATCAAAACAAAACTTTAATTAAGATTTGAGATGAGCAACACAAAAAAATAGACAAGGCTCACACATTGGCATATTAGTCTAAATAATTGCATAATAATTGAGGTCAGCACACTGTTAGTGATGTAACTAGTATCGATGTTAGATCCGGCACCCGTTTCCGATTCTCGATACGTAATGCAATCTTTTGTTGTTCAAGTATGTAACATTGTTTGGTTATCAATTGATCGATTGGTGAGGGACGCGGACGTCGGAAGTAGGAACGTGTGCTTTAATTAGACTGGTATCGATAATCAGTTTAATTACTGAGAACTAATCGCTTTCGTATGCTACACGTAGGTGATACTTAATATGCTTTTAAAGTATGCACGTTTTTATGTTCCATTCAACTGGAAAATATCGTCACTGATTACTTTTGCCAGTTCAGCAATAAATAAAATTTACTATAATTTTAAGCTATCTAACCTTTACAGAATCTTCTTTACAGAATCTTCTTTACAGGTCTCACTAACTACTTATTAATAACCTTGTGGTTTTAATAGCATTGATTATAATCCCACTGGAACTATTTGTTTTCTGTTATCAATCTCCTTTGTCCATTCGATTGTTGAAAGAAAGATAAATCAACACACATTTTTTGGATCTATACAGATAAATTCAATTGAAGTGTCTGTTTGTAATTCAGAATCAGCTTTACAAAGTATAATTAGAAAGTTATATATACGGCACTTACATGAAAAAAAACCAAATGTTTTTTTGTCCGTCTTTCTTTCTGTCTGTCTGTTTGTTCCGGCTACTCTCCAAAACGGCTGGACCGATTTTAACGATACTTTCACTAGCAGATAACTAATGTTACAAGGAGAATCTAAGGCTTCTTTTATTTGAAAAAACATTAGGGTTCCGCGGGACCTTTACAAGTCTAAGCGGGTGAAACCGCAGGGCACAGCTAGCTTACAATAAAGTTATGATATCTATATACATGCTTTTACAATCTAGAAATTCATGAGTACACTACGATCCTTATTGTTATAAAGCTATGTGCAGAATGTATGCCAGAAGTTCGCATGCCAAAGGATTCAAAGCCAAATTGCGACATCTCTCTGTTACGACCTACATTTGTCATATCTTGTTTGAGATGTGGATGTATTTGGATGGCCATTATTCATTCTTATGTACGAACATTTTTCAAATAGTGTTTACAATGTTGAAAGTTTTATTAAGTAAATTTAAGAGTAGAATTTTGAGGTTTTTTTGTGTGTGAATAACCATTTTGCAAAATTTATCTTATTCCCAAATGAGCTTATTAGTGTATCGAATTGCATTAAAATTATATAATATAGATGATAAATATTATATTGTAGCTACTGCACTGTTATCATCACTATCAGTACCTTGAAATCGGTCTGTCTGTCGGTTTGTGCCATGAATAATTCAAACTTTGGCATCGTTGCCTTCAATAAGGGCATCTGGCGGCGGAGACGCGATACCAATTTATTTCTTGTTTACTTTTTGTTCTACAACACTATTTGGATCACGGATCTTGGGAAATTGAGGACCATACTTCTATATTCTAATATTATATAAAATTCTCTAACTAAGCAATTTATTTTGTAACAAATTATAAGCTTGACTGTTGAACCAAACCTTGAATTAAGGACAATCTCGCGATTAAAGTGTTGGAAAAATGTATCCTATTCCATTTGATAGAATGTATATTGGCAGAGCTTATAAATCTTGAAATAATATGTAGCTAGAGGCGTTTTAGGATTACCAATTAGAATAATCGAGTCATAATTAATCATTATCTTTCTGAATTCTATTATTGCCACGATAGTTTGACTTATATTATGGGACAAATGTATGTGATGTGTATACGTCTGTCACTGTCGCATAGCTCAACCATCATTGCACTAAGCGTTCGTGGTTGAAAATATTGCATATAATTAATATCTTGCAAGTACTTAAATTATAAATAATAGGTCAAATAAATTAGTATCTAAATGAAGAACATTAATGACGCTATTAATTTCAATCACGATATTCTCAATGGATGCAATTGAAAAATAAACGATACTGAAATGACTAATTTGAAATCTTGAAGTTGCTAATTGACAGTTATATATTAGTGAGTACTCAATACATTTAAAACGTCTGAGTTGAATTAGCTTAAGTGTTTGATCACATTATGTAACACAATGTGCCCAATGAGGAACTCACGATCGGTGACATTACCACTGGTGTAACTGACGTTAGGAGTTTAATAGCTTTGACGATACTCACTGCAGTTAGCTTAATGACGGATGTAGCAAGATCTAGTTAATTCTATACAACAATTATTTGTGAAGACACGATACTTATAGGTCGACTATTGCAAGAACGAATTGCTGATTTTGTGGTTATGTTATTATCAACATCTTTTGTTGTATTATTACCCACATATATTTATTTGTGGGTTTTTAAAGATAAGCAAATCTATAATTTAGTTCTTCTTTCTTTCTAATAACTTATCGCTAGTTATGAAATTGTACGGATAGATCAAATTTTACAGATAAACGTGGATAGCAATTCATGTGCAAACTTTAATAGGTTATTGAAATCGGACGTAAATGTAATAGTATCGCGTGCTTTTCTATAGGGCGTTTCCTTCTAAATCCTTTGACAAGTCTATGTATACCCATGGCTCACCCAAATGGTAATAACGTACACAATATGCAAAACATAATCGCTGCAAATATTTGAAACCAATTTACAAGACGTTAACGACTACAGTTCAAAGGGTACTACAATGTTAGCTGTTGTATTTGAAGGATGATTAACCAATGATGCTTAGCGCGTTTTTGCTTGTAATTATCGGTTTGCTAAAGTCGGGGATGTCAAGGATCGATCGGCAGATATTTATGATTTAATTGGGGCGTACTTATATACCGCAATTTGTATACCTATTGATGTCGTTAAAATAAATTGACATAAAGACATCAAAGATCAAGGTCTCATGAATTTGCATATAAGTTTAGTTAAAGATCTTAATTATTATAAATATTAACTTCAAAAGGACATTTTAAAGACTAATAGATACGAATATACTATTAACGAAGACACTTTAAGTTAATAGGTTCTTAAAGATGGAACTAATTTGTAGCAATCCGAACAGAATGATGTCACCAGCGACAGTTCTATTCTTAGTATGCAAGAGTTATTTATGAAACTCACGACAGCACAACAAAACTGGTTCGACATTCCTATTGATAGCTTCATCGGCGGACCACCTGTCCAAAAATCACGTGCCATAATCGTAAAGTGCTAGTAAGTTCACTTTCACCAGTGCATCCTAGTCAATGGCACCACCCATTGCCGCGGGTACGTGACCCTCAAGTCAATCGTGGCCCGCTGACACACTCCACGCGGAAACAAGAAAGTGTCCGGTGCCTCGGCCATTGTTCAATTCGTTTTACTTTTTTTCATTGTGCCCCTGTTCGTGAGAACTTAGGTTTTCAACATTTTTTTTTGAATTGTAACATCTTTTTGAAAATACGAGTATGATTTACCATTGTTTTACTTGTCCTTCATTTGATTGTTGGAAGTATCTCGTGGGCTGTTACCCGAATTTGTGTACCAGAAAAAATATCGAAATATACAGTTGATAAGCTTTGGGGTGACCTTTGACATATCAAGAAATAATTGAGTAAAAATTGAGTAGGGGGAAACAATTTTATTGCAATGTTGGCCAAATTGATTTTACACTTATCAACAACGGATCATTACACAGGAGTAACGTAACTCAAATAAATGTGAGGAAACATCAAATGCATATAATTGCAACAGAGCCTGATTCACGGTATGTATGTAAACAAATGTAAACACCGTGTTAGATTGAACCAGCCGCTACTATCGCACTTGTTCAAGACTAGCAACCAATTCATATGAATTGGGGAATGCAACACGCGTCGTGAAAACATCGCCGATTTTGGAGTTTATCATCGTTTCGAATCGATTTGCAACAGCTCGGTAAATGCCGAGCAAAGTTCAGGTGAACAATTGTTCGAATTCGTTTGATGTTGAAATGGATCGATACGAGCTCTTGGAATGAATCATTTCATTTTATGCATGCATTAGAATATGAAATGAGATGTTATTTCTTTTATTAAAATTGGTTTGATCTCGTGAAAAGCTGAATGTCATGTCGTAATTAAATTGAATTCTGAATTCTGAATTCTGACTGAATTACGGTGTTCATAAATTAAAGATTTAAGATTTTAGAAACATATACTTATATTTAGAATTGACAGATAGAAATATTAATAAATTGTTTACCTAAAATATGAATTCTATTAACCTTATAAACGCGTTGATAACAACTTTAAAAACTTCTCTCTTCTAACTTTTTGGCAACTGTCTTCTGTCTTAGTATTTTTTGAATATAAGTCACTTACCTGAAGGAAGTCCTGGCTTCAGCATTATTATATACAACTTCAACATTATAATAAGAAGATGCATTGTCTTCAGATTTATTCCGCTAATGTTATACCAATAATTATCTTCACTCTTGGTAAACAAGTGAGTTATGCAAAATGTTATAAAATATTTACGACAGGCCCGCATTACATCAAAGGTCAATATGTGAATCAACATGCAACTAACGTAATTCCGTTGTCTAATGATACAATTTACTAACATCAAGGCCGTGCATTGATACTCAATTATGATTTTAAATTGAAACTTCCAACTTTGTCTTTGAACAGAAAAAAATTGGGCAGACACCAATAACATTCTCTAAAAACTTACGTGAACTAATTTCACCTCACGAGAGGAACCTGTATATGTCTGGTGAAAAGTGGGTATTGTTGTTACATCACCTCTGCCTAACCCTTCGGTACCCTTCTGGGATGGTGTGAGCATATAAAATGTTTATTGTGCTTGGAAAAATATTGTCTGTCTGTCAATAGGGCATGTTAAAACACGAACCGTAATATAAATAATGGTCTTTCGAATATTTTTTTAAGCCAGAGGCAATTTGTATGGAATGAAATGTAGTGGGAGTAGTGTAGTGAAATGTAGTGGAATTACTTTTATATTCGATGGAAGTCAAACTTATTACATTTCATTAAAAATTAACAGCCTTCTCTAAATGCATACGAAAGTATATACGACTTACATAAAAAAACACACTGTCTGTTTGTTCCGGCTAATCTCTGAAACGGCTGGACCGGCCTCAACGGGAATTTCACTGGGAGATAGCTAATGTTACATGTAGTAACTTAGGCTCTTTTACAAAGAAAATAGGATAGGTTCCGCGAAATAAAGCCATCCATGAAAATTTATTCTACGCGGTTGAAACTGCCGGGCACAGTTAGTGTACTAAATATATTCTATTAATAATGATGTACCTATTTGCATCCAATTTGTAGCAATACTTAATATTTTTTATATTGCATTGATGAAATCTAAATGATGCCAGCTGACTTTCTTGCCGGTTCTTCTCAGAAGGCTAGTTGCCGAACCGGTGGTCAATTCTTCGATGTTCGTAAGTGTCTTACCAGGGTCTAAACTGAATTTATCATTTTCATATAATATGCCCGTGAACTATTTGATTACGTGGCGATTATATCGCTAAGAGACAGTAGCCTTATATATAACATAATATCTATTTAGCGAAGCTTGTTACATTAATGTCATCATAATAGTTAAACATTTTCCAATCGGACTCCTAATACATATTCATGCGCGTAGGTGCGCCTTCGATAATGGATGCCTTTTGAACCAGTTTCTAATTTTTACCATAAGAATTGCCATTATGTATTTTATTTCTTCCTTTGCGTTACGTCACTCATTCTAACGATATTGGACGAAAGTCGATAACTGAACGTTTTCCCAACACTACACAGGTGTTAATTTACGATGGCGTGCAAAAATACTATGAACACGGTCGTATCTTATGAGCTTGCGAAAGAAAGTTGATATAATTTAATTATTTCACATTCAGAAATGATGTGGGCTTAATATCATGAATAATTTATTGGCGAGAGAGTAATATTGCAGGCTTAATGAATTTCCTTTATGTTATCTTTAGGTGCGTGTTTGTGAATCACTGTTAATAGAGTATAAATTATTGAAATGATGCTATTTAACTATACGCCTTTATTATTATCTCCTTTATAGACATCTGGTCTGCTTCGCTTTTTTTGCAAGTTTCCACTCTCGCTGTCAGTTCACCGTTAAGCTGAACGGTTACGTACAATTTGTATGATATAATAGCGTGTTTGAGCTCATGTAATATTATGTACATACATTAAAATTCTGCAGATGCGTATGTCCTTGACTGAATTCATATTATTATGCTCTACTTACTAATTGTATCAATCTTCTTCTTCTATATATATATATTAATGAATTGCTGTACGTTAGTCTCGCTAACACTTACTTATAACTGGACCGATTTGGGTAATATTGATCTTGATATATTTATGAGAGTTCAGTTTTAAACGGTTAAAAGCATAAATAATAAGTAAGTCCACCGGGTCAACTAGTTTATTTATATAATGATGACCTTATCATAATATTTTTTTAAATTCGTTTTGTTGTGACGTGTCAGCGTCTGCATATAACACATGTTTACAAAATAAACCTTTCGTATTTGTGGGCGATACCCTCTGGTTCAATGTTTGAAGAAGCTTCGTTATTGTGCGAACTGTGTACCATGAGAATCATTATCCCATTCTGGTTGTTGTGGTTTTAAGGATATATGAACGAGAAAAAAATAGTTCCGCCATCGAGTAATTGGGAGATGTTGCCATCCGTAAATTAAAAGACTTTTTTTTCTAGGGTTTTCGTGAGTGTCTCAGATTTTATCCTATGATTAAAGCCTAATCATTTCAATTTTGCAGGGGCTACCGTCGTGGTCTCGCGGTCTGGAGGCGGCGGAGGCTGCGCGCGCGCGCATCGTGCGCTGGGCGTGCGGCGAGCCCCCCCCGCAGCCGGAGCCACCGCGCAAGAAGATGCCGCACGCGCTGCGCCGTCGGTGGCCGCTGTGCCCCTGTCTACAGGTAACTATTTGCCACATAGTTTTAAGCCCTGTCCGTCAAGAATTTGCAATGCGGGCCTTGAATGCGGATAGAATTTTCTGGGTCTTATATGGCCCAGGCGTGCATTGGATTTTCACGGGGTAAACATTAGCAATAAGTAGGTAGGTAGGTAGGTTAATTATATGCCAATGTGGCGCGTAGGTACATACGTTTTGGTATAGACACATACATGACACGAGTCTATTCAGGCATCACAATTGGTAAGCACTGCTTATCTGCTTTTATGGTATGCACGCCCCTGGTATGGCCCGAGCGCGAATAAACACATACGCAGCTATCACCACTATATAGATAGTGTTATTGGCTGGCGCTAATAGAAACGAGACAAAATGTATGGAAATGGCAGAAATCAGTCATGTGACGTGTGTGAAGCGTGTGGATGTTACTTTGTCTACAGGCCGTGTATTACTATAGCGCTCGAGGCCCCTGGGACAGTTGCTTATCCCATCATTTCCTGAGGTTGGCACTAGATCCAACCCTATGTGGCTGGTCACCAGATTTTTTACAAGGCGACTGCCATCTGACCTCCATAACCCTTCATGTGACGAAATCAGAAATATGGGTTAAACCACTGGTCAGCCTTTAGGCTGACCAGTGGTTAGGCCACCGATTTGTAACGATTGCCAAAAATGTTAAATTGGTTACCTGGACCGACGGCTTATACTTTTCGAGGCACGGAGGAAATTTGGGCGATCACCCATCAAACTACTTACTGGCTTGGGTTCGCTCAACGTCGCTAAGCCAATGTTATGTGCCACGAGTTCCTCTTAATACTCTTTATCAATAGTGGGTACTTATTATGCTCTATAAATTCGATATTATATTGTCTATCGAACCTGTTTGTGTTCGTGAGCTCTGACTCTCGGTGAATTGTTCCGGAACGTATCCAGTATCGGAACGATCTAGTTATCGTATACCTTCGCGGTGTCACGTTTATATTGACTGGGTTCAGCTGTACTTTCACATTTATTCACATGCAACCTACATCCTCGCATCCTAAAATGTAATTGATTACACTTTTCTTAAGCAGTTGCATGTTTATTGTCAGGCCAAGACTCTCATTGCATGTAGAGGAGATGTAACGCTTCGATAGACTCACCTAGATATTAAGATGTTGGATTGGATACGTGTACACCGTCAACGAGAGTTATTTGATTTGGTATATTCTCAGAAATATCAGTAAGAAGTAATGTAAGGAAAACCTTTACGGAATGTATAGGAGCCGTCACGAGCCATGAACACTGACACCTTGAATACGGAGTAGTCATTTTATGAGTATGGTTCTGCATGTCTTTTTAGAGAGACGTGAATAAAATGCATGCGCAGTTACCCCGACTATAGTCGTTGAGCGCTCATAACTCGAGAAGGCCCCTAGACACCTGTCCCACTCGAAGAACAATTTGTCAGAAGCTTTCAATTAATCGCGCAAAGGCGGGATGATTTGATATAACTCGAACTAACTCTGATCGAAATTCGCACGTTATGTTACTTTTTCCTATAGTTCAGATTAAATTTCGCTATCTATGCTACCAGAATCACTGATTGTTAATTTTAATGACTGAAACTTTGAGTGAGACATGCATCAATTAATTCGTTATATTATATTTATAGCTCACAAATTTCTCAAAAGTGAAATTATGTCAACACTTGTCTCTATATCCGCGTGATTATTCTCTAATTTATTTAAATTAGATGATCCGTGACTAAGTAGGATTCTGTTTGCATTAGTTCAGGGTCAGAGGTCGAGTGATGCAGCTGGTGAAATTTTGCCCTCACCAATATTTATTTACTAATGTATTTTCATCAACTATGTGAATTTATAAGAGTGTTTGTTTTTTTTATTTATTTATTTTATTATATTTAGAGGTGCTCGTGGCACAGTTGCTATTGCGCATATCATTCGATCAGCGAAGTTAAGCAACCTTAAGCCTAGCCAGTAATTGGATGGGTGACCGCCCGAGTTCGCTCCGTGCATTGGAGAGCACGTTAAGCCGTCGGTCCCGGTTGCCAATTTATCATCTTTGGCAATTGTTACAGGTCAGTCGGAGGCCTAAAATAGTCTGACAACTGGTTTAACCCAGATTACAGATTTTCCTCGTTAAAGGGGTTGCGAAGGTCAGATGGCAGTCGCTTCGTATAAAAATCAGGTGATCAGCCACATCGGGTTGAATCAAGTGCCGACCCCAACAATGTATGGGATAAGGCCAGGGAGGTGATGTTTTTTTTATTTATGCATCTTTTTATTTATACATGTATTAATTAGAACGGCTAAAAGCCAATTACACTAATTAAGAGTAATATATACAATATCCATTCATTCGTTTATTATATGTATATTCGATCTATAATTCTAGGTTTATTTAGTTCCGCTTAATGTTTAATGAATTCTTCGTATTTTGGTTAAATCGAAAATATCCACTGTTAGATTTTATGTTTATATCGCATTGAATTACATGTCCGTGTGAATAACTCACGGGAAAAAACTGTATTAACAGTAATCCAATAAAATCATGAGACACGCTTCACAAGATTATTCTCTGTTGTTTCTTGCCATGTTTAATTAATACACACAAGCACGCTTGTATCATTCCATTTCATTATTGATTTACGCCGTAGATTATTTTAATTATTTTGGATTAGATAAGGTCGAACTTATTTCATAACTGAGTGTAATGAATCATATTTGGTCGATTTTAACTCATCGGAATTCATTAAGCTGATAGCTTCATTGCAATAATCATATGCAAACAACAAATCCACTTTGACTTTAATTTCACACTCTCTAGATTGTTATATGAAATTGTATTAGATATGATTGTGCACGACTGTCTCGTGAATACACGAGGATTAGGGTTTGATCTCCGCATCGGGCAAAATGTTATTGGGATTTCCATTTGTAATTTCACCCCTGTTATATGGGTCTTAAAACATCATAGTCATCGCCCTGACCTTATCCCATACATTGCTGGGGTCGGCACTTGATTCAACCCGATTTGGCTGATCACCAGATTTTTATGCGAAGCGACTGCCACCTGACCTTCGCAACCCCTTTAAGAAGGAAAATCTGTGATCTGGGTTAAACCAGTTGTCAGACTATTTTAGGCCTCCGACTCACCTGTGACGATTACCAAAGATGATAAATTGGACTTAAAACTGACAAAATTTGGTTTTCTGTTAGTACACCTCTGCCTGCTCCTTTGGGGAAAACAGGCGTGAGCATATGTATGATTGTACATTCCGAGGCTGGAAGGTCTTAGGGTCAACCCTACGGACTGGAAACCAGTTTCGTTGTTTAGTTGGAAAGTCGTCGGTCCAGTCAGCTAGTCGATTAATATTTATCAAAGCGTGGATCGAGGAGTTTCGGACACGTGCGCCCGATCAAGTCCGTGAAACTATAAATTACGTTCATACCTGTCTTTATGATGTTTTTGCAAGCTACTTGTTGATTGATGTCTACCTGATGCAGTTAATGCATTACCAGATTCATTTTCCTTAGATCTATTTTGGAACTGAAAGTGATAAATTATTTAACCCTCTATTATTACGAACTTTTAAAATCCTTGACCAGATTTTTTCATTTTAAAAGTCAACAATCCAACATAATATCACCAATTAAAAATAGCCTCATATTCGGTTATCTACCTTGAAAATATAAACAGCAAATTGAATTAACCGCCTCGATTGGAACACAATGGAACCTAAACGATGCTGTCAAAATAAGGGCAAATCAAATCTATTGAGGTCAAATGCACCCATTAAAGTGTCATAAGTTCAATAATTCAATACACTTGAATGTACCAAGAGCAGGCAACTCAAGTTACGATATTTGAAAACATTACGTCATCACAATATAATTTGTGCAATAGTTCCAGCTCATTATAATACGGACCAATTGATATTTGCAAAAAGATCAAAGGGCAGTAAGATTACGCAGTTAAAATTTCATTTTATGGGCTCCAATAAAATTAATTGTAGAGCCAAAATAATGAAGGTCATATAATGACAGGACACAAAGATAAGGCTTAACATACCAATAATGCTTTATCGAACGGTAATGTGTAAACTATCATTAAAAGTCATTAATAGAATTAGAGCGAGACAATGCACTTTGGGTAAGCAGACGGGAAGCAATTACCGTTCAGACAGATGTCTTCGTTTTGATTGAGACATATTGTTGTGCGTCGGACGTTGCATTCTATCGTTTTAAGGGCTGTGTCCTTAAAAAAATGCGCTAGTTGAATTTGAAATGCTTGCGAGTGTTCAATAATGGATCGTAGTACTACCAAGAGAAATTACAAAAGATTTACCTTTCGAAGAAGTAAAATAAGTAGGCGTAATGTGAGTTTATATTTATAATCTGACACTATTTACGTTAAATTTAAAACTTGACTCAAGGCAGTAAGCAGAGCTGTGCGTCATTTAAAACTCGAAAAACTAATATTTGATTAAGTGAGTGCGCTGATATTTCTCTGGAACTCATACGTTCTTGGGAATATTTAAAATACTATTTATGGTATGCTTAAAATGAGTCTCGCGTGTTTAAGTAATGATGAAAACGCCCTTATGGACGTAAATAAACACGCTTGTACTGAGAACGTCAACCCTGGTGAAGTCATCGACGAAAATACTACAGCTCCTTATTGGGTCCCATAAGGGTGTAGGGTTGACTGTTTCGTTAAAATAGTATTTTATAGCTCTAC
Source organism: Watsonalla binaria (assembly GCA_929442735.1). Classification (NCBI taxonomy): domain Eukaryota; kingdom Metazoa; phylum Arthropoda; class Insecta; order Lepidoptera; family Drepanidae; genus Watsonalla; species Watsonalla binaria. The sequence continues at coordinate 2,243,295 of OV838930.1, forward strand.
ATTTCTGTTATTTCTACTTGAGCATAGTTAAAAAAAAGGATGTTTGCTTTTAATTACGTGTGTGAAGAGTGCTATGCTCAAAACTTTCTGGCAAAACAAGCAATAAACTATGCATATTCCTCAGGCAAAGATAATTTAATTACGTTCATTTGAGCTAATAACTTAATCTAAATATTCCATTGTTCTAGTGCAAACATTCGCTGCGTTGCTCCTGACCTCGATGTCACTTGTTTACTCTCGTGTTTAAACTTTGATTATTTTATTTGTTCCTCTATCTGTTGTCAGATTATTGTCTACTGTTAGAATACTTTCATCATCTACTACGTCATAAGTGAAAATTTAATCTGTAGAAAGTAATCATGTTTAAGGGCCGATTTTTACCTCGTGAATTGATTGCTAAGCCTGGGATTATGACGACTCACTAATGGGAATAGGTTTTAGGTTCACTAATGCCATTGAATTACACAGTCATCTCTTGTAAAGGACTGAGTTTTATATTGTCTTTAAAATCTAATATTATTTGTTAATACAATTTGTAGCTTAATACAATTTGTAGTATTTACTCTCATAGCGGGGCCTGTACCAATAAGTTTTTCTAAAAAAAAATAAAAAAACTTATGTACAGTGATTTCACACCACGTGCTTTACGATGAAGGTAAATATCGTGAGAAAACCTGCATATTTCTGAGAAGTAATTCAAAGACGTATGTATAGTGCCTGAGACGTCGATAGACTCACCATCTGTCACGTTGGCACTTAATCAAATTCGGTGAATAGTGGGTGTTGTGATAACGACACCACTGCCTACCCCTTCGGGGAATACCGGCGTGAGCATATGTATGTATGTAGTATTTTTTTCATGCTAAGTTCGTCATGGAAACAATGTAATTCATGTCAACCCTGCAAAAATCATGCAATGGATTCGCGAGGCGCCAGTGACAGTTCACAGAAATGTGCCTAAGGCGCCGCCTAAAGGTCGATGTTGTGACTCAGATGCAGTTAAATTTACGCTTGTTACTATAGCCATTGATCATAGCAGCATTATATTTGGTGACGTCACATACAAAGGACCCAAAGAAGTTATATTGACCTTCAATTGAGTTTGTGGCATCAGAATTTGAGTCTTGAATAAAATTGGCCGTACAGAGAAATTTTTGGATTTGATTGTCTGTCTACAGCATGAGATAAGGAATGGGTCTCAGAGGGACGATTTTCACGTTTTACTTTTTCTCCTGCGCAATTGAAGTCATGTAAGCCAAGAACGCTATGAATTGTAATTAATTACATAATTTAATTAAATTACCCATAAAACAATTTAGAAAGCCCAAGTGTTGCCATTACAAGTATGTGTTTAATAGTAATTAACATACAATTACGGTGATCGGTCGCGCATTTTGCAATACTGTAATTGTCAATGCTGGCGGATCGTAAGGTTTTTTTCACGTCAGCTAGTTTCCTCATTCGGAACATTCGCCTCGACAGTCCCTTTAAGGAAAGAGCTCGTTGCGTCTTCCTCATTTTATTCTCGAACCTTTAACAATTTAAATTGCGATTTTTATAGCCCTAGGCACTTTCGGATTGTGTTTCTGCTAGCAAATTATGTTCTCTCGTTGATTTATTCTTCTCGAAATGTGTGAGTAAGTTGAATTGTTGAACGATCCTTCGGTTTTTGTCGGTTAAATTACTTAAATCACTTTAGTGAATTCATCATTGTACTGTCATGATATACGGAAATGACATTTCTTTGGGCCTTGGATTCTGTACAATTGTCATCTGTGCCCGCTTTATTATAATATACCTTACATAATTCATGAGCTCTGCATGTTTGGGCATCTCGTTGAATATAAATTATGTCTCGATTATTATGGACGGCCATATTCCCATGAGTTATTGCATGAAATAAGAGATCGGATTACGTCAATTTGTCTCGTTATCGTGTAGTTTATGGCTGATTAGCTCGATCGTATCTTACGAGTATCGAAGCTAAATTCGATCAGTAAGGCTACGTACTTTATGTTTACTTTCATAGACCTTAGGGTGAGTGATGTATCCTGAATGATTATGATAAAAAGCAGCCCTGAGTTTTATAATCTTTCACAGTTGTAGTCACAAGCATTTAATCTCTACATCTATACAGATAAATAAAATTTAAGTATCTGTTTGTACCTAATAAATAACTGCTCTTCACTAAATGCACATTATGAAAGTATACACGGTACTAACATAGAAAAACCAATTAAATTTTTTTTCTCTGTCTGTCTGTTTGATCCGGCTAATTTCCGAATCGTCTGAACCGATTTTAACGGGAGTTTAACTAGTGGATAGTTAATATTACAATGAGTATCATAGGCTACTTCTAATAAAAAAATATTAGAGTTCCGTGTACCACCCATAAAATTAGATCTAAGCGGTTGAAACCGCGGGCCACAGCTTGCTATTAATAAAAATAATTCTAAGCTATACACGAAATTACTTTTATACTAGAAAATATAGGCGTTGTATGTATGTTCTTGGGAAGTTAATTTAAGCTTTGAACTTTTTCTACAGAATGACGAGCCTCCCGAGATAACGTACTGCGTGGTGGGGGGCGAAGGTGGCCTCGCCCTCCAGGCCGTCACGCCCACCCATCCGATGCCACCGCAGGATGAGCTCGACGCCAAGTTTGCTGAGCTGGTGGTGAGTAGAGAGTCTCCTTTTGACAGTCTTATGTCATCAGATTAGGGTTCAATTTGCAACTACAGCGTATCCCACTCACTGATTTATGTTCCATCATTGACTGCTGCAGTCGCATACTATGAGGCGTACAACACGATTGCTTACCACCTCTGTGGGAAGAAATCTATACAGATAAATAAAATTGAAGTATCTGTTTGTAATTCAAAACTTTTCTCTCCCTGTATGTCTGTTTATTCCGGGCAATCTCTGAAACGGCTGGACATATTTTAACGGGACTTTCACTGGCAGATAGCTAATGTTACAAGGAGTAACTTAGGCTACTTTTATATAAAAAAAACATTTAGATTTTAGCGCGTATGAAATGTAATCTATGCGGGTGAAACATAAATTTTTGTTCGAAATGTGTTATTCTGCTTTTTTAATGATAACAAGAAGAAAATATATTTACTTGGGTATTTTAATAACGCTACCATAATGTGTTGCGCTAGAATGTAACAGTGTATCTAATTTGTTCCCATCATTCTGCGCCTAATTTCTTCATTGTATGAGTTCTTGTTATGCAACTGTCATTATTTACTCTAGCGGTGATTAGTGTTTCACTGAGTTCAATGCTCTAAGGTAGCCTAAGTTATCTTATGTTACGAATACCTAAGGTATGTTTTAATATAAGTCTTTGAATGACTTGTCAGACATATTCAGGTTCCCTCACGATGTTTTCCTTCACCGTAAAGCACGTGGTGTGAACTCACTGCACATAAGATTTTTTGAAAAACTTGTTTCGTACTTGCGTCGACTGCTCAAACCCGGAGGCCACGTCGGCTCTCGATTAAGTATACTATGGCTTTATTACGCCTAGCTTTGTAAACATTTGAAAGTGCACAACGTGTTCGATAGAAAACAGTAATAGTTATTAGGTATCGTATGTAGAGGTAGAATATCTTAACACGAATGTAGATAGCCAGTGGAGATACGGCGAGGTGTTGTTAATACTGATGAGTGTTCAATGGACGCGCCTCCGGTCATTTGGACCCTCGGACTACTTTCACAAACGAGAGACACTTAGGGTTGGCGATCCTGTACAAACACCATAATATTTATCTATATATATGCAGATACATACAATTTAAGTGTCTGTTTGTAATTCCAAATTTATCGCTTTTCACTAAATTCATATGAAAGTATATACGCTAAAAAAACTTTTAAATTTTCTCTCAAACAATGTTGATATATGATTTGGGAGCCGTGGTGGTCGTGGGGTTAGTACTAATGAGTTTTTCTAAATCTTATATGCAGTCCATACCACATGCTTTACGGTGAAGGAAAACATCGTGAGGAAACATCCATATGTCTGAGAAGTTATTAGAGGGCGTACGTATCGTGCCTGAGACGGCGATAGACTCACCCTCTATCATGTTGGCATTCAATCATCTTCGGTGAAAAGTGGGTGTATAATACATTGGTTTCGAGGCAGCCCTAACCGCCATTTGTATCTGAATACCTGGATAACAACCAACAGATAGCGTAGGCACCGTTTAATTTGATTTACTCGCTGTTGGCGTAGACGCTAAATTGCTAGCTTCGGTAACTCTATATCTAATCCATCGTCTAAAGTTAACTTAGCTCCAATAAACCGTATCTTTGCTTAGTCAATGTTAATGGTGGTGAATTTCACGTCTGCCTTAAAGCGTTCTTTGGGGAGGCAAACATTACATACATTATGAGAGCTGCCAGTCAATGTGATACTATCTCAAGGTATCCAATCTCTTCTGTCTATATGTTTTTTTACGATGAATGATGTTTTGTATGTTGCATATAAATGTCAAAATTGTTATGATTTGTGGGGAGAGCGAGTGATCATGCTCATACCCAGCAAAGGGATTTTTTTCCAGCCAGCCGGGTGTTATGTCTGGGGAACCGCGGCAACAACTGTTCTAGTTGGAACCTGGTGTGCGCTTGAGAACTCTTATTGCGTGATTTAGGTTCTCGTGTATTTGTATTCAAAATTTGAAATTGTTAGCGAGTAACGCCCTATGTTGAGAGAGAAACGCTGCTACATATTTACTATGAATATATTAAGCCTTTAACTGGGAAGGCGTGCTTCCTAGAAGTGCCCTAGTGGTTGACATTTTGAAAGATTACTGGATCGAAATTTTACATACAGTGAAAGTAAATAATAACTAATAATAATGATCTCCTACCGAATTTCGGCTACGGCGGCTAATCTCAACGAGGATCAGCCATGTACGCAGGAGATATTATAGTGCACAAGTGTGTGCGCAAACACAGGTGCACTCTTTATTCCCTCACTCTCATAGTCCGATGGGAGGCAATCCGACACGACCGGAGAGAGATCAGGCGTAGAACCAACGGCTTAACGTGCTTTCCGAGGCACTTCCAAACTCCGGGCATTTTATTGTGAATTTCTTGAAAGAAAAACCCAATATAAATTAAATCCGGAACCTCGTGATCGGCAGGCGAACATACTAACCACTAGACCAACGAGGCAGTTAAATAATAACTATAGAAGATATCAATAACCTTCGTTTATAACTTCATGAGATTAAGATATTATCAAGCAATAAAACAGACAAAGTGCCGCCTAACATAAGTTTAATTAACAGATTTATCGGTTCATAAAATATAAGTGGACGATTAAACGAATTTTCACTTACACGCCAAACCGGTCGTTTGTCGGCCGACAAACTAAGATGTTCTTGTTCTTACAAAGAGCAGTGATCAAAATAAACATACCATTACCATAATAAGTAGGTGTCGATACTTGGTAAACTGTAGGTCTAAAAAGGCCATTTTGGGAGAATCATAATGTAATCCGAATATGATTCGACATTGAAATGACAAAATGGTCACATAGGTGCAATTAATATTCCACCCAATAGCCAGGGTCTAAGATGGCTATGGTATCCCCTGCCTGTCGTAAGAGTCGACTAAAAGGGGGCCGGAGGGCCTGCTGGCGTGGTCGGGGTGGAATTACAATAATTGTAGATGTTAGTCCCTAACTTACTTTTATGATGCTATTTGTCACAAAAGCAATTCATTTTTTGTGGACCATTTTAGGAATCTTAATAGGAAAGAGTGAAACAGGTGCATTGCGAAATATTAATAATTCGTGAATCATAATATGAATTGCACCTATGTGACCATTTCACAGTCGAATCATATTCGTATCACATTATGATTCTCCCAAAGTGGCCTTTTTAGACTAACTGCTCTTACAAAGTTTCGGCGCTCCTCTTTGAAATCTTCAAACAGTTGCTCTGGGTACACCGGAGTCCTCATTTCTAGTTTGTAACGTTATGTTCATGAAGTGGTGTGTCCTTTAGTTAGGGTATTTATTCTATATACATGGGTACGGCACGAAAGTAGAAATTCTTTCGAAATTTGTTTATCTATTCTAATATGTATTTCATTGGCAAGTAAATTACTTTTTTCTTAATACGCAGATTTATTTCTAACGAATAGGCTCCGAAACTACTGGGTCGATTTAAAAAAATCTGTGACTGAAGAGAATGCTTTGAATTTCGGAGTAACATAGGCTATATTGCTTATCAAGTATAATCCAAAATAACACAAGCCGGGAGCTAGTTACTAATACTCTCTAAATTTTATACTAGCTGTGCCCCGCGGTTTTACCCGCGTAGACGTAATTTAATGGGTGGAACACTAATGTTTTCTGTTATTTCGTTATATTTTTATATAAAAAAAAATATGAAGACAATCCTTGATGCGGATTATATATGCTAAAATTTCAACTCGATCGGTGAAGAACTTTTTGAGTTTTTGAAGCGTACACAAACCAACATAACATTTTTATATATAAAGATTTGATCTCAGATCAAACTACTGTTATTCGTAATTGTGTATCTACGACGAGTAGGTACTCGTCCGATTGTGTAATCGTACGGTATAGCACGGCTAATCTATACAGATAGATAAAATTAAAGTGTCTGTTTGTAATTTTAAATTTAAAGCTTTTCACTAAATGTACAAAACATTTTTCTTTCATTCTTTAATTTTTCACTTTTTTTGACAGACAAACACTGTCTATCTGTTTGTCTGTTTGCTCCGGGTAATCTCTGAAATGGCTGGACCTACTCAAACGGGACTTTCACTGGCAGATAACTGATGTTACATGGAGTAACTTAGAATACTTTAGATAAAAAAAGGCTTTCGCGAAATAAGCCAACGAGGGTGCAACCGCGGGGCACAGCTAGTTCCAAATACGATTATTTAACATTGACAGCAGTGTAGATGTAATGGTCTTGATACGATTGAATAACAAGACACATCATTAATGGTAGCTAGCTAAGACCTAGATGTCTGGAGGTAAGAAATGCGATTACCTACAGACGGCACTGAAGTGATGTAAGACACATTTCGAGTGTGTCACTTTCACCGGACTATGTGATGGCCCGATGACAGATCGAGGTACTTAGCTGAACAACACTTTGAAGCTGTAATTTACCGGTCATTTGACATAAATTGGACCTCTGATGATACGCCATTTCCTCGTGATACTTATGAATTTTTTAATAGATATGAAGGTTCTATAGACGATGAGATTTTCTCATGAACAGCCTGATTTCACTAGAAGCCTAGTCTACGATCCGATGGTCAGAGGGCCTAGTGCGAGTTTTTCACTGCCGCCGTCACAAGTCACCACGTCGACGTAAACGCAGATTTGTATAGAATCGAAACAGCGACATCTGTCGGCCTAAAGCTGACACTATTGTGCGTCGATACAAAACTGCGTTTACGTCGACGCGATGACTTGTGGCAGCGATTTTAAGAAAACTCGCACTAGGTCCTCAGTTATTGTACGTTAACAGTTTTACTTTAATTTAATTGAGCCGAGAGCCGTGGTGGCCTCGGGGTTTGAACAGTCGCCTGCTACGCAAGCGACGCAAGTTCGAATCCCAGCGGGGTCTGTACCAATGAGTTTTTCTAAAAAACTTATGTACAGTGATTTCACACCACGTGCTTTTCGGTGAATGAAAACATCGTGAGGAAGCCTGCATATTTCTGAGAAGCAATTCAAAGACGTATGTATAGTGCCTGAGACGGCGATAGACTCACCATCTGTCACGTTGGCACTGAATCAAATTCGGTGAAAAGTGGGTGTTGTGATAACAACACCTCTGCCTACCCCTTCGGGGAATACAGGCGTGAGCATATGTATGTATGTATGTTTAATTTAATTAAATTTTTTTTGTGTCTTTCCTGAAACGATCATAATGTGATTTCGGAAGATTATGGTTTTCGGAGATAAGGACTATAGCCAATATCAATGCTCTTCTCAATCGTTACACTCTTGGCAGAGAGGTCGTGGTCGTAATGTCAGAATTGGTGGCTTGCTGAACAAAACGGCGCCATTAATTTCGGACTGCTGTTTTACGGGAGCATTCGTTGATAGTAGGAACACCCATCACAGCCTAAATTTGGTCCGTCCATCTCATTGGTGATCTGCCTCTATCAATGCTAGTGACTTGCAAAATTATTTACAATAAGTATGTTTGCCAATTTAAATGTTTCTTGTAAGCAATTACATAGTCTTAGCACCCTTAAGAAGGATAACTGGCTTCCTTAGCTGTCACTGGCCACAGGTTATATCACAAGTAGAAATCTTTGTACATACGTCTTGCACTTATCGTATAGCTACATTCATGTCTTTGTGTATTACAAAGCCAAATATTAGTCTAACTTTTCCCTAATAGTGCTGAGTCAGGAATTCGAATCTGACTGTCAGACTATTGTGGGCACTTTCTCTTGAGTAAGGGTGTCGACAGAATGATTGGCATTGCCAGAGAAGCGCCAATGGAGTTATTAATGAGTACACTAACGACCTGTTATGTCTTGTTTTCACTGCCATCAATCATAGTATGGACCTATTTAAATTTCTTTTCAACTAACTAGCATTCTACGTTATCTCCTAATAGTTTGTATAGCATTCACTTTAGAATTTTCAAAAAGATCTTCATTAGGCACGTTTTATATCTGAACTTAACTAATCGAGTAGCTACAGGATAAATGCGATGCTTGGGTAAGTTAATGCAAACATAAATATATAAAGGTGCCATCTATCTCTGTTTGGCTGTAGGGTGCGACAGCTGCCCTACATTTCACCAGTTATGTTTAAGACCCACGTAATAGGTGAGCCTATTGCCACTAACCGAACGCTAATCAAGACTCTGAGCCGCTACTGGGTAATTACAGAGGGAAAAACCCACTAGCACTTTTCCCGACCTGAAACCAGGACCTCCCCGAGACCAACGAGGCATTTATACAGACAGTCAGGCAGATTAATTGATAATAGTTACAACGCTGTATTTGCATTTCTAGAAGGATCTTGTAAAGGTTTGAATGACGTATTAGCATATTTTCTAAAACAGGGTGCGTGAGTCAGGTTCCAAACTAGATTCCTAAGGTCCGCACACTTGCAACATGCCTTACAAACAACGACCTTAATACTAATTATGTAAGTTTTATAATCCGTTGTTGGGTTACGGTAGAGAATGAATTACAGAATAGCCTTCGTCCAGTCACGAGAAGTCACGATCCACCATTCTTTGGGTGCTCAGATTCTGTATTGTGAATGAAAATGAGAATATTATTACCGTTCTGTAATAGTATTTTACTTATTAATCGTTGATAGCTAAAGAATGCTGGTTAAAGTCAAGGGCGATTTGGATTTGTTTCGAAATTCTCTAATTATTTAAGGCAACTGTAACAACAGCCTACAAACTTGCGAACTATTGAAGGAAGAATCAATAATCCACAGTAATATATGAAGCTGAAGAGTTTGTTTGCTTGAATCTCAGGAAGGTCTGATTTGAAAAAATATTTAAGTGTTAGATAGCCCATTTATCGAGGAAGGCCATAGGCTATATAATATATCATCACACTAAGGCCAATCGCCAGTTAGCGTTAGCCCTAAGTAACTATTCCACACGCAGGCAGGCTAGTTGGTGTTTTTCCTGTAGCTTATGATGGGATGCTTCAATGTCTCCTAGACACTTCTCTCCAATCGTTATAAACAATGCGATTCTAATTGTATCTTGTATTGTCCGTCTCCAATATGACTTGCCATTATGTCAGGGACAACAGTAAGCCTTAGCGAAATGCATATGTAGTGGTTACCGCGTAAAGTAACTGTTTCAAAATATTCGCTCACAAGGACTTATTTCACTCAGCCGTACCTCCGGCTGTTACTGCATTTATTGCATGAAAAGAAATGAGACTATTTACGTCATTTTCGGTTTTAAAATCAATCTTCTATTTAATAACATTAATGTAGTCTATTTATGATATCTGATTCCACTCCTTGTCTACCCATCGTCTGTACTAGCCTTCTATCAGTTCTTCATTGAAATTCTTCAAACATTTGCGTCATTAGTACAATTAGTATCAATGCTATTTTCATTCTAATGCCGCGGATGTTAATGCTAATCATTACTTACTTGGAAGGATAACGCGTTACATTCGTAACTTACATAATGTTGTAATTGATTACAAATTAATACAAATTCTCGCACCTCAGCGCACATTTGGAATTGTAAGTGTTGCATAAGTATCAAACTTAGCCTTAAAATGCGTGAAATTAACGTAAAAGTAATATTTGTATGCTGAATGTAAGCTGTCTGCAATTTTATTGCGAGATAGGCCATTGTCACGGTATGTGTGAACAGGTGAAATGATCACGAGCAACAAAACAAACCGAATTGATGTCCTACAGATGTCCTGACATGACTTCAACTAAAACTACCAGTAGATTGGTATAATAACAATTATTTTCATGAATTAAATATGTTCACAACAAAAATTACGCTATACGGATTTGGCTTGGTCAATTTAAAATAGCTTATATCTGTCCTTAGTCCACGTTGAATTAATAAAATAACAAAATCATCTAAATTATTCCAATGATTTGTCAGGCTCAAGGTAACTGACACTCTCTAACTATCTTAGAACAACCCTGATCAATAATATTAACCGCATTAGGCGCATCCTGCGATTAACCAGGGAACTGTTCCAATTTTCAACATAAAAAAATTACAATGATATTAGACTAAGGATGCATGCGTGATGTTTCATAAAATTCTATCATAAACCATCATCTAAGTTTCAACGTCATATGTAGTCAATGCTTGAAATTTTGGAAAAATATCTGTTGTTTATAATACGACACGTTACATTCTTATACTATTATAAATAAGAGGGCACATTCCACTTTTTAAGGGTCTTTGATTAATGAATTGACTGTCCATTGTTGTTTCAATAGAAGCGAAATTGACAATTTCAAACGATTGATTGTGATTGCTCAACCTTTCCACTTGTCAGTGTCAAAATCCGGTGGCATTTCGGTTGTCGCGCAAGGCGTGCGCTTGCGCATTATAATCGCCGAACTGATTGGTCGTGAACAATTTTGTATGCATGTGTTGAGTCATGTCAGGAAATGTTTTATCTGTGTTAAACTTTTGACATTTCAATGGTGATAACTAATGCTATTCAATACATCTGATGGGCTAAGTAAATGTTTCGCCACGCCTCAGAATAAACATCACCCTGTTACTCTTGATATTCGTAATATTCAGATTACCGTTTGTTTCGTGTTTTATGATTGTACGATTTAACTATTACTAGAAGTAATTGCAGACTTGTTATGTTTGTAAGTTATGGTTACCCTTAGGTTTCATCACCTACCAATGAACTATCATAGAAAATGTATTCCAAAATTCCGAGGAGTCGCCACTTACTTAATTTTAATAATTAACGTCGACGCTTGCGGATTTACGTTTACCGACTTCTCCCACAGTACTTTTCCGGAATAAATTTGTCCAGGTCCCTCTTATGTATAAATAAAGTTGCGCAAAATATGGCCACTCCTGCAGTTTTTTTCTACGCTTCTGAATTGTGTTAAGAAGTTAATCAATATGTACAACTCCAAGGTGTGAATGGATTTGAATCCACTTTACCACTACTCCATAGAGGGCCATCGACAATTACTAGCGAGACATTACGTTGTTCTCATTGACCGCGATACCTAATGTTTAGACATTTAACTAAATGAATTATTACACTTCATTTACTGCGGCGTTGTGAGGTGTCGATGCCATAATCGGCTTAAAACATCCAGTGGCATACAATAAATGCCTAGTATTCCTAATTTGTTTAATACACATAAAAAAATACTAGCATTATTTTTGGTGCTTCTTGAAGTTACTAGATTTCTAGTTACAATATTTTTTAGGGTGTGTCGTATTAGACATTGTTGGGTCTACGCTAAATTTCGGATTCAACAAAGTTTCAATAGTCATGAATACCTTGCCAATTTATCATCTTTGGCAATCGTTACAGGTCAGTCGGAGGCCTAAAATAGTCTGACAACTGGTTTAACCCAGACCACAGATTTTCCTCGTCAAAAGGGGTTGCGAAGGTCAGATGGCAGTCGCTTCGTATAAAAATCAGGTGATCAGCCGCATCAGGTTGAATCAAGTGCCAACCCCAACAATGTATGGGATAAGGCCAGGGAGATGATGAGTCATGGATACCTTGCATTACCAAAACTCAGAAAAAATATCAAACAGTACTTTACATAACAAGAAGTATTCAGTTCAGAAATATAGAAATCCATCCTACAATTTTAGCATAATTTTAGAAATCAAACGTAAATTGGCGTTTGGGACCCAATGCATCTAACGTCATGACGTGTATCTCGCTGAATACTGTCAACGTGTACCTAATACTGTTTCCCGTGCTAGTTTCTCTTACCACTCCCATTATCAGATAAATTAAAACGTTCTGCTAACATAAATCTGACAGTTTCATTAGCTCTACACTGGATAGCTTTCCATTGGCCTGTCTCTATTACCTTGGAGCGTTTAGTTTCTCGTCTTTATTAGTTTGCTGGTAGCATTTCCTCTACCTTACGACAGTGGCAGCCTATTACGTGTCTGTGAGGGATTACTGGAAATGTTACGGATTATACTTCAATATATGCAAACATCACATTGCATACAAATTTATAATTAAGTACAGTTAGCTCACCAACCAGAAACTAGTTCTGATTTGATTGATTGTTTTATTGTTATTATTGTAGAATTGTAAGTACCTGAGTAAAAGGAACATTAATGATAATAGCAGGACCTGATGCATATGGTATCTAAGATGACAAGTAAGCATTATATTGTGCTAGCTGGTTATCATTTTTTTTTATGATTTATATTGTGTAACTCAAACGTGTATTTTTTTTTTAATAGTTGTTACTGCGTTTCTTGCCAGTTTCATCTCAGTAAAAGCAACCTTATGAACCCGGCGGTAGCATGTATAATCCTGTGCAATCGTGTCGTTCTGAAGAATTGAAAGTACTTGTTAAAAGTCTGATCAAATAAAGATATTTTTAATTGAATTGAATGGTTAAATAAAATTCATGAAATTTGTCTTCGAGTTTGGTTAGTGCTGACCCCAAAATCGCTTGGAAATTAAAGCGCTAATAAAGCCAATAAAGCCTTCTGTTCATGATTTTGTCCGAGTCAGTTTTCGAGGCCAGTAACCATTACCTGTATCCTTTCTCAGGGCTTAGATATCTCAACCAAATTACAAACACTTTGGTGCCATAACTAAGAGGTGAGAAAGTAACATTCAAACTGACCATTGCACTACTATATATATATAGGCGAGAGCATATGCGTATATATATATATATATATATATATATACGCATATGCTCTCGCCTGTATTCCCTGAAGGACTAAGTTGAGGTGTACTTATAGTACAACCAAATTTCACCAGTCATGTTAAAGTTCCAAGGGCGAGCGCACTGCCGTTAACCGGGCACTAATCCACAAACCCCCGGGATTTAACCCAGAACTTCGTATTCTGCAATAGCGCTTGCACCAATGAGGCAGGCCAAGTAATATTTTTTTATTTACCTATCTTTAGAAAATTATGTTTAAATTTAAAATGTTAACAACATTTTTCGATTTCAATCAACGGAATAGGTTTATAGTTGAAAAAGTAGCAGACAGACCGTAACACTTTTGCATTTATAATATTTCAATCATCTGAACCCGCATCTAGTCTGCCTTATACTAAATCTGTATGGATTCAGATCGTATTGAAATGAAGGGAACCAATACTCCCATTACACTTGACCCTGCGACGAAGTATGCCAACAATGTTGTCCGGACCAATGACGTGAGACAAAAGGACATTGTCTCACGCTTAGCTCATATAGTTTTTACAACCACTCAAACACTTTATCGTTATTTCATGACTTTTGTTACGCCGAACGCTATTGGTGTAAACGAGACATCAATGAAAGGATTCTATTACTGGGGTCTTACCATTATGCTCTTTTTCATAATAGTGTGGGACACCTCATATACATCAGACTAATTATCATCTTTTGCCAGCATAATTACAATATTGTTAGCACAGTGTATCCGCTCCTACTCCGCCCCTCCATGGAGCACTGGCGACTTTACGCGCCGCAGGAACACAACACTACCCAAAGGTTATTTGACTCCGATCTTCTGTAAGGTACATTATGACCTATGCCTACCATTGTGTTCTTACATTGGCGTGTGTCTCCCAGTTCCTTGTATCCACATCAAAGTTCTTCATATCACGCTTACAGGAATCATCTGGGATGTCAAAGCATGACGAAGCCTGGCTAATAACCGGCACTGCTTCACCCTCAGATCCACGGTTCACTTGCGACAGATGTGGCAAGAGATGCCGTGCTGCCATTGGTCTGATAAGCCACAAGAGAAGATGCAGGATATAGTACACGGCACTGCAACAATCATCTGACAAGATGAAGTGGCCTATGATGATGCCTACCAATACGGTGTTAGTCCCTAAATACTTTTTCTTCTCTGTTCAAACTTAGAGGAATTCTTATGTTCACATATCACTTTCTACCGTATTATGCGGTGCTGACACGCGCAATTGTATTGTATGATATAATAACCGAAAGTAAGTGACCTCATGAATTAACATGCAAATTCCATTCAAGAATCTTTACATCAACGCAGTCATACTTTCATCATACATCACTATCGTGAGGTCTTTGACCGTTCACTAATGCTACCTAATTGCCGTAATTACTATTGCTACTTACCAAGTGTTTTGTGGATAATGCCGTCTTGATGGCTCGTTCTTGAGATTCTAGCAATTTTAGGGCTTAAGTGGCGTCCTAGAATGCAGCCATGTTTGTTTATTTATTCAAACGTTCTTTAAACTAATTTTCTTGACTAAGTTAGGTTTGATAACTAAGATAATCTCAGATTTAAAAGCAGTCTCTTATTAAAAGTGTTTTTGATGAACTCTAGAAATAATTCCTCGATTCCTCCGAAGCCTGCGTTTCACTAGAGGTCACGATTTTTGTAAGACTTTCAAAATTATTTGAATCTTTTAGCTATAATCCTATCGCAGTTGAACTCCTGTATGTTAGTAAAAACATAAAAAAAATCAATAATTATAAAGTTGGCATCACGCTTGCATGTCTTGGACGTCATCAGATCCCATGCATCGTTTTTATGTCATGATTAATATTTCCGGAATTAAGCTTAAAGATACCATAATAATTTCATCTAATGAAAACAATCGTCTTTATTTTCACTTCAAATATTCAGTGTAGCTAAGCAAACATTCGTCACGAGGATGTCAAACAAAATTATTAGAAAGCCACCGGACTCAATGTTTGGACAAATGTTGGTACAAAGGAGCCCTGCGTAGGTATGTGATGTCTAAACGTGTAATGTGCGTTGCTTGCTTTTATTTTGGGCACGTGTAAGTTGGACGCTATTCAGAATCTTCCTACATTTTACGTATAATATTATTCCATTATCTTTACTATCCGAGAGTTTGAATTTTCTTCATTGATCGAAACCGCGCACGCAGTGTTTTGTGGAGATGTATTCCAAAATAAATGGTTATGACATTGATCCTAATATTTCGAATAATTTATTGAATCTGATTAATTATTGACTTGTTTGTTATAAAAAAAACTAATCATTATAAATTTGAAATGTCATACAATTTCAATCAATCAAAGATTTACTTTTAAATGTTAACAAATACGGAATAACGAATTAAATTGGACATATAATCTGCTCATTATGATTCTGCTCATCGTATCTGCATATTTTATTACCCTAATATGTATAGGTACTATTAAGATGGACGTCAACATCTATCGCCTTTCAAAGGGTCCGAACCCGCGGTATAATAATATAGCTTTACACTCTTTACCTTCCATATCTTTATTTAGTGTAGCAAATTAAATATATGTAAGATATGTTGCTTCCTTATAAATATGCTGCTCTTGTGATCACAGTGGCGTTTAACAATCTGACTGCGAATAGCGAAGAGGCTTACTTACTATATTTGGCTACATCCGTCGACGCGCAACTTTTATTGCTCGCATATTCGCTAAAGACGTCTGACTTTTCTATGTTTGTTGTACTAGATGGAGATACGCGAGCGGGTAGATGCAATTACACCATATCGACACTATAATGTTTATTTCTAATACTGTTAAAAAAATAACATACCCAATTTTTTTTGAATTGTCTTATATGGAAAAACGCTTGTGATATGACGTATGCTCGTTATAAATTACTAGGTTCGTTCGTGGCTTTGCGAACTTATTTGGGATTCCAAAGCTAACTCGATAGCTCGATTTAAATAAAGTATATTTGATCGTGTAGCATTATCTCAATGAATGAAAGTAATTTGAAAATTCGTTCATTAGTTTTTGAGATAATTAATTTCGAACATAAATAAAAAATGCTGTCAATAAGTATTTTCTCTTCATACTTTTAGATTAACATCTATATTTTTTTACTTCATCACCCAATATAATATATCAATTATCTTGTGATGATGATTTTCGATTAAAAACAAAAATCACTGTGTCTTATAAACCTTGTAAATAGATTTGAGCGGCTTACTCCGCTCACAATGGGCGGTCGACCTCGAGATGAAAGTGATTCCAATCGTCTTTTGTTCTGTTAGTGTTATGTAGCCGATGAGATTATCACCAGTGATTCCTACTTTTATTTGCATATCCGCCATTGTAACTTCTTCATTTGTTTCGTTTTTAATTGCAACCTAACTTGGATTACAGTCATATCATTCCAATGTCTTTATTATTAGAAATAGCTGTCTGTTTTTCTTCGTAGCGGATAGTAAATAATGTATCTAATACATTTATTTACATTTGAAAATACATTAATGCATACATACATATGCTCACGCCTGTATTCACCGAAGGGGTAGGCAGAGGTTACTTTTCAACAAAGATGATTAAGTGCCAACGTGACAGATGGTGAGTCCATCGCCGTCTCAGACACTTTACGTACGTCATTGAATTACTTCTCAGAAATATGCAGGCTTCCTTACGATGTTTTCCTTCACCGTAAAGCACGTGGTGTGAAATCACTGTACATAAGTTTTTTAGAAAAACTCATTGGTACAGGCCCCGCTGGGATTCGAACTTGCGTCGCTTGCGTAGCAGGCGACTGCTCAAACCTCAAGGCCACCATGATTCTTACTACATTAATGTTCTTAAAAAATAAGTTATGATGTATAAGTAAATATTCTTTGAAAGAGTTCCGATGTGATTTTAGATGTAGTTCGATATCGTCTATGAATGTCAAATTCCATGCATACTAATTTGCACGCTTTGTGATTTGTCGCCGGTCGGAAATTGACAGTTGTTAGTGGGCGCGGATGTTTGATACGCAGGAATTTAGTACCAACGCACTGGTCTTGTAGGTTCGAATTTTCAGACGTAGGTGAAGATTTAGAATGCTTCAATGTAGCTCGTAGGAAATGCGTTTTTTTTAGAAATGTCTTGCTTGCGATCTCTTTACACCTAGAATTTTCTAAGTGCCGTGGTGACCGTGGGGTTTGAGCAGGCGCCTGTCGGCTGGAAGTAAATCAGAAGACGTATGTATAGTGCCTGAGACTCGTATTACGATTGTACTCGTATTACGGTATTTTTACAACACCTCTGCATTCGGGGATGACGTCAGCATATAAAGGACTGAACACGAGGGAGGTTGTAGCTTAAGTTAATACTTTTCTTAGAAGCAAGTAATGACCTTCGCAACCAATTTCACCGAGTGAGCACTTAACTAGTGCTGAACCAGTTGTCAGACTTTATGCATCTTGACAGGCCCGCGGCTTATAGCTTTTACCCTTTAATAGTGAAGGCGAAGGGAGAGATTTAATTTATAACACGTTTCTCTTCATGTAGGTAGATCATTAGTGCCGAGTAGGATACGTGTGCCTTATACGCATGCTCACACCTGTTTTACCCGAAGGGGTGGACAGAGATGTATTTATTACAATTATAGTATACCAAAATTTCGCCAGCTATGTTCAAGTTCCATGTAATAGAGGGCAAGCCTATTGCCATTATTGGACACTGATCAAGATTCGGGACTGCAAATTACAGATAATCCAATTACAATTTTTTTCCGATTTGGGAACCGAGCCCAGAACCTCGTGTTCCGCAGTGGCTTCGACTTGACTCTAGTATGTTAGATGATATTAATTCACATGTCTTACTAACATTGGATTAGATATTCAGAATATCTATAAAATGTTTATTTTTATTTCCATATTTAGTTTTTAAAACCCGTTTCTGAGCTGCCGTCCTTTCCTGCTAGTCATTAGATTTCATGTTAGCAATCTTTTGTCCTGTTCGTTCTCGACATTTTAATAAGTTAATCAAGGCAGTCGTCGTTGACATTCTCAGATAAACTATCACGACTTCAGAGTTATAGATACTGGTTTATGGAAGCTATTCATAAATCCTATACAGACCGTTCTACTCTTTTTAATCAAGGAAGTCCGCAGGCCGCATTTACTTCCATTTATTTGACTACTGTCGTTCTATCCATCAGCCACTTATATTATATCTAGAGAAGAGCTCGTCGTACAGTTGCTATTGCATATCAATTGATCAGCAAAGTTAAGTAGTTGGATGAGTGGCCACCCGAGTTACCTCCGTGCCACGGCGGATACGTTAAGCCATCAGTCCCGGTTGCCAAATTAACATCTTTGAGAATCGTCGCAGGTCAGTCATAGGCCTAAGAGAGTCTGACAACTGATTAAACCCAGATTAATAATTTTCCTCGTAAGCCTTCCTCGGGTTACGAAGGTCAGATGGCGGTTGCTTCTTATAAAAATCAGGTCATCAGCCGCATCGGGTTGAATCAAGCGCCGACGACCATTGCAATGTATGGGATAAGGCCAGGGAGATGATGATTCACACATCTCTTGTAATTTATTTCTGATTTATTTACTGGTCGTTAGGTTCAAAATATATTTTAGTTTCTGTTTAGCTTTGAGCAAGTTGGAATTCTTTGCCCATATAAGAAAGAACATGTCGTTAATTCAACTTACCAGTTTTATTTAGGATGTCCATGATACCAAAAATGTAGGATAGCGCGACTATTAAGGTGCGGTAGTGAACTATGTGAATGTTTGACTTAAATAATCAGTCATCTAGATTTCCTTTCAAATTATACTGCCAATAAATTAGCTCCGATTTTCGAATGAGAACTATCTGGGGTCATAAATAATATTTTTACAAACCATATTGGGAAGTCGTTTAATTTAGCATTTGTCCGGATTGGGTTACCAATTTTAAATATTCACATCTCATTAAACATTTCCGTATGAGTGAAACATTGGTGTGGATGTAAATTAGCCAACAATATATAATGACAAAACGTATGTTACATAAGAGTAACCCGACGAAATTCTATAGATACTATAGTAGTAATGCAATCATTAAAATACGAACAATTATTTCTAACCAATGTTGCTCCTTTAATTTCCAGGAGGAGTTGGACCTGACAGCGGTAAATAAGGCGGCGATGATGGACTTACCCGCCGCGAAAAAGTGGCAGATTTACTGCAGTCGCCGACCACCACCAGGACAGATCATGCCTCTAGCCACAGCGCCCCAGGTCGAAGAATACATCAAAGCTCTCAATGAGATTGCCGATGTAAGTTTTCCTTAACGTTATTAAAATACGATTTTTCTTCTTCAATACGTGATGATATTGTCAAAAAATTTATTAATATCAATTATACTGTCACACCACTATAACTTACGACGAACACACAATACTAAACACAGGTACCAACTTGACAGATGGGTATGATGATGAACGGGAAAGAAGCGAAGAAGTTGTAATGTAGTGAAAAATTGTTTCAGGCATTCGCATCGTTAGAAGGTGTTCCAACAGTCGAAACCTGCGCACTAGTCGATGGCCTTAAAACTGCCCTTAGAACCCGCGCGCATAGCTTTGTGCTCCGTTTCGTTAAACAAGGAGGTCTCGGGGCATTACTGGATGCTCTGCAGCGGGCTCCACGGGACGACGCGGTCACCAGGCATAACCTCATAGCTGGGATCAAAGCGCTCATGAATAATTCTGTAAGTTTATTTATCATCATCTCCCTGGCCTTATCCTATACACTTTTGGGGTCGGCACTTGATTCAACCCCGATGTAGCTGATTACTTGATTTTAATACGAAGCGACTGCCATCTGACCTTCGTAACCCCTTTAACGAGGAAAATCTGTGATCTGGGTTAAACCAGTTGTCAGACTATTTTAGGCCTCGGATTGACCTGTAACGATTGCCAAAGATGATCATTAACGTGCTCTCCGAGGCACGGAGAGAACTCGTGCGGTCACCCATCCAATGACTGGAATGATATGCGCAATAGCAACTGAGCCACGAGCTCCTCCTTCTCCGACTATATTTAAACCAGTACCACTTTCAATCAACCAGCTTTTCCATTGCCGCTCAGAAACTAGTGGTATATAATATAATGTGATGAAATTAGGAATGATTTTTTATCTAAGTATAAAAGGTTTGTGTAATATATAGGTTACAACGAATATTTTCAATGGTAAGTTTCTGTAGCCAAATTTGTGTTCATATTAGACATAGCACCAATATTTGACACCACATTATTCACTATCTGTGTGTCTTCATTGCAATATTTTCGAATTATCTTGCACCCTTTTCAATCGAATCTTCGAATCGAATCATTGCATAATTTGAATTGTACCTAATTATAATTTTTTCCGATTCCTGCCTAAACTATCATAGCAAAGTAGTTTTACAAGGAGTATTATTGCTAAACAAGGTCTCATCTGTTAATCACAATGCCTTTCTATGCAGACGGGGAGAGCTCACGTCTTGGCGCACCCTGCAAGCATCGATCTTATTGCACAGTCGCTCGACACTGAAAATGTGAAGACTAAAGTTGCCGCTTTGGAGATATTAGGTGCTGTATGCCTTGTGCCTGGTGGACACAAAAAGGTTTGTTGTTTTACTGTAAATTTGGTAGCTGTAGATACACACGTACGTATATAGTCATCGTTCTCCTGAATAATGGTCAAAGTATTTTTATACATACATATGCTCACGTCTGTATTCCCCAAAGGGGTAGGCAGCGGTGTTGTAATCACAACACCCATTTTTCAGCGAAGATGATTAAGTGCCAACGTGACGGATGGTGAGTCCATCGCCGTATCAGACACTTTACATACGTCATTGAATTACTTCTCAGAAATATGCAGGTTTCCTCACGATGTTTTCCTTCACCGTAAAGCACGTGGCGTGAAATCACTTCACATAAGTTCTTTAGAAAACTCATTGGTACAGGCCCCGCTGGCATTCGAACTTGCGTCGCTTGCGTAGCAGGAGACTGCTCAAACCTCAAGGCCACCACTTATTTGGCTCTTATTTTTAAGTAATTAAGTATTTTTATTAAGTCTTGAATACTTTTTACTACGCATCTAATGTATGAAATAAAAACTTTAGTCATAAATTACTGTTAAAATTACATAAAAATTTTAGGTACTTGAATCAATGGTCCACTTCCAAAAATATGCGGGCGAACGTGCTCGTTTCCAAGGCATTGTAAACGAGTTGGATAGAAGTACAGGTGCTTATCGCGATGACTTGGGTTTGAAGACTGCCATCATGTCCTTCGTGAACGCCGTCCTCAACTACGGGCCTGGCGAAGAGAGTTTAGAGTTCAGGCTACATTTGAGATATGAACTGCTTATGCTGGGCATACAGCCAGGTGTGTATACATATATTGACGATATAATAATTTTGGGTGAAATCTTATTACAAACTTTATATCACAAGCTGTACCTTTTATGACCAGAACTTATCAGAGATCGACTTTTATTCAGTGCTATCTAATAAATATTAATAGCAAATACTTATGAGCTAGCTTTACTAGAATCTTGACCAGACATCAAACACGTTTCAATTTCTCTCTTCCAGTAATTGAAAAGCTACGCAAATACGAAAACGAGACTCTTGACCGGCACATCGAGTTCTTCGAGATGGTGCGGACTGAAGACGAGAGAGAGCTTTCAAGGCGGTTTGACCAAGAGCACGTGGATACTAAGAGTGCTGCCGCCATGTTCGAACTGCTCAGGAGGAAACTCACTCATACGCCGGCGTATCCACATCTATTGTCTATGCTGCAGCATTTCCTTCTGCTGCCTCGTAAGTTACTTTAAGAATATATCACATATCAAGAGATATGACATTTAAAATCAAGAGAAATCATGTACATACGTAATTTTATCTTTATCTCCCTAGCTTTATATAAATTTTAGGGCTGGCGCCTTTTTTTTATTTATTGATGAGGGAGAAACCTTCAAAAGGTCCCCGACCGCCCTGGGAGAGGCAGGTCGGGGTATGTGGGATTCTTACCGCACTAAAACCCCCCCCCGGTGGCCATCCTCAGTGCTCAGGGGGGACTCCGGTTACTCTGATAGATCGCACCAATGTCCCCCCACACTTTGCCGTGGCAGCTGTGTCGCCGCCCCTGGAGAGCTCGCTGTGCAAGGCACCTTCCCGGGCCAAGGTTCGGTGGTCAAAGCTCCCACCCTGACCACCGCCAGCAGGCCCTGGAGAGCTGGCGCCTAATCTTACCCGACACGATTGGCAACTAACTGTCCTCAGAAGATCTAGCTAGAGAATGTTGATGCTTAATTTACATAAAAGTCTTGAAAATAAATATGATAATTTTATCATTTATTCTCACCCACACTTATTTAACCAATGCTTAAAATGTATCCTTAGAAATGATTAAAAGCTGTTGAACTAATGAATTCTAGTAGGTACTATTTCTACTTAATATACAGTTTAATGGTCAGAGGTTTGACAATAAAATAGGTTTTTTATGTATTTGTTTTATTTAAGAACTTATATTCTCAAGTACATCATTATTACATCCAGCAATATATAATTTAACAAAGATTTTCATGTTTTTTCATGAATGTAATATCAAATGGTCAAATTATTTACCCAACAGTGGAATACAACCCGCACTCCCAGCACTGGTTGCTGTTGGACCGAGTGACTCAGCAAGTGGTGCTCCAGCAGCCAGCCGCCGGCAGCCGAGCCAGCAGCGAACAGGGCAGCGAGAGAGGCAGCACTACCGACCAGACCAAGGTACCTTATACAAATTCAAAATTATCATGAATTGATTTTAACTTATCGTGAGAATGACATGATTTTTTTGTGTTAATGGTTCAAAATGCTGCACTAAATCGTTTTAAAAATATACTTTATTTTTATCGCATATTGTATTGTATCGTATAATAAATTACAATACAACAATTACTTGTATCAATAATATTGTGGGTGATAATCGACTGACCGCATCCTAATATGTACGCTCTAATGAAGCCAAAATTCCAAAGACCTTGCGAACACAGCTATATTTTTAAAGATTTGAAAGGATATCTTCATTGAGTCTAATCGACTTAATATTGTCTGTATTTGAGTCTAGGTTTGAATACTAATAATGCTAAGAAGTCTTAACAGTTTCAAGAGATAGAATTACAAGCGCTTTGGAATTAGATAGTGAATTAAAAGTATTATACAATGTAAGCGCCTATAAACTCATTGAAAAAAATCATGATCATTTTAGATCTACGATCCAGACCAAGCCCCATTAGAAATAAACGTCGGTGAAATCGTCCACCTATTAGCCAAAGAAGAGGAACTGGTCGCGGCGAGAACGAAGGCCGAAAACTTAGAACGGGAGAACATTGACCTGGCGACAGAGTTAGCCAAGAAGGTAAGTTTATCATCCATATTACTGGCGATGGTTCGTCATTCTCAATAACAAATCACCACGGTGACATACCTCACGGTTAATAAACATTTTACATGCACGCACTGTCGTTTTTGAAGATTTTTTCTATTGCGTGATTTTCAAAAACGGCTGCGCGTGCGCATAACATTACAAAACTTTGAATGACAAGCTTAACTAAGGTTAAAGCTCATCCATTAATGGGAGATGGTTCTGGAAAGTTGTTCGAAATGTTACAGTTTATGGTTTGCGTACAGTTTAAAGTGGGAGGGTGGATCTTATTAGTAATCCGGGGAATTTTAAATTACAAAGCTCTCGCCGGGGAAACATATACTCAAAGAATCCGTGCAGCGTTTACTACGAATTGAATCGTGAAAATCCAAAAGGTTATTTTATCACAATACACATACCTTCGATTGTGAAGCACTACTTTGAACTGTACACAGCTCATAGAACAACACAAATCCAGAAACGCTTATCACCAAACCACCTAAGCCAGCCGAGACGTTGGCTCGCATGTACTAACTGGGGGGCACTAACAGGAGAAGCAGGTGGACCAGCAAGCCCAGGAGCGCGAGGAGCTGGAGGGCGCCGCGGCGCGCCTCGGGGAGCGCCTGGAGAGGGAGACCAAGGACCGCATGGAGTGCGCCGAGCGCGCGCGCGCGCAGGCCGCCAGGGCCTTGCAGCTCGAACATCAGGTAACATACGAGTCTGCGGACTTTTCGACCAGAACACCAGGTTTGCCTTAGAATAAGTGTCCGTTTAACTTTACGATATATTTGATTTGACAAGTGTCACAATCTGTCAGGAGTCGTGGAGCATGGGTAGCAAAGCGACTGTGTAGTGAAGACAGTTTAGTCTTCGTATACTTATCGATATGCGTGGTTGAATCTGGCATGACCTGTCAAGACAAGTTCTTTTGTGAGGTCTCAGAAATCATATGGTTTCTAGACGACTGGAAGTCGTTACACCAAATATAATCTCGTATCGTGAGCTCAGGGAATTAAAAAGCAAGATAAATTTTAGGAGCAAGAGTCGCTCTTGCATATTAGCTTTTTTGAAACCACTAATTTTATCAAATGATCTCTACAAACCGTATTTATTTTTCAGATATCACTATCATAACTGCTTTTAGTAAGGTGTTATTGTTAACATATTTTAGGCAAAAGAATCATCCTGCATATACATCAATCAATTAACGCTTTTTAAGACGGTGATTTGAACCATAAGCTTTCAGAGCTTGACATAATAACCACATCAAGCTATAAATAATGGTCAGGATAATTCATGATTGACATTGTATAAGAACAATTTGATTCAATTCTTAAGACGGTAGCTCCAAAGGTTGATATCTTCTAATATAATACCAGTTAAAGGAGAAATACTGAAGTAGTTCTTTATGATTTCCAGTTGAATCAAGAAAGAGCTGAGAGAGCAAGATTTGAAAAGCTTGTTAGTGAAGGCAGTATACCGGATGATGCTAAGGTAATATTCCAAGTTTCCTATTAACTTTTGCCTCCTAATTGTTTTCCACCTACCTCTCTTCTTTAGTAATGAGAATTCGATCTAAGTGACAACTTTTCAACAGGTGAGCAATCTAAAGAGCGCCGTCATAGAAACATGCAGCATCCCACCTCCTCCACCCCCACCAGCTCTATTCCCCCCACCGCCTCCTCCCCTAGCCCCCTTAGCTCCCGCCCCGCCCCCAGTTCCTCACGCTCCTCTCGCCCCTTGCGCCCCAGCAGCACCGAAACCTAAGAAAAACGTGCCCACACCAAGCAATCCTCTCAAAAGCTTCAACTGGAGTAAACTACCTGATGCAAAATTACACGGGACGATATGGCAGGAATTGGATGACACCAAATTGTACAATGCTATGGATTTAAATTCAATAGACAAGATGTTCTGCGCCTACCAAAAGAATGGTGTTCAGGTGAGTAGACTTTGATATTTTTTAAGTATTTATGAAAATGTCTCACTTTAGATAAAATGACACACGATGGAGCATGAGTTAATTAAACTCATTTTAACAATCGCAAACCACATTTTAGGATCTTTATTATTAAATAATTCAACCATAAACATTTTTTATTTTTAGAACGAAGGATCAGTAGAAGATTTAAGACAATTGGGAGCGAAACCACGCACCAAAATATTATCAGTGATTGACGGACGTCGTGCTCAAAATTGCACTATTTTGTTGTCCAAACTCAAGATGACAGACGAGGAAATCTGCAGGTAAGATTATACTCAATTTGTGACTTAACTACCATTATGTTATTGTTCTTAAATCCAGATTTTATTTTGCCGTTAATATCCATTCTTCTAGATATTTGATCTGCCTATTGCCTACCGCTTTTGACTCCAATTAGAGGTTCAAATATGGCAAATAGCTCAAGCCGTAAGCGGTTACTATCATAAATAGCCTTAAAGTACAAGAGTTATCGAAGGTTTAAGTAAGAATATACACAGACACGTAACAAATACCTACAACCCGTAAATATATTTATAAATTCACGTGGCTAGCATGTCTACCAAAAAAGAAAAAGTTCATTATTTTGTCTGTTGAGTTATTATTTATAAATATTACCTTTTTCGTTACCTCCCAGAGCGATTCTTCGCATGGACAGTGGTGAACAGTTACCCATCGACATGGTGGAACAACTTCTCAAGTTCACACCAAGTGCAGAGGAAGCCGCCCTTCTGGAAGAACACCAAGATGAACTTGACAGTATGGCTCGCGCTGACCGATTCTTATACGAGATCTCCAAGTAAGTCCTGGATATTTACGGTCTCATTGAAGCTTTTGATTAAGACCTTATCAACGTTTTCGAGTATTTGGATATTGGGATGCTTCAATAATGACTTGTTATGATCATATATTATAGTGTTTCAAAGATAAGAAAGAATTTGAAGTTGATTAGTTAATGTTGATCTCTGTAATATCTCGTTATTCATTCTGGGATTCCACAGGGACATGTACTAGGTCCAGTGATATTTAAATAATTTATTGCTTTAGTGATATTTAGTACCGTGGTGGTCTTGAGGTTTGAGCAGTCGCCTGCTACACAAGCGACGCAAGTTCCAATCCCAGCGAGGCCTGTACCAATGAGTATTTCTAAAAAACTTATGTACAGTGATTTCACACCACGTGCTTTACGGTGAAGGAAAACATCGTGAGGTAACCTGCATATTTCTGAGAAGTAATTCAATGAAGTATGTAAAGTGTCTGAGACGGTGATGGACTCACCATCTGTCACGTTGGCACTTAATCATCTTCGGTGAAAAGTGGGTGTTGTGATTACAACACCTCTGCCTACTCCTTCGGGGAATACAGGCGTGAGCATATGTATGTATGTTTAATGCATTTATTTGTGTTGTACAGGATTCCCCATTACTCTCAACGCGTCCGTAGTCTTCTCTTCAAGAAAAAGTTCAGCGTAGCGGCCGCGGAAGCCACCTCCAGGGCTTCGACAGTTCTTCGTGCCGCGAGAGATATGACGCGCTCGAGGCGACTACGGGCGTTGCTGGAAGTCGTACTTGCCCTAGGAAATTACATGAACAGGTAATCTAATAAAATTTCCATTTCACAATGTTCGTGACCGCACTCCTCCGAAACGGCTTTAACGATTTTTACCAAATTTTATATGCGTATTCAGTAGGTCTGAAAATCGGCTACTATCTTATTTCCATACCCCTAAGTGATAAGGGTGACCACCCCAAAAAAATATATGACAATACAACGTTTGCCGGGCACAGCTAGTATATTTGTAAATATTCCTATTTAATATAGTGATGATCTCCTAACCGAATTTCGATTCGCGCGATTAGGCATCTGTGCGTAGGAGATATTATAGTGCACGCGTGTGTGCGCAAACACAGGTGCACTCTTTATTCCCTCACTCTCATTGTGGGATGGGAGGCAATCAGACACGACCGGAGGGAGATCAGGCGTAGGACAAATGGCTTAACGTGCTCTCCGATGTACGGGGATAAATACAACGTCTACTCCGGGCATTTATTGCGAGTTTCTTTGGACAGAAATATCTATTTTTGATCTGTCCTAGGAATCGAACCTAGGACCTCGCTATTGACAGGTGAAGTCTAATCACTAGACCAACGAGGCAGTCAATTCAATAAAGTATGCGATGAGTCTAAGCATTTATACCCACTTAAAAATAATTATTCATTCATAATTGAACGAACATAGTTCTTCTATCCGCGATAGCTTTGAGTCTGTCAGATTTTTATTAATTTATTATATTATATAATTATTTTCAATTTACAGAGGTGCACGTGGCAACGCATCCGGTTTCCGGCTGTCTTCGTTGAATAAATTGGCTGATACCAAATCAAGTGTGACCCGAAATACCACGCTTCTGCACTACCTTGTCGAATTGCTTGAAGCACAGGTAATTAGCAACATATTGAATAATCATTATAAATACTTGCTTAATACATTTATATTCATGTACAGAGACTTCACCGAAAATTGAATGGAACTATCCGAAATCGTTTGTTGAATGTTAGCATGGAAATTAAGCAAAGAATTATTAAATTAAAATAAGTTATTTTATACTCTCAATTAAGGTATGTAGAACTCAAATCTAAAATTTTCTTATATCTTTACATATTATGTTAATAATACAGAATGTATAGACAAAAACAAGATATCAATGCACTAGATTCTAGAGATCCTCTCAACGTTGCGTAACTTTAGGATGTCAGATTTTTGATGCAAATGAGCACGATCATCGTGAGTAGTAAATCCGTTCGTGAGTTTAATTGGATTCCATTCACTTTCATCCAATAATTGTCGAGCAATCAATTCCTCACTCGCGCGTCGATTAGCAGAATTGAAATGACACCATAACCTACTTTGATATATTCCAACAAATTGGTTTTGAATTTGTACGTGAAAGCTATCGTGACAAAATATTTTGTCGAGTATTTGTTTGGTAGAGAATTTATGCATTTCTAACCAAAAAAGTTTAGGTCTTAGAAGGCTATCATCAGGTAAGATATCATAATATTGGACAGGATAAATAACCATTGTGTCTTGTAAGTACTTTGCGCAATGAGCATAGGTTAATCAACAAAAAATATTCTTGGAAACAAATTTACTAGGCATTTTAAAGCTATTCTTTGCGAACATTACAACAAAAAAGTCGACGGGTGAACAGTTTTGCTTCAGACGATCACACAAACACACAAGTTACAAAACCAAAATTGTTAAACAACCCTCTTTCGAAGGACTTACTTAAATGTTCTTTACAGTTCAAAGACATTCTGCTACTGGAAGAAGATCTGCCCCATGTACGAGCGGCAGCCAAGGTGTGCGTGGAACAGCTGGAGAAGGACGTTACAGCCCTCCGCAACGGTCTCCGCGAGGTGGCGCGGGAGTTGGAATACCACGCGTCCTTGCCTGCGCCCGCGTCTCCTCACGACACCTTCGTACCGGTCATGAGGGAGTTCCATGCGCACGCCGTGTGCTCCTTCACGCAGCTCGAGGATCTTTTCCAGGTAATCACCGATGTTTGAGTATTTTTTTCAATATAATACACAAAAGCCTTGTGATGGCCTTGAGGTTTGAGCAGTCGCCTGCCACGCAAGCGATGCAAGTTCGAATCCCAGCGGGTCCTGTACCAATGAGTTTTTCTAAAAAACTTATGTACAGTGATTTCACACCACGTGTTTTACGGTGAAGGAAAACATCGTGAGGAAACCTGCATATTTCTGAGAAGTAATTCAATGACTTATGTAAAATGTCTGAGACGGCGATGGACTCACCATCTGTCCCGTTGCGCTTAATCATCTTCGGTGAAAATTGGGTGTTGTGATTACAACACCTCTGCCTACCCCTTCGGGGAATACAGGCGTGAGCATATGTATGTATGTATAATACAACATGTTAACGTGTTCGCTGCCAACGACGCATCTGCGCGTTCAACAGTGAGGGAATTTACGAAGAAGATGCAAAGTTTGCAGTAAATGTGTTAAAATATATCTATTTCACATGCTTTTGAAAATTCCCGTAACGTAAAATGAAAGCTTGAATTGTAATTCTGATCATGGCTTTTCTGTTTCTAATTTTTTGGATTGTATAAGCTTTGAAATAATTATTGATTTTCATGCATTAAATATATGCTTTACTTTTAAACTCCTAACATGGTCCATCTGTCATGTTGGCACATAATATCTTCGGTGAAAAGTAGGTATTATTATTACAACGCCTCTGCCTACCCCTTCGGGGAATACAGACGTGAGTATATGTACACGACTACCTATTGCAAGCCAATTGAGTTACGGCGTGTGAGCATGGTGTGCGTTGGCCTACCTAGTTTCAAATTGTCATTACAAAATGGTGTCTCGCATGCGTGAAGGACATGAAGAGCCGCCTAGAGGCGTGCGCGCACGCGTTCGGCGAGGAGCCGAGCGCGTCGCCGGAGGTGGTGTTCGGCGCGATGGACGCGTTCCTGGCGCAGCTGGCCGACGCGCGCGCCGAGTGCGACGCCGCGCGCCGCCGCCGACACGACGAGGAGCGCCGCACCAGGCACGACCAGGAGGTACGCTCACACAATACTCCGGTCGCCGCTAATATCCTTGAACGATCAAAGTCTCTTGATCGAACTCCGACCAAAATTATTTTCTATATTACTAAGGCGGGTTTACAATCCGCTTCATGGTAAGCGGCTACTGTGGCCTATGAATGATTATAACACCAAGCGCAACTCGCGCATTTCCTACCTATAACTATTGCTACCCCCCATGGAGCACCAGCGACCTTACTCATCGCAGAAACTCACAACTTAAGGGTAGCATTACTTGACTTCGATCATCTGTAAGATGGAAGTACAGGCCCCAGTCGGGGTGCTCCAAATAATGAATGGGAGATGCCGTTATGTCCCCTACCTCTCGTTTTCATCAAATTTTAAAAGGATAATTTGTTCAAAGATATCAATATTCACGTATTTCAGAATCTGACTAGGTCGCTACGGTCGATATTTTGGCGAATATACATAGATATCTACCTATCTGTAGTGCACCTTATGGTCCTTGCAATGCCAGAGAAACTTTCAAAAATATAATTGTGAATGTGATATTAATCTTTTCTTCTAGGATATTTTCAAGAACACTTAATAGTCATGCTATGTTCATCCATAAAATATTCATCAACAAACCATAATGTAACACAATTTCTTTTCACAGCTCAAGAAACGCACAATGGAGCGAAAGCAAGCATCGAGTCTATTGAGCTCCGTGGGTAAATCCTTAGGGAAATCAAACTCAACAGAATGCAATGGACACGCCAACGGCGATACATCCAGAGATGGTACACTCACGAACGGACAAAAAGGCGAGTTCGATGACCTTATCTCGGCCCTGAGAACTGGTGACGTATTCGGCGATGACGTAGCTAAGTTCAAGAGGTCAAGGAAAGCCTCCAAAGCGCATAAAGGTAGGGATTCACCTCCTCGAAGTGCTCGCAGAGAAGATTCCAGGGAGAGACAGAAGAATTGATTTTAATGTCAGTTTGGAATAAGAATGATCTTGATTCGAAGTTGGTGTATGTGGTTGTTTGCTCATGGGACTTTGTGACTTCGGAATGTCCTAGGTTTTAGCTCATTGATTGTGAATTAAGCTATGATTACAATTCCTAATCGAATATTTACGCTCGGAAAATTCACCTTGCTTGATTTAATTTCTTCATTATATGGATGAATATGGAGATCATCCAGAATCAGTTACGTTTTAATTACATCCAAACATCATTATGAAAAATTTATTGTTACTAAATTAGTAACAATAAATTTTGGTCTTGACAAATAACATGACCTCTTATTGTCATTATATAATGGTAATGGTGTATGAGACAGGTTTATATGAAGCGAAAAGTCTGTCACTGTCACACAGCTAAACTATCAAAGCAATAATAGCTTATGATAAGGACACAGTTGAACGTAACTGGTCAGAATGACCAATTTGTATAGTTTATCTTCTCAGAGCTTGTCGCCATTCATAAAGAAAAACGGTCAGAAATATTTCCCAAAGCAGTCACAAGACATAACCATATAATCAACTACGAAATAAATTTTAGATTAATAACAAGTGATATTTTCCATGTATATGAGATTATACAATAGAATGTATTTACGTAGCGAGTACTCAATCGAGTCACAAAGAGGAATCGATTAGAATCGAATAGGGAGAACGCTGAACGTGTCATATATCTTTTAGTTTTATTTGACAACGAAAATATCCGCTGCCATTGATTTTCGATAACTTTTTGTATGTTATTAAAATGGTGCCTAATTTTGAAAACGATTCTTGGCTAAGTTCTCGAACTTTACAAGAAAAATGCTTTATGAAATCTCTATCCTATTTTAGTATCCAATAGTGTTATTAACTAACGGATATCTATATAAGCAGTAGATAATGACCAAATTTAATGTTACATTAAATCAGATATGCCAACTAATTTCCTCGGACTAGAATCAATCGGTTTGGAAGAATCGAATAATGCGACGAAATAATTGTCTATTCCCCAATGTCGACTGTAGTTAAAGACTGTACGTGTATTTCCATAGACATATGACACACTCAGAACGATAGGGGCTCTATCAAAAATCTGTTCACTCACAATCTTAGTTCAGCAAGTTTGAATTAATCACTTTGGCAGTAATTATTTTACTAGTTTTGAGTGTGGCTATATCATATTTTTATGGTAAAGTCTACGTTGTGCTTTGTCGATAAATTATTTATTATGATTTTTTCAAAAAAACATTGAGTAGAACATAATTTTTTACGTCTGTCTATGATCTTAAATCATTTTCGAAAAATGTGGAGTTGAGTCTCTATCGTTCTGAGGGCGCTATTATAATTTTTACTTATCAATAAGCGATGTGTGATTTGATTAACCATAGATTACCTAATGTAATTATTTCTTTTTTATACAATATTAACTGCTGTCTGAATTTAAAATATTAGCAGTTAGCAGAAATCAAATCTTTGTATCTGTCGCAGGCTGATCTTAAAATCTGGTACATCATAAAGTGTGAAGCTTTATTTCATCAAGCTCCTTACTAATATAAGATAGGTTGCCGTCAGCTAGATCATTATGAAGGAACTAATAATAATAAAATATCACATATCGAACTGAATTCATTTCATCAACTTTGCCTACCTTATTATTTCGTCTGGGGTTAGTAATTACTTATGAAGTGTATATCTACTTGATTGTAAGATTAGCCGAAATTTTTTTTTAAATATTAGTCCATAGTCCTTACCACAAATTTACATGGTTGTTATATTGAGCAGCATTACCTTTTTAATGAAAAAGATTTAAGCTGTTTTGTATATGTATTATAGTTTTTTTTTACCTCAGTAGAAATAACTTTGTAACGGTATAAATTTGGAAATTACTAACATATCTCAAACACCCGACGATACTAATAGAATCTGGACCTAATAGGGAATTGAAACAGTTTATTGTCATTGACAAATACCTATAGTCTAGGAATTGATACGAACAATATTATACCAAAATTTTGAACTTTTTTAAGCAGTAAACGGTTTTTGATAAATTTACATACATTGTGATTTTTATAATGCCAAGTGAAATGTATTTATTCTTCCAGTTTTATTTGTAAATATTAATTTTAATTTGGCCAAAACATGTTACCGTAGCAGTGGAACGCGGAATTTTTAATTATTATTTATTGAAAAAATTCATAATGTAATAGATGGTTTGTCATTTTGTAAATTTTATTGTTTTGTTCAGTATTGCTTAAGCGCATAGTATAATAATATAATTATTACCTATAGATCTATTTAAATTAAAACCCTTGAAACATAACTAATGTGTTTTTCATTGCATCCCCTACTACTACAGATACAGGCCTGTCTGTTTTTTATTCGGGCTTTGCTTACAGAGGTTGGGAATTGGAAATCATTGTATAGAACTAATAATGATATACTTTTAATCATAAAAATGATAGACGTCATTAGTGGCGTGATTATGCTGTTCGAGGCCCGTGCCAAATTCATTGGAAGCCCATACCAATCACATCATAAATGCATCATCATAAATGGGGTATGGTATTCTCGCAGAATGCCACGGCATTTAGCCGACTTGCCCTGCTGTTACGTCACTAGACTTTTTTTTTGTTTATTTATCTATTTAGGTAGATGTAACAAAGTTTTATGTAAAATAAACAGAACTAAAATTTAAAGAGCAGGCTCCTGATAATTATTACATCCAAGTATTTGATCCTCAATACAGATACAATCAAATGTTGTAATAATACAGATGTTTTATATCAAAATCAGCCCAGAATGCTTCCGAATATTTTTCGTAATCTATACATACAGATAAATAAAAAAGAAGTGTCTGTTTGCAATTAAAAAATAACAGCTTTTCGAGGTTGATTTGACAGCGAGGAATCCAATGGGTTCCTCCACATATTTTTAACAATTTACTAGTTATTTTTCTCAACAATCACTTAACATTGGCGGAATAGTTTTACTTAAGCTCATCGCCATTAAATAAATAATGGAAAGGAACAGCTTTTCGCTGAATGTATATTGAAATTCATTCATCTGTTCCATTTACGCGAAATAAACACTAAATTGTAGCTCCTAGATTCAGGTTAGTAAAGGTAAATAAATCATTTATGGGGAACTGTGTTCGTTTCTATAATAAAATCCAACAATATAAATAAACGCATAAAATTATGATAAATTTAAGACACATATTAAAACTGTACTGATGAAGAAAGCTTATCATATAATTTCGGATTACATGAATGATAAAGACATATGGAATTAAAACATTGCACTAGTAGCTCCTGGCAATGACATGGTATGCAAACATGATATGTAAATCATTCGGCGTTGTTTTTACTTTTTTAATTATTATTTTTACACATGCATGCAAAAATTTTCACTATCGTGAATAATTTTTGATGATATATTTTGTAAATTATCATTGTTTACTAAGTAATGAAATGCATGATGCCAGCCGAGTTTCTTGCCGGTTCTTCTCAGAAGGCTAGTTTCCGAACCGGTGGTCAATTCTTCGACACTCATAAGTGCCTTACCAGGGCCATTTTTTTTAAGCGTGAGCATGTGTATGTATGTATAAATGAATTCATCACGTACAAAAAATCAATCCCCGTTCCAAACAAATTCAACTGGCTGGTTTCCCTGCGGACCTTGTAATTAGGTCATAGTATTAATCATTCGTTTCGCTTCATCGTTCATTCCAAGCGAAAGTATTTTATTGGCCTGTTCTTAGTACATTCTAACTTAAAAAAAAAGCCTTATTTTAACCGACTTCTAAAAAGGAGGAGGTTATAAATTCGACTGAATGATTTTTTTATGTTTGTTACATCAGAATTCTTGACTGGGTGCACCGATTTCGATGATTCTTTGAAAGGTGATGCTTTCAAAGTGGACCCATGTTAATTTGGTTCAGTTCTGATGGTAGCATCCATGAGAATTCTAGGGGAACCTTTGAAAATGTTACTGGCGACTAGTGCGTTTGTTAATTATTTCCATTAAGTATTTGAAGTACTACAATTTAATGAAGGTATTGAGTCGACCTGATGATGGAGCCGTAAGACAGTCCATGGAACTCCTCATCGATTTACAACAAGTATCTAGAGTTTGGGCTTGATGAATTCGTATTGATGAGAACTTTACACCAACGTCAAATTTTACCCAAAAGTCACTGAAAAGCGCGATAAAATATTTTTACAAAAAAAAGATTTCGATTTTTCGTTAGGACATTCAATATGCCTAATAACGCTTATCCGTCAGCATGCTGCGGTCCATACGAAAAGGACAGATTTTTATATGGATAGATACTCAAACATATAGGAATGGATACACCCTTTCTCAGTAGACATTAATAATATTTGGGATGCTGGTAGTTCCTGTGGGTATTCCTAAAATGTGTCGTTTACTCAAGCAATGTAAATTTAAATTACACCGGATGTTATACGCTTATATAACTGGCTGTGGACTGCGGTTTTACCCGCGTAGGCTTAGTTTCATACTCGGATACCCATCCAATTACTTGCCTGCGTAAAAGTTGCTTAACTTACGAATGATATGCCCACGTGTGCCACAAGCCTCAATAAGAGTTTATGGTAAGGCCCCTGATCTCATCTAACTGAGCAATGGATCGACCCGATGTTTTGCATTGAGATAAAAGGTCGGCACGTGAGATTTATCATAAGTAACTTTTCGGCGTTCAACCTTTTTACATAAATATGTCAATGCAATAAATCTAATACTACCACATTGTTTGACGCACGGAAAATGCTAGCAGGGACTAGTGGAATAGCTAATGCATACAAACATACATATACTCACGCCTGTATTCCCCGAAGGGGTAGGCAGAGGTGTTGTTAGGTATCACAACACCCACTTTTCACCGAAGATGATTAAGTGCCAACGTGACAGATGGTGAGTCCATCGCCGTCTCAGACACTTTACATACGTCATTGAATTACTTCTCAGAAATATGCAGGTTTACTCACGATGTTTTCCTTCACCGTAAAGCACGTGGTGTGAAATCACTGTACATAAGTTTTTTTAGAAAAACTCATTGGTACAGGCCCCGCTGGGATCCGACCTTGCGTCGCTTGCTAAGTGGCGACTGCTCAAACCTCAAGGCCACCACGGCTTCAATAGCTAATGCTTATTAATAAGAACGTGCAGGAATGCAAGTGTTTGTCTGTCTGTTTGTCCCAGGTAATCTCCGAAATGACTGAACCAATTTTAACGGGACTTTCTCTGGCAGATTCTAACCTCACAAGGAGTAACTCCATCATTGTCCCTGGCCTTATCCCATACATTGTTGGGGTCGGCACTTGATTCAACCCGATGTGGCTGATCACCTGATTTTTATACGAAGCGACTGCCATCTGACCTTGGCAACCTCTTAAACGAGGAAAATCTGTGATCTGGGTTAAATCAGTTGTCAGACTATTTTAGGCCTCCGACTGACCTGTAACGATTGCCAAAGATGATAAATTGGCAACTGGGACCGACGGCTTAACGTGCTCTCCGAGGCACAGAGGGAACTCGGGCGGTCACCCATCCAATTACTGGCGCAATAGCAACTGTGCCACGAGCTCCTCTCCAGTAACATAGCCTTCTTTTATTCAAAAATAAACATTTGGATTCCGCGGACACCCATGAAATTAAGTATACGCGGGTGAAATCGGGAATAGCTAGTCACTCAAAAATATCTTTATTCGATTAGACTTTTTGCAAAGTACTTTCAAATCGTCAGAGTGTCATAATTATACAGAATTGTACATGCTACCGCCAGGTTCTGAAGGTTGCTTTTACTGAGAAGAATCTGGCAAGAAACACAGCAGGTAATATAAATACTCTTTTCAAAAGTATTGAGGTGCAACCTGATGTAAGCCGCTCGACGCTCTTTTCCAGCGACAAATGTGGTCACGTGATATGTAGCGATACGTGATAGGAGCGGCTGCACGATTCTTTTTGAGTCGCGGGAAATTTAAAATGGGGTCACGTGACCACATTTGTCGCTGGAAACGAGCGTCGGGCGGCTGCATGTGGTTGCACCTTTATACCATTTTAAGAATAAAAAAATCACTTAAGAAACATAAGCCCAAAACACAAAATGTCGATAAAAAATAACATAAAGAAGTCTTGTAGTTCTACTAATAACTAAATGAATAGCTTGAGATTACCCCACAAGCAGCACCTGTTCACAAGCATGACGTGAATGCCAGCCATTGATCTCAACCATCATAGAGGGTAGTGGACAACCCGTCATCCAGAACAAAAATTTGCCGGAACAAGCAGACAAACAGACAGACTGACAAAGGGATATATTTTTTAATTGTTTTTTTCCTGTTGGCCTGTGGTGCCCTTGAGGTTTGAGCTACGCAAGCGACGCAAGGTCGAATCCCAGCGGGGTAAACATAAGTAGGTAGGTAAAGTGATTTCACATCACGTGCTTTACGGCGAAGGAAAACATCGTAAGGAAACCTGCATATGTCTGAGAAGTAATTCATATAGTGCCTGAGACGGCGATAGACTCACCCTGGGTGTATATTTTTTAGTAATATGTTTGGTACTTATATGTATTACTCAAAATTGTCCAAAATATTTTTGGAAAGAGGAATTACCTACCGAGTTTCTTGCTGGGCTCTTATCAGAAAAGCAGTGTTCCGAACCTTTCGGTAGGATGTATAATTCTGTATAATCATGTCATTCTGATGATTTGAAAGTATATAAATAACAATCAACATACATAAATATGCTCACGCCTGTATTCCCCGAAGGGGTAGGCAGAGGTGTTGTTATCACAACACCCACTTTTCACCAAATTTGATTAAGTGCCAACGTGACAGATGGTGAGTCTATCGCCGTCTCAGCCACTATACATACGTCTTTGAATTACTTCTCAGAAATATGCAGGTTTCGTCACGATGTTTTCCTTCACCGTAAAGCACGTGGTGTGAAATCACTGTACATAAGTTTTTTAGAAAAACTCATTGGTACAGGCCCAGCTGGGATTCGAACTTGCGTCGCTTGCGTAGCAGGCGACTGTACAGGCATAACAATGAACCTTAAAAAGTATAATCTTATAACTAAAATATAATATTAAAAGGAGTCCCTGTAGGCAAGGTTCCGAAGATACTGGCAGCATTCCCCCTTTGAATGGCAATACTAATTCTTTGTCCGACGTAGCTGCCAGCTCTTCATAATGTCAGTCTGTATAAAGTATTTTGTTAAAAGTCTAATCGAATAAAGATATTTTGAATTTGAAGGTAATATCGCGGTATACATACATTTTCCAGATGGTGATCATTTACATTCATAAATGCGTTATTCCAAATGGTCGGGTGGTTTATGTGTCAACGGTAACTAGGTAGGTATTACATTACATAAATAACTGTCTCTTTCCCGTATTTTATGGCGTTACGTGCTGAGGAAGTTTTCTTTATGTAAATTCTTAGCTGTTACCTATGGCCGTATATACAATGTTGGCAATGATACGAATATTGCTTACATATCGCTGCCATAACATATTTATGTGTATTCCATTTTTATTGTCGCTTATTTCCAGTGGGTGCATTCGTTTAGAAAATATAACTCATAGATATACATTATCACACCGAGGCCAGGGTGATATTCTTCAATGGGTCTGGTACATAATGAATTACGAATAAAAGTGAGTAGGTATTTTTATATCACAAACAGGGGCTATACCATAAGATCTTATTGTCATCATAGTGAACTGTGAGACAGAGACAGACTTATTACATCATATACATCTGTCTCATGTTTAACATTTTTGCCAATTGTTACAAGCCAGTCAGAGGCCTAAGAGAGTCTGACAACTGGTTTAACACAGATCACAGATTTTCCTCGTTAAAGGGGTTGCGAAGTTCAGATGGCAGTCACTGCGTATAAAAATCAGGTGATCAGCCACATGGGGATGAAATCATGGGGGTAAATAAGACGTCATGGTACGACCCTCGTATACTAATTATGAAAAGCATTTCGATACCAATCCTTTG
Source organism: Watsonalla binaria (assembly GCA_929442735.1). Lineage (NCBI taxonomy): Eukaryota > Metazoa > Arthropoda > Insecta > Lepidoptera > Drepanidae > Watsonalla > Watsonalla binaria. The sequence goes on from OV838930.1 coordinate 2,282,722, forward strand.
CGATACCAATGCATGCAAAAGTTACTAACATTTCAATATACAAATACGACATGAAAGCGATATTCCAGGAATTTTGGCAGCCCTAGTAACAGCTGTAACGAGACGAATTAAGGGTTTTACGATCCAATTATTTGCAATAAGCATCGTCGCACCGCCGTGCTGCTCGCCGCGTCGTATGTATCAGTTCCACTATCACGAGTTTGCCACCGTTTTCGTAAGCTATACTCGCTAGCGTCACTCACAATATGTGTACATACATACATGCTCACGCTTGTATCCCATGGGGGTAGGCAGAGACCACCGATTGCAACATGCTACGATCCTTATATACTTCTTTCGCCTCATCCACATTCATGCATCTCTTCATACACTTTCTTCTGTTACGAGTGCTCCGAATTTGACCTTTCTGAAAAATTTAATTTGGTCATAGTAGTTCTTCCTTGGGCGCCCTCTACCGACACTTCCATATATTTGTATGAGATATTTTAGTCAATTTCTCATACTAATGTTCGGCGAAAACGCTAGCGAGTATAGATAACGAAAACGGTGGCAAACCCGTGATAGGGGTACTGACAAGGAATTACTTCTGTTAAATGTAAATACATTCTCTATCAAGCCCTTTATTTGATTTATAGAATTGAATACTCTCTACATATTTAAATTATGAATACTGTAAAAGGCTTATAAAGGTTCATTAATGTTTTTTTTATACAAACGAGGAGGAAAGCAAACAGTGAACATTAAATTACGAATACCTTACAAAGAATTGAACCGCTGTGCCAACAAATTACAAGATATTAGAGTAACACAATACTCCCTCCGCCCATGCAGCTCAGGGGCCTTACCATGACCTCTTATTGCCATGATAGTTTAACTATTATTACGAGATGTATATGACGTGAATACATCTGTCACTGTCACACAGCTGAACTAACATTGCAATAAGAGCTCATGGTCAGGGCCCTGGTGACTTTACTCATCATACAAACACAATACCAACTACTCTTCTAGGGTAGCATTATACGGCTGCGATTTGCTGTCATTCACAGGTGCATACATTAAACTTTCAAAAATCAAAATATCTTTATTGGAGCCGTAGTGGCCTCGGGGTTTGAACAGTTACGAAAGCGACGCAAGTTCGAATCCCAGTGGGGTCTGTACAAATAAGTTTATCTGAAAACTTATGTGCAGTGATTTCACACCACGTGTTTTACGGTGAAGGAAAACATCGTGAGGAAACCTGCATATTTCTGAGAAGTAATACAATGACGTATGTATAGTGCCTGAGACGGCGATGGACTGACCCTCTATCACGTTGGCACTTAATCATATTCGGTGTAATGGGGGTGTTGTTGTTACAACACCTCTGCTTACCCCTTCGGGGACCCTTCTGGGATGGCGTACATTATACATGCTACCGCCGGGTTCGGAAGATTGCTTTTTGCAGGGAAAAACCTCTCACTTTAGCTTTGAATATTGTAGGTATGGGTATAATTTATATCTATGATACATCTACATTGACATTATAAAGAGGAAAGATTTGCATCATCATCACCCTGGCCTTATCCCATACATTGTTGAGCACTTGATGAAAATTATCTTTAGGGAAGTTATGGCAGACCATGAAAATAAATACATATCATGTTATATCATAATAACATAATTCAGAAGTAGTTTCGACCGAACAAATTAAGGGCGAAGTTTCTTCGACAGTTGTTATGAGAGTAGAGTATTTATATATTTAACAAGGCGTTATTATTGTACGATCCAGTTGACGTCTCGCAATCTTCTATACAGTACAGATAAATAAAATTGAAGTGTCTGTTTGTAATTCTAAAATAACAGCTTTTCACTAAATGTATAGGAAAGTATATACGCCACAGATATAAAAAAAAACCTTTTTTTTGTCTGTTTGTGCCGGGTAATCTCTGTAACGGCAGTACCGATTTTAACAGGAGTTTGACTGGCAGATAGCTAATATTACAAGGACTAACTTAATCTACTTTTATTTAAAAAAAGAGATTTGAGTTCCGTGGGAATCAAATTAAATCTACGCGGGTGAAACCGCAGAGCAAAGCTATTAATATATAAACATGTGTTGGCCTAGTGGTCGCAAATGCTACTTTGGAACACGAGGTATTTTTACTAAGAAGCGTAATTGACTGAACCTTTCGCCAGGTTTCGTAAAAAAAGGCGTTGGAGACGTCACACGAAGTTTCTTATCGAAAGTTTTTATTAAGGAGTGAATTTATCTTTATTACATACTATTTGCCAGTTATATTTATGTTCCATATAATAGAGGGCGAGATTGCTTGCCAATCTATCATCTTAGGCAGTCGTTAAAGGTCGGCCGGTGGCCTAAAATAGTCTGATAACTGGTTTAACCCAGATCATAGTTTTTCCTCGTTAAGGGGGTTGCGAAGGTCAGATGGCAGTCGCTTCGTATAAAAATCCGGTGATCAGCCGCATCGGCTTGAATCAAGTGCTGACCCTAACAATGTATGGAATAAGTCCAGGGAGATGAAGATGATGATAATAGAGAGCGAGATAATTGCCATTAGCCCAATACTAATCCAGACTCCAGGCTGCAACTGGGAAATTGCAGATGGCAAAATCCAATTTACCCAAGCCTTGATGGCCTTGTGGTTCGAGCAGGGGCCTGTTACGCAAACGACGTAAGTTCGAATGCTAGCGGGGCCTGTGAGTTTAACTTATGTACAGTGATTTCACACCATGTGCTTTACTGTGAAGGAAAACATCGTGAGGAAACTTGCATATGTATGAGAAGTACTTCTAAGACGTACGTATAGCCTGAGACGGCGATAGACTCACCATTTGTCACGCTGGCATTTTGTCATCTTTGGTGAAAAATTGGAGTTCTTTTGTTATTACGAAACCTCTGGTTACACCTTCATCGTATACAGGCGTGAGCATGTATGTATGTAAATAATATGCAGGATTTTCTAAAACTGTTGTTGAAATAAAAAAATAAATAAAAAAAAATATGCTCACGCCATCCCAGAAGGGTCCCCGAAGGGGTAAGCAGAGGTGTTGTAATGACACCCACATTTCACCGAATATTATCATGTGCCAACGTGACAGAGGGTGAGTCCATCGCCGTCTCAGGCACTATACATACGTCTTTGAATTACTTCTCAGACATATGCAGGTTTCCTCACGATATTTTCCTTCACCAAAGCACGTGGTGTGAAATAACTGTCATAAGTTTTTTTAGAAACTCATTGGTACAGGCCCCGCTGGGATTAGAACTTGCGTCGCTAGCGTAGCAGGCGAATGCTCTAACCCCAAGGCCACCACGGCTTGTTGAAATTCTCGTATAATATCTCATTTCAGTACACCAAACTTTACAAGTAGATACCTTGAAGTATCAATGTTTACAGAATAGTTCTCAAAAATGCGCTATATGCAGAGGATATAGCAGAAGCACGTATTATCTTTTATAGCGGGTTATTACAAACGCTTTTTTAAAATTAACTTGAAATTGCTGTGCTGCAACAAAGGTCGAAAGGAAATTAGCTCGTCAGGTCCTTGCATTTATAAATATGCATATTTTGTTCTTTCGAAGTTGCACTAAAGATAAAGCAAATTAGTATTTAACGGCATGTTAGTCAATAATTGACAATATAACGTTCAACGTCATCACTTTGAACTAAACCACAGTATAACTGAGCAGCTGAACAGTGGTGATCGTGGGGTTTGAGCTGTTGCCTGCTATGCAAGCGATGCTAATTAAAATCCCAGCGGTCTGTGAGCCAATGAGTTTTTCCAATATCTTTCACCCCACGTACTTTACGGCGAAGGAAAACATCGTGAGGACATTTGTATATGTCTGAGTAATAATTAATGACGTATGTATAGTGCCTGAAATTGCGATAGATCTGCAGTAACCGCTTACCGGTGGATTGAGCGCTTGTTACATAATATTTAGCTCATGCCTATATTCCCCGAAGGGGTAGGTAGACATATTTCCTCAGTTATGTTTAATTGCCTTATAGGTGGCCAGCCTATTGCCACTAACCGGGTATTTATCCGGGGTGTTATTGGGAAATTATAGCGAGAAATAATACTTGGCCTTACCCGGGGATCGACCAGAGGAGCCCGTGTTCCACAGTAGCGCTTAGAACCACGATTACAATCCCGATTTAAATATCATAAATAGGCTTTGGTCACCGCTTACCGTAAGCGGAATATGTCATTACGCTAACCTTACCAAAACTTAACACATTCAAAACTCCTGGCGTCTGTTGAAGGGAAACTTAATATTGGATAAGTTGAAATAAAGTACGACTTAAGTTAAGCGATGTAACGCCATATGCAACTTAAGAGCTTAACATTTCCCTTGATGATTCCATAGACCCCGGGCTATAGATAAGTTGAGCTTATTTAGTTTGAGCAGTCGCCTGCTACGTAAGCGACGCTAGTTCGAATGCCAGCGGGCCCTGTACGAAAGAGTTTATCTAAAAACTAATGTTTAGTGATTTCACACCACATGCTGTATATACTATATATACGTCTTTGAATTGCTTCTCAGAAATATGCATGGTTTCCTCACGATTTTCCTTGATCGTAAAGCACGTGTTGTGAAATCACTGCACATAAGTTTCTAGAAAAACACATGGGTACAAGCCCCGCTTGGATTCGAACTTGCGTCGCTTGCGTAGCAGGCGACTGCTCAAACCCCGAGACCAACACGGCTCTAACATAACTTATTCTATAATTTACGTTCTAATGCATTTTCATAGATAATAATAATAATAATAATATATCCTTTATTGCACACTATAATATAGTATAGGTATTTAAATTAAATGAATAAAGTATGGTAACAAAATGCGGTCTTATCGCTAGAGCTATCTCTACCAGACAACCTTAGGGTACCAGGAAACAGCGAAATGAAAAATATTAATGGCAGGTGTCGGAGACAAAGAAAGTGACACTAGGTATAAATTAATATAATACATAATACATACAGTGTTATAGCTCATTGTTCGCAGGTGAAGCTGATGTCAGAAGCTAGTATAACTTTAAATAGTTTGATAATAACCTCTTGCAATTTATTCTCAGATTGCTAGTTTCACAAACTTTGACTGGCTGGAATTTGCCATGCTCACAAATATTTGTAACATTTAAGTTATTATATTTGATACTTGAGCATTTGAACTGTGTCCATGGGCTTATATTCATGAGATATAAATACTGTAACCAATATAACTGTTGTATAATATTTTTTTAAAAGAGTATATCTTGAGTTTCAAAAGCACCCTTCCGAACCCGGTGGTAACATTTATGATCATGTATAATGTATTTTGTGTCCTTCTGACGATTTGAAAGTACTTTATAAGAAGTCTAATCAAATAAAGTTTCCTAGTACCCTAAGGTTGTCTGGTAGAGATCGCTCTAGCGATAAGACCGCCTTTTGTTAGCATACTTTATTAATATAACTATAATACCTGTACTATATTATGGTGTGCAATAAAGAATATATTATTATTATTATTATTATTATAAAGATATTTTGAATTAGAATTTTGAATGTTGGTAGTACCCAATGTTTTTCACGTTCATAAGTGCCTTACGACTGCCTAAACGAAAAAATCATTTTTCACTTCATCCTCAGTCGTAGAATAGTCGATCAAATTCAAAGCAATATCAAAGGACAGAATAATAAAGAGCGTCGATATATCGAGCAAAAAGAAGGTCTGTCCGAATGGACCGATCACGTACTTGCCAATTCGGGTTTCAGATATTCGGTCTGTACGGGTAAGCGTGAAATACCGAACGCTTGAGTTTTCATCCGGATTGACGGATATTCACGCTCGCTTTAACCGGCCTGACAAAATGTTTTATAGGTCACCCAATCGTCGTAAATTACCCGTGGTTTTGTCCAGTCTCGGTAAATTGACGTGGATTGATATCGGGAGATCTATGAGGAGCTCGTGGCACATTGCTATTGCGCATATCATTCAATCAGCGAAGTTAAGCAACCCTAACCCTAGCCAGTAATTGAATAGGTAACGCCCGAGCTCCCTCCATGCCTCGGAGAGCACGTTAAGCTGTTGGCCCCGGTTGCCAATTTATCATCTTTGGCAATCGTTACAGGTCAGTCGGAGGCTAAAAATAGTCTGACAACTGGTTTAATCCAGATCACAGATTTTCAATGTATGGGATAAGGCTAGGTAGAATTTGATGTGGATTGACATCGGGAATTATTGGATGTGACGCACTACAGTGCTTAAATAATATATGTTTTAAAAAAAATAAAGTGATCACACCATTCCAGAAAGGTCCCCAAAGAGATAGTTAGAGATGTTGTAAAAATACACCCACTTTTCACCAAAATGATCGTGCCTAGGTAACAGTTGCTGAGTCCATTGCAGACCCAGCCCTATACATACGTCATTGAATTACTTGTCAGACATATGCAGGTTTCCTCACGATGTTAACCATCACCGTAAAGCTCGTGTTAATCAATGTACTTAAGTTTTTAGAAAAACTCATTGGTACAAGCCTCTGGGATTCAAACTTGCGTTGTTTGCGTGGCAGGCGACTACTCAAACCCCCACTCAAATTCCACCATGTTTACATATAAATACAAATGAATTTGAAATACTGTAGTTTTTATTCATGGTCGGTCGGAAATCTGAATATTATTTATTATACCTATAATACCTAACCTTGGTTACGTTGGTCAGCCGTCAGGTAAGCAGACAGACAGACAATTATTTCCCGACAAGATAACGCCATACGGCAGTGATGTCTCTCTAACAATATACAGGAATATTTCTTCATATAATATCATATATATACTAGCTGTGCCCTGTTTGTTTCATGTTTGTTTGTTTTATATGGATTTAGCGAAAAGAGGTAATTTTGGAATTACAAACAGACACATCAATTCAATTTTTCTGTATAAGTATAGATAAAAATTTGGATGTTATGTTGTGTTTGAAAGCGGCGAAATAGTCAACATCTGTAACGTTGTAATTCAATTACCTACCTAAAAAACCTCATTGGTACAGGCGCCACTTGGATTCGAATTTGCATCGCTTGCGTTGCAGACGACTGCTCAAACCCCAAGGCCATCACGGCCTTAGTTTTGCTTCTTTTTTCGTGCTTGCCACGGCTTGTTAAAAGTATATAATCAAATAAAACTAGGCTAGGGCATCTAGTATTCAGAAAGATGGAGTAAATAAGGCAGATTCTGAGTCATTGTCTCAAATTGATGTCATTATGAATACTTCTTTAAATTTCTCCTCAGCCTTTAGCAGGTATAGGTGCTGTCACGAGTTTTGAGCGCCGTTCTTCAATGCGCAGTAATTAGAGGGTCTACTATCATGGTTATATCAGTAACATCTTACCTACTTCTTAGTTTTGACGATTCATTTTGTTTTATACATACCAAAGAAGATCTTATTACGCTCTGCTTAAACGAATGATGGTACAACGGAGAATGACGTAGCCTGCTCAAATTCCTGTGGGAAAGGCAAGGTGCTTGAAACAACGTATCTAAACGTCCTTAATTTCCAACAATGGATGCAGCAATTATCGTTGGATATTCAGGAGATACAACAAGCTCCTATGACCCAAGAGAGCTTTAGCAAAACAAACAATTGCTCTGCGTTGTGTTCGTTACAATAGCACCTCCCGAATTGAAGCAAGCAAGGTATAAACAAAACGGTACATTGCAATGACGGCTGACTATATACTAGCGGCCCGTCGTCGCTTCACTTCAGATTAGGATATTTTAAGACTTACTATCTTTAAAATATGGATTTTCAGCTATAAGCCCAGCTATAAGCATCGGAGTTCAACTCAACAAAATAATTTGGATGGATATGGTACAAAATGTACCGGAATGACAATTTCAAGAAAATGATTTATGTTATTCTCGTACATTTTTATCGCGTCTATTAGGGCAAGCGCGAGATAATGTCACTCTGTCTAGGCCTGCAGTTCAGTTACAGAAGCAGTTGAAGCTATATGGAATTTTATATAAATCGTATATATGTGCAAGATGGCGCTCGCGGCATGTAAACATTGCTCCCGCTAATTATATTTTTAAAATAAGTAAATCGAACTATACAGTGAATAAAACTTCTCTAAATTGAACCTATAGTGCTAACATTGACATGGAAACTGGAGTACAGTGTTAAAACAGTGCTACATATAAGTGCTACATGGTCACGCCTGTATCCCATGGGGGTAGGCAGAGACCACTGTTTGCCACATGCTACGATCCATATAATATAACATGTCATATCGCCATCTAAACCCAAACTAAGCAAAGCTTGTACTATGGGTACCAGATAACGGTATAACAATAATACAATACATACCTTAAAGACTAACATACATCCAAAATTTATATATATATCGGAATCTCGGAAACAGCTCCAACGATTTTCATGAAATTTTGCATGTAGGGTTTCAGGGGCAAAAAAATGATCTAGCTAAGTTTCATTTATGGAAAACACCGTTTTGACCATGTTTTCATGCACTGAAAAACTGATAAAATATCATTACAATACGACAGCAAATTTCGCCGACATCTTCAAGTTATTGTAGCTCAAAGGTGAGGCTTCGAGCTAACGGGGCGATAACGAAACTAGAGTACCGCGGTTCGAGACTATATATTAAATTACGTAGTACAGAATGCGGAAAGGAACTTCGTAGAATCGGTGTTCAAAGTGAATACAATTTAACATTAGCAACCCTTTTCAACAGTGAATCAAAGCAGTTATTTAATTAATAAACATTATTAAGCTTATGAAGGGGAGAAGCGCTTACAAATCTCACAATACGTTTAGTTATAAGTAGAAATGCTATCGAGGTAAGCCTGTGGAATATGTCTCTCGCAGACTATAGACGTATACGTCACTCTAGTGAGGTGTGAAAAATGAAAATGAAAATATTTATTCAGTTTAGGCCCTTGTAAGGCCACATATGCTCACGCCTGTATTCCCCGAAGGGGTAGGCAGAGGTGTTGTAATCACAACACCCACTTTTCACCGAAGATGATTAAGTGCCAACGTGACAGGTGAGTCCATTGCCGTCTCAGACACTTTACATACGTCATTGAATTACTTCTCAGAAATATGCAGGTTTCCTCACGATGTTTTCCTTCACCGTAAAGCACGTGGTGTGAAGTCACTGTACAAAAGTTTTTTTAGAAAATCTCATTGGTACAGGCCCCGCTGGGATTCGAACTTGCGTCGCTTGCGTAGCAGGCGACTGCTCAAACCTCAAGGCCGCCACGGCTCTGTTTTTATTGCTTATTTTTAAGTAGGAACAATTTTTATGCTATTGTATTTTGTGTTTTTACGTAACCGTTTACGCAATGCACGCAACGGAAGCTTTCAAAGGAATATTGTTTTCCTGTGTTTGCAACATTTCTCGTTAATGCTTAGCTCTCATTGGTCACAGTGTGATCTTATGAAGCCAATGAATGAATAGACCAACACTTTTCTTTCCAACTCGAACCAGTAGTTCCTGAGCATTAGCGCATTCAACCAAACATATAAACAAACAATTAAATTTGCTCACACCGGCCCAGAAGGTTCCCGAAGGGGTAAGCAGAAGAGTTGTAACAACTACACCCACATTTCATCGAAAATGATTAAGCGCCATCGTGACAGAGGGTGAGTCTCTCACTCTTTAGTTATATATTAAGTATATATATATATATATATATACTGTGTCCGGGGCGAAGCTGACAGGAGCAAACTTGCCCTAAGGGGGCTAGTTTTGTCCGATATTGGCAATTTAGTCTTAGCAAGCCCCAGCTCGGTGGAGGCCAGAATGTTGTATGCCATGGTGCAAAGGGTGATCAAACTTAGACTTTGACCATGTTTTACTAGAATATACTTATCTTTTATTTTTTTAAGAGTTACGAAGATAGTTGTTATTTTTGTGTTACTTATAAGAGTGGCTCTTTTTTATAGTTCTGAATAAACAAAAAAAGTATATATACTGTCGATGAAGTATCACAGGTGTTACAAGAAAAAAAGATATGAATTAGGTAGGGTATTCTCTCCGCAGGGACGCCACAAGATCCGCAAATATACTTCCCAGAGCAAGGCTGTATCTTTGTGACTGTAAAGAGGTCGCCACTCATGTGCCGTAAGGGTCGGAGGGGTTGAGGATCCTCTTTTATAGTTCCTCCTTGAATATTTCTTCAAGTTTCATCTTAATTCTTTTTCAAATTGCTTTTCATTCATGAATGTGGTAAGATTGTAAATATAGTTTCCGGCCGAAAAAGTCCGCGTGGATTTTATTGACACAAAAAAATAGTATATGGACATAATTGTACATTCTAAGGTCCTAACATTGGTCTTGAAAGCAAAAAGTTATATATACATAAATTTGCCTTGAACTGCCTCGATGCTCTATTGGTTGCAAGAGCTACATCGGAGCACGAGGACCGGGGTTCGATCCCCAAGTAGAGCAAAGCATTATAGGGTGTTTCCATCTGTAATATTCCTGACGATGATGATGATTCCAGTAGCAGCCGTCTGGAAATTATGCCCGGTTCATGGCTATAGGCTCTCCCGCTATCACTTGGGAGGTAAACATAACTGGCGCAATGTAGGTGTGCTATAAGTACCTCTGCCTACCCCTAAGGGGAATATAGGCGTGAGCATGTCTGGTCTAGTGGTCTTCGCATGTGGATCAGTTAACAGCAATATTAATCAACTTCTAAATCGGAAAAATACGGTTCTTGTTTCAATGTAATAAATTAGGATTGCTGGGCGCGTTAGTCATTAACTATTTAACCTGAGGGTCTAGTGTGAGTTTTTCACTGCCGCCGTCACAAGTCACCGCGTTGACGTAAACGCAGATTTGTATAGGATCGAAACAGCGCCATCTGTCGACCTAAAGATGACACTATTGTGATCCCATACAAATCTGATGCGATGACTTGTGACGGTGGTTTTCAGAAAACTCGCACTAGGCACCCTGATACGCGTTCCTCCTGGTTGCTAACTGGGAGAGTGCACGTGATCTGTATTTAACCTGATACCTAAACGAATGGTTTATACGATAAAACACTCATGTTCTATTTAATTATAAATAAAAAGGGAAAAATGCGTCTATTTATTTATTTATTTATTTTAGAAAAACAAACAGTATTATAAGACCTTACATATTAGTAAATAAAAATTATACATATACCAGTTAAGTTTCTACTGATAAATTAAACATATTCAGAGGACGCTTGCAATAAAGGTACATTTCTGTGACTGCGATCACATCTGTTGACAATGTGATGTTTTTTAGTATATGTAAGGTAAACTAAGTTTATATAATATCTATATCTAAATCCAACAAACAACAAAGAGTGTCCTAAGCGTTTCTGTAATGAAAGCTGAAATAGCTTTTATTCCTTTTATAATACAATATCAAATAAATGCTTTGATGAAAAATGAAAATGTCCTTAAGCGTAGGATTAACGTGCGATTCAAAGTAAGTCCTTCTCTTGTATTACTCTCTTTTTCATGTAAATCCCATAAGTATATAAGTAATCGGTGATATTATTAAGTTTACGAAAGCGCCCAAATTAAACAAGTGACAACCTACTTTTGTGCGTGGTGAGATCAAAAGAAAAGATTGGATACTTTCATACTTACCATACATACATATGCTCACGCCTGTATTCCCCGAAGGGGTAGGCAGACGTGTTGTTATAACAACACCCACATTTCACCGAATATTATGAAGTGACAGAGGGTGAGTCCATCGCCGTCTCAGGCAATATACATACGTCTTTGAATTACTTCTCAGATATTGATTAAATCTTTCGGCTCAAAGCATAAAATCCCTTTAGGGTATCCAGGTAGGCTTCTATTTTATTTTATTTTTACTATCTCGCGGTACTTTTATTAAGCTTCCATCTGATTGAACCCTGTCAAGATGTCTCGTAAAATAGTAATGACTTGTACGCATACGACGAAAGGACATACATATTTTATTAACATTCGATCAGCTTTGAAGAATAATATATAAGATTCTGTCAGTTTTTCAACCTTTGAAAGAACCGACAAGTGTGCTCAAATATGTACTCATGCTCTTAATTGCTACCTACTAGCCCAGTGGTTGGTGAACCTGCTTGTTGAGCTAGAGGTTGCAATTTAAGGTCACGATGTTTTTTTCACCGTAAAGCACGTGTTGTGAAATTACTATACATAAGTTTTTTAGAAATACTCATTGGTACGTGCCTCGCTGGGATTTGAACTTGCGTCGCTTGCATAGCAGGCGACTGTTCAAACCCCAAGGCCACCATGCTTACTTGGCAAAGGTTAGAATTTCTAGTTGTCGAAGTTGAAACATGATATAACCTACATTTGGAGCAAAGAACATTAATCTATGCGGGAATCGTACATGTGACCGTGACACGGTCAATGGATCTTCCACGTCGACATTCCAAATTAGGCAGGGAAAATTCTAAGTAAAAAGAATGGTATAGTCCAGTAGAATAATGTTTAATTCATTAAAACATTCAATTAATATCCATATCATCCACATAGGTAAGTCCATAGCTAGAACATTCATACACATAATAACTATAAAATATAATACAGTTCAAATTGTATGCTATAGAAATTAGCAGCTAACCACGGTATGTAATTATACATTGATTTTATGACAAAAAAAAATAATAAAAAATATTTTTGAAAAAGAATATATTTTTGCAGATGATTATTGTGTATTGTATCATCTACGTGTGTTTTCAGTTTTAAACATAAGCTTCCGTCTGCGGCGTCGTCCGCGTTTTACTAGAAATCCTAAATTAACTCGAAAAAAATATATATAAAGCTGGTTAACTCAGTGATATTATAGCATTCTATAGGTGAACGAATATTTAAAATCGGACCTGTATCCGAGCCTTTTCATCACAAACTAACAACTATATATATATATATATATATAGTTGTGATATATTATTATATAATACTTAATAATAGTGTTGTAATATATAACATGTTATAATATGATAACATTGAAACAATGGATGGATTGTGTGAAAGATGATTAAGATAGAATGGGAGTGAATACAGATATGACGGCTGATAGAGAGAAATGGAAGGGAAGAACACGTTGCGCTGACCACAAATAACATGGGATAAGGGCAGGAGGATGATAACGATGATGATGATGATTGCATCATGCCCGTGTCGTCGATTCCCTCTACACCGAGTGGCTAAACGCCGAGTAGCGTTATGTCGAGTGAAAAAAAATTGCCTACGACTTCATGTCAAGTTTGTGTGATGTGCAGACAATTATTTGAATGCATTTTATTAAAGTTAATTTAATTTTGATATTTACTTACTGACATACCAAGGAAATATTTGAGTTGTGGTACTAGGACGACAAGACTCGTGACTTTTAAATGCGTAGAAATCATTTAAATAAATATAATAATTTAGTTTTTTTTCTAAGCAATTCACGGAAGTAGCTTTGAATATAATTTTACGAACCGTAGGTAGCTGCTATTGTGGACAAAAACATACATATATTTAATTAGAACACTGTGTACATTTGATCAAATAGTATATTCAATTATTCTATTGTTTTATTAAAAATATCGATTCATTAGAAGTAAGTACGTATCTTTATTACAATTACGAGATCATAGATTTTAAAAGGTCGAGATTTAATCGAATCTCTTTTAATGGTACAAATAGAGGGCATTTCAATTTCTTAATGCCGTTATAATCATATTAGTACAAAAAACAATTATTTTAAATTGACAATAATATGAAGTGACGATAATTTCGACGCAATGACTTAATTTTTATAGAAAATAATATTTTTATATTTTATTGAATTTGAAAAGATACAATTTTGGACACATTACACCAAACATTTTTCTTCCTTCAACAGGCTTATAATTATTGTCCATGATAATCCAATTATATCGTCTATATACAGTCAGTTTTATAAATAAGTATTTTTTTAAACCATTATGTAAATGCCGACAATGATTTGGCCTTTTTTAATATCACAAAGTAAATCGTTTTAAGTAAGGCTGTACGCTTCTGTGTCGCCTTAAATAAAATAATAAAATTGGCATGTTCTAATAACTGTTTTTTTTAGTAAAAATAAGAATATAATTTTTACTATAGACCAACACATGAAAAGTTTTTTGTTGTCTCGTGTCAACAATAGGAACACCAAAATAATATTTTATTTTATATTTCGTTGAAATTATTAAAAGATATTATTTTTTTCGACTTCATAAAATCTTTCTGCATTTATTGAAAACACCTTAATTGACATTTTGTTATTTTTTAACTATCTAAACATATTTATATACAGTAAGATAATGGAGTATATATTACATTAACATATAAATATTATACGATATATTGAAAATTATACATACATTGATGATAATAATCACGATCATACAAACATTACAACGAAACAATTCGATTCACATATAGTTACTTATACACGGCCAAGCACCACCAATTCTTACACTTCCAATTATCCATTTAATATTTAAACTATCTAATTATATTAAATTTATGCCTATTTATAATCCATTATTGTGTTTATAAATTCATAACTAGCTGTGCCCTGCGGTTTCACCCGCGTATATTTAATTTCCTTCCTGCGATAAATAAATATTTGTCCATCCATCCATCCATAAATGTTTTTTACCCTAATAGCCTAAGTTACTCCTTGTAACATTAGATATCAATGAAAGCCCCGTTTAAATCGGCCCAGGCATTACAGAGATTACCCGAAATAAACAGACAGACAGAGAAAAAAAATAGTTTTTTTTTTAAGTCAGTTCCGTATATTTATTTATATGCATTTAGTGAAAAGCTGTTTTGGAATTAAAAACAAACACTTAAATTGTATTTATTTGTATAGAATATAATATTAATATAATTGTATTGTAGCATTAATTATGTTGTACTAAATATAAAAATATTAGCACGTAGTCATTGTAGTGTTTGCGTTTAACTGTACTAGAAGAATCAATTTCAATATAGGGAAAAATGCCATTTTCTGCTCTCTTTGAGAATGAAGAATGAAGAACACTGTTAAGATGAAGAATAACAATGTTAAGCGTAGAATATCTTTCACCAAGTTAGTGTAACTATTTCTCACAAGATGGCGTTATATATTTTTAGATCGCGCTGTCTAAAGTCTCTTTCATAACGTATATAGCACACACATTTCCTTACGTATTTGTGGAATCAATAAATACCAGAACTGCCCAAGCTACGGTGTTTCAATCAACCAACCAAGGTCTGCTCCGACTGATCCTGGCTCCCAGGCCTAATTTGTCATACAAACACAGAATGAAGATTTACCAGAGCATATATACATCATATAATATAATGAGTGATCATTAAGTTATATTTATAAGCTGAAAGCAAATAAATATTTTGGACTGACATAATTTTGAATAACTTTAATAGTCTATATTATTATAATTATATTTTACAGTGAAGCGAGAATCAATCATCAAACAAAAACACATTAACAATAGATACTATAAATTATTTAACAATAAAATACTCTAGACGAATTAAGGATATATGAAATAACAAGTTATAGAAGAAGTGCCTTTACATACATATGCTCACGCCTGTATTCCCCGAAGGGGTAGGCAGAGGTGTTGTAATCACAACACAAGAAGTGCCTTTGTTTTGTTATTATTTATAAATTAATAAAATAATTCATGATAATATAATACATTAATTATTTCTGAAAATGTGTTTAATATATTCCCAATTGCCAGAGATGGATTGACGCACGTACATATAAACGTCACGCGGACAAGAACTTTTTTCGCTCAGAGAATCAGCATTGCTATTCAGCGTGGCAATGCTGCCAGCCTCCTTGGCACAAATCCGAGAGTTACTGATTTGGGTCAAGTTCTTTATTTGAATGAATAATAATATATATTTTTGCTATCTTTTAATGATTAAATCTAGTGATACTTATAAGCGTCTATTGGCCTGGAATAAATCGGGAATTCGCATATCGTACCTACGCACACGCCCATGCATGTGTGCGTCGATTCTCGACCAAATTGGAAGGCTTATTGAAAGCACAAAAACAAAAAATTTAATCAAGACATATTTTCATCTCGAAAAGGAAGATTTTTTTCCATTGGCTTTAATTAATTTGTTTTCCCGAAAAAAAATTATCTTTACAGCCGTCTTGTCACGGCTAGTCATTTGGCTTGAGACGTCTTGGTCTTGAGTTCAATCCCCAGGTTGACCAAATATTTGTTGACTATTCTGTGTAAAGAAATGTAAATGTTCATTTCATTTTATGTAGAGATACAATAAATACATACATGGGGTACAAAGCCGATGACATTCACACTCAAATAAATAGTCTTTATACTTTAAATCCTAAGGGTAACCAACAAATCGTGCCTATATATTATGCCACATGAATTTATGAACCGTGGGGCCAACATAAAAAAGTTCTTAACTTTGACATTTAACTGTAAAAAATTATATGTCAAAGCTTAGAAGTTCTTAATACGCTCTGCTTTAACCTATGGTAGGCCCACTGATGACCTTTTCATTGGAACATCATATTACATCATATTACTTGGTTTAACTATTACATTTTATAGCTATGATTTTTCGACGTTATATGTGACAGATGTCTAAGAGCTAACGAAGCAAAAACAGTTCATGTTCCAGCCGTTGATTTAATAAAATACGCACGAGCATCTACAATTCGAGCACTCAAATCTGATATAATTCTGTCTGAATGTTATGATGTAAGAAAAATGCTTACATACGAAATGCGCCTTTATTTCGACGCCATAGTAATCATTTCAGAATATATTATGTTATGATGATAAAGTCGAATGTGCAAGAATGTCAAAAGTGACGTGTGAACCAATAATCCATCTAGATTCATGGACAGCGCTCAAAACTGTGGCAATATCTATACTTGAAAATTCTTGCTAACCATGGCTTAAGAAATATGTACATTACCTAATTTACAAACGAACAATTTATTCACCCCTTAGGCTCAAAATTCAATGGTGTTATTGGCTAAACTAGAACTTACGAATAGTGTATAGTGATTATAACTTACACATTACTGTTATCCTAAGTTCCTAGCATTCCCAAAAATAAATTTCTTATTTACCTTGGCACTCGTATCTTTATCACAGATCTTTGACTAAGTTTTCATTCTTAAAATTAGCATTCGTTTAAAGGAAGTCTCTGCCAGACCGTGTCTGGTCTGACCGAGCCGAGCTTCGGCCGTTGCTCGGCTGTCACTCGGGTGCTGTTCGGTATAGCGCAAGTGTGTCCATAGAATTTATACATCATACTAGCTGTGCCCGGCAAACGTTGTATTGCCATATATTTTTTGGGGTGGACTACCCCTAACATTTAGGGGGATGAAAAATAGATATTGGCCGATTCTCAGACCTACCCGATCTGCACACAAAATTTCATACAAATCGGTCCAGCCGTTTCGGAGGAGTATGGCAACGAAAACTGTGACACGAGAATTTTATATATTAGATTTAATTGACCGAGCTATTGGCGTCGCACGGTTTGAACCCAGCACGGTCTTGTTTGCGTCAGTTTGAGTCTTCCTTAATGTGGTTAAGATGTTATTTTAAATAAAATTTTTATATATAAGTTTACATTCTAAAGAGTAATTAACGTTTTTTTTTCAAATTTAAATTTTATTGTAACTTCACAATTTATTGATATTTTTCTTTAGAAAATGTACTCAAGGTCTGTTTGAAAAAAGGTGTCAGAAGGACCAAAGAAAACTTGAATTTTAATCAGATGAAAGGTTTTTTTTCAAGTGATAAAGATTTTGTTATTTGATTGGTTTAAGATAAGGTAAAATATTTTAAGGTACAATGTTCGTTGATCCCAAATTGAAACTACAAATTGTCGTCATCACTCTTGTCTTCATCACATAAATAACTCTTAACACTAACCTGACCTTGCTTCACGTCCTGATCGAATAATTTACTAATTGTATCTTTGAAAAATCCTTTCGGTTGGATGAAACTTTCCAATTTCGACTCAATGGATTGCTTCCTTCTTTTGTTTTCGCTTGAAACTCTGCCCAAGTCCAGAGAGTAGCTTTGCCTCATACATATTTGTGGTCTGTGACTTGAATACTCGTTTTCAGTATCATATAAGTCTTTGTCTCCCTCGTCAGTAGCGTGATTTTCATAAGCTTCATTGCCATACACATTAAGGTTAATATCTTCTGTTTTATCTTTATTCTGATCAGCAGCAACTTTGCTGAATAGAAGTCGGTCAGAGTCCATGAACGTAAGTACTGGTGATTTTTCTTTCAACACTTTGCAAGATTCACCAAACAGGTCCAGTTTCTTGTTACTACTCGATTCATCGTCACAAACTGTGTCACCAGACCTTTCGCCGTCTGAAGCGGTTTTATTTTCTTGTATCGTGCATAATAACTCATGGTTCCTAGCGATGGCCCGTTGGATTTCATTACTAGAAGCCTGAGACATGTCCTCGGTGAAAGCAATTTTCTTATCCTTTCCTTTCCTAGGAATAGTGCACAGGCTCGTTTCGGACAAGTTAAATCGGTTGGTGGTTTCGTTGAGACTGGATAGTTTATGTGCCGGTGACATTAATGTATTATTATAACCTCTATCTGTGTGGGACTGTTTCTGTTTGCTATGAATCCCGAATATCCGTTTTATTGACTGTCGAAACTGAAACAAAGAATTAATTGACATAAAGGTGTTTTCAATTTCCGGTACCACCAATGTTTGTTGGGGAATTTAACTAATGAATAGCTGGACTAGAGCGGGACCTTTAAATTTTAGAGCGGAAACAGCTTTGTGCTACTTACTTGTGTGTTCATCCCAACATATATTAGTGGGTCGTAGCAAATCGAACTCTTTGCGACCAACGCCGGAATAACTCCCACACCCGGTGATATCTGAAACAAAAGGTTTTCGTATCAATCCGTATTCAATTTAATATATCCTTTAAAACTATTTGCTGGCCTTCAAGTAAAAAGTTGATTGAAATTTTATCTTTTTAGAGCGCCTTAAGCATTGGAAAATTCGAGTGCAAAACGATGTCTGCTTATGTTTTTGATATTGTGTGTTCGCTAATAATTGTATTGCTACCAATTCTCAACTCATCGTAACACTATCGCAAATCGCATATACGATATCGAAGAAAAATTTGATGGTATTTCAAACATTATATGGCTTTGTTCATTACGGACTCTATAAGACTTATTAAGAATAGCATCAAGTTATGTTTTGTTTGCCGTATGATAATTTAAATACACAAAGTCGTATAAATAACTTAATGAAACAAACCTGCCTACTCTTATTTCAGCTTTTACATCAAAATATGGTCGACCCTCGATAATATTATGATAATCAACAGCGGGGAGTTCACTGGGTTTTGTTTTATTAAAGGCTCGCATTTCAAGCGCGGCGCGAGGAATTTTACGGGAAGATTTCCGGGGGCATGATTGCGAATAAGCTCAGCCACGCACCAGTCCGCTCTAGGGTAAGTATATTTATTTTTTCAATGTAGATATTGATTTGTTTATTGTAGATATGTACCTATACCGCATTAACATTAACATTTGTGCTAAATAAAATTAATAGTCAAAGTCAAAGTCAAAAATATCTTTATTCGATTAGACTTTTTACAAAGTACTTTCAAATCGTCAGAATGACATTATTATTCAGGATTATACATGCTGCCGCCAGGTTCGGAAGGTTGCTTTTACTGAGAAGGACCTGGCAAGAAACTCAGTAATTACTTTTTTCAAAAATATTATACAATTTAAAGAATACAAAATAAATATTTTATGAAACGTAAGCTCATGGACAATGTTCCAATGCACAAATGTCGATAAAAATTAACATAACTAAAAATCTAGTACTTATAACTAAATGCGTAACTTGAGATGACCAGCCCCCACATCTGTTCACAAGTATGACGTGAATGCCAGCCATTGACTATGCCTATGCCATCCAGAAAGGGGTAAGCAGAGGTGTTGTAGCAACAAGACATACATTTCACCGAATATGATTAAGTGCCAACGTGACAGAGGGTGAATCCATCGCCATTTCAAGCACTATACATACGTCTTTGAATTGCTTTTCAGAAATATGCAAGTTCCTCACGAAGTTTTCCATCACCGCAAAGCATGTAAATTAGTATGGCAAAACTTAACTACGATTATGGCCCATTCACAAGAATTGACAATTCTTGTTAGCTAGGAATTTCTCAAAATGCTTATTAATTTGCAAGGCTCATTCTAAAAATTACTTGTACATTATTTCTTCAACTAGGGATCATTACACCTAAAAGGTTTCTGACTACAACAAAGTTTGTACGTGCTTCCCGAGGTTATTCGACTTTTTCGTCGACATTTGGCACAGTGTTGTATCAAGGGAGATCATAAAGGGAATGCCAAGTGCTCGAGATCTTGTCAAATGGTCTCGCATAATATATTAACGCAGTCGAGAATTATAGGCACCCATTTTTGTCATAGAGCATCGATTGGTGGAACATATCAATTAATTATTTTTGACTAGAATGATTTTCCTTTAATTTTAAGCACTGGAGGTGATTTTTTTATGTAGGAATTAGTTTTTCGACTGCTACGTAAGTAAAATCTTTGTGTTGAATAAAATACCAAAGAGAACTAGAAAAAAAATCGAATTTACGAAATATAACGACGAAAATATTAAATTATGGAATCATCTTTTTTTTTTCTTTGTTATACTTACTATTTATTATTGAGTACACTATAAAGTCTTTATTAAGTACCTAATAAGTAACTAAAAACTAATTACAAGTAGAAAACTTGGCCCAAATCGGTCATTTAAGTTTTTCGTCGTTATATTTTTGTGATAAAGTGTAGTTCCTAGAGGTTACTAAATGTTCGATGCTTATTGAGGGATATGTGGTACGTAAGTCTTTAGTTATATTTTATGTAACATATAACAATGCTTATGTATGATGTTAAATGGAATTCTAAAAACTAAAATACCTCCAAAAATCAATAAAACGAACGACAAAACTGTTACGGGATTATTTTTCTAATAGGAAAAATGTTTTGCGCCTCTCAGACCTAACAATGTAGGATTCTCTCGCGAATATGAGAGTTGTTTACCTTAAAGTAATGGTGAATTGTCATTTTGAAGTTTTGAAAAATGCAGATATTTAAAACGTATACGCAGTCGGCCACGTGACACACTTTTCTGACATTATGCTGGAGTCGCTTATATATTTTTTTAAATTTACTAGAAGTTTGCGCGTCTGTGCGCGTGTGTCATTTCGAACGGTCTGTTCGTAGTTTCCATACTGATTGTAAGCTTATGTATACTGTGACATTATCGTGTCTATTGGGAGACTCAACCTGAAACTACACTGAATATCTCTTCTAGGATACCGTTATCATGATTGATGCTTTTGGTGAATGTGAAATTCAGTCAGCTGTAAAGTGCTTAAGTGAGCATATATATTTCATTTTGCAACACGCCATGGGTAACGAGATACATGGTATTCGGGGGGATGACGACAATGTTGCAAAAAATTATTGTTTATAGCGGAGAGGAAGAGCTAAGTAACGATATACTTAGATACGTATGTGCACCCCTGTGTTCCCCGAAGGGGTAGGCAGAGGTGTTGTGACAACAACATCCACTTTTAACCGAATATAAGTGCCAACGTGTCAGATGGTGAGTCTATCGCCGTCTCAGGCACTATGCATACGTCTTTGAATTACAGTATTTATTTAGTCAACCTCTGCCTACTCCCTCGGGGAATACAGGCGTGAGCATATGTATGTAGGATTTCAGTTTGTGCTAATACAAATCTCTCGGGATTTTTCGTGGAATTATTCCGATCGCGGAAATTTAAGTTCTAGGTATCGGACAATTCATGAAACAGATAATTGTCAAACATTGAATTTACCGAGGGAATGTGAGTCTGTGCTAATACACGTCTCTTGGGATGTATTGTGGAATTATTCCGATCGCGGAAATGGAACTTCTAGGTATCGGATATTTCATGAAACAGAAAATAGTACAAGCATATTTACTCAAACTAAACTTCCGTTTGTGTGTAAATACGGTTAGCTGGAAGAGATTTCTCTTGTGATAACATCGCTATACGACCATACCCCTTACGTATCGTTATCTTGGAGATCTTGGTCTGGGGTCTAATTAATTATCCTGTATTATAAATGTAAGAATTCCTTCAACGCTGATTTAAGCAACATTAACCCTATCATATATTTCCTAGCGTTTTCAACAATGCAAACCGTAAATAACATACAGTCGAATTGATATCCTCCTCCTTTTTTTGAAGTCGGTTAAAAATAACAACTATGTTGTCATGCTCACATAAATGCCTTTGCTAGCGGCGGCGTCAGGATGACGGGTCGCTCACTTCCCTCTATAATGGTTGAGGAGGGCGATGGCTGGCATTCTCGTCATACTTGTGAACAGGTGCTAGTGGGGGCTGGTCATCTCAAGCTACACAATTATTCGTAGTACTTATTTTTAGTTTTAATTTTTTTTATATCGACTTTTGTGCACTGGAACTGTGTCCATGGGCTTATGTATATTTTTTATGATTTATATTGTATTACTCAAAGCTGTTAATTTTTTAAAAGAGTAATTACTTAGTTTCTTGCCAGGTTCTTCTCAGTAAAAGCAACCTTCTGAACCTGGCGGTAGCGACGATTTTAAAGTACTCTGTAAAAAGTCTAATCGAATAAAGATATTTTGAATTGAATATGAGGCTTTATTGTCATGATAGTTCAGCTGTTTGACAGTGAGACGAATACACTTCATATACATCTCTTTCTTAATGTGAGTCAAACTATCATGGCAATTAGAGCTCATGGCAGGGCCCCATGGGCATATGACGCCTTGTATTTCAATGTTACTGCAACTGCACGGTGTGCAGAGGTCGTGGGTTTGAGTCCCGCCTCGTGTTCGTAGTTTTCTTTACCATTTTACGAATTTCAATGTTAGTTAGAATAACCTACTTTGAGTCTTATACAAATTCTGGGGCGTGTATTGGATTTTCGTATGTAGGTTATTTAGATAGGTAAATACGTTTTGGTATAGACACACACACTAATATAAACACATACATACACGACACGAGTTATTCAGTCATCACAAATGGTAAGCACTGCTTATCTACTGAGGTGGCCTTGAGGTTTGAGCAGTCAAGAGTTATGTACAGTGCTTTCACACCACGTGCTTTACGGTGAAGGAAAACATCATGAGGATACCTGCATATTTCTGAGAAGTAATTCAAAGTCGTATGTATAGTAGCCTGAGACGGCGATAGACTCACCATCTGTCACGTTCGCAGTTAATTATATGCGGTGAAAAGTGGGTGTTGTGATTACAACACCTCGGCCTACCCCTTCGGGAATACAGGCGTGAGCATATGTATGTATGTATGCTTATGTGCTTGTATGGTATGCACGCCCCAGCATAATAATATATCTATCTATATACCCTATAACTTTTAATTCGGATGATGAGTGATAAAAAATAGTGTGATAAGAGACAGGTGCGAGTTGAAGAATGATGTGGTGGTGGAGAATTGTAAAAAGTATGTTGAGATGGTTTGGACATATCGAAAGGATGAGTGAAAGGCGATTAACGAAACAAATTTATAGAGCGAATGTGACCGGAAGTGTCGGTAGAGGGCGTCCAAGGAACAACTACTATGTTCAAATACATTTTTCAGAAAGGTCAAATTCGGAGCACTCGTAACCGAAGAAAGTGTATGAAGAGATGCATGAATGTGGATGAAGCGAAAGAAGTATGTAAGGATCGTAGCATGTGGCAAGCGATGGTCTCTGCCTACCCCCATGGGATACAGGCGTAAGCATATGTATGTATGCTTACTCGTTCAGTTGAATATGAACTCACCCCAATTTACTTTTAGATTTTGTCAATCAGACAATGCGAAAGAGTCAATTTATTTTGAACGTTCTGCGAAACCTATACGGTTTCAATTGGCGTGGACATGATATGCAAATTCCCGTACCTTCCTATTATGTGATGCAGCCGGTTTGGGATGATCCCGTAAGGGAATTCGATTTATATTTGATAAGTATATTGAAGGAAATTGAATTTCTTATAAGAATAGTATTCAATTTGTATGTTTATTTCATTTATTTAAACGCTTTTGCTATGACTTTACGTGCACGATCTAAATAAATGTATAGTAAACTAGCTGCGCTCAGCAGGTCGACCCAAGTGTTACCTATACCATGTTGTATATCACGTTCCACGGGAATGGGATAAAAAGTATCCTATCCTCTCCTATAGCACTGAATCATCTTCGGTGAAAATTGGATGTTGATATTACTAGCTCTCTGCCTCCCCTTCGGAGATTAAATTTCATTGTCACAATTCCACAGAAAAAATTTTTTTTTTTTTTTTTTTTTTATTTATTTTAAGAAGGCTTACAGACAAATTACATTAATAGAAAATGAAATGTACTTATATAATACCGATTGCTATTAACAAGCCTCCACAGATACATAATTATCTAAGTCAAGGAATTTAAAGCGAAACATACTAGAAATACTAATGAATAACATAAAATTTATAATTTGACAGTTCAAATTTAGAACAACCCATAACTTAACCATAACCATAACAACATAGCCAATAACTTTCTAACAGGACAAAATGAAAGTAATAAAGAAAGATAGAAAACCAACCTACAAAAGATACTGCTGTTTAAGATCTTCATCAAACAGAGCCTTTGTTATTACGCGTCTTGCCGTACTTGGATTGGTACAAAACAAATCAATATTGAGATGATTGGGTATTCGATTGAAAACGAGCGAACTTCTGAACGTAAAAGAGTTCAGTCTATACTTAGTCTTTGCCGAAGGTACACTTAACAGAGGACGCTGTCGAAACACTAGTTGGTTGGTGCGCAAGGTTAATTTTGCCAATAGATCTGGACAGTCGATCGATCCATTCGCAATTTTTAACAGAAAACAAATATCATTTATTTGACGTCTACAATCGAGCGGAAGAAAATGATACCGTTTACAGCGATGTGTGTAGTCATCCGATTGCTGGTGGGCCTTGTAATCTAAGTACCGTAAAAATCTCTTCTGGACACCCTCAATACGAGATTTATAAATTTCATATTGAGGATTCCAGACCTGTGAGGCATACTCCAAATGACTACGAACAAATGAGCAATATAATATTTTAAGGGGTTTAAGTGAACGGAAACACGTCGAAACTCTCATAATAAATCCCAATGCTTTAGATGCTTTTTTTACTATACTGTTAACATGTTCGTCAAATATTAACTTATTATCCCGAACAACACCCAAGTCCCTTATTTGATTTGTTCTACTGATAATTTGATTATTTAATGTATTTTCAGACTCAATTATTGAACGTTGCCTATGGTACTCACAATCCCTTCAGTGGCGAACTGTTCCATCAAGGCGAACAAGGAGTAGGGTGTCCAGGCGATGGTGAAGGACACGATCATGATGAACACCATCGCGGTGGCGCGGGTCTCGGCACGGCTCACACGACCAAGCCGCTGCGAATTCTGGAATAAGTCATACATACTTCTGCCTTCGTAGTTAAAGGAACGGCCTTACGTAATGTTTTTTTGTAACTAACGCAAAAAACTATGACCACCATTTGATGATTGACATATGTTATTATATTTACTACTAGCTGTGCCCCGCGGTTTCGCTCGTGTAATCTATATATATAAAAATCTATTGCTGTTCGTTAGTCTCGCTAAAACGCGAGAATGGTTGGACAAAATTGGTTAATTTTGATCTGAATATATTTGTAGAAGTTCAGGGCAGGTTTAAATGGTGAGATACTTGAATAATCAGTAAAGGTAAGGTGATACGACGTTCACCGGGTCAACTAGTCGTAGATAATTTCATGGGTGGCCCACGGATCCCTAGTATCTTCTTTTCTCCTTGTAACATTAATAATCTGCCAGTGAAAGATCCAGTAAAATCTGTCCAGCCGTTTCAGAAATTACCCGGAACAAACAGATAGATAGACATAGAAATTAAAAAAAAATAAAGATATTTTAACCGCATATATTTTCATATAATGCATTTAGTGTAAAGCTTTTGAATTTATTATTTTGGAATTACAAGACACTTCAATTACTGTATGGAACTGTATAGAGTATAGAAAAGATATAGATGTATAGATCTAGATTGCTGGGAGGTAGACGCACTCATTATTTCGTTACTATATTTAGTAAAAGCTCAAAATTCAACACAGTGTTTCCATTATAAATAACATTACGTTGGCACGACTTTCATTGTAAGCCTAACAACATTGAATTACTTAACACTTTCTGCTTCGCGTGGCTTTTGACGAGTTTTTTGCAATTATTATTACATACAAATATAATATATATATTACTGAAGTGTGTGTTTGTAATTCCAGATCACCAGCTTTTCTTACAAATGTTTACTATACGGTACTTAAATCAAAAAAAATATTATTATGTCTGTATATTTGTTCAAGCTAATCTTTAAAACAGCTGGACCAATTTTAATGAGACTTTCATGGCTAATAGCTGATATTACAAGCAGTAAGCAACCTTCCGAACCTGGCGGTAGCATCCTGTGTAATCGTGTCGTTCTGGCTATTTGAAAGTACTTTGTTAAAAGTGAAATGAAATAAAGATATTTTGAATCGAATTGAATTGAGTAACTTTCCCAAACAACTTAAATAAAAATACTCAGTTGTAAGATTCACTAAAAATACATGCAATTGCAAAGAACATTTTGTTCCAGTGCTTCTGCCGGCACATTACCTAGTTAATAGATTTCTCAAAATATCCGCAGTAGAGTAAGCCTGTTACTATTTGCCCCCCATGGAACTAGCGAGAATACAGTACCTGTCAAATCAAATAGCTGTGACGGTAAACGAAACTCACAGAACACAAAAAACATTCCATATTCTCTTCCAATGAAGATAAAAACGAGATCATATTTTCGCCTTCTAAATTGAGGAATTTATAGAGAGTAATTCTTCCCATATTTTTATATTATGTTCACGCTTGCATCCCATGGGGGAAGGCAGACACCACCGTTTGCCACATGCTACGATCCTTACATACTTCTTTCGCTTCGTCCACATGCAAATTTATCTTCTCGCAAAAATCTTCTATATCTATCATCACACACATCACATATTTCATAAAGTGAGGATTGCAGTTGTTTATAATATATGAATCTATGATATAAAATTATATGTTTAATCTGAATTCATGGAATTCCTCAGTAACAAAAAAAAAATATTTTACACTATAACTAGCTGTGCCCGGCAAACGTTGTATATATTTTCTACCCGATATGCACACAAAGTTTCATACAAATCGGTCCAGCCGTTTCTGAGGAGTATATTAATTAACATTGTGATATGGAAATTTCATATATTAGAAGATGTATCTATGTCTATATATAAATGAGAAAGACATCTGTCAGTCGCCTATTCACACCAAAATTACTGAACCAATTGCAATGAAATTTAGTACACTGACAGAGCCTGAAAAAGAACATAGGCTACACTTTATTTCTGGGATAATATGGTATGACAGTTTGTATGGAAAGATTACAGTAAGGTTAAGTTATTATGTTTTATAACACATATGCACGCGTCTGTATTCCCCGAAGGGGTAGGCAGAGGTGTTGTTATCACAACACTCACTTTTCACCGAATTTGATTAAGTGCCAACGTGACAGATGGTGAGTCTATCGCCGTCTCAGACACTATACACACGTGATTGAATTACTTCTCAGAAATATGCAGGTTTCCTCACGATGTTTTCCTTCAGCGGAAAGCACGTGGTGTGAAATCACTGTACATACGTTTTATAATGTTTCTTAAACTAAATGATTAAAAATGCTACCCAAAGTCCACGACGCGAACGACGTCGCGAGCACAGCTAGTATGTAATACAATGAAAAAAGATATCGGAAATTAGATTTTTTTTTTCTCTAAGCAAACATGTAGATTGGAGGTAAATATTTATAACCTTGTTGGTGAAAATTAAAACGACTTATTCAGTTATAGCTCTGGTAAGGCACTTATTAATTATATTACAAGAATATAAATATTAGAAACTAGCCTTCTGAGAGTGTCATTCTATTTTGGCTCATTAAGCATAAACATTTCTAAAGAAGAGGCAACAAAAGAAATTCATTCTACTCGTATCATAGTATACTACATATGTAATAATATTGTAAAAAGCAAAGATTTGTAAGTGTAAGTATGTTTGTAACGAATTGGCTCAAAAAATACTGGACCGATCTTGAATATTCTTTCAGCAATGGATAGCTACATTATCAGCGAGTAATATAGGCTATATTTTATCCCCGTACTCCCACGGGAACAGGAACTACGCGGTTGAAACCGCGTGACGTCCGCTATATTTTATACATTCTTAGAACGAGACTGTCTCGAGGGGAGGCGCTCAAATTAAAAATATCACTTCGCTTCATTCAATCATAGAGTTCAAGCGCACTGAGTGTTCGTTGCAGAGATTATTTGTTCTGGTTGCAGAAATATCGACCTACTTTCAGAAACAACAGTGAGGAAGCAATTAATTAAGCTCAGTAAGACTCGGAAAAATAAGCAACGCTGAGAATTCAGAACGGGACATTCGTACTATTCGTTAATGTTGGGTTCATGTCAAATGTCAAAAACGAATAAAAAAAAACAAAAATGCATTCTTTAAATTAAATACATTTCTGAACGACACGCATCTTCGGGATGAACATCAAATGTTTGACAGGTAGGAATAGTATTCTAAGACAGAGCGAAATTATTGTTTATGCTTTAGTCCAAGTATTTTTTCATATTTACACACCTTTGAAACCTCCCCTCGACTGCCACAAATAATTCAAAGTCAAATCAGTCTAGCTGTACTTAAATTTTTGACGGGACTAACGATAAGCAATTGATTTTTATTATAAGGTAAAGGCATCTATGATGGACGCGGACCAATCATGGATTTTTTTTGTTTTTTCTCCCAATATTAAGGAAACGCGCAGTATTTCTTTCAAATGTCAATACCGATCAGTTGTGCCAGTGTTATAGCTGTCGTAACAACTGTTTTTAACAACTAACACACATTTTGATTGCGGCCATAACGGTTGTTAGTTTCGCGGTGTCATTTGGTGTCGGGAATCGTAATTTTTTACTAGAATCGCGATGCAAGTAGGTTTGTCATCTTATTTTGTGTCTGGTGTATCGTCGTTGTTGAAATTAATATTATTTAAAGATTTATCAATAGAAATGCATCAATTTTATAATACAACCCAAACTATAAATTATCATTTTAGCCCTAAAATACAACACTGGATTTTTACTGTCCATTAATGGTGTCTAAGTAGGAGTGTTGTTTATTCACATTATTTCATTATACTAAGTACTAAACTGAAATCCTTATCTCCTTATCCTGTAATTTCATTATTTTTCAAATAAAGAAATTACAGAGCAAATATGAAAAACAGTCGCTTTTTCTGTCCATGACTGCTGACTTTACCTTATATGTATTGTACATTTCATCAAAACATTAAAATATTTGATGATGTGAATGACTATATGAGACTATTTTAAAAATTGTATGTAACTCACCCTCTTCAAAGTCCTGATGATGTTGACGTAGCTGAAGGTGATGACGGCAAGAGGCACTATCTGTCCCATTGCGAACAGGAACATGATGTATGTCAGCGTGTTCATGGACTGCTCGTGCCAGTTAACCGAACAGCTGGAGACAAAGAGGATTTGGATCAGCTTCCCAGGTTTGTTCAGGGAGTATTTGAGGAGTCAGGTACGTAGAGCAAAAGGGCAAGGGCGACACAAAAGATCCCAAGGGTCGACGTGCTTCCGGGCACTCAAATAATGCCACAAAAGATAAGATCAGCTTCCCATACATACTCTTATTTCAAGCCTAGAGATAGCCAGAGGTACTTCAATTTGGTGATCAATAGCCAGTAGTAAATAGGTTCTGGCCTTCTTGTATACAACACGAAATTGGTTGGACAAATTCATCGAATACATTAATGAGGTGTCGAAACACAGGACATACATAGTCCATGTTAGGTCAGTAGTGTGTGAAGGCTGATTGATTAATTGAATTAACACTAGAGATGAGGTGCTTTCAAGCCCGATGAATGGAACAAATATATTTTATTTATTTTAAGTCTAAATAACGTTTAAATAACATGATCATTCCGTTTAGTCTCAAATAATTATAATATCTCAAAGAAAACTCAATAATTATTTGTAAGAACAGTATTAGTGGCCGTGGGGTTTGAGCAGCTACCTGCTACGTAAGCGATACAACTTAGAATCCCAGCGACTTGCACAACGAATTAAAAAAAAAACTTAACTGCTGTAATTTCACATTACTTTATAGTGAAGCAAATCGTGAGGAGTCCTTCATATGTCTGAGAAGTAATTCAAATAGTGCCTGAGACGGCAATGGCCTCACCTTCTGTCGCGTTGGCACTTAATCAAAATATATCCGGTGCTATAAAAAAAAATATTTTACTTCATTCTGTTGATTATTTACTTGACCTCAAAGGACTATAATATATATGTTGTGAACATCTCATCATACAGCTACCTGTGTAAAAATATATCATCATAATTTTTTACTACTGCGAAACTACTGAAGCAGATATACTATGTTCTTTCATCTGTAATTTTCCAGTAGCAGCCGGGAGTCTGGTTAATAGATTTGCGTCCTATTACATGGGACATAAACATAGCTGGTGGAATGTGATTGCAGGCAATATGAGTGAAGCTTTGCTTACACACATCCCACTCTCAAGCGATAGGGGTAAACTCAAATTTTTTTTTTGGAAATCGTTATTAAAATCGGCAAGTTTAAATGTAAAATATTATCTTCTAAATATTTAATTAAATTCCTATTGAAGAGGAAAGTCGTCAAAAATGGTTCAACTATTTTTAATATTGAGTAAAATTATGTTTTTAAGATATTGGTAACTCGATAACATACATTATACAAGTTAGAGGAAACTCAAGCTTTTCGAAGATTAGGTATCCTTTTTTTAATAATCAAGTTTACTAAAGGGAAGTGAAGTATTTAATTAAATTAGAAAAGTTTTACAAAATTATTATTTGCTTACTAGCTGAGCCCGCGGTTTTACCCGCATTGAGTTATTTTCATGGATCGGAACCCTAATGTTTTTTTTTAATAAACGAAGCCTAAGTTACTCCTTGTTTATTTAGCTATCTGCCAGTGAAAGTCCCGCTATAATCAGTTCAGTCATACAGAGAAAAAAAATCATAATTGGTTTTTCCAAGTCAGTATCTTGTATATACATTTAGTGAAAAGCTTTTATTTTGGAATCACAAACAGACACAGTAATTTTATTTATCTGTATGTATATGTATGCATACATATGCTCACGCCTGTATTCCCCGAAGGGGTAGGCAGAGGTGTTGTTATCACAACACCCAATTTTCACCGAATTTGATTAAGTGCCAACGTGACAGATGGTGAGTCTATCGCCGTCTCAGGCACTATACATACGTCTTTGAATTACTTCTCAGAAATATGCAGGTTTCCTCACGATGTTTTCCTTCACCGAAAAGCAAGTGGGGTGAAATCACTGTACATAAATTTTAGAAAAACTCATTGATACAGACCCCGCTGGGATTCGAATTTGCGTCGCTTACATAGCAGGCGACTGTTCAAACCCCGAGGCCATATATGTGTATATAGATAGATGTATAGATTGAAATAAGCTCACGCCGAAAATAACGTCGTTATGTAACAATGCAAACACGACACAGATGGTACATTGTTCGATCAATCAGCGAAGTGAAGGTAATTGTCTGCGGATAAAAGTTGGATATGACGATCTTTTTAAATATCAACGGTTCTTATTGCAATTACATCATGTTTTTTGTCGATAAATTAAATAAAATTAGATCTTTTAAAGACTTTGGGTAGAACATTTTTAGATCTGTCTATGATGATCTTAATTAGTTTTCGCAATATTTGGAGTTAAGTAAATCCGCATCTGCAAGCGCAGTTTGAGAAACTATATACATATGCTCACGCCTGTATTCCCCGAAGGCGTAGGCAGAGGTGTTGTAATCACAAAACCTACTTCTCACCGAAGATGATTAAGTGCCAACGTGACAGATGGTGAGGGTATCGCCGTCTCAGGCACTATACATACGTCATTGAATTACCTCTCAGAAATATGCAGGTTTCCTCACGATGTTTTCCTTCACCGTAAAGCACGTGGTGTGAAATCACTGTACATAAGTTTTTTAGAAAAACTCATTGGTACAGGCCCCGCTGGGATTCGAACTTGCGTCACTTGCGTAGCAGGCGACTGCTCAAACCTCAAGGCCACCACGGCTCTTTTTAGAACATTTTAGATTTTTTAAATGTCATGGGTGGTTTGTTTCATAGATTTACAGTAAATGTAGCCTGTGTTAGACGTCAGCTATCTGGAATTGAAAGTTCCGTTAAAATCAGTCCAATCGTTACAGAGATTAGCCGGAACAAACAGACAGATGGAGATACATTTTTTAATACATATTTTTATTTAAGCACCGTGTTAACTTGTATGCGCATTTATATTGTATATACATCACATTTAAATTTCATGTACATGTACGGATATAGGTGAGCCTGATCTCTGCCTTCTTGACTTAGTGGTCGCAAATGCTACAGCGTAACGCGAGGTCCTGAGTTCTATCTGAGCGAGAAAAATGTTAATGGGTTTTCCCAGACTTTAGATTAGTGCCCGGTTAGGGACAATAGGCTCCCTGAAACATGGGACTAAAATATAACTGGCGAAATGTGAGTATACTATGAAACCAACAATTTTCAAATATCAAACAACGAGGGTAGTTTACCTGATATTAGCAGCTTCACTGACGTAATTCCCCCATCCCATGAGAGGGGGTGTGGTAAGCGCCAGTGAGTAGGTCCAAATGAACATAATGGAGAGCACTGCTCCCTTTGAGCTGAGGTGTCTGGAGCTCAGCGGTCTGGTCACCATCAGGTAGCGCTCGAAGGATATTACTGTCAGTGTTGTTATTGAGGTTATGCCTGGAACAAGAATAAGGTTTTAGAATGGAATCCAATGCGTACGTATGTTGGTTCATGGGTGAGTTCAAATTATGGTAGCATTTAAATATTGCAAGGTAGTTTGATCACTATCGTAGTCTTGCCTGTGTATAAATATATAGTGCAGACCAAGCTAGCCTCGGTATTTTTTTGTGGAAAATCTTGTGTTTTGAAATCACTTATGATACACATACATACATATGCTCACACCTGTATTCCCCAAAGGGGTAGGCAGAGGTGTTGTTATCACAACACCCACATTCCACCGAATTTGATTAAGTGCCAACGTGACAAATGGTCTATCGCCGTCTCAGGCACTATACATACGTCTTTGAATTAATTCTCAGAAATATGCAGGTCGCCGTAAAGCATGTGTTGTGAAATCACTGTAAATAAGTTTTTTAGAAAAAGTCATTGGTACAGGCCCCGCTGGGATTAGAACTTGCGTCGCTTGCGTAGCAGGCGACTGCTCAAACCCCGAGGCCACCACGGCTTAGTGATAGATTGGTGATATATGAAAAAATAATTTCGATCTCACCGACATGATATAATAAAAATATATTTCCTATGCGCTACTCGCCAATAGATGTCAGGACTCTTCCCATTATCCTACATATAATATTTAAGTTATAAGTTTTTCATTAAGATTCAGATTATACAAGAATTGCTCGTTTAAAGGTAAACTGTTACAGATGCGACACCAGTATTATCGAAACTGTTTTCTTTATCTAATTCACGTATTAAATACCTTAACGATATCGTAGCTACCGATTCATTGAAAGCGATTTTTCAATATAAAAAACGTAATTACTTAATTTCATTGGGTTGAAGACCTATCAAACTTTAATGTTGGAGCACGTGAATACTATATTTGGATAGGACTTCCATCGACCAACTTTAATAGTTCCACAATATTTCGATTGATTGCTTTTCGTGAATCGAGCTAAAGAACTTCTTAGGTTTCTGACAGAGCTGGGGGGCTTATTAGCTTTGACGTTTAATTTTACGGTATCTTAATGAATGGTCAAAGCTTAGAAGTTATTAAAACGTTCTGCTTAAGGCAGGCCCTCTGGAACCGCTGTAACCGTTCAATCGGAAAATGGGGTTGTTTAATGTAATTTGCATAAACAGGATAAAGTTTTGAATATATATAATATATATTATAGAGACGGTTGTCGTCAATCATGATCATCTTGATCAAATATGGGATATATTGTTTCTTTAAAAGAATGGTCGGTATTCTCACCTCGCTGAGATACATTCGTACTCTATCGGTACTCTGGTAGCGATTGAAAATAATCTGATTATACGAGTCACGAGAGGTCTAATCGAATAAAGATTTTTTTGATTTGATTTGATTCTCAAGTTCCCAGTTGTTATAAAATGCAAACAGACATACTTCACAAACTAAATGACTTTACAAAGTAAAAGTGAACAAGCGTTTCGGGTCCTATACATTCCACTCACAGCCTGAGTTATGTTCATTTTAATTGAATTTGTGAAGCATGTTTCGAACTTCGTTACGTGACTCGCTCTGAAAGTCGTATCGCTTAATCTAAGCAGTGTTGCGAACAGTTATTTAAGATTCCAGCATACCCTTGAGATGGCTTCTACACAGCGGTTAGCTAACACTTCGTAATGTTCAAGTTATGTCGCAGGTAAGACACATTCCATGATCCTCTTGCTGAAAACGGGAAAATCTCAATTTTCCACTAAGAACATAAACTATAGAGTTTTAGCTCAAATCTAGTTTAACGCAATTTCAATACAAGTCGAAGTAAAACATATGTCATACATGCTCACTCCTGTAATCCACTTTGCTTCAGACAAAAAAGCTCAAAACGCAACGTCAAGAGTTCGCACGTTTCAAACTTATACTTGGGGCACTGACTGGTGAGATCGAGAAGCTTTGTAGCACAGTTCCAATTGCACATATCATGCGATCAGCTAGTTAAGCAACTCTAACCCAAGCCAGTAGTTGGATGGGTGGCAGCTCGAGATCCCTACGTGCCTCGGAGAGCATGTTAAGCCGTCAGTCCCGTTTATCATCTTTGGCAATCTTTACAGGTCGGAGGCTTAAGTAAGTCTGACAACTGGTTTAACCCAGATTACCGATATTCCTCGTAATAGGGGTTATGTAGGGTCGAAGTTAAAAATATCTTTATGTGATTAGACTTCTTGCAAAGTACTTTTAAATCGTCAGAAGGGCACAAAAAATACATTATACATGAGTATAAATGTTACCACCGGGTTCGGAAGGTTGGTTAGATGGCAATCGCTTCGTATGAAGAACGGTCGGCACATTGGCATGAATCAAGTGCCAACTATATACGGGATAAGGCCATGAAGATGATCATGACTGGTGATATAAGGTGACTACTCAAACCGCGGCTAAGATACAGGTCTAAGAAACGCTATTTACAAGCAAAAGTACTTTCACTGAAATTAATTTCTCCATCTGCCACACAATATTCTATTCTATTTAGGTTACAATAAGATCGGTTGAACCTAGCAATGACAGTCTGTCGGGGACGTGACAAGATTATGTATCTGACGGACCGCCCAGGGTTACCTTTGAGAATATTTGAATAATAAATGTTCTAGAACATGTTACAAATTACATAATAATTTGGGGCTTGGCTTCCCGTTCCGCAGGGGATGAGAACTTTGTTTATTTATTACTAGCTAAGCCCAGCGGTTTTACCCGCTTACTCTCTATTTCTATTTAAATAATGGCTTCATTCACGGATCCCTATTTTATTAATATCACCCACACAGAGTTAATTTCATGTGTGGCCCGCAAAACTCTAATGTGTTTTTTAAATTCAAAGTCAAAGTCAAAAATATCTTTATTCGATTAGACTTTTTACACATCTTCAGAATGACATAATTTACAAGATGCTACCGCCAGGTTGCTTTTACTGAGAAGAACCTGGCAAGAAACTCAGTAATTACTCTTTTCAGAAAAATATTATACAATTTTAAGAGTCCAAAATAAATCGCTTAAGAAACATAATGGACACAGTTCCAATGCACAAATTTCGATAAAATTAAAATAATCAAAAATTTAGTAGTTCTACTTATAACTAAATGCGTAGCTTGAGATGACCAGCCCCCATAAGCAGCACCTGTTCACAACTATGACGTGAATGCCAGCCATTGACCTCCTCAACCATCATAGAGGGAAGAGGACAACCCATAAATGAAAGCTATGTTACTCCTTGTAACATTACCTATCCGTCAGTGAAAATCCTGTTAAGAAAGCATATCTCTGAAACGGCAGATCCGCTGCTGTTTCAGAGATGAGCTGGAACATACCGACAGACAGTAAGACATACGTATTGGTTTTTTATATCGTTACCGTATATACTTTCATATGCATTTAGTGAACAGCTATTAATTTAGAATTAAAAACAGACACTTCAATTTTATTTATCAGTATCTGTACACTCAGCAGATAAATCGTGTTGCTTGAAATATTTATGTATTGCATCGAGTCGAGCAAACTATATATAAATACAGGCTGTGGCTTAAATAATGGATAAGTCTGTATCTTGGGTGGGCGACCCTAGACTCTACGATGTTGCAAAATTTCGTACCCCTTAGTCGACGGTTATACGATCTGTTTTTATATTTATATTTTTTCAAGCCGTGTTGCCGTGGGGTTTAAGCATTGGCCTACGCAAGCGGCGCAAGTTCGAATCACAACGGCCTGTTTTTCTTAAAATTTATGTGCAGTGATTCCACCGATCTTAATGACGATTCTAAAATGGCATGTTAATTATGTTTTAGATAGAAAAATATTTCTTGAAAGAGGTTATTTACGACGCACACCCTGTCTCGGTAGATACATGTATATAGATAAATGGAATTGAAGTGTCTGTTTGTAAATCCAAATTAACAGTTTTTCACTAAATGCATACGAAAATATATACGGTAGATATGAAAAAATAATCTATCTGTACGTCTGTCTTATATTCCTGATGTACGGTGAAGGAAAACATCGTGACCTGCACACGTAAGAGAATTATTTATTTTAAAAACAAAAACATTGTTTTTCTACAATTTATTCCCCAAGTCCGAGTCTATGGAAACCTAACTGCCTATGTACTTTGAACTTCTCAATTCAACGTTGATACCAAAATTGTATATAAATATGT
Source organism: Watsonalla binaria (assembly GCA_929442735.1). Lineage (NCBI taxonomy): Eukaryota > Metazoa > Arthropoda > Insecta > Lepidoptera > Drepanidae > Watsonalla > Watsonalla binaria. The sequence continues at coordinate 2,320,049 of OV838930.1, forward strand.
TTAATCCTTTTTTAGATATATACTTATTTATCAACATATACAGATCCCGTAATGAGCTATGAGTGCGTACCTTGAAAGCACACTAACCTCACTATTTTCGCTACGCGCTCCCAATTCGGGACAGCACCATTATTGTAGCTACGCCTCCGGTTCTTATGGCTATAGCTTTCAATACGCGATCATAGATGACACCATGAATGATGAATCTATCCTTAAGCGGGTTTTGACAGCCCGTCATTCGAATGACGAATGATGATACAGATAAGACTGATGCGTATGTATGGATGATATAGATCATTCGATTCCTGAAAATAACCGTGGTGGCCTTGGGGTTTGAGCAATCGCAAGCGATGTGAATTCGACTCCCTGCGGCCTACACCAAGAAGCTTTTCTAAAAAAATTTGTGTAGTAATTTCACGCCCCGTTCTTTACGGACAAGGAAAATATCATGAGGAAACCTGTCTGAGAAGTAATTCAAAGACGTAGTATGGCCTGAGGTCATTTTTCACAACCGCCGTCACAAGTGACATTCACGCCGATGTGTATAGGATCTAATTACCGCCGTCTATAAGCGTGTAGTAATTAAATTCGGTATTGTAATTTAATCCTATTTTAATTAAAATACTATATACATAAAACGTAAAAATCTATTTTTTCCTTAAGTCCCTCTGACAGCTTGTGTCAGAACTCCCTTTTACAATCTTTATGAAATAAGAAGCATTTCAGTAAAAGAGGTGCGTTACCGCTACAAGCGTAAAGACACTATTGTGAGCCCATACAAATCTGCGGTTACGTCGACGCGACGACTTGAGACGGCGATATTAAGAAAACTCGCACAAGGCACTAAGATATGGCGGGGTGAAATGTAGGTGCTGTTATTACAACACCTCTGCCTACCGCTTCGAGGAATACAGGCGTATGTATTGCTATTTGGTAAATAAAAAACAGGGTCTATAAAAAAGAGCAGTTTAGGAAATGGGCACTGAATTTGCAGGTTATTTATCCTATCCCTGAATTTAATCAATTAAATCCTGCGTCAATTCGTACACTTTTATGAAAATTAAACGAGTTTCATTAAATAATATTCCAACTCCGAGCTTTAATAAATACTTTATTGCCTTTTGTTAAGAATATATTGTATTTGCTTATTGCAATGGAAATTTTGTTTAATAACGGAGGATTCAAGGAATGCAATATGATTCGTGGCTCAAAGTATTTTAAGCTATACATCTATATAATATATTTTAGTTTTAAATAGCCCTAAAACTAAATGAAACTACTAATATCCTGACAAATTTAATATAAAATAGACGCATTACGTATTAGGTTAATATTCAACTAAAACAAAGAGAAAAACTTACCTTCAAGTTCACTTTTAAACAAACATAATAACTAATAGGTCACTTTTAAAACAAACGGGTAGATGTTGTCATTGAACCGTTTGAATGAATAATAAAAGTGTCAGTGTTATGTCAAGTGATGTCTTCAAAACGCATCGGTGTGAAAGAGACCGAATTACTGTAAGAGGAGTAAACACTGTTTTTATTATTATTATTATTACACGCTTTATATTAGCTTCACCTGTATGTATGTATGTATGTAACCGACCCCTTTGAGCTCTATTTGGTCCTACTTTGAACGATCAGATTTAATTCAAACTTTGCGCACCTGTCAAAGGTCGATGATAATGCAATAATCCGATCAAAGCATCCGATTATCCTAATTAGATTCGCCTGGATTAATTAATTCCTTACCGCATCCTTTGCATGCGAGTAATAGAGATAGAGCTAGTGCGCGAACTACGTTGCGTCTTGTTCCGTGTACTTACAAATATGTTCCGACAAATCTAATACGCATAAATCGAACTAAATAATTTATAATTCAAAAAATTTTACTAAAAAACAGAAAATAAATTTTAATAAAATAAATGTTTTTTTTCTTATTAAAACTATTAATAACATATATATTTTTTACATTATTCTTAATTAATATTTATTAAAATTTATTTTCTGTTTTTTAGTTTAGTTTTGTATATAAAGCGTGTTTTCTAGTTTTTTTAAACTATTTTTAGGAGTTTCTTAGCATAAAGTCATAGATGGCGCTGTAAGAAGCATTACCATATATGTAACTCAAATAAGACCCATTACGAGTTCGGTGACTTTAATACTAAGCGTGCGATATACAGGTAAATAAACAGCTTTGAATTTTTGCTTTTTAATCCTTAAGTTTAATCTAAAGTATTTTTTTTAATAACCTAATTTACTCCTTGTAACATTAGCTATCTGCAAGTAAGTCCCGTTAAAATCGTTTCCGAGACCCGGAAGTAATAAACAGACAGACGGACAGACAGAGTTTTATTTTAAACATTGATTTTTATTATGATTATCGTATATACTTTCATGTGCATTTACTGAAAGCTGTTAATTTGGAATTACAAACAGACACTTTAATTTTATTATTTGTATAGATATATCTTAATATTTTTGTAAACACTTTTCTAAATTTAGAAGGTTATCTTTTTTCTTAATACTCATGGGAGCCAATTTTTTAACAAATTTAATTTTAAGAAATAGATTCGTAGCATGTATAATGTTAATATTTAATGACTCTCGTGTTCCCAGGAGAAATTCTGGAACATTCCTTATTAAATTCTAGCCGAGGACACCCTTCGACTAACGAGGTTGCTGTAAGACATAAAAAAATCCAAACTTGCGAGTTATAATAAATCTTTGAATGTTTAATATACCATTCAGACTTCTAAAAGGAAGATTTTGATGCCTTAAGAACCGGTGACCTTGAGGTTTGAACAGTCGCCTCATACGCAAGCGACGCAACCACGAATCCCAGCGGGGCCTGTACCTATGTGTTTTTCTAAAAAACTTATGTACAGTGATTTCACACCACGTGCTTTACGGTGAAGGAAAACATCGTGAGGAAACCTGCATATTTCTGAGAAGTAATTCAATGAAGTATGTAAAGTGTCTGAGACGGCGATGGACTCACCATCTGTCACGTTGGCACTTAATCATCTTCGGTGAAAAGTGGGTGATGTGATTACAACACCTCTGCCTACCCCTTCGGGGAATACAGGCGTGAGCATAGATCTAAAAGGTAACATGATGAGCTTAGTGCTTACGAGTTTGTACTTACGTTAGAGCTCAGTTCTACCAAATTGCGTTATTTAATATCTCCTTCCAGCTAAAGTTCTTGCTAATTGAGTGCACGAGGCGTTAGTCTACGTAGCGTAATTAACTGTGTAGCTTTGTCAGAAGACGGTAATTACAATTTTAGACATGAACTAGTTTGTCAAAATGTTATATGTGCTTGGTTGAAAATAGATAGGAAATAAAAAATCCTGACATCTTTACATACATACCTAGTTACATTTATCTGTATACTGTATGTATACAGACAGAGGAGCTCGTTGCACAGTTGCTATTGCGCATATCATTCGATCAGCGAAGTTAAGCAACCCTAGCCCTAGCCAGTAATTGGATGGGGTTACCTCCGTGCCTCGGAGAGCATTTAAGCCGTCGGTCCCGGTTCCCAATTTATCATCTTTGGCAATCGTTACAGGTCAGTCGGAGGCCTAAAATAGTCTGACAACTGGTTCAACCCAGATCACAGATTTTCCTCGTAAAAGGGGTTGCGAAGATCAGATGGCAGTCGCAGTAGCAGTCGTATAAAAATCAGGTGATCAGCCACATCGGGTTGAATCAGGTCCTGACCCCAACAATGTATGTGATAAGGCCAGGGAGATGATATGTATGTATACAGACCAATAAAACTGAAGTATCTGTAACAACCACCCATTAAATAAAATTTAAGTCTACGCAGGTGAAACCGCGGGGCTCAGCTATTAGTGTAGTTTTGTTATAGCGGCAACAGAAATACATCATCTTTGTAAATGTAAACTATCTTAGCTATCACGGTTCATGAGATGCATACAGCCTGTTGAAAGTCGGACCGCGAAGTCCCGTTTTTTACCCTTTGATTACTTAAAACAGACTTAAAAAACCCGTGGTGGCTTCCTGCTACGCAAGCGAAGCAAGTTCGAATCCCAGCGGGGCCTGTACCAGACATCGTGAGGAAACCTGCATATGTCTGAGAAGTAATTCAAAGACGTATGTATAGTGCCCGAGACGGCGATGGACTCACTCTCTGTCACGTTGGACCTTAATCATATTCTTCTAGGATGGCGTGAGCATATTTATTTTTTAAAAAGACTGAATAACCTCTTGTGTGTATAACAGTATTTTGTTAAGGCAATGTATTAGATACTATAGCAGGGCATGAAAAAGATTATTCATAGTTTATTTGCCCTTATATCACGCATCAACGGTGCAACAAATTGATAAAAATTGAGGAGTAATGATAAACCGTTAGGAGGTAGAAGTGAGGGTAACAAGGGTTAACTTATTATTCGTAGGGTTGGCAATACTTGCTCGGCCTTATACCAGAATAACATTACGTAATGAGTGAAATAAAGAGCCGTGGTGGCCTTGAGGTTTGAGCAGTAGCCTGCTACGCAAGCGACGCAAGTTCGAATCCCAGTGGGACCTGTACCTATGAGTTTTTCTAAAAAACTTATGTACAGTGATTTCACACCACGTGCTTTACGGTGAAGGAAAACATCGTGAGGAAACCTGCATATTTCTGAGAAGTAATCCAATGACGTATGTAAAATGTCTGAGACGATGGACTTTCACACTTTCGGACTCACGTTGGTACTTAATCATCTTCGCTGAAAAGTGGGTGTTGTGATTACAATTATTTAATGTGTTGTGATTACCTCTGCCTACCCCTTCGGGGAATACAGGCGTGAGCATATGTATGTATGTTGTTTTAAAATAGTGTATGCAGGTGAGGTGAAGGTTCTCAGTAAAAGCAATCTTCCGAACCTGGCGGTAGCATGTATAATCCTTTGTAATCGAAGTCAAGAAACTCAGTAATTACTCTTTTTCAAAAAAATATTTTACAGCTTTGAGAGAATACAATATAAATCATAAAAAACATATATAAGCCCACAAAAGTCGATATAAATAATTAAAAACTAAAAATAAGTACTACGAATAATTGTGTAGCTTGAGATGACCAGCCCCCATTAGCAGCACCTGTTCACAAGTATGACGAGAAAGCCAGCCATCGCCCTCCTCAACCCGTCGTCATTTCGATATAAGAAATCCTTTGTTGCCCAAAATTTTCTTCCGGCAGCTCTACCAATACACAAAAGTAAAATCTGTCAGTGATTTTCACTTCTTTACATTATACATATGCTCACGCCTGTATCCCATGGGGGTAGGCAGAGACCACTGTTTGTCACATGCTACAATCCTTACATACTTTTGCGTCCACTTTCATGCATCTCTTTATACAATTACCTTGGATACGAGTGCTTTTTTTTGTATAATAATGTAGGCAGCTTAAAATAATGCTTCTTATTTTTCATTTTAATGGTCGGAATTTTTCACAAGGTACTAAAACAATTTGTTGCGAAAACACTCGGTTACGTAAACAAACTAATATTCTATCAATTAGTACAAGAAAAATGGAATAAAAATAGGTATATGAAATTGGAAAGCGGCGTTGTTTACTCTCGATTAATAAAATTCGATCAAAACATTCCGATAATAAACATCACACAATTTATATTTACTGATTGGTAAATTGGTAATTGGATATTTCTATTCGGTAATAAATGAAATGAAAACGATGGCGAAGGCACGGGTACAGTCAGAATATTTTTCTCATAACATAACATCTACAAAGATAAATAAAATTAAGGTGTCTGTTTGTAATTCCAAATTAATAGATTTTTACTTAATCAATCTTCCTGGCCTTGTTGGGGTCGGCACTTGATTCAACCCGATGTGGCTGATCACCTGATTTTTATACTGTTGTGTTAGGGATACGTCAATCAAACACAGGCTCAAGGTGACGACTGCCATTGACCTTCGCAACCCCTTTAACGAGGAAAATCTGTGACCTGGGTTGTAAACCAGTTGTCAGATTATCTTAGGCCTCCGACTGACCTGTAACGATTGCCAATGATGATAAATTGGCAACCTGGACCGACGGCTTAACGTGCTCTCCGAGGCACGGAGGGAACTCGGGCGGTCACCCATCCAATTACTGGCTAGGGTTAGGGCTGCTTAACTTCGCTGACCGAATGATATGCGCAATAGCAACTGTGGCATGAGCTCCTCTTTTAACTAAATACATACAAAAATTACACACACACAAAAAATCTAAATTTGAGAATTTCCCCATGTCTGTCTGTCTGACTGTCTGTCTGTTTATCTGTTTGTTCCTGCTAATGTCTGAAACTTTTGGACTGATTTAAACCGTACTTTCACTGGCAGTAGTTTGTTATCGCATACTTTCCACTGGGTGAACAGATTTGGATGATTATTTTTAAATTGAAAGCTGGTGTTGCCAGTTCTGACACTGGTATACTTAAGAAATAGGAATTGAAAATTGTAATGGTGACTAGTGCTTCTTTATAATATTACTATTTTTATGGTAATACTTCCGTTTCGGGTAATCTCCTCAACGGTTGGATAGATAGCTAATGTAACAAGGAGTAGGCTACATTTATTGAAAAAAACCGTTCCGCGGGTCTATTAAGACGGGTGAAACCGCAGGGCATAACTAGACTTACATATATATCTTATTACCGCAGTCAAAGTTCTCGGCGCAATCTGCTTTAGCTAAGGTTCTGAGAAATGCTTAACAGTGTCAAGCGAGACTTCAAATCAATACTAAATCTACACTCGTACATGATTAAACGGCTTACTGATAAATTATATACTACAAATCACCCTTTGAATTACGTTTTGAAGCTTTGATAAGGTTGGCACTCGACAAGTCTTCAAGCCATTCAAATGTCAAGGACCGTAACTAGAGAATAGAATATTACCACGATATTGAGCTATAGTACTATTACAATGCCTTTTATATGGTACATGTTAGCCTAATACATTGATATTGATTGAGAATATTAGAGAGACTTACGCCTGTATTCCCCGAAGGGTTAGGCAGAGGTTATGATAACAAATACCAACTTTTCAACGAAATGCCAACGTGACAGACAATATGGCGATAGATTTTTGCTCAAAAAAGGATATTATACTGTAAGTGATTATATTTGTGATAAGGGAGTCTGGGATGTATCTTTGTCGGAAAATTATTGTAAATCATCCCATTGGCACTGTACTTTTGCTACAATTAATTAATCTTAGTTTGATCTTTGCTTTGACTGGCTGGAATTTGCCATGCTCACAAATATTTGTAATATTTTAATTATTATTTTTGACAATTGAGCATTTGAACTGTGCCCATGGGCTTATGTTCACGAGATGTTAATACTGTTAACAATAACATTGTAAAATATTTCTTAAAGAGTAATTGTTGAGTTTCTTGCCGGGTTCTTCTCAACAAAAGCAACCTTCCGAACCCGGTGGTAACATTTATAATCATGTATAATGTATTTTGTGTCCTTCTGACGATTTGAAAGTATTTTGTAAGCAGTCTAATCAAATAAAGATATTTTGAATTTTGACTCACCATCAAACTTTGCCCAATGAGGAAATCGTACCCAGGACTTTGTGTTCCGAAGTAGCCTTTGCAACCACGATAGTAATAAGGGAGCCTAACCAAACAAAAATCAAAATTTCTCAAAGGCTCTTATCAAAACACTAGCTGTGCCCCGCGGTTTCACCCGCGTTAACATACTCTAAGTATTTTTTATTAAAAGTAGCCTAATCTTTCATCCCCTATTTTATCCCCTTGGGGGTAGAATTAATCAAAATTCTTAGCGGATGCCTACGTCATAATATCTACCTGCATGCCAAATTTCAGCCCGATCCGTCCAGTGGTTTGAGCTGTGCGTTGATAGATCACTATGTCAGTCAGTCAGTCACCTTTGACTTATATATATTTAGATATACTTACTTACGCCTCAACTGAATGAGAATCTCGAGACATGAGAAAATATCGTAAACTAAAAATAAACCTGCAAAGTTTGCGAAACTCAACGACGTGTGTGAAGTTTGTCTGAGAAGGCTTTAATCTTCAATGAAAAGGGGGTGTTATATTTACAACACGTTCCTCTTTAGGGACCTTTGAGCGGCGCGAAAATTGACGAGGAAATTAAACTGTTATAACTAACGTACTTATAGAGTATCACACTTTATAGATGTGAGACTTTGATATTCACGCAACGATAGAGATATATATATATATATACACATATATATATATATATATTGTTCTCCATGAAGCTTTAACCCATGATTCGTAGACGTGATGTTCTACCTGATGGACTTCAGTTGAGTAGTTAATCCCACAACATAAGAAAGAGCCGTGGTGGCCTTGAGGTTTGAACATTCGCCTCATACGCAAGCGACGCAACCACGAATCCCAGCGGGGCCTGTACCAATGAGTTATTCTAAAAAACTTATGTACACTGATTTCACACCACGTGCTTTACGGTGAAGAAAAACATCTTTGAGGAAATTGCATATTTCTGAGAAGTAATTCAATGACGTATGTAAAGTGTCTAAGACGGCGATGGACCCACCATCTGCCACGTTGGCACTTAATCATCTTTGGTGAAAAGTGGGTGTTGTTGTTACAACAGCTCTGCCTACCCCGTCGGGGAATGCAGGCGTGAGCATATGTATGTATGTATAATTTTAAAAAATGTGTGTGGGGTCCTTTTAAAAAAAATTTTTAATTTGTTATACGGCAACAGAAATACATCATCAGTGGAATTAGCAACTGTCTAACTAGTTTGGTGACGGATGGACAGCGAAGTCTTGGTAATAGAGCCTTTTGGGTACGAAACCCTAAAAAATGGTTTATAAGTTATGAGTGGAATTACGCCTACACAGTAAAGTTGTTAGCGTGATTTGAAAGCATTAATATTTATATTTCATCCGATCCTCTTTGATCTATAATAATATGGATATTGGGTCGTTTCATCGTGAACGTACATACATGTATACATATGCAGACGCCTGTATTCCCCGAAGGGGTAGGCAGAGGGGTTGTAATAACAACATCAACTTATCACCGAAGTTAATTAAGTGCCAACGTGACAGATGGTGAGTCTATCGCCGTATCAGGCACTGTACACACGCCTTTAAATTACTTTTCAGACATAGGCAGATGTTTGGTTCACCGTAAAGCACGTGGTGTGAAGTCACTGCACACATGATTTTAGGAAAACTCATAGCAGGCCCCCATTGGGATTCGAATTTCCGTCGCTTGCGTAACAGGTGACTGCTAAAACCCTACGGCCACCACGACTGTTGTGAACATATACTGAATATAGATGTAGGATTGAGATACGCAACTATAACATTAATATGCATACATACATATGCTCACGCCTGTATTCCCCGAAGGGGTAGGTAGAGGTGTTGTTATCACAACACCCACCGAATTTGATTAAGTGCCAACATGACAGGGCGAGTCCATCGCCGTCTCAGGCCCTATACATACGTCGTTGAAATACTTCTCAGAAATATGCAGGTTTCCTCACGATGTTTTCCTTCACCGTAAAGCACGTGGTGTGAAATCACTCTGTTTTTTTAGAAAAACTCATTGGTACGGGCCCCACTGGAATTCGAACTTGCGTCGCTTGCGTAGCAGGCGACTGCTCAAATCCCGAGGCCACCACGGCTCTCTAACATCAATATATTCCCTTTATAAGCTTGCGGTAAGCTACTTGAAGTGTACTCAATCCGTAACAAGTTGGGTTGTTTTGTTAGTTATAAATAGATCATAGTAATTAATGCTTCTCAAAGTTTGTTAGAATCCTTCGTTGGTAAACAACGCTATCTTAAACTTTAGCTACCAATTTAGATGTGAGCTCTGTAAAACATACAAGAAACACAAAGTAACTAGAAATAAGAAGAAATGTGATTCGATAAAAAGAAAGATTAAGAACTAAAATCCGAGTACTGAAATATCACGCTCTCTCTTATAATGTACAGTTTTGTTAAAGTATGTCTCTGAACATTACTTGTTTCATATATTTGAGAGAGCGGTTTTTCAGTCAGAATTTAGGGTTTAAACTTTCTTTTTTTATAGCTGTTACATCATCACCTCCCTGGCCTTAATCTCATACATTCAAGGATTCATAGAAATGAACGAGAAGAATCCAATGTTTGTATGAACGAGCATTAATTTAATTATAATCTTCTACCAAATCTAAAACGGGTGAATCTGCGAAATACAACTACATAGTAACTAATAAATGGTCTATACATAATTACCGAGAGATCAGATTCAATTAACGCTCAGCGTACTGCGATGAACGAGGTCACGGGTCGAGCTACATAATAGGGGCACAGTATATATGACCCTACTAAGCAGGAGACAAAATCTGTTTGTAATTCAAAAATAACAGCTTTCCACTAAATTCATATGAAAGTATATAGGTACTGTATTGACATACATAAACAAATTTTAAAATGTTTCTCTGCCTGTCTGTTTGTGTCAGCTAATCTCCGAAACGACTCGATTGATTCGAACGTGACTTTCACTGGCAGATAGATACATTTACAAGGAGTAACATAGGCATACTTTTATTCAAAAATCATTTGGGTTCCGCAGACCATCCATAAAATTAAGTTTATGCGGGTGAAACCGAGGATTAAGCTAGTAACTAAATAAGTAATGGCGCGCGCTTCTGTTTAAGTGTGGCATTTCGAAAGATCTTTTCCTAGATTCCTAACTGCTTGTATGTGTACTGTGATAGTGGTCTCTCGTTACCAGACCGGAGGATTTGTGTTTATCTGTGGGTGTGCGGTGAAAGATAAAACTTATTACCGATAAATAAGTGTCTGTTTGCAATTCCGAATAAATAGCTCTTCATTAAATGCATATGAAAGTATAGAAGGTACATGCATAAAATAAAAATGAAATACTTTTTTCTCTGTCTGTCTGTTTGTTCCGGGTAATCTTTGAAACGATGAGACCGATTCTAATGAGACTTCACTGAGAGGTAGACGTTGGCTGCCTCCCATCTCCCCAGCACTGCTGTGGCGGCCGGTGCTGCTGCTGCTCAGCAGTAGTACCTCAAGCGCCGGAAATATGCTTGCATTGGCCAAGGATACATATTTTCTGCGTTTGCGGTTGAAACTCAAGGGCCGTGGGGTCCGGATGCTCACCAACTTTTCAAAGAGGTTGCACGTTGTCTGGAAGAAGCCTCTTGCGACAAGCGGGCTGGGGCTTTTCTCGCTCAGAGAATCAGCATTGCTATTCAACGTGGCAATGCTGCCAGCCTTCTTGGCACGATCCCGAGAGACACCGATTTGGGCCATGTTTACTACTTGTTACAAGGAATCACAGATTTTTTTGTATTAGGGTAGAGACACTGCCAACATCCAAATTCCCGGCGTTTATTGTGAATTTGACCTGACCCGGGACCACGTGTTTGGCAGGTCAACTTACCACTAGACCAACGAGGGTATTAAGCAGTATGCAATAGTTTACAAGTTAGGTCTATATTATGGACCATGAATCAAGGGCAAATAGTAATCAACGCTAATTACATATTTATTTACGTTGGTCAGTCTATCGGGAAACTTTCTACTTACTTATTGATGGAGAAGCAGAATCTATACTAGTTTGTATAGAACTAATAATGTAAGGTTAAGATTTTATGTAGGACTCGTAATTAGTCGTCAGATTTCAACAAATAATATTTTTTTATAGACTTTTGGGGAACATATAGAAAGAAAAAAAAAACATTTAAATACACAATATTGCAAATACTGCAGTACGATAAACACTAAAGAAGTGGTGATATTATCGATCTGTATCTATACATATATCTTAATATATATAAACTCATGTTTGTCCTCAATGGACTCCTAAACCACTTAACCGATTATAATAAAATTCGCACACCATGTGCAGTTCGATCCAACTTGAGAGATAGGATAGTTTAAATCTCAAATTATTGTCGCAAAGACTATATTTTATCCCATTACTCCCACGGGAACGGGAACTACGCGGGTGAAACCGCGGGACGTCCGCTAGTCTATATATATAAAACAAAGTCGTGTTAGTTACACTATTTATAACTCAAGAATGGCTGAACCGACTTGGCAGAAAATTGGTGGGGAGATAGCTTAGAACCAGGAGAAGGACAAAGGATAATATATCCTGAAAAATCTTTACACACAGATGAATACAAATTAAGTGTCTGTTTGTAATTTCAAATTAACAGCTTTTCACTAAATGTATATGTATATAAGGTACATACGTTTTTAACCTTTTGTCCGTCTGTCTGTCTGTTTGATCCGGGTAAACTCTTAAACACCTAGACCGATTTCTACGAAACTTTCACTGACAGGTAGTTGATGCTACAAGGAGTGACTTAGGGCACTTTTATAAGTTAGGGTGTTGTGAAAAAATCCACCCATAAAATTAAATCTACGCGGGTGAAACCGCGGGGCACAACTAGTATATCTATAAAATTTCAGTGTCTGTTCGTAACTCCCAAATAACAGCTTTTCACTAAATGCATATGAAAATATAAACGGTACTGATATTGAAAAACAAATTTTTATATTTTTAGGAGTAACGTAGGCTTCTTTTTTACATAAGGTTTCATCTCACGCCTTTATTCCCCAAAGGGGTAGGTAGAGGTGTAGTAATAACAACACACACTTTTCACCTATATAGGTTTCCTCAAATTTTTCACACACACATCACTGCACATAGGCTTTAGAAATCTGTTTGTTACAGGCCCCGCTTGCATTCGAACTTCAGTTGCTTGCGTAGCAGGCCAATTGCCAAACTCCACTGCCACCACGGCTTTTTAGTCTATATAAAAACGTCCTAAGCGTTACGTCCTAAGCGTTACGTCGTAGCTATAGGCGTAGCCTTAGCTTTCGTAGCATTATTTGCTACGAACGTAACAATATTATATATATTATATTATATATGTAACAATACTTAGTTTAAGTGGCTTCAAGCCGTTCTATGAGGTTAAATAAATAAATAAATAAATTATAGGAATTAACGTAACGTATGGTATTTGCGCCCTTCAAACTGTGATATTATTAGAGAAACACGGTCGATCGTAGACTGGGCGCTATTTGCAGAATGCAAGGTTTGAAAACCTATATGAAAGCTATCTTATTAGGTATATACAATACAGGGTGTCGGGGAAAATAGGACAGCTGTTAAAATATGCAATAGGGTATAATTTGAGTCTGCTTAATGGTTTTGTAAGTAAATAGAGACCCGATCTCACTTCACTTCGAGCTATGATTTAGCAAGACAATTACAGTCTCTCGGGTCTTTTAATTAGCTAGTTTTATATGAAAATGATGACTTCAAATGACATTACTTAAATAAGATACATTTGAATAAGATACTTAAATAAGATGGCACTTGATCATATTCGGTGAAATGTGGGTGTTGTTGTTACAACACCTCTGGTTACCCCTGGGATGGCGAGAGCATATTTATTTATTTTATTAATTAACATTTGACTAAAATTAAAGAAATTGTTTTAATTATTTAGATATATATATATATATATATATATATATATATATATATATATATATATATATATATATCTAAATATATATATATATATCTAAATAATTAAAACAATTTCTTTAATTTTCAAAATAATATATATATATATATATATATTTAGATATGACTCACCTAGCAAAGCCATGAAGAAACCGTAAAGGACGCACATGGTGTGTCCGAAGATCCAGCGGTGGAAGAGAGCGGAGATGAGGGTGAATGGGTTACCAAGGACTGACACGGAGAAGTCTGAACACACCAGGTTGAACAGGATTATGTTCAGCGGCGTCCATAACTGGAAACAAAATATTATATTAGTTTAAGCATGAGTATATATTCGCTGCACATAAGTTTTTTTGGCATTCGAACTTGCGACGCTTGCATAGCAGGCGACTGCTCAAATCCCAAGGCTAGCATGGCTCCAGAAAAGGTACTGAGAAAAATAAAACCCAATTAACGTCCTAAAACGCAAGGAAAAAGTCATAAAGCGATACCACATTTATCAAATTATGATGTAATTAAGTTGACTCATAAAGAAATCCTTCCTTCCAAATCTCCCAGTGAACATACATAACAGACGCCATCACAACTATTCGCTGATCGCTCATAGCTCGAGTAACTTAGGCTTATTAATTTATTTCGACCCCGATGTGTCCCACTGCTGGGCAAAGGCCTCTCTTCTCTCTTTCCATCCCTTCCGATCCAGCTTTCTCAGGCCAGTTTTTCAGGACGGCGAGTTCGTCCTGTCATCTTTTTCTGCCACGTTTGCGCGTCGCATTCGGAGTTAACTTAGGCTACTTAAAAAAACTTAAGCTACTTAAAGTCTGCGCGAGTGTAACCGTGGAGCACAGCATGTTCTATATAAATCAAATAATAGCCGTTTACTACAGGAGACAATATTATTAAATTCAGCCTGTAAGTGACAGGACAGGGCCAGAGGAAAAATAGGTCGCAGCGGGATTACCAATTCCTATTTGGGACTCATCGGTATAAGGAATACATAAAAAAATATACTTATTTACCGAAAAATTCCACATTCAATTTGTACCTTATTTTTATACACTAAAGTTGAAAATAAAAACCGGCCAAGAGTGAGTCCGAATCGCGCACTGAGGTGAGGGTTCCGTAAAAACGTGATGTCACTAACAATTTATGCTTTTCATTTGTCTGAAGTTGCATCGTACCAAATTTGAAGATTCTGAATTCACGGGAAATAGGTGTGGAGTATGATTCAAAATTCAAAAATATCTTTATCCGATTAGACTTTTTACAAAGTACTTTCAAATCGTCAGAAAGACGCGATTACATAGGATTATACATGCTACCGCCAGGTTCGGAAGGTTGCTTTTACTGAGAAGAACCTGGCAGGAAACTCAGTAATAACTCTTTTAAAAAAATAATTTTACAGCTTTGAGTAATACAACAGTGCACAAAAGTCGATATAAACAATATAAAACAAAAAAATAAGTACTACGAATAATTGTGTAGCTTGAGATGACCAGCCCCCACTAGCAGCACCTGTTCACAAGTATGACGATGATAGGCTCATAGTAAGGTCCCAGGTGGCTCTTATTATGAAGTAAGAGAATGAAATGTTTATTCAGTTTAGGTCCTGGTGTTGATGCCTCTGCGCACTTACTACAAGCGCCATCCCGAGATCTGACATGCAAATCTCAGATGACTCGATACGACGAGCCCTTCCTTCATTGGATACCGAAGCCCCGTTCCTGACTACCTGGTAAGGCACTTATAAATGTCGAGAATTGACCACCGGTTCGGAAACTAGCCTTCTGAGAAGAACCGACTAGAAACTCAGCCGGCATCATGTACATTTAATTACTTAGTAAATAATGATTACTTACAATAAAATTATTATTATATGGTATACTAGCTGTGCCCGGCAAACGTTGTATTGCCATATTTTTTTTTGGGGTGGACTACCCCTAACATTTAGGGGGATGAAAAATAGATGTTGGCCGATTCTCATAGATACCTGATAAGCACAAAAAATTTCATCAAAATCGGTCAAGCCGTTTCGGAGGAGTATGGCAGTAAAACTGTGACACGAGAATTTTATATATTATATTTAATATAAAATAGTGTATTTGTACTCTCCCACTTTAACTATGTCCTAATGGTGTACCATAAAGATTATATACATATAAAATAAATAAATACAAATATATTTTAGATACATAATTATTAAATTAGGTAATCCTGTTAAATGGAGAGAATTTTGGAAGAGATCAAAGTCTTAAATTTTATATATCCGTATTATAAATAATACTTGAGTAGTCGCCTGCTATGCAAGCGACGCAATCCTAGCGGGGCATGCTCTTATGAGTTTTTCTAAAAACCTTTTGTGCAGTGATTTAAAACCACGTGCTTGACGGCGAAGGAAAATTTCGAAAATATCGTTACAGTATAATTTTGTATAGAAATTGGACCTTCAATAATTAATACTTTTTAAAGACACAAATATTTTTTTGCGTCCAATTTGTGAGCGCAATATCATTGTTGTATACACCCCGTCTTGCATTTCTACCTTTTTCCCCCGTAACAAGTAATATTAAATCCAATCACGATCCGTCTTTATTCTCAGCAGAGCTGTATGCATGAAATTGAGAGGAAAAAAGTTTCACGTACAAATATTCACGTTATTTCGGAAGCTTGAGAACACCTTGTTTTTTTATTAAACGTATATAACGAATCAACGAACAAAACGTTTTATAGCGAGCCAATGTTATTATTTGCTTGAACGTTATGTGTTTTTTTTGGATAGTTGTAATCTATAACATCTATACAGATAAATAAAATTGAAGAGTCTGTTCGTAATTCCAAAATAACAGCTGTTCACTAAATGCATTTGAAAGTATATATTGTATTGCCTTAAAAAAAAATCGAATTTTTTCTCTGACTGTCTGTCTGTCTGTGTGTTTGCTCCGGATAATCTCTGGCAGATAGCTGTGACAAAGAGTAACTTAGGCTACTTAAGCCGATTACACCAATTAAGAGCAATATTAATATATACAATAAGCACATTAATTGTCTCCCCTCATAATACTCCAGGCATGCTGACAATATCCTCTGCCATTCATCCGCGAGCATGTCACAATCAGGGTTGGCATCCAAGAGGGTGTTGAGGGCGGAGAGGGTGGGAGGGACTTTACTAGCCGTGCCCCGCGGTTTCACCCACTTAGACTTAAATACGTGGATGTAGTTCCTATTTACTCCTTGTAATATCAGCTATCTGCCAGTGAAAACCTCGCTAAAATCTGTCCATCCGTTTGAGAGTTACGATGCCACAGACAGCAAGATAAAAGTGCATAGCTTGAGGTCCTATCATCAGTTCTCATTGGCAATATAATTGTTCTAGTATACAGATGCGTATTGATGATATCTATGACGAGAATCTGTCAGCCAAATTGTCATTGCACGAATTGAATATTTAAATAATTTTCACACACAAATAAACAAATAATTTTAGATAGTTTCTCATTGATGATATTCTTAACATGTTCAACTGTACACAATTCAACGGTATGTTTTTTTAATATCTACTATAACTCAACTATTCAATAATAGATTTTATCAATTTCGAGCTCTACCAAGTACAGTTAAAGCCACCTAAATCGATGCATCTTAAATAAAAAAAAGTCGTAATCGAATTGGGAACTCTTATTTGAAGCCGGCGAAAAATTTCATTTCATTTCAACGGCAAATAAAACTACATTCAAGAAAATTCCAGAGACTATAATATGATGAAGGTGAAACGCTTGCGTTTGTGTGTCACGTGGTAGTAAAGTGTACCTTTTGGTAATTCAATTTGTCTCTAAGGTAATGCAATACATTACGGGGAATAGCCAGGGATGGAATTCGAAAGCACCACGTACGGTATCGAGTAGTTGTTTTGCAGGGAGAGCGAGTTATTATGCTCATCCCAGAAGATCTTCCAGCCAGGCGGGTGTGCTTGGGAAACACCGACGAACACTGTTCTATTTTCTTTTTTTTTTGGATATGGTCTCTCGCAGTTGGTAGGGGGGAGTTACCTCCACTGCTTAACCGGACTAAAAGGCGAGACCCAAGGGCCTCCAGCCGAGCTTATACTTAAAAACTAAGCGACAGAGCTAAGGGCACCCCGGTGCGGGGCTCGGACCTCAGCTTAGGGCGTTGCTGGGGGATGAGTTAAATTAAGAAGAAGGTTAATGGTCTCGAAAAATGTTTTTTTGGGATTATTTCAGAGGAACTACTAGTGGGAGAAAAAAAAGGAATTAGATTTCACGTGAATAGCTGTACGTTACCGCTGCGCTGCGAAAATAAGGTCTTGATATGGTCAACTTTGAACGTCAACATTACTCGAAAACGGAAGAAGATATTTATGTCATAATAATTTTATTTGCTTCCAAAAATTATACCCTATCACATATTTTATAGCTGTCCTATTTTCCCCGACACCCTGTATATGATTGACGCGACCCTCCTCGAGACCTCCATCAACAGTGCATCGCTGGTGGACCGGTATCACAAAAATATAAAATAAAAATAATACAGAAAACTAACAGTTCTATACCTAGGGGCCTACCATCATCGGTTTAAGTACATCTTAATTATTTTGGTACCGTAAAATTAAACGTTAAAGCTAGTATTAATACGCTCTGCTTATACGGTCATAATAAGCCCCTTGGGCTGTATCAGCTCCAGACAAACAAAACTTAGATACTTACTTCTATCTTCGTTTAAGTTCTTGTACGTATAATATATGTGGGTACAACGATTCTCAACTAATGTAGGCAGCCCCTCTCTTCTTATCTTTCTATTTTGTGCGAAAGGGGTCGTTATGGTACGAAATACTACGGTAGCGGATATAGCACGTTAGTATAGGCCTCTGAGATTGCTGTGTGTAAAATGCCTCTAAGATTACTCCTATAGCACCAAGGCCGACCTACATTTTCACCGGTTTTAATGACGTGGAGATTCATCTAAAACACATAAGCCAGCAGTTATTTTATTGACAGCCTTAGTGGCTGTGGGGTTTGAGCAGTCGCCTATACGCAAATGACGCAATTTCGGATACCAGCGGGGCCTACACCAATGAGTTTATCTAAAAAACTTATGTGCAGATTTCATACTAAATGCCTGAGACAGCGATGGACTCACTCTCTGCCACGTTAGCACTTATTCATATTCAGTTAAATGTAGTTGGTTTCAACACAGAGGTGTAGAGATTTTTATATTAGGTACACATACATACATATGCTCACGCCTGTATTCCCCGAAGGGGTAGGCAGAGGTGTTGTTGTCACAACACCCACGTTACACCGAATTTGATTAAGTGCCAACGTGACAGATGGTGGGTCTATCGCCGTCTCAGGCACTATACATACGTCGTTGAATTACTTCTCAGACATATGCAGGTTTCCTCACGATGTTTTCCTTCACCGTAAAGCACGTGGTGTGAAATCACTGTACATAAGTTTTTTAGAAAAACTCATTGGTACAGACCCCACTGGGATTCGAACTTGCGTCGCTTGCGTAGCAGGCGACTGCTCTAACCCCGAGGCCACCACGGCTCTCTTATATTAGGTTTCCGCAAAATAAAGCCTGCGGGGGTGAATAATAATAATAAAGGTAGAGAAGTTTGCCAAAATAACAATACTAAAGGAGTATATACTCGAGCTACGAGCCCAACAACGGCAAGGAATGTAATAAGAATTTACTTGGTTATATGTTACGGGTTGAATTGTATATACTTAGGTGAGTACTAGCTATTTTCTGAGGAAACAGACTTTACATTTACTTTACGATTCGTGGAGTTAGACTCCTGTATATTAATAAACTTCTGTGATACAGTAGCCCAGGATGGCTTGCTTTCTGACCAATAATATTAAAAGTTATGTCTAGTATATATCTATAGGAGCTCGTGGCACAGTTGCTATTGCGCATATCATTCGACCAGCAAAGTTAAGCAACCGTAACCCTAGTCAGTAATTGGATGGGTGCCTCGGAGAGCACGTTAAACCGTCGGTCCCAATTGCCATTGGCAATGGCAATTGGGATGGCATGACGGGAATTGGCCAATCTTTGGCAATCGTTACAGGTCAGTCGAAGGCCTAAAATAGTCTGAGAACTGGCTTAACCCAGATCACTGATTTTCCTCGTAAAAGGGATTGCGAAGGTCAGGTGGCAGTCGCTTCGTATAAAAATCAGGTGATCAGCCACATCGGGTTGAATCAAGTGCCGACCCCAATTAATCCCATCATCTCACTGGCCTTATCCCAATGTATGGGATAAGGCCGGGGAGACGATGATCTATATGATGAGCTCACAAAACGAACGAAAAATTGTTCCGTACACTGTTAGCATTGCATTTATCTGTGTGTAGGTAACTATTGTTTATAAATCTTAATTAAACTGCTGTATTAATTTAATTAAAAAATATCAGAGAACGTGTTGATATGTGTAGTATCTGTGCCGTGACGTCACTCACGCCCCGGCTTCAATGAAATACCAGCGCTGGCTTGTAGCCAGCATTATGATGATTTGAAGCCTTTCACGTCACAAATAAACAAATATTGTATTCTATTCTATTCTATTCTACTGTGAATAAACGTTTATTCATAACAATATTTTTTCTTTGTATTGATTGTGTAGGCACATGATAATATGAATCATGTCGATGTTTTACAAAACGATAATATTCAGATAAATACAATAACAATAAAGTTACAAGAACAATATATAAATTCAATAACAAACAATATTAATAATATGTAAAATGAAAAAACAGAAGAAGATAGGGACTATTTTAAATATAAAAACATATTTTTATTTTTATTTATAGAAGGCCAGTATTAAAATAGATAGCCTTCTTGCAGACTACAATAAATTAAGCAACTGTTTGTAACTTCTAACATGAGGGCGTATTTAAAAAAACATTAAAATTTTTTTTTTAACATAAATTTGGGTAAAATCATAATATTATAGTGTAATTGAGTATATTGATGATAGCCAAGCATTGCAATGAGGTGCTAACTCTTACATTAAATTGTACTAAAACTTATAAAGAAGGGACACATGTAAAAAGCCGGGGAGTTCGTTTCGCCGTTTCTCCTCCTGACAGACTTACATTTGTAAACGGTAGTAAATTAACATAAGTTATCGTAAGAGAAATGACCTTCAATGAGTGTTCTAAGTGTCCCTTATGATGAATAAAGCTTTTTGATTTGACTTGACTGCAACTGTGGAAAGTGGATAGAATTTCAGAACTCGTTTAACGCCTCAACTTCGACACATTTAAAAAAAAGTTACTGAGTAATTGAATAAGCTCTCACTAGAATGATACTAAGAGCCGCGGTGGCCTTGAGGTTTGAGCAGTCGCCTGCTACGCAAGCGACGCAAGTTTGAATCCCAGCGGGGCCTGTACCAATAAGTTGTTCTAAAAAACTTATGTACAGAGATTTCACACCACGTGCTTTACGGTGAAAGAAAACATCGTGAGGAAACCTGCATATTTCTGAGAAGTAATTCAATGACGTGTGTAAAGTGTCTGAGACGGCGATAGACTGACCATCTATCACGTTGGCACTTAATCATTTTCGGTGAAAAGTGGGTGTTGTTATTACAACACCTCTGCCTACCCCTTCGGGGAATACACGCGTGAGCATATGTATGTTTGTAGAATTATATTCAAAATAGATACTTTGAGCTAAGTTACTTTTAAGTCAGCTTATCAGAACTTGAATCTAATGAACATTGTTACTTAATTGACTTTTGTTTTCTAAGAGAACCTCTCCCATACCGAATTCACCTCTCAGGCTTTAATAGTAAACGATGAGCCAATAATTTATTAACCAAATCTAGTCTGAAAATAACATTCAAGTGACCATTAAAATTGAATAAAAATTATTGGATTTATATGAATAAACCCTAAGCTTATTCATAAAAATAATTATTGTACCTATTAATTGTGTAGGTACATTTGTAAAACATTGACGTGGTTATATTATACCACGTCAATGTTTTACAAAACGATAATATTCAGATAAATACAATAACAACAATGTTAAGATTAGTTATAAGTAGATGTACTAGATTTTTAGTTATGTTAATTTTTATCGACATTTGTGCATTGGAACATTGTCCATGAACTCTCGTTTTTTTTTAAATTATTTATTTTGTATTCTTTTAATTGTATAATATTTTTGAAAAGAGTAATTATTGAGTTTCTTGCCAGGTTCTTCTCAGTAAAAGCAACCTTCCGAACCTGGCGGTAGCATGTATAATCCTGTATAATTATGTCATTCTGACGATTTGAAAGTACTTTGTAAAAAGTCTAATCGAATAAAGATACTTTTGACTTTGACTTTGACTTTGAAGAAGAAGAAAAAACTATTTAAAATTGAACATATTATTATTTTCAACTATAGAAGGCCAGTATTAAAATAGATCCTGGCCTTCTTGCAAAGTACAATAAATTAAACATATATTATAATTTAATCATTACATAATGAATATAATAAGTAGCTAGGGCCTATGAATTTGATTTGCTAACCCCGGCCCGTTCATCATCTCTTCTTATCCCCTACATTGTAGGGGTCGGCACTTGATTTAATGTGAGGTTGATCACCTGATTTTTATATCTGATCTTTTGTAAGAGGCGAAAAAAGAGCCGCAGAATGGTAAATGGGCCTGTTACACAAAGTAACATTATCCTCACGCTTCGCTTATTGAAACGATACAAACGTATTGAATGGCATATGTCACGTGACTGTTTTATGTATGAGAATATTACTTTGCAGGCTATAGAAGGTGGAGTGAGTCTCATCACGCTAGCATGCATAATGTGCTTTCTATGAGAGCAAGGTGTATCCTTGCTCTCATAGAAAGGGCTGTAGCCCTGGGGATGAATCATGAAAAAAGTGGTCCCGAGGCCCCCTGAATTCTAAGGATTCTAAGGATAGTCCACGCAAGGGTTTTAATACGATATAAATCCCACGTAATCCTACAGGACGGGAATCTTTTGAAGGTTTGGCAAAAAAAAGGTACATCGTATTTTTCATCAGCTAACATTTTGTGCTTGTATATTGTTATTATTATCAGTTATTTTAAATATATTGAATAAATCCACGTGAGTCCTAATTTTCTCCGTTCTCTTCCTCGTTTCATTTTTTATGTACAGTCTAAATTCATATAAATAAATATACATTATTATGGTATTAAATCAAATATTATGGTGTATATTAAATGTAAAAATATGCTAACGCCATCCCAGAAGGGTCCCCGAAGGGATACGCAGAGGTGTTGTAACAACAACATCCACATTTCACCGCATATGTTTAAGTGCCAACGTGACAGAGGGTGAGTCCATCGCCGTCTCAGGCGTTATACACACGTCTATGAATTAAATTTAGTAATATTTAATTACTAAATTCAATTCAAGTAAAATATTTTGGAAGTTGTCAAAATATATTCTTGCGATGAATGAAAAACCGAATGAACACAAAATGGTTCGACAATTACGACTCATAACTTTTTCTTTATAAATAACTCTAAGCCCGCTTCGCTTCTATTTACGACTTTTTAAGATTATCATAACTTTGATCTTCTTCACTATAAATACGTGTGAAATGAGGAGACTTGTAGACATTTATTGTAGTACAATATTATAGTATACAAGTACTTTGAACACGTAAGGTGGAGTTGCAGAAAGGTATTGCACGCACAGTCGTTACGGTCGCGGCCATTGACACGTTCGAAAATCCCTCGTAATGAGTATATCTAAAGGTACACAATATTTCTTAAAATATAGAGTGTTTCCAGAGATACAACTGCTCTATATCGATCAATTGACATTTACATTGACACACAGACTTCCTATGGCATATCCACAGATAAACACAAACACGACTATTCGTTCAGTGTTATATAGACTCTATGTAACAATACGTATAAATATAATTTGAAGTATTATATTAACATCCATAACATAGTTTAGCAGAACGATGCGTTCAAACAGATATGCATTTTGTATGGAAATCGGACTTATAATACACGTATACTCACGCCTGTATTCCCCGCAGGGGTAGGCAGAGGTGTTGTAATGACAACTTTTCACCGAAGATAATTAACTGCCAACGTGACAGATGGTGAGTCCATCGCCGTCTCAGACACTATACATGTCTTTGAATTGCTTTTCAGAAGTTTTTAGTAATACTCATTGCTCACATAGCAGGCGACTGTTCAAACCCTTTGGCTGCCACGTCTGTTTTTACTACTTACTTATAATATTTAATAAAGTTATACTTTATAGCTAATAGTTTTAGTAAAAGCCCTAAAAGAAGTGTCAGGAATTACAGTATGCCATGCATGTCCAAATTAAGCAAAGCCTAGTAGATATACTATAAGTTCTAGGCTACGGATTATAATAATTCTATGAGTACATATTTTTGTAAATATATATACTATGTATTACATATATAGAGGAGTAGAGTATAGAGGAGCTCGTGGCACAGTTGCTATTGCGCATATCATTCGATCAGCGAAGTTAAGCAACCTTACCTCTAGCCAGTAATTGGATGGCCTAAAATAGTCTGACAACTAGTTTAACTGGGTTATCACAGATATTCCTCGTTCCACCCAATAGCCAGGGTTTAAGATTATGGCTATGGTATCCCCTGCCTGTCGTAAGAGGCGACTAAAAGGGGGTAAAGGGGGGGGGGAATCCCGCCTACCCCGATCTGCCTCTCCCAAGGCGGTCGGGGACCTTTTGAAGGATTCCCCCTCGTCAACAAAAAAAATAAAAAAAAAGATATTCCTCGTTAAAGGGGTGGCGAATGTCAGATTGAAGTCGCTTTGTATAAAAATCAGGTGATCAGCCACATCGGGTTGAATCAAGCGCCGACCCCAACAGTGTATAGGATAAGGCCAGGGACGATGATGATACTATGTATTATATATACCAAACACCTACACACATACAAACGCAAATACTCATCGCATAAAAATAATTGTTCTGACGTGGTAACATTAGACCAAAGGTGCCGCTGATCTTTTATTTGATACTAAGAACTTATTATTCAATGAAAATATTATATATTTCCACAAGTGTACGCGTAGATATCACTTTTTATACAATTTTGCTTCAGGGGAAAGGGTGAAAGTTTGCTAATATAATTTAATATTTAGGGAAAATTGGACTAACTGAAATTGAAGCTTACATTTAAATAATTAATTGAGAGATCTTTTGTGGTAACTTAAATTAAATACAACGGTGGCAGCAAAGCGTACGCTGTATGGAAAGTGGTTAGCCTAATTTATGGACTCTTATATCTTCGCCACTTTACTGCCTCGTTGGTCTAGTGGTTAGTACGTTTGCCTGCCGATCACGAGGTCCCGACTTCGATTCCCGGGTTTTTTTGTCAAGAAATTCACCATAAAATGCCCGGAGTTTGGAAGTTGGCGGTGTTTACGCTCCCGTGCCTCGGAAAGCACATTATTAAGCCGTTGGTCCTACGCCTGATCTCTCTCCGGTCGTGTCGGATTGCCTCCCATCGGACTATGAGAGTGAAGGAATAAAGAGTGCACCTGTGTTTGCGCACTCACTTGTGCACTATAATATCTCCTGCGCACATGGCTGATCCCCGTTGAGATTACCCGCCGTAACCGAAATTCGGTAGGAGATCATTATATCTTCGCCTTCTTAAAGTACTCTGTAGGTATATATGGATGCACTACTATCTTTATTGTTTATTTGTATTGAGAGTCAGTCGTCAATGTACTAAAGAATGGCCAACTCGTATGTGATGTACTCTCGGGATCTTCTAATGGTGAAAAAGAAAATGAAAAATATTTATTCAGTTTAGGCCCTGGTAAGGCACTTATGAATGTCGAGAATTTACCACCGGTTCTAGTAAAGTAAAAGGTAACTAGCCTTCTGAGAAGAACCGGCAAGAAACTCAGCTGGCTCATGTACATTTCGAAACAATATTAATCATCATACAAAAATCAAATTTGTTAACAGGTATTAACATTGACAGGTCATTAGGTACTCAACCCCCAGAATTGATACAGTACTTGTTTGGGTTCGCCAAAATTTGGTAGTTGGGTAGTTAAAAACCCTTAAATATTCGGCTTCCACAGCAGGGATTCTTTTTTAATATATAGGGCCCTTACCATAAGCTCTTATTGCCATCATAGTTCCAACGTGTGAAAGTGACAAACATATTCACGTCATATACATCTGTCTCGTAATAAGAGCTAAACTATCGTGGCTATAAGAGGTCATGGTAGTAAACATTGCCTGAGTAAATATTATCATAGGTAATGTTTTGTAATAATGTCTGAGTATGGTTTGTGTTTGAGAAGAAATATAATGACCTGTATTAGTGCCTGAGACTG
This sequence comes from Watsonalla binaria, assembly GCA_929442735.1. Lineage (NCBI taxonomy): Eukaryota > Metazoa > Arthropoda > Insecta > Lepidoptera > Drepanidae > Watsonalla > Watsonalla binaria. The sequence goes on from OV838930.1 coordinate 2,346,011, forward strand.
TGGTCCACTCACAACCGTCTAGCTGACACTTAATCTTCTTCGGCAAAATGTGGGTGTTGTAACATCCTATTGGGGAATCTTCTGGGAGGGCATGAACATATATCTCCAAACATTCGCTGCTGCTGTTCAGCAGGAGTGCCTCAAGCGCCGGAAATATGCTTGCATTGGTCAAGGATACATATTTTCTGCGTTTGCGGTTAAACTCTGGGGCCTTGGGGTCCGGATGCTCATCAACTTTTCAAAGAGGTTGCACGTCGTCTGGTAGAAGCTTCTCGTGACAAGCGGGCTGGGGCTTTTCTCGCTCAGATAATAAGCATTGCTATTTAACGTGGCAATGCTGCCAGCCTTCTTGGCACGATCCCGAGAGACACCGATTTGGGCCAAGTTTTCTACTTGTAATTAGTTTTTAGTTACTTATTAGTTTCTCGTACATATGCTCACGCCTGTATTCCCCAAAGTAGTAAGCAGTCAGGCATTATTAATTCCTACGTAATATGGGGCGATCCATTGCCATTACATTCTACACTAATCAGGACTCCGTGCTACTGGGAAATTACATATGGAAAAACTTTGCCTGATCCAGTGATTGAGCCCAGGGCCTTATGTTCGCAGTACTAATTGCCGACCGCTAGACCAACGAGGTAATTAAAATATTTTATTTAATCAAATCTAACAAAAGCAGGCCAGATAAGTTTGTATTGCAAATGGCTACATTCATTTTGATCCACTTAAAATTTACGTTTTTGTTATAATAAGTGTCAAAGGGAAATTTGATTAAAATTGCGGGCTTGTTGCTACTCTTCACTTGAAAATTGAATATAAAAGCCGTCCTTTATTAAAATGTTAATTCAGACAGTCCGATTACGCTGTATTTCAGCGTCGTTATATCAAACCAAGAAATGTCTATAAAGATATCCCTTGAGATAACTCACTAGCGGACGGCACGCGGTTTCAACCGCGTAGTTCCTGTTCCCGTGGGAGAACGGGGATAAAATAAAGCTTTCCAAATGTGACATAATTTTTGAAATCGGGGCCGTAGTTTTTGAGTTTATTCATTACAAACATACACACAAATATACAAATCTTTCTTCTTTATAATAGTAGTGTAGACAAGCTGTTGCCCTATTTTTCCGTGTTTGCAAAAGTTTTCATTGACGCCTCGCTCCTGTTCGTCGCAGCGTGATCTAATAAAGCCTTCTTCGACAAATCAATTATCCTAAAGAATGTTTTTTTCACTTCGAACCAACAACTCCTGAGATTTGTGCGGACAACAACCGCGGGACATTTGGAAAAGTTTCACTTAATACTGCTTATCTCTAGATGGCACAACATGCTTGAACTACCACTAAGCGATTTTGGCAGACTTTAGGCAACTTCGCCTGTGCGGTCGTAAGATTTCATATAAAAACTTTCAACTCTATACATTTCCCACACGCATCTATTTAGATCCATATTGTGTGTTCGTAAGGGTAAGAATAATGGGTTTAATTTGTCGCAAAGCAACTATCAATGGATGCCAATATATAACGTTTCCTCGACCCATGCGTGTATGGAGTGTTAATTAATTAGGTATCTTATGCAATCATCCAATCAAGAGGCTCTGTGCCAGATTTAAGGCCGAGGTCGTACTTTTGTTTATTTAACCTTATTACAGTACAGAGGACCCGTGGTGGCCTTGGGGTTGAACAGTCGCCTGCTGCGTCACAAGTTCATATCTAAAATTTCTATCAAAAATTTCACACGTGCTTTACGGGGATGAAAAACATCGTGAGGAAATCTCCATGTCTGAGAAGTAATTCAACGACGTATGTATAGTGACTGAGTGGGCGAAGGACTCACCAATGATTGATAGCCGGAAACCTTAAACCTATTAAAATAAGTTAGAAACTCACCTGTCTATCCTTGAACATGAGCAATATGACCATCAGGTTGAGGAAGAATCCGAAGAACCCGATGAGGAACAGCACAAATGCGGATAAGACATATCCCCATCGCGGCATCAGCAACGGGAATCCTTCCTCATACGCACGGATCACAGTTTCATTGAAATTATCCGGGTATGACGTCATCTTCATTTCAATCACACTATCACACTAATCACTTTAATATTGGAATTCATTGTTCGATCACTGTTCTCGGCGATACTTTTGAACCTGAAAAGAAAAAAGTACAGTTTACAACAATTTCAAATTTCAATGAGAAGGAAAACTTTGTTAGGGAAATTCGCAAATGTTTGAGAAGTAATTCAAGGACGAGTGTGAATAATTATTAATTAGATACCAATGCCATTTCGTTACGTAGCATGTTATTATGGTATCTAAATTAGTTTTGGTGGAAAGCGTTATAATAAAATGAAATTACATATGCTCACGTCTGTATTCCCTGTAGGGGTAGGCAGAGGTCTTGTAATCACAACACCCACTTTTCACCGAAGATGATAAAGTGCCAACGTGACAGATGGTGAGTCCATCGCCGTCTCAAACACTTACGTTGGCACTTAACCTCTACCCACCCCTTTGGGGAATACAGATGTGAGCATGTGTGTATTTCAAGTACAATTTCCATACAAAACGCATAGTTGTGCTTAACTATGTTATAAATGCTAATACAATACTTCAAATTATATTTATACGTCACCACGGCTCTCTATGTCAACAAAGTGTTATTTATACGTCACCACGGCTCTCTATGTCAACAAAGTGTTATTTCTACGTCACCACGGCTCTCTATGTCAACAAAGTGTTATTTCTACGTCACCACGGCTCTCTATGTCAACAAAGTGTTATTTATACGTCACCACGGCTCTCTATGTCAACAAAGTGTTATTTATACGTCACCACGGCTCTCTATGTCAACAAAGTGTTATTTATACGTCACCACGGCTCTCTATGTCAACAAAGTGTTATTTATACGTCACCACGGCTCTCTATGTCAACAAAGTGTTATTTATACGTCACCACGGCTCTCTATGTCAACAAAGTGTTATTTATACGTCACCACGGCTCTCTATGTCAACAAAGTGTTATTTATACGTCACCACGGCTCTCTATGTCAACAAAGTGTTATTTGATTCGCGATTGGTACGCGTACGGAATCGAACCCCATTCAGGTTTCCTTTAATATTTTTCTCATTTCGCAGACAATAAATTCAAAGTTTGGTAATTTCAATATTTCATCGTAGGCGGGGAATTAATTTTATTACTTTGTCACGCTATGTTTTGGTTATGTTCTGGGGTACTTAGTTTGTGGCTTGTCAAATTTACAAAGTATATTCTGTTATCAAAAGTTTATTTGAGTCTTCTTTTTTTAACATGGTAACTTTGTTATTTATATATTTTTATTAATATTTACAGTGACACGCTCCTCCGTAGGAGCGTGTCACTGTAATGGTGTAATGGAGTTACATTTGCTTAATTGGTTTGGAATTATGGAAGGACCTAGCTTTTATATACGCTTCAGTCAGTCGGAATAAAGTCAAGTGAGTTTATTTTGACTGACTTTTTAAACTTATGGGATGGTGTGAGCATATTTATTTATTTTATTTTATTTAATCGATATTTGTCCGTTAGAACTATGTCCATGGACTTACATTTCTTATGTGATTTATTTTGTATTTTTAAATTATATAATTTTTGTGAAATTCATGCCAGTTGATCTCAGTAACCTGACGGTAGCATGTATAATCCTGTGAAATCAATTGTTCTAACTATTTGAAAGTACTTTGATAAAAGTCTAATCGAATAAAGATATTTTTGAGTTTGAATTTGACTTATACATAAATGGAGAGCCTAAGGCTAGTTCTCTAGTGCGGAGTGAAATCCTGCGTAATCAATTGTTCTGACAATTTGAAAGTACTTTGATAAAAGTCTAATCGATTTTTGAGTTTGAATTTGACTTATACATAAACACAGAGCCTAAGGCTGTCTGTTCACTAGTGCGGAGTGATATGAGTCTGAGTGAACAGGCAAAGCGATGAGCCAGGCAAAAATCTAGTAATAGAATTACAACAATGGAGATTCTGTGCAATTCTATTGGTGGAATTTATGGAAAAAGTGTCCATATCACTTGTAGCGGCTACTTGTCGAACCACTGCACTTTAATCTCAATGTGGGTAGAGGATGATGTCAATGTCCTTTCCTTTATTCATTTAATGGCGATGAGCTTAAGTAAAACTATTCCGCCAATGTCAAGTGATTGTTGAGAAAAATTACTTGTAAATTGCTAAAAATATGTGGAGGAACCCATTGGATTCCTCGCTCGAAAAACGATGTCAATGTCAATAGGGTGGCGGTAAGGGTTGTCAAATAAACCGACCGATGTCAATGAATGCCTTTAATGCACTGAAATATAATTACTATACTAACTTAGAATTTAGGTCGCGCATGTAAGAGCTTGAAATGTTGAAATGTTGTGAGTACAGTTTTATAATACAATACAATACATTTACTAATACGAAAACATTCCGTAAAAGGATTCCAACATAAAACTATTACGTCATTCAATATCTACCATTTAATATAAAGCACTTGACATTCGCGAAAGGTCACTCCTCATAAAATGAATGAAGAAATAAGTAAAAGAAAAGGGTGAGATAACAACCAGATCCCTTGGATCGACGCCAAAACTTTCTAAAAGCCACAATACATATTAGTGGGCAGTAACGCAGCTACATAATAAACTCTGGTACGACTACACTCTTGCATATTTATTATAACGAAATTCCTATTTCTTATATTCACTAATTGTTATAACGAAATAAAAGAAAATGTATTAGTATACATATTATATACTAAAGAATTCACGACAAGATCTTATTAATGATATTTTTCTTTAAAATTTAAGTAATTCAATGACGTAAAGTGTCTGAGACGGCGATGGACTCACCATCTATCACTTTTTCACTTAATCATCTTCGGTGAAAAGTGGGTGTTGTTATTACAACACATCTGCCTACCCCTTGGGGGAATACAGGCGTGAGCATGTGCATGTAATAATAATTCGTGATTATTTGGCTATAAATGTAGTAGGAAGCTACGTGCTAGTCAAGATTGTTCGGTATACTGCTAACATACATGTTCTGTGCCCCAAGAATAGTTTTGACATGTTTAACCTTGACGATATCGTAAAATTTAAATGTACTTGATGTAATGTATTCATAATATATATATATATGCCTGGACCTCGACGGTATTTGCTTTTTTTTTACGCCGGTTGATTTCAAATACAGCCTCGTTTCGGATTTACAAAATTAAGTGTCTGAAACCCATGTTTGCGCAATTTCACTAAAAATTGCATTTTCCAACATTCTTCTTTTCATTCCTCTCTCTTCACTTATAACATTCTATACATCTATACCTATACAGATAAATTAAATTGAAGTGTCTGTTTTTAATTGCCAAATAATAGATTTTCACTAAAAACATATGAAAGTATACACGGTACAAACATAGAAAAAACAATTTTTTTAATTTTTCTCTCTCTCTGTATGTTTGTTCCGGGTAATCTCCAAAACGGCTGGACCGATTTCAACGGGACTTTCACTGGCGTACAGCTAATATTGCAAGGAGTAACTATGGGCTATTTTTAATTTAAAAAAATAGTACTGTCCCGCGGCCCACGCATGAAATTATGTCTACGGCGGTGAAACGGCTAGTAATCGCTACAAATCGTCTAGATTTATAGTTATACATTGTCTAGGGTCGTGAGCGATATTTTCATTATTTGAGTAATTGAATAGTGTTTCAAGTTTCGTGAAACTTTTCTAAATTTCCTTTTTACTATTATTCTTAAATCGTCGATTGAGTGAAAGTACTTGCGAATTTAGTAATTATTTGTGTCTTCGTCGAAAATCTACTCAGTACTTAAAACAAAAAATGCTTATGACAGATATTAAGCCTCGGAATGGCGTCAACCATTAAACCTCTTTTAAGTTATCCCTGTCTTAACTGTTAGGTAATTTTTAATAGCACCTAATCGTGATCCCCGATTTAAGTAAAAGGTTTTCACTTAAAGAGTATTTCAAGAAAATGGGAGCAAATGTTAATTCCGGACAGTACTCATTTATTTTGAGCGGCAAAATACTTTGTTAGTAATTGTTTTGTCGCCATCTCGCAAACTATACAAAACAAACGATGGTGAATTGGTTACAAATCACTAACATACATACATATGCTCATCTGTATTCCATGGGAATAGGCTGAGACCACCGTTTGCCACCTGCTACGATCCTTACATACTTCTTTCGCTTCATCCACATTCATGCATCTCTTCATACACTTTCTGAAAAATACTATTAATTTGGTCATAGTAGTTCTTCGAATCACTAAAGTTATTAGATATATGTATTTTAGTTACTTACACATACTGGCTCATTGTCTATTGATTAGTACGTTCGCCTGCCGATCAAGAGGGTTCGATACCCAAGTCGGGTCAAAAAAAGATATATTGAGTATTTCCGTAAAGAAATTCCCAAAAAATGCCCGAAGTTATGAAGTTGGCGGTGTTTCCACCCCCGTGCCTCGGAAAGCACGTTGCACCGTTGGTCCTACGCCTGATCTCTCTGCGGTCGTGTCGGATTGCCTCCCATCGGACTATGAGAGTGAGGCAATAAAGAGTGCACCTGTGTTTGCGCACACACTTGTGCACTATAATATCTCCTGCGCACATGGCTGATCCTCGTTGAGATTAGCCGCCGTAACCGAAATTCGGTAGGAGATCATTATTCATTCGCACCCTCAGAACGATAGGGGATCAACTCAAAGATATTTTTTTATAAAGCAATTGGCACGTTTGAATTTACAACTAATTATTTTAACAGCTTTGAATACAATGCATTTTATATTTTTAATGTAAAGTTTAGGCTATGCATTGTACAATTTTTTTTTTATATTTGTATGAGTACATTTTGAGGTCTGTCTATCTGGACATAATTATTTTTGCAAATTTTTGGGTGAGTTCCTATTGTTCTGAGGGTGGGATATAATATTTCTTCGACTACACTTCATAATTCATAGGTAGGTAATATTATTTTCGCTTCATAAAAGTACCTAACATGACTCCAAATCACAAGAATTATATCTTAAACTTAACACATTGAAGCCCCAAGGAGGGAAAAAACTTCAAAAATTATATTAAAAAGTTTACAATAAAGTCATAAACTGAAGAATATTAAGAAGTTTCCCTTGTTGAACTGGGTTTCGTAATAAAATTATTTACACTGTAGGCTTTTTTTAACATTAGCTTTATTCAATCAATAATTTAGAACAACTGCTTGGATGATCAAATGAAAATGAGCTTAGACGAAGTTTGATTCTGACAAAAAATAAAGGACTGCCTTTTTTAACACAACGAAGTTTTTCGAAATTTTCATTGAAACTTGAAATGCCTCAAATCCTTAAAATGACATTTATAAAAATTACCAGATCAGTGAATCTGTTAACAGTCTCATACATAAATATTCCTGTCACGTCTGTATTCCTCGAAGGGGTAGACAGAGGTGTTGTAATAACAACACCCACTTTTCACCGAAGGCGACAAAGTGTCAAAGTGACAGATGGTGAGTCTATCCGCCTCAGGAACTACATTTGAATAACTTCTCAGATATATGCAGGTTTCCTCACGACGTTTTCGTTCATCGTAAAGCACATTTTGGAAGAGCCGTGGTGGCTTCGGGGCTTGAGCAGTCGCCTACTACGTAAGCGACGCAAGGTCGAATCCCAGCGGGCTTGTACCAATGAGTTTTTCTAAAAACTTAAGTTCAGTGATTTCATACCTCGTGATTTACTGTGAAGGAAAACTTCGTGAGGAAGCCTGCATATGTCTGAGGAATAATTCAAAGATATATGTATAGTGCCTGAGACGGCGATAGACACCATCTATCACGTTGGCACTTAATCATCTTCGGTGAAAAGTGGGTGCTACAACAGCTCTGCCTACCCCTTCGGGGAATACAGGCGTTAGCATATGTACATGTACATTTTGGAATTCGTTAGCTATCACTAATTATGGTAACCGCTTAATATCTTCCGATGTATTATCATGAAGCGTACTCAGATTCCGTTCAGTAATTATATATATCACATGTTCACCACACGAGCCGCAGATCGGCAATGTAATATTATCCATTGAAACTGATAATTCATGTCAATGTAAGTGGGACTTTGGCACAGTATACACAATATATAAATAAATATACTCACGCCATCCCAGAAGGGTCTCCGAAGGGGTAAGCTGAAGTGTTGTAACAACAACACCCACATCTCACCGAATATGACTAAAACGTGACAGTGGGTGAAAAACTCGTTGGTACAGGCCCCGCTGGATTCGAAATTGCGTCGCTTGCGTAGCAGGCGACTGCTCAAACCCCAAAGCCACCACGGGTCTTGTTCTTGAAAGAGGTTTATTTTTAATAATAGGGACGTGTTCATTAAATAAGACGTAATTAAATTTGTGGTGACTCGCATAGAACAAACGTAATCGAGAAACGAGGTTTTGGCTCCTTTGAACTTAAATATTAATTAATTTTTTATTTGTTGTGATAACAGAAATTTTCACAGATGATCTGTGAAAATTTCAACTGTATAAATATTGCCACGAGATACAGCCTGCCGACAAACTGACAGACGGACACCGAAGTATTACTATTAGAAACTCGATTTCTCTCTTCGACTATATTTGCTGAGCGCTCATAGCTCTCGACAGCATCTGAATCACTGCATTGAATTTTTATAAAAAAAAATGGTTTAGACACATTTCAGACCAGTGGGAATAGAGTCGACTTTCGTCGCTTTCATACCACACGGCCAAATTGGGGCAGTGCAAAAGTGCGAAATTACATATGCTCGCGCCTGTATTCCCCGAAGAAGGCAGAGGTGTTGTAATCACAACACCCACTTATCCCCAAAGATGATTAAGTGCCAACGTAACAGATGGTCACGCCTGTATTCCCCGAAGGGGTAGGCAGAGGTGTTGTTATCACAACACCCACTTTTCACCGAATTTGATTAAGTGCCAACGTGACAGATGGTGAGTCCATCGCCGTCTCAGACACTTTACATACGTCATTGAATTACTTCTCAGAAATATGCAGGTTACCTCATGGTGTGAAATCACTGTACATAAGTTTTTTTAGAAAAACTCATAGTACAGGCCCGTGCGACATTCTCTATTTTAATGAGACTCGAAGCTATAATATGTTTCACATCACCACCTACACATTCCATTGTTTTCCGTCACATAAACCCTATTCAGGTGAAAGCAATGAACATACCTAGTCTAACAAAAAGGCTTTGTACCCACAAAGCTTTGAAACGTGTAACAGTTAAATGTTAGAACCACGACTTGATAACAAAAGCTTTGAATTGTGTTAAGATTTATTTAAATGTTGGATAAGATGTTTAATATGTAATGCGTATAAGTGCTTTGTTTATGTTGAAGAAAACATCGCATGGAATCTATAACAACAAAATATACATACATGTGGTATGAGTGTGAATGAAAGGGAATGTCTGAGGACAGACATTGTTTCAGGAGGGCCGAGTGTGGAATTGATGAAATGAGTTTGTATGCGATAGTGAAAGGCAATGTTTAAAAAGTTAAAAATGGAAGTTGAAAATTAAAAAGAAAGGAGAATGACAGATAAGAAAGACGAGGGAAGACGTGAACGACGAAAAACAGGAGTAGTATTTTATTTTTATTTTATTGTGTTGAAAAGACGAAGTAAATATATTGAAACGTTTATTATACTTTTATTAAATTAATTTTATTATTGTTTGGTAAAATACGTCAAACTACATACATATGCTCACGCCTGTATTCCCCGAAGTGGTAGACAGAGGTGTTGTATTAACAACATTCACTTTTCACCGAAGATTTAAGTGCCAACGTGACAGATAGTGAGTCTATTGCCGTCTCAGACACTATACATACGTCTTTGAATGACTCTCAAACATATGCAGTTACCTGCACGATGTTTTTCTTAACCGTAAAGTTCCTGGTGTAACATCACATAAGTTTTTAGACACAATTCTGTAATGTACTTATTCAAAGGACATATTTTTAACGTTCGAGCCGCCCATGGCCATTACGGCTCTCCACGGAGGAATCTATATCTATAGAGTAGAGATAAAAAAATAACACACATACAGACACACAGTGAGACAGCTTCTTTTTAGAAAATAGATTTTTTTATTTTGATACCGTATATAGATTCATATGCATTTAGTGAAAAGCTGTTTATTTTGAATTACAAACAGACTCTTCAATTTATTTATCTGTATGGGATACATTGGGGTTCGACAGGCCACCTATGAAATTCAGTCTACGCGGGTAAAGCCTCGGGGCTAAACTAGTATTTTATTAATAATTCCAATAACTACACGCTACGTCACTTATTTCCTTCCCTTCGTCCACAACAAACAAAACAAATGAGGGGAAAACGTGATCGCTGCCACTCGAACTCAAATAGACTCTGATAACCCTTATTTGCTTCACTTCAAAAGTAGGTAATTTGTCCTCGTTACAATCACCAGATACTCCTACCGGATCCGGGAGGTTGTTATGACATACGTACATTTGCTCACGCCTGTATTACCCGAAGGGATATGTTACAATTACAATAATTGTCACCTAGATAATTAAGTAAGCCAACGTGACGGATGGTGAGTCTATCGCCGACTCAGGCACTATACTATATTATGTCTTTGAATTACTTCTCTGATATATGCAGGTTTCAGTTTCAGGCTCTTGAGTACCACGGCTCATAACTTGATGAATCAGGAATTCTATAATTAACTTATTCAAAGGACATATTCATTCAATATTTCGAGTATCATTTCATATTTCGAGGAGCTCGTGGCACAGATGCTATTGCGCATATCATTCGATCAGCGAAGTTAAGCAACACAAACTCTAGCCATTAATCGGATGGGTGACCGCCCAAGTTCCCTCCATGCCTCGGAAAGCACGTTAAGCCGTCGGTCCCGGTAGCCAATTTATCATCTTTGGCAATCGTTACAGATCATAGATTTTCCTGGTCAAAGGGGTTGTGAAGGTCAAGTGGCAGTCGCTTCGTATTAAAATCAAGTGATCAGCCGTTTCGCATTGAATCAAGTGTCGACCTCAACAATGCATGGGATAAGGCCAGGGAGATGTGTATTATTGCATATTTCTCATATTTTTATCGTATCGTAGCGTAATATCAAAGTCACCGGTAGAAAAATATTCATTAGTGTCGTCTCGAGTTATTAGCGCTGATCTTTAATTTGCAGTAGTCATGACTCTGTCTGTCACTCTGCCTACCCCTTAGCAGTCCCTTCTGGGAAGGCGTGAGCTTACTCTGCTTTTGGGTAAAATGAGCCAACAAATTGTATAATTGTATAAAAAGTAGGAAGGCAATATTAATATTTCAAAAGCAAATAACCTACTTATTTGACAAAACACAAAGCAATTTGAAACGTTTTTTAAAATGCTATAAATCGCTTCGGGTTTTTTAACATTAATGTGATACCTTTGAAACTCGCTTTGCTAATTCTCTGCGACTGTATCTACGTACAAAAAAGAGTTTTCTGCAACGGACGCCTCCTCGATCCTGTCTGTGACATGCAAAACGGAATGTTTTTTCAACAAAGCTTTTAGTACACGTCCCGATCGTTTTAAATGGAACGATTCAAATTTAAAAGGTTAACTAGGTAACGAGAAATGTCATTACCAGCTGCGATGTTGTTATGTGATATTCTTTATTAAAGAGAGATTAAAGGGATTTTTTGTTCGATATTCAGAGTCGGCCGACTAGGAACTGGAGGCCAGCGGTGACCGTTTTAAGCAGCGCGTATTAAGAACTTCTTAGCTTAGTGAAACCCAATAATAATTAATAAATTGATAATGGTTATTTCAAGAAGTGCCCGACCCGAATAATAGTGTTACAGAAATATAGACACGCATAGAAATTGCTCGCAGTGCCTTTAATAAAATGAGGAAAATACTGTCTAACCGCAGCATTAATATTCCTTTGCAAACTAGGCTCTATATCTGGCCTAAAAGAAGACCTTAAGAAAGATAATATAGATGTAGACCTACTGTGTCCTTTCCGTTAGCTGGACTCAAAAAGGTGACCAATATGGAAATCTTACAGAGGGTTGGGCAAGATATACAGATCATCAAGCAGATAATGGATGCTTATGTCGGACACTCTTTCGTCACGAGAGATGAGCTGCTCCAACATGATTCGACCTTGTTAAGACACATGTCCAAAGAACTTGAGAATGCAAGACTACCAAGGCTGATAGAGGCGTCTTGATGATATACTTGTCATGCTCACAAAAATGCCTTTGCTAGCGGCGGCGTCAGAATGACGGGTCGCTCACTTCCCTCTATAATGGTTGAGGAGGGCGATGGCTGGCATTTTCGTCATACTTGTGAACAGGTGCTGCTGGTGAGGGCTGGTCAGCTCAAGCTACACAATTATTCGTAGTACTTATTTTTAGTATACAATTTTTTTTATGTCGACTTTTGTGCACTGGAACTGTGTCCATGGTCTTATATATATTTTTTATGATTTATATTGTATTACTCAAAGCTGTAAAAGTTTTTTTTAAAAGAGTAATTACTGAGTTTCTTGCCAGGTTCTTCTCAGTAAAAGCAACCATCCGAACCTGGCGGTAGCATGTATAATTCTATGTTATCGTTTCTTTATGACGATTTGAAAGTACTTTGTAAAAATTCTAATCGAATAAAGATATTTTTGAATTTAAATTTTTGAAATTTGATGCTTGGCAAGGATTATTGAGGCATTTGTGCGAATTTTAGTCCACGAAATTACAAGCAATCACGGGCCAGTCAGGAGTAACGACTTTATTATAATTAATTACTCATAAAACTTGCTTAAATAAATCTAACATTCGAAAATACCGTAAGACCTTTGGTATGTTATAAATTGTTTCCCTTATAAATGGGACGTATTTGGGCACACGCAACCTCGAACGATTAAACTATTTAGTTTAGGCTAAGCAGTCACGCTAAGTCGCCATTGTGGATACCAAATTGAAATTGTGATCGTCCCTAACTTTGTGATTACTTAAGTGAAAACTGGTGCCTTCACCAGTTTTGAGTGCCCTGTAATAAAATGGGCTAATTAAAAATAACGGCTGTATGTTTTTGCACTCGCGCCATACAATATCATAAAAATTACTACGCATTCAAGGCCGGTCGGCAAAAACTCTTGTCGGCATTTTTATTCCCTTGTTGTCGCGGAAACCAATTTTTTTCTAAAATGAAAGTAGCCTATGTTCTTCCTTGTAACCTCTGCTATCTGTCAGTGAAATGCTCGTTAAAATCGGTCCCAGATTAGCCGGAGCAAACAGACTGACAAATAGGGAGACAAATATTTTAAATAGGGTTTTTATGTGAATACCTTATATTACATACATTCTGAAAAGCTGTTAATTTGGTATTACAAATAGACACTTACATTTTATTTATGTGTATAGATTTGGAACCAATTTTATTTAAGTCTAAATTCCCAATAGTATTTCGGTATGGACGTGAATATTTCGGAATTGATAAAAAAAAATACGCATTACGAAGTACATATGCTCACGTCTGTATTCCCCGAGAGGATAGGCAGAGGTGTTGTAATAACAACACCCACTTTTCATTGAAGATGATTAAGTGCCAGCGTGACAGATGGTGAATCTATCGCCGTCTCAGGCACAGGCCGCAGGTCTCCTCACAATGGTTTCCTCCATCGCATAGCACGTGGTTTGAAATCAATGTATAAGTAGTTTTTTAGAAAAATGATTGGTACAGGCTCCGCTGGGATTCGAACTTGCCTCAAACCTCAAATCTCACCACGGTTCTCGCGATATTCGACCAGATTCCTCTGTATTCGTTCTAGCCTTGTATATGTACCAAGGAAATGAGCTCCGTACGAATGAGCTCCGTACGCATGATGTGACTGGAATCTATTGCTTCGAGGCGACAATTCGCTAACCCACGCGTTGTTATTAATAATGGCTTAGAAATCCCTTAGATTTTTCTGAGAAATCGTAATTGGAATTCGAGTGCAGGCTCGAGACGCAGGATCGAATCCCAGCAGGGTCTGCGAAAATGTTTTTTTTTAATGATCGTACCGTATAATTATACTTTCTTATATATTCATTAACAATCACAAACAAGTTCAATTTTATTTATGTATAGATGTCATTTTATTGCAGCAATAAACAAAATACAGTGCATATATATAAAGTAATATTATTGCTTCGCTTATTGAAACGATACAAAATGTACGGGCATGACATATGTCACGTGATGGCGAAGCGCGAGGAAATGCTACTGTGCCTACAGTTCGGTAATGATGATAAAAATAACTATTCCGCCATCTTGAATGGTCCGCTATATTGGATTTTGAATGATGTCACCGTATTGTGCATTGTCATCCAAACTAAACGTGTATTTCAGCTCAATCGGTTGAAGCTATATACATCAAAATTGAGTTCAAAGATTCCATCCGAATTAAATAAAATCCTTTTCCGAATAATAAAAAAACCTACACGTGAATGACGGTAGTCTCCGAAACAGTATCTATATGATCGTAAAGGTTGATAGCTAAATTATGGTTTCCTTGATACTAACCCGACTGGATGAATGTTTGGAAAAGTCTCTCTATATCCCTTGGGGCCGCATGAATTGTTGCGGGTAACCCTAATATTTTGGAAGGTCCAATCTCGGAGTCTTTTATACGATTGTATTTTTTTATTTATAATAGGTGTGCCCCGCGGTTTTACCAGCGTAGAGTTAATACAATTTTCGATTATAATGTTTTTTCTAACTAAAAGCACTTAGCGTAAGTTACTGCTGTTAACTTAAGCTATCTGCTGGTGAAATTCCACCTAAAATCGGTCCAACCGTTTCGGAAATTAGCCGGAGCAAATAGACAAACAGACAGATATATTTTCCATATCAGTACCGTGCTTACTTTCATATGCATTTAGTGAAAATGACACTTAGGACATCCTTCGCTAAATGCATGTGGAAGTATATTCGGTCGTCACATAAAAAATATATTTAACAAAAATGTTCTCTGTCTATCTGACCATTTGTCTGTCTATTTTTCCGGTTAATCTCCGAAACGATTGGACCTATTTTAACGGGACTTAAACATAAAGTTTCCGCGGGCCACCCATCAAACTAAGTCTAAGCGGGTAAAGCCTCGGGGCACAGCTAGTATATAATATAACTCGTAAGTGAAGCCGTGGTGGCCTCGAGGTTTGAGCAGTCACCTGCTATGCAAGCAACGCAAGTTCTATTCCCATCTGGGCCTGTACCGATGAGATTTTCTAAAAAGACTTACGAACAGTGATTTCACTCCACGGGCTTTACGGTGAAGAAAAACATCGTGAAGAAAACTGCATATGTTTGAGAAGTAATTCAAAAACGTATGTATAGTGTCTGAGATCGCGATAGACTCACCCTCTGTCACGTTGGCCCTTAATCATCCTCGGTGAAAAGTGGGTGTTGTTGTTGCAACACCTCTCCCTTCCCCTTCGGGGAATACAGGTGTGAGCATATGTATATCACTATGTCGTAAGTGAAGCTGAGGATAGAAGCTAGTAATTAATAAAAACATTAGATATTGTGCTTAATTCCGGTCTTTACGAAATTTACATTGATAATTCCCGAAGTTCATTTGTAAAGCTTTAAAGCGGTAATATTTAATTCCATATCACATTACTGTAATTGATTCCTTTAAATTCCTATCAATCAAATCTGTAATACAAATATTCAAGTTAATTGCTACGCAATCGCCGGCTGGAGCGCCAATCGCGTTTTCCAAGAATTCTATGACGTTGCTCCGAAGAATACCAATTACAGCCGACAAAGGCACACTTCAGCCAATTTTGTCGCACAATAACACAATGATAGCTTCGCGTTTCAGTGACAAGTTCCAAAAAGGATTCAATGAAAAAAATATAACTGAACAATGAACACTTAGCCGTTATTAATTAACCCTTAATTAACAGCTTGCAACAATAAGAGCTCGCGCGTTACTAAAATGTTCTTAGTTATAAGCATTGGAAGGGTCAGTAACTTCTCGTCGCCTTATGATTTTCGACTATATGTCCGTATCATAACGTAACATTTATACCAGGAGACGTTTGGGTACCTTAAAATATATGAATAATTGACTGTTGTTCTCCCGGGGTACCAATGGGCAAGGAAATGGGTTAAGGAAAACATCGTGAGGAATCCTGCATATTTCTGATAAGTAATTCAAAGTCACAGTGTCTGAGACGGCGATGGACTCACCATCTGACACGTTGGCACAACACCACCGCTGCCTACCCCTTCTACCCATATGTATGTGTGTATGTAAAAAGGAAACAATATAATCTTCCATTCAAAATTAAACAGCCCTAACTCTACCTTTTCAATCGCAGCTAAATGAGACTTTTGTATTGTGTTGTTATGTTCCTGAGGCGGGTGAAGTTTCCGAAGCGCTGTTTGCAGAACGCTGTTATTATGTCTATAAAGCGGACTTGCTCGTTTGCTAACTTAGTTGCTGCAATGCTACTTAGCGTTTTTTTTTAATTTATGCTTTAACTAGATTCAACTCGCGGGTGTTTCTATGTGGTATTCGATTCAAAGTATAATAAGTTTCACAGAAGATCCAAACTGCAGCAGAACGGCAGAACCACTCAATAGAACTGTAGGCCTAGACGAACTAACATTCTCTCGCGCTTGCGCTAATAAACGATACAAAATTACATAAATCAGTCATGTGACATATGTCATTTCCGTACATTTTGCAAGCACGAGTGGGGATGGTCGAAAACCATACCTCTATATACATACTGAGGGCATAGTGCGAGTTTTTCATTGCCGCCGTCACCAGTCACCGTGTTGACGTTAACGCAGATTTGTAAGTCAAAGTCAAAGTCTAAAATATCTTTATTCGATTAGACTTTTTACAAGGTACTTTCACATCGTCGGAATGACATCATTATACAGGATTATACATGTTACCGCCAGGTTCGGAAGGTTGCTTTTACTGAGAACCTGGCAAGAAACTCAGTAATTACTCTTTTCAAAAATATTATACAATTTTAAGAATACAAAATAAATAATTTAAGAAACATAAGCTCATGGATAAATTTCCAATACACAAATGTCGATAAAAATTAACATAACTAAAATCTAGTACATCTACTTATAACTAAATGCGTGGCTTGAGATGACCAGCCCCCACAAGCAGCATCCGTTCACAAGTATGACGTGAATGCCAGCCATTGAACTCCTCAACCATAATAGAGGGAAGTGGACAGCCCGTTATCCAGACGCCGCCGTAAGCAAAGGCATTTTAGTGAGCATGACAACTCTGTGTAGGATCGAAACAGTGCCATCTGTCGGCCCTCAGATGACTACTGAGATCCCATACTAATCTGCGTTTACGTCAACGCGATGACGTGTGAGGGCGATTTTAAGAAAACCCGCACTAGACACTCTGCTTTCCATCCACAAGATCATTTTTTCTCGTAACTTTACATCACTGGACATACGTTTTGAGAAAAAACATTGTATAAATTTGAACTTCTATATACAAATAAAACTATATTATACAAATACTATATAAATAGCTATATAAAGAGCTATATAAAGAGCTTTATATACTATATAAAGAGCTATACAAAAAAAAATTATTATTCTTATAAGATACTAATAATATAGATACCAGTAAATTTTCTTATATTATTATTGGATGTTATTGTTAGAATTTAGGGATCTTGCCTAGATTCGGTATTATTCTGTGGGTAACGACCATCGTTTAAAATAAATACTTATTAATGTAGCATTATCCCGCGTCCGAGTAGGTACCTACAGAAACAACACTCCCGCTTTACACATCTATACATACATATATACTAGTGATGTAACGAATATTCGCATTCGCATTTGCATTCGCGGATATTCGCATATTTTTGGATATTCGTATTTGCATTCGCATCCGCGAATGTTTTGCGAATATGAAATATATATCAGAAAAAAAAATCGAAAACAAAAAGAAGAAAGAGAAAGAGTAACTTAACCTCATAAGCACATTAAAAGTCATCACTTCATCATTGGGTATTATTTATTCATAATTTTATGAATGAAGCTTATTAATTAAATTTTCATCAAAACTTATAAGAGAAAAAGTATATATTATAATCTAATGTAAACAAACAAAAAGTATATATTATAATCTAATGTAAACATACAAAAAGTATATATTATAATCTAATGTAAACAAACAAAAAGTATATATTATAATCTAATGTAAACAAACAAAAAGTATATATTATAATCTAATGTAAACAAACAAAAAGTATATATTATAATCTAATGTAAACAAACAAAAAGTATATATTATAATCGAATGTAAACAAACAAAAAGTATATATTATAATCTAATGTAAACATACAAAAAGTATATATTATAATCTAATGTAAACAAACAAAAAGTATATATTATAATCTAATGTAAACAAACAAAAAGTATATATTATAATCTAATGTAAACATACAAAAAGTATATATTATAATCTAATGTAAACAAACAAAAAGTAAATATTATAATCTAATGTAAACAAATAAAAAGAAATTCTTCTATGTATTTTTTATCAAGATTTACTTAAGTTTTAATGTTATATATACTGATGTAACAAATATTCGCATTCGCATTCGCGAATGTGTACAAAATGACATTAGTTACATCACTAATACATACATACTACATACAGAAAAATAAAATTAAAGTGTCTGTTTGTAATTCCATACTAACAGCTTTTCACTAAATGCAAAATAACGAATGACAATTCAAACATAAAAAATAAAAATTAAAAAAAATCTCTCTCCGTCTCATTGTTCCGGGTTGTGGATGATTGTGTGATGGATGAGGCGTAAATTAAAGATGGTCTTCGATAGCAAATATAATGATGAAATTACAATGATAGGTTAAAGGTACAGGTATGTCTTCTCGTGAGAATTGTAGTAAAGCGAATGAATGAGTGAAGATGGCCACGCGCGGATCAGCCGCCGCCCCCCGACCCTTCCCCTGGGTCGCCTGGTGAAGTGGTTGGTGGTTGTTCCGTTCGGAAAGCAATATATTATGCTATAGCTAGATGCGCAGACATGCCCCCCGCCTTGGAGCAACAGTCTCCAATGTATATATGCGATCTTGGCTTGCTGGTTGCGAAATGTTATTCTCCGTCTTCCTTCAGAAGTGGACATATCTTGGGGTACGATCTTTGTATGACTCCAGTTGCCGTTTTTATATCAGCTACGCGTGTGACACCATCCTTGCCCGTGAATGTGCGTATAACTCGTCCCAGACGCCATTTCAGAGGTGGCAAGTTGTCTTCCCTTATGAGCACCAAGGTGTTGGGTTCTATGGTGTCTTTGTTTGTTTGCCATTTGGTTCTTGTCTGCAGCTCCGTGACGAATTCCTTCGACCAGCGCCTCCAGAAATTTTGCCTCATTCGTTCGACGCGCTCGTATCGTGCCAGGCTTGATATGTTCGCAGCTGTGATGTCTGCTTTGGCAGGTGCGACGAGAGGTCGGCCAATCAGGAAGTGGGCAGGTGTAAGAGGAAGGAAATCGTTTGGATCAGCAGACATGGGATACATAGGTCTGGAGTTAAGGACAGCTTCAATTTGTGCCAATAATGTGGAATATTCCTCATACGTAAGGTTCGTGTTACTTATTCGATGCAGATGGAATTTACATGATTTAACCCCTGCCTCCCACAAACCACCAAAATGTGGTGAATAGGGTGGTATAAACTTGAATTCGATGCTTTCATCAGCAGCAAAATCCAAAATATTATTTTCATTGCAATTGAAAAAAGTTGAAAACTCTTTCAATGCCCCTACAAATGTTTTTCCATTATCAGAAAATATTTGTACAGGTTTTCCGCGCCTAGAAATAAATCTCTTTAAAGCTAGTAAGTATCCTTCGGAACTGAGACTTGTAACCAACTCTAAATGTACCGCACGGGTTGCAAAACATATAAATAAACAAACGTAGCATTTCTCTAGTTTCGCTCCCCTTCCCTTCCTATTCAGTACGAACACAGGCCCGGCATAATCTACACCACAACGAAGAAATGGATATCCCGGTTCCAATCTTTCAGATGGCAGGTTACCCATCTTCACTAATAGTGGTTTACCTCTCTGACGAGTACACGTAATGCACTTATGTACTGTTTGCCTGGCCAGATTACGTCCTTTAAGAGGCCACCACCTGTCTCTAATCGTGGCTAATAATAGCTGGGGTCCAGCGTGAAGCAAGCGTCTGTGTTCAAATTTAAATAAAAGCCGCGTGAAGGTATGATTTGAACACAGCAATAAAGGGTGTTTTTTATCATAAGAAAATGTTGCTGAATTTACTAGTCTACCGCCTACTCTGATGAGGTGATCATCATCTAAAAATACGTCAAGACTAGAGATATTCCTTGACTGTTTGAAAGGTTCTTTCTTTAATAAAGAGTTATACATGTCGGGAAATGACATCTGTTGTGATATGCGAGCTAAGGCTAAAGTTGATTGGTACAACTCGCCGGACGTGAGCGGACCTGTGTTACGTTCAGATATTGTTTTAATGCGCGAATTAGATATAAATCGCAACACATAGGCTGCCGCACGTCTCATGCGATTGAAGTTTGAAAACTGTTCAAAATTAAAAACATTAAAACAATTCAATTGGGCAGTTAATGAATTTACATTTACTTTTAGTTCAGGCAGATTATTATAATTAATATCAATATCATCATTATTTAATGTAGAATTGACCTTCATTTCACGTATGAATGTCGGCCCGTGCCACCAAATATCCGTACTTTGAAGTGTGTCGAGCGCTATCCCGCGGGATAGGAGGTCAGCTGGGTTTTCCTTGCCCGCGACGTGCAACCACGGTATTTCACCAGTCAGTTCGTTGATTTGTACAACGCGGTTTTGTACAAACGGTTTTAATAAATTTGGAGACATTTTAATCCAACTAATGACTATAGTCGAATCAGACCATAAGTACACGTGATGAAAGTCTAATCTAAGCGATGAAGTGATTTTATGGTATAACTTAGCGCCAACCAATGCTCCGCACAGCTCCAGCCGCGGTATGGTCACTGGCTTTGTTGGTGCGACTTTACTTTTAGCGCAGAGTAACCTGACTGTAACTGGCGAGTCGTCGTCGCAAGTACTTATATAGGCACAAGCACCATACGCATCCTGTGATGCGTCCGTGAAAATATGTAAAACTGTGTACTTCGTGTGCGGTCCTCTTACATGACGCGGAATGCGTAAGTTCTGTAAACACTGAAACGTACCAATGAATTTTTGCCAAATATCAAACACTTCGCTAGATACTGGTTCGTCCCAGTCTAACTTGCAGAGCCACAATTTTTGTAAAATAATTTTGGCGATTATAATTGTGGGTGCTAATAAACCTAATGGGTCATATATCTGCGAAATAATCGACAGTATAATGCGTTTAGTGACATGAGTTACGTTCTGATCAATCCGTGTGGTAAAGTGTAACAGATCAGAGGTAGTTATCCAGCCCAAGCCAAGCGTCTTAGTTAGACGATTATCGCCCAGTGATAATTCATAAATTTGATCAGTGGACGAATTATCAGAATTGAACATCCATTTACGTAATTTAAAACAACCTGACTCCAAAACTTCAGAAACTTTATTACAAATTTTTAATAATCTATTTTTATCATCATGTCCAGTTATTAAATCGTCAACAAAGAAATCCTGATCTATAACTCGTTCGATGACGTCATCCTTGCATTCCGATGCCAGCTGTTTGATGCATCGAATACTTAGATAAGGCGCGGACGCAGTGCCGTATGTCACAGTATTAAGTTGGTACACACCGAGCTTATCGGATTTATTTTCACGCCAAATAATATATTGCAAATTTCGTTGATCGAGCTGAATATTAATTTGTCGATACATTTTTTCTACATCGGCACAAGCGACATGTTGATACTGGCGAAAACGTAGCAATATAGAAAAACAATCATTTTGTAAGCTAGGGCCGATATGCTGGATGTCGTTAAGCGACTTGCCTGATGTCGATTTCGCACTTGCATCAAACACCACTCTAAGTTTGGTGGTAGTGCTGTGTTCCTTCAGGACACCATGATGTGGTAAAAAATAATTAGGCGATGAATATTCATTAACGCGTGTCATGTGCCCCATATTTTCATATTCGTTCATAAAATTACAGTACAATTTTTTATATTCAGGCGAACATCTATCTAACTTCCGTTCGAGCGCAAGAAATCTGTTTAATGCAAGCGTATACGAATCTCCTAGTGTGTCACTAGCCTCAGATAATGGAATTCGCACCCAGAAACGACCTGTATCGTCGCGACAAGTAGTTTGTTTAAACAAATTCTCGCATGTACCCTCATCTTTAGTTATAATTTTCTGCGGAGTTATTTCTTCCAACTCCCAGAATTGTTTAAGTTGGTTATCTAGTGTTTGTGAATAATTGCACTGAACATGTTTAATGCGCGTGTTTTTTGTGTTTAACAACGGACCAGATATAACCCATCCCAGTTTGGTATTTTGTAGGTATGGGCCACTACTTAAGCGAATTAATCCGTCATTTAATAGATCCCAAAATTTATCTGCTCCGATTAATAGTTCAATTTCTGATTCCGAGTAAAAATTGGGGTCTGCTAACTGTACATTGTCAGGAATTATAATGTGCGATTTTGTGCCTAAAGATGGCAATTGGGCAGTAATTTGAGGCAAAACTAAGCATTTAAGGTGCATATTATAGTCAGTAGTTTTTGACCTCAAATTTAATTCGCATGACTGTGTGGAGTGACTTATAGAATTACCTACTCCCGTGATTTGAACAGTGGACTGTATTAAGGGAATTTTAAGTTTTTTACATAGTGGTTCAGCAATAAAGCAATGCTGGCTACCATTATCCAATAATGCGCGTGTGGTGTAATATTCGTTATTGCAATCAGCGATGTCAACCAACGCTGTGGACAGTAGTACAGTCTCTAATGATGAATGGGATGTACTCGAGTCCGAGTAAGGCGTGTACGATGTGTGAACTGCGGAATGTAGTGTGGTTGCGTTCGAAGGATGAGCCCCAGCTGCATCCCGCGATGTAGCCTGCGAACTATGTGTATCGGCCGACCTTGTCGATGCGTTGTTGTTGTTATAGTTATCGGTGTGAAGTATAGTGTTATGCTTCTGGTTACATAGTCTACACGCACCGAACCAACACTCGTTTATCGTGTGGCCAGCGCGGAGGCAATTACGACAAAGTTTTTTGTCATCTATTAGTTTAAGTTTATCTTTAATCGATAGGTTTAAAAATGAACTGCAAGAATAAAGCGGGTGATTAACGTTACACATTTTACAGCTTTGATAACGTTTCGTATTAGGCGCGTATGTTTGTTTATTGTGCGTTGAAATAAAACTATGAGATTTGTTATTGTGCTGAGCATTACGTAGCCTTGGATTGCTCTCAGCGATAATTTTACTGTGCGTCAGATTAATAGTTTCTAATACGTCGGCTCTGTCCCTGAGAAAGTTTATTAAATCGTTGAGTTTTAAGCGCGGACTAGGCTGTGAATCATTGTGATTATTAAGAAGTGTACCCTTATAACTCTCCCATTCTCGTTCAGTTGACTGATCTAATTTAGATGAAATTATATAAATAATCAAAGTGTCCCAATGTTCAGTCGGCTCACCTAAAGTTTTAAGAGCACGTATATTTTTCAGTACTGTATCTATTAATTTTCTTATTTGAACGTAAGATTCTTTATTTATAGATACAATGGAAAACAAGGCTTTGACATGATTCTGCACTAGTAAACGATTGTTATTAAATCTATTCTCCAACAAATCCCAAGCTATATCATAGTTCTCAGATGAGAATTCTAATGATTTAATAACCATTAACGCGTTACCAGTCAGAGAGGAGCGAAGGTAATGAAATTTTTGAACGTTATCTATTTCCTTAGAGCTGTGAATAAGGGATACGTATGTGTCACGAAACTCGAGCCAATGATCATACGAACCATCAAAAGAAGGTAGCGAAATAGTAGGTAACTTGATTGCACATGTATTTTTACTAAGATTAGCTTCACGTTTATTTGAACTCAATATACATTTAGATTTGGTTACATATGCAAAATATTGATTCTCAAAGGTCTCTCTCTCAATCAATTCTTTCTCACTTTGACTACTAGGAAGTTTTAACTCAATTTCATCTTGTATTTCTGAGAATTGATTTAGTAATAATTCCGACTTTTGTAGGCGCGTTTGCAGTTCGGTTTTAATAGCTTCTGATACTTCCAACTTATCTAATGAATCTACGTATTTCATAAACAATGTGAATTTACCCCGAACAATACCTCGTTTTTTATTTAACTCTTTAATAATATCATCGTCATTGCTTTCAAGAGACGATGGTGCGAGTTTGTTCTTATTCATTTTGTGGTTTGTGGAAGTAAGCGGCTATAAAATATATGTAGCGGGTAGATAATGCGAGCGATCTGTGAGCGAGCGTCTTAACGAGTTTAAATGTATCACTGGCGCACGAAATATCCTACTATATAACTACGTAACACAATATTAGCACAAATTAAGCACTGCACAGGACGATTGGAAGGATAAACAAGGATGACTGACCTGACCTTTTCGTGATGTCTTCTGCTGGTCTCAAGCGGCCGATTTATGCTGGTCGCGCTCAAATGATGCACCCGGTGATGAAGGTCCAAAGCATGTGGATGATTGTGTGATGGATGAGGCGTAAATTAAAGATGGTCTTCGATAGCAAATATAATGATGAAATTACAATGATAGGTTAAAGGTACAGGTATGTCTTCTCGTGAGAATTGTAGTAAAGCGAATGAATGAGTGAAGATGGCCACGCGCGGATCAGCCGCCGCCCCCCAACCCTTCCCCTGGGTCGCCTGGTGAAGTGGTTGGTGGTTGTTCCGTTCGGAAAGCAATATATTATGCTATAGCTAGATGCGCAGACACGGGTAATCTCTGAAAAGGCTGGACCGATTTTAACGTGACCTTGACTGGCAGTTAGTTAATGTTACGAGGAGTAACTGGACTACTTTTATTAAAAGTAACATTTACGGCTCCGCGGGAATCAAATTAAATCTACGAGGGTGAAACCTCAGGTAACAGTTATGCAACAAAATCAACATAAACTCAACCGAAAATGTATATGAAACAATTTGGTATTAATATTTGTGTTCGTGGAAATTTAATCACGAATAAAGAGTGAGTGTTTACCTATAATTTAATTTCATTTTCATAATATTTTCATTCATTCACATTTGAATCACAGTTTAAATACACGTTTTACAAGCAGATAGGAATCTTGGGACAAACCTTTGAAATTACCCACTCACACAGACGCGCTCATGTACGTGAAAATAAGCGGAATAGGTGTACGCGTCTTTCACGTTTTATACCAACATTTTTCAAAACGACAAATTAACATTATTTTGACGGTAATTAAAAAAACAAAACCCATAATATTTGACAAAGCTGGTAACTGAAAGGATACATATTTTACACACACACACACACGCACACACAAACACACACAGACACAAAGACAATAATTAGTCATTTATGGCATTGGAAACGGAACCTTTTACGATATTTCACACACTTTCTCTGTTCCTCTAAATTAAATATAACCTTTATATTTTGTAAATTCCTTGTTGGATGTAAGAGTCATATGTAAGATTGTTTTTCTTTTATTAAAGAGCTGTGGGTTTTGTAATCTATATATATATATTTTAAAATCTTATCTAGAGCCGTGGTGGCCTGGAGGTTAGAGCAAGTTCGAATCCCAGCGGGGCCTGTACCAATGAGTTTTTCTAAAAAACTTATGTACAGTTATTTCACACCACGTGCTTTACGGTGAAGCAAAACATCGTGAGGAAATCTGTATATATAGTGTCTGAGACGGCGATGGACTCTCCATCTGTCACCAATCATCTTCGGTGAAAAGTGGGTGTTGTGATTACAACACCTCTGCTTACCCCTTCGGGGAATACAGGCGTGAGCGTATGTATGTATGTATTTTAAAATCTTTTAGATTGACTCTTTCACACTCTCAGGAGCAAACGTTTTTAATAAGAATAGAAAAAATAAGCCTGGATTCCAAATTGCTTGTAATATTTATACTGTTTTAAACAGATGTATCACAGCGAACCTATAATCCGAATCAAAAGTAAATTTAAGTAAACTTTATAAATACACGAGCCTTATAAAAATCGAGTGTCGTGGTGGCCTCGGGGTTTGAGCAGTCGCAAGTTCGAATCCCAGTGGAGCCTGTACCAATGAGATTTCAGAAAACTTATGTGCGGTAATTTTACGTAACGTGCTTTACGGTGAAGAAAAACCTCAATGGCGTATGTATAGTGCCTGAGACGGCGATGAACTCACCATCTGTCACGTTGGCACTTAATCATATTCGGTGAAATGTGGGTGTTGTATTTACCCCTCTGCTTACCCCTTAGTAGACCCTTTGGATAGCGTTTTTTTTATTATAAAAACACAAGATTCACACCGCAGCTTCGCCGCCTTCCACGTGGCCACTTATACCCTATAGCTTCTGCCCGCGACTGCGTCCCTGTGGAATTATTACTTTGGGCTAAAGCTAACTTTAATCCACGATTGATCTTAGCGTGGTAATACATAGCCTATAGCGTTCTTCGATAAATATTATATCTAACATGAGTTTAGCTCGTTCAAGCAAACAGACAAACTTCAGCATTATGTATAGTTTGTTCCGGATAATCTCCGGCTGGATTAATTTTAACGAGACTATCAATGGCAGATAGCTAATGTAATGTAGTAACTTAGCATATGCTCACGCCTGTATTCCCCGAAGGGGTAGGCAGAGGTGTTGTTATCACAACACCCACTTTTCACCGAATTTGATTAAGTGCCAACGTGACAGATGGTGAGTCAATCGCCGTCTCAGGCCCTATACATACGTCATTGAATTACTTCTCAGAAATATACAGGTTTCCTCACGATGTATTCCTTCACCGTAAAGCACGTGGTGTTAAATCACTGTACATAAGTTTTTTAGAAAAACTCATTGGTACAGGCCCCGCTGGGATTCGACGTGAAACCGCTGGGCACAACTAGTATAATAATAAATACATAATTTCTCATATCCATTGGTATGCAATAAATAATATTTATATTGTACCAGTATATAAAGACCTTGAACGATTATTTTGTAAATAATATCTTGTGTAACTATTATTTGTCCTGTCATCGACAGAAGCAATTTCTCGATAATAGATTTTCCCGTATTCCTTTCGTATTAAATTAGTATCCTAGGGGCAATTAATTCCAAGAAGATACCAATCACAGTGATTCCCTAATTCTGTTCGTGTCATGGGTAGTTATATCTAATAGGGCGGTCATAATGTCGAATATCTATGCCATTTTGTACATAAATCTACAGTCGACATGCTACTAGGCACTTAATAATATAATAAAATCAACTTTTTTGGAATTTGATAAATATGTAAATTTTTTGTCTATGGTTATAATGAGAGCCGTGGTGGCCTTGAGGTTTGAGCAGTCGCCTGCTGCGCAAGCGACGCAAGTTCAAGTCCCAGCGGGGCCTGTACCAATGAGTTTTTCTAAAAAACTTATGTACAGTGATTTCACACCACGTGCTTTACGGTGAAGGAAAACATGAGGAAACCTGCATATTTCTGAGAAGTAATTCAATGACGTATGTAAAGTGTCTGAGACGGCGATGGCCTCACCATCTGATACGTTGGCAGTTAATCATCTTCGGTGAAAAGTGGGTGTTGATTACAACACATCTGCCTACCCCTACATGAATTAAAAAAAAAAAAGTAATAGCTTAACAGTGTAGAAAATGCACAATGAGGAAACCTGCATACGTCTGAAATGTGTTTCCATGACGTTTGTATACTGACCGACAGCTGTACTTACACACAAGAAGAAGGGGAACATATTTATTATCAAAATAAACATAATTAATAAACGAATCTACGTTCTGTATACCGTATATACCTTCGTATGAATTAAGTGAAAAGCTGTTTGTAATTTGAAATAGATTCTTCGGGCTATAATTAGATAAAATATTAAGCTAGTTCCCCGCGAATTTTCAGCCAAATCGGTTCAGCGTTTCTTGAGTTATAAATAGTGTAACTAACACGACTTTTGTATACATATATATAGTTAGAAGATACCGCAATAAGTGTTTCAAGTGTCCCTTACATTGAGTAAAGTAATGTGATTTGAATCTATTTTCTTTCCTAATTTGCATGAAGACATGACCGACCTATGAAAGACAAATGACTAATTTTTAACGAAATGCATACGAATGTATTTGTGTAATGTTACTCTAATACATTCGTTAATGTACATTTTAATTTTAAATTGTAATGCAGTTCAATCGGTTGAATTCCAAGAAAAACATTTGCAAATATAACAATATTTATGAAATATCGTTAGAAAAGTCTACAGCTTAGCCTTACCTTAATGCAAATCCATGGGTAATATACACTCGATATCACTTTCATACAACTGAACTACGAAACCAGTATCATTATATCATCCAGATAAATATAAGGTACGAGATTCGCGATTCTCCCGAGCAGCCACACGACCTCCCTCGAAAGAGCTCGCCGCGAGACTACCTAATGACGACCCTCTCGGCCTTTATATAGAAGCTGAAGTTTCCAATTGCAACCACCTGTTTCGGTAGAATTTTCCGCTACAAAAAAGTTTGTAAGCTTTCCAACGTGACGGGGTGATTTTAAACACGCTTATTACAAGCTTATGTTTCATCTCGCTTTTTAAATTAATTTTAATTTTGTACGTTTTTTCTTCATTCTTCATTCACGCGGCAGCCAGATTTCACATACGAACCTTCACCCTATTAGGAGTAGACTTTTGAAATATCCTTCAATAGTGAAATATTACACCTGCCCTTTACCAAGTTATTTGCAAACATTTATTTTCACTTCTCAAAGAATATTGAATTATTTATTGAGCCGCAGCGCCGTACATCTCTACACTGTTGGGGTCAGCACTTGATTCAACCCGATGTGGCTGATCACTTGATTTTCATACGAAACGACTGCAATCTGACCTTCGCAACCCCTTTAACGAAGAAAATCTGTGATCTGGGTTAAACCAGTTGTCAGACTATTTTAGGCCTCCGACTGACCTGTAACCGGGACCGGCAGCTTAACGTGCTCTCCGAGGCACGGAGGGAATTCGTGCGGTCACCCATCCAATTACTGGCTAGGGGTGCTTAACTTCGCTGATCGAATAATATGCGCAATAGCAAGCCGCGGCGCCGTACGTAAGAAGGAAATATTTGGTTACGTATACTTCGTCGCTAAGAAAATTGTAACCTCTTGGTGTGTATACGAAATAATGTCAGACAATAGTACAATTTAAATTAGTTGAATTTTTTTAATACATAGTCAGTGCTACAGTTGGTGATACATGTAATTTTAAAAATATATTATTAAATATGTTTACTTATAAATATTATTTATTTTTGTGGTGAAGTGTACTTGCAAGGGCGTATTTAAGGTTATGTGTTTCTTGAATGATACGTAGAACATGAGACAGCGCTTATAATATGTCCTCTCCTTTCCTTTCCTTTATTTATTTAATGGCGACGGGCTTAAGGTAAACTATTCCGCTAATGTCAAGTGATTGTTGAGAAAAATATCTTGTAAATTGTTAAAAATATGTAGAGGAACCCATTGGATTCCTCGCTGTCAATCCTTCTATAATATGTCAATAGCGTGCTGAAATTGAAGCTGTAATTATGTCGGAACTCTAGACTCCATTTTTTTTAATACAAAAGTAGCCTGTTACTCCTTGTAACATAACCCAAAAAATAAGTAAAATAAACGACATTGATTTTTTAAAAACGATACGGGGATTTTTATATATTTTTAATTGTAGTACCAACCGAAGCCTTGTACTAAATAACGACAAAAATATCTATATCCTGGATTCGAATAGCTACGCACGAGTAAGTGCTCTTCAAATCCTCTTCGTTCAGCCGAATTTTCGAACGAACAAGACCCGTGGTACGAACCTTCCTAATATTCGGCCGAAAGACAAAGTTCCTACTTCGATTCTTTAGATTTTTACTGTTTTTGGATTGAGCTGAGCTGTGCCTTGCGGTATCACCCGCGCAGATTTAAATTCATTCACGCGGTACCATGAATGATTTTTAAATAAAAGTAGATTAAGTTTTAATATTAGCTATCTACTCGTGAAAGTCACGTTGAAATCATTCTAGCCATTTCGGAGATTAGCCGGAGAGATGAGTAAGAGAAACATTTTGAAAATATAAAGTAGACATTTTAAGAAGTGTACATTTGCTATAATTGTCTGCCACTACAAGATGTTACGTTTTTTTTTTGTGTGACTCATATATTTTGAACCGGTCCCCACGATACAGGAATTTCCTAGTGTGGGGCCCATTGATAATGTAAAAAAAATTGTTATAACTATTGGTAATATGTAAATATTGGTAAAGTGCCGTGGTGGCCTTGAGGTTTGAGCAGTCGCCTGCTACGCAAGTGACGCAAGTTCGAATCCCAGCGGGGCCTGTACCAATGAGTTTTTCTAAAAAAACTTATGTACAGTGATTTCACACCACGTGCTTTACGGTGAAGGAAAACATCGTGAGGAAACCTGCATATTTCTGAGAAGTAATTCAATGACGTATGTAAAGTGTCTGAGACGGCGATGGACTCACCATCTGTCACGTTGGCACTTAATCATCTTCGGTGAAAAGCGGGTGTTGTGATTACAACACCTCTGCCTACCCCTTCGGGGAATACAGGCGTGAGCATATGTATGTATGTAACTATTGGTAATAAAGATTATTAATATCATTATTATTATTATTATTTGTTTTGTTTATGTCAGTACCGTATATATGCATTTAGTCAAAAGGCGTAATTTTGGAATTACAAACAGACACTTCAACTTAATTTATCTGTATAGATGTAAAGATAAAGATGTAGACTATATTCTTATAACATTTAGGTATTAAATAAATAAATAGTTACGTCAGAAGGAATTAATTATAACGTTCAAATTGTAAACCAAATACTATGTAGTTATTTTAACTTACCATACCAGTCTAGGTCAATTGGACGAATTATTCAATACTCTTAATCTTCATTTAAATTCATTGTTTAAATACCACAAAATGTATTATTAATACCGTAATTAACATTACTGTGCGCTATAATTATAACTGCAGCGTTATTCTGTATTTTTTTCATCGTCGAATTCGACGTTGCGCGTTGATTTCAATCGCAGCAAGACGATAAAGTTCAATGTGTTATCTTTTAAACATACATTCAACGCCGAGTGCGACACTAAGAAACCTTACAGAATAGGTAACGCGTTTTTTGGCATAATATTTAGACGTCTATTAGACGAAGCATAGTCGTGAGAAATACGCTCTATATATGCTATAAATATGCATTATTTATGGTATAACATTAATTTATAGTATATATTATATATACTCGTAATGTCATGTTTAGGATATTCCATGAAAATTATGCTCACGCCATCCCAGAAGGGTGTCCGAAGGGGTAAGCAGAGGTGTTATAACAACACCCACATTTCACCGAATATGACTAAGTGTCAACGTGACAAAAGAATTCTTTGAATTAATTCTCAGACATTTTTCTCAAGTTTCCTCACGATGTTTTCCTTCACCGTAAAGCACGTGGTATGAAATCACTGCACATACGTTGTTTTTTAGAAAAACTCATTGGTACAGGCCCCGCTGGGATTCGAACTTGCGTCGCTTGCGTAGCAGGCGACTGCTCAAACCCCAAGGCCACCACGGCTCCCTAATTAATTAATTACTAAACTAGATATTAATTATTTTATTGTACTTATAGTCAGAATATTGATAGCGATCAGTTTTATCGATAGTAAACTCAGCTATCGAATAACGCTTTTCGTATTCGCTTTTGATGATAATGATGATGATGATTGGTCGCAAAAAACACTTGAATATCCAATCACGGACTTAGTTATTCAGGAAGTATCAGTAAAACGCTTGGGTTGCAAAATTCTTTTCTTTATTAGAATTCGGGTCGATCACAGGTCATACCTAGGTATATAATTAAACTTTAAAAGAATATTTCGTATTTGGTTACAGTCTGTCATAGTATACCGCAGGTTGTGCACTTCTCCGTTATAGGTCTGTTTACTTACAATGAGAAAATTTTATTATTTTTTAACTAAAATACGATTTACTCTTAAAATATAGGTACAAGTACCTCATAATTTTAATGTAAATTTAACGCTCCTTTGAATAATATCTTATATTAACATCTTATATAAATGGTGTATTCACAGATAGATAGCGATAAGGCCGCCCTTTATGCCCTTAGTTTATTAGTTGTAATTTTGTATTCCTCTGTATTTTTTAAGCAGTGTTCTTCTTTTTTTTGCCTTAGTCGTCTTATAGACAAGACATTGAAATGACACCGACACCTCAAGTCCCACTAAGAGAGGAAGAGAATGGCGGACTGCGTGGAGAAGAGGTGGTCATCTCCGGTATGTCAGGCTTGTTCCCCGGATCGCCTAACGTCCGAGATTTCTCCAACTTACTATACAGTAAGGTGAGTAATGTATTTACCAATGAGCGCAAATATTTAGGGTCACTCCTGAACACCTATATTTTTTTTCAATTAAATACACATACATATGCTCACGCCTGTATTCCCCTAAGGGGTAGGCAGAGGTGTTGTTATCACAACACCCACTTTTCACCGAATTTGATTAAGTGCCAACGTGTCAGATGGTGAGTCTATCGCCATCTCAGGCACTATACATACGTCTTTGAATTACTTCTCAGAAATATGCAGGTTTCCTCACGATGTTTTCCTTCACCGTAAAGCACGTGGTGTGATATCACTGTACTTAAGTTTTTTAGAAAAACACATTGGTACAGGCCCCGCTGGGATTCGAACTTGCGTCGCTTGCGTAGCAGGCGACTGCTCAAACCCCGAGGCCACCACGGCTCTTCAAATAAATAAAGCCAAAATTACTCCTTGTAACATAAGCTATCTGCCAGTGAATGTTAAAATCGGGCCAGCCGTTTCGGAGATTAACTGGAACAAGAGGCGGATAGACAGACAGATTTGTTTTAAATATTGCTTTTGTATGTGAGTACCGTATATACTTTCAGTTGTACTTAGTGAAAACCTGTTGATTTGAAATTACGTACGAATATATTTTTGGCTTATTTTATACTCATGCAGCCTGCACCAAAAGTTGGAAAATCTTAACATTAAAAGTGGATATAGAAATCATGAAAATTATCTAAGTACTTCCACTTTAATCTCTCTTTATACTTAACATTGTAAAGGATAAAGTAAATCTTTTTACGGGTTATGTTTTGCTCTTCTAGCCAAGATAAGATTTTTATATATATCTAATATATAAAATTCTCGTGTCACAGTTTTCGTTGCCATACTCCTCCGAAACGGCTTGACCGATTTTGATGAAATTTTTTGTGCTTATCCGGTATCTATGAGAATCGGCCAACATCTATTTTTCATCCCCCTAAATGTTAGGCGTAGTCCACCCCAAAAAAAAATGGCAATACAACGTATGCCGGGCACAGCTAGTATATATATATACATATATCCAACTTATAAGCGTTAATTAGGCTAGATTGTTATAAGAACGCCGGGGCTTACTTTACGTAAATTCGTCATTATGAAAAAATATTTGCCTTTAAAATCGTATGACCAAGGTTTTTTTTCAATCACAGGTAAACCCAGTTTCTAAAGAGAAAGTTCGCTGGGACCTCAAGCATCCAGAATTGGTTGACTTCTCAGGCAAGGTTTCAGGACTGGATCGGTTTGATGCTCAGTTCTTCGGGATCCATTACAAACTAGCCAACAACATGGAGACTTTGGGGAGAAAGGTTTTGGAACAAACTTATCAGGCTATTTTTGACGCGGGTAAGAACAATTAGATTTGATTTTCTCTCGGATGAGTATGGAGTGTTCCATACTCATCCTCACAATATGACGAGTTCTTGGCTCTTCTATCATAATCGATTTTCTGTCAGATGAGTATGGAACACGTCTTACTCACAGTAGGACGAGTAAGGACTCGTACTTTACTCATTCATACATGTATATGCTCACGCCTGTATTCCCCGAAGGGGTAGGCAGAGGTGTTATCACAACACCCACTTTTCACCGAATTTGATTAAGTGCCAGCGTGACAGATGGTGAGTCTATCGCCGTCTCAGGTACTATACACATTCTTTGAATTACTTCTCAGAAATATGCAGGTTTCCTCACGACTTTTTCGTTCACCGTAAAGCACGTGGTGTGAAATCACTTTACATAAGTTATTTAGAAAAACTCATTGGTACAGGCCCCGCTGGGATTCGAACTTGCGTCGCTTGCGTAGCAGGCGACTGCTCTAACTCCGAGGCCACCACAGCTCTTTCCGCATCCATGATAAAATGTATCATCATCATCGTCCTCTTGGCCTTATCCCATGGTATTTGTGATCAGCGCAATGTGTTCTTTCTTCCCTTGCATTTCTCTCTATCAGCCGTCGCATAAAATGTATCGACAATGTATTTCATCATCATTAATTTAAGAGCTAGGCTCTTGTCAGTGAAGCAATCGCCAACCCTCTCTATTGTCCGCCAAAACTTTAACTTCCTTGTACGACATGACGTTGACTTTTTCCTTCAGCTGTTGTATATAACTAATCCTTGGTCTCCTTCTTCTACGCTTTCCTTCTATCTTCCCTTCTATGATGTTTTTGATGAAAGCGTCATGTCGTAATAGGTGTCCAATCGTCTTGCCCCTCCTGTTTTCTATTGTCCGGATTATCATTATTTCTTCTTCTACTCTTTCTAATATGTACAATGTATTTAAATAAATAAAAAATTAAGGTGAATGTAGAAAGTGTCATGATCAAAGATTTTGTGAAGAATTTCGTTTGAGATAAATCAAGAAAAAATACTTACTCTAGGTTGACGCGTCATATGACGAATGCGGCAAACCCGTTTTTTATACCATTAAGGTGGCAAACTAGGATACGGCCCATCTGTTACGTAAGTTATCACCACAACTGTAACTTAAAAACCCCTCTTGAAGATCTCCGTGCTGTGCTTGCGTGGGAAAACTATGATTGCTTAAGCAGCACGTATTAAGAACTTCTTAGCTTTGACTTTTAATTTTACAATACCAAAATGAAACGTCACTGCTATAAAGATGATTTCTATTCCTTTTGAATCGCATATAAAGCTTTGTGACCTTAAAGCACTTAGGTTTTTGCATACAAACGTTTTTCTTAGAAAAAATTGAGAAATCACCATATTTAAATTGCAATTTATGCACATTCCAAACCGTTTTGATTACAATTTATTACTAGTATTTTTACGATTTTGTTTTGTTACAAAGGTGACTTTATTTTATTTGTGCCACAGTGGTTTGCGTATGTACTCTACCAGTGAGTTTTATTCACGGCCATCACGACTTTAATTGGCCAATTTAATTTGAGCTAACAATTAAATAAATAACATGGTAATTGTATGTAATTTGTCGCTACGATTGGAAAATTAGCAATTCTAATTTGGACATTGACTTGTTTTGGCATGACAATGAAATGACATAGTATTGTTACACGTGTTATACGTGTAACACTGTGACACGTGAATTTTAATGTTACTATAAAGCAATTTTGTTATTACATATGTTTATTTTCCATATAACAACCGCTTGTTTCGAATGTGAAATAGAATAGTCATTTTAGATTTAATGTTTATTTGTCTATTATCACTGTATAAGCACCACCTTAGATACCTATACATAACTAGCTGGGCCCCACGGTTTCACCCGCGTACATTTTGTTTATATAATATTAATATTACGATACACATTTACGACCGAATTAATAGTATTTTTCAGAAAGGTCAAATTCGGAGCACCCGTAACCGAAGAGAGGCATGAATGTGGATGAAGCGAAAGAAGTATGTAAGGATCGTAGCGTGTGGCAAACGGTGGTCTCTGCCTACCCTCATGGGCTACAGGCGTGAGCATATGTATGTA
Source organism: Watsonalla binaria (assembly GCA_929442735.1). Classification (NCBI taxonomy): domain Eukaryota; kingdom Metazoa; phylum Arthropoda; class Insecta; order Lepidoptera; family Drepanidae; genus Watsonalla; species Watsonalla binaria. The sequence goes on from OV838930.1 coordinate 2,382,201, forward strand.
TGTATGTATGTATGTATGTATACACATTTAACGTAGTTTCTTTCTTCAGACGATTTAATATTTTTTATAATCATAAAAGCGGCTCTTGTGACTAAACTATGATAGTTAGGTATGTGCTCTCGCGGACTTTTTTTTATATATTAATAAGACTAACAAACCCGTAGTACATCATTTTGTTCTATTGTCAATAGTTTTTGCAGCGCACGCATAAATAGGTTTTCGATTTTACATCTTGAGTTACAAAATCGCAAAGTTCTTACGGACCCTATAACCTTCCTCGATAAATGGAATATCCAACACTAAAAGATTTTTTGAAATCGGGCCAGTAGTTCCTGAGATTAGCGCGTTCAAACAAACAAACTCTGTAGCTTTATAATGTTAGTATATAATATCACTGTATAAGTACCTCCTTAGATTCATATACATAATTATGTGATGCCAATTTATCATCTTTGGCAATCGTTACAGGTCAGTCGGAGGCCTAAAATAGTCTGACAACAGGTTTAACCCAGATCACAGATTTTCCTCGTTAAAGGGGTTGCGAAGGTCAGATGGCAGTCGCTTCGTATAAAAATCAGGTGATCAGTCTCATCGGGTTAATGTATGGGATAAGGGCAGGGCGATGATGATCTTCTTACTAAATTTCGGCCTTTAGCGGTTAACTTCAATGAGGATTAGCCATCTGCGCAGGAGATATTATAGTGCACAAGCACGCAATAATATCTCACCGGCGTACTCTCTATTCCCTCACCCTCATGGTCCGACACGACTGGAGAGAGATCAGGCGCAACGTGTACTTTCAAACTGCGGTCATTTAGTTTGAATTTCTTAATAGAAAGAGCCAATATTTATTTTCTTAGTGAACGGTAAGCGATCTTACTAACCTCTAGCTAGAACAACAAGGTACGAGAGTTACCTTTTAAGGTTTTTAGTTTTTCTATGAGTATCCCAATTCCTTAGATAATATGTTGAATAAAAGAAAATTTTGTTAAAGTCTTATCAAAGTTACCTACAAAATTGACTATTTAAATAAATATTTTTACTGATCCTATAATATCGTAAACCTGAAAGTTTACATGTTTCAATGTGTGAATGATTGTAACTGAATCAAGAAAAAAAGTCTGAACTGAAAATTTGTCATTAAAAAAATATATTTTCTTTGTGATTGATAGTAGTGTGTGTGGAAGATAAAATGATGACGTATCTCTTTATTTTACAGGATTAAGTCCAAATGATTTATGGGAGAAACATGTGAGCGTATACATAGGCTGCAGCTCATCTGAAACTGATAAGTGTTTGTTCTACGATATTAATTCAAAATGTAATTTTGTCATAGCAGGGTAAGTTACTATCTTCAATCACTTTGAAATCAAACAAAATAATTCTTGAGTTTCAACCCTCGAACCTCAGTATTGCTTTATCTTGACATCATCATCGAATCATTCTCTAAGTACCCTGTGTCTTTATTAGAAATTAAAGCTATTTTTACACCAAATATCAGCAAAATGGTTGGTGTGTGCGAAAAGTTAATAGCCCAATTGCTCACAAGATGGCGCCACACGTTAGTTAGATGGCGCTATGATACGTTTTACTGCTATTCTCATCGAACAACTGATATGAGACTTTCTCATTTGTGTCTTTTTGTTTTATTCCAAATTAACAGCTTTTCATTACAATATACGATATGAACAAAATTGAACTCTAGTTTCGTTATCGCCCCGTAGGCTGGAAGTCTTACGTTAGAGCTATCATAGCTTGACAGATATCGGCGAAATTTACTTTCGTATGGTAATTATATTTTATGAGCTTTTCATTGCCTGAAAACATGAGAGAAACATTTTTTTCTGAAAATGAAAGATGATCAATTTATTACCCCAGAAACCCACCCCCATGTAAGTCGATGGAATTGGTCGTTTAAAGGTATAAAATAATATTTTGGACGTATCCACAGATGCAACAGGTCAATGTTCGCAAACCGCATCTCGTATTGGCTCAACGTGAAGGGTCCCTCCATGGCAATAGACGACTCCTGCTGCAGTTCTTTGGCAGCATTGAACCTAGCATGCAAAGACATAAAGAATGGAGACTGCGAAGCGGCGATTGTTGCAGGCGCTGATCTACGTTTGCATCCACAAACACATATTCAATACAGAAAGCTCTTGACAAAATGTACAGATGGAAAAACAAGGTCGTTCGATCAAAATGCCAATGGGTTTGCCTTATCAGAAGGCATCAGTGTATTATTCCTTCAAAAAGCTAAGGACGCTCGAAGGTATTCTTTTGTTTCTATCAGGAGTTTTAAGGACAAAAAAGATTTGAAAGATTCAAAAAAGTAAAAGTCAGTAAAAAAGGGGAAAATCTGTCAAATAAATTATAAATTTGATTACCTGTTGTAGGTACTCTTAGTGGCTATGTCCGGTGATGTCTGGTGACAACTTTTACATGACGATTTTTTTTGTCAGTCATCATCATCCTCCTGCCCTTTTCCCATGTTATTTGGGGTCAGCGCAATGTGTTCTTCTCTTCCATTTCTCTCTATCAGCCGTCATAATTGTATTCACTCCTATTTTAGCCATATCATCTTTCACACAATCCATCCATCGTTTCTTAGGTCTTCCTTTCCCCTTGTAACCATCCACATTCATAAACAATTTGTCAGTAATGCCAATAATGCCAAGCACTCAAACTTCAGAAAAACCGCTAAAATCAAATGTTAACTCTCAAGCAGGAATTTAATTCGTGAAACTTAGGATAGCAATTATGTCATCATACCGCTATACCAACAGCACAGTATAAATATTATAAGCTTTTGCTTTACATGTAGTAAGTAAACTGGGACCAAATCGATCAAACTGACACACTTACTCAGACGCGCATATCTACATGATTATAAGCAGAGTCGCATTAGCATCAATAAGGGGTGTCATGTCATGTCCGGTCGCGTATACGAAATTTCTCTAAACTTAAAAAGAACTTGTAGTAACAAAATAAACCACAACCACGGCTTCTCGGGATAAAAAGGTGGCACTCACATTTGTGGAATTCGTACCGTCTTCAACCTGTGTGAAGATGGCAACTGAAGTGAATAAAAAATTTTTTATCGTCATGTATTCGATTGTACCTGGAATGTACCGGATTGTACCGCTTTTTAAATCGTTTGTACTCCTAGGGGGTAAATATTTTGGCAACTAAGTATAAAATATTGAAAGTTTGTAAATTCCATTCGATTGTACCCAGCACGTAGAGGATTGTATCGTTTTTTGTTTCGTTTGTACCTCAAAGGGCCCCGAGATATGGGGGTTGAAAGTTTCAAACTTTCCAGTGTCAGATCTTGGGGCCCTTGGAGGTACAAACGAAACAAAAAACGATACAATCCGGTATGCGTATAAATATCGTTTGTACCCCATGGGGTCCAAAGATCTTATTTCAAAAAAGTGCCTAGATGTCTTACTACTTGTGAAGCTTATATTCATACTGTGCCAACGGTAGTCATACAATCTATCTTCTGTTTCAGGATCTACGCGGAATTGATTCACGTTAAAAATGAATTCCATTCTTTACTACCAGGAGATGAAGGCCCCAGATATGGTTACGTCAGAGATCCAATTAACACTGCAAACTTCATTGAAAATTTTTACCGAGAAGCTAATGTTCCCCCTCAAGTTGTGGAATATGTTGAAGCATTTGGTTCAGGTATTTCACGTTTAAGAATGTATCCAAAAGTTAGGTACACCTTAGGGTTATGTATTGTGCTTCAATAACTTATAATCCCGTTTCCAGATATGTTGCTTTCACTATAAATGTCACAGCTGTGATTGAAGAATAAGTTTTAATTTTTCTAAAAATAAATCTGACGATAGAATACGATAGAAATAATGGTAACATATATACGTGGAAGAGACAGTAGAGTCAAACTTCCTAGAAACGATCAGATGTCGTCGTCTCACTTGTCTGGTGCAGTCAAGCTGCCATTGACTTGAATATTTTCTACATTTTCTGTTTTACCTACAATCATTGCCATTATGACATCCGTTTAGTTTTAGAAAGCTACTATCCGCTGTAAGCCTTGCTCAAATCCAAACACTGCTTTTAGCACCGCTCTTATAGCATTTGTTACTTACAGCTGTACCAGAAGCGGATAAATCAGAACTGCAAGCCATTGAGAAGGTCTTCTGTAAGAACAGAAGTGATCCGTTGCTGGTTGGCAGCGTTAAGTCCAATATTGGGCATAATGGGGCAGCTTCAGGTTTTTCAGCTATCACCAAGGTATGCAACCATATTGGCGCATTTATTCCTCAAATACCTATTAAAGAAGCTTTGGAAATCTTACTGTACTCTCTGTTAACTGTCATCTTTTGTGAGGTGCACCCCACGTGTTATAGAAGTTCTGCTTGAGCGAATTTTATGTAAGCTTTCTAATGATCAGTTGTATGGTCAGGTTTTATTAGGGTACCATAAGGGTGAGTTAGCAGCCAATTTGCATTGCGAGAGCCCCCGGCTGGACATAGCGTCTTTGAACGAGGGCCGAATGCACATCTTGACCGAACACGAGCCCTTCCATCGCACCTACGCTGCCATAAACTCTATGTCTTTGACGGGAATAAACGCCCATGTTTTATTGTTGGGACACTACAAACCAAAAGTGAGTATTATTAACTGAATATTCTTACAGGTTCGGCCACCTGTAATAAGTAGAATTCATAGAATGTCATTTATTTTTAAGGACTCTACACGCTACCTATCCAGTATCCCACGTCTTATGACCATATCTGGCAGACAAGAATCCGCTATTCATAAAATTTTTGACGATTTGGTGTCACGCCCCATAGATCCTGAAGAAATTGCCTTATTACATTGTATCCATGAGACAAGGATCTCAGGTCATTTAGCAAGAGGGTTTTCTGTACTTGGTAAGTAAATTAAGATAACTTTATGAATTATATTACCTTCCGTGTGTATGACTATTCATTTGCTTAAAATATTGGCTACTTTGATCCTAAATTCTGCTTTCTGACCCGACAATATCATGAGTAGCTATGTCATCACTGGAGGCATATTCGAACAGTAGTACATTTCAAATAAAAATAAAATATGAATATGCTCACTCTATCCTAAAAGGGTCCCCGAAGGAGTAAGCACATTTCAACAAATATGATTAAATGCCAACGTGACAGAGGGTGAGTCCATCGCCGTCTAAGGCACTATACGTACTTCTTTGAATAAGTTCTCAGACATATGCAGGTTTCCTCACGATGTTTTCCTTCACCGTAAAGCACGTGGTATGAAATCACTGCACATTACTTTTTTTGAAAAACTCATTGGTACAGGTCCCGCTGGGATTCGAACATGCGTCGCAGACGACTGTTCAAACCCCAAGGCCACCACGGCTCATGTTGTTCATTGAATTAAAGGTAGTTGCTCAGAATACAAATCCAGTTTTAATTCCTCGAGAAAAAAAGGTGGTGTCTGCTGATGAGGTAAATTTTTTAGATCGACAACTCTCATGTACAAAAACAATGGGACCAGGTCTCTACATCCTAAGCAACGATTTTCAATTTATCTCACGAGGGTCTAGTTATCATTCATGGCTTTCTTCCAAAGTTCCTATGAGGATAACTATTGCAGTAGATTTGAGAGAGAGTGGTAAATAATGTTATATTGTTTAACAGACAGCAATGAAAATAGAACTGTAAGTCTTAGCAGTAAGGTGGATTTCTTCGACAACGACAGGCGTCCATTGTGGTTTGTATTCAGTGGAATGGGCTCGCAGTGGGCCGGTATGGGTGCACAGTTGATGAAAATACCAATCTTCGCTGCAACCATCGAGCGGTGAGCTATAACACCAGTATCTCAAGTATAGTGTTTGACATGCCTTACCGTTGGCCATTTCGTTTTTGTATTAACTACGGATGGAAATGACAAAATATATATTTGCAGTCACACCAGGATTGGTATGGTCGTGTATATAAACAAAATCGCTGACATCGTGAATCTTTACATCATGTCAAAGATTATACTTAGGATTCTGATCTCAAATGTTTATAACCCCTTTTTTCTTATGTCATTTAAAATGTTGTTTCAGCTGTCACAAGGTTTTGGAGCCAAAAGGCATTGATCTTGTGAACGTAATAACTTCAACAGACCCAAAGATATTCGATAACATTTTGCACTCGTTTGTGGGTATTTCTGCTATTCAATTTGGACTTACCGATGTTCTTCGAGCTCTGGAAATAGAACCTGATAAAATGATTGGTTAGTGATTTTATAAATTATCGATTGGACCTTTTAAAAATAATCGATTAAAATGCCTAACACAATTAACTGTATCAGGTCATAGTGCGGGCGAGGTTGCCTGCGCATACGCAGACGGCTGCTATACATTGGAGGAGGCAATCCTGGTAGCTTATATGCGGGGCTGGGTGTCTGCTCAGACGCCGTTCATTCGAGGCTCCATGGCTGCCGTTGGAATTGGCTATCAAGAGGTTTGAGATTGTTACACATTTTTTAGTGTAATATTTATTAAAAAGAAATAGGGTTTTAGAACCGGTGACAAAAAAGTTATTCGAGAGTCGTGGTGGTCGATTTGTTGCAGTCACTGTGACGTTAGCTTAAATCTCTAAGATACCAATGATTTCTTTTAAAACCACGGGATTTTGGTGAAAGAATACAACGTGAGGACACCTGCATATTCTGAGAAAAAAAATATATTGAATTTAGGCCTCGTGTCTCACATGGCGATGAATTCATTATTTATCACGATAGCACTTAATCATCTTCGGTGTAAAGTGTTCTTCTAAGGTAGTAAAACGTTTACATTGATTCAATTTCCAGTAAAATTGCATCACATTTACAATTTTACAAGGAATCAGACACTATAATTAATCCAAGGGAGGATTTAAGTAGTGATGAATGTTGTTTAGTTATTAGAGGTAAGTGACATAGATTTATGAAGTCGTGTGCTCATAAAAAATCTCATGCATTTCAGATGCGTAATACATGTCCCCCTGGAATTGAAATAGCTTGTCACAACGGACCTGATTCCTGTACTATCACTGGGCCAGCTGATATAATGCAAGAGTTCATAGCTGAGTTGACTTCTAAGAATATATTTGCAAAAATAGTACCAAGTTCCAACATCGCCTTCCATTCCAGTTACATTGCTGACGCAGGTATGAGTCACAACAACAGCATTTTAAAAATAAACATTAATTAAAAACTTCTTGGTTATAGTGGGCGATTGGTCTGAGTTCAAATCAATCCTAGACATCTGAACCTGAGAGTTACTTTAAATACTTGGGTCCAGTAATTTTACGGTAAAGGAAAACAATTTTAGGCAACCTGCATATGGCTGATATCAAATTCAAATACGTTTCTATACCCGAGGATGGACGCCAGGATGTGAGCATGGTCCTCTGTCACGGTGGAACTTTATCATCATCGGTGAAACGTGGATGTGGTTATTACCCCCTTCTGGGTTACTTCAAGGGAGGTGTGAGCGTATATTTATTTTTCAGGGCCTATTTTACTAAAACTATTAAGGGATTTAATGAAAAACCCTAAACCTCGCACCACGCGTTGGTTGTCTACTTCAATACCTCGGGAGGAATGGGAACTGCCTGAAGCCAATATCTGCTCCGCTGAATATCAAGTCAACAACATGTTGGTGAGTTTACTAGTATACCAACTATCTTCAAAAATCACGCATATAGATACACAAATATATGAGAAGTGGTTAAATGTGCCAACTTTCTGTAAACTGCCCAATTTCATGTTGGAATCGAAATTCAAATCACGCTTTAAACATAACAACCATTATTTAAATGACAAATTAATACGCCGGGCTCTGGTCACCACCGGGGTGCCTGCTGTACTGGAACCAGTTGGTTTGGCGCGCAGCGATGGCCGGAGGCCGGATGGTATGTCACTGGTGCCGTGGAGATTGGGTCGGCCGCTGGTGTGGGATGCCACGTGTGTCGATACGTTGGCTCTGTCCCATCTCCCCGACACTGCTGTGGCGGCCGGTGCTGCTGCTGCTCAGCAGGAGTGCCTCAAGCGCCGGAAATATGCTTGCATTGGTCAAGGATACATATTTTCTGCGTTTGCGGTTGAAACTCTGGGACCTTGGGGTCCAGATGCTCATCAACTTTTCAAAGAGGTTGCACGTCGTCTGGTAGAAGCTTCTCGTGACAAGCGGGCTGGGGCTTTTCTCGCTCAGAGAATCAGCATTGCTATTCAACGTGGCAATGCTGCCAGCCTTCTTGGCACGATCCCGAGAGACACCGATTTGGGCCAAGTTTTCTACTTGTAATTAGTTTTTAGTTACCTATTTATTATTAATAAATCTTATAGTTATGCTAACTTATAACTCGCCTGTCCTGAAAGAGGCTAGGCGTATACCGCATTAATGACAAAACAAACATTCACGTTTTCTGATCGACTTCACTCTAAAAATTACTGAGCGAATGTGAAGTAATACGTGAGAGGCATCAAGAGACTCACTAATACTTGACATCTTTGACGAAAAGACTCTCATTATTTACATTATTGTCAACAGAGTCCAGTTCTGTTCGAGGAGGTCTTACGTTTAGTGCCAGATGGTGCAGTATTGGTGGAAATAGCACCTCATGGACTACTGCAGGCTATCCTCAAGCGGTCTCTATCTGACAGCTGTCGTAACATACCTCTGACCAGACGCGGCCACGATAACAGCGTAGTTCTTCTCCTACAAAGTATCGGCGAGTAAGTAGTTCAACAACCCGCTGGCCTTATAAGATATATCGATTCAACTCACAATGGATCATTTGTTTGCTCAACAAAGCTTCCATTTGCAAAGCAGGGAAAATCTGTAATCTAGGCTTAACCAGAATCCAGAATTTCTTAAATTTCGAACTAATTAGGAAGATATTAAATTGACGGCTCAACATTATTTCCAAGGCACGATAAGAATAACTTGGGTAGTCACTAATTCAACCCTAGTTTCTGTTGGGGTGGCTTCGTTTCGCTGATCGAATCATATGCGCAAATCAACTATGTCATGAGCCCTTAGGTACTTATTAACGGCGAGTAAGAAGTTCAACACCCTTGATCATGATATTCCGAATTTACATGTATTCCTTTGAATGCTAATAGAAACTCTTTTTCAGTTTATACATGGAAGGATACAATCCGAAAGTACGAGCTCTCTATCCAACAGTGGAATTTCCCGTTTCTACTAATACACCGTTATTGTCTCATTTGGTTGAGTGGGTTCATATAGAAAAATGGTTAGTTTTTCAATAGAATACTTATTTTCAAACGTGCATGGTAATGAAATTATAATATTTCATATTTATTTTAGGTTTCTACCATTTTATGCTTCTATCGATAAGAGATATGCTGCTGCCTCAAAGTTTATGATATCCGTCCATGATTCAGAACACTCCTATCTTAGAGGCCATGTGCTAAAAGGTGATACAAATTCAGTCTATACTTTCAAAGTTATTCTTGAGTAGCACAATGTAGAAGAGTATACAGCAGCAATATTTTTAGGGAAAATGGTATATCCATTTGCGGCTGCATTGGTGGCTGCTTGGGACACGCTCGCCAAGACTTTAGGAGTGGCGAAGAAGGAGCTATCCGTGCACTTCACTGATGTGCACTTATACGCACAGCCTGTACTGCATAAGCAGCGGCAACTAAGGCTAAGTGTCGCCTTGCATCGAGGGACGGGAAAATTCGAGGTAACTTAATTTTAAATCTCTATCAACAGCTTCTAGACTTTTAGCATGTTACTTACCTAATAACACGTTCGTTTTAATAGATAACAGATGAACATTCTAAAGTGGCAACTGGATTTATTATTGGAACTTTACCAGATGTTGGAAGAGCATATAAGAGGACCTTTGATGAAAATAAAGAGGAAACTTTTGACGCTAATGTTGTATACCAAGCTTTATTCGAGAGAGATTACTCTTACCGGTGAGCTACAGTATTTCAAACAAGCTTTCACTGTTGGTGATTTCCTGTTTTCCTCTTTGGGGTAAAATCTAACTATCCTCTAAATTTTGGCAAAATCGGTTCAACCTTGAAAATGGTAACAGACAGACAACCCATAAAATGGTAAATTATTACACTTTGCATTCATCTGACTTCCGATTAGACACTTTTCCCACAATATAATATCAATATGGGATATGTATTAGGAACTCTGATGCGATCTTGATCCAAATATGTCTTTGCTTTTCAGTGGTGCGTTCCGTAGCATCAACAAAGTCAACAAGTCATTGACTGAGGCTAACATCGTGTGGGCGGACAACTGGGTGACGTTCCTCGATGGCATTCTGCAGTTCAACATGCTAAGGCACTCTCATAAGACCGTGTCGCAGATCTGTCACATAAGACGGCTGTGTATCGACTCGAAGGAACACGCCAGACACGTATTGTCTAATGACTATCAGAATATGACTGTAAGAGCTAATGTGTGTGATGAGCATGATTATACAAGGTACAATTCTAAATGAAACCTCATTTGTAAATTGTATTAATATCGCAATCATCATGATCATTTGAAAGTTTATTTTAGTCAGTGTTAATACTTACTATTTGCTTAATTTTTCTGCCCACTTTGGCCTCCTTATTACGGCATAACAGACATCATTTAATATCAAAACCATAAACTTCTTCATTACAGATGCGGAGGAGTTTTAATAAATAATATCAGATTTCGAGACTTACCATTGGCTGTAGAAGAATTTGAGCTGCGGAATCTGAAATCTATACCGAATGTACAAGCTGATTTGATAACGGGTCAAGGTTCAGTTATGCTTCAGAGTTCACGGATTGGTGATTTACATTCCTTGACCTGGGTGGAGGGTCCTAAGCCTTCTGGGTCAGCGGTAACAGTTACGGTGCGTATATTGTACGTATATTTGGGAATTCTATATCAATCATGTTACAGCTTACCTGAAAAGAAGCTTGGAGGGAGGCTGAGTGGTTTGAGCAATCGACTGCTACGCAAGCGTCGGAAATTCAAATTTCATGATCTGTTACAATGACTTTGTGTTTAACCCTTCGGGGACTCTTCTGGAATAGCTGGGAGATTTTTTTGTTCTTATAGATCACAGGTGACCGTAAGGTGATAGTAATATTTTTGATCTACATTAGAACACGATATATTGTCAGCTCACAGCTGCAATTCTGAATCTGAATCTTGTGTACACCTCACGGAGACCCTCGTAAGCAGCATAATTAGAATATCAGCTATGCTAACACTTATCTGATCATTGATTTAATTAATATTTTCTTTTGCAAGAACTTATGCAGAATTTACTTTACCTTCAGGTTCATTATGCTGGAATAACCACTGTAGACGCCGAACGCGCAATGGGCGTTCTTCCATTTACGCACCAAAATACAACCTATGGAATGGATTTCAGTGGTGTAACGGACAGGTAATGATTAGATTAGCTACCTTAAATATTCCTCTAATTAATATTTATTCCGACTAAGAACTACTTCCACCTGAATTGTCTCTTAATTGATTGTATGACTGCCTCGTTGGTCTAATGGTCGCAAAGCGAGGCTCTGGCTTTATCCCCGCCTTGGGTAACGTTATTGCGTTTGCCCATTTGTAATTTCCTACATGTCTCTGCCTACCTCTTCGGGTACTTTAGTGCCAGTAAAATTCGTGTGAATCATACAATAACCCACACAATAGTGTTCCATGGTCTACCATCATTTAAATTGCTTTGTGTAGTGGCGAACGAGTAATGGGTATAGTAAATGGCGGTGCAGCCAGTATCCGAGTGCAAGCGCGCCCTGATTTGCTATGGCCGGTGCCAGCGCATTGGAGCCTCGAAGACGCCGCCACTGTGCCATTTGCTTATGTGCACGCCTTCTACTGCCTCGTTAGTATAACAACTTATATCAGTCAATACGCCGTTATCAATAATCGCTAATCAAATTCATTACAAAATATAAAAGCCGTAGTGGCCTCGGGGTTTGAGCAGTCGCCTGCTACGCAAGCGACTCAAGTTCGAATCCCAGCGGGGCCTGTACCAATAAGTTTTTCTAAAAAACTTATGTACAGTGATATCACACCACGTGCTTTACGGTGAAGGAAAACATCGTGAGGAAACCTGCATATTTCTGAGAAGTAATTCAAAGACGTATGTATAGTGCCTGAGACGGCGATAGACTCACCATCTGTCACGTTGGCACTTAATCAAATTCGATGAAAAGTGGGTGTTGTGATAACAAAACCTCTGCCTACCCCTTCGGGGAATACAGGCGTGAGCATATGTATACAAAATATAAAGAAATATATAAAGTGCAAATGTAAGGCGACTCCTTAACACGCATGAGCGCAATTATTTTGGTAACTGCACGGTTTGCAGATTGGTTCAAATCCAACCCTGTGTTCGTTTTTTCCATAGCATTTTAGATTTAAGAAAGAGACCATGTATTTACTGCATAAAATCACAAAAAAATGCAAATCAAGTCGCAAGTTTCTTTAAAGTTTTTTTTTGTTCAGGTAGTCAAGTTGCAAGGCGTCCATATGAAAAGTATCCTTGTGCACGGAGGGGCAGGTGCTCTGGGACAAGCCGTTATTTCGATAGCACTGGGTCTTGGCTACCAAGTGTTTACTACTGTGGGTGACGTGAACAAGAAGAAATTCCTCCGCAGACTCTTCCCCGCACTCAAAGGTATTCAAGTAGTTTCAAACCAACTTTTAATAGTGATGTTTAACATATTTTTCGAGTTTCCCAAGAGACTGGAAGTGGAACTGTGATGCGTTAAAGGCCAGTAAGAAACTAAAGAAGTTTGAACCTGTGTTTACCTTTTTTACTGTGAAATGGGTGAAAGTCTGTAATTAAACTTAACTAGCAGACGGCATACGGCTTCACCCGCGTAGTTGCCATTCCGTGAGTGTATGGGTATAACAAATAGCCTATATTACTCGCTCCATTGCTGATGTTTTTTATACATTGATTCAGTATTTTTTTACTTTAATCGTTACATACATATCTTTCCTTACCTTTATATCATTGGACTATACATTTATTAATTTCATGACAAATTTTTCAGCGGACCACATCGGCAATAGTCGAGACTATACCTTCCGAGATATGGTTTTGAATGCAACAAATGGTGAAGGATGTCACGTCGTTCTGTGCAACTTGAAAGGAAATTTGAAAGATGTAAGTTACTAGTAGCAGCGTTTCTCCACTCGCTACATAGATGGCGCTACCCGCTAACAATTGCAAAGTTTGGGTACACATACATGAGTGCCTAATTCGCGCAACAAGAGTTTTTGAACGCATTGCACTAGGTATACAAGTTACCAACTAGAAACTGTTGGAACCGGTGTTCCCCAGACATTACACCCGCCTGGCTCGAGATTATCTTCCCTTTACTGGGGATGAGCATGATTATTCGCTCTCTCCACATACTCAATAAGAAAACATACTTTGAAAAAGCTTTTCTTCGAGCAATCATATATTTAATTCTTACAGATTTCACTTAACTGTTGTGGGTTGCGTGGTTACTTTTTGGATACCGCTCAATTGGCAACGAAAGAGGACTATAGGCTTGGAATGCATTTTCTTACAAGGGAAAGAAACTACCTTCTCAGTGACTTCACCAGCTTGTTCTATAATAAAGCCGGTGACATTCAAGTAAGTTTACAAAATAGTAGCAAAGTGTCCACACCTCTTTCGAAATAAGAACGAAATGCCGAATATAACGATTATCAGTCAGTGAGATCCTGGATTTATCTTGCACACTTAGGTACTTGAAACTTCGAATATTTCAAAAATTCCCTGCAATAATTGCTTTTCTGAATTGATTTATTGAATCACCAATTTATTAAATAGCTATGTCTTAATAATTATAATTGAATATTTAAAGAGAATTCGAACCCTGATGAGTGAAGGCATCGCCCGTGGCTACGTCAGACCGCTGACTCGTGTGACTTACGAGCCTCAGGACGCGGTGCGGGCATTCCGGCTGCTTGCCTCCAGCCGACACCGCGGCCGCGTGCTTCTATGCCTGCAGCACTCTCTGCCGCCTATACTCCCCAGGTAGTCATAGCTACCCGTTCTACATTATTATGTGTCTCTTCTTTTGCCGCCGTTTTATTGAGTATACACTCCACCGCTGTTGGTAGAAGTCAATCTGAATTTAAAAACGAATCCTAATTGTATTTAAAATTTAAAAATAAACTGTCCGAGATAATGAAAACGATTGCAAAAATATTATCTATATCAGTAGGTAAATATTATTAAGCCGTGGTGGCCTTGGGGTTAGAGCAGTTGCCTGCTACGCAAGTTCGAATCCCAGCGAGGCCTGTACCAATGAGTTTTTCTAAAAAAACTTATGCGCAGTTATTTCACACCACGTGCTTTACGGTGAAGGAAAACATCGTGAGGAAACCTGCATATGTCTGAGAAGTAATTGAAAGTGGTATGTACAGTACCTAAGACGGCGATGGACTCACCCTCTGTCACGTTGGGCACTTCTGGGATGGCGTGAGCATATTTAAAAAAATATATTATTATCGTTTTGAAAAAAGGACGATTATCATATAAATCGACAGTCATGCGGCATCTCTTTCAATCGGTATCTAAGACCCAAACAGTGAAACAGTGAAACTGCTCTGTAGAGTAATAGTGTACTATTATTTGCATAGCCCACATTGTCATTGATCACACTACTTTTCTATTCCTATCCACACGCATTTCTTTTGCTCCTGTTTTTAGGTTGACATGCACCCCAGAAGGTTCGAATGTAGTTGTGTGTGACGATGGACTGCTTGGCTTTCATTTGACTGACAGGCTCGTCAGCCGCGGTGCTAGAAACGTGTATCTGAATTGTAAAGAAGTACCAGGCCACTTACCACTCAAAATTCGGTAAGCTATGTATTTTGTAAATTGATATATTTAGCATATTAGACACTGAAGACGGCAGCCATTGACATTATATCCAAAGAAACGATGGATGGATTGACTGAAATATGAAATGGCTAGAATGGGAGTATGAATACAGGTATGACAGCTCATAGAGAGAAATTAAAAAGAAGGTAAAATTGCGCCGACCACAATTAACATGGGACAAGGGCAGGAGGATAATTATGATGATGATTTTATTCCTCTATAGTTTTGCGTAACTACAAATGATTCAAATAATGACTTCTCAACAGGTTTTGGCAAAATCTTGGCATCAATGTTAAAGTATCATCAGACGAACTTAGAAGTAAAGGAGACGTTGCCAATTGTTTAAAGGAAGCTGCGAAACTAGGAACTATCGAAGGTGTGTTCGTTGCAGCAACTACCGCTGATGCTGAGAATCTACAGACGGTTGTGGCTAATATGGACAAGGAATCAAGAAATATGTGCTCTTCGTTACGGTATTACATCATTCTCGCACTTAAGCAAAAATATTCTTTACCGTATCAAAACATATACGTCCTAAGATACGGTGTACCTTGCCCACTATGATGGATCATACAGAAAACTACCCACAACCTTATTTGACACGCAACGGTGCTGGAACGGTCTTGTGGGCATTTTCGCATACTTTTCAATACAAGAATATTTATTTGCCTGACATGTTCTTAGTAGTTATGTTATAGTGGACAGAGACCTTAAATTAATCAATTGCAGGTACTTCGTGGCGCTAAGCACAAGTGACTCATTCGGACTTCAGACATATCTGGCTAGAGAACAAGATCGGTTACCAGCCACTCTGCTGACATTACCGGTCCATAAAGTAATTATACATTTAAATAACTACTCACTTCTTTTCACATTACATCTGTAGCAAAGAATAGAGTTCCGATGTTGAAAGTTTTGCAGAAAACAACTTGTCCTTTTACAATAGTACAGACAGACAAGACTTTTACAAGAATACAGATTCAATAACAATAATAAAAAAACTCCATTCAGTTGCCGTTGCAGTGATTTACACCACGTACTTTAGGGTGATGGTGGAATATATCGTGAGGAAACCTGCATATGTCTGAGAAGTAATTTAAAAACGTACCACCATTTGTTTCTTGGCAATTGTCATGTTCGGTGAAAAGTGGGTGTTGTTATTACAACACCTCTGTCAACACGCATGTGTGTGAACATGCGTATGTGCCTATGTAATTCCAATAATTTTCAATGCAGATCAAAGATGACAATGTAGATTTATCGTGGTACCGCACAGCTGTGGAAGCGACAGAGCGTGCCCTACACAGTCACAGTCCAGTATCCGTGATTCAACACCAACCTACTAAGCATTCATCGCTGCTCCAACAACTGGCAAGTGTGGCAGGTAATATGGGACTTTACCGACAACTGCGACTTCAAGATTTTTTACCCAATCCATTTCATTTTACTTCCTAATTCCTATCCCATCCGACTTCCCACCAAAATTATATATGTTTGTTACTCTTTCCCGCAAAGACCAATATATGGATTTTAATGAAACTGTTGCTTACTCAACATGGTTGAAGTCGCAGGGCACAGTATGTAAACTTAATGCGGATGATCATTGATGGTTCTCATCATCTGGACAGTCTGATTATGCTGAGTTGGGCCCAATTCGTAACAACGATTACCTACTGTTACGACAAACCTTTTTGCTTCTTTATGTATGTTGTTATGAATAAATTTATTTTCTTCCTTTCTTTCTTAATATCCCAATAGTAGTTATGAGTCTGAATACATTTCTGCTTAATAGCGAAAGTTTCGACTTCTATTACATTGAACTTAAATAAAACTGACGAAATATGGGTGTACCATAAGTACACTGCTAAGAACGAGACAGTGTAAAACCAACCAGTGTTAAACATTATGTGCAGGGTCATGGCAAATAACAAAAGCTTCTGATGAAATAACAAAAGAAAAAAATGCGGTAGTTGGCAGTGATCTGAGATTAAAACCGTAAAATGTTTATTTTCCAACTTCGTTCTAGATATTGACGAGGGCACACTGACCACAGCAACCCTTGAGGAGCGAGTATCAGAAAAAGCTAAATTAGAAGCAGTTTCTGCATTTTTACGCGATGTTCATGATATATATTTGTCAGAGGAGCAAATTAAGTCTTTGACTGAGGAAAGGTGAGCTTTGCAATACTATACTATTAACATATACGTGTACTTTTAAAAAATGTTCAGTTGGACCCCCTTACAACATCCGTGCAAATAATACTTAGGGTTGTATTTGTAACTTTGCCATTGGAAAACTGTTTTCTTATATCATACTTACATTTGCAAAGCCTGTTTCGTTGGCCCAGAATCAGGAAATTTGGAAAGACGTAACGTATATATCAAGTAAAGGAAATAAAACCTGAAAGCCAATTACAGATCAACAACAGAAAACAGACAAACGGACAACAAAGTGGTCTTAAAATAGTTATTTTTAGTTTTTTTTTCTTCTGGTGTTTCTCCTTTTTTTATTCAGAATTAATCGACTAGAAACAAGCTTCTCAGCGCCACAGTCAAAGCAGTTGAAGGGTTTGGAGTCGTTCTTCTCCTACGTGGATTCTGATGAACTATCGACTTCTGCTGAGATGGTGTTTATGCCTACTCTTACACACACAGACACTGAGGTATGCTAATTCTAATAAACTTTCTGGTATCCCATTTATTTTTTAGTTTAAGCTTGAGACACATGCTTTACTTGAAAATTCTTATAAAGATACGGCTCAGCATAAAATTCCTGTTGTAGTTTGCAGTTTGTGGGTTGTAATTTCACTTTATGCTCGTATTTTTCTTACCCGTTTAAGAATTTACCTGTATTACCTTAAAGGAACATATACCTAGCGCACTTCTCAAAATCGCCTCTAGATTTTAACAGTTACAATCTTTCGATTCAAGACCCCAATCGGATTTTGAATATGCTATCTATTTGATGGTTAATTTACTGACACACAAAATCTACCTACTGTTTAATGCATAGATTTATTAATTTCAGGGAGATTGGTTTGACGTGTCCCAACCTTACCTGTGCCTAGTGCCAGGCTTGGAGGGCCACCACCAGCGGTTTCGCACGCTGTGCGAGTGCCTGAAGCTGCCCGCACTCGTGCTGCAGCCCGGCCTCCAACACCCCCACGAGACCCTGCAACAAACTGCCCAGCGGTTCGCCAAGGTACCACACCACTCATTAAAATCTGAAGCTGGTGCTTCATAATCAGATGAAGCTGTTTTATCAATAAGACTGTATAACATTTTTGCAGGTGCTTTTGAAGGAAGGAAGTTTCAGAAATAACTTTTACTTGCTTGGTTACGAAAGTGGAGTCTTAGTTGCATTAGAAATTGTATCGGAGCTTGAAAGACATGGTAAGTCAACTGATCTAATCTTCGGAGTTGTTGTTAGAGTCAACGTGCTGTTCATGTATTGAAACCTTCATTCCAGGTGTAACCGGAACAGTTTTCTGCATGGGTGGCGAGCCTGATGAGATAATAGGCGAGGTCAATGACCAAATTCGTGAGTACAGGACAGAGGAGGAGCTTCAGGACGCGGTCCTGCGACACATGTTCGCGCTGATAGCGGGGGGCAGCACGGCGGATCTGGACACCGCTATTCGTGGCCTGGCCAGCTGGCCGCTCAAGTTGGACGCCTGTGTACGCACGCTGATCGGACGCGTGCAACACTCCACCCAGTACACTCGCTCACTCATAGACGCGGCCTACTCCAGGATCACGAATGTCAGGAACTATACAGCTCAGCCACGGCCGCTGCGCTCCCGCATTGTACTCCTGCGCGCTGCTCTCCACTCCGCGCCTACTCCCAATGCACCAAAGCTCCATCAATACTCTCAGCAACCGATCACAGTTCATCACCTGCCGACCTCTCTACCTCAAGCTCCCGCTGATCTTCAGTGCGTTGCCATCATAAACGAAAACCTTCATGCAGATATAATAAAAGCGTTTGAACAAAGTAATACCTGCGAGACTTATATAGTCGATGCAAACAATTTCGCGGTAAGGGATGATTTGGATTAAGTATATGTGCTGAACTTTTCGTTTCTAAAAAAATACTTCTAATTATAGCTTGAATACCTCTCGGGGCCTAACAATCAACTCTTATTGTGATGGTTATTTATTTATTCATTTTGCTTATATTTTACAAATTAGAGTTGAAAATAACGCCGCGGTTTTTTGTAACATTCAATAGCATTACAAGATGAAGGATAATGTATCGTAATGGAAACTTGGAAATATATTTTTATTCCTTAACGTATGATTCATTTGGAATTCTGGAACTTATCAAGAATACAATCCATCCCTTAGATCCCACATCCCCAATTTCACTCGACACGTTGTTGAAATTTATAAATAACTAGCTGTTCCCGGCAAACGTTGCATTGCCATATATTTTTTTGGGGTGGACTACCTCTAACATTTAGGGGGATGAAAAATAGATGTTGGCCGATTCTCATAGATACCGGATAAGCACAAAAAATTTCATCAAAATCGGTCAAGCCGTTTGGAGGTGTATGGCAACGAAAACTGTGACACGAGAATTTTATATATTAGATTAACTGTACAGAGCCGTGGTAGCCTCGGGGTTTGAGCATTCGCCTGCTACGCAAGCGACGCAAGTTGGAATCCCAGCGGGGCCTGTACCAATGAGTTTTTCTAAAAAACTTATGTACAGTGATTTCACACCACTTTCTTTACGGTGAAGGAAAACATCGGGAGGAAACCTGCATATTTCTGAGAAGTAATTCAAAGACGTATGTATAGTGCCTGAGACGGCGATAGACTCACCATCTGTCTGGTTGGCACTTAATCAAATTCGGTGAAAAGTGGGTGTTGTGATTACAACACCTCTGCCTACCCCTTCGGGGAATACAGGCGCGAGCATATGTATGTATGTAATTAACTGTACTCTGCAGTTTCATCCGCGTAGAATAATGGGTGACACGTGGAGACCTACACTTTTAATAAATGAACCTATATTACTCCTCGTAACATTAGCTATCTGCAAATGAAAATCCCGTTCCTACACTCGCCGCTAGGGGCACGCTTACGTTTCCGCACATAATAAGTAAAATACGCAATCGATATCATCATCTCCCTGGCTTTATCCCATACATTGTTGGGGTCGGCACTTGATTCAACCCAATGTGGCGGATCACCTGATTTTTATACGAAGCGACTGCCATCTGACCTTCGCAACCCCTTTAACGAGGAAAATCTGTGATGGGTTAAACCAGTTGCCAGAAAATTTTAGGTCTCTGACCGACCTGTAACGATAAACTGGCAACCGGGACTGACGGCTTAACGTGCGGTCACCCATCCAATTACTGGCTAGGGTTAAGGTTGTTTAACTTCGCTGATCGAATGATATGCGTAATAACAACTGTGCCACGAGCTCCTCTAAAAAAAAACCAATCAATAGTCGAGATTAAAGCATGTTAAAACCTTGGGGTACTGGCCTTGTAAAGTGAGTCTTGAGCCCATAGTGTAACGTTTTGGCTGACCTCGAAACCCTTGTGCCACAGAATATTGATCAAGCGCGGAAAAACATAGGTACTCTCCACGTGGTATAAAACAAATCAACGAGATTCTATGACAATTTTGACATTGGAGAGCGACAAAAAAGGTAAAATAACCAGTTCTAACTGGCTTAATCCGGAATAATCCAATTAGCCATGAAATCAACTGCTAGCTGGATACGTAGTTAGTGGTGTTAACGGATTTGAGAACGTGTAGGTTTTAACGAAGGTCTTTTTTTTACTTTTCCTCATCGTTATAATATTCCGAAGGTTAATTAGGATAAGCGGCTTCCGTGGCCATGGACACGAATTTTATTCACTGAAATTATAAATTATGAAGGTAGTCATCTACTCACAAAACTTTTCTGCGGAACATGAGGTTCTGGATTCGATTCTCGGATTGGGCAAAGTGTGTTTGAATCAGTTCCTAGTTAATGTCGAAAATAATTGCTGAAATGTGGGCAGTTCTCGTAGTTAGGTAGTTCTTGTCTCGTCACTTTCCCAGCTGGCAGGATTTGGCGAACTGTCCAAATTAAAAAATACGCGCTGGTGAGAGGTTTAATTCGATGCATCGAAATTGTTTCAATTGTAACACAGCGCGATGCATACCGTCAGCCAACGATCGGTTTCATTCGGCTGGATTCGGCGCGACTTCCAATCGCTTGCATCAGAACAATCGAAACAATCTAAAAACTTCTCGATTGTCATCGTCAGGGCAATTCGATGGTTGACTCGATGATAAACTTACCGATTTTTTTCATTATCTTCTTAAGTCTATACTACGAAAGTCATAGATGTAAAATGAAAGACTAGTGGCAGCCTTTTAAGTCCCAAGAGTCAGTAAATAGTAGTTTCAGTGTAACTTCTTAAGAGTAATTATGTTACTTTTCAAATGCACAAGGATTCATTCCGAGGCGCTTGATTAAAGCGAAACTTTTATACTACTCGAGACTTCTTCCAGGCAGAGCTCGTATTTTCACTCGGACTAGTAAATTAATTAAGTGTGTCCCTGGGAACTTAAGCGGATTTTTTTTATCGAGAAATGTTTTTAGTTCCTAAAGGAATGGAATAATTAATAGCAATTCTTATTAATTAATCGAGTCCACGTGAAATAGTTCATCCCAAAATCGTGAGGTAATACCATAGACGTATGTGTAGTTCCTGAAACGGCGATGGACTCGCTCTCTGTAGGCACTTAATTATATCCGGTGAAATATAGGTGTACAACACTTCTTCTTACCCCTTGGGGGATGACGTGAGCATTTTTATTTATTTATTTTATTTCCGTTGGTTACGAGAGTACAAGAACACACCCTTAAAATGAGTTTGGATTTCCTTCATGACCTTACATTGTTCATATAATCAATTAACCGTTAAGCAAAACCGGTAAGTAAACCAAACAACCCTTATTTTGTCTGCGTATCTACATTTTGTGCATATATTATTCCTTATCCCATCTTAATCTTAGTTTACAATCACAACCGACGATATATTTTGTTACCAAGAAGGGTAGGTCCATTAGTGTCTCGAATGATATGAGGATTGGCTTTGTAGCTTCGTTGTTTTGTTAGGGAACTACTAGGTAGGCGTTCGTAATTTTAGCCAAATAGTAGGTTGTTTGTTTAAATATTGCTAACAGTTACAAGGCGAAGTTTTGGAACTATTTATTTTAATAATTGTTTAGACTACCTCGTTGGTCTAATTCGCAAGCTCTACTTCGTAAAACGAGGTCCTGAGCTCGAAAGTGTTATTTGTTTTTCCATCTGTAATTTACCAGTCAAGCACAGAGTAAAATCAAATTAATATTAGATATTGTTATGCGAGCCTTAAAACGCCAGCCCTTAAAACCGCGAACCTAGGGAAGGAAAAATTCGAAGCATGGGGTAGGATCACGAGGAGCTCAGTTTGCAGAGCAACTGCACGGTTCGCAGAGGTCGTGGGTCCCGCCTAGTGTTCGTAATTTTTTTCTGACCATATTCAAAATACTAAATTAAATTAAATCTGCCGCATGTCGGATGAGCTATGGGCGAAAACCATTACAAAATGGACCCCAAATGGTAGGAAACGACAACGCGGCAGACCTCGTAGGATGGCGGGTTGAGCTTGATGCTTTCAGGAGCGATTGGCAGAGGACTGCTGAGGACAGAGAAAGTTGGAAAAGTGGAAAGCAGGCCTTTGCCCAGCAGTGGGACACGACAGGCTAATAATAATAATAATGATAAACTAAATCTAGTGATTGTATTCAATACAGCGGATACTTGTAACACTCAATAAACGTCATATATAAGCCTAATTTAAGTTAGTTTACAACCATTCCAAATTAAAGCCTGACAGAAGAAGAAACTGGATTAGCTGATAGTTAATGGCAATAGGCTCACACCCCTATTACGTGGCACTTAATTATTACTATGGGTTTGCTATACGTACATATCTGCCTACCCCTTCGCGAAATGAGAAAAATAAGAATAATTAGAGAAGGAAAATTATTCATGATCTCCCTGGCTTTATCCCATACATTGTTGGGGTCGGCACTTGGTTCAACCCAATGTGACTGATCGCCTGATTTTATACGAAGCCACTGCCATCTGATCTTCCCGACTCTTTTAACGAGAAAAATCTGTGATCTGGGTTGAACCAGCTGTCAGACTCTCTCAGGCATCCGACTGTCCTGTAACAATTGCCAAAAATGTCAAACAAACCGAAAAAAAAGTCTACATACAGCGACGCGAATAAAAAACATGTGAAAATACATAGTTACTCGGTCCAGCTGCTTCAGTTAATCTTAAATGTAACTTTATCCAAAAACAGGATATTTTAGGATACCTACAACAGGAAATTAGGTGTGTATTTGCCGCAACAAATCTCTAAAGCGGTTGCCGGAAAATATTTGCCAAGTTCCCGGATCCGTTGCTTTACACGGATTACTTTGCTCTTAAAATATTCCTTTATCTCCGCGGACCGAACAAAAGACGTAAAATCCTCCAAGAAAGTAATAATCTTCATTCTCACGGGGACTTCAACAGGCTATATCTTAAAGCAGATTGTGATATACAAACTTGTTCAATCAATAAAAAAAAACTTTATAATAATAAGAGTATTAAACGGAACACCAGGGGCCTAACCGTGACCTCATATTGCCATGATAGTTTTATTCTTATCATGAGACAGATGTATATGACGTGTATAAGTCTGTCCCTGTCGCACAGGTGCACTAACGTTGCATTAAGAGCTCATGGCTGGGCTCCAGACGAGGAGCTCGTGGCACAATTGCTATTGTGCATATCATTCGATCAGCGTAGTTAAGCAACCCTAACCCTAGCCAGTAATTGGATGGGTGACCGCCCGAGTTCCCTTCGTGCCTCGGAGAGCACGTTAAGCCGTCGGTTCCGGCTGCCAATTTATCATCTTTGGCAATCGTTACAGGTCAGTCGGATGCCTAAAATAATCTGACAACTAGTTTAACCCAGATCACAGATTTTCCTCGTTAAAGGGGTTGCGAAGGTCAGATGGCAGTCGCTTCGTACAAAAATAGGTGATCAGCCACATCGGGCTCAATCAAGTGCCGACCCCAACAATGTATGGGATAAGGCCAGGGTATTATATTATAGTTGGGTGAAATGGGCAAGTAGGTTTATTCTCAGACATCCATGATTTTATCACCACCACCTCCGCGGCTTTACACCTCTATATTTAGGTACATAAAAACCGGCCAAGTGCCAGTTGGACTCATGCACGAAGGGTAAAACCAGAAAAAAAATCTCGTTTGTTGTATTGGAGCCCCCTTAAATATTAATAATTAAACGAGCTTACCAGTAAGTGAAGTTCTATCATAATTATACGAGCGCCTCGTCCGAATAGATTAGTCTGTTTCATAGTGGGAACAGTAATACATCATCTGGGAAAATGTTAAGTGTCTATCGCGGATCATGAGATACAGCCTGGTGACAGACAGACAGACGGACAGAGTTGACAGCTGAGTTTATAGCTTACTAATAAGGAACCCTAAAAATACTGAATGAATAGTGCTTTACAGTACCAAGCTTTAATTAATTAGCGTATAAACTATGCCGGTATAATACATTTTGATGTTGAATAAATTCCTTTGTATATCGCTGAGCAAAATGTCGAACATTATGAAGACGTATTTTATCCATGAAATTTTATGTATTCGGAAATTTATCGCCGTTAATGAGCTTAATTAATTGAGTAATCATATTTTAGAAGTAAAGAGATGGTACCTCCGCTCTTTTTCTTCGTTGAAATCAAATAATGAGTTTTAATTATGAAAATGAAGAAATTAGTAAATAATTATATTAAAATAAATTATTATATACTCTAAGGATATTTTTGCACAAAGACCGTGTTTACTTTTACATCTTGTGATCTCGCTTAGGATCAAAAAATTAACCTTACCTAAGTTATTTATTTCTTAAATTATTTAATAGGGACGAGCTTGAGTACAGCTATTCAGTCAAGGAATGTCAAGTGATTTTTGAATAAAAAAAATTACTTTTGAAAAATACATAGTTGGTAGGCAGAGGCCACAGAGGACAGAGGTTTGCCACGTAATACATTCATGCATCTCTTCATACACTTTCTTCGGTTACGCGTGCTCCGCATTTTACCTTTCTGAAAAATACTATTAATTTGGTCATAGTAGTTCATCCTTGGACGCCCTCTACCGACACTTCCGGTCATATTCGCTCTATAAATTTCTTTCGATATCGCTTTTCACTCAGTCTTTCGATATGTCCAAACCATCTCAACATACTTTTTTCAATTCTGATCACCACATCATTCTTCAACTTGCAACTGTCTTTTATCACACTTATTTTTGTTTCGATCTACAATTGTTAAAAATATGTGGAGAAACCCATTGGATTCCTCTGACCAGGGGCGTGCATTCTATACACGCAGATAAGCAGTGCTAACCATTTGTGATGACTGAATACACTCGTGTTGTGTGTGTGTGTCTATACCAAAACGTCTCATTGGTATGTAATTAACCTGCAGGGCGACTGCTCAAACCTCAAGGCCACCACGGCTCTCGGTACAGTGATTTCACACCACGTGCTTTACGGTGAAGGAAGACATCGTGAGGAAACCTGCATATTTCTGAGAAGTAATTCAATGACGTATGTATAGTGCCTGAGACGCCGATGGACTGACCACTGTCACGTTGGCACTTAATCAGCTTCGGTGAAAAGTGGGTGTTATGATAACAACACCTCTGCCTATCCCTTCGGGCAATACAGGTGTGAGCATATGTATGGAACTATAATAAAATAAGTCAAAAGTGGTTTTGACTGCGACATATAAACCGAGTTAGATCTATGGTAATATTGATACAAGCAAAAATAAAGCGTTTTTTTTTCTTTATCTATGGATACAAGACTTAACATTTAACGTCAAAACCTTATCCAAAATCCGTGATAATTTTCCAATTCATTCCATGATTTGCATGATAGTGATACGAGATAGTAAATCGCTACCAAAATGACGGCCTTGGATGACTTGCCAGAAGTAGACTCATTTTTCGGAATAGACTTGAAGACAGGGTCATTGATTATTGCTGCAATTGGAATTGTATGTAAAAGGACCTTATAATCCCATGCTTTTCTTATTTTAAGAATGTTGTCTACTGTCAACATTCGGTATCTTAGTCTTACTTTCATCAGCATCCACTTTTCACCGAAGATTACGTCAGGTGTAGGTTAGTCGTTACTTTCTTCTTAATGAAGTTTCTCCACAATATTTACGTCGTTCTAAAGTTCGAGGTATGGCCAATTATCGTTGGGTACTGATACATAGAACTCCTTGTTTTGGACTGTGTTTCACTGTTAATATTTTAATGTATCTTGCAAATAAAAGGCAAATATTTTAAATCCATTATTTATATATCTATACGGCTACACAGATAAATAAAATTGAAGTGTCTGTTTGTAATTCCAAAATAATAGCTTTTCACAAAATGCATAAGAAAGTTTACTGGCATTAAAAAAACTATTTAGAATGTATTTCTCTGTCTGTCCACCTGTCTGTCTGTTCGTTCCGGGTAATCTCCGAAATGGCTAGAACATAGACAAAATTTATTTTAAAAATTAGCCTTCCGTGGGCCACTCATGAAATTAAGTCTACGCGGGTGACACCGCGGGACACAGCTAGTAACAATATAATTTTGAATATTTTCTTTGCTTGGTTGAATGCGCCAATCGCAAGAAATACTGGCTTATATTGAAAACATATTTTTGTGATCGATAGTTCGTTCATCGAGGAAGGCTTTATAAGCTGCAGAACATGACGCTGCAATCAATAATATAAGTATCACTAAGTAACTTAGTTCAAATTCAAATTCAAATATATGTTTAAAAGATTAGACTTTTTACAAAGTACTTTCAAATCGTCAGAAAGACACGATTACATAGGATTATACATGCATACATGCTACCGCCAGGTTCGGAACGTTGCTTTCACTGAGAAGAACCTGGCAAGAAACTCAGAAATTACACTTTTAAAAAAAATATTTTACAACTTTGAGTAGTACAATATAAATCACAAAAAATATATATAAGCCCATGGACACTGTTCCAGTGCACAAAAGACGATATAAAAAAATTAAAAACTAAAAATAAGTACTACGAATAATTGTGTAGCTTGAGATGACCAGCCCCCACTAGCAGCACCTGTTCACAAGTATGAAGAGAATGCCAGCCATCGCCCTCCTCAACCATTATAGAGGGAAGTGAGCGACCCGTTATCCTGACGCCGGTGCAAGCAAAGGCATTTTTGTGAGCATGTTCTTATTGTTAATCCTACGCAGATAAAGCCTGTCAACTAGTCACGATATAAACAAACACACCTAGCAAGTGATTAATCGAGAGCAATCGTATGCTTTAGAGAAGGCATGTTCTTCGTCCATTTTTGCCAGAGACCAAGCTTCATACAAGTGCACTCACACATACTCAGGCTTCATACAAGTGAAAGAAAATCACACATACACAGTACATTGGGGTAGGCAGAGACCACCGTTTGCCACAAGCTAAGATCCTTACATACATATAAATATAACTACCAGACTTTTACTTCCTGTTGATTTTTATCGACATTTGTGCATTGGAACTGTGTCCATGGGCTTACATTTCTTAAGAGATTTATTTTGTATTTATAAAAAATTATAATATTTTTGAACAGAGTACCTAGTTACTAAATTTCTACCCAGGTTCTTCTCAGTAAAAGCAATCTTTCGAACCTGGCGGTAGCATGTATGATCATGTATAATAATGTCATTCTGACGATTTGAAAGTACTTTGTTAAAAGTCTAGAATAAGGTATTTTTGAGTTCGAGTTTACTTCTTTCGTTTCGCCTACATTCATGCATCTCTTCATACACATCCTTCGAGTATGGTTGCTCCTAACTTGACCTTTGACACATGCTCGTACGTATATAAGGCATTATCACACACATTCACACTCTTCAGCTGCAGATCTGTTAGTCTAACAGTGCGATTGATACAGCTCTGTAAGCCTTTTTTTTTATTGACGAGGGGGAAACTTTCAAAAGGTCCCCAACCGCCCTGGGAGAGGAAGGTCGGGGTATGTGGGATTTAACCGCACTAAAACCCTAGTAAAAATCCGGTGGCCACCCTCAGTGCTCAGGGGGGGCTCCGGGTACTCTGATAGATCGCACCGGCGTCCCCCCATACGTTGCCGGGACACATCCCCGGGGCAGCTGTGTCGCCGCCCCTGGAGACCTCGCTGTGCAAGGCAGCGCACATCGCGCTGCCACCTTACCGGGCCCGCGGCTCGGTGGTCAAAGCTCCCACCCCGACCACCGCCAGCAGGCCCTCCGCCCCCTTTTAGTCGCCTCTTACGACAGGCAGGGGATACCATAGCCTAATTCTTAGACCCTGACTATTGGGTGAGCTCCGTAGGCCTAGACAATGTAGCATTATCTCGCGCTTGCGCTAATAGAAACAATAAAAATGTATGGAAGTCACATAAATCAGTCACGTGACATACTAATTCCCGTACATTTTGTATCATTTCTACAAGCGAAGCGTGAGGATAACGTTACATTGTCTTCAGACCCTGCTGTCGTAAGTTTTCTCAGCTGACGTTACTTACTCAATCTAGCTGTAGGTACACATTGTTTACCACCCTTAAAAAACTTTCCAGTTTGCTCGTTTTGTTTACGTTTAGTTCCAAGGGATTGCGTAATCAATATGCCTGTTCAAAGTCGGTCGAAGCCTGACAAACATTGACAATAGAGTGGTAACGTTTTACGAATTTCTCTTCGTGTTTTTCGAAACAATAAATAGCGAAGAAATAGAACTGCCTGGATTTCATAAAAGCGGGGCACATTCTATAGGCACGTGACTAACCGACGTAAATCCAATTATATTTTCAGTTGAATACCTTCGCCCGGCTGAAGCCACGTGGCAATTTACAATTACAACTGACAGAATAGTTACGTGGTGTTATTTTATTGGCGTTTATATGCCAAAATCATTATATAGGTACTGGCTGCTGCCCGCGACCCCATCTGCGCATGTTTTGACTTATCTTTATACATACATATGCTCTTTGTTAATTTGGTCATAGTAGTTCTTCCTTGGACACCACCTACCGACACTACCGGTCACATTCGGTCTATAATTTTCTTTCGTTAATCGCCTTTCACTCATCCTTTCGATATGTCCAAACCATCTCATACATAGTTTTTTCAATTCTGTTCACCGCAACATTCTTCAACTTGCAACAGTCTCTTATCACACTATTTTTCATTCGATCTACAATGGTGTCCCCACACATACTTCTTAATATTCTTAAAAATGGTTAGGAATAATAAGAACACGAGGCGGGACTCGAACTTGCAGTTGCTCTGCCAACTGCCTACTCGTGATCACACCACATGCGTGGAATTTTTCCTTCCCTTGTTTTTAGCGGTTTTAAGGGCCGCCTTGCACCATCTGTAGGATGGCGTTCCTCTCAATTCTCTCTCAATTGATACGTCTAAAGTCCGTCATTTATTCATTAACAATTTGGAGTGTTTCAGGTTCATCCAATGGCATACGGCTGCACCTTCTTTCTACCGCTTAACTATCTCCTTGTCGTGCTATGGATAATGGTTGCGCTATTCTTTGCTGCCAGTATTGTGTTGTTTTGCGGCATTGCTCAGGTAATTTAAAAATCATAAATGAATGTATAGTCAGCGTTGTAGTTAAAATGTTAACGGATATTAGAAAGGGTTGACGTATTTTAAGTTACCTAGTTAATAATGCTGACGTAGTTCGAATTTCACCAAAGTGTTGATGGATCCGATTTTGATGTGAATTGATTCTTGTTGTCTTCAAAAATTCAACATAAAAATATTGAAATACAAACAAATTGTAATTTCACACCACGTGATTTGAAGTAAGGTGAAGGAAAACGTCGCGAGGAAACCTGCATATATCTGAGTAGTAATTCAAAGACTTATGTATAGTGTCTGAGACGGCCTTTCCCTTCGGAGAATACAATCGTGAGCATAATGTATGTATGTACTTACAAATTGGGTTGATGTATGAGTTGAGTACATACATACATATGTATTCCCCGAAGGGGTAGGCAGAGGTGTTGTTATCACAACACCCACTTTTCACCGAATTTGATTAAGTGCCAACGTGACAGATGGTGAGTCTATCGCCGTCTCAGGCACTATACATACGTCTTTGAATTACTTCTCAGAAATATGCAGGTTTCCTCACGATGTTTTCCTTCACCGAAAAGCACGTGGTGAGAAATCACTGTACATAAGTTTTTTAGAAAAACTCATTGGTACAGGCCCCGCTGGGTTTCGAACTTGCGTCGCTTGCGTAGCAGGCGACGCTCAAACCCCGAGGCCACCACGGCTCGTTGAGTGTTAATTTATAACTTTCGGTTTAATGTATAACAGAAGTATCTTAATTAAGTATCGTCTTAATTACTCTGTTGCTATCTCCTGCTTTAAATAAATATGGAACATCCAATAACCTTTGATAAGATGAGATATGGCACGATTCAATAGGTGCTTGAAAATTTGTTGACGTTTTGTATCCAGAAATATAATGAGGATACAATTTCGTATAATGAAGTGTGTTTATGAGGTAAATTTGTATTCCTAGACACATTGGTAAGCGGCTTCTGCGGTCTACGAACGTTTATCTATACTTCTATAAATATATACATATACAGATTGACCTTGTAGCTTTAGCTATGCGCCTGAAAGTTCTGTTAAAATCGGTCCAGCCGACAGACACCGAAAATAAATTATAATTAGTTTTTCTATGTCAGTGCCGTGTATACTTTCATATGCCTTTGGTGAATAGCTGTTATTTTTGAATTACAAACAGACACTTCAATTTTATCTTATATCTTTAAACGAGCAATTCTTGTATATAGTCTATATGTATAATCGGAATCTCGGTAACGGCTTCAAAGATTTTCATGAAATTTTGGGGTTTCAGGGGCAAAAAATAGATCTAGCTAGGTTTCATTTATGGAAAACATCGTTTAGATCATGTTTTCAGGCACTGTAAAACTTAAAAAATATTATTACAATACAAATTTCGCCTACATTTGTCAAGTTATGGTAGCTCAAAGGTGAGGCTTCCAGCTTACGGGGCGATAACGAAACTAGAGTACTCCGGCGGAATATTTTTTCTTTTTTTTCCTTTTTTGTGTGTAGAAGAAACCAGTACTATATCTTTATGCACGGACAACTAATGTATAGATTAGTTGGCCGACGAACGGCTCGGATCCGGCTCGTATTACCATGAGTCATCCTTTATACATACTTTACCTAATAATCACGTAAAGTGATATAGACTCTATTTCGACGCGTTCATGACCTAAATTACAGTGGGTTTTTTCCCCAGGCCAATGTCTTCCTATGCACGATCTGGTTGTGGTACGCACTTATCTTCGTAGTGATAATGCTCATGATGATGGTTGTCCTGGCCCTACTGTTCACGTCGAGGAAGCAGAGGAACCAAGTGTTCGTCGTCATCCTTGGCCTTCTATGGTATATCTGTGAGTACTTTATAAATGCTCACACCATCCCAGAATAGCCCCTGAAGAAGGAAGGCAAGAAATAACAACACTCACTTTTCACATCAGATGATTAAAAGCCAATGTGGCTAAGAAGGGGTAAGGCACTGAATATGATTAAGTACGAACGTGACAGAGGGTGAGTCCATCGCCGTCTCAGGCACTATACATACGACTTTGAATCACTTCTCAGATATATGCAGGCTTCCTCACGATGTTTTCCTTCGCCGTAAAGCACGCGGTGTGAAAACTCTGCACATAAGATTTTTTCAAAACACATTTTGCCCCTCTGGGATTCGAACTTGCGTCGCTTGCCAAGCAGGCGACTGCTCAAACGCCAAGGCCACCACGCCTATGAGATGGGCATAATCAAGTGAAATATTCGAACACCAAGTTTTCGATCCCTTGTATTGGGGATGTGCACCGGCAAAGTGCGATCTATCAGAGTACCCGGAGTTCCCCTAAGCACGGAGGATGGCCAAGGGGGTTAAGTGAATTCAACATAAGGGACACTTGGACCACTCATTGAACGTCATTTTTCTTTCGCTAACTCAGGGTAATTTACCACCGTTTCCAAATGTGCCAATGCAAATGCCTGGCGTTTTATATACATAGAGTTGTATTAGTACAATTTATTAAAATATTGTATTTAATTCTAGTCTAAAAATATTTTTTGTTTTTCAGTAACAATCTACTTCATATTAGTGGTGAACAGTTATCGTAAGAAAACGTTTAATATGATGAGTTTGGAAACGTTAAAGCAAAAATTGGTCGATAAAAATAAAGGTCAATTTTAATTAAATATTTTTGATATGCCTAGTCAAGGAAACTAGCATTTTTTTTAATAAAATTAAAACATTACAAAAATATTCTTTCTTTATTTTAATCTACATCAATACAGATAAATACAATCGAAGTGTCTGTTTGTAATTCATTTCGGAATTAGAAACAAACGCTTCAATAGATATAGATGTATAGATGATTCTCAAATTGAGCGCGCGCGAGTGGTGCCGCGGAGCACAGCTGGTAAATAACAAGGCATAATCTACCTGCCTATAGTTGACTAACAAAACCGTAATGAAAGACGCGTTGACCTACTAGAGGAATCTTATGTTATACCTTTAAACGAGTCATTTTTGTATATACTTATATATACAGGTTGTCGGAGAAAAGAAATAGTTGTCTTCCAGCAGTTGTAGGGTTTCATGAATATATCACTGCTACGTACGTGACAATTCAACTTGTTAAATTAAGGCGAAGGTTAATGGTTTCGAAAAATGGTATTATGGGATTATTTCAGGAATAATTAGTGGGAGAAAAAACTTAAATTCACGTGATAATAAGGTCTTCATATGGTCAACTTCGAACGTCAATTACTCAAAAACGGAAAAAGTAATTTTTGATCATAATCATTTTATTTGCCTCTTAAAATTATACCTTTTCATATATTATAATTATATCGCATATTTTAACAGCTGTCCTATTTTCCCCGACAACCTATATATAAAATCTGAAACGATTTTCATAAATGTTGTGTGTTTCAGGGTCAAAAATTGATCTAGCTAGTCTTCATTTTTGGAAAACATCGTTTAGATCATGTTTTCATACATACATATGCTCACGCCTGTATTCTCCGAAAGGGTAGGCAGAGGTGTTGTTATCACAACACCCACTATTCACCGAATTTGATTAAGTGCCAACGTAACAGATGGTGAGTCTATCGCCGTCTCAGACACTATACATACGTCTTTGAAATACTTCTCAGAAATATGCAGGTTTCCTCACGATGTTTTCCTTCACCGTAAAGCACGTGGTGTGAAATAACTGCACATAAGTTTTTTAGAAAAACTCATTGGTACAGGCCCCGCTGGGATTCGAACTTGCGTCGCTACCATGTTTTCATGCACTGAAAAACTCATACAATATAATTACAATACGACAGCAAATTTCGCCGACATCTGTCAAGTTATGGTAGCTCAAACGTGAGGCTTCCTGCCTACGGGGCGATAACGAAACTAGTGTAAGTACCCCGGTTTGAGTCTGACGTTCACCGGTTCAATATTTCCTTTTTTTTCCATTTTTTCCAGCATACATATATGAGAAAACGTAATTGAAAAGAAACCGAGCACAACCCTGTCCACCGGGTTCTTTGTTTTTACAGTGTCTAATAGTTATGTCACACGGGATAAACGCGTCCCCACAGTCAGAAACAAACACTGACGCTTCTTGTATACGTGTGTAAGCTAAGCTTTGTACAAATGTCCTAGGATGCTGAAAGCTCTTTGAGGCTCACTCGCAACACGAAGGTATTAACTGTTCATTCTACAACTCAAACCATTCACTCAAGGTTTACGTTGCGGTTTTGGTATGAATAAACAAATTAATGGGAATGAAGGATAACGGTCTGTCTGTGACGTAAATTATTTAAAAAATTATACACTTATACTTATACAAAAAAAAAGGTACAAATAAAAATAACACCGTGGTGACCTTGGGATTTGAGCTGTCGCCTTCTACGCATGCCAAGCAAGTTTGAGTCCCAGAGAGGCTTATTGTACCAATGAGTTTTCTAAAAACTTATGTGCAGTGATTTCACATCATGTGCTTTACGGTAAAGGTAAACAGAGCGATAGACTCACCATCTGTCACGTTGTCACTTGATCATATTCGGATCGTAAAAGTGGGTGTTGTTATCACAACACCTCTGCCTACCCCTTCGGGGAATACAAGCGTGAGCATATGTAAATAAAAATATAACAATGCTTTATAAAAAATAGGTGTAGTATGATCGGTCAGTGTAACAATCGGAAAAAAAATCCCAAGTAGTTGGACTATTGAACTTTACTAGTAAGATTGGTAAGAATTAAAGATTCTTCTTTGCATAACTACAAACAAGTAGCACCTGATTTTATTCAACTTAAGAAAATTTTCTTGTATTCTAATTTAATAATTATAGCTAGGCAGTTTCCAAGAGCTATATTACATTGGTTTAAATTAAATCTTCTTTCCA
This sequence comes from Watsonalla binaria, assembly GCA_929442735.1. Lineage (NCBI taxonomy): Eukaryota > Metazoa > Arthropoda > Insecta > Lepidoptera > Drepanidae > Watsonalla > Watsonalla binaria. Next base: position 2,416,747 of record OV838930.1, read on the forward strand.
AGACGCGAAGCATAAAGCGTTATTCCCTCCATCTTCTGACAGTTATTGATCAGTCGAATTGGACTTGTTACTTTTCAGCTCCACGTAGTAACCATAGGACACCAATAGTCCGTATAAAGGTATACCTGAACCCAACAGCCTTCAATCTGAGCTAATCGAAAGTTATGAAAGTTCTACGATGGTTCTTATTCGTTCTGAAATCATGTCCGAACGTGTTCCACAAGGAAATTTTTATTTTATTTCAGTTTATCATAAAAACATCCAGATAGGTAAAGGACCGTATGATAGGCCATTACAAGTATAAACAAACAATTCTTAAGAAATAACTCTTATAAGGTTACATTAATAAACCCCCAGTTCCTATCATAAGGTTTTTTTTCCCTCTAGTATTACAATAAAAGGAGCCATGGCTAACTAGCATAGGAAAAAAATTCTATAATCAAAGGAAATTATGCATGCTTAAGTATAAGCTGTTACAATGTAAAACATTTGTATAACTTAGTTAATTACATAGCCTACAGTCGGGTTATCTAATTCGAAAAACGACTGCGTTGTTTCAAGTTTACATTTTACTTGGAGATAAAATGCTAATTTTTGGCCATCCTACAAACTGGTGTTTGAATTTATTGTATTCTGTTGTTCATTCGTGCAATTAGCATCTAGCTCGAAGAAACAGTTTCGAGGTCGAAAGGGAGTAAAAGCTAAATGGCTATTTTTCTGGAGAGACTAAAAAAGGAAACTGTTATTTTTTATGCTCAACATTTTGTGCGTGCATACCATTAAAATAAATTTATTGATGCCTATTACTTAACCTACTGCAAAAAACTAAGTAAAGTATTGACTCTTACAAAATAGTTTTCTAGAAAATGCATTCATTAGTATAAAAAAAGTCAACAAAAAAATAAAAAGTTATTTAATAATGGCTTTCATTGGACCAAACTGAGTAATTTTTATTTTATTTAAATACTAACAAAACCCAATGATCCCAAAGACGAACGCCAGAATCCAAGGCACCAGAGACGTCTCCTTCATGTACATGATCAACAGAACGATCATCAACACAAATAGATGCGCCATTCGCATTAAATTTATCACGGTGGCTGCCAGCACTATTGAAGATTTTTCCTAGAAAACCAACAAAATATGTTATTTTGTTTCGATCTCCGTACATTATTACATTCTCTTGGAACGTTTATCGGCAGAGGGGGCCAACTATGATCGTTTAAGTAGCGCGAATTGAAAACATCTTAGCTTTAACGCTTAATTTTGCGGTACAAAAATGAAACTTCAACGTTCAGAAGTTCTTAATACGCGCTGCTTAAACGGATGATGGTAGGCTCCAGGACAAATTTGAAGACGTGGGAAATTCAAAAGAGGTTGCGCAACCCAAAAAAAGCTTTCATAGGTAACAAATGCACCAGAAAAGCACCAGTTGGATTAGATTGGATTGAATGGCGTCGTACCGTTAGCCAAGCCACTAACTGCAACTTGACGATTCAGGCTTTTGGGACCAGAACCATGGTCCACAACGCCACCATGGATATTATAATACATTTTGTGGGAGGAAATGGGACTGCGAGGTCAACGGCTCTTTGGAAATCATAATTATTTTTTACCTATAGTAAAACGGTCGCAGTCCCAATTCCTTGAAGGCGGACCGGAACCGTGGTCCTGATCCCCAGTATTAGAGGCGCTGGGTCTTCTTCAGTGGTTATACAAATATAACCTGGTTGATCCTGATTGTTCAATGTCGTTTTCTCATATATGTATGCTGAAAAAAAGAAAACATGTAACCGGGGTTCTCTAATCTCGTTATTGCCCCGTAGGCTAGGAGGCTTCAAGCCTCACGTCTGAGCTACCATAACTTGACAGATCTGAAAATTTACATTCATATTGTAATGATATTGTATGAGTTTTCAATGAATTCCAAAAATGCAACCTAACTAGATCAATTTTTTGCCTCTAAAACCTGCTACACTACTACTGCTAACAAGAATTGCTCATTTAAAGGTATAATTTAAGATAAGTTGCTGGCTGGATTGGCAGTGTTTAGAAAGCATCGGAAAATCTCCAAAATGTTGCATACCGTTTTAACTCCACAAATGAACCACAGGTTGATCATCACCATAAACAAACAGTACACGATTTCGGTGACGCTCAGCGCATACGCGTTCTTCCACAGACGGTAAGATGCTCTGGTATCGGAGCACTCTGTGAAATTAAGCACTTGGAATGCTATTATCATCGCACTTAGGGCCATCGAACTCTGGAATTAATTGAACAATATTTTAGAGTCAGTAAACTTAATATATGTGTCTATAATTTTAAAATAGTTCGGAAAAATGTAAAACCGCCTTGAAGAAGACCGAGTATGATGCTGTTTGGCACCAACTTCAAAAGTCAGTAATTTGTACATAAAAGATAATCTCCTAATTCTTATTCTCTCTTCTTGAAGGCGGTTTTACTTATAATAAAGTTTAAAAAATATTCAAAAAACCTTTCATTAGTGGTTGTTTAAAAGAGCAACAAACATACATCTTCATACTAAGAACAGACGCCAAATGAGGTGTAGAAATACCACACTCCAAAGTACAATCACATAGAATAAGAACATTATACTTACTAACCGCAAAAAATATCCCGTAGATAAAACACCCCTTCTGTAACGTATAGCGATGCAGAAACATTTTCGGAACAACTATATTTAGCCCCATTTCTAATGTATAAGACAAATCCTCGAATGGAAAATCGAAGCCTACTTGAATTTGTTATATTATGTGACTTTAACGTAAAACGAGGTAAAAATATCTACATGCAATACCTAAATAAATATGCTCACGCCCTCCAGAAGGGTCACCGAAGGGGTAGGCACAGGTTGTTATAACAAGAATATCGACATTCAATCACAAAATATCAGTCAGACAATGTTTTCCTTGGGCGTTTGAAATGTATTTAAAGTATTTATTTACAATAAAAAATTATATAAGTATTATATCCGTTGTCTGGTACCCATAGTACAAGCTCTACTTAATTTGGGGCTAGGTGGCACCGTGTGGAAATGTCTGAACACTATTTATTTTTTTATATTTTTAACGAACCCAGTCGCCCAGAACACAAATTTTCCTCGTTAAAGGGGTTGCGAAGGTCAGATGGCAGTCGCTTCGTATAAAAATCAGGTGATCAGCCACATCGGGTTGAATCGAGCGCCGACCCCAACAATGTATGGGATAAGGCCAGGGACGATGATTTTTAACAAACTCAGCCAAGTAAACTGACGACAAATGTAAGTTTCGTGAAAATGTACGCTATCGTAAATACAAAGTGCTATTGTTGCGAAGTGCGTTCGTTATCTCAAGAGATGCCGCGGTATAAATAGTAAGTTTTGTTCAAGCAAGAATTTTCACAAAGACTTTTTGGAGGTTCATACGTGGGATATATCACTCACTTAACCGTTGGCCATACAAACTCGATTTTTTTTTTATTCAACATGGTTTCTTTGCGGTTCTATAAATATACCTCTGCCTACCTCTTCAGGGAACACACCAAACCGACCATTGTTCCGTCCTCGCCGGCGAGGCTCGTCGCGAACTCTACGTCATTGTCCCCCCCGTCCTCTGCTAGGGCCGACGCGCGCCGAGCCACTAGCCTTAAACATATCCCTAAATAATACCACTCAGATCCAGCTTCCTAGCTCATCTCCCAGCAACGCCTAAGCCGAGGTCCGAGCCCCGCACCGGGGTGCCCTTAGCTGTGTTGCTTAGTTTTTAAGTTTAAGCTCGGCTGGAGGCCCTTGGGTCTCGCCCTTTAGTCCGGTTAAGCTGTGGAGGTAACTCCGCCCTACCAACTGCGAGAGACCATATCGTAAAAAAACCCTTCAGGGAACACAGGGGTCATACATATGTATCCCGCAACAGAATACATTTTGATAAACGACTTTACTAGAGGCTAGCCCCGCAGTTTCACCCGCGTTGACTCCTTACAACAGTAGACAATTCCATGGGTGTTTATTTTACGGCTTAATCTTATCTTTTTTTTTTTAATAAAAGTGGAACCAGTTACTACATATAACATCAGCTATTTCCCAGATTGACCTGATAAAAATCGATACATCCGTTTCCAAGATTAACAGAAAACAGGGGGCAGAATAAAAAAATATATCGTATATACTTTCATTGGCTTTTAATGAAAAGTCGTTAATTTGGAATTGCAAACAGAAGCTACTATTTTATTTTTCTGTACAGATTAAATAGACAATAAACAATAGACAATAGATAATAAACAGAGAAAATATATTAAAATAATGTTGTGAAATGGGGAGACTGGTGTCGACTTGCAGAACGTTTGTTGTAGTCCAATATTATAGTATACAAGTACTTTGAACACGTAAGGTGGAGTTGCAGAAAGGTATTGCACGCACAGTCGTTACGGTCACGGCCCTTGACACGTTTGAAAATCCCTCGTAATGATTCTATCTAAAGGTACACAATATTTCTTAAAATATAGAGTGTTTCCATAGATACAACTGCTCTATATCGATCAATTGACATTTACATTGACACAGACTTCCTATGGCATATCCATAGATATACACAAACACGACTATTCGTTCAGTGTTATATACTCTATGTAGCAAATCTATTGGTCAAACTCAAAAATATCTCTATTTGATTAGACTTTTAACGAAGTACTTTAAAATCGTCAGAATGACATATCCTACCGTTAGAATAATAGGGGCTCAATTAAAAAAATTTATGTTTTTGTAAATCGCAATCACAGATCAGCCGGCAAGATCGGATTGCATAACTTTGGCAGTAATTATTTTACTAGTTTTGAGTACAGTGAGACTTTTTTCGTAATTTTATAGGAAATATTTTCAAATATAATTATAATATCTAGTTGACCGCGCTGTGCTCGGTTTCTTCTTCACACAAAAAAAGGAAAAAAAAAGAAAAACAATTCCGGTGAACGTCAGTCTCGAACCGGGGTACTCTAGTTTCGTTATCGCCCCGTAAGCTGGAAGCCTCACCTTTGAGCTATTATAACTTTATAGATGTCGGCGAAATTTGCTGTCGTATTGTAATGATATAAAACATGGTCATAACGATGTTTTCCATAAATGAAACCTAGCTAGATCTATTTTTTGCCCCTGAAACCCCCTACATGCAAAATTTCATGAAAATCGTTGTAGTCGTTTCCGAGATTTCGATTATATATATACAAGAATTGCTCGTTTAAAGATATAAGAATATTTTTTTCGGATTTGTTTATTGGTCTTTCAATCGATCAAAATTTGGAGTTGAGTTTAATCGTTCTGAGGGTGCGATATTACATAATCCGCCTATATCTCACCCAATAAACGAAAAGCCTTCACACATAAATAAAGTTGAAGTTTCCGTTAGCTTTCACTCACTCTCACACTTAACAATTTAAAAAAAAATTCTCCCTTAATGATCCCGTCATGCCTTGCCTCTTAAAGACCTCAATCTTAGAATTAAATATCAATTTCTCGGACAAAGGATAAGAAGTCTAGTGATTACCAGAAGGCTAACGTATTATAGTTGTGAAGCATTTCCGAAGACAATAGCAATGACCCTTGTGAAGGTTTAATAGGTCTATAGGCCGCAGAGCATTCTTTATAAGTATTTGTCCTGAGAGTAATAAAGTTTGCTTCTGTATTTAAGTGCCTATGCTCTTTGTCTTTTCATTATAAATGTTCATTATACAATGGGAAACGTATACTTTATGGCTAGCGGACGTCACGCAGTTTCACCCGCGTAGTACGGGGTAGTAGAGTAGGTTCCCGTGGTAGTACGGGGATAAAATATAGCCTATATTAATCAGTGATAATGTAGCATTCAAATGGTGAAAGAATTTAAAATCGGTCCAGTAATTTTTAAGCCTATTCGTTACAAATATACTTACATACAAATCTTTTCTCTTTATTATATTAGTATAGGTGTAAATCTGCCTATAAGTATTGTGCAGGCACTTGTATAATCACGTTGCACTTTTAATCAATCAAAACTACTTTTGATTGAATATTGAACATAATATTATTTTAGTAGTTGTTAGTTTTAGTGAAATTAAAAAAAAACACGAACAGGAGAAGCGTATTTTTATTTTGTCCCCAAAGTGTTACCCACCCTCTGGGGAAATTTATATCTGCGATTTGATACAGAATTTCATGAAGTTAGTGTAAATATAATTAATTAGTATTTTATACCATACCATATCATCCCATTATAGAGACATTAGTATGGTATTATAATTATTATGGTATGGTATAATTATTATTATATGGTGTAATTGAGGGAGAGAAGCGTAGCGAATTACCACTTACTTAAGTACTACCAAATGAGTTAGTCAAATGTAGTTTTGACTGATATTTTAGACAAAAATGACATGGTGGACGTGGGGTTTAAGCTATCGCCTGCTAAGTTCAAATTAAACGTTAATGTTAAGTATAACATATAACCCGAAGCTGAAAAGGGACATTTAGGATTATACCTACCTACTTAAAAGCTTACAAAAAATCGTCAAAGGACTATAGTAATATATAAAGTTATATAACTTCTACATCACACTGTGTTTAACATTCATCTTTTATAATCGGGCCGAGCCTATAAAACCATTTTAAAAGCTCGGACAGTAAAGTTTTTAAAAGGTTTATGACTAATCTACCTAATATTGACCTTAATTTAGGTATTATGATTCTCGGCAAAACCTGGATTTAGTGGCAAATAAAGTAGACTTAGGGTTATATCTAGCTTAACGTTTCGCACGTCGTAAATTTTTGCTTGAAGTCTTGAATTTAAAGAACGAGTATATTATGCTTATTAACTTATGAGCAGTGATTACATACCACGTGCTTTGCGGTGAAGGAAAACATCGAGAAGAAACCTGCATATGCCTGAGAAGTCATTCAAAGAGGTATGTATAGTACCTAAGGCGGCGATAGACTCACCATCTGTCACGTTGACATTTAATCATCTGCGGTGAAAAATGGGTGTTGTTATTGCAAAACCTCTGCCTATCCCTTCAGGGAATACAGGCGTATGTTTCAAACCGACACTCGTCGCCGAGATATTGAGATATCTTACAGAATAAAGGATTCGCGCCCTTTCTAGGCAAAACTTCGACCACATAGTTTTTATTTTTTAAATGTTTAACATTTTTTGTTAAATGTTAAAAGAGACCCGTGGTGGCCTCGGGGTTAGAGCAGTCGCCTGCTACGCAAGCGACGCAAGTTCGAATCCCAGCGGGGCCTGTACCAATGAGTTTTTCTAAAAAAATTACGTACAGTGATTTCACACCACGTGCTTTACGGTGAAGGAAAACATCGAGAAGAAACCTGCATATGGCTGAGAAGTCATTCAAAGACGTATGTATAGTACCTAAGGCGGCGATAGACTCACCATCTGTCACGTTGATATTTAATCATCTGCGGTGAAAAATGGGTGTTGTTATTGCAAAACCTCTGCCTATCCCTTCAGGGAATACAGGCGTATGTTTCAAACCGACACTCGTCGCCGAGATATTGAGATATCTTACAGAATAAAGGATTCGCGCCCTTTCTAGGCAAAACTTCGACCACATAGTTTTTATTTTTTAAATGTTTAACATTTTTTGTTAAATGTTAAAAGAGAGCCGTGGTGGCCTCGGGGTTAGAGCAGTCGCCTGCTACGCAAGCGACGCAAGTTCGAATCCCAGCGGGGCCTGTACCAATGAGTTTTTCTAAAAAAATTACGTACAGTGATTTCACACCACGTGCTTTACGGTGAAGGAAAACATCGTGAGGAAACCTGCATATGTCTGAGAAGTAATTCAAAGACGTATGTATAGTGCTTGAGACGGCGATAGACTCACCATCTGTTACTTAGCACTAAATCAAATTCGGTGAAAAGTGGGTGTTGTGATTATAACACCTCTGCCTACCCCTTCGGGGAATACAGGCGTGAGCATATGTATGTATGTATGTTAAACGTTTAGGATTAATTTAAATATGTTTAGTTTCATTTCTTTTACAAAAAATGTATGGTTCCTTTAAATCTACACTACAATTATGAAGAGGATATATTTATATTTTTGTGTGTATGTTTGTAATGAATAAACTCAAAAAATATTGTGCCGTTTTTAAAAATTCTTTCACCATTGGAAAGCTACATCATCAGCGAGTAAAATAGACTTTATTTTACTCCCACGGGAACTGGAACTACGCGGGTGAAACCGCGTGACGACTGCTAGTTAATAATAAAATTAATTTCGTCTCCCCTTGCAACCAACTTTTGTAAACAAAACCTTATTAACGGCTTACATTTTTGTTGATCATATAACATTTCAATTAATAACGTAATCAAATCGTGTCACGGCATGATGGATTATAATTAGGAAAATATTGTGAAATTTTACTGGATGTTTGGTTACACAACGGCTTCACCTAAGGCCATAATTTACTTACGAATTTTTTTACTTGTCAGATTGGGGAAGTAGGGCACAGGACCTATATGAATTTCAAAGCTGGCAACCTGGACCTAGCTAAACTTATAGTGCCATGAACTAGCTGTGCCTTGCGGTTTCACCCGTGTATATTTAACATAATTCCCGCGGAACCCTAAATGTTTCTTTTAAAATAAAAGTAGCCTTAGTTACTCCATGTATTATTAGCTATTTACCAGTGAAAGTCCCGTTAAAATCGATCCAGCCGTTTCAGACATTACCCGGAACAAGCAAACAGACAGACAGACGGAGAAAAAAATTTAAAATTTATTTTTTAAGTCAATACCGTATATACTTTCATATGTATTTAGTGAAACGCTGTGGAATTCCAAACAGACACTTCAATTTTATTTATCTGTATAGATAGGTATAGATCAATCAAAGGTGTATGTTTAGTGCCTGAAACGGTGATGCGTTCAGCATCTTAATTTAACACCAATATATCTTGAACCCTTAGGGAACCTTGGGGTATGCGTTCTTTGAAATAACTACACTTGTTATAGTTAGGTAGACAAACGGACTCGGATTGTGTACACTGTATGTCAGTATGTTTGCATTTCATTACACCGCGGGGCCTTCTGGGTTGCGTGTGTAACGCAAGTTTAAAGGTTGCTCCCATGATAAAATCTTACCGTGGGGTTTGAATTCGAATCCCAGCGGTGCCAACGAGTTTTTCTAAAAACTTATGTACAGTGATTTCAGACCACGTGCTTTACGGTGAAGCAAAACATCGTGAGGAAACCTGCATTCAATGTCGTATGTATACTATCTGAGACGCCGATAGACTCACCATCTGTAACGTTGGCACTTCATCATCATCATCGCATTCATAGGCTCGCACGTACGCTTACCATCAGTGCCTGTAGACAAAGCAATATTATCTTCACGCTTCGCTAGTAGAAACCATACAAAATGTACGGGAATGACATGTCACGTGACAGATTTATGTCATTTCCATATTCATTTCGTGTCGTAACTATTAGCGCAAGCGTGAGAGAATGTTCCTTTGTCTAGGGCTACAAGACTGCACGTGTTTGCCGCTTATGTACCATAAAAGTTATTTCAAACATCAGCATTTTACTCACATTATAAAAAAAAAATAATTAATTCTTAATTTATGGTCCACCCCTTACATTGTTTCAGGCATAATTATAGTCATAGAACAACAAATTTAGCTCGTCATGTTTGTAAACATGAAACTGTATGCTTAACCCTAAAATTTAATGAGTGTACTTAACTCTTGTGAACCTTTTTCATTCATTCTGTCCTGTGGGAGCTGGGAGCTCAACGAGCCGACTAGAAATAGTTCTTAGTAAAAACCAATATAAATTGGTCCCGACCCGGGAATCAAACCAGGCACCTCGTGATCGGCAGGCTCAAGTGAATACAGTACAGGCGTACCTACTGGGTGTACCCTACTTCCTACTAACATTATAAACGGGAAAGTTTGTAAGTACTTTGTAAAAAGCCTAAGTTCGAGTTCGAGTTTGATAAGTCCCTTCGATCAGTCGAACTATAGAAAAAAGACTATAGAAAATTAAAAGCAAATAAAGGCTCCGAGAGATTCTGATAAGGATTCGGTGAATTACCTGCAGATTTATTGTTGTAATTGTCAATAATGGGGAAACGAATAGCTCCAATCTATAGAAGTTATTTAACAGAACATTTGTGGGTAAACAAGCCTTTGTTAATCGCATCGAATTATTACTCTAAACTATTCTAATTTATAAAGCGAAAGCGTTTGTGTGTTTGGTTAAACGCGCCAATATTACAGATTATTAGATAATGATTTTTAAAATACTTGCCATTGAGCAACGAGAAATTCTTGTTTATATATATATAAACGTCTGCAGCGATTTTCATGAAATTTTGTGTGTTAGGGGCAAAAAATTGATCTAGCTACATTACATTTACCATGACCATGTTTTCAGGCACTGAAAAACTCATAAAATATCATTACAATGCGACAGTTAATTTCGCCGATATGTGTCAAGCTTATGAGGCGATAACGAATTTAGAGTACAAAATCGATTTTTCATAAAAAAAAATTTCTTTTTTTTTTTAATTTACTTTTTTGTGAGAAAAAGAAACCGAGCACAACTCGGTCAACCATTATATATTATATATTATTTTAAACATTATATATTTATTCTAATAATTAACAGACGTCTCGATGATGAATGCTACCCTGCGATTGGGGTCCTCGTACAACTGTGATGAAATAGCCCAAGAACACCACCCTATGGAGCCGGTCTGGAGACACACAATCATGGGGTGCAGGGTTGTTAAGCTGCTTCAAGATATGTATCAATTCAAGTAAGTATTATATTATTATTTTATATACCTATCGTATTTATATGTATGTACATTAGTCAATGTAGAATTATTTTCATAATATTATAATTTACATAATTATACTCAATTTCATTATCATGCATGGAGTACTTACAGATGGATTGAATGAAAGATGATTTGGCTAGACAGAGTGTGAATACAGGTATGACGTCTGATTAAGAGAAATGGAAGAGAATAACAATCTTTTTACTAAATACATATGAAAATATACATTTTTATTTTTTCTCCGACTGTCTGTTTGTTCCGACTAATCACCAAAACGGCTTGACCGATTTTAACGGGACTTTCACTGGTAGAGAGCTTATTTTACAAGGAGTAACTTAGGAGGCTTTTATTTTAAAAAATAAGGTTCTGCTGGTCACCCATTACCATAGACGATAGCTAGGAATTGAATGAAGTGAAAAAGCAGGTGACAAGACGAATATTTTATTGACAACAGCACTGTAATTTTGATATAACTATAGAAAAAATTATAATTAATAAACAAAAATAGTTTCCAACCCTCATGAAATTAAGACTACTCGGTCGAATCCGCAGGGCATAGCTAGTATTCGAATAAAAATGTCATAACACTTTGTTTTTCGCACTTACAATTTCATATATATGTTGCTGTTTCAGGAACAAAGCGACATAACCCTTATTGCAAAATGTGTATCTTCTAATAACCTTCCTCACAACGAATATCGCTTATTATGCCTAAACATTCAGGATAATCGCACCGGAGAAGCGATATTCCTGAAAGTGTATTTAAAGTCAAATAGGCCAGGGGTTGTACTATCTTTCTCAGAAAACGAACGAAGATTTAATGGAGTTTTAGAATCGTAATATTTTCATCAAACTCTAATTATTGTTCGTTAAATAAATAAATTAAAGTATGTTTAGATCACATAAATGTCAAACAATTTTCTTGCGGATCACGTTCGGACGTAATTTTAGAACGAATAAGAAACGCGGTAGGAACTTTGTGAACTTTCGACCAAACTTCGTATTTCGTTGAATAAGAGTAGGCCCCTGGTTTCTAGAAATAGTACAAAATTATTATTGCACAGTACCTACATTATAACAATATATACATACTCTTAATCCAGCACTTACACACTGTTGGGCACAGCAATTTTTGAGAGAGGGCTTAAACTAAGTATATTATATTTACCTTTAATATTATTATTATATTATATGGTTACTTATTATACCTATATTTGTATTTATTTAATTATATAATTTATGTTTTTCTTTGAGGTTATTAATGGATTTATAAATTATATTACCTATGTTTATAATTACGTGTCACGTTGTTTCTCAACGATGAACTCCTTCACTACTGAACCGATATTTAATATGATTTGCATACTGTGTGCATTTTGATTGTGCAATGCAATAATAATGAATACTTGTACATTATTACGGAGAAAATGCGAAAAGTGAGAACACCTGCATACGTCTGAAGAGTTGGAAACACCCTTTGTCACGTTGGCACTTAATCATAATCGGTGAAATGTGGGTGTTGTTGTTACAAAACTGACTACCCCTTCTGGGATGGCGTGAGCGTTATTTATAGATAAATTATATTTTTATAAATATATGTATACTGTAATAAAAAGAGCCGTGGTGGCCTCGGGGTTAGAGCAGTCGCTGCTACGCAAGCGACGCAAGTTCGAATCCCAGCGGGGCCTGTACCAATGAGATTTTCTAAAAAAACTTATGTACAGTGATTTCACACCACGTGCTTTACGGTGAAGGAAAACATCCTGAGAAAACCTGCATATTTCTGAGAAGTAATTCAAAGACGTATGTATAGTGCCTGAGACGGCGATAGACTCACCATCTGTCACGTTGGCACTTAATCAAATTCGGTGAAAAGTGGGTGTTGTGATAACAACACCTCTGCCTACCCCTTCGGGGAGTACAGGCGTGAGCATATGTATGTATATGTATACTGTGACGCGAATGAAGTCGGGGTAAAATCATCGCTATACGAGTGACTAAACATCAGTACTTGTTTCAGTATTACCTACGAATCAATAACTCAAGATGGGAACATTAGCGCTGTCGGTTCGTCCAATAATTTATCACTTTTAGCTAATTCCAGTACTTTAGATTTGTTCCTACACCCCTTGACACTACAGTCTAAGATGTTGGAAGATGCATACCCGTTGGAAACTATTGTTACGTGGAGGTAATAATGTTTTTATTGATACTTTTTTATCATCTCTGCCCATCTCGTTACGAATGTGACTAGTGTCAACTTGTAGAACGTTTATTGTAGTACAATATTATAGTATACAAGTACTTTGAACACGTAACTTAGAGTTGCAGAAAGTCACAGTCTTAACGGTCACGGCCCGTGAGACGTTCGAAAATCTCTCGTGTGAATCTAACAATCTAAATGATCTAACAGTAGATAATATTTCTTAGAATGTAAAGAGCCGTGGTGGCCTTGAGGTTTGAGCCTGCTACGCAAGCCTACACCAATGAGTTTTTCTGAAAAACTTATGTACAGTGATTTCACACCACGTGCTTTACGGTGAAGGAAAACATCGTGAGGAAACCTGCATATTTCTAAGATGTAAAGTGTCTGAGACGGCGATGGAGTCACCATCTGTCACGTTAGCACTTAATCATATTCGGTGAAAAGTGGGTGTTGTGATTACAACACCTCTGCCTACCCCTTCGGGGAATACAGGCGTGAGTATATGTATGTGTCAGACAAAATGTAGTTCCAGCCATCCACAGACACACCACATTCAGGGTTGGCACTTGAGGGCATTAACACTAAATTACACACCGGAGACTGAGTCCTGAAGACAGTTAATAAATTAATTTTGATCATGGGCCTTACCATGAGCTCTTATTGCCATGATAATTTTACTCTTATATGACGTGTATACATCTGTCACTGTCACACAACTGAACTATCATTGCAATAAGAGCTCAAAAGACATAAAACATATGTTATTTTTACGTTCCCCAACTTTTACCAAAACATTAATTAGTGTTTGGTGTGGGATAAATCCTTGGAAAAGATTATTCCACATTACTTTGGGTTTTAGCGGACCATACAATAATCCTTACCATGCTATGCCCTTATAAATATTAGCTGCAGGGCTTCTTTTAATGGAACACGTTTTGCTGCCTCATTATTCTGTAAGATAGGAGCTTCATTAAAGTCTAACGGATTTGAAATTCAGATTGTTATCATACTACCAACATAAGGAAGCATGTTTTACCTGAAATTATCCTTAATTTAGGACAACAAACAAGGTATTGTTAGCTTCAGCTGCATTATATATTTTATTATTCGCTTATTTTTTATATTCACCATTAAGGGTGTGTGTGTATGGGAGAATACACCATGTAACTGGTCATTCCCATATGTCCTACTTCTGGGTCCCATGTGCATCGCTTTATCCATATCCATACGTTTTATATAAGAGGGCATAATGGGATCTTCCGTTCGGCATTCGATGTCCGACTGTGAAATGATGCAGTTGAGCAGAAACCCTTCTGCTCAACTGCATCATTTCACAGTCGGTAGTACATATACCGATATGTAATACTATTTCTTTGGCAGGATAACCTACTGCTCAATAAAGTTGGTCAAAAAATAGTTGGCCTACACATAAAATGTTCGGTAATACAAACTTTGTCTGAAGCAGTGGGGAAGATTTCAGCTTACGAAAACTGCTTAGAATTGGTATTATTTGCACTTTACAAATGCTATCAAACCTCAAATAACCGACAGATTGGTACGCTTATTCGACAGCTTTATAATATACCACCATAATTTATTAGCAACGCTAGTAAAGACCCTGCATGCAACTATTCATTAAGATATAGTAAGCACTTGTCGTGAGCCCTAATAGCCTACGAAAAAATCTTTACAGATTGGGCTTCATACTCCAGCGCATTGAAACATGCGTATTCAGTCGTTTCTACAGTAAGCCCTTCTCTAGACCAACTTGGAACAGTCTCTATTTAATGGCAGTGCTGGTCACATTAGTCCTGTATCTGATGAAATGGTGGGAGAAGCGGCATTTGGGGGGTTGGGATTGCTGCTTGGTCCATGAGATGCTGATGGTGATTGGAGCTTATTGTCAGCACAGTAAGTTTTAAAGTCTACTGCAGTTGGCGAGTTCTTACGCCTTCTCAGAAAGGTTTCCGAAGGAGTAGACACAGATACAACACCCACTTCGCACTGAAGACTAGGTGCCAACGTGAAAGACGAAGAGTTTATTACCGTCTATATATACGTTTTCATTTCTTCTCAGATACATGCAGGCTTTCTCATGCACTTAATTTATTAGAAGAAGTCATTAGTATCAGTGAAGTTAAAACTTGCATCTCCTCAAATGACTTAACTACTGGGGTTCTCTACTGCTGTTGATTGAGTTTGACCAGTCTACAGAAGCAATGGCCACAATATACATATGAGCTAACTGCAAGCAGTATGGAATGCAGCAACAAATCGTAAAATCATTCCTGAGACAGTAAGTCTTAATAGAGCCGTTAAAATTGATTCAGTAAAAGTGGGTCCATGACCTTCCAAAGACCTTAGTTATGAGAGTCATAGAAAATAACGTTCCTAAAGATCGCTTTCTTTTCAGTTCCGCCATTGGACGCTGTAGCGCCGTCGCGTCGAATGGCATACTTCACATTTTTCATGTACGCGTACGTGGTATACACTTTCTATACATCTAACCTGCTCTCTCATTTGGTGAACGACAAGGACGACACAGTAGACTTGCAAACTCTGGCTGCTAGCGATTATAAGTTTGTCATTGTCGATAACATCAAGCTTGCTTTGGCTGGAAGTGTAAGTATCAAGCTTCATAGCTTTGGTGACACTAGGATCCTTAAATAGGCCTTTGAAATCCACATCCAATATTATATTTATAGTAGCGCTTCTGATAGATGGTGCTACTCGCTAGTAATTGATTAGTTTGAGTAAAAAACATGAGAATCTAACTAGAAAAGTTGGAGCCGCGGTTCCCCAGGCATGACACCCTCCAGACTGGAAGATCTTCCCTTTGATGGACATGAGGAACACAGGGAGTGTTTCTCATCTCCCACATATTAACCTATCCTACCACGAAAATCTTAAATAAAAGTAATCACAAAATGTATACTTTAAACAACGTGGTAAGGTTCAATTTTGTATAATCTCCATTACGCTAGCCTTTCCCCAAAATATTGTCGAGGTCGTTTGCGCTTAAATCATCATGATATGGCCTTTTACACGATGCGATTTTACACGATCTCACCTGATTTTCACAGTTCCGTTTATAGAAAAAAACCAGTATTCACAAAACCCGGGCACTTACTAAAGGCCTGGGTGAAAGCTGCATAACTTTGCTCATCAACATAATATGCGGAAGAGAAAGAAATTAGAGCAGTCGGTAGGACACGCTACGCAATGTACACTATATATTTTTGGACAGATCCACAGATACAGCAAGAATA
Source organism: Watsonalla binaria (assembly GCA_929442735.1). Taxonomy (NCBI): domain Eukaryota; kingdom Metazoa; phylum Arthropoda; class Insecta; order Lepidoptera; family Drepanidae; genus Watsonalla; species Watsonalla binaria. Next base: position 2,433,058 of record OV838930.1, read on the forward strand.
TAAGTGTGGTATTGAAGAAGCTCATAGAGTTAGACTCAGTGAATGCTAAAGCTGGCTTGGAGGCGGTGAGAGAAGGGAAAACTGCGCTTCTATCGGACTTCAGCACAATCTACCCTATTATTAACGAAGGTAACTGTTCCAGTGCACCGACCTCTACTGTATAAAAACGCTGGACTGGCTAATGGCTGGAACTTAATTGACCGTTAATTGGGAATTTTCCATACACAGTACATCATAAACTTACTAAGCAGTATGAAAAAACGAATATTTTTTTTAAAAGAAGGTTTATTCCATTGATACTCTTCGATGTCGTTTGTTAATTTGAAGTTCAGAAGCGTAAAAATTACGTATACGCGATCGACCAGTGTGCCTAGCGTAACTCACGCTAGGCACGACGTAAACGCAGATTTGCATGGGCTCACAATAGTGTCATCTTTAGGCCGACAGATGTCGCTGTTTCGATCCTATACAAATCTGCGTTTACATCGACGCGATGACTTGTGACGGCGGCAGTGAAAAACTCTCACTAGGCCCTCAGGACGTGAAACACCTTACTGAAGTAACACACCTGAGTCGATTAAAATCTCGTAGATGGGCGTGTATTTTATTCCCAGATACATAGGAGTTTTAATACTGTTTGTAGTAAAGCTCGTATGTATACTGTGGTATCTACAGCTCCGTTACGTAACTTGTATGTACTTATTTATCTTTTCAGCTTTTAACAACGATGACATCTGCAAGTTGATTGAAATTGATTTATACTCCAAAATCAAAAAGTACCTTTTCACATCAAAACATTTTCCGTACAAAGAGCAATTTAAAATCGGGTACGTATAAGTCTTCTTTCCTTCAAGTTTTCCAAAACAATTATATCTTAAAAAGTATATTACTTACTTGTTTGTTAAGCTTCATAAAGGGGATTTTTTCCAAGAACACTGGGCCCGTAATACCTCCTCATAGCAATTAAGTACTTTAAGATACCACTAAGAAGAATGTGACGAGATTTTTCAACGAGATTAGTGTGAAACTGAATGATTATGTGATGGATTCAATTAATTTTTAATACTGTTATGTGCTCATCGTGTCTTATTATTTATTTATTTATTCGACCTCATAGAACGGCTTGAAGCCACTTAAACTAAAGGGAAAAAAGGAGCACTTTTCAGAAAAAAAATGGCACAGCTAATAATAATTATATACAAATTTATATTTCTCTGTATGTCCTCTATAGAATTGTAAACCATGCGTTTGATCATGTTATGATCTTCAGCAAAGTGTCGTGCCTACGAAAGTTTCTGAGTTGGAACGACCAATTTTCGACAGCAGGGCCATTATGATTCTTATCCTTACGCGGGTGAAACCGCGGGCCCCAGCTACTTATAATATAAAATTGATCCGCTGGTGGGTCAAAAATGTGGATCGGAGATCTTCTGAAGTGTCTATTATTGTCTTCATTCCAGAATCCTTCGGATCCGAGAAGCCGGGATACTTCGCCGCATGTTACTTTTAGACTCAAAACCAGTTCCCAAATGCGAATTGTCGCCGAATGTACAAGCTAAGTTGGTGCAGATATCGATCCCGCTGACTGTCCTAAGCGTCACATACGCTGTCTGCCTGTTCATATTGTGCTGTGAGAAATGGCACTTTCAAAGGAATAGAGTGTGGCCATATGTAGAATAAATTTTGCTAGCATATTTTACCAGCTGCTCTGGAAAAATTTAGTTTTGCCATATATATTTCTACATACCACTTAGGATTATTGAAAAATAGTTTACGTCCGTCCACGTCGTATCATATAATAAAATAGCAAAAAAAATATATAAAAATCAGTCAAGCTATTGCAGAGGATTTTGTTGCAAACACCAAACACAAGAATTTTATATATTAGATGCCTTAGACGGCAACATTTTTGAATTGTTATTTTTTTCGCTTACTTTTCAAATTGTTTTAAATTTGTGTTTTAAAATCGTGACTCGAATGTGTTTGTGATATGTCTAATGTTGACCATTTTTCTAGGCATCAATAGCCATTGACCATCGGGTGGAACGCCCATTTGCTTATTAATTGGTTTTGATATGTTCACTAAATTTCGTGTAGGCAAATTCCGTATCTGATCTATATAGCAAGATGGGTAAGGGCCCTTACAATTTGGTCTAATTTAAACAATAGACGCGCAGAGTCGGCTTTAGCACACAGTGAAGGCATAGACATTTGTATGGACTCACATGAGCGTCGTTAGCAGTGAACGTGTTAATGTACTAATCTATACAGATAAATATAATTGAAATGTCTGTTTGTAATTCCAAAATAACAGCTTTTTACTAAATTCATATGTATATACGGTACTGACTTAAAATAATAAGTTTCAAAACGTTTCTCCGTCTGTCTGTCTGTTTGTTCTGGTTAATCTCTGAAACAGCTGGACCGATTTTAATTGGACTAAAACGGGACCGACTTTCACTGGCATATAAGCTAATGATACAAGGAGTAATTTAGGCTACTTTGAAAAAAAACATTTAGGGCACCGCGGGAATTAAATTAAATATACGCGGGTGTAACCGCGGGGCATAGCTAGTTCTACATAAACACACAAAAGATTTTTTCCCAAACCCCTTATTTATTAAAAACTTGCCTTAAGCCAAACATGTTACCTTAAAATTATCCGGGCTCTTACATAATTTCTTGACGTAGGATTTTAGTCTTGTAGAGTATCTCATTATTAAGAAACATAAAAATGGCGGTGTACCCACATCGCACTTGACTCAGTTTTAATATATACAAATAAATAAAATTGTTGTGTCTGTTTGTAATTTAAAATTAATAGCTATTCACTATACTTTTCTACTAGCTGTGCCCCACGGTTTTTCTCGCGTAGAGTTAAATTCATGAGTGACCCGCAGAATCCGAATGTTATTTTAAATAAGAGTTGCCTAAGTTACTTCTTGTAAGCTGCTATCTGCTAGTTAAAGTCCCGCTAAAATCGATTCAGCCGTTTCGGAGATCGGAACAAACAGATAGAAAGACAGACGGACGGACAGACAGACAGATTTTTTTTTTAAAATAGTTTTTTGTCGTCTGTACTCATTAACTTTCATATGCGTTTAGTGAAAAGCTGTTATTTTTGAATTTGTTTGAATGAAAGTGTTTGTTTACTTTAATTTTCTGTGTATGTATGTATGTATGTATGTATGTATGTATGTATACAAGATCTACACAAGATAGATCGGTACCCTTATTACGAGTTTACAACGTTACAGTAATCTATACTCGCTAGCGTCACCCGCAATATTCGTATGACAACTTTTAGTTCTTCACGTCACCGCTGGGGGTCGCTGTACAATGTCTCATGCTAATATTCAGCGGAGACGCTAGCGAGTGTAGATTACGTTAATGGTTGCAAACCCGTAATAGGTGTAAAGATAAATATACATAACAGTTTTAATTTTTATATCCCTTTCTGTCCGTCTGTCTGCCTGACTACCTGTTTGTTTCAAGTTTGTCAAAAGGAGTAGCATAGGTTACAATTATTTAAAAAAAATGGATTCTGAGTCTACACGGGTAAAACCGCGGGCACATCTAGGTTCAAACAAAGACAGACTTGTGCTTTGACAAAATATCTGCTCTAAAATGGTGACCCGAAATATTTTTTTAGGATAAATGTATAATCTCTGCTAAAGCTTTTCTCTTTGTTATAATCTCATCGCTTCGTAATCCGATTTAGGACGGAAATGTGATAGGATTTGAGTGCCCTATATACGATGATACTTTGTAAATTGGAAATATTACGAACCCGGCATCAAACTTACGACAAATACAAAAAAAAATTCTCAGCTTATACGCAAGAATTATAAATGATGATTCTCATAAAATCTCTTACTTTCTCATACTTATACCTACTACAGACACTCCTCATTTCAGGTTACTATTTTTTAAGGCTATTTCAAAACGTTGGTGACTTTAATTTATACAATTCAAAGAAGATTGTCTCTCTCCGAACCCGTGGTAAATTCTTCGACATTCATAAGTGCCTTACCAGGGCCTAAACTGAATAAATCATTTTCATTTTCATTTTCTCTTCAACCCAGAATGGGTAAGCAGACACTTATCACCAAAGATGATTAAATACCAACGCTTTTTTAAACAGTGTAGTCATTTTTCAAGGGCTCGGGAGGAGCTCGTGGCACAGTTGTTATTGCGCATATCATTCGATCAGCGAAGTTAAGCAACCTTACCTCTAGCCAGTAATTGGATGGGTGACCGCCCGAGTTTCCTCCGTGCCTCGGAGAGCACGTTAAGCCGTCAGTCTCGGTTGCCAATTTATCATCTTTGCCAATCGTTACAGGTCAGTCGGAGGCCTAAAATAGTCTGACAACTGGCTTAACCCAGATCACAGATTTTCCTCGTTAAAGGGGTTGCGAAGGTCAGATGGCAGTCGCTTCGTATAAAAATCAAGTGATCAGCGACATCGGGTTGAATCAAGTGCCGACCCCAACAGTGTACCTATAGGATAAGGCCAGGGAGGTGATGAGTAATTTTTCAAGGCCCGTGGCGGTCGCCCGCTACGCAAGCGACGCAAGTCCGTATCCCAGCCTGTTCCTATAAGTTTTTCTAAAAACTTATGTACCGTAATTACTCACCTCGTGCTTGTGGTGAAGGATAGTGAGGAAACCTGTATATGTCTGAGAAGTAAAAAGACGTATGTATAGTGCCTGAGACGCCGATACCATCTGTCACGTTGGCACTTAATCACAACACCCTAGCCCACCCCTTGGGGCAACACAGGCGTGAGCATATGTATGTTTGTAGTAATTTAAAATAAACACACATTTTTAATAAATAAGTAATTTATTTTCTATTTACCCACTACCAGCAGGGCCCAAGCCGAAAGGAGCAGACGACCCTGTACTGAGGAAGTATACTCCTTCGCTGCCTTCAGAAACCATTCCCATGAATGATATCTCATTCTTCGAACAAAGCCCGTTGGTAAACATCGTCCAGTTTTCACATTTGCGAGCTGGAGACAATGTTAAACATTCTGAGGGCCCATTGCGAGATTTCCACTGCCGCCGTCACAAGTCACCGCGTCGACGTAAACGCAGATTTGTATGGGATCGAAACAGAGCCGTCTGTCGGCCTAAAGATGACACTATTCAACAAATCTGCGTTTACGTCGACGCGATGACTTGTGACGGCGATTCTTAGAGAACTTGCAAAAGGCCCTCTGATAACATCACTTTACACGGTTATCCTAAGAAGCAGGGTATAGAAATTAATATTAACAACTTATACGTTATATCTATTTGAGTAATTTGAAGCCGAATACGCTATCTCATTTTTTGGGCGTATCTGGTGCAAAAACAAATATACGTGCAGTTTCCTCCGCTATTCTCACAGAGCGCTCAAAATTTGTATCGGCAACTGGGCCCTGGCTATGAGCTCTTATTACAATGATAGTTCAGCTGTGAGACAATGATAGATGTATACACGTCATATACATCTGTCTCATAATATGAGTAAAACTATGGCAATCAGAGCTCATGGTAAGGCCAATGTGCAACGGGAAATTGGGAAAATAATTAGGTTTCCACAGTAGGAAAACCACGAAATTGCGTGGGTACCATCTACCTATACCCTTTCAGGGACTATACATACGTCTTTGAATTACTTCTCACACATATGCAGGTTTCTTCACGATGTTATTCATTACCGTAAAGCACATGGGGTGAAATTATTATTATTAATACTAAAAATGTGACGTATTAATTATACCTGGAAAATTTCTGGGCGAGCTTACAGACTCCGCCAACAGCTCCCACGCCCTACTGTGATCACAGGTAGACAGATAGCACCCTGGTTGAGAACTGCCTCCATTTGGATAAAAGTCTTTGTGTCCTGGAGATAAGAACTACATTTAATAACAACTAGCATGCGCCCGTAGCTTATGAGGAGAAAGAAGCTTTCAAGCAGTTGATAATTTTTAAGTACTAGTTATCAATAAAAATATACCAAAATACCTTTATTAATAAAAAGGCCGCGAAAACTGCGTCTCCGTGGCGCGATATAAATTAAAGGGACGGGGCTTATGTAGGCATCTCTTTACTTATGAATTAAATGAGCGGTTGATGACTTAAGTATTTAATTTGATAATTGCATCAAAAAATAAAAGCAACTGGTACTGAACACTCTCCTGAAAAATGCCCTTTCATCCATACACACTGTATAATACTGTAACTTGTCTACTCCTGCCAGGAATACAGGCTTAAGTATATGCAATAGTAGAAATGAAAAAATACATTACCAACGGGTTCCTTTAGTCCTAACATGCCTCCATTGGTATGTATGACGTCGACGTAAGCAGCGTCATGTCTGTCTATCCTTGCAGATGGATAGCCGTTACTAAAGCACGGCCCGGCCGGGTCCAAAGCGATGATCCTGCCTACCAACTGGCCGGTGAGATGGTGGACTGTCTTCCCAGCTATTGCCGCTATGTGGGAGCCGAGACTGTGGCCTATGAGGATTATTTTCGACGGGTCTTGGTCCTCTGTGGAATTAAAGATAAAAAATATATTGTATATGGTTATAATTACCGCCTGCTACGCAAGCGACGCAAGTTCGAATCCCAGCGGGGCCTGTACCAATGAGTTTTTCTAAAAAGTGATTTCACACCACGTGCTTTACGGTGAAGGAAAACATCGTGAGGAAACCTGCATATTTCTGAGAAGTAATTCAATGACGTATATAAGGTGTCTGAGACGGCGATGGACTCACCATCTGTCACGTTGGCACTTAATCATCTTCGGTGAAAAGTGGGTGTTGTGATAACAACACCTCTGCTTACCCCTTCGGGGAATACAGGCGTGAGCATATGTTATAATTACCAGGTAAGGAATGTGGCTTTTAGTAAGCAACTTTAGTAAGGTGGCTTGCAGTAATTACCCTTTACAATAGGGAAAAATACTAACACGAAGCGGAACTCGTACGGTTGAACTTTCACTGGCATGTGTTGTAACGAGTAACTTAGGCAAAGTTTTATTTTTATTTTAGGAAATCTTAATGGTACGTGCCACCCTTAAAATTAAGTCTACGCCCACACGTCACATCTAGCTAAAAATATATGGCTTACAAAAAACAAACTCGTAGCATTCCCAGAAAATTCCCTTTCATTTTACTTACATACATAATAAAACAGGGTATTTACTTAAGACTCTTCAAGGTGCTTTAAGTGTCCAAAATTTATGAGCAAAATGGCAAATACTCGGAAATACTTGTTAAATTATTAGTTGGGGCAAATATTTTCTTATTTTAATCCGTAGACCTGTTAGAAGGGAGGCCGAAAATAGAAATGTAAAACAGGTTAGCATCGTATATTTATATATGATAACTAGCTGTGCTCTGCGGTTTCACCCGAGTAGATTTAATTTAATTCTCGCAGTCTGCAATTTTTATTAAATTAAAAGTTACTCCTTGTTACATTAGCTATCTGCCAATGAACGTCCCGTTAAAAATCGGTCCAGCCGTTTCAGAGATTTACCCGGAACAAACAGACAGACAGACAAAGAAAAATTTTGTAACTTGTATTTTCAATAACAACACTGTGTATACTTTCATATAGGTACATTTAGTGACAATCTTATGTTGGAATTATAAACAGACACTTCAATATTATTTATCTGTATAGATTGCGTTCCCATTTACTCCTTAAAAATAATTATTTAAGCTTTAAGACCCACAATGGTCCCGGAAGGGGTAAGCAGAGGTGTTGTTACAACAGCACCCACATTTCACCGATATGATTAAGTGCCAGAGGGTGAGTCCATCGCCGTCGCAGGCACTATACATACGTCTTTGAATTACTTCTCAGACACATGCAGGTTTCTTCACGATGTTTTCCTTCATCGTAAAGCACGTGGTGTGAAATCTTCAATCAATCAAACTCATTGGTACAGACCCCGCTCAAACCCCGTGGCCACCATGGCTTTAAAGCTATCAAAATTAATTATTGAAAATCAAGGAAATAAAACATACCTTTGATAAATTCACTCAAGAAGGTGCCGAGCCTCTCCCCCATAAATCTAGCATAGGTCGAGGACCTGAAGTACTCCAAGTTGATAATCTTCCGGCCATCCAATGCAAATAGCTTAAGTCCAGGCTTCTTCAACAGTTCCGGAGCCAAAGCCTGAACCATCATACCATCTGAGCTCTCCATAAAACCGTGTATGAGTATGACTATATTTGTCCCGTTTCTTATTATCTTCTTCATATATCTAGAAGCAGATAGATTGTACTTTCTACTGCCGACTTGAGTGATCCAATCTATGTTTAATTCTTGGAAATTCGTTGAGTTCTTTACTTGCATCTGTTCGTATGTGAGACCTAAGAAACTTTTTAATGCTTCACCTGAAATTTCAATATTAAATGTATGTCATTAAAGCAATTTTAAAATCAATAAAACCGTCGAATGGCCGTATTCTATATCATACATCTATACAGATAAATAAAATATAAGTGGCTGTTTGTAATTTTAAATATACAGCTTTTCACTAAATGCATATGAAAGTGTAAATACGGTACTCGCATAAAATACCAATTTAAATAAAAAAGTCTGTCTATCTGTTTGTTTCGGCTAATCACCCAAGATGATTAAGTGCCAACGTGACAGATAGTAAGTTCATCGCCGTCTCAGACACTTTACATACGTCATTGAATTACTTCTCAGAAATATGCAGGTTTCTTCACGATGTTTTTCTTCACCGTAAAACACGTGGCGTGAAATCACTGTACATAAGATATTTAGAAAAAGTCATTGGTACAGGCCCCGCTGGGATTCGAACTTGCGTCGCTTGCGTATGAGGCGACTGCTCAAACCTCAAGGCCACCACGGCTATTAAGAAATTTCTTCACTAATATAATGATAGAATATTACTCAGTAACAAAGTCTATCTACATAGTCGAAACGAGGGACGGAGGCTAGCTTGTAGAAGAAGCTCACGCCGCGAATGAGGTATACACCAACATTTAAGCAGTTATGTTTAAGCCCCACTATGCCAGACCCCAGGCTGCTACTGGCAAATTGTAAATGGAAAAACCCATTTTGCCTGACCCGAGGATCGACTTGTGGTCGATAAACCAACAAGGCAGATATTCTTAAACGTCCATTCCATCTCTATCTATCTTTCATACAATAAAATTCATCCATCGTGAATTCGTTGCTAAACATTTTTGCTAAGTACTTCATACTGTTGAATGGAATATGTTTTCTATTTCTGTAGGTAAGGTTGGCCACAAAAGTGCTTTACCAGTAACAACTCTTGATCAATAAAAAAATCGCTGAAGCATACGCTCGAATCGTCTACATGCCATTGCAATAATTACTGCAATGTGTGAATGAAAATAGAGCTCGTTTTCCTATAAATTGCAAATGATTTTAAATCTTATGATGGTGAAGGACTTTTGTGATCGATACATCTGTTGTCACTCGTAATCTCACGAGACGTCACGAACCTTCTAGTGTCAGTCACCTGTCGCAAATAAGCAGAAAATAAAGTATGTTTTTCCGATTTCAGTCTAATTTTATGTTTTATGATTAGAGTATGCTTTATAATTCAGTGTAAGTAGGCTTGAATATTTGAAGAGTTCAGCCAGCCTAGCCAGTAAATGGATGGGTGACCGCTCGAGTTCCCTCCGTGCCTCGGAGAGCACCAATTTATCATCTTCGGCAATCGTTACAGGTCAGACGGAGGCCTAAAATAGTCTGAATGCTGGTTCAACCTAGATCGCAGATTTTCCTTGTTAAAGGGGTTGCGAAGGTCAGATGGCAGTCGCTTCGTATATAAATCTGGTGATCAGTCAGATCGGGTTAAATCAAGTGCCGACCCCAACAATGTATGGGATAAGGCCAGGGAGAAGACACAAAGTATACAATATACATACAAACAATGCGGAATTTAGGAACAAATTGTTCGAATTGACACATTCACACAGACACTCTACGTGGTTATAGGCGGCCGCGGCGACGTCGGTAATGGGTGTCACGTCATGGCCAATCACATATACATCATTAAGTGTATTCCAGACATTTTTCTAAACTCCAAATCGACGCTTCGACTTTACTTTGACGGTAATTGAAGGAGTAGGTGGGTTTGAGCTCAATGGATCAAACGTTCTTATATCAAGAAATAGGCCTTGTTTCCCTACTGCTTATACATGTATGTGAATGATAATGTCACAGGATAGTGCCGGGAATCTTATATATCTCCGGAAATCTTATCTGCCGTATAGGTTATTATTATAATGTCATTTTCAACTAGCTGTGCCCTGCGGTTTCAACCGCGTAGATTTAATTTAATTAAAAGAAGCCTAAGCTACACTCCTTGTTACATTAGCTATCTGCTAGTGAAAGTCCCGACAAAATCGGCCCAGCCGTTTCGGAGATTACCCGGAATAAACAGGCCAAATATACAGAGAAAAATATTTTTTTTTTTTTTTACAAACAGACACTTAAATTTTATTTATCTGTATAGATGTATAGATATAGATAGCCTCCCCACATCATCTCAATTATTGTGCATTTTTTGAACGTTTTGTATTTTGTAAAGATATTAGATAGAGCCGTGGCGGCCTCGGGGTTTGAGCAGTCGCCTGCTACGCAAGTGACGCAAGTTCGAATCCCAGCGGGGCCTGACCAATGAGTTTTTTCTAAAAAACTTATGTACAGTGATTTCACACCACGTGCTTTACGGTGACGGAAAACATTGTGAGGAAACCTGCATATTTCTGAGAAGTAATTCAAAGACGTATGTATAGTGCCTGAGACGGTGACAACGTGACAGATAGACTCACCATCTGTCACGTTGGCACTTAATCAAATTCGGTGAAAAGTGGGTGTTGTGATAACAACACCTCTGCCTACCCCTTCGGGGAATACAGGAGTGAGCATATGTATGTATGTAAAGATAAAATTATGTGTCGAAAATATTTTTTTCACCTTCTGAAGTCAAGTTCAAAGTTGCTCCTTGGTGTTATTACTTCGCATTGATTGACTTAAACTTTGAACCAAGTTATCGGGAAATAGTCGAACTTGTGTGGATACAAAAATTTGACAGCAAAAACTTTTTTCTCGTAAAAAAGTTGTTCGCCCAATGATGTTCAGTTGTAAACACGTTTGGCTTAGATTTTACCATTATTATTACCTACTAGCTGTGCGCCGCGGTTTCACTCGCATAGTCTTAATTTCATGGGTGAAGTAAAGTGAAGCTATCTGCCAGTGAAAGTCGCGTTTAAATCGCTCCAGGCGTTTCGAAGATTAACCAGAACAGACAGACAGACAGACCGACTAACAGAAAGAGAAAAATTTTTTTTTTTTTTTTTTAAGTTAGTACCATATATACTTACTTTCTTATGCATTTAGTGAAAACCTGTTTAGTGGAATGACAAACAGACCCTTAATATTTCTCTGTATAATAATGTATATGCATAGGTATGAATATGTATATATATCTAGATATGTGGATTCATTTATTACGGTTGTTATTTTTTTTTTCAGCCTATTTAGGAATAAGTAGGTTTTATTTGTGTCTATGAACTATTGTGAATATGAGTTATCTATTAATGTCAATTCAAGTGTCAGTGATTTTGAAAGGTAGATGTCATTAAGAAAAAAAAGATGGTAGGAATGTTTTAAGAAGTTAAGATTTTATGAATACGAAATAAATAAAGATTGCTGTTATTATTGTACCGTTTTCATATTTTACCTCCTCATGTTATATCGGCTCCCTGCCATACACGCCACCACATCCGCCATCTTCTGCCTCTCGTTAGTAAGTAAACGAGTAGGTGATGCGTTCTGCACACCCATGACGTCACGTCATAATGTGTGGCGTGTATGCACGAGATGACAGAATCATTCTTACTACTTACATACACTACAATTATTTCAATTGTTTCAAATACAACCCACAAATATACACTCAACTAGTACTCACATTTATTAGAGCCCGCGGCAACCAGAGGATGTATGACGGGCAAGGCAGCATCCATGATGGAACTGATACTGAATTTACCATCACGCTGGGTGACGCCCACAGCCTGAACCCCCACCAGCAGTAAGATGTTGTATACGTATGCTGATTCTATTGATTGGTCTGGAAGGGTATAATAAAAAAAAATACATACATATGCTCACGCCTGCATTCCCCGAAGGGGTAGGCAGAGGTGTTGTAATCACAACACCCACTTTTCACCGAAGATAATTAAGTGCCAACGTGACAGATGGTGAGTCCATCGCAGTCTCAGACACTTTACATACGTCATTGAATTACTTCTCAGAAATATGCAGGTTTCCTCACGATGTTTTCCTTCACCGTAAAGCACGTGGTGTGAAATCACTATACATAAGTTGTTTTTTTAGAAAAACTCATTGGTACAGGCCCCGCTGGGATTCCCGATCCGAGGCCCTAACCCCGAGGCCACCACCGCTCTTTAATTAATTATTTAAAATAAACATGTTATATTATTAATTATTTGTTTTCAACAAATAATTAATAATATAACATGATATACTGAAACCACGGAATCTATATTATATCTTCAGACTATCAGACTATCTTCAGACATATCGCGTATGCATTTTCCATATTGGTAGAAAAAACTAAAATTGTAAAAGTGGGCTGTTCTCACTGCGATAAAACACAAATCTGAACACTTACAAATAATCATTTCACTCTACATCGGAACAACTGATTCTAAGCATGATACTTTGAATACCATAACTGGCCGCAAATACGATTACTTAAACTAAAGACTTGGGTTAAGAGTTGACATTTACGGCAACTTTTTTTTAGTATGAATATATTCAATAAGCTATATTCAGGGTTTCGTACACAAATTGTAAAACGGAAGCCTATAACTACGACTCTGCTCTATGTCTGTCTGTCTCCACGCTGCAACCCAAAACCATAAAAGATGGTTGAAATGTTCTCAGACGTTGAAATTTAAGAATTAGATAATTTTGTTTCGGCTTGAACATATAACAACTAAAATGCAAATTTATGGTTATCATACATACGCTAAACATAATAAATATTGCCAAACTCTACTTCAAAACAAGCAGGGGCCGCGGCTGTGTGTGCAGAAAACCTCAAGCGGCGGAAATATGCAGATATCAGTCATAATTGTATATTTCTGCCGCTTGAGGTTGAGACTTTGGGGCCATGGGGACCAAATGCGAAAGTCCTTTTTAAGGATCTTTCAAAACGCCTGGTTGACGTCTCTGGTGAGGGTCGAGCTGATTCTTACCTCGGTCAGAGGATTAGTTTAGCGATCCAGCGAGGTAACGCAGCCAGCTTACTGGTCACCATTCTCACAGACACTAATTTAAATTCCGTGTTCTATTTATAATTTTTATTTTTATTATATAATATTGTAAATTTGTCACAATAATTTTGTATAACCACTGTGAACGTTTTACACGAGGACTTGAGTATATCAGAAACGGATTGGATGTTCAGGAATCATGAATTTGGACCAAGAGTTCTTCCAAGAACTAATGTGCAGTGACTTCACACCACGTGATTTACGGTGAAGGAAAACATTGTTTGGAAAGCTGTGTGAGGTGGCCATAGACTCACCATCTGTCACGTTGGCACTTAATCATCTTTGTTGAAAAGTGAAAAGTTTAATGCGATATTTTGCCAGGTCCATAGTTTATCCAGTGCAATAATATTTCATGCAGATACAATCTCTACCTATTCATATAAATTATATTGTGATTAGTTCCGCCACGTTCGTGTTGTAAGAGATTGTATCATAACGCGCACATGACGTAAATTTAATACTGGTCAAGTGTGATGACACCGCACTTTAGCATCATTTATAATGTTTGAAAAGGACAGCGAGGAATCTAATGGGTTCCTTCACATATTTTTAACAATTTAGAAGATATTTTTCTCAACAATCACTTGAAATTGGCGGAATAGTTTTGCTTAAGCTCGTCGCCATTAAATAAATAAAAGAAAGAAAGATGAATGTTTGGAAACCATTTATTTTTTGAATTCTCAAAAATTTGTCTTCGTGCAATAAATATTTCGCCTAGGGGTTTTGGGGGCAATAAATTGATCTAGCTAGGTTTAGTTTTCAGAAAACGTCAATTTAAACGTGTTTTCGGGCTATGAAAAACTGCAACAATATCATTAGACAATGGCTCTTCAAATCATGACATGACTTCTATTACCGAGTTGTTATATTATTATATTTTTATGTTGGCAACTATCTCAGCAATAAACTCAAAATAATTTGATGTATTCGTGAGAATGCCTATATAAACAAACAGGTCCTCGAGCCAACCGCGAGCAGAGCGCTCAAAACCCATGACGGCACATATTTTTATATCGCTTCGGTATCGCAAGGATGTGCGCACGACGATAGAATTTTGCGACATTACATTCTCGGCCTTTTATTAATGAAGATTTTTCGTGTATTGATTAGGTACCTACTTGTTATTACGATTCATCAACTGCTTGGAAACATCCTTCGTTCATCCTAACATAGTGCATATCGTATCAGATCGGCTGTCCTATTTTTTGGGTCAAATTCAAAATTTCAAATTCAAAATATCTTTATTTGATTAGACTTCTTACAAAGTACTTTCAAATCGTCAGAAGGACACAAAATACATTATACATGTTTATAAATGTTACCACCGGGTTCGGAAGGTAGCTTTTGTTGAGAAGAAGGTCTTATTTTATAGACTGTCAGTCAACACTGTTATAATATCATAGGCTTCTCAATGGGATTATCTCTCAGCGAGGCAGATATTACGCTTATGGAAATGCGAGAAATTATCATACTCGGCCATGTAAGTTTGTTACAGGAATTGAGACCTAAAGACAAATTATGTACCAAACATCATGACATTCACTATAACATATTGTTATTTAAAAAAACAAAATTATACAGAATCAAATACATTGTATAATTGTATGATGCTTCGAAAAGGGTTGAAATATTTTATACCGCATAAATATCACATGGCAGTCGTGACAGATGAGGTTGAAATAATCCTTAAAAAAAGCGAAAAATGCTCACACATTCCCAGAAGGGTCCCCGAAAGGCACCGACCGATTTTATCGTGACTTTTACTGACAGATAGCTGATGTTACTACCTATTTAGGCTATTTTTATAAAGGAAAGAATTTCTTTTTTGCCTTTATGTGTGTCTACGCGTCCTCGAGTCCAAGCCAAAAAACCGCATTATTGCCGCATTATTCACTAAGGTTTCTCAGCGTCGAACTCGACGATTAGCGTTGGTTTCAATTATAGGAATTTGATACATAATACTTAGAGGATAAGCTCAATTTCATTCCTTTAAAACCGACACCCGACGAGTGCAACGCTGAGAAACCTTTGTGAATAACCCTTTCCTATTAAAACAAATACGGTAGAGATTTCCAGTTATTTCAAGTAAAAAATTGGTAAGTACTAAGTCTGGAATGGACAGATTAAAACGAGTAATTTTGTTGTCAGCCTGACAAATAAATTGGCTCAACCTTCTCGTAATTTACATTGTCCCAAATTGGGATACGATTCATTAAAAGTACATTAGGCAGTGTTTAAATTTTTTGGTTCATTATTTTATGCTTGTTAGTGAGCGTTGATGCTTCCGAATCATAGAACAACTAGCTTCTGCCCGCGTCTACGGTGGTAGTTACTTAGGGATATCGCTATCTTGAATCCGCGATTTGGTTTAAAATAATGATATATAACCTACTAGCTGTGCCCGGCAAACGTTGTATTGCCATTTTTTTTTGGGGTGGTCATCCTTATCATTTAGGGTAATTAAAAATAGATGTTGGCTGATTCTCAGACCTACCCGATCTGCACACAAAATTTCATACAATTCGGTCCAGACGTTTCGGAGGAGTACGGTAACTAACATTGTGACATGGAAATTTTATATATTAGATATACCTTCCTTGTTAAATGGGCTATCTAACACTGAAATAATCTTTCAAATCAAAGAGTAACTATAAAATTGGTGTTTTTTTGTAAATACCCTACTTAGTATAATTTTGAATTACAAACAGACACCGTAATTATTTTTTTCTGTGAGTATAGATATCCATTTCAAGAACTAATTATTAGTAGAAAAAAAACGTAGTTAGATTCATGTAAACTTCTATTACGCAAAGTCGAAAGATTTTTTTTTTGTAGTTACTATTTACCAATGTTATATAATGAATTGCATTCAAACAGCGGATGTAAGATGAAGATACTTGATTATGTCATCACGTAGACCGTATAATAGTTTTCCTCAACCTAATGAGGCTGACAATATTATTATAGCTTATAATGGTTTCATATAAGAGTCAAGCCGCTTAACACGTACCTACATTCTATACTAGAGTCAGGGGCCCAACCATGAGCGCTTATTGCAATGTTATTACAGTTGTGTGACAGTGACAGATGTATACATACATATGCTCACGCCTGTATTCCCCGAAGGGTAGGCAGAGGTGTTGTTATCACAACACCCACTTTTCACCGGATTTGATTAAGTGCCAACGTGACAGAGGGTGAATCCATCGCCGTCTCAGGCATACATACGCACGCATACATACGTCTTTGTATTACTTCTCAGACATATGCAGGTCTCCCCACGATGTTTTCCTTCGCCGTAAAGCACGTGATGTGAAATAAATGCACATAAGTTTTTAAAAAATCCTCATTGGTACAGGCCCCAAGGCCACCACGGCTTTTCCATCAAATACATCTGTTTAATAATAAGAGTAAAACTATAATGGCAATAAGAGATTATAGTAAGGCCCCTGGGCCTGTGGGCATAGTAACATTATCATCACGCTTCGCTAGTTGAAGCGATACAAAATGTACGTGACTAACATATTACATCCTCAGAACTTTTGGGGCTCAATTAAAAAATCAATTGTTATTGGAAATCGCAATCAAAAATCGGCCGGCAAGTTTGGTTTCAAATTGACCGAATTATTGTTCTAGTTTTGAGTACAATGACATTTTTTTATGTTTTATAGTAAGGTTTTAATTTGACGGTAAATAAAAATATTTTGTTCAGAAAAAAATAAAAAATAAATGTTTTTATTCAGAGTATAGTGAATGAGACGGCGATAGACTCACCATCTGTTACGTTGGCACTTAATCAAATTCGGTGTAAAGTGGGTGTTGTGATAACAACACCTCTGCCTACCCCTTCGGGGAATACAGGCGTGAGAATATGTATGTATGTATGTTTTATTCAGATTTTTTTAGTTACTTCGGATAAAATATACATTTCTAGGTCTGTAGCTTAATTCGTTTTCGCAAAATTTGGAGTTGAGCTCCTATCGTTCTGAGGGTGCGATATGTCACGTGACTGATTTAAGTGATTCCCATTTTTTATTGTTTCTATTAGCGCAAGGATAATGTTATTTTGTCTAGGCCTACAGCTAAGAAAGAGACAGTCGTGGGTTGAGAGTGCTACCTTTTTCATTTATCTAAAAACACAACAGCTCGTCTGTTCACAATAAGTATGTGGAATAATTTTACGATCCTTAATAATAATTAGATTCACGTGGGATATGGGATATAAAGAGTAATTTCTTTGCGGTAATTTTCCAACCCCATTCGGATTAAGTCACAATAGAGCCTTAATATTATTAATATTTTTTACTTTTTTATTTTTTAACATTTAAAGCTCGATTAAAAGGAAAAAATCGATGCAGATTTTTTTAGCAAACAAATTAACAGAAAGAACATTATTTATCAACATCCTAGGCAGTAAATGTGTATACATATAATTCAAAGTCGTGACTGACCAAAGTCAACCTAAACTTGATCCTAAAGATATGAATTTCTGAGGGTATGGTCTTCACTATTAGTATACAAGTGTAGGTAATTATCTCCACTTATAAAGGGCTTTCCATAATTCTACCCCTAAGTGGATGAAAAAGGGACGAGCAGTTTGAAATTGGAATCTTACAGCTTATAGGCGAAGGTGCATGATTCGAAGCTTTGTAACAAACGAAATTACTTACAAATCTTTTATTTGCAAATATTACAATTACATACATACATATGCTCACGCCTGTATTCCCCGAAGGGGTAGGCAGAGGTGTTGTTATACGGTGATTCCATCGCCGTCTCGGACACTTTACATACGTCATTGAATTACTTCTCAGACATATGCAGGTTTCCTGACGATGTTTTCCTTCACCGTAAAGCACGTGGTGTGAAATCACTGTACATAAGTTTTTTAGATAAACTCACTGGTAACGGCCCCGCTAGGATTCGAACTTGCGTCGCTTGCTTAGAAGGCGAATGCTCAAACCTCAAGACCACCACGGCTCTTATTTTATTTACATATAAGATTAAATATGATATTATAATATATAACATGTTTATTACACCAAATATTGTTTTATGAAACTTTAAGTATATTAAGAAAGTATAGAAATATAGATAGGAAGATACGGAACCTCTTTGATACGAACATACACTATTCCGCTAGAGAGTACATACGCATTCCTAATCATTGGGTCAGTAGGTAAAGTACTATGTAATGATCAGAAACATCTCAGTAATTTATGATCGCTGAAGACACAGTGTTGTGCAAATAGATTCTACAATTCATATTTTGTTTTAACAATTTATTATTAGTTTTTTGGCATATTGGGAATAATTTTTATTTATCATGATTCAGTATTAATAAAAAAAATACTTGACGGCAATATATTTTTGAGTAGACATAATAATTAACGAAAAAACTTAGTTCAATCATTCAATATGTCTAAAATAGTGTTTAAAATTAACGGGAAGGTCTACCAAGGTAAGGAAAGTGTATCATTATTATGAATTTAAGAGCATATCTTTTGTCGGTGTATATAATACAATATTACCCATATGTCTATCCATTTAGATATTCCTAAAATTTACACATTATACCATTTGAAGATAATTTACCACAGGCTTGGAAAAGAATATCTCGTGGCCATGATGAGTGGAAGAAAATATAGGACTCCTGTGTCGAAGGATAACCTGGTTGCTGAGGAAACAATATTCTACATCTGTTTTTAAATGCAGTATTTAATCACATACCTACTAGTAAAGTTCTAAATTATAGTTTATGTTGTTGGGCAGTAAAAGCAAAATATTATTATATTGGGCAGCGAATAAAAGGGTTTTGAAATGTGCACTTAATGGACAAATTTTAATAAATATAATTTAGGAATGTTCATTAAATGGACAAGTTTTAATAAACAAGGGCAGTTGGATTACCCTATTTTTTTACATCTGCCAAACTCGAACTTAGATATAATTACCGAAACACGTTTTTTTGTTTTTTAAATTAATTACAAAATGTAATAATAAACTGTAATGCAAATGTAGCGTTTATTCTCTAGCTAGCGTTTATTTAAAAATATTAATGAGAAATTAGACGCTAAAAAATATTTCATATGTGATCATGGTCGCCGAGGATGTATCCAACGGTGGCAACGAAGAAACAGGCTATTTAAGCCACACCCTACATATACAAGAACTATAATGTATATACGTCGAGCGTCGGTCTCAATCATAGGAAATAAATACTTAATACACTAACGATAAAACTCAATTTCGTGACGTCTTGAGCAACCTTACAGAATAACGCAGCTGATCCTTTCAGCGAAAATGAAAAGACCTTACCATGCGACGTGGATTAGCCAGCAAGTTCGGTCCGGGCGCTTCTCTCTATTTATCCCCAAATAGGTCCCCAACGCTTTAGTAACTACAGATTCAGCATACCGCCCTGCCCTACAGTAAGAAAGCTTATATTTATATTGTGGTAATGTTGGTCACGTCACTTGTGTTTCAGTGCTAAGCGGTCACTTACCATCAAGCGATCTGTATTCCACCAGTGAAAGAACCGCTTAATCAAAGGACTCTACCAGACGACGTGGATTATATTTGTTTAATATTGTAATGTTTTTTGTTCGAAGTGGATGGCAAGTTCGGTCCAGATGTGTCGCTGAACGAGTACATCCGCAACGTGGCGGACCTGCGCGGCACCAAGGCCATGTGCCACGAGGGTGGGTGCGGCGCGTGCGTCGTCACCGTCACCGCCGCATTACCGCCCACCAATCAAGAAAAGATCTTCTCTGTAAATTCTGTAAGTATTTTGTACCAATTAGCGTGTTGTGTGCAGAGCCAGTGATCATACTCATCCCCAGCAAAACGAAGATTTTCCAGCCAGGCGCGTGCCATGGCTGGGAAAAACAACTCCAACTGAAAGAGCCGTGGTGGCTTCGGGGTTTGAGCAGTCGCCTGCTACTTACGCGACGCAAGTTCTATTCTCAGCGGGGCCTGTATCTACAAATTGGTTAAAAAAAACTTATTCGCAGTGATTCACACCACGCGCTTTATGACGAAGGAAAACATCATGAGGAAACCTACATATGTCTGAGATGTAATTGAAAAAGTATGTATATTGTATAGTGCCTGAGACGGCGATTGACTTACCATCTGTCACGTTGGCTGTCACCTTCTGGGATGGCGTGAGCGTATATACATATTTTTTTTATATTTTGCGCTTGAAAACTCTCATAACTCACATACAATAATAAAATACAAATAAATCTGGAATTAAGCATAAGATAAATTTCACCTAGCCTTTTCTTATCTGAAAGGACATTTGTGGTTTCCAAGTTAGGAGGCTGTAAAGAAGAAACACTGATAACGTCACACATGTTAGTAATGAAGGTCTAAAAGCACACATTTGCATGTTAAGTACGAAAGATTTAAGTAATCCCACCAGATATAATATTATAAGCAGGGTTTCACTTATCTAAGTATAGTTACTTAGCTTCTGCCCGCGACTTCGTCCGTTTTTTTTAATTACTTTTTGCTAAGGCTTAATTTAACTAACTACTAACTAGACTACTAATTTTTGATCTTAGCGTGATGATATAGATATAAAGGATGTCGGAGAAAAAGGAACAGTTGTCTTCTAAAAGCTGTAGGGTTTTATGAATTTATCACTATATTGAAGTCGTAAAATATCTAGCTCCAACGATAACGTAGTTATAGACTATGGTTGCTAAGGGCCGAAGAGCTCGCGACTTTAAGCGATTGAATGAACGCGCGGTCGTGTTTACCTACATTACGTACGCGGTAATTCAACTTGTTAAGTTAAGGATAAGGTTTCGAAAAATGGTTTTATGGGATTATTTCAGGAACTATTAGTGGGAGAAAAAAATAAAAACGTACTTAGATTTCATGTGAATAACTCTACATTACCGCTGATTTTTATGCGAAAATAAGGTCTTGATATGGTCAAATTTGAACGTCAATTACTCAAAAACGGAAAAAGATGTTTTTGTCATAATCATATTATTTGCTTCCTAAAATTATACCCTATCACACATTTTAACAGCTGTCCTATTTTCGCCGACACCTTGTATAGATTATAGATTCAAAAAAAGGAACGAGAAATTTGCGTGTGACTTTCAAGAGGAATAGTCATGCCGTGATGGCTGTGGGGGATTTTACCAGTCGCCTGTTATGCAAGTGACGCAAGTTCCAAACCCAGAAGAGACTTTTTTTTTAATCTGTCATGGTTACGCAAACCGCCGTGGGGGCAGCGGCAGGGCTATGCCGGACTCATGCCGGGTAATACCCTCACTTTTACACGGGGGCGTGCGGTCGCGATTGCAAAGCGGGGCCTGTGCCAAACTCTGCCTCACACTTCTGTCTATCCCTTCGGGGAATACAGACGTGAGCATAGCGATGATGATGAGGAGCCATAGCGTTTGGATGCTGCGTAATACGAATCATAATATTTTTTGTATGAGGTTCTCGTAAAAATCATCATCTCCCTGGCCCATATATTTTTGGGGTCGGCACTTGGTTCAACCCGATGTGACTGATCACCTGATTTTTATACGAAGCGACTGCCATCTGACCTTTGCAACCCTTTCAACGAGGAAAATCTGTGATCTGGGCTAAAACAGTTGTCAGACTATTTCAGGCCTCCGACTGCACTGTAACGATTGCCAAAGATGATAAATTGGCAACCGGGACCGGCTTAACGTGCTCTCCGAGGCACGGAGGGAACTCGGGTGGTCACCCATTCAATTACTGGCTAGGGTTAAGGTTGCTTAATGAAGGATATGCGTAATAGCAACTGTTCCACGGGCTCCACCTCCATTAGTTCCCGTAAAAATATAAGCAGTAAATAATTATGCCTCAACGACCTTACAGGTAAGAAGCGATATTCTAAAAACACGGATGTAAGATATAAGGTCATAGGTACTTACATTGAAATACTTGAATGTAATCAATGTTACATACATACAATTGATTGCAATAAAAAGTCAAGGATCTATTCGACGTAATCTTCATTAATTACGCGAATGATTGCGCAAAAAAATGTTTAAAAACTTATTAGGTTATATTATTTTATCACAAAAACTTTGGGCCCAAAAAATTGTACTCAAAGAATAAGTTATTGAAGATGCAAAAAAGCTGATAAATGATTGATGAAAAATCTCATCTATCATATATCTCAACAATGTAAATAACTATTTTGTTCCCTTTAAAATTTACTTACTGAGATATATACTACTCATTTAAAAGCATGTACATTGCGTCAGAGTACTGCCGCCTTTACAAGCCACCGCGTTAAAGTAAACGTAGATTTATATGGCTTCGACACAGCGCCATCTGGCGGCCCACAGAAGGCACTATTTTGAATCCATACAAATCTGCGTTAACATCAACGCAATGACTTGTGACGGCGTTTTTAAGAAAATTCGCACTAGGCATTCAGGTCAAAACTATAATATATATACAGTACATACAGCATACGGCACAAATAAATTAAATTGAAGTGTCTGTTTGTACTTCCAAATTAAGAACGTTCAGTAAATACATATGAAAGTGTATTCCGTACATAAATAAAAATATATTTGAAAAAAATATCTGTGTGTCTGTCGGTCAGCCTGCTTATCCATCAGTCCCTGCGCATCTCTGAAACAGCTGGACCTGTTTTTTTTTTTTGTTGACGAGGGGGAAAGCTTCAAAAGGTCCCCGACCGCCCTGGGAGAGGCAGATCAGGGTATATGGGATTCTTACCGCACTAAAACCCCCCCGGTGGCCGTCCTCAGTG
This sequence comes from Watsonalla binaria, assembly GCA_929442735.1. Lineage (NCBI taxonomy): Eukaryota > Metazoa > Arthropoda > Insecta > Lepidoptera > Drepanidae > Watsonalla > Watsonalla binaria. The sequence continues at coordinate 2,456,207 of OV838930.1, forward strand.
CTCAGGGGGGACTCCGGGTACTCTAATAGAACGCACCGGTGTCCCCCCACACTTTGCCGGGGCACATCCCCGGGGCAGCTGTAGGGCCGCCCCTATAGACCTCCCTGTGCAAGGCAGCGCGAGCCACATCGCGCTGCCACCTTACCGGGCCCGCGTCGGTGGTCAAAGCTCCCACCCCGACCACCGCCAGCAGGCCCTCCGGCCCCCTTTTAGTCGCCTCTTACGACAGGCAGGGGATACCATAGCCATATTCTTAGACCCTGGCTATTGGCTGGAACGAGGAATATCTGTGATAACCCAGTTAAACTAGTTGTCGCATCTCTGAAACAGCTGGACCTATTTTAACGGGACTTTCATTGGCATATATATGATTGACGATGAGAGATGATTTTCATTATATTTCATTTATAAGTGGGTACCTTTAAAGAATAATTTATATGACATACAAATCATCGAATGGTACTTAATTAATTATTACAATTGTAAACAGTAAAATTATAAATTACTTACACAATGAGAAATAAATGCAAATTTTCATGAACAAAACGAGACCCTTAAAATTTCATGCACGTTTTATGATTCTGCAAATTATTACACCTCAAAAAATATATGTAAATATTTATTTACAATTATACGGTAGATGAATTTGAAAAGTTCACCGTGGGCTACATCACTATACACACTCTCACTCACTATACATTTACATCGGAATATGATGCTAACCCCAACAATGTATAAGAGAAGGCGAGGGAGATGATGCAGAAGCCCATAAGTTATATTTAATTGTTGCCAAAAGAGCCGTCGTCGCTGTGGGGCTTGAGCAGTCGCATGGATGCTTCTACGCATTCGACGTAAGTTCGTATCCCTGCGGGGCCCGTGCCAATGTTTTTTTCTAAAAACTTATGTGCAGTGAATTCACATCACGTACTTGACCGTGAAGAAAAACATTGTGAGGAAACCTGCGTATGCAAGGCGTCGCTGGGGCGGGTGTGGACTCTTAAGTAGCTGTTGAAGCGTACTTCACCGATAGGCCAGCAATCAAATATGACCCCAACCCAGAACAGGTCCAGGTTGGCGAAGCTGGTTTTTTCTATAACCATAGTCAAAGTCAAAGTCAAAAGTATCTTTATTCGATTAGACTTTCCACAAAGCACTTTCAAATCGTCAGAATGACATAATTATACAGGATTGTACATGCTACCGCCAGTTTCGGTAGGTTGCTTTTACTGAAAAGAACCTGGCAAGAAACTCAGTAATTACTCTTTTCAAAAATATTATACAATTTAAAGAATACAAAATAAATAATTTAAGGAACGTAAGCTCATGGACAATGTTCCAATGCACAAATATCGATAAAAATTAACATAACAAAAAATCGAGTACATCTACTTATAACTAAAAGCGTAGCTTGAGATGACCAGCCCCCACAAGCAGCATCTGTTCACAAGTATGACGTGAATGCCAGCCATTGACCTCCTCAACCATAATAGAGGGAAGTGGACGGTCATCCAGACGCCGCCGCAAGCAAAGGCATTTTAGTGAGCATAACAACTCATGATAATACGATATGTTTACAGTGCTTAGTGTCGGTTTTATCCTGCCATGGTTGGGAGGTGACTACAGTTGAAGGAATCGGTAACAAAAACAAAGGCTACCACGAGATACAGACCAGGCTGGCCAGGTTCAATGGCACTCAGTGCGGCTACTGCACGCCCGGATGGGTCATGAGTATGTACAGGTAAGGTTGAAATACCAAGCTGGGGGCTTACCATCATCGGCTTAAGCAGAGCGTATTACAAAACTTCTTTGTTTTGACGTTTAATTTTACGGTACGAAAATGAAATTTCAAAGCTAAGAAGTAAGACGTCACTGCTATAACGATGATTGTAGGCTGGTTTCACAATTATATATGTAGATTAGTACGTAGATTAAGCGATTGACTCTAAATTTTAAGCAAATTCGGGCCTCTGTTTCAGAGCTACGTGTCACAGTCTTATTTGAAAGCATAATTTCTAGACAGTTTCAAACTTATACGGTTTCACGATTTGCATCATCGGGGTTAGTAATTACACTTATCACAAATAAAAAACACAGGCTTTCAATCAATAATTATGGGTCTAACTTTTGCACCCGCAGTAATTTTTTTATGATATATATGCTCACGTCTGTTTTGTGTAATTCCCCGAAGGGGTAAGCAGAGGTATTGTAATAATAACACCCACTTTTCATCGAAGATGATTAAGTGGCAACGTACAATGTTCCTAATATTGTTTTGCTTCACCATAAAGCAAGTGGTGGGAAATCACGGTACATAAGTTTTACTAATAAGTTAAGATCCCGCTGGGATTCGAACTTGCGTCGCTTGCGTAGCAGGCGCCTGCTCAAACTACAAGGCCACCACGCCTCTATATCTCTCTTATGATATATCTCCGCTTTATTTATATTTACATACTAGACTAGTTTTATCAGTGACGATTTTTTATGTACCCAAGTCAGTCCTTGCGATCAAAACTGTGCCAAATATCAGCGAATCAGTTGTGAAAAGGTAACATACAAGCAGACAGATAGGGACACTTTCCCATTAAAATTTTGATATGGATATGGATTATGTGTTTTAAATACTTGCAGCCTCTACGAATCCAAAAAGAGAAGACTAACTTCAAAGGAAGTTGAAAATTCGTTCGCCGGCAACATTTGCAGATGCACAGGCTACCGGCCAATAGCCGATGCTTTCAAGACATTTGCTACTGATGCTGACGAGAGACTACTTAACAGACTTTGCGATTTAGAAGACTTGACTTTAATCAAAAACTGTGGTAATAAATGTGAGAAGAAATGTACAATTGATAAAGCGATACAAGGAGTCAGTAATAACGATGATGATGAATATGTTTTCGTTAATGATAATAAAATGATAGTTGTCGATAACGGTAATCATAAATGGTATAAGACGTATAGTTTAGCTGATACGTTTAAATCTATGGGCAATGGAGACTACAAATTAATTGCTGGGAATACTGGACAAGGTAAGGAATGGACAAGCACGGAATTTAAATATTGAAACGTGTATTTTGAAACAATAATTCATTGATTATATTTAAGGAAGATAATTAGTAATATTCAATACAATTATGAGCACCATTAACTTTTAATGGGAATATGTGATTTTTTTTACCAATCACTATTGATGGGGATTATTGGAATAATTCATCAATCAATATTTCACTACCATATTAACCCTTGTTATGTGAGGATAATGTTGCCAAAAAAGTTTTGTTTATGAATGTGGATAGTTACAAGGGGAAAGGAAGACCTAAGAAACGATGGATGTATTGTGTGAAAGATGATATGGCTAAAATAGGAGTGAATACAGATATGACGGCTGATAGAGAGAAATGGAAGAGAAGAACAGATTGCGCCGACCCCAAATAACACTTGATTAACCCTTGACGTCGAAAGTAGAGTTCTTATTATGTAATACAGTGGTATCTAGATACTGAATTAGTATTAATGTAGGAGGAGACAAATGCGATTATTATCCTTCACACCAGGCATACCATTCCAACAAGCTTGCTAATATAAGCATAGGATACTAAAATAATGATAATTTTATAGCTATTATTAACGTTACAGGTGTTTACCATATAAAGGGCTATCCTACGAATGTGATAGATATATTTAATGTAGATGAATTGAAGAGAACATCGCTAGACGTTAACTTAGTACTTGGTGCTGGGGTGCCTCTCTCAGAAATGATGGAGATTTTCCAAAAACTTTCACTAGCGAGGGAAGAGTTTCGCTACTTGAGCCAATTCTACGATCACATGGATTTGGTGGCTCACATTCCAGTAAGAAATGTAAGTCTTAAAAATATATTTTTAGCTTAGAATTCAGATAAAATTAATGCTACAATGAAAGTCACGACGACATTAGTAGATACTAAAGATATATCTTAAGCAGGAGTGAAATAGTAGATTTTATTTCCTGCGATTGAAGTAAGTTAATTCATCATGACAATGCCTCTTCACATTACATAACATGCCATATAACAAGAACAATAGAGTACATTAAGTATTCTTGAATTAATTGTCTGTAATTTATTTCAGATCGGAACAATAGGCGGGAATCTGTTCTTGAAATACCTAAACAATGATTTTCAGTCAGACTTGTTCCTGCTATTTGAAACCGTTGGTGCCATGCTTACAATTGGTATAAAAACTTTATCTTCTACTTATATCTACACGCTTTTACATAAGAGTATCCTTAGGAGTACGTGACAATGCTGCCAGCTTTCTTAGCACGATCTCGAGACACCTTGTTGGGCCAAGTTTTCTACTTGTAATTAGTTTTAAGTACTATTCAACAAAGATATTTTTAGGAGTAGACATATTGATAACAGCCCCACTAACACTCCTAAAAGCTACTGAAATATTGAAGTACCACCACACATTAACGTTTTTACTTATTTTCAAATTGACTGAACAATATTTTGCATTCAACATGACGCCAGTTTTATAGATCTAGTTAGTATGAAGGAGTGAAAACACTCACTGTTCTGTAAAAATATCAATGCTTAACAAACATTTCCAGCCGATGGTCCAAACAGAAACTCCGTGGTAAAGCTTCCAGATTTTCTTAAGACTGATATGAATGGCAAAATCATAGTCAACGTCATGCTGCCACCGCTGTCTCGTAAATATACCGTTAAAACTTACAAGGTACGTTAATGTTATGGATTAATGCACAACATATTTTGTTGAAAGTAGGTAAGTTGAACTAGATCTGAAGTAGATAATTTGGAAAAATATTACTACTTCGCGCTGTTCTCGTCTTGACGTTATCATCAATATTATAATAATACTACTAGAAGTTATTTCCTTGCGAATAAAAATTACAATACTATAGGCAATAAAGGATAGCTCATGACTATCATTAAAATTTTTACTGTTCCAGATAATGCCACGTTCACAAAACGCCCATGCAGTAGTCAACTCAGGATTTATGTTCAAATTCAAAAAGAACACAACCATTATTAAGAAAGTAAATATAGTATACGGGAGCATTTCACCTAAATTCATCCACGCAACAAATACAGAACAACTTTTGATTGGAAAGGATCTTTATACGAATGAAACTCTACAGCTAGCTCTCAGATCACTATCCAATGAAATTGTTCCTGAGGAGGCGCCACCTGAGCCCTCGGCAGCTTACAGAAAAATGCTGGCACTAGCATTGTTTTACAAAGTAAGGTTATAATCTCATCTATTAAGTACGAATATAAAGCAGAAAACGGTGTAAATTATAATATCCTCCTTAGATTGGAAGGATGGTTATTGCTATCTAGAAACTCTACAAACTAAGTTGAAGGTAAGAGTAACGCAGTACCATACGCTGGAACAATCAAATTTACAATAAGCTAGAATCCAATATCCAAGGAGCACGAAATAGAACCAGGTGATCCAAAGTCCGTGATAAAATCGCACGATCCTGAGCTCTAATGACGTCAACACATGGACGACGAGGTTATTGTCTTTAATATTACCTTTGAAACTATTCCAGGCATTACTTAGTACCTGTCCCGAAGGCCGAGTAGACCCACGATACAGATCTGGTGGAGAAGCAATCAAAAGAAGTACATCGAAGGGAACACAATCTTATGAGACAGACAAAAGCGTGTGGCCTTTAAATCAGCCAGTGCCTAAGCTAGAAGCTTTGGTGCAGTGCAGCGGTGAAGCAGTGTTTGCTAATGATCTGCCAACGGAGAAGAATGAAGTATTCGCTGCATTTGTAACCGCTGATGTCACACCGGGAAGTATTGTAAAGTCTTATGATACTACTGAAGCCTTTGTAAGTTATTATCCTAGATATTGCTAGACTTTTTAGGGACAGTGGAAATAATAAAAGAATTAATATTTGAGATTATATCTTTGTGTATTTTCAGAAAGTACCAGGAGTGATAGCTTTCTACACAGTCAAAGATATACCAGGCAAAAATACGTACACACCCACAAATATACCTTTCATAGCTGAAGACGAAGAAATACTTTGCACTGGTCAAGTTAAATTTTTCGGCCAGCCTGTCGGCATTCTAGTAGCTGATAGGGAAAAAACAGCCAATAATGCTGCCAAGTTGGTTAAGATCATATACTCATCAATCAGTAAGAGCAGACCATTGATCTCTATTGAACAAGTGCTGAAATCTCCAGAGAAGAAAAAAAGAGTGCGCGTTGACGCTACTATTGAACCAACTGACATGGGTAATGATGTTAGAACTGTTATTAATGATGAATTCAAAATGGATTCCCAGTATCATTATTATATGGAAACACAGACATGTGTGACGAAACCTACTGAGAGTGGGATGGAGGTATACTCGTCGACTCAATGGTTGGATTTGACGAATGTAGCTATAGCTACTTGCTTAAAGGTTCCCGTGAACAGGTGAGATTCAATATGTTATGCTTAACAAACCATCTAGATGACACTAATTACATTTCATCCTTATTGATAAGATAAAGAAGAAAAAAAGATGTTTATTTTATACAAGTTACACAATGATGGTACCAATATAATAAAACTCGTTAATCACTTAGTGGCCCTTGTCGAGCATAGCAAACTTGAATGCGCTTGCATTATTTTATTAATAAAAATAAATTAAACTAAACTAGCTGTGCCCCATGGTTTCACCCGCGTAGACTTAATTTCATGGGTGACCTTTATGGTACTCCTTCTAACTTTAGATATCTGCACGTGAAAGTGCTATTAGAATCGGCCCAGCCATTTCGGAGATAAGCCGGAACAAACAAACTGACAGAAAAAAATAGATTTTTCTATTATTTATTTATATAGGTTCGTTGAAATGGTTGGAACATTTAAGATCCCTTGCCTACAGGTACTCCTTTTAATAATATATTTTAGTTATAAGATTATATTTTTTAAGGTTTTTAGTTATGTAACACTTCCATAAATACAATTTCTACTTAATGTCATAAACGTTAAACATATATAAAAGATACATATACAACATATATAAGGATACGATTTAATGTTGTTATTATTATATATTGCGTAATTTAAGATGTAATTATAATAAAAAGTCTAAATGTTTGTTGGTCTGCTTTGGCATTTAAATTAATATTCTTATCAGTAATAGTCCTAAATGCAGATACTGACTTAGATAACCAATTAAAATTCTGAATACTGAAAATAACGATAATGTGAAACCTTTTGTTTGGTGGACCTATAATCATTTAGATAAGCCAGGGATGCAAAGCTAATATCCCTAATCATTGTTTGGTTATTTTCAGTATCAACGTTATTGTTCGTCGACTCGGAGGGGGTTATGGAGGCAAGATTTCTCGTTCTGTGCAAGTGGCGTGCGCTGCAGCTCTGGTCACACACTACACCAACAAGACTTGCAGATTCATAATGCCTTTGAAAACGAACATGAAAGTTATTGGGAAAAGAGTTCCTACCAGCTGCACTTTCGAGGTGAGGTCTGAAGTCTAAAACTAGGGTGTAGGTAGGAATCCAGCTCCGGTAGATTAATCTGATGGCAGTACCCCTATTATAGGTTTGCAAATGTTCCATCACCATCTTTGGTATTCAAACACATCCCGCCTCCGAAAAAGCATCAACATATTTTGAGACACGCTAATTTGCAAGGCGTCAAAACCAGGTCAGAAATTATCTTTGCAATTCAGAAGTGCCTTACCAGGAGCCAAACTGAATTAATACCTTTAATTTTTATTTTTTCATAGGGTTGCATTCAATTTTATTATGTTCAGGTAACGTTAACTCATGATTAACACATGAGTAATCGAACAGCAGCCTGACGACATCATGTATCCAAACGAAATAAAATTCTTAATCGAAATAATATTACGCATTGGTTTACCTTCCGAGACTTATCAAATATATACCTTTTGTTACATCCCAGTACAGTATTACATCATCTTACAAATGGATTCAGTACGAAGTGATAGCTACGTGTTATCTAATACCTACAGACTTCTATTATACATATATTATTCGGATGACAAATCCCTACAGATTCAGGTCACGTTTTGAATAATAAGGATTCATCAGGTACTTATTTGCAAGGTAAACTACAATCCGCAAACGTTTCCTAAATTAAGGCTCATTTCAGGTAGGGGTGGATGGTTCAGGCGAGATTCAATATCTGAAGAATACTTTTTATCAGAACGCTGGGTGTTCCTTTAATGAGACATTGACGCAGCTTACGATACAGCATTTCCATAACTGTTACGACAGCAGTAGATGGTATATACAAGCCAACAGTGTCGCCACGGATCTGCCTTCTCATACCTGGTGCAGGGCTCCATGTAAGTCCACACCGTTGATATAATTTAGAGAAAAAAGTCATACATACAAGATAAATACAATTTAACTGCATGTTTGTTGAAACAAATTAACAATTTTTTACTAAATGCTTATGAAAGTATATAGTGGTACCTACATAAAAATCGAATTAAAAAAACATCTGTCTGTCTATCTGTTTGTTCCGGCTAATCTCTGAACTGGCTGATCTGATAATCTGGTTACAAGGAGTGGCACTGGTTACTATTTCTTTAAAATAATAAGTTCTCCAATTTATATACATTTTATTGTTAATCCTACGGGGGTAAATCCGCGGGGAACATGTAGTGAAAAAAGAAATGAACATTTACTGACTGGTCCTCCGTGAACGCCTTTTGGGTCCCAATACATGAAAAACTTTGGGACAAAACTCACCACTTTAACATAACAGTATTCTAAGGTCTGCGCTCATCTGAATATAGAGGTACTTACAGACCACGTTCGAGCACCTCCGAATTTCGAATATGAATTCTCATTATGCTTGATCCTCTTAGAATTCAAACCTCATCTCGTTTAAATAACAATCCTTGTTTAACTTGTTGAATTAATCGTGACGATCGAACAATCGCGTAATGTACTTGGCACATTGCGACATCTATTTTCAAAACTGAATACAATATCTATTTAAATCACCTTCGCATCCGCAGCATGATTTTGACAATCAATTTACGCGGACAATAGAGTAACGGGCAATGGAGGCCTTGTAGCCAACATGTCTAAATAACTGACTGTTTAATGATTCAGTGGCAGTTATATAAGCGTAATGTAAATTGGTTGCGAATGGTGAAATTCCAAGTAAATCTTATGATTTACGTCATCCTATGGGTAGGAAAAGTGTCCTATTTAACTAATAGACAGATGAGGAACGTGTTTACAAATTGTCGAAAACGTAATCATTACGAATTCTCAAAAAGGGTAAAGAAAATTACGAACACGAGGCGGTACTCGAACCCACAACCTCTGCAAACCGTGCAGTTGCTCTTCCAACTGAGCAACTCGTGGTCCTAACTCATGCGTCGATTTTTTTCCTTCTCTTGTCTTTGCGGTTTAGAGGCCGCCTTGCGCCATCTGTTGGTCGGTGTAATCAAACTCAACTGATACGTCTAGAGTTACATTTAGCTACATATCAAATGGATGACGCAACCCCGATCTAAACATTAGAGTTATTGTTGTGATTGATTTATCGATCACTAACGGACGTCAAGAGGTTTCGCCCGCTTAGTTCCCGTTCCCGTACGGGGATAAAATATATCCTATGGTATTGATAATGTACCATTATTTATTGCAAAAATTAATCCATTGCAAAAATAATTTTTCACATCATTCAAGTATATATATTCAAGTAGGTTTCCTCTTTCTAATATCATATATGGTGAATACGGTTTTCACCTGTTACGTTATCACGGCTGAACCGATTTTTTAATTTTCTAACGGAGGTAAATTTTAGTTATACATATAATATATACACATCTGCCTTTGAAACAGCGATTAGAATACAATAATATTGCTACATTTTATTATAAAACTTTTACTTTCGACTACGTTATCTGTCCTTGAAGCTTGAAGCTTTTAACCTCCGTTTAAAAATTCAAAATAACACACTAAAATAACAATAAACAATATGCAAAACATTACATTTACAGTTTCAACTGAAGGAGTGGCGATGATTGAATACATTATGGAACACATTGCTTTTTCCCTAAGAAAGGATCCTATTCAAGTTCGATTACAAAACATGGCCAAGGAAAACAATCCTATACCAGAAATGATAGAACAATTGAGACAAGACTCAAGTTACGACGCTCGGATGAAACGAGTTAACGCATTCAACAGAAATAATCGTTGGAGAAAACGAGCTATAAAACTGCTTCCAATCACTGTAGATATATTTTACACTGGCAACTTTAATTCAATTGTGTCTATATACCACGGAGATGGTAGTATTGTAATAACTCACGCTGGTATTGAAATGGGACAAGGGATCAATACTAAAGCCGCACAAGTGTGCGCGTACATCTTGGGAGTTCCTTTGGACAAAATCACAATCAAACCGAGCACCAGCACCACATCCCCAAATGCTATCGTCACTGGAGGAAGTATTGGGAGTGAATGTGTAGTCTTTGCCACAATGAAAGCTTGTGAAATACTGAAAACAAGGCTGCAACCTTTCAAAGACAAGAAGAGAGGTGCTCCTTGGGAAGAAATTGTTGCTGATGCGTTTACAGGTGGAATAGATCTACAAGCTTCGTATATGTTTTCCAATATCACTGATGGTGTTAAGCCTTATGATGTGTATGCTGTTTGTGTGATGGAGGTGGAAGTGGATATATTGACTGGTAATCATGATATCAGAAGGGTTGACTTGCTTGAGGACACGGGAAGGAGTTTGAGTCCTGATATCGATGTTGCACAGGTAATATAATCCAATTCTCCAAATTCATACTGCCTCGTTGGTCTAATGCATACCCTGGTGGGACAAGGTGTTATTGGGTTTTACCATCCGTGAGTTACTAGTAGCAGTATATACGAGTGCTCGGTTAATAGTAGTAGAATCGTCCCCTAATACATGGGACTTAAGCATATCTGATGAAAGTATCGAGTAATTTTCGATCGATACCCTGGTTGGCAAAATGTTGTTTGGAGTCTCTGTAATTTCCTAGTAGTAACTTAGAGCCTGGATTAATAACAAGTAATAACAAACAAATAATAAACAAATAAATTAAAATGTAATAGTCAATTTTAAAGGTTTTTTTGGTAATTCAGATTGAAGGTGCATTCATAATGGGCCTTGGTTATTGGACATCAGAGAAGCTGATCTACAACCCCGTTAATGGGGAACTCCTTACAGACAGAACTTGGACGTACAAACCTCCAGGCATCAAGGATATTCCTGCTGACATGAGGATTTACTTTAAAAGAAATGCTAGAAACCAATTTGGCGTGTTACAGTCTAAAGGTTGGTGTATACATGGACTTATTCAGTAAGGTTTAAATAATTGTTTCTACATGTTTGAAACCCTGAAATTTCAGAATGAGGTTAACTCATCATCTCCCTGGCCTTATCCCATACATTGTTGGGGTCGGCACTTGATTCAACCCGATGTGACCTGATTTTTATACGAAGCGACTGCCATCTGACCTTCGCAACCCCTTTTACGAGGGAAATCTGTGATCCGGGTTAAACCAGTTGTCAGATTATTTTAGGCTTCCGACTGACCTGTAACGATTGCCAAAGATGATAAATTGGCAACCGGGACCGACGGCTTAACGTGCTCTCCGAGGCACGGAGGGAACTCGGGCGGTCACCTATCCAACTACTGGCTAGGGTTAGGGTTGCTTAACTTCGCTGATCGAATGATATGCGCAATAGCAACTGTGCCACGAGCTCCTCCAAATGAGGTTAACTATGCCGCAAGTATAGGTTTCGATACGTTCGAACGTTTTTGTCATCTTGCGTTTTGCGCTTTTGTTTTATGGAGACGTAAAACTTCCAACCCTCGCCACTTAGGGTGCGTTACTGTGTATTCTGCAAAGTAAGTCTTATTTACACTATGTTTAGGGCGTTTTTAAGGATCCCATACAAAAAGAGGAAAATACGCAGGCGATAACCACAACGGTAAAACATGTTGAAACATTAGGCACAGAACAGATAGGCTGAAGGAGTGTCGCTTACCACACCCACTAGTCCCTAATCACCAAAGATCTTTCGATTAGGTGCTAAAGCGTCAAGAATTTAGGCCATCGCTCCTCAGGCTCTAATACTATGTATTTGAATTTCTTCTTAGATATAAGCATGATTTTTCGTTACTAACCACTGCGGTTTCAACTAGCGTTGTTTGCGAAGCAGGCGATCAAACTCAAATGTTGTTTATTCCTAATAATTTGAAAAAGTGGGATTATTCGAAAGCTAGATTAATGTGTTCTTCTTTCAGCAACCGGCGAGCCGTCCTTCTGCTTAGCTACTGCATTCATTCATGCAGTAAGAGAGGCGGTCAGATCCGCGAGGCTAGAAGCTGGATATGAGGATAACTGGATCCATATTGGTATTTATTACTGTTTATATAAGATCGCTTTTAGCCTGCTGGTTTTAAAAGAGCAAAGAGCGATATTCAAACTTACAAAGTCATTAAATTTGCATTTCAACAGCGTCAGGCACCGATGGCGAATATTAATGCGTGGAATAAAAGAGAGCCACATGACTCGTTGGTCTAGTGGTCGCAATGCTAATGTGGAAGACAATGCCCTGAGTTCGATCCCCGGGTGTTATTGCCTTTTTTATCTGTAATTTCCCAGCAACAAAGTCTAGATTTGTGTCCGGTCAATGGTAATTGTGAAAATTACCTTGGAGTTAAACACAATAGGTGAAATGTGGGTGTACTATAAGTACAGCTCCGTTAATTCGGGGAATACCGGCGTGAGCATATTGACATACATAAAATTTTGATTTCATTTCAGACAATCCCTGCACGAACGAGAATATCTTTCTGGCGGCTGGGCACAAGTTGGAACACTTTGAACTAAAATGAACGCTATTGTATTACAATTAGCTTTGTATTTACATTGTAATGTAGAATAATTACAATTATTAACTAAAACGTAATCGTTAATATGTAATAAGAAATCTACATAGCGATTTTTAAAAATCATTATTTGGTGTTAAGTCTATTAAAACTAGAGCTTACTTAAAAAAATATAAATAAAAAAAAAAGGTTTTTTCGCGTTTTGTTATGAATTTCGCCGGCAATGTAACGCTACAAATATAATAATTTTTAGTATATGCCATTAAAGAGAACCATTATTTATATTCCCCTATCATATTCTACCTTAAATAGGTAATATCAAAAGCGGAAACATTGTTACAGCTTACAACGCGTTTGTTCCAAAACTATCTTTGCCCCGTTTGCCCCTTTGTATCCTATTTACAGGCACATTTAAACATTGTGCAATAGCGACATTAGTCAAGTCCAACCATTGCGTAGATGAATAAACTTCCATCCCATCTTCTGTGGGTTTGACTACACAAGTCTGAGGTTCCATATAAAAATGATGTTGAGTTTCAAGTTTCAGTTCTCCACTAAGAACCGTTTTTATATTTGTTCCACGATCTGTGGGTTCTACTACTCGGTCCTTTGTAACCCTTTTATCCATATCGGGAGATTTAAGTACATCGTCTATGGTCAGTACTGGTGCGTGTTTATTAATCGAAGCGTATTTGATTTTCACTAATTTCGCAGCTTTGACAGCAGTTTTTTCTCTATCAGTTACGATTATGCCTGCTGGCTCCCCGTAGTACTTAACTTCCTTAGAACACAATATCTCTTCATTTAATAATATAAGTGGGACATTAGTAGGGGTAAATGAATTATCTCCTGGTATATTGTTTGCATCGTAAAACGAAATGACACCAGGAATTTTCTGTAATAAGAATCTTAATTAGTTCTTCCAAGTCTCTGAATAATAATTTAGGATAACATTTACGTTTAATAAAACTTACGAAAGCTTCAGTAGTATCAAATCCTTGAATTATACTTCCAGGTTTGACATCAGCTGTAACGAATGCAGCAAACACTTCATCGCTTTGTGTAAGCATGTCATTAGCAAAAACTGCTTCACCACTGCATTGTACTAAGGCTTCTAATTTTGGAATAGGCTTATTCAAAGGCCAGATGCTTTTATCCGTATCAAAAATTTGAGTATGTTCCTTGCGAAGTATTTCTTTTAATAGTCTCACCACCAGATTTGTATCTTGAGTCAATTTTATTATCTGGACAAAGATATAGGATGGCCTGCAAAAAAGTAAATTTGAAGGGCAATAATTTCATGGTTATCAATGTACGCAATTTTATACCTTATAATATAAAGCCATTGCAAGCATTTTGCGGTAAGCACCGGATGGTTCAGGTGGTGCCTCTTCTGGTAATATTTCTTTGGATAAATTCTTCAGTGCTTGCTGTAATACTTCATTAGTGAAAGGATCTTTGCCAATTAGAACACTTTCTGTTTTAGTAGCGTGTACACATTTATCAGAAATACTTCCATATACTATCGTTGCCTTTTCAATGATATTTGAGTTTGTTTTATATTTGAAAAGGAAACCAGCATTCACTACTGCGTGTGCGTTTTGGGATCTTGGCATTATCTGAAACATACATTTATGTTAGTAGTTAACGGCCTCGTTGGTCTAATGGTCGCTGAACACTTGTTCTTGGCTTCAACCCCAGGTCAGGGAAGGTGCTTTCGGGATTTTCATCTAACGTAACATCCCAGAAGCAGCCCTGAGTTTGGATTATCTCCCGGTTAACTATAAAACGCTCGCCCTTACGCGTATCAGGCATAAGTGGCAAATGTGGGTGAAATATCATTATAAGTACCCTTGCAGTGTTAACATGCGTGAGCATTATAATATATCTCCATTTATTTTTTACACCCTAACATACATATGCTCACGCCTGCATTCCCCGAAGGGGTAGGCAGAGAGTGTTATAGTCTATCGCCGTCTCTCAGGCACTATACAAATGTATTTGAATTACTTCTCAAATATACGCAGTTTTCCTCACGATGTTTTCCTTCACCGTAAAGCACGTGGTGTGAAATCACTGCCCATAAGTTTTTGAAAAACTCATTGGTACAGGACCCGCTGGAATTCGAACTTGCGTCGCTTGCTCTAGTGCTCAAATCTCGAGGCCACCAAGGCTCTTACGGTTTTAGATCCTAAATTACAAAGTATTAAATCACTTTTTATTACCTTGTATGTTTTAATACGGAAATTGTTAGACAAGGGCGGTAGCATCACATTCACAATGATTTTCTTTTTCATATCCATTTTTAGGAAATCCATTAATGAAATACATTTCTTCTCTTTTCCTCCATCAGCTGTAGATGCAAAAGTTGCTATTCATACAGGCACATTGAATAATTATAAAAATTAATTCACAAATCTTACCTACAACTACCATAGCACCTACTAATTCAAAGAGCAAGAAGATATCGGATTGAAAATCGTTATTTGTATATTTCAGGAACAGATTACCGCCGATAGTCCCAATCAGTAAAATTAAAGGCAAACTATTTACAAGCCGTCTAACATTGGGTGCCTACAAATCGAACAAAATTCGTATACTACAATATCACATATAATACATCTAGCTGTGCCCTGCGTAAAGTTATTTTCATGGCTGGCCTGCGGATACCCTAATGTTTATTTAAATAAGAGTAGCTTTAGTTACTCCTTGTAACATAAGCTATCCGCCAGTGAAAGTCCCGTTTAAATCAGTTCAACCGTTTCGAAGATTAGCCGGAACAAACACACAGACAGATACAAATTTAAAATTGTTTATTCTACGTCAGTACCTTGTATACTTTCATATGTATTTAGTGAAAAGCTGTTATTTTGGAATTAATAACAGACACTTCAGTTTTATTTATCTGTATAGATGTATAGATTCAGATATCATCACAGAAAACTATAACTACTGAAGCAGTTCCAAATAACGTAACATTCTGTGCACATGATTTGAACATGAGGGTGTCACCATCGATGCTGTGAACTCCGTTCATTAGTTGTCATTTTCAATACAATAGAACAGCATCATAGTTTGTCACGTGACCTTTGATCAACGACGTGATCTTTAGTACTTTCTTTCACAACTTAGACAAATCTGACATTGAATTTCACTTACGTTTCTGACAGGTATATGAGCAACCAAATCCATGTGCTCATAGAATTGATCCAAATAAGCAAACTCTTCCCTTTTACGAGAGAGAATTTGAAAAACTTCCATCATTTCCGAAAGTGGCATCCCTGCGCCAAGCACTAAGTTAACATCTATTGTATATCCTTTCAGCTCAGCAACATTAAATATATCAATCACATTTTTTGGATACTCAGTCACATGATACACACCTGAAAGAGAAGTTGATTAATATTGTGAACAAAATTAAGAGCCTTGTGGTTTTAGTAATGGCCTGCTATAAAAGCGACGCAGGTTTAAATCCTAGTGGATAGATCACTACTAATTCACAAAAAAGTGATTCCCACCACATGCCTTAGGAGAATGACATCGTAAGGAATTCTTCATATGCCTGATTGTGATGGCCTTGCCATCCTTCACATTGGCTCTTAATTATCTTCAGTTTGAAGTGGGTGTTGTAAACACCTACATTTACCCTTTCGGATTTCCTGAGCTTAGTCTATTGCGGAACATGAGGTCATGGATTTGGTCTTAGACCTGAATATATTATAATATAAAAATTCCCTCTGGATCACGTATCCCGGTTAATGCCAATATCCTCATCTGATATTACATTGGACTTAAAAATAACTGATGAAATGTTGGTGTACTATAAGTTCCTACACTTCTGCCTACTCCTTCGGGAATACAAATTCAAGCATATGTATGTATAGAAAAATAAATATTTGATCTTTGGGTTACCTTGTCCTGTATTTCCCGCTATCACTTTGTAATCATCACTTTCGCTTATAGCTTTAAACACGTCTTTAAGATCATACGCTTTAAACCATTTATGATCACCACAGTCTATGGTTATCATTTTAGAATCAACTTTCTTTAGGACACACCATTCATCATCATTATCATCATGTGCATTCTTATTTCCAAATACTTCGACAATATTTTGTTTATGAGGACACATTGCCTTACAAAGTACACCACACGGCTTTATGGAGGCAAAATCTTCTAAGTCAACCAATTTGTCAGTTAGCCTTTGATCAACATCCGTGGCAAATGTTTTAAAAGCATCCGCTATAGGCCTGTATCCTGTACAGCGGCAAAGATTGCCTGCAAATGAGTTTTCCAAGTCCTTCATTGTGAGTTTCTTTGTTTTGTGAAGACTGGGAAATGAAAAGTGTTTGTATAATTATTTGATAATAGTGAGTTGTATATGATAAGTTGGTAGGTAAAGTAGATGCCAACAATTAGTTTTATTGCATATTTTTTACTGTAATTCGTGCAAAATTACTCTATGCTTTTCCAAGATAATCAAACTTGAAACGCCTGTATTCCCCGAAGGGGTAGGCAGAAGTGTTGTAATCACGAGACCCACTTTTCACCGAAGATGATTAAATGCCAACAAACGTTTTTGAATTACTTCTCAGAAATATGTAGGTTTCCTCACGATGTTTTCCTTCACCGTAAATCACGTGGTTTGAAATCACTGTACATAAGCTTTTTAGAAAAACTCATTGGTATACAGGTCCCGCTGGGATTCGAACTTGAGTCGTTTGCTACGCAAGCGACTGCTAAAACCTTCAGGCCACCACGACTTGAATATCGGAAAATTTTAAATTGTTGTGAGGTAATATTATTCATGGTGAAAGTGTGTTATCACTAAATACTTGGTAGATCACGAGATCATTATATTATGTATAGGTTTAATAAACGCAATCATGGGCGATCTAACTGACGTAGGACGTTGTCTGACTGACTGTTACCTTGTAACCAATATTGGCGAAAAATGGAATAGAGTCTGATTTAATACCAACAACATATTAAGGGGGAAGTCGCCAGAACGAAAGTATGAATAAAAAAAAATTTACCAATACATGTTCATGATCCACCCAGGAGTACAGTAACCACACTGCGTGCCATTAAACTTGGCGAGTCTGGTCTGAATGTCGTGATACCCTTTAGTTCTGTTCCCGATTCCTTCCACCGTGGTCACCTCCCAGCCATGACATGATAGTACTGACACTAGGCACTGGAAAAAATATTAATGAGTCATGGGTATCAGACACATTTTTTTATTTTCAGCCTCGCCTTCTGTACCGGAGTGTCCACGCGTAGACCAATTTTTAATTTTCACCATTTTATAAGAGATTTTTAAGCCCATTTTCCTTCATTCAATTCAATCACAGTGACACTAAAAACGTAGCTATTTTAAGTCATGTGCTTTACAATGAAAGAAAACATCGTGAGGACCCCTGCATATTTCTGAGAAGTATTGATGTATGTATAGTGCTTGAGACGGTGAAATGTGGGCGTTATTATTACAACACCTCTGCCTACCCCTTCGGGGAATATAGGCGTGAGCATATCGCACCCTCAGAACGATAGGGGCTCAACTCAAAAATTTGTGAAAATAATTATGTTAAGATCAAAAGTCTTTTGATCTTAACATAATTATATCATATATCATATCAATAGGTATCTTTATAAATTAAAAACCTTTACAAATAATGATTTCTTTTTAACACTTATCAACAATGCACAACCTAAACAATAAAAAATATATTCAATGCTGGTAAAATAATTACTGCCTAAGTTATAAATTCAAATGTCATCTATGATTATGATTTCCAAAAACATTTTTGAATTATGCCCCTATCGTTCTGAGGGTGCGATATGTACGTATGTAATTATCTCTCCTGATGTTCACAAGTGTTTAGCAGGGTCTTAACAGAATTAATCAATTTAATTTTCGTTCGCAATGGTGCAAGGCCTTATATTTGAGGCCAAAGCAGATACTTTCCATCTATAACGTTGTTAATAGCAGCTTACCGAATTGACAGCAAATGTTTTGTCCTCGTTGTTGGGCGGTAGTGCGGCGGTGACGGCGACGACGCACGCGCCGCACCCACCCTCGTGGCACATGGCCTTGGTGCCGCGCAGGTCCGCCACGTTGCGGATGTACTCGTTCAGCGACACGTCCGGACCGAACTTGCCGTCCACTATATATGTATCAGATTATCAGAGATTACATACATACATACATATGCTCACGCCTGTATCCCATGGGGGTAGGCAGAGACCACTGTTTGCCACATGCTACGATCCTTACATACTTCTTTCGCTTCATCCACATTCATGCATCTCTTCATACACTCTCTTCGGTTACGAGTGCTCCGAATTTGACCTTTCTGAAAAATACTATTAATTTGGTCATAGTACTTCTTCCTTGGACACCCTCTACCGACACTTCCGGTCACATTCGCTCTATAAATTTCTTTCGTTAAGCGCCTTTCATTCATCCTTTCGATATAATAACAGAGATTATTATACTGTAAATGAAACAAGCCTTCAGATTGCCTGATAGTAAGCGGCTGCTATACAAGTGGCCGTTGCAGACTATGGCCGTGACCAACATCAAGATAGTCACTCGCCTATCACACTATCACACTACAAATATTAGCTTAGATACTAAGCAGTAGCAAATTTTAGAAATCAGAACATGCGCCCCATCATGCGTGAGTAGTGCCAATTCGTCAAAAAACCAAATCGAGTTAACTCGGCTAACTCGGTTTTAAAATTGAGTTAGCTGGAAGAAGTTTAGTGTATGTTTTTTTACAAATAACTTTTTGACATATTTGCTACCTCTAATTCAATGATAACTTATCCTCAAACGTCCAATCGGCAATATTGTGACATTTGTGACTAATGAAGGGAATTAATCTGATTTGATATAATCGGAAAACTTGTGCCATCGTCGATGTCATTCGGTCAGATTTTTCATGCGTCATTTATATGAATGTCGTTTAACAATCGTTAATGAAATCGACAATGTTTTCATTGTGACTTGCAGAAATAGAATTCCCTTCCCTTTAAAAGAAAACACAACCCTTACCTTCATACAGCTTCCCGTTAATTTTAAAAACAATCTTCGCCATTATTCTATTAACGAAAAATTATCAAACCCACCAACCCTTTGAGCGGCTAACGAGAAAATGAGCACGTCATTATACTACTGTGATTTAAGTAACAATGACATGTTATAATGGATAAGCCATTATCAGTTCATTACAGGCTTATTACATCTAGCGTAACTAATATGGCTACCTGTCGTACGCCTAAAATATTCTAACTAGCTCTGCCCTGCGGTTACACCCGTGTATACTTCAATTCATTAGTGACTCAACCCAATTTTTTTATATTTAAAAGTAACCAGTGCTACTTTCAATGACAGTCCCGTTAAAGTTGGCCGCATAACATATTATTTATGATAAAACAAACAAACAGACAGACGGACAGACAGACAGAGATTTTTTTTAAATTAGTTTTTTAAGGTTAGTATTTCAGTACCATGTAAACTTACATGTGCATTTAGTGAAAATCTGTAATTTTGGAATTACATACAGACACCTCAATTTTATTTATCTGTATAGATGTATAGACTAGTAAAAACTTATTAGTGCTAGCCGCTGGGATTCGAACATGCGTCGCTTGGGTAGCAGGCGACTGCTAAAACCCCGGGGCCACCGCGGCACCTTAATAAATAAATATTGGATCTTAAATTTTCAGTGTTATTTTCTACTTTGTTAAATAACAAATAACATTCTCCTTATTGAGTCGCGTGAAGCCGTCATTTGCTGCGATGGCCATACATTGAATATATTCATTTTCTACAAGACTGTTATTAAGTCTTTATAAAAATTACTTGACGTGTGACAATCGCATTGAAAGTGATAGTCAAATTATAGATTTTGATTTTCGTTCTTTGCACATTGCTTGTTCCGTTGGTAGTTATGTACAAAGAAGTATATATATGGGTGGCTTTGAGGTTTGAGCAGTCGCCTGCTACGCAAGCGACGCAAGTTCGAATCCCAGTGGCTTGCACTAATAAGTTTTTTCTATAAACTTAAGTGATTTCAACCCACGTGCTTTAAGCATATGTCACTCTTGTATTCCCCGAAGGCAGAGGTGTTGTAAAAACAACACCCACTTTTCACCAATGATGATTAAGTGCTAAGGTTGACTGATTAAGGCAACTTGCATTCGCGACGCAAGTTCGAATCCTAGCGGGGCTATATCAATGAGTTTTTCTAAAAAACTTATGTACAATGATTTCACACCACGCGCTTTACGGTGAAGGAAAACATCGTGAGGAAACCTGCATATTTCTGAGAAGTAATTCAATGACGTATGTAAAGTGTCTGAGACGGCGATGGACTCACCATCTGTCACGTTGGCACTTAATCAAATTCGGTGACCAGTGTGTGTTGTGATAACAACACCTCTGCCTACCCCTTCGGGGAATACAGGCGTGAGCATATGTAATGCACACCAACTTCAAAAGTAGTTTGTATTTATTTCACATAATTTATTTTTCTCTTTTTGAAGGCGGTTAATTACCAAGGAGGTTCGACATCAACTTATCTTAATTAATTACACGATGAAATCCAAGGGAAATTTAAGTGCCCTGTCTTCCGATCGTGATGTTCATAAATTTTCAAAGGTCCAAGTAGTAAATTAGGCAAAGCTACATTTCAATTCTCTTAGCTTTACTCAATTACCGACAAACAGACAAACAATTGGCTTTCAGTTCAGTGACCTTGAAACACCTTTCAGAGCTGAAGTAATGGAAGTTCGAGTGTAATGACTTGAACATGAGCTGAATAACTTAATTTGTCTCTGGTAGTAAGTTCATGTTCTACCTATTTTAGTAGCTCTTGGAAGGAGTGAGATGCCAAATTAAACCAATTTGGCATTACACTCCGACGTTTCGTCTATATATGGATAAATAAAATTTAAGTGTCTGTTTGTAAAGTCTGTTTGTCAGTTGCAAGTTGAAGAATGATGTGGTGATCAGAATTGAAAAAGTATGTTGAGATGGTTTGGACATATCGAATGGATGAGTGAAAGGCGATTAACGAAAGAAATTTATCGAGCGAATGTGACTAGAAGTGTCGGTAGAGGGCGTCCAAGGAACAACTACTATGACCAAATTAATAGTATTTTTCAGAAAGGTCAAATTTGGAGCACTCGTAACCGAAGAAACCGTATAAAGAGATACATGAATGTGGATGAAGCGAAATAAGTATGTAAGGATCGTAGCATGTGGCAAATGGTAGTCTCTGCCTACCCCCATGGGATACAGGCGTGATCATATGTATGTAGTACATAGGTAACTAACATTGAAAATCCAATCTGTTAAAATGTTCCCTGAATCGTTTGGACCGATTTTAACGGGACTTTTACAGGCAGATAGCTAATGTTATAAAGAGTAAGGCTCGTTTTAATTAAAAAAAAATATTGAGACCCTCGAACTAATGTCACCCATTGATGCCTACGCGGGTGATACCGCGGGGCAAAAATAGTTTTGGAACAAACGCGTTGTAAGCTGTAACAATGTTTCCGCTTTTGATATTACCTATTTAAGATAGAATATGATAGGGGAATATAAATAATGGTTCTCTTTAATGGCATATACTAAAAAATATTATATTTGTAGCGTTACATTGCCTGCGAAATTCATAACAAAACGCGAAAAAACCTTTTTTTTTTATTTATATTTTTTTAAGTAAGCTCTAGTTTTAATAGACTTAACACCAAATAATGATTTTTAAAAATCGCTATGTAGATTTCTTATTACATATTAACGATTACGTTTTAGTTAATAATTGTAATTATTCTACATTACAATGTAAATACAAAGCTAATTGTAATACAATAGCGTTCATTTTAGTTCAAAGTGTTCCAACTTGTGCCCAGCCGCCAGAAAGATATTCTCGTTCGTGCAGGGATTGTCTGAAATGAAATCAAAATTTTATGTATGTCAATATGCTCACGCCGGTATTCCCCGAATTAACAAAGCTGTACTTATAGTACACCCACATTTCACCTATTGTGTTTAACTCTAATGTAATTTTCACAATTACCATTGACCGGACACAAATCTGGACTTTGTTGCTGGGAAATTACCGATGAAAAAGGCAATAACACCCGGGGATCGAACTCAGGGCATTGTCTTTCACATTAGCATTGCGACCACTAGACCAACGAGTCATGTGGCTCTCTTTTATTCGACGCATTAATATTCGCCACCGGTGCCTGACGCGGTGGAAATGCAAATTTAATGACTTTGTAAGTTGGAATATCGCTCTTTGCTCTTTTAAAACCAGCAGGCTAAAAGCGATCTTATATAAACAGTAATAAATACCAATATGGATCCAGTTATCCTCATATCCAGCTTCTAGCCTCGCGGATCTGACCGCCTCTCTTACTGCATGAATGAATGAATTTAACTACAACCTATCTATCCCTACAAGGATAGAGAGACAATTTGTTTTTTAAATTGGTTTTATAAAATCAGTATCGTGTATATTTTCATATGCATTTAGTGAAAATCTTCTATTATGGAATTACAAACAGATACTTCAAATGTATTTATCTGTATAGATAGGGTGAGACGCAGAAGGAATTCCCTCTTAACACTCTATGTTAATAGAAAAAACTAATACAGTAGAGCAATTAAAACTAGGTACTAGTATTTACCGGCTACCCAGAAAAATAAATGGATTATTTTTAGGGTTCATGTGTGAGTTTTTCCCTTTATGTTACGATTTGTGGGACCTGTGTGGATTAGCGAAGTTCTTAAGACTTGCTTCCAAAACCTTTCAAAACTTTGCCCTCTCCCTTACTATATTTTCCTTCACGAAAAACTCGTAGAATGTTTAAACAAGGTAGCCAAGTTTAAGAAAATCTTACTTGTATAATGTATCTTAACCTCTCGCGTGAGGGATTTTCCTTCACCGACAAGCTTGCGGTAACAAATTCCCATGATTTACATGTAACTAAACAAGTGATCTTCAGATGTGCCTATTTAATATGCTTCGGTTAGGTTGAGATTCATTTATGTTAGGATTATTTTATCAGTAGGTACCCACATAATTTAGGATAGTTTTAGTTAGCAAGGTTTGTATGCGAAGATACCATTGAATGACAGTTCGCTATTACCTATAAACCTAAAAAAATAAGTCATTCTGATTTAGAAGCATTCATTTTCTTGGAACCTCTGAATTCTCAGAATAATTTGTTCGTTTACTCGCAAAGTTATATTAGCATTAATATTCATCACACCACTTCTACTGCATTTTATTCTTATATATAAACCAAAATCTTAAAAAATACGCCGTCATATATGGGTCTTCGAAGGTGTAAGCAGAGGTGTTGTGACAACAACGCACACTTTACACACAAGATGGTTAAGTGCCAACGTGACAGATGTTGAATCCATTTCGGACTCAAATTCTAGCATGCCCTTAAATTCCTCTCCACATATCATGCAGGTTTCCTCACGAAGCATTTCATTTGATAAACAACGTAAAGTTCATAGTGTGAAAGTCTCTTTTTGTGATATGGAATTAAAAGTGATATAGCTAGTTTGGTTATTGGCAAATTCTACTAAGGAGGAATTGATCCATAAAATAACTTACGCTCCAATAACACAATGATGTATTGCAGGATTTAGAAGAATGGATATCAGGAGCTGGTGAAGCAGGTTTCATCTACATTTCCATGGGTTCTTCGGTGAGGACCACCAGGATGCCGCTGGCAGCTCATCACCTCCTCGTCAACGCCCTGGGCAGGCTACCTCAAAGAGTGTTGTGGAAACAAGACGCCGTGCAGAACATCACTGATCTGCCTTCTAATATCAGGCTTTATAAATGGTTGCCGCAACAGGATTTGCTTGGTGAGATGTCATTATGAGTTTATGGATTTTAGCTGTTTTTGATATAAGTTTTATTTTATTTTCATTAATTATTTATATATTGACTGTAGCATTCATATCGTTTTTATTTTTATTTGTTGTTATGATGGCAACAGAAATACTCAAAATTTCAACTGTCTTACTATCACGGTTTATGAGCTATAAAGTGACAGATGGATAGACGGACAGATGGACCCTATTACTATGACTCCGCCTTAGTAATAGGGTTCTGCTTTACCTTTTAGGTACGGAACCTCAAAAATCGGAAAAGGAAACTTATTATGAGTCGTGGCGGTTTTTACAATTTGTTATTCTGGTTTGTAGGCCACTCTAAGATAAAAGCCTTCGTGACTCACGGCGATCTCCTCAGCATGTTCGAGACGGTATACCGCGGAGTGCCTGTGGTCTCCATACCTATATTCTGCGATTATGATGCAAATGCTGCCAAAGCTGAACTAGATGGATACGCTAAGAAACTGGATCTCCAATACTTATCTTCTGAAGAACTCTACTACGCTATCAAAGAAGTTATCAATGAGCCTAAGTACAAATTAGAAGTTAAGAAACGCCAAATTTTACTTAGAGATCAGAAGGAAACACCTCTGGAAAGAGCTCTTTACTGGACAGAGTACGTCATACGACACAAAGGTGCTTACCATTTGCAATCACCGTCTAAAGATTTGAACTTCTTCCAATATTATCTGATAGATGTGGTGTTGGTTGCTATCGTGTTGATTGTATCGATTGCCGTCCTTATTTCTTATGTGGTAAGGTTAGGTTTTAATAAGCTAGTAGATTACATGCATAGCAAGCACACGGACAAGTTGATCGACAAGTCGAACAACTTACTCAAGCGATCGAAGAGACTGATCGATCAAACGTCGATAACTAAGAAGAAATTGTAACACTAATTTAATTGTAAGATATTTTTTGAAAGTTAAAGTCTATTTATTGAGATTAATAACGAAGTTAAACTCACTCACACCCCTTATTAACAATACATAGTTTAAACCAAGACTTTTTTTAAATCCGTTTCACAGAAAGAGACTGAGCCATTGGTTAACCCAGGACTATCATTGTCTAAGCTTTGTAGTAATGTGGATAATATTTAATGATATTATTGCATTTGTAATATTCTTCAATTAACGAGCAATAAAACAATTTTTTTTTATTTACATCCTAGAACAGTAATATTTTTTACGGATGTTTCAATGTCAAAGTCAATAATATCTTTATTCGATTAGACTTTTTACAATGTACTTTCAAATCATCAGAATGACATAATTATAAAGGATGCTACCGCCAGGTTCGGAAGGTTGCTTTTACTGAGAAGAACCTGGCAAGAAACTCAGTAATTACTCTTTCAAACCAACCAACTTTTTTAAACGCAGGAGTCATTGTGTTAATTGAATTTGTAGATAAAGATACTCTCTTAGCAATTGCCAATCAGCTAAAATAGTCATTAACACATTCACTGCTAACATTTCAACTTGTTCGTAAATTCTTTAAGAGTTGGACGCACATACGCGTCGTTAGCAGTGAACGCGTTAAAGGATTTCATCTCAATAGATAGACGTTTTATCGGAAAAGCTTTAACAACTGTGATTAGTGCGAAAAGTAAAGTACGATATGGGAGTGTGGCGTCTTCAGTTATATAAATAAACTAGCTGTGCCCGCGGTTTCACCCTCGTAGATTTAGTTTTATATAATATATCGGTTTAAAATTGGCAGTTTCATACAAACTCTCATCCCCTATTTTATCCCCTTGGGGGTAGAATGAATCAAAATTCTTTCTTAGCGGATGCCTACGTCATAACCGATCCATCCAGTCCAGGCTGTGACCTTTGAGTTATATATATTAAGATTGTGCGAGGCTATTAAGGGAATTATCTGGCTTCGAAGATTTACAATTACCAATTACATACATTTTTTTTTATTTATTATTATGATTGCTATTTATTTATTATTATGAACATTTGCCTCATCGACTGTAAGGTTGCATCGTTGGTCTCGTTACACAGAATCGCTTGCGACCTTCTGTGGAACGCGAGGTCCTCGGTTCGACCCCCGAGTCGGGCAAGGGTTTTTTCATGTGTGATTGCCCAGTAGCCTTGAGTCTAGAATTGTGCCCGGTCAGTGGCAATAGACTAAACATAACTGGCGAGATATGGTCTGCTGTAAGTACATGTACTATGCATAAGATTATATGTTCAAGGAAATATGTCTGTCGATGGGCTGGTCGATGAGGCTCATAACGTCAAGGCTAACGTAGTGTAGAGCAAACTGATGACCTGATGAAGGTGGCAATGTTCCGTTGGATGCTCTATACTGATGATTTTGCACTGTAGTTCACTCGTGGAGGGGATTAAAACCAGCAATGGACGTAACGTTCATTGAAAGGAAGTACATTTAGTCGGGTGTTGAAGATCAGAATCTCATCAATATACACAAACACTATACAAGCTTGGATATGTTATCCTTTTGTATAGAATATTCTTTATTTGATACAGTTGTAGATTATTATGATACGATTTGTACAAAATAAACGAATAAATATATGTGAATAGTCCAAGGGGCCTATCGTCATCGGTGTAAGTAAAGCGTATTAAGAACTTCTGAGCTTTGACGTTTCATTTTCGTACCGTGAAATGAAACGTCAAAGCTAAGAAGTTCTTAATGCGTACTGCTAAAACGATCATAATTGGCCGCCTGGTATTCTCTCAAACATCAGATTAACGGATATGATCCGAAGTGAAGTGTTGAAATTTAGTTAAAATTTATTTAAAATTATGTACTTATTTAGTTGATATTACAATGTAAGTTACCAGTTTAAGTTACCAATAGATATAAACTTAACATATAAGAATTGTATATAAATATATTATTATAATTATTATGTACTTGCTCATTGTAACTTATAAAGATATTTTTGTAAGATGAAAATATATGAGAGCTTAAAAAAGCATTTTTATTTTGAGCCTCTTGTTAAGTAACCCATTATTTAACTGTGTTTTTTTTTATCTTACAGAAGATAATTCAAATTCAAGAAGAAAATTCGAATCAAAATTATTAATTGAAATTACTTAATTTTATTTATTCTTTATTTAATGACAAGTCGAGTTATGTAATGTATATGTAACGTTAACTATTATATTTTCCCCACGACTTTACATAATATAATGTATCCAAGCCGAATTGACACCTATTGCTATCGAAATACCACCAAAATTCTCTATGCGCCTCAATATTATGAGACACCGATGATAAAGATATATGTCTGTATAACTACGAATGAGTATTGACTAATACCACACTACCTATACAATAATAATTTAAAGAAAAATGTACCTTAATTCCTTGTCCTCAAATACCTGTTTACATAACGAAAAGCCTGCCTTCTCATTCCCTGAACAAGCCTGTATTGGCGACTCCAAACAAAGCACAAGGTTAGGAATCGCCTGATGGTGCATTACATGTTGACCTTGGCTGGCTCCTCGGCTTGACCTTGACCTATGATGCTGATGGCCTTCTGCTCCACTTCTTCGGGACTGACCTTCGTCACTGCATTGGTGCCTCCGGACACTGCCACTCGCATGACGTGGTCTGGACAAAGAAGTTTACTTTTGTATTATTATACTAGCTGTGCCCCACGGTTTTACCCGAGTAGAGTTTTTAAAATATAAAGCCTTAGTTACTCCTTGTCAAATTAGCTGTCTGCCAATGAAAGTCCCGTTAAAATCGATCCAGCCGTTTCGGAGATTAGCCGGAACAAACAGATAGACAGGCGGACAGGCTGAGATTTTTTTAATGTCAGTACCGTATATACTTTTATATGTATTTAGTGCTCTTATTTTGAAATTACTAACAGACACTTCAATTTTATTTATCTGTTTTGATTATATTACATTGTATTCTCCGCGGACATTTAAGCCCAATAAATGCTAAATAGATATAGGTACATAATAAATATTTAATATAAAAATATATGTATATAAAAAAAAAAATGTTAGATAGATATCACGTAGCACAGTTACTGATTAGCTACGATGCGCAGGCTGATTTTGCGTTATTACGATCGTCTGCACTGATAATCGACCAACGACCACCCCTACCGCGTTATTCAATAAAGGTGCAACCACATGCAGCCGACCGACGCTCGTTTCCAGCGACAAATGTGGTCACGTGATATGTAGCGATACGTGATAGGAGCGGCTGCATGACGTAGTTCCTTTTAGAGTCGCGGGAAATTTAAATAGGGGTTGCGTGATCACATTTGTCGCTGGAAACGAGCGTCGAGCGGCTTACATCAGGTAGCACCTTAAGGTTTGTCAGCACTCGTCGTCAAGGGTTTCAAAGAAACGAAACTGAACCTTATTTTCTATGCATTATGTATAAATTTCCTATGATTGAAATTAACGCTTGCCTTCGAGTTCAACGCTGAGGACCCTTAGTAATAATTCGGCTGGTATAGATGTAAAGATACTAAATGCTGCCAACGAACTTACGGCACGGTTTTCACGACGTAAAGAAGAAGTTCAGTAAACTTTGGTAATGTAATGTTCATGATATAAAACGTTTTAACAATCGCGAACATTTTGTATAATTCATGAATGAAGAAAAGAGCATTATTTTTGTTTCAGCTGTTTTTTTATCCGTCATTAACAATTATTATAATTGTTAATTAATTAATTAATTAAACTTTTTTTCCTTTTAGAATTTAAATGAGGTGTGGATTTAATATTCAGATTAAATTGTTTAGGTTTCTGTAGAATATTTGTATTATATATTAATTGGATTGACAATTAAATAACATTCAATTTGATATATTAAAGGCTAAAATTTTTATTTTTTTTTTATTTTAGTCGTTTCTATATTTATCAATTCAATTGGAAGAACTTTGCCAATATCTTCAACTTTATAATATTAAGTATAGATTTACAGTAAAAGCTTTTTTAGTAAAAGTCATCCTCTCAGTATATTTTACTTCTTTCTCAACTCCAAATTTCAAAAAAGAATTAAGAGCATAGATAGACTTAAAAATATATGATCTCAACCAAAAAAGAAAATTTATCTATAGATTTTGTATTGAATTAAAACGGAATTTTGATGTGATATCTTCTACTCTATTTACCCGACTACAGCGAAGTAGAAAGGAAAGTTAGTTGTTTACATGCATTAAAGTATTTTCATATCGTTTAGCATGCTTCCTGGCATGTTACGTTGGTGAGTTACCAGAAGGAAAAAGCAGGGACAGATTGGTTGATTCTAGGTAAAGACATAAACACACACAAACGTATAAACGTATAGAAGCATTCGAGATGTGGGCCTACAGGCGCATGATGGCTATATCATGGACTCAAAAGGTGACCAACGAAGAAGTCCTGCGATAAAAACGGGCGCTTTTGAAGACCGTCAAAATGAGAAAAGTGTCATATTTAGGTCATGTGTTACGACATGACCGATATAACTTGCTACAAATTATTATGATGGGAAAAGTAGCTGGCAAAAGGAAGTCTGGTCGTAGGAAGAAGTCGTGGCTACGAAACATCAGAGAGTGGACCGGGATTGCGAGTGCCGGGATTGGGATGTGGAAATAGAAAATATTAATTATTAAGAAGCTTCTCGTGACAAGCGGGCTGGGGCTTTTCTCGCTCAGAGAATCAGCATTGCTATTCAACGTGGCAATGGCAGCCTTCTTGGCACGATCCCGAGAGACACCGATTTGAGCCAAGTTTTCTACTTGTAATTAATTTTTAGTTACTTATTAGTTACTTAATAAAATGTATTATAGACGTTTGTATTGAAAATTTATTATTATTTACCTTTGTAGTTTAACACAACCCCAACGATTACAGCCAGCGTCCCGAACCAGACCATCCCCCAACGTAAGACACTAACAGCCTGCTTTGGTATAAACAGCTGATTCTTCAGCATTTTCACGAACGTTTTGTTCAGTGCCAGGCCCTGAAACAAACAAAATTACCATTATTAAAAAAAATGTAGTTCAGATTACATATGCATAAAATATGCTCACGCCTGTATTTCCCGAAGGGGTAGGCAGAGGTGTTGTTGTCACAACACCCACTTTTTACCGAATTTGATTAAGTGCCAACGTGACAGATGGTGAGTCTATCGCCGTCTCAGGCACTATACATACGTCTTTGAATTACTTCTCAGACATATGCAGGCTTCCTCACGATGTTTTCCTTCACCATAAAGCACGTGGTGTGAAATCACTGTACATAAGTTTTTTTAGAAAAACTCATTTGTACACACTCCGCTGGGATTCGAACTTGCGTCGCTTGCGTAACAGGCGACTGCTCAAACCTCGAGGCCACCACGGCTCTTTTTTAGTAGTAGTTCAGATTAGTCAAAGTAAATAAATCATTCATGAGGTGTGTTTGTTTCTAAAATAAAATCCAACATTATAAATAAACGCATAAAATTATGATAAATTTAAGACACATATTAAAACTGTACTGACGAAGAAAGCTTATGATACAATTTCGGATTACATGAATTATAAAGACATATGGAATTAAAACCAAATAACACTTAGTCCCGGTGGATTGAATTCAAGACCGCTAACAGTAGAACTAGACCAATGAGACTCTATAATAAAAAAAAATAAGCTCACGCCATCCTGGAAGGGTCCCCGAAGAGGTAAGCAGAGGTGTACTACATCCATATTTCACCGAATATGATTAAGTGCCAACGTGACAGAGGGTGAGTCCATCGCCGTCTCAGACACTATACATAGGTACTGAAATTACTTCCTCACGACGTTTTCCTTCACCGTAAAGCACGTGGTGTGAAACCACTGCACATAAGGTTTTAGAAAACTCATTGGTACAGGTAACGCACGGATTCGAACTTGCGTCGCAGGCGACTGTTCAAACCCCGAGTCCACCACGGCTCTTCTATATAACTTGCCGTCACCGTAAAATCAATAAAGGGGGGGTGTTAAACACCGATCACAAGTTTCACCGAGGATTTGGGATGATATAAAACATCAAACAAACAAGCCGAATAATATTTTGCTAAAATGTTCTTGTTTTTATTAAATAAATTGCTTTGTGATGAAATATATGTATTTCCAATTCCAAGTTTCTAGAGGGATGTAGTTTCTTGATATTGTAAGATAACATATATTAATAACAAACGAAACGTAGAGTTTAATATTTTCATAGTTCACTTCAATTCAATTTGTACGTAGCCTGTGGGGAGTTTTGACAAATGTGTATTGTATAGTGACATGCTACTCACTCACATTATTCATTGTAAATGTAAGGTTGCATAATAATAGTTTACATAAGGTTTATGACAAAGTGACGTGAGTTTAAATCCCAGCGGCCTGTACCAATGAGTTTTTCAAAAACATGGAAGTCAAAGTCAAAAATATCTTTATTCGATTAGACTTTCTACAAAGTGCTTTCAAATCGCCATAATTAAGTTTTAGAATTATTAAAATTTAGAATAAAGGAAAACTTTGGAAGAAACCTACATACATTTGGGAAGAAATTCAATGACATGGTACATGTGTCACTCAAATCTTCCGTGGAATGTGGGTGTTGTTACACCTTTGTTTACTCCTTCGGAGACCCTTCTGGTATAGCGTCAGCATTTTTTATTTACTCACTGATTATTATTGAAGGACCTATACATAATTACTAAATCAACAATTTGCCCTGACATATATCATTGCAGACAGGTTAAATATTAGAGGATCCAAGCGACTGGGACCACTAGCTAACTGGAATCGCGTTCCCGGATGCCTGATATTTTTTTATCAAATTCAAATTTTAAGTTTTTCTCTATTTGTCTGTTTGTTTCGGCAAATTTTTCCGGCTGGACCGATTTTAACGGGAACATTCACGGATAGCTGGTAGTTAACGTCACAAGGAGTAACTTAGACTATTATTAATTAAAAAAAAAGGGGTTCCGCAGGCCATACATAAAATTAAGTAAACGACGCAACCGCGGGGCACAACTAGTTAATAATAAATATGATTATTTAATAAAAAATAAATATCCAAGCAATTTCCAAGAATGCATTTTGATTAAATTAAGAGACTTCTCGGAAAATTAATAGATTGTTATGAAAGTAAATACGGTAGGTTGTGTGAAAATAAAGAATTATGAATAAAATTAATGGTGACCATGACGCACAGCTATTATTAAATATAAAATGAATATTGAAAGGGATATCTTGTGTAGGATTAAACCATTTCAAACAATAGAAAAGGTATTAAATTCAAGTCATTTTATCTGTAGTTTCTCAGTAGCAGCCCGGAGTCTGGATTGCTCGGTTCAAAAGTCAAAAATATCTTTAATTATTAGACTTTTTACAAAGCACTTTCAAATTGTCAGAATGACATAATTATACAGGATTATACATGCTACCGCCAGGTTCGGAAGTTTGCTTTTACTGAGAAGAACCTGGCAAGAAACTCAGTAACAACTCATTTCAAAAATATTATACAATTGAAATAATACAAAATAAATAATTTAAGAAACGTAAGCTCATGGTCAAAGTTCCAATGCACAAATGTCGATAAAAATAACATAACTAAAAATCTAGTACATCTCCTTATAACTAAATGCGTAGCTTGGGATGACCAGCCCCCACAAGCAGCACCTGTTCACAAGTATGACGTGAATGCCAGCCATTTTTACATGCTACCGCTAGGTGCTAAGGTTGCTTTTACTGAGAAACCTGGCAAGAAACTCAGTAATTACTCTTTTCAAAAATATAATACAATTAAAAAAGAAAACAAAATAATTTATAAAAAAAAACTTGATAAATGTAAGCCCATGGACACAGTTGCAATGCACAAATGTCGATAAAGATTAACAAAGAATTAAACATTAAGAAAATTAGAAAAGTCTAGTAGTTCTACTTATATCTAAATGCGTTATTGGTAATAGGCTCACCTCCCATGATAGACGAAATGTAGGTGTACTATAAGCACACTTCTGCCTACCCCATCGGGGTATACAGGCGTGAACATAATGTATCTAAAACTCATGCCACTCACTTAATAGCATGGGATAAGGGCAGAAGGAAGATGAATATTTAATTAATATTGTTATGGAAGTTAACCGACCCGTACTTATTTTAATTGAGTAAAATAATTTCCCGTTTTAAAAGCGACGTGGTGGTTGAGCGATTTGAGTGAGGAATTGCCTGATACTTGACTACAAATCCCAATAGTTTATACCGTCAAGTTTTTTTAAAACTGTAGTTTAAATAATTTTGTCAAGAGCATGGGAAAACATGAGCTGGCTCTGCTTATATCTAACAAAAACATATTTTATTACCAAAATCCACAGCTCATATAATATTTAACATAAACATATCTTAATATATATAAATCTCGTGTCACGATGTTTGTCCTCAATGGACTCCTAAACCACTTAACCGATTATAATAAAATTCGCACACCATGTGCAGTTCGATCCAACTTGAGAGATAGGATAGTTTAAATCTCAAATTATAGTCGCAAAGACTATATTTTATCCCATGACTCCCACGGGAACGGGAACTACGCGGGTGAAACCACGGGACGTCCGCTATATTATATATATATATATCTTCGAGCCAATGTCCGATTTACATTTTGTAGAAATGATTTGCTTAAATTGAGATTGAGGTACAGAGTGACTTCAGAACAGGATCTTTCGTAGTTAAATATCTACAAAATTGCCATCATGTTTGTATGATTCTGTGTGCATGAATATATTTGTGTGTTAAATGTAAATAATTCGTATATATAGTGTCTGAGACGACGATGGTCTTATCGTCTGCCACGTTGCCATCTAATCATTTTCAGGGAATCAGTTATCACATCTGCCTGTCCCTTTAGTGATTTGATCCTGATCTATGCTTTTTGTGTGAGGTAAAGTTTGGACGAAGGGGTAGGTAGAGGTTAATCACAACACCCACTTTTCACCGAAGATGATTAAGTGACTGATATATACGTATACTGCATATGTATATATATAGTCCATCGCCTTCTAGGGCACTATATATATACGTCTTTGAATGACTTCGCAGACGTATGCAGTTTTCCTCACGATGTATTCCTTCACCGCAAAGCACGCGGTGTTAAATCACTGCACATAAGTATTTTTTTTGAAAACTCATTGTTACAGGCGCCGCTGGGATTTGAACTTGTGATGCTTGCGTAGCAGGCGACTGCCCAAACCCCGAGGCCGCCATGGCTTATTTTGGATATCGAACAACTGCCAATGAAAACTGTGATATATTTATATATGACTCTCCGTAATTTATTTCCATCAACAGCACCCAACTTCCAATTTTGTTAAACAATTTTCTATTATTCTTTGGTTTGTAATATCAGTGCCGACAAATGCCAACTTTAACAGACTTTTGGGTCGATCTGTTAGTAATGATTCGTTGAATTTACGAGTTTATTTTATTTCACCCCGACGGTAGGTGTGTTTATCTTTCGGTTCATGAGTCTATCTGAGCAACGTACTTCCCAAACGAACGGACATATTTTCATTCAGTGTTTTTATAACTAAAGTTAAATACTTCATAGACGTGTGTTCCCGAAGGACTATGACCGTGGGCAACAAGATTATGCAAAGCCTGGAATGGAGGAAATATTTTCATGACAAGATTCTAATCTGCCCTCTTTTCAGCATGCACGGTCAAGATACAGACAGACGGAAAATCAAAAATGATGAAAATTTTATTATAACGGGACTTTCGCTGGCAGATATTTAATAAAATGATTTTGGCCCATTCAGAGTCGAGACCCCCTGGTCCGTGGGGTCCTAGCGCTATAAGCCTTTTTAAAGAAATAATTATAAGGTCAGTCGACATCACAGGAGACCGAAGAGCTGGCAGCTACCTCGGACAAAGAATTAGTATTGCCATCCAAAGGGGGAATGCTGCCAGTATCTTCGGAACCTTGCCTACAGGGACTCCTTTTAATAATATATTTTAGTTATAAGATTATATTTTTTAAGGTTTTTAGTTATTAGATTATAATTTTAAGGTTTTTAGTTATTATATATAAAAAAAATGGTTCTGTGATATAAAATAATAAAACTAAATCTACGAGGGTCAAACAGAGGGGGCACGTATAGTGAACAAACAATGATTGCGCAATCAATAAATAAATAGTTAAAAATATAGAAATAAATAAATAACCGAAAAAAAATACATTTTAAAATTGGTTATAATTTCTTTTTCTTCTGTTACAGTTGAAAACTCATTGTAAATGAAGTGACAGGGAATCGTAGTTGATCTTGTCCGTGCCTTTACAAAGGATATTATGATGGGGTGCTGATATTCTTGAACGGCATGAGAATAGTTTAGAACTAAGACTTACTTCTTCAATCCAAAACAAAGGAACGATGGTATTCGGCAGGTCTTTGCATAAATCTATTTTGTCTGTCCTGAAGAGTTGAATGTTGAACTGAACTCGCTGTCTTGCTACCATTGGTGTTCCTGATATCTATAAGAAACCGTAATCGTTGTTACTAAAAGTTTGATGCAAGTTCGAATCCAAGCTAGGCCTGTACCAATGACTTATTTTATAAACTTTGTGTAGTGATCACATCACGTGCTTTACGGTGAAGAAAAACATCCTGAGGAAACCAGCATAAGTCTGAGAAGTAATTCAAAAGACTTATGTATAGTGCCTGAGACGGCGATAGACTCACCATCTGTTGGCACTTAATCGTCTTCGGTGAAAAGTGGGTGTTGTTATTACAACACCTCTGCCTAACTCTTCGGGGAAAAAAGTTTGTATGTGGAGCAGTAAACTCACTTTACCCGCATAGGATTAATAATGAAAATGTAACATAGTGGTAATTCTTCTCGCGTTTGTAAGATTCCTGATCGATAAAGTTATTAGGCCTGAAGCATATGTTTCATAAACAAATCAGTAGTTTCAAACAAGCTCTGAAGCATTATAATATTAGTTTACGTTACATCAAGTTCAGTGTTTCAGTCGAGAAAAGGTTTACAGACAAACTATTCTACCCCCAAGATGGGGCTTCCATTGTATACAATACGATTCTTAAAGTTACTAACCGGCTCAAAATCTATAAGGATTCCATGTTCATCAGAATCTGGATTCAATCCCTTGACGTTCTGGAGAAGACTTGGATCAGCGTCAAGGAAATGTGGCATGGAGACGTACATAGGGGCTTTGACACACTTTGTCAGGTCCATAAGACCTTTTGGAGGGCATTGGTCTAGAGTTTCGCAAAAGCATTGGAGCTCAGGATCGTTGGCAAAGTCACCAATATTGGCCACGTAGCGGTTGGTGCCAATGCCTTTATAAGATGTCTTCTTTTGATACCACGGCTTGAATGATCTAAGGAAGATACACCAGAATAATTCATAAAAGATTTTTTCAAAGCGTACTTAAATTGAAACTGTGTAACTTGGACTATCAAAGATAATATACGCCAAAAACTAGAAGCTCTCGAAATGTGGTACTTCTGCCGTATGCTTTGGTATTCCCAGAGGGTAACTAATATGGAAGTATTCCAACGCGCCAATAAATCTAGAGAACTCATGACAGTTATTAATAGAAGAAAAGTATGCGGATGTGTGCTACGACATGCCTGCTACTATCTTCTCCAGAATATAATAATGGGCAAAATTGAGGGGAAGAGTCGAGTCGATAGCAATGGACTGGGATAAACAGCGTGGAAGAATTGTTTAAGCTTGCAAAAAATAAGGATAAATTTGCGGAGCTGACGGCCAACTTTCATTAGTGAAGAGGCACCGCAAGTACAAGGAGAAGACTCAATTACCTACATCTTCTGTTTGACTAGTTTAAACAATATTGCAGTTCGGATATGATTAATCGATTTAGGCCCATGTCAACAACGATACCGGATATTGGATATATATTTTTTGTGTCAACAAACTTTTATTTGTCTACACTAATATTATAAAGCTCGTGGCACAGTTGCTATTGCGCATGTCATTCGATCAGCGAAGTTAAGCAACCCTAAGCCTAGTTAGTAATTGGATGGGTGACCGCCCGAGGTCCCTCCGTGCCTCGGCGAGCACGTTAAGCCGTCGGTCCTGGTTGCCAATTTATCATCTTTGGCAATCGTTACAGGTCAGTCGGAGGCCTAAAATAGTCTGACAACTGGTTTAAACCAGATCACAGATTTTCCTCGTTAAAGGGGTGGCAAAGGTCAGATGGCAGTCGCTTCGTATAAAAATCAGGTGATCAGTCACATCGGGTTGAATCAAGTGCCGACCCCAACAATGTATGGGATAAGGCCAGGGCGATGATGACTAATATTATAAAGAGGAAAGATTTGTATGTATACTTGTAACGAATTGGCTCAAAAAGTACTGTCTCGATTTAAAAAATTCTTTCACCATTAGAATGCTACATTATCACTGATATTAATCAGGCTATATTTTATCACCGTACTCCTACGGGAACGGGAACTACGCGGGTGAAACCACGTGACGTCAGCTAGTATTTAAACGTGTTAAATTTTAACTGCAAGACGGGTAAAATAAGGTGCAAGAAGATTTTCTTGAAATATTTGCAAAGAAAAAAAATATTTGCTTTTGTTTTTAAGTACCTGCATAAATCAGCAGAAAAAGACTGTAGTCTGTCCTTTTCGGTCAAAAAGGGTGGAAAAACGGTGCCATCAGTGCCCTGGTACTCATTGCAAGAATCCCGCCATATGTTCTGCCGTGGTTCGCCATCCATTGCGACCACTTGACCAACGTCCATGACATTGGTCTTACCACGTTTTACAGTCACCACGTGGGGGTCTACTGTGTTGTTTTTCTAAAGAAAACAATGAGTTTTTTCTCGCATGTTTTAAATAACAAAAAAATATGAAACGGAGATATGAATTATAATAAATTGAGCCGTGGTGGCCTTGAGGTTTGAGCAGTCGCCTGCTACGCAAGCGACGCAAGTTCGAATCCCAGCGGGGCCTGTACCAATGAGTTTTTCTAAAAAACTTATGTACAGTGATTTCACACCACGTTCTTTACGGTGAAGGAAAACATCGTGAGGAAACCTGCATATTTCTGAGAAGTAATTCAATGACGTATGTAAAGTGTCCGAGACGGCGATGGACTCACCATCTGTCACGTTGTCACTTAATCATCTTCGGTGAAAAGTGGGTGTTGTGGTTACAACACCTCTGTCTACCCCTTCAGGGAATACAGGCGAGAGCATATGTATGTATGAATTATAATAAACATTAACACAATCGAAGTTTAATTTATATTTAATAATCTTCTATATCTATACAGATAAATATTTTATTTTTAATTTTTTTTTGTCTATCTGTCTTGTTCCGTATAAACTTTCACTGGCAGGTAGCTAAGGTTACAAGGAGTAACTTTCGGTACAGTGCCTAAGACGGCGATGGAATTACCCTCTGTCACGTTACACTTAATCATATTCGGTGAAATTGTTACGAAATTCTGAATCATGCGAAATGAACAATAAATGTAATACCGCTCCAAACAATGATAACCTAAATTGGTTGTTTGGTTCTATTATAAGTCCGGCGGGCGCTTCCTTCTTGATGTTGCTGCAGACTGCCTTTGGAGCGAACTCCGTTCTGTCACAATTGATAATGAGCCCTCTGAACATTAAGTCTAAGGCGTTAACTCGCATGAATATATCCGGAGGGTTGTCAAAGATTCCATTGATGGCTTTTCCAATCATATTTAACATAGCTGGCTTTTCTCTATTAACTGTCAAAATCATTGCCTGGAAGTGAAAAATTCTATCACATTATAAGAAAATAGAAATTTATATCTATACATCCTAACTACACAAATAAATAAAATTGTAGTGTCTGTTTGTAATCCCAAAATAACACCTGCTTTCTAAATGCATATGAAAGTATACACGGTGCACACTAAGAAAAACTAATTTTTAAATTTTTCTTTAGCTGTCTGTCTGTATGTTGTCTGACTGATTTTAACGAGACTTTCACTGCGGGATAGCTAATGTTAGGAGTAACTTAGGCTTTCTTATTTTAAATTTAAAAAATAAGTGGGGTTCTTATCATCATCATTATCATCTCCCTGAACTTATCCCATGTAGCAATGTATGGACATTGTTGGGGTCAGCACTTGATTCAACCCGATGTAGCACCTGGACCGACTGCTTAAGTTACTCTCCAAGGCACGGAGGGAACTCAGACGGTCACCAATCCAGCTGGTTTGGGTTGTTGCTTAACTTTGCTGATCAATTATGCACAATACCAACTGTGCCACGCGCTCAAATCGACCGGAAATAAAACAATCTTACCAGCGAAAATATATGCGGCATGACAATCGTTTCCTCGCCAGTCAGTCCTGGCCCCGACAGCTCTGGCTTGAAGAAGAATTTGTCCAGTTTCTTGTAAGTTATAGTGTCATCCTCATCGTGCTCTTCTACTTCCACTTTTTCTTTCCATTCCCTAAGGATATAAGTAAGATAAGATAAGATTTAAACAAAAAGTAAGTTTTTGCATTTTTTAACATTATCTGGGCCTGACCATGAGCTCTTATTGCAATGATAGTTTAGCTGTGTAAGAGTGACAGATGTATACACGTCAAATACATCTGTCTCATAATAAGAGTAAAACTATCATGGCAATAAGAGCTCATGGTAAGGCCCCTGAAAAGCTGCGTACCGCCATTGTGATAATTTTCATACGCGGTCTGAAATGTTCCGTACCGCAGGAACGGAAAGAAAAATAGTACCGCTGCGACGTGTAAAATGGTGAATACAAATAATTTTAGTGATGCACAACCTTGTAACCTACAAAATACCACGTCCATAGAACAGATTAACATCTAACCTTCCCGAATATGCTAAATTATTACTACCGGGTAACATTATCCGGACCGTTTGGTTTGGCTGATTGAAATCTTTTCAGCCGTAAAATTGGCACCTTTACATACTACGTGTTTGTACATCTAACTAATGATCGTTTAAGCAGAGCGTATTAAAAACTTCTCAGCTTCGAAGTTTGAGTTTACGGTACCAAAATGGAACGTCAACGCTCTGAAGCTCTTAATACCTCCTGCTTAAGCTGGTCGTGGTAGGGTCCGAGGGCCTGTAGACAAGTAGAAACGACATAATATGTACGGGGATGACATATGTCACGTGATTGATTTATATAATTTCCATATTTTTTTTATCGAGAGAATGATTCATTGTCTAGGCCTATTTGGGCCTTACCATGATCTCTCAATGCCACAATTTATTAAACTCTTATAATGAGACAGATGTTTAAGACGTGTATAAGTCTGTCACTGTCACACAGTGGAATTATAACGGCAATAAGAGCTTATGGTAAGGCACTCGTATTATTGGGATCTCCCGGCCGCTTTCAATAAATGTATTTAATATATTTCTTACATACAATATACATTTACATATATAAAATATAAGTGTCTGCTAATTATAAATTTAAGCTTATAGAAATATATAGCGTACTGACTCTGTCTCTCAGCCCGTCTGGCTAAACTCCCAAATGGTTGGACCGATTTTAGAGGGACTTTCTCTGACAGATAGCCAATATTGCAAGCAGTAACATAAGCCACTGTAGTTAAAAAAAAATAAGGTTTCAGCGGGCCACCATCAGATAGATAGATTTAATTTCGTAAGTTTACGCGGGTGAAAGTGCGGGACACAGCCAGTTACTTTATATTAAACTTAAAAATAAACATTTTATACCCAAATTATAAGTTGTATACATATAAAAAAATCCATAAAACCAACGGTTGCTTTGAAACTTTTTGCCTTACAAGAAATCACTGACTTAAATGCTATAAAATATTCACGTCCATTACACTATAATGACTCGCAAAAGGACATCCACGCGCACCTTGATTTTTTCATCGATCCATGTTCAATGCTAGGGCTAGTAAAATTACCATCTATGTACAGTTACGAAGAAATTGTTATTGATATTAAAATTTGGCAAATAAGTTTCCAGTTCGCTTGATGGGAAGCAGCTCTGCAGCCTATGGTTAAAAACGAGTGCCTGGGCCTTACCATGACCTCTTATTGCCATGATAGTTTTTCTCATATCATGAGATGGATGTATATGACGTGTGTAAGTCTGTCACTGTCACACAGTGGACTTATGATGGTAATAGGAGCTTATGCTAAGGCCTCTGGTATGCGCAGGTAGTCATTTTATGAGTCTGTCTATTGTATGGTGCGAGGCGAATAAAAAAATGATCGGTAACCTAATTATGAACTAGATATGCCCTACGGTTTCACCTGCGTAAACTTAATTTCGTCGGTGATGCGTTTCGTAGTAAAAGTCTAAGTTACTCTTTGTAAAATTTCCTATCAACCAGTGAAAGTCCCGTTAAAATCGGTGAAGCCGTTTCGGAGATTAGCCGGAACAATCAGACAGTCAATTTAAGAATTGTTTTTTAGGTCTCTACCGTATATACTTTCATATGCATTTAGTGAAAAACTGTTATTTCCGAATTAAAAACAGACACTTCAAT
The DNA here is from genome assembly GCA_929442735.1 of Watsonalla binaria. Classification (NCBI taxonomy): domain Eukaryota; kingdom Metazoa; phylum Arthropoda; class Insecta; order Lepidoptera; family Drepanidae; genus Watsonalla; species Watsonalla binaria. The sequence goes on from OV838930.1 coordinate 2,498,529, forward strand.
TTATTTATCTGTATGTACGTATAGATGTATAGACTAGTTAGAGCCGTGGTGGCCTCGGGGTTAGAGCAGTCGCCTGCTACGCAAGCGACGCAAGTTCGAATCCCAGCGGGGCCTGTACCAATGAGTTTTTCTAAAAAACGTACGTACAGTGATTTCACACCACGTGCTTTACGGTGAAGGAAAAAATCGTGAGGAAACCTGCATATGTCTGAGAAGTAATTCAAAGACGTATGTATAGTGCTTGAGACGGCGATAGACTCACCATCTGTCACGTTGGCACTTAATCAAATTCGGTGAAAAGTGGGTGTTGTGATTATAACACCGTTGCCTACCCCTTCGGGGAATACAGGCGTGAGCATATGTATGTATGTATGTAGTTATCGCCAGCGGCTTCTAGCGAATATAGTTTACTAAAACACTGCAAAACTTGTAATGTAAGGTGAGGTACAGAATTACTTAGCAGACTTGTTCTGAAATACGAACGAACAACCGTTGTTATGTTAAGTCTGACGTGTGTGCGGGTTTCTCGACGAATCTTTTCAGTAGGCCTAGACAAAGAAGCAAGCTTCGCCAGTAGAAGCTATACATATCTTATACCTTTTAACGAGCAATCCTTGTATATATCCCTCTGAATCTCAGAAACGGCTCCAACGATTTTCATCAAATTTAGTGTGTAGAAGGTTCCAGGGGCAAAAATGGATCTAGCTAAGTTTCATCTTCGGAAAACATCGGGTTAATGATTTTAAAAACGGGAAAAAACGGATTTATTTTGATATTTTTAATAATTTAATTCATATTTACCACCTAACTGATGCCTACACCCTGTTTATTGTCCAACGAATAACTTTAGGTAGATATATTGTCTACATGACCAGACCAAAGCTCAGGAGGGAACTATGATAGTTTACTGTTTACACAGCGCGTATTAAGAACTCTGCTTTGACGTTTCATATGACGGACGGCACTAAAATTAAACGTCAAAGCTCAGCAGTTCTTGATATGCTTTGCTTAAACCGATGATGTAAAATCTTCTCAGTAAAAGCAACCTTCTGAACCTGGCGATAGCATGTATAATCTTATGTAATCGTGTCTTTCTGACGATTCCAAAGTACTTTGTAAAAAGTCTAATCGAATAAAGATATTTTTGAATTTGAATTTGATGGTAGCCTGTTCACAAGTATGAAGTGATTGCCAGCCATCGTCTTCTAAAGCCATTGCTATTTGAATGCAAGCGAACACGTATTGCAAGCATTAGCCAATTGAAATTGTTCACATAACAAAAATATACACAAGACAAATTCCTATGTGTTTGGCTTCAATAGGGGCTTAGGCGCACGTAAGAAGCCTTCTACGTTTCATGATCTAAGCACTTACTCAAAGTAATACGGTCCAACTTCCCTCACGATTGGTACGGCCCCTTTGTGGACTTCCTCAGCATTGGTGTAATTGAATAAATAGACCTTGAAGTCTAAGGCAAAAGGTATCTTTTCCCACATCTGTCGCACGTCAGTCTTCTTTGTTAGTGCCATTTCCTGCAGAAGGAATTATTATATGACGTCACTTTTTTTAATTTAAGAAGAACTAGTGGAACAGTCGCTATTGCGCATATCACCGAATTTAAACAACCATCATCGTCCCTGGCCTTATCCCATACATTGTTGGGGTCGGCACTTTATTCAACCCGATGTGGCTGATCACCTGATTTTTATACGAAGCGACTGCCATCTGACCTTCCCAACCTCTTTTACGAGGAAAATCTGTAATCTGGGTTAAACAAGTTGTCAGACTATTATAGGCCTCCAAATGACCTGTAACGATTGCCAAAGATGGTAAATTGTGCTCTCCGAGGCACGGAAGGAACTCTGGCGGTCACCCATCCAATTACTGGCTAGGGTTAGCGTTGCATAACTCCGCTGATCGAATGATATGCGCAATAGCAACTGTGCCACGAGCTCCTCAACAACCGAAGTTAAACAACCATAACCTAGTATTTGGATGGGGACCGGCCGAATTCCCTCCGTGCCTTTGAAATAACGTTCAGCCGCATTCATTTTAGGTCAGCACAATCCTCCTTATTACATCACGATTTAAGGCTAAGACTTAAACTATGTCCATCACTTTTAATATCCGTATCACAAAAAGAGATGGAACTACTTTTAAGCCATGAATTATGTTAAGTAATGTATTGTAAAAAGAAATTTGTCATTCTCTTCTAAACCAACCTAGAAACCTTTGTATCTATATTCAATCTCTTCATTTCTTAGGTCTTCATCTCAAACCTTTTAAACAAAATTAGTCTTTACAAAGAACCACTCTCTACTATCTCCGTTATTCAAGCAATCAAGGTTCGTGTTTGGTTCTCATTATTAGTTCACTAATAGGTAAACTTGAGACTTCAGCAGTAGAAGTTTTAATAGTACATACTATTATTTATTCTGTGGTTTTAATAAGTTACACAAATAGTAATCAAAGCGTGCAGTTGAATCGATTTTATACAATGTTATTGGTATTAGCTGGTAGGACAGTTGTTATTAATTCGGTCAGCGAACTTAAGCAATCCTAACCCTAGCCAGTAATTGGATGCTAAGTCGTCGGTCCCGGTTGGCAATTTATCATCTTTGGCAATCATTACAGGTCAGTTGGTAATAGTCTGACAACTGGCTTACCACAGATTTACTTGTTAAAGGGGTTGCGATAGTCAGATAGCAGTCGCTTCGTATCAATATCAGGTGATCAGCCGCATTGAGTTGAATCGAGTGCCGACCCCAACAATGTATGGGATAAGGATATGATGATGTCATAATTGGTATTGGTTTTATCCACGTAGACTTAATTTCATAGATGGTTTTTTTTCATGGAATTTATTATTTTTATGACTGACAACACACGGACTTCTTCACAACCCAAGCACAAAACAATAAAATAAACAACATTAGTTCCAAATCTATTTTGTTTAGGATTCGATTTGTGTAAAGTATAACATTTGCGCTTTCTCCTCGGGGGAGAGAGGAAATAAATTATTTTGTTGGAAACCAATTTGGGCGATGTGTGAAAGCAATTTCTTTGGAGATATTTGTAGTTAGACTTGAGTGCGGTCTACTTAGAAGCTAGTGTATTACATACAACACATGCTCACGCCTGTATTCCCCGAAGGGGTAGGCAGAGGTGTTGTAACCACAACACCCACTTTTCACCGCAGATGATTAAGTGCCAACGTGACTGATGGTGAGTCTATCGCCGTCTCAGGCACTATACATACGTCATTGAATTACTTCTCAGAAATATGCAGGTTTCCTCACGATGTTTTCCTTCACCGTAAAGCACGTGGTGTGAAATCACTGTACATAAGTTTTTTTTTATTAGTAGTAGCTAGTGTATTAATGTGGCTATAAAAATGTTAGGATACGGCGACAAAAGTGACAGATGAAATGAACCATGCAATTGAGGTGCGAATGTTGAGGTGGAAATGTGACGTAACGAGATTGGATAAGCTAATATAGACTTTAAGATTATAGGTGGAAGTCTGAAATAACTAAGAAACAGTGATTTAGAAATTGTAGAAAAGCGTTTTAAGGATGGTGTAATAAAGCTTTTTATAAGAAATGCTTTCTATTATCAATTTATCGATATATACATTATAAAATAAATGAATATGTTCACGCCATCCCAGAAGAGTCCCCAAAGGGGTAAGTAGAGGTGTTGTAACAACACCCACATTTCACCGAATATGACCAAGTGCCAACGTGATAGAGGGTGAGTCCATCGCCGTCTCAGGCACTATACATACGTCTTTGAATTACTTCTCAGGCATATGCAGGTTTCCTCATAATGTTTTCCTTCACCGTAAAGCACGTGGTGTGAAAAAACTGTACATAAGTTTTTTAGAAAAACTCATTGGTACAGGCCCGCTGGGATTCGAACTTGCGTAGCAGGCGACTGCTCTAACCCTAAGTCCTCCACGGCTTCTAAAACTACGTGTAGAAATCATTTTTGAGGTCTGTCTTATGATCTTAATATAATTAATTTCGCAAATTTTTGAGCTAAGCCCTTTCTGAGGGTGTGATACATAGAATAGATACAGGTAGTAGGATGATGATAAAAATAGTAGTGACCTTTTTGATTTGACTCTTGAGTATGGCCGGGAACATCACCCATCCGAAGATGACACCGAAGATTCCCACCCCACCTCCAATGGCGGCGTACTTTAACGTCTTTGACATCTGCATCTTCGAGATTCTAGTTAAAGATGTAAAAAAAAGAAAATTAATATTCGTCAGCCATCCTATTTTATCTGCTAATGAAAATCATGTAGGCAGTTCAGGCCCTGGTAAGGCACTTAAGGAGGTCCTACTATGATTGTTTTAACGTGTGTTAAGAACTTTTTAGATTTGACGTTCAATTTTCCGGTACCAAAATGAAACGTCAAAGTTCAGAAGTTCTTAATACGCTGGTAGGCCCCCAGTTCGGAAATTAGCTTTCCGAAATGAATAGGCAAGACACTCAGCCAGGCATCTTCTATGGTTAAGGTAACAGTAAAAATATGTATGCAGGTAAAATAAGTACATCATCCTAACAAATGTTATTATAAAGAAGTCTTAAGTATCATTAATAGAAATTTATATTTCATTTATATTTTATATCTTCTCAGACGTATGAAGGTTATGTTTTCCTTCACCTTCCTTCTGGGTGTAATAAAATACTAATACCAAATTTTACGTCGCCTCGTTATAGGCGATTTTAAATACACGACGATCACGGCCAGAAAATTACTGTCCATACATCTATATACATATACAGATAAACAAATTTTAAGTGTCTGTTTGTAATCTATATATATTTTTCTTAACAAATAATTACAATTTAAGTGTCAACTTTTAATTCCAAAATAACAGCTTTTCACAACATGGACATGAAAGTTTATACGGTACTGACAATAAAAAAACATGTTTAATTTTTTTTCAGTATCTGTTTGTTGCGGCCAATCTCCGAAACAGCTAGACCGATTTTAACCGGACCTTCCCTGACAGATAGGTAATGTTACAATGAGTAACTAAGGCTAACTTTTTTCCGCGAAATAAAATGAATTCTACGCTGGTAAAGCCGCGAGGAACTGCTAGTCTATTTAAAATAATGAAAATGTTAAAGATAATGAAAAAGAAAGGTTAGAATCAAGGTTCCAAGCATTGAGTAATATAATTACCATATTAAAAGTATGGAAACGTCCTTGAAATTGAAATTTTATTACTGTAGAAATGCGCGGTCAGGCGTATGGAAAATTACCTCCAGTCGTATTATTATGGCATGGACTGTATTTAGCGGGGCTCATAGAAATCAATCACAAACGAAAGATGTTGTGATTCTCATGAACTTGACTTGCATATTTATAAGTTATTGACAATTATAAATAGTTTTTCAAGTGATCGCTTACAAAGAGTTTTTTTGAAAACTGGTGCGTTATTCTGTAAGTTTTCTCAGCGTCGAACTCGGCGACGAGCATTGGTTTTAGGATTATAAATATTACCACCAGGTTGGGAGGTTCCTTTTGATGAGAGGATTTCGGAAAGAAACTCAGCAATTACTCTTTCAAAAAGAGTCAATTGCTTTTGATTTTTTGCTGAATTTCTATGTAAGAAGTCAATAAAAATAAAGATATTTTCTTCTTCTTGTCATGGTCATCATGTGGTACTATTCGGTGCTGATGTCACTCACGATGTGTCGCCATCGATCTCTATTGGATTCCATTCTGGTGCACTCGTGTAAGGGTTCGCTCACGGCTGATTTTGTCTGATCAGTCCATCGCATCGGTGATCTTCCCCGCTGTCTGGTACCTTCAACCCTTCCTTGGACAAAACGATCAATAGACAATCCTGCCTTGAAACGTGTCCAAAGAACTTAAGGATACGGGACTGTACCAGTGTCCACAGACGCTGAGTGATGCCTAGCTCTAGAAGTATCGAGGCGTTTGTACGGAGTTCCGTTCACGATATACCAAGCATCTTTCTCGAGCACCACATTTCTGGAGTATCTAATTTGAGATTAGAAATAAATCAAAAATCTAGAAAGGTTTTTTAGATTAGATTTAAATAGTTTATTTACCTATCAGATGTAACATGTTAGTTAAACCGTACTAACGATAAATCTTCTTCTTCCTGTAGAGCCTCTCCAGTTATTGAAGGTTGTCTGTCAGTTCGGTAAACTTCTGTGTATCCTTCGCGAGGCGGAAGAGTGCAGCAGCACTGCTGATGCCAGTCCACTCGCGGATATGCATGCCTCATAATATGTCCCAGAAAACCAACCTTTCTCTGTTTGAGGGTTTGTATGATTTGGCGTTAACGATAAATGGAACATTAATATGAAGATCTAATCCTAACTTATTTATGACTAAAAGTATCGCTATTCTATAAATAAGTTTTTGATTGGCACTTATTATTTATCTCTCGAGTAAGCAACATACTTAGCGGTACCTATCCAAGTTTTTATTCGTTACTTTCGCTAAGTTTTCCTATGAACAAACAGATGTTCGGAACTTTTACAATCTTTGTTCTACATACTGTTATCCACGGAGTAAAATTAGAACAACTTTTATGTGTAGGCTTCTTAATAATAATAATATTATTAAGACGTGATATAACACTAACCATTAACCCAATACAAATAACATAACAGAATAATACGAAGAAAACAAAGACTTTCCATTAGGTGATGAAATTAAACAGACGTGGCGTCAGGAACCCGTTAAAACAATACCTATTATAATTTCACCAAAAACCCTTAATACATCCTCAAAAATATAATAGACCTACACAAAAAAACATACATCCCTATGCAAAAATCAATAGTAACACATGCTCCATAGTACGCCGCTTCCTTAACCCAATCTCACAAGCTCTTTTGCCTGACGGCAACATAGCTTCTATAAAATGTTCACTATTACTAACTATTTTATATGAATTTTATAGTAATTAATCATTATTTACTATGTAATGAAATGTACATGACGCCAGCTGAGTTTCTTGCCGGTTCTACTTAAAAGGCTTGTTTCCAGACCGGAGGTCAACTCTTCGACATCTATAAGTTCCTTACCAGGGCTTAAACTGAATTTTTTTTTCATTTTCAAAGTTCCACTATGTGACAGTGACACACTTATACACGTCAAATACATCTATCTCATAATAAGAGTTAAACTATCATGATAATAAGAGGTCATGGCAGTGCCTATGATCTCTTTCAGACAACCTTAGGGTAGAGATAAGAAGATAGTGGGCATAAATAAGTATAGTGTGTAAACTCTATACTAACTAACCTACCCATTTTTTTTATTGACGAGGGGGAAACCTTCAAAAGGTCCCCGACCGCCCTGGGAGAGGCAAGCCGGGGTATGTGGGATTTTTACCGCACTAAAACCCCCCCGGTGGCCATCCTAGCGCTCAGGGGGGACTCCGGGTACTCTGATAGATCACACTGGTTTTCCCAAATACTTTGCCGGGGCACATCCCCGGGGCAGCTGTATCGCCGCCCCTGCAGACTTCGCTGCGTAAGGCAGCGCGAGCCACATCGCGCTGCCACCTTCCCGGGCCCGCGGCTCGGTGGTCAAAGCTCTCACCCCGACCACCGCCAGCAGCCCCTCCGGCCCCCTTTTAGTCCCCTTTTACGACAGGCAGATGATACCATAGTATACCATAAAAAAGCTATGACGAGTTTAAGATCCTGTTTAAAATAAAAATAGTCGAGTTTTATATCTGCGCGGGACGTAATTTAATTGCCGTTCATTAATTACCTTACCGATTATAATTTCTATTACAGTTTTCAAAATGCCGTGGTAGCCGTGGCGTTTGAGTAGTCGCCTGCTACGTCAGCGACGCAAGTTCGAATCCCACTGGCCTTTCCCTATTTTTCTAAAACTTATGTGTTGAGATTTCATCCCACATGCTTAAGAAAACTTGCATATGTCTGAGAAGTAATTCAAAGACGTATGTATAGTGCCTGAGACGACGATAGACTCACCATCTGTCACGTTGGCACCTAACCAAACCTTCGGGGAATACAGGCGCCAGTGCATGTATATTTATATAATTGGAAATGAAATATAAATTACTCAAAGTAATTTTACAGTATAAAGTACTTTTTGAAGATTATTACGTACTAACATGTCAATTTAATAAGATTAGATCTTGCGTCGCTTGTGTAGTGGGCGACTACTTAAACAACTAGATCAACACGGCTGACTCATTAAAATTTCATTTACAATAATATTACATTCACTTTATCAATTTATGTCAATACTAAAATAATTAATACGTATATTATAATCTATACAGATAAATAAAATTGAAGTGTCTGTTTGTAATACCAAAATAGCAGCTTTTCACTAAATACCTATAAAAGCGCTATATAAGAACTTTTATTAAAGACTTAAAAAAAAAACTATTTTTTTCTCTCTCTGTTGGAAACTGCTAGACCGATTTTAACGGGACTTAAACAGGCAGACAGATAATGTTATAAGTCTACTTTTTATTAAAAAAAAACATTTAGGGTTCCTCTGGAATGAGATAATCTACACTGGTAAAACTGCAAGGCAAATCTAGGTATACTAACTAAATATACTGTTCCTTACCCTCTTTAATAAATCAAGTTAATTAATTGCCTTTATCAATGTTAGCTCAGATAAGGCAGTCGTTATAAATTACATTATTTTGTGAGAAAATCTAATTTCGGTACATTATCATTTGAAGGTTTTTTGTAAAAAAATCACAAATCCCATTGTGAGCTAAACAGGGGATTAAGGGGAGAAAAATTTACAAATCCCCAATGATGGGGACTGTCAATGGGGATTAGTGAAATAACCCCAGGAAAGGTAAAGGGAAATGCAAGCGGAAAGCTTGCCTTCACAATAAATTACTAATTTATATTCGAATGACTTTAAAAAAAAACACCATCCCAAAAAAACAAATTACCATGGAATTTAAAATTGTCTTTTAATACGAAATCTATATCTATACATCTATACAGATAAATAAAATTGAGGTGTCTGTAATTCCAAAATAACAGCTTCTCACTAAATGCATATTATGAGTAATACGGTACTGACTAAAAAAAATAATATTTAAAATTGTTCTCTGTTTGTTTGTCTGTTTGTTCCGGGTAATTTCCGAAACAGATGGAAAAAATCCGTGAGGGACTTTCACTGGCAGACTGTTATAAGGAGTAACTGAGGCTACGTAATTTTATTTAAAAATAACTTATAGTGTTCCGCGGGAATGAAATTAAATCTACGTGAGTGAAGCCGCAAGGCACAGCTAGTATTTAAGATGCTTGAAACTTTTTTCTAATTATAATTAAATTTAAATCCAGTAGAACGCTAATTCTAAATTTAAATTCAAATGATAGAACAATAAACGTACCTACGCGGTCTCGGCAGTCCGCTATCGAACACGATTGAAGAATACTTGACCGATATAGCATCGGTAACTCGAGGGTGGTATTTTGTACAATCGTGATCGAAATCTGTATTTAATAAGGAGTTTTTTTTAAGAGCCTTGGGGTTTGAGCTGTCACCTGCTACGCAAGCTACGGCGATGGACTCACCGTCACTTTGGTACTTAATGAACTTCGTTGGTGGTAATAACAACACCTCTGCTTACTCCTTCTGTGATGGCGTGAGCATATTTTTTTTATTTATGTATCTGTATAAAAAAAAAAATAGAGCGGCTAATAGAGCATGTGACTTTCGGTATCCTAACTTACTGATTCAACGCCGATATTCTTAAGGAACTTTGGAGATGAAGGCCAACCACAGCAGTGTGATTTGACTGCGATTTTATGATAGCTGAAATTATTTGAGGTGAAAATTTTATATGCGAACTTTTGACGGGCATTGTCGCTTGGAGCTGGTCGTTAAATTTCGTTACGATCTAAAGCAGAATGTTGAAGGTTATTAGAATATTTTATAGATGTTGCATATATAACCAACAATTCAAAGAAAAAATATACCTCATCATCTCCCTGGCCTTATCCCATACATTTTTGGGGGTCGGCACTTGATTCAACCCGATGCGGCTGATCACCTTCTCTGATCTTCGCAACCCGTAGCTGTGATCTGGGTTAAACCAGTGGTCAGACTATTTTAGGCCTCCGACTGACCTGTAACGACTGCCAAAGATGATGAATTGGCAACCGGGACCGACGGCTTTACGTGCTCTCCGAGGCACGGAGGGAACTCAGGTGGTAACCCATTCAATTGAAAAGGTTAGGGTTGCTTAAGATCGCTGATCGAATGATGTACGAAATAGCAATAGTCCCACGAGCTCCTCAAAAAAATATACCTAGTTATTGGAAAATATATGAACAAAGTAATTATGTTATTGACTGTACCAGGGCCGCCTACTTGCCGAGTAAGGCCCACGTCATATTGTGGGAAAAAAACCATTTATAAACACACGTTTGGTTGGATTTTTTCAGATGTTCGACTTTGACATTTTAAATAACTTTGCGTTTATTTTAAAGTTCAATTTTTTTTTAGTAGTTCTATCCGCCATTTCATCTAATTTATTATTTTACTCTTTACCTAGACGTCTGTCCTTGGCATCAAAGCTATCGTTACACAAAAAACCAGGCAAATCGGTTCAGTTCAGTCGTGTAAATATAGTAGGTGGGCAAATACACTCAAATAATGTTATAAAACTAGCTATGCTATGTACGATTAACGTAATAGGTCATCTTCGGTGAAAAGTGGGTGTTGTGATAACAACACCTCTGCCTACCCCTTCGGGGAATACAGGCGTGAGCATATGTATGTAGACAAAAACAATTTTGCACGAACAAAGCCACAGCAATAAGTTAAATAGATTTAAATCAAAATATCACTCTCAAACAACAAGAAAACTAATAGAAATATCCGTCCGTTGATTACAGGCCGTGGAGTGTCCATAATAAATGGAAGTTTCGAATCAAATTATTGGGTATCATAATGACATATTTGGACTAACTTCAAGTATACTTTGTGTTGGATACAACACTTTCAGGCTTCGTAGATTAAAGGCTTTGATGTTAAATTTTTAGGGTTCAACAAATGTTCGCATCTGTATTCCTCCGAAGGGGTAGGCAGAGGTCTTATAATATATATATATATAAACAACACCCACTTTTCAGCGAAGTTAATTACGTGGTGAGTCTGTCGCCGTCTCAGCCACTATACATACGTCTTTGCATTATTTTTTAAACATACGCAGCTTTCATCACGATGTTTTCCTTCATCGTAAAGCACGTGGTGTGATCACTGCACATAAGTTTTTAGAAAAACTCATTGTTACAGGCCGCTGGGATTCGAACTTGCGTCGTTCGCGTAGCAGGCTACTTAAACCCCACGACCAACACGGCTCCCACAGCCACCATGACTCCGTACCTGCAAATTTAAATAGGAAACTCCTGGCGAACCAATGGCACGTGATGTTAATAGCACGCCGCAGAGTATTTTAGTATTTATATACTACACAAGGAGGAGCTCGTGGCTCAGTTGCTTTTGCGCACATCATTCGATCAGCGAAATTAAGCAACCCTACCCCTAGCCCGAGTTCCCTCCGTGCCTCGGAGAGCACGTTAAGCCGTCGGTCCCGGTTGCCAATTTATCATCTTTGGCAGTCGTTACAGGTCAGTCGGAGGCCTAAAATAGTCTGATAACTAGTTTAACCTAGATCACAGATATTTCTCGTTAAAGGGGTTGCGAAGGTCAGATGGCAGTCGCTTCGTATAAAAATCAAGTGATCAGCCACATCGGGTTGAATCAAGTGCCGACCCCAACAATGTATGGAATAAGGCCACGGACGATCATGATATACTACACACAACTAATTATGCACTACTATGTTACGTGATAATAATTGAAACAAATAGGTATTTAACCAAATTATTATTAAACCATTAACATAAATCTAGTACAATAGAAAAAAAGGCAAAATAATTGTATATCTAATATATAAAATTTCCATGTCACAATATTAGTTACCATACTCCTCCGAAACGGGTGGACCGATTTGTGTGAAATTTTGTGTGCAGATCGGGTAGGTCTGAGAATCGGCCAACATCTATTTTTCGTACCCCTAAATGACAAGTGTGACCACCTCAAAAAAACTTATGGCAATACAACGTTTGCCGGGCACCGCTAGTAATACATAGAATTAAAATTTGTGTCCGCGGGAATGGTACACTGTGGCCCAATCGTCCGGGCCTTAACGACAATTAAAAATATTGAATGAAGGTCACACTGTAAATAGGGGACACAACCTAAAACACCCAGTAATCTGGCTACGTTACCACGCTGGATTGCTAAACTGATTAGTAAAGTAGGCATTTTGCAAATACTCTTTACTGAATACCATAAAAAATCAGTAAAGAGTTTAGGGTCAATAAGTATTTACTCAAAAATCACAAAATAAAAATAGTTAATGGCGCGTCTAGGGCCTCTTCTACATATATTTAGAGCCGTGGTCTTGAGGTTTGAGCAGTCGCCTGCTACGTAAGCGACGCTAGTTTGAATCCCAGCGGGGATTATACCAATGAGTTTTTCTAAAAAACTTATGTACAGTGATTTCACACCACGTGCTTTACGGTGAAGGAAAACATCGTGAGGAAGCCTGCATATTTCTGAGAAGTAATTCAATGACGTATGTAAAGTGTCTGAGACGGCGATGACGACTCACCATCTGTCACGTTGGCACTTAATAATTTTCGGTGAAAAGTGGGTGTTGTGATTACAACACCTCTGCCTACCCCTTCGGGGAATACAGGCGTGAGCATATGTATATATTTAGTTACCTAAATGTTGTCACGTAAGTCATGTTGATACGTAAAATTCGCTATCCTGTAGGATCCTTTCATTGCCCGTCTGTCTGTTAAGGCTTTTTCTTTCTTAGAAACTTGTGGGTACAGGTAGAAGTGGCGTCACAAGTTTTTAGCGCTGGTCTTGAATGCGCAGTTTTTTGGGTCTTGCATGACCTGATTAGGAACAAATACTTGCGCAGTTTTTACCACTATTTTATCGCACAGTTGGACGGATCGGGCTGAAATTTGGCATGCAGGTAGATGCTATGGCGTAGGCATCCGCTATGAAAGGATTTTGATTAATTCTACCCCCAAGGGGATAAAATAGAGGATGAATGTTTAGGCTACTTTTAATAAAAAAAACTTAGGGTATGCTAACGCGGGTGAAACCGCGGGGCACAGTTAGTACACGATATTGCACGCAAATTTCGTTACACCGTAAATGTAATATTATTACGGAAACCTGAACATATTTGCCGTTGAAACAATACAAACAAGATATTTAAGGGAACGGTGCGTTAACTGTATCGTTTTGAATAATTGAACATGTTTACAACGACATTCGGTGGGATTTTCCGGGTACGCACGAATCTATAAACTTGACTTACTACAGGAATACAGTGCCTAGAAAGGGATTCCTCAGCTCAATTTAAAAAAAGGTCTCCGAAGGGGTAAGCAAAGGCGTTGTAACAACAACACCCACATTTGATCGAATATCATTTAGCGCCAACGTGACAGAGGGTGAGTCCATCGCCATCTCAGGCACTATACATACGTCTTTGAATTACTTCAGACACATGCAGGTTTCTTCACGATGTTTTCCTTTACTGTAAAGCACGTGGTGTGATTTAACAAATTGCCGCAATTAAGCCCTTTTCGAAGATTCAACCGCATTACTTTATGCTGAAGCGAAATTTTTGTCAACTAATACTTTTTGATAATATTTGTAAACACTTCTGTAGTCGCCGTTACATAATATAAATACAGAACATCTAATTTAATAGTGAATTGTTAGTATAATTTCAAATATTCCACTCCTACAATTTTATTATCAAAATTATTTCAGTTTGAAATGTTCAGGTTTGTGCCCCACGGCCATGAAAATGTTCTCCACCGTACAAGGACACTCTGAAAAGAAGGGAAATACAACAATAATTATTTAAATATTGTTCATCACTATTTAACAAATGAAATTCAACCACTTTATTCAGAAGTGTACCTTACACTTGTACCACTCATTAAACATCATGTTACATAAGCTTCTATTAGCTTGGTATGTATTAGAATGCACATAGCATATAAAGCTTAGCAAAGCCGCCCTAGAACGTTGAGTTTCAGACCCTTCACAACGACTGATGATTTGAAACTTTGCACAAGAGTGCAAAAAAGTCTTTTTAAACACATACATATGCTCACACCTGTATTCCCCGAAGGGGTAGGCAGAGGTGTTGTTATCACAACACCCACTTTTCACCGAATTTGATTAAGTGCCAGATGGTGAGTCTATCGCCGTCTCAGGCACTATACATACGTCTTTGAATTACTTCTCAGAAATATGCAGGTTTCCTCACGATGTTTTCCTTCACCGTAAAGCACGTGGTATGAAATCAGTGATTTCATACATAAGTTTTTTAGAAAAACTCAATGGTACAGGACCCGCTGGGATTCGAACTTGCGTCGCTTACGTAGCAGGCGAATCCTCTAACCCCGAGGCCACTACGGCTCTTTCTAAATAGTCTTTTTAAATATTAAAATATTGCACAAAAAATGTATTAAGTTTAGAGAAAAGCCGAAAATTATTTTCATCATGTAATGTAATGTTATAACTCATCAATAGTGAATTGCGAGTGAAATACATAGACTACTAACCAATCTCCACCCATTGATCCTTGTTGCCTGCTTCTAGTCTCGCAAAACGGATCGCATCTCTTAGAGCGTGAGTTATAACAACTGCTAAACATAACGCTGGTTCCCCTGTGGCTAAAATCATAGTAAATTTTATTAACAGTCATCATTATAGATACACGCACACAGACAGACAAAAAGACAGGCAGAGAAAAATGTTTAAAATTTGTTTTATTATATGCATTTATTGAAATGCTGTTATTTTGGAATTACAAACTGACAGTTCAATTTTATTTATCTGTATAGATATAGATAGATGTATAGATGTGGATAGAAAAGTCACCATTTTGTATTAATCCTAAAAAGTAGCAACTCGAAGTGAAGTGAGAGCGAATCCCACCAACAATAACGAAGAAAAATAAATCAGGCATTAGTCATGAGCACCGCCGGAATTGTTGCTTCATAATAAATCCAATCTTATCAGCTCACCTTTAGACTGAAGAACACCACAAGGGTTTTTGGAGTTCCTCCTAAAATATACCCTGAAGTCAGCTGGTATGTCCTTGATACCAGGCGGCTTATAATTCCAAGTGCGATCAGTAAGTAATTTTCCAGTTTCAGCATCATAAACGGTCTTTTCTGAAGTCCAGTATCCCAGACCCATGATAAATGCACCCTCTATCTGAATATAAAAAATCATGGTACTGTTATAATTATAACTGTATAGAATGATAGACTAGCTGAGCCCAGTTGCTCTTAGACAAACCACTCAACCAATAACCGCAGTTCTTAATCATTTGGTCAATTCACCTTCAGTCTTGAACTGGAGATCGATCCCATAACCGAGGCATTTCACGCTACGTTCCTATTTTAACAACGAGATATATAATGTCATAGTTCGATGACATATTGGTTGTGTATATTTACCTGAGCCACATCAATTTGCGGACTTAAACTTCTCCCAGTATCCTCAAGTAAATCAACTCTTCTTACATCATGGTTACCAGTCAATATGTCTACTTCAACTTCTATTGCGACCACTCCGTAAATATCATACGGTTTCAAATTATCATTTAGGGAATACATATATGTCGCTTGTAAGTTTACTCCGGCTTTAAAAGCTTCTTATATCACATCTTCCCATACTGGTTTCTCCACTTTAGCCTTGATAGGTGCTAATCTGTCTAAAATTATTTCACACGCTTTCATCGTAGCAAACGCTACACATTCACTACCAATACTTGCACCTGTTGCTATTGAATTTGGAGAAGTAAAACTAGCACTCGGCTTAACGCTGATCTTTTCAAGAGGTATACCAAACATGTACGCGCAAACCTGAGCAGCTTTGGTATTGATACCTTGTCCCATCTCTACCCCACCGTGGGTGATCATGACGGAGCCGTCAGCGTGAAAAATCGATATTAACGAATTGTAAGGGCCAAAGTAAAAAAGATCGTAAGTCATCGGAATCATTTTCAAAGAACGTTTTCTCCAGCGATTGCTGATGTTGAAGGATTTTATGTCTTTTTGTCTTTGATCGTAGTTAGAATCCTGTTTTAGCTGTTCAATTAGTTCTGGAATAGGATTATCTTCCGTGAGCATATTTAGTATACGTACTTGTAAAGGATCTTTACCTATACTAAAAGCAGTTTTTTCCATTATGTATTCAATCATTGCTACGCCTTCTGTAGACGCTAAAATATTTAACGTTTCATTAGTAACTATACTTAATTCATGAATATCCTCATCATCAGTCATAATAATAATATTTTTATACTCACAAGGAGCCCTGCACCAAGTATTAGATGGCAGATCCGTAGCAACACTGTTTGCTTCAATATACCATCGCTTCGTATCGTAGCAATTACGAAAATGATTCACAGTGAGTGGAGCTATGGTCTCATTTGGACCACAGCCATTATTTTGGTAAAATACATTCTTCAGATATTGGATCTCACCTTCTTTGCTAACGGCTATCTAAAAACATAAATCCTATTCTTTCATAGATATTTTGGTGCAATTTATCTCAGCCTATAATCTCAACACGTTATAATAAACTTTTTACTGAAACAAAATGTTATTTATATGTACGAGAAATAACACTGAATAAACAACATACAAATAAGAAACTCCGTTCAAATTCATATACTTAAGGATAGTGCTCAGAAGGCTGACAGCATTACCACACAATGTTAATTATCAAATCAGGACTAACGACGTACTTTGTACCAAAAAGATCTTATTCAATCAAAAGTACCTATCGACTCAATATGAACACGAAACGGGAATCAGGGTATCGAATAGGGAAGAAATATGAATGTCTGATCCTTTTTGGATTATAATATAGAGACTAGTCTATTTTTATTATATTGAATCAGGAATACGGTAAAGACAAGGATTTAAATTACTCCCAAAAAAAATTAGACTACGTACGGGAACTGTCACACGCGCAGTGAAATATAGTGGGGATACTGCGCATGCTTTTTTTCGCCTCTTACCATACATATAGACAGAGACAGACTCATAAAATGTCTACTGTGCATTCTAAGGTACTCGTTCTCGTGATGGGATTAGATTTATTATATTAGAGATATTAGAATGTAAAATGAAAAGGATTGTGTACGAACCTCATAATTACAATTGGTAGGTAGTCTTTTCCCAATTATTTTCATACTGGTCTGTAATGGCAGAATAAATCTACAAGTCCTGCCAAGTAAATGTGTTACTATCGCGGCAGCACAAGCTATTTGGCAAGAGCGAGTAATTTTGCCCCCATAACCTCCACCGACGCGGCGGACTATCACATTTACGCTGAAAAAGGTCGGAACGATTTCGATGGTAAGTTTTTTGTTTCGATTTATAGAGAGATAGGGATAGACATAGCAGGACCTACTGTTTGAATATTGGAGTCGCCCCAGTGGCGTTACTGATAACTACATTTCACAGTTAAATAAAGGATAACTCAAGATAGATTTTATAGCGCTTATGTTTGGTTGGACACGGCTGAAAGATATTAGGATAATATTTTATGTGTGTTATTTCTTTTTCGATTAGTGGTGGTTTGTGTTATATAGAAGTCGCCTTTAAGTAACTCAATCAGATTCAAACAAATCTTTCTACTTGTAATTAGTTTTTAGTTACTTATTTATTATTTGTATAAATACATTGTTCAATTACTTACTCTAATGAAATATATGCAAACAAATCAAAATAAATCGTCCATGAATAAATTCAACGGAATGAATTAAAAGAAGAGAACGACTAGGAGGAATAATAATTATGTGTCTTTATAAAACTTATTGTAATTCACAAATGCAACTTACCCGCGTAGGTGTATGGGTGACATTAGTTCGAGGGTCTCAAAATTTTCTTTTAAATAAAACGAGCCTTACTCTTTATAACATTAGCTATCTGCCTGTCAAAGTCCCGTTAAAATCGATTAAAACGATTCAGGGAACATTTTAACAGATTGGATTTTCAATGTTAGTTACCTATATACTACATACATATGATCACGCCTGTATCCCATGAGGCAGAGACTACCGTTTGCCACATGCTACGATCCTTACATACTTATTTCGCTTCATCCACATTCATGCATCTCTTTATACGGTTTCTTCGGTTACGAGTGCTCCAAATTTGACCTTTCTGAAAAATACTATTAATTTGGTCATAGTAGTTGTTCCTTGGACGCCCTCTACCGACACTTCTAGTCACATTCGCTCGATAAATTTCTTTCGTTAATCGCCTTTCACTCATCCATTCGATATGTCCAAACCATCTCAACATACTTTTTCAATTCTGATCACCACATCATTCTTCAATTTGCAACTGACAAACAGACTTTACAAACAGGCACTTCAATTTTATTTATCTATATATAGACGAAACGTCGGAGTGTAATGCCAAATTGGTTTAATTTGGCATCTCACTCCTTCCAAGAGCGACTAAAATAGGTAGAACATGAACTTACTACCAGAGACAAATTAAGTTATTCAGCTCATGTTCAAGTCATTACACTCGAACTTCCATTACTTCAGCTTTGAAAGGTGTTTCAAGGTCACTGAACTGAAAGCCAATTGTTTGTCGGTAATTGAGTAAAGCTAAGAGAATTGAAATGTAGCTTTGCCTAATTTACTACTTGGACCTTTGAAAATTTATGAACATCACGATCGGAAGACAGGGCAATTAAATTTCCCTTGGATTTCATCGTGTAATTAATTAAGATAAGTTGATGTCGAACCTCCTTGGTAATTAACGGCCTTCAAAAAGAGAAAAATAAATTATGTGAAATAAATAACTACTTTTGAAGTTGGTGTGCATTACATATGCTCACGCCTGTATTCCCCGAAGGGTTAGGCAGAGGTGTTGTTATCACAACACCCACTGGTCACCGAATTTGATTAAGTGCCAACGTGACAGATGGTGAGTCCATCGCCGTCTCAGACACTTTACATACGTCATTGAATTACTTCTCAGAAATATGCAGGTTTCCTCACGATGTTTTCCTTCACCGTAAAGCGCGTGGTGTGAAATCATTGTACATAAGTTTTTTAGAAAAACTCATTGATATAGGCCCCGCTAGGATTCGAACTTGCGTCGCGAATGCAAGTTGCCTTAATCAGTTAACCTTAGCACTTAATCATCATTGGTGAAAAGTGGGTGTTGTTTTTACAACACCTCTGCCTTCGGGGAATACAAGCGTGACATATGCTTAAAGCACGTGGGTTGAAATCACTTAAGTTTATAGAAAAAACTTATTAGTGCAAGCCACTGGGATTCGAACTTGCGTCGCTTGCGTAGCAGGCGACTGCTCAAACCTCAAGGCCACCCATATATATACTTCTTTGTACATAACTACCAACGGAACAAGCAATGTGCAAAGAACGAAAATCAAAATCTATAATTTGACTATCACTTTCAATGCGATTGTCACACGTCAAGTCATTTTTATAAAGACTTAATAACAGTCTTGTAGAAAATGAATATATTCAATGTATGGCCATCGGAGCAAATGACGGCTTCACGCGACTCAATAAGGAGAATGTTATTTGTTATTTAACAATTTTAGATGCAATATTCATTTATTAAGGAGCTGTAGTGACGGTCACTACAGCTCCTTAATGGTTTGAGCAGTCGCCTGCTACGCAAGCGACGCAAGTTCGAATCCCAGCGGCTAGCACTAATAAGTTTTTCTATAAACTTAAGTGATTTCAACCTACGTGATTTAAGCATATGCTCACGCCTGTATTTCCCAAAGGCAGAGGTGTTGTAATAACAACACCCACTTTTCACCAATGATGATTGAGTGCCTAAGGTTGAGTGATTAAGGTAACTTGCATTATGTCTGAGAAGTAATAAAAGGCATTTGTATAGTGCCTGAGACGGCGATGGACTCACCCTCTGTCACGATGGCACTTAATCATATTCGGTGAAATGTGGGTGTGTTTGTTACAACACCTGTGGTTATTGAATTTTATTTCTATTAATTTACACTAACAATTTTTTTGGAGTAAATATAAACTACCTAAGGCCATGGGACTGATGGCATTGTTCTATAAATTGATAATTACATTTATATCGAATAAAGATACTTTTGACTTTGACTTTTATAGGATACACTCGACGTCGAGTGCGTCGCTAAGGCTTTCACTATCATACAGAATTACGCAGTGTATGAATCTGGTGGGTCACAGTGGCAATATAATGGCAAATGGCATATAACTGAGATGCAAATGGAATTTAATACAGCAATGATGAATGATAGAGAAAAATTGACGAGAAAACACACAATTCAATTCTATTCAAAAATATCTTGTATCTATCAATAAATATCTCTGACGATTTGAATCGATCGAATCCTGTGTAATCACACAGGATTATGCATGGTACCGCCAGGTTCGGAAGGTTGCTATTACTGAGAAGAACCTGGCAAGTAACTCAGTAATTACTCTTTTAAAAAAAAATTACAGCTTTGAATAATACAATATAAATTTAAAAACTAAAAATAAGTACTACGTATAATTGTGTAGCTTGAGATGACCAATAAAATGTGATAAGGACAGGCGGATGATGACTATGATTCCTCGTAAAATCGAATACTCGTGGCACTGGTATTGTTGATATGGACCTCAGTATCCCCCGAGAAGCCAAAATTTAAATAGGGGGAAAAAAGTTCAAACAAAATTACCCCTTCAAAAATTTACGTTGGGGTGATATTTACTCTCTTTGAGGAAAACAGTTAAAAATCAAACAAACACCAACACTTTTATGCCTTCAATTTGTCTTCGGTATAAACAAGCTATACTTTTGCGGTTATTATTTAAGTTCAAGAAGGGTTGGGTAGGGCGCGTGTTTTGAAACAAAACATTAAATAAAATATATTTGTTTACCACACCGATAGAATAGCACCCAAGCCGTGGTGGCCTTGGGGTTTGAGCAGTCGCCTGCTACGCAAGCGACGCAAGTTCCAATCCCAGCGGGGCCTGAACCAATGAGTTTTTCTGAAAAAAACTTATGTACAGTGATTTCACACCACGTGCTTTACGGTGGAGGAAAAAATCGTGTGGAAACCTGCATATTTCTGAGAAGTAATTCAAAGACGTATGTATAGTGCCAGAGACGGCGATAGACTCACTATCTGTCACGTTGTTACTTAATCATCTTCGGTGAAAAGTGGGTGTTGTGATAACAACACCTCTGCCTACCCCTTCGGGGAATACAGGCGAGCATATGTATAGAATAGCACATAGTAAGCTACTTTTTCCACATTTTCTCTGATGTCCAAGAACAAAAAGCTCCCTAAAAGGGTACGTTAAGGAGTAACCGCACCCGCGTTCATTTGTTCTACAAACTATTATTCTAAGACTGAAATATTGAAACAAATGTTACGTTATTCACCGACAGCACTTCTATGACACTTCAGAGACCGTAACAATTCAGAGAAAAAATATGTTACCATATTACAGCTAGTAATAGTGTCGGGGTAGTGAAGGATTTTCCTAAAAAAACTAATATTCTTCTCAATTCTAACACTCTTGGCAGAGAAGTCGTGGTCGCAATGTCAGGACTGGTGGATTGCTGAAGAAAACGGCGCCATTCACTTTGGACTGCTGCTTTACCAGAACATTCGTTGATAATAGGATCACACATCACAGTTTTAATCTGTACCCCTATCACGGGTTTCCTACCGTTTTCGCTATCGATACTCGCTAGGAGACCCTAGCGAGTATCGAGTTTTGAGAATTTGTGCAGCGACTCCCTGAAGAACTAAAATATGTCATACAAATATTGCGAGTGACGCTAGCGAGTAAAGGTGACAACTGGTTTAACCCAGATTACCGATCTTCGTCATAAGAGTAAACCTCGGGCACAGCTAGTGTATCTATAATAATGTCCTTACTTTTATTCCAATAACGTATCTGCAGTTTTGCATTTTCGTGAAATTGAAGGGAAAGATCAAATCTGACAAGAAGCTGGGAATAGCAATCCATAACGGTCTCCATTACGTGAATCGAGCTGTACCTAGATGTATATAAAATAGGGTAATTGATGCCTTGCCTAATAGCATAGCTAATGTACAATCACGGTCATAATGTAACGCCCACAAGATTAGTTCGGTAATGACAACCCTGGCGATGATATTGTAGTCTGTCGTGTTTGCTAAACGTTCGTCATGCTTTAGCTATTTACACGAACAATTATATTCTCTATTTACTTTTTACGGCAAATGAGAAGGTCTATTTTAATGGGAACATGCGATTATCAGCAGCTTTTTAACTTCTAATATGTACTTATACTAGCAGACCCAACGTTGTCGTGAGATACCGAATGCCGACTGCCGAGGGTCAACTGCCGGGCTGGTTAGTGAATCTACACCATCCAGGGTGCCACCCAAACACATACAAACAGTCATTCTCATCCTGCTGTTTAGTAGTTCAGTGCTTTACACACGTACAGAAGAATTATACATATCTATAATGATTATAGAGCTGCTGTATAATAGGCTATGACGAGCTCTTATTTAAAGTAGCTCTTATGTTGGATAAAACCTAAAGAGTTTAATAAAATACTTAATCAAAAATTACGCCACAAATGTGAGCCGAAACTACCAAAAAAAACATACAAAATTAATTGTAACTACATACATATGATCACGCCTGTATTCCCCGAAGGGGTAGGCAGAGGTGTTGTTAACACAACACCCACTTTTCACCGAATTTGATTAAGTGCCAACGTGACAGATGGTGAGTCTATCGCCGTCCCAGGCACTATACATACGTCTTTGAAATACTTCTCAGAAATATGCAGGTTTCCTCACGATGTTTTCCTTCACCGTAAAGCACGTGATGGACTCGAGGCGGGACTCGAACCCACGCAAACCGTGCAGTTGCTCTGCCAATTGAGTTACTCGCGATCCTACCTCATGCGTCGAATTTTTCCTTAATTTTTTTAAATATATAAGTAACCTACGTTCCTCTTTAGGACTCCAACTATTGGCCTGTGAAAGCTCCATTAACATTGGTCCAGAAGTATTTTTTCTGTTAATTTGGAATTTGAAATAGACACGTCAATTTTATTTATACATATCTGGTTTGAGATAATATTTTGCAAAGTACAGTCGTCTGTTCATTACCCAGTACAATGTTTATATAATGGCCGTGCCTGGCAAAGGGTGGGATTTGGGGTGGACCACCCTGGGGTAAGAAAAATAATTGACATCCTATGCTCAGGTTTTCCTGGAACGGGAACTACGTGGGTGATTCCGCGTGACGTCTACTAGTCTATACATCTATACAGATAAATAAAATTGAGGTGTCTGTATGTAATTCCAAAATTACAGATTTTCACTAAATGCACATGTAAGTTTACATGGTACTGAAATACTAACCTTAAAAAACTAATTTAAAAAAAATCTCTGTCTGTCTGTCCGTCTGTCTGTTTGTTTGTTTTATCATAAATAATATGTTATGCGGCCAATTTTAACGGGACTGTCATTGAAAGTAGTACTGGTTACTTTTAAATATAAAAAAATTGGGTTGAGTCACTAATGAATTGAAGTCTACACGGGTGTAACCGCAGGGCAGAGCTAGTTAGAATATTTTAGGCGTACGACAGGTAGCCATATTAGTTACGCTAGATGTAATAAGCCTGTAATGAACTGATAATGGCTTATCCATTATAACATGTCATTGTTACTTAAATCACAGTAGTATAATGACGTGCTCATTTTCTCGTTAGCCGCTCAAAGGGTTGGTGGGTTTGATAATTTTTCGTTAATAGAATAATGGCGAAGATTGTTTTTAAAATTAACGGGAAGCTGTATGAAGGTAAGGGTTGTTTTTTTATTTAAAGGGGAGAGAATTCTATTTCTGCCAGTCACAATGAAAACATTGTCGATTTCATTAACTATTGTTAAACAACATTCAAATAAATGACGCAAGAAAAATCTGACCGAATGACATCGACGATGGCACAAGTTTTCCGATTATATCAAATCAAATTAATTCCCTTCATTAGTCACAAATGTCACAATATTGCCAATTGGACGTTTGAGGATAAGTTATCATTGAATTAGAGGTAGCAAATATGTCAAAAAGTTATTTGTAAAAAATCATACACTAAACTTCTTCCAGCTAACTCAATTTTAAAACCGAGTTAGCCGAGTTAACTCGATTTGGTTTTTTGACGAGTTGGCACTACTCACGCATGATGGGGCGCATGTTCTGATTTCTAAAATTTGCTACTGCTTAGTATCTAAGCTAATATTTGTAGTGTGGTAGTGTGATAGGCGAGTGACTATCTTGATGTTGGTCACGGCCATAGGCTGCAACGGCCACTTGTATAGCAGCCGCTTACTATCAGGCAATCTGAAGGCTTGTTTCATTTACAGTATAATAATCTCTGTTATTATATCGAAAGGATGAATGAAAGGCGATTAACGAAAGAAATTTATAGAGCGAATGTTACCGGAAGTGTCGGTAGAGGGTGTCCAAGGAAGAACTACTATGACCAAATTAATAGTATTTTTCAGAAAGGTCAAATTCGGAGCACTCGTAACCGAAGAGAGTGTATGAAGAGATGCATGAATGTGGATGAAGCGAAAGAAGTATGTAAGGATCGTAGCATGTGGCAAACAGTGGTCTCTGCCTACCCCCATGGGATACAGGCGTGAGCATATGTATATATGAATGTAATCTCTGATAATCTGATACATATATAGTGGACGGCAAGTTCGGTCCGGACGTGTCGCTGAACGAGTACATCCGCAACGTGGCGGACCTGCGCGGCACCAAGGCCATGTGCCACGAGGGTGGGTGCGGCGCGTGCGTCGTCGCCGTCACCGCCGCACTACCGCCCAACAACGAGGACAAAACATTTGCTGTCAATTCGGTAAGCTGCTATTAACAACGTTATAGATGGAAAGTATCTGCTTTGGCCTCAAATATAAGGCCTTGCACCAGTGCGAACGAAAATTAAATTTATTAATTCTGTTAAGACCCTGCTAAACACTTTTGAACATCAGGAGAGATAATTACATACGTACATATCGCACCCTCAGAACGATAGGGGCATAATTCAAAAATGTTTTTTTTTTGGAAATCATAATCAAAGATGATATTTGAATTTATAACTTAGGCAGTAATTATTTTACCAGCTTTGAATATATTTTTTATTGTTTAGGTTGTGCATTGTTGATAAGTGTTAAAAAGAAATCATTATTTGTAAAGGTTTTTAATTTATAAAGATACCTATTGATATGATATTTTCACAAATTTTTGAGTTGAGCCCCTATAGTTCTGAGGGTGCGATATGCTCACGCCTATATTCCCCGAAGGGGTAGAGGGGCAGAGGTGTTGTAATAATAACGCCCACATTTCACCGTCTCAAGCACTATACATACATCATTACTTCTCAGAAATATGCAGGTGTCCTCACGATGTTTTCTTTCATTGTAAAGCACATGACTTAAAATTGCTTTCACTACGTTTTTAGTGTCACTGTGATTGAATTGAATGAAGGAAAATGGGCTTAAAAATCTCTTATAAAATGGTGAAAATTAAAAATTGGTCTACGCGTGGACACTCCGGTACAGAAGGCGAGGCTGAAAATAAAAAAATGTGTCTGATACCCATGACTGATATTTTTTCTAGTGCCTAGTGTCAGTATTATCATGTCATGGCTGGGAGGTGACCACGGTGGAAGGAATCGGGAACAGAACTAAAGGGTATCACGACATTCAGACCAGACTCGCCAAGTTTAATGGCACGCAGTGTGGTTACTGTACTCCTGGGTGGATCATGAACATGTATTGGTAATTTTTTTTTATTCATACCTTCGTACTGGCGACTTCCCCCTTAATATGTTCTTGGTATTAAATCAGACTCTATTCCATTTTTCGCCAATATTGGTTACAAGGTAACAGTCAGTCAGACAACGTCCTACGTCAGTTAGATCGCCCATGATTGCGTTTATTAAACCTATACATAATATAATGATCTCGTGATCTATCAAGTATTTAGTGATAACACACTTTCACCATGAATAATATTACCTCGCAACAATTTAAAATTTTCCGATATTCAAGTCGTGGTGGCCTGAAGGTTTTAGCAGTTGCTTGCGTAGCAAACGCCTCAAGTTCGAATCCCAGCGGGACCTGTACCAATGAGTTTTTCTAAAAAGCTTATGTACATTGATTTCACACCACGTGCTTTGCGGTGAAGGAAAACATCGTGAGGAAACCTACATATTTCTGAGAAGTAATTCAAAAACGTATGTTGGCATTTAATCATCTTCGGTGAAAAGTGGGTCTCGTGATTACAACACTTCTGCCTACCCCTTCGGGGAATACAGGCGTTTCAAGTTTGATGATCTTGGAAAAGCATAGAGTAATTTTGCACGAATTACAGTAAAAAATATGCAAAAAAACTAATAATTGTCACCTACTTCACCTATATCATATACAACTTATCATATACAACTCACTATTATCAAATAATTATACAAACACTTCTCATTTCCCAGTCTTCACAAAACAAAGAAACTCACAATGAAGGACTTGGAAAACTCATTTGCAGGCAATCTTTGCCGCTGTACAGGATACAGGCCTATAGCGGATGCTTTTAAAACATTTGCCACGGATGTTGATCAAAGGCTAACTGACAAATTGGTTGACTTAGAAGATTTAGCCTCCATAAAGCCTTGTGGTGTACTTTGTAAGGCAATATGTCCTCATAAACAGAATATTATCGAAGTATTTGGAAATAAGAATGCACTTGATGACAATGATGATGAATGGTGTGTCCTAAAGAAAGTTGATTCTAAAATGATAACCATAGACTGTGGTGATCATAAATGGTTTAAAGCGTATGATCTTAAAGACGTGTTTAAAGCTATAAGCGAAAGTGATGATTACAAAGTGATAGCGGGAAATACAGGACAAGGTAACCCAAAGATTAAATACTTATTTTTCTATACATACATATGCTTGAATTTGTATTCCCGAAGGAGTAGGCAGAAGTGTAGGTACTTATAGTACACCAACATTTCATCAGTTATGTTTAAGTCCAATGTAATATGAGATGAGGATATTGGCATTAACCGGGCACGTCTCCAGAAGGAATTTTTATATTATAATATATTTAGGTTTAAGAACAAACCCATGACCTCATGTTCCGCAATAGACTAAGCTTAGGAAATCCGAAAGGGTAAATGTAGGTGTTTACAACACCCACTTCAAACTGAAGATAATTAAGAGCCAATGTGAAGGATGGCAAGGCCATCACAATCAGGCATATGAAGAATTCCTTACTTCCTTTGTCATTATTCTAAGGCATGTGGTGGGAAACACATTTTTTGTGAATAAGTAGTGATCTATCCACTAGGATTTAAACCGGCGTCGCTTTTATAGTAGGCCATTACTAAAACCACAAGGCTCTTAATTTTGTTCACAATATTAATCAACTTCTCTTTCAGGTGTGTATCATGTGACTGAGTATCCAAAAAATGTGATTGATATATTTAATGTTGCTGAGCTGAAAGGATATACAATAGATGTTAACTTAGTGCTTGGCGCAGGGATGCCACTTTCGGAAATGATGGAAGTTTTTCAAATTCTCTCTCGTAAAAGGGAAGAGTTTGCTTATTTGGATCAATTCTATGAGCACATGGATTTGGTTGCTCATATACCTGTCAGAAACGTAAGTGAAATTCAATGTCAGATTTGTCTAAATTGTGAAAGAAAGTACTAAAGATCACGTCGTTGATCAAAGGTCACGTGACAAACTATGATGCTGTTCTATTGTATTGAAAATGACAACTAATGAACGGAGTTCACAGCATCGATGGTGACACCCTCATGTTCAAATCATGTGCACAGAATGTTACGTTATTTGGAACTGCTTCAGTAGTTATAGTTTTCTGTGATGATATCTGAATCTATACATCTATACAGATAAATAAAAGTGAAGTGTCTGTTATTAATTCCAAAATAACAGCTTTTCACTAAATACATATGAAAGTATACAAGGTACTGACATAGAATAAACAATTTTAAATTTGTATCTGTCTGTGTGTTTGTTCCGGCTAATCTTCGAAACGGTTGGACTGATTTAAGCGGGACTTTCACTGGCGGATAGCTTATGTTACAAGGAGTAACTAAGGCTACTCTTATTGAAATAAACATTAGGGTATCCGCAGGCCAGCCATGAAAATAACTTTACGCAGGGCACAGCTAGATGTATTATATGCGATATTGTAGTATACGAATTTTGTTCGATTTGTAGGCACCCAATGTTAGACGGCTTGTAAATAGTTCGCCTTTAATTTTACAGATTGGGACTATCGGCGGTAATCTGTTCCTGAAATATACAAATAACGATTTTCAATCCGATATCTTCTTGCTCTTTGAATTAGTAGGTGCTATGGTAGTTGTAGGTAAGATTTGTGAATTAATTTTTATAATTATTCAATGTGCCTGTATGAATAGCAACTTTTGCATCTACAGCTGATGGAGGAAAAGAGAAGAAATGTATTTCATTAATGGATTTCCTAAAAATGGATATGAAAAAGAAAATCATTGTGAATGTGATGCTACCGCCCTTGTCTAACAATTGCCGTATTAAAACATACAAGGTAATAAAAAGTGATTTAATACTTTGTAATTTAGGATCTAAAACCGTAAGAGCCTTGGTGGCCTCGAGATTTGAGCACTAGAGCAAGCGACGCAAGTTCGAATTCCAGCGGGTCCTATACCAATGAGTTTTTCAAAAACTTATGGGCAGTGATTTCACACCACGTGCTTTACGGTGAAGGAAAACATCGTGAGGAAAACTGCGTATATTTGAGAAGTAATTCAAATACATTTGTTTTATAGTTAACCGGGAGATAATCCAAACTCAGGGCTGCTTCTGGGATGTTACGTTAGATGAAAAACCCGAAAGCACCTTCCCTGACCTGGGGTTGAAGCCAAGAACTAGTGTTCAGCGACCATTAGACCAACGAGGCCGTTAACTACTAACATAAATGTATGTTTCAGATAATGCCAAGATCCCAAAACGCACACGCAGTAGTGAATGCTGGTTTCCTTTTCAAATATAAAACAAACTCAAATATCATTGAAAAGGCAACGATAGTATATGGAAGTATTTCTGATAAATTTGTACACGCTACTAAAACAGAAAGTGTTCTAATTGGCAAAGATCCTTTCACTAATGAAGTATTACAGCAAGCACTGAAGAATTTATCCAAAGAAATATTACCAGAAGAGGCACCACCTGAACCATCCGGTGCTTACCGCAAAATGCTTGCAATGGCTTTATATTATAAGGTATAAAATTGCGTACATTGATAACCATGAAATTATTGCGCTACAAAATTTACTTTTTTGCAGGCCATCCTAAATCTTTGTCCAGATAATAAAATTGACTCAAGATACAAATCTGGTGGTGAGACTATTAAAAGAAATACTTCGCAAGGTACTCAAATTTTTGATACGGATAAAAGCATCTGGCCTTTGAATAAGCCTATTCCAAAATTAGAAGCCTTAGTACAATGCAGTGGTGAAGCAGTTTTTGCTAATGACATGCTTACACAAAGCGATGAAGTGTTTGCTGCATTCGTTACAGCTGATGTCAAACCTGGAAGTATAATTCAAGGATTTGATACTACTGAAGCTTTCGTAAGTTTTATTAAACGTAAATGTTATCCTAAATTATTATTCAGAGACTTGGAAGAACTAATTAAGATTCTTATTATAGAAAATTCCTGGTGTCATCTCGTTTTACGATGCAAACAATATACCAGGAGATAATTCATTTACCCCTACTAATGTCCCACTTATATTAGTAAATGAAGAGATATTGTGTTCTAAACAAGTTAAGTACTACGGGGAGCCAGCAGGCATAATCGTAGCTGATAGAGAAAAAACTGCTGTCAAAGCTGCGAAATTAGTGAAAATCAAATACGCTTCGATTAATAAAAACGCACCAGTACTGACCATAGACGATGTACTTAAATCTCCCGATATGGATAAAAGGGTTACAAAGGACCGAGTAGTAGAACCCACAGATCGTGGAACAAATATAAAAACGGTTCTTAGTGGAGAACTGAAACTTGAAACTCAACATCATTTTTATATGGAACCTCAGACTTGTGTAGTCAAACCCACAGAAGATGGGATGGAAGTTTATTCATCTACGCAATGGTTGGACTTGACTAATGTCGCTATTGCACAATGTTTAAATGTGCCTGTAAATAGGTAAGTTGCATTTGTGAATTTCAATAAGTTTTATAAAGACACATAATTATTATTCCTCCTAGTTGTTCTCTTCTTTTAATTCATTCCGTTGAATTTATTCATGGACGATTTATTTTGATTTGTTTGCATATATTTCATTAGAGTAAGTAATTGAACAATGTATTTATACAAATAATAAATAAGTAACTAAAAACTAATTACAAGTAGAAAGATTTGTTTGAATCGGATTGAGTTACTTAAAGGCGACTTCTATATAACACAAACCACCACTAATCGAAAAAGAAATAACACACATAAAATATTATCTTAATATCTTTCAGCCGTGTCCAACCAAACATAAACGCTATAAAATCTATCTTGAGTTATCCTTTATTTAACTGTGAAATGTAGTTATCAGTAACGCCACTGGGGCGACTCCAATATTCAAACAGTAGGTCCTGTTATGTCTATCCCTATCTCTCTATAAATCGAAACAAAAAACTTACCATCGAAATCGTTCCGACCTTTTTCAGCGTAAATGTGATAGTCCGCCGCGTCGGTGGAGGTTATGGGGGCAAAATTACTCGCTCTTGCCAAATAGCTTGTGCTGCCGCGATAGTAACACATTTACTTGGCAGGACTTGTAGATTTATTCTGCCATTACAGACCAGTATGAAAATAATTGGGAAAAGACTACCTACCAATTGTAATTATGAGGTTCGTACACAATCCTTTCATTTTACATTCTAATATCTCTAATATAATCATCAATCTAATCCCATCACGAGAACGAGTACCTTAGAATGCACAGTAGACATTTTATGAGCCTGTTTCTGTCTATATGTATGGTAAGAGGCGAAAAAAAGCATGCGCAGTATCCCCACTATATTTCACTGCGCGTGTGACAGTTCCCGTACGTAGTCTAATTTTTTTTGGGAGTAATTTAAATCCTTGTCTTTACCGTATTCCTGATTCAATATAATAAAAATAGACTAGTCTCTATATTATAATCCAAAAAGGATCAGACATTCATATTTCTTCCCTATTCGATACCCTGATTCCCGTTTCGTGTTCATATTGAGTCGATAGGTACTTTTGATTGAATAAGATATTTTTGGTACAAAGTACGTCGTTAGTCCTGATTTGATAATTAACATTGTGTGGTAATGCTGTCAGCCTTCTGAGCACTATCCTTAAGTATATGAATTTGAACGGAGTTTCTTATTTGTATGTTGTTTATTCAGTGTTATTTCTCGTACATATAAATAAGATTTTGTTTCAGTAAAAAGTTTATTATAACGTGTTGAGATTATAGGCTGAGATAAATTGCACCAAAATATCTATGAAAGAATAGGATTTATGTTTTTAGATAGCCGTTAGCAAAGAAGGTGAGATCCAATATCTGAAGAATGTATTTTACCAAAATAATGGCTGTGGTCCAAATGAGACCATAGCTCCACTCACTGTGAATCATTTTCGTAATTGCTACGATACGAAGCGATGGTATATTGAAGCAAACAGTGTTGCTACGGATCTGCCATCTAATACTTGGTGCAGGGCTCCTTGTGAGTATAAAAATATTATTATTATGACTGATGATAAGGATATTCATGAATTAAGTATAGTTACTAATGAAACGTTAAATATTTTAGCGTCTACAGAAGGCGTAGCAATGATTGAATACATAATGGAAAAAACTGCTTTTAGTATAGGTAAAGATCCTTTACAAGTACGTATACTAAATATGCTCACGGAAGATAATCCTATTCCAGAACTAATTGAACAGCTAAAACAGGATTCTAACTACGATCAAAGACAAAAAGACATAAAATCCTTCAACATCAGCAATCGCTGGAGAAAACGTTCTTTGAAAATGATTCCGATGACTTACGATCTTTTTTACTTTGGCCCTTACAATTCGTTAATATCGATTTTTCACGCTGACGGCTCCGTCATGATCACCCACGGTGGGGTAGAGATGGGACAAGGTATCAATACCAAAGCTGCTCAGGTTTGCGCGTACATGTTTGGTATACCTCTTGAAAAGATCAGCGTTAAGCCGAGTGCTAGTTTTACTTCTCCAAATTCAATAGCAACAGGTGCAAGTATTGGTAGTGAATGTGTAGCGTTTGCTACGATGAAAGCGTGTGAAATAATTTTAGACAGATTAGCACCTATCAAGGCTAAAGTGGAGAAACCAGTATGGGAAGATGTGATTGAAGAAGCATTTAAAGCCGGAGTAAACTTACAAGCGACATATATGTATTCCCTAAATGATAATTTGAAACCGTATGATATTTACGGAGTGGTCGCAATAGAAGTTGAAGTAGACATATTGACTGGTAACCATGATGTAAGAAGAGTTGATTTACTTGAGGATACTGGGAGAAGTTTAAGTCCGCAAATTGATGTGGCTCAGGTAAATATACACAACCAATATGTCATCGAACTATAGCATTATATATCTCGTTGTTAAAATAGGAACGTAGCGTGAAATGCCTCGGTTATGGGATCGATCTCCAGTTCAAGACTGAAGGTGAATTGACCAAATGATTAAGAACTGCGGTTATTGGTTGAGTGGTTTGTCTAAGAGCAACTGGGCTCAGCTAGTCTATCATTCTATACAGTTATAATTATAACAGTACCATGATTTTTTATATTCAGATAGAGGGTGCATTTATCATGGGTCTGGGATACTGGACTTCAGAAAAGACCGTTTATGATGCTGAAACTGGAAAATTACTTACTGATCGCACTTGGAATTATAAGCCGCCTGGTATCAAGGACATACCAGCTGACTTCAGGGTATACTTTAGGAGGAACTCCAAAAACCCTTGTGGTGTTCTTCAGTCTAAAGGTGAGCTGATAAGATTGGATTTATTATGAAGCAACAATTCCGGCGGTGCTCATGACTAATGCCTGATTTATTTTTCTTCGTTATTGTTGGTGGGATTCGCTCTCACTTCACTTCGAGTTGCTACTTTTTAGGATTAATACAAAATGGTGACTTTTCTATCCACATCTATCTATATCTATACAGATAAATAAAATTGAACTGTCAGTTTGTAATTCCAAAATAACAGCATTTCAATAAATGCATATAATAAAACAAATTTTAAACATTTTTCTCTGCCTGTCTTTTTGTCTGTCTGTGTGCGTGTATCTATAATGATGACTGTTAATAAAATTTACTATGATTTTAGCCACAGGGGAACCAGCGTTATGTTTAGCAGTTGTTATAACTCACGCTCTAAGAGATGCGATCCGTTTTGCGAGACTAGAAGCAGGCAACAAGGATCAATGGGTGGAGATTGGTTAGTAGTCTATGTATTTCACTCGCAATTCACTATTGATGAGTTATAACATTACATTACATGATGAAAATAATTTTCGGCTTTTCTCTAACCTTAATACATTTTTTGTGCAATATTTTAATATTTAAAAAGACTATTTAGAAAGAGCCGTAGTGGCCTCGGGGTTAGAGCAGTCGCCTGCTACGCAAGCGACGCAAGTTCGAATCCCAGCGGGTCCTGTACCAATGAGTTTTTCTAAAAAACTTATGTACAGTGATTTCACACCACGTGCTTTACGGTGAAGGAAAACATGGTGAGGAAACCTGCATATTTCTGAGAAGTAATTCAAAGACGTATGTATAGTGTCTGAGACGGCGATAGACTCACTATCTGTCACGTTGGCACTTAATCAAATTCGGTGAAAAGTGGGTGTTGTGATAACAACACCTCTGCCTACCCCTTCGGGGAATACAGGTGTGAGCATATGTATGTGTTTAAAAAGACTTTTTTGCACTCTTGTGCAAAGTTTCAAATCATCAGT
Source organism: Watsonalla binaria (assembly GCA_929442735.1). Taxonomy (NCBI): domain Eukaryota; kingdom Metazoa; phylum Arthropoda; class Insecta; order Lepidoptera; family Drepanidae; genus Watsonalla; species Watsonalla binaria. The sequence goes on from OV838930.1 coordinate 2,532,760, forward strand.
CGTTGTGAAGGGTCTGAAACTCAACGTTCTAGGGCGGCTTTGCTAAGCTTTATATGCTATGTGCATTCTAATACATACCAAGCTAATAGAAGCTTATGTAACATGATGTTTAATGAGTGGTACAAGTGTAAGGTACACTTCTGAATAAAGTGGTTGAATTTCATTTGTTAAATAGTGATGAACTATATTTAAATAATTATTGTTGTATTTCCCTTCTTTTCAGAGTGTCCTTGTACGGTGGAGAACATTTTCATGGCCGTGGGGCACAAACCTGAACATTTCAAACTGAAATAATTTTGATAATAAAATTGTAGGAGTGGAATATTTGAAATTATACTAACAATTCACTATTAAATTAGATGTTCTGTATTTATATTATGTAACGGCGGCTACAGAAGTGTTTACAAATATTATCAAAAAGTATTAGTTGACAAAAATTTCGCTTCAGCATAAAGTAATGCGGTTGAATCTTCGAAAAGGGCTTAATTGCGGCAATTTGTTAAATCACACCACGTGCTTTACAGTAAAGGAAAACATCGTGAAGAAACCTGCATGTGTCTGAAGTAATTCAAAGACGTATGTATAGTGCCTGAGATGGCGATGGACTCACCCTCTGTCACGTTGGCGCTAAATGATATTCGATCAAATGTGGGTGTTGTTGTTACAACGCCTTTGCTTACCCCTTCGGAGACCTTTTTTTAAATTGAGCTGAGGAATCCCTTTCTAGGCACTGTATTCCTGTAGTAAGTCAAGTTTATAGATTCGTGTGTACCCGGAAAATCCCACCGAATGTCGTTGTATACATGTTCAGTTATTCAAAACGATACAGTTAACGCACCGTTTCCTTAAATATCTTGTTTGTATTGTTTCAACGGCAAATATGTTCAGGTTTCCGTAATAATATTACATTTACGGTGTAACGAAATTTGCGTGCAATATCGTGTACTAACTGTGCCCCGTGGTTTCACCCGCGTTAGCATACCCTAAGTTTTTTATTAAAAGTAGCCTAAACTTTCATCCTCTATTTTATCCCCTTGGGGGTAGAATTAATCAAAATCCTTTCATAGCGGATGCCTACGTCATAGCATCTACCTACATGCCAAATTTCAGCCCGATCCGTCCAACTGTGCGATAAAATAGTGGTAAAAACTGGGCAAGTATTTGTTCCTAATCAGGTCATGCAAGACCCAAAAAACTGCGCATTCAAGACCAGCGCTAAAAACTTGTGACGCCACTTCTACCTGTACCCACAAGTTTCTGAGAAAGAAAAAGCCTTAACAGACAGACGGGCAATGAAAGGATCCTACAGGATAGCGAATTTTACGTATCAACATGACTTACGTGACAACATTTAGGTAACTAAATATATACATATGCTCACGCCTGTATTCCCCGAAGGGGTAGGCAGAGGTGTTGTAATCATAACACCCACTTTCCACTGAAGATGATTAAGTGCCAACGTGACAAATGGTGAGTCGTCATCGCCGTCTCAGACACTTTACATACGTCATTGAATTACTTCTCAGAAATATGCAGGCTTCCTCACGATGTTTTCCTTCACCGTAAAGCACGTGGTGTGAAATCACTGTACATAAGTTTTTTAGAAAAACTCATTGGTATAATCCCCGCTGGGATTCAAACTAGCGTCGCTTACGTAGCAGGCGACTGCTCAAACCTCAAGACCACGGCTCTAAATATATGTAGAAGAGGCCCTAGACGCGCCATTAAATATTTTTATTTTGTGATTTTTGAGTAAATACTTATTGACTCTAAACTCTTTACTGATTTTTTATGGTATTCAGTAAAGAGTATTTGCATAATGCCTACTTTACTAATCAGTTTAGCAATCCAGCGTGGTAACGTAGCCAGATTACTGGGTGTTTTAGGTTGTGTCCCCTATTTACACTGTGACCTTCATTCAATATTTTTAATTGTCGTTAAGGCCCGGACGATTGGGCCACAGTGTACCATTCCCGCAGACACAAATTTTAATTCTATGTATTACTAGCGGTGCCCGGCAAACGTTGTATTGCCATAATTTTTTTGAGGTGGTCACCCTTGTCATTTAGGGGTACGAAAAATAGATGTTGACCGATTCTCAGACCTACCAGATCTGCACACAAATCGGTCCACCCGTTTCGGAGGAGTATGGTAACTAATATTGTGACATGGAAATTTTATATATTAGATATACAATTATTTTGCCTTTTTTTCTATTGTACTAGATTTATGTTAATGGTTTAATAATAATTTGGTTAAATACCTATTTGTTTCAATTATTATCACGTAACATAGTAGTGCATAATTAGTTTTGTGTAGTATATATATCATCATCGCCCTGGCCTTATCCCATACATTGTTGGGGTCGGCACTTGATTCAACCCGATGTTCGCAACCCCTTTAACGAGAAATATCTGTGATCTGGGTTAAACTAGTTATCAGACTATTTTAGGCCTCCGACTGACCTGTAACGACTGCCAAAGATGATAAATTGGCAACCGGGACCGACGGCTTAACGTGCTCTCCGAGGCACGGAGGGAACTCGGGCGATCACCCATCCAATTACTGGCTAGGGGTAGGGTTGCTTAATTTCGCTGATCGAATGATGTGCGCAATAGCAACTGAGCCACGAGCTCCTCCTTGTGTAGTATATAAATACTAAAATACTCTGCGGCGTGCTATTAACATCACGTGCCATTGGTTCGCCAGGAGTTTGCTTTTTACATTTGCAGGTACGGAGTCATGGTGGCTGTGGGAGCCGTGTTGGCCGTGGGGTTAAGTAGCCTGCTACGCGAACGACGCAAGTTCGAACCCCAGCGGCCTGTTACAATGAGTTTTTCTAAAAACTTATGTGCAGTGATCACACCACGTGCTTTACGATGAAGGAAAACATCGTGATGAAAGCTGCGTATGTTTAAAAAATAATGCAAAGACGTATGTATAGTGGCTGAGACGGCGACAGACTCACCACGTAATTAACTTCGCTGAAAAGTGGGTGTTGTTTATATATATATATTATAAGACCTCTGCCTACCCCTTCGGAGGAATACAGATGCGAACATTTGTTGAACCCTAAAAATTTAACATCAAAGCCTTTAATCTACGAAGCCTGAAAGTGTTGTATCCAACACAAAGTATACTTGAAGTTAGTCCAAATATGTCATTATGATACCCAATAATTTGATTCGAAACTTCCATTTATTATGGACACTCCACGGCCTGTAATCAACGGACGGATATTTCTATTAGTTTTCTTGTTGTTTGACAGTGATATTTTGATTAAAATCTATTTAACTTATTGCTGTGGCTTTGTTCGTGCAAAATTGTTTTTGTCTACATACATATACTCACGCCTGTATTCCCCGAAGGGGTAGGCAGAGGTGTTGTTATCACAACACCCACTTTTCACCGAAGATGACCTATTACGTTAATCGTACATAGCATAGCTAGTTTTATAACATTATTTGAGTGTATTTGCCCACCTACTATATTTACACGACTGAACTGAACCGATTTGCCTGGTTCTTTTGTGTAACGATAGCTTTGATGCCAAGGACAGACGTCTAGGTAAAGAGTATAATAATAAATTAGATGAAATGGCGGATAGAACTACTAAAAAAAAAAAATTGAACTTTAAAATAAACGCAAAGTTATTTAAAATGTCAAAGTCGAACATCTGAAAAAATCCAACCAAACGTGTGTTTATAAATGGTTTTTTTCCCACAATATGACGTGGGCCTTACTCGGCAAGTAGGCGGCCCTGGTACAGTCAATAACATAATTTTTACTTTGTTCATATATTTTCCAATAACTAGGTATATTTTTTTGAGGACTTCGTGGTACTGTTGCTATTGCGCACATCATTCGATCAGCGATCTTAAGCAACCCCAACCCTTTCCAATTGGATGGGTGACCCCCAGAGTTCCCTCCGTGCCTCGGAGAGCACGTAAAGCCGTCGGTCCCGGTTGCCAATTCATCATCTTTGGCAATCGTTACAGGTCAGTCGGAGGCCTAAAATAGTCTGACCACTGGTTTAACCCAGATCACAGATAGGGGTTGCGAAGGTCAGAGAAGGCGTATAAAAATCAGGTGATCAGCCGCATCGGGTTGAATCAAGTGCCGACCCCAACAATGTATGGGATAAGGCCAGGGAGATGATGAGGTATATTTTCCTTTGAATTGTTGGTTATATATGCAACATCTATAAAAGATTCTAATAACCTTCATCATTCTGCTTAAGAGCGTAACGTAATTTAACGACCAACTCCAAGCGACAATGCCCGTCAAAAGTTCGCATATAAAATTTGCACCTCAAATAATTTCAGCTATCATAAAATCGCAGTCAAATCACACTGCTGTGGTTGGCCTTCATCTCCAAAGTTCCTTAAGAATATCGGCGTTGAATCAGTAAGTTAGGATACCGAAAGTCACATGCTCTATTAGCCGCTCTATTTTTTTTTATACAGATACATAAATAAAAAAAATATGCTCACGCCATCACAGAAGGAGTAAGCAGAGGTGTTGTTATTACGACCAACGAAGTTCATTAAGTACCAACGTGACGGTGAGTCCATCGCCGTAGCTTGCGTAGCAGGTGACAGCTCAAACCCCAAGGCTCTTAAAAAAACGCCTTATTAAATACAGATTCCGATCACGATTGTACAAAATACCACCCTCGAGTTACCGATGCAATATCGGTCAAGTATTCTTGAATCGTGTTCGATAGCGGACTGCCGAGACCGCGTAGGTACGTTTATTGTTCTATCATTTGAATTTAAATTTAGAATTAGCGTTCTACTGGATTTAAATTTAATTATTATTAGAAAAAAGTTTCAAGCATCTTAAATACTAGCTGTGCCTTGCGGCTTCACTCACGTAGATTTAATTTCATTCCCGCGGAACACTACAAGTTATTTTTAAATAAAATTACGTAGCCTAAGTTACTCCTTATAACAGTCTGCCAGTGAAAGTTCCTCACGGATTTTTTCCATCGGTTTCGGAAATTACCCGGAACAAACAGACAAACAAACAGAGAACAATTTTAAATATTATTTTAGTCAGTACCGTAATACTCATAATATGCATTTAGTGAGAAGCTGTTATTTTGGAATTACAGACACCTCAATTTTATTTATCTGTATAGATGTATAGATATAGATTTCGTATTAAAAGACAATTTTAAATTCCATGGTAATTTGTTTTTTTGGGATGGTGTTTTTTTTTAAAGTCATTCGAATATAAATTAGTAATTTATTGTGAAGGCAAGCTTTCCGCTTGCATTTCCCTTTACCTTTCCTGGGGTTATTTCACTAATCCCCATTGACAGTCCCCATCATTGGGGATTTGTAAATTTTTCTCCCCTTAATCCCCTGTTTAGCTCACAATGGGATTTGTGATTTTTTTACAAAAAACCTTCAAATGATAATGTACCGAAATTAGATTTTCTCACAAAATAATGTAATTTATAACGACTGCCTTATCTGAGCTAACATTGATAAAGGCAATTAATTAACTTGATTTATTAAAGAGGGTAAGGAACAGTATATTTAGTTAGTATACCTAGATTTGCCTTGCAGTTTTACCCGTGTAGATTATCTCATTCCAGAGGAACCCTAAATGTTTTTTTTTAATAAAAAGTAGACTTATAACATTAACTGTCTGCCTGTTTAAGTCCCGTTAAAATCGGTCTAGCAGTTTCCAACAGAGAGAGAAAAAATTGTTTTTTTTTTAAGTCTTTAATAAAACTTCTTATATAGCGCTTTTATAGGTATTTAGTGAAAAGCTGCTATTTTGGTATTACAAACAGACACTTCAATTTTATTTATCTGTATAGATTATAATATACGTATTAATTATTTTAGTATTGACATAAATTGATAAAGTGAATGTAATATTATTGTAAATGAAATTTTAATGAGTCAGCCGTGTTGATCTAGTTGTTTAAGTAGTCGCCCACTACACAAGCGACGTAAGATCTAATCTTATTAAATTGACATGTTAGTACGTAATAATCTTCAAAAAGTACTTTATACTGTAAAATTACTTTGAGTAATTTATATTTCATTTCCAATTATATAAATATACATGCACTGGCGCCTGTATTCCCCGAAGGTTTGGTTAGGTGCCAACGTGACAGATGGTGAGTCTATCGTCGTCTCAGGCACTATACATACGTCTTTGAATTACTTCTCAGACATATGCAAGTTTTCTTAAGCATGTGGGATAAAATCTCAACACATAAGTTTTAGAAAAATAGGGAAAGGCCATTGGGATTCGAACTTGCGTCGCTAACGTAGCAGGCGACTACTCAAACGCCACGGCTACCACGGCATTTTGAAAACTGTAATAGAAATTATAATCGGTAAGGTAATTAATGAACGGCAATTAAATTACGTCCCGCGCAGATATAAAACTCGACTATTTTTATTTTAAACAGGATATTAAACTCGTCATAGCTTTTTTATGGTATACTATGGTATCATCTGCCTGTCGTAAAAGGGGACTAAAAGGGGGCCGGAGGGGCTGCTGGCGGTGGTCGGGGTGAGAGCTTTGACCACCGAGCCGCGGGCCCGGGAAGGTGGCAGCGCGATGTGGCTCGCGCTGCCTTACGCAGCGAAGTCTGCAGGGGCGGCGATACAGCTGCCCCGGGGATATGCCCCGGCAAAGTATTTGGGAAAACCAGTGTGATCTATCAGAGTACCCAGAGTCCCCCCTGAGCGCTAGGATGGCCACCGGGGGGGTTTTAGTGCGGTAAAAATCCCACATACCCCGGCTTGCCTCTCCCAGGGCAGTCGGGGACCTTTTGAAGGTTTCCCCCTCGTCAATAAAAAAAATGGGTAGGTTAGTTAGTATAGAGTTTACACACTATACTTATTTATGCCCACTATCTTCTTATTCTACCCTAAGGTTGTCTGAAAGAGATCATAGGCACTGCCATGACCTCTTATTATCATGATAGTTTAACGACGTGTGTCACTGTCACACAGTGGAGCTTTGAAAATGAAAATAATTTTTCAGTTTAAGCCCTGATAAGGAACTTATAGATGTCGAAGAGTTGACCTCCGGTCTGGAAACAAGCCTTTTAAGTAGAACCGGCAAGAAACTCAGCTGGCGTCATGTACATTTCATTACATAGTAAATAATGATTAATTACTATAAAATTCATATAAAATAGTTAGTAATAGTGAAAACTTTATAGAAGCTATGTTGCCATCAGGCAATAAGAGCTTGTGAGATTTTTGTGAGGATGTGTGTGAGGACTATGGAGCATGTGTTACTATTGATTTTTGCATGGGGATGTATGTTTTTTTGTATGTGTCTATTATATTTTTAAGGATGTATTAAGGGTTTTTGGTGAAATGATAATAGGTATTGCTTTAACGGTTTCCTGATGCCACATGTGTTTTTTCGTATTCTTCTGTTATGTTATTTGTATCGGGTACGGCAATGTCTATGAGATAAATTGTCTTTGTAGATTTAACGGTTAGTGTTATATCAGGTCTTAATAATATTATTATTATTAAGAAGCCTACACATAAAAGTTGTTCTAATTTTACTCCGTGGATAACAGTATGTAGAACAAAGATTGTAAAAGTTCCGAACATCTGTTTGTTCATAGGAAAACTTAGCGAAAGTAACGAATAAAAACTTGGATAGGTACCGCTAAGTATGTTGCTTACTCGAGAGATAAATAATAAGTGCCAATCAAAAACTTATTTATAGAATAGCGATACTTTTAGTCATAAATAAGTTAGGATTAGATCTTCATATTAATGTTCCATTTATCGTTAACGCCAAATCATACAAACCCTCAAACAGAGAAAGGTTGGTTTTCTGGGACATATTATGAGGCATGCATATCCGCGAGTGGACTGGCATCAGCAGTGCTGCTGCACTCTTCCGCCTCGCGAAGGATACACAGAAGTTTACCGAACTGACAGACAACCTTCAATAACTGGAGAGGCTCTACAGGAAGAAGAAGATTTATCGTTAGTACGGTTTAACTAACATGTTACATCTGATAGGTAAATAAACTATTTAAATCTAATCTAAAAATTCATTTCTAATCCGTACAAACGCCTCGATACTTCTAGAGCTAGGCATCACTCAGCGTCTGTGGACACTGGTACAGTCCCGTATCCTTAAGTTCTTTGGACACGTTTCAAGGCAGGATTGTCTATTGATCGTTTTGTCCAAGGAAGGGTTGAAGGTACCAGACAGCGGGGAATATCACCGATGCGATGGACTGATCAGATAAAAAACAGCCGTGAGCGAACCCTTACACGAGTGCACCAGAATGGAATCCAATAGAGATCGATGGCGACACATCGTGAGTGACATCAGCACCGAATAGTACCACATGATGACCATGACAAGAAGAAGAAAATATCTTTATTTTTATTGACTTCTTACATAGAAATTCAGCAAAAAATCAAAAGCAATTGACTCTTTTTGAAAGAGTAATTGCTGAGTTTCTTTCCGAAATCCTCTCATCAAAAGGAACCTCCCAACCTGGTGGTAATATTTATAATCCTAAAACCAATGCTCGTCGCCGAGTTCGACGCTGAGAAAACTTACAGAATAACGCACCAGTTTTCAAAAAAACTCTTTGTAAGCGATCACTTGAAAAACTATTTATAATTGTCATTAACTTATAAATATGCAAGTCAAGTTCATGAGAATCGCAACATCTTTCGTTTGTGATTGATTTCTATGAGCCCCGCTAAATACAGTCCATGCCATAATAATACGACTGGAGGTAATTTTCCATACGCCTGACCGCGCATTTCTACAGTAATAAAATTTCAATTTCAAGAACGTTTCCATACTTTTAATATGGTAATTATATTACTCAATGCATGGAACCTTGATTCTAACCTTTCTTTTTCATTATCTTTAACATTTTCATTATTTTAAATAGACTAGCAGTTCCTCGCGGTTTTACCAGCGTAGAATTCATTTTATTTCGCGGAAAAAAGTTAGCCTTAGTTACTCATTGTAACATTACCTATCTGTCAGGGAAGGTCCGGTTAAAATCGGTCTAGCTGTTTCGGAGATTAGCCGCAACAAACAGATACTGAAAAAAAATTAAACATGTTTTTTTATTGTCAGTACCGTATAAACTTTCATGTCCATGTTGTGAAAAGCTGTTATTTTGGAATTAAAAGTTGACACTTAAATTGTAATTATTTGTTAAGAAAAATATATATAGATTACAAACAGACACTTAAACTTTGTTTATCTGTATATGTATATAGATGTATGGACAGTAATTTTCTGGCCGTGATGGTCGTGTATTTAAAATCGCCTATAACGAGGCGACGTAAAATTTGGTATTAGTATTTTATTACACCCAGAAGGAAGGTGAAGGAAAACATCATCTTCATACATCTGAGAAGATAATCAAATATTTATGAAATATCAATTTCTATTAAAGATACTTAAAACTTCTTTATAATAACATTTGATAGGACGATGTACTTATTTTACCTGCATACATATTTTTACTGTTACCTTAACCATAGAAGATGCCTGGCTGAGTGTCTTGCCTATTCATTTCGGAAAGCTAATTTCCGAACTGGGGGCCTACCAGCGTATTAAGAACTTCTGAACTTTGACGTTTCACTTTGGTACCGGAAAATTGAACGTCAAATCTAAAAAGTTCTACACGCGTTGAAACAATCATAGTAGGACCTCCTTAAGTGCCTTACCAGGGCCTGAACTGCCTACATGATTTTCATTAGCAGATAAAATAGGATGGCTGACGAATATTAATTTTCTTTTTTTTATATCTTTAACTAGAATCTCGAAGATGCAGATGTCAAGGGCGTTAAAGTACGCCGCCATTGGAGGTGGGGTGGCAATCTTCGGTGTCATCTTCGGATGGGTGATGTTCCCGGCCATACTCAAGAGTCAAATCAAAAAGGTCACTACTATTTTTATCATCATCCTACTACCTGTATCTATTCTATGTATCACACCCTCAGAAAGAGCTTAGCTCAAAAATTTGCGAAATTAATTATATTAAGATCATAAGACAGACCTCAAAAATGATTTCTACACGTAGTTTTAGAAGCCGTGGAGGACTTAGGGTTAGAGCAGTCGCCTGCTACGCAAGTTCGAATCCCAGCGGGCCTGTACCAATGAGTTTTTCTAAAAAACTTATGTACAGTTTTTTCACACCACGTGCTTTACGGTGAAGGAAAACATTATGAGGAAACCTGCATATGCCTGAGAAGTAATTCAAAGACGTATTTTAGTGCCTGAGACGGCGATGGACTCACCCTCTGTCACGTTGGCACTTGGTCATATTCGGTGAAATGTGGGTGTTGTTACAACACCTCTACTTACCCCTTTGGGGACTCTTCTGGGATGGCGTGAACATATTCATTTATTTTATAATGTATATATCGATAAATTGATAATAGAAAGCATTTCTTATAAAAAGCTTTATTACACCATCCTTAAAACGCTTTTCTACAATTTCTAAATCACTGTTTCTTAGTTATTTCAGACTTCCACCTATAATCTTAAAGTCTATATTAGCTTATCCAATCTCGTTACGTCACATTTCCACCTCAACATTCGCACCTCAATTGCATGGTTCATTTCATCTGTCACTTTTGTCGCCGTATCCTAACATTTTTATAGCCACATTAATACACTAGCTACTACTAATAAAAAAAAACTTATGTACAGTGATTTCACACCACGTGCTTTACGGTGAAGGAAAACATCGTGAGGAAACCTGCATATTTCTGAGAAGTAATTCAATGACGTATGTATAGTGCCTGAGACGGCGATAGACTCACCATCAGTCACGTTGGCACTTAATCATCTGCGGTGAAAAGTGGGTGTTGTGGTTACAACACCTCTGCCTACCCCTTCGGGGAATACAGGCGTGAGCATATGTTGTATGTAATACACTAGCTTCTAAGTAGACCGCACTCAAGTCTAACTACAAATATCTCCAAAGAAATTGCTTTCACACATCGCCCAAATTGGTTTCCAACAAAATAATTTATTTCCTCTCTCCCCCGAGGAGAAAGCGCAAATGTTATACTTTACACAAATCGAATCCTAAACAAAATAGATTTGGAACTAATGTTGTTTATTTTATTGTTTTGTGCTTGGGTTGTGAAGAAGTCCGTGTGTTGTCAGTCATAAAAATAATAAATTCCATGAAAAAAAACCATCTATGAAATTAAGTCTACGTGGATAAAACCAATACCAATTATGACATCATCATATCCTTATCCCATACATTGTTGGGGTCGGCACTCGATTCAACTCAATGCGGCTGATCACCTGATATTGATACGAAGCGACTGCTATCTGACTATCGCAACCCCTTTAACAAGTAAATCTGTGGTAAGCCAGTTGTCAGACTATTACCAACTGACCTGTAATGATTGCCAAAGATGATAAATTGCCAACCGGGACCGACGACTTAGCATCCAATTACTGGCTAGGGTTAGGATTGCTTAAGTTCGCTGACCGAATTAATAACAACTGTCCTACCAGCTAATACCAATAACATTGTATAAAATCGATTCAACTGCACGCTTTGATTACTATTTGTGTAACTTATTAAAACCACAGAATAAATAATAGTACGTACTATTAAAACTTCTACTGCTGAAGTCTCAAGTTTACCTATTAGTGAACTAATAATGAGAACCAAACACGAACCTTGATTGCTTGAATAACGGAGATAGTAGAGAGTGGTTCTTTGTAAAGACTAATTTTGTTTAAAAGGTTTGAGATGAAGACCTAAGAAATGAAGAGATTGAATATAGATACAAAGGTTTTTAGGTTGGTTTAGAAGAAAATGACAAATTTCTTTTTACAATACATTACTTAACATAATTCATGGCTTAAAAGTAGTTCCATCTCTTTTTGTGATACGGATATTAAAAGTGATGGACATAGTTTAAGTCTTAGCCTTAAATCGTGATTTGTAATAAGGAGGATTGTGCTGACCAAAAATGAATGCGGCTGAACGTTATTTCAAAGGCACGGAGGGAATTCGGCCGGTCCCCATCCAAATACTAGGTTATGGTTGTTTAACTTCGGTTGTTGAGGAGCTGGTGGCACAGTTGCTATTGCGCATATCATTCGATCAGCGGAGTTATGCAACGCTAACCCTAGCCAGTAATTGGATGGGTGACCGCCAGAGTTCCTTCCGTGCCTCGGAGAGCACAATTTACCATCTTTGGCAATCGTTACAGGTCATTTGGAGGCCTATAATAGTCTGACAACTTGTTTAACCCAGATTACAGATTTTCCTCGTAAAAGAGGTTGGGAAGGTCAGATGGCAGTCGCTTCGTATAAAAATCAGGTGATCAGCCACATCGGGTTGAATAAAGTGCCGACCCCAACAATGTATGGGATAAGGCCAGGGACGATGATGGTTGTTTAAATTCGGTGATATGCGCAATAGCGACTGTTGCACTAGTTCGTCTTAAATTAAAAAAAGTGACGTCATATAATAATTCCTTCTGCAGGAAATGGCACTAACAAAGAAGACTGACGTGCGACAGATGTGGGAAAAGATACCTTTTGCCTTAGACTTCAAGGTCTATTTATTCAATTACACCAATGCTGAGGAAGTCCACAAAGGGGCCGTACCAATCGTGAGGGAAGTTGGACCGTATTACTTTGAGTAAGTGCTTAGATCATGAAACGTAGAAGGCTTCTTACGTGCGCCTAAGCCCCTATTGAAGCCAAACACATAGGAATTTGTCTTGTGTATATTTTTGTTATGTGAACAATTTCAATTGGCTAATGCTTGCAATACGTGTTCGCTTGCATTCAAATAGCAATGGCTTTAGAAGACGATGGCTGGCAATCACTTCATACTTGTGAACAGGCTACCATCAAATTCAAATTCAAAAATATTTTTATTCGATTAGACTTTTTACAAAGTACTTTGGAATCGTCAGAAAGACACGATTACATAAGATTATACATGCTATCGCCAGGTTCAGAAGGTTGCTTTTACTGAGAAGATTTAACATCATCGGTTTAAGCAAAGCATATCAAGAACTGCTGAGCTTTGACGTTTAATTTTAGTGCCGTCCGTCATATGAAACGTCAAAGCAGAGTTCTTAATACGCGCTGTGTAAACAGTAAACTATCATAGTTCCCTCCTGAGCTTTGGTCTGGTCATGTAGACAATATATCTACCTAAAGTTATTCGTTGGACAATAAACAGGGTGTAGGCATCAGTTAGGTGGTAAATATGAATTAAAATTATTAAAAATAACAAAAAAAATCCGTTTTTTTCCGTACTTACTTATATTTGTGGTTAAGTTTACTTGTAAACGCTTATTAAAGGTCTGATGATATGTAGAACATAAGACAATGCTTATTTTTGCTGTAAAATTAAATTCTAAAAACAAAACTACCCCAAATATTTTAAATTTATAAGCTGCACCAACCGAAGCCCTGTGCTAACAATTAACGCTTAAAAAGTGTACATGCTCTATAGATGTGACACCGCCCAATAATGATAATGAATTAGAAAATGTCATTTATTGGGCCGTAAAACTGGCAACGTCTTTACGACTGCAACCAACAATAAAAACCTGCGGTTTCCTAAATTGATAAGATGTTCCTTCTGACAAGGATCCCTTCAAATAAATTTTACGATACACGACATTGGTGGCTTATTTCCTGAAAATGTTATACTTTACTACATCGTCATTGATAATTCTTAGTTCAAAGTAGTTCCATCTCGTTTTGTGATGTTGATTTAAAAAGAGATGGAAATAGATTTACTCCGAGTTTGTCTTAGTCTTGGTCTAATAAAGGTAGGGTTTTATATTCACACAAAATGTTTACGGTGAAGGAAACGTCATAACGTTACGTTTATAATGTCTGGGCCTGTGGACAAGGTAACATTACCCTCACGCTTTGCTATTAGAAACGATACAAAATGTACGGGACTGCCATTTGTCACGTGACTGATTAATGTCATTTCCATACAAGTACCTGGTTGACCTTAAACTTAAAACTTTCAAACAAAAGAAAAATTCGTTTTGTCATAAATAAGCAAGATGAAAAAAAACTCGACCGGTGTCGTTTTGACTCGAACGGGGTATAGCCTAATTCAGTTCTCACTCGATAAGCTGGTAGCCTCCCGTCTATCTAGTTATCATGACAGATGTCGGTGAAATTTATCTTCATATTGTAATGATATTGTAGCAATTTTTCATTGCCTGAAAACATCATTAACCCGATGTTTTCTGAAGATGAAACTTAGCTAGATCCATTTTTGCCCCTGGAACCTTCTACACACTAAATTTGATGAAAATCGTTGGAGCCGTTTCTGAGATTCAGAGGGATATATACAAGGATTGCTCGTTAAAAGGTATAAGATATGTATAGCTTCTACTGGCGAAGCTTGCTTCTTTGTCTAGGCCTACTGAAAAGATTCGTCGAGAAACCCACACACACGTCAGACTTAACATAACAACGGTTGTTCGTTCGTATTTCAGAACAAGTCTGCTAAGTAATTCTGTACCTCACCTTACATTACAAGTTTAGCAGTGTTTTCGTAAACTATATTCGCTAGAAGCCGCTGGCGATAACTACATACATACATACATATGCTCACGCCTGTATTCCCCGAAGGGGTAGGCAACGGTGTTATAATCACAACACCCACTTTTCACCGAATTTGATTAAGTGCCAACGTGACAGATGGTGAGTCTATCGCCGTCTCAAGCACTATACATACGTCTTTGAATTACTTCTCAGACATATGCAGGTTTCCTCACGATGTTTTCCTTCACCGTAAAGCACGTGGTGTGAAATCACTGTACGTACGTTTTTTAGAAAAACTCATTGGTACAGGCCCCGCTGGGATTCGAACTTGCGTCGCTTGCGTAGCAGGCGACTGCTCTAACCCCGAGGCCACCACGGCTCTAACTAGTCTATACATCTATACGTACATACAGATAAATAAATTGAAGTGTCTGTTTTTAATTCGGAAATAACAGTTTTTCACTAAATGCATATGAAAGTATATACGGTAGAGACCTAAAAAACAATTCTTAAATTGACTGTCTGATTGTTCCGGCTAATCTCCGAAACGGCTTCACCGATTTTAACGGGACTTTCACTGGTTGATAGGAAATTTTACAAAGAGTAACTTAGACTTTTACTACGAAACGCATCACCGACGAAATTAAGTTTACGCAGGTGAACCGTAGGGCATATCTAGTTCATAATTAGGTTACCGATCATTTTTTTATTCGCCTCGCACCATACAATAGACAGACTCATAAAATGACTACCTGCGCATACCAGAGGCCTTAGCATAAGCTCCTATTACCATCATAAGTCCACTGTGTGACAGTGACAGACTTACACACGTCATATACATCCATCTCATGATATGAGAAAAACTATCATGGCAATAAGAGGTCATGGTAAGGCCCAGGCACTCGTTTTTAACCATAGGCTGCAGAGCTGCTTCCCATCAAGCGAACTGGAAACTTATTTGCCAAATTTTAATATCAATAACAATTTCTTCGTAACTGTACATAGATGGTAATTTTACTAGCCCTAGCATTGAACATGGATCGATGAAAAAATCAAGGTGCGCGTGGATGTCCTTTTGCGAGTCATTATAGTGTAATGGACGTGAATATTTTATAGCATTTAAGTCAGTGATTTCTTGTAAGGCAAAAAGTTTCAAAGCAACCGTTGGTTTTATGGATTTTTTTATATGTATACAACTTATAATTTGGGTATAAAATTTTAATTTTTAAGTTTAATATAAAGTAACTGGCTGTGTCCCGCACTTTCACCCGCGTAAACTTACGAAATTAAATCTATCTATCTATGATGGTGGCCCGCTGAAACCTTATTTTTTTTTAACTACAGTGGCTTATGTTACTGCTTGCAATATTGGCTATCTGTCAGAGAAAGTCCCTCTAAAATCGGTCCAACCATTTGGGAGTTTAGCCAGACGGGCTGAGAGACAGAGTCAGTACGCTATATATTTCTATAAGCTTAAATTTATAATTAGCAGACACTTATATTTTATATATGTAAATGTATATTGTATGTAAGAAATATATTAAATACATTTATTGAAAGCGGCCGGGAGATCCCAATAATACGAGTGCCTTACCATAAGCTCTTATTGCCGTTATAGTTCCACTGTGTGACAGTGACAGACTTATACACGTCTTAAACATCTGCCTCATTATAAGAGTTTAATAAATCGTGGCATTGAGAGATCATGGTAAGGCCCAAATAGGCCTAGACAATGAATCTTTCTCTCGATAAAAAAATATGGAAATTATATAAATCAATCACGTGACATATGTCATTCCCGTACATATTATGTCGTTTCTACTTGTCTACAGGCCCTCGGACCCTACCACGACCAGCTTAAGCAGAAGGTATTAAGAGCTTCAGAGCGTTGACGTTCCATTTTGGTACCGTAAACTCAAACTTCGAAGCTGAGAAGTTTTTAATACGCGCTGCTTAAAAGATCATTAGTTAGATGTACAAACACGTAGTATGTAAAGGTGCCAATTTTACGGCTGAAAAGATTTCAATCAGCCAAACGGTCCGGATAATGTTACCCGGTAGTAATAATTTAGCATATTCGGGAAGGTTAGATGTTAATCTGTTCTAGGGACGTGGTATTTTGTAGGTTACAAGGTTGTGCATCACTAAAATTATTTTGTATTCACCATTTTACACGTTCGCAGCGGTACTATTTTTCTTTCCGTTCTTGCGGTACGGGACGTTTCAGACCTCGTATGAAAATTATCACAATGGCGGTACGCAGCTTTTCAAGAGCCTTACCATGAGCTCTTATTGCCATGATAATTTTACTCTTATTACGAGAGAGATGTATTTGACGTGTATACATCTGTCACTCTTACACAGCTAAACTATCATTGCAATAAGAGCTCATGGTCAGGCCCCAGATCAGGTTAAAAAATGCAAAAACTTACTTTTTGTTTAAATCTTATCTTATCTTACTTATATCCCTAGGGAATGGAAAGAAAAAGTGGAAGTAGAAGAGCACGATGAGGATGACACTATAACTTACAAGAAACTGGACAAATTCTTCTTCAAGCCAGAGCTGTCGGGGCCAGGTCTGACTGGCGAGGAAACGATTGTCATGCCGCATATATTTTCGCTGGTAAGATTGTTTTATTTCCGGTCGATTTGAGCGCGTGGCACAGTTGGTATTGCACATATTTGATCAGCAAAGTTAAGCAACCCAAACCAGCTGGATTGGTGACCGTTTGAGTTCCCTCCGTGCCTTGGAGAGCAACTTAGCCAGTCGGTCCAGGTGCTACATCGGGTTGAATCAAGTGCTGACCCCAACAATGTCCATACATTGCTACATGGGATAAGTTCAGGGAGATGATAATGATGATGATAAGAACCCCACTTATTTTTTAAATTAAAAGTAAAGAAAGCCAAAGTTACTCCTAACATTAGCTATCCCGCAGTGAAAGTCTCATTAAAATCAGTCAGACAACATACAGACAGACAGCTAAAGAAAAATTTAAAAATTAGTTTTTCTTAGTGTGTACCGTGTGTACTTTCTAGTGATTACAAACAGACACTACAATTTTATTTATTTGTGTAGTTAGGATGTATAGATATAAATTTGTATTTTCTTATAATGTGATAGAATTTTTCACTTCCAGGCAATGATTTTGACAGTTAATAGAGAAAAGCCAGCTATGTTAAATATGATTGGAAAAGCCATCAATGGAATCTTTGACAACCCTCCGGATATATTCATGAGAGTTAACGCCTTAGACTTAATGTTCAGAGGGCTCATTATCAATTGTGACAGAACGGAGTTCGCTCCAAAGGCAGTCTGCAGCAACATCAAGAAGGAAGCGCCCGCCGGACTTATAATAGAACCAAACAACCAATTTAGGTTATCATTGTTTGGAGCGGTATTACATTTGTTGTTCTTTAACACATTCACTGCTAACATTTCATCTTCTTCGTAACTTCTCTAACAGTTGGACGCACATACGCGTCGTTAGCAGTGAACGCGTTAAGCATGATTCATTTCATAACAATTTCACCGAATATGATTAAGTGTAACGTGCCAGAGGGTAATTCCATCTCCGTCTTAGGCACTGTACTGAAAGTTACTCCTTAGCTCCTGAAAGCTACCTGCCAGTGAAAGTTTATACGGAACAAGCAGACAGACAGACAAAGAAATAAAAAAAAATATTTGTATAGATATAGAATGTTTATTATAATTCATACATACATATGCTCATGCCTGTATTCCCTGAAGGGGTAGGCAGAGGTGTTGTAACCACAACACCCACTTTTCACCGAAGATGATTAAGTGACAACGTGACAGATGGTGAGTCCATCGCCGTCTCAGACACTTTACATACGTCATTGAATTACTTCTCAGAAATATGCAGGTTTCCTCACGATGTTTTCCTTCACCGTAAAGCACGTGGTGTGAAATCACTGTACATAAGTTTTTTAGAAAAACTCATTGGTACAGGCCCCTCTGGGCTTCGAACTTGCGTCGCTTGCGTAGCAGGCGACTGCTCAAACCTCAAGGCCACCACGGCTCAATTTATTATAATTCATATCTCCGTTTCATATGTTTTTGTTATTTAAAACATGCGAGAAAAAACTCATTGTATTCTTTAGAAAAACAACACAGTAGACCCCCACGTGGTGACTGTAAAACGTGGTAAGACCAATGTCATGGACGTTGGTCAAGTGGTCGCGATGGATGGCGAACCACGGCAGAACATATGGCGGGATTCCTGCAATGAGTACCAGGGCACTGATGGCACCGTTTTTCCACCCTTTTTGACCGAAAAGGACAGACTACAGTCTTTTTCTGCTGATTTATGCAGGTACTTAAAAACAAAAGCAAATGATTTTTTTCTTTGCAAATATTTCAAGGAAATCTTCTTGCACCTTATTTTACCCGTCTTATTTTTGTTAAAAACTAGCTGACGTCACGTGGTTTCACCCGCGTAGTTCCCGTTCCCGTAGGAGTACGGTGATAAAATATAGCTTGATTAATATCAGTGATAATGTAGCATTCTAATGGTGAAAGAATTTTTAAAATCGAGACAGTACTTTTTGAGCCAATTCATTACAAGTATACAAATCTTTCCTCTTTATAATAGTCGTCATCATCGCCCTGGCCTTATCCCATATATTGTTGGGGTCGGCACTTGATTCAACCCCATGTGGCTGATCACCTGACTTTTATACGAAGCGACTGCCATCTGACATTTGCAACCCCTTTAACGAGGAAAATCTGTGATCTGGGTTAAACCAGTTGCCAGACTATTTTAGGCCTCCGACTGACCTGTAACGATTGCCAAAGATGATAAATTGGCAACCGGGACCGACGGCTTAACGTGCTCTCCGAGGCACGGAGGGACCTCGGGCGGTCACCCATCCAATTACTAACTAGGCTTAGGGTTGCTTAGCTTCGCTGATCGAATGACATGCGCAATAGCAACTGTGCCACGAGCTTTATAATATTAGTATAGACAAATAAAAGTTTGTTGACACAAAAAAGATATATCCAATATCCTGTATCGTTGTTGACACAGGCCTAAATCGATTAATCATATCCGAACTGCAATATTGTTTAAACTAGTCAAACAGAAGATGTAGGTAATTGAGTCTTCTCCTTGTTCTTGCGGTGCCTCTCCACTAATGAAAGTTGGCCGTCAGCTCCACAAATTTATCCTTATTTTTTGCAAGCTTAAACAATTCTTCCACGCTGTTTATCCCAGTCCATTGCTATCGACTCGACTCTTCCCCTCAATTTTGCCCATCATTATATTCTGGAGAAGATAGTAACAGGCATGTCGTAGCACACATCCGCATACTTTTCTTCTATTAATGACTGTCATGAGTTCTCTAGATTTATTGGCGCGTTGGAATACTTCCATATTAGTTACCCTCTGGGAATACCGAAGCATACGGCAGAAGTACCATATTTTGAGAGCTTCTAGTTTTTGGCGTATATTATCTTTGATAGTCCAAGTTACACAGTTTTAATTTAAGTACGCTTTCAAAAATATTTTATGAATTATTCTGGTGTATCTTCCTTAGATCATTCAAGCCGTGGTATCAAAAGAAGACATCTTATAAAGGTATTCGCACCAACCGCTACGTGGCCAATATTGGTGACTTTGCCAACGATCCTGAGCTCCAATGCTTCTGCGAAACTGTTGACCAATGCCCTCCAAAAGGTCTTATGGACCTGACAAAGTGTGTCAAAGCCCCTATGTACGTCTCTATGCCACATTTCCTTGACGCTGATCCAAGTCTTCTCCAGAACGTCAAGGGATTGAATCCAGATTCTGATGAACATGGAATCCTTATAGATTTTGAGCCGGTTAGTAACTTTAAGAATCGTATTGTATACAATGGAAGCCCCATCTTGGGGGTAGATAAATAGTTTGTCTGTAAACCTTTTCTCGACTGAAACACTGAACTTGATGTAACGTAAACTAATATTATAATGCTTCAGAGCTTGTTTGAAACTACTGATTTGTTTATGAAAGATATGCTTCAGGCCTAATAACTTTATCGATCAGGAATCTTACAAACGCGAGAAGAATTACCACTATGTTACATTTTCATTATTAATCCTATGCGGGTAAAGTGAGTTTACTGCTCCACATACAAACTTTTTTCCCCGAAGAGGTAGGCAGAGGTGTTGTAATAACAACACCCACTTTTCACCGAAGACGATTAAGTGCCAACAGATGGTGAGTCTATCGCCGTCTCAGGCACTATACATAAGTCTTTTGAATTACTTCTCAGACTTACGCTGGTTTCCTCACGATGTTGGATTCGAACTTGCATCAAACTTTTACTAACAACGATTACGGTTTCTTATAGATATCAGGAACACCAATGGTAGCAAGACAGCGAGTTCAGTTCAACATTCAACTCTTCAGGACAGATAAAATAGATATATGCAAAGACCTGCCGAATACCATCGTTCCTTTGTTTTGGATTGAAGAAGTAAGTCTTAGTTCTAAACTATTCTCATGCCGTTCAAGAATATCAGCACCCCATCATAATATCCTTTGTAAAGGCACGGACAAGATCAACTACGATTCCCTGTCACTTCATTTACAATGAGTTTTCAACTGTAACAGAAGAAAAAGAAATTATAACCAATTTTAAAATGTATTTTTTTTCGGTTATTTATTTATTTCTATATTTTTAACTATTTATTTATTGATTGCGCAATCATTGTTTGTTCACTATACGTGCCCCCTCTGTTTGACCCTCGTAGATTTAGTTTTATTATTTTATATCACAGAACCATTTTTTTTATATATAATAACTAAAAACCTTAAAATTATAATCTAAGAACTAAAAACCTTAAAAAATATAATCTTATAACTAAAATATATTATTAAAAGGAGTCCCTGTAGGCTAGGTTCCGAAGATACTGGCAGCATTCCCCCTTTGGATGGCAATACTAATTCTTTGTCCGAGGTAGCTGCCAGCTCTTCGGTCTCCTGTGATGTCAACTAACCTTATAATTATTTCTTTAAAAAACCTTATAGCGCTAGGACCCCACGGACCAGGGGGTCTCGACTCCGAATGGGCCAAAATCATTTTGTTAAATATCTGCCAGCGAAAGTACCGTTATAATAAGGTTTTCATCATTTTTGATTTTCCGTCTGTCTGTATCTTGACCGTGCATGCTGAAAAGAGGGTAGATTAGAATCTTGTCATGAAAATATTTCCTCCATTCCAGGCTTTGCATAATCTTGTTGCCCACGGTCATAGTCCTTCGGGAACACACGTCTATGAAGTATTTAACTTTAGTAATAAAAACACTGAATTAAAATATGTCCGTTCGTTTGGGAAGTACGTTGCTCAGATAGACTCATAAACCGAAAGATAAACACACCTACCGTCGGGGTGAAATAAAATAAACTCGTAAATTCAACGAATCATTACTAACAGATCGACCCAAAAGTCAGTTAAAGTTGGCATTTGTCGGCACTGATATTACAAACCAAAGAATAATAGAAAATTGTTTAACAAAGTTGGAAGTTGGGTGCTGTTGATGGAAATAAATTACGGAGAGTCATATATAAATATATCACAGTTTTCATTGGCAGTTGTTCGATATCCAAAATAAGCCGTGGCAGCCTCGGGGTTTGGGCAGTCGCCTGCTACGCAAGCATCACAAGTTCAAATCCCAGCGGCACCTGTAACAATGAGTTTAAAAAAAACATACTTATGTGCAGTGATTTAACACCGCGTGCTTTGCGGTGAAGGAATACATCGTGAGGAAAACTGCATACGTCTGCGAAGTCATTCAAAGACGTATATATATAGTGCCCTAGACGGCGATGGACTATATATATACATATGCAGTATACGTATATATCAGTCACTTAATCATCTTCGGTGAAAAGTGGGTGTTGTGATTACAACACCTCTACCTACCCCTTCGTCCAAACTTTACCTCACACAAAAAGCATAGATCAGGATCAAATCACTAAAGGGACAGGCAGATGTGATAACTGATTCCCTGAAAATGATTAGATGGCAACGTGGCAGACGATAAGACCATCGCGTCTCAGACACTATACATACGAATTATTTACATTTAACACACACATATATTCATGCATACAGAATCATACACAATTTTGTAGATATTTAACTACGAAAGATCCTGTTCTGAAGTCACTCTGTACCTCAATCTCAATTTAGGCAAATCATTTCTACAAAATGTAAATCCGACACCGGCTCGAAGATACACACCATAATATATGTATATGTTAAATATTATATGAACTGTGGATTTTGTCAAATAAAATAAATTCTTGCTAGTTATAAGCAGAGCTAGCTCATGTTTTCCCATGCTCTTGACAAAATTATTTAAACTACAGTTTTAAAAAAACTTGATGGTATAAACTGTTGGGATTTGTAGTCAAGTATCAGGCAATTCCTCACTCAAATCGCTCAACCACCACGTCGCTTTTAAAACGGGAAATTATTTTACTCAATTAAAATAAGTACGGGTCGGTTAACTTCCATAACAATATTAATTAAATATTCAACTTCCTTCTGCCCTTATCCCATGCTATTAAGTGAGTGGCATGAGTTTTAGATACATTATGTTCACGCCTGTATACCCCGATGGGGTAGGCAAAAGTGTGCTTATAGTACACCTATATTTCGTCTATCATGGGAGGTGAGCCTATTACCAATAACGCATTTAGATATAAGTAGAACTACTAGACTTTTCTAATTTTCTTAATGTTTAATTCTTTGTTAATCTTTATCGACATTTGTGCATTGCAACTGTGTCCATGGGCTTACATTTATCAAGTTTTTTTTATAAATTATTTTGTTTTCTTTTTTAATTGTATTATATTTTTGAAAAGAGTAATTACTGATTTTCTTGCCAGGTTTCTCAGTAAAAGCAACCTTATCACCTAGCGGTAGCATGTATAATCTGGTAGCATGTAAAAATGGCTGGCATTCACGTCATACCTGTGAACAGGTGCTGCTTGTGGGGGCTGGTCATCTCAAGATACGCATTTAGTTATAAGGAGATGTACTAGATTTTTAGTTATGTTATTTTTATCGACATTTGTGCATTGGAACTTTGTCTATGAGCTTACGTTTCTTAAATTATTTATTTTGTATTATTTCAATTGTATAATATTTTTGAAATGAGTTGTTACTGAGTTTCTTGCCAGGTTCTTCTTAGTAAAAGCAAACTTCCGAACCTGGCGGTAGCATGTATAATCCTGTATAATTATGTCATTCTGACAATTTGAAAGTGCTTTGTAAAAAGTCTAATAATTAAAGATATTTTTGACTTTTGAACCGAGCAATCCAGACTCCGGGCTGCTACTGAGAAACTAAAGATAAAATGACTTGAATTTAATACCTTTTCTATTGTTTGAAATGGTTTAATCCTACACAAGATATCCCTTTCAATATTCATTTTATATTTAATAATAGCTGTGCGTCATGGTCACCATTAATTTTATTCATAATTCTTTATTTTCACACAACCTACCGTATTTACTTTCATAACAATCTATTAATTTTCCGAGAAGTCTCTTAATTTAATCAAAATGCATTCTTGGAAATTGCTTGGATATTTATTTTTTATTAAATAATCATATTTATTATTAACTAGTTGTGCCCCGCGGTTGCGTCGTATACTTAATTTTATGTATGGCCTGCGGAACCCCTTTTTTTTTAATTAATAATAGTCTAAGTTACTCCTTGTGACGTTAACTACCAGCTATCCGTGAATGTTCCCGTTAAAATCGGTCCAGCCGGAAAAATTTGCCGAAACAAACAGACAAACAGAGAAAAACTTAAAATTTGAATTTGATAAAAAAATATCAGGCATCCTGGAACGCGATTCCAGTTAGCTAGTGGTCCCAGTCGCTTGGATCCTCTAATATTTAACCTGTCTGCAATGATATATGTCAGGGCAAATTGTTGATTTAGTAATTATGTATAGGTCCTTCAATAATAATCAGTGAGTAAATAAAAAATGCTGACGCTATACCAGAAGGGTCTCCGAAGGAGTAAACAAAGGTGTAACAACACCCACATTCCACGGAAGATTTGAGTGACACATGTACCATGTCATTGAATTTCTTCCCAAATGTATGTAGGTTTCTTCCAAAGTTTTCCTTTATTCTAAATTTTAATAATTCTAAAACTTAATTATGGCGATTTGAAAGCACTTTGTAGAAAGTCTAATCGAATAAAGATATTTTTGACTTTGACTTCCATGTTTTTGAAAAACTCATTGGTACAGGCCGCTGGGATTTAAACTCACGTCACTTTGTCATAAACCTTATGTAAACTATTATTATGCAACCTTACATTTACAATGAATAATGTGAGTGAGTAGCATGTCACTATACAATACACATTTGTCAAAACTCCACAGGCTACGTACAAATTGAATTGAAGTGAACTATGAAAATATTAAACTCTACGTTTCGTTTGTTATTAATATATGTTATCTTACAATATCAAGAAACTACATCCCTCTAGAAACTTGGAATTGGAAATACATATATTTCATCACAAAGCAATTTATTTAATAAAAACAAGAACATTTTAGCAAAATATTATTCGGCTTGTTTGTTTGATGTTTTATATCATCCCAAATCCTCGGTGAAAATTGTGATCGGTGTTTAACACCCCCCCTTTATTGATTTTACGGTGACGGCAAGTTATATAGAAGAGCCGTGGTGGACTCGGGGTTTGAACAGTCGCCTGCTATGCAAGCGACGCAAGTTCGAATCCGTGCGTTACCTGTACCAATGAGTTTTCTAAAAACTTATGTGCAGTGGTTTCACACCACGTGCTTTACGGTGAAGGAAAACATCGTTAGGCAGTAATTTCGGTACCTATGTATAGTGTCTGAGACGGCGATGGACTCACCCTCTGTCACGGTGAAATATGGATGTAGTACACCTCTGCTTACCCTATTTTATTATAGAGTCTCATTGGTCTAGTTCTACTGTTAGCGGTCTTGAATTCAATCCACCGGGACTAAGTGTTATTTGGTTTTAATTCCATATGTCTTTATCATTCATGTAATCCGAAATTGTATCATAAGCTTTCTTCATCAGTACAGTTTTAATATGTGTCTTAAATTTATCATAATGCGTTTATTTTTTGTTGGATTTTATTTTAGAAACAAACACACCTCACGAATGATTTATTTACTTTGACTAATCTGAACTACTACTAAAAAAGAGCCGTGGTGGCCTCGGGGTTTGAGCAGTCGCCTGTTACGCAATCGACGCAAGTTCGAATCCCAGCGGAGTGTGTACAAATGAGTTTTTCTAAAAAAACTTATGTACAGTGATTTCACACCACGTGCTTTACGGTGAAGGAAAACATCGTGAGGAAGCCTGCATATTTCTGAGAAGTAATTCAAAGACGTATGTATAGTGCCTGAGACGGCGATAGACTCACCATCTGTCACGTTGGCACTTAATCAAATTCGGTGAAAAGTGGGTGTTGTGATAACAACACCTCTGCCTACCCCTTCGGGGAATACAGGCGTGAGCATATGCATATGTAATCTGAACTACATTTTTTTTAATAATGGTGATTTTGTTTTTTTCAGGGCCTAGCAC
Source organism: Watsonalla binaria (assembly GCA_929442735.1). NCBI lineage: Eukaryota > Metazoa > Arthropoda > Insecta > Lepidoptera > Drepanidae > Watsonalla > Watsonalla binaria. The sequence goes on from OV838930.1 coordinate 2,558,928, forward strand.
TCAACAAAACGTTCGTGAAAATGCTGAAGAATCAGCTGTTTATACCAAAGCGGGCTGTTGGTGTCTTACGTTGGTGGATGGTCTCGTTCGGGACGCTGGCTGTAATCGTTGGGGTTGTGTTCCACTACAAAGGTAAATAATAATAAATGTTCAATACAAACGTCTATAATACATTTTATTAAGTAACTAATAAGTAACTAAAAACTAATTACAAGTAGAAAACTTGGCCCAAATCGGTGTCTCTCGGGATCGTGCCACGAAGGCTGGCAGCATTGCCACGTTGAATACCAATGCTGATTCTCTGAGCGAGAAAAGCCCCAGCCCGCTTGTCACGAGAAGCTTCTTAATAATTAATATTTTTTATTTCCACATCCCTGATGGTTACAAATCAAATTTTGTAAGAATGATAAATCTAATTTCTTAATGTTTCGCGATTTAAATTCATATTTTAATCTAAAAAAAATGAGAAAATATATCGAATGGAAAAATACTGTGATAAGAGACAATTGCAAGTTGAACAATGATATGGTGACCAGAATTGAAAGAAGTATGATATGATTGTTTGGACATACCGAAAAAATGAGCTAAAGACGATAAGCGAAACAAATTTATAGAGCGAATGTGAATGGAATTGTCGGTAGAGAGCGTCCAAGGATCTACTATGACCAAATTAATAGTATTTTTCAGAGGTCAAATTCAGAGCAATCGTAACCGAAGGAAATGTATGAAGAGATGCATGAATGTGAATGAAGCGAAAGCATGTAAGGAGCGTCGCATGTGGCAAAGGGTGGTCTCTGTCTACCCCCATGAGATACAGCGTCGTGAGCATATGTATGTATTTATTTAAAGTTACTAGGGACTTACGATAATACATATTTCTCTAGCGGCCAAGATTGGTGTAACCCAATAAAAACGTTCAGAAAAAATATTACCGTGATAAGTGCCGAGTTACTTTAACAATTAAACCTAATTGTTAGTAAGTTGTTGTATATCCTATATCTTAGGGATATGGGATCCGTGTTCCTTGTTCCCATGTCTTTGCTTGCCCCTCTGTCTTTACTTTTTCTTCTTAAAGTGCCTCTCCAATTACTGAAGGTTGTCAATCAGCTCCGAACATTTGTCTCTGTCGTTAGCGCGGCGAAACAGGTCGGCGGCACTCGCAATCCCGGTCCACTCTCTGATGTTTCGTAGCCACGACTTCTTCCTACGACCAGACTTCCTTTTGCCAGCTACTTTTCCCATCATAATAATTTGTATCAAGTTATATCGGTCATGTCGTAACACATGACCTAAATATGACACTTTTCTCATTTTGACGGTCTTCAAAAGCGCCCGTTTTTGTCCAATAAGTCGCAGGACTTCTTCGTTGGTCACCTTTTGAGTCCATGATATAGCCATCATGCGCCTGTAGGCCCACATCTCGAATGCTTCCATACGTTTATACGTTTGTGTGTATTTATGTTTTTACCTAGAATCAACCAATCTGTCCCTGCTTTTTCCTTCTGGTAACTCAAGGTAACATGCCAGGAAGCATGCTAAACGAAATGAATAGACTTTAATGCATGTAAACAACTAACGTTCCTTCGCTGTAGTCGGTTAAATAGAGTAGAAGATATCACATCAAAATTCCGTTTTTATTCAATAAAAAATATAAAGATACATTTTTAAGTCTATCTATGCTCTTAATTCTTTTTTTGAAATTTGGAGTTGAGAAAAAAGTAAAATATACTGAGAGGATGACTTTTACTAAAAAAGCTTTTACTGTAAATCTATACTTAATATTATAAAGTTGAAGATATTGGCAAAGTTCTTCCAATTGAATTGATAAATATAGAAACGACTAAAAAAAAAAACAAAAAAATTTTAGCCTTTAATATATCACATTGAATGTTATTTAATTGTCAATCCAATTAATATATAATACAAATATTCTACAGAAACCTAAACAATTTAATCTGAATATTAAATCCACACCTCATTTAAATTCTAAAAGGAAAAAAAGTTTAATTAATAATTAACAATTATTATGGAGACGGATAAAAAAACAGCTGAAACAAAAATAATGCTCTTTTCTTCATTCATGAATTATACAAAATGTTCACGATTGTTAAAACGTTTTATATCATGAACATTACATTACCAAAGTTTACTGAACTTCTTCTTTACGTCATGGAAACCGTGCCGTAAGTTCGTTGGCAGCATTTAGTATCTTTACATCTATACCAGCCGCATTATTCACTAAGGGTCCTCAGCGTTGAACTCGAAGGCAAGCGTTAATTTCAATCATAGGAAATTTATACATAATGCATAGAAAATAAGGTTCAGTTTCGTTTCTTTAAAACCCTTGACGACGAGTGCTGACAAACCTTAAGGTGCAACCTGATGTAAGCCGCTCGACGCTCGTTTCCAGCGACAAATGTGATCACGCAATCCCTATTTAAATTTCCCGCGACTCTAAAAGGAACTACGTCATGCAGCCGCTCCTATCACGTATCGCTACATATCACGTAACCACATTTGTCGCTGGAAACGAGCGTCGGTCGGCTGCATGTGGTTGCACCTTTATTGAATAACGCGGTAGGGGTGGTCGTTGGTCGATTATCAGTGCAGACGATCGTAATAACGCAAAATCAGCCTGCGCATCGTAGCTAATCAGTAACTGTGCTACGTGATATCTATCTAACATTTTTTTTTTTTTATATATTTTTATATTAAATATTTATTAAGTACCTATATCTATTTAGCATTTATTGGGCTTAAATGTCCGCGGAGAATACAATGTAATATAATCAAAACAGATAAATAAAATTGAAGTGTCTGTTAGTAATTTCAAAATAAGAGCACTAAATACATATAAAAGTATATACGGTACTGACAAAAACTGACTGAAAAAAATCTCAGCCTGTCTATCTGTTTGTTCCGGCTAATCTCCGAAACGGCTGGATCGATTTTAACGGGATTTTCATTGGCAGACAGCTAATTTGACAAGGAGTAACTAAGGCTTTATATTTTAAAAACTCTACTCGGGTAAAACCGTGGGGCACAGCTAGTATAATAATACAAAAGTAAACTTTTCCTTTCGAGAAGTCGCCTTGGCAGTGGCATTAATAATGTAACTTCATTGTCCAGACCACATCATGCGAGTGGCAGTGTCCGGAGACACCAATGCAGTGACGAAGGTCAGTCCCGAAGAAGTGGAGCAGAAGGCCATCAGCATCATAGGTCAAGGTCAAGCCGAGGAGCCAGCCAAGGTCAACATGTAATGCACCATCAGGCGATTCCTAACCTTGTGCTTTGTTTGGAGTCGCCAATACAGGCTTGTTCAGGGAATGAGAAGGCAGGCTTTTCGTTATGTAAACAGGTATTTGAGGACAAGGAATTAAGGTACATTTTTCTATAAATTATTATTGTATAGGTAGTGTGGTATTAGTCAATACTCATTCGTAGTTATACAGACATATATCTTTATCATCGGTGTCTCATAGTATTGAGGCGCATAGATTTATTAGAATTTTGGTCGTATTTCGATAGCAATAGGTGTCAATTCGGCTTGGATACATTATATTATGTCAAGTCGTTTCCCCGCTTAATAAAATCTTAACTGTAGTAAAATATAATAGCTAACGTTACATATACATTACATAACTCGACTTGTCATTAAATAAAGAATAAATAAAATAAGTAATTTCAATTAATAATTTTGATTCGAATTTTCTTCTTGAATTTGAATTATCTTCTGTAAGATAAAAAAAAACACAGTTAAATAATGGGTTACTTAACAAGAGGCTCAAAATAAAAATGCTTTTTTAAGCTCTCATATATTTTCATCTTACAAAAATATCTTTATAAGTTACAATGAGCAAGTACATAATAATTATAATAATATATTTATGTACAATTCTTATATGTAAAGTTTATATCTATTGGTAACTTAAACTGGTAACTTACATTGTAATATCAACTAAATAAGTACATAATTTTAAATAAATTTTAACTAAATTTCAACACTTCACTTCGGATCATATCCGTTAATCTGATGTTTGAGAGAATACCAGGCGGCCAATTATGATCGTTTTAGCAGCACGCATTAAGAACTTCTTAGCTTTGACGTTTAATTTCACGGTACGAAAATGAAACGTCAAAGCTCAGAAGTTCTTAATACGCTTTACTTCAACCGATGACGATAGGCCCCTTGGACTATTCACATATATTTATTCGTTTATTTTGTACAAATCGTATCATAATAATCTACAACTGTATCAAATAAACAATATTCTATACAAAAGGATAACATAGCCAAGCTTGTATAGTTTTTGTGTATATTGATGAGATTCTGATCTTCAACACCCGACTAAACTAATACTAGCAAATACAATGCATACAGCAAAATGCACTTCCTTTCAATGAACGTTACGTCCATTGCTGGTTTTAATCCCCTCCACGAGTGAACTACAGTGCAAAATCATCAGTATAGAGCATCCAACGGAACATTGCCACCTTCATCAGGTCATCAGTTTGCTCTACACTACGTTAGCCTTGACGTTATAAGCCTCATCGACCAGCCCATCGAAAGACATATTTCCTTGAACATATAATCTTATGCATAGTACATGTACTTACAGTAGACCATATCTCGCCAGTTATGTTTAGTCTATTGCCACTGACCGGGCACAATTCTAGACTCAAGGCTATTGGGTAATCACAGATGAAAAAACCCTTGCCCGACACGGGGGTCGAACCGAGGACCTCGCGTTCCACAGAAGGTCGCAAGCGATTCTGTGTAACGAGACCAACGATGCCACCTTACAGTCGACGAGGCAAATTTTCTTGAAGTAATCATAATAATAAATAAAAAAAATATGTATGTAATTGGTAATTGTAAATCTTTGAAACCAGATAATTCCCTTAATAGGGCCTCGCACAATCTAAATATATATAACTCAAAGGTCACAGCCCAAACCACTGGACGGATCGGTTATGACGTAGGCATCCGCTAAGAAAGAATTTTGATTAATTCTACCCCCAAGGGGATAAAATAGGGGATGAGAGTTTGTATGAAACTGCCAAGTTTAAACCGGTACGTTATATAAAACTAAATCTACACGGGTGAAATCGCGGGCACAGCTAGTTTATTTATATAACTGAAGACGCCACACTCCCATATCGTACTTTACTTTTCGCACTAATCACAGTTGTTAAAGCTTTTCCGATAAAACGTCTATCTATTGAGATGAAATCCTTTAATGACTATTTTAGCTGATTGGAAATTGCTAAGAGAGTATCTTTATCTACAAAGTCAATTAACACAATGACTCTTGCGTTTAAAAAAGTTGGTTGGTTTGAAAGAGTAATTACTGAGTTTCTTGCCAGGTTCTTCTCAGTAAAAGCAACCTTCCGAACCTGGCGGTAGCATCCTTTATAATTATGTCATTCTGACGATTTGAAAGTACATTGTAAAAAGTCTAATCGAATAAAGATATTATCGACTTTGACTTTGAAACATCCGTAAAAAATATTATTGTTCTAGGTTGTAAATAAAAAAATATTGTTTTATTGCTCGTTAATTGAAGAATATTACAAATGCAATAATATCATTAAATATTATCCACATTACTACAAAGCTTAGACAATGATAGTCCTGGGTTAACCAATGGCTCCGTCTCTTTCTGTGAAACGGATTTAAAAAAAGATGGATACAGTTTGGTCTAGTCTTGGTTTAAACTATGTCTTGTTAATAAGAGTTGTGAGTGAGTTAAACTTCGTTATTAATCTCAATAAATAGACTTTAACTTTCAAAAAATATCTTACAATTAAATTAGTGTTACAATTTCTTCTTAGTTATCGACGTTTGATCGATTAGTCTCTTCGATCGCTTGAGTAAGTTGTTCGACTTGTCGATCAACTTGTCCGTGTGCTTGCTATGCATGTAATCTACTAGCTTATTAAAACCTAACCTTACCACATAAGAAATAAGGACGGCAATCGATACAATCAACACGATAGCAACCAACACCACATCTATCAGATAATATTGGAAGAAGTTCAAATCTTTAGACGGTGATTGCAAATGGTAAGCACCTTTGTGTCGTATGACGTACTCTGTCCAGTAAAGAGCTCTTTCCAGAGGTGTTTCCTTCTGATCTCTGAGTAAAATTTGGCGTTTCTTAACTTCTAATTTGTACTTAGGCTCATTGATAACTTCTTTGATAGCGTAGTAGAGTTCTTCAGAAGTTAAGTATTGGAGATCCAGTTTCTTAGCGTATCCATCTAGTTCAGCTTTGGCAGCATTTGCATCATGATCGCAGAATATAGGTATGGAGACCACAGGCACTCCGTGATATACTGTCTCGAACATGCTGAGGAGACCGCCGTGAGTCACGAAGGCTTTTATCTTAGGGTGGCCTACAAACAAGCATAACAAATTGTAAAAACCGCCACGACTCATAATAAGTTTCCTTTTCCGATTTTTGAGGTTCCGTACCTAAAAAGTAAAGCAGAACCCTATTACTAAGGCGGAGTCATAGTAATAGGGTCCATCTGTCTGTCCGTCTATCCATCTGTCACTTTATAGCTCATAAGCGTGATAGTAAGACAGTTGAAATTTTGAGTATAACTGTTGCCACCATAAAAATTAATAAAAATATAAATGATATGAATGCTACAGTCAATATATAAATAATTAATGAAAATAAAATAAAACTTATATCAAGAACAGCTAAAATCCTTAAACTCATAACGACATCTCACCAAGCAAATCCTGTTGCGGCAACCATTTATAAAGCCTGATATTAGAAGGCAGGTCAGTCATGTTCTGCACGGCGTCTTGTTTCCACAACACTCTTTGAGGTAGCCTGCCCAGGGCGTTGACGAGGAGGTGATGAGCTGCCAGCGGCATCCTGGTTGTCCTCACCGAAGAACCCATGGAAATGTAGATGAAACCTGCTTCACCCGCTCCTGATATCCATTCTTCTAAATCCTGCAATACATCATTGTGTTATTGGAGCGTAAGTTATTTTATGGATCCATTCCTCCTTAGTAGAGTTTGCCTATACCCAACTAGCTATATCACTTTTAATTCCATATCACAAAAAGAGACTTTCACACTATGAACTTTACGTTGTTTATCAAATTAAATGCTTCGTGAGGAAACCTGCATGATATGTGGAGAGGAATTTAAGGGCATGCTAGAATTTGAGTCCGAAATGGATTCAACATCTGTCACGTTGGCACTTAACCATCTTGTGTGTAAATCATCATCATCTGTGTGCGTTGTTGTCACAACACCTCTGCTTACCCCTTCGAAGACCCATATATGACGGCGTATTTTTTAAGATTTTGGTTTATATATAAGAATAAAATGCAGTAGAAGTGGTGTGATGAATATTAATGCTAATATAACTTTGCGAGTAAACGAACAAATTATTCTGAGAATTCAGAGGTTCCAAGAAAATGAATGCTTCTAAATCAGAATGACTTATTTTTTTAGGTTTATAGGTAATAGCGAACTGTCATTCAATGGTATCTTCGCATACAAACCTTGCTAACTAAAACTATCCTAAATTATGTGGGTACCTACTGATAAAATAATCTTAACATAAATGAATCTCAACCTAACCGAAGCATATTAAATAGGCACATCTGAAGATCACTTGTTTAGTTACATGTAAATCATGGGAATTTGTTACCGCAAGCTTGTCGGTGAAGGAAAATCCCTCACGCGAGAGGTTAAGATACATTATACAAGTAAGATTTTCTTAAACTCGGCTACCTTGTTTAAACATTCTACGAGTTTTTCGTGAAGGAAATATAGTAAGGGAGCGGGCAAAGTTTTGAAAGGTTTTGGAGGGAAGTCTTAATTGGAAGCTAATCCACACAGGTCCCACAAATCGTAACATAATATAATAGGGAGAAACTCACACATGAACCCTAAAAATTATCCATTTATTTTTCCGGGCAGCCGGTAAATACTAGTAGTTTTTATTGCTCTATTGCATTAGTTTTTTTTCTATTAACATAGAGTATTAAGAGGGAGTATTATAGACAATTCCTTAGGGAATTCACTCTTCTACGTCTCACCCTATCTATATAGATAAATAAAATTGTAAAGTATCTGTTTGTAATTCCATAATAGCAGATTTTCACTAAATGCATATGAAAGTACTGAAATTTTAAAAGTAATTTAAAAAAAAAATACCTTTTAGGGATATATAAGTTGTAGGTAAATACTTAATTCCCGTGTAATAGGGTCCAAATCAACTGCCTTGAACCGGGGACTAATCCAGACTCCGGGTTGTTACTGGGAAATTACACGTGTACACACTGCCCGATCCAGGAATCGAGCCAATGACTTTATGTTCCGCAGAAGTACTTGCGACCACTAGACCATCGAGGCAGTATGTAAATACGGTTGTCAAAACATCAGAGCTCCTTGATTATTATCAAATTTTGTTTGTTTCCACAAGGTAACTTAACCAACTTTCAAACCCTAAGTAACAACGCCTGGGGCACTTTGATAGCAAAACAAGCTATCGCAGTTAACACACGTTATGTTGAGCTTACAATAATAAATTTATCAAAACAATATTAAGATATACTTAGCAATGCCTGCATTGTTTTTATTTCTAAAATACACAATACATACATACAGATAAATTAAATTGAAATGTCTGTATGTAATTCCAAGATTGAGCAGTCGCCTGCTACGCAAGCGACGCAAGTTCGAATTCAAGCGGGGCCTGTATCAATGAGTTTTTCTAACAAAACTTATGTACAGTGATTTCACACCACGTGCTTTACGGTGAAGGAAAACATCTTCAGGAAACCTGCATATTTATGAGAAGTATTTCAATGAGGTATGTAAAGTGTCTGAGACGGCGATGGACTCGCCATCTGTCACGTTGGCACTTAATCATCTTCGGTGAAAAGTGTGTGTTGTGATTACAACACCGCTGCCTACCCCTTCCGGGAATACAGGCGTGAGCATATGTATGTATGTAATTCCAACAACAACATCTTTTCACTAAATGCATATGAAAGTATACACGGTACTGACATAGAAAAACCAAGTCTTAAACTTTTTCTCTATCTGTCTGTCTGTCTGTTTCGATTTGAACTAGATTTTCTCTGGCGGATAGCTAAAGCAACAAAGAATACTTAAGGCTACTATTAATTTTAAAAAAATATAAGTTTTCCGCGGGCCAGTCATAAAATTAAGTCTACGCTGGAGGTACCGAGGGACATAGTTAGTATACTTATAGGTAAATCATTATCAATGCCTCATCTAGAAACAACAATCAAAATGGAAATTAGCCTATTTAATATACACGAATAATCTTGAAGTAGTTACTGTTACACCCACGCCTTTTGGAAAGCTAAAGCAATATTACCTATACATCTTATCTATACAGATAAATAAAATTTAAGTGTCTGTTTTTAATTCCAAAATAGCAGCTTTTCACTAAAAGCATATAAAAGTATATACGGTACTGAACTAAAAAAAATATTTTGAATAATTTTCTCTATCTGCCTGTCTGATCGACTGATTTTAACGGTAACTAAAAACAGTTCCGCGGGAATGAAATTGAATCTACGCGGGTGAAACCGCAGGGCCACAGCTAGTTATTGAGTAAATTAGGAACTGAAATCAATGAAAAGCATTAACCGCTGACCCTAGGGATATGAAATGGAGAGGTTGTGTTCTTGGAGGCGGCCTTACGTACACCAGTTTGATCTCAACATCTAAGGTGCTGAAAGCGGGTGAATCTAGTAGTAGGGTAGAATTTTCTGAGAAACTTGTTATTTTCTGGATCAAAACCACGTTATATAATGAGTATAAAAGTAGCTACAAATGAATGAAATAAGTACTTACAGCATCCAACCGCTTAGCCTCCTTGCAGTGAATGCAGGCAACTTCAGCCACATTAGGCAAATACGGCCTTGGGTACGTCACAGAGTAATGGCCATTCTGCAGAATAAAGCTTACATTCTTTGCCATATCGTAGACGTGAGGCATTTGTGTTCCAAAATGTTTTCTCAAAACTCCTTGCAGGATGGTGATGCTCAAGGCATGGAGTCCTTTTAGTCCAAAGCTCCAGGCAGCGTTCAGCGTTCTGTCTACTAGCCCCATGTTGTCAGTGTATCCTTTACCGAAGAACGGGGTAACTGAATAGGGGGTAGGGGAACCAGAGTTGCTCATTGCCCCGACGTAGAAGCCCACTGTATTGATGTACATAAACGGTACTTTGAGGCGGTAAACGACGCCCAAAGCGCATTCCGGGAATGCTCCGTCTAAGATGATAAGATCAAAAGTTCTTCCGGATCTGAGGAAGGACCTCGTCTCTATGTCGTTTAGGAAAGCGTCGCATGCCTGGAAACGAAAGAAACAGTTGGGTAAATATTATAAATGAAATATGTAATAGGTATATACCAACATATATATATTTAGAGAGCCGTAGTGGCCTTGAGGTTTGAGCAGTCGCCTGCTAAGCAATCGAATCGAATCCCAGCGGGGCATGTACCAATGAGATTTTCTAAAAAAACTTATGTACCGTGATTTTACACCATGTGCTTTTCGGTGAAGAAAAACATCGTGAGGAAACCTGCATATTTCTGAGAAGTAATTCAATGAAGTATGTAAAGTGTCTGAGACTGCGATGGACTCAATTGTTGGCACTCAATCATCTTCGGTGAAAAGTGAGTGTTGTGATTATAACACCTCTGCCTACCCCTTCGGGGAATACAGGCGTGATCATATGTATGTATGTATATATATTTATGTACTAGCTGTTCATAGCTGATTTTATTTCGTGGTGTAAATTTTTTTTAAATAAAAGCCAAACCTCATTAGCCTAAAATACTCCTTGTAACATTAGCTTGGACAGAAAATAGATGGGAAAAATATTTTTATTAATGGAAATATCGTACGTACTTTCATATGCATTTAAAATAAAACGATTAATTTTACGAACAGACACTTCAATTTTATGTATCAGTGTACATTTGAATGTATGACTATGATATGACTATTGCGGCTTTTTTCCTACTATTACACAGAATATTATGGGCTCTAACCGCGGTCACTTCAATTATTTATGAGCGACTGATATTTGGATCATGACCGCTGGAATGCTGTCGAAAAATTGGTCGCTCATACATAAATGAAATAACCTCAGTAGCTAAAAGTAAGGGGCTTTTGGAACCTCATGATAATGTTCTCGCTTCTGCCCTACTGCTGAACTATATTGCTCAACTATGTAGTTGAGCAGTTGGTTTAGTAGCATTGTTTGTTTTGCCGAATTCTCCCTACGATTCATCATCATTTATTTGAGAACTCTTATCGATGAAACAATCGCCAACCTCTATTGTCCGCTAGCACTTTAACTTCCTTGTACTACATAACGCTGACTTTTTCCTTAGCTGTTGTATATAACTAATCCTTGGTCTCCTTCTTCTACGCTTTCCTTCTATCTTTCCTTCTATGATGTTTTTGATGAAAGCGTCATGTCGTAAAAAGTGTCCAATCATCTTGCCCGTTCTGTTTTCTATTGTCCAGATTATCATGATTAGGCACACCATCAATAAAAGTCCCTTCTCCTCTGAATACTCTATGCTATAGTTTTTACGACTGTCCACAGTTCGTATATTTAATATACATAGTTTTTACTATTCTTCAGTGTGTTCTTCTAATGTTTTTCCGGTCATTTGTTACTTTACTACATGTCATGGTCAGGAAGACATAAATAAAAATAAAAATGTATTGTATTGTAAGAAGAATGACAAAGTATTAACAAATGTATTGACCTTTGGTCGGAACGCCTTTCATTGCTGGCTAGTTTCCGAACCGGTGGTAAATTTTCGGCATTCATAAGTGCCTTACTGGGGCCCATCTGAATAAATATTTTTCATTTTCAATTCAATGTTATTTGATTAAATGTTATAGAGCCTTTCAAATTAAACTTGTTTCTATATAACATGGTAAACATGATTAAAGCTAGACTAGCCGAGAGTTGGACAAAAGCTATGTCCATTCCTTTCTAAATCCATATCAGAAAAAGAGATGAAGCTAGTTTTAAACTAAGGACTATATTAGTCTATATATGTATATGTTTTGTAATAAAGTGGAATATTTATGACTTAACTTGTTTTAAAATTAAACTATACAAAAGCTACTCATCTATACATCTGTATCTGTATATATATACAGATACATAAAATTGAAGCGTCTGTTTGTAATTTCAAAATTACACCTTTTGACTAAATGCATACGTGAGTACCTACCTATACACGGTACTGACAAAGAAAAACCAATTATTAAACATTTTCTATAATATCTGTCCGTCCGTTTGTCTGTCTGTCTGTTCCGGTTAATTTCCGAAACGACTGGACCGATTTTAACAGGACTTTAACTGGCGGATAGCTAATGTTACAAGGAGTAACATAAGCTAGTATAATTAAAAAATATTAGGGTTCCGCGGGCCTCCCATAAAAATAAACCTACGCGGGTAAAACGGTGGGGCACAGCAATTACAAATATAATTAGCATGATCATCGATCATCATTACGGTAATCATTCCAAATATGATCAATAAAGTTTCAAGAATTTAAACAACTACTGTGGTAACTCGAGTATTTAAGTTTCGAAGCGTTAGATATTCGATGTGATTGGTCAATTCAAAATCTATTTGACACTCGAATTATTCAATTGTTAGAACAGTGAAGTATTGCTTTTCAAGAAAAGGCAGACAGAGTCATTACATTCTAAACCCTAATGTTACGTGATGAAGGTCGAGGTCGGCCAACAACTACATAACAATGCTTACGCAATTTCGGAGATTGCGTGATGAGCAAATAGGCTTTTCAGTATACGACTAATTATAGTGACCTCCAATTTTTTACTTACTATAGTAATTTGTCACACCATCAATACTATGACATAATCCGCATACGTCTGAGAAGATTCAAACACGCATTACAAAGCTTGAGAAACAGTAGCGGTAGTAGACACTTACGAGTCGACTATTCTCGGTGTTGCAACACCTCTGCCTACCCCCCCAAAGGGTATAGAGGTTCCTTTGGTGGCGATAGTAAGGCCAAACATACCTCGTAAGAATACCTGACGATGTCCCCAATAGACAAGGGTTCCTCTCCTCTCATCCTCGATCCTACGAGATCGCTGGACATATAGCTCTTGACGTAGGACACCAGACCTTCAGGAGCGATCTCCTCCATGCCTGCGATGTGGAAGTCTGGTGGGAAACCGCTGATGAAAGTTATGTTGTGGTTTCTGGAATAAATTTGTTGATGATTAATACTGAGAGTATGGGGTTCTTCAAGGGGATGGTTATATTTTAAGCGTCTCATCATCGCCCTGGCCTTATTCCATACATTGTTGGGGTCAGCACTTGATTCAACCCGATGTGGCTGATCACCTGATTTTTATACGAAGCGACTGCCATCTGACCTTCGCAACTCGAACTACACTTGTCAGACTATTTTAGGCCTCCGACTGACCTGTAACGATTGCCAAAGATGATAATTTAGCAACCGGGACCGACGGCTTAACGTGCTCTCCGAGGCACGGAGGGAACTCGGGCGGTCACCCATCCAATTACTGGCTAGGCTTAGGGTTGCTTAACTTCGCTGATCGAATGATATGCGCAATAGCAACTGTGCCACGAGCTCCTCGTTATATTTAATATTTTAAGCGTCTATAGAATACAATAATATCTAAACAGATAAGGCGTAATAAAAAGTGAAATCTCTTAGAACATAATGTTAAGGGCATCCCGTTAAGAAATCGTCAATAACGCTTGTATTAAATTCATCTGCCAAGCAAATCAGCAGCAGCAGTTTTGTACTTATTACTGCATTGAAAACAGCATAAAGGACCAATCGATTTATTTACTCTGCCTGGATACTGAACTGATTTTATCTCTGTCTGAGGAGACACTGGATGCTAGTAAGTAAGTCAACAAAATACGTATTATAAACAGCGACCATCAACTCAGTTTGGGATTCAAGCAGTATCATAAATAAAGAAAAAAATAACAAGTCAATAACAACTATCTTTCTTCTGAAATAACGTGCTCTTGACCATCAGCTCTTGGCGAGAGACAATACTTACCTTCTGATAAGCCCCCTTGCCAGCTCCCAGAAGGGCATCTTGTGAGACTTGGTCCCTCCCATGGTGATCATCAGGATGTCGCTGCCACATGCTGACGCTGCCAGCAGGATTGGCAGGCAGAAGATTGGCCACCTGGACCCCAACTGGAAATAAAGGAAATAAAATAGTTATTAGTTCGTGTGATTTTGCCGCCAGTAAATACATATAAAATTCAAAGACCTAACTGACTTACTGATATATGAACGCAAATCCTAATCCACTGGTCCTAATTTGGAGGGTCTGGTATTTGTGAAGTGTAGCCCTAAAAAATGGTTTTCCGAAATTCTTCCCTAAATGGAATGAATTTCAAAAAGCTTTCTTCCTCTGGTTCGAATACTATACCGCGAGCGAAGCACTAATATTAGTACATACATATGCTCACGCCTCTATTCCCCGAAGAGGTAGGCAGAGGTGTTGTAATCACAACACCCACTTTTCACCGAAGATGATTAAGTGCCAACATGACAGATGGTGAGTCCATCGCCGTCTCAGACACTTTACATACGTCATTGAATTACTTCTCAGAAATATGCAGGTTTCCTCACGATGTTCTCCTTCACCGTAAAGCACGTGGCGTGAAATCACTGTACATAAATTTGTTAGAAACACTGCTCTAACCTCAAGGCCACCACGGCTATATTATATAAATGATATAACTAATATTAGTATAAATGGAAAACAGTTTTGTCACATTCAGAATAAAGAAAGCGTCAAGCGGTAAGGGCCAGTGGTAATTCGCACGAAGATCTAACAAATATACATTAAGATCGAACAGTGCAAATGCAAAGAAAACACAAAATTCCCTGATCCCATTCTTTGAAGCTATGAATATTCTGTAGTTCTTAATCGATGTACGATCAAAACAACTTATGGATAGTAAATAAGTATGTAATCTGACCGGTAACCAGCTACTTGGTAAAGTAGCTAAAGTTAAAAACCAATTTCCAGAACTTCAAGGCAAAAGGTCACAGGTATTTGACTCTTTGAATAGCAAATTGTTTATGCGAAAATTTTCCCACTATTATGTGTGAGTCTGTGGGACTACCATTCAATTTAGTTGCCAGTCTCGCACAAAATACTTCCGACTACATTTTTAGGTCAACACTCATGAAAAAGAAAGCCTATTGTTTCTTTATAGAAGTGTTTTCGTGTATATTATAATCTTTCCTTCCATACTAATATTACAATGCCTGCTTGTGGGGGCTGGTCATCTCAAGCTACACAATTATACGTACCTACTTTTAGTTTTTATATTTTTTATGATTTATATGGTATTACTCAAAACTGTATAATTATAATTTTTTAAAAGAGTAATTACTGAGTTTCTTGCTAGATCTTCTCAGTAAAAGCAAAATTCCTAACCTAGCGGTAGTATGTATAATCCTGTGTAATCTTATCGTTCTGACGATTTGAAAATACTTTGTTAAAAGTCTAAACAAATAAAGATATTTTTGAATTTGAATTAAAGAAGTTGTCACATTGGCACTTAATCATCTTCGGTTAAAAGTGGGTGTTGTCACAACATCTCTGCCTACCCCTTCGGGGAATACAGGCGTGAGCATATGTATGTATGTAATTAAAGAAGTAAAGTTTGTGGGTAATCTTTGGATCAACTGAAGAAAGCCACCATATTTGTGAGGCTATGGATTAAAAGATTTTTCATGGTAGTTAAATTATCATAGTTAATATTAAGTTATTAAATAGATAGCTGTGGTGGCGGTGGGTTTGAATAGTTGCCTGCTACGCAAGTGACGCAAGTTCGTATCGTAGCAGCTTGCACCAATAAGTTTTCTAAAACTTATGTGCAGTAATTTCACCCCACATGCTTTACGGTGAAGGAAAACATCGTAGAGAAACCTGCATGCATATGTCTGAGAAGTAATTCAAAGAATACGTCTTTGATATATTCTATAGTGCCTGAGACTTACCATCTATCACGTTGGCATTTAATCATATTCGGTGAAATGTGGGGACCCTTCTGGGATAACGTGAACATATTTATTTTATTTTATGGATTTGGCCTGATTTCGTTTTATACTGTACCGAGTTAACTAGAGTACTATTTAACGCGATAAAATTTATGTCACGTACGACCTAGCACAGACTGTGTCCGATCAATTCAAATAACAAGACTAACTTTGACAGTCAGGCCTAAACTCGGACTAAACCGATGGTGCTCGTCTATTTTGTTGTTTGAACCACAAAGGATTATTTAATTTGTAGTTTAATTTGATCCAAAGAGTTTTTAGCTTTAACACAAATCAGTCATCTTGGGGTAAACTGGAAAAAACATATAATAATTTCAAGATTCTGTACGTATTTTTCTCCGTGAAAATAAATAATATTTATCTAGCTAAATCTCAAGATAAAATATGATGTAATTATGTTTTATCTTGGTTAGTTACTACTGAATCATTAAAGCTACTTAAAAAAAATCTAATCTCTTGCTTTTACTTTAAGCTACATTATCTCTTGAACACGCGTGGTTTCCGTTCCTGTGGGAGCACGGGGTTAAAATATAGCCTATATTAATCAGTCATAAATAGCATTCAAATTCAAAATCGGTCCAGTACTTTTTGAGCCAATTCGTTACAAACATTCTTACATACAAATCTTTCCTCTTTATAATAATAATAATCCCCTACTGAATTTCGGTTACGGCGGCTAATCTCAACGAGGATCAGCCATGTGCGCAGGAGATATTATAGTGCGCAAACACAGGTGCACTCTTTATTCCCTCACTCTCATCCGATGGGAGGCAATCCGACACGACCGGAGAGAGATCAGGCGTAGGACCAACGGCTTAACGTGCTTTCCGAGGCACGGGGGTGTAAACACCGCCAACTTCCAAGCTCCGGGCATTTTATTGTGAATTTCTTGACAGAAAATCTCAATATACATTTTTGACCAGACCCGGGAATTGAACCCGGGACCTCGTGATCGGTAGGCTAACGTACTAACCACTAGACCAACGAGGCAGTTATCTCTTTAGAATATTAATATTATATAGATATAGATTAAGGGCAGGTACCCATATTCTCAAGGTAATATCACAGATTATCGAGGCTAGGTCACGTTAGGTAAATAGGTTTTATGCTTAAAGTCTCTACTAATAATAATGTATAGTAATTGTCTTAGCCTCATTCCCTTAATAACACGATTACGTTGAATTGTAACATAAAGATTACATAGTTTCGCATAAAACCTCATTGCGACAAAAATCGTAATATTATAGTTATTCTCATCAACGCGTATTTTTTATCAATCGTCACATTGTTTTTCGGACATTCGAATGCCTTGTAGCAAAACTATTAAGGGTTTCAACTCTATAGTTTCGCTTAAGTGGCAAATAAATGAACTACGAAACTCATTGTTCGGTACATATAGAGATAAATAAAATTGAAGCGTCTGTTGATAATTCCAAAATTACAGCTTTTCACTAAATACATACGGTACTGACATTAAAAAACAATTTAAAAAATAAACTGTCTGTCCGTATAGTCTGGCTAATCTCCGAAACGGCTGGACTATTACTGATACCTATTTATAATTTGATAGGCTGCTTTATATCTTAAAGAAACATTAAGTATCCGCGGGTCACCGATGAAATTATCTCAACGCGGGTAAAACAGTGAGGCACAGTTAGTCGAACACGACACACGTAAACGCGAAATTTGTACGAATGTGTGTATGTATGTATGTTTATAGCTCTTTCACACAACAACTACTAAATTAATTTTTATGAAACTTTACAATAATATAGCTTACACGTCAGAATAACACACAGGGTATAAAATATTGCGTGAATTATCCAAATTATGAAGATAAGTCGAACCGAGTCGCAGGCGCCTGCTAGTTATCTATAAAAACGGCAAAAGAATAACGTTTAACTATATATCTACATACATATGCTCACGCCTGTATTCCCCGAAGGGGTAGGTAGAGGTGTTGTTATCACTACACCCACTTTCCACCGGAGATGATTAAGTGCCAACGTGACAGATGGTGAGTCCATCGCCGTCTCAGACACATTACATACGTCATTGAATTACTTCTCAGAAATATGCAGGTTTCCTCACGATGTTTCCCTTCACCGTAAAGCACGTGGTGTGAAATCACTGTACATAAGGTTTTTAGAAAAACTCATTGGTACAGGCCCCGCTTCGAACTTGCGTCGCTTGCGTAGCAGGTGACTGCTCAAACCTCAAGGCCACCACGGCTCTTAGTATCTCCGTTTTTAGTATCTTCAGTAATAGTGGCATCTATCTATCACGGATCATGAGCTATTATACAGCCTAGTGACAGACGGAAAGACAGACAGACGGACAACGGAGTTTTAGTAATAAAAACCCGTTTTACCCTTTCGCTACGGAATCCTAAAAAGTAGTTACGTATCAAGTTATTAGCTGGGAATCAGGAGGAATGGGTTTGAAATTTCCTGGAATGTTCAATATAGTGGGGTACGATCTCATCTATTGGAATTTTAATGAAAAAACTATTTGATCGTAATTTTACTGTTCATTTGATCAAAAAGATTCGGGGAATGGGCCACTACGCGCTTATCTGTGGGCTTTTTATTAGGACGATTATCAGTAATACGACTTGTATACTGTGGTTAAATGGCCCTATTTATATGTGTCTTTTCCAATAAAGCCCATTCAAATATAATTACTCACATGAATTTCACGCGTGTGTGTAAGCCAACTTCGTAGTTACGAGGTATAGAAATATACTCAAAAGAGCCTCGAGTTAGTTTCATTTTAGAAAGAAAAACACACTGTGTTCTTAATTGTAATACTAGCGGACGTCACGTGGTTTCACCTGCGTAGTTCCCGTTCTGGTGGTAGTGATGATGTAGCTATTCATTCCTGAAAGAATTTTAAAGATCGGTCCAGTAATTTTTGAGCCAATTCGTTACAAACATACTTATATACAAACCTATATTTTTATAAACCTGTATTTTTCAGAAAGGTCAAATTCGGAGCACTCGTAACCGAAGAAAATGTATGAAGAGAGGCATGAATGTGGATGAAGCGAAAGAAGTATGTAAGGATCGTAGCATGTGGCAAACAGTGGTCTCTGCCTACCCCCATGGAATACAGGCGTGAGCATATGTATGTATACAAACCTTTCCTCTTTTTAATATTGTACATACCATTGGATAGAGTCACTTATAAGGATTCAATAAACATTTATTTAACTTACAAGTTTAGAATGACAGTGGTTGGGACATCTTCTTTTAGTTACAATAACCTGTATTAGATGAGTCCCCTCTTTTCTGTGGTCCTTAATTATGTAACACTTGTAAATATTTACATAGTATATAGTGACAGGTGAAGTACTTAGATTCTTAGAATTGATGTATATGAAATACATAGTATTATTTCACCAAAACTTGATACTATTGGTAAATATAATTAGGTAGCTCGTTTTGAAGTCAAATAGAAAACCTTGTTTTGTTGATAATTCTCATAGTAATAATAAGATACTTAGGTAGTTTCAAAAGCAATAAAGATTGCTAGAATGATGTTATATGATATTATCACACATTTTGCATGCGAATTACATGAACGAAATTGTTTGTGAATTGTTAGCAAACGCAGGGTTGCCTCTCTCAAGAAGTTAATGATATAACAGACAAGATTTTTTAGAACAGAATGAAGTGTGATTAAAAAAAACCGATACGTGAATTCAGAGATATCATCCTCCCAGCGTCCTATCCTAGCTTCGTAAGTAAACCCTCTGACCACTGGGTCATCAAGTCGTCGAGGCTGACTTCAAAGACTAATGCAGTAAGCAAGATCTTCTTCTCGTCGTGGTCGTAATGTCAGAATTGGTGGCTTGCTGAACAAAACGGCGCCATTCATTTCGGACTGCTGCTTTACGGGAGTATTCGTTGATAGTAGGAACACCCATCACAGCCAGTAAGCAAGATAACAAATGCTAAAACTATCAATTTACTCGTAAAAAAAATAAACATTTCATAAACCATGCTGATTTATAATGAAATTAAAAATGAATCCTTTATTTGTGATTGAGTTTATCATTTCTATGTATCACTTGGTACCTATTACCTATGACTCAGGATCGACTTTAGAGCAGCACTTCACGTTGATTTGAAAATTCCCATAGTCAAACAGCTTATGGAAAAAATTGTTCAAATGCTTCTTTGTCGGACCTGACAACCGCACAGCACCACTACAAGGTAGCATTATTTTGCTGCAAACTTCTGTAAGGAGGTTCAATCCCCGTAATGCCTTACCTCTCTTAATCTCTCTCGAAAAGATCAAACGCGTTATTCACTAAGGTTTCTCAACGTCAAATTTGACGACGAGCGTTTATATCATAGGAAATTGATACATAGAGGATAAGGTGCAATTTCGTTTCTTTAAAACAGACTCTACGACGAGTGCGACGCTGAGAAATCTTAGAATAACGCGGCAATACTCGGCTACCCGATACAAATATCTCTCTACAAATCTTGCCTAGAAAAAAAGGCAAGCGCGAAAGACTAAATAAAAAATAAAAAATTACGACAACCCTATAGAAGCTGTCACAATAACACACATATACAGGATGATTGCAATCTCTGAAGCATGTGCGATTGTTGTCAGTCTTTCTTCGAGATTAAACGTGAAAGCGATACGTGACTTTAACGAAGAGGATTTAAAGCTTTATTTGTTTGCATATATTATACTAGCGGACGTCACGCGATTTCACCCGCGTAGTTCCCGTTCCCGTGGGAATACGGGGATAAAAATATATAGCCTATATTAGTCAGTGATAATGTAGCATTCAAATGGTTCAATTCGTTACAAACATACTTACATGAAATATTTCCTCTTTATAATATTAGTATAGACGTTATATTTATTTTTCATTGAAAGTAAAGACTCCCTAATCGGTATAGTGGACAAGAGACACGAGAGCCAAGTGGGATAAGATTTCGATCTGCAGAATCCAGGCTTTTACTGGGAAATTACAGACGGGAAACCCAATAACACCTTGCCCGCCCAGGACCTGAAGTTCTGCAGTAGCGCAGTATTTTTAATGTTCATCTTTAGTAACAACCAAGTTTTTTAAACTTTAGTAAAAAACAGAACGAAGTTAATTTCGTTTTGTATAAAATACCGAACATTCACAAAAAAATTTTTAGAATTAGAAAATTTTTAGAAAAAATTTTAAATTTTTTTTTTAAATACTATACATATATAATATAGGGTTTAAAAAAATATTTTCTTAATGAAATCACTTATAAGAAGCCGTGGTGGCCTTGGCATTAGAGCAGTCGCCTGCTACGCAAACGACGCAAGTTCGAATCCCAGTGGGGCCTGTACCAATGAGTGTTTCTAAAAACTTATGTGTAATTATTTCACACCACGTGCTTTACGGTGAAGGAAAACATCGTGAGGAAACCTGCATATGTCTGAGAAGTAATTCAATGACGTATGTATAGTGCCTGAGACGGCGATGGACTCACCCTCTGTCACGTTGGCACTTGATCATATTCGGTGAAATGTGGGTGTTGTTACAGCACCTCTGCTTACCCCTTCGGGGAACCTTCTGGGATGGCGTGAGCATATTTTTTTAAATCGTCTTCATAAATAATATATTTTTAAAATCATATTTTATAACATAATATAAGAGAGTTGAAGTATTTTTACATAAATAAAGGAAAGACAATTGGAAGTATATAATTGAAAGGGCTAACAATTAAAATTCCGCGCCTTTTGATCCCCTAATAAAATACTGTTCGTGTGTGTGTATTATGTATTTAACTCACTCGGTCTTGTCTAAGAACTCTTTGATCTTATCGTTCTCAAATTTGCAAACTTCTAACAAGACATTGCAATCCCTCGGGATGTTCATACAGGTATTAACAAGATGGAAAGTAGTTCATGTTGAATAGTTGATGAGTCGTGTAATTAATGATGAAAGTTTCGATAACTTATTGGGTGAGGTTACAAATGGTTCAGAGAATATACATTATTCTCTGAACCATTTGTAACCTCAACGTTCTCAAACTCAAACCCAAAAACTTTTTTTTTATTTGATCTCGTCATCCTATAGGTATTGTAACTACAACACCCGCATTAAGTGCCAACGTCTTTGAATTGCCGATTTAGAGCCGTGTGGCCTTGGGGCTTGAGCAGTCGCTACGCAAGCGACGCAAGTCCGAATCCCAGCGGGGCCTGTACCAATGAGTTTTTCAAAAAGTTATGCACAGTGATTTCACACCACGTGCTTTACGGTGAAGAAAAAATAATTAAGATAGACAGATCTCAAAGTTTATTTCACAACGTAGTAACAAACAGTAAAAAAATATATATATAATACATTATTAAAATTTTAGTATTATGTAACTTGCCGATCTTTGATTATGATGTTCAAAACACTATATGTGTTTATTTGAATTGAACCCCTATCATTCTGAGGGTGCAAAATGTACCTGAAAATACGGTAACACCATTATAATCCCTCAAGAGAATAAAACAAGAAATACCATAATTAAACCGTACATTTATAGCCAAAGGAATCAATAATTAATTAGCTTGTTTTAGGAGGTGTCTATACGTAGCTTTTAACATAATACCGACGTATTTACATGTTGTTTCGAGTGATTTTCCTATAGGTAATTATCGCGTTTGATTATATGATATTCTCTCTGTTCTTGTTTAATCAGTAATTAAGGCACATCCCTATTAAAGGCTCCTTAAGGCATTAACAAGACGATTAGTTTTTTTTATAAGGGTACTGCATGCAACACATATTCACCTATACACCTAATATTTTAAGGTTAAATCCATACTGTTAAATAAAACTGAAGTGTCTATTAATAATTCCAAATTAATAACTTTTAACTAAATGCATATGGAAGTATATAGTAAGTAGGGTACTAATATAAACAGCAAGCTTTAAAAAATCTCTGTTTGTCTGTTTGTTCCGGCTAATCTCCGAAACGGCTGGCTCGATTTCAACGGGAGTTTCACTGGCAGATAGCTAATTTTAGATCGAATAACTTAGGCTACTCTTATTTAAAAGAAAACTTCAGGGTTCTGCGAGTCATCCATGAAATGAACTCTGTGCGGGTAAAACCTCGGGCCACAGCTACTATCAAATAAATCCAGTAAAATTTTCCACCAACTGCACAGAGTCTGAATAAGTGCCCGGTAAATGGAAATAGTCTCGCTCCCTGTTACACGGAACTTCAACAGGGACCCAACCATGAGCTCTTATTGCAATTATAGTTCAGCTGTGTGACAGTGACAGGTGTACACATATCACCTACATCTGTCTCATAATAAGAGTAAAACTATCATGGCAATAAGAGCTCATGGTAAGGCCCCAGAACTGACAAAATATGTACTATAAGTGATCACGAGTAGCGTGGTTGGCAGAGCAACTGCACAGTTTGCGGAGGGAGTAGGTTCAAGTGAGTATTGTTCATATTTATCCTGACCATTTTTAAGAATGTAGAATGTAAGCATATGTTTCATGCATAAAAATCTAATACCAAGAAGCGAAGTAAGTAACAAAAAGACTAAAAATTTGTCGTGTCCAACATTTCGCACTGTTTGTCATAAACCACTCAAAATTGTAATAATATACGCTCGACAAATATTAACTCAAGTTATTAGTTCATAGAATTATATTTACATCACATTAGTTACGTACGAAATAATGTGCCAATATTTGATCAACCAATATAAAGTTTACCGACCTATACCGTATTCGTACATTCGTTTGACCACAATCAACTGGCCAATATCACAGTATACATATAAACTTATACGTATAGTGAGCCAATGCGGTGAAATCATAATGTAAGTATTATATACATCCACCTGATCTATACTGATAACATAGAAAACATTGCGGCTGTTAATTCTGTATAATTCCAAATTAACAGCTTTTCACTAAATGCGTATGGAAATAACGGCCTCTTTAAAAACAATTTTTTTTAATTTTATCTTATTAACTTAACTGGCGGATAGCAGATTTTTCAAGATGTGAGTTAGTTTACTTTTATTTATAAAGTTCCCGTTTTGGTGGGAGTACGGGAATAAAATATAGCCTACGTTAGTCTGATGATGTAGCTGTCCATTATTGAAAAAAAAAATCTAATTGGTCAAGTAGTTTCGGAGCCTATTCAACGCAGACATACACAAAAACAATCAAATCTTTTCTGTATATAATAATTGTGTAGAAAAATGGGGTTCCAATTGTACCTATCATTACAAATATAATTTATGATGTGAACTCATCTTGAGGAACCAGTCTGCGGAGATAATACCTGATTATCTTTTTACACCCTCGCATCGCTGACCTTATTTCCACTGAAATTCTGTAATATGTAAATATTAAAGAGTAATAACCCGAGGCGGACTATTCCTAGATATATACCTAATTTCATAGTCTGGTAGGCATCATAATTCAAAATATTGCTTTACCTAGTAACATTGTTGAAAAGGAAACTTATTCACGTAATGTGTATTGAAGGGAACATATTTAACTAGAAATTCCTGGAATACGTTCCGATTATAATTGTGCAAACTAGAATATGATTGTGCCTATTTTCAGATCGTCCTTCAATAATTATTGATTGTCATATTTATTTATTATAATTATTAGGTGCCTATTCAGCGATCGATCGATGGGTGGAATGCTCGAGCGTTCTAGACATGACACTGGGACTTAACATTGCAAAATGTATTACGTACAATTTCAAATGTGAATGAATAAGGATTAATTAATTTTGAACAATACGAGAGGACTAGAAGCCACTTGCCCTAGTACCCTCCTGGGGACAACCCAAGGGGGTACAATGGTGGTCTCGTTTCGAGATCCACCCCATGGTTTCATTCTTCCTTACAAATGTTAATAAAGTGTTCTGTCGGTTGTCAGATGGGGAAAGCAATAGGGACCCTACCAAAACCTCTTATTGCCAAGATAGCTAAACTCATATTATGAGACAGATATATATGACGTGTATAAGTGCGTCACTGTCACACAGTGGAACTATGGCGGCAATAAGAGCTTATGAAATTTGCGATCTTACTGACGTGTGATTGAAGTTGTCGGAACTCAATCGCTGAGCCAGTTTTCTGAAAATTGAAGTATTTTCTGGCTCATGGATGTATGGTAAAAAAAAATTATATCCCAACAGAAGCTCCCGGCTCCTGCTGGGATATAATTTTTTTCTGGATTAGTGTCTGGATTAGTGCCCTGTTACAGACAATAGGCTTCCTATTAATTGTGGCTCAAAACATATCTGGCGAAACGATAAATATACGTCTCCTCCTTCGGGGAATACATGCGTGAGCATTATGCATGTGTCAAAAAAAATACCCGCAATAGCTACGATTCGTTCGAGTATAGGATTGTATTGTGTAGGATTCCTAAAATGTGTATAAAGTTAGTCCCACTCGAATTCACGTTAAATAACACCTTACGTCTTCAAATATTTAGTTACATCGATCATAATATTAGTATCCTGTGAGACGACCTTACCCAAATAATATGTACGTTATTTTCAAAGTCTAGCAGGTGTGGCTGTCAAGCTTAGGTACTTAACGAATTTTTTAATACTCCTCAGGCCACAAACAAGTTTTCATTTCACACATGAAAATGAAATTTATTACGTAATTAACTCTACTAATTCATGGTGGGCAAAAATAACTGTACCACGAGCCACAAAAAATATACAGACGAATTGATACCTCCATTTTTAATCCGGTTAAAGAGCTTAGTAAATAGCTTTAGATAGCTCATTTAAATTCCCGACACAGAGCACAGAAACGTGGCGGTCCATACCAAATACGTAAAGTCATTAATGATACTCATACAATTGCAAGCCATTGCTGAGTCCCCTTTGTCATGCTAATAACTGTTTACAAACATCCCATTCAGTACTAATACGTTTTGTCTTCGAGACTATCTGTATGCTGATTGCAATGCGTGCAATAGATGACGTTTGATACCCGTGAAGACTGCCTCGTAGGTCTAGTGGTCTACAAGGGTTCGATTCCCAGGTCGCGTTTGGGAAGTTGGCGGTGTTTCCACCCCGTGCCTCGGAAAGCACGTTAAGCTATGGGGCCTAAGCCTGTATGCCTAGCGCGAGTTTTTCACTGCCTCCGTCACAAGTCATCGCGTTGTCGGAAACGCAGATTTGTATAGGATCGAAACAGCGCCATCTGTCGACCCTCAGGTGACACTACTTTGATCTCATAAATATGCGATTACTGAGGGCTGCCACTCCATCAGACTATAATTGTGAGAGAATTTGTGCATGCACTTGTGCAATGTAATATCTCCTGTATGGACCTCCAGATGTGTTTGTCTCGTAACCATGCACTATTTCAATACACAAAAGTAAATTCGAATTATTTACATAATTATAATAAATGCTTGTTTTTTTTTATTGTCGCTTGCATTGGCGTGACAAGACCACCGAAGCAAAATATTCCAGCTTTGAGTTTTTAGACCTAGATATAAAAAGACTGGAGTTTTTCACGCATGTTTATTTTAATAAGGAAAAAAACGTCTCTCACATACGACCTCATTAATGCTTTCCGCATCATTTCACACCTTGTTTACAGGAAAATCTTATAACAAATATCATCATCCCTGGCTTTATCCCATGAATTGTTGAGGTCGGCACTTGATCAACCCGATGTGGGTGACATCCTAATTTTTAAGTAAACGCGATTTGACCTTAGCAACCGCTTGTTACAAATAAGCCGATGATTTGAGTTAAACCAGTTGACTAGTTGAAAGATGTCCAATTGGCAACCAAGACGGATAGCATAACCTCCCTACTCTCCGATGCATGATCAACTCGGGCGTTCACCCATCCAACTAATAGCCTGCCCCCCTATTCCCTCCCTATTCGCTATCTTCGTTGTGAACTGACAATCGTTGAACACTCATAATTGTTGTACATTGCGAAGTCAAGAACTGCTTTGATAGGCACCGTATATATCTGGAAGGTTGCCGTAAGTTAATAGGCACGGAAGGGATACGCGATCGTTATATTGTGGACTTCCCAGTGTACAACGAAGATAGCGAAAAGGGTTGGGGTTGCTTAAATTACAATTCTAGTCTCAAATATACATACATACATATGCTCACGCCTGTATTCCCCGAAGGGGTAGGCAGAGGTGTTGTAATCACAACACTTTTCACCGAATTTGATTAAGTGCCAGCGTGACAGATGGTGAGTCTATCGGCGTCTCAGGCACTATACATACATCTTTAAATTACTTCTCAGAAATATGCAGGTTACCTCACGATGTTTTCCTTCACCGTAAATCACGTGGTGTGAAATCACTGTACATAAGTTTTTTAGAAAAACTCATTGGTACAGGCCTCGCTGGGATTCGAACTTGCGTCGCTTGCGTAGTAGGCGACTGCTCAAACCCCGAGGCCACCACGGCTCTTAATATCTTAAATATATTCAATTTTATTCAGAACCTTCCAAAAAAGTTAGACTCACACTTGGCCCTTTTTAAGCAATATTGATAGAAGCCTACGCAGAAAACGAGCTATTACTTTTTGCAAAGTTAATCAACCAATATTGATATATTACATGTTTCCTAAAGCCTATTCTACTTAATTGTATCGACGTCATGGGAATATTTTCTACAGGCCAAAGTAAATTAAGTAAGTGAGCTTAAGGATACATTTTATTTAAGACTAGCTTTGCCCCGCGGTTTTACCCGCCTAGAGTTAATTTCATGTATGGACCGCGGCACACTGTTTTTGTTTAAATATTAATACATTAGCTAAGTACCAGTGAAAATCCCTTTAAAAATCGGTCTGTTTCGGAGGTTAGCCGGAACAAACAGACAGACAGAGTATTTTTTATAAATTGATATTTTAATAACGGTATAGTAAATACATACTTACATACGTATTAAGTAAAAAGCTGATATTTTGGAATTACAAATGGACACTTCAATTTTATTTATCTGTGTAGATATAGGTTACGTCACATCGGCCAAGGTAACTACTTCAGGGAATGCGGTAAAAGTTATAAAATTAAAATTGGTCCATAACTTTGTAGCAAGGTTTTAAAATGCAAGGTGATCCAGAAAAACAATACGGGGTCTTATAGGATATCCGGATTACCGATAAAATCGTGAGGGTTTTATTAATCCATCGGTTTGCTCCGTAACCAGAGCATAGAAAGTAGAAATTTGGCTCGTTAGTTACTATGGGCCATCATTGTTTTAAGGAGCGAGTATTAAGAATATCTGGGGCCTTACCATGACCTCTTATAGCCGCGATACTTTTATTCTTATTATGAGACAGATGTATTTGACGTGTATATATCTGTCACTGCCAGAGAGTTTTTTTTTTTGTTGACCAGGGGGAAACCTTCAAAAGGTCCCCGAACGCCCTAGGAGATCGGGGTATGGAGTTTTACCGCACTAAAAGGCCCCGTAGCTATCCTCAGTGCTCAGGGGGGACTCCGGGTACTCTGATAGATCACACAGCTGAACTAACATTGCAATAAGAGCTCATGGTCGGGCCCCTGAGCTTTGACGTTTAATTTTTGTACCGTAAGATTAGTCTTACGCTTACGCTTAGGCGTCAAAGCTAAGAAGTTCCTGCTTAAACGATCATAATTGGCAGGTCTAAATAAACGTGTTTATGTAATTTCGATTCTCTTGTTGGTTATATATTCGATCCCCGGGTCGGGAAAAGTGATATTGATTTTTAGCCGACGCAAAAAAAGGAGAGAGGTTCTCTTTAGCTTGTTAGCCATATATATTTTTTTCTATCTGTAACTCCCCAGTCGCAGCCAGGAGTCTGGATCAGTGCCCGGTTAGTGACAAGCGCGTCCCTTATTACATAGGACTTCAACATAACTGGCGCCCTATATCACCTTCGTAATATGTATGCACTAGTAAAAAAGACAGATGGAACGAAATAATCGGTAACCGCTTCTTACTATAGGGTGGGTGATAATATACTTGCTCGTATATATTGTGGACTTAAATCTGATACACCCTCTATCTACTCCTGAGTCCCAAGGTTTAAACATGTTTTATGTCGACGATATCGCTTGCGTTATTTTGTATGGGAATGTTAAAAAGCGCCCCAAGCGGCGAGTGCAGGAAGTTTTACGTCTCCATACAAAATAAGCAAAAAACCCAAGGTCAAGCATCGAACGTAAACTTATTTGAGTAAATATTTTTACTTTATGGATTTCAGGAATTGAAAACCGCATTCTTATCTGTTACAGATTGAAAGTAACGCTCTTGCTTTTACGTCACACTTTAAGGGGGAGGAAGGGGGGTCGAAGAAGTGTGACATTGTGTGACAACGGGGAGGGAGGGGTTCTAAATTTCGTGACATCACATTTCAAAATCTATTATAATCTATGTGTTAAAACACAAACCACCGCTGTTATTATTCAATAGTTTCTAAATGAAGGGCCAAATTCTAAAAGTCCTCATGTCCATTTTTTCATATTTTGATCTGACAACACCAACGCGTGCGGAATCGTATTTTGGCCCTCTAGAATTTTTTTCGTGCATCTATAAAGGCTCTTTCTGTGAAAAAGATAAGACCTTTTTCACAGAAAGAGCCTTTATAGATGGCCCTTCAAATGTAAATTTATAAAATATGTGACGTCACACTAGGGAGGGGTCTCACCAATGTGACCAGCTATGACAAGGACGGGAGGAGGGGCAAAAAATAATTAAATTCATTTGACGTAATTTATGGATAACGCCTATTAGATAACATCGATAGGTTATCCTGCAATAAATTGTATGTTTGGAAAGTATTTTTTATAGTTCCTGTTTAAACTGGAAACATTAGAAAGGCTATATTAAATTAATGTTCGTATTCGCCACACCTGTGATCCACTTTGTTAATTTATTATTCAAAACAGTTCCTTGATGAGTGGTAAGCAACATTAGATAATATTATTTATTAACTTTCATATGTTTTCGTAATTCCAAACAAAATTATGTTGATTACTTCCTTAAACAAATCAAAAACTAACACTGTACCAAGCGGTTTTAGCGGCGTAGAGTTCATGGGTGACCCGAATCCTAATGTTTTTTTAAACAAAAGCCTAGTCTATAATACTCCTTGTAACATCAGTTATCTGCCAGAGAAAGTCCAGCCGTTCAAGATATTAGCCGATTAAATTATAAAAAAACTTGGTGTTTTATATCAGTACCCTAAAACTTGTGGTGGCCTTGAGGTTTGAGCGGTTGCCTACTACGCAAGCAACGCAAGTTCGAATCGCAGCGGGGCCTGTACAAATGAGATTTTCTAAAAAAACTTATGTACCTACAGTGATTTCACACCACGTGCTTTACAGTGAAGGAAAACATCGTGAGGAAATCTGCATATTTCTGAGAATTAATTCAAAAGGCGTATGTATAGTGCCTGAGACGACTATAGACTCGCCATCTGTCACGTTGGGACTTAATCATCTTCGGTGAAATGTGGGTGTTGTGATAACAACACCTCTACCTACCCTTACCTAGCCTTCGGGGAATACAGGCGTGAGCATATGTATGTACCCTAAAACTTTCATACGCATTTAATGAAAAGCTATTAATTTAGAATTACAAACAGACACTTAAATCTGTATAGAGTATA
Organism: Watsonalla binaria; assembly: GCA_929442735.1. Taxonomy (NCBI): domain Eukaryota; kingdom Metazoa; phylum Arthropoda; class Insecta; order Lepidoptera; family Drepanidae; genus Watsonalla; species Watsonalla binaria. The sequence continues at coordinate 2,589,715 of OV838930.1, forward strand.
GATATAGAGTTCCCGCAATAAGTTGTGCGGAGATGAGAAAAATGTTTGCAAAAATGTTTTGCTTATGAATGTCGGTTTCAAAGGAAGAGCTAAATAAACACATGGACGAACGGAGTGAATACATATATGACAGCTGAAAGAGAGAATAGATTTTGCATCGAATACGTGGGATAAGGACAGATGATTGAGTAACCGTATACAAAGTGTTGTTTTTAGAAAGTGTTTCGTCTAATAGATCACATTTAGTCTAATCCTTCAAGATTGTGGGTTCAATCAAAATTGCATTGCATTACCAAAGTAATGATTGTTCTTCAGCAAACCTACTATTTAGAATAATATCGAAAATGGTTGTTAGAGGTTTTGCGAAATGATTTTATCTCATGCCTTTGTGATTGTTAGTTGCGACATGTTGCGGCTTTGATTCGCGACGTAATTTATTGTGCAAGGAAATGGATTCTTTTGTGTTATTAGTAGAATAAAAAGATAATATTTATTTGTTAAATTTACCGTCAACTTTGGGATCATTCCATGCAGACGAACTCGCTGATTACAGACACACTTGTCACAGCAATTGAACTAAAAAGCTTTTAATTGTATTAAAGAGCGAAAACAAAGAGGTATTTTTTTTATATTTGCATACATAAATATGCTCACGCCTCTCTCAGAGGAGCTCGTGGCACAGTTGCTATTGCGCATATCATTCGATCAGCGAAGTTGAGCAACCCTAAGCCTAGTCAGTAATTGGATGGGTGACCGCCCGAGTTCCCTCCGTGCCTCGGAGAGCACGTTAAGCCCTCGGTCCCGGTTGCAAATTTATCATCTTTGGCAATCGTTACAGGTCAGTCGGAGGCCTAAAATAGTCTGACAACTGGTTTAACCCAGATCACAGATTTTCCTCGTTAAAGGGATTGCGAAAGTCAGATGGCAGTCGCTTCGTATAAAAATCAGGTGATCAGCCACATCGGGTTGGATCAAGTGCCGACCCCAACAATGTAATAATGTTGCCAAAAAGTTTTGTTTATGAATGTGAATGGTTACAAGGGGAAAGAAAGACCTAAGAAACGATGGATGGATTGTGTGAAAGATGATATGGCTAAAATAGGAGTGAATACAGATATGACGGCTGATAGAAAGAAATGGAAGAGAAGAACACATTGCGCCGACCACAAATAACATGGGAAAAGGGCAGGAGGATGATGTGACAGATGGTGAATCTATCGCCGTCTCGGGCACTATACATACGCCTTTTGAATTACTTCTCATATATCTGCAGGTTTCATCACGTTGTTTTCCTCTCCGTAAAGCACGTGGTGTGAAATCACTGCACATAAGTTTTTAGAAAAACTCATTCTATCAACATCATCATACAGGCTCATATGGGATTCGAGCTTGCGTCGCTCGCGTTACAGGCGACTGCTCAAACTCCACGGCCACCACGATTTCTAGTCATTATTAGTTTTATAATTAATGCTTTTATTTTCTAGGCAGTTGTATACTAACCCAGAAAAGATAAAAATATTTTATTCTAGTCACTAATTTGACTTTCAGATACTAATTAAGTAAATTACTACATAGTTATAATCTAGGTTTAAGCACGTGTTGTATTTCGATCCTTATTAAAACAGTAGAAGAGCTATGTTTGATTGCTAAAGCCCAAACTAGACAACCCAAACAGAAATAAATTATGTAGATTGATATCTAGCAAAAGTTATTGTTGAGCGTCAACTTTCTAATGGGCAAAGTTTAAAAATGCAAGTGGTACAAATGTTATGTTGTGGTAACATTGTCAATGACATTCATTACTACCATCAAGCAGTTTGAAGAACAAATAGTAATAGCTTTTGCAGGGATACCCAGAGTAAAATTGTCTTAATTTCTCCTTCCTCTAGAGTAATCTATACCATTATTTTTTTCGCAATATATACTGACCGCTTCAGGAAGATTATCTACTAAGCTCGCCGTCGCAAGTCATCGCGTCGACGTAAACGCAGATTTGTATGGGATCACAAAAGTGTCATCCAACGCAGATTTGTGTAGGCCCACGCCTACACAAATCTGCGTTTACATCAACGCGGTGACTTGTGACGACGGCAGTGAAAAACTCGCACCTTGTGGTCACTGTTAGGGAGTTAAAAGTGCTAATATTTCTAATACTTCCACAACCCACCTCCGAAAAATATCAACACATTTTGAGTGACGCTAAAACGCAAGGTCAAGATATGAGAACGTGTCAATTCTTGGGTTACTTTGATCTTGATCTACCCTGTATTACATTTAATAAACAAAACATGTGCATGCATTACAATGTAAGGTTGTACTTTTAATACTCGTATATGAACAAAGACATTTTTATTATGTAAGCTGGTTCATCTTGACACATCCACAACTATAATGAAATTTTTATTTTTATTGCTGCTATAAGAAGGACATGGGGTCTCCCCCCATATTATTTAGACAATAGTCGGCTTTATTAACAAGTCAAATGGCTCATTCCATTTGACAAATTAGCACTTCATTTTTATTATACAACGTGTAAACCAACAATGCTGTTGTGAAATAATTTCTTAATTAGCTTGTTTGTGTTGAGTATGACATTTTATAACTTTAATATTACTTGCTGTAAGGAAACCTTTTTAGTAGGTCTTTGGTAGGTTCGTCTGATGCAATCCCCGGGTGCTCAGAAATTTCACAGGGCAGTTACTTTTCGATACTTCAAGAGATTCATATTCACATATGTATTACAAGTTAGTTTCATATGGGGTAGAGCTTTATTTATTTATAATTTGAATGTATAAACTTATGTAGAACTACATAGCTAAAAACCTTATAAATAGTTTAGTTGTAATAGTTTCATATTACAAACAATATTCACATAGTTACTTATAATGGTAATAACTTGTGACTAACAACCCTGTTAGGGCACAGCATTTGAGAGGGAAGAAAGATAGATATCAAGAATATAGAAAAATGTTGACATAATAAAATCATGCTGTACTTGACATAAGGGGTAACAAACTAAAATATATACTTACATTCAATATTGTTTGTAATTATGAAATATAAGGTATGTATAAGTAAGTTACTTATTTAAAATTTGTATGTAGGAGGTAATATCAGCAACCATAAACTCTGATTAAGAAAAAAAAATATTGTATGGATTATATCTCTACACGAGCGGAAGTCACGCGGTTTCACCCACGTAGTTCCCGTTCCCGTGGAAGTACGGGGATAAAATATAGCCTATATTAATTAGTGATCATGTAGCATTCAAATGATGAAATAATTTTTAAAATCCGTCGAGTACTTTTTGGGCCAATTAGTCACAAACATACAAACAAACCTTTTCTCTTTATAATGTTAGTATAGATGAAGTCGCTGGCAGAAAGATTTTGACTGAATAAAGGGAAAAATAAAATTATTCACTCAGTTTTGGCTTGATAAGGCACATCATTCCAAAGTCAAAAGTCATCACCGAATATGAAACGACTGTCACCAACTGTCACGTTGGCACTTAATCATCTTCGGTGAAAAGTGGGTGTTGTTATTACAGCACCTCTGCCTACCCTTTCGGGGAATACAGGCGTGACAAGTGAGGAGCGCAGTCAGTAATCAAAAAGATCTTCTAGTAATATAATACTTCAACTATAAATATGTTGATTAGATCAGGTATCTAGTGACACAGACCTTTACGGGTTCATTGAACTCTACCTAAAGAAAACAGATACATTAAAAAGATTGAAGGGTTTCTTCAACCCTCAAATTGTTTTTCACAAGTGGAAAACAATCTCAATATCAAATCAATCGGGAATATCACTGGAATAAATTATATTTACCATTTATTGGCGTACAAATATAATTTAAGTATGTGGGTAAGTACCCTTTATATTTATCCCTTTCAAAAAGGTTTATTTTTGCATGAGGTCGTTGTAGCCCATACACCAACGAAGATGATTAAGTGTCAATGTGACGGATGGGGAGTCCATCGCAGCTCAGGCACTATACTTATAAATCATAGATTCTCAGATGCTAGTTTCTGGGATGATGTTATCTTTCATTGTGAAGTTCTTGGGTGTCTCGAGACCCTTGGAAAAATATAGGTCAAATACTTTATTTATTTGTAAATAAATAACATATAAATATCCTCACACCATCCCAGAAGGGTCCTCGAAAGCAGAGGTGATGTAACACCCACATTTCACCAAATATGATTAAGTGCAACCGTGATAGATGGTGAGTCTATCGCCGTCTCAGGCGCAATACATACGTCTTTTCAGACATGTGCACATTTCCTCACGATGTTTTCCTTCACCGTTAAGCACGTGGTGTGAAATCACTGCATATACGATTTTAGAAAAACTCTTTACGCCCCGCTGGGATTCGAACTTGTATAGAAGACTTGAACGTCAATTGCGTAGCAGACGACTGTTCAAACCTCAAGGTCACCACGGCTCTTTATTTGTGACTTTTATTTGGTATCCACAGAATAGATATACTAAGACCTTAAGGGCCATCAAATAAACACATCATCTTTGACATGTTTCATATTACGTGGTCTTGTGGTTGCAAGCATAAGAATCAAAGAACATGAGGTTCTCGGTTTGATCCCCGGCCCCGAAATGTTTTTCCATCTGTAATTAGCAGCAGTCCGGAGTCTGGATTAATGTCCAGTTAATGACAATAAGTACCCCCTACCTACCCTTTCGGGGGATACAGGAATGAGAGTATGTAAGTATGCATAATGTATGTGTGTCCTTAATGTCGTTCACACTTTATATTACTTGACGTGACATGATCACATTGAAATGCATAATGCATAGTATGTCGAAGGGTAACAAATTTTGCAAATAGCTTGAATGGTATTACCATATTTTAGAAGAATCATATTGACAAATGGGATCATTTAAACTTCCCTTCAGAATCATGGGGTCGTGCGCCGCATTACATACATATCTTACACATTGCTTTCCGTATGAAAATGAAATAGAACTTTATTTATTAAATTTTAGCCCTGATAAGGCACATATTAATGTGGAATATTTACCACCGGAAACTAGCCAGGCATTATGTACATATCTGTTGTTATTATGGAATCACTAGCAGATTTTTGTTCCGTTTTCATGACTATTAGGAAACGTAGAGTGTTCTCTGCAATCCCTAAATATAACATGGATTTTTATATATAAACCCATCAAACATGTTAGTAAAAAGTAAAAACTCCTACATAAAAGCCGCATCAAGATCCTTAACGTAGTTGAGAAGAACGATGCGAACAAACAGACAGAATATATTTGGAAATGAAAATGGCCTATTCAATTTATACTTTTTAAAGATAGTGGGTCGGCAACCCCAGATACCGTTGGGGCGATGTGGTGGCCCCGGACCTAAGCGAGCTTCGCTGGCAACTGGCAAGAAACTGCCAAAGGCTAGGACCAATAGTGAATTCTCGTATCAGAGGCCAAGATTCACTTCGAGTCGCGGTGCCAGCGGAGTAACTAAAGATAGTGTTAATTTCGGGACTTCAGGGGTTAGGTATATCTGACTACACGTCAGTGTAACCAGTGGGAACGAAGCTATATGAGATCCAAAATACAACAGTGTTTCTGCTTTATTTTAAAGATCGCGGGGCCATACCATACACTCTTATTGTGACCGTAGTTCAATCCATTGTAAGCAATGACATTTTTTCTTTGTCATTGTCTGTAAGATACACATTTATCAGATGTGTTAATGGTGTCAATGTAAATTTTCTAGTATGTAGATATAAATATTCGATTGTTCGTATTTTACTCAATCCCTAATTTACCCTTAGGTGAAAAACACAACATAACTTTTTTGTTTTTTACAACAATAAAAATAATTGTACTACAAACAACTACAAACGATTCTCTACAAACGTGCCGTTATAAAATTTTAAATTTCGAATGTCGGGTGCTGACCATTTTTTTCATGAGGCATAACTTTTTTTTTTCAACTAAAAACGAAATAATTTTCACTACAAACAACTACATACGAAAGCCTTCCAGATGGCAAAAAAAATTGGTTTTTTTCAAGTCGGGTGCTAAGTTCACATAACTGTGAAACACAGCTAAGCAAAAAAATTAATATTTTAATTATTATTAAAATAATAATTTAGCCGACGCGCAATTAGCCTAATCACATCGAAATTAACGAATAATATAAAACAGTTCTTTAATAAAAATATTTCATAGTTACAATGCAACAGAGTAAGTACCATTTGTTTGAATCATAAAAGGTTACATACCCGATGCTATTTTCCGCACAAAGGCTCCCCGCAAACTATTTCCGCGGCGGATATGACGATGGATAAAGCAAATCGTTCAATATTATGTTATTATTCTAGGAATTTGCCAGATATTACCAATACTATTTAATATCGCATTCGCAGAATATACCTTCTGCGCTATCCCACAACGTTCTACAAAAGGCACGCAGATAACACCCACTTGTTATCAAAAGATTATCGGCATATATTGAATCTATACAGATAAATAAAATTGTATTCCAAAATTACACCTTTTCACTAAATACATATGAAAGACCATACAGTACTGACATACAAAAAAAACTAATTTTCATATTAATATTTCTCTGTCTGTCTGTATGTCGGTTTTAACGAGACTTTCACTGGCAGATAGCTAATGTTACTAGGAAAACAAAAATCTATGCGGGTGAAACCGCAGGACACACCAAGTAAATGTATAATTTATGTAATTTTCGAATAGTTAAAATCAGAGCAAATGCGTAAACCAAATAACAGACGTCACAATAGAAACGACAACATTTTTTATGGTCTAGGAACCGACTACAAAGGACCCATTAACACTTGGTATTCCGTACGTATAAACTCGGACAGACATCGACCATGACCGCAGTTTAATAGTGAGAGTAAAAAAATATAGAAGCACTTTCCCCCATCCGTCTAAGCAAATCTAGACTTTACCCCACGAAGATAGAGTCCAAACTCTACTGCCAATGCCACTATACGGATATCCGACATCGATAAATCGAAATGAAACTTTACAGTTGCTGTAACAAGATCGCTTTTCGCCAAACAGGAAGTAAGTATTGTGTAACAGTTACATGTGTTACAATTACCCGTGAATCTGAAGATTTAAATTATATTATGTCATTTATTATTATAACAAGATTTTATTTAACTTGCAATATAAGATATGAAGGTATGTCTGTTCGGAGGGAATCTTAAAATGTGTTTTAAATTGGTTCTCTTTAACCGATTCACCTAACAGTTGGTGAGTTATGCCGTTCTGATCCACCGGGGATCAATATTAATTAATAATTATTTACAGAGCGAATGTGACCGGAAGTGTCGGTAGTGGGCGTCCGAGGAAGAACTACTATGACCAAATTGTAATAAATAAGTTATAGTATTTTTCACAAAGGTCCAATTCGGAGCACTCGTAACTGAAGAAAGTGTATGAAGAGAAGCATGAATGTGGATGAAGCGAAAGAAGTATGTAACGATCGTAGCATGTGGCAAACAGTGGTCTCTGCCTATCCCCATGGGATACAGGCGTGAGCATATTTATTAGTTTAATTTTTAATAATTATTTTCTGCCGCTCTGACATCTCCACCCCGCCATACTGATAGTCTAGTCATCGCTTAACAAAGTTTTGACACGCTTTTTGGATGACATGTATGTTGTATAATTATATTGCACGCCTCCAGAGGTAGATTGCATTGATGCTCTATATAAATAAACTGTCATCTTTATACATTACATGCATTTCACGCAATAAATAAACTTTGAACTTTGAACTTCTGAACTTTCGTCATTCCAATATGACGCCATATTGGATCCAAGATCAGGAGAAGAGGCAGGGTGGGTACAGACATCATCTCGTTACATTACAAGTACGGGCTACGAGCGCTGTCCTTGACTGCGCAATAGTCAATCTATGAATCTGTTTGTGTCTGACTGTTTGGTGCGACGCAAATAAAATACCGCGCAGCTACCCCCACTGCTTTCTCTGAGCGCTCATGACTCTTGACGGCATATATCTCAATGCAAGAAACTAGATGAAATACCCTTTATGGTGCTGGAGTACTATCAGCTCACTAACCTCACAAACGAAAATTAAGACAAGGTTATAAATCCACTTTTTTTACACTAAGAAAATGCGCAATGCCCTTTACTTATAAGGCCATGTCCTTACAATCGTACCTAAAGGGATTGAAAGTAAAGAAATAAGTAGGTTTTAACCTGATTAAAATTTTTCCTCAACACGAATCATGCTGAGTAATTAATGGAATATCGCTGTTGCATCATTTGCAACGCAATATTTTCATTAATGTTAAGCCAAACTGGGTTTTAAATGCCAAACTAGTCTTTAACGATGGCTGGCTCTAGCTTTATCTACACCTTGTACTACATTACCCCTATCACGGGTTTGCCACCGTTTTCGTAAACTATACTCGCTAGCGTCACTCGCAATATTTATATGAGATATTTTAGTACTTCTCGTCACCGCTGGGAGTCGCTGCACAATTTCTCATACCAATATTCGGCGGAGGCGCTAGCGAGTATAGATTACGAAAACGGTGATACAGGTACTTGACTGCACTCCTTAAAGATAACTAAATGTTATTTATGTATTCGAAATATCGGAATAAGGCAATAGTAATTTTATTCCCACAACCAAAACATGGACTTCCGCAACACCAGTTACTAATTGTCCAAACAACGTTTTATAAACAGATTATCCTCATTGCAAATTTTCCTATGACCTACAAGTACGCAATACCAAATCCATTAACGAAAATGAATTGAAAACAAAACTATTACATTTTCCTTAAGAGTACCTTCTGAGCTGCAGACAATAGTTAGAAGAACTCATAAGCACCTATTGTAGACACCAATATATGCGTAATGTTACAGACAGACAATTAAAAGTATTAAGGAAGGGACATTAGAAGCCTTTTTTGGACTCCCAAGAATAAAAGGTACATAGACTATTAATTATAAAAATTAAAATCAAAGACATACCTAATCCACCTTATTATAGAACATGGGACAAGGGAAGGCAATTACTTTTAATAAAAAAAACTGGGATTCTGCCTCTTTGAATTCCGGCGAGGAGGATGCGCAATTGTTGCCCCGAAAATTATACCTATACGAGCAAATGTACTTAGTACTGTATACATATATAGTTATAGGTACTTTGCAAGTATGTATTAAGGTTGTAGTATTAAGGTTGATATGTCGCTATTTCTCAGGTATACATGCATTATGCATACATGGTATTTCATTATTATTTTTAAACTTAAAGCTAGATTTAGAAATCTCAAACAAGTTATTGCTACCTAAATTCTAAACTTTGCGAAGCATATTGGAAATGATTTAGTATAGACGCATTTTTTTTATTTTTCATGCAAATACGCCGAAGTGAATATTTGAATATTCCATTTATTTAAACTAGGATTAAATGTGGAAGTGACGCGTGTCACTTATATATATATACACTTAATATTTTTTGGTGCCGTAGTCATTTAGTGATTCTGTATCTGTCTAACTAGCTGTAGGTGTGACGCGTATAAAATTCATGCCCCGTTACCACCAATATTATCGGTGACCGATCTTAAATCGTGACGGCACTTGTACGTTTTTCGCTCGACTGGTAAACAAGTGCTTGTTTACGATAAATTTATAAATAGGAGCGAGCTGGATTAAAAAAACATTTATAATAATTGTTAAGTACCAACACCGTTAGTATACAGTTTATTTATAAAAGTCTTAATAAAATAATTTAAATTAGATCTTACCATTTCCGTAATATTATCACACGCGAACAACACTAAACTTCATTCACTAATATCACAGGAATTATCACCGATATATTCTATCACACAATCACAGCACAACACCGTCTACACAACCGCCTTCCTCAGAATTGACGCCTGCAAAAAAAAACAGTCTTTTAGTGAAAGTGACAGGCCACTTTTTGCCGCTGAGATTTCAACAATAAGGTTGGCAATAGATTATTTTTAAACTTCTAATTTTGAACCTGTTTGACAGATGAATTGACTCAATACACAACTCACTTTTATCTACTATCAATGGATAGCCGCTCACACTCAATAATATTGTCAATAAAATACATACATCTTATATCTTTAAACTAGCAATTCTATTATATATATATAGAATCTGAATCTCGGAAACGGCTCCAATGATTTTTATGAAATTTTGCAGGTGGACCCCATACAATTCAGTGCCGAAAAATAGATCTAGCCAGGTTTCAATTATGGAAAACATCGTATTGACCATGTTTTCAGACACTGAAAAACTCATAAAATATAATTACAATACAACAGTAAATTTCGCCGACATCTGTCAAAATACGATAGCTCAGAGTGAGGCTGCCAGCTTACGGGGCGATTATTAATTTAGAGTACTTCGGTTCGAGTCTGACGTTTTGTCAAAAAACAAACCAAGCACAGCTCGGTTAACCAGGTTCTTGCCAATAATATGAGGCGTGTGCGGCCAGTATTGTGGTATATTTCAATAAATTTGTGAATACTGTCAATATGCAATTCATTGTCATTATTGAGTGTATGCGGGTAGTTTATGATATACCTAAATAAAAAATATAACCTCGGACAAAGAATTAGTCTTGCCATTGCCATGCAAAGGAGGAATACTGCCAGTATCTTCGGAACCTTGCCTACACTCCTTTTAATAATGTGTTTTAGTTATTATATTATATATTTTTAAGGTTTGTTGTAATAGTCACCAATGTATCTTTTATAGACACATAAATAACACCCCAATCAATAATGTCCTAACCCAAAAATATATATGTAGAAGTCAACAGAACGTGCCGAAATTAAGGCATAAAAGTTGTCAGAAGTTTAGTCTCTTTCCTCGGCTACTCTTAAGTTTTTACACTACTTAAGTGCATACATACATACATATGCTCACGCCTGTATTCCCCGAAGGGGTAGGCAGATGTGCTGTAATCACAACACCCACTTTTCACCGAAGATGATTAAGTGCCAACGTGACAGATGGTGAGTCCATCGCCGTCTCAGACACTTTACATACGGCATTGAATTACTTCTCAGAAATATGCAGGTTTCCTCACGATGTTTTCTTTTGGGATTCGAACTTGCGTAGCAGACGACTGCTCAAACCTCGAGGCCACCACGGCTGTACCAATGAGTTTTTCTAAATAACTTATGTACAGTGATTTCACTACTTAAGTATTTGACATTTGACGTATATACGTATGAGCATAACATATGTATATTTTATATATTGTTCGCTACAATTCAATCTACGTATGGTTAGCTCAGTGGTTACAACATTTATTTCGTAAAATAATAAGTATTTATATGCACGTTTAATATGTCGACACAACTTGATTCACTGCCAGTCACAAACTTAACAACGTTGGTTAAAATAAGTCTCAAGTTTCAGATACGAAACAAGGCCACAATACAAAATCCTGTTGAAAAATAATCCGTTTACTTTTATATAAGGCGAGAAGTTAAAGTGCTCATTTTTTACCTGCATGCACCTACTGCGCTTTTTTAATCAAATCATAGAACTTAGGGTGTCGTGTTCAGAGGTAGCGTTTGCGACCACTACACCTACAAGACCGTTATATTGCATGATCCCGGCCTGTAGACTAACATTACCCTCACGCTTCGCTAATAGAAAATGTACGACAAAATGTACGGGAATGACATATGTCACGTGACTGACTTATGTCATTTCCATGATTTGTATCGTTTCTATTACCGCAAACGCGAGAGAATGTCACTTTGTCTAGGCCTACAGGAATATCGATCACATCAAGTTCAAGTTCAAGTATAAATCCTTTATTTGACAAAGAACTTTGAAATCGTCAGAAGTACACAGAAAAAAATACATTATGCAAGATTATAATCTTTATCACCGTGTTTCGAAGATTGATTTTACTGAGAAGAACTCGGCAAGAAGCTCAGCAAACTGTTTAAAAATCTATTTGTTATAGATTCTTGTCATCACTTGACCTTGCGTTTTAAAGTGGCTCAAAATGTGTTGATCCGCCGACTTGGGCATTCAACCGCAACAAACCCAGAAAAATATCAAAATTACTTGAGTTACAGAAGAATCAAAGGATTACTCTTAATAATTAAACCAATCAAATTAAATATAATTCGAAACCCACGTTTATGTTAATAAACAACTTTTTTAGGAATAATCCATTTATAATTTTCTTTTTTGCTTATTTTATTGTACTAGATTTAAGTTAAATAAAACAAACATCATTTTCCATTCTCGTAATTAATCAAAAGAGGAAAAAAAAAGAATAGTCTATAATGGGATAACTATTCTCTCTGTATAGTTCATTAGGCGCTTGACGCGACGAGATAATAATTGCGTATGTATAGTTTAGTTCGCATCTGGTAGATAATATCTATATTTAAGAGACAAATAGCTTTCGGGACTGGTTTGTGAGACAAGTTACTGATTAAAACCAGGACAAATACTTTCCAATGCTTTTCATACGACATTCTTACTGCGAAAAAAGAAGTCTAATCTAATGTAATAATTAATCAAAGAATTTATAAAAGTACCACATTCGTCTATATATGTTTTATAGTTTTGGCAGGTTTGTCCATCGTTTTGTTAGATTTATTTATCTATTAAGAGCTGTGATAGCCAAGTGGTCGCCTGCTGCGCAAGCGCGCATGTCTAATCTCACCGTTACTTATATTACCTATATTTTTTTAACTGCCTTGTTGGTCTAGTGGTTAGTACGTTCGCCTGCCATTCACGAGGTCCCGGGTTCGATTCCCGGGTCGGGTCAAAAATTTGTATTGGGTTTTTCTATCAAGAAATTCACAACAAAATGCCCGGAGTTTGGAAGTTGGCGGTGTTTCCACCCCCGTGCCTCGGAAAGCACGTTAAGCCGTTGGTCCTACACCTGATCTCTCTCCGGTCGTGTCTGATTGCCTCCCATCGGACTATGAGAGTGAGGCAATAAAGAGTGCACCTGTGTTTGCGCACACACTTGTGCACTATAATATCTCCTGCGCACATGGCTAATCCTCGTTGAGATTAGCCGCCGTAGCCGAAATTCGGTAGGAGGTCATTATTATATTTTTTTATAAGAACTTCAGTGTATTTATGTCACACGAGCTTTACGGTGATGGAACACATTATGTGGAACATGTCTATGAGAAAAAATACCTACGTATCACCTGAAAGGGTGATGGTATCATCATCCGTCACGTTTGCAATAACACTTTCTTCTACGTCTTAACGATCTTCTTCAGATAGCTCTTTCTCAATTTGAGTCAATACTTAATTTCACAACTGTGAGGCGTTAGTCGTATGTCATTGTGCATACATTTTCGGCCCACTTTAAGTGAATCATTATTGTTATTACCCTTCATTTCTCATAGATGACGATCGCACAGCACTTAGAACTTTCACCATTCAGATGAAGCAGTTCGCTTATTTGTTCAAGTAACATGACACTAGCCCTTGCATAAATGATGGACATTATTATGGTAATATTCACCAGTTACTCGGAGTCAATATTTATATTACCTAACTAGCACGTAACAGACCTTATGGCCTTCCGTAGTTCTAACTAACGCCTATACAAGTATCTGGAAATTTACTAGATTGTATATTATGATGCATACTACTTTGTAATCCGTATTTTAATGTGTATACATAGAAATACCCTCTATAGAAAACAGAAATATTTTGTATCGGGATAGGATAGAAACTGCAAAGCTACGTGACCTAATAACCCCAGGAAAGTAATAAATAGACATGACAATATGATTAATTTTCTGAAAATAAGTATGATATTATCAATAACCTTTGAGCAATTCAATAAGCACAAAAGTATATAATATATATTTATATATAATCTGAATATCGGAAACGGCGCCAATGCTTTTCATGAAATGTAGTAGGTATGTAGGGGGTTTCGTGGGCTATAAATCGATCTAGCTAGGTTTCAATTTTACAAATTCAAATTCAATTTCATATTTTCAATTCAAATTTTCAAATTCAAATTCAAATTGTCAGTGCCCAAGTACGTATGGGTTTTGTCACATTCATATGTGACGGATCAACACATTTTGAGCCACGATAAAACGCAAGGTCAGACGATATCGTTTGAACATTTACAAACTTATACTCGGGATACAAAATAGGAGACCATTTAGAGGCTTAAGAAAACGTAATATTCGTGCCATCTTGCACTCGTATATGTAGTCCGTATGTGTGTAGAAGTATAGATAGTACCCACAGACTTAGTACGAGTACCTACGTGTGGGTAAATAAGTTGGGCGCAGAGAAAGATAGCTTTTAGACCGACATATGGTATTAAAAAAACATCACGCCATTTAAGTTAAAGGCTATAAGTAGGAATATAACTCGTAACATAACTGGTGGTGCCAAATCTCTAGTCAAAATGAAAACAGCTCCAATGTTTCCAATGATAAAGTCACACCTCATTGAATTGTTAAGTAAACGTTTTGCATCATCGTCTGTAACTAATCGACTGACATTTGAGAGTTGTTAAAAACGGCACATTTCTTACGATCAAGACATTCATGACACCGAAAAATCACATGGCAAATAACTAAAAGTTTGAAAATAATCGACTCGTGAATTAATGATGGAAAAACAAAGTCCAATGTAGGATTTTAGTCTTGCTCAACAATCCGAAAAGGATATCAAAAATCCAAATATGTTTATATGTCCTTATTTATCTATCAAGTCCTTTTTTTTTTTTTTTTGACTAGGGGGAATCCTTCAAAAGGTCCCCGACCGCCCTGGGAGAGGCAGATCGGGGTATATGGGTATTTTTACCGCACTAAAACCCCCCCGGTGGCCATCCTCAGTGCTCAGGGGGGACTCCGGGTACTATCTATCAGGTCCTACCTTAGGTTAGAAGTTGGACATAAGATTCCTTAACAAGCTAGACTGAAAGATTAGGTTGGAAATTGGAATAAGTCCACCCAGCCAGTCTATGGTAGAAGCTCACCTTAGAAAGTAGTATGTCTTTGTCTCTACCGGTAGCAACTGTCATTTTAAGGATAGGGTTGACAGCAAGCAAATTATAGAGCAACGGGTATGTTCGCTTCCGACAACATGCAACTGCTCGACTCGAACACAAATTTAAAAACTATATTCACTCCTATTATGTATGCGAAAGTGTCTCTATATGTCTGTCCGTCAGTTGGGTTTTTACAGGTAAACGCTGAACCGATGGTATATATATTTATATATTTTTTTAAAGTGTTAGGAGAAATACGAACAACAAGGCGGGATTCAAGATTCAAAATCATATAAGTATTCGGAACTAGCTTCCGCTAATGGTTCGCACGCGTGGTATTTGACTTAGAGAATGAAAAAATCACACATCATATGTTATTCTGATGTAATTATAAGCTTTATTAGTTATTTTGCGACTATAATGTTATAAGGATAGATGTATTTTATACAGGTAAATAGGTAGGCAAAGTCTCGGGCGATACATATAGTTACATCATGTCACTTATTTGCAGAATTAAAGGTTATCCTTATAAGGCAACGTTGTCGCCTTGAACTAAACCATTCTGGCTGCTAAAAGCGCAATACGGTCAAGGATGAATAAAAATGTTCACTTTTTATACCATCGCAATGACTTGAGAAATGTACGGTGATATTTTCCGCTAAGCACCAAAACAATCAATTCTAGATTTTAAAAATTAGATCAATTTTAATTACCTAATAATAAATTTAGATTTCGACAGCTCTGCTAAAGAAGCTATAGCTCATACCCGCTAGTTTGTCCCTCCTTAAGGTAAGTTCTATCTTTTTTCCGAATAAAAAAAACGGTACAGCGGTGAAAATGTATGTGACACACAGACAATTCTTGATTATCCTAATCATATTTCATTCCATAAAGAAATTCAAAATACGGATATTATATGAATGCTGAACAAAGGACTAAATTTTATGTTTAAAATTAATCCACTGTAACAACTTCTACGTAAGATTAACTTTAAAGGCTAAATTATATCAATTATTATAATCTGGCCGTTTTAATTAAAAAGTTTTCTTTGTGATGAAGATTGTGCAATGGGATGATAAATGAGTTTATGCTAAAAAATATTCAGTTATTAAAGTCTGTGTGAGGTACTAAATAATGTTATTCCTTTCTTTCTTTTATATATTACATACACACTTTGAAAACGACCAATGCGGTCTTTTGATAATACCACAGCGTAAATATAAACTTACTAAGCAGTATGGAATCTGTGAAACATTTTTTAAATAAAAACGTTTACCTACTCTACGAACGTGAGGGCTGCCACTCGTAATATTTATACTGTGTACTATGTACTGTCAAAGTAATATAGATATTTATTATTTTTATATCGTAAATAATATATACGCTCACGGCAATGACGTTACATCTCTTACTGACATTGCGCCTGGAGGAACAGACAAAGTAACATTCTCTCGCGCTTGCGCTAAAGGTGCAACTTGATGACGGCGTGCTCGACGCTCGTTTCCAGCGACAAATGTGGTCACGTGATAGCAATACATGGTAGGAGCGTCTGCATGACGTAGTTCCTTTTTGAGTCGCAGGAAATTTAAAATGAGGCCGCACCTTAATAGAAGCGATACAAATGACATAAATCACTCACGTAATATATATAATTTCCATACATTTTGTATTGTTTCCACTAGCGAAGCGTGAGGATAGTGTTACTTTGCCTAAATTTGTCCTGTAGGCCAAGACAAATAACATTCTCTGGCGGTTGCGCTAATAGATATACGATACAAAATGTATGGAAAAGCCATAAATTAGACACGTTATATCATTCCCACGCTACTAGCGAAGCATGAGGATAATTTGTCTACAATGGCTCTGGGACACTTACTATATCGTAAATATTATTTGTCAATTCGAACGATTCGTTCTAAGATTCCGTACTGCTTGTATTTGAGCATTTATTTATTGTGTGTATTGCCTCCATAAGGCCCACATTACAAAGAGATACCGCACGCATTCAAGATTACGACGTCTTGTGGCTTAGACCTATACGATGTAACAAGTTCACATCGTACGATGTTTTACACTTATGGGAGATGTACAAACGGTATAAACGTATTTCCTGATCACTGAGTTTATGTAATGTGAAACTAAAAATGTAGAAGTTTAAATTTTAAACAACTTTGTTTAAGTAAAAATCTAATAAAATTGTTAATAAAGATATCTTTAATCGAACAAAAATACCACCCTTCTCTTAGGGTATAAACCGGAAAAAAACAGTCCTAGATATCGATACGACAAAAATATAATGTAATTCATAACAACTTTTGTAATAACCATTTTTCTAACCGTTAAAATCAAAATGGCGGATAGCGTAACGGATCGATTACAAAAATACGTACAAAATTTAGACAACAAATTACATCCATTTTTCGTCCTAACGAAATACAAAGTAAAAATTCTAGATACTCAGTTTTATTTTAATATCAAATTCTAATTCGTCAGTGCTAGTCCTAAAATACGATTAGTAGGTAATTTGTGTGAACATAGAGATGACGGCTGACACTTGAGATAAATGAACGGTAAAAACACATTGCGTAGAACACAAATAACATTGGATAAGGGCAGGATATAAACGATTATTCCACTAAATAAAGCTCATGTTCGTTATAATATATTCGTTCACATAATGATAACGGCGATAACATTATTACTCTGTAAGTATGGTAAACAGATTCGATATTAACTTATATAACTTTTCGTGTTAGATAACATCGCATCGGACGAAACTAAGAAAGTTAATAAGAAGTTTGCGAACTGCTTGTTTTTTATACCATGACTTACGAAGTTAATAGTACCTCTCTTAAACAAAAAAAATGCTCACGCCATCCCAGTAGGGTCTCCGAAGGGGAAAGCAGAGATGTTACAACACCCACCGAAGATGGTTAAGTGACATGCAGTATACATATGCAGGTTTCTTCACGATGTTCCCCTTCACCGTAAAGCTAGTGGTGTGAAATCACTAGAAAAACTCATTGGTACAAACCGCTGGGATTCGAACTTGCGTTGTTACCAGGCGACTACTAAAAATTCTTCAAATTCGTGAAATTTCTGCTTCGACTTTCCGTACCTCGTAAAAAAGAGAGGTCGGGCATAACAGGACCTCCCGTTCGATATTTGGAACTATCCGACTGGGGACTGTACCTCCACCTTATAGGAGATAGTACCCAAGTAATGCTACCTTTTAGTAGTGTTGTGTCACTGAGTGAGGTCGCCAGTGCTCCATAGAGGGCAGGAGTAGGAATGAACTCGCTCTGCTTGCAATGGTTGTTATTATATCAGTACAGAGATTTCATTCTTTATAATGTACTAGCGAACGTCGCGCGGTTTCACCCGTGTAGTTCCCGTTTCCGTGGTAGTACGGGGATATAATATAGCCTATATTAATCAGTGATAATGTAGCATTCATATGGTGAAATTTTTTTTTAAGTCGGCCGGTACTTTTTGATCCAATTCATTCCAAACATACAAATCTTTCCTCTTTATAATATCAGTATAAATAGCGCATGGGGTGCAATATGCGTATACCGATTCCTGCATAGACAAAGTCAAAGTCAAAAATATCTTTTTTCGTTTAGACTTTTAAAAAAGTACTTTCAAATCGTCAGAATGAAATAATTATACAGGATTATACATGCTACCGCCAGATTCGGAAGGTTGCTTTTACTGAGAAAAACCTGGCAAAAAAACTCAATTTAAAAATTACAAAATTGAGATGACCAGCCCCCACAAGCAGCACCTGTTCACAAGTATGACACGAATGCTACCCAATGACCTCCTCAACCATCATAGAGGGAAGTGGACATAATCTACTCTTCTCCTCCATGGAGCATTGGCGACCTTATAAATCGCAGAAATACAATACTACTCAAAAGTATAGAGTTCGGAAATGGTACAGAGAAATCTTCTGTAAGGTGGAAATAAAATCCCAAGTCAGCCAGCTCCAAATATTAAGTGTGAGACCTCGTTATACCCTACCTCCCTCATAAATATTTCGTTTGATCATCGAAAGTAGCTTAGAAAAGCGTACGTAAGCAATGAACCGTATGTGAAGCCTATTGACACACTTTATGACATCACAAAAATATTAACGAAACATTGAGATGAAAGCATTATATTATAACAGTATATTTATTATTTCCATAAATTTCCTCTTACTTATAATGGGTTTTAGATTGTATTCCTTCAGAAATATGTTTGCTCCAATATAAATACCTACATTGTTGCAAACTTGCAAAGGAAAAGCTTACAAAAACACTTTAAACTCGAGGTCATTACTTAGTTCTGCTCTAAATACTTTTAGGGTGTCAGAATTATATTACGAGTTGGCGTGGCATGCTTGTTAATAATGTATTAACAGGTGCTGACTCATCATCTCCCTGGCCTTATCCCATACACTGGGTCGGCGCTTGATTCAACCCGATGTGGCTGATCACTTGATTTTTATACGAAGCGACTTCCATCTGACCTTCGCAACCCCTCTAACGAGGAAAATCTGTGATCTGGGTTTAACCAGTTGTCAGACTATTTTAGGCCTCCGACTGACCTGTAACGATTGCCAAAGATGATGAATTGGCAACCGGGACCGACGGCTTAACGTGCTCTCCGTGGCACGGAGGAAACTCGGGAGGTCACCCATTCAATAACTGGCTAGGAGTGGGGTTGATTAACTTCGCTGAACGAATGATATGCGCAATAGTACCTGTGCCACGAGCTCCTCCACTACACGCAGTAGCAGGTGCTGACTACAACCCCGATTCTTCCCTTATTAACACGTGAAATTCAAGTGTTAGATACAACTTTATATCTGTTCTTTTTCAGAAAGGTAAAATTCTTGAGCACTCGTACCCGAAGGAAGTGTATGGCGAGAAGCATGAATGTGGACGAAGCGAATGAAGTAAGGATCGTAGCATGTGGCAAACGGTGGTCTCTGCATACCTCCATGGGATACAGGCGTGAGCATATGTATATGTGCGTTTTCTATCTGTAACTTTTGCGATATATAGATAGGAAGCGATGGTTCTAGTTTTATGTCGTTTAACTTCTACCGGACTTATATTTTTTTTATTAATAAGGTAAAGGAAGAGCTTTTACTTACAAGCCTTAATTATTTTACTGGGTGTAACGCGAAGATTAAGATTAAATACCAAAAGCAATCTAATAGAAAATACGAGATACAACAAAATCTGGTCATAAAAGATATTTTGTACCAAAAAAAACATGCTTATGAAGCATGCATCCCAGAAGGGTCCACGAAGGGGTGAGCAGAGGTGTTGAAACAACAACACCCACATTTCACCGAATATGATTAAGTGCGAACGTGACAGAGGGTAAGTCCATCGCCGTCTCAGGCATACATACGTCTTTGAATTACTTCTCAGACATATGCAGGTTTCCTCACAATGTTTGCCTTCACCGTAAAGCACGTGGGGTAAAATTACTGTACATACGTTTTTTAGAAAAACTCATTGGTACAGGCCCTGGGATTCGAACTTGCGTCCCTTGCGTAGCAGGCGACTGCTCAAACCTCAAGGCCTTTATACGACAGACATCTATACAGGTTTCCTCATGATGTTTTTCTTCACCGTAAAGCACGTGGGGTGAAATTATTGCACATAAGATTTTAGAAAAGTCGTTGGTGCAGGCCGCTGGGATTCGAACTTGCGTCGCTTACGTAGGAGACAACTCTTCTAAACTAAAGTAATGTGTATCTGAGATGTCCCCGGCCAGGTTCCCGTCTTCAATCTCTTCAATCTTTTTATAATATTCCTAAAGTCCATACTAATTATGCTAAGAATGTATTTGTATTCCGCTCGTGTTCAATGTACAACAAACATTTCCAAAATATTGATGTCCTCAATGTTTCAATAAGTAACTTTAAAAAGGGAGTTAGAGACTCTTTGTTGGCTTTAGATATAGATATTATATAAACCTAGTTTACCTTACATATATTTAAAAACATCACATTGTCAACAGATGTGATCGCAATCACAGAAATGTACCTTTATTGCAAGCGTCCTCTGAATATGTTCAATTTATCAGTAGAAACTTCACTGGTTTATGTATAATTGTTATGTACTGTCTTATAATACTGTTTGTTTCTCTAAAATAAATAAATAAAATAAATAAAAAATAAATAAATTCTCTCTCAACAGGGCCCAACCCCTCAAGCCCAAACTCAATTTTTAAATAAAATTAGACACTGTCGGTAATGCCGTCCTCTACCTCATTGGTAGAATTTATTCAAATTTCTTATAGATTTTTAACGGAAATTCCCAGAATTCCAATATTATTTATGCCTATGGAAAAAGTCACGTGTGTTGCTATGTGGAATAAGGACAAACTAACAATACGTTATTTCTCTGCTACAATATTTATTTATATCTTATGAAATGTTGAAGCGTTCGCTCTTGGATAATATGCTTACGAATACGTAATCGAAAGCTGTGTCAGTATGTCACACGATCGTGTGATTGTGAGTTTGCACCTTTTACTCAACCACCACGCGGTCGCATTTGTATCAACAACAAAAACCGGCCAAGTGCGGGTCGGGCCATGCAAACACATAAGATCATTAAGTTACGAAGGTCGCCTTAGGCACAGTATACACATGAGCTTACTACAAACAGTACGGAATCTAGGAACACATTGTTCGAAATGACATACTCAGACAGACGCTCGCATCTACGAGATGTGGGGAGAGTGACTGATCATGCTGATCCCTACCAAAGGGAAGATCTTCCAGCCAGGCGGGTGTCGTACCTGGGGAACAAAGACTCCAACTATTCTAGTTAGTTTAGTTAGTATTAGCGAGTAGCGCCATCTATGCAGCGGGTGGTGAAACGCTACCGAGATTATAGGCGACCCCGACGTAATGTGAGTATGGGGTGTCATGTCTTTCTTTCTTTTATTTATTTAATGGTGATGAGGTTGAGTACAGTTATTTCGCCAATGCCAAGTGATTGTTCAGAAAAAAACTTGGAAATTGTTTAAAATATGTAGAGGAACCCATTAGATCCGGGTGTTATGTCACGGCCGGTCGCGTATACGCCATTTACGTGTTTTACAAATATTTTTTTAAACTTCAAATTGACAAGTCGATATTACCTACTTTGACAAAATGTTGTCTACAACCAGTAAACAAATTCTTAATTATTCTGTAAATTAGATTGAAAAACAAGCACTGACCCTATTATACATGTCTTTTTATCAAGTTTCAAACGTGTTTCCATTTTATATTAAAAGAGAAGGGTACTGAAAAGGTATTGAAACTAGATTTAAAGTCCTTATTAACCAAAACAATACCCCATCAAGTAATATATTATTATGTCCTGTAATCGTTACTATTGTATACTCGTACTTATAAAAATCGGCCCACTTATTCTTTGGTTGTTGTTCGTAATTCAGTGCTTACAACTTATGTAATTTTATTTACAGGTTTTTTTTAGTATAGTACCCAGATATTTATAGCATTGCACTTGTAATATTACAAAATTTGGTTGCATCCAATAGAATATCAATGAGAAAATGCTCAATTTCTTTAATAAAATGAAATAATTTTAATTCCATTTTACTATCTTTAAAATATATATCTGAGCATCTTAACCTACTTATTAATAAGAAGTAGCATCCGTCTAAACTCACAGGAGATTGTAAGAACAGGAGCTTTACCATTAACTCTATATTTCCACTGTGTGACAGTGACAAACATATATACGTCATACACATCTGTCTCATAATAAGAGTTGAACTGTCATGGCAATGAGAGGTAGGGCCAGTTTGGTTTAATTTTTAATTACAAAGAGACACTTAAATTTTATTTATATGTGTAGATTAATAACACTTAGGTACGTGTAAAAGTAAATTATACCATAACCAAACCTACATCCATGATGATGAAGGTTCCAACCAATTTGACCCCTAACCGGATAAATAGCGCTCGAAGATGGCTTATGTGTCCTATCTTCGCAGTGAAGTTCCGTGTACACTTAGGGCACGTTAGTTGCCGTTCTCATAATTGTATGATATGGTAGCAGGTGATCCTGGTGGGGGTACATCCATAAGCGAACCACGACTTGATCACGAGACTAGTGGGTCGGTAATATTGGTATAGAAATAGTGGAATCTGCGTTTATGTAACGTACCGGTAAGAAACTTGGTTACTCGGCTCCTTACGAAACCGGTTCAAATTTCCTATAGCACAACCTACAGTAGTGAAATACCGATAGAAGCGTCACAGCTCTCATGAGCTATTATTGAAAATCCCTACTAATATTATAAAAGCGAAAGTAAAGCTCTCTGTCTGTCTGTTACGCTTTTTCGCTTAAACCTCTCAACCGATTTTGATTAAATTTGGCACAGACAATATTTAGACCCTGAGAAAGGACATAGGCTACCTTTTATTGCGAAAAAAAGTATTATATAAAACTAAATCTGCGCGGGTGAAACCGCGGGGCACATCTAGTGTTAATTATAAAGATCCGTCACGGCCTTGGGGTTTGAGCATTCGTCTGCTAAGCGACGCAAGTTCGAATTCCAGCGGGGCCTGTGGCGATGCATTTTTCGTAAAACTTATGTGCAGTGGTCTAAGAAGTAATTCAAAGACGTATGTATAGTGCCCTAGACGGCGATAGACTAACCATTCTATTATTCATTCTAATATTATGGCATATGGAGTTTTGGAATATTTGTAAGCAATTTATCATGTTTGGTAATCGTTACAGGTCTGTCGGATGTCTAAAATAGTCTGACAACTGGTTAACCCACATCACAGATATTCCACATTAAAGGGGTTGCGAAGGTCAGATGGCAGTCGCTTCGTATAAAAATCAGGTGATAAGCGGCATCTGGTTGAAACAAGTGCCGACCCCAACAATGTATGGGATAAGGCCGATGATGATGATGGAGTTTTGGAATAAGAAGGGGATGTTCTTATTTTGAGGTCTTTTTCTTAGCATTTAATCCGGAATATTTCCGTCCCGATTAAACAGTATCAAACTACAAAATAATCTCGATAGCAATTAGCAGGTAAACAAATTATTAAATAACTTTGTGTTGCTTAATTCAGTTAAGTTAATTGCTGTAAATTGAACACAAAGTAAAAGTAAACTTTAAAGCAATTAGCAAAAGCTTCAAGTTCAGGTAAACAAGTCTAAAGGTCCCGGAATTTAGGTAACTTACTGACTGATAGACCTACTGACGATAAATACTTATACATTGACAATCCAACAGTCTTAATTATTTACATCAATCAGGTAGGTTCTTAATTTAGCTACGTTAATTGTTATATTTTAGCTGAACACATTAAACTCCGTATAATTTGACCAAAAAATGTAATTCTTATATAGCCTATGTGTTACTCTGATGTATAATCTATATTATTGTTAAGTTTCATCAAAATCCGTTCCTATGGCGTAGACGGCGATAGACTCACCTATCGCCGTCTGTCACGTTGGAACTTAATCATCTTCAGTTAAAAGTGTACCATACATACGTAAGTAGGTACGAGATGAATGATGAGAAAATGATATCTTAAAGGGCCCAAGTAATTGAAATTGCGTTACAATATAACTAATAAAATGTGAACACGTAACGAAGTGGCCCGAATTTTTGATTGAAGTGTGACCAATAGTATTATAAAGACATATTTTTTTATGAATGATACAGCTATTCCTTCAGGCATGAAAGTAAAAATGTCGATCGAAATAAATGTGGCAAGCCTTACGCAAATTCTTGGTCAAGCAAATAGACATATTGTTGCCGTCGTAACTTTTCCGTATTGCCGCGTTATTCTGTAAGGGTTGTCAGCGTCACACGAGAGTCGGATACCCAACCACTAGACCAACGGACGTCTAAATACTAATTAAACTTTACATCTTCTAACTTCATATAATCAGCGCCCCAAGTAAACGCATTTTTCATGTTTTTACGTTGATATATAGTTACACGCAGGTGTTCCTCATTTCGTATGGGAACATTAAAAAGCTTTTACTCCATACAAAATAACGCAAAACACAAGGTCATGCGACGACCTTCAAATGTGACAAAAGCAATACTTGGGGCACAGAAGAGATTTTTTTTTCTTTAATATGAGGCTGAGGATAGAACTTCACTTCAGGTAAGTTCGCTTTTATCCTATCATTAGTGTTGCCTAACATAGACAAATGACCCTGGTACATGACCCTTAACACATTTTAATGAATACTTAGGTTTCACTTCTCACTATTTTAATGAAACGCGCAGTGCAGTAATGTGTTTGTTAACGCAATTATTTTTAACGAACAATTAAATATGATACTTCTTTAATGTCTGTACGTCCGGCACGAAGGAGCGTAAATTAATTTATGTAATTTGTTATTCCTGTGATATTGAAGGAGTAACATACATACATATGATCACTCCTGTATCACCGAGTAGGCAGAAGTGTTGTAATACAACACCCACTTTTCACCCAAGTTGTTCAAGTGCCAACGTGACAGATGGTGTGTCTACCGCCGGTCTCAGTCACTATACATAAAACTCATTGGTACAGACCCCACTGGGATTCGAACTTGCATCGCTTACCTTGCAGGTTGCGATCGCCACAGCTCTCTTAAAGATGAGATTCTGATCTCTTTAATATTTAGGAAAAAATCTGCATTTTTGAGGTGGCATTAGTGCTTTGACTATAACAATTTAAGTTTTTAAGCTAGATAATGTAGGTAGGTTAATGTATGTAAGTACCTATGTTAGCATCATGAAATGTTTATAGGTAATGGATTCAACCTCAATTTTATAAACATTTAGTACCTTATTATATTTAATTGGCTGCAATAAACCTACTATTATTTTGAAGTGTATTACTTAAGTACCATGTTTTAAGTAATTGTGTGAAGAAATATTTTATCATCATTATTTTGTTTTTCTAATAAAATGCGGTATCAAACTTATGCTTACCATCATTGAATCTTGTTTATACTATATTTTTATTTACTGTGCCCCGCAGTTCCACCCGCGTAGACTTAGCTTCACGGGTGGCCCGCGGAAACCTTGTTTTTTTTTTATTAAAAGTAGCTTAACTTCTCCTTGTAACATGAGCTATCTGCCAGTGAAAGTCCCGTTTTAAATCAGTCCAGTCGTTTCGGAGATTAGCCGGAACACAGACAGCCAGAGAAAAAAATATAATATGTTTTTTTTTATGTCAGTACCATATAGATATACTTTCATATACTCTCATATTAGTCAGTGAAAAGCGGTTAATTTGCAATTACAAACATACACTTATGCTGGTGCGACTAATGAGAAATCTTTAAGTATATAAAGTCTTACCAAAAACAACGAAACTAATCAAATTTTCTAAAGTTTCCTAAGTAAATAATTAGTTTGTTGATAATGATTTGAGCAAGATTGCCACACCCCGTTACCAAGTTCAGTTAGGTAACTTTATTCTATTGCATTTTATTTCACTCGGCAAATTAGACCAAATATTTGTGTGGTAACTTACCGTTGGCACTTTCGAAAAATGCGGTACCGATGTAAGCAGAGACATACAATAGTATTGTACCATACATAACGTACAAACATGTGCCTGTATTCTCCGGAGGGGTAGGCAGACTTGTTATTATGGTAGGTAGGTATTTAGCCAGTTATTGTTAAAGGCCTTGTAATTTAGGTACCAATCTCGACTTCGGATTGCTACTGGGATATTACAGATGGAAAATCCAATAACACATTACCTCGACCCGGGATCGAATCCCGGACCACGAGACATACGAGACAGTTATAAACCAACTCATATAAATTAAAATATGTGTATTTGATTAGACTTTACAAAGCACTTTCGAAACGTCAGAATTACATGATTATACAAAATTATAATGATTCGGAAGGTTGCTTTTACCGAGAAGGACCCGGCAAGAACACAGACACTAGGAACTCTTTAAAAAAAATGTTTTCTATTTCATCGTTACAGAAATGAAAGTAAAGTTCAGGGATATAATACCGATGACCAAATATAAATAAAAATATACCTAATCATACATAGTTGTAAACATACTTAGTTAGTTTATAAATACAAATGAAGGCCCAACTACTTAGATATTTCTACACCACTAAGTTACTCTGAAGTTAGATGTCTGTGTAAAACCATTTATTTATTCTATGGTATATGGTAATTGGTAATGCCACACTTAAAAAAAAAAGACCAACGAAATATTTTGAATTATTTTGCTGCAAAATTTTTTTATTCGTATTAAAATACATTTGAAAGATTTCACTATTTTCGATCTATGTTGAAAGTTACCAACGAACTTTCTTAAATTTTTTGTCTTGTTTTTTTATCCGTTTTCTCATGATGAAAGTTTGAATAAAATAAATGTATTATTTTATTCAAACTTTCAACGTCCATCTAAATTCATAAGCTGCACCCCTATTCATATTTGGTGATAGTTTATTAAGAGTTTCTATTTATTAAAATTAGTGTGATATTTACACCTATTAGCATATTACCTGTTTATAAATGTATGGAATAGAAAGTGGTTGATTTTATACATAGATATTATTTTATCAATAATATTTTAATTATACTTATATATACGAAAATTATCGTAAACAGTTAAATTTATTTCAATTAAAAATAAAAAAAATACTTACTTAATTTCGAAAACAGAAATCCAAAAAAATAAACCAGAAAAAAACGAAAAATACTAAATTTGAAAATCGATGATCGATCGTGCGCGTTGAGCACGCGCGTTACCACAACTAAACTGCCCTACCACAAGTACCACTTCTCTCACCATACTCGCCTGCCCATTACGTGATGTAACATTATGACTCCTACTGCACCGTGATAAGATCCAAACACGATCGCATAACAGTTCTGCTTAGCCGTTGCGTCGAATCAAATGGTATTAGTTACAAAATATGAAGGCAACTTTCTTCGCGTACGCACGCAGTCCATTCATAGATAATATTATGGTAATAGTAGCACGAGGTGGAAATAGCGTGTTGTTATAGATAAAACTCGCATTTAAATAGAATCTTCAGCTGTTCCATAGCTGTGGATTTTGTATTTTTAACCCCCACAAAAGTAGGGACATGTGTTTTCATGTGTCTGTTTAGTTTGATATAATATTTTTTTGTTATTTGGCCGGTATAAGTCATGCCTGCTGCCCCCGCGGCGGTTGGTGTATCCATGACGGAATTCCCACGAAAAAAAAACTGGGATTAGGTACCTACCTAATTTTTTAAAGATGAAAGCTAAGTCTTCAACCAGGGGGCCTACGATCATCAGTTTAAACAGAACGTATTAAGCACTTCCTAGCTTTGACGTGATATCATTTTGTGACACTAAAGTGAAACGTCAAAGCGAAGATAGTAAGACGTCACTGCTATAACGACGGTAGGCCCCCAAAGCGTCATATTTAGGAAGAAAGCATCGGGAACCCTGAGTTCTCTCCCCTTTAAATTAAAGCTATACTTATGATTTTGTTGATTAACAACATAAGAAACGTAGAGGTTGGAGTTAAGGGAATCCTATTCCGAATTCAAAGCTGCCCATCTGGGGACTGTGTGTTGTCCCCACCAAGTAGAAGATCGCAGCCGAATCATGATTCCTGAGTTTACAACCACCACATAAAGGTGAATAAGGTCGCCAGTAATCCATCCAGGATTAGAGACCAGTGGGCGTACCATCACCGGTTTAAGGAGAACGTATAAACTATTGAGTTTTGACATTTAATTTTGCTACCGTAAAATTAAACGTCAAAGCTAAGAAGTTCGCTGCTTATTCGATCGTGAATTGTGAACATTTATACCTGTTTTCAAATTTGATTTTTGTATGATGATTTACTTATGTTTCGATGAAATGTACATGATGCCTGGCTGAGTTTCTTGCGGTTCTTCTCAGAAGGCTAGTTTCCGAACCGGTGGTAAATTATCGACATTCATAATTGCCTTACCAGGGCCTAAACTGAACGAATATTTTTCATTTTAATCGCGTTTTTATTTAGCATGGCTAAACATGTGTAGATACTTTTTCGGAAGCGGGGTGTGGTTGAATGACTACATTGACGGAACGCAGGGGAATCGTTTCATAATCAAGCGACAAAGTTTGATTTTGTGAATACCTAAACTTGCTGAATTAACCAATTCAACGCAGGCGGGGAGTACTGCTTGTGGGGGCTGGTCATCTCAAGCTACACAATTATACGAAGTACCTATTTTATGGTCTTATATTTTTTTATCCTATTTTGTGCACTGAAACTGTGCCAATGGGCTTATATTTTGTATTTATTTTGTAGTACTCAAAATTGTAATTTTTTTTTAAAAGAATAATTACGTACCCAGTTTCTTGCCAGGGTCTTCTCAGCGACCTGGCGTTAGCATGTAATCCTGTGGAATCGTGTCGTTCTGACGCTTTGAAAGTACTTTGTTAAAAGTCTAATCAAATAGATATTTTGAATTGAATTGAAACAAAGAAAAAGGTAATATCGTCAAAGTAAATACATGCTACCTACAACTACCTATACCTACCTACTTCATGCACTGAGACGTTAGATAACTTTCATAAGACATATTCGTGTGGTCATAAAATAATTTCGACTGAAAACCGCAATGTTTGTTTGATTGGTTCTTTGCACAGGTTTAAATATCAAAGCGTAGAGCTGAGGTCTACCGCAAATGAGTTAACTACGCTATAACTATGACCACAAGACGGTTGCCTGTTTATCACGCTTAGAGTACGGTACCTACTTAGCTATTTCATGGGTGGTTTTGCTGAACCCTAATTAATATTACATAAAAGCTCTTCATACCATCCGGTATCCATATAAGCCGTGGTGGCCTCGGGGTTAGAGCAGTCGCCTGCTACGCAAGCGACGCAAGTTCGAATCCCAGCGGGGCCTGAACCAATGAATCAAATTCAGTGAAAAGTGGGTGTTGTGATAACAACACCTCTGCCTACCCCTTCGGGGAATACAGGCGTGAGCATATGTATGTATGTATGTACCATCCGGTATCTGCCAGTGGGTCCCGTTAATATCGATCCAGCCGTCTTCAAGTTCAGTTCGATTACACACAGAATTTTTTCAAAATTATTTTGATAGGAATTATTTTTTCTTAAACAAACATGCAATATGTATATTCTTCTCAAATAAAAAAGTAAAATTATAAAAGGTAATTTTTTTATTTAGGTTGTCGTCTCGAAAATTGGACCGAATCCGATTGTTAAAACAATCGCGCATCAGACTAAGCAGCCGTACTCTCCGTATTAACAATAATATTTGTAGTATTAATGCCATTATTATTAGTATTATGTGCACCATCGATGCCTTCGAGTTGCGAGGATATGTAGTGAGCTGATATATGCTGGCGGAGCTCTGATTTCAGTCTGAATTTTCGGGTACATTGGTTGCATCTGGAAAAATAAGCATAGTGACGTAACAGTCGAAGGGTAGGCCTTTTTCTTACGGTTTCCAACTAGATTTCCATATCTACTGGTCCCAGGATCTCACTATAGCTAGCACAGTACCTTCAGTAAGACGCTGTTTATGTCGGAAATCGGAATGTATGAATTTCTACGAGTGCGAAGTATATCTTTCCTTCATTTTAATATATATCATACAATACCTATGCGGAGGGATGAGGATAATGTTGCCAAAAAAGTTTTGTTTATGAATGTGGATGGTTACAAGGGGAAAGGAAGACCTAAGAAACAATGGATGGATTGTGTGAAAGATGACATGGCTAAAATAGGAATGAATATGACCACAAATAACATGGGATAAGGGTAGGAGGATGATGATGAATACCTATTTTACAATCTGCGTAAGAATAAATTAATAAACGGTTCCCCGGAATTCGACATCTAAGGGGAGTAATAGGGTTTGACATATTGTATGTGAAATCTTACTGCCACGCTGGCGAAGCTGTGGGCGAAAGTAAATGATAATAAATATAAACTTACTCATATAAATAGTCGCCTAAATGCGATCGTTTATGCTTGACCAAGTCATTGCTCTGTGTGAAGGCGACCTCGCAAATATCGCATTTGTACGGCCGCTCGCCTGTATGGATGCGGTAATGACGCTTCAGGTGGGCTTTGCTTGAAAATCTGCAATCATA
Organism: Watsonalla binaria; assembly: GCA_929442735.1. Classification (NCBI taxonomy): domain Eukaryota; kingdom Metazoa; phylum Arthropoda; class Insecta; order Lepidoptera; family Drepanidae; genus Watsonalla; species Watsonalla binaria. Next base: position 2,620,915 of record OV838930.1, read on the forward strand.
TCGTAACGCTATTTAAAAGTAAAATTTAAGACCATGATGGCAGAGTGAATGAAAGTTATTTATTCAGTCTGGACCTGCTGCGTTATTCGTTTAGAAACCTTACAGATTAACGCGGCTGGACTTATGAAAGTCGAAAAATTACCGTTCAGAAGCAACATAGTTTCAAGCATTTGAAGGAAGATAACTTTAGAAGACTTATGACACATACATAAGTATACACACACTGGACACGAGTGTATTCAATCATCACAAATGGTAAGCACTGCTTATTTGCTTATATGGAATGCACGCCCCTGCTTATGTATTGTGCTTAACAAACAGTGTTTTGATATTGGCTCCCAAATTATCATACGTGAACATTCAGTGGGTGTTTATAACACCTACTACTCTTTCGGAGATGCAGGACGACGTGAAGATATTAAAGGATAGAAAGGGATAGATATTCGTTAGTGACTCACTTCATAGGACACGCGTCACACTGGTGCGGCCTCAATCCCAAATGACTGCTGAGCATGTGTTTACTGAGCGAGCTGCGGTGTGTGAACTTAACACTGCACTGCTCACAGCCATACAACTTTACACCCGTGTGACTGATGATGTGGTTCTTTAGTTCACCTGGAACATTTTGACACGTACAAATTAGTTTGGAGACACTATTGATGTAGCATACTTAGATATAATATGAGGAGCTCGTGGCACAGTTGCTATTGCGCATGTCATTCGATCAGCGAAGTTAAGCAACCCTAACCCAAGCCAGTAATTAGATGGCCCCAGTTCCCTCCGTGCCTTGGAGAGCACGTTAAGCCGTCGGTCCCGATGGCCGATTTATCATCTTTGGCAATCGTTCCAGGTCAGTCAGAGGCTTAAAATAATCTGACAACTGGTTTAACCCAGATCACAGATTTTCCTCGTTAAAGGCGTTGCGAAGGTCAGATAGCAGTCGCTTCGTATAAAAATCAGGTGATCAGCCACATTGGGTTGTATCAAGTGCTGATCCCAACAATGTATGGGATAAGGCCAGGGTGATGATGATGACTTACATATAAAATAAGATGCTTGGCTCCATGCACTAATTAAATGCACATAACTTTTATTAAAATATTTTATACTAGCTGTGCCCCACGGTTTCACCCGCGTAGACTTAATTTTAGGGGTGGCCCGCGAAACCCAAATATTTCTTTTAATTAATAGCCAAAATTACTACTTCTAACATTAGCTATCCGCCAGAGAAAGTCCCTTTAAAATCGGTCCAGCCGTTTCGGGGATTAGCCGGAAGAAACATACAAGACAGATTTTTTTTTAAATTAGTTTTCAATGTGTATACTTTTATATAAATTTAGTGAAAAGCTGTTATTTTGGAATTACAAGCAGACACTTCAATTTTATTTATCTGTATAGAGAAATAGATTATTCTTATACTTAAAATTTTTATATTCTAGTAGTGTGCCCGGCAAATATTGTACTACTATATATATTTTTTTTTGTGTGAAAAGAGACATTAGCCAATTCTCAATCTTCCAATATGCACACAACATTTCATGCTGGAACAATTTCCAGACATTTAAGGAAATTACTTATTATTAGAAACCGCTGGGCACAGCTAGATAGTTCAGGATCCATGTTATACCAACATTTCATTGTTTAGATATTGAGATAGAAGTTAGTAAGAGGACATAGTTTAACAACATCATCTCCTGGCCTTATCCCATACATTGTTAGGGTCGGCACTTGATTCAACCCGATGTAGCTGATCACCTGATTTTTATATGAACCGACTGCCATCTGACCTTCACAACCCCTTTTAGAAGGAAAATCTGTGATCTGGGTTAAACTAGTCAGACTATTTTAGGCCTCCGACTAACCTGTAACGATTGCCAAAGATGATAAATTGGCAACCGGGACCGACAGCTTAATGTGCTCTCCGAGGCACGGAGGGAACTCCGGCGGTCACCCATCCAATTACTGGCTAGGTTAGGGTTGCTTAACTTCGCTGATCGAATGATATGCCCAATAGCAACTGTGCCACAAGCTCCTCCTTAGATAGTTTAATAACATACCATTACTGATAAATTTCCTTGGACACATATTGCAGGCGAAATTTTTCAGCCCAAGATGCCTTTTAGTATGCTGAGTTAGGTTTGTGTTTGAATCAAATTTCTTCCCACACATAGGGCACAAATAAGCCCTTTCTTTAGTGTGAATTTTAATATGATTGGTTAATGTCGATAGATGAGCAAAACACTTTGAGCAAATTGGGCAAATGTGTGGCTTGATTCCATTGTGTTTATTTACATGTTCAGTTAGATTACTCTCAGTTGGAAAGGACTTTTTACAAAGGGTACATTTAAAAGGACGGTTTGCATCATGACATAACTCATGCCTTTTTAAATGACTCAATTTCTTAAATACTTTATTACATAAAGAGCAAATTAATTGTCTATCCTTTGGTATATGTTTCTTCTTGTGTGCTGATAGAGAGTTTACAGATTTGAATTTAGCTGAACAAACGTCACATTGGATAATCTGTTCCAGTTTGTTCTGTTGTTTTAAAGTTTTCTTTGCTTGACCATGTTCAACTAGATGTTTGACATATTTGTGATGTTGTTCAAATGATTTGTCGCATAAAGGACAGTTCGACGATTCAGGTTTATGCAATTTGTTTGTTTCAACATTGTGTGATTGAAAATGTTTGTTGATTTCAACGTCGTCAAATGCATCATAGCACACATCGCAATATTTCTGATCAGGATTTATTTCTTCCTTTTTAATGTCTACAATCATTGAATCTCCATCGCCGGAGTCATTGTCGTCAGTCGCTTTAGGATTGTCTTCTAATTTGATCTCATTAATTTTCGCAATAGAATGAGTGTTACCAATATTCTCTGCAAATTGTAAATGATTCCGTAGCTTCATGTCAATAATTTTAGCAATCTTTCGAAAGTTGCAGAAGGTCACGAGGCAAGTGTAACAACTTTTGCATATTTTTCTTGGTAGCATATCTTCTGGATCCATCTAAAAAGGGTAAATATCGACTTTACATGAAAAGATTTAAGTGTAAATACGTTCACTAAAATTACTCGAAAGATATAAGAACTAATATAATAGATTCGTGGAATTATCCTACCTTTATGGATGTATATAAAAATATTATATCTGAAATATCAGTTGAATTATACTTTTCGGCGAAAATATCAAACATCGTATTGGACGTACTATCCATACAAGTTCTACAACACTCGTCAAATTTCTGTGATGCAGCCATTTATTTGAATATTTGTTTAAGTTTCCTGTTAAAATAAAGTAATCCGTTTAAATTCACGAACTAAAGAAGGAAATAAACCATGTTATTATTAAATAAACAAACATCAACACAAAATAATATTGGTGTTGATCGTGGTGTGGGTGGATGGTGTGACTTCTATCAGTGCCATCGTGACGGTGACTTTTGTATCAGTGACATTTGTTTGATTATCTACTGACCTCTACTATACAAGCTCAACGACTCTGTAGTCTGTACAAAATATATTAGTTCTTCCACATATTTTTAACAATTTTACAAGATATTTTTCTCAACACTTCACATTGGCTGAATAGTTTTACTTAAGCTCATCGCCATTAAATAGATAAAAGAAAGAAAGAAGACATATTAGTATTTGTTTTTTAGACATTGTATGTTACTAAAACTTCACAATAATATAACTTATTCGTCAGAATAACACACAGGCTATAAATATGATATGTTTCTTGTGTATTGTCCAATAATAACGTAATATAAAAATATATAAAGTTCAGTCAAATGAAATCCAGCGTAGACTAAGTACATGTATTTTTTAACACCGATGTTATGTGTTAACTTGGGGCGCCTGAATGACAAAGCAGGACGTATTTTTCATTACAAACAGAACAAAGAAACTGCTATTCATAGAAATAGTTGTACGGAAATAGAAGTACTTACTTTCTATGCTGCTATTATTGTAGAAAATACATGGAATAAAAATTCCTTATCAAAAGGTAAATGAATAAAAAAATACTAATTCTGTGGTTATCTTATTTTTTCTGCTTGCCACTGTCTAGTGGCGGGCAGAAAAAATAAGATACTCTTATCTGAAAAGTCAACGAATATCAAGTCATGTCATGTGAAATGTCAATTGTATGAAGCAAGTTGTCATTTCATCGTGCCGAGAAATTAGTAGAACGAATTCAAATAAGTGATCGGCGACATAAATAAATATTATTTCTTTACCTTCATAATATATAATAACTTACTTACAAAATCAGCAAGCTTCAGACAAGTTATTTATCATTGCTTATAAAACCACACGCCCATTACATTATACATAATCGGTCGATTCGGCCTCGACGATAGCCGGTAAGTCCTCCCTTTAAAAAAAAAGTATGTAAAAAAAAAAATTATTAATTTAACTAACTTTATTAGAAACACTGAATATCTGAACGTGGTGGGTAAGTTCTTATTAAATAGAATGGGGCCGAAGTTTGCATTTTAGTACGTAGATATTTTCCGAATCTCTTAAAAATATTACTGTACCTCCATTTTCTTTCTGCTTTGGCTTATCCCTTCGGAGGTAACTAGGGCAGGCACATGGGTACATGCTTATTTTTATTTATACTACTTACATCTGAATTTATAAAGTATTGACCTTCACACCTTCAGAGGTCTATTTCCAGTAGTGGACTAGCATAAACTGCTTATAATGATGGTCATGACATGAATATAATGAACTATGTCACATAAATTATATCACCAGTTACTTTTTCCTTCGGCAAGTTATCATATCTCTCAATTATATTACATGCCTAATATTACTGTTATGAAAGCAAAATCTCTATAACATATAAATCAATTACATACTAATTGTGTTCATTATGTTTTATTATGTAGTTAATCATAAAATATGACAGCTTTTATTGGATTAGCAAAGTGGTTTCATAACTTCCCAAATAGTCCAACTAGTGCAAGATCCTACTTCAATAGGAACCTGTTGCATTTTTTTATTGGTTTATTCTAATGTACAGTTCTTATCATCTATATATATATACATTGTCTGTTTGGAATTCCAAATAACAGCTTTTCACTAAATGCATATAAAAATATATACAGTACTGAATATAAAACACTATTTTTTAAAAATTTTGTCTGTCTGTCTGTTTCTTCCAGCTAATATCTTTTACTTTTATTTATAACAAATATTAGGGTTCTGAGGACATGGGAATGGAAATATACAGGTGAAATCCCATGATGTCTGCTAGTTTAAACAACAGTATTACTATTCAAAATGGAATAATTTTGTTCAACAAAAGGCGTGGGCATATATACATATGCTCACACCTGTATTCCCCGAAGGGGTAGGCAGAGGTGTTGTAATCACAATGCCCACTTTTCACCGAAGATGATTTAGTGCCCATGTGACAGATGGTGAGTCCATCTCCGTCTCAGAAACTTTACATATGTCATTGAATTACTTCTCAGAAATATTTGGAATGCTCATTGAACATATTTTTTAAAGATTATGTCAATTTTACAAATTAAAGCTGGAGAGAAGAAGAAACGACATAATAAACTATTTTTTTAATCATGTACTTATAAAAACAATATAGGTTATTACAATATAGGTACATGATTAATGGGTACATGATGAAACAACCCATTTACAAATGGGTTGATCTAAAACAATTGCATTCAAGAATGAGCAACTCATTGTCATGTAAATGAAAATTATACTTTTTGCCAATGTTTTTTTTTTGGTGGTTGCATGAATTAAATAAGTATACAATTTTATGTAAACAGTAGAATTAAAACTACCTCAACCATAATAAATCATAGGTATCTGAATAAATATTCATTTGGGGGATTTACCTACCTTCTTAACTCCGACTAGCTGTGCCCCGCGGTTTCACCCGCTTAGACTTAATTTTATAGGTGCCCGAGGAACCCAATTGTTTTTTTTTAATAAGTGTAAGTTACTCCTAGCTATCCGCTAGTGAAAGTCCTGTTAAAATCGGTCCAGCCATTTCGAAGATTAGCCGAAACAAACAGTCAGACCGACTATGTCAGTACCGTGTATACTTTCATATGCATTTAGTGAAGAGGTGTACTTTTAGAATTACAAACAGACACGTAAATTTGATTTATGTGTCATCATCACCCTTACCCCATACATTGTTGGGGTCAGCACTTGATTCCACCCGATGTGGCTGATCACCTGATTTTTATACGAAGCGACTGCCATCTGACCTTCGCAACCCCTTTAACGAGGAAAATCTGTGATGTGAGTTAAACCAGTTGTCAGACTATTTTAGGCCTCCGACTGATCTGTAACGATTGCCAAAGATGAAAAATTGGCAATCGGGATCGACGCTTAACGTGCTCTCCGAGGCACGGTGGAAACTCGGGCGGTCACCCATCCAATTACTGGCTAGGGCTAGGGTTGCTTAACTTCGCTGATCGTAAGATATGCGCAATAGCAACTGTGCCACGAGCTCCTCTAAATGTTATTTATGTGTATAGATAATAAAATATACGTATTATGCAAACAATCACAATTTATACAGTACGTGAGAAAAAGCCTTCATTTCAAAACAAACACAAACCTTAATTGTTCGTAGGCAGGTGTATGGTGTATGTAAAGTTAGATAAAACGTCGAATGCCTGTTGTAAATGAATGGTTAACTACTTTACTAGAAGTATATTTTATGAGTCGTTTAATCATTGAAAGTGGAGCAAGGTATCCAAGTTTCTTTCACGATTCTGTTGTCGTTTCTATGAGAATTATATGTCTGTATTATATATAATAAACCGCATATATGGCATGAAATATTGTTCGTATAATTATGATAGTTATGTAGATACTAAGTAATTATCATCACCATCATAATCAGCGCCCCAAGTATAGATTTTGACATGTTTTTACGCGGACGATATCGTCGGCGTATTTTTCTCATTTTGTATGGGAACGTTAAAAAGCGCCACAAACAGTGAGTGTAGGAAGTTTCGTCTCCACACATAAAAAGTTCAAAACGCACGGTGAAGCGACGACGTTTGAAGGTGTCGAATCCTATACTTGGGGCACGTGGAGAGCCGTCGTGCCTTGGGGTTTGGGCAAGTTCGAATCCCAGCGGGGCCTGTACCAATAAGATTTTTTAAAAACTTATGAGGAGTGATTTCACACCACGTGCTTTACGGTGAAGGAAAACATCGTGAGGAAACCTGCATATGTCTGAGAAGTAATTCAAAGACGTATGTATCGCGCTTGAGCCGACGATGGACTCACCATTTGCCACGTTGGCACTTAATCATTCGGTGTAATTTGGGTGTTGTTGTTACAACACTTATGCTTACCCCTCGGGGATCCTTCTGGGATGGTGTGAGCATATATATATGGTGTATGACCAGGGCTATCCTCTGAACATCACTTGTTACATACTTTTGAGAACGTGATTTATCAGTTCTCATGTTTTAGTTTTTAAACTTACCTACATTTTGTACGAACTTTTCACGCAGAAGTCCCAAGAAGATAGTAAGTTTACAAAATTTCACATAGAAGGCAGAATTGACGGCTTTCAAGTGTAAGTGACGCGCTAGTAGTATTAGGCCGTAAGGCTATCAAAAAGTTATCCGTTGACGCGAATTCTTGACGTAAGTAATCATTACCCAGCTTATTATTTTATGATCATATATAAATAATTGCTGTTTAACATGTACAATAGTGACATTATACACCAGTCACGTAACCTACTATCATATTTGATTGTTTGTTACCCGAATGACAAGAAACTACTGAGCCAAAATTCCATTCAGTTATATATAAATTAGGAATTTGCAACAATGAAATTTACAAACATTTTCTGTAGTAAGCTAATTTCCCTTGCCAAATCAGTCCCATGCTGCGTGTCACTGCATGCATACCTGTTTACTAAATCTATTTCTGTAGTGCAATCTCTTGGCACTCTCAATGTTCTACGAGATTTGAATGAAAACTACTTACTTACGTTGGTTATATTAGCTAATTGAGCCGTGTCTTAAGCACTGTGCTTAAGCTAAAGTCTTAAAGGTTTGTTTGTCTGGATTGGACAACAGGTTTTTACGTACAAACTAGCCAGCTGTGGTCATGAAAACATCTGCTATCTCGTCCAAATAAGATCTCTTTTTATCTAAATCATTTCCAAGTTATGGCTGAGGTCTATCTTCTCTATCTTGATTGATCTTTAAGCTTGAAGTCCAAATTAGATTAATTGAGGCTCAATTCGACTAGGTAAGCTAATTTGTGAAAATGTGATTAGGCGTTTTCAGTCCTAATTACGTAATACACTGGATTTAACTGTCTCTTGCCATTGAACCTAGCCGATAAGCCTCGTTAGAGGTCGCTGTGACCTATTTCGTGGCAGCCGTAAACCCATCAGTCGTGTATAGTGGTCGAGGCGTGCGGACGTATGTGCTGTGAGTACATTCGCGGTGTATTTCGGTCGAGATATCTTTAAAGGTAACTTTATTTTCAACTTCTTTCGCTTTGTTTATATTATTAATATCGATATTATTATTGGGTTCCAATCTGTTTCTAGTGTGTAGTTTAAGGTTGGAATTGTACTTATCAGTGTTTGTCTGGTTTATCAACTTTAGTGTCAAGGAATAACGATTATTATTGTCAGCTTAGAATACGTAATAGTATGATCTTGTCATGTAACGCAATATTTTTAGTCATTTCTTTAATGCACTTATTTTAATCCAGTTATTGTCATAAGGTAAATATACAACTTGAGGAAAGAAAATACCGACGATCTAAAGATGTACATTGTGTAGACAGACGTTGAATGTGTGCGTGTGTATATGTATAAACCGGCATTTTGACCTCCATAAATATTTTTACTGTGGTTTTCATGGTGAATACCCCAGCCTTAGTGTAAATACTTACAATTCAAAGTCTACGTAGTAATACATAAAAAGTGTGCAAGGATAATAATATTCATGACTATAACTACGCAGTGATTTAACAAACATGCAATCCAAGATTGCAGACTAAATTGGACTTTATTGGCATGAACATTAGTAAACGCCATAGAATCAAGCCGTCGGTGCCTAACTAGTTACTTCTAACGAGTACACATTTACATAGCATGAGCAAAAAAGGATAGGATTCATATTTTTAAGACATGAATCTGGTCAGAATTTGACGACAGAAACAACTCTGATTTAAAATTTTGATATCCATGATCATCATACGCCAAATTTGACCATTAAAGGAGAAATAGAGGCTGCATTTTATGCAAATCGGACCGGTTTTTTACGATACCCACATTAGCCAAGTTCGTTAATCTCTATTAGCATAATATCAACAAACACGTCAGGTTCAACGTTCGACATTGGCACCCATACATTTACGAAGTTTTAGTATGTTGGACACGCGTATACCAGTTTCTCTGTTAGCATCTTTTTCGAAAGATGACGTCTAAAGTTGTGGGGATGTAGTGAGTTTTGTTAGCCTCTTTTGCCTCGTTCTCTCATCTGTGGCTTATCTTAATGGTATGTTTTATCAGAGCCGTGGTGGCCTCGGGGTTTGAGCAGTCGCCTGCTACGCAAGCGACGAAAGTTCGAATCCCAGCGGGGCCTGTACCAATGGGTTTTTCTAAAAAACTTATGTACAGTGATTTCACACCACGTGCTTTACGGTGAAGGAAAACATCGTGAGGAAACCTGCATATTTCTGAGAAGTAATTCAAAGACGTATGTATAGTGCCTGAGACGGCGATAAACTCACCATCTGTCACGTTGGCACTTAATCAAATTCGGTGAAAAGTCGGTGTTGTAACAACAAAACCTCTGCCTACCCCTTCGGGGAATACAGGAGCATATGTGTGTTTTATCACTGTCGAATCTTATAATGACCAAGTGTTGGTAACCAACAGCATACTGTATAATGTAAGTCATACTGGACGAACAGCACAGAATACTATGACAAATCATAGTACTCTTTTCGACGTCGTGCCATTACCATCCAGCTACTATCCAATATATATATTCCCTCCATTATGTCCTTTTTTAGGACTGGCCTGAAAACTAAGTAAGCTGGATTATGTCAACAGTGTCCAGTCCGCAAATTTGCATTCACCAATCTCCAAAAGTTCGTAAATGGATTAGATACGGCATGTTTGCATACACTGACGTAAACGAGGAATCCACAAGACAAATGATATGGCATTACAGTTGTGGCTTTTCTGGTTCTGGGTGCGAAAAAAACGAAGCAATTATATTTTGCGCTGTTTTAACAACGCGTGTTTGCCGATTGATAAAATGATTAGCCCCTACAAAATTCGTATCAGGAATTTTGAGCCGTTATATCGTGTGTCGAATTAAATGTAATCCTTACATTATCTTGTCCTTATTAGGCTTATAGTCTTATCGAATACTTCTTTCATCAATAAACCAGCTCTCAAAGCAGACACAATCCGTTACCGATGTAATATACAAATAACTTTTGTACCCTAACTAAAAGTATGAAAGTTACTTCTTCAAAAATCCAGTACCTTAAATTTTTGTGTTAGCTATTTTAATTATTAAGTTGTCTTGAAAACAACTAATTAGTTGCATCAAAATTTACGATCTCACTCGTCATAAGCTCTCATTGCAAGATTACAAGAAAAAAATCAGGATCCTAATCCGGTCTTTGGTTTAAAATTACTACGATTCTTTTCCAGAGATACCTTAACATTTCAAGTGTCATAAGCTTATTTGGGGTCATGTGAAAATTGTAAAATTGTATTAGACTAATACATAATTCTTCAATCCTAAGTAGTATTTTGTACAGTATTCATAGTCTTTTTTGTATGTCTTTTTGTTTTTTTATCAGTTGTTGTGTTCAATGTTATCAAACGAATCTTTCAGAGTCCAATGTTCTACATTGCCTTATCAAAATGTTCTATCAAATCCTTTAAAAAACATTTTAGCTGTCGCAAATGGAATACAAATATGCAGGTAGGAAATAGAGGTAGGCAAATGATTTCAAATTATATGATTTTTCTACCTGCGCTAAGCGTCCTTATATTTTTAGATTCATTTCATTCATTAGTACAAACAATAAAATAATTTAGGTAATTTATCCACAGGTTCAAAGCATACCGACCGCATCTTAAAATTTATGATTTTTTTTTAATTATAGTTTATTGGTGAGTCAATACGCTAAATAAACGAAATAAATATGGGACCGTTTGCGTCCTTTCTGCGTATATTCTTGCGCATCAAGATTCGGGAGATTATTTGGATGAAATCACAATCATACTCAAAGATACTATAGCATTTGATCCAACAAGATTCACTAGAAATTGCGTTGAAACCTTACATAAATATAATTAGTTTGCCACAAACAATCAAAGGAAGCTCGAACAATGCTGTTATTACGTACGTCAATAAAAGTACAACACAATTTGTTTGCGTGGTCAATGTACGGAGTATGCTGACAATCTGTCAGCATACTCCGTACATTGCAATCTGCATTCAGATAAGCATTGACAGTGCCTTGTGTATATAATCTGTAAGATGTCTAGGTCTAAATGGCCTTTATTAGCGACTAGGTGAGGTCGTCTAATCAGAATGTTTGTTCTATCACTCGATGGAATTCATTGGTCGTGTCAACCAAGCATACAAATGTATACTCATTGAATATGTTTTGAAACTGTATTTGAGATAAATCTTCTAGTGTACCAAATGTAATGACAATTTGATTGTCAACTGCTACGGCGACGGTGATCACTTTCCATCAGGTGAGCCTCATACCCGTTTTCCTTAAAAAAAGCGTTTTATTTTACAGGATTCTGTCTTCAGTAGGTTGTGTGTGCTTTTAGGCATCACATAGCTCTTCATTTAGGTTTTGATTTAGGCCAGTTTTCCTTGTTATTTGTTCTTTAACTTATGAGTTACAAGTATTACCATGTGCATTAGGTAATGCTTCTATTAATATTTATAATTTTATTGTAATATTTTTCCCACAGTTAATATTTATCTGATTGCCATATGTTTTTAGCCATAAATTATAGGTAATTTTAATTACAGATAGTAATTTGCAATTAGTCACAGAATTAATTTGAAGGACGTGATCATTTTAAGCTTAATTATCGAGGCATAGCCAATTTTGCTCTGACGTTGTACACTTTTGTTCGATCACGAACATTTAGGTACAAGAATATATAATGTCTCGTGTTAAATACATCAATCAACTTCTAAACGAATCCTGATTGGAATAATAAAATAGCACAACGTATCTTAATGGAAACAATTGTGACTCTGGATGTGAATATTATGTATCATTTCAAATTGTTTTGCGTCCTACATATTCAGGTGTTATTGGTACTACTACAGACGTTTAGAGCTTTTCGGTAGATTACTAATTGAGAACCTTTAAATTTATTCGCAACTAGCTGTGCCCGGTTTCACCCGTGTTGACTAAATTTTTTAATATAGTGAATCCTTAGTTACTCCTTGTAACATTAGCTATCCGCCAGTGAATGTCCCGTTCCGATCGGTCCAGCTGTTTCGGAGATTAGCCGGAGCAAACAGACGGACAGACTCGCGCATACTTTCATATGTATTTAGTGAAAAGTTGTTTATTTGACAAACAGACCCTTCAATTTTATTTATTTGTATAGATTTATTTACTAAGCAAAGAAGCACAGGATTTTACATTCATAAATGTATCTAAACGCTTCAGGCAAAAGGCAACATCCACGTTGACTAATGAACATTGGTTTCAACGCTGGAGATGGTGGGCAAGTCTGTCGTAGTATTTTAGTCTACACACTATTGTCATTAAATTTGTTCTTAGATTGTCAAAATCTTATATCTTTAAATGAGCAATTCTTGTAGGTATATATATAATCAGAATCTCGGAAACGGCTCCAACGATTTTCATGAAATGTTGTATGTAGGGGGTTTCAGGGGCAAAAAATAGATCTAGCTAGGTTTCATTTATAGAAAACATCGTTTTGACCATGTTTTCAGGCACTGAAATATCATTACAATACGTCAGCAAACTTCGCCAACATCTGTCACGAGACTGACGTTCACCGGAAAGTTTTTTATTTTTTTTGTGAAGAAGAAACCAGATATTAATTATGTATATAAAGATGATATTATCTCTGCACTATGCAATGTTTGAAAGCATGATGTAAATCAAGTCTTGAATGTTGTCTTCACGACTTACACACAAATATGCAGATGAATTCAATTCCTCTGTCTATAATCTTCGGTTAGGTAGTCATTATGTTTTCTGTTCACTTTCGTAACTTCATATTGTTGTTTTTTACAATATTTTGTGTTTTGACGTCATGCCGTTTCACCAGTGTAGTTCCCGTTCGCGTGGGAGTATGGGGATAAAATAAAGCCTATGTTACTCGCTGATGATGTAGCTTTCTAATGGTGAAAGAATTTTTGAAATCGTCACATTAGTTTTTGAGTTTATTCATTACAAACATACACACAAAAATACAAATCTTTCCTCTTTACAATAGTAGTGTAGATTAATATTCAAGGTGTTTTCACCTCCGACTGTAAATTTAGGCGTGTCTAACTAATACAAATTTGTTTCACTGTAAATTAGTTTTTCACAAAATTGTATGTTTGTATGTTAGACTATTTAGAGTTTATTATTCCGAATTAGTCTACTTATCGTCTTTAAACATTTTTGGTAACAAAATATCATTGGCCTTTAATTTATGTGGTTTCCTTAGAGAGCCTAGGTTCTCGTGAATTCGTGAACGACGAACCATTCTTTTGAAGGTTCTCTATAAAAGCTCATAAACCTTTAAATTACTTCTGATAACTGGCTTGATACTATAATTTAAGGCTTAAGTTTCCTTTATTCACATCTAAACTATACCAACTTACTGTGTTTTAAACCCAGTTCACAAGATGTGACTTTCACTACATGCATTACCTGCAGAATGGTATAAGTAATTGAAATAATTGTAATTGTTATGAAAAGAGAAATTAGATTTGTTAGATTATTTCTGCTTTCTCGTGTTCATTTTACTTTGTATTATTTCATGTACAACGAATAACGAAACAACGAACGTACAAAGGATAAATATAGCTGTGCGTAGATTTCGTTTTATATAATATATGGGTTTAAAATTGACAAAGTTTCATCCACAATTCTATTTCCTTGGGGGTAGAATTAGTCAAAATCCTGTCTTAGCGGATGCCTACGTTATAACATCTACCTGCCAAATTTCAGTTCGATCCGTCCAGTGGTTTGGGCTGATAGATCACTATGTCAGTCAGCTAGTCCTTTGAGTTGTATATATTTAGAAATTTAAGTAGATAAACATTTACATACTAAACTATTTGAAATCTAGTATATATTAGGCGAACGCTTTGTTTGGGTTCAGATCGGGATTAATAAATTACATCGTTATTGGTTAATCTTTGAGAAGATAAGTATGTAAAGCCTTTGGAAGTATTGTATATATCGAATGGTTATTGATTATCAGGAGGAGCTAGTGGCATTCTTTACAGTTCAGTCGGAGGCCTGAGATAGTCTGATAACTGGTTTAACCAGATTACCGATTTTCCTCGTAAAAGGGGCACGAAGGTCAGAAGGCAGTCGCTTCGTATAAAAATCAGGGGAAAAACATGGGATAAAGCCGTAGGAGATGATATGATCGAATAATTACCTATGTAATTTTAGACCTAGGTATACAGTCTATGATTGATCATGAACTAGAATGGAGGTGCATGTTGCGTGTTAACTTTTTTTTGTGTTAGACTGCTTTACTATAGACAGCTATAATATTATGTAAAGGAGGTCGCGTTGCGATAACCCTACATGGGTGCCATGGTGATAATGATAACCTTAGCAAGATGATACATGGTATCTCTTTTATTGATAGCAATGGGAAAAATACAAACAGTGTAGATACCTATTTAAGTACGAGAATATAGATGCCGTCATGAGCTATGAGCGCTGACCGTGAATGCGCAGTAGTCATTTTACGAGTCCTTTACCCCATTTTTACTGCGAACCTGTAACTCGTATTAAAGTAGATAGACACGCAGAGCAACTGTTTAACACTAATTAATGATCGTCCAACTATAGTAAAGAGTTAAATGCTTGATTCGATAACTTTTGTCACTTATCTGAAGGTTGTTCTGGTGTTTAGTGATATCAATTAACATGACCATTTGTAAATTAACGGCCGTTTACAATATTTTTTCCATCTTTTTGGTTACTAAAGATAAACAAATCTATCATATGATCCTTACTTTCATTCCAATAACTTATCTCTAGTTAACATTATTAGGAAATT
The DNA here is from genome assembly GCA_929442735.1 of Watsonalla binaria. Lineage (NCBI taxonomy): Eukaryota > Metazoa > Arthropoda > Insecta > Lepidoptera > Drepanidae > Watsonalla > Watsonalla binaria. The sequence goes on from OV838930.1 coordinate 2,636,224, forward strand.
GAAAGTATGGATAGATCAAATTAGACAGATAATTGGGGTAGTAAACTATCTGTAAGCAGTCTGTAGCACGACGGCCTTCCACGTTATTCTGTAAGATTCTTCAGCGTCGCACCCGAAGTCGAGTATCTATTTCAAAGATAAAATTGAACTCGATTGTCCACGTATGGTGTAAAAATATCCTATATTAAAAGCGACGGTCGACGTCGAGTCCGACGCTGAGAAACCTCAGAATGACGCGGCTAGTTCGGTCCACGAGTTGGGCAAAGTGCAATTTCCCAGTAGCAGCCCGGACAGAATCCTCTGGGATTAGTGTCCTATTAATGCTAATGGCAATAGGCCCACACCCAATATAGCTTGGTGAAATGTGTGGTGTAATGTTGTAAATAGTTACACCTCGGTACCTTCGGGAAATACAGGCGTGGGCTTAAAATGTATGTTCTAGACTTTAATAAAACCTTAAAAGAAGGAGATATCTGAGACGGCGATAGACTCACCATCTGTCACGTTGGCACTTAATCAAATTCGGTGAAAAGTTGGTGTTGTGATAACAACACCTCTGCCTACCCCTTCGGAGAATACAGGCGTGAGCATATGTATGTATGTTAAAAGAAGGAGCCTTTTTATAATATATACGTCAATACGTAACGGGTACCAAGCGTATCTAAACTGACCTTTAATCTGTTGTATAACATAATTTCGTAAGCAAACACATACATAGTTTTGTTTATATGGTTGCTATCAAAACAGAGGGAGATAGAGAATTTGATAATATTTATATGAGTATTATAACATATATATATTTTAAGTACATATTTACTTGAAATGATGAAAGAAAGTCCTTAGTAAGTAATATTTGAGTTCTATTGGATGTTATACAGACTGTTATACAGAATTGATAGTGCAACCGAAAATATACATTTTACTGAGGAAATAGGGTGGTTGATATGAACCGACTTCATTAACCAAAGAGAGAAAATAACGTTTAATAATAAATATTATTTGAAGGCATAAACCTGCCAACCTAATAAACCCGGCAGTTAGGAATTAAAAATTGTAATACATACATTCATACATATCCTATATCTATTATTTCGCCGTGGTGGCCTTGAAGTTTGAGCAGTTGCCTGCTACGCAAGCGACGCAAGTTCGAATCCCAGCGGGGCCTGTACCAATGAGTTTTTCTAAAAAAAACTTATGTACAGTGATTTCACACCAGGTGCTTTACGGTGAAGGAAAACATCTTGAGGAAACTTGCATATTTCTGAGAAGTAGACGACGATAGACTCGCCATCTGTCACGTTGGGACTTAATTCATCTTCGGTGAAATGTGGGTGTTGTGATTACAACACCTCTGTCTAGCCCTTCGGGGAATACTGGCGTGAGCATATGTATGTATTATTTCGCTTCGTCTACATTCGTGCATCTCTTCATACACTTCATTCGGTTATGAGTGCTCCGAAATTTAACGTGTACACCGTGCTTTTGAATAAGCCCATGGTGTGATAGTGATGATACCTTCATGGCCTTTTAACATTTGTTTTATTTCTTCTGTTTCAGATACGAAACCGAACCGCCAAAAGGAACGATACGAAAACTACGAAAAAATCTAGTCACATATTTTATCGTGAGATAAAATGGGATACATTATAATGTCTTCTGTTAAATGTATAGCGTAGAGTATTACGATAAAAGTTAACCTGAATGGTTATTAAGGGATTATAGGAAGTGGAACGAGTGTTGATTATTTTTCTGCGTAAGGTAATATCATCTCTTTATATTTATTTAAGTTTACACTGTCAATAATTCTATTTGTAGAAAGAGAAGAGATCTTCCAATTTAAAATGTCCCTTAAAATAACCCTTGTATATTAGACAGAGATTTTATTAAAATCTTTTATTTTATTTATTTAATGGCGACGAACTTGAGTACAACTATTCCGTCAATGTCATGTGATTTTTGAGAGAATTCTTGTAAATTGTTAAACATATATGGAATAAATGTCGTTAAGTATGTTTTTATGTACTTTCATAAGCATTTAGTGAAAAGCTTTGAAATTACCAACAGACCTTTAAATTTTATTTATGTGTTTAGATTAAGAGGGACGCATATTTTAGATTGGAGGACTTCTGTCCACCTATAAAGTAATTTTAGTTAGATCGCTGAGAGCATTAGGTGTTTGGTTCAAGTAGATAGCTTCAACTTCAAGGTTGGACAAAAGGTACCTATTTAAAAGATTATGCCGACAAAGTCATAGCCGATAGTAAAGTATAATACGTCTAGAGACTAACAAAAGGGTCAAAGAACTTCGGTCTTGGCTCGACGCCAGGCTAGAAAATAATTTGTGTCAATTTCACTCTTCGATGGTTTTCAAAACGTGAGACGAACGTTGTTAAAATATTTCAAAGAAACCCATCCATCATAAGCGCATTAAAGAGTTTTTGTCAAACCATGAGGTGTAGGACGTTAAAGAACCTGCATACGTCTATGAAGGTCATCAGTGGCTTTTTTATAGCTTCCACATTTTGTGTGAGCTCTTAAAATTTTTTTTTTCAAAAAAGGTAAAACCCCCGTCGCAAATATAGCAAGCACACTGTCATTTTTTAAAGGCAGCATTACTTTTTTTGTAAAAAAACAATTTTTGCTATTTTCAGTGACTTTTTGCAAAGTGCATTTGAACATGAATAAATCAAGCCCAAGCCCTTCCACTGCCTTTAGGCTCTGAGTAAAAGAAACCATACAGTCGAATTGATAACCTCCTCCTTTTAATGAAGTCGATTAAGCGCCCCAAGTGTAGGTAGTTCTACGTTTCCATTAAAAAAAAGCTCAAAACGCAAGGTCAATCGACGACGTTAGAACGTGTCAAAATCTTGAGGCACTGTGCTTCATTCGGAGGAGCAGGAGTTGAGAGGCAGTGCTATAGGAGAAGTCTTTTGTCTCTTACTTACTTTTTGGAACGGGTAAAAATATTATCAATTACCTCTCGAATAATACCACACATACTAATAATTAATCTTTGCCCTCAGAATACAAGTAAACTGGTACTTAAATAGTTAAGGAGAAGGCATAATGCAGATCTTAAAGGCAAGATTCGCGTTGAGGGCCACAGCGTCACAATTCCAGGCCTGGAGCTGTTCCAAACAACGGACAGCGTCCTCGGTAAGTGACATTTAACTCTTATATACATACAATACACTGAACTCTTCTCTGATATTCGTTTGTACCAGGGAGAGTCCATTGCCGTTTCAGGCACTATACATCATCATAGCACTGGCCTTATGACATAAGTGCACATGTTTCTTATAAGTAATGCTCGTTGATCTTATTAATAACTAGCTATGCCCCGCGATTTTAAAAAAAACCCTCAAGTACCCTAAGTACTCCATATAACATCGGCTGTCAATGAAAGTCCCGAACAAACAGACAGACTGTTTATACCTATTTCATACATATGCTCACGCCTGTATTCCCCGAAGAAGTAGGTAGAGGTGTTGTAATGACTGATGAAATCTTTAAATTATTTCTTAGACATATGCAAGTTTCCTCACGATGTTTTCCTTCACCGTAAAGCACGTGGTGTGAAATCACTGTACATAAGTTTTAGAAAAACTCATCGGTACGAGTCCCGTTGGGATTCGAACTTGCGTCGCTTGCGTAGCAGGCTACTGCTCAAACCCCAAGGCCACCTCGGCGCTATTTTCATATGCATTTCATGAAAAGTTGTTATTTTGTAATGACAAACAGACGTTTCCATTTTATTTACCTGTATAGCTACTATGCTTCGGTACTTAACTATAACGCAAAATTGGTGTATGTACCTACTTAGCAGTTTCATATGGGTGCCTTGTAGCCTTGTATGCATAGTAAATACGCTAATAATCTTAATTGGCCTAGAGCTATTTACACAGGAGCTCGTGGCGGCTCAAACATAATATTATTTTATCATACATACATAGTTTTGCTCACGCCTGTATCCCATGGGGGTAGGCATAGACCACCCTTTGCCACATGCTACGATCCTTACACACTTCTTTCGCTTCATCCACATTCATGCATCTCTTCATACACTTTCTTCGGATACGAGTGCTCCGAATTTGACCTTTCTGAAAAATAATATTAATTTGGCCATAGTAGTTCTTCCTTGGACGCCCTCTACCGACACTCCCGGTCACATTCGCTCTATAAATAATATAAGCCTTCACTCATCCTTTCGATATGTCCAAACCATCTCAACATACTTTTTTCAATTCTGGTCTTATTTCATGTGGTATTATTTTATCGTACAATCGAAATATTAATTACAATATCCAGTGAGATCAATGTATTGATAACAATATTGCACAGATTATCGTCTAAAGCTGGGACATAATAATTGATAATATATTTGTATGTTTACAAACAGTGTTTGGAAAAAATATTGTCCCTATTAGCCATCCAAATAAAATGCTAGCCGAAAAACTAAATACTATATCTATACAGATAAACAAAATTGAAGAGTCCTTTTGTAGATCTAAATTAACAGCTTTTTACTTAATGCATATGAAAGTATGTATGTACGGGTAGGTACTAATATAAAAAAACTATTCAAAATATTTTTCCGTCGTGTCTGTCTGTCTATATGTTCGGGATAATCACTTTTTCGGGATCGAGTTTCACTTACACTTAGGCTACATTTATGGTTCCGCAAAATAAATCCGCCCTTAAAATTAAGTCTATAAAATCCAAATACATTTAGGAGTAATGTATCAGTATCATAATAATTGAGGGCAACAAGACCTCAAACAATTGACTTATCCTTAAGTCCATCCCGACTTGTATGCCGAGATTACGATCACATCACACGTGCCCGATCACGCCGCTATCACTGTCCAATTATGATAACTCGCTATCATGCGATGTACTATATTTATATTGCCCTCTTAACTGATACCTCCGCGGTTTAAGCTAATACTTAGGTGTGATAAACACAGCGTGGAATGCAATTGGTTTTGTAAACATTTCCTTATTTTTTTTTTTACTGCAGTTATCTTATCTTCGCGGCAGAGTTGTGTGATTGAGATCGTCAGCGAGTTACTTTTCCTGTTGTTAATAAAACTTGCTGCTTGGAGTGTAACCAAGATCAACCCACAGTTTCCCTCGCGTATATTTTATATCATGGGTCTTTGTGTCATTGTTCATGTCAGCTGAAGCTCACGTTCAAATCGGTCCGGCCGAGAGATTAGCCGGAACATACAGACGGGCAGAATCATTTGTAAAACGGGTTTATTGATAGACATGATCGTTTTAAGAAGCGCGAATTGAGAACTTTGATAAGCTTTAATTTTCATTTAGGACCGACAAATGAAACGTTACTGGTAAGAAGTTCTTAATACGCTCTGCTGAAAATGGTCATAGGCCCCTAAATCGCCAGTAGGTACTCAATTAATGGAAGGAGGAATAAAGGCGCTGTGTTAGCACAATTAATTATATTCCTCTCTAGCGGACGTCGTTGTGTTTTGATTTCAGAACGCAAAAGTAGAGTACAAACCAATAAGAAGCGTGCTAGTAGCGAACCGAGGAGAGATCGCCATCCGAGTGTTCCGAGCATGCGCCGAGCTGGGGATCCGGTCCGTCGCTATTTACAGCGAACAGGACAAATTGCAGATGCACAGGTGTGTATCGATACTTCAATTATTGAATAATAACGGACGTCACCCGCGTTTTTCTCGTTCCCGTGGGATTAATCAGAGATAATGTAGCAATCGAATGGTGAAAGAGTTATTACAATTGGTCCAAGACTTTCTGAGCCAATTCGTTACAAACACACATACAAACCTTTTCTCTTTATAATATTAGTATAGACTAGGTTCCGTCCGCGTGTTATTACAGTTTTTTAATATCCTCGATTAACAATTTAGACCTACGTTACTCGCTGAAAATGTAGGTTGATAACGGTGAAATCTTTAAAATCGCTCAATAAAGTTTTTGAGTTAAATCGTAACAAATCCTCGTTATAATATTAGTACCTATATGTAATATTTGTCATTCTCTACTTCGTTACTGCGGACCACAAGATCTTGGGTTCGATACCCGGGTTGGGCAAAGAGTTATTGGAGATTACCACGTGTAATTTTCCAGTAGCATCCCGAAATCTGGATTAGTTAGTACATGGTACAAGGCACGCCCCATATTACACGGGACTTAAACATAACTAACGATATGTGGGTGTACTATAAGTAAACCTCTGCCAACCCTAACATCTGGATCATGGGCCTGAACATAATGTAATAAAAAATCCCCACGATAACGACACGACAAACGACAACGACATCGTCCGCCAATATCGGTCGGTCTTAGAGCGTCTTCTTCACCTTGCAGTGTGTCATCGCCTAGTTCGAATTTCCTAAAATCACCGTCACAAGTCATCGCGTCGACGTCAATCAGATTTGTATGGAATCAAAATAGTGTCATCTTTAGGCCGACAGACGGCGCTGTTGCTATCTTGTACAAATCTGCGTTTACTTCGACGCGGTGACTTGTGACGGCGGCATTGAAAAACTGGCACTAAGCCCTCTGATAATCTGTCGGCGACGATATCGTTGACTACAACGACACAACGTGGAAGAATTCAGTACAGATTGTATTAAACTACCGCTCCGATATCGTGTCGTTACCTTTATCGTCCAATGTCGATAATCACCCGATAGAAGGACCTCCACTGAATCGTTAATACTGTGTTTTGTTCCAGGCAAAAAGCCGACGAGTCATACATTGTAGGCAAAGGTCTGCCCCCAGTGGAAGCGTACCTGAGTATACCTGAGATCATCAGAGTCGCCAAGGAAAACGATGTTGATGCTGTACATCCTGGATATGGGCTGCTGTCTGAGAGGTCAGATTATTTTTATCTATACAGATAAATAAAGTGTATATGAGAGTATGTACGGTACTGACATAAAAATCAAATAAAAAAAAATCTCTGTCTGTATGTCTGTTTGTTTCGGGTAATCTATGAAACGACTGGACCGATTTTAACGGGACTTTCACTGGCAGATAGCTAATGGAAGAGTACCTTAGGCTACTTTTATTTACATTGAAGGTTCCGCGGGAATGAAGTTAAATTTACGCGGACGAGACCGCAGGGCACAGCTAGTATCATATACAACCTAATCCTAACTTTCTATCTCTCTTTTTCTATAAAGTCCATGCAAGAAAACGCCTACAGTTCGGTCAGGTTCAGAATTAACTTAGGTACGAGTATAATGTTAGCGTAATATCCTCCTTATTACAAAATATAAGATAGTTTTTGGTTAAAAAATAATTGAAATAGTTTTAATTCGAGTTTAGTCTTCGTTTAAACCACGTTTTTTTAATAATGTGGTTGACTTTCAGGTCAGACTTCGCTCAAGCGATCATCGACGCCGGGCTGCGGTTCATTGGCCCCTCCCCTAAAGTGGTGCAACAGATGGGAGACAAAGTTGCGGCGAGACAGGCTGCTATCGCGGCAAGTATGTGCTTTTAGCGTTTTGAATCTATTTAATTAATAATTAGACTCTATATCTAATTAGAGAGAGTCGAGAGGGTTTTGGTAATCGCCTGCTACGCAAGTGACGCAAATTCGAATCCCAGCGGGGAATGCACCGATTATGACTCGGTGAAAAGTGGGTGTTGTTATTACTACACCTCTGCCTACCCCGTCGGGGAATACAGGCGTGTCAGGCACTAAACATACGTCTTTGAATTACTTCTCAAACATATGCAGGTTTCCTCACGATGTTTTTCTTCACCGTAAAGAACGTAGTCTGAAATCACTGCACATTCGTTTTTTAAAAACTCATTTGTACAGGCCCCACTGGGATTCTAACTTGCCTCACTTGCGTAGCAGGCGATTGCTCAAACCTCACGGCTATAGGGCTCTCATAAATAAATACAAGTCGGTCAGCACTAGTTATATATATAGTAGCATCATTTCGAGGCTAATACGTTAGACTGAGACGTAACAGTGTATGCCAACAAACCTCGTTTTATTCAACCACCTTTTATCAACCGTTATTAATTTGCAGAAGTCCCAATCGTCGCCGGTACTGACGGCCCGATCAACACGAAAGAAGAAGCCATTGAATTCTGCAAGCAACAAGGTCTTCCAGTCATCTTAAAGGTACTGTAGTTTCGTATTTACTCACAAGATGGCGTTTTTTCTGCTGTAGATCGTGCTGTCGAAATATTATTTTATGTGGCGAGTAAGGAATAATGGGAATATTACCAGGACTGCATTATCCTTTAGTTTTCATTTATGGTATATTTTCTTGGGTATAATTACGTATAATTTGTAGGGACTACAAAATCAGGAACTGATTAATAAACCTATTCTTATCGTTACAATAAGAACTCATCGTTACAATTAAACGACATCTATACTTAATACCATAATTACAACTTTTCACTAAATGCATATGAATGCACATGATACTGAGATACAAAAACCGATTTTTGAATTTTTTCTGTCCGTCTGTCTGTTTGTTCCAGCTAATCTCCGAAACGGCTGTACCGATTTTAAAGAGACTTTCACTGGCAGATAGCTAAATGTCACAAGAAGTAACTTAGGATACTTTTTATTAGGATATTAAATCTACGCGGGTGAAACCGCAGGGCTAGTTGGATTATATATAAAGAAACTTTAAAATATGGTGAGCCTGAGTTTCTCAGGCACAAATTTTCTCTCAAAAGTTGGCACTTTTTAATTTAACTAATCTTGACCTACCTTTTTTCGCTTCCCTCTATATTTCTTTCTATGATGTTTTTAATGAATGCATCATGTTCTAATAAATGTATATATAAAATATATATGCAAACGCCATCCTAGAAGGTTCCCGAAGGGGAAAGCAGAGGTGTTGTAACAACAATACTCACTTTTCACCGAATACGATTAAGCGCCAACGTGACTGAGGGTGAGTCGATCGCCGTCTCAGGCACTATACATACGTCTTTGAATTATTTCTCAGACATATTCAGGTTTCCTCATGATGTTTTCCATCACCGTAAAGCAAGTGGTGTGAAATCAATGCACTTAAGTTTTTTTAGAAAAACTCATTGGTACATGCCCAGCTGTGATTCGAACTTGCGTCGCTTGCGTAGCAGGCGACTGCTCGAAACCACAACGACTCTCTAATTCATGTATGTAATATTGACTCGTTTGCGGGTAGGCAGCGTACGGCGGCGGTGGCCGCGGTATGCGCGTGGTTCGCGAGATGAGCGAAGTGGGCTCAGCCTTCGAGCGAGCCTCCTCCGAGGCGCTGGGAGCCTTCGGCAACGGGTCCATGTTCATCGAACGGTTCATTGAACGACCACGGCACATCGAGGTGCAGCTGTTAGGTCAGTCATTTTGTTACTAGAACCGTTGGGATAGTGGTTGGTGGACAAAAGTTCGATTACTGGTTCATAAAAAAAATGTTATTCTAATGTGGTTGTTTTGTGTCTAGGTTTGCTAGATGACGCTGTATGTCCGAAAAATATTTATTTAACCGATTTCAAAAAGAATGACATTACGCTGAGTTAGTTGATGGGTTCAGCAGTGTATTAGTCAAAGTCGACAAACAGACAGAGACACTCGCAATAATATTACCGTAGGTTATCGAAAATATGTTTGTTCTTTTCATTCTGAATCACAAGTTATTTTTAATATAATTTATAGTGTTTTATTTGCTCGAGGAAAGTCTACAAATTTAAGTATATGAATATACAATTCGAACTAGTTTTATTTTTTTTCCAGGTGACAAGGCCGGCAACGTAGTTCACTTGTATGAACGTGACTGCTCCGTGCAGAGACGTCATCAGAAAGTTGTTGAGATTGCACCAGCGCCCAAATTGGACCCTGAGGTGAATATAATACAACATATATTTGCTTGGCAGCATGCTTACTAATTTCAAAGTACCGTACCTTGTTGTAGACTCGTCAGAAAATGGTCGACTGTGCTGTGCACTTGGCGAAACACGTCGGCTATGAAAATGCTGGAACTGTCGAGTTCCTACTAGACGACAAGGGGAACTTCTACTTCATTGAAGTTAACGCCAGGTTACCATCGATCTAAACATATTAATTAAATTTAATTTTTTTTTTGCTATTCCAAATTAACAGCTTTTTGGAGGAGCTCGTGGCTCAGTTACTATTGCGCATATAATTCGATCAGCGAAGTTAAGCAACCCTATCCCTGGCCAGTACTTGGATGGGTGACCGCACGAGTCCCCTCCGTGCCTCGGAGAGCACGTTAAGCCGTCGGTCCCGGTTGCCAATTTATCATCTTTGGCAATCGTTAATTGCAATTGGCACTTTTCCTCGTTAAAGGGGTTACGAAGGTCAGCTGGCAGTCGTTTCGTATAAGAATCAAGTGATCAGCCACATCGGGTTGAATCAAGTGCCGACCCCAACAATGTATGGGATTAAGGCCAGGGAGATGATGAATTCCAAAAATAACAGCTTTTCACTAAATGCATATGAAAGTATATACGGTGCTGACATAAAAATTAAACTATTTTTAACATTTTTCTCTGTCTGTCCGAATCGCCGAAACGGCTGCAACCATTTTAAGTGGATTTTCACTGATACTTTCATTACGCAAGCGACGCAAGTTCGAATCCCAGCGGAGCCTGTACCAATGAGTTTTTCTAAAACTTATGTGCAGTGGATTCACACCACGTGCTTTACGGTGAAGGAAAACATTGTGAGGAACCTGCATATGTCTGAGAAGTAATTCAAAGACATATGTAAAGTGTCTGAGACGGCGATAGACTCACCATCTGTCATGATGGCACTTAATCATATTCGGTGAGAAGTGGGTGTTGTTATTACAACACCTCTGCCTACCCCTTCTGGGAATACAGGCGTGAGCATATGTATGTATTTATTAATGAAAGATGTGTTTAGGTAAAGTTCACTTTACCACATACACTCACAAAAGATATCTAAATAGACATGTACTCACCTTTTTCCTTATAAATCTAATATCAACCTTATAACAATATGTTTTAGGTTGCAAGTGGAACACACAATCACAGAAGAAGTAACGGGCATTGACCTCGTGCAATCACAGATCAAAGTGGCGGAGGGGATGACTTTACCAGAATTAGGACTCACTCAGGACAACATCAAGTGCTCAGGCTACGCTATACAATGTCGAGTCACTACCGAAGATCCGGCGAACAATTTCCAACCGTCTACTGGAAGGATTGAAGTGTTCAGGTAAACTTTATTTAATTTTATATAAGGTTTAAAAAAGGGCGCATATCATTCGATCAGCGAATTTAAGCAACCCTGACCTTAGCCAGTAATTGGATAGGTAACCGCCCAAGCTCCCTCCGTGCCTCGGAGAGCACGTTAAGCCGTCGGTCCCGGTTGCCAATTTATCATCTTTGGTAATCGTTACAGGTCGGTCGGAAGCCTAAAATTTTCAGACAACTGGCTTAACCCAGATCACAGATTTTCCTCTTTAAATGGGTTTCGAAGTTCAAATGTCAGTCGTTTCGTAAGAAAATCTGGTAATCAGCCACATCGGGATGAATCAAGTGCCGACCCCAACAATGTATGGGATAAGGCCAGGGCGATCATGATAAGGTTTAAATTGGCTTGACAACTGTTTAGATTTCACATACTTTCTGACATTATCGTTTTATTTGATTTGACTTTATTTTGATTTACATAGGATTAATTATGGCTTTTTAACAAAAATAAATATACTTTATTTTGGCTATATCTTGATCTCTTCCTACCTAACACTGGTAGAAAGTGATTAAACTTTATAACCATACATTTAAAATCTGCATGTAAATCACATCAATTTTTTTACTGGGTCTATCTGTACATCTATACACATAATAAAATTGAAGTGTCTGTTTGTAATTCCGAAATAACAGTATTAGATCCTGATACGACCATCAGGATCGGTTAATAATAATGTAAGAGTTCTCGAGTAATATATGTTTAATTACGTAAAACTGGTAAAATCAACAACAGAAAAACAAGGAGCAACATATGACAAGTAAAAAGAACACAACGACGGGAAAATTCAAAAGTAAACCATAAACACAAATATATAGACACCTGGCTTATTACTTTAAAATATAAAATAGCATACAAACAGCTTTTCACTAAACGTATATGAAAGCACATACATTACTGACATAAAAAAAAACTAATTTCAATTGTTTTCCTCTGTCTGTCTATCCGTCTGTTTGTTTTTAACGGGAAGAGTCCCCTTAATATCGGCTGATAGCTAATGTTACAAGGAGTAACTTATCCTAATATTAATAAAAAAATATTGTGATTCCGCGGACCACCCATAAGTCTACGCGAATGAAACCGCGGGGCACAGCCAGTATAAAATAAGGGTTTAATAGCAACCTTATTCACATGTGTTTTAAGTTTATATTCCTCTGTTACAGATCCGGCGAGGGTATGGGCATCCGTCTTGACTCTGCTTCCACATACGCCGGGGCGGTTATTTCTCCATACTACGACTCGCTCTTGGTCAAGGTAATATTTTTACAGTTATTTATAGCTTACCGTATCGTATAAAATAGCAATTGCCTTTATTACTAATGTTATGACTAATTAATATTAAGTAGTGGTGGAAAAAGATCCGTGGTTAAAAATTCACACCACGTGCTTTACGGTGAAGGAAAACATCGTGAGGAAACCTGCATATTTCTGAGAAGTAATTCAATGGCGTATGAAAAGTGTCTGAGACGGCGATGGACTCACCATCTGTCACGTTGGCACTTAATCATCTTCGTACAGTAAATTCTATAATATTAGTTTTTATTCATGACATATATGTTTAAATTCTAAATTCTTAAAAAGGGTAAGAGTTCGGATACACCGACCAACAGATATCGCAAGGCGGCCCCTAAACCGCAAAGACAACGGAAGGAAAAAGTTCGACGCATGAGGTAGGATCACGAGTAGCTCAGTTGGAAGAGCAACTGCTCGGTTTGCTGAGGTCGTGGGTTCTAATCCCGCCTCGTGTTCGTATTTTTCTTTACCCTTTTTAAGAATTTAGAATTTTATGATAAATAAATGTATTTGTGTGGTAAACACAACATGAATACTCATATAATCATACAGTACCCGGTTGACCTTTGGTTAATTTCCGGTGAACGTCAGTCTCGAACCGGGGCACTCTAGTTTCGTTATCGCCCCTTAAGCTGGAAGCCTCACCTTTGAGCTACCATAACTTGACAGATGTCGGCGAAATTTGCTGTCGTTTTGTAATGATATTTTCAGTGCCTGAAAACATGATCAAAACGATAATTTCCATAAATGAAACCTAGCTACATCTATTTTTGCCCCCGAAGCCACCTGAAGCCCTACATGCAAAATTTCATGAAAATCGTTGAAGCCGTTTCCGAGATTCAGAGATATATATATATATATATACATACAAGAATTGCTCGTTTAAAGATATAAGATTGTTGGCAGGTAATATCCCATGCCCACGACTTGCCCAGTTCGGCCGCTAAGATGAACCGAGCGCTGCGAGAGTTCCGTATACGAGGCGTCAAGACCAACATACCTTTCCTGCTCAACGTGTTAGAGAACCAGAAGTTTTTGAATGGTAAGCAACTCGCTATAATACGCAGGAATTTATCTATTTGTGCTATTTTCAAGATGGAGTTACTTTGACGATGGATGAATGGGTATATTTTGCATTACTTTACAATTTATGCGGATTGCAAGAAACTAAACAAATAATTAGTTTCCATACCTGTTGAAGCCGTGGTGGCCTTGAGGTTTGAGCAGTCGCCTGCTACGCAAGCGACGCAAGTTCGAATCCCAGCGGGGCCTGTACCAATGAGTTTTTCTAAAAAACTTATATACAGTGATTTCACACCACGTGCTTTACGGTGAAGGAAAACATCGTGAGGAAACTTGTATATTTCTGAGAAGTAATTCAATGACGTATGTAAAGTGTCTGAGACGGCGATGGACTCACCATCTGTCACGTTGGCACTTAATCATGTTCGGTGAAAAGTGGGTGTTGTGAATACAACACCTCTGCCTACCCCTTCGGGGAATACAGGCGTGAGCATATGTATGTACCTGTTGAGGCATCAAAACTCATTGCTGATATAATTTTCACTATTGTGAATAATTTTATATGAATTTTATAGCAATTAAGAATTATTTACTATGTAATAAAATATATGTACATGAAGCCGGCTCTTCTCAGGTTTCCGAACTGGTGGTCAATTCTTCGACTTTCATAAGTACCTTACTGGGGCCTAAACTGAATAATTTTCATTAGTATTTCTTGCATTATATTGCAGAAAAGAAATATTCACAACGAACGATGTTCATAATCATTGCATCTGCATACCTTAAGTGGTAAAATATAATTGCCTTACCGAAGTCAAAAGTGCCATTATTATTATATTATATTCTTAACTTCTACAACTATTCTTCGATCCTCAGGTTCGGTGGATACATACTTCATAGACGAGCACCCTCAGCTGTTCATGTTCAAACCGTCTCAGAACAGAGCTCAGAAACTTCTCAATTATCTCGGTTATGTACTCGTTAATGGACCAGCTACTCCCCTGGGAACCTCTGTCCCTCCCGCTGACGTCAAGCCATATGTTCCTCCCATTCCTCTGGGTAAGTTTAAAAAATATTATTATTATTCTCACAGAATTTAATAATGAGATATGAACCTTATATACCCCTTATTACAAAACATAGTTCACGAACACGGGTTTAAATTCGGACTAAAACTATGTCCATCCCTTTTTAAATACGTATCTCAGAAAGAGATGAAGCTTCTTTTAAACCAGAGACTATAATAGTCTATGTATTGTTATAAGGGGGGATATGATTTAATAACGCTTAAGTTAAAATAGAGCGTCCAATTTTGTTTTTCTTAATTATAATATTGGAATATTTAAAGTTCATTTGTGAGTGTTGTTGCACTATTAATATGGGTACCGATGTAAATAATAACCATTTTTACTACTGGCTTATAAAGGTACTGTGGCTTTTGATAGCAACCATTCATTCGTTAAATTGTGTTCTTGACAATTAATATGCCAATAAATAATACTTTTCCTAAGCTTACGTATATGCCTCGTCATTCTGTCAATTATAGGAAATGAATGCATAGTTCATAAACAATAAAGTTCAATTTCGTCTCATTGAAACTGACACGGCGTCGCTGAGAAACCTTACAGAATTACGCCGCTAACCCGCGGGATGAGTGGATTAATTTTAAAATATTCCTTTTTTCAACTGGACCCACATTTACAAAAGGCAATTCTAGTGTATATCTTTAAATTTGGGTACATACATGCTAGAAAAGTTGTATATAGAAAAGTAGTATGTCTGGTTAGCCGTTATCCATGATATCCAATGGAAAATAATTCCATACATTGTTATCCTATGGTAATAGAAGTCCTTTACAAGCCAGTAATGTTAATAACGGAACATATAAATTAATTAGAAGACTACTGGAGTCCTACCAAGCTTATTGCTTACATGATAGTTTAACTCTTATTATGAGACAGAGAGTATATGACGTGTATGCATCTGTCGCTGTCGCACAGCTTAACTATCATTGCAATAAGAGCTCCAGTAGTCACCTGATACTGTTGACACAATATTTATCATTTAATCCCCTAACGTGGATTATTAACCCATATTTAATATCCCTTAACAACCCTTACGATCTCTCCTTTGTTTTTACGACTTCAAAAAAAGAATAGGTTTTATGTACGATGCGCATTTTTCTAGAATCACTACCGAACTGAACTCAATGAACGCTACTTTTGATTTCTTTCCAGTTCGCTCTGGATACGGTAGGTTCATAATATCTCGTTTTCTTAGGGATATTTTAAGTTACTATATTATTTGATTATTTATTTGTTGTCTGTATTGTACTATGTGTGTATCTGTTGTTCACGAAAGCACCGGATTGTTGTGATTATAGATGTTTCTATTGAAATGTTACTATATTTAATTTGGTTAAATATCTAAAGCTTCTCTGAAAGTAGCGCGTCCCCAACAATTTCTTTTGAGGAATCGTTATGTCAGCATAATTGCTGGAACACAGATAACACTATAATTCTTCCAGCGTGCTTTACGATCAAGCATCCCTAGTGGTAAGGCGCTTTCACAAAGATTTATTTATATATATAACATTGGCTGCAACTTTCTGCGCTATGGTGGCGGTATTAACACAGTTGCTCAGATTTTAATACATGATAATATAGCTCGTTTAAAATTTATTTCAACAATGGAATTGCATAAAAGCTCCGCTCCGCTTCAATTAAATTTCCTTGCAAACATGACAATTGTCATGAGTATGACCATTGACGCGGAGCGAGTACATATTATTAAGGCTAAAGCTCACTTATCTCCGCACCGGAGCGGCGGCATCGCCTTAGCTCGAGGTTCTCAGTATTAAGCGTATTTAGCTCCTATTGCAACATCAGCATCGCCTTACCTCGGGAACTAAGCCAAGGCGGTGGCGATCCGTTACTGATATGTGTGCGCTAGCCTTTATGCCCTCGTTCTGGGTCAAAACTGCGAGAATAAGCAGCTTAATACTTGTAACACTTATAACCTTATAGAAAGGATACTCTGGTGATTGAAACTAAAACAATTACCAATTATTATACCCTTATTAGGTATTGATTGTTGCCATGTAAAGTATCCATCGTGGAGCATAGCGATAGTCATCAAATATATATCTAATAGCATTGTTGTACCAATTGGATCATTTAGTTTACATTAATTGCACTTCACACATAGTTGCACCGCCATTATCTTACTAAACATATATTTCAGACCTTTCACCCGAAGCAATTGAAAGGCACGAACTAACGGGAGAAAATACAGGTGAGGACATATATTTATTATTTTAAAGTCATATCAAATGGCCTCATGTAACTACAGTCCCTGAATTATATATGTGTCTTGTTTCCAGTGGACTGTAGACAAGTATAATAAGGAGACCTACCATCATCGCTTTAAGAGCGTATTAAGAACTGCTGAGCTTTGACCTTTAATTTTAGTAACGTAAAATTAAAAGTAAGAGCTCAGAAGCTCTTAATACGCTGCTCAAACGATAATTGTTGGCCCCGTGTTCTTTTTGAAAGCAAGAAGTACGAAAGTCCTGACTTCTGAGTCTGTCCTGAAAGACATGACATTTAGAGGGTGTGTTCTTAATGAGGTGTAGGTATAGACTAGAAGGGGTTTAACGAAATTCCACACCTAAGAGGGGTGAAATGAGAGTTGAAAATTTGTGTGTGAAATCTAACAGCTCCGCCTGCGTAGCTAACCGGTTGAAGCTAGTTACTAAAGATAAATATTGTTATCCGTCATGATTTTTCACTGGAAACGGATTGAAACTTTTGGTTGTTAGTATGTGCATGTGCCGTCACGAGCTATGAGCGCTCACTGAAAATAGTGGGGGTAACATGTTTTATTCGAGGACGGTACAGAACAGATCAGACAGACTCAAAAACAGAGAATGAAATGCGGCCGTCTTTACGTTAATTAATGACGGTAAAATATTAAATATTTTGCAAAAATAATTTCTTAAATGCATAATGAATAGAATCCGTATAACTTAAAATTAAACAATACGATCCTTTTTTGCTGAATATGAATTTTTTTAACCGACTTAAAAAGGAGGCGTTTACCAATTCTAGTGAGCTTTTGTTATTCTTTACTAATATAATCCACAGCGGTCCAACCCCCTAAGGGTTACAAGCAGATCCTAAACGAGGGAGGTCCAGAGGCCTTCGCCAAGGCCGTCCGTCAGAACAAAGGCCTCCTCCTCATGGACACGACCTTCAGAGACGCTCATCAATCGCTCCTCGCCACTCGTGTGAGGTCGCACGATCTGCTCGCCGTGTCACCTTATGTGGCGCATAACTTCAATAACCTCTACTCGCTCGAGAATTGGGGTGGAGCTACTTTTGATGTCGCTTTAAGGTGAGGAATGTTTTTTAATTCGATTAAATCGAGTAAATTCAAATTCAAAAATATCTTTATTCGATTGGACTTTCTACAAAGTACTTTCAAATCGTCAGAAAGACACGATTACATAGGATTATACATGCTACCCCCAGGTTCGGAAGGTTGCTTTTACTGAGAAGAACCTGGCAAGAAACTCAGTAAATACTCTTTTAAAAAAAATTACAGCTTTGAGTAACACAATATAAATCATAAAAAAGATATATAAGCCCATGGACACAGTTCCAGTGCATAAAAGTCGATATAAAAATTTAAAACCTAAATATAAGTACTACGATTAATTAGCTTGAGATGACCAGCCCCTACTAGCAGCACCTGTTCACAAGTATGACGAGAATTTATTTTTTGGACTTACATACATAGGTATAGGCTCACGCCTATCTTCCCCGAAGGGGTAGGTAGAAGTGTTGTAATAGCAACTCCCACTTCTTTCCGAAGATGATTAAGTGCTAACGTAACAGATGGTGTCTATCGCCGTCTCAGTCACTATACGTCTTTGAATTACTTCTCAGTGATTGGTTTCCTCACGATGTTTTCCTTCTTGCTTGCTTAGAATAAGAACCGCATTGTCTACCTATTTATACATATACTAGCTGTGCCCGGCATACGTTATATTGCCATTTTTTTTTGGGGTGGACTACCCCTAACATTTAGGGGGATGAAAAATAGATGTTGGCCGATTCTCAGACCTACCCGATCTGCACACAAAATTTCATACAAATCGGTCCAGCCGTTTCGGAGGAGTATGAGTCCTGACTGTCAGGCTTATATATCAAACCGCTGATCCTTGAGAAATGCAATTTGAAACTTAGAAAATAATTTTCGCGAATTCCATCGCGATTGAAATGAGGACTAAAATTCCTCATGTTGTGGCTAAAATGTCGTCCGTAAACCTTTTGGGGACAAATTACTGCAATTAAGTTTTTAGAAATGACATTGGTAAAGGTCGCTTGGTTTCGAAATTGCATCAGATGCGTGGCAGGCGACTGCTCAAACCCCACGGCCACCACGGGTTTTAAATGAAAGAGGTTCATATTATAATGTGCCCTCAGCGGGAATCCGAACAGGTGACGTTAAACAACCAGACTATTCAAGTTATTTATTTAAGTGATAATTCCTTTGACCAGGTTCCTGCACGAGTGCCCGTGGGAACGTCTCCGCGACATGCGCCAGTTGATCCCCAACATCCCCTTCCAGATGTTGCTTCGTGGAGCCAACGCGGTCGGCTACACCAACTACCCAGACAACGTCGTTTACAAGTTCTGTGAAATGGCTGTGAGTAATTACTACCATAAAATACTATATAAGCTGTGGTGGGCTTGAGGTTTGAGCAGTCGCCTGCTTCGCAAGCCACGCAAGTTCGAATCCCAGGGGGGCCTGTACCAATGAGTTTTTCTAAATAACTTATGTACAGTGATTTCACACCACGTGCTTTACGGTGAAGGAAAACATCGCGAGGAAACCTGCATATTTCTGAGAAATAATTCAATGACGTATGTAAAGTGTCTGAAACGGCGATGGACTCACCATCTGTCACGTTGGCACATAATCATCTTCGGTGAAAAGTGGCTGTTGTTATTACAACACCTCTGCGTACCCATTCGGGGAATACAGGCGTGAGCATTTATAAATACTTTATGTGTTTTCACCCCACGTGCTTTACGGTGAAGGAAACCCGCTATGTCTGAGACGTAATTCGAAAACGTATGTTTAGTGCCTGAGACGAGTTACTGTCACGTTTGCACTTAATCGTATTGGGTGAAATGTGTGGGTGTTGGTGTTGCAACACCTCAGCTTACCCCTTCGGTGACCTTTCTGGCGTGAGCATATTTTTCAATAATGTAAGATCACACCATCCCAGACAGATATGACCTTGTGCAAGGAGTATGCAAGAAGTTACATATGCTTTTCACCAAAGTTGATAAACGCCTACGTGACAGATGGTGGTAAGTCTATCGCCGTCTCAGGCACATTGCATACGTATTATTTTGTTCATAATATCACATTCAAAGTCCTGAGGACTGGCTTAAGCCGCTGAGCCTAGACACAAAAATTGTAACACGTGTTCTCTGTGAGGTCTAGGTTATTAGCTTAGCGTAAAAATTTACAAGTTTTTGCAAACTTCCATCCGTAAAGTGGTAAAAAGGGGTATACAAGTTTCTATCGGATATTTAACTGCCACGCATGCGAAACTACTTAGGTGAAAAGTAGGTGTCATTGCACCTCGGCGTTCTTTTAGAATCCTTTAGGGAAAGCTTACGATAGTAAAATCTTCCTGTCTATCCAAAAAGGTCTTCTCGTCTGCCTACGCTCGTAAGCCCATGCATAGTATAATATTCTATGCTCTATGTACCGATACAAAATGAATAGAAATTATATAAATCAGGCAATTCCCATATATTTTGTCTCGTTTCTATAAACGAACCGCGAGGATAATGTTACTTTGTCCACAGGCACCTTGACACCTAGAAAATAATCCTTGCGATTTCAGGTAAAATCCGGCATGGATGTCTTCAGGGTGTTTGATTCCTTGAACTACCTTCCCAACTTGATCCTCGGTATGGACGCGGCAGGCAAGGCTGGTGGTGTGGTTGAAGCCGCCATTTCTTACACCGGCGATGTATCGGACCCGAAGAAATCTAAATACGACCTCAAGTACTACACCAATTTGGCTGACGAGCTCGTCAAAGGTGGCACTCATGTGCTTGCGATCAAAGACATGGCTGGGTTGTTGAAACCGCAGGCGGCTAAGTGAGTATTGTGATATTATTCTCATAATAATAATACAATCTTGCGAGTCCGTATCATCATGTTATGCTAACGATTTGAATACTTTTTGACAGCCTAGCTCCTGTTAAGATATTTTTAAATATGTATGTGTTATTAATTCATGCATGGTTAAATGATAATATCTGGTGTGATGTTCAACAATTGTACGTGCATATGTTTTTGGGCGCGTTTGCTTATGCGATTAGAGGAAAAACGCTAGGAGAGAAAATAGTTTTAAAATCAAATATGAATTATGCGATGACCATACCTTCCAGGCTCTTAATAACGGCGATCCGCGACAAGCACCCTGACGTGCCGATCCACGTGCACACCCACGACACGTCGGGCGCCGGAGTGGCCTCCATGCTAGCGTGCGCCGAGGCCGGAGCCGACGTCGTGGACGTCGCCGTGGACTCCATGTCCGGCCTCACCTCCCAGCCCAGCATGGGGGCCCTCGTCGCCTCGCTGCAGGGCACGCCGCTCGACACCAGTCAGTATACACCCCCCTACAGATACATGTCCCAACTCACCTCCCAGCCCAGCATGGGGGCCCTCGTCGCCTCGCTGCAGGGTACGCCGCTCGACGCCAGTCAGTATACACCCCCTACAGATACATGTCCCAACTCACCTCCCAGCCCAGCATGGGGGCCCTCGTCGCCTCGCTGCAGGGCACGCCGCTCGACACCAGTCAGTATACACCCCCTACAGATACATGTCCCAACTCACCTCCCAGCCCAGCATGGGGGCCCTCGTCGCCTCGCTGCAGGGCACGCCGCTCGACACCAGTCAGTATACACCCCCTACAGATACATGTCCCAACTCACCTCCCAGCCCAGCATGGGGGCCCTCGTCGCCTCGCTGCAGGGCACGCCGCTCGACACCAGTCAGTATACACCCCCCTACAGATACATGTCCCAACTCACCTCCCAGCCCAGCATATACACCCACCCATCACCCCACAACGCAGAAATTGAACTTGAAAACATTGAACGCTCTCAATCATACAATATATTTTGTCTACAGATATAACCCTTGACAAGATATCGGAGTATTCAGCGTATTGGGAACAAGCGCGTACCCTATATGGTCCATTTGAATGCACGACAACAATGAAATCCGGTAACGCTGACGTGTACCTTAACGAGATTCCTGGAGGACAATACACCAATCTACAGTTCCAGGCTTACTCTCTGGGATTAGGCAACCAATTTGAAGAGGTCAAGAAAGCTTACAGGTTAGATTTGAAGTTAGACTCTAGAATGTCACTGGATAAAATAGGATTTGCTCAAAACTCAGCTCACCATTTCAACGATTATTTTACCTGAAAGCAAGATTATTTTCTGCTACTAATGTAAATGCATTATTCATAGGTACTCTTCAATTTGTATTAAATACTTAATATTTTTGCCAGATTAAAGTGCTCAAAAATGTATGAAGAGATGCATGAATGTGGACGTAGCGAAAGAAGTGTATCTTAGCGTGAGGCAATCAGTAATAATTATAACGCCATTTAATACAGGCGTAAACATACATTTCAATAAAAGCTGGTCCTTCGAGCTGAAAACATTTTCGTTCCTTGAAAAATTGATCCTTCGAGCTGAAAACATTTTCTTATTTTTCCCCAGGGAAGCGAACCTCCTTCTAGGCGACATCATCAAAGTGACCCCCTCATCCAAGGTGGTAGGAGACCTAGCCCAGTTCATGGTCCAGAACAAGTTGACTGCTCAAGACATTGAAGCCAAAGCCGAAGACCTGTCCTTCCCTAAGTCCGTGGTGGAGTTCCTGCAGGGAGCTATCGGGATACCGTACGGAGGGTTCCCCGAACCTCTTAGGTGAGTTTTTATTAATTAATAGAGTGTTAGGGAATAGGTATTTCCCGTCCGTATTTCGGAACTGCTCGCCTATTATATCCTAAAAGAAGATCGCAGTGAAATCGCAACCTTTAGGCAGATTTTTTATTTAATATTCGGGACTTTTGTTCATCATTAAATTTCAGTCTCACCGTACTATCGACTATATTCTACCCATTCGTCAAAACCTCAGTAACAAAAAGAAATATTAACTTGGCTGCCTCTGTTGTAGGCGAATACAATATTGTATGTTCCATACAATATCGACAGTATAATCTAGCAGTTCCAGTAGTTAGGAGGATAAGGATTATTTTAAGGCAATCATCAAACATCAAAAAACATTAAACATTAAAACAAATCATATTATAGTGTAACTGAGTATATTGATGATAGCCAAGCATGGCAATGAGTTGCTCAATCTTCCATTAAATTATACTAAAACAGCTCTATGTATAGATTAAAGAAGGGACATATGTAAAAAAAAAGTCGGGCAGTTTGTTTCCCCGTTTCTTCTCCTGACAGGCTTACATTTGGAAACGGTGATAAACTATCATAAGTTATCGTAAGAGAAAATATGACGGTCAATGAGTGTTCCAAGTGGCCCTTGATTTGTCTGTGAAACTCTTTTGTCACGTAGGCTGCAGTAACCGCTTACCATCACGGAAGCTGCACGCTGCATCATTCGTAGAATAAAGTCACGTATTCTAAGGCTAATAATAAGATATTTCTATGCTTTATGAAATGTTTCAAAACAGGTCTAAAGTTCTGAAAGACATGCCGCGTATCAATGACCGACCTGGCAAGGAGCTGCCCCCTCTCGACTTGGCCAAGCTGAAGAGTGACCTGCAAGAAACCTACCCAGATGTGAGTTTTGTCCCCGTCGAAAAAACACTTCCCAGATCGAAATAATCGATTCTAACTCGAATAATTGCTTACGAGATAATTAATTTTGCCATGTCGCATCGGGCTGTAAAATTAGTTGATATTTCACGAGTTTCAAGATAAAGTTAAACGTGAGCAAACCTAATTATGTGTGGGAATAGGGTCAGAGAAGAATGTAGTTCCTGAGACGACGATGGATTTACTACAGTTATATAGATACCGATCATCTTCGGAGCGTAAATAATAGCACACTGCCTGAGATAATCTGATACTATCCGGTACAATAGGCTCGCCCTCAATTACATGCCTTAAAATTTACTGGCGAAATGTGGGTGTACTATAAGGACACATGTACCTTGTCCTTTGTCAGACTCTCAGGACTCCGACCGACCTGTAACGATTGCCAGAGATGACCGACGGACCAACGGCTTAACTTGCTCGGGCACCCATTCAAATACTGGCTTGGGTTGGGGTTGCTTAACTTCCCTCATCGAATGATATTCGCAATAGCAATTGTGCCACGAGCTCTTCTATAGTATAATCCCCCGCACTCTCTCTGCTCTCAACGCTCTCTTGGTCGCCAAACCTGATTGTGATGTGTTCGCGGATGAATGGCAGACGATAATGTCAGTATGTGTGGAGTATTGTGAGGTGAACGAATAGATGGATATTGTATATATTACTCTTAATTAGTGTAATTGGCTTTTAGCCGTTCTAATTAATACACGTATAAATAATTATGTATTTGTTCGATTTCAGGTAACGGACGAAGACGTGATGTCAGCAGCCATGTACCCGCAAGTGGCGAACGATTTCTTCCGCATTCGTGAGAAGTACGGACCGGTCAAACACTTGGACACCAAGACGTTCCTCGTAGGACCTAGTGTGAGTAACGAACGATATTCCACTGGGTATATAGTAAAATCCAACCGAAGTTTCTGGAAATTTAGTGAGTACTTTGTAAGGTAGTATGGTGTGCTACTATGAGTTTTCCGAAATTTCACTCTTTAAAGGGTGAAGTGGTTGAATATTCTGAGTTACTATTATTGTCTGGTCTAAAACCACGCGAAATCAGTGTCAAATTGCTTAGAATGGATTGCATCAACTAACAACAGCTATGAATTTAAATATGCCTCCAGTATTACCTTTAACAACTATTATCGTGCAATTTAAAATGTGAATACTTGATCAGGTGGGTGAAGCAATAGAGGTGCACCTGGAAAGAGGCAAGACCCTGGATATCCGCACAGTGGCCGTGTCCGAAGAGATGACCGCCGCCGGGGAACTAGAGGTGTTCTTCGAACTGAACGGACAACTGCGATCTGTCTATATTAGAGACGAGAAAGCTAGCAAGGTGGGTTTAAATTTTTTTCTGAGTATATAAGTGTAAATGTAAATTCCGTCTTTTGAAAAAATTTTAATATCTTTAATCAACATTTATTTTTATTTTATATTTTATTCAATAATTAGAACGGCATACAATGCCAATTACACTAATTAAACACAGGTGCAAAATACACATAAAGTATTTTTTTTTAATTTAAATAAAATAAAAACGTTCATCCATTCTCGCACTCTAACAGTAGCTTGCTCCATCAGACAGATGAAAACGCCTGGCAACCTTTATTTTATTACCTGGTTGCAATATTCTGTCGGGTCAAAGTGCAGACCCTAATTACCTAAGACTTGGTACATTATGAAATTTATCAATATTAATAAGAATGTAAAATTTAATACAGAAATATTTCTAATATAACCAAATATTACACCTAAGGATTACTGAACAATACACGTGCTTTTCGGTGAAGGAAAACATCGTGAGGAAACCTGTATATTTCTGAGAAGTAATTCAAAGTCGTATGTATCGTGCCTGAGACGGCGATAGACTCACCATCTGTCACGTTGGCACTTAATCATATTCGGTGAAAAGTGGGTGTTGTGATTACAACACCTCTGCCTACCCCTTCGGGGAATACAGGCGTGAGCATATGTATGTATTGTAATTCAACTACTTAAATTTCCTTCATACAGGAAATGAAAATCCACCCGAAAGCAGTGAAGGGCGATAAGAATCAAGTTGGGGCACCCATGCCTGGAACTGTTCTGAGTAAGTTTATAACCTACATATTTTGTTTTATCTACCATATTAGGACATATTTACCTAACTTCTATACAGAATCTAGACTTATGAGGAGCACATTTTTGACACAGAGCTGGGGGTACATACCAATTAAAAAAAAAAAAAAACCCCTTTACTTTTTTTTGGCGTTATGCTTACTATTTCGTTTTATGGTAAAGTGTAGTGCGAGAGGTTACTAAAGGTTCGATGGTTATTGGATGATATGAGGAACATAAGACAATCCTTATTTTATTTGTAAAATGAAGTTCTAAAAACTATAATTCCTCTAATTTTAACAAAATAAAAGACAAAAAAATAAAAAATAAATGTTTAAGCTATCTTTGCCACCAGCCGATGTTTTATATATATTTTATCGGGTTGGGTCGAATATTTACATAAATAACAAAAAAATAACATGTTATTTTCCAACAGCAATCAAAGTGAAAGAAGGCGACAGCGTAGAAAAGGGCCAGCCCATAGCAGTTCTATCCGCCATGAAGATGGAGATGATCGTGCAAGCGCCCAAAGCGGGCAAAGTCAAGACTGTTGAAATCACCAATGGACAGAAGTTGGAGGGCGATGACCTCATCTGTACCATAGAGTGAACCATGAACTTATTTATTTTTCCATGTGATATTTGCACAAACATTGGGCAATGTTATACGACCAATCATTGTTGGCAATTCTCATTTATCTTTTGTTATAAAATTGTGTTGATTCGTCGGTTTATTAGCTCAAGTCATTTCAGGACAAAAGAAGGTTCGATTCTCATTTTCGTAGTTTCAATTATCACCAAAATAATATATCGATATAACAAGTACCCCTAACATGAGTTTGCTACCGTTTTCGTTATCTATACTCGCTATCGTCACTCGCAATATTTATAAGAGATATTATAGTTCTTCACGTCACCGCTAGGTGTCGCTGCACAATTTCTCATGCAACCGGTTCGGTGGTCAACCCGTGATAGGTGTACAGATATCAGTAATTGTTTTAAAAACTTGAACAATGTAATGTAATGGAGACTCCTATAAATCCGGGAAGAGTTTGACCTTAAACATGCATCAGTGTTTCTTTTCATAATAAACATAAGGTGCTTGCTGCAAGTCCAGTGAGTATACACCTTAAATTATTTGAATCAACATAATTGCCATTTATTTATTGAAAAGTCACAAATTTGTCGTATAATGAGATTTTTTTCGTTTTGGTGGGAACCATAGTATGGTATAAGAATAATTGAGTTAATTATAAAGTAATTTTTTAACAACTACCCACCATCATTTCAAGTTTTTTTTTTAATATAATTTATGCAATCGCTGAAAGGTCCTTTTGCCTGCGAATTTAAACCCTCTTTTTGTATATATTAAGTTCAAATACCTACTAGGATATTGTTATCGAATTTATTTCATAGGATAATTTGTAATAATGTTTTTTCATACTTGAATTGTCGAAACGTTATCCATTGCCAGGAAGTCTCATTCTATTTTTAAATATCGTCAGATATTTAACCCTTAAGTGTACATCACAAAAAGCATTCTATATGATATGTGATAAGTTATATATTCGTATTACATACCCGTAGAAAAAATCGAATCGAAATACATCACCTGGTCTTATCTCGCTCTTACGTTTACAATCTGAGCGAGATATTAACATCTTTCTATTTGTACTCTGGTTGTGTGAGCAAAATAAATGATAGTGCAAAATATTTAGCTTCAAGCATCACAATTTCTATATACTTAATATATTTAAAAAAATTACAGACAATGTCTGAAATATAATATTTCAGGGTAACTAAGAGTGAGTCTACAAGACAACAGTTTCTTTCAAAAAGACATTCAATTTCAATGTGTTAAGGTTGATTTAAGAGAAGCAAAATGTGTATATGTTTGAGAAAGTATTTAGATTTACACGCAATATTTACATCACTTTTATATATATATTATAGACAGATTTGTCTTGAAATAGTGTCGCTTGGTCAATAATATTTGTGTATTTTTAATGTGAGATTTTTCAAGCAATTTTCACAAACATGCTAATTTTTATGATGTATATAGTCTCTTTTTCAAGGGAATTAAAAATGTATTTTTTTTTAGATTGGATATATGAAATACTTATCAATAGGGGCGTGCACTGATGCTTTTTGAAGTTAAAAGGTTTCGTAAAAATTTGCACTCTTTATATGTGGCATAGCCTCGCATCAGTTAATGTCTTTCTCACGCGTGATATTTCTTTTAAGTGGAAACAGGACGGAAAATAATTCAAACCTTGTAGTCTTCTATAATATTTTAATTTTTGATAATCATTTAAAAGGCCATATCAAAACAGGCGGTAACGTTGTCTATACTTATCGAGTGATTTTTTTAATTTTGGTGCTCAGTTGTTAACTGATTATATTGTTATCATTTGTTTATAATTTTTTTATTGAATAAAATTAAGTTTTTTACTTGCATATTTTTTTTGCCACTGTTGTACTGACCTCTTCTATACTAAACATTTAATTTTGAGCCGGACTGATTCACCGTCTCGCATATATTGTTGTGGTCGGCACTTGACTCAACCCGATGTGGTTAATCACCTGATTTGCATACGAAGCGAGTGCCATCTAACCCTCGCAACTCCTATGACGAGAAAATCTGTGATCTTTGTTAAACCAGTTGTCGGACTATTATAGGCCTCCGACTGGACCTGTAACGATTGCCAATGATGATAAATTGGCAACCGGGACCGACGGCTTAACGTGCTCTCCGAGGCACGGAGGGAACTTGGGCGGTCGCCCATCCAATTACTGGCTATGGTAAGTTTGCTTAACTTCGCTGATCGAAGGATACGCGTAATATTAACTATGCTACGAGACTTGAGCTAGACTGACCATAGCCGAAAAATTTGAGTTCGTTTCTACAACGTTTTAATAAAATACAATGAAATTGAGAACTTCTTATATTTTTTTTCAAGTCGGTTAACGAAATGTCCCAGATAAAGTAAGTTTCGTATTTTTCAGAACACCTATTTAGTATCATGGCTGTGCCTGCATTATGAAATACGTACAATTATTATACTGATCACAAAACTACCTAGGTAGTTTACGGTTGCATTGAACGAAATAAAATATCGTAAATACATTCCAAAAGTATATTCCTTGTATTGATAATACAACATTTTCCATCGCAACATCAATTCATATACAAACTAACAATAAACACTTAGAACGTTAGTATGTACCGATGCAAATGGTTCGGTAAAACACTTACAAAATACAAAATAGTATTAAAACCACTTAAATATTTATTAATCCTTACAAATAAAGTTCTTATGACCTTTAATATACAGATACAAGTAGTGGAATATCTGATCCGAGCCCAGGTGCGGGGTTCGGACCGCGGCTTAGGGAGTTGCTGCAGGATAAGCTAGGGAGCTGGATCTGAGGGGTATTATTTAGGGATTCTGTCTATGCGCGAGGCGAATATGCGCAGTATCCTATTTTCGCTACGCGCTCATAACTGGTGGCGGCACCTGTATATTTTTCGGAGACGAAGACTCGTTTTGTGTCACTGCGTAATTCCAACAGGTTCTTAACTAATTATTATCATAGTAATTTGAGATATCATCTCCCTGGCCTTATCTCATACATTGTTAGGGTCGGCACTTGATTCAACCCTATGTGGCTGATCAACTGATTTTTATACGAAGCGACTGCCATCTGACCTTCACAACCCCTTTGACGAGGAAAATCTGTGATCTAGGTTAAACCAGTTGTGAGACTATTTTATAAATTGGTAACCGGGACCGACGGCTTAACGTGCTCTCCGAGGCACGGAGGGAACTCGGGCGGTCAACCATCCAATTACTGGGCAGGGTTAGAGTTGTTTAACTTCGCTGATCAAATGATATGCGCAATAGCAACCGGCCACGAGTTCCTCATAATAATATGAGATATTATTATATAATAATTTTTAATTCGTCCGTGGTCACCATATTCTAAATATATTTAGTTAAAACATTCTAAATCGTTATCAATATTATAATAAATATTATTTACTTGAACGATAAGAATAATTTGCAATCAAAAGTTCACCTTATCTGGGTTAATTTAGAGCAGCTTATTCCTTAAGTGTTTACAATTGTAATGTAACCGGAAAGCTATATAGGTTACATATAAATATATACTGTATATCGCGAAGAAGAGAGTAGAACTATCTCTCTCGTTCTCACGTTTGATCTCCTGTAAACCTAGAAAAAGTATCATTCTCTCACGCGTTTGTTAATAGAAGCGATACAAAATATATGGAAATCACATACATCAGTCACGTGACATATGTCATTACACCCATACAATTGTATAATTTCTACAAGCGAAGCGTGGGGATAATATTACTTTGTCTACAGGCATTGAATCAAACCCCCTTATTATAAAGGATAGAAAGATACTCCATGGTTTAAGTAACTCCATCTCTTATTTTAAAAGTTTAGTTTACTTCGAGTTTAGTCTAGAATTAAACCATGTTTTGGTTATCAGGGGGAAAAGTATAACTATCAAATTACATAATAACTTACAGAAATATCTACATTCAAACATCAATCCCGAACCAGCGGGCACATCAAGAAATAACTATACAAAACTATGTATAAAAATAATATGCGACTTCTTATACATTATTTATACAATCATTATAAGCTTTTAGATATGGGTTTGAGGTTATGTTCGGTCTCTTTTTAACTCGTGGCATTTCCTTTGAGTGTAAACAAGACATAACATACGACAAAACCCCTATCTTTATCCAGTAAGATTGAGAAATATTATTATCTATAATATTACTAGGATGTTCGCGAAAAAAAAAATTACTACAAAGTCGTCCTACGTACGACTACACAGCATGTAAACACCATGGACAGGTGCGTTATTCACCAAAATTTCTCAGCGTGAAATCTCGACGAGCGCTGTTTTCAATCATAGGAAATTAATACATAATACATATAGGATAAGGTTCAATTTCGTTTGTTTAAAACCGATTGTATACTACGAGTGCGACGGTGAGAAACCTTAGTGAATAAGGCTGTCCCGGCGATATATTTTGCACATCGGTTTCGTAGGTTGAACGTCCTCTCGAACACACTATTTGACAACTGTCAGTTGCTTTCGCCAATCAACGTCAGTCGCTTAGATAGAGAGCGACAGAGAAAACTCTCTACGAAGTCGAAAGTGTCATTCCCAAGGTCGATGTGCAATATATATCGCCGAGTACAGGTGCCGTCACGAGTTATGAGCGCTCAGTGAAACTAATGGCAGTAACAGCTCATGTATTTTATTTGCGTCGCATTATACAGACAGACAGAGTTAGACTCAATGACTACTGCGCATTCAAGTTCGTGACGTCACTTGTACTGGATTTATGAATATAAGATACTTTTTTAGACGCACATATTGTGGAGGACCAAAAATGCTTTTACCAACCAAAGTTAGAATTCGAACTCACGACCTCTATTTAAAAGCAGCTATTTAAGAAAACCACTAAAACATATATTCTGTACCCCTATCACGGGTTAGATTAGTATGAGAAATTGTGCAGCGACACCTAGCGGTGACGTGAAGAACTAAAATAGCTCATACAAATATTGCAAGTAAGTACCTGATGTAAGGCGCTCGACGCTCGTTTCCAGAGACAAATGTGGTCAAGTGATATGTAGCGATACGTGATTGGAGCGGCCGCATGACGTTCCTTTTTGAGTCGCCGGGAACTTAAAATTGGGTCTCATGACCACATTTGTCGCTGGAAACGAGCGTCGGGCGGCTTCATGTGGTTGCACCTTAACGCTTGCGACTACAGAATACGAAAATGATGGCAAACTCGTTATAGGGGTACTATAACGTACTGCAAATTTGGTATACAAAAATATGTTTTGCGTAAATTAAAGCCATTTGATTTATCTAAATTAAAACTATAGGAATGAGCAAATTATTAGATATGTTATTTATTATGTATACATAAAATCGAATACACCTTTATATCTTTACTGATAAATAAAATTTAAGCTTCTGCTTGTAATTTCAAATTAATAGCTATTCACTTAATGCATATGAAAGTATATACACCACTGACATAAAACACAATTTAAAAAAAACCGCCCGTCTGTCAGTCTGTTTGTTTCGGCTTATTCGAAGCGGCTGGACCGATTTAGCGGGACTTTCACTGGCAGATAGCTAATATTACAAGGAGTACATAGGCTAGTTATTAAAAAACATTTGGGTTCCGCGGGCCATGTATGAAATTAAGTCCACGCTGGTTAAACTGCTGGGCACATCTAGTATGGAATATGTAAAGATAAAAAGCATACTGACCTCTAAAACCATGGAAATAGAGGTTAAAATCCAACTACCACATCTACTCTGAGCCTATAATTAAACTAACTTCCAGTAGAAGAAATGGCAAAACATTTAACACTTGTAGTAAATATCTACAAGTGTCTACCAATTTTCAAATAAATATACTATACGATTTCATTGTGTCAGACAGAATTACAGTGAACCAGATCAAAACAAAATAGGTTGCTTCAGACAACACAATTTATTGGTTCCCTTAAGGTGTTTTATCCCAATAGGGATAGATAATTTTTAAAGTAATTCATATCTATAAACCACATAAAGTATATGATCCAATATAATATACAGGCTGTCGGGAGAAAAAGGAACAGTTGTCTTCCAGAACTTGTAGGGTTTTATGACTATGTTGAAGTCGTAAAATATATAGCTCCAACGATAACGTAGTTATAGGCTATGGTTGCTAAGGACCGAAGAGCTCGCGGCCTTAAGCGATTGAATGAACGCGCGGCTTTATGGGATTATTTAGAACTATTAGTGGGAGAAAAAAATTAAAACGTAATTAGATTTATGTGAATAGCTCTACGTTACCGCAGATTTTTATGCGAGTATAAAGTCTTGATATGGTCAACTTTGAACGACAATTACTTGAAAACGGAAGAAGATATTTTTGACATAATAATTTTATTTGCTTCCTAAAATTATACCCTATCACTTATTTTAACACCTGTCCGATTTTCCTCGACAACCTGTATATTTGTGAAGAATCCTCGAAGCATGTCTACATTCGACTCTATATCTTATGGCAAAAGTTCGAAATTTTCTTTCCAATCTATTTACACTGTAACAAAACTTACCTCAGTCTATATCGCCTGGATGCAGGAGAGATCTGTCGACTAAAGTATGGGAGAATGTATCAACTAATTGGGCGGTCATGTCGAACTCCCTCTGGTCCTGTTCATCGATGGAATTGACAGAGTTCTGGTCACTGAGGCTTAGGCTGGTGTCGGTGTCTTCGCCGTAACACCGCCGCTTGTGGTCCGATGGGAAGTTGTGGAAGGAATGCTCTACGCGGATTGCTTGCATTGTGTTGCTGGAAACATCAAGGTACTTTGTTTAGATTGAAACTGAAAATGAATAACTCCGTTCCGGCACTTATGATCGTCGAAAGATTGACGACCGGTTCGGAAACAAGATTTCTGAGAAGAATTGATGATGATGACTCTTATAAGCATAGATGAACGTGGAAAATAACTATTATATGTCTTGTCAGGAGTTGGTAGCGCGCGGCGGTATAGTGAGGATACTGCGTGTCTTTTTATTCCCCATACATATAGACAGAAATTCATAAAATTACAGATTGGAACCTAGATTTTTTTTTAAATGCCTGCAATAAGGCTGCGGCTTCGTCAGCGTCATGTTTTTAAGTCAAAATCTGTCCTTGGGGTTTAAGCTATCTCTATGCACATTATCAGTAAAATCGATTCCGCAGTTCAACTGTGAAAAGGTGACAGATAAGTCTTATTTATTTGCAAGAAGGCACTTGTCAGTTAGATCTTACACTTCCTTAAATCTGCTGTCCTCATGTAACAACTGACCAAAGTCTTCCTATTGATAATACTAACACAATATCAATACAAGGTCACCAAGCAGTATGAAGTCTAAACCAATTTTTTTAATTCACTCTGAAAGTATTTTAAATTCACTCAAATATTAACCGTCAAAGTAATGACGATTTGTCAAATTGAAGTTTAGATAAACACGTTTACGCTCAAGGCAACGACGTAAGCGGGGTGCGCCTGTGAGTGTGTTATTTCGAAATATTTGTTCCTAGATTCCTAACTGCTTGTTACTACTTATATTTATACTATGATATTTATTTGGTTCAATCATAAATATATCCGCAAAATCTAATCAATTGCCAAAGAATTACAAAAGTAATTTTGAACACAAAATTTTGAAAAGCATACTCACATCAGAAACAAAGGATTGTTCCTTTTTGGTATCGCCAAACAATACATGGAATATTGAAAAACAATCACCTGGTTTTCCTCAGTACCGGTCGGCCCATTTCCACTTGCAATTCCAATGAATACAACTTGGCCAGGGATTCTAACTTTTCCTTCTCCTCAGGATCTTGGAGGCAGGGTAGTTTCAACTCTGTTTGGCACGAGTCTTGGAGGAATTTGGACAGTTGCTCGTTCGCTGCACTGAGGATAAGGAAACCAGGTCGCTCTTCCCGGATCCGCCTACAACCCGCCCTAATCTCCCTCACTTCTGTCACCCCAACATTCCCCATCGAATGTTCGCTATAATAATGGTCGCTCTGCGGCGATTTCTCGCTCAGATTCAAATCGCTAGACGACGTTTTCTGCAACGAGAAGTTAGTTCTCGGCGTCTGATTGAACGCCTCGTCCTGCTGTTCCGATTTCTCCTGAAACGCCTGGAATGATTGAAAAAACGTCTCGTTCGCGTTTTGGCCGGACACCCCGGCGTTTTTAATATCGCTAAAACTCGAGAACGACGAGTGCGGTTGCAATATGTCGCGGTTCTCTTTACATAAAGACTCTTCTTCTAAATCGACCACTGTTTTCGAATCTGACATCATAGCATCATCGTCATTACCAGAATCAACTTTTGCTCTTTTCTTCTTAAACCTGTTCTTACAGCCGGTCCACCCGCCCTTGACGAGGGATTTTTCCTTCTTCAATCTTTTAGGAGGCGGCATATTACTGACAGATTTAGGTGAACTATTGTTGACAGATTTGGATGATTTGAACGTAAGACTTTTGTTGAAGACTTTCAATTCTTCGATCCCGGGCCAGTCTGTCAGTTCATCGTCTCCTTCTCTATCGCTGTCGTTAGTAACTACGCCATCGGAGTCGCTACTACTCAGCGAACTTGATTCGTTCCCAGCAAAGTCCATGCCACTGGAGTCGTCGAACTGCAAAGGGTTCCGAAGTGAGTTCGGTGGATGGCTCTTGTTTAAAATTTTGAACTTGCGATGTTTGCCTTCGAAAATGTGTTTGCCAGTACTTGTCATGGGGCTGAAAAACGGAGGAAGATCTGTAGCTATTTTGTAGCCTGTCATCTTTGACAACGTTGGGGTCCCGTTCTTGGAGGAGTTCTTGTATACAAAGTTAAAACTGGAGCTGCCGGGGAGCGAGGGTGTGTTGGTGAATGTCGATGGTTTGACATCCTCGACATTTTGCGATTTAAGAACTATTTTCCCCGGCTGAAGAACCCCTTCTTTTTTAATCTTATCAGAGTCGTGTTTCTTTGACTTTAGGTCATTTTTGAAGTATGAAGATTTGGATGAACAACCACCGCTGAAGGATCGCTCCCTCATCTCGCACATGTCTCCTTTGTCTCTGTGGGACCACTTACGCTTACCACAGAATGTACTCCTGGAATACACATTGAATCATCATGTCCCTAGATTTATGTTAGTTATAGTTTTAGGGGCTGTTCACGGCCATGTTGATATAATCAAATACTCTTGTTATCAGAATGCGATAAGTCCCGAAAACTATAACATTGAACAAGTTTTCAATTAACATTTAATACAAAGTAAAAATATTATAGAAGGGTCCCCGAAGGGGTAAGCAGAGGTGTTGAAACAACAACACCCACATTTCACCGAGTATGATTAAGTGCCAACGTGACAGAGGGTGAGTCCATCGCCGTCTCAGGCACTATACATGTCTTTGAATTACGTTTGTGTTATTCTGATGTGTAATAATATTGTAAAGTTTCATCAAAATCTATTTGGTAGTTTTCGCGTGAAAGAATAACAGACATATATACATACATACATTCTTTCAAACTTGCACGTTTATAATATTAGTATGTATGTTTTTTTTTTATTTAAGGCTTGACGCAAAAGGGCCACCGACCACCGCCAGTGGCACAGCATATAAGCTGTTCATTTATTTTGAAGAACCTCACCGCACACACATTTGTGGCAGATAATAGTCAGTCGCAAAGCAAAAATATATATACCAATTGTGAAACCTTTATATGAAGTCGGTTCGCTGTGCATTGACTGTGGTCAGTGGCCTATTTTCCCCAAGCATTATAAAGCTCCAATTAAGTGAAAAGTCAGCAAAGGTGCCGTCGCGAGTTATGAGCGCTCAACAAAAATAGTTGCCTTAACTGCATACAACACCCATAAAATTACTACTGTGCTCTAAATCAGCGCTCAAAGCTCGCGACGCAGTTATGGCAAGTAATAAATATTTTAACAAAGTCGATCGTCTTGCAACAAAGAGTCATGTTATTTGAAGTCTAAGTGTATTTGAACTTACCTCTCCTGCTTGTGTATGTGATGTTTATTGCTATGTAGAGCCAGCGGTACTTCATCTTGCAACATAATAGTTTCTGGCACAGCATTAGGCTGAAAAGCACAAAATCATTTCATATAACTTTGAATCAAAATGTACAGAATTTTGTAAAATGGTAACAAACTCATAAAGTTGAAAGTCTATGAATTGAAAAATATAAATGTGTGAGATTTTGTACATATAGTAAGTATCTTGAAATTTGCCAATTTATCATCTTTGGCAATCGTTACAGGTCAGTTGGCCTAAAATAGTCTGACAACTGGTTTAACCCAGATCACAGATTTTCCGCGTAAAAGGGGGTTGCGAAGGTCAGATGTCAGTCGCTTCATATAAAAATCTGGTGATCAGCCACATCGGGTTGAATCAAGTGCTGACCCCAACAATGTATGGGATAAGGCCAGGGAGATGATGAAGTATCTTGAAATTGAAAAACATCATAATATTTTATTGAATGATTTTTATTCAAAGTTATTAGAAAAATACATGCAAATTGTAATAATGTTGTTGTTACAACACCAAATATGATTCAATGCCAACATGGCTGAGTCCATTGCTGTCTCAGACACTATACATACGTCTTTGAATTACTTCTCAGACATGTGTAGGTTTCTTCACAATATTTTTCCTTTACTATAAAGCATGCGGTGTGAAATCACTGAAAATGCTTTTAGGAAATCTCATTGGTACAGGCCCCACTGGGATTCTAACTTGTGTCGCTAATGTAGCCCACCGCACACACCCCACGGCCACCACAACTGAATTAATATAATAAAATAAGTGTGCTTGTTAACACACAAGGGGATATAAGTTATGTAATAAGGCTAATCATCAAGATTAAAAAACAGCTTACCTCAGCTGTAACACTGAGTATCTCGATTGGAGGTGTCCGTTTACCATCAGCATAACAGTCTACCGGCACCTTTTTATACTTCCTTTTCCTCCTAGCATTGGCGGGTCTTGTCGGTGAGAAATTTTCGTTGAACGAATCAGACTCAAAGTTGCCAATCTGGCAGTAATGCCTGGGTTTCAGACTGGTCGATTTGTGGATATTAAGATGTGCATCGTCTGAGTCTGACAGTGGTTGTGTGATGAGTGGTGCTTGTGGCGGGCTGCTAGAGCTGCCATCTTCTACTAGACTGACTGCTACTGCGGCCGCTATAAATTTTTTTTATTAATAACATTTTTATATTAATTTTTATTTTATATTTTTGAAAGGAGTATAAGTCGAATTTTTTGCCAGGCTCTTCTCAAACACCCAATGGTAACATCACAAATCCTATATATTGAATTTTTTTCTGTGTCTAACGATATATGAAATGAATAAAAAGCTTTCCTTCATTATTTACGAAATAGGAGTATACCAATATAAAGTAGACATTTTAAGAAGTGTACATTTGCTGTAATTGTCTGCCACTACAAGATGTTACGTTTTTTTTTGTGTGACTCATATATTGTGAACCGGTCCCCACGATACAGGAATTTCCTAGTGTGGGGCCCATTGGTAATGTAAAAATATTTTGTTATAACTATTGGTAATAAAGATTATTATATTATTATTATTTTATGAAACTAAGAAAGTAGGAATAATTACAAAATTTACAAGTTCAGTCAACCCTACCTCACACTTTTGGTGATTGCTTACTTATAATTCTATTTATTCATAAAATATTTAAAGAAAGCTTAACTGCTTAAGCTACTACTGAAAGCATAAGCATTTTATGTTTCAAAAGATATAGGCATTAGTATATGTACATGTGGAAAGGAAAAACAATATTTATTTCC
Source organism: Watsonalla binaria (assembly GCA_929442735.1). NCBI lineage: Eukaryota > Metazoa > Arthropoda > Insecta > Lepidoptera > Drepanidae > Watsonalla > Watsonalla binaria. The sequence continues at coordinate 2,674,283 of OV838930.1, forward strand.
ACTATAATTATTATTCAGTAAGAAAAATCTAAGTATTATAATGCTACCATTAATTTACATGCAGTAACTAAATATACCATGATATAACGCATACACACTGCCCATAGAGTGGTGCTCAGGCATTCTTAGATATGTGAATTAATTAACCATTCTAGAATTGTCCATCAAAGTTATCTCAAGTAAAGTTTATAGTCAAGCTAGGAAAAGTATAAAACAATACACACTTTCGCATTTATATTGGTAAGTAAGTATACTGTACCCCTATCACAAGTTTGCCACATTTTTCGTAATCTATACTCGCTAGCGTGTTCAACGAACATTTGTATGAGAAATTGTGCAGGGACACCTGTCGGTGACGTGAAGAACTAAAATATCTCGTACAAATATTGCAAGTGACGCTTGCGAGTATAGATTACGAAAATGGTGGCAAACTCGTGATAGGGGTACAGGACTTGTAAGTCATAGGTGAACATTTTAAGCACAGAGCACCTGAAGGTGGTACATATAAATTTAATAATAGTAATAAAGTAATTTTTTTATGTTATTCAAACTACATAGTGTACTCAAAAAATATATATTAAGTATAACAACGAAAAGATTTACCAACAAATGCTGTAGCATAACTGTATACCCAAAACGTGTAGACCCTACATATTGACACCAACAACATAATAACCTTCAATATTACTATGTCAAGTATTAACTCATCGGAAGTAAATATTTAGATGACAGATTCAACAAAATATAAACATCCTTACGCAGGTTCCCAGCAGACCTCGTCCGGCGGCGCAGGCCGAACTTACGCCGCTCCTGCCGACCGCAGTTACTCTCCTCCAAAGCCAGGTTTAAGTCATGCGACAACCTCTCCATGCTCGCTACCTCCCAAAATCCATTATCATGGCGCACAAAAGATCTAGAATCTACTATATCGCCGGCAATACAAACGACACTCTTATTTGACCTACTTTAAAATCCCTTCACAAACACAAACTGGCTCGTCTATGTTTCATGCAGTAGTCCACGCACAAGTAACAAATCAAATTGATGTTTCAGGTAAAGTACGAACAATTACAATGTGATTCCCTTTGGCAAGGTCTTCGCGAACATACAAAAAAAATTTTACTCTTTAGATGAAAAAAACACATCCGACAGATAAATTAAATTGTTAGAGCAGCTTGAGTTAAATCAATAAATTAGTTTGATAACTTGAAAGTTTTTATCCAAGAACTTTTTGAAGCATTTTTTATAAATATTTCCTTTAATTCTTTCAAATCCCGTCCTATCCATCCGTGTAGTAGTAAGTAATTTTGACAACTAGTAACGACGAATAAATGACGAACGAAACGTCAGACGGAAATTCACTTGGAGCAGCCTAAGGTAACAAAATCAAACTGCCTCGTTCTTAGTTATCATTTATCTTCAAGTTAACTTAAATACAAAATCAGCATCTTCATAATAAGCTAAATCAAAATAATGATTCTCCCGCTTTATCCTCCAATGCTAAACACATTTTATTCCTCCATTTGTGTGTAGTACATAACTAGTTCGAGCGTTGCATGATTTTGTACGCAGAGTGAAGGTCGATATTTGTCGAGTTTGAATGTCTTGGTTTAATAGTAGAATTCGTAGAAGATATATTCGAAATATAATATTATAAAGATATTAAACAAACATAAAAATAATACTAACGGCCCCTGTACACCGTGATGAGTGCTGAGTATGTAACAAAAAAAAAACGTCCTAATTGTTGTTTAGGGTGTACAAAGTGCTTAAATATATTTACTAACGTAAAAAAATTAAGCATCTCCAAACATGAAAAAAATCTAGAAAAGGTACGTTTTTTGTATCTAATAAAGGAAACATATTATTTTAAAAACTGGAACTAAGAAACTGGAACGCAAAATAGAAAAAAATATCACGAAAATAAATATTGTGCCTAGAACTGGAACATAACTTCTGACCGTTGGGTTGGCAGTTGGTGCATCTGTCATTCAATTTTTGCGCCAATTTTTATGTTATTTTGTGTTTGTTCAAGTCAATATTTAACTGATGCTGGAGATTTTACAGGAGGAAACTTGAGTAAACCACAAAATAAATCAGGTATGTTCGTTTTATGAATATAAAACCATATTGTGGAAAATTCTAACAAACGTTGGGCCAGAATTGAGTGTTGCCCATTGGTTTGACCATTGTTTTGTTGAAAAGAAATGCCTACATCTTCTCCTTATACCTTTGAAATGAAACTGTTCTGAATTTACGACCAAATTTCTGGTTTCCCAATATTTCTGAGGATTCAAGGGACGTAATTAATAATATGTAATTAGATGCTAGTGCGCCAAGTTTAATTTTGATAGGCTTGCTTGTTAATCTTAAGGGAGAAGCATTGTTACAATCAAGCCTAGGTTTGGCAAAGATCGACATACCTACAGGTGCCGCCACGAGTTATGAGCGCTCAGTGAAAATAGTGGGTTAAGTTACTGCGCATGTATTTTACTCGCGTCAAACCATACGGACAGAGACAGACTCATAAAATTTGTACTGGATTCAAGGTCAGCGCTCATAGCTCGTGACGGCACCTGTACCACCCTGCAAGAGATACATAGTAACAGCTTGACAATGTTTATTTGTTTTAGACTGAGAGCTGTTGTATAGTATCATGCATAAGATATTAACTTTAATCAGTCTACATAATTAGTTACATACCCTAGTCCATCCTTGGAGTCATTATACAGTATGTTTAAGAAAGATTGGTTTTACTGAGAACAACCCAGCAAGAAACTATAAGTAAAATTTTGAGTAATACAAAAATAATATTGGAATTGATCAATTCCAATGCACCAAAATGTTGATAAAAATACATATGCTCACGCCTGTATCCCATGGGGTTGATTCACCGCCGTTCGACATATGCTACAATTCTTACATACTTCTTTCGCGTCATCCACATTCATACATCTCTTCCTACAATTTCTTCGGTTATGAGTGCTCCGAATTTGTCCTTTCTGAAAAATATCCTTGGAAGCCCTCTACCGACACTATGGCTCGCATTTATTCTACAAATTCTTTCTATAATTTAATAAAGCCAATCACTCATCCTATTGATGTGTCCAAACTGTCTCAACATATTTCTTCAATTCTGGTAACCACATTGTTCTTCTGCAACTGTCTGAGACATAAACTTAGTCTTACTATTTGATACAAGAGTGGCATGGTTTGTACCATTATAATATGAGAGAATCAATGTATGCCATCACCAGTGGTATGGAAGGCGCGGTGACCCCGGAGGGCGGGCGCCGTACCCGAGCAGCGCTGGCCGAGATCCCGGGCCGGCTGCACCGACTGCGCGTGACGCCGCTGCAGCCCGTCACCAACACACGCGAACGGTCCCCGGCGCTGCCTGCCGGCTACCTCAGCCCTGCTGCCTCTCCAGATGAATTCCTTATACAGCAGAGAGGTCTGTATTGAATGTGGTAATTTTTTTGCAGATTTATTTATATATGGTGGTAACATTTGTAATCATAAATATATTTAGAATTTTGAAATATGTAAGAAATCAAGGCAGCCTTTACACTGCAAAAACAAGGTATGGAAAATTTTATGCATGAGCTCTGATCACGAGTAGCTCAGTTGACAATTCAACTGTGCACGGTTTGCAGAGATCATGGGTTCAAATAGTATACAATTGACTTGTGACAACATCTATGACTGATCTCATATATCTGATTGTGTCAATTTTACTATATGTGTTTTGCACTAGATAGATAGATTTATAGAATTTTGTTTATAAATAGAAACACTATGCTCAGCAAATTAGCAAGAATTTACATAACATAACATATGCTCACGCCTGTATTCCCCCGAAGGGGCAGGCAGATGTATTGTAATCACAACACCCATTTTTCACCGAAGATAATTAAGTGCCAATGTGACAGATGGTGAGTCTATCGCCGTCTCAGGCACTATACATAATATGTCTTTGAATTACTTCTCAGAAATATGCAGGTTTCCTCACGATGTTTTCCTTCACTGTAAAGCAAGAATTTATCATCATGAATTCATCATTTGGTGTATCTGATGGAATTTTTTCCATGTCCATGTCCAATGACAGACACCTTTTCTTTAGCTTGGCTTATTGGTATGTAAGTAATAGGAATGCAATTTTTTATATGTTTAATTATAATTCTCTGAGCCTTACTACAGGAACAACTTATTTTTTTTTATTATTGATAGCTCCTGTAGTTATTAATCTTGTTAATTCCAGGCCGCAAAAGACTCCCAGTGACATGGTCTCCGGATATTGACTTGAAACGCACTTCTTTCCATTCTACGGTCCGCACTCCACCAAAGGATTGTCCTGACCGATCCCCTATCAAACACATGCTCAATCTACGCTCTACGCCGAGGAAACGCCTGCTACTCGGCGACGCCGAACGCATACCTCTCACCCCTGAAAAAATTGATTTCTCAGACATCAGTACTCCGCAGAAATTCAAAATAACAAGCCCTATTAAAAGCACACCACCTATCAAGCGACAGAGGCTTGAGAAGGTCCTGAATGCCGAATTTCAAGGCCCTATTGACACAGCACTGAAGGGCTTAAGTCCCACCCAGCTTATACACATAATAAAAAATATTACATACAAACATCCGGAGATTGAGAAAGAGATCAGGAATGAAATGCCCGTGCCTGACTTGGGTCCTTTGGAAGAGAAACTCAGTTATCTAAAGTCTAACATATTCAAAAGCCTGCCCACATCTCGTTTGACGTCGAAAACTGACTCTCCAGCTTATTCCAGGGTTACCACACATTTGGTAGCGTTTAAAAAGTGTGTGGTAGACCAAGGCAAGGTGTTGGTTGAATCACAGCATTGGGAAAGTGTTATTCAGTATGTATTTCTTGCATGGAGTTATGTTAAAGCTACTCCTGTGTGGGACAATCATCCGCACAATGCCCAGAGAAAACAATGTTTTAGAGCTCTGATCAATTTCTGCTTGACTGCACTGAAGAAGGGCAGTTTGAACAAAGACTTACTGGTTGATATGCAAGATAAGTTGCAAGGTATGCTTGCTGATAGCGACGATGTGCAGTCCTGCTTGAAATGTGTTCAGGGACAACTCCAAGCATAAAGCATAATTCTGTATGAGGCTTGAATATGATACAGAATAAGAAATAAGCAAATACCTCAGAAATCAGTGATTGAATTAAACTTAAATAAGTAAAATGTTTTTATAATGGTAGAGATATTTTTGTAACATTTTTGTCCTTTATAATATGACGAGAAGATTGTGCCTTAGCTCTGGAATTTATGTTAAACCTATTTTGATAAGAATCACAGGCTTTGTAATATGTTTGTTTGTGGAATTGTTATATCTTTGTTCCTAACAAATGGCCCATGTAAACGCTAAAAAAATTGCGACAGAAAAATTTAAATCAAATGAAGTTTCTTTACAACAATTCTTGAAAATAATCAACCTTATTAGTGATGTTTTATTGTTTTTAATATAGCGTTATAAGTCTTCCATAGAGAATGGAAGATATCGCACCCTCAGAACAATAGGGATATTCAAGAATATTTTTTAGGCAGTAATTATTTTACCTGTTTTGAATACAATGTATTTTATATTTAAAGTAAAGTCTGCATTGTCGATAGGTGTTAAAAATCATTTTGATATTAAAAAAAAAACTACGAGTAGATAAATATTTTGAGGTCTGTCTTATGATCGAATATAATTATTTTCGCAAATTTTTGAGTTTCTGAAGGTGCGATTTTTTACAGATATATGTATCTTTTTCTTTTAAAATCCCAAAATATCGTAGATGTAAGTTTTAACACATTCAAATCAAGCCAAACTCCACGCTTACCATAGATATTGCATTCGATTGTCCAATTTGGCAAGTTAGCATGAAGTTACCTACAATTTCAAGTGGCATCCGTACCTCTATATAATGTAGGCATAAATTTCGTTATCTACAATGTACGCGTCACTGCACAAAATTTGTATGACGAATTTAAGTTCATTGTCACCGCTAGAGGGCGCTTTATACCATCTCATAAAATACTCTTTAAAAATGCAATAAACTAGGACTAGACGAAACTTCGACTAATAATAATATCCATCCCTTTTTAAATCCGTATGACAGAAAGAGATGGAGTTGCTTTAAAACCAAGAACCATCTTAGACTATGGTATAATAAGGGGGCTTAGTTTTATTTGGAATTGCATAATTTAAAGTTAAATATGCATTTTACTATCCTTAAGTAAACTAATAACATTGTAATAATGTGCCTTATATTTTTAAATAAAGCGTTACTATCAACTCTTATTGCGATGAATGACAGTGATAGATATATAGGTTACATACATCCGTCTCGTACAGCGATTGGAACTTCATAGCAATAAGAGTTGATGGTAAGGTTTAAGTTGTAAGCTTCACGTATCCTAGGTAAGTGTTTGACTCTCGTGTCGCTACAATATTATTGCATTGTTCATTTGATTGTATTCTGTGTGAAATAAATGATATTTTTCATACATTTTTGTTTATCTTGAAACACTCGCTTTATTTATTTATCTAAAGCATTTTTTAAGTCTGCGAATAATTTTGATATACTATCTAAATAATTACGAGTTTCTTCGTTTAAAACTGGGGCCTTGGGGTCCGAATGCTCATCAACTTTTCAAAGAGGTTGCACGTCGTCTGGTAGAAGCTTCTCGTGACAAGCGGGCTGGGGCTTTTCTCGCTCAGACAATCAGCATTGCTATTCAACGTGGCAATGCTGCCAGCCTTCTTGGCACGATCCCGAGAGACCGTTCTGGGGATTTTTTCTATTTCTAATTATTTTGTATATATACTTAAGAGTGAGTGAGAGAGCGTCAATTAGTTAATTGCCTTAGACTGTAATTCAATTTTAATAAAGTTCGTAAACACATTTTGCACTATCCAAGGGTTTATTAGCTAATTATTGTACTAATGATTAAGGGTGTATTGATAATTAAGTAATTAATTATCCCGATAAAAGTAATTAAGTATCGCCCTAATTATCAGGAAATCAGTATAAAGGACCGGACTGTTTTTATTTGAAATCATTCTTTGTCAGTGTCTCAAAGGTTACCTAGTTGTCTTAGATTTGTTTGATATTTAAAAAAAAAATGGAAGTTTACGGACATTACATTAAAGTCGCAGTTGAAATTAAAATCGGCAACGAGCTGAGAAAAGGTTAGTTCTCCACCCTATTTAAATTTACGCTAAAAAATTGACATTGAAGTTATACTTGGTGTAAAGTGTGGCTTATTTTGATTAAATACCAACGCGACAGAGGTGAGTCTCAGGCACTATACGTCTTTGAATTACTCCTCAGACATATGCAGGTTTCTTCTCGATGTTTTCCTTCACCGTAAAGCACGTGGTGTGAAACTGCACATAAGTTTTTTAGAAAAACTACTTGGTACAGGCCCCGCTGGGATTCGAACTTGCGACGCTTGCGTAGCAGGCGACTGCTCAAATTCTTATATCTTTATTATTATAATTTTTTTTTTACAGAAGTTCACGTGCTACCTCTATGGACAGCAACAGCTAAGGCCATTGACACTCCGATTCCAACCGAACCTAAAATTGTCAAAAGCAAGGTCGATATAGAACCAACAATAAGATCAACGCCCAGAAGCAGACGTTTTCGAGAGTCGCTACCTAGAGGGAGGAAAATTGACTTCAGTGTACTCGAAGAAAATGATATGGCTTAAGGGCTTAACCAACTTTTTGTAAGTATAAATTTACTAGAGTAGTAGTGGGTATAAATGTACCCACGTTACGTTGGCGCTTGGGATTGTAGCCCTAATGAAAACAGTATCGATGTCGTAGAGTCGTTGACAGTGTTTTCATAGTCAATAAATCAAATAAAAATGGAATAGAATGATTGTAATCGTTGAGAACCGCCTGCTAATTATTCGTGTAAATATGAATTTTACTAGATAATGTAATATATTTTATGTTTTTTTAATGTAAATAATAACTACTTATTAAATTAAGTTTAACTATGTTTTTAAATTGTGATTAATATATGGATTTTGAACGTAAACATTTTTGTATTTATTTCTTACACCCCTACAAGTTCTACGGGCGGAATTTAATTTCGTGATTAATTAGGCCTTGGGTATAACATATCTATATTTGTACCCAAGGCCAATATATAATGATTAGGATAAAAAAAATCTAATTAAAATTCGCTGACACCAAATTTCTGTTTGGACACTTGCCCACCGCTTGCCTCCGACTTGAACGCTTGAGTTGTGTAAAATGTTTATTCAATCAGTATTGAATTTATACAATTTCTGCCCCGCGTGGAATAGTAATTTTGCGCGAACGCTAACTTTAACCCGCGGCTTCGTTTACGTAGTGATTTAATTACATAGCCGATAGCCTACTTCGATAAATGAAATGGCCATCTAAAACTGAAGGAATTTTCGAAATCGGACCAATAGTTCCCGTGTCAAGCAAACAAACAAACTTCAGCTTTATGTATTAATATTAATAATATAAATATGTGAGACGTGGTTGGAGACAGATAACTACATAACAAAACGTCTGCTGTGAAGCTAATGAACCTAAATAATACTCATACAAAATGGCCGATAGCAGTAAGCAGGCGTATATAATCGTATTCGTATAAAACCATACAGCGTATTCAGAACAACATTATTCAGCGAGCTCCTTCCAAACCAGTTGATATGTCTTATATTGAATTCACTGTTAACGAGAGAAAATGCAAAGGTTAGTTTTATTTTTCAATTACTTAGTGTAGGTACGTGAAATACGTTGCGCAATTGCTTTTGCGACAAAAGATGGGTTATTTATTTCCTATAAATTCATACTTGTTACTTGCCATGTGTGTCTTTGGCTCCCTGGTAAAAAAATCTCCCTTATTTGTAAACATAGACAAAGATAGTGCTTGTTTTAAGAAGGTTATATTCTTCTCAAAAGGCTATTTTCCGAACCGGTGGTAAATTCTCGACATTCATAAGTGCCTTACCAGAGCCTAAACTGGATAAATATTTTTCATTTTCATTTTTTATGAGGATTTAAAAAGTGGTAGACATAGTTTTAAACCGAGTTTTGGGTTTCGTTTAAGACATTTTTTTGTAATAAGGGTGTTTGTGGTCAAAAATTTATGATGCCCAATGAATGGGATCTCATAAGAGAGCTACCCCATTACAGCACTACACTCGGAGTCGGACTTCACCCTGGAGTCGGGGGTGAGATAAGATTATTTATGAGAGGGAGTAACGGAACCTCCCGTTTGAAATCGGAGCTGCCTCAGCTGGGGAATATATCACTATTTTAGAGAAGATTGCATCCAAATGTCTATGCTACCTTTGTGGGGTGGCCCATATGGTACCTACAACTGATTCTCCAAGAACAAAACAAATTGTTCAACTTGTACCAACATTCAGTATATTTTGTTACAAAATTACTGCATTCTGATTTTTTATATTAGGTATCTACGGTTGTATAAATAAATATAGGTACCTTATCTGAGCGTAACGTGAATAGAAAATCATCCTCATGTGCAATTTGTGATTATTATAATAGCTGACATTATATGGCTCGTTAAGGTCGGTAACGCTCGCTGAAGGCTGGGTACTAGTTACTGGACATAGAAATTCTTAATGCCAAAATGTGCTATATTTGAGTTGACGAATTCAAGCTGTCTTTGAATCGATTTGATGTGCGAACGCTGATTCTTTGTCTTTGACCTACTTTCACCGCATGTATAGGTACCTAATAGCACGTATTATATTTATAAGCTACTAACTTCTGCCCGCAACTTCTTCCGCTTGGAATAGTTACTTTGTGTCGATTGCGATTGGCCTTAGTGTGGTAATATTATAACGAGCTATACTCAGGTCCAATTTGAAAAATTATTTCATTGTTAGATAGCTTATTTATAGAGGAAAGATTTATATAGCCTATTACTATATACCATCACGTTATATATCAGACCAATCGCAGGTTAATGTAAGCGTTAGCCACGTAACTATTCCACGCGCACGAAGTCGCGTAGGTTAATCTGTGCTTTGACTGGCTGGAATTTGCCATGCTCACAAATATTTATAATATTTTAGTTATTATTTTTGACAATTGAGCATTGGAACTGTGTCCATTGGCTTATATTCATGAGATATAAATACTGTAACCAATATCATTGTATAATATTTTTTTCAAAAGAGTAATTGTTGAGTTTCTTGCCGGGTTCGTCTCAACAAAAGCAACCTTCTGAACCCGGTGGTAACATTAAATTTATAATCCTGTATTATGTATTTCTGTGTCCTTCTGACGATTTGAAAGTACTTTGTAAGAAGTCTAATCAAATAAAGATATTTTGAATTGAATTGAATTGAATAGGATATATCAGTGCATCTTATTTGTTCGCGTCGCTCCAATAAAACCCAAAAAATAATACTTACTTAACTATTTCTCATGAATTTGCGTATAGGTACTTACAATACCTCCACCCAATAGCTAGGGTCTAAGAATATGGCTATGGTACCCCCTGCCTGTCGTAAGAGGCGACTAAAAGGGGGCCGGTGGGACAGCTGCCCCGGGGATGTGCCCCCGGCAAAGTGTGGGGGGACACCGGAGCGTTCTATCAGAGTACCTGGAGTCCCCCCTGAGCACTGAGGATGGCCACCGGGGGGGTTTTAGTGCGGTAAGAATACCACATACCACGATCTGCCTCTCCCAGGGCGGTCGGGGACCTTATGAAGGTTTCCCCATCGTCAACAAAAAATAAAAAATAAAATAAAAGGTACTTACAATACCTAGGTACATTATAATAATGTTCTACCGAATTTCGGTTACGGTGGCTAATCTCAACGGCGCGCTGGAGATACCTACACAAGTGTATGCGCAAATACAGGTAGGTAAGTATATTTTTCAATCGTTGTTTTTATTCCTTACACCTTGTATTAGGTTGGTATTTAAGTACCATAATAATTCATGTAACAAGTACCTAGTTTTATGTACTTGTTACCTACTTGAATTAGATAAATGAAAGTCAATGTACGTAAATAAAAAATTTCTCGCTATACCTTTGTATTTAATAAGTACATATTATTTGCATAATTAATACAATATGCATTAAAAATACATACCTATTTAACAGATGTTTTTGTACAAGTGTTTTTGTAAACATTTTTTTTATTATCTACCTATTTTTAATGGTATGCCTGCATATTTCAGCGCGTGCGTTGCATTTTGAGGACGTTTGAACATGACTGAGCCTTACTTAGGGCAGAGACAGATCATGTAGCATATGGTGACACCACGCGGGCTTGTTTGCCAGTAGGTGCCTTTTTAATTAAAGTCTTGATTTCCTACAGTGGATCAATCCCTGCCCCGGAGGACGACGCTGAACGCGTACATTCGATATGAGCTCTCGTTGCCGGGCACCAAGGCGATGTGCCACGAGGGCGGCTGCGGCTCCTGCATCGTGGCTGTGCGCGCGCGCCGATATCCCAGCAGGAAAATTTACACATTTTCGGTTAACTCGGTAATAAGGGATATGAATTACGTCACTACTGAGGGATTTCTTCCAGTGGTATATGGCAAGCTTTAAAGCTTCACCCGTGTAGACTTAATTTCAAGACTGGCTTTATTTCGCGATACTCTGATAAAAGTAACGTATATTCTTTGTAACATCAGTGATCAGCTGATCAGCGTTGAAAGTCTCGTATAAAGAGGGAAAAAAGTATTGGTATTTAATGTAAACCAACCTACCATAAGTACCTATTTAAAAGCTGTTAATTAAAAAGGAATTATAAACTTATAAAGAAAAAAGATGCTTACCTGTTGCTGTAGACGTCGTAATTTTCTTATGATGTGACAATGCAGATTACTGCTGACATCAGCAAAACAAAAAACGCAACGAGCTGCATTATTTATTCTTAACTGAAGATATTCTATATGGTTTAACTTTACAAATACTAATTCATAAATTATAAACACACTTCAATTTTATTTATCTAATTGATTAAGTACAAATTTTAACCATTGGCAGCGACCATAATCAGAATAGCCTCCCGCATTATCTCCAACCATTTACTAAACTGTGTCTACTCTCGCCAGTGCCTGGTGCTGGTGTTATCATGCCACGAGTGGGAAGTGATGACCATCGAGTACATTGGTAACCGGCTGGTGGGGTACAGTGACGAACAGAAAACATTCTCTCAACTGGCCGCCACTCAGTGTGGGTTTTGTACGCCCGGGTGGATCATGCATTTGCACAGGTACGACGAAACATATGTAATAACGGTGGTGAATATCGCCATTAATAATTTATCAATATACAGGCAAAAATAAATGATGTTCTGTTTATTATAATATAAACACACATAAGGTATGGCTATATTTAAAAAAAAAACAAGATCTTATGTCATATCAATTAATGAATTACACAAGACGCAGACGGTCCAAAAATTCAACAACAACTGTAAGATTTACTAATGCACAATAAAAATTTTTTTTTCTAATTTATGCACTGTGGACGGTAGGTATTGTGATGGAACCTACACAGTACGCAAAAGTTGCGTGAATTTGAATTTATGGGCGGGTTTAAGAGGCTTGGGGGCCTCCTAAACCCGCCCATAAATTCAAATTCAAATTCAAAAATATCTTTATTCCATTAGATTTTTAAAAAAGTACTTTCACATCATCAGAACGACATGATTATACAGGATTATTCATACTACCGCCGGGTTCTGAAGGTTGCTTTTACTGAGAAGAACCCTAGGCTCTCACAGTAAGAGTCCACAGGTAAGCTAAGAAACTTGTTCATCTCTTTGCAGTTTACGTCATAAAAGCTTAACGATGGCGCAAATGGAGAAGTCGTTTGGTAGCAACACGTGCCGCTGTACAGGCTATAGACCAATCATGGACGCTGTTAAAAGTTTCGCAGCAGACAACCCAAAAATCAAAGACATTGAAGATCTCAAAATTTGCAAGACCAAATGTGAAAATAAATGTTCCAAAAACGAGCATACGGATTGGGTCATGATAGAACATTTCGATGAGAATAAGATTATAACTTTAGACTACGGACAGTCGAAGTTCTATAAAGTGTTCGAGGAAGCTGACATTTTTGAGGTTCTGAAGAGACAAGGTGTTGATTCGTACATGCTTGTCGATGGGAATACTGGGAAAGGTAAGTACAGTACCCGACGGTATATAGGGTCTAGACTTTTCAGGCAAACGTTTTTGGCACAGAGATTCGGTTGGTGGTACATTTTAATGTAAAAAAAAAATTAAAAAAAAATGGCGTTTTTTTTTATTTATTTATTTGACAAGTAGTTTATTAAATTTTACGAAAAATTCTGATTTTATTGTGTTCGACATATTATTCAATAAACATCGAACCTTTTTAAGCCCTAAGAAGAACACTTTACAACAAAATTAAATAGGTAATAACTAAAATTATGTAATAAAAAGAATATTCTATATTTTTCAATAGATATCTGCCACCTACTGATGCCTTGTACCAAAAATATTCGCAGGTAGTCTTATTGGGTTTTTTAATTTTTAATTTCCTAGTGTGTGGGTTTGCTCCTGGTTAATGGGTCGCCGCTATTATTGGCGATAAGTGGGAGTAGGAATATAAGTACTTCTCTGCCTAACCTCTTTGGGGAATACAGGCGTGAGCATGCCAGTATTATACGTAGTGTAACATTTCATTGGATACATTTCTTGGTAGTCCACGATAAAGAATTCGTCTTTCAAAGTAAGAACTAAATAATGCAAATGAATTGTGTTTCTTATCTTACCCATTACAAGTAAATTGTCCAAAATAATGTTCAGAATGAGTACCTTTTGATACATAATATACTTACATAAAATTAAAGTCGTCAATTAAAATCATTTCGATACAAAATGTCTATTTGTCTTCTTTTTCACATGAAAAGCACGAAATCACTGTACATATGTTATTAGAAAAACTCAGCTGTATCGCTTGCGTAGCAGGCGACTGCTTAAACACGGCCACCACAGCTCGCGGGTCGCTTTACTAGGGTTGCCAACTTGTTTTACAAGAGTCAAAGTATATTCAGGTCTGTGAACAGTATTTTATTTATTGTTTTAAATACATATTTTTTAGAACTCCTCGCACAACTAACAAATTTACAATCTTTTTAAAAACTTCATAAGCCTCACTACAATTATAACTGAAATTAAAATAAATGAGGTTTTAATTTATTATTAAATTAATAGACTATTTCTACTCTCCCGCCATATATCGTATAAGACATATTAATTTGTTTGTATGCTGAAAACAGTATTTTGCATACTTTATTTTTGTTCAACAGTAAAAAGTATAATTTTGTGTAAAAACAGTATAATACTGTTGTTGGCAACCCTACGCTTTACCCATGTAATAATTTGAAAATAAATTGCATAACTAGTATTTATTTTTTCAGGTATCCTAGAACAGTACGAATACCCTCGCGTGCTGATAGATATCAGTTGCGTTAAGTCATTGAAGCATTGGGACATCGACCAGAACATGGTACTCGGAGCCAACGTCGCTTTGGAGGACTGTATCAGTATATTTACAGACGTCGCTAACACTAGGAGCGAGTTTGCTTACCTGAAGGAATTTGTTAAACATTTCGAACTTATTGCTCATATACCGGTTAGGACGGTAAGTCAAAATCAATCAAATCAATTTATTAATAATATAAGTACATAACATGTCATATCGCCATCTAATCCCAAACTAAGCAATGCTTGTACTATGGGTACCAGATAACGGTATAACAATAATACAATACATACCTTAAAGACTAACATACATACAACATTTATAATAGAATACTAACAATAATAATATAATATAATTAGGGTTTGGCGATCCTGCGTGCATCCCTATAACGCCGATACACTATTCCTGTCGGTCAGAAATCCGACTGGAAGAAAAGTCGAAGTTATCCATCAAAATATACAGGTGCTGTCACAAGTTATGAGCGCCAATATAATTGCACATGTATATCGAACACGTACATTTTTAAATTTCCATACATATTATCGCACACAGACAGAACGATACAGGGGACCTTCTCGCTTTCTCCGAAAAACGAAACTTCGGCCGTAAAACCGCAAAGTTCGTCCGAACTTGGTCTGCTAGAAAATTCTTTAAGAACAGAACTTGAGTTTGATTTTCGTTAGTTTGCGAAGTTCGTATTCGGAGATAGTCCCCTAGACTCATAAAATGACTACTGAGCTCTCAAGGTCAGCGCTTATTACTCAAGAGGACACCTGTGGTTTATCCTTCAATTTTGGGACAATCTGTATAATATTGTTTTGTTTCAGCTCGGTTCATTGGCTGGCAACTTGATGATGAAACACATGGTACCCGCTTATCAATCGGATGTGTTTGTGCTCTTCGAATGCGTCGGCGCCGTTGTTACCGTTCGTGAGTTGTTTGATCTTAGATTATTGTTAGCTAAGTCTTGTGACGTACCTACTGAACCACAAGTATGGGTTTAACCATGTTTTAAAATTGACTATATCGATTATTTTTCTCAATTTCTTAAAAATGCTCAAGAAAAATACAAACACGAGACTCGAACCCAAACACTAGTGATATTATTTTTACTTCCCTTGTTTTTGCGGTATAGGGGCCGCCAAATAAGGGAAGGAAAAATTCGACGCATGTGTCATGCAAAAACAATCTAATCTCTTCTCTATTTGTGAAGGAATATAAAACTCCCTATACCCGGGTCTGGTATAGCACACTGTCAATCCATTGTCATTTACCGTTATTAGTAGATCGGCAGGGTGGGATAAATGCGTTGTCTGATTATTTGCCGTTCGACTGGCACTGTAAAGATTTTTGTTCAATGAAAAATACTAAAAACCGTAAACAGAAAATTAAGCAGCCTAATTTATCGACCATTTAACTCTCATGTTACACGAATTCATACTTACTAATCGACATAAACGCTACAATCTTCTTAAACACACGTCTTTTGTGAGTAGTGAGTGAACATGACCTACTCAGAAAATATCTTACCTAGAACATGACCTAGGTCAGCCAAAGGTAGCTCTTTCACAGGTGACAGCAGCGGAAAAAGAACAACTCTGTCAATGACTGATTTCCTAAAGTATGACATGAAAGGAAGTTTAATGTTAAACATAGAACTACCGCCCTTGAGTGAATCTCATGTATTCAGGAGTTATAAGGTAAGTCATGTCTAATACCTTTGTGATTGTAGATACAAAAGATTTAGTGATTTATTCATAAAAACTACACTGTTTCGTCATGTCTGTCCTCTGAAAACAGGATTTAAACTTGATTGAAACACAGGGCTGAATTAATGTAAATATTTATTTTTCTAGATAATGCCAAGAAGTCAGAACTCGTTGGCGATAGTAAACGCAGCCTTCTTAATGAAATCGAAAGACAATATAATTGAAGAAATGTCACTAGTGTTTGGTAATATACAACCGAAGTTTGTGCACGCTTCAAAAACTGAAGAATATCTGAAAGGGAAGAACGTTTTCAAGAACGACGTCCTTCAGAAGGCTTTACAGATATTGAGTGCTGAAGTTATACCGAAGCCTAACCCGCCTGAACCTTCGGTCGAATGCCGGAAGAAGTTGGCTCTAGGACTGTTTTATAAGGTTTGGTTTAAGTTATACTTTGCACTAGCTTCTGCCCGCGACTTCGTCCACGTGAAATAGTTACTTTTCGCTAACGCTAACTTGATACCGCGTACGGTCTTAGCGTGATGATACATAGCCTATAGCTTTCCTCGATAAATGGGCTGTCTAACACAGAAATATTTCTTTAAAACAGACCAGAAGTTAGTTAGTAGTAACAGAAATTGTAAAGTATGTAATTAATCAACAAATATTAGACATTATTTTCTTATGTTTGCTTCGGGCAAAAATGACTAGCTTCTACATGCTTGTTTACTAATTGTGTGCTGGTGATGGTGATGATGGTGGTGCTGAGACACGGTTTTAGAAAAAAAAGAATCACGACCATATGTTACATATTTTTTTCTTACTAAACTTAAATCAAATTATAATTTGTTTTAATTACAACCTACTGTAAATTTTCTAGTTCATCCTCAACATATGCCCAGCTGGCTCTAAACGTCCATCTTTCCTCTCTGGAGGAGAGCTCCTCACCCGCCCTCTATCCCACGGCGTTCAGAAATACCAGACAGATGAGACTTTGTACCCTTTGAACGAACCATTGGCCAAGTTGGAAGCACCAATACAGTGTTCAGGGGAAGCGAGGTACACCAATGATGTACCGACGTTAAAGAATGAAGTGTTCGCTGCATTTGTGCAGTCAACTATACATAGTGGAGAGGTTGATCAAGTTAATTCTGATGTTTTGGTGAGTTCTATTCACTACACAGTTAATTACTCCTAGTACCAGTAAGTGTAGTAATTTCACACCACGTGCAGTGAAGGAAAACATCGTGAAGAAACCGGCATATGTCTTAAAAGAAATTCAAAGATGTATAGTGCCTGACAGGGGGATGTAGTGTGTCCATCACTCTGTCGTCAGCCTCTGTCGTGTTGGCACTTAATCATATTCGGTGAAATGTAGGTGTTGCTGTTACAACATCTCTGTTTACCCCTTCTGGGAATCATCTGGGTTCCCGTGCGTTTTTTTTAAATCCAATTGGCGCAAACGGTCCTACAGAAAACGAGAATCTGGATTAATGCCTGGTGAACGGCAACAGGCTCGCTCCCTATTACAATTAAATATATCTGGCAAAATGTGGGTATACTAGTAATACCTATGCCACTGTTTGTACTTTCTGCTCTGTACTGTTGTTTGTTCTTTTCATCGTCAGGTGCGTGCCTTATTTCAGTTTTATTCACTAACAGGAAGTTAAATTTAGCTTTTCTTTCCTTTGAATTTCCAGAAAACCAAAGGTGTATTAGCCCTTTTCACAGCAAAAGATATACCAGGTAGAAATTCGTTCACATACCCAGGTATTCAGCTTCAAAATGAAGACGAAGAGATCTTGGCGGTCAATGTCAAATACTACGGCCAGCCGGTTGCTATAGTCGTTGCTGAGACACAAGAATTAGCCGCGAGAATAGCAAAAAAAGTCAAAGTTATTTATAAAAACGTTAGTAGCGAAGTTCCTGTTCTTACTATAGACCAGGCAAAGAAAGACAGCAAAAGGAATATACCTGGTGATGGTACAATCAAACCTAAAGGTAGAGGTGATAAAGTTACCAAGGTGATCAAAGGAGTGTACGAGATAGAAGGCCAATATCATTATTATTTGGAGCCTCTGACGTGTGTAGTTGTTCCCGTAGATGACAGGTTGGAAGTGTTCGACTCTACGCAATGGATTGATTTGACGCAAATGGCTATTGCTAAATGTTTGGACATTAATGAGAGCAGGTTTGTTTTGAACCCTTTTAACTTGATGTGATAGTTCCTTTTTTAATGAATCTATACCTTGATGACAATGATAATGACGAACTTAACAGATAAAACGACGATCAAGGCTAAAGTATTTTTAATCCAAACAATTTCATCATTAAATATTATAACGAATTCTTATAGGAATTTGTATCGATCATTTGCTAGAAGATGATACCGTTAAATCAAATTAGTGTTAAATTCTACATCTACATACACAGTGTCTTTGTATTTAACAAGATTATCCCTTCGTCTTCGTCCGGGTTGACATTAGATAGTAAAAAAATCACTAAAATTTCCTTAGTAGTTTTTGAAATGTGTCTTTGCACCATTAATTGCGTATTCTGTTTTAACCTCCAGCCAACTATGATCAGCGCGTATTAAGAACTTCTTAGCTTTGACATTTAATTTTAAGATACCGAATGAAACGTCAATGCTCAGAATTTCTTAATACGCTCTGTTTAAACCGATGACAGTAGGCCCACAGGGCCTGTAGACGAAGTAACGTTATCCTCCCGCTTCGCTTATAAACATAAATCAGTCACTGATATTGTCATTCCCAAACATTTTGTATCGCTTCTACTACCGAAAGCGCGAGGAGAATGTTACTTTGTCTAGGATTGCGTGACACTTATATGGAGCACTTAATTCTGATATACAAACCTTAAAAATTAAAAATTATAATCGAATAACTAAAATATGTCATATTAAAAGATATCCCTGTAGGCAAGGTTCCAAAGATACTGGCAGCATTCCCCCTTTGAATAGCAAGACTAATTCTTTGTCCGAGGTAGCTGTAGCTGCCAGCTCTTCCATCTCCTGTGATGTCGACTAACCTCTTTGTTATTTATCATATTATAATAGCTTTATAGTGCTATTAATAAATTTGCTTTCATATTCTCAGAGTTTTAGTAAAAGTGTACCGCATCGGGGGAGGTTTCGGCGGTAAGATCAGTCGTAACGCCCATGTATCTACAGCATGTGCTTTGGTGGCCAAGAAGATGGACGTACCTTGTAGATTCATCCTACCCATGCAGACTAACCTTGCGATCGCTGGGAAACGGTTACCTTGTCAGTGTGATTATGAGGTAAGTAAATATTTTGGTTCTTTGCGCTTAGTGCGTAATTTTACGAAAACGGTTTTTTTTCTACAGGAATTTAAAAAATATCCAAAAACAAAATTCTTTTATCGACTAAACACAACCTAGAATATAATATAAAAATAGTCTCATTGTACTCAAATGTAATAAAATAATTACTGTTAATATGAATCCAAACGTGCCGGCTGATCTGTTGATTTTTGAATTGAGCCTCTATCGTTCTGAAGGTGCGAATTATATTCATTGGTATAGATAGACCGCTAGGATTTGAGTCGCTTGCGTGCGCGATTAATTCAGAAACTACGCTACAAGCGCTTTTAATGTTTTGTTTAACTTTTCAGGTCGGTATTGATGACGATGGAAAGATTCAATACCTCGATGCTTCCATACTAGAAGATAAAGGTTGCACAAATAATGAGAGTATCCTCAGTTACGTGGCAGAAGGCTTTAAGAACTGCTACAATCCTGATTACTACACCTTGAAGACGGCCAACGTCCTGACTGACTTACCATCCAATACTTTCGCGAGAGCACCAGGTAAATTTCTTATTTGTGAAATTGTTTCATGAGAACGTGAATCGATCATCTCAATAACGCCTCGATGTAGATGAGTAGGCATTATACGTTTAGATGTGTCAACGTTGTGTCTGTGAATTTATAATACCTCCTATGAACCAACTTTATTATTATCTATGCATCTAAGTATACAGATAAATAAAGTTGATGAGCCTGTTTGTAATTCCAAATTAAAAACCTTTAAACAAATACATATAAAAGTATATGCCACTACAGGTAATTAAAAAAAAATAAAAAAACAAGATTTTTTTTTCATAACAATGAGTTTATCTATAAACTTAAGTGCAGTTGTTTCACTCCACGTGCTTTGCGGTGATGGAAAACATTTTAAAGATAGCTGCATGTCTGAGAAGTAAGTCAAAAACGTGTATAGTTTCTGAGACAGCGATGGACCCTCTGCCAACGCTTCGGCACTTAATGATATTGGTGACGGTGAAATGTGGGTGTTGTTGTTACTACATCTCTGAGTACCCTTTGACCATTCTAAGATGGCGCGGGCATATTTTTAAATTGTATTGATCATTGCTCTCAGGAACAGCAGAAGGAATATCCTCCATAGAACATATAATGGAACACATAGCCTTCACCGTAAAGAAGGACCCTACGGCCGTCCGCGAACTGAACATGAGATCTGACGACAATGACTTACCAGCACTGATCAAAGTACTCAAAGAAGATTCAAACTACGACCAAAGAACTGAAGACATTAAGAGTTACAATCAAAAAAACAGATGGACAAAGAAAGCTATCCATATAAGCGTTATGATTTTCCCGGTCTCGTATTACGGGAACTATTCGCTTATGATGTCAGTTTACAGGGGCGATGGCAGTGTGACTATCACCACAGGTGGTATTGAAATGGGCCAAGGTTGTAATACCAAAGTGGCGCAAGTGTGCGCGTACAAATTGGGAATTTCAGTGGACTTGATCACAGTTTTGCCTCACTATTCCTTCACAGCAGCTAATGACGTGTTTTCAGGATCTAGTATCACGACGGAAAGTGTTTGTTATTGTGCAATAAAAGCGTGTGATATAATCAATAGCAGATTAGCTGATATAAAGGAGGAGAAAAAGGGTGCCAGTTGGGCAGATATTATTAAGACCGCTGGTGATAAACAAGTTGATCTTACAGCTTTTTATATGATGACTGATTCTGATAAGAATTTAAATGCATACAGTGCATTCGCTGTTTGTATTCTGGAAGTAGAATTGGATGTAATCACTGGCAGGTATGAAATATTGAGGGTTGATATTTTAGAAGATTGCGGGCTGAGTGCTAATCCCAAAATTGATGTCGGACAGGTTAGTTGCAGTTATCTATTTTGTTAGCAAATAATATATAATTAAATATTTACGAATTTTACATTTTCTCTGCAGAACCAATTTGGTTGAAGTTAATGCTAAAGACGGACATTGGGAACTTAAAGTTTATCACCATACTAAATTCACAAGTTTGCAAAGTATTTTTTTGGTTGTACTGAAAGCAGTATTTAATAGTCGTGTTCTCGTAATACATGTATATGCTCCCGCCTGTATTCCTCGAAGAGGTGTACTTGTAGTACACCAACCATTCGCCAGATAGGTTTAAAGACAACAGGCGGCTTGCCTATTGTCCTTGCCTGTTGCTATTAAACGGGCATTAATCCAGACTCCAGGCTGATACTTTGAAATTACAGATAGAAAACCCCAACACTTTGCTCAATCCAGTGATCGAACGCAGGACCTCGTGACCAATAGACTATCGAGGTAGTCATTTTACGTGGTTATTTTTGATCCCATAGGTGGAAGGTGCATTCGTCCAGGGATTAGGTTACTACACGACAGAGAAGCTTGTTTACGACCAAAATACTGGGAAACTTCTCACCAACCGCTCTCTGAAGTACCACGTGCTTTTGGCGCAGGACATACCTATTGATTTTAGGGTTAGCCTCAGGTTTAACTCTAAAAATCCGAATGGCGTGCTAGGGTCGAAGAGTAAGTAATTTATATAACATATTTTAGTTACGGAAATTAATTTACAATACCTAAGTGTATGTACTCAGTCAACGAATGAGGTGACTGAGCTTGGCACAGTCATATATTTTGCTATACATACTTACATAATACTCTTTACATACTTCACGCCTTTCTCGGAAGGGGTAGGGCAAAGGTTTGTTTATAGTACATCTACATTTCGTCAGTTGCTTAAGTCCCGTGTATTAGGGACCTATTGCCATTAACTGTACACTAATCTAGACTTCGGGCTGGTATTAGTTACATAGTTATACTTAGATATTAATATTATTTGGGAAATATTACTACTAAAAAAAATACGTCTACAATTGTATGGTAAATTTATGTGCAATTCAATTAATATATCCTGCTTAAATATGGCACGAATGCAAAACAATAACTTTGTATTCATGTTTTTGTTGCAATATGTGTATGTATCTAGTTTAAAAATACTTATCGATTTATTAACTTTATTTACTACGTGTCATCAAAGACCTTTAAATCGAAATTACATTGAAGATTTTCTTCCTAAACATGTACTTTTTAAGACCCTCGTTGGGCGCCAAATGAAATCTAGCTTATCTATTCTAGTTAGTATATTTTATGTAGGGTCTAGACTTCTTAGGTGAACATTTTTGGCACAGAGCACCAGAATTTAAATAAATACGTAGTGTACTCAAAAATAAGGAGTGTCTTAAGCTCCACATAACATCCAATAAGCATCGAAATATCCAACAACCACACTATACCACAAGTATAAATGGTAAGTATAACTACGAAAAAATGTAAAAGGATGATGTACCACCCATCGTCTGATGCCCTGTGCCGAATATATTACTACTTAATACACCTAATAAGTCCAAACTCTGTATAGTAGTATAATAAAGTGTTATTTTATTTCCAGCATGCGGTGAGATGGGTATATGTACAGCGAACGGAATCACTCACGCTTTGCGGAAATGCATATTCGAATCGAGAAAGGACTCCGGTTATGATACAACAACATGGCAGAATATAAGTATGATAATTTATTTAGCCTTCTATCCTATTAAAATTGTTTTGTATTTATTGATCACTACCAGTTCTCTCTTCGCATCGGGATATTTTTTTAGGCTATTACAAAATGTTGATTTTACTCAACCTTAAATCGTTTTTTGTTTCTTTGTTTTCATTGTATAGATTCCGAAACTACTTGATCGATTTGAAAAATTCTTTCATCAATGGATAGCTACATCATCAGCGAGTAACATGGGCTATATTTTATCACCGAAATCCTACGGGAACGGGAACTACGCGGGAGAAACCGCGTGACGTCAGCTAGTTAATTATAAAAAAATATATATGCTCACGCCATTCCAGAAGGGTCCCCGAAGGGGTTTTGTAATAACAACACCCACATTTCACCGATCATGATTAAGTGCCAACGTGACAAAGTTTGAGTCTTTGAATTACTCCTCAGACATATGCAGGTTTCCTCACGATGTTTTCCTTCACCGTAAAGTACGTGGAGCTCGTTAGTCGTGGTGGCACCAATTGACTGTACTATTTGAAGATTTAAAAGTTGATCTCTTGTCATTACTTTCTGATGCAAATTTCTAGATAAAAATTTAAATGATTTTCAGAATGCAATATGAACGTCGATAAAATATATTTTTTGATGAATGCTTTTTTATTTCCAGGTATTCCCTACGACACTGAATCGATATTGAAAGCGTTAGATGTTAAGCTGGAAGAATTTGTTACAAATTAAACATTGTGTTACTTAATTTACAGTAATCCATTATTCATTGTAAATATTTTTTTTAATCCATTAATGTTACAACGAAAGAACTATACAATCGCTTAACTTACAAAGGCTAGCAATAAACTATCGAATCCTTATAATGTTGAAGAATATTAATCTATTTTTGGTATTGTTTTGTGTAAATATAATATTACAAGCTGTGCCCGGCAAACGTTATATTACCGTGTATTTTTTAGGGTGGTTACCCTTATCATTTAGGGGTCTGAATAATTGAAGTTGGCCGATTCTCAGACCTACCCGATCTGCACACAAAATTTCATACAAATCGGTCCAGCCTTTTCGGAGGAGTACGGTAACTAACATTGTGACATTGAAATTTTGTATATTAGATTATTGAATGCTAGCCATATTAAATTAATATTACAACGACCGAAGGAAAAAATGAGTAAACTAGAGGTTTGTTCATTGCGTTCAAAGCTATTTTATTTACTCTTAATTTAATTTTTAATTTTTATTTAAATTAAAAAAACATAGCTCACTGTCCACTTACACTTTGTATTTCAATAAATTGTGATTATTCTGAACTTCATTATTTATTTTACCTTGAAATTACCCAAAAATAAGGCTATTTCAGATGTATTGTAGAGTAGATATTCACATTCCTACAAGGACATTGGACAAACTAATTCAAGCTAGGTTAACCTAGTTTCTCCTATCGAGCGAGATCTAGTCTACAATGGTTTGCCGGGTTCTTCTCAACAAAAGCTACCTTCCGAACCCGGTGGTAACATTTATAATCATGTATAATGTATTTTGTGTCTGACGATTTGAAAGTACTTTGTGAGAAGGCTAATCAAATAAAGATATTTTGAATTGAATTGAATTGAATATAGGTTGACCTTGTTTCAACTATGTCAAGAAATCTAGTTTGGTCAGGTTGTGATCAGAAAAATCAACTACCTACTTCAGTGATTGAGCAAAAATCTATTGATATATAAAAATACGTTTACAGCTTAGTAGGATTTGTATAGGTCAAACGATAGAGATATCAATATCTTATATATTATATCTTATATCTTATAATAAGGCAATAAGAAGCTACCTATGGAATGTCAAACAATTGGAGAATGTGTTAGGATAACATCGGTTGCACACAACCCCTGGGATTGAGCCGCGTTATGCTGTTAATCAATATTAAATGCTTCTTAACTAATGTTCGATTGGAAATCGACTAGGGTCAAGGTCATGATAGATCATTCTGAGTCAGACCCTGAAGTGCGCGGTCATTTTCTAGACGGAGGTTCATTAAGGGAGCCGAAAATTTTATCCATTTTCAGCTGGGACGCACCGTTTTCGAGATATTTAGATTTAGAAAAAAAAACAATTTGAAAGCCGGTTTCTGAACCCCTGGGATTGAGCTGCGTTATTAATCAACATTAAATGATTCTTAAATAAAGTTCGATCGATTTTTTTTGCTGCTACGTGTAGATGACTAGGGTCAAGGTCATGATAGGTCTATCTGAGTCAGGCCCTGAAGTGCGCGGTCATTTTCTAGACGTGATTTCATAAAGGGGGCCGGAAATTTCATCCATTTTCAGCTAGGACGCACCGTTTTCGAGATATTTAAGTTTTTCGTAAAAAACTCAGTGACCCCTGGTGTTGAGCTGGATTATATTTTTAATCAATATTAAATCCTTCTTAAATTAAGTTCGATTGGAAACCTTTGCTGCTACTTATAGATGACTAGCGTCAAGGTCAAGTTTGGTCAACCTTAGGTGATTCTAGTGTTTTCATCAGTTTCCTCATAACTTCTTTAATACTAATCATAATTTGCCAAAGAGATATATATGCCGCTAGTTAAAGACGTTGTGGGCTCACATTTAATTGAGTTTAGGCCTAAAGCAGTACCTTATCTAAATTTTTATTAATGGTACGTGCATTTTTGTGTGATGAAAAAATATATTTCTTCCTAAAGTCAATTTTTCTTTAAACAAAACTACATCGACGATTTAAATAAACTTGAGCGATACTTAATTTATATCGATTTATTTGGTACAGTAATTATATGCGGGTAAGTTCCATCCATTCATTAATGTAATTAAAACAACAAATCTCATTAATACATGTTTATTCTCGCATCGTCAAACAAAGAAAATCATTTAATACAAATAATTTCATAGGCCCAATGCAGTCATCTTTGTGTTAGGCCATTTCTAAAAAACAAAAATAATATAAAGCTGCCTAAAAGATCATTAATAAAATTATTCAAATAATTATTATATGATTGAACCAATTACAATACAAAAAAATAAATACTTATTCGAAATAAATTACAACTTAAGATCCATCAAGCAATTCGTCCAAATAAACAAATTCGTCGTTCTAAAATGTAAAATATACATTATTCTATACAATTTTATATCAACAGTTATGTGTTATACAAAAAGGTGCAATTCAATGTTATTATTATAATTATATTTTACTAAATAGCGGACCATATAGTTATATAAATAATTATGCAGATTGTGATGAATTCTTTACCACCACTTATAAGAATTTAATGTATACAAAAAAATACAATACGCAAAACTAATGGCTACCTCTGAGGTAACGTTCGCAGTCCTCATTTGTAAGCAATACGATTTACAATCTTACTACCTTACAAATTAAGTCTACATTTGCACAGATATTTTGTCCCTTGAAGCGATTTGGTCAAAAATATACACATTTTATCTCTATGGTCTATAATTCTACGATTTTATAAAACTACCTCTAGTTTTGTTTGCAGCTCTTTACAATTAGTCCGTTTGTTGCTTGGCGAATAAAATTAAGACCGATTCACACTTTCCTAAAACAGTTTTGTTTTATGGTAAAATACAATTAGTATGAGATTCGAATTAACTGTGTGATTTGTTGCAACTCCATATAACCTTCAATATTCAAACCTTCGAAGTGACAAAATGAGATTCGTAATATTCGTAACTTCTAAATTACAGTTTAAATTTTCTTGTACAATACTCGACAAGCACAAATTAATTCAATAAACATTTCACTGTATATCACGCCGTCGCGGGCCAGGCAGTGGTTATTAATTTACAAAATTGGTAGAAACATGTCTTCATCATGTCATGAGGAGCTCGTGGCACAGTTGCTTTTGCGCATATCATTCTATCAGTGAAGTTCAGCAGCCCTAGCCCTAGCCAGTAATTGGATGGGTGACCGCCCGAGTTCCCTCCGTGCCTCGGAGAGCACGTTAAGCCGTCGGTCTCGGTTGCCAATTTATCATCTTTGGCAATCGTTACAGGTCAGTCGGAGGCCTAAAATAGTCTGACAACTGGTTTAACCCAGATCACAGATTTTCCTCGTAAAAGGGGTTGCGAAGGTCAGATGGCAGTGGCTTCGTATAAAATCAGGTGATCAGCCACATCGGGTTGAATCAAGTGCCGTCCCCAACAATGTATGGGATAAGGCCAGGGCGATGGTAGAAACATGTCTATTTATAAAGATAGCTAATTCGATACAAAATTAGTCCAATTTGGGGTTTGAATTACTAGCTGTGCCCCGCGGTTTCACCCGCATAGACTTAATTTCATGCTTTAACCCGTAGATCCCTAATTAGTTTTTCAAATAAAACAAGCTTAAGTTAATCCTTTAACGCGTTCACTGCTAACGATCCAACTGTTAGAGAATTTACGAAGAAGTTGAAATGTTATCAGTGAATGTGTTAAACATTTACAATCAATCCAGCCGTTTCGGAGATTAGCCGAAACAAACAGACAGCCAGACAGACGGACAGATAAATATTTAAAAAAATGGATTTCCTATGTTGTACCGTTGTACTTTCATATTATGTATTTAGTCAACAGGTGTAATTTTGGAATTACAAACAGACACTTAAATTGTATTTATCTGTATGGATGTATAGATTTACCACCATAACCATCTTGCATTATCTAATGATTCTGAGAATATTCTACTTGATAAAAAACTGCTATTACTTTGTAGATGGCTCCAAATGAGGTTAGCAACCCTCTGAAAATAAAGTTATGAGTGAGAAACTATTATTTTGAGTCGAATTATGATAAACTGATCTCTATTTGTTATATATCACAATAAGCATTTGGTTATTATTAAATTAAATTCAATGCATTTTTATTTATTTTCAATCAACTATTCAATAAACGACCTCCTTTTCTGAATCTCATAAATAATACAGGCAAAAAATCTAGGTACAAAATGATCTCTATATACAGACATCAGAGTTAGCTTTAAAATGCCCACAATGTTACTTACTACATAATACACGTTTAAGGCGATAATATGCCACTAGTGAGTCAAAACACGACTTTAAAACATATATTTGTATACATTACCTTCTAATGCACATTAATTCGACTATTGTTATACTAA
This sequence comes from Watsonalla binaria, assembly GCA_929442735.1. Lineage (NCBI taxonomy): Eukaryota > Metazoa > Arthropoda > Insecta > Lepidoptera > Drepanidae > Watsonalla > Watsonalla binaria. The sequence continues at coordinate 2,702,547 of OV838930.1, forward strand.
ACCGGCAATGTACATACATTTTACTCGTAAAACTTATAAGTAGTGCTCTAATCCCATTTAGCATCTAAAGTCAAATATTCGTTGACGATCTTATAGTATAGACAAATATCAGTCGTTTTCAGATGCACCCTCCGTTTCACTTTGAACCTAACGACGTTGGTTTACAAGGTAGAATATCGATTGGACTTAGGAGGGTTTTTGAATACTTATACAAAATGATTTACTAAGTGCAGATATAGTTTGACAGATCGATAGTTCACACGATGTTTAGTTATATTTTGCCCCAATTTGACAAACTATAACCCCTTATCACAAATAGTGGTGTAAGAAAATCCTTAGCTTAGAGTAGCTCTGTCTCTTTTTGTGCTATGGATTTAAAAAGAGATGGACATATATTTGGGGTAAATGTCTAATTAAAAGTATTTTTTAGCCTTTTTTTTATTTCTGTCAGAAATGCAACTATATATAAAAAAATGTTTTGTCCTTTATCTTGACGTTAACACCTTCGCACACATGTACGAGTATTGGTACCCGAAGGGTCTCACAAGGGGGTAGGTGTAGACATGGTGCACATGTCTCTTCGTATATTACAATTCGTAACTCCACACTTATAAATACATAGCTTAATATACAAAACGTTAAACGGTACTCCAAGTATCGATTTTGACTTTTCAACGTTGAAGAATATCGATATAATTTCGTCCTACACTAATACGCCACGAATTTCTTCAACGTTGAATGTCAAAAGCTATGCTTAGAGGGACAGAGAACATCGGTTTAAGTAGAGCGTATTATGAACTTCTAAGCTTTGACGTTTCATATACACGCACTTCTCAAGCGATCATTGTTGACCTCCAGTTGAGATATGCATTATCTCCTTTCACTCATGATATTTCCATACATATCACAAGACAAACATACTCTGTACGTTTTATAGTAGCTATGCATATATGGTTTATGGTTCATTAAAACAGCAACCATGTCAAAAGGAAAATTAAATGCTATTTAAAAACTAATCTATCATTAAGAAGCCGATTTAAATATGTTAAATCGATCGAGTCTACAAAATATGAGGTATGTTTTAGAATTATTTCGTTACTATTTACTTTTTATTATTAATTTATATAGTTTGTTGATGGAATGTTGTAACATAACTTCATTCAATCATTATATATACTGTCTCATTGCTGTTTTTAAAGTGTACACAGATAATTAATTTAAAAACAAATCTCAAGCACAGCAATTTTCAATTACAATAATACTCTGTAGTCATAATTAAATTGAAAAAAAAATACAAAAGAAAAATTTTCTATCGTTGATTTTCATAGACAAAACTCTACATCGTCAAATGTGTTAAATAAAAAAAACAATCGCATTTCAAATTGTCTTTTTGGAGTATTGGCAAGAACAAACCTGTATTGACAATCTTCAACAGTTCGAAAACTAGTCTTAATCCTACGGGAATACGGTTCAAAATCTGAATCACGCAACCCCACTATCCTGGACGTGGCTTCTTTTCTTCTCACTCCTGTGATGGTCGGGTGTCGACTTCAATATGTCGGGTTGTCCGTGCGACAGTACCCTCGCTTCGACATGTTGGTTGAAAGTTGAAGTATGAGAACTGAGAGTAAGCGTTGCGTTCCTGTCTGACCCTATGGTCATAGTAGTGGCGTGCGAGTTGAGTGTGTTGTGTGTGGTGTGTGCGTGTGTGTGGTGAAGGTGTGGCAGAGTGGAAGGGCTGGAGTGGGGCAGAGTGGAAGGTTGTCTCGGGCCTCGACTCGCTGTTCGTGTGAGCGAGTTCATCTGCGGAGTACCTGTGCCTTGGCGGAGGAGCGCGTTCTTATAGTCTGCTATTAAGTGGGTGAGCTCTGCCATCTGAAAAAACGCATTAGATATTTAACCAAACTCCCTGTAATTTTTTTTATAATAAGGCTGGTAACAAGAGAAGAGGAAGACCTAAGAAACGATGGATGGATTGTGTGAAAGATGATATGGCTAAAATAGGAGTGAATACAGATATGACGGCTGATAGAGAGAAATGGAAGAGAAGAACACATTGCGCCGACCACATATAACATGGGATAAAGGGCAGGAGGATGATGAAGTGCCGGCTGATGGTAAGCGGCTACTGCAGTCTATGACTGCTTGTAACACCAAGTGTCACTTGCGTGTAACCTACCTTATAAACATACACTTTACTTTTTGTTGGAATCTATATGTATACAATTCAAAGACTTGAATTTTAGGTATATATACCCATAGCCTGAACAGAGTTATTTTTTAAAATTACTTAAACTAGTTTCCGAACTCAGATTTGCCTGCGTAGCAATAAGGCATACAGGTTATACCTCTTTTCACCCCCATAAGGGTGGAATTTCGAAGAACCCTAGTGAACACCCAAATCCCACCAAACACATCCTGCAAATTTCACGTGTCTTAGACCAGTCAGTCAGTCAGGACTTGTGAATGATATATGTATAGATAGGTACGTACTTTAGGCTTGTTGAGACTGATCAACATCTTGTGAACGGGACTTGCCGCGTCCTCCGCATCGATCAGCATCATCAGATCATCCTGTATGCAAACAAAAGCTATTCAAAATCTAAATCAAAAATATGTTTATTTGATTAGATATCTTAAAAAGTATTTTCAAATCGCAAGAAGGACAAATTTACAGTTATATGTTGCTTTTACCGAAAATATTAAAAACTAGCTGTCCGCCGCGGTTTCATCCGCGTATTATGAAACTAAGTACCTCGAATATTTATTTCTTATAGCTTTGCGTTATTCCGATGTATTAGCAATATTGTTGGAAAGGTTCATCAAAATCCATTCAGTAGTTTTTGCGTGAAAGAGTAACAAACATACATCCATCCATACATTCTTACAAACCTTCGCGTTTATAATATTAGTAGGATACAGGAAAATTTAATTCTTTCAAATTGATCTCTATTTCCTTTTAAATACAGTTGAGAAGAGAATTAGATTTCTTCAGAGACCGTGCACAACAGGTTTAAAATAACGACCAACATCTGTATATCTTTATTTTCTTTGATATTTTAATGCATGGAACACATATTTCTAAATTCTTAAAATGGTTGGAAGACAGTCCGAAAGCAAGATGGAATTCACCTTAAACCTCAGCGGTTTGCATCGTCGGTTTGAACCTCACGTTATGTTTAAATTTTCACTGTAATACTCGAAGGGGTAGGCAGAGGTGTTGTAATAACAACATCCACTTTTGACTGAAGATGAAGGGCCAACGTAACAGATGGTGAGTCTATCGCCGTCTATACGTCTTTGATTCACTCCTCAGACATATGCAGGTTACCTCACGATGTTTTCCTTCACCGTAAAGCACGTGGTGCGCATAAGTTTTTAAAATAGCACATTGGTACAGAGCGCTGGGATTCGAACTCGCGTTGCTTGCGAGGCAGGCGACTGTTCAAACACCACGGAAAGAGTATCCTCGGTAAACTTAAAAGTTTATACATCGTGTAATTTGTGTGTGTGTATAATACCTGTAGTCCTCCAAAGAGGCCGATGGAGGTAAGCGCGTACCGCCCTATGACCGCCATGGAGGCCAGTTCCAGCACCGTCACGCCCTCCTCAGACACCGCCAGCCACACCATCGACAAGTCTGGTTGCTTTATCTGTAAATACAATAAATAATACACTATGTTAGGATCATAATTACTATATGTATATCTCCCTGGCCTTATCCCATACATTGTTGGGGTCGGCACTTGATTCAACCCGATGCGGTTGATCAACTGATTTTTACATCGACTGCCATCTGATCGTTGCAACCTCTTTAACGAGGAAAATCTGTGATCTGGGTTAAACCAGTTGTATTGTATTAATTGAAAAGCTGTTAATTTGAAATTACAAACAGACACTTAATTTGTATTCATCTGTATGTATAAATTTTCCGGGATATAATATCCTTTGTCCTTCTCCTGGTTCTAAGCTACCTCCTCACCAATTTTCAGCCAAATCGGTTCATCCATTCTTGAGTTATAAATAGTGTAACTAACACGACTTTCTTTTATATATATAGATAACTTCGATAAGTGAGTAATATATTCAATTTAATTCAATTCAAAAATTCAATTCAAATATATCTTTATTCGATTAGACTTTTTACAAAGTACCTTCAAATCGTCAGAAAGACACGATTACATAGGATTATACATGCTACCGCCAGGTTCGGAAGGCTGCTTTTACTGAGAAGAACCTGGCAAGAAACTCTGTAATTACTCTTTTAAAAAAAATATTAATTTACACTAACGAGTAATACAATAAAAATCATAAAAAATATATATAAGCCCATGGACACAGTTCTAGTGCACAAAAGTCGATATAAAAAAAAATTAAAACTAAAGATAAGTACTACGAATAATTGAGTAGCTTGAGATGTTATCCTATAGTTACCCTAGCTTGGAATAACGTTGCTCCGAAGAAAGGCCACTTTCGGGTGCAGTTTAGATGTATCCGCACGCAGTCCGCCGTACTTCGTCCTTTTAATGCTATCCACTTGCATTTTAACTTTTCTTCTAAGTCCCTGTAATATAAGGAATTACAATTTTGAACACATATCAAGGCTGTGGGGTTTGAGCAGGCGCCTGCTGCGTAAGACGACAAATTCCAGTGAGTTTTCCTAGAAACTTCAGAGCAGTAATTTGCAACCACGTGCTTACGGGCAAAGGAAAACATCGTGACGAAATCTGCATATGTCTATATTATTGACATATTGACACTTAATCATATTCGGTGAAATGTGGGTGTTCTTGTTACAACTCCTCTGCATACCACGTCTATGTGTGAAATCACAGTGCATAAGTTTTTAGGACTCATTGATACAGGCTGTGAATTGAACTTGCGTCGCTTGCGTAGCAGGCGCCTGCTCAAACCCTTCGGCCACCACGGCTCTTACTACTAAAAACTAATAAAATACTAAATCATCGTCCCTGGCCTTATCCCATACATTGTCGGGGTTGGCACTTGATTCAACCCGATGTGGCTGATCACCTGATTTTTATACGAAACGACTGCCATCTGACCTTCACAACCCTTTAACGAGGAAAATCAGTGATCTGGGTTAAACCAGTTGTCAGTCTATTTTAGGCCTCCGACTGACCTGTAACGATTGCCAAAGATGATAAATTGGCAACTGGGACCGACGGCTTAACGTGCTCTCCGAGTCACGGAGGGAACTCGGGTGGTCACCCATCCAACTGGCTAAGATTAGGGTTGCTTAACTCCGAGCGCCTCCTAATAAAATACTAAATGACATGATGATAATAGCTTGGTATGTATACTACAAATGGCGGTGAAGTACGAATGTTATTCAAATATCGTACCTAAGTTCATCATTGGTAAGTCCAGCCCGGTATCTGTAAGGGTAGAACCTGTGCGCCAACGGCTGGTTGTGTTGGGAGTTGGCCGCAGAGTAGTCCCCCATGTCCAACTGAGCCATCAGGGCTCCTAGCTCGGCTGCTAGCTCTCTTGTTACGGGAAAACGACCCGCTACCACTGTGGAATAATGTGTCAATACCTTTAAACGAGCTATTCTTGTATATATATATATGTATATATGTGTGTAGAATCTGAATCTCGGAATCGTATATTGAATGGGTTGTATAATATTTTTTAATTATTAACAGAAGCCGTGGTGGCGACAAGCGACGCAAGTTCGAATCTCAGCGCGGCCTGTACCTAAACTTATGTGCAGTTATTTCACACCACGTGCTTTACGGTGAAGGAAAACATCGTGAGGAAACCTACATTAGTCTGAGAAGTAATTCAAAGACGTATGTATAATGCCTGAGACGTCGATGGACTCACCCTCTGTCACGTTGGCACTTGATCATATTCGGTGAAATATGGGTGTTGTTACAACACCTCTGCTTACCCCTTCGGAGACCCTTCTGGGATGGCGTGAGCATATATATTATTTATTAGGGGTGAAAATTTGCAGATAATAATTAGCGCGCTACACACTCATGAATTAGCATGCTAATGAAATTTATACGTAATCGCAATCAATGCCATCGCTAATGCTTACCTTGTTGATTAACTTGATAGCACAACAGCAGTCGTTCCTTGTCAGTCTCGGATCGAACAGAGTTCTTGAAGTACAATCTATTCCTATAAGTCAGTCGTATCACACGTGAGTTTTCAAACTTGCCCGACCCCTTTTCTCTTAATGCCGTCTCCCATTTTGATATGACGTCACATAACTGGAAAAAAAAGGTATATTCAATCACATAAACTGACCTAGCTTAGTACCAGGACCACTAATATGAAAATATGAAAATTATTCTGAAAAATTATCATAAAAATACGATCACGAGGCGGAGTTTGGATACACCAACCGACAGATGGCGCAAGGCGGCCCCTAAAACCGCAAAACAAGGGATGGAAAAATTCGACGCATGAGGTAGGATCACGAGTAGCTCAGTTGGAAGAGCAACTGCACGGTTTGCTGAGGTCGTGGGTTCGAGTCCGTATTTTTTCTGACTATTCATAAAAATTAGTATCATGCATAAAAAATATATTATAAAAATGCTTTTTAATAAAATATATGAAATCGCTCTATTTTATGAGACAGATGCACAGGAGTGTATACCTCCATCCCTTTCACACAGTCAACTGAATACGGCAATAAGCTCTCATAGTAACGCCCCAGTTAAGAAACTTATGAACTTCGAAATATTAATTCTTTTGTCTAACAGGCCGCCATACAAATGTCATTACAAGTAATTTTAAGACTCTATGTCTGTCTGTCTGTCTGTCGTGCGACGCGAATAAAATACATGCGCAGTTGCCCCCACTATTTTCACTGAGCGCTCATAGCTCGTGACGGCACCTATAACGACATACCTTTTTATCCGGCTTAATGTAATGTTCCAAGTCCTTTTCAATAGGATCATCGCTGAATAAGGCAAATCCAGATGCACACGTCTCCCTGCATCCCAGTTCAGTGCTGAGTGTCGATAGGAACTCTTCTACTGTCGTTGAGCCATCGAAACTAATCACCTGATGGAATGATCAATTTGAATATACATCACATATGCAGTTCTCCCAAATATTCTCTCTGAGCGGTCAAAATAAATGCTACCCTTTTTGGGTGGGTTGCACCAACCAGTGTTAGCTATAATCAATTGTTAATGTTCTTCTCAGTAAAAGCAACCTTCCGAACCTGGCGGTAGCATGTATAATCCTATGTAATCGTGTCTTTCTGACGATTTGAAAGTACTTTGTAAAAAGTCTAATCGAATAAAGATATTGTGAATTGAATACGTCCTCGGCAAAACAATTGGTGCACGATTTAAAAATCGTCATATGACGAATAGACTCACCATCTGTCACGTTGGTATTTAATCATATTCGGTGAAAAGCGAGTGTTGTTAGTATTACACCGTATGTATGAGTATGTAAAAAAAGTCAAATTTTTCACAAACAAAAAATTACAATACAAAAATTCGCCATTTGACAGCGCGTATCTTGGTGTAAAATAAAAATATTACCTGAAATATTAAATTTACCTGATATGTGTTGTTAAGCATATGCACAGGTATGGCATGCGGTAGGCAGTGGTGGTAGGGGTTCTTGAGTAATATTGAAAGGACCTCCATCCTCGAGGGCTTGTCCTCTCTACCTCCATTGCGAATCGTACGTTCAAGAGCACGCGCGCAATATGCTGCGTATTTACCGCATTCCGTTCTGTTGAAGCAAATATAATGATATATATATTATTGGTATTGTTAGATAAATAATTATCTATACTAACATTATAGTGTCTTTGTACATATTCCTGTCTACTCTGTCACATTATCCAGGTATAAAGGAACCAATAAAGATAAAATTTGGGTTAAAAAATTTGTTAATATCTTGATATACTTCACAAAAATACATATCAAAGTGTATTTAGAAGTTTAAATCATCAATAAAAAAATTAAGGAAACAATTTTTTTACGAATATGTAATTCAAGGTATGACTTTATATACCTGTCAGAGATTTGCAGTTTATATAGGTATGAAGTTTTTGTCTTTGTAATTATCTGTTTTTTTTTTAATTTGATGAAAATTTATTATAATTATTATTCTTTGACTGATGATAAATATACCTAAGAATACAAGTACATGAAAGATGATACACACAAAATTTAAGACTAAGGTAATCAGGTAAAATACATTTTTGGTCTTATTGACAATAATTACGTTTACGAGCATCACACAAACAGGCCACTGAAAATGTAACTGTCAGATCTTAAGCATAAGATAGATTTTCAACTGTTTGATGTTATTGAGAATTAGTGTTAGAACTTACTTAGAATCCGAATGCCTGCTGAGATGCAGTTTGAGGTACCACAAAAGCCTGTTATTCCTGGGTACAAATAGACTGACGGCCAGTGCCAGGAGCTGCCATCCTTGAACGAAGCTGTACGTAGGAGGATTGCTCTTGCAGTCCACTGAGAGTAGCGGGGCCTGAAATGACAAATGTGTAAGGGTGCGTTTCCATCAGAGATGCGTTAGCGAGGTATTTGTTTGTCAAAAACAGATAAAATGCAAATCATTTTATATGAATTTTATTGTCATTAATTATTATTTACTATATAATGAAATTAATTTCGAGCCGGTGGTCAATTCATCGACATTCATCAGTGCCTTACCAGGGCCTATACTTAATAAATAATTTTCATTTTCAAATTAATTACATACTCACATCCCTCGCCACACATCTTCGCACATCTCTAGAGGAAACGCAGAATTACCTTATGCTTATTTAAATAATGCACAGATGCCATTACGAATTTCGAAGTCATATTATGAGTCTGTCTCTGTTTATCACTATGGCGCGACGCGAATAAAATTCGTACGCATCCCCACTATTTTAACTGAGCGTTCATTATTCGTGACGGCTCCTGTACGTATCGATTTAAATAAGACTTTTTATACTTGTAATTAGATGTTATAAACACTTATAGGTGACTTTCACAAATCCCCCTTATTACGAAACATGGTTTAAGCCAAGAAAAGACCAAACGATGTCCATCCCTTATGACATCTATATATCAAAAAGAGATGGAACGATTATTTTAGGTTATGTTTTGTAATAAGGGAGTCAGAGCTATTTTCTGGCTGATAATTTTTTGTTCTCTGAAAACAAAGTGTTTTTATAGTTTTGAAAATAGTCTTTATTTACTTACTATTATAGTCCAATGTTCATTGATACATATTGTTTGAAGATCGATGATGTAGTTAACATAGTTATTAAACTGTTAATCACTCATGCTTTTCTCATTAAAAATAGATATAAATAGGTGTAGGTACTCTTAATCTTTTCATTAGAAATACATTTATTGGCTTCACGGTCGATAAACTGAACTTTATCCTTATATTTATAATATAAAAGTATTACCTATTCAAGCCCCTTATATTTGAATATCGAATACACAACGAAACAAGTTGTAAACTTGAGTTCCACAGTTAAAAAACCAGTTGAGTTATGTCAAACTGACTTTGTTTTTTTCTATACTAGAAAGGTGGCAAAAACAAGCGTATGGACCACCTGATATTGCAGCCTATGAACGTGACCAGTGACTCTCACGCTTTATGCAGAATGCCCACCTTATGCAGAATGGAATTCATTACCAACTTAGTAAAATATAATCGAGGCCAACTTTACGCTTGCACAGCGCCTCTCGTTCTCTTCTCCCCATGGAGCACTTACTGACAGCAGGAACACAATACTACTTTTAAGTTGGTTTAGCTCCAAATATCGAACGGAAAATCCCCGCTAAGCCCTTGCTACCTTTGTTCCTCAAGGAAATAGGCAGTTCGATTTTAAATGTACGTTACCTGTATAGAGCTGGGCGATCCCCCCGCATTGGTTTGTTCCGCGCTCTTGTTGTCTCCTCCGACGGACGAGCCGCCCGTGTCGCAAGTGAACAGCGACTGAGTCGCGCACAGTAGCAGTTGCTGTACAAATGAAATGTTGGTGTTCGGGGGCTCTACTCTTTGGGGGGGGTATTCATTACTCTGTATAGTTCTCTGTGATTTTTGTTTAGTGGGTAATGTAAGTTGTTCAATTCAAGGTATGGTGGGGATTTTTCATTCTGTTATCAACTTAACAGTGGTAGGTGTATTTAATAAACATTTATCGAAATATATAACATTAAGAGTAAGTGGTGAATTTTAAAGCATTTATATACGAGACAGGCAGGCAGGGTCGACGGAGACGTAGATGGGCAGATGATATATCCCAAGTGGAGGGAAACGACGGGACTCAGAAGGCCCAAGACAGTGCTGTGGCGTGCATACGAGGAGACCTACAGTCATCGTGATTACGGGATGAAGAAGACAGATTCACGAGACAGTTATAACGGCATTGAGTCTTTTCAACAAGGAAAAATTAGTGTATTTTTGGGAATATATCGGAACGGAACATAACTTTGAACGTCGACGCTTATGAACTTATTATATTTGATACGATATTTGTTTTAATTTAAGCCAATAGGTTAAAAGTGCCCGCAGCACATGACAGGCATAGTTTACTTACTAAGCAATATGAAATCTAGACCAAATTTTGATTAAATGCGACGTCGTTCTCGTAGATGCGTAGACTATGTATACTGTGTCCCAAGGTTGCTTGGCTTAAATCACGTGGCACTTGCGCAAAAGCTTCTGGTGTAAAATCAGCAGTACTTTGTGGGAGCTTAGAAGGCGTCTTATAATGGAATTTCTTGACTGGGGCAGTACTTTCACCTGACGGTGCTGACAAGGGTCATCTATAGGTTGTCCTTGACCGTATAGTATTCAAAATTTGAAGTTGATCACAGTACGTTTAAGGTTGCTAATACTGTAAAACATTATGTAATTTTTGTTGTGGCCGTGGTGGCCTCGCGGTTTTAGCAGTCGCCTGCTACGCAAGCAACTCAAGATCGAATCCCAGCGGGGCCTGTACCAATGAGTTTTTCTAAAAAAATGTATGTACAGTAATTTCACACCACGTGCTTTTAGGTGAAGGTAAACATCGTGAGGAAACCTTCATATTTCTGAGAAGTAATTCAAAGACGTATGTATAGTGCCTGAGACGGCGATAGACTCACCATCTGTCACGTTGGCACTTAATCAAATTCGGTGTAAAGTGGGTGTTGTGATTACAATACCTCTGCCTACCCCTTCGGGGAATACAGGCGTGAGCATATGTATTATGTAATATCAACGTCAAAGATTGAAACACGAACCGGAATACCCCGGATCGAGAAATGCAATTTCAACTCCTCTCCAAATACGAGTACCTTTTACATACCTCCTAAAAATACGTGCTTTAAAATCCACCCAAACATATTATTTAATTTACAAAGTACTTAAAATAAGTCCAAAAATTCCCCTCGTGTTAGTGAAAGTGCATTGTCTATGTGATGGGTGCTAATAAATTAATCTTTACAACCTTATTTATAGCCCATGTCTCTCCGGGTGTGTATTTACAATGATTCAATGATATTGTGAATATATAGTACAGTGTAACTAATATTATTTGTATAACTGCATAGTATTATAGTTTATGTGAATTGTGACAATGGTTTCTGAAGACTAATGACAAATTTACTATTCTATGTGTTTCATAATATTATCTATATCTATACAGATAAATAAAATTGAAGTGTCTATTTGCAATTCCAAAATAACAGCTTTTCACTAAATGCATATGAAAGTATATACGGTACTGATTTAAAAAACAAATATTTTTTTTTCTATGTCTGTAAGTCTGTTTGTTCCGGGAAATCTCTTAAATGGCTGGACTGATTTTAACGGGACTGTCACTGGCAGATAGCTAATGTTACAATGAGTAACAAAGGCTACTTTTATTTAAAAAAACCATTTAGTGTTCCGCGGTAATTAATTAAAACCGCAGGGCATAACTAGTTTAATATAATATCAAAATGAAAAGTAATTATACTATCATTCTATAAAAATATCAGACCTTCACAATGAACTTTTATTATCATCATTATTTTTATTTTTAATCAATATTTTAGACTTTCAATAATGTCATAGAAAAGTGCACTTTATTACTTAGCCGTAAAGCTCATCTAAACTCTCATATAATAAATGAACCTTACTGCACAATCATAAGCTTCATTTTTCCACGCTAATTAACGTCAAAAGAAAATATAAAATTACCGTCTAAATTATTAAACCAGTAACGACGAGCATTATCTTCAACTAAACAACATTGATAGGTATTTATGTTAATCTATGCAGTCATACACAACACTTATCCCGCTACTTACCTTAGCCCTAATAAAATATAATCTATGGAACTGTTAACAGATTAAAACTTGCAACAACAATTTTCAGGAGCGTTTTAACAGTGCGGAAACACTAGCTATGATAGAGGTATAACAATGAAATGATAAACAAACATTCCCTAAAACTATGGGTAAACATGGTAGGGGCAACATTCTCGAAGGAAAAAAAATCAGGGAAAAATTTACACCAACATTCCATTTGAAAAATTGCAACGCAACAAACCGCAAATATTTACGTTGTGGCAACATTGTCGCTCGTCTGTCACTTTTGAAAGTGGAACGAACTAACTGTCAGTTTTCGACTGCTTTCGGTCGATGTTGCCAGAACTTGACGATCAGATTGGAATGCGATCATTTTCGAACGCTACCAATTTTGTTTTTTTTTTAATTATAAATTTGAAGCCAATAAAATGTTTTCCACATACACAATTCCAAGTTGATCAACCACGACATAAAGCTTCGTTACAGCGACACACAAGCGTTACTGTTACTATTAATATAATGGCTTGTTAGTGTATATTTACAATATATAAACGCAAATAAATACGAGTATTTGAAGCATTATAATATATTGTGCTCTTTTAATTTGGGCTAACCTAACTTTACAAGGTCAAGAGTCCGTTAGTCCATCAAATATTTCCTTACGAAATGTTCCTCAATCGTTAAACTCATAAACCTGGTTTAACCCGATACTAGGAATAAAACTATATCCATCCCTTTTGATATCCGCATCACAAAAAGAGATGGGACTACTTTTATACCAAGGATTATCTTAAGCGACGTTTTGCAATAAGTGCTTAAAACACTGTAGGCAAATGTTTTGATCAAATCTTCTCATGTTTTATCTGGGATAACGAATTTGCTACTTTATTCATCCAATCATACGTCTACAATTGCATTGTTAAAAATATAGTACAAACCCAGAGCACAATATCTATCTAATCTACCCAGAGTGATCGCCAAACACTCGTGATCTGACAAAAGTGACAAAGCTACACGATTGGTAGAATTATTACATTATGAGAAAAGCATAAGCGTATCGCCCTTAAGCTGAAGCCGCTGTGAGTTAAGCTATTCATATATTATTAAAATGTACCGTTGTGAACCAAACTTCATACGATTATAATTTCATGGGGTTATAAAATGTATGTTTGTAACATCCCCTTAGCAAATGTGTTACTTATTCGCAATAATCAAAAATGTCATATGTGGAAACGAGAAAAAATCTCTCTGATTTTGTAAATTCACTCAAACGAAGTAGTATCATATGAAATTTGGTTGTTTTTAAAATCGTTTTTGAGATTCTATATAATTTCTTCATCGTATTGTGATTTTAAAGTCTGGTCAGACAAATTTCAACCGTATAACCTTACGTTTTGAATCCAATATGCCATGATTGTATATATGTCTCGTAAAAACATGATAAGAACAAAATATTCATTCGTTTGGCCAGACTTCAATAAGTAATAACATCGAAAGCCATGCATCTTAATCTGTTATTTACGAATTTAATAATGGTAACAATGTTTTCGCGTGAGATTTGTTAAAATCATAATAATATGAGAATTTTCTGTACATATTTGTATAATTAATATTATTTACAAAATTGCAATGTAAAGAAAACTCTATAGATAACCATATATTTTATACTGATATAGAAATTTGTAGTATATAATATTTTAGCAGTATACAATCTATGGTGCATTAGCTAGCTGTAAATAGGTGAGCGAAAGCTTATACTACAGATTATTATCAAATATAATCTGCTGCATATTCTGTCACTCACCTTGGTCCGATTATTTATATACAGTTCAATCAAATTTAGCTTTTATAGACTTTGAATATGATATTCAAATTTCAACTTTATAACTAAGCGATTAATAATTAAATAGTTATGATGGATTGAACTGTATATTAGTGTTATTTGAGGCTCGATATAAATTAAAATATTTTTCTTTTGTTGAAATTTCGGTAAAGAACTCTAAGCAATACAAAATAAAGTCGATATTCGCGTTTAAACCAGTATATTCATGCTTATCTTGATTCTGAACGAAAAATATTATTAATCATAAAAGGAACACTTTTAAGACAAACCGAGCTCCAATCAACACGAACCGAACCTGGGGCTCTACCCTCTTTCTCCGAAAAACGAAACTTCGCAAACGAACGAAAACGTTTCAGAAACTTTTTTTTTTATCTGACCCAAATTTTCATTCGATCAACAATTTAAGTAAAGTATAAACACGTCTAGGAATTTTCTTACAGACCGCGTACGGACGTAATTTTGAACGAATAATAACTGTGGTAGGAACTTTCGACCGAAACTTCTTATTTCGTTGAATAAGAGTAGGCCCCGTGAGCTCAAAAAAAAAAGAAAAACTAAACTTACATTCTTAAGCTTTGCGGCTTTAAGGTTTAGCTTAGCGTTCCTGCGTTGTGTGAGCGGCGTTACCTGCACGCCGTGTTTGGTATGTGTGTGTGGCGTGGTCTGTTTGGCCAACACCGAGGCCAACTCGTCGGCCAACTCGCCAGCCTCCAGGCATTGTTGGAGGGCGTTCTGCGCCAACACCACGTGGTAGTCGATGCCGGCTTGCTCCACCGCCACCGACATGAATAGTTGGACACACTGTCCACATTGATCATGTTATTATACTTAGATTACTGGCTTTATGTAATAAGACTTATGTGAGCCGTGGTGGCCTCGGGCTTTGAGCAGTCGCCTGCTACGCCAGCGACGCAAGTTCGAATCCCAGCGGGGCTGTATCTATAAGTTTTTCAAAAACTAATGTGCAGTGATTTAACCCCACGCGCTTTACGGTGAAGGAAAACATCGTGTGGGAAACCTGCCTGCATGCCTGAGAAGTAATTCAAAGACGTATGTATCGTGCCTGAGACGGTGATAGGGTGATCTATCACGTTGGCACTTAATTATATTCGGAGAAAAGTGGGTGTTGCTGTTACAAAACTTCTGCTTACCCCTTCTGGGAAGGCGCTAGCATATTTTTATTTTTTACTTATGTATAGTGCCTGAGACGGCGATAAACTCACCATTTGCTCACTGGCATTTAATCATCTTCGATGTAAATTACATAATATGTATGTATGTATTACTGTCAAACGATGATATCATATATCAATGTTATAAAATGGAAACAGATTAATACGATATAGCAAGTAGCATTCCAGTCTGCTGCACTGTCTATGATGATAATTAAATATGGAAACCTAGCTAAAATTTACAGGCTTTCCAATTATTAGTATCTCACCGTTACAACTTTTCATACTACACCTTTGAAGTTTAATTCGCCATACAGGTTTCCTCACGATGTATTACTAAATTAAGACACTTAAAAAATAGCACTAAGGATTCGGGAGTGCTGAGTACCTTAAACAGTTTCAATGCCTCCGCTTGTAGAGCCTCCGAGTTCAGTGACGTCAGAGGCGAGGTTAGATTCTCCTTGGAGTACAATAGTGTTGGATGCCTCCATAAGACGCAATCTGAAATAAAATAAAAATAATATCGTTAAGAACGTGCACAACATCATTTTTCAACATCATCATCATCATTTAACAACACAATAGTATTTTTCAGAAAGGTCAAATTCGGAGCACTCGTAACCGAAGAAAGTGTATGAAGAGATGCATGAATGTGGATGAAGCGAAAGAAGTATGTAAGGATCGTAGCATGTGGCAAACGGTGGTCTCTGCCTACCCCCATGGGATACATGCGTGAGCATATGTATGTATGTATGTAACATCATTTTCTAGACTTCATAGACTCGTATCAATGACACTCGCAGACACTATACATACGTCTTTGAATTACTTCTCAGACATATGCAGGTCTCCGCACGATGTTTTCCTTCACCATAAAGCGCGTGGTGTGAAATCACTGCACATAAGTTTTTTTAGAATAACTCATTGTTACGGGCCCTGGGATTCGAACTTGCGTCCGAAATAAAATAACTATAAGAATAATATATTATCGAACAATACGGGGAGTAACTGTCATCATCGCCCTGGCCTTATCCTATACATGGTTGGGGTCGGCACTTGATTCATCCCGATGTGGCTGATCACCAAATTTTTATACGAAGCGACTGCCATCTGACCTTAGCAACCCATTTAACGAGGAAATTCTGTGATCTGGGTTAAGCCAGTTGTCAGACTATTTTAGGCCTCCGACTGACCTGTAACGATTGCCAAAGATGATAAATTGGCAACCGGGACCGACGGCGTAACGTGCTCTCCGAGGCACGGAGGGAACTCGGGCGGTCACCCATCCAATTACTGGCTAGGCTTAGGGTTGCTTAACTTCGCTGATCGAATGATATGCGCAATAGCAACTGTGCCACGACGGGGAGTAACTGTAACGAAAGATATACTCACTAGGATCGCCATCAGTTTCCATGAGCTTCTGTATCAACTGTTCGAAGTGTGTCCCTTGACTCAACCCGCCGCCGCTCACTACCGTCAAGTGGTATAGCCACGAGTCCTTGTCCGCTTTACTCTCGAACAGAAGGTATGTTGGACCCTGGAATTATATGTACGGAGGCACATAAATATGATACTAGTTTTACTATATTAAACAAAGTCAATAAAAACAATATAGAAAGCTAACTGGTGGGACATAGCACAGGACAGAGAGAAGTGAGGCATCTCTGGAGGAGGCCTTTACCCAATCTGGGGACCTCGCTTAAAAACATAAGCAGTAATTAAGTAATTAAATTAGCAACTAAGTAGAAATGAAGCATGGTCAAAAAAAGGCTTTTTTTTATTTTATACACTGGCGGACGTCACGCGTCGTTTCACCCGCGTAGTTCCAGTTCCCGTGGGAGTACGGGGATAAAATATAGCCTTTATTAATCAGTGATAATGTAGTTTTCAAATAGTGTAAGAATCTTTAAAATCAGTCCAGTACTTCTAGATCCAATTCGTTAAAAACATACTTACATACAAATCTTTCATCTTTATAATATTAGAGTAGACTACCAACTGATTTCGGTTTTACCCGCGTAAGATTAACAATATAAACTCCTAGCGGACCTCACGCGGTTCCGCCCGCGTAGTTCCCGTTCCCGTGGGATTACGGGGATAAAATAAAGCCTATGTTACTCGCTGATGATGTAGCTATCCAATGGTGAAAGAATTTTTGAAATCGGTCCATTAGTTTTTGAGCCTATTCATTACAATGAAACACACATAGTTTTCCTCTTTATAATATTAGTGTAGATGTTAAGTTTTAATTGTATCACTAGTTTCCGAAATAAAAGGTAGTAAGGTGTGGTAAAACTGAAGGAAATTTAATGAATAAAAATAATGTACTCAAATTATCAAAATACAAAAAAGTTAAATTACATTATGTTCCTGATAGTGCTAAAAATAGAGAAGGAAATAACTTTCGACTCATTATAGATTAAACCTTATCTTAATGCCAGTAAAGTATACAGGTTGTCGGGGAAAATAGGACAGCTGTTAAAATATGTGATAGGATATAATTTTAGGAAGCAAATAAAATGATTACGTCAAAAATATCTTCTTCCGTTTTCGAGTAATTGACATTCACAGATGACCATATCAAGACCTTATTTTCGCATAAAAATCAGCGGTTACGTAGAATTATTCACGGGAAATCTAACAAAGTTTTTATTTTTTATCTCCCACTTATAGTTCCTAAAAATCCCATGAACCATTTTTCAAAACCATGAATCTTAATTAAAAAAATTGAATTACCGCATACGTAATGTAGGTAAACGCGGCCGCGCGTTCATTCAATCGCTTAAGGCAGCGAGCTCTTCGGCGCTTAGCAACCATAGCCTATAACTACGTTATCGTTGGAGCTAGATATTTTACGACTTCTACATTGTGATATATTCATTAAAACCTATAACTTCTAGAAGACAACTGTTCCCTTTTCTCCGACATCCTGTACATTGTATGTATAGCGTGCAGTATAGATCAATATAAATGTGTCGTCACTGACCCCAGTTACCTGGTGCTGCGGGTAGATGGCGACAGTGAGGTGGTTACGGGTGTCATCATTCTTCTCCTCCGAATCTGAATCTGACACGTGTTCAACGTCCTCTACTCGAGCATCACGCATGTTGATCTGGCCTGTTGGGTTCTGGGAATTGGACAATTAAAAAATTATTAAAAAAAAATCTTCTTGCCATCCCAAAAGAGCAGAGGTCACGCCTGTATTCCCCGCATGCGTACTTATACATCACCCACATTACACCAGTTATATTTAAGTAACATGTAAAGGGGGCCTATCACCATCAAATGGGCAATCATTCAGCTAGTGGTATATATAACTACCTGATCTCCTGGTGATTTGAAATAGAGGAACATCTTGCCGATAAGGACACACCAGCTTTTCTTAGCGTGGCCGTTCTTCACTTTGGTGAGCCAACCCTGGATGGTGGGTTTGTTGTCTTCCTTGCTGAGGAGGAGTTTAGTTGCATTCCGCCTTTGGACGTTCTGCAAATCAAGATATTGTTTACAATATTGTATTAAACATTAGCTGTGCCCCCCAGTTTTCACCACGTAGTTATTTTCATTGGTGACACGCACAACACTAATGTATTTTTTTTTTATTACACACACACAGTTGGTTCTGATGTCAATACACGAAAGCTTTTAAAGAATAAAAATAAAATATATATTTTTTTGATTAATGTTATTTTTATCACCCACAAAGTGTAGACATACGCAGATGCAAGACCCATCAACTGTGAAATATTTTTTTTAACGTAGAAACAGACAACATATGGTGACGATACAAGTTTTGTAAGAGGTCGTAAGTTGGAAGAAAAAATATCGCGTTCGGGTTTGAAGAGAAATAGGTTTTTCTAATCCTTCGTACCCTGTATTTCTGCTCCCTATTCATTTATTTAATAACTAATATTACCTGTAAAACCCTGATCCAATCCTCCATGGTGGCATTGCTGTCGGCAGTGAGGTAGTAGGTTCGACTCCCGGTGAATATCTCGAAGGTGGCCGCCCCTTCGTTCCTGGATATCTTACAGGCTTCACCGAGGCCTATTTGACCTTGAGGTTTCCGGTTCACTTCTGATTGAGACTTCCAGTATGATAGGGTTCCATTTTTGAGAACAAACCTATAAATTATACATTTTAATGCGACTTGTTATAAAAAAATATGAGTTTTTATGTTGTTTAGAAGAAATCTTGCTGAAATTTTTATGATGCGGTCAGCAGTCCGCGCGTGGTGCTTTTGGTATTGGCAAGCGACCATAGGCCGTGGTGATCACTTACCATCAGATGGGCCGTACGTTAGTTATGTATTTTTCATTGTATATTTTTTTTTAATATAGTCTCTAAATGCTAATGCTGCACAAATAAATAAAAAAAAATCGAATCTTACTGATGCTACTAGAGACAGAAACGTATAAACAAAGTATTTTATTATTGATATTTATTAACATGTACAGGTGCCGCCAGGAATTATGAGAGCTTAGCGAAATTTGGGTATTATATATTACTTAGGTAATTCGGTATATAGCAAATATGAGCAAATAGCTCACGTCAGCCCAGAAGGGTCTCCGATGGGGTAAGCAGAGGTGTTGTAACAACAACACCCACATTTCACCGAATATAATTAAGTGCCAACGTGACAGAGGGTCAGTCCATCGCCGTCTCTGCCACTATAAATACGTCTTTGAATTACTTCTCCGACTGTCTTCAGCACTTTATTCAACCCGTTGTGACTGAACACCTGATTTTTATACGAAGCGACTGTTATTTGACCTTCACCCCTTTTACGAGGAAAATCTGTGATTTGGGTGAAACCAGTTGTCAGACTATTTTAGGCCTCCGACTGACCTGTAACGATTGCCAAAGATGATAAATTGGCAACCGGGACCGACGGCTTAACATGCTCTCCGAGGCACGGAGGGAACTCGGGCGGTCACCCATCCAATTACTGGCTAGGGTTAAGGCTGCGTAATTTCATTGATCGAATGACATGCGCAATAGCAACTGTGCCACGAGCTCCTATTGAAGCTAATATAGTGTTACGTTTCAAATGAAGTAAACAAAACGTCATAAAAATGAATTGATGAATATAAAGTGGGAGGAATAGTGACCATCGCTTCCTCCAAGTCTTGAGCTTGCCGCCCAGCTTGGCGAGGTGTCCGGCCTTCTCGAGCGCGTCGGTCCGGCGCGGCGTGGGCGGCCCGTCCGGCGCGCGCGCCAGCGACGCCAGCGACGCCGCGCCCGACACGCCCGACACGCCCGACACGCCCGACACGGCGTCCGGCGGGATGGCGTAGTCGTCCGACATACCCGACTCGAACGACGTGTCTACACCACAATTACAACATTGTCAATACACACATACATACATGCAGATAAATTAAATTTAAGGTCTATTTGTGATTCCAAAAAAACAGCTTATGCTATGCTAAACGCATATGAATGTTTATAGGGTACTGCCATCAAACGACGTGTCTACACCACAATTACAACATTATATATACATACATACAGATAAATAAAATTTAAGGTCTTGTTTGTGATTCCCAAAAAACACAGCTTATCATTAAACGCGTATGAAAATTTAGAAGGTACTAGCGTCAAAAATAAATCCAAAAATATCTCTATTTGTCTGAATGTTTGTTCCGGCTAATCTCCGAAACGGCTGGACCGATTTTAATGAGACTTTCAATGGAAGATAGTAAATTTTACAAAGGGTAACTTAGGCTTTTATGAAAAAAAAAACAGGTACCCCATGAAATTAACTGTACGCGAGAAAAACGGCGGGACACAGTTAAGTTTACTTTTTATTTCCAAATGTATAACTGCCCCTTTTACCCGACACAACGGACAATAAGTCTGTGAAAGCAATTTTATAAACGTGGTTTTTGGATACATATATGCTCACGTCATCCCTAAAGGGGTAAGCAGAGGCTTTGTAACAACAACACCCACATTTCACGGCATATGATTTAGTGCCAATTTTTTTTTTCGTATTGCATTATACAAAATAGACTCACCTCTAGTTTTACTATGTTTACTAGGAGACCCACTACTGGAGCGTTTGGCTGGACTTAAGCTGGAGCTGGTCTTGACACTTTTCGAAGGGCTGCTAGCACTGAGGCTGGTGTCACTGGAACTGCTCTGCGCACTCTGCACTGTTGCTATCACTAACTGCTGGCTCGCTGGCATCACGGCCGGGAGGTTCATGTGGCTCGCCATGTGGGATGATTGACCTGATCAATCATATCACATACATACATATACTCACGTCTGTATTTCCCGAAGGGTTAGGCAGGTCAAACTGCTCAAACCCCACGACCAACACGGCTCATTTATAAAATACAATTATTATTAAAAACGTTTAAGAGTGGGTTGTATCAACTGTTACTGCTATAATCGTTTTTTAACGTCACGACATTAACTTATAGCTAATGGTTTTCTGCTTAATACAATTTAATGATATTTATTCCAAGCGACAGCGTAATTAGGTGCATATTTTGCAAAATTACGCAAAATCAAAGCTATTGTCATCGTTAAAGTAAGAAGTATAAATAAATGAAAGTACTGACCATACATAGCGCCGGTCAGCTGATGGTGCGGCGTGTTGTGTACGGTGATGCCCATGGACTCCTCGCCGTCCGACGAGTCGTCCGACGAGTCGCCCGTGAAGGGCATTGACCTTATCTGACTGGCTCGCTGGAACGAACAAAATTCATCACCAATCAAACCCATAGCAATATACATACAAGCAGACGGTACATATCACTCACCTAGCAATATATTATAGGAAGCGACTAATGTGCGCAATATACTACAATCCACGCTTCTTTCCCTTCGTCTACATTCACGAATAATATACATATGCTCACGCCTGTATTCCCCGAAGGGGTAGGCCTCTGCCTACCCCTCTGTACAACACCTCTGTGTTGTAATCACAACCCCCACTTTTCAGCGAAGTGCCAACGTGACAGATGGTGAGTCCATCGCCGTCTCAGACACTTTACATACGTCATTGAATTACTTCTCAGAAATATGCAGGTTTCCTCACGATGTTTTCCTTCACCGTAAAGCTGGTGGTGTGAAATGACTGTACATAAGTTCTTTAGAAAAACTCATTGGTTCAGGCCCCGCTGGGATTCGAACTTGCGTCGCTTGCGTAGCAGGCGACTGCTCAAACCTCAAGGCCAGCACGGCTCCTAACGAATAATATTTGACTAATAAATATTTTAACACTTTACTATATACATACATACATATGCTCACGCCTGTATCCCATGTGGTAGGCAGAGACCGTTTGCCACATGATACGATCCTTACATACTTTTTTCGCTTCGTCTACATTTTTGCAACAATTAAATGACATTTGTTAGAGCCACAGAAGGCTATAAAATGAGTGTTTATTGAATTCTGGGGGTTCCTTACCCCTTTAACAGTAGCGTAGACTGGTACAGATATGTCCTGATAGCTGGTTGACTCGTGCATGGGACGAGGGCACGGAGGTGGACTGAGTTCCTCCTCCACTGACTGCTGGAGGCCGTCATCTGCCACCTGGTGGTAACAATTATTATGACTCTGTCTATACATATCTCATCATCTCCCTAGCCCTATCCCATACATTGTTGGGGTCGGCATTTAGTTCAACCCGATGAGGCTGATCACCTGATTTTCATACGAAGCGACTGCCATCTGACCTTCGCAACCATTTTAACGAGGGAAATCTGTGATCTGGGCTAAACCAGTATTCAGACTATTTTAGGCCTCCGTCTGAGCTGTAACGATTGCCAAAGATTATAAATTGGCAACCGGGACCGACGGCTCAATATGCTCTCCGAAGCACAGAGGGAACGCGGGCGGTCATCCAATTAATGTCTAGGGTAAGGGTTGCTTAACTTCATTGATCGAATGACATGCCCAATAGCAACTGTGCTACGAGCTCTTCATATATATATATGGCATGAGGCGAATAAGAACATGCGCAGTAATAATTAAACAAGTTTGTCTAATAGTACCTAATATAAATAAACAAACCTGATATATCTTAGCCTCCCAGCTCGGGAACCTGTGTAGGGGGGGTGTAGGGGGTCGCGGCTGTATCGGCGGGAGTGGCTCCGAGGCAGAACTGTCCCCGGTGGAAGATCCGCGGCAACTGCTGCCCTGGACGCGCACGTTCATTGGACCTTGCCAAGCTGGGGTTCGTTCTAAAAAAAAAATACATTATAAAGTCGACATGTTGGCCTGGTCAACCCTAAGCTTAGGCATTGCGACGCCATATAGTAATGGTAATTAGCTACGAGTAAGTCACAATATATATTATGAGCATACTACAAGCAGTATGGAAACTAGGAATAAATAGTTAAAATTACACACACATACACGCGAATAAGTCGTGTTTTAACGTAGATTTAATTTACATTACTTTGATAGTAAATTCAGATGTAAATTTCCTCCTTATATTTCCTCACGCTCCAAAACTTTAACATTGTTTTGTAAATAAGGCTTAGTTTCCATACTGTTTGGTAAGCTTATAATGTGGCTGAAACAAATATTCGCCAGTCCTCTTGCTGCGTAACTTCTCAATTCCGTACGAGGCAACTTCAAAGATTCAAGAGGTAACAAATGTACTAATTTCCATTATAATTTGGAAGATAACTTACCTCTACTGGGAGTATATATTTCGGCGTAGTCATGTGTAGTGTCTCCGTCGGTAGATGTGTTAGGTGTTGTGGGTAGTACTACTAAATTTTCTACAGCAGTCTGTGTAAAAAAAAGAATAACATACAATTTCATTTAAACATACATACTTATGCTCACGCCTGTATTCCCCGAAGAGGTATGATTAAGTGCCAACGGGACAGATGATGAGCCCATCGCCGTCTCAGACATTTTACATAAGTCATTGAATTACTTCTCAGAAATATGCAGGTTTCCTCACGATGTTTTCCTTCACTGTAAAGCACGTGGTGTGAAATCACTGTACATAAGTTTTTTAGAAAAACTCATTGGTACAGGCCCCGGTGGGAATCGAACTTGCGTCGCTTGCGTAGCAGGCGACTGCTCAAACCTCAAGGCCACAACGGCTCTTTAATTTCATTTAAACTGCAGAACAAATGTAGACAAGATTTTTTAGAAAGAAATATAGGTACGCTGAGTTAGCCGTGTTGGCTGAGGGGTTTGAGCAGTCTGCTACGCAAGCAACGCAAATTCGAATCCCAGCGGATGAATCCCATTGGATTCTTTGTTGGATTGGATGCTTGCTTTCACCGTAAAGCTAGTAATTTGAAATTACTGTATTTAAGTTTGTAAAAAAACATTTGCGTCGATTTATTTTTAAATGTGAACTTTACCGCTAAATCGTCAGCCAGCAAGCTGGCGGTGGTCCTCTCATCCATGGTCCTGTTCATGGTGTTGAGTGTGGGGTTGGCAGCATTGACGTTGTTCGCTATGTTGGTAGTACCGATGGACTGGTTCCGCCTATGTCGCACCGGTGTGCTGTAGTGAGGTTCCGATGAGTTGATTGGTAGCTGTTGAGGAGATAGTCAAGATATTGTTAGCTGTATAGACTCATCATTTATTTAAATTATATTCTTTTTTATTTTGTGTATACAATAAAGATTAAATAAATAAATGTATAACGCCATTACCTAATATCTAGCCTGCATCTGCATAGCGTGTGAATTGTATACTTACCATCAAAAAAATGTCATTACCACGAAGCTACGAACGGAAACAAGCGTTTAGCCCGCTTGATGGTAAGCGGCTTCTGCAGCCTATGAACGTGTATTTAGAATAGTATCAACGTGGATGTACTAACAACTTCTCGTCCCAAGTAGCTCTGGCGACCTAACTCACTGCACATATACGATACTGCACTGTGGTAGCATTATTTTGCTCAGAGCTTTTGAAGGTGGAGATACATTCCTCAGTCAGGCAGCTCCGAATCTCTTTATGTGTTGTCTCCTCCATATGTGTTGTTTGTGATATGCTTGTAGTGAATAAATGTTATAATCACTATAATGGGTAACCTATTATAACCATATAAAGGTTATTGATAAACGACAGTCAGATATTTATAAAATTAAATACTTATAAGGAAACTTACAAAATAAAACTTATAAAATTATAAACTTACAATAAGGATGTTTGTTATTAAAAACCAAATACAGGTAAATGTATCATGAAAATAGGAAGAAAAGTGTAGCAAGCAGCGTCTATACATAGAGGCATGGTTAACTAGTGAAATAAGTGTGAGAATGTTTTTATGTCACTGAATTTCTCAGCCAAGACGATTACATAAATGTGCAGAAGAAAACGAGCAAAATATAGGTGGTATATGCCCTAAAGGCGACAGTTATTCTACCTGGGGCCCTTCCAGGCTTTCAGATCGCCGCCTGTTGGCCGACAAGAGGCTGGATGTCGCTCGAGTACCGTCCTCCGTTCTCACCTCTAGCGATAGACTCGCTCGGGTTGGTAGGAACTGGGGATGGATTACACTTACACTAACAGCCTCTACACAACCACTATATCACTATACTAGCTGCTCCCCGCGGTTTTTACCGCGTAGCGTGATAGTGGCGCCATCTGTCGATGATTTGTTGTACCAACTCAGAAACCTTCGTAGGCTCATGCACAAAACTTTGTTGAAGATCATCAAATGCATAGTTTACGATTCTATAAATGACATAGACAAACATAAATTTTTATATATATTTATATTGGACCCTTAACATTTTCCTCCCAGTGACATCTGCAGAGCATCTGTGATCGAAATATTGTTACTCCAATGCCTGTTGACACAAATGCGTGTCAACAGAAATGTCAGTGACACTAATTCCTGACCGCAATAATTTCGGCCAACATATCATAAGGGCTTAGTCTACCTGAGCCAAAACCAAACGTGTAAATTCAGGTAGCCAGCCTTAATGAAAACAGTTTCAACCCCAGATCAAGGCAGAAGGCAAATTGTGGCAAAGGGTTCAAGATTTAAAAAGCTTGATGTATGGACATGACATTCTATTTGCAATGTTAATAATGCAGCTTTAGCTTGAATTTTAATGGGTTAGTAAGTAAATCAATATTTACTTAATGGTTACACTGTTGGTATAAAGCATATGAAATGCATGTTAAGAATCTGTATTAAAAATGAGCTGTAATTTTTTATACTGTGGAAAATAAGCCTATGAATGCTTGCAACACCAGTGACTTATCAACAAGTTAAATTATGCTTTGAATGTAGCAAATGGCCATTCAGCTCGCTACTAGAGTCTATGAATATATGGTATTATAAACTTCTTGATGTTTATAGTAGTAACTACCTTACATATAATAATATCCAAACTGATATTTGAAGAAGTCATGGTTTGAAATAGAATCTCTTAAAAAAAATTTACTCACAGTACAATTCCTGCTCCCCTGCGTAGCTATATGATTCCTCAACAACTCTAGCTGCTGGTTGCAGCGGTCATTCTGTTCCCTCAACTGCTGGTTCTGTTGTTCAAGCTCTCGCAGCTTGTTGGTCACCCACTCCTTGATGCGAGCTGCCTTCGCTTCCACTTGTTTCGCGTCCTGGAGTCTTAGCTGTTTCTGGAACATACATAATATTGATGCATTTCATATGGTACTGATATAAATAAATAAATAATAGTTTTATTTTATGTTGAGTACACTTTTATGTGAAAAAGATTTTCAGATAACACCTTTTATTTGACGCTTACGTCTTGCTCTGAATTAATGGTCAGCAATTTTTTAATACAGAAAAGTTGAAACATCATGAAAGCTTTAAATAGTTAAAGATATTAAAGTATTTTTTTGTTGAAGTATACAAGTATACAATACTGTTTAGACCAAGTAAATGACATAAATAATAGAACTACTGGAGCTACGCTTAAGTACGCTTTGGTACGGACAAACACAACCCCAATAGGAATACAAAGTAGGTAACCAAAAGCTCCACTAATCCTAGTGAGAATTTGAAATATTATATGTCATAAAATTCAGCTTACACAAACATGTCATACCAAAACGAAGAAGAATGTAAAATAACTCATTGAATAATGTTATAAACGAATAGAAATCGACGAGTACCTGCATATTTTTTATATTCTAATAACCAACATAAATCACATATTAATGACAAAAAATATACTACACATTCAGGGAATTTTTATGTAAAATCAGTAAAGAGCTAGAAGTCACATCTCTAAACATATTTTCATTCATAAAATTATAAAAACATCTAACAAAATTCTTTGTTTACATCTTTGAACTTGAGCATTATTTGACTTTACTTTGACATAAAATAATTTGACAGTTGACATTGTGAACGCCGCAAGCGTCGACCACAGGTAAAAAAAATCTTATGACACAATTTTGAATTCCGAACACCACAGACGGAGAGTCCGTTTTCACAACCTCGTAGGATTAGTATTCAGTTTATCAATAAAATACTGGTTACGTACCTGTTCTTCTATTTGTCCCTCTAAACGCGTAATAGCTCTGGGTGCACCATCAGTGCCCGCTGGCCACTCGCACAGCCTTTGCTCCATAGCGCGGACCTGTAAGAAACAAAATATAGTTTTCTTTAGTTATATAACTTAACTCGTCAAGTAATATTATTTTGAAGTTGTTGTTATTTATTGATGAAGATACTCTTTTCATATCATTTTATACAAGTCGTAGTATTTTTATTATGTCTCTATTACTAGTAGATTTCTCTATTAGATTTCTAGTGAGCGTCGTTGGAACTAATAGTAACGCTAAAGTGAGAATATCGCTAAAAAAAATATTGACGTCTATCCCCGTCTCTCTCCGCTACATGCGCGCTATATTCAATAGCGCCGATGAAAAAAGACTGTCTAGCGAACTTGATAGATAAAGTATTTTAACGACATGGCATAATATAATAATTATTAATCACATCTATGGTAAGCCACTAAAGAAAAATAAAGATGTTATAAACGCCGTTTATCGTATCGAACCGGTTTACTCCGATTCCGAAACTCGTCAACCCTAACAAAGCTTGACATGGACACACCTCACAATAAACCAGACTAAACCACAATATGCAGTAACACGGCCGGTGTAAGCCGCGAGATTTGAAACCCGTGTTGCAAATCAGATAGATACGTAAGATCAGTGTTGTGGTGACAGCGTATGCCTCGCACAACCGCATTGCTCACCGAAACACTATTATTATTAGGATTTATTTATATAGGTAGGTAATAGTTGATAGGGATTGCATTTAGGTTGGCAAATGGAAATTGGACCTATTGTTGGTTAAGTTGGCGTTTCTATAAACAACCTTCTGAACCTGGCGGTATAATCCTGTATAATCTTGTCGTTCTGACGATTTAAAAGTAAGTACTTTGTTAAAAGTCAAATCGAAAAAAGGTTATTGAATTTAATTGAATTGTAACCCTCATTGGGATATTTAGAGCGCTGACGGTAAAATAACATCTCATCGATTGAATAATATAATTTATTTTATGAAACCGTATCTACTTGGTGGTCGTAATCCGTAATTGCATCCTTAATTTGAAAATAATGTTTAACATGGACCTATGTACAGCGGGTTTTATGATCGAGAGTGATCAAATTCACAGTTATTGATGTACCAATTTTATTTGTAATCTGCTTCGGTACGCAATGTTTGATACCTATCTATGAATGGATTAAGATCTAGCACGAAAGAAGTAATTTTTTTTTATCATAGCTATTATCGAGATAACCTAAGGTGACTGCATCGCACTGTAATTCGATTTAAAAATAGTATTTTTTTTGTATTCTATGGGGGTATGGGGTAAATTAATCATTCACGGCTTTCATGGTGCGGGAATTAGAAGGATTAGGAAACAAATACCCAGGAATTAAACTACCGTTATACGAACCGCTGGGGATTATGGGACTTAATGATGTGCTACTTTTAAACATACTACCTTTGAGCCACAATACCATATTGTTGGTCAGGAAGCCATTTTTAATGGTTGAATAGATAGCTGTGTTATCATCATCACACGTTTTTTTCTTATCACTTCCATTTAAACTGAATCACCAACTCTATTCAGTTTACAGTCTATAATTCTTATTGCCCACCAAATTGTACTCGAAAGTCGAAAGTAGCTTCTTCTTACGTACGTGGCTTCCGGTGATATAAAACACGGAGATAGGTTTATTAGCTCCCCGGTAAATTAGTTCGTTGAACCTCATTATTGGAAGTGCATTTTTATGTCGGGGGTAATAAGAGTAACCATAATATCTGATGCGTTTCTGACTTTAACATTTACGAGTAATCGATTTTGTATAAAACATCTTATTGCAAGTTTCGATTTTCATGTAGTTGTAGACAGAAATAATTCATATCAGACCGAAAAAAACATTACAATATCCTTAATATTCTGATGATGCTACACTACGTGGTTTTTCTGACCATAAGTCATTTAAATAGCTAGCTCGAGTGGCTCGTGCAAACCAGATTCTGCTCGCTGCTTGGTTTCAAATACGAACCCTTTTCACTCGTTTAGAAGTGGAATTTTGGGAAACCCGGATACCTACACCTCCCAAAGAATACACCCTCCAAAATAACATGTACCTAGGGATGTACCTAGGGATGTACCTAGATGGGCATCGCCCAAACGGCCATGACTCAGTCAAACTGAGCGTGTTCCTATAGCGAACATTAAAGAATTAGTTGAACAAAGGAAGGTGATGTCGGCTGAAGGATAGAGCCAGGAATAGCCAGCATTAATCACAAACACCGTAATTTGCCTGACTCACGACACGAGGGGACGCCAGTGACGCCACGAATATCGCCCACTTTCTATATCGGGATCCTCGGGCTACACTCGGGTGGGCGAGGGAATAAACTTAACAGAAGATATTGATATTAATGTCCCTTATAACGGGAAACGAATAGCCAAATCTAAAAACTATTTTGGAATGTCATCAACTGCTGGCGTAGTCAAATATTTAAGTCAGTCGATTTTGGAACTGAAAAGTTTCAATTAATGGGGAAGTAAAAATGCGGGGATGAGTTTGGTGGATAAGTGGGTCTTATGTCCTCCTAAGGACGTCGAGAAAATTAAAAGAAATACTTTTTTACTTTGGTAATGTATTTCATAAATTTTTGTTAATCAATAAATTATGTGTAAATTCTATAATAAACGTTTACCTCATCCTAAGAAACACCTATAAAACCAGAGGTATAAAATGCTCGTTGCCAACCCTGTAATATCTCTCTACAACCCCTCTTGAAGAACCCCAACCAACTCACTTGGAAAACCCACGTTAGGGAGTTTTCACAAATCGTTTGAGGATGGAAATTCTTGCAACATTTTGATCATCGTTTGATATTCGATTTTAAGAAAGATTTATTTTAAGAAGCATTTGTACAAAAAATTGGTACAGGCCCCGCTGGTACTTGAATTTAATGCCAAGTAAGAGCGCTAAACTAGCATACCTACCGAATATGCTCTAAACTACATTTACCTAACACATAAAATATTGCTAGTGGGACGAATCAACCGCAGTGCTGGCTTACAGAGCTCGCTTCAATGAAATAATTGGTAACAACGAGTTAATTGACCAGTTAAAAACATTCCTGTTTATCAACGTTTACGTAAATTTACTTTATAGATACGCCTAGTTATTTATGATTACTGTTTTAAGGCAAACGAGTGATAAAATAACGCGTAAAACATCCATAAAAATGTTCTTTAATAGCTATATTTAAGCTTTGTTTGAAACTTGATTTGTGTGCGGGTAGATAAAACTGTTTTATTTGACGGAAAATTAACGGGCGCTTATTTATTTATTCAATAATTAGAACGGCATACAATGCCAATGACACTAATCAGACACAGGTAATGATTTATGTATATTCAGCAATAATCCACGGCCTGTAGACAAAGTAATATAATTCTCACGCTTCGCTAGTAAAACGATACAAATGTACAGGAATGACATATGTCACGTGACAAATTTATGCCATTTCCATAAATTTTTTATCGTTTCTATTAATTAGCGCAAGCGCGAGTGAATGTTTCATTGTCTAGGACTACAGAATACACTTATTTTGTTAAATACATGTTAAATCTATACTTGGGGCACAGGAGTAGGTAAATGTACGTAATATTTTCCAGAGATACGTCAAACGCGTCTGTCTATTCGATGGTTAAAATTAGTCGAATGTCGTCGTGTTATGATTTACGATTTTAAAATAAGTCGAGTATAAACGCGTCATTAAACTGCGCCGGATGGACTGAGACCGTTTTCTTTTAATAATTTAAATAAGCGAATAGTTATTTCCGCTCTTCAGCTCTCAGATATTAAAATCGTGTCTAAAAATAATGTAGTGTAAATATTAGAGGATAATATGACGACTAGATTCATAATATAAATGAAATAACGAAGAGCCGTGGTGACCGTGGGGTGTGAACAGTCGTCTGCTACGCAAGCTACGCAAGTTCGAATCCCAGCTGGGCCTGTACCAATGAGTTTTTATAAAAATTTATACTATGTGTAGGTGTTATAATAATAAATGACAGATAGACAGACAGAAGGATAGAATATTGACGAAAATTTACGAAATAACCGTTTGTAATGATAAGAGTGATTACTGAGTTTCTTGCCAGGCTCTTCTCAGTAAAAGCAACCTTCCGAACCTGGCGGTTGCGTGTATAATCCTGTATAATTATGTCATTCTAACGATTTGAAAGTACTTTGTTAAAAGTCTAATCGAATAAAGATAATTTTGACTTTGACTCTGACTTTAAGCTACAACTCAACAAAGAATAGAAAAGACTGTTCGGAAATAACCGACTTGTAATTTCCTTTGTGCAACTTTCTCTATCTGTGATAAGATAGTTGGTCCTTCGATCCCGCTCGTATCGAAAATCTATTTGAGTTTCCTGGATAGAGAGGACGTGCTTTGAAAGTTTTAAGAATGGGCACTTAGTTGAGCACATTACACTCGTATTATTAACTAGCTGTGTCTCGCGGTTTCATCTGCGTAGACTTAATTTTATGGGTGGCTTTATACTGCGGAAACCTAATTTTAAAAAAAGTAGCATAAGAGCAGAGACGGAACAAACAGACAGACGGAGAGACAGACAGAGTTGCTGTTTTTTTATGGACCGTATATACTTTGATATGAGTTTGGTGAAAAGCTGTTGGTTATAATCATACAATTCAATTTTATTATCTGTATAGATGTGTATAGATGCGAAAGTTTTTGTGTTTATTTATAACTTCTTCACGCCGCACAGGTTCGGAGAAATTACATTTGGAGGTAAATCCGATAGTCCTGGTTAAATACATATATGACAGGGGATTTTGAATATGCCAGAATAACGAGAAAAGTATGACAAATACAGTAGAGTTGAGGTTAGCTCCCTTCGGATAATGCAGCGTTATTTTCCAATTTTATATTTATTTTCCAATCGAATTCTATCACAGTTGTGATCCAGATCGATTGATACATCTGGGTCACGATTCCCGAATAGCAGCAGTATTTGCTCAATGACACTATTAAGATGTCACACGAACTGTCAACGTATATTAAGGCTAGGTTGCGAGACCATTATGGAAATACGATTAGGATAGACACTAGACAGGTCACCCAATAGCCAGGGTCTAAGAATATGGCTATGGTATCCCCTGCCTGTCGTAAGAGGCGACTAAAAGGGGGCCGGAGGGCCTGCTGGCGGTGGTCGGGGTGGGAGCTTTGACCACCGACGCGGGCCCGGGAATGTGGCAGCGCGATGTGGCTCGCGCTGCCTTGCACAGCAAGGTCTCTAGGGGCGGCCTTACAGCTGCCCCGGGGATGTGCCCCGGCAAAGTGTGGGGGGACACCGGTGCGTTCTATCAGAGTACCCGGAGTCCCCCTGAGCACTGAGGATGGCCACCGGGGGGTTTTAGTGCGGTAAAAATCCCACATACCCCGATCTGCCTCTCCCAGGGCAGTCAGGGACCTTTTGAATTTTGAAAGGCAATGTATTGTCTGTTACACTTATGAACACCGATTATGATGAAGTCAGTATGAAATTATAATATCAAACTGAAAGTCATAAAAAAATATTATACGATTATTATTTGTAGTTTAAGCAGTTGCCTACTGCGCAAGTGACGCAAGTTCGAATCCCAGCGGGGCCTGTACAAATGAGTTTATCTAAAAAAACTTATGTACAGTGATTTCACACCACGAGCTTTACGGTGCAGGAAAACATCGTGAGGAAACCTGCATATTTCCGAGAAGTAATTCAAAGTCGTATGTATAGTGTCTGAGTCGGCGATAGACTCACCATCTGTCACGTTGGCACTTAATCATCTACTGTGAAAAGTGAGTGTTGTTAATACAACACCTCTGCCTACCCCTTCGGGGAAAACAGGCGTGAGCATATGTATGTATGTGATTGTTTCAAAAGCAGCCTCAGGGCCTAGACGCGATGAATTGTGAATAACACTTATAGAACACCGATTATAGCGTCTCAAGATTAGCAGACTGAGAATTGCGCACGATTGTCCCTAAATTCAATTACGATTTTACCAATTACTAAAGCAGCCTTAGAGCCCTGGATACAAGATAGATTAGTAATATGGACTCCCAAATGAACTCCCAAATGGAAGATTTAAAAGTACCTATGATAGACGCTACGTCAATCCTAGTTACCAATCAAATTTGATCGGTAATAAGGCCTATCAGATATCTAATCTAGCTTTTGTATCGGAGTTCTACTCCTCTACGTTTGTATCATCTGTCTGTATATTGAATTACTGTAACGTCAGATAGAATATTGGACAGTCGCCTATTTTCAGCCATATTGGGTGGATTAGATTGGGTTTCGACCCTAATAAGATTTGGTCGAAAGGGCAAGGGAATTGCAAATCTATACAGATAAATAAAATTGAAGTTTCCGTTTGTAATTTCAAATTCACAGCTTTTTACTAAATATGAAAGCATACATGGTAGACAAATAAAAAAAAAATATAACTTTCTGTCAGTCTGTCTGTTTTTTCCGGTTTTAACGTGACGTTCATTGGTAGATAGCTAATGTAACAAATGAGTAATATAAATTTACATATATTTATTTCGAAAACAAAGCTTAGTGTTCTGCGGGCCACCCATGAAGTTAGCTCGACACGAGTGAAACTGCGGGGCACAGCTAGTCTTCTTTATAGTTACTACGAAAGTGGCGAATAAGCATACAGTCAATGCATTGGTACGTAGAAGGCTATGTTATGTACGCTTGTCAAACATATGCCGACTCAGAAATCGTCTCTTTACATCCTTTTTAGTAGAATAATTATAGTCTTCTAAGCTGACTCCTTCCCAGAAGGCTCTTGTGCCAACGTGACAGATGACGAGTCTAGCACCGCTCAGGCACTATACATACGTCTTTGAATTACTTAGGTTGCGGCCTCACATGAGGTTAATTTATGGCTATTTCGGACTTGGAATTTGCTCTCAAAAATTGAAACGTTTTTTTAATGATTTCTCCCATTTTAAAACTCGCGGTGTCACATTATTCCGCTTAAGTTTATAGAATACTTAACTAATTGTGTGTGTCTAACTTCTCAAAGCAATCGGTCATCGCGGCTCTTCTGATATGAGATGTTGGAAATAACGTGATTGATACTTGTTTGCTACTTGGGCAATAAAATTAAAACATACCATTTGCTCACGAAAATAGATCAAAGTCTCACGTCCAAATCGAATGTGTCTCGATCGTAAAACATCCGGATTTCTCGGTATTTCGGCTGAGGAGCTACTTACGATCACTTCTAAGTGGGTGGTAGGAAAAATAAGCAATTTTTCAGTTGTACCAAATGGTAGAGAAAAATAAATCAGGTTATTAAATGCATTCTGAATATCACAATCTTGATTCTTAGTAACTACACAAGAAGTTTTATTTTGGAATTAGATTCGTGGCACAGTATCTATTGCGCATATCACTCGATCAGAGAATTTAAGCAACTATAACCCAAGTCAGTAGTTGGATGGGTGACCGCCCGCGTTCGCTCCGCGCCTCGGAGAGCACGTTAAACCATCGGTCCCGATTACTAATTCAACATCTTTGGCAATCATTACAGGTCAGTTGGAGACCTAAAAGAGTCTGATTACTGATGTAACCCAGATTACCGATTTCCCCGTAAAAAAGGGCTACGATAGCCATCGCTTCGTACAAAAATCAGGTGATCAGCCACATCGGGTTGAATCAAGTGCCGACCCTAACGATGCTTATCCCATACATTATTTATGATTATTATCAGAAAATTATTTGTATGATTCCGACTTCGGGGCAAAACAGTAATATCGAAGTCATTTTCTTATCAGAAAAATCTGGCATAATGTGTTCCATTCATCTAAATTTGTTCCACGTTATTGCGTGATTGAGTTACAAACTTCTGAACATCCAAACGTTATTTTTATTTATGTATATGCTCACGCCATCCCAACAGCAGGTGTAAGCGGAGGTGTTGAACACCAACACCCACATTTCACCGAATATGATTAAGTGACAACGTGACAGATGGTGAGTCCATCGCCGTCTCAGCCACTGCACATACTTCTTTGAATACTTCTCAGACATGCAGGTTTCCTCATGATGTTTTCGTTCACCGTTAAGCACGTGGTGTGAAATCACTGCACATAAGTTTTTTTTTACACAAGTACAGGCCCCGCTGGGATTCGAACTTGCGTCGCTTGCGTAGCAGGCGACTGCTCAAACCCCGAGGCCACCACGTTTCTCACATTTTTATCTATTTATGAAAACAGTACACCATCAGTTAATAATAAAAACATTAAATTTGTGGTTACGGATAGTTACAGGACATTTATTCCTTCGTGATATTAAGTAAGACTTATTGCACCTTTACCATCATCAAGTGATCTTTGATCAACATATGAAATGATTTGGAAGGGATTTAGAACAATGGAGATCAATCAAGTGTCGAATGTTACTGGACTGTAACGGGGCGTCGGATTTGGTTACCGCATGGAGCTTTGTAAATTGGAGCAGGCCATTTT
The DNA here is from genome assembly GCA_929442735.1 of Watsonalla binaria. Classification (NCBI taxonomy): domain Eukaryota; kingdom Metazoa; phylum Arthropoda; class Insecta; order Lepidoptera; family Drepanidae; genus Watsonalla; species Watsonalla binaria. The sequence continues at coordinate 2,738,886 of OV838930.1, forward strand.
GAATACATGATTGCTATTGTTCCATGTCAATTTAGAGAGCTCCTAAAATACCGTCGTACCTATTTGTTCGAAAGGTATCGATGGTATCTGCGCTAATACTAATTATAAAGAGGAAAAATGTGTATGTGTGTTTGTAACGAATTGGCTCAAGAAACATTGTACCAATTTTTAAAAATTCTTTAACCATTTCCTTGTCGTTCTTTTATCTTTACTGGGAACGGGAACTACACGAGTGAAGCCGCGTTACGTCCGTTAGTAGAAAATATTGTCATTCCCACAGAAACCAAAATACAAGAGTTATTCTATACTCTTTTCCGTGGTACAGGTTCTCAGTGCTCAGGGAAAAAGCTGGGTATTTTATTCGTGCCGCGCCACACATACAGACAGACTCATAAAATTACTACCGTGTATTAACGCGTTCACTGCTAACGTCGCGTATGTGCTTCCAACTGTTCGAGAATTTACGAAGAAGTTGAAATGTTAACAGTGAATGTGTTAAAGGTCAATGCTCGTGGCTCGTGACGGCACCTATAACACCTATTGCTTTAAATACCATGCTATGAGTATCAATGGAAACGCTGTGCCTCTATATAATTCATCTTAAACCTAACTCACACAATAAGTATAACAATAGAGTACTATCATTTTGTTGCGTTATTCTGTAAGATGCTCACACACGGCTAAACATTCTCAGTTCCCAGTATAAGCTGAGCTCGCTTTGTATAGGTTTATGCACAGTGAAAGCTCAGCTTATTCTAGAACCCTGAGTAGTATAATTTGAACGAGACTACCCGTTAAGACTTAAGTATCTCTTTGAAGGCGCTCTGCACATAGAAGTAACATTAGAGTTCTACCAGTGAACATAAATACTTAGCAAAGTAAGTTGCAGTTCCCAAGTTGTGCATTAGGGCAAGATGTAATCTAACTTCAGCTAACTGCTTGCATCACTCCGCTTCTTGCATCTAGGTTCAGCCGCGTTATTCTGTAAGGTTTCTCAGCGTCGCACTCTCCAAGTATCCAAGTGATACGGAATTGAACTTTATTATTTATATGTTATGTATCAATTTACTATGATTGACGCTAGTCGTCGCTGAGGAACCTTAAAGAATAATGGGGCTGATGTTCTTCCTATGATAAAACAACGAGACTTACTATATTTGTACTAAAGCTTACGATTACGATTTACTTATCACAACTGCATCAGTACTGATACAAGTGCACGTCATGAGATTTGAGCGGTAGTCTTGATTGCTCAGTACCTAGTGTATTTTTGGGTCCTATATGGAGCGACGCGACCACAATTTTCGTTTATACCCATTTTCAGCTTATCCCTACAATTTCACTGAGCGCTCATAACGTGACTCGCTCCTGTATTTCCTTTAAGTTGATGTGATTTAATTTTTTTCTTAATCCATTTTTTATTGCACCCTCTCTTATGAATGTGATTTGGATCATTCTGTTTATATTTTTTGTTATTAAGAATAATCCACACTAATATTATAAAGCGGAAAACTTTGTTTGTTTGGTTGTTTTGAATACGCTCAAAAACAACTGGACCGATTTCAAAAATTCTTTCACTATTGGATAGCTACATCATCAGCGAGTAACATAGATTTTATTGTATCCCCATACTCCCACAGGAACGGGAAATACGCGGGTAAAACCGCGTGAGGTCCGCTAGTATAAAGAGGATAGATTGGTATGTAATTATGTTTGTAACGAATTGGCTTAAAAAGTACTAGACCGATCTTGCAAATTCTTTCAGCAGTGGATAGCTCTATCATTAGCGTGTAACAAAAATTTATTTTATCTCCGTACTCCTACGGGAACGTCCGTGACGTCCTCTAGTTTAGAACATTTTACATGTCTTCTGTTTTAATTGTTTTATTTTGAACTTTGGTTAAAATCCCATCCCTCTTACAAACATGGTTTAAACCAACACCAAAACTAACTCGGACTAAAACTATGTCCATCCCTTTTGGAATCCGTATCACAAAAAGAGATGGAACTACTTATAAGCCAAGGATTATCTAAGGCAATGTTTTGTAAATGTCCGCTAGTGATATATTACCAAAATTAGGTTGACTATACTCAACAAAGAAGAATTTAGTCCTTGTAGTAATTACAGAGAGAGTTGCAGACACAATCAGTCAAACGGAATTCAATCAATCAATTGATTAATTAAGGAAAGTGGCGAGAGGAACGCTGTGGCGAACCCTTAAGTATTGATTTAATTTATATCATTACTAGCTCTTACCCGTGACTTCTTTCGCGATATTAATTCAATTCAATTCAATTCAAAATATCTTTATTTGATTAGACTTCTTACAAAGTACTTTCAAATCGTCAGAAGGACACAAAATACATTATACATGATTATAAATGTTACCACCGGGTTCGGAAGGTAGCTTTTGTTGAGAAGAACCCGGCAAGAAACTCAACAATTACTCTTTTATAAGATATCTTTACCCTCCCTGGGGGCCTGCCAGCATCAGGGGTGTCCATTCCATGTAAGCATATAAGCAGTGCTTACCATTTGTGATGATTGAATACACTCGTGTCGTGAGTGTGTGTTCTTATATGTGTGTATACCAAAGCGAATGTACTTACGCGCCACATTGGTATGTAATTAATACTATGCACGCCCCTAACCATCATCGGTTTAAGCAGAGCGTATTAAGAACTTCTGAGATCTGACGTTTCATTCTGGTACCGTAAAGTTAAACGCCAAAGCTAAGAATTTCTTAATACGCGCTGCTTAAACGACTATAGTTAGCCCCTGGTTCGAGCGGTTTGTAAGAATGTAACGAACAGAAAGATTTGCCCATTTATAATTCTACTATCCTACTGATATTATAAACGCGAAATTCACTAAGAATATTTGTATGTATGTCTCTTTAATTACTGAATGGATTTTGATGAAACTTTTCAATAATATCTATCGGATAAACACATAGGCTATACTTAATTTATAAAGATATTGTGTGAATTGTCCAAAATATAAAGATTTTGCTTCCAGCAACGTGAGTTAAGCAACTTGTAGCTAGCTGGATGGGTGATCGCCCACGCCCAATTGATTACAAACTCTGATAGATAACCATAACGGGTTAGACCGGGTGCTGAGACCACAAATATGAGAATAAGGCAAACCTAATGTTACGTACAAATTAAAGTGTAAATCACTATGTGAGATTATCTTCCAATATATAATCTTATTAATCGTATAAACTCGAAAATTTGTATTACAGATGGATGATTGTTACTCCTTCACGCTTAAACTACTGAATGGATTTTAACTTAAATATATAATTATAACAGCGTGTACATAGAATAACACATAGGCTATAATTTAAAAGTATATTTTGTGAAGCTAATACTACACAAGGTTCACATGTTTTGAGACAAATCTTTTAAAACTAAATATTAAAAAAATCTTGGAAACAGAAAATAAATATTCAAGATGCGAAAATAATGCTAGATTAAGCAATACTAACAATAAGCAAACTTGCAATATAAATTAAAAAATACATTACCCATGATGATAGTCAAACATTCCACACTAAAAACACAATATTATTCTTCTCCAACTGTAAATTTAAACCACATCACGACCCTTTTAAACTGAATACAAAAGCTCGGCCCACTCTCTCACAGGAATTCGAATCACCCGTTCATTCATCGAATCATTTAATTTTATAATTGGCATACGCGACGTGCGCGCTCCACGCGGCACGGAAGCGAACTAAGCCGAGGATATCCTGCAGGACGTGCCGCGCTTACTTTACGATCGATATTTACATAGACGGTTTAGTATGCAACTGTTTAGTTGTAGTTTTATAAATATGGTTTAGACTTATTAGGTGAATATATTTGACACAGCGCATCGGTATATGATGCATATCAAATAAAATATAAAAAAAAACCCATTAAGAATTCTTTTTTCGTTGTGCTTACTATTAATTATTGAGTACGATAGTGTAGTGATTAAAATTAAATTGAAATGTTAAGAGTATTTTTAGGGAGTTAAAATGTTCGTATAAATGTCTAGTCATAAGTGGTCAAATGAATGACCTTATAAAAATGCAAAAATAATGATTTTATTACCATCACCTCCACGGCTGTTGTTTTGGTATACAAATGAATTCTCACAATATCCAAGAAATGTAATTGTCGTGGAAGTCACGGGAATTAAGGTATGAAAGTTCATTTTTCAAAATCTATGGGTAGAAAATATGAAACGTTTGTACTCATGTAAAAAAAACTTTGTACAATAAAGTATGTACTTGTAATGCAAGTGAAAATTGTCTCTTGTAGGTATTTGTTGGAATAACATAACTGACCAACGCAAACTTTAATTGAAAAGGCAGACAAAAAGTAATTCCAGAAAATAGCAGTCTTTCCTTCCAGTTATTTTGTTCCCGCCTGCGTACGTTTATTTATTATTGTTTGCTTTGATCTAGTCTTCGGGCTATACGTTTATATTCTTAGCTATATTTATAAATAACAGTGAACAAGGCACAAAGAAGTCTCAAGACATTACGCGTGAACGAGCGGCATACCAATCACTCCCAATATGGTGACTTTAATCAGCGCTCGGAGGAATTTCTAATATTGCATTATAATATTTTCGCTCGAATTCAAACGACTTAATGCGTATGAGTTATTATTTCATTACTTCTGAAAGTACTTTAAGTTACATACTAGTTCTAGACTTCTAACAACTGTGGCCCCGCGGTTTCACTCGCATAGATTTTTATATAATTTAGCAATAAATTAAAATTGCGACTATAATTGGAGATTTAAACTATCCTATCTCTCAAGTTGGATCGAACTGCACATGGTGTGCGAATTTTATTATAATCGGTTAAGTGGTTTAGGAGTCCATTGTAGTCCAGTAAGTATAACGATGAAAGAAATAAAAAAAGTAAGGGTGTTTTCATGTTATTTTTAATGCACTGTGTTGAAAAGTCTCAATTCTGTATGCGAGATGAGTTCAATATGAGAACCTGTGATTTATTAATATAGTGAGAATTGTAGAGTAGGTTATTCAATATAAGTTTCTAAGATTCCCATGGTTTACGAACGACGGCCAGGGGCCCAACTATAATGTCACACAGCTCAACTATCATGACAATAAAAGTGCCATGATAGTTCACCTGTGACTATCATGGTAACAAGACTCATAATATGAGTCAAACTATCATGGCAAGAAGTCAAGGTAAGGCCCCAGTAGGCCTAGAGAAAGTAACATTCTCTCGCGCTAGCGCTAATAGAAACGATAAAATATTATGGAAATGACATAGATCAATCACGTGACATATGTCATTTACGTACAGTGTCGTTTCTACTAGTGAAGCGTGAGGATGATTTTGCTTTGTCTACAGGCCCAGGAAAGCGCTACACTTGCGCTTTCCTGAGGCCTTATCATGACTACTGATAATAATAAAAGGTAATGATAACTTAGTAAAAGGCGTATGGATAAATTATAAAGAAAAATACGCAATACACCTAAAATACCAAGTATAGCAAATATACCGGTAAGTGAACATTAAAGCCATCATTGTAAATGAGGACGTAAATAACAAAGTTGAATCCATTTATGCACAAACACCCTCGACAAGTCGACAGTTTATGCAAATTCGCTCATTTTGCATGTTAAATATTTCAGTAAGATAATTATGTATTGTTATGTTAGACGTTGAGGTGGGAATTATGGGATGTGACGCGTAGACATGTCTATTCGATTAAGTATATCGAATGGATCGCGGTACCCCAGGCAATTCAATCAATGCTCTTGGTTGGATCTGAATTGCGTACGATACAGATCTAAGACTATTCACTTAGTAGAACAAACTGAAAAGCAATCGAATGCAAGATATGATACTGACAAAACTGACCCGTGAGGCAAATAGAGACATTAATTAGAAAAATCCAGTCTTCTGAACCCTTTTTATGAGTTTTGCATCGTTTTCGAAATCTATCATGTTAGTTATTTACGTCACCGCACGTAGAAGGTACTGCAGAATTCCTAATATATTCGACGGAGAAGCTAGCGATTATAGATAAAGAAAACTGTGGCTAACTCGTGATAGCGGTGAGGTACTTGTTTATTCCTCCAGAAAACTGAGGCAAGTCGACCGCAGAACGAAGACATGTACATAAAATGTTACATAAGGGCATATGGATACTAATCTACTATAAAGATACTCAAAACCAAATACGTTCAGTTTACTGAGCGATGCAATCAATGGATTATATCGTGCTGTGACGTCACGCCTTGGTCCTAGCGGATGATCACCATGACAGCCAGGTTATGCTGAGTTGAGTCCAATTTGTAACAACTATAACCTACTGTACGCCAAACCTTTTCGCTTTTATATGTATGTTGTTATGAATTTTTTTTTTCTTTAATTTTTCTTTCTTAACTAGCTGTGCCCCGAGGTTTCACCCACGTAGACTTAATTTTAATGGAAGCTGATATTTTTTAAATTAATAGTAGCTTATGTTACTCTTTGTAACATTAGCTATAAGCCAGTGAAATCTCGTTAAAAGCGGTCCAGCCGTTTCGGAGATTAGCCTGAACAAACAGACGGACAGACAGACAAAGAAAAAATTTAATAATTGGTGTTTAAATGTCAGTACCTATACTTTCATATGCATTTAATCAAACGGAATGTTGGAATTACAAACAGACACTTCAATTTAATTTATCTGTATAGATTTATAGATATTCAAGCGGGCATTATTTGTAAATGGTGAAAATAATCAAGTACGTAGTAATTTCTGTCATGCGCGACTTATCCCTTTGAACTCATTATCATGTTACACAAACCAACATTAAACCACGCATGATTTACGGCGTCCAGGCCAGTATTTAACTATTCCAGTCATATATCATCACTAAGCCAAGTGTTCCTTCCACAGGATCCATTTTCATTTTCAAACATATTTCAACAAGCCTTTGTTTAAATATTTCAAGCAATTTTCTGACCTAACAGGCTGTGGGTCAGTAGTATCTATAAATCAACCTAGTTAAGGTCACGTCTCAGGGTAGATTATTTTAATCTAAATTGGTTTTTGTTGTTAGGTTATGCAAATCTGTATTTTTCCATTTACGGCGAAGACATCCGAGTTTACTTAACGTCACTCTTTTTCCAATATTTTCGGTGTCAAAGCGGTGATGGAGTGCGAAATAAATTATGCTACTTTTGGGGAAGCAAAAATTACGTGTGATTTCAGGCAATATTTTAACGTGGAGTAAATTCTGATTCAAATCAGCGTTTAGAAGTTAGAAAACGGTTGCAATTTTACCGAGCTTCCAAAGGTAGGGTTATTCCAAACAAATTTACGATTTACGATACATAAGCTATTTATACCAACCATAAGATAGACGACGTTGTAAAGTTTTCGGATGCACTTAAACTCCCATGAGACTTTAATAAAGAATATAACAATAACATTGAAGGGCCTAAGCAATAAGTAAACTCCAGCAACCGTATAAATAACGCGAGATTAAAAACGAAGGCATTAGAATCAGCCCAAACAAAGACTCTCAATTTTTATAGTGCCGCGTCTCGACTGGTGAGTAATAACAAAGATGTATTGCGTCTATGTGGACTTGGATATGGTCCAGAATACACCCAAAGCTAGACTTGCCTTGGAAAAAAGGCTACGTGCCAAACAGAGCGGAATCCAGGGAAAGCTTGATAAGATCCTTATGTAACGATGTTTGCTTCAACCAAAGTTTAGTCATTGGTGTTGCGTGTTGAGAAACTTTTGCAGGAATGGGCAAAGGGTTATTGTATGTTTCTTATTCTTTTCTTTTATTATGAAGCTGGGTGTTCCCCGCGGTTTTCCTATTTTTTTTTTAAATTAAAGTTGCCTAGGTTACTCCTTGTTATATCAGCTATCTAACAGCGAAGTCCCGTTTAAATCGGTCAACCCGTTTCAGACAGACAGACGGATAGAGTGCTTTTTTTTAAATTTGGTTTTATACTCTTGGTATATACATACTATATTATATATATATATATATATATATATATATATATATATATATATATACTACACTGAAATGATGTTAATTGAAATTTACCAAATATATTGAATTAAATCACACCTAAATCCTCAAGGATGTGGGCCAAAACGAAATCGGCTTGACAATCGTATTTCAGCTTGAGTGTATAAAATTCAATTTCGCGTTGGAATACATCCAGATTGAATAATGTATGTGAATTAACTTTGAGCACATGTTGTAAAGATACGATTTCAAGCTATGCAATGAAAGACAAAATTGTCTTAGTATTGGAATTTGTATAAGTACTAGATTTTTATGAATGATTAAATATAACATTCCAAACGACTTCTCAAAACGCCTGGTTGACGTCTCTGGTGACCATTGAGTTGGTTCTTTTTAGCGATCTAGGGAAGTAACGCAGCCAGCTTGCTGGGCACCATTCCCGAAAGACAAATATTTGAATTCCGCCTTTTATTTATTTTTGATTTTACTAGATTTAAGTTCAGTTTAATTATTACATACATATGCTCACGCCTGTATTACCCGAAGGGGTAGGCAGAGGTGTTGTAATCACAACACCCACTTTTCACAGAAGATGATTAAGTGCCATCGTGACAGAGAGTCCATAGCCGTCTCAGACACTATACATAGGTCTATGATTTACTTCTAAGACATATGCAGGTTTCGTCACGATATTTTCCTTCACCGTAAAGCACTTGGTGTGAAATCACTGCACATAAGTTTTTAGAAATTCATTGGTACAGGCCCCGCTGGGATTCAAACTTGCGTCGCTTACGTAGCAGACGACTGCTCAAACCCCAAGGCCACCATGGCTCTTATTATTATTGTTACACAATAATTATTCGTTCCTAATATTTTTTTTTCCAAACGTAAAGTAACTCTACTACAGGATTTTACAATAATATTATTAATTACTTTGGTATAGTAAATACCACGAACAATGTAATAGGCATAAAACTGAATAAAATGTAAAATAAAGATTCTAAAACAATCGAATACGTGTCAATTTTCCGGTTTAAAAACGTATGATTTGTAAAGGGTAACAACCCTTTTGCAATTAGTGACGCACGAGTGAAGGATTGATTCAATAGAGTTGCTGTTCACGAATGAATGAACAATGTGGAAATGTAGGCAAAGGGATGTGGTTCTTTACAGATACACTAGCTATGATCTGTTACTTTATCCGTTCCCTTCTCTTATCTGTATGTATCAGAGTGCCTGGAGGTTTATGAGGAGCATGCGAAAGTGTATTTTAGTCTTCATGTTACTTTGGTAAAGTATTTTAGTTACTTTGTATGAGTTTCCGAACCGATGGTAAATTCCTCGACATTCATAAGCGCCTTACCAGGGCCTAAATATATAATTTTCATTTTCATTTTCAATGTATGTAATGCTCATCAACTTTTCAAAGAGGTTGCACGTCGTCTGGTAGAAGCTTCTCGTGACAAGCGGGCTGGGGCTTTTCTCGCTCAGAGAATCAGCATTGCTATTCAACGTGGCAATGCTGCCAGCCTTCTTGGCACGATCCCGAGAGACATCGATTTGAGCCAAGTTTTCTACTTGTAATTAGTTTTTGGCTACTTATTATAAAAAACAATGTAACTAGTAGTTATATATGCATATTACATCGTCTCAATGTATGTAATAACTTATAATATACAATACAGAACCCGATTGAGCCTAACCGAACTCTCATAGAACGAGAAAAAATTACTTGTTTATGAAGAACTAGTGGACGTCACGCGGTTTCACCCGTAATTCCCGTTCCCGAGGGAGTAAGGGGATAAAATATAGCCTATATTAATCAGTGATAATGTAGCATTAAAAATGTGAAAGAGTTTTTTAAATCGTTCCGGTACTTTTTGAGCCGATTCGTTACATACATACAAACCTTTATTTTTTTAAATATTAATATGGGTTTATCTTATTCTTCAGATCTTTGTGAAAACATATAAGAGTTGTTGCCAAAAAAGAATTGATATATTTCTTTGTGATAAAGGTCAAGGTACGTTTGCTGGACCGTTTCCAAATACCAAATAGGAATTGTTCCGCATTAAAACAATTCCTTTAACAATATTGGTATAGGATTCGACCTCGTATAAACCCCTAATAACAATATATGGGGCAAGATATCGATTAATGAGCCAAAGAGCCGAAAATATAGGGTTTTGGCACCCCTTACTGACTCATATGTAGGGATACTATTACAATATGCTACGCGACTCTGGACCTTATGGCCTAGTATTTAATAAGGTGAATGGGAAGCTTTTGTTAGCGGTTGTTCTTGCTTTTATTACGGACATAAGACGGTCAAATATTTGGCCATTAGCCTGATGGAACGTGTGAAGTTATTACTTACGTTGCTTTTAATGTAAAATAACATATTATCATTATCTTGTATATACATAATGTTAGAGAAGGCAAATATTTGTATTGTTAAACTAGTTGCGCCCCGCAGTTTCACCCGGGTGTTTTTTTTCGACGAACCTTAATTTTAAAAAAATTAATCAAGTTTGTAACACGGGTCCAGTCGCTTCAGATATTAGCTGGATTAAACAGACGTCCTAACGGAGAGAATAAAACAGTTTTTTATGTGATTACCGTAATTAATCCTTTCGTACTTTATTTAGTGAAAATCTGTTATTAAGACACTTCTATTTTATTTATCTGTATGGAAGCAATTAGAAATTCAAATAATACTGTGCCGATTTTGAACTCCCACTAATAGAATTACTATATTTTTAATCAAGTTCAATTATGAATCCGTTATGACACGCGATCGAAGCCGTGAGCAGGAGCTAGTTAATAGTATATTACGTAATTGATTCGCACATCTGCAGAAGCCAATTTATATCGAAGTTGAGCGATTCAATTAGTAAGCCAATTGATCCGGTTGCTAGAGTGTAATTTCGATCAACAAATTAATGCGACCAGTCTGGACACAGCAATTTAATTAAAATCTTCACCGAGTGTCAACTCTATGTGAATCTAGGACGTAGGAAGGATGTAAGTTCACTTGCAAACTTTGTAAGTAAAATAGTATCTTTTAAGTAAAAACTCGTTGCGAAAGGTCTATTTGTCTCATGTATTTCTTTTTTCATGTCTAAAATAGTTATTAGTTTATAAGTAGCTCCATCTCTTTTTGTGAGACGGATTTCAAAAGGGATGGACATAGTTTTAATCCGAGTTTGATCTAGTCTTAGTTTGAATCATGTTTTGTAGTAAAGCGGTAAATATTTGGCATAACTTTCTGGGCACCAACCCGATTTAAGAAAAAAAATATATTCGGTTTCTTGAAAGGACATAAATGCGAATAGAAATTAGTATAAATAATGAAAATAGTAACATTATTAGATATAAGCGCACCTAGTATGCGGGGAGGTGCGTATTTATTATACTCAAGTCAAATATCTTAGACGACAACTCTCCTTTACAAGGTTTGCAGTATTTATGTGTCCTTTCACCCACGCGTCTCCTACGAGATGCGAAGTGCTGGCGCCGTCTAAGCTTTGGCCAATGTTATTTCAAATAGTATTTCTAAGGAGAATTTTAGCGAGTGATTCAAATCGTTCGAACATACATCGCCAGGCGCCACCGTAAATTGTATATCTGACACTAGCGTGGCGCTGCTGTGCCCTTTTTGGGGTTAACAGAGATTAAGTACTCAGCTTGCGTCACCTTTGTTTCCAACACATTTACTTATGAAATGTCTCAAACTCTTTGCCCATCTTTTGCTGGCGTGAAATCATTAAACTATGGTTCAATGCTAACATGATAACAAAATACAAAAATTTTACTTATCTTAAACGAAATCATGTCCCCTTACATCTTTAAGCTTTTTGCTAGTTATTGATCTCATTTAAACAGCAGCAGAACCGATATTTATGGTCCTTCAGATCTCATGATTATATAGAAATGTTTAAACATGATTTTTCCTACTAAAATATAATATCTACTTAAATCATCTACTTAAGCTGGACAATGAGAGAAGCAGATTGACGGATACCTTCAGATTAGAGAGCCTTTTTCCGAATTCAAACGTTTGCTAATTTATAGATAGATAAGGAAAACTTCAACCTGCAACCACATTTTCTTAGTGCCATGTTATAGCAGTAATGACACTAAACTTTATAGTCTTTCAACATCCGTCTAATAAGCCAAGCAATCAGACCGTACAAAGACGATTATACTCCCAATTATCGATTGTTCTTTCGATACGATTCCTATTCGAATATTATAACCTACGTCGAATTATACTTGTGTTGCAAGTATTGTTCTGTGCGTCACTTCATGATCCATAGCCCTCCTTTATTTTGTGCCTAATACTTGTTTGAATCAAACATCTTCAATGAATCCTAAGAAAGGTCTAACAATTTATATTTAAATCCTACATTGTGTAGCCATGATTTTGCCCTGCCCCAATAAAACGAGACATTAGTCGCAGTTTGTAATTGGTTTTGGTTTGGAATCACTCGCATTAAGCGCTTTTGAAATTAAAAGTAAAGTCATTAAGCTTGTTTTCATAATAAATGCAAACATTTGCATTTAGGTCCAGGTTAAAAAAAAATTAATCTACAGATATTTATTAGAAGAATATGTTTTTTAAGTCAGCCTTATTTTGTGTTTCTTTATATATATGCTTACGCCATCCCAGAAGGGTCCCCTATGGGGTAAGCAGAGGTGTTGTAACAACAACGCCCACATTTCACCGAATATGATTAACTGCCAACGTGATAGATGGTGAGTCCTTCGCCGTCTCAGGCAATATACATACTTCTTTGAATTACTTCTCAGACATATGCAGGTTTCCTCGCGATGTTTTCCTTTACCGTAAATCACGTGGTGTGAAATCAGTGCTCATAAGTTTTTAGAAAAACTCATTGGTTCAGGCCCCGGTGTGATTCGAACTTGCGTCGCTTGCGTAACAGGTGACTGTTCAAACCCGAAGCCACCACGGCTCTTCTTTATTTCTTTATTACAAACAAAAATACAAATTATGGTTCTTCATAATTATAATATAGATAATTACATGACTTTAACTAAATGCTATCGTAATATCAAGAATACTTTAAGAACGAAACATAAAATCCATTCCATCAAAATGGATTTAATGATGTTCCATGTATGTAGTGTGTATGACTAACGAGAAAAGCTGGTAAAACAGTAATTTCAATAATAGTCACTAAACTGAGTTTGATGGGTGACTGTGCCGGTTCACTTGACAGCAGACATATTGAACGCTGGCTGGGGAGGAAATTAGTGGTGATTTTATTTATTTCTCTACGTTATGGATAGCATCACGCGATGGTATTGGGTGTGATTTTTTAAAGCTTTGGACGGTCCATATTTTAGGTATTTTGATATTTAAATAATAAGTACCTGTATGACCGAGGCTAGCTCGCTTTTTTTGACGTTTTCTAATAATGATGCCTACCTTGATCGATTTATCGCCTCCAAAGCCTCCTGCGTAAATTTCATAGAAATCCATGGAGTCGTTTCAGATATATATACAAGTATTGCTCAATTAAAGGTATTAGATTACAAAGATATGATATCTACCTTCAAACAATTTTACATCTTCTGTTATTAATAATATAAAAACAATATTAAAGCCTTATTAGAGCAGTGGTGGCCTTGAGGTTTGAGCAGTCGCCTGCCACGCAAGCGACGCAAGTTCGAATACCAGCGGGGCCTGTACCAATGAGTTTTTCTAAAAAACTTATGTACAGTGATTTCACACCACGTGCTTTACGGTGAAGGAAAACATCGTGAGGAAACCTGCATATTTCTGAGAAGTAATTCAATGACGTATGTAAAGTGTCTGAGACGGCGATGGATTCACCATCTGTCACGTTGGCACTTAATCATCTTCGGTGAAAAGTGGGTGTTGTGATTACAACACTTCTGCCCCCCACAGTATGTACATACATATGCTCACGTTAAATAATCCAAACTACGCTCGTGAAAATTAAGTCATAATCTATAGCGATATCCCGATATATCTCATATGTGGTCCAATAGTTTTACTGTATTTGTAGGTAGGCTTTATATACGTCTATTGCCTGTAGATAGGTCGCAAGCAAGCAACATGAAATGAACGAACAAAAACTCCAAAAGCGTAAACTTAAGCATAATGCGGGTGCTTAAAGTGTACAAGGGCCTAATAAACTTGAGGAGTAATTATGCTTTATGCTTTGCCATTTTTTATGCGGCCTTTGCCATGAATAAAATCTGGCAGGCGCCTGTAAATTGTGAAATACGAACACAGATAAATGTAGTTCTTAGTAGATAGTACTTATCATGTTCAGTAATATCTTGGTAGGCATGAGGTGTCTATAGAAGGCAAAAAATATGAACATATAAAAAATCCCTGAATATTTTTGTGTATTCTCTTAAAGAAGCTGGACTCTTGAGAGCCAAGTTTCTTTAACAGGTTCTTTTACAGGTTTAAAGAACACCCATTTTCACCGAACCTGATCGTATAATATACTTGGAAGTGGTAAAGTTCACAATGTCAAAAACGGTACGGTATACTGAGTAAAGTAAAACCTGATAAAATATTGAAGGCAAGCGATTAACAAGTTACAATCAAGTTGCAGATAAACAACGCAATTCGCAAATTAGAATTGAAGCAATAAAATTCTATTCAAAAGTAATGTAACTGTAGAAAATATAATGCTTCAATGGAAGTTTTTGTCTGAGGTCAAATATGGAACGTAGCAAATGTATGCTACGTACCATAATGTTCCATTATATGGAATGGAGCTCCCGCGTATCGGCCAATGAGCGCGCGGCATTTGAGTTTTTAAAATCTGCGCGCCAATTTAGTTGCGCGGCCAAGATAGTACTGTGAACAACGTAGTGAACGCGACAGTCGCTCCGCTCCCGCGCTTTTTCATATTTCTATTTTGCCTTTTGTGATTGAGTTTGAATTAAACGATAACTGACTTATGTGGATTGTGTGATAAACTGATTGTATATAATACTCGTGTCTGAACTGATTTGTGTGTGTGTGTGCGTATGTGTTTTTGTGAATAAATTGTATACATTTTACTGTACAAAGACTTTACATCATCTCCTCGCCTGTGCTGTGCTTAATACCCTGCGCCGAAATAATAACAGTAACAATACAAAATGTACACACTCCTTCCATAACCTATTTTGGTCATATTTAACATAAACTGAAAATAAAATGCGAACGCAAATCCCAATTTTATCTGCAACAAGAGTCACCGAAGCAAAACCAAAAGGGCGTTTGGATGCGAGCCAACTTTGGGTGTTAGTACTAATAAAAAAGGTTGTTAAAATTTAACTGGGAACATGTTAGCCTTACTCTCTTGAACTGCATTGTTTATTTATCAACGGTGTTGAGCATAAGATGTTACAATTGCTTGTAATTAACATGTTTAAGGAGCTGACTTGCATAGCTTTTACATACTGTAATATGGTGTAGGACACACCAAATTCTCTTCCTTTTTCAGTGTGTTTTTAAGGTCATCTAATTTAGTTATTTTCAGTTCCCCTAAGAGATGGTGAGAACCATCTCTTAGGGTTGTTCACCTTAAATGTAAGAATATTTATTTTTCCATAATAGTATTTACTAAAAATAATAACACAATCTATAAAATTATTTATTCCCAAAAAGTCTGACAGATATCTCAACAGCATTCTTAAATTTGAATTGTACACTGACACTAGTTATTATTTCCTTATAGTTTGTGCTTAAAACTAAAGTGACACGAAGCATTGAAACGAATAAATCCTCGCCCACAGAGAAATAAACATAGACCACATAGGACGAAGACAAAAAGACTAAACTACGGAAATTATAACACAAACTAGAATAGTAGCAGAAGGGCGACTTCCTTCAGACACATGCATACGCAGACGCAGGGCTAATTGCAGTAGTAACGAGACGCGCGTTTGTATTCGTCTGCGCTCGCTTATTTTTGCGAATGTATGGGAGCCGACCATATGTTTTTTTATTTTGTGTCTATGGGCTGGCGCCAAGCCAAGCGCAGGAGCACCTTTCTGGTCGGATATATCACTAACAACAAGCAAATGGGATAATCTATGTGCGGTGCACTCGGTTTTATTGCATTAACAATAAGTACCATAATGTCATAAATGAGAATGTTTAGGCGTTGACATGTTTATTACTCTGTCATGCCGACAGATCTGGACAGATTTATTTTGTCCAGATCTACTAATAATATATTAAATGTACGACGGTCAGAAGGTAGTCGCTTCGTATAAAAATCTGGTGATCAGCCGCATCGAGTGCCGACCCCAATAATACACGGGATACCGCCAAGGCGATGGTGATTATAATTATGTGAAAGATATGCATGATATTTCAAAAAATAAAAAGTTCATAAACTCGCGCAATCCCACACAGGCCCGCGAAGGGGTCAGCAGAGGTGATGGGAAGGAATTGATATATCTTAACTATACCTTGGATAAACAAGACAGGAAGTTTTTTTTTTCTAAGGGTGTCAAACTACACAGGTATTGAAAAAAATATTTTGTGATTAGCTGAGTAGTTTTGTATCTACTACCGTCAGTCCACTCGAATCAGAATAAATATTTTGAGCGCACCAACATGCCAGATAACTTTTATAACCCAACACGTGTTCAAATCAAAGGTGTCAGCATCGAGCTCGTTACACCGGCTATTATGTTGGGCACCCCGTGACTGACAGACGACCGACGAATATAGATAAGGAGTAGTGACATTATAAAGGAAGCTTACTCGAGAGGCGTTTCCTGCGACCATTTCGGACGTGACATCCTTTCGAAATCTGTCGTTATGCAACATCGTCGATTCAATTAACTTCGGTATGGGAACTGTAGTGTTATTTTTATTTATTTATTCAATAGTTAGAACGGCATGCATTAACACTATACTAATTAGCCAAAACTATTACTATAACAGGTATGAAAATATCTGTGTATCATCGTCGTCTGTCATATATCGTCTGTTTATCATCCCAACTAATTAGCTTTTCACTAAATGCTTATGAAAGTAAATAAGGTACTTCATAAAATGTTTTTCCGTTAGCCTGCTATTATTTTAACACAGAACAGAGAAACAATAGCTCGTTCCATCCGTCTTCACGCATATTAACAGGGTGGAGAGCATTGAGTGCAGCTAACGAGCGATGTACGGGAGACAGCACACCTATCAGGTGAATTAACAATTACAATGGTGTGAGGTTAGAAGTTATGGAGGACATATAATGACCATGACTATAAGGGTATAATTAGACAGGGAAAATTATTCTAACGCGAATGACAAGCAAGGATATATAGAGAGTGTGTCAAGCGAATGATCTGTGTGTGACAGAAGGGGAGTGACGAATTCAAGCAATGAAGGAATCTGGGATGAAGTCAATATAATATGAAAAGAAGATAATTCTGATGTCAGTAAAGTTTATGTTGAAGACTTAAAAGGCAAAGCAATCATAACCAAACAACACACCATCGCTACCAATATCATCAAGGTAAAACAACATTATACGTGAACCAGAAGAAAATAATGATGCTATGCTATTTTTCTTGGATAAGATTCATCTAAAAATAAATTGGAAAGCGGTCTAAGATACAAAGAGTAACCTAGCAAAAGGAAATTTAAATGGGAAATCTATTTTCAGACGAGGAGAAAATAATAAAAAATTGATAACAACGGCAGATGCGGCCGATGGCGGGTATGTTCGGAAATCTATGTAAATGCGCAATGCGTCATACTATGCGCAGACTTATGAATTATGGAGATCACATTTAGGGTTTGGCGATTAATATTTCATACATTAAATACAGCTCAACTCGGTTGAAGATCAAACAGGTGATAAATCTCTGGAATGAGAGCGATGCACAATTTCAAAGAAAATATAGTTTTAACGATTGGATTAGAATGTTGTTGCTGGAATAAAGGAACAGTCAGAACTATTTAGTAACAACTGATGACCACATATAGACTTATTTTGGGTAAGATATTTTCGGTTAGTATATATCCTAAATAGGTTACGTTTTACAGAATAGTGACAACACGTACCAACATTAAACATACATTTAACTTTAGGAAACTACAGAATTCAATAAACCAACACAGACCAAGAACAAATAAATTCAATAAAAGGAAAATGAAGAGCCAAAACGTTGGTATCATCTTTATATGTATTTTATTGTCACTAGGGGCATGTTTGGACGATAACGTAAAAGGTCTGCGCTCAGCACGACCGCTCCTTCGGGATGTTTATGGTGCACAAATTTATGTTGACACCCCTATTCCCGTGAGCTTCTGGGCCAATGTAGACGATCATTACACACGGCTTTTGTGCTGCTTCCGATAGGTTTATGGCAAATAAAACTGATGTACTCTTAGTAACTCTGGGCGTCATACATAAGAGCACGTTGACTTACGTTGCATAACCTTTGTGGAGTTCCTTCAGGAGTAAATTGTTTGTACAACTTGTGAATGATCCATTTGGGACAAAAATCATATTATTGTTCGCAGCGTAAATTAATACTAAATTGCTTTATAAATTCAAAATAAGATATAGTTTAGTTAAGATTATTTTCGTATGGTCATGATTCAGCTCTAAAGAAAATCATTTATTAAAATGATAATAACACAAAACCTAGTCTTGGATTATTTATATTCGCGCTGAACACTGCCTTGTAGAACTCCAACACCCACTGAATATATGACACACTCACACAGACGCACGCATCTACGAGACAATATGACGTCTAGTCGTAATTTACAGATATGTAATTAAAGGAGTTTTTAACCGTCACATTCGACGACGCAAACGTTCTTATTTCCAAAATATGGTCTAGTTTCCATACTGCTTATACGCTTATATTTATACTGTGTCACAGCTTTGTAAAGCGTGCCAAACAAATCTCGACTTTAATGACGTTTGATAAAGTTTAACTGACTAACTTCAGTTTCACGAACTCTATTTGCTACAGTACACCACAAAAGTTACGATATACTTTGACGTAAGTTGCATTTGATTTTGCACACTAACTTCACAGTATTAGGGTATAAACTTAGAAATCTACGTCCCATCTAGTTGTTCGGTTAACTGTCCCTGTCGTTGGTATAACGCGGCAATAACAATAGTTTTCGTGTTTCGTACTAAGTTAGGTCTTGTTGTATGGAAATTTATGGCATTGTGAGTAATCTGGACATGTTAGGTACTGGTTTGTACTCACATAAGCTGCGAGTAAAGCCCTTGGCAAAGTTGCTTTATAGGCGCCTACGAAACAAGGTCTAATTTTTGAAATAAGCACATTTGCTCCATTGAGCGTGAGGGTTGACAATCGTAAAGATTAAGAAAAAAAATTTTTTTTTCTGTCAATACATTGTTATAATACGACGTGACACCCCTTGCTGACGCTACAACTTTTCTGCTTATAATCTCGTAGATGTACGTTTGTGTGAGTGTGCCATTTTAAACAATATGTACGTAGTCATGAGTTCGGTTACAGGTTCTGCAAATATTTGTTAGACGATGGAATACCATATTGCTTGTGGATAAAAATATGAAGAGAACTGATAAACCGCATCTTAAGCACTCATAATTAAGTACTTACTTCATAAAATTGTCATTAATAATAATGTGCTCTAACATTAAAAAATTAAAAACAAAATAATTCTCCAGCAGTATTTGCACAAACGCAGTAAATCAGCAAATTTGAACTGCTATCTTTGGCGCCCAGATGTCGGTAAAAGCCCTTGAATCCGCGGACTAATCCTACGACCAATCCATCGACGGATTGGGTGTGCCATCTGTCTGGCTGGGTTATTGCACTGTTGAGTCATTCAACTGCACTATGATATAGGGTGGTATGTTAGCCTTGAACACTGAGTCATGCACTAATAGTTTCAATAATATATATAATAATAATACTTATGTGAATAAAGTCATAATTAAACATTAATACAGTGATTTCACACCACGTGCTTTACGGTGAAGGAAAACATCCTGCATATATCTGAGAAGTAATTCAATGACGTATGTAAAGTGTCTGAGACGGCGATAGACTCACAATCTGTCACGTTGGCACTTAATCATCTTGTGTGAAAAGTGGGTGTTGTTATTACAACACCTCTGCCTACCCCTTCGTAGAATACAGGCGTGAGCATATGTATGTATGTTAAAACATTAATATAGAAAACTAGCTATGCCCTGCGGTTTGTCCCACGTAGATTTCATGTGTGGCTTTATTTAGCAAGAAATTCCGGTCAAGCAGTTTCAGAGATTAGCCATAACAAATATACAGACAAATAGAAAAAAATATATAATATATTTTTTAAGTAAGTACCGTATATACGTTCATATGCATTAAGTGCTTGCACATGTGGATTTGCCAAGGTAGTGAATGTCGAATTGAATTGATTAATGGGCATTGCATACACCTCGACCACAGATTGGGCTTAACGCCTCCGTCCTTTACAGCTCCAGGAAGCTGAAAGCTAATGTAGTTCCGAACTTTATATGTATGAAAATATTGGATATCTTTAAAGAATGTTAAGCCCCTGCCTATATCTACCAATAGGTACATCTTATAATGAGGAAACCAGTATCCGTACCAGAAAATCAGCAAGACATGAAGATTTGGGCAACTGGGATAAGCCAAGAGAGTCAATTTGGCTACAATAATCTTGAGCAAAAGTAGGCTTCGATATCTAGGCAGCTAATCAGGTCGATGTTCAGCCCATATCAACATTTTTCTTGGCACAGAATCAGAAATCGCAAACGGTCGAAGATTTCTAGTAAATAAATCTTGAAGAGCAGTAACTTAGGATTCCACTTTACACAAAGAAAACAGTATAAAATCTAACAATATATAGAATCTGAGTCTCAGAAACGACTCCAACGATTTTCGAGATTTTCGAGACGGCGATGGACTCGTCATCTGTACCGTTGCCACTTAATCATCTTCGGTGAAAAGTGGGTGTTGTGATTACAACACCTCTGCCTACCCCTTCGGGGAATACAGGCGTGAGCATATATATGTATGTATGTGTAGTACCACGGTTTGAGACTGACGTTCACCGTTAATTTTTAATTTTTCTTTCAGCATACACATATGAGAAAACGTCATTGACAAAGAAACCGAGCACAGCTCGGTCAACCAGGTTCTAGCTATTAATTTAAAAACAAATATTTTGACAATTTGTAAAAATTCCCAATAAAGCGTGACACGAACCGTACTTAGCGTGTTTTGAATTCGATATAATTTGCATAAGGAATGCTTGGTAATGAATTGCTACAATATAGCATTGAACTCTTCGGTTAATGTAATTCTAGTATAATGTAGGTCTTATAACGTTGGTCCTAAAATTAATTTGGGTAAACTTCACAAGTAAATTGTTGGTTTTATCGCAGGTTCTACAATATTTGTTACGAATCAGATCGCCGTCGACTGTACCGTTATTCCCTTTGAGCATTCCTAATTGTATTTTATCGTTTCCTTTGTTGTGAGTTTATTATTAATTGGCTTCATTTGTTTTCTGTTTTGTTATCTAAATATATATATAACTCAAAGGTAACTGACTGACAAAGTGATCTATCAACGCACAGTCCAAACCACTGGACGGATCGGGCTGAAATTTGGCATGCAGGTAGATGTTATGACGTAGGCATTCGCTAAGAAAAGATTTTGATTAATTCTACCCCCAAGGGGATAAAATAGGGGATGAAAGTTTAGGATACTTTTATGGATTGGTATTGATATGGTATGCTAACGCGGGGCACAGATAGCTAAATATTATGATTCTCACTTCTTATTTGGTTTTTTCCAAAGTCTGATTTGCTACAATTATGGCAGCGTCACAAAATACGGGAAATGGTCGGTAGATGTAGAAATTGGCTGGGAAGTTTTAAAATGTAACTACTAGTGCATCTTTCTAATAATACATAAGCATCATTATATTCTCGTAGAGCCGTGGTGGCCTTGGGGATTGAGTAGTCGTCTGCAACGCAAGAGACGCAAGTCCGAATCCCAGTGGGGCCAGTACCAATAAGTTTTTCTAAAAAGTTATGTGCAGTGATTTCACACCACGTGCTTTACCGTGAAGGAAAACATCGAAAACAACCTGCATATGTCTGTAAAGTAATTCAAAGACGTATGTATAGTGCTGAGATGGCGATGGACTCACCATGTGTCACGTTGACACTTAATCATATTCGGTGAAATGTGGGTGTTGTTGTTACAACACCTCAGCTTATCCCTTCGGAGACCGTATATTATACCATTGTATCTGTCATGCACAGAAAATTGAGAACACTATGGTCCTAGAACTTAAAATAAGTACTGTAAATCAATAACGATTTTTCGTAAGCTCTATAATGGGTCAAAGTTCAAAGATGGCGGGAAACCCATCACGCATGCGCACCGTAAAAAACAGCTGTGGCGGCCATGTTGGATACTCCGTTCCTATCATGTGCTTTTTACTATCAATGTCTTCCTTACTATGATTTGTAACAGCCCTATTATGAAATATGCTTATATACTCTTCTACATCCATGACCAGATATTTTTTTTTTGGAATGCCTTAAAATTATTTGAATGGAATAGTCTACATTTGTGGTATACATACTCTTTTATTAATTTTTAATGCGGTCAAGCGTGACCCGTTTTTGGCATTAGGGTATATTTTAGTATTCAATTCGGGGAACAGGACTGGAGGATATGAAGTATCTTTTGCCCAGCAGAGAGGGAGAAAGAAAACATAATTGGTAACCTTGACCTATCTAGTCTCGTTAATACCATAAATGATACAAACAAACATACAGACGAAAAGTAAATAAACATGAATATAATAATTCGAATGAACGCATTCAGTGTTTATTGACACGAGTATGGAATGGCAGATTTGAGTAATATAATGTTATTTTATACTTACGGGTGGTTGCTATGAATTAGAAGGATCTGTTTTCTTCAAAAGCTGACTTCGCTTCTCAGCAAACTCAGCACTCAGCCTATGAGCCTTCAAGGTATTGGGTTTAGACATAATCACTATTGCTAATCCGATACACCGAATTGATGAATTTACGAACACTTTCTATCTCTACGTTAGCTACGATATTCGTTGTAACACTTAGGCTTAGATAAGTAAATATCACATTGATCTTTAGCACAGTTTAAAGCGGAAAGCGATGTTTTATCTAGGACACAAATAAATTTATAAAGAGCTCCTATTGATCAAAAGTATTCCAACACTGCCTAACGCGACCACACGGCGAATGTCACGGTTTTACTTATCTTACACTTACGACTTACAAGTTTACGTAAACTGGTTAAATTTAAAGACGGATTTGACTTTGATTTCGTATTTATTTGAGTGCTAATTTAAGAGAGGATATTGTTATGTATATACAGGTTGGGATGAATGAAGTTGT
Source organism: Watsonalla binaria (assembly GCA_929442735.1). Lineage (NCBI taxonomy): Eukaryota > Metazoa > Arthropoda > Insecta > Lepidoptera > Drepanidae > Watsonalla > Watsonalla binaria. The sequence goes on from OV838930.1 coordinate 2,762,343, forward strand.
CGTTTTAGATGGCGTGGTTTATAGACGTGAAGTTGTATGCGTTCTGTACGCATGCGTCGAAGGGTGGCAAGGCCTATTGTATTATTGCCAGAGCAAGACTTTTTGATATCATAAAAAAATACTGCCATTATTGTTATTCTGTTATCTATTCTATGGCATTGGTATAAAGTTTATATTTGACTGATGTGTTTCGTTATTAGGGGTGTTTTAAGAGGGATAAATATCAGTGGGGTTATTATGTCATCGTTCATGTTTTGTACTAGTAGCGAGATTATGGTTGACGATTGTGTCTATTGATGTTATAGCCTCGGAAATAATATTCTTACTAGATTTCCCTTAAAATGCCTTGTTGACTTGGGCGATAAGTAGTAGCCTACAAAGTGTGGTACGCTGCTATTGAGTTTTTCAAGCTTGCGCTAATAGCAACGATACAAAATGTATAGAAATAACATAAATCATTCACGTGACATATGTCACTCCTATACATTTTGTATCGTTTGTACTAGCGAAGCGTGAGGATACTTTGTCTACGGGCCCAGGGGCCTTACCGTGACCATTTATTGCCTAGTTCGACTCACGTATGAGACAGGGGTAGGTCGCAGGTATTTCTCTCACCTCGGGAGTTACGACGCAACATGGAACACGGAGAAGATATTTAACCACAATGAGAAGTTATGCCTGAGCAATATCTTGAACCTTCTAGTTGTCTGATAGAAGTCTCTCGAGACAAGCGGACTGGGACTTTTCTCGGTCAGAGAATCAGTAATAAAAACAAAAATAATTTATTCTTTATTGCACACAATAGTATAGAATAGGTATATAAATTAGATATTATATACAGTATTACTATTCAGCGCCGCAATGCTGCCAGCCTGCACAATCCAGAGAGTGACCGATTTGGACAAGTCCACAAAACCGCATTTCTTTTGACGAACAAACATTATGAATCTCTTAAATGATACAATTACTTTTCGAACAAATGGAAATACTATAAAACAAATTGTAAATAGATTGGTACATTCAATTCTTTGTTGAATGAGTCATAAGCTTGCAATAGGAAAAATCAATATGAACCAGGAGTCCATCCCCTCGTATGGAGACTGCACTTGCTCTCAATGAGTACAGTTCGCATGGAACTTATGGCAAATAATAATATTATTTTTTTCATAAAAATTTAGTTAGCAGTTTATTCAGAACTAGCTGTGAAGCGCGGTTTCATCTGCGTAGACATAATTTCATGGGTGGCTTTCACTCGGACTACGTAGCTTACTCCTAGTAACATCAATTAGATATATATATTTTTGTTATTTGAGTATTATAATAGAGCATTATGGGAACGTTTGAGCCGGGTACGTGTCCGTTCTAATACCTATTAATATTGTGTACGTATGTATTTATTTATTTATACTTCCTGAGCCGTGTTGGTCTCGGGGTTTGATCAGTCGCCTGCTACACAAGCGACGCAAATTCGAATCCTAGCAGGGCCTGTACCAATGAGTTTTCTAAAATCTTATGTGCAGTGATTTCATACCACGTGCTTTACAGAGAAGGAAAACATCATGAGGAAACTTGAAACTGAGAAGTAATTCACAGACGTATGTATAGTGCCTGAGACGGCGATGGACTCACCCTCTGTCACGTTGGCACTTAATCATATTCGGTGAAATGTGGGTGTGGTAACAACACCTCTACCTGACTTACTACCGTAGGCATTCTCTACCAGTCAACCGTTGGGTGATGCAGAGACAAGTATGTTTTAATATATGTTAGTGTCTTAATATGGAGCATTTCTTGATAGCCCTTTGTATGACGTAGCCTGCGATGCAGATTTTAAGTAGGCAAGTATTATTCTAAAGATGGTTGGCTTAAAATTAGTCCAGTCGTTATCCGGAGCAAATTCACAACAAAATTTACACTTTATGGTATTAAAAAAATAACAAATAGCTGCTGCCACTACACCACCGACAATTTTGATGTGTCCCCCTTTTAGCACTTGCCAGTGTACAAACAAGGGTTTGTTTTACGACGTGCCCTTCATTTTGTTAAATCCTATGATTAGATACTTCACGTGTTTATTTATTAGGACGTTTAGATAGACGTTATTAGGATAAGGCACAAAAATTCACCACCAACGATATTCAAAATAGTGATACGTTGAATAAAATGTTCCGTACGTCATTTTTGTCACTTACTCATTCGGGGAATATAAACGTGAGCATATATATATATATATATATACACATATATATATATATATATGTACATGTACTAAATAAATATATTTTTTACTATGTAGCATAATGACCTTGACGCAAACCAAATAAAATTTATAAAATTGTGGAAAGAGTTTAGCATAGTAGCTAAAAGTTCAGCAATTAACTTATAGTATTTAGACAAATTTATATATTTATAATAATGTCAAGTAACTTCTTATCAACAGAACATATTTTTTTGTAAAAAAAATTGAATTACGCCAATTCGTCGAAACGTTTTGAATATTTTTTTGGATCCAGTCGATTTTTTTTCTGGGTCTTCATAATTACACCCTAAAAAGGGGTGAAATTGGGGTGTTAAGTTTATATGTGAAATATAGGCCCCAGAAGGTGAGGCAGCGGGGGAATGTGCTGATGCCGTTTTTATTTATAATATGCGAAATAAAGCAAATAAAAATTAGCACTCCACAATAAACGAACTAAATCCCATCTATAGAACTTCAAAATTCTTTGAGGAGAGTTACGAGCATATTAATGAACACAACTGACGAAGGTTCAAATGACGTCACTAGGATTAATGAAACGTTTTTGGCGACCCTTCTGACTTGCAATACAATAAGGGTCGGGTTATTTGACAAAGTTGGGATCACTAAAATATATAACGCAACGTTTTGGAAATATTTATTTTAAAAGAGATAGGAAAATTTATTGAGTTACGAATTATATTTTCTTGTTATTGAATGTGCCTTTAATCATAGACCATGCTGTGGTACTATTTGACGTGTTTTATGTGCAAGGGTACTCGAAGCCTCGGCCGTGAGTTCGCAAAGTTCTCACGGTTTTTGTTCGCTCTGAAATTATGCCCGAACGTGGTCTGCTAGATTTTTTAACGTATTCTAAACCTGCTTTAATTGAATTATTTATCGATTGCAAGAATGCAAGTTTCGTTTTCGGAAGCAGTGAGTGAGTACCCAGTTGTGACCGTGGGGTTTGAAGCGTCACCTGATACGCAAATTGAAAATGAGTTTTTCAAACAAATTAAGTGCACGAATTTTACACCACAAGCTTTACGTTGAAGGAAACATCGTAACCTGCATATATCTGAGAAGAAAAGGCTCACCATCTGTAACGTTGGCACTCAATCATCATCGACTTTCATTACAACATCTGAGTTCGCTGTTTAACAAGATTATATTTGGTCCCTCGGCCCCATTGTGAACCGTTGAGCAAATAATTTACTTAACAAATAAATGAAAATCAATTCAACGATACCTTGTCCTCCGCTTCTTCTGCTCTGCCCTCTGCTTCCAGAACTCGTTGCTCGAGTTCCGAGAGCTGTAACAAACAAACAAAACAATATTAATACGAATTAATACTTATACTAAAATAAGTAGGTATTTGTATACATGAAGTGAAATAAAAACAAATAATCTGATCCAAGTTTAATGCTACATACAGCTTCGTCGGTGTCAAAAACAGTATTTTTTTAAATCATGATGTGTGTCGCCATCTATTGGCAAACAGTTCCAATGTTCTCCCCTTCACCCTTCAATCCTGTAAACTTTTTATCGAACCATTTTCCGACGTGCTCTACGTGTTCAAGTTTACATAGTAATTTCAACACCCCCCGACAGATGGCGTTATGGTCGCACGCTTTATTGAACCACGTGGTGAGGTTGCTGTACTATATACTATAGAGTTATGTATGGTTGTTCATCAGAGAGGCTGTAGAAAATGTATTATTGTTATGTAAGAGAGAGTATTCGTGCGGTTTCAGAGGCGCGGGGAGGCGAATCGGCTGGCGAAAGGGTGGTTGTCAGTTGCAAAACGTTATAGCAGTGATATACGGACGAGAAACACGAGTTAGATTGTATTTGAACGGTTTATGCTGAATTACAACGCTGGATATGTGTTTAAGGCGATATACTGTATTTATTTCCTCATATTTGCGTCGGCAGTAGGTGGGTACTTTGTAACGAATGGAAACATGAGTTGATGTACTTTTAGAAAGGAGGTCAACAAACTTTAAATAGGCTGCCGGAAAACCTTAAAGGATTTAAGGAAAGCATTAATATTGGAGGGATCACAGGGTATATTATAATCGTTATATTGTGAGGGTTGAGTTATGTTGCTTCTGAACCTCGATCATAAGTGTATGCTTTTCTCAATGCTTTTATAATCACAGGGTATTTTTAATGGTAAATTATATATGTACTAGACTAGGTGACTCGGTGAATTTCATATCACCTTTTCCTTACTTATTATTCATGTTTGTCAAGATGAAAATTACCCAACACTGCAAGTTTTTTATGTAAATAGATCGATGATATATCGATATATCTAACTATAGTTATCATCACAGATTTTCTCTACGAAGACATTGTTAACTATGAACTATATAGGGTCTAGATTTTTTAGGCATAGAGCTGGTGGTACGTATACATTTACAAAAATATAAAGAATCCTTCAAATTATAATTTTCTTTCCTCGTTATTTAATTTTAGTAAAGGGTTGTTGCTAGAGGTTTTGGTATTGGATGATATGTGGAACATAAGACAACGCTAATTTTTGTTGTATAATAATATTCTAAAATATATATATATATGGTCGAATATAGAAATTACCTCTTTTTTTTGAAGTCGGCTAAATACTAAAATGACTAAAATTTAAGTAAACGGAGAAAAATAACAAATATTTTTTTTTGTCTGAGTAGCGTAAATACTTTCACATGCATTTAGTGATTATAAACGGACACTTAACTTTATCATAGACAACTGCTACATTTGAAAGGCAACAAATATTGCCTTTCAGCATGACGCCTAGTAAGATGTAGGTATATTTACATATGCTCATGCCTGTATTCCCCGAAGGGGTAGGCAGAGGTGTTGTAATCACAACACCCACTTTTCACCGACGATGATTAAGTGCCAACGTGACAGATGGTGGGTCCATCGCCGTCTCAGACACTTTACATACGTCATTGAATTACTTCTCAGAAATATGCAGGTTTCCTCACGATGTTTTCCTTCACCGTATAAAGCACGTGGTGTGAAATCACTGTACATAAGTTTTCTAGAAAAACTCATGGTACAGGCCCCGCTGGGATTCGAACTTGGGTGGCTTGCGTAGGCGACTGCTTAAACCTCAATGCCACCACGGCACGGTAGGTATATTTATGTATATTTTAAGCATTATAACTGCAGTCGAGACCATTATTTACAGAACGCATTCAGCATTAAACGAAGTATTTTATAAATCGTAATAAAGTAGTTTTCTCGCGAAAATACACAATTTTCCAAACGTTCACTGAAAACAAATAATATCCACGAGTAAATAAAACTTCCCTTTGACTTGTAAAAGCCAGCTTGATTTTGATTTATCGTGTATCCGACGTTCTCCTTTACAATTGCAATCGACGTGCAATACTTTTTGCAATAAAATTTTGATTGGTTTGCTTGTTAGGTTTGGTATTTGAAATTACTAACTAGCTGTGTCTCGTGGTATGGTCTATACAGATAAATAAAATTGAAGTGTCTGTTTGTTATTCCAAAATATCAGCTTTTCACTAAATGCATATGAAGGTATACACGGTACGGAAAAAGAAAAACAAATTATTTATATTTTTTGACAGATAGTTAATTTCACAAGGAATAAGGCTATATATATATTATTTAACAAAAAAAAATCTAAAATATAAATATCCGTGTCAGTGAGTCCCGTTAAAATGGGTCAGACGTCATTGATAAGTCGGAACAAACAGACAGACACACACATATATATATATATGCATGTAGATATGGGAAAAGGTGCAATTTCGTTGATTTGGTATAACAAATAGATACTCCTATTTTATTTAAGTGTTGGAGCTTCAAACGTATCTATATGTTTATATAGCTCCAAGTAATACGGGCAGAGCCTAGCCATTGACCGGGCATTAATCCAGACTCCAGGCTGATTCTATGATATATAAAAACCCAATAACAATTTGGCCGGGGATTGAACTCAGGACCTCGTATTCCACCGTAGCCTTTCTAACACCAAAAGGCCAAAGAGGCAGTCGAATCATGACGTAATATTCAAGTAAGACACGTTCCTCTCAAGACACATCACTACAAAATCGACCTAATGGTGAACAACGCATAACCGACCAAATCTAATGACCTCATGATTTGATCCTGCTCTTTACACTTAGAAGGTCTTGTAAGACTGGTCACAATGTATTTATAGCTCAATAATATGACACATTTGGGTCAGATCCCTGACAAGTTCTTGAAGAGAGTAATGCCAGTGTTATTGACGCTGTTGTGTGAACATTCTTCTGACTTCTAAATATGTTAAAGTAAGGAAAATAAGTGTACACGTATCGTGTTTCTTCGGTACTAGGTATAGTAATGTACTCGTTACGTTACTGACTACTTTTGATACCTAAAAAAAAGCCGGGGCGTTTGTTTCACCGCTTCAAAATTAATCTAAGTTAGCATAAGAAAATTTACGTTCATCGAGTGTTCCAAGTGTCCTTTATCTAGAATATTTTTTTTTTAGAATTTGACTTTGAATTTGACCTCATAACATTTACTTGTTCGCGAGCCGCACAGTCGGTCAAGCCTGCGAGCCTGTTCCACGCACTCTCCGCATTGAACGCTTTCCTAGATAATCTAGACACATCCTAGACATGATATATTTGTCCATGCCCATTTATCAAGGAAGGCTTGGAGGCTATATATCATCACGGATTAAAGTTAGCGTTAGGCTAACTTTAATAAGCAAAGTAACTATACGACGGATGAAGTCGCGGGCTGAAGCTAGTAACGTACAAATATAAGTGTTGAATAATTCAGAATGAAATCAGAATAACTATTCACCCACTACAACTTCCGCAAACTCAAAGGCAAAAATCTGTTGGGAAATAAAATTATTAGAACGCAAAATTACTCATGGGAAATACACATTTCACGAGGAAACTATATAAACACAGTGAACTTATACGTTTATTATAACCAAATATTGGTCTTTGAGATTAAATTCTTGCACGAGGGAGTGCACAAAGAACATCGTTAACTCTAAACCTGCACCAAAAAAATAAATTGTAACATGAGATCAGCTTTCCAAACGGTTCCAAAACCACTGCTCTAGCTGGGCTGATTTCTGTATTACATTGTTACAATAGAGGTAGAGCTTAATGGACCCTCCCGGTAGAAATTTGCAGATGTGCGACTGTTGCCTCCACCATAAAGAAAAAAAATACCCATGCCTTCCCAGAAGGGTTCCGATTCTCTACTCAATTATGAATATTTAGCTGTCTCTAAATGTTTTTTTTTTGATTAAAGTAGCCAAAGTTACTCCTTGTAATATTAGCTATAAGCCAGTGAAAGTCCCGTTAAAATCTATCCAGCCGTTTCAGAGATTACCCGGAGCAAACAGACAGACAGACAGACAGAACATTTAGTTTTTTTAAGTCAGTGCCGTATATACTTTCATATACACTTAGTGAAAAGCTGTTATTTTGGAATTACAAATAGACACTCCTATTTTATTTATCTGTATAGATTTAGGTATGAAACTCAGGTATTGGTACAAACTCCTTCTCCTACGACCAGGCTTTTCATCGAAACACTCGTAAGTATGCATCTAATATAAGTATGAGTCATAACTTATTATTATTCATTCCAAGCTGATACTGCATGTGTATGAAAGCTGACCTTCCGTTATGATTTTGTGCTTACACTGCCTTCAAAGAAACATCAAATAACCTGTTAACTGTATTCGTTGATGTATTAAATCAAGCCCCGGGACTGTATCCTTGCGAATAACAAGGAACTCTGTTAATGAGAGACAGGATTAAAATTTCACTAAAATGAAAGTTGCTTTTACAATTTGATTAAAGTTCACAGTGTATTTGTAGCAGACTTATGACTTAAATCTATATGTATAATTAGTACTAATGGAAAATGCTATTATCTGTTATCTTTTCACGGTAAAATCACGTTTGCCTTACATCTAGATAATGAAAAAATATCCGTTATTTGGTATCTATAGTAAAAACTTTACTTAGTTTGGGACTGATAATGTCCGAACATAAGTTTTATTCCTTGAATTAAGAGGGCGAAGTAGACTGCAAGAAACTAGTAAAAATGTTCCATAACATGAAAATATTATAAGTTTTTTATGGTACATAGATGTTACGTATTTCGCCATTTGGTCAATTCGAGCAAAAAAACGCTATAAACTCCCCAAATTCATATACCATGACACCATAGAGATAACTCAGAATCTCGGAGCCATAACCTTTCCAAAATGGGAAACTATCATAAATACGACGTCCATTCTCCCCCAATGGCATTCGATTAAGCGAAGTAAAACTAAAATCCGTTTCAATTTTCTGCACCGTAGCGTCAGTCGAAGATTTGAACTGTGGATATTTTCCAGCGGACTTGTACCCTTTGAGCGGGCGCTTCGGCACGGAAGTAACAAGCGAGATATTAGTGAAGCAGAACTAAATGGGACCCGCTTTGAGTGCACCAAATATAAATACGACAGAAGGAAGGGCGGTTTCTATATTTATCGAGATTTGTTGTACACACATATATATAATCAAACAATTTTATTCAACATAAGGACACTTGCTCTAGCTCTCATTGAACGTACAAATTTCAAAACTAGCTTAAGTTAACTATCGCATAATTCAAAATCCGTATCCACTGTTTCCAAATTCAAGCCTGATAGACAAAGGATACAAGATCTATTTTTCACTAAAGATGATTAGGTGCCAACATGTCGCATGATGAGGTATCTCAGGCACCAGCACATACTCCTTCTAATTTCTGAGTGACATCGCAGCTATCAAAGTTTTTAGAAGAACTCATTGGTACCGACCACTCGGCCACCAAGGCTCTAAATACGAGTATCTCAAATTGAATCGGGCTTATTTCACTAGTAGTTCCGGAGCGTGATTCTCGCAAGAATACTACTAACGAGTGGCAGTCGACCTTCAGTATGATTATATTTTGTGTTTGAGTTCACGAATTTGGTACGGCTGTCTATTAAGGATAACCGGTGGGTGCGAGGTAAAGAGAGGTTGGTGTACTTTGAAGATATTATACTCCTGACGACAATGCGACAATGCTCCTGCGATTTCGGCAATAACGCGATTTTGTGAAGTAGCATGGAAAGCTTAATATAATCCTTACTGCCGTTTTTCTCGATAGACGGAAGTTAAGGTTGGTAGTCCTAAAACCTCATAGGATATATCGAAGTTATAGATATGAAAGTTTACATATTAGAAGAGAGGATTTCAGCATTCATAGTCTATAGTCTGCGGTAGCTGTTTCCCATCGAATGGATTTGCTCTTGTCTGTCACCACCAAGAAGACATGAATAAAGTGGAATGCGTCACCTCTATTTACAACATGTCAAGGAAATACGTGTTAATCCTAAATTACATTAACATAGCATGCAATACTACTATTAGATATTTCCATAGCATATTCCTAGAACGGTAATAGCCCGTTAAATTGGCATAATTTCACATAACACTGTTTCCCTTGGGCCTGCGGTGGTCGTGATAATGTAATTATCGCCTTCCCACGCAACCAATTACAGCGGGCATCCATCAATCATAATATTACTATATATATAGTTATCACAATGATAGGCTTATTTTGTAAAAGAAATAATGAGTGTGATAGCGAGGAATATAATGTTTAGTCTGAAATAACTTTGAAAAAGGAAACAAGGTTTCGTAACATTAAAAAGAAAATACTCCGAACCTCAAAATCATTATACATTTTGCTGTTTCTGGAGTAAACAAGAAAGGCAAATTATTTAGTTAAGCCAAAATAAATTATGCAAAATCATCTATTTTCAACCACAGCCGTAGAAGCTCACTAGAACGTAATAAACCTTTAAAACAATGACCGTAAGACGTCCACACCGTGCGGCGGGCGAGCGATAAATGGCCCTTTTGGTGCGGCGCGACGAGTACGTTTAAATATTTACCAATTACCCAACGTTATGGCGATCCAAGTGTAGCGGTTTATAGCTATACCTTGAGATTTCACTGGTTCAGCTCTTTACTTTGATTTTAAGCTTATTGACTCTCTTTATATTGTGTAATGAAAGTCCGTTATCTATAATGCACACAGATAAATTAAATTGAAGTGTCTGTTTGTAATTTCAAATTAACAGCATTTCACTAAATGGCTATGAAAGTATATATAGTACTCAGATAAAAAAAATACCTTTTATTTTTTTTCTTCTCCGTCTGTCTCTCTGTTGTCAGTCTGTGTGTTCTGGCTAATCTCCGAAGCGGCTGGACTGATTTTAACGAGACTCATTGGCAAGTAGCAAATGTTACAAAGACATTAGGGACCACCCATGAAATTAAGTCTACGCGGGTGAAACCGCGGGGCTCAGCTAGTATTTAATATAATGTTTATGACGCTACGCTCAATGACGAAAAACATGAGTTAATATCGCTCACATAGCAATAAAATGGTATATCTGCAGTACATTGTATACTGCGATATATAGCCAAGCCTGTATTATATGGGACTAGGTAGTGGCCACTGCACATGAAAATTAATTATTCAGTTTAAGCCCTGGTAAGGCACGACGAAGAACTAGCCTGGTTCGGAAATAAACCTTCTGAGAAGAACCGGTAAGAAACTCAGCTGCCATCATGTACATTTGCACCACAGAATAATTTGTAATTACCCTGTTTGAATTAAACTGTTTGTCATTTCCATTCATGTATCTCAACCGAAGCCTAGATTGTAAAATATGTCGCGAGCGAGAGTTTTCCCGAAACACCTGGATGTTTAGCGAAAAGTGTTCTCAAAATGCAGTCTCACAAGTAACAAATTAATAACTTTGCAAACTTTTCTAGCAGCTCGAGTTTTTAGCAAACTTGCAGTTATGCGGATTTGGAACTCACAAACTTTCAGAATTCCGTAATTCAAAGGATATCGCCGGGCGGATCGTGAAATTTTATCACAACTTACGGCTGGCGAAAGTTTAACATAAATATATGATACCGCTTTATACATTTTGCAAACGAAACATTTTACTTTTTAGTTTTTTGTTTGCATGTGAATATTATTGCATCGTCACGCGGTTTCACCCGCATAGTTCCCGTTCCCGTGGGAGTACGGGAATACCCGCGTAGATTTAATTTTATCCCTGCGGAACATTAAATATTTATCTAACCTAAGTTACTTCTTGTCACATTAGCTATCTTCCAGTGAAAGTCCCGTTAAAATTGGTACAGCCGTTTCAGAGATTACCCGGAACAAACAGACACATAGACAGACAGACGGATTGAGAAAATATTAGATTTTTTTAATTACAAATAGTCACTTAAATTTTATTTATCTGTATAAAATTTTCAGTGATAATATAGCATTCAAATGGTGACAGAATTTTTTAAACCGGTCCAGTACTTTTTGAGCTGATTTGTTACAAACATACTTACATACAAATCTTTCCTCTTTATAATATTAGTACCTATAGACTAAGCACACTACAAATATGAAGTTCAGCGTAAAACGTGCTGTATATTATTTTTCAGACATGTTTCAGTTTCAGTTCAGGTATATCGTACATTTTTGCCCACATTTCGTTTGCGTTCGCTTTAAATTTACTTGACATTGGCAAAAATTGAGCTACAATATAAACCATATATTTTGGGATACATTTTAAGCTTACTGCCGTGACCACTGATAGTTTTATAATGGACTAGCTTCCGCTCGCAACTTCGTCCGCATGGAAGAGTTACTGTATAATATAAGTGCCTGAGATAAGCGCGTTCAAACAAACACAATCTTCAGCTTATACATTAGTTACTTATACAATAATTGACAAGAAACTTCTTAAGTTCTTAAGGCTTCATGTTGAGTCCTATAGACGTTATTGCAAGCACAGCTGCTCCTTAAATTTTAAAATGTTGAGAGGCAACAATGATCATATCAAATGCAAGCCCATTGGATTCTCAGAGATATAAGTAAGTAATATAAACAACTAGCTGTGCCCCGCAGTTTCACCCGCGTGGATTTAGTTTTATATAATACATTTTTTCGCAATAAAAGGTAGCCTATGTCCTTTCTCAGGTACCAAAGATTGTCTGTGCCAAATTTCATCAAAATTGGTTGAGAGTTAAAGTTAAGCGGGAAAGCGTAACAGACAGACAGAGTTACTTTCGCATTTATAATATTATTAGGGATAAGTAGGTAGGTAGATTAGGTACATACGTTTTGGTACAGACACGCACACAAATATAAACACACACGACACGAGTGTATTCAGTCACCTCAGTATTTTTGTTATTAAGACGTAGTAAACACTGCTTATTTGGTTATATGGAATGCACGCCCCTGATCATAAGCAGCGCGTATTATGTACTTCTTAGCTTCGATCCTTTGTTTAACCGACTTAAAAAAAAATCAAGTAAGGTTTGGTTGTTTAAAACCAAGCCTAGATGGCCCTTTGTTATATCGACTTCGGCATTAATATTAACTATTTCTGCACGCGTGTCGTGTTATTGCGTGGGTGAAACACATGTCTAAGTTGATAATAATTTGTTAGTTCGAAAAATGTTTACGATGCCTCAAATATGTGTCTACGTCACACCAACCTTTTTCGTGTTTTTATACCAGTAACAACTTGTAATTACAACTTATTACAGGCATGATAATTTGAGCATTATGGAAACATCATTATTGTTCACTATACGAGAGTCCTTATAAAGTTTTACGACCTTTGGTATAGGGTGAATATCATGATTCCATAGCTATCTGCATAACTAAATGCATATATGAAAATATATACTTCAGTACTGAAACAAAAAAATCTTGGCGCCCAACGTGGGGCCCCAATTGTATTGGGGATTTGAACCCCCTACAATAAATTAAGTTCTCACAGCTTTTTCACGTTTTCTTTTATTAGACACGTGAGCGCAGTACACGACATTACATGACAGAAATCCAGAAGGAAACAAAAAACGAACTATGAAAATACAATTGAATTGACGTCTACATGCTTCATACATAACATAGATGGCGCCAGGCGGCGCTACAATCTCCTTTTTCCATCATCTGTCTGTTTCAGCAAACAGGAACAGGTGTGAAACAGTACCGATTTTAACGGGATTTTCACTGGGATAGCTGATGTTACAAGGAATAACTAAGGCTACGTTTATTTAAAAAAAAGATACACACACCTAGTATTATAATAATTATATAAACTACGAAAACTCCTCTGTTGAAACCACTTACTGCTACAATTTGTTCGGTGGCAAATTAAAAAGCTTAGGTATCCGAATTGCAACACAAAAGTAAATTCTGCAGCGCTTAATACCTTCCAACCAGTTGGTACTGCAGCGAGCCATACTCCTTTGTTCCGTCTAATTACACACATTCGTGTCGGCTGTCAACTCAGCTCACGGTCGTCGGTTCAATCCTGGCCAGACAGTCAACAAACTTAATTAATTCTGAAAGAAATGGAACTAATTAGATGAAATAATCTAGGATAGGTTGGAATTGAAAAATTATTATAGTATTTGGTAGCATTTATCGAAGAATGCTATAATCATTATACTACGTAAACGAAGTCGCGTGCTAAAGTAAACGTTAACCCACAGTTACTATTCCATATAGAAGAAGTCGCGCTTAGAAGCTAATCTATACAGAAAAATGTAATTTACGTATCTGTTTGTAATTTCAAATTAAAAGTTTGAAATGCATATGAAATTATATACGATACTCACATAAAAACCAATAAAATATTTTTTTCTACGTCTGTATATCTGTCGGTCTATTTATTCCAGCTAATCCGGCATTTTCATTGGATGATACCTAATGATCTATTTAACAAAATATATTAAGGTTCATCCATGATATTGATTCTACGCAGCCAAAACCACGGGGCAAAGCTAGCATATCTACTAATATTATAAAGAGTTTGTTTTGAAAACTAGGAGTTTGGACCGAAAATATATTTTTCAGCAGGATAGTTCATTCTTATAGACTTTTGTCAATATTTGAGACCACGATCAAATACAAGAAATTTCCCTGCAGTTATATAACGTAAAGTTTACATTTACATCGTACAAACTCGTTATGCACCCTTTCTTACCCCAACGGTCGTAATATCGTTTTATAATACACCTTTGTCACAGATTGAAAATGTGATTGTATATCTTTATTGAAATTCATGAGGTTCGCATTGATATGAAATAACCAACTCGTACATTCCTTCGTGTATGCATAAAGAGAATAATAAATGCTTTTTACATATTGTTGTATACATACATATACTCACGCCTGTATTCCTCGTAGGGATAAGATAATGAAATGGCAACCTGACAGATGGTGAGTCTATCGCCGTCTCAGACACTATACATACGTCTTTGAATTCTCAGAAATATGCAGGTTTCCTCACGATGTTTTTCTTACAGGAACTACTTACCTAAAACTCATTGGTACAGTCCCCGCTGGGATTCGAACTTGCGTCACTTGCGTAGCAGGCGACTGCTCAAACCACAAGGCCCCCACGTTTCTTAAATATGTTTGATTGTTCTATAATAAGAAACCTACTTGGTTTATTGAAAATGTTAAGTAAAATGTATTTAACGTTTTAACAAATATTACGGTAAAATCTAAAATCCATATTTTATTTAGTGAGCCAAAACTAGAGCCATGCAATTTGGGCGAATACTCGAAAAAAGTATACAATAAGAACAGGTTTTTCGAAATTTTACCTCAAAGGGGATCGAATAGGGGCTGAAAGTGTGAACTCTTACTGCCACGCAGGCGAAGCTGCGGACTGAAGCTAGTCATTAAACACTTAAAAATGCCTATAGAAGTATTAAAACGTAGCCTGTCACCTGGTTACTGTGCCTCTTGTATAGGCTTTAGTGAGTTTATACATTGACGATAAAGTACGAGAGCCGTGGTGGCCTTGAGGTTTGAGCGGTTACCTGATACGCAAGCGACGCAAGTTCGAATCCCAGCGGGGCCTGTACCAATGAGTTGTTCTAAAAAAACTTATGTACAGTGATTTCACACCACGTGCTTTACGGTGAAGGAAAACATAGTGAGGAAACCTGCATATTTCTGAGAAGTAATTCAATGACGTATGTAAAGTGTCTGAGACGGCGAAGGACCCACCATCTGTCACGTTGGCACTTAATCATCTTCGGTGAAAAGTGGGTGTTGTGATTACAACACCTCTGCCTACCCCTACGAGGAATTCAAGCGCGAGCATATGTATGTATGATAAAGTACGATTGCGTTTCCTCATTTTGCATAGAACTGGGCATGTTTTTTGTCTCTATACGAAAAAGCGCAATGTCAAGCGACGTTGCAACGTGGCGTTCAGTAGTTAAGTACAAAGATTCCTCCAAAATATTTGGATACTAAAACCACTGTCTTTTCTCAACCCTTCATAGTTGGTTCCAGAAGTTTCCAGATTATACAAGAGCACTGGAGTAAGCTTGGCTTTGCGTCATAACCTCGGTAACTTTATAAAATCACTTTAGTTCTGCACCTGGCCCACTTAATGACACTTTGCAGTGTGTTTGAGCTATAAACAAGGAGATATTGAACACATCTTTCGTTGTACTGTACTTTTGAATTAGAGTTTAAGAGTCTGAGATTTCGATCATAAAGAAAACACAAAAGAGTATAAAAAAAATATGATTAATCCATATCAAAGGCGTCAACACCCACTTTTCACCAAAGATTTTTAAGTGTCAAAGTAATGTTGACATTTTAAGTTGCAGTTTAAGTAATAAATAAATATATGCTTACGTCATCCCAGAAGGGTCCACAAAGGGGTAAGCAGAGGTGTTGTAACAACAACACCCACATGTCACCGTATATGATTAAGTGAGTCCATCGCCGTCTCAGGCACTATACATACGTCTTTGAATTACTTCTCAGACATATGCAGATTTCCTCACGATGTTTCCCTTCACCGTAAATTACAAATAAGTATTCAAAAAATCTCATTGGTACAGGCCCCGCTGGGATTCGAACTTGCGTCGCTTGCGTAGTAGGCGACTGCTCAAACCCCAAGGCCACCACGGTTCCATGTAATAGGGGCGACAATATTGCCATTAACCGTGCACTAATGCAGTCGTTGAGTCGCTACTGGGCCTTATAACACTTTGTCTGACCCGAAAATCGAACCCAGGACATCGAGCTCCGCAGTAACGCTCGCAAATAGACCAACGAGGCAGTAGAATAATTAACGATTTCCAGAAAACATCATAAAATAAAAATAAAAATTATATATAATAACTAAACATATATATAATGTTTAGTTATTGCATACAATTTATAAATAAGTTATATATAAATTAAAAATGATATATAGTCTTCGTATTATGTAAAAAACAAGTCTTCAAACCGCGGTAAAACTATAACGTTTCCTATTTTTAAATAAAATGTACATTTTATTATGCTAAGATACACTGTAAAAAATAAAACGTATTTTCACTGTAAGTATAAAATGAAATTGAGTTTATAAATTGGGTTTACTTGCTGCGAAGAGGAAAATATTTTTCATGTTTTCCATTTTCCTCCAGAGACAGTCCTCCAGTCTGATTTTTAACTTACTTACGCGTCATTAGAAATGATTTTGGTCACTTCAAATTTTTTAATGAAAATTAGCTTTTTAGCTAAGACACCTTATTCTGCTTACTATGTCGCGTCTGCCTGAGTTTAAGATTTCGAACGATTTGTCCTAGATTCCTTATTGCTTATATTTAATCTGCGTTCTTACTGGCTCTTGCAAAGTGGCATTTGTTTAAATATACAATTCTTCAATCAATAAACTCACAAGATATTCTTGGCTCATAACAATGAACTCGTATTGCAATTATAGTTCAGCTGTGCGATAGTGACATACATACATATGCTCACGCCTGTATTCCCCGAAGGGGTAGGCAGAGGTGTTGTAATCACAACACCCACATTTCACCGAAGATGATTAAGTGCCGACGTGACAGATGGTGAGTCCATCTCAGTGACATATGTATAGATTTCATATACATCTGTCTCATACTTCGAGTCAAACTATGATGGCAATAAGAACTCATGGTAGGGCCCCAAAAACTATAGACATAGTAACATTATTACAAACTGTAGGTGAATGACATACGTCATTTCTATAATTTTTTTATCGTTTCTATTAGCGCAATCGCGAGAGAATGATACATTGTCTAGGCCTACATCTTAGCGTGGTAATAAGTGTAGCAAATCCAAATTTAAACTTTATACCCTTGCAAATAAACACATTGTTCTTTAAACTGACACGTATCTCAAGCTGTATCTACAAGTGAACATCGTATGTAAGGGCGCCGCAACAGCGACACTGGCGCCATCTTTGCATGATTGATGCCACGACGCGCAGGGCTGTCGACTTGGTATTTTGTAATAAAATTATATTGGGTGTGTTTTACTGGAAGATTGACAGGAATGTAATTAGGCTTAGGGTTTGTTGCCAATCGGAAATCTACCCTTCTGTTCCACTGCTCAACTTGATACAATTGAGCAATTTGAGTTGAGCAATGGGGAAGAAGCAGAAATCAAACCTTTTTTATACGTAACATATATGTACATGTATTTTATAGTATGAATACATGTTCGAGTCAGTATCCAACGGGAGCTTTAACTTTAAATGGAATTATTTAATTATATTCAATAATAGCTGAGCCCCACGGTTTTACCAGCGTAGACTTAATTTCATGGATCGCTTTATTTCTAGGAAAGCAATTTTAAAATATAGTTAATAGCCTAAAATCAGCTATCTGGCAGTGATAGTCCCGTTAAAGTCAGTTAGGCCTGGATTAGCTGGAACAGACAGGCATAACGACGGCTAAAAAAAAGGTTTTTAATGCAAGTATATACTTCCATATGCACTAAGTGAAGAGCTGTTAATGTGGAATTATAAACATACACTTTAATTTTATTTATCTGTAGGGATATTATATGGATATAATCACCATTTATTTCAGAGCTAGGTTCTTGTCAGTGAAGCAATCGCCAACCCTTTCTATTGTTCGCTAACACTGACATATTTGTACGACATGACGCTGACTTTTTCCTTCTATGTTACTATTTCTGTGTCCCTCTTCGTCGCTTCCCTTCTATAATGTTTTTAATGAAATCGTCATGTCGTAAAGGTGTCCAATCATTTTGCCCCTGCTGTTTTCTATTGCCCGGATTATCATTCTTTCTTCTTCTACGCTTTCCAATACGTTTATGATATAATACAGATTTGTATTTCTTACCATTTTTTAACACTACCTGAGCAATAAATATATTCATATTAATCTGAACAACCTTTTAAAATCATATTCGAAATCCCCTCCGTGACAACCCTAAGCGCCGGCATTCAACAAACCAACGGGTGCTTTTAATAAATTATTCTACGGAACCTGCTTTCAGTACCGTATCCATTTATTACGCAGCCTTTCCAGTTACATTCACTGGCTGATTTTCAGGAAGCTTTGACATTTTAAGGAAATCGGATAAACTTTTGACATTGTTCAATGAGTTTTGACAACTTGCAACGTCATTTAGGGTGAAGTTCGACTTGAAGGCTTCGTTTAGTAAAGACGTTTTTTCCAATTTAATTATTGACAGAGTACGCATTGAAGAATCCAATTAGTATGAGATAAGGCTTGAGAAATAAAAAAGAAACAGCTGGCAAACGTGCAGGGATTTTTTTATATTTGTCTTCTTGTAGTGCCTCTCCAGTTATTGAAAGTTGGCTGTCAGTTCTGTAAACTTCTGTGTATCCTTCGCGAGGCGGAAGAGTGCAGCAGCACTGCTGATGCCAGTCCACTCGCGGATATTGCGCAGCCACGACTTCCTCCTTCGGTCTACTGGCTTCTTCCCAGACACTTTGCCCATCAATGTAAGTTGTAGCAGCTCGTATCTGGCATGTCTCATAATATGTCCCAGAAAGCCAACCTTTCTCCGTTTGAGGGTTTGCATGATTTGGCGTTTCTGACCAGCTCGACGGAGAACTTTTTCATTGGTCACTCTATGTGTCCAGCTAATAGCCAACATACGCCTGTAGATCCACATTTCAAAGGCTTCTATTCGTTCCTTGAGGTTCTCTTTGATTGTCCAGGCCTCACATCCGTATAATATATATTTGTAAAACTAAATAAATTTAGTGCTCACCATTGACCGTTTGCAAATCCTATACCGAAATATGTTTCAAAATTGGAATTCCCAAATCCATTTCCGTTCCCCAGGACAGTCGCGTGCATTCAGCAAAAAAAAAAACAAACAGGGACCGCCAATCAACGCAATGGCCCCAATCCATCAAGTTGTCAACGCGACAACTTCCAATTTCCACGGCAAGTTTTCATCTGTGCTCGGAAGCAATTAAAATAACTTAGGCAATCTATCATAGAGTGTCATCGGATTTGATAATGTTAAGAAATTACCATAGTGATTTTCTTATTATGATGTCCTGGCGTGCTCCCTAGATATAATTTTAGGATGAAACTGACTTAATTTGACCCATTTTGTTTGAACATTTGTTTACTTACTTTGAAACAATTATAGTAAAGAAACATCTAATATTTAATTTTTAAGACGGATGTGAAAGTTTTTCATGCCACCTGCTCAATGAAGGAACTCATTATTTCCCAGGATTTATATCAATTAAGTTTCCAGTAGAGAGGCGAAGAAATCGCTATAGAATGGAGCGTTTCTCTCGTTCCTTTAGTTCTATGCAATAGCATACATTACATATGCTAATGCTTGTATTCCCCGAAGGGCCGAGTTGTTTTAATAACAACACACACTTTTCACCGAATATGATTGAGTGCCAACGTGACAGAGAGAGAGTCCATCGTCGTTGCAGGCACTATACATACGTCGTGTCTTTGAATTACTTCTCAAACATATGCAGGTTTCCTCACGATGTGATCCTTCACCATAAAGGACATGGTGTGAAATCACTGCACATAAGTTTTAGAACTTGCCGTCTTATCAATTATTAACATATTTTCCACTTATTAATTAGCTATCTGCCAGTGCAAGGTCCCGCCAAATCGGTACAGTCGCTTTGCAGTTTAGCGTGCATAGTGCAAAATGTTTTTTTTTAGCAGGAGCTTAAAGAAAAATAGTTTCTACCGTCTCACCACAGACTAAACATATCCAAACAAAGCATCCAATCTCAGAATGCAAGTAGGGCCATTGAGAAGATGTGTGCGGAGGTAATGACGCTTGAAGTTAAGTAACGCCCAAGGAGCTAGTTTTAACGCTAGCTTTTAGTAGCTTTCCAACTTATATTCAGACTTGTTAGTAGTGTAAGTAAAAGTAATGGTTTTTACATGCACTGCTGAATGTAAAGTTAGGTAATCTATATCTATACAGTTTATACATACATACTACATACAGATAAATACAATTGAAGTGTCTGTTCGTAATTCCAAAAAAATTGCTTTTCACTAAATTCATATACCGTATATTACCGTTTATACGGTTTTGACCTCAACAGACAAGTTTTATTTGTTACGGGTAATGACACTTTCACTAGCTATCTTTTGTTACAACGAGTAACATAGGCTACTAGTAATTAAAAATAAATATTAAGGTTCCGCAGGCCACCATGAAATTAAGACTACGCTGGTAAAACCGCGGGGCACAGCTAGTGCTTTATAATAAAGAACGTAACGTATGTCGTTGCCAGTGTCATATACTATGCGTGGAAATTTTTAACATGATTCTGCGTGTGTCTGTAACCGCAAATAAAACCGTTATCTACCTTGATAGGCAGCAGTACATTAGCTCGGTCTGATTAAGCAATCTCACTGCGATTTATTTATTTCTATACAAAGATTCACCTTAACCCCTTCTAAGTGAAAGCATGACTAATTAACAAACGCACTGTCGCATACTTAGTAATGATTTTAATAATGTTATACGTGCATATGTCTGAGATGTAATTCAAAGACATAAGTATGTATAGTATGTAAGACGCCTATGGACTCATCCTCTGTCACGTTGGTAAAGTGGGTGTTGTTGTTGCAAAACCTCTATTCACCCCTTCGGGTACCCTGGTAGGATAGCGTGAGCATATTCTATGCTTAAAATTTATTCAAAGCGCTAGAATTTTCGAGGAAATATTTTATAATAAAATTGCTATTTGAAAATGTATTAGCTTCTTCGAAGCTACTGGCCAGAGCATAAAATATGAACTGTTGTTGAAATGGAGGACGCCAAAATACAACTGGCCACATAATTTGAACTGGCTTAAAATGACAGCGGTCATCAAGACGTTTTTATCTGTCTGTCTCATATATAAATCGGTAAACTGCTAACGTGTCTTGTGAAAATTATTATTAAAATAAAGTCTTATAGTGTTCTCAGTAATTATCTTTTACAACAGGTTATAGGCCCAGTAAATGTAATGCCCCAATGTAAAAATATATGAGCCGTGGTTGCCTCGGGGTTAGAGCAGTCGCCTGCTACGCAAGCGACGCAAGTTCGAATCCCAGCGGGGCCTGTACCAATGAGTTTATCTAAAAAAAAAAAAAACTTACGTACAGGGATTTCAGACCACGTGCTTTAGGAAAACATCGTGAGGAAACCTGCATATTTCTGAGAAGTAATTCAAAGACGTATGTATACGGCGATGGACTCACCCTCTGTCACGTTGGCCCTTGATCATATTCGGTGAAATGTGGGTGTTGTTACAACACCTCTGCTTACCCCTTCGGGGACCCTTCTGGCGTGAGCATATTTCTTTTCTTATAAATTCAACTGAGCAGTTCATTCCGTTCATCCTTCCTCACAGGTTAGTACCGTATTCATATTCGTTTATTTTTTGCGCTTGGTTCGTCCGTTCGCACTCGACGACCGGGCGATTATTCAGCGAGTCGTGTCTACCGCCTTTTTAGCCCAAAACTCAGCTTAAATAATTGCCTCCCTTTGTTTTATCTTGGCACATTAGTCTACAGTGATGGGCATTCACTTTTGAGCGGTTTTACGGCTGTATTTTAATGTTTAAAACATTTTTGCATAGGTTGGCTTTGTTAGACTTCGCCCTATTACGCGGCTAGTAATCATTAAGGGTAGTTATAATAGGTTCAACTTATGAAAAGTCTGGCGCATTGCAAATACTTTTCTAAGCTTCATCGTACCGGAATATGAGTCCTGGATTCGATCCCCGGTTATGCAAACTGTTATAGGGGTTTTCCATCTGTAATTTCCCAGTAGGAACGCGGAAACTGGATTAGTTAGACATGGGACTTAAGTATAGCTTGTCTTGGGGTTTGAGCTGTCGCCTGCTATTCAAGTGATGCAAGTTCGAATCCCAACGGGGCCTGAACCAATGAGTTTTAAAAAAATTATGTACAGTGTTTTCACACCACGTGCTTTACGGTGAAGGAAAACATCGTGAGGCAACCAGCAAATGTCTCAGAAGTAATTCAAAGACGTATGTATAGTGTCTGAGACGCCGATAGTTTTTGTTTTGTGATTACAACACCTCTGCCTATCCCCTCGGGTAATACAGGCGTGAGCATATGTATGTACTATAAGTACACCTCTGCCTAACCCGAGGAGGCGTGGCCATATGTATGTAATTTACAAAAGCAATCAATCAACAACTTTTTCCAAACGTCCAACTCCTGAAAGATGAACATAAACTCCTTCAACCCTTCACAGCTTACATGTCATTATATTTATGACTCAAAAAATTCGTTATTTTCAAACAATGTACTACGCAACCACCCCTTGTAAAATGAATTAGTTGAAAAGTAGGTCAGAGTGCCCCATTTAAGCTCATGTAACTTACGCTGGAAATTCAACGTATGGACGTAAATGTATTTTTTATCTGTATCAAGTTTGTTTGGGCTTATGTTAAAGGCGTTTTTCTCGAGTGCCGTTCACTCTGTGGTAAGTGAAAATATCTGATGAGATTGTTTCGAAGTTTTGATGCGAGTTTGTCTTTGATGTAAAACATTAATTTGAAATTGTTTGAAGCTAAATAAGAAAGAGCCGTTGTGGCCGTGGGGTTTAAGCAGTTGCCTGCTACGCAAGCGACGCAAGTTCAACTCCCAGCGGGGCCTGTATGAATTTTTCTAAAAAAACTTATGTGCAGTAATTTCACACTACGTACTTTACGGTGAAGGAAAACATCGTGAGGAAACCTATATATGTCTGAGAAGTACTTCAAAGACGTATGTATAGTGCCTGAGACGGCGATGGACTCTCCCTCTGTCACATTGGTACTTCATCATATTCGGTGAAATGTGGGTGTTTTTGTTACAACACCTCTGCTTACCCCTTCCGGTACCCTTCTGGGATGGCGTGAGCATATTAACTAAATAAAAAAGTATTGTTTTTTTAATTTTTATTGGTTTACTTAGTAAGTCAAAGCTGGTGACGTCCTTAGGATACAGTATTCACTTACCATCGTTCTATAGTTACCACCTTAAAATCAGTGTTTTTTCAATCTGTATAATTTTCTTACGAACAAAATCAGAAACGAGGGACGCGACTTCACAAAAAATACTGGAAAAAGCCGTCTGACTCCAGTATAATCCAGTTCGATCCGGAAAGTGCGAACACGGCAGAGGCGGGCTGCTCAGCGTGACAAATGGTCAGCTGGGATGACGCCATTGACAGTAATGACGTCGCTCGCGTTATGTGAGGAACCATTTTTTTTCGACGAAGAGGGTAAACTGGGGCCAATAAGAATGAGGTCGTGACACTGTGAAGCTATTTATATTGACCAAATAAATTGTAACAACAATTGTATCATATCTTTCCCATTCTTCGTAAAATTACAATCGAGAAAAATTGTCTGTTGCCTTCAGATTCACGTCTGACCTCACTTTGCTTACGACTTTGAGTACCTTCATAGACGCATGGACGACTTGGACGTCACATAATCTTTCTCAACTTAAGTTTAAACTCCTAATCAAACACCCCTGGCCGTACCAGCCTTCCTAATCCCACCAATATAATTAATGTGAAAGTTATAACAAACACCTATATGGATGCAGATAAGCAATAATGTGTCAACCCGCATAAACTTGGTTTTGAGAAAATGGCGTCTTAAGATGATTGTATACGTGATTTAAGATTTGTTTTATGACATAAATCCATTTTTTACGTACTTTTATGTTTCAGATGACTTGAAACACTTTTTTAGAATGTTAAAT
Source organism: Watsonalla binaria (assembly GCA_929442735.1). Taxonomy (NCBI): domain Eukaryota; kingdom Metazoa; phylum Arthropoda; class Insecta; order Lepidoptera; family Drepanidae; genus Watsonalla; species Watsonalla binaria. Next base: position 2,786,748 of record OV838930.1, read on the forward strand.
CCGTGATGCATTATCAAAATATATCAAAACCTTTGAATTTGACTTTTTGTGGGTTGACACATTATTGCTTATCAGCATCCATATATATGTATATAGGATGCTTGTTACTCCGCCGTAAAACAAAGAATCATGTCGTTACATAATCGGAAGCCTAAAATAGTCTGGCAACTGGTTTAACCCAGATCACAGATTTTCCTCGTTTAGGGGCTGTGAAGGTCAGATGGTATTCGCTTCGTATAAAAATCAGGTGATCAGCCACATCGGGTTGAATCAAGTGCCGACCCCAACAATGTATGGGATAAGGCTAGGGAGATGATTTTGCTTCTACCCTCTGCTTCCCCCAAGTGGCTGTAAGATTTCACATATAAACTTCCATACCTTAGGCGTGGAATTCTGGAAAACCCTTTCTCAGTGGATTCGGAATAAACCCAGTTTATACTTAAGTCAGTAATCAGTCACTCAGGACATTGAATATTACATTTCATTTAAATATGTGTTTATATCTTGGTAACATGTGAGAACAAATAATAATCAAAATACATACTTAAAATATAAATAAATAAAATGCGATCGTAATCGATACCTGTAAACTTATCGAACAACATTCAATCGTAAATCGCAAAGTTTCAAGTGCGAACTGGCCACTTTGCCCACTCTCCCCACTCCCCAACCTCCCCGTCGTTCGACACCTGTGCTGAAACTCGCTTTTATCGCTTAACTTAGCGTCGAATTAATGTTTGGAAGCGTTTGAAAAATGGACGTATCGTTAATGTTGTGGATGCTATAATTTATCTGAGAAGGAATAAAAATCTGCCTTTAAAGCTTAACATGAAAGAACATTACCTTAATTATATTTATACTAATATTATATACAGGAAATATTATAATTATAAAGAGTAAGGTAATATTTGTTTCTTTTTAAGAAACCTTCCGAACCTAGCGGTAGCATGTATAATCCTGTATAATTATGTCATTCTGACGATTGGAAAGTACTTTGTTAAAAGTCTAATCGAATAAAGATATTTTTGACTTTGACTTTGTTACGATTTGACACAGAAACTTATCGATCGATTTTAAAAATAATTTCACCGTTATAAAGTGAATCGAGGTTGAATGATGAATTAGGGATTCGTAATAACTAGGGCAAATCCGCGAACGAAAGCTCGTTTTAAAAAAAAAATTAAATGAGAAAAGTAGTTCAATATTTTTTATTGGTACCGAAATCGATTGTAAACAAATTTTTAAGAATGATTATTGTAAAAGATTTCCGTCACATATAGTATCATAGTTGAGTTGATGTTACCTTTTATAACGAAAACTGACTCTGCCTAAAGTAACTTATAATCAAATGGTAAAAATAAACTATACTTTGAGTATCATCAACGTAAGATAAAACGAATAAATATTTAACTAAGTTGATTTCCGAAGCATAGGGCCCGAGTCACCCCACTCTCCCCTATTCTTTCATGTTATGATTGAGTTTATTTGGATCATAACAAAAATATGTTTTTCACTTGAGGGTCGAATGGGGATTGATAGGGTCTCTTGCAAGTTTTGATGGTGTTCCGTTAAAACGGGCTTTAAAACACCTTATAAATCATGTTATATTAGATAACATAAAAAAAGTACCAATTTTTCTTAATATTATGTTTAACGCAATATTCTGATTATTTAATGTGGATACTTGCGAAAGTGACATGCTGAATAACAAAGCGTATTTGATTTTTACACATAAATAAGTTTTATGCTTATTTTCTTATATCTATACAGATAAATAAAGTGTCTGTTTTATAATTCGAAAATAACAGCTTTTCACTAAATTCATATACCGTATATTATGATATATGCATATGAAAATTTATCTGGTACTGACTTCAAAAAAGCATTTTATTTTTATTTCTCTGTCCGTTTCGACTATTCTCCGAAACCGCTGGATCGATTTTAACGGGACTTTCAGTGGCTGATAGCTTATGTTTCAAGGGATAATTTAAAAATTAGAGTTCCGAGGGCCACCCATAAAATTAAGTCACTGCTAGTATGTTTATAAATGTATTAATTACCTTTAAATATGACCTTGGACGCAATATCTATGCAGTGAATAAACTAACGGCCGGTTTCCGAAAGGCTTGTCAAGTCAAAAATTAACTAATCATCCATCAAACGGCATGTTAAGTGCAAATTGGGCAAAGTGGGGCTGAAATGATGATCATCTAGTTTGATTTGATAACAATGTCAACTGAAATACATGTCAAATATCTATGATCAAATAGTATGTTAAATGCATTTTGGGTTTCCGTGTACCAACTGAAGCGAAAATCCATTTTACCGAATCCAGGTACCTATTAGCTGTCAATAAAATAGTGGGACACTAGAAACGGAACGTCCGCATTCCGCCATTAAATGACATAATAACCGTTTTTGGTGTTGCACAAATACATTACTGTAAGCCTCCAATTCCACGCTAAGCCGGGTGAAATTGATTATTCTACGGAACACTGGCATTCAATTGTTTTTCAATTGACCACAATTTTGTATGGAGGTATTAGAGATATTTTGTTGGTTCATATAAGAAATTAACCGGATTTAGTGGCTAACACAAAACGGGTACGGCGCAGTGTAACTTTAATTGTGACATTGCAGTGTTATGGGAAGGTGAAAACTCGCGGCACGGTTGCCATTGCGTATATCATTTGATTAGCAAAGTTAAGCAACCCTAACCCTAGCCAGTAATTGGATGGGTGACTGCCCGAGATCCCTCCATGAGAACACGTTAGGCTGTCAGTCCCGGTTGCCAATTTATCATCTTTGGCAATCGTTAGAGGTCGGGAGGCCTAAAATTGTCCGAAAACTGGTTTAACCCAGATCACAGATTCCTCGTTTAAGGGTTGTGAAGGTCAGATGGCATACACTTCATATAAAAATCTGATGATCAGCCGCATCGGGTTGAATCAAGTGCCGTCCCCAACAATGTATGGGATAAGGCCAGGGAGATAGGTAGACTTACCATGAGCTTTTATTTTAATGTTATTTTTAGTTGCGTGGCAGTGACAGGTACACGTCATTTACATCTGTCTCATAATATGTTTCAAACCATCATGGCAAGAAGAGCTCATGGTAGGACCTCTGGCAGGTAGGTTAATACGTTTAACGTACAGTATAAATCCAATACAGTTTAATGAGTCTTCATATGTAAGCGCGGTCGATGGTAAGACTTTGTAAGACAATAACATCCAGTTTTCAAGTGCGGAGGATGTGAAATGTCATTAGAATGCATGCCCCGGCGCAAACAGCCACGTACCAGATATAAATCCAAGCGGTCTAATTCTTTCTGACACCAGACGTCCTGAACATAATTTTCAACATATGATTTGTGAATTCTTAGGCAAAAAGTATACGTATGTTACGTATCATACATTTAAACTACGAAATCTATACAGATAAATAAAATAGAAGTGTCTGTTTGTAATTAAAAAATAACAGCTTATCAATAAATGCAAATGAAAATATATACGATACTGATTTAATAAAAACAATTCAATTTTTTTTTCTCTTTCTGTCTGTTTGTTTGTTACGGCTAATCTCCTAAACGGCTGGACCGATTTGAACGGGACTTTCACTGGCGGATAACTAAGGAGTAACTTAGGCTACTATTATTTGAAATAAAATATAACATTAGGTTTCCGCGGGTAAAGCCGCGGGGCAGAGCTAGTAAATTAATATACGACTGAATTAAAACCAAAGCTCCCAAATGGAGACGCAATGATAGAATTTGATGTAATGTTATTCACCTATGAATCTTTCATAACAACCCGAACGAGGGACATGTAAACATTTTATACACATTTTGCTTCATGAAATAACCATGGGACCCGTGGAGACCAAGCGGTTTGAGCAGATGCTTGGTATGCAAGCGACGCAGGTTTAAATTCTCATTAAATGCGCATATCATTCGATCAGCGAAGTTAAGCAACCCTAACCCTAGCCAGTAATTGGATGGGTGACCGCCCAAGCTCCCTGGGAGAGCACGTTAAGCCGTCGGTCCCGGTTGACAATTTATCATCTTTGGCAATCGTTACAGGTCAGTCGGAGGCCTATAATAGTCTGACAACAGATTTAACCCAGATCACAGATTTTCCTCATTAAAGGCCAGATGGCAGTCGCTTCGTATAAAAATCCGGTGATCAGCCGCATCGGGTTGAGACAAGTGACGACTCCAACAATGTATGGGATGATGGTCTCATTAATGAGTTTTCCAAATAGATAAGTAGTGAGTCCATCGCCGTTTCGCCGTGGCACTATACGACTCCCCCGCAGCTTTCAGCTATGCGGCGGTAAGATTTGACACATTAACTTTCAACTCTAGGGTGGAATTACGAGAAACCCTTTCTCAGTCTATATTTACAATGCAATTAAACTGTAATTTCATGTAGAGCCGAGGTAACCTTGAGGTTTGAGCAGTCGCCTGCTACGCAAGCGACGTACGCGACGCGATGCTCACGCCTGTATTCCCCGAAGGGGTAGGCATATAGGTTATAATAATAACACCCACTTTTCACCGAAGATGACTAAGTGCCAACGTGACAGATGGTGAGTCTATCGCCATCTCGGGCACTATACATATGTCTTAGAATTACTTCTCAGACACATACAGGTTTCTTGACGATGTTTTCCTTCACCGTAAAGCAAGTGGTGTGAAATAACTGCACATACGTTTTTATAGAAACTCATTGGTACATGCTCCGGGGGTTCGAACTTGCATCGCTTGCGTAGCAGGCGACTGTTCATACCCCAAGCGCTACCACGGCCCTAGTAAGGTAACTAGTAAATATGCATAGGAATTTATATCTGCTCTACTGGCATGTAGAGTTAAATAATCGTTAGATTATACACAACAGCGTCGTGAAACCAAGTCGAAGTGCAAAGTTGGGCGGCGACCATCACGCAATATGAAGAGTTTTACTCTTTTACTACACTTTTTACCGAGAGGCCGTTTATTATAAACTTTATGCCACCATAAACCATAAAATAATGGCGCATTTTTACAACCCATGCAATAAAACACCTTTTACCTCCTCGATAACATCAATATTGAACTGTCGGCATGGGTATTGCATTAGCACGCGGATTCTGACGTTTTGCTGTTTATTAATTTTGTTTTTTTAACTAGCTGTTCTCCGCGGTTTCACCCGCGTAGACTTGTCTCAGCACGACCGGTTTGAAATTGACAAAGCTTCATACAAACTTTCATCCCCTATTTTATCCCCTTGGGGATAGAATTAATCAAAATCCATTCTTAGCGGATGCCTGCGACATAACATCTACCTGCATGCCAAATTTCAGCCCGATCCGTCCAGTGGTTTGGGCTGTGCGTTGATAGATCACTATGTCAGTCAGTCAGTCAGTCACCTTTGAGTTATATATTCAGATACGGCTTAATTCCTAGTTTCTTAACTTATACCAGTGAGGCACGGTAGGGTGATGTGGGAGTGTGGTAATCGTACAAATTGGACAATTGAGTAAAGAGGGAGTTTTTGTAAGAACTAGTCAGATGAAAGTTATGGAAAATAATTATATAAGGAACCACTTGTGGTGAAGGAAAACATCGTGAGGAAACCTGCATATTTCTGAGAAGTAATTCAAAGACGTATGTAAAGTGGCTGAGACGGCGATGAACTCACCATCTGTCACGGTGGCACTTAATCATCTTTGGTGAAAAGTGGGTGATGTTATTACAACACCTCTGCCTACCCCTTCGGGGAATACAGGCGTGAGCATATGTAGAATCCCTTTAAGTTAAGCCTTAAGATAAACTAAGATAATATATTTGCCCCTAGTTTACAGACGTCGAGCTATCTAAGAGGTTTTCAAACTTCACTGCAATCTGTTCTTAAGTGGCTATCCGAAGTTTAATAAACTGCGTTAGTGGTGTTGTCAATTATGTTTAAACTAAGCCTTGATAGCCCAAATTGGTTTTTGAGATACAGGTTGATTCTATCAGATTCTCACCCTTACAGGGATTTGAGGTTGCGTCGCTTGCGTAACTGGCAACTGCTCAAACCCCAAGGCCACCACTCTTGTAACTTGTACTGAATAAATGAATTTCAGCTACTGTTGTCATCCCGTATATCCTGACTTTGTAAGCTAATGTGTATACTTGATTGAGGAAATGAGGCTCATTATATTTTACCCGCTAACCTGAAGTCGGGCTGTTTAATAATGCATTCCTATTTCAATCACGTATTGACTTTAAATTATCCTTTGTGGAGTAAATTGAAGGGCACACGCCTTATCAAAGGGAGGTTTGTTAGGAAACGATTTACTTTATAAAGAATTTGTATTGTTGATTTCATAGCTTAATCAGTCGGAATATTTTACGCTGTTCCGCTAATTGGTTTCTTGTTATTTTATATAACTTTGAAACAAGGGGTCTACCATCATCGGTTTAAACAGAACGTATTAAGAACTTCAAAGCTTCCATTTGTGTACCTTAAATTCAAACTTTGAAGCTTATACGATCATAGTTGGCCCCAAGAATGGTTTTCAATAGGTTGGTTTCTTTTAGTTAATTATTCGGCGGTTAAGAGTATATTAACACAATTTGTGAGTCGTTTCCAGTAACATTATTTCCATAAAAGTCTTGATTCGTCGTCCTAGGTCCAGACCGCAAGATCTCAGAACTTCTGCAATAAACAAACTCGCAGTGATTCTGGATTCAGACCACGTGCGTACTGTGCTCGAGTTTTCGCCCATTTTTAGAAAATAGTTTTCCGCAAGTGACTGTAAAGACAAATAACATTCTTCGTGGACTCTATTCTATTTGTTGTCGGTTTCATTAATGATAGTGGTAACATTACACAAGGAGGAGCTCGTGGCACAGGTGCTATTGCGCATATCATTCGATCAGCGAAGTTAAGCAACCCTAAGCCTAGCCAGTTATTGGATGGGTGGCCGCCCGAGTTCCCTGCGTGCCTCGGAGAGCACGTTAAGCCGTCGGTCCCGGTTGCCAATTTATCATCTTTGGCAATCATTACAGGCCAGTCGGGGGCCTAAAATAGTCTGACAACCGGTTTAACCCAGATCACAGATTTTCCTCGTTAAAGGGGTTGCGAAGGCAGTCGCTTCGTATAAAAATCAGGTGATCAGCCACATCGGGTTGAATAAAGTGCCGACCCCAACAATGTATGGGATAAGGCCAGGGCGATGATGAGTGGTAACATAACAAATTCAAATTCAAAATATCCTTATTTAATCAGACTTTTAACAAAGTACTTTCAAGTCGTCAGAACAACACAATTACACAGGATAATACATGCTACCGCCCGGTTCGGAAGGTTGTTTTTACTGAGAAGAACCTGATGAGTCCCGAGTAACTTTAAATATGAATTTAAATCGCGAAACTTTAAGTCATAAATATGAGAAGAACCTGTCAGGAAACTCAGTAATTACTTCATTACGTCATTAATGTCATGAGAAGGGGCTAAAGCAGTCACCGGCATTGAAATCGATTAGGAATATACACACATAACAAATATGTATGTGTAACAAATATATCAAATAAATTAATCTTAGAAATAAGTTTTATAAAAAAACTTTGTATTTATGAAAAAAATGAAGGCAGAAAATAAATAACATTTCGGTAAAAAAACATTTTTTTTCAAAACTAACAAGCTTACATTTTCATAGGCAGAGAGAGCAATTTTTCGCGTGCGGTCTCTGCTCTCTTTATTTTATTGAAGGCGTACAAACGTTGGAATCCTCTATTTGCTAAAAGAAGCGCATAAGCTAATTTATTAAAAATTTAAGATCGAGGAATCGAGGTTGAGGAATCTTTCCTTAGTGTTTTATTTGTTGTAGTAGCCAACCGACACGCTCTTCTGTTTTGGATTGAATCACACATCCCTGAACTATCTGGTCGTGGCATGGTTTTGGCAGAGCTCCGTGGAACAAACAAAAACTCTCCTGGCGTCCAAACAATTCGATTTAAGCATTAATTATGTTTTAGTTGTAAATAAATTCAGCATTTTATATTCCTTGTTAATTTCATTGATTAGTATAAACCCATAACAGTAAAATCAAGCCACCATTAAAATAAAATTCATATTTTTGTGTTCTTCTTTCGAAACGCTCTTATACGGTAGCTTAAGTGTTCAATGTGCGACAAATTCAATGACAACCATCGAACGCGTGTCAAGGTGCCTTAAAAAGCCCTTTCACGTTGCACTTAGTGCGTGTGAAAAGGCCCTTAATGACGTCAACAAGGGGGACCTAATGGGAAAGATAATTCAGTTCGGGCAAAGCTGTTAAGATACGAATTGCAACTTGAAAGTAGTTTGTCGAGGACGGTAAATAGTCGGGCGTTTATTGTTTTTGGAGATAGAGTGCTTTGTTCAAATTGTTGCTTAACGTTGCGATGGCGTTTACGCTGCTTTTAAATACACCGAAGGGTATATGGGCATATTACGCTTCTTTTAAATACAATAATGGGTAATAAATGAGACGAGGCTTCGAGAACCGTTAAGTATCGAGGTCCGCAATTCTATGTTCAGAATTTTTTAACAGTTAGGAAAGACTTATTTGTACAAATATACCTGAATGATGGGATTTCCAACATTGTTGCATACCTGAAACAAAATAATATTATTAGTACCTACATACAGTGACAAAGATTGCGCCGACCCCAAATAACATGGGATAAGGGCAGGAGGATGATGATGATACAGTGACAATGATTATGATAAAGAATATTAAAACAATTTATTCAGTTTCAGCCTGGAAACTAGCCTTCTGACGAGAAAGAAACTCAGCCAGACACCTTGTACATTTCCTCAAATATTTTTTTTAATCTAGGTACACCAAAGAGTTAAGTCATTGAATCATCGAATAAATTAATTTTATATTTAATCAAATTTCTTCATAATCTAAGTAAATATTAACTAGTTAATAAGATATAAAAGTTTGTTGTCGAAGCTTTTTTCGCACGAAAAAACACATCAATTTCATAGAAGGTTTCCTTAGAAAACGACAAATAGGGTTAGGTATTCGATCACAGCAAATATAATCCGTGCGGACAACCCTATAATTGAATGTTTTCTGATTGGCTAGTTCATATCACATTCGATGACATATCCGGTCGCGTCACGTGGTTAATATCCGGTGCAATTTCCCATAGGCTTGACAGTTGTAGGACGATGGTCGGACTTAACAGACGTGCTTTGACTTGTGCTCTTAATATTAATAAATTATACTTTAATTAAGATGAATGACCTCAGGTGGATGTTTCTAAAAGGTTTAAAGTTAAAGGTTTTCTATTCAAAATAATACATCCATATGCTCACACCTGTATTCCCCGAAGCGGTAGGCAGAGGTGTTGTAACAACAACACCCACTTTTCACCGCAGATGATTAAGTGCCAACGTGACAGATGGTGGGTCTATCGTCGGCTCATGCACTAAACATACGTCTTTTGAATTACTTCTCAGACATATGCTTATAAGGTTTCATCACAATGTTTTCCTTCACCGTAGTATGTGGTGTGAAATTATTGCACATAAGTTTTTAGAAAAACTCATTGGTACGGGCCGCTAGAATTTGAACCTATGTCGCTTGCGTAGCAGGTGACTACTTAAACCCCAGGTCCACCATGGCTCTCACACACACGACACACTTTATAAACTTAATTATAATGGTTATAACAAAAAAAATAATCATCGCTTAAGCGTTACGATAGTAACTTATTAAAAGCCCGCGCTAGGCGAGAAACGGGCATGCATATAACATTATTATTATTATTATTAGCCCGTGTCCCACTGCTGGGCAAAGGCATTCCTTCAACTTTTCCAACTTTCTCTGTCCTCAGCAGTCCTCTCCCAATCGCTCCTGAAAGCATCAAAGTTCATCCCGCCATCTCCTACGAGGCCTGCCAGCATATAATATAATATATGTAAAAAATAAAGCGACTTAAAATACATAGTACATAGACATAATTTTGTCGTATTTTTTACTTGTATTATTCCAAATTGGCTCTCACTTTTCAAATTATTGTTTCGTTAAATATTCATACCTTCGTGTTAGAATCTAACTGACAAATGTCATATCGATAGAAAGCATCGGTAGATATTTGATGAATGATATTTATAATGTCGTATTGTTATAGACATGACTGACACATGTAAAGCTTTATTTGTTTGCAATCTTTAAAGTAGAGATCCAGTCCCTATTCGGGTAGCTCCAAGTTTCGAGATTCCAATATGCCTTACCTCTCTTGATCTTAGGATGCTCGGTAGATACAAGCGTGGGCCAAGGGAGAGGCCCAACGGCAAATCGTTAGGGGGGCAACGCAAGCTTGCAAACGCGATCACCCGTGGGTTTTAGCCGGTATGAGTGTTGGTGTATCTGTGACGTATTTACCCGAAAAAAAAATGGTAGTTAGAAGCGTCTTGTTCTAGTGAAATTCATAGGTAGAGATGTTGTAGGAACACCTACTTTTCAATGGTCAGTCTATTGCCGTCTCAGGCACTATACATACGTATATATTTCAAAGACGTCTTTGAAATACATCTCAGATATATGCATTTCCTTCACTGTAATGCACGTCCTGCGAAATCACTGTACATAAGTTTTACTCATTAGTCGAGACCCCGCTGGAATTCAAACTTGTGTCGCTTGCGTAGCAAGTTCGATTCACTCTCTCAGTTTACTTGATAGCAGCTCTCATAATATATAGAGGAAAAATTTAGTCTGGCTCTCTTATTCCATAACATGAAGTGGAAATTACAGAAATCGTCTTTCAACGCTTTGTGTTAAACAACAAAACAATCAATATTGTTCATAAAGATTTCTGACTTGTTCCCGACTTGAAAAGTTATGAAACTCGAGCTAAATAATAAAGTTGTTCGAGTGAAATTCAATTAATTTATCGATACGGAACGTGTAATGGGGCTTGAATGAACAACTTTTTAATGGCTACACGGTCGGGTGATTAAATTGAACTCCAAACTAGAAATTTGCATACTTACATAATTTATTTATTACTTATGTAAATATTTGTTATTAACTTGCCCAACTATGGCATCTATGGGCTGTCAACGTCCCGTATTCGATATACAGGACGAGTTAAATTTCAGGACACTTATTTATAAAATATATAAAAATATTATAAAAAAAATATAATATAATAGTATAATAATAATATGTTTTGCTTAGTGCTACAATACTTTCTACAGTTTCTACAGTTTGAAAAAACAATATATATTAAGATTTAAGTGATGATTAATGACCACAATGTCTCTTGACCATAAGTCACGAAAACGTTACGTATTTATGAACTAGCAACACAATACCACGTCCAATATATTCGACTATGTGACATGACATGACAGTTCAGTTTGACAGGCAGCGGTGGAGGATTGCCATATGAAATTAATTTGGTTAGTTCCTTTTGTTGACGCAACTGCTGTGTTTTTGAACAGGTATCGTCACGAGTTTTGAGCACTGACCTTGAATACGCAGTTGTAATTATTTGGGTGTATTTAACACGAGCGATCGTGTACATACATAGGCGACCACTACATTAGTTGAGCGCTCAAAATTTGTGACAATGCGTGTACTTTAGCACAAGATAATGTGAGCTGGTAACTGTTTGGGCTAGGAGCCGTTTATTGCGTCAAGAAACTTACGTAATAGAAGAGAAATTAAAATTAATAACGTTTTTCTATCAAATCCAGCAGACTATGTTGACGTAAGAACTTATATTACTAATTATATTTGACTATAAAACTGTGACATCAAACCTGGTAGTTAGTTATGCGTCCCTCACATTAACACTTCCTCTTTCAGTTATGGTTGGTGCGAATTGACAGACAATTACAGCAGAACCGCTAACACATGTTACATTATAGATAATTATTAGATACATTCGTTTTGTACATAGCGTCATTAATATCAATATGAAAATTATTATTCCTTCAAAAATTACGAATTAAGTTCATCTGCTGGAAGCAGCCATTGAAAGTGTTCAACTGCTCGAGTGGCCCGTGTATGTAGGTATAGGCGCCTTCGTGAGTTTTGAGCCCTCAGCGTTAATAGTGGAGAGAACTGCCCATGTATTTGTCTCCGCATGCGTCATATAAGATCCAGCAAATGATTGTTTTATTTAAGGCCAAAGCTCATGACATATACTCGTAGTTTGCTAGACCTGGAGACTAGTAGATGATTTTTTCGCACTTAAAGAACTTGACATTTAATATGTGATAAACGTTGGTCTCTGCCTACCCGCATAGGACTATCGCCCCATAGACTTGTATCTTCACGTCTGAGCTAACTTGACAGATTTTGGCGAAATTTACTTTGGTATTGTAATGATATTGTAGGAGTTTTTCATTACCTGAAAACATAGTCAAGCGTTGTTCTCTGATAATTAAAGCCAGCTCAATTTGTTGCATCCGAAACCCCCTACATACGAAATTTCATGAAGCGTAAAGGAATATTTTTAGTATCACAAAACTTGCAGTGATAATGAAATATCCTCTTACTTAAGTATAAAAAAAGGAGCGCTATGCTAACCTATTTCAGCTGATGGAATTTTAATCTAATACCGTGTATATGGATTCTTATTGAGAACAGAATCCTATAACGTCTCGCTTTGCAGCTGAACTTTTAGGCCGTTATTTTACAAATAACTTCAAAGATAATTCTCGAGAAAGCTCTTTGTTTAATTGATTTGACAAATAATTCAATTGCCCGTAATTTTTTTGTGTATTAAACAAATTAAGCGATCAACCTTTGAAGTGAAATTGAGTCGCCTCTCCAAGACAAGTTTACAGTGTTTTTCTTTACTTCGTTATATTTTATTCCATTTGGTTCAAAGCATGGAGAGGTTGAATTTTGAAACAAAATTGTTTTCTTATTTCTTACAATGTTGACTCTTAATTTGGTTTGTGAGTTAAATACGTCGTAGGAATTCTGTCTTGCATTTTTCAAAAGCTAGAGTTCAGTTAGATATCGAAAAAAATAAATATATGATTAAAGTTGAGACGAAGAGCAAAATATATGATTTTTTCTTTTTTATAAGTAACTAGCTGTGCCCTGCATACGTTGTATTGCCATATATTTTTTTGGGGTATGAAAAATAGATGTTGGCGGATTTTCAGACCTATCCGATCTGCACACAACATTTCATACAAATCGGTCCAGCCGTTTCGGAGGAGCAAGGTTACTAACATTGTGACATGAACATTTTTTATATTAGATAGTGAAGGTTTCTATTTTACAAGTGACTAGTATCAATTTGCAAGATACATAGGTGCTTCTCCCCGCGTAGACTTAATTTATACCCCTATTACTATTAACCCCTTGTTTCACGTTGATAGTTTAAAAAACCCTTTATTCGCTAAAATACAGATTCTAAAAATGACAGAATTGGTACAGTTGCACACACCCTCACAGAATAGAAATTAGGGACAAAAGTATTTCCAGTGAATATTCCGATAAGGTTTTCAATTCCAATACGAATTCATAGGAAGAAGTAATAATACATAGCAGTAATCGTTTTTCCTTCTCCACTTACATGTACTTTGTTTTTTTGAGAATTAGTCCATCATCATCATCTCCCTAGCCTTATACCATACACTGTTGGGGTCGGCACTTGATTCAACCCGATATGGCGGATCACTTGATTTTTATACGAAGCGACTGCCATCTGACCTTCGCAACCCCTTTAACGAGGAAAATGTGTAATCTGGGTTAAACCAGTTGTCAGACTATTTTAGGCCTCCGACTGACCTGTAACGATTGCCAAAGATGATAAATTGGCAACCAGAACCGACGGCTTAGCGTGCTCTCCGAGGCACGGAGGGAACTAGATCGGTTAACCATCCAATTACTGGCTAGAGGTAAGGTTGTTTAACTTCGCTGATCGAATGATATGCGCAATAACAACTGTGCCACGAGCTCCTCATTGAAAATTAGTCCATATGTAACAAAAAACAGTGTACCTAAAAACACACGCAAAAAGCGACCTTGAGCCATAATAGAATACGTCTCTTTTCTTTAACGAGTTTTCAATCCCCTTTTTGAATTCAGAGCTAATCACTAAGCATGTATACTCGTACAAGCGTAATCCTTAATTTCGCCTAAGCATCCAGCGTCGGTAGAAGCTTACCTAGTAACTGGGGCGGGCGTGCCAAGCATAATATAGCCGATATCCGGATTAACCGGCTCACCAGATCAGCTGTACCATATCTACCTCGTGTTGATATCGCTTACCCTTGCATCGTACTGGCAGACAACAATGAATATTATTATCAATACTAATATTATAAAGAGGAAAGGTTTGTATATATGTTGGTAACAAATTGGCACAAAAAGTAATGGACCGATATAAAAAATATTTCTTCATTAAAATGCTACATCATCATTGATTAATATAGGCTACATTTTATCCCCGTACTCCCACGGGAACGGACACTACGCGGGTGAAACCGCGTGACGCTATTTATTATTATTATACATTTAGAACAGTATTTTTCAGAAAGGTCAAATTCGGAGCACTCGTAACCGAAGAAAGTGTATGAAGAGATGCATGAATGTGGATGAAGCGAAAGAAGTATGTAAGGATCGTAGCATGTGGCAAACAGTGGTCTCTGCCTACCCCCATGGGATACAGGCGTGAGCATATGTATGTATGTATTAGAACAATTATGGTCTAATGCGGACAACGTACAAATAGTTTATTAGTCTGAAGTTATGTTAGATTGTGATAGCAATGTAGTGCCATTTATCAATGAAGTTAAGCACTTGTCACGACAGCAGTTACTTGTTAACCCCCTTATCCCAACATCAGTTCAGAAAACCCAGTCGTCAGTAGCATAATTTCAAACTTTGCTATGTTTAAATTATGGTACCGGTCCCTCGCAAAATTAGTTTCACTATACGGGTACTGCGGAACGATATTGACAGGTTTAATATCCGAAGGATTATCCACACATCATGAATACTAATAAGAAGGGAGGGTATTAATACGAAATTACGTTAGGTTTATTAATTTTCCTCTTTTGGACGTCTTGTTTCTTGGACCATGATCGTTAAGCAGCGCGTATTAAGAACATCTTAGCTTTGACGTTTAATTTTAGATACGTCAAAGCTCGAAAGTTCTTAACACATCATCATCCTCCTGCCCTTTTTCCTTGTTATTTGTGGTCGGCGCAATATGTTCTTCTCTTCCATTTCTCTCGATCAGCCGTCATATCTGTATTCACTCCTATTTTTGCCATATACATAGAAGCCTCGGGGTTTGAGCAGTCGCCTGCTACACAAGCGACCCAAGTTCGAATCCCAGCCGGTCCCGTACCAATGAGTTTTTCTATAAAACTTATTTACTGTGATTTCACACTACGTGCTTTACGGTGAAGGAAAACATCGTGAGGAAACCTGCATATGTCTGAGAAGTAATTCAAAGTCGTATGTATAGTGCCTGAGACGGCGATAGACTCACCATCTATCACGTTGGCACTTAATCACATTCGGTGAAAAGTGGGTGTTGTGATAACAACACCTCTGCCTACCCCTTCAGGGAATACAGGCGTGAGCATATGTATGTATGTTTTGCCATATCATCTTTCACACAATCCATCCATCGTTTCTTAGGTCTTCCTTTCCCCTTGTAACCATCCACATTCATAAACAAAACTTTTGGCAACATTATCCTCATCCCCCATAACATGTCCATACCACGACAAATGTTTATTCTTCAACTTGTCAGTCACTGGTGCTACTTTCAGACTTCCCCTTATATACTAGAGGTTCTTAATACAATCTGTTTAAATGGTGGTAAGCCCCCACCTTACTGGAAATTCATTGACAGAAATGCGATGCGAAATATTTGTTACCTTTTCAACCGACTATACAACTACCGATTTATATAGAAATAAACTAAATTGAAGTATCTTTTTGTAATTCCATAATAGAAGCCTTTTACTAAATACATAAGTATATAAGTCCGAACTTACATCTATTGTTACATCTATATCTATACAGATACAGATAAAAAACAGCTTTTCACTCTATGCAATATGAAATTATATAAGGTACTGACATTGAAACTCCATTTTTTTAATTGTTCTCTTCCAGTCTAACTATCGATCTGTTTGTCTGTCTGGGCCGATTTTAACGGGACTTTCACTGGCAGATAGTTGTTACAAGGAGTAACAAGGCTACTTTTATTTAAAAAACATAAGGGTTCTGCAAAAATAGAAAAGCTTTTTCAGGCTTTTATCCGGCTGGCCCGATGTTGCCAGGAATTCCACTAGCAGATATTTGACGTTCTAAGGATTACTTAGACTAATTTTATTTAAAAAATAAAAATAGCTAGGTAAGATAGATTTTAATGCTAATCCTATCCTTGGCAAATAAATCCAGTCACATAAAGAAAAACAATTAGTTACATACCTAAGTAAAAAAATCAAAGTAATTTATTCTTCCTTGAACCACCAAGAGTTCGCTACAAAACAAAGCTCCCGATAATCCAGATATGCGATCGTGGTTTACTTAGTATGCAAATAGCGAAATGTCAGGACAACATGTCAGCTGTGCGGGGAAATGGGACAACCGAAGGCCGGGCCGACCCACATAGCTTGATAAAAACAATGAATGATCTATTTTTAGAGGAAGCACGTTGTTTACGCTATGGTTTTGTAAATATTCATAACTGACATCTGCGTGTTGCTTTTTCTCATGAATTAATAAGACATTTTGCGAAAGGTGAGGCATTGCGGCAACTGTCGGTCGAAATTTGTGTGATGCTTGAATCATCAGGCCTACCATCATCGGTTTATGAACTTCTGAGCGTTTAATTTCATTAACTTAATACGTTTAAGAGCTGTGGTGGCCTCGGGGTTTGAGCAGTCGCCTGCTACGCAAGCGACGCAAGTTCGAATCCCAGCGGGGCCTGTACCAATGAGTTTTTCTAAAAAACTTATGTACAGTGATTTCACACCACGTGTTTTACGGTGAAGGAAAACATCGTGAGGAAACCTGCATATTTCTGAGAAGTAATTCAATGACGTATGTAAAGTGTCTGAAACGGCGATGGACTCACCATCTATCACATTGGCACTTAATCATCTTCGGTGAAAAGTGGGTGTTGTGATTACAATACCTCTGCCTACCCCTTCTGGGAATACTGGCGTGAGCATATGTATGTATTTAACTTAATACGTGCTGCTTAAATTAACATAGTAGGACCCCAGGGCCTGTAGGCAAAGTAACATTATCCTCACGCTTCGCTAGAAGAAACGATACAAAAGTATGGAACATTTTGTATCTCTTCTATTAGCGCAAGCGCAAGAGAATGTTACTTTGTCTTGGGCTACTGTTCCTCTATCTTACAGAAGGTATATACATATGCTCACGCCTGTATTCCCCGAAGGGGTAGGCAGAGGTATTGTAATCACAACACCCACTTTTTACCGAAGATGATTAGGTAAGTGCCAACGTGACAGACGGTGAGTCCATCGCCGTCTCAAACACTTTACATACGTCATTGAATTACTTCTCAGAAATATGCAGGTTTTCTCACGATGTTTTCCTTCACAGTAAAGCACGTGGTGTGAAATCACTGTACATAAGTCTTTTAGAAAAACTCATTGGTACAGGCCCCGCTGGGATTCGAACTTGCGTCGCTTGCGTAGCAGGCGACTGCTCAAACCTCAAGGCCACCACGGCTCCTTACAGAAGGTCACTGCGAAAAAGGTAGGCAGTCTGTGTGGAGTATAGGTTTTTCATCTGTAATTTCCAAGTAACAGCGAGTCTGGATCATTGCTCCGTTAATGGCAATAGGTTCACCCCCTATTACATGGAACTTAAACATTTGCGTCGCTTGCGTAGTATGCGACTAAGATTGTTACCAAAACCGACCCGTTGAAGGCAACTTGTTAAACCACGCAGCCAGAAACCCTAGCCCAATTGCTGATGTCAAAAATCAAAAGTACATACATACATATACTCACTGCCTGTATTTCCCGAAGAGGTTAGCAGAGGTGTTGTAAAAACAATACCCACTTTTCACCGAAGTGTCAATTTGACAGATGGTGAATCTATCGCCGTCTCAGGCACGATTTACTTCTCAGACATATGCAGGTTTCGTCACGATGTACTTGGTGTAAAATCACTGCACATAAGTTTTTATAAGGACTCATTAGTACAGGCCGCGATTCGATGAGATTCGATCTAGCGTCGCGGCACCAAAATCAAACGTGTCAGGCATAATCCTAATAATATCACATCTAATAAAGGTAAACCCAGTTGTACGGAATTAATTTTCCTTTTAAAATTAACAGTAACGTAACAAAGGTATGTCACGGTCGTAAATCAAAGAGCGCAAGATTAACCCGGGCGTATCTTAACCTTAACCGGCTTTACCGGGTGTCGTTCGACGTGAAATGAATACATTAGCGGATATTCGCCGCCAAGGATGGCACGCTTTAAAAATTATTACTTATAGGATATATGAAGTGCGTTCATCATTTATGACTGGTATAAGAGTTCCTATGACCGAGATTTAAATCGACTGCGTGCGAATTACTAAATATTAGTGATTAGTTAATCTTTATTCAATATATAAGAGTGTATTTGTTTGTTCGCTTGAACACGCAAATCTCAGGCACTTCTGGTAGAATTGGAAGAAATATTTTGCTGTTAGAAAGCCTATTTATCGATGAAAGCTATAAGCTATATATCATCACGCTACGTAAACGAAGTAAGTTAAAGTAAACGTTAGCCCAAAGTAATTTATATTCCTAAATACTCTTAAGGCAAATATAAGCGCTATGTTTTTATTAGATACTTAATGATATTTTATAACATGAACGACATTTTTACTCCTCATTTAAAACAAAGTGCAAGTTTACATACATAGTAATTGACAACCCTAGCTTTATCCGCACATCCGCGTATCCGCGCACACGATTATCCGCATTTTCTGGTTATACTACGTAATTCGATCGTGTTTTGTTTTTAATCTCCGACCCACCGGTGGCCAAAGATTAAGATATTGTTTACTCGCTCTATATCCACTGACAGAAAAGGACACTGATGCATAACACGGAATAACAATCTTCGGTGAAATGTGGGTGTAGCAGCACCTCTGCTTATACGTTCCAAAACCCAAATTGTATGTAGTGTACAAATTACAGAAAATAAATAACAACATACGCAATACACGCTGCAACTTGCATAACATATTATATAACATAAATATTAATTACATACATAAAATAAAGTCACTATATATGGAAATAAAATATAAATGAATATATTTATATATCACGCCATCCCAGAAGGCCAAGAGGGCTAACAACAATACCCACATTTCACCGAATATGATTAAGTGCCATCGTGACAGAGTGTGAGTCCATCGTCGTCTCGGACACTACGTCTTTGAATTACTTCTCAAACATATGCAGGTTTCCTCACAATGTTTTCCTTCACCGTAAAGCACGTGAAATTGCTACACAAAGTTTTTAGAAAAAACATTTGTTCAGGCCGCTGGGATTCGAACTTGCATCGCTTGCGGAGCAGGCGATTTTCAAACACTTTGCACACGTGTGTACAATTTTCAACCATTTAGAAACCGCCTGCTATCATTCTATTCTGTGATAAAGACCTTAATCCTTCACCTGAAGGTCGTTAATTGATAGCTACGCAATTAATTGTAATTTGTGGTTTTCTCTAATACTGATGTATTGTATAGTTTTAGCTTGATTACATACTTACATTAAATTAAGGTACCTCTGGGTATTAAATACAGATTGGGTACTTCAGCTTTATTACTTAAAATTTAAGCGATTTTGCCCCACGGTTTCAACAGCGTAAACATCTTGTTTTAAATAATAAAAAACTGCCTTCAAGAAGGCAAAAATCAAATGATGTGAAATAAATTACTTACTTTCCAAGTTGGTGCTTTGTACCTTTCAAATAACAAAAGAACCATCGAAATCGGTTCACACAGTCAACAGTTCTGAGGTAACAAAAAAAAGGCCAAATTCGGAGCACTCGTAACCGAAGAAAGTGTATGAAGAGATGCATTAATGTGGATGAAGCGAAAGAAAGAAGGATCGCAGCATGTGGCAGACGGTGGTCTCTGCCTAGCCCCATGGGATACAGGCGTGAGCATATGTATGATGTACAGTCGAATTTATAACCTCCCATTTTCTTTGCAGTCGGTAAAAATAGTTAACATATCAGAATAACACAAACGCTAAATAATTTGTAACAGTATTGTGTGAATTGCGAGCACCATCTAGTATACAATATTTGAAGATATCCTCAAGCGATGTTCACATTAGGCACTCGTACGTGCCTATTATTGAGCGAGCCGACTTGTCTGCACTGATTTCGCATGGGATATATACTATATACCGCTACGGAACTACGCCGCTACGCCACAGCTACGGCATAGCGCTACGCTTCTTATATACTGCTACGATAATAATGTTTTTAACCGACTTCAAGAAAAAGAGGAGGTTATCACTTCGACTGTATGTTTTTATTTTTATTTTATATTTGTTACTTTAGAAGTTTTAACTGGGTGAAGAGATTTTGATGATTCTTTTTTCATTTGGTTGGTGATGCTTCCCAAGTGGTCGTCCCATTTCGATTTCTGACGATGGAATTCATGAGAAGTCGTGGGGAACTTTGGAAAATCTTACTGGCGACTAGGGCGTTATTTGCGTTCCAGCCGTGTCAGGCACTATACATACGTCTTTGAAATACTTCTCAGACATATGCAGGTTTCCTCACGATGTTTTCCTTCACCGTAAAGCGCGTGGTGTGAATTCACTGCACATAAGTAATAGAAAAACTCATTGGTACAGGCCCGGCAGCTCAAACCCGAAGGCCACCTAACCGCTTCAATATAACTTTATACGGACGCGTTTGGCTCCCAAGCATAAGTGCTAGTAGATTCCATTAATCTCAATGATTGCAACAAAGCCAGCAATCAGCACCAATCGTTAGCTGCAGCAGTGAAATATGGTTGGCAATTTAACTGGTTACAGAAGCATGCAATAAAATGTATACTTTATCTATAGTGGCTAAGACCCAGTTTTGAAATGTGGTAACTCCAGGAGTATTCGGTATTCGAAATCAATACGAATACGAACGAAAATATATCTATATGTATATATAGATAAATAAAATTGAAGTGCCGAAAGTATATAGGGTGATTGATATCAAATGATTTTTTTTTAAATCTATATCTATCAGTTTGTTTTTCAGCTTTTCACTAAATACATGTGAAAATATATACTGTACTTACCTACATAACAAAACAATTTTTTAATTGTTCTCTGTCTGTCCGTCGGTCTGTGTGACCCCGCTTTGTTCTTCTGAATTCTTTGAAATGGCTGGACTAATTTTAAGGAGCTTTTACTAGCTACTACGTCCATGGGGTTATATTTTTATGGTTTATTTTGGAAATGAGTAATTAAGTCCTGAGTTTTGGCCGGATTATTCTCAGTAAAAGCACCTACCGAACCTGGAATTTAATTCTGCATTTATAATCTTGATTTGAAAGTTATTTGTTAAAAGCTAAAAGACCGCCTTTAGTCTACACTCCTGCCATAATTTTCCTTCCTTTATATCTTCAAATGTTTTCACTGTATGGTGTATAACAAAGAGTTTATTATTATCATTATTATTATTATCAATCATCACAAAAAAATGTGGTCATCTCGAGCTACACAAATATTCGTAGTACTTATTTTTAGTTTTCAAATTTTTTATATCGACTTTTGTGCACTGGAACTGTGTCCATGGGCTTATATATATTTTTTAGGATTTATATTGTATTACTCAAAGCTCTAAAAATGTTTTTTTAAAAGAGTAATTACTGAGTTTCCTGCCAGGTTTTTCTCAGTAAAAGCAACCTTCCGAACCTGGCGGTAGCATGTATAATCCTATGTAATCGTGTCTTTCTGACGATTTGAAAGTACTTTGTAAAAAGTCTAATCGAATAAAGATATTTTTGACTTATAAGTAAGTATATATGACATTGGGTACATTTCACACATTCCTGTTATTTGTCTGATTTCGTGGGTAGTTCAAAAATCATTGGGCCCGAGGCGGCGTTACAAACGGGGTATGCCGTCCCGTAATAGTCACATAAATTGGATAGCCTATTAACTTTTTACGGTTGCCAGTTATCTTTTATTGCATCGCGGCCCCACTCTGGACGTAATGATTTGGTACCTACTAGCTATCCGTAACCATACGATAATACTATGTTTAGTAGTTACGCATAAATGTAGGTAGGAAGGGGAAGGCAGGCATGTTGTAATAACAACACCCAATTGTCACCAAAGTTGATTAAGTGACAGATGGTGAGCCTATCATCATTCATAGTCATATATTTGAATAAATTCTCGACATTTGCAGGTTTCCTCACGATGTTTTTCTTTATCGTAAAACGCGTCGTGTGAAATCACTGCACATAAGTTAGAAAAACTTAATGTTAACTCACGTCGCTTGTGCAGCAGGCGACTACTCAGACCCCGCGGCCACCACGGGTCACCATATAGGGAGCGAGTCTATTGCCATTGATCGGGCACAAATCCTGACTCTGTGTTGCTACTGGGAAACAGGTTGAAAACCCCAATAATGCTTTGCCCGACCTCTAAACCACAAGACCAACGTAGCAGCAACTGCAAAGACTTACTAGAATTCATAAATATTTCTCTTAAAACAATTTTGGAGACAACTGTCGTGAGCTCTATAGAGAAAAATCCTAAATCGAAGGGGAAATAATAATGAAAGGAATAACATGATAGAAGGGAAGAGAGGAAGAGGAAGACCAAGGTTAACATACATGATAAAAGTTAAAGAAAAGGTGTCTGTCATGACGTATAAGGAGGTCAAAGAGATGGCACTGGACAGAGACAAATGGAGAAAGTTGCATCGCTTACATCGACAAGATTACTCTTAAATTCATGATGATGACATTTCAAAAATCATTCCATTTTGCCATGCCAGTCCTATTATCTATAAAAACACATGCGCCACATTAAACATTAATGTTATTCTAAAATCTATAGGTTTTTTCACACAACATAATAGAACTTCCAACGGTTCTATACAATGACAACGCACATCACAAAATGTATGCAAGATAGATGTTCGGAGTCTCAAACTGTATGTAGAATTAATGTGCGGTAACCACGTTACACGGGACCATAAAGCTAGGGACAGTAAGACTATGAATGATGATAGTTATTTAGTTTCCTAAGAAACAACAATACAAATAAGTGAGCGAAATAAGTTGGTGTATTTTTGCCAACGTTGCGTGTGGTTGGGACATTAATCGGGTTTAATGCATCGTGTGCACTCTACCGATGCCCGCGTGGTGCATTGCAGAGGTACTTTGGACGTTACTTTATCATCTCTGCTTGGATTATTGTAACTTTATCCAAGTTCTACTTAATAACCTATACAATAGTAAGTAAACGCATGTGAAAAAGTACATAGAATATACTGAAAAGAACGAACAGTTGGGTTCGTTTTATCAAAATTCAAAATATCTTTATTTGAATAGTCTTCTTACAAAGTATTTTCAAATCGTCAGAATGACACAAAATACATTATACATTATTATACATGTTACCACCGGGTTCGGAAGGTAGCTTTTGTTGAGAAGAACCCGGCAAGAAACTCAACAATTACTCTTTTTAAAAATATTTTACAATGTTATTGGTTACAGAATTTATATCTCATGAACATACGCCCATGGACACAGTTCAAATGATCAATTGTCAAATATAATAACTAAAATATTACAAATATTTGGGAGCATGGCAAATTCCAGCCAGTCAAAGCAAATATCAATAAATTAATTAATCGTAGCAAAAGTAGTGCCAATGGGATTATTTACAATAATATTCTGACAGCGATACTCTGTGGATATGCCCTTTGAACTCTGTGGAACAATGTTAATTTATTGATATATAGTACCTGTGGAAAATTGTCAACCTTTAGTTTTCAGAATCATAACGAGGAATTTTCGAAAATCTGCAGGGGCGATACCGAGATAAACGTTCTACAAGTTGACACCAGTCTCCTCAGCAGCTGAGTGGTTTGGGTTGTTGACTGTTATACAAGCGACGCGAGTTCCAATCTCTCAAGCTGCCGTCACGAACTAAGCGCTCAGCGAACATCGTCGCGCCAAACATACAGAGAAAGGTTCATAGAAATAAAATAATTACTGCGCATTCAAGGTCAGCGATCATTAAATTTACAATGGGTACTTTTTAAATTTCGAGTTGAGGCGATACTGATCCGTTCGTGAAAAAAAGTTTGCGTTAACCTTAATATAAAGTTACGTAAAAAATATTTGTCAAAAATAAACAACCATCAAAATAAACTCAACCCTTAAAAGGATTAAAATTAAAAATTCCATTCATAAACTCGTCAAACGCCGCATCAACGCAGGTGAGCCAGAAACATAATGCAAATGAATAAATAAGCGACTTTTCGAATTTGCGCCGAATCTTCGTAGCGAGTTGGCAGGCACAGGGTTGAACTTGTTATGTCG
Organism: Watsonalla binaria; assembly: GCA_929442735.1. Lineage (NCBI taxonomy): Eukaryota > Metazoa > Arthropoda > Insecta > Lepidoptera > Drepanidae > Watsonalla > Watsonalla binaria. Next base: position 2,811,325 of record OV838930.1, read on the forward strand.
AGTAATAAATAATAAAGTGTACCGACCGCGGGAAGTTTAGCTCACGGTGACGACAGAGGCGACGCAGGGTTAAATAGGTTATTGTTCATGTTTTGTATTGTATGCATATTACGTGAAGAGTGAAGCGCCGTGGCAGCCTTGGGGTTTGAGCAGTCCTGCTACGCAAGCGACGCAAGTTCGAATCCCAGCAGGGCCTGTACCAGTGAGTTTTTAAAAAAACTTATTAACTGTGATTTCACACTAAGTGCTGAAACCTGCATATGTCTCAGGAGTAATTCAAAGATGTACGTATAGTGCCTGAGGCAGCGATAGACTCACCATCTGTCACGTTGACACTTAATTATTTTGTGTGAAAAGTGGGTACTGTTTCACAACACCTCTGCCTACCCCTTCGGGGAATACAGGCGTGAGCATATGAATGCATATTACGTACTTCGATATTAGTTACTTCGGGCTAACGCTAACTTTATCTCGCAATTGATCTTATCATGTTGATACCTGAGAACCTTCTTTGACAAATGGACTATCTAACACTGAAAGTATTTTTCAAATACAAAGAGAAGTTCGAACTCTTTCGCTTTATATAGTATTCTGCCCGTGACTTCGTCTGCGTGGAATAGTTACTTTACCTTTTCCACTCGTATTGGTCTTAGCGTGATAGTAATTACCTATAGCCTCCCTCGACGAATGTTTTTTTCAAATGTGATCTATATTTCCTGGGATTAGCAAACAAACAAGCTCTTCATCTTTCTATATTAGTATATATTTATACACAGAAGCGAAGATGTGTCGCTTGCACAGCAGGTGACTGCTCAAACTTACCACGGCTCTTCAAATATAAGATTTTCCTTTTGTTTAGGATTCTCGGATACATGCCGACAGACTTTCGTAAGCCCTGAGGACGCACGTAATTAAATTTAATAAATATATAATTAAATTTCAGTACAACGCAAATTCCAGACCCTTTATTAGTATAAATCCCTAATTATGATGAACCAACATTTATCTAAGTCATTAAAACATGTTATGACCTTATTATTGAACGCTGTAAAAATAAACAATGGCCCACAATTACAGGGAAATACACTAGAATAAACACGTAATCAACATTTCAATTTGATACTAATTAATTATTCCAGAATCATTAATGAGCGTTACAAATTGCAACCGGTAATAATTTAATATTCCAATAATTAATAAGTTGGGGGAGTTAATAAATTGAATATTTGAGCGTTCTGCCTACCAGTATGAAATGACTCGCACGCCTGAGCTCTTGAGCTGATAATCGATTTGCATAATCGTATTGGTGACTCAATACTTTTCGCTTTACCTACAATTTGATTGGTTTACGATTATCTAATCATTACAAATGTTGTACTAAAGTATTTAAAAAACTCATCATCATGTGTATCTATACATATATACGTAAGAGTTTAAGTTCTTTGGTAAGTACCGGTTTGAATTGAAGAATTATATTTCTGCTTGATCGTGGAAGGCCTAAGGCTTTATAACATCACGTTGCAACCAAAAGGAGCGAAGCATCAATGGAACATGTTAGAAAAACGAGAACAATACCATAGTTTTAATTGTTAATTCTAGGCAGGTGGAACCGGGAGGTACAGTAAGTTTAACGATAACCGAAGTAGAAGTTAAATTGCCATATAAGGTTAAGACACCTATGTTGGACGCAGACCAATCATGGATATTTTTTGTTTTTTTTCTTACAAAATTAAGGAAACGCGCAGTATTGTTTTTCAAATGTCAATACCGATCAGTTATGCCAGTATTATAGCTGTCATAACAACTGTTTTTGACAACTGACACCCATTTTGATTGCGGCCATAACGGTTGTTAGTTTCGCCGTGTCATTTGGTGTCGGGAATGGTAATTTCTTACTAGAATCGCGATGCAAGGTACACTTACTATCTTATTTTATGTCTGGTGTATCATCGTTGTTGAAATTAATATTTTTTAATGATTTATCAATAGAAATGCATCAATTTTATAATATAACCCATACTTTAAATTATAATTTTAGCCCAAACACACTGGATTTTTACTGGCCATTTATGGTGTCTAAGTAGGAGTGTTGTTTATTCATATTATTTCATTGTACTAAGTACAAAACTAAAATTAAACATTAAATTCTGATTAAGAAAAAAGCTTTTAATCTGACTTCAAATCCTTAAGAATGTATATTGAAAAATACAGAGCAAATATTAAAAAAAACGCTTATACTGTCCATGACTAGTGACTTTACCTCGTGTATTTTTTTCTCACTTTTACTGTAAGTACTTATTAAGTAATACCTATCTTTACTTTCAACCCTTTTTAATATCTCAGCTTGTTTTTATAATCTGCATACAGAATAAATTAATAACGTTAACATTGTTTACACAACGGCAAGTATATTAAAAAGCTGCTCAACTTGCGTTTACTCTGTGCTGTTAATTAAGGTTAGGTTATCAGCTAAGAAGTTAGGTTCATTAGACTAAGCTTAGAAGCGCAAATTCAAATTTCAAATAGAATATGTTAAATCTAACAATCAAGGGAAATGATAGAGTGTATTCGATTGAATTATATAAGCCATTTGATTACATTTTTGAACACAGTAAAACCGCCTTCAAAAAGAGAGAAATGCGAAATAAATTACTTGCTTTTTTGAAGTTGGTGTTTGACACCGAGTATGATGCTATATTTGACACCAACTTCAAAAGTAAGTAATTTTATATAATTGTATATCGCCCTTTTTGAAGGCGGTTTAACGTTTTTTGAACAAAATTTTTTCGCACTTTTCAGTTACCTTTTGCAAAGTGCACCTGCATCAGTCATAACCTGGGTGTAAAGTGCTCATCAATACGAATTAATCAAGCCCAAACACTAGGTACTTGCTGTAAATCGTTGAGGAGTTCCTTTGTCTGTCTTCTTGACTTCTTGACTTCTATAAGTTTCTTAGAAAAACTCATTGATACAGGCCCCGCTGGGATTCGAACTTGCGTCGCTTGCCACTACGGCTCTATGTATTCAATAAGTATCTACTTACTGCGACAAAATATCATAGTCAGTTTTGGTTGATTAAAATGTTGTATCGATATATGATCGGATGCGCCACGACTCGTTAAAATGATATATGTCTCGTGCTAAATGGAAAATATCGGAGCGATGAAACATGCTCCGGGCATCCGCTTTGTGCTGGGATTATATTTTCCTGTCGCATTTTACATTGAAATCATCCGCCGTCTGTCCGACGCATGTATTGGAAAAATACAGGTTTTTCAACCAGCCTGTATATTTTTTTCTTTAGAAAAGCAGCACTTGTAACCGAAGAAAGTGTATGAAAAGATGCATGTATGTGGATGAAGCGAAAGAAGTATGGAAGGATCGTAGCATGTGGCAAACGGTGGTGGTGGTCTCTGCCTACCCTCATAAGATACAGGCGTGAGCATATCTGTACAAACTCATTCACATGTTATATATATTTTTGAGATTTGAATTTGAAAAACTACTCAAGCGATATTTATTCATGACATACAAGTTTTAATTCTAAATTCTTAAAATAATTGAAATATATAGATCGGGGTTGCGTCATCGATTTGATATGTAGCCAGATGTAACTTTAGACGTATCAGTTGAGTTTGGATACACCGACCAACAGATGGCGCAAGGCGGCCCCTATACCGCAAAGACAAGGGAAAGAAAAATTCGACGCATGAGGTAGGATCACGAGTAGCTCATTGGAATAGCAACTGCACGGTTTGCAGAGGTTGTGGGTTCTTTACCCTTTTTAAGAATTTAGTACTCAAACGATTTCATACATAACAAAAGGTTATATAGGATAGGCTATACAACATCAGTAGTATATCACGATAGGCGTACTCATAGCATATATTTTAGTTATCCAATTTATGTTAGGTAATATTTTTGCGGTTAGTTAGGTGTAATGCTTCTAGATTTTTCATACAAGCAATCTTTCTTCACATACTTCGAAGATTGCTTGTATCTTCCGCATCCGTGTTCTAATTTCTACTAATATAGGTAAATTACTATCAAGGTAAGGCTTGATACATACAACTTTCTATGTATCATCTATAAAATATAAATAAAATTTAAGTATCTGTTTGTAATTCTAAAATAACAGCTTTTCATTAAATGCATGTGACATCATGACAAAATAAATCATTTACGGTAAAAAAAACTAATAAAATTTTTTTCGGTCTGTCTGTTTGTTCCGGGTATTGTTTGAAACGGGTGATGTTATAAGGAGTAAATTAGACTACTTTATTTTTAAAAAAACATTTTGGGTACCGCGGGAATGAAGTTTAATCTACGCGGATGAAGCCACAGGGCACAATTAGTTTGTACATATATTTGCAACTAATTCGTTAAATAAATTAAATCGCACAATTTTAATTCGACCGCAAAATCGAATTAAAATTGCGTCTACCTGAACCCGAGTGTGACAATAAACTCGTCTCTTAACTGAAAGTATCAAGCGACACTCGACCAGTGTTACGTAATTAATGTGTAATTATTAATTCGATTCGACGTAGGTGACGCGGCACTCGTGTTGTTACAAATATGGACGGACGGACGCAATGGATTGTGGTGGCGCTACATTTTGTTAATTAATTTGTCGTGTAATGGACTATTAAGGGATTCCATTGTTAATATGTAATATGCTTGTTTTGTTCAAAGTAGTGATAAAATCAATACATCTATACAGATAAATAAAATTGAATTGTCTGTTTGTAATTCCAAAATAACAGCTTTTCACTCAATGCATATGAAAGTATATGAGGAAAATTAAAAAAACTATTTTTTTTTTCTGTCTATCTGTCTGACTGTCTGTCCGTCTGTCTGTCATAGGCCAATAGGAGCGAAGCGTCAGTGGAAAATATATATAATATATAAAACAAACATTTAATTGTAAATTGCTGTAACTCGCAGTTCTACCCGTGTAATCCTACATTAATAATGACCAAAGTAAGAGTTAAACTGCCTACACTATCATCTTATTTACAAAGGCGTTAAGAAGAGCGCCAACGATATCACAAGTTCTATTAAAACCTTACCTTGGGACAAAAGGAACATCTTCATAAGATGAACTGTCAATCAGAAGATGAAACCATGAGCCACCTCATATGCAATTGCGACGCACTGACCAGATGGCGAATGGGTAAGGCGTATCCGAAACCAGAGGACTACAAGCTCTTCCCCATGGGTAAGATCTGCCGGCTTGTTAAAGATACCCAGGGTCGACGTGCTTCCGGGCAACTGGACCCAATTATGCCATAAACAAGATAAGATAAAAACCTTACCTTTCTCAGCATTTCTTCTAAGGACTCCATGTCTGCAGACGCGGGCTCGCCGCCGCCGCCCGCGCTGTTCACCCCGTTGTTGTTATTCGTCATAGGTGAGCCGCACCCGCACTCAAACACCGCATCACTTCACTGTTACCGGACTTGGTATTCGTCACTTGTAGCCCGCACTTTTATTTGCACTTTTTGGTTTAAGTTATTGTTCTACAAAATGCTTTTTGTTTCTTTGTTTATATCCTAGGTGACTAGTTTTAGGAAGACTTTTGGAAGATCGAACTACTTATACACTACTGTAAATGTTATAATTTAGTAAAGTGATCGAATGCGTACCTAAAGATTACATCGGGAGGTGGTATTCAATGAGAAACCTTAAAAGAAACTTCGTTTATATTCAATCGAAGCCTTATAAAATTCACCTGAATAGTTGGGTATTTTAAGTTACAATGATCAAATTAATTGAATAAGTTTCAATTAACTTCGCAATCTATCAAGCAATTAGAAATCTTATGTGAATGAAAATGAGATTTATTTTCCATTGCGTTTCTGATTACGTTTCTTGTGATAGGCGAAAAAAAATCACCAATTTGGAATGAAACCATCTAAAAGCCTGCCGCGTTATTTTTCAGGATATCAGAGGTATAAAGCCCTCTATAAGTAAAATAGTATGAAAAGTTCATGTAGTCACGTGTTTTAATCAAAAAATCTAAAATAAACTTTAACTGTAATTAATATAATATTAAAACATTTGCAAATATATTAATGACATTATATGTCTGAGATCCCATGGGATATATAGCATATTATTTGGTACTTAGGGTATATAAGTGGCTTTTTATATGTGTTTCCGAACCGGTGGTCGATTCTTCGATATTCATAAAGTGCCTTACCAGGGCCTAAGTAAATAATTTTCATTTTCATTGAATCTTCAATTTAACTCGCGGTCAAGATAATACAAATGAATAAGCAGTGAGAACAGAATGAGTTCCAGTTGTTTAGAGAGCCTGTGTCAACGCTGATAACGATGGTAGGGGTCGATATGTGACCGCGCATAACTAACTACCTTTCAAATTATAATTTGATAAATTCTTTGTTACTGATATTTGAGTTATAGCTTCAACTCCCAGGACAGTATTAGGGATAAAAAAAACATCGTTACGTGAATGCAGTCGCGTGAAAATCCAGTAAAATGTATCCTTATTTGTTTACACTTAATAAGTACTTTTTTAATATGAATAAAAAAATCACGCTTGTTTTATAAGTGCCTCCTTAAATATTTATTATATTCTGTCTTTTAGTAGTTGTTACCATAGCGGTCACAGAAATACATCAACTGTCTATGTCAACTATTCATGAGATACAGCCAGGTGACAGACGGACAGACAGACGGACGGACAGACAGAAGGGTCACGTACCCAAAGGTTTTAAAAGTTGTTTCCCTTTGATGACAATGTGCTGCATAACAACATTACTTATTTCTTTTCTGTATATTTTTATTTGTTTTGTTGCTGCTTATTGTAATCAACTATAATATTATTATAAAACCCTTTGGGTACGGAGCCCTATTAAAATCAAGAACGTTCTGTGAACCTCAGACAACTTACAAGCTTGGTGTGTGTACATAGGATAATTTGTATTTGCTTAACCGAACGATCGAAGGGTTGTACCAGCGATACACCACGCGGAGAGAATACGATTTATATACAAAATTGCTAGAAAAATGTATATGCAAACATTTTGTTACTCTTTACTATGAAAGAAAACAAAAAAAATCGCTTGGCTATAGCTAACAGCTATGTTCTCCAAAGGTACAGGTGCTATAATAACAACCGCTTTTCACCGAAGATTACTTAAGTGCCAACGTGACAGATGGTGAGTCTATTGCCGTCTCACTATTCATCTTTTGAATTCCTTCTTAGACATATGCAGGTTTCCTCACGATGTTTTCTTTCGTCGTAAAGCACGTGGTGAGAAATCACTGCACAAAAGTTTTAGACAGTTGCAAGTTGAAGAATGATGTGGTGACCAGAATTGAAAAAAGTATGTTGAGATGGTTTGGAAATATCGAAAGGATGAGTGAAAGGCGATTAACGAAGGAAATTTATAGAGCGAATGTGACCGCAAGTGTCGGTAGAGCGCGTCCAAGGAAGAACTACTATGACCAAATAAATAGTATTTTTCAGAAAGTTCAAATTAGGAGTACTCGTAGTCGAAGAAAGTGTATGAAGAGATGCATGAATGTGGATAAAGCGAAAGAAGTATGTAAGGATCGTAGCATGTGGCAAACGGTGGTCTCTGCCTACCCCCATGGGATACAGGCGTGAGTATATGTATGTATGTACGTGTTTATAAGTTTTGGAAAAACTCATTCGCCCCGCTGAGATACGAGCTTGCGTTGCAGAAAAGTTTCCTCTTATTCCACATTCATAATAATCAATAAACATTTCATAACTAAATAAACATCGCAAGTGTTCGCCTCACCTGTGAAAATACTAGATAAGGACTACTATCATTGGTTTAAAGAGAGCGCATTAAGAACTTCTGAGCTTTGACGTTTCATTTTGGTACTGTAAAATTCAACAAGAAAGATAAGAAGTTCCTAATACGTGCTGCTTAAACGATGATGGCAGACCACAAGTACTAGGAAGCAAGGATCGTCAAGTCACTCAGTGTAGTACAATAATGCACGTTGTATGAGCACGCCTACATTCCTACTTGAATACTCGTTGAATGTCGGCGGTTAACGAGGAAACGTGACAGTTTAACCAACTATTTGTCTGTCTGTCCGTATTAACGGTGTCATTATATCATCATGCAATGCTTTGTAAACTCATGTCTTATAAGGGTCCCCGAAAGGGTTTGCAGAGGTCCTATTACCGCCGAAGATTATGTTATTATGTGACAGTTGGTGAGTCCATCATCCTTACTACTAAACATCACCACAGATATTCCTTCGCTTAATATGGCGCGAATTCAAAACCACGCCGTGTAAGGTATCATCAATATTATGATACTATAAAAAAATCTTGACTATAATATTCATCTGCATTATATTAACAAAAATATTAATTACCATATAAATATATAATATATTCTTTATTTTGCATTTATATTTGATAGCTAGCTGTGCTCCGCGGTTTTACCCGCGTAGATTTAATTTCAAGGGTGTTTCGCGGAACCCTGATGTTTTTTTTACTAATTTATATTTTTTTATTTTTCAGTAGCAGCCCGGTGGCTGGCCCCTGGATTAGTGCTCAGTTAATGGCAATAGGCTCGCCCCTATAACATGGGAAATAAACATAACTGGCGAAATGTGTGCGTACGTGTTTAAGTATATCTTTGTGCTATAAGTGTATTAAACATTTTTGTCACTTATTAAATTATAATTCTGCTTCGCTGGCTATTCATCAAGTTATAATACATTCAATTAATTCCACATGAATAAATTCACGTAGAAGAGCCGTGGTGGCCTCGGGGTTTGATCAGTCGCCTGCTACGCAAATGACGCAAGTTCGAATCCCAGCGGGGCCCGTTCCAGTTATTTCTCACCACGTGCTTTACGGTGAAGGAAAACATCGTGAGGAAACCTGCATATATCTGAGAAGTAATTCCAAGACGTATGTATAGTGCCTGAGACGGCGATGGACTCACCCTCTGTCACGTTGGTACTTAATCATGTTCGGTGATATGTGAATGTTGTTATTACAACATAGGTGCCCCTTCGGGGACCCTTCTGGGATGGCGTCAAAATATTCATTTTTTATTTTTAAAATCATTTCACAATCTTCATACTTTAACCGGCCGAGCATTAAGATGCTGCTCATGTTTAAAACTGGTCTATGAATGGAAGACAAGGCTAATGGAGCACCTAATAAGTAAGTAGGCGACATATTAGCCACGATTCATCGAGTCAAGGTCCCAACCACGCATTATATTATGCAAAACGTAATCGAATTATACGCGTTCATTCATCTACGCCTACAGTTTGCTCAATCAGCCGAACGATTGTTATTATGCATTTATGTTATGTAATTTTATTATGATGACTGTACTTATAAAGAATTGAAGCTAAGAACTTCGTATTTGCGATATCATGTGAAAGGGACAAAAAAAATTAGGTTTTCATACTTATTACAAAGATCTGGGAGCCTACTATCTTCGGTTTAAGCATAGCATATTAAACTAAAGCTAAAAAGTACGTAATAATACGCGCTGCTTAAACGATCATAATAGGCCCGCGGGTCTTCTACCGTAAACAGTTGTGTGATCCATATCTCACAAGTTATATTCACAGTCGAGACTTTTTAAGTGCTGGTGACATACCCAAATTTAAAAATAAATAACATTATTTAAAAAAAAAGGTATATTATTTTATTTTTTTAATAAAAAATCTCTTTTTTTTAAGGTTTCCTTCGTTATAATATTTTGTGGTAAAGTGTAATTGTTAGAGGTTACTAAAGGTTCGATGCTTATTGCATGATACGTAGAACATAAGACAATGCTGTTTTTAAAGAACATGAAATTCTTAAAATTAAAATGCTTCATAAAATTATAAAACAAAAGTAAAAAATATTATGGGACGTTTAATTTATACCACCAACCGATGCTTCGTGACAAAAATGTTCGCTTAAAAAGTCTATACCCTATATGTATGTAGGGTCTAGACTACACAATTATTTGTAGTTCTTATTTTAAGTTTTAAAAAAAATTATATCGACTTTTGTGCACTGGAACTGTGTCCATGGGCTTATATTTTTTTTTATGATTTATATTGTATTACTCAAAGCTGTAAGTTAATTTTTTTAAAAGAGTAATTACTGAGTTACTTGCCAGGTTCTTCTCAGTAAAAGCAACCTTCCGAAACTGGCGGTAGCATGTATAATCCTATGTAATCGTGTCTTTCTGACGATTTGAAAGTACTTTGTAAAAAGTCTAATCGAATAAAGATATTTTTGATTTTGATTTTGATTTTGACATACATTATATTAAACTAGCGGACGTCACGCGGTCTCAGCGGTATAGTTCCCGTGGGAGTACGGGGATAAAATAAAACCTATGATAGATGATGTAGGTTAGTTTTTTAGATCATTAATTACAAACATACACACAATAATAAAAATCTTTCCCTTTTATAATAGTAGTGTAGATTGTGAATTGCGATTGTCAGATCAAACCAAGGCAGTTATATTTATTTATATATTAATGTATCACTTGCTCTAAAACAAATAGCAAATAACTGCTTAATATGGCGATACAACTATTTAAGTGACAAACGACACCAGTGTACGAATACCGAACGCGTTTAGAGTATTAATGCATCAATTGCTAATTTATAAGCTGTTTAGCACTCTGTTAGGATATAATGGACAATGCATCCGTTGACAGTGAGCGGAATACACAATGGTAGAAGTACAGGTTGGGTTGAGCACCAATATATTATATTAAGGGCCCGCTTTCCAATGACCGGGTAAGCGCTATTCGTAGTATACATTCTTAAAATGGTTAGTAAATATTTCTGAATTTATTTTTGTTAAACATGCTTTTACATTCATATCAAACATTCATACAATTAAAGAAAAAATATATTCTAAGTAGTCTCATTAGTAAGCCCTGTAATTTGATCATACTTCGTTAGTACAAAAAATATAACTAGTCCACCATACTGGATGATCCGCCAGTTCTCCGAATTATATCCGTTCAGTTATCACTAAACACGAATCAGTTAGCACCAAACATATCATTTAGCACTAAGCACGATATATTAATCAACGGCTAAACACAGTCCAACGTACTTGTATTAGAATCATCATCTCCCTGGCCTTATCCCATACATTTTTGGGGTCGGCACTTGAACCCGATGCGGCTGATCACCTGATTTTTATACGAAACGACTGCCATCTGACCTTTAATGAGGAAAATTTGTGATCTGGGTTAAGCCAATTGTCAGACTATTTTAGGTCTCGGACTGACCTGTAACGATTGCCAAGGATGATAAATTGGCAACCGGGACCGACGGCTTAGGGAACCCATCTAATTACTAGGGTTATGCGCAATAGCAACTTTGCCATAAGCTCCTCCACAAGTACTTGTATTAGAATAGGCCTATATAATTGTTATTCCTATTCGAAAACCTCTTTTTATCACAGAGAAAGTTCTGAAAAGGTAAGTAACTAGCAAATAAGTTTCAAATAGACGCTTCATATAAATACGTCGTACACTCGGCAGTAGAAGTTCTTCGCTGCAATTAATGTTCGATGCAACTTCTTAGGAAGTTTACCTGAAGCCTAGCAGCGTAATATCTTGTTTCCTTGTATCTAAAGAACAGTGTACTATTTAAATTTATACTTAAAAGTAAAAGTACTCGTTTACATTTCGATCTAATTGAGTTAATGAGACAGTAGATGCCGCTAGAGCTGTGATGGCAGAATTGTTTGTGTGGTCATCTTTTAATCTGTGAATTATCTATCGATTTTCTATGATTGATAAGTAGTTTTTTTTAGTCGAATATAGGGGGCGAACTTAATGGGTACTAAACCAGACTCCGGACTGCTACTTAGGGGACATAAGAGATAGAAAATCTCAATAGGGTTTATATTCATGAGATATAAATACTGTAACCAATAACATTGTATATTTTTTTTTTTAAAAGAGTAATTGTTGAGTTTCTTGCCGGGTTCTTCTCAACAAACAAACTTCTCAACAAAAGCTACCTTCCGAACCCGGTGGTAACATTTATAATCATGTATAATGTATTTTGTGTCCTTCTGACGATTTGAAAGTACTTTGTGAGAAGTCTTATCAAATAAAGATATTTTGAATTTTGAATAAAATTTTGTCGAACCTAGAACCTCGTTCCTCCTCGTTCCTTGTTCGAGCCTAGATGCATTTGCAACCATTAGACCAACGAGGCAGTGAACCGAGGCAATATTATTACGTGCTATATTAAATATTATAATATTGAATATGATAAGTTTAGTACCTATGTAGTTTTTAATAAACGCGTTCATATTACTCGCTGAAAGTTATTAATACTTCATGAAATGTTCACTTAGGTGGTTCTCCCTCGCATATTGGCAGTGACGTGTGTTAACCTTTTATAACATCGTACGATAACGATATATATATATATATATATATATATATATATATATATATATATTATACTAGCTGTGCCCTGTGGTTTTTTAATTTTAAATTTCATGGGTGGCCGCTAAACCGTAATGGTTTTTAAATAAAACTAGGCAAAGTGGGCAAAGCCAACTTATTCGACATTTGCTCACGCCTGAATTCCATGAAGGGATAGGCAGAGGTGTACTTATAGTACATCCATATCTACCTAAATAATCCAGACTGCTGGCAAATTATAAATGGAAAAACCCAATAGCACTGCCTTATCGGGGGACGGAACCCAGAACCTCGAGTACCACTTGTAACCACTAGACCACCGAGTTAGTATCTAATATATAAAATTCTCGTGTCACAGTTTTCGTTGCCATACTCCTCTGAAACGGCTGGACCGATTTGTATGAAATTTTGTGTGCAGATCGGGTAGGTCTGAGAATCGGCCAACATCAATTTTTCATCCCCCTAAATGTTAGGGGTAGTCCACCCAAAAAAAAAATGGCAATACAACGTTTGCCGGGCACAGCTAGTGATAAATAATATTACCATAATAAACACCAAGTTCCAGCAAATACCGTCTCAGTAAAGATTGAAACATGCTCCTTTGAAACTTGAAAGTTTCAAGACTTTTTTGCCGTGATCATCTCAGTCTGGCAAGTTTGCGTTTCTATTAAAACTTACAAAAAAATGGCAATTAATCTCAGTAAGAAATTAGGACTCGCAGTTTCCTTGGATGTTTGCAAATTTTCAAGAATTCAAATGCAAATTAGTTCCTTGACGTTGGATATGTTATAGAAGAACTAGATTAAGAAAGGTAGGGCATAACGAGAGCCGTTATGGCCTTGGGGTTTGAGCTTTGCCTGCTACTCAAGCGACGCAATTTCGAATCTCATGAGGCCAGTACCAGTCAGTTTTTCTAAAATACTTATGTGTCACGTTGGCACTTAATCAAATTCGGTGAAAAGTGGGTGTTGTGATAACAACACCTCTGCCTACCCCTTCGGGGAATAAATGAATATATATATGCCTATGCCCCGAGGTCATTACTTACTGACCCAAAATGAGTTTCAGCTTGATAATGAGATTCTCCATTTGGGTTTGTCAAAATTAAGTGCATCCCTTTTAAAATCCGTACGATAAAAAGAGGTAGAACTACTTTTAACAAAGGCGATGTTTCGTATTAGAGTGTCAGTGTTTCTGGTATAAAAAGCTCAATTCTAAATGTATCGGTCTTAAGCTATCTTTTTGAGCGTGAAAAAGTAACAGAACACAAATAAGAAAAAACGTATTTTCTTTCGTTCTAAATGAAAATGAAAATGTTATTGTTGAGCAGGGTTTACAAATATATAACTATTTGTTGGAGTGATTAAATGTTTATTAAGTAAGCCGAGCATCGCGGCTCAGATGTTATTAATTAAATATAATAACAGACAAACACAATGGAGGAATAACAATCAAGCAAAATCACTTTAATTCCGCATTCTCTCAGAATAGAAGCAACACATTTAATTGTTTTGAGACTATCGCCCTTTGATAATGTACAGAAACATTTCAATTTAACATTCGAAAGCTTCTCAAATACGTACGCAATAGTGATGCACCTCCTTATTTACCAAAACATCGTATCGATAAATGACAACGTAATATAAGTTACTTCGGGAGTACTTTAGAAATGATTTATGATTATACTGACCAGATATTTTGGAAAAATTAATGTGGTTTTTTTGACTTTTCTGTTTGAAAACTAGGCTTCTGAAAAGTAGTAGTGGCTTGAAACTCAGCTTGGCGAGAGAAGTTTCTTAAACGAAATACATCACGGTTGCTTTTCAACTAACTATTCCTGTCTCCCAACCATTAGCGATCACCTTACACAATATAGCGGACGCTGGTGTTTTAAATGATCATTAATTAATCTTCTTCGCTAAATACAGATTGAAACTGTGCCCAAAGCTTTATATTATTTTTGGTGATTTATTTTGCATTATTCAAAATTCTAAAAATATGTTTATATAAACCAGCGGCAACATGTAAGATCTTGTATAATCATGTCGTTCTGACAAGTTGAAAGTACTTCATGAAGGGACTGCAATGGACTCACCATCTGCCAAGTTGGCAGATGGTGAGTCCATTGAGTCCATCGGGCCTGAAGATATTAATGATAAAAGTACCCAACGCACTAGCAATACAGATCAAGATGTATAATAGTAAATTGTGACGCGAATATTAATCTATCGATATAGCGACATGACATAAGTATTCAACAAACAACTTCAAAAGGACAAAGCTCCATCGATAGTTATTGTGACAACACTAGTTCAAATGAAACAATGGCTTTCGACAACAATGGACGGCCGTCGCAATTTTCGTTGTAAAAGCAACGGGTGGAATTTTCGACAAGGTTCGGTATATTTCCTATATTATGTATCTAGTACAACACTAGACTATTATCGTGGACCGTTGACGAAAAGGGCTTTTATTTTATGTGACAGCGAAGATATTAAGGGCTCTCACGACAACTTACTAAATACATTTAGAGTCGTATTCAGAAAATAGTGCTGTCACGAAGTAAATAATACAAATGTTCGTCTTCGATCGGATCAGGGTTTAGCTGTGAAAAGATAGCAGTCAGACAGATATTTCCCATCTATAGAAATAAATAAAATTAACAGCACACATACGTATGAAAGATTTTGGAACTACTTACATAAAAACAATTTTTCTTGGTCTGTCCGTCTGTTTGAATCGGCTAATCTCTGAAACGTTTTGACCTATTTTAGCAGGACCTTCACTGGCAGATAGACTCTTGTAAAATTACAAGAAGTAACTAATGCTACTTTAAACTAAAAAACATACATACATATTGCTCACGCCTGTATTCCCCGAAGGTGTAGGCAGAGGTGTTGTAATCATAACACCCACTTTTCACCGAATTTGATTAAGTGCCAACGTGACAGACGGTGAGTCTATCGCCGTCTCAGGCACTACACATACGTCTTTGAAATACTTCTCAGACATATGCAGATTTCCTCACGATGTTTTCCTTCACCGTAAAGCACGTGGTGTGAAATCACTGTACATAATTTTTTAGAATAACTCATTGGTACAGGCCCCGCTGGGATTCGAACTTGCGTCGCTTGCGTAGCAGGCGACTGCTCAAACCCCGAGGCCACCACGGCTCTCCACATACATATATATAAAACTAAAATTAAAAGAAAATAACAATTTAGCGTTGCGCGAAATAAAGACACCCATGAAATTTTGTGAAACCGCGAGGCACAGCTTATGATATTAATATAGATTTATGCTCGTGATAGAATTACGATCAACATTTTCTCTCAACGTTATAATACACTCAAGGCACAGAGTAGTCGACCTAGAGACACCAACGCGTCTAGACTGTCTATTCCACGCCATTGAAACTTAACTTTATTATTAATTCCTAATAGCATTAAATTAGTCAACGGCAGACTAGATTGAACACATTAGACAACACTGGAGGGCGAGATAAGAGCAATGTTATATACTCGGACGTTATGACTGTGGATATTGATTCAATAGATAGAGCTTCTAGACTTGATAAAACTTATGCAATAAATATATGAATATGAATTTGCTCTCAGAATATGTATGAGTTCTTAAGACGGCTATGAACCGTGGATTCTATTACATTGGCACTTAATCATATTCGGTGAAGTGAGTTTTGGGCTTATAAATTAAAAGCATTATGACGATGTTATTCGAGAGCCACGGTGGCCTCGGGGTTAGAGCAGTCGCCTGCTACGCAAGCGACGCATATTCGAAACCCAGCGGGGCCTATACCAATGAGTTTTTCTTAAAAACCTTTTGTACAGTGATTTCACACCACGTGCTTTACGGTGAAGGAAAACATCGTGAGGAAACCTGCATATTTCTGAGATGTAATTCAAAGACGTATGTATAGTGCCTGAGACGGCGATGGACTCACCATCTGTCACGTTGGCACTTAATCAAATTAGGTGAAAAGTGGGTGTTGTGATAACAACACCTCTGCCTACCCCTTCGGGGAATACAGGCGTGAGCATATGCAGTCAAATTTCATCCCAGATTATTCTGACAAGAATATCTAGATCTAAAATCTATACAGATAAATAAGATTGAACTGTCTGTTTTAACGGGACTTCACTGGCAGATAGCTGATGTTAAACATAAAAACGTAGGCAACATTTTTTTTTAAATTGCACTAAATATCATAGTTTTTATTTTTAACCCTACGTGGGTAAAGCCGCGTGGCACAGCTAGTTAACAATATACACATCAGCTCTCATAGTATACAAGCAGTATAAGCAAGTGTTATTAGTCAATCTGTATTGTAAACGCCGCCTAATGAATGTAATACCCAAATGGCCTGGATTACTTAGCATCAAATCACTGGTTACTGGATTCAAACTAATTTGCACATTAATTAGTGTTAAACACGCACAGTCATTACGAAATAGCTATACTTAGATATGTTAGTTAGGATCAGGACTAAGAAAAAATTACTATATTAATGAAGGATTAAGTACATTAGCAGGTTAATTGGAAGAGTTTGGACAAAAATGGTACTTCCAAATCTAGACAGATAAATTATATTATATATATAAATTATATATATAAGTGTCTGTTTGAAATTCCAATTTAACAGCGTATCATTAAACGCAAATATATATAAGGTATTCATATAGAAATATTAAAAAAAAAAATTGTCTTTTTATTCCGGCTAACCTGCAAACCGCTAAATTAACGAGACTTGCGTTAGAAAAAACGTTGTTAGTTAGTTATTATGAGTAGGTATAATAATGTATTTTAGGAAAGGAATGTGTTGTAGAAGAGAAATAATTCTTAACTAAAACACAGGTCAAAATTTAGGACACAGCTAGTGATATGGAGTATACCCCGGATATCCTTTATTATATCCTACACTATTTGTTCTAGGTATGGTAGGCTATTTCAAACTAGAATCGAGAAGGGATGTAGCACTAGCTACCTATTTGTTTAAATTGATTCGCGGCTTAGTAGAGAACTCCGCCATCCTCCAGGAGATTAAACTGTGTGTTCCGGACTATGTGGTTGATCGAAGACGGAGGCCGCCCCTGCTGGTGGTGCCGCGCGCGCGCACCGGTCTGCTGGAGCACGCGCCGCTGACGAGGGCGCTGCGCACGCTCAACACGGTCGCTACTCATATAGACATATTTTCTTGCTCTCTGAACGACTTCATGAAGGCTACATATAACTTAGTGAGTGAATAAATAGACTTATGTTGTTTAGTGTTTAGTGTATAGTATGTAATTGGATATATTGTAACTGTAATATAGTAGCTACACTATTACCTTAGGTTAACCTGTAATGATAGTGTATGTATGTAAATAAATAAATAAATAAAAAAAAAAAAATATTAAGATTAGATAGTGATATATTTTGACTTTGCAAAGTTTTGAATTTTTTATTTACGAGGTAATCTGCTAAACAATCAATTCGTTTCCTTAAATATTTTTATCGGTATTTAGTATGAACTTACAGGATTGAAAAAGGCTTTTTGTTATAGATACCACACGTGGAAAGCCGAGGGTGAAACTAGTCAATTATATATCTATAGGTCAAATCAAATCAAATAATTTTAATCAATATAAGGGACAATTCGAACACTCATTGAACTTTATATATAACACTAATTAAAGTTTATGTATACCATATATGTATATCAGGCGACTGTAATGTGGCAAACGGTGGTCGTTGCCTACCCCCTGGGCATACAGGTAAGTAAATAAAGTAGATATTTATACATAATCCAATAACCATACTCGACATACAAATCCTGATAAATTAAAGTATACAGACGTTATACAAAGAAAGTTTCGTATCTAATGTTTGAATGAATATTAATGTGTTTGTATAAGTGAAAACTTTATTATATATTCTAATGTACATTAGCGGGAAACCTTAAAATTATGAGGTATTTTGAGGCTCGTTTTGAATAAAGGTTTATTGGAAGATTCTTGATATGATCACAAAAATATTGAGTACATGATATTTACATCTTATTATATTAACTTATTTTTAAACGAATTCATTGAACGTAACATTTTAAGGGTAACTTTTGGTTAGCAATTTGACTTCTCACAGTTTTCCAATGAATTTGAAATGTAGGCTTCATTGCATTTTCAAAAGTTAGCCTCAAATTTTACGTTTAATGAATTCTATGTGTTTTAAAATAAGTTGAAAAAGTAAGATATTTTTATCCTTTCCTTTCCTTTATTTATTTAATGGCGATGAGCTTAAGTAAAACTATTCCGCCAATGTCAAGTGATTGTTGAGAAAAATATCTTGTAAATTGTTAAAAATATGTGGAGGAACCCATTATTCCATTTTGATTCCTAACTAAACTCTTCGAAAACTCATTCCTACTTAACAACTCGATATTTTTATCATACTTTGTATATTTTCAATTTAGTAGCATTACGTCATTATTTGTTTATGTCATTGGGACAAATCCCTATTTTACTGTCATGGCACATCAAAGCGGCGTAAACTGTCAAATGACATATAAAATAGGTCAATTGATTTTATAGCAGTATAAAACGCTCATGCAACGTTCACACATTCGGCCGATATTTGTGTAATCGTAAAACTGAAACGACAATATTCTGAAGCCTACAGAGCCTAAACAAAAGCCGACCCACCTCCCGTCTATAGCATAATCATAACGAACACAAGCACAAAATGTCCCGAAGAAGAAAAAAATATTAACATAAACACTAAGAATTCACATCAACACATTCACACACAAACCGCGTCGCCTTGAAAAAGCCGGCACATTAATTAAAACCGGCTTGAGATTTTTTTATTTGAAAAAATACTTGCGATAAATGCATGCGGAATGTACCAGCGAGTTCGTAGCAGCGCGGGGACGTCTACGCGAGCCGCGATCGCGACGAAAACTGGTTGTTACTATAGCAGCCGCCGGCTACGGCGTAGCAGCTACGAGCTACGTAACCGCTACGAACCCGGGTATGTACAATGTACAATGATTTGAGTTGAGTTGCCGACGTGAGAGCTAAGGCTCGTTTAAATTTTGATGTTTTCAGTTGAAATTCACGCGTCAAAACGTTTAAAGGAGCCTCACTACTGTAATTAGAGGCTGTAACAGGATACTTCAGGCCTGTGGAGAGTTTCCAAAGCTTTCCATACTATACATTATTGTAAAAAATTATCTGCAGGTGCAATTTCAACGTTCATATTGTGAAACCATCTATAACACAACAACATTTTAATACAATTTTACAGTCTATTTCAACACTTTTCATAAATCTTTTTATTTAATTCTTTGAAAACATCGTGAGATAACCGGCATACATCTTAGAAGTAATTCAAAGCCGTATGTATACTCGCTGAGACGGCGATGGAGTCACCATCTGTAACGTTGGCACTTAATCATATTCGGTGAAATGTGGGTGTTGTTGTTACAACACCCCTGCTACTTACCCCTTCGGAGACCCTTCCAGGATGTCGTTTAGCAACGAATTTGCGGAAAGAACCAATTTTTTAATATATGTAGAATTACTTGGAGACCATTACGGCTTCTGAGTAACGATATCAAATAAAAAACTAGCGCACGTCACGCGGTTTCTCCCGCGTAGTTCCCGTTCCCGTGGTAGTACGGGGATGAAATATAGCCTGTATTAATCAGTGATAAAGTACCATTCAAATGGTGAAAGAATATTTAAAATCGGTCCAGTACTTTTTGAGCCAATCCGTTACAAATATACTTACATACAAGTCATTCCTCTTACATAGAAATTAATCTAATATATAATATAATAATCGGATATCTAGTAGATCAAACATGAAGAAGGCAACATTTCAACCGAGTCTAGCTGGGACCATTGTAGGCAAATTTTCGCCACTTCACGGGTTTCAAGCAACGTTCAACAATGTTCCCCAATCCATTGGTTTGGACATTTTTAGAGATAGTTTCCCACAGTGGAAACATAAGCTGCTGCAGCCGGGTCTATCATTGTTACCTCGTTACAACCAATGTCACTAATCGAGTATTTGTAAATTATATTCCATTACTATAAGATAAAATTACAACACATCTTAACTCTAACTTGAATATATTTACACGTTCTGAATAAGTTTCACCCGCGTAGTTCCCGTTCCCGTGGGAGTACGGGGCTAAAATATAGCCTATGTTACTCGCTGGTAATGTAGCTATCAATTGCTGAAAGAATTTTTCAAATCGGTCTAGTAGTTTCGGAGCATATTTAATACAAACAAACAAACAAATATTTCCTCTTCATAATATTAGTATAGATAATGTTATTTGTGAATGCTGTCTCACACCTGTTATTAGTGACTAGGCTAGACCATATATTACAAAATTGTAAAATTTATTATTCAGTCTATTAACTGTTGGTGCGTCAATAAAATAAAATAAATAATTTTATAACAAACAGTCCACAGAAGATCCGTAAGCTGTGAATAGTCAAACAATCCATCCAGGAGCCAATCAGCGAGACAGATGTGGTGACGGATTGGCTCTGAATTAACCATGAGGTTTAATAAGGGTAGGTTAACCCTACACTGGCCGCGGTAATAGCAGAATCCCAGTTCCAAATTCATTAGACATTTGAAAGGGAGCCCTTGAATAGATTCCGTCTGTCGCATAACTGGTAAGTTGTATTGAGGTTTCGTATTGGTATACAGGCTGGATTTAAGTTAGAAAGGTGGAAATAAAAGTGGAATAATACTTGTTTTAAAAAAACACACTTTTGAGAAATACAAATAAACATTATAAAGACATTAAAAATTTTTTTTATAGAAAAATGAAAAGAAAATATTTTTTAGTAAACTGAACTTTATAATATAAAAAAATGGGGTTATCGGCACTGGATAAGTGTGCAAAGTTTCAAACATTTCTTTCGCTTCAAAGGGGGCGAAAATCACGTTATATATATGGATGTCAAGGTAATAAAAGCGAGTTAATGGAATGCAATAATATGACTACATTGTTTAAGATAGTATTTCAACAATTTAATTGTATTCTTTTTTAACAAATTGTACCATATGTGCTAAGTGTTTCGTGTGCAAATCAAGCCTGAATGTAAATTACCAAGTGCGTGCTGTGTTTACCTGTAACAAAAATAAAATATGTCAAAATTCAAAAATATCTTTATTCGATTAGACTTTTTACAAAGAACTTTCAAATCGTCAGAAAAACACGATTACATAGGATTGTACATGCTACCGCCAGGTTTGGAAGGTTGCTTTTACTGAGAAGAACCTGGCAAGAAACTTAGTAATTACTCTTTTAAAAAAATGTTTTTACAACTTTGATTAATACAATATAAATCATAATACTGCAACTAAAGTGGAAGAAATAAATATAAATGCGTTTGTTGTCAACTATTTTTACAATCATGTAAATAACATCGTATTTCTTTAATTTAAATGAAAATAATAAATTTATGTTTTTCTTTAATTTATGACGAAACGAATTTAAGGAAACTTTAATCCAGAATATATCAATTTGTACTTCTCAACATAAAGCTTGCTACGACACTAGTTTACCCCCTTGGTTTGCTTGGAACCCACCACCAACCACATATTTTTTAAGTATTTTCTTTCGAACATACTGTATTCTCCGAAGGGTTAGGCAGAGATGTTGTAATAACAACACCCACTTTTCACACAAGATGATTAAGTGCCAACGTGACAGATGGTGAGTCCATCGCCGTCTCAGGCACTATACATACGTTTAGAATACTTCTCAGACTTATGCAGGTTTCCTCACGATATTTTCCTTCACCGTAAAACACGTGGTGTGAAATAACTGCACATACGTTTTTTAGAAAAACTCTTTGTTGCAGGCCCCGCTGGGATTCGAACTTGCATCACCTGAATAGCAGGCGACAGCTCAAACCCCAAGGCCACCACGGCACACTTTTTTATCTTTCGAATTATAAAAAATCATACTTTATATACTTATGCTAAACGCCAAAGCATTTAGGTTGAGTCACGCCATTCAAAAGCATCTATCGTCCACCTACTTTCAACCAAAGAACACATTTTTAATCTTTGATCATAGCAAAATCTACCGTAACATACGGCAATTGAGTCGAAAATTACATGAACAACATTATGACAACATGACACAAAGTGCTGACATTCGTATTAGAACTTTAAGTACGGGAGATAAAGTTCAGTTTATTCTGATGGAATAAGATAGAGAAATTATGAATGAAGTGCGCCTACGCACACGTGGTTTGAGACCTTGAGCAAATGTTAAGCAATTGAATGATAGCAGTGAATTGAGTAATGTTTATGCTTAAACGGATATTGTGTAATTTATTATTTGGTCATCTTTATATATATATCGGCATTGAAGAATATTTTTTAGGTTAATTGGGACGCAAGTACCATTTATTGGCACTAGACGGAGTCTACATAGCGGCAACACTGTCGACTGGGGGGAATCGGATCGAGCGTATAAATACCACGTGTAATCGTATTAACGATTCACTTGTTTGTCGGCAGTCGCACAGTGCGGTCGTGTAGAAACTGTCTCGCGTTCCGTATTTATAGTGTTCCGTGATTATAGTTTGAAAGTTAAATATCTTCGAACTTCTTTTATTCACCCAGCACTTCCCAGTATACGCCCAAGCTATCACCGAAATGTCTGATAGCAATCCAGCTGCGCCGTCATCAGAAGTGGGATCGGTGCTGGTACAGGACCATAGTGAGGATCGTTGGCGTGCCATTTTGGAACAGCAGAATACTAATATGCGTGCCCTTATCGAAGCCCTGCAAGCACCGAAGACAAACACCCAAGTGGACTTACCCGAGTTTGACCCTGACAAATCAGACACGGATGCGAGACTTTGGTGCACGACAGCAGATTTGTGTTTTGCCGAGAATACGCTGCACGGCAGTCAACTTGTCGTCTTGATTAGCAAAGCTTTAAAAGGCACTGCTTCCACGTGGCTATCGCAAATAGCATACCAAGGAATGACATGGGGACATAAGCAATCGGAGTGTAGAAGCAGACCCATTAACACCCAAGGACGAGCTACGACATCTATACCGCTAAGGCAACCACCAGTGAAGACCCTGACTTGCTTCAAATGTGGAAAACCTGGTCACATTGCGATCCATTGCACAAGTACAAGCAGCCTTACTGGTGGTGTGGGTGCAACACGGACCGAGCGGAGGGTGGATGTCTGCGTTGTTAAACCACCTTTGGGATCATTAGAACATAAGGGTAAGCGGTATTGTTTTTCTTACGATTCTGGTGCTGAATGCTCATTAATCAAAGAAAGTTTGGCTGAACATTTTTGTGGTAAACGTACAAACAATGTAGTTACAATGACCGGTATTGGACAGACTAGTGTATTCAGCACAGAACAAATTCTATCTTGTATTGTTGTCAACGATAACCCTCTTGATGTTTTATTTCATGTTTTACCTGATGGCTACATGCAATGCGATATAATGATTGGTCGAGAGATTTTAAACCAAGGCTTTTCTATTAACATGACATCAACAGAATTGTCGTTGCATAAAAGTGCGAGTCTTGTAGTAAATTCAGTTACTGATAAAAAGCGACAACTTAGTCTGAGTACCGTCAATACTGACGTCACGGATAGAGACAAGTCTGAACTTTTGAAAACTTTAAAACTATTTTCAAAATTCTTTATTTCTGGTATGCCTACTACTCGTGTTAATAAGGGTGAGTTGAAAATTAAGTTAATTGATGCCAATCGTACTGTACAGTGGCGACCGTACAGGATGTCTGCAGAAGAACGCAGTGTGATTCGGGATCGTATCAAACAACTTCGTGATGCGAATATTATTAGGCCTAGTTATTCACCTTTTGCAAGCCCTGCTCTTTTAGTGAAGAAACGTGACGGAACAGACAGAATGTGTATTGATTATCGTGAGCTTAATAGTAATACTGTTCCAGACCGGTATCCACTTCCACTTATCTCCGACCAGATTACACGTCTTAGTCATGCTAATTACTTTTCAAAATTAGATGGCGCCAGTGGCTTTCATTTGATTCCAGTAAGTCGTGGCAAGATGCGTTGGGTGAAGTACAACTTGCAATAAATTGTACAGTTAATCGCATTACTAAAGCTTCACCACTTGAGCTTTTAATTGGCAAAATCGCGCGGCCTTTGTCCTTAATGTGTTGTGACGTAGTTGACACCGAAGTTGACATTGATACGGTTCGTGAAGTAGCATCCAATAATATACAGAGGAGTGCGGAATACGATAAGGTTAGATTGAATAGTACAAAAGCGAAGGTAGTAAAGTTTTCGGTCGGTGACTTTGTTTTATTAGAAAATGAAGAACGGAATCAGACTAAGTTGGATGCTAAGTTCAAGGGTCCGTTTAGGGTTGAAGAAGTATTAGAGGGTGATAGGTACACGTTAAAAGCCCTAAACTCTAATCGCTCTTACAAGTATGCCCACGATAGGTTAAGACCAATGCCAGTAGGTCATGTACCAGTTGAAGTAAGTGATGATGAAGGGTGTGATAATGATGAACATGCCTAATTGACTTGGAATTTGCAGAACGTCTCTAATGGCCGTAGTATTGTTGGTAATGTTGACCATATTAGTAGCTATTACGTAGCCGTAGCCCAGTGAAATCAGTCTCTTGGGGGAACTCAAGTGTTCTGTGGGTGCGCGGTGCGCGTTTAGTGCTGATGGAAATGGAGGTCTGGAGGGACCGCCCGGAGAGACCGCCCGTGTGATGTCATGGGGTTCTCTCGTCGGCTAAGAGAGCCGTGGCGTTAGAGAGGTTCTACGTATAGTCGTGATTAATTAACATTTAAATGGTTATGGTACATGACTCTGGCTTAAGGATTCTGTTAATCTTAGCCATATCGTAATGTTAAAGTTAAATCGTAAGAGCTCATTCATGATTAAACAAAAAAAAAAAGTGGTATTTGGAAATTTGATGTTGATTTATTTCCTTTTAAGTAAAACTGGAACCAAAGATGGTACCACCTCTGAGGTGGCTGAGACGAACGAATACTTTCGTTAATTCTTTGATTACAGGTTCAATCTCACACGAGGACGTGTGCTAGCAGGATGGCCGTATCGGCATTGAAGAATATTTTTTAGGTTAATTGGGACGCAAGTACCATTTATTGGCACTAGACGGAGTCTACATAGCGGCAACACTGTCGACTGGGGGGAATCGGATCGAGCGTATAAATACCACGTGTAATCGTATTAACGATTCACTTGTTTGTCGGCAGTCGCACAGTGCGGTCGTGTAGAAACTGTCTCGCGTTCCGTATTTATAGTGTTCCGTGATTATAGTTTGAAAGTTAAATATCTTCGAACTTCTTTTATTCACCCAGCACTTCCCAGTATACGCCCAAGCTATCACCGAAATGTCTGATAGCAATCCAGCTGCGCCGTCATATATAATTCTACTGTTTGTATGTCTGTCACCATACTACTCCTAAGCGGCTGGACCGATTTCTTTCTGTGCGTTTGTGTGGCCCGGAATGGTTTAGATTCGGAAATCAGCCCGGCAGATGGCGCTGCAGTCGGTATGCAAGACAACGTCTGTTGTCAAAATGTATGGGATAAAGCCAAGGAGATGATGAGGTCTAAAAAGGCCACTTTAGGAGAACCATAATGTGATACGAATATTTTTCATTATCTAAAAAAAATGGTCACTTTGGTGTAATTCATATTATGATTCTTGAATTATTAATATTTCGCAATTCACCTGTTTCACACTTTCCTATGAAGATTCCTAAAATGGTCCAGAAATTATGAATTGCTGCTTTTGTGACAGATAGCATCATAAAAAGTTAGTTAAGGAGTAACATCTACAATTATTGTATTAATTCGTGAATCATAATATCAATCTCACCTATGTGACCATTTTGTCATTTCGTTAATGAATCATATTCGGATCACATTATGATTGTGACTTCCAAAGTGGCCTTTTTAGACCTACTGCTCTGTAAACCAATTCTTTTCAATATTCTAAGTACGAGGGCTTTAGGCAATTGTTTAATGGAAGGATAATTTACTTTTTCAAATCCTTTCTGAAACAATAAAGCGGAAAACATTTTTAAACAAAGGTAATTTGGAACAAAGGCTTTGACAGCTTATTACTTGGATCTTTGGGCCCCTGTGTCTCTTGTTGCTAGGCAACGGCACGTACGAACAAAATATTATAATTCTATCCTTTGTTATGATATAATTTACTAGCGGACGTCACGCGGTTTCATCCGCGTAATTCCCGTTCCCGTAGAAGTGCGGGGATAAAATAAATCATATATTACTCCCTGATGATGTAGCTTTCCAATGGTGAAAGAATTTTTGAAATCGGCACTGTAGTTTTTGACACTAAAATACAAATCTTTCTTCTTAATAATAGTAGTGTAGATAGTGCAGACGTAGATCACTTAAATTTGTACCAAAATACTAGTCATTTAGCTAACTTTTAGTAAGAGAAGGGTTTTATAACCATTTGGGGCTTAAAAGCATATATTACAGAACCTATAAAACCTGAAATTATAAATTTTATATAATTTATATAGACAATGTGCAATACCTATTTAAGTACCTACAAATTATTGAAAATCTAGTCTTACTTGTAAATGAAATAATATGCTTGGTTACAACCATGTTATATAGACACTCATATTTCAATAATATCTAATATTTACATACCCAAAATGGGTGAAATATGCTATGTACCATTAATTATAAACAAAATTTTTTGTTATCATATTTCATGTGAATAAATTATTGTAGTAGTTATAGTTCACTTTAAATCCGACTTGTTATGATAAGTGGTAGAAAAAAATATTTTTTGTCTTCTGAAGGAGTCCTTTTTAATATTAAGTATTCATGTATATTATAACAAGAAAGAGTATTAAAAATTAAAAGAAAAAAATGTTTAGCAGAGCGTGGTTTCGATCCACGGACCTCTGGGTTATGGGCCCAGCACGCTTCCACTGCGCCACTCTGCTCTTAGAAATCGGGACGAAATTATCGTATACTTAACGAGGGTATTTCGTCAGCTGAGAATGACGTCACCTTGTGTAATGTTGCGGCGTAAATAAATTACTGTTCGGTAATGGACGTAACGGATATGGATTAGAAGTGTTATTTGCGTCATTAGGTAATCACCACAAAGGTAATGTGAATTTCTGTACTCAGGTACAATAATCTAGAAAACTTTATTAAGTAACTAATAAGTAACTAAAAACTAATTACAATTAGAAAACTTGGCCCAAATCGGTGTCTCTCGGGATCGTGCCAAGAAGGCTGGCAGCATTACCACGTGGAATAGCAATGCTGATTCTGAGCGAGAAAAGCCCCAGCCCGCTTGTCACGAGAAGCTTCTACCAGACGACGTGCAACCTCTTTGAAAAGTTGATGAACATCTGGACCCCTAGAAAATATGATTCCACATTATATCGTAGTAGCACTAGGTCTAAAAAGGCCACTTTGGGAGATAATGTTATCCGAATATGATTCATCATCGAAATGACAAAATGGTCACTTCATATTATGATTCACGAATGATTAATATTTCGCAATTCACCTGTTTCACATGATACTGTTGCTCTCTCTGTTGCTTATTAATTGTTTGTGGGCCTCACCCCAGTCAGTACCGCACAAAGAGTGCAAAAAATGTATGTAATCTATGGCCGTGTACCAAAGTGTTCCACAGACAATATAAAAATGCGGATAATCTGCAGCTCGACAACATGCATCTTAATATTAGTATAGAACAATTGCTCACGCCTGTATTCCCCGAAGGGGTAGGCAGAGGTTTTCTAATGACAACACCCACTTTTCACCGAAGATGCTTAAGTGCCAACGTGACAGATCGTGAGTCCATCACCGTCTCAGACACTTTTACATACGTTATTGAATTACTTCTCAGAAATATGCAGGCTCCTCACGATGTTTTCCTTCACCGTAAAGCACGTGGTGTGAAATCACTGTACATAAGTTTTTTAGAAATCCTCATTGGTACAGGCCCCGTTGAGATTCGAACTTGCGTCGCTTGCGTCGCAGGCGACTGCTCAAACCTCAAGGCCACCAAGGGGTCACGGCATTAGTATAGAACGGTAAAAAAATTATAACAATATGTATCCAGAACTGTGGCCATTTAATTTCCGGAGCAAAAATAACCTGCCTTGCCCCCAGCGAGTAATGGGGAAGATTTATTTGCTTTTACATCGAATTTTAATGTTACGACGCGTGTGGAAATTGGAAGAGTGTGATAATGACCGAACAAGGACATTTTGTTGGGTTGTAAAAACACAGTTTTAAGACGCATGGAGATATATGGGACAGCGAATGTTCTCTGTGGATATTCTAGCTGCCTACCCAATTACGAACCTGATTGCCTGTATTCCCCGAGGGGGTAGGCAGAGGTGTTGTTATTACAACACCCACTTTTTACCGAATTTGATTAAGTGCCAACGTGACAGATGGTGAGTCTATCGCCGTCTCAGGCACTATACATACGTCTTTGAATTACTTCCCAGAAATATGCAGGTTTGCTCACGATATTTTCCTTCACCGTAAAGCACGTGGTGTGAAATCACTGTACATAAGTTTTTTAGAAAAACTCATTGGTACAGGCCCCGCTGGGATTCGAACTTGCGTCGCTTGCGTAGCAGACGACTGCTCTAACCCCGAGGCCACCACGGCTCATTTTTTCTATCAAATTGTAAATTCATAAAAATGGTCAAAAAAACCGTGCACATATTTATCAAAGTACATAAGTACTTTCAAATCGTTGGAAGACATGATTGTACAAAATTATACATGCTACCGTCTGGTTCGGAAAGTTGCTTTAACTGAGAAGAACCCGGCTATAAACGCATCGATAAATATTTTTCTATTATACTCTTCATACAAACTCGTAACATTTTTTATATTTTATCAGTTTTTTTTACAGATTTATAGACCTATCAGCAAATACTATGAAACTCATGGGAATATAAAACTACAATCACTATGCAGTAAAAATTGCTGCTCTCTCAAGTAAATTACACACCTGTAATATTGTCGGTAAATTAAATTAAAGTACCCACAGAATTACCTGGTCATGCAGCATTAATACCTGAACAAAACTGACCATAGCATCTGACGGCTCCATTCACATCACTTACACTTCATTTCTCATGTCATTCACAGTTATAGACTATACTGACCAATATAAATAAACCCCTCTTCCACCCTTCACTACAGCTTAAAGCTTACCCCCCTCGGAGGTCTCAATAAAATGGTATGTAAAGTGAGACCAATAAATCTTGACCCGTCACTTGCTAAGAATTGTACAATAACCACATTATGGAAGGCATTACGAGGGGTCTCAATAAAGCGGTTGTCGACGGTCAGTGGTTCGGAAACTCACGATAATGTGGTTGAATTATGGATTTCAGATGGGTAGGTACCTTGAAATTAATTTACGTTAGGTCGTTACTCGCTGCTTTAATAGTCGCTATATCGTTTAAAGGGGATCAGGCTGTTGGTCTAAAAAGGCCACTTTGGATTCATCATGATATGATCCGAATATAATTCATCATTGAAATGATAAAATGGTCAGTAAGGTGCAATTCATATTATGAATATTACGTAATTCACCTGTTTCACACTTTCCTATGAAGATTCCTAAAATGTTCCACAAAATATGAATTGCTTGTGACAAATAGCATCATAAAAAGTTAATCATTCGTGAATCATAATAATATGAATTGCACCTTTTTTTTTTTTTTTTTTAACGTTGAGAATCCGTTATGGATACACCAACCACCGCGGGGGCAGCGGAAGGGTTATGTCGGACTCACACCGACTAAACTCCACGGTGTTCCTCCAAGTCGCTAAGTGTCTTCTCTCGTCTTCACATGCTTCGCCGTGACCCCCCCAGCGACTGGCCTGTCAAACCCCTCCTTACGTTACAATATGAATTGCACCTAAGTGACCATTTTGTCACTTCGATGATGAATCATATTCGGATCATATTATGATTCTACCAAAGTGGCCTTTTTAGACCTACTGATATGCTGTGATTTTATCGTATCACCGGCGTATAATTAAACAAATCCCTTTAGAGATGGAATTTAATACAAAAACGCCGTCAACTACGACCAGCTGATTCTAGTATAAAGTCTTGTCTAAATCAGTATATTCATGATTACCCAACTAAATTCGAAACAGATTGTATTACGTGGGGAGCAACTATGATCTTTTATGCAGCGCGCATTAAGAATGTCTAAGCTGTAACTTCTAAGTTTATAAGTGTTTAATTTTACGGTACAAAAATGAAACATCAAAGATCAGACTTCTTAAAACGAGGATCATATTTGGCCCTCCGTTGTAATCTATCTACCAAGCTGGTTTTTACTGATAGAAAGTCACACTATTTGTGAGTGTAAAGTTAAATACTTTTTGGTTGTACTTTAATTTTACACAGGTGAAACCGCGGGGCTCAGGTAGTCTACCTATAAATACCTTAATATCATAACAACAACATTCATGAAGTAGAGAACGGTGAACAGGTGAATATCTCGAAAATCGATACTAATTTGTGGTGCACAAGCGAGTAGGCCGGTAATGTCTGTCGATAGCCGCCGATCAGATTTGATCACCCCTAGTCATCCTATATTATCGCTGGACATTGAATACCAAACTGGGCGGTTAGTTCTATTTCCTCAGTAAAATTATCATAACTAGGTACGGTACTGTGTTGTGTTTAATCAATAGGCTTCTTAAGTCAAACTATACAACAATAATTAAAAAAAATACTTTTATGAATTTATATCAATTGAAGAAAATCTTTTTCTTTTGATACCCATACTGTGGTAACGCAGAAAAAATAACTAGTCCGCCATCTTGAATGTACCGCCATATTGGAATAAGAATGAAGTCACTAGCATTGTCAGCTAAAATATGCGCGTCTACCAAATTTCAGTTCAATCGGTTAAACATTCCACCCAGAGTAACACATGCATTGAAAGTTAATAATAAGCATTTATAAAACTAATATCCTGCTTCGCTTCATAATAAATTACTAAGTGATAATGTTAAAATAAAGAGTATTAACCAAGAAATAATCCAACAAAAAACCATTGCAACCACCTGCCTGTTCACACCGAGTTGGATTTTAAATATGCCCTAAAATACTTTTTCCCCAACACTCGTTCCGCACACGCATCTCTGCAATATACTTTTTTTATTTCTATTTCACGCACGTGCCGGCCATTTTAAATCCAAATGTAATTGAGAGTTATGTAAATGCACGCTCTCGGACATAGCCCGACGCCATTTGGAAAACACGATGGCGCAAAATTGACGTTTCCCGCAAAAGGATGATTGCGACTTTTAAATATGGAATGGATGCATTCGGTGGCCAGTATTTTCGAGATCTATGTGCTTTCGTGAGGTTTTATTTTAAACTTAAAACAAGATAGCTAAATTCTTTATTTTGAACTGTTAATTTGTTCACCATGCTACGTAACTACTGTGCTTGTGATATACAACAAAATGTAACTTTTTTTTGTTTGACTGGCTTGAGTTGTCAAGCTCACTAAAATGCCTTTGCTTGCGACGGCGTCTGGATGACGGGTTGTTCACTTCCCTCTATGATGGTTGAGGAGGTCAATGGCTGGCATTCACGTCATACTTGTGAACAGGTGCTTGTGGGGGCTGGTCATCTCAAGCTACGCATTTAGTTATAAGTAGATGTACTAGATTTTTAGTTATGTTTATTATTATCGACATTTGTGCATTGGAACATTGTCCATGAGCTTACGTTTTTTTAAATTATTTATTTTGTATTTTTTAAATTGTATAATATTTTTGAAAAGAGTAATTACTGAGTTTCTTGTCAGGTTCTTCTCAGTAAAAGCAACCTTCCGAACCTGGCGGTAGCATATTATTACTTTTGACTTTTGACTTTTTTGACTTTTTGCAGATAATTATAATACACTAGCGAACGTCACGCGGTTTCACCCGAGTAGTTTCCGTTCCCGCACGTACGGGGTACGGAGATAATACAAAGCCTATGTTACTCGCTGACGATGTAACTTTCCAATGGTGAAACAATTTTTGTAATCGTCACTGTAGTTTTCGAGTTTATTCATTACAAACATGAGCCGTGGAGGCCTCGAGGTTTGAGCAGTCGCCTGCTACGCAAGTGACGCAAGTTCGAATCCCAGCGGGGCCTGTATCAATGAGTTATTCTAAAAAACTTATGTACTGTGATTTACGGTGAAGGAAAACACCGTTAGGAAACCTGCATATTTCTGAGAAGTGATTCAAAGACGTATGTATAGTGCCTGAGACGGCGATAGACTCACCATCTGTCACGTTGGCACTTAATCATCTGGTGAAAAGTGGGTGTTGTGATAACAACACCTCTGCCTACCGCTTTGGGGAATACAGGCGTGAGCATATGTATGTATGTTCATTACAAACATACACACATAAATACAAATCTTTCCTCTTTATAATAGTAGTTTAGATGTAGATGTAGATAACAGTGCATAATTATGCAATCAATATGTATAAACATTCAAACAAAAGTTAATGGTAGGATGTTTGTGCTTAATGACTGGGACTGTTTAATTGATAATACACAAATTATAAATAAAAAAAAATATAAAACAAAATCAGAGCTGAAAAAAAACCTATTGAAAATAATATCAGAAGCACTGTTCAATGCAAACATCTCAAGTGTTTTCCCGTCTTAAAATACAATTTATATTTCGTGATTTTTTTACCAGACTGCATCTAGATTTTTTCACCAGACTGCATCTAGATTTTTTTACCAGACTGTATCTAGATTTTTACTCCTATCTACAGTTACTACGTGATCCATAAATCACATAATTTGCCCAGGCCCCTATAGAGCACTGTTTGCCCCAGGGATCTTCTGGGTAGCGGTTGAACGCGTAGCCACGTCTAGGTACATAAACAATCAATATGCTAATTTGGTTAACCGAGCCCTCAGGCCGTGCGATACATATGGGTACAGACATGCCAGCCGTTTGGTATACAAGGAGGTACTAAACGAAATTATTATGATACAAGCTGTGCAGTTTCACCCACGTAGATTTCCTAAATGTTTTTTTAATAATTTGTAAGTTACATCTTGTAACATTAGCTATCCGCCAGTGAAAGTCCCGATAAAATCGGTCGAGCCGTTTCGGAGATTTTCCGGAACAAACAGACAGAGAGATGGGCAAAGAAAAAAAATTAAAATAGGTTTTTCTGCGTCAGTACCGTGTATACAGACACTTAAATGTTATTTATCTGTAGAGATATAGATTTAGATTTGGTCTGGGTTCCATACTACTTAGTAATCTTATATCTATACATCCATACAGATAAATAAATTTAAGTGTCTGTTCGTAATCCCTAAATGACAGTTTTTCAAATGCATAGGGAAGTATATACGGTAATGATGAAAAATCAATTTTTAAAAATTTCTCTGAGTGTATGTCTGTCTGTTTGTTCCAGGTAATCACTGAAATGGCTGGACCGATTTTAACGGGACTTTTACTGGCAGATAGCTAATGTTACATGGAGTAACTAAGGCTACTTTCATTACAAAAAATCTAGTTTATACTGTATGTGTAATATAAGTTTTTCAATAAAGATTTGGCATTTTTAAATACTACTATTGATTTTCGATAAAGCAGGAGGATTTTAAGAGAGGTAGTATAA
Organism: Watsonalla binaria; assembly: GCA_929442735.1. Classification (NCBI taxonomy): domain Eukaryota; kingdom Metazoa; phylum Arthropoda; class Insecta; order Lepidoptera; family Drepanidae; genus Watsonalla; species Watsonalla binaria. The sequence goes on from OV838930.1 coordinate 2,845,508, forward strand.
GGAGATCTTTCTTCCAATATAAGGAAGTGGTGCTATCAGCATTCACAGCCTGCAGTAGCCGAGTTACCATCAGGCTAACTGTGCAAAAATTTGATGACATTGAATAATTTTCCTCCAAAGTTTACTTGCATCAAAATAACGTATCTTATATCTTTAAACGAGCAATTCTTGTATATATATAGAATCTGATTCTCGGAAACGGCTACAACAATTTTCATCAGCAAATTTCGCCGACATCTGTCAAGTTATGGTAGCTCAAAGGTGAGGCTTCCAGCTTACGAAGCGATAACGAAACTGGAGTACCTCGGTTCGAGACTGACGTTCACCGGATTTTTTTTTGTGTGAAGTAGAAACCGAGCACAGCTCGGTCAACCAGATATTTTATATTTATCCGTCAAAGAAGGCAGTGTCTTCATCAATTTTTCTCCGAAACACTTAAGCAGAGGCGTTATCTCGTCACCGGCGTTTTAAGCGCCATCTATTACAACACTAATGGAGGTGTCATGTTCCTCTCTGGTATTATGTCGTCCTACTTACATTATGAAGGCTTTATGTTCCAAGAACTCTTTTTATAAGACTACTATTGAACATTACACGATGCACAGAACACGTGTGTTAGTAGATAGAACGTAATGAGCCGTGGTGGTTTTGGGGTTTGAGCAGTCGCCAGCTACGCATCAATGAGTTTTTCTAAAACTTATGTACAGTGAATTCAAACCACGTGTTTTACGAAGAAAGAAGACATCGAGAGGAAACCTGGATATGTCTAAGAATTAATTGTACGGATATTTCCTGAGACGGCGATAGACTCACCATCTGTCACGTTGGCACTAAACTATCATCGGTGAAAAGTTGGTGTTATTATTAGACACCTCTGCCTACCCCTTCGGGGAGTACAGGCGTGAGCATATGTATGTATGTAAACACATACATATGACCTTACTACAAGGAATACGGAACCTAGGAACAAATCGTTTGAAATAACACACTCGCAAAGACTCGCAGAATATCAGAAAGGGTGTCATGTCGTGACCGTACTTCTTCTACAGAAATGTTTCTAAACTACACATCGACGTTACATTGAGTAAAATAAGGTTAATTGTGAAAAAATTCAGAGTAACAACCCTCACGCTCAGTAGAGCAAGCGTACCTACTTATTTAAAGAAATTGGTATAGATTCCTTACCGCTAAGCAAGCTTATATACTGTGACGGTACTACGAGTCTCGAAATGAATATGTCATAAAAAACTGTCGACTGAGGATTATTGACAGTCAAACACGTTTGCTTGATCGATTGAGTAATTCGAACAACACTGTTCTAACCCTGAAGGTATAGGTGCAACAACACCCACTCTTATTATTCCAACACTAAACCAACACGCAGATCTGGGTGGAAGAGTAAGTATTTGAACTGAATATTTCACCACCCTACAGACTCCCACTACATCATCTACATAACTTGTAACAATATAAAAAATAGCTCTCAAGGGCCGAATAGATAACTTACGCAGAGCCATAATTCATTATTTACACGAGTGGCTAGTATTACAGGCTCTGTTTGATAAATGAGGGTAGGTGATAACACCTAGCCCGCTAATTGCATTTCAGCTGTTGAATTATAGCCTGCAGGGGCAGTGAAAGCGTCTGGTCGTAACTATTGTTACGTCTACAACCAACTACTACCTTGAATTGAATGGAAAAATTGACATTTACGCCAAGTATTGAATAGAATCAGGTGGGAATTTACCTTCAGACAGACAGACGCATCAGCGATCTGAGCGCAGGGAGGCGCCTGCAATATACTTCATGATGACTATTTTGTTATTTGTCATAGCGTCATGCTTTGCCCGGTTTAAAATATTGTATAGTCATGTTAGAATGCATGACAGACTTGCTGATTCAGTATAAGTGTATGCAATGAAAACCAATTTTATGAATACTCCCATATTATGTGTCCTGGTAACAGGTAAGCCGAAAGTATGCTGAAGAAGTAAAAACTATTTTTTTAGCAATAAAAACTTACCTTCAGCAATAAAGAAAGCAGTGGAATGTACCCCAAGTAAGGCATTCAACCACAACCTCCGAAAAAGTATCAATACATTTTTCGCCACGCTGCAAGCCAAGGTCAAGCGACATCGTTTGAACGTATTAAAACCTATATTCGCAAAATACTTACTAGTGAACATTTCACACATTTTCAATTCCTGATTATTAGATCCCGGAAACATTGACCGATTGTACTGGTAGTAAGTCACTGAATAGAGAGCGCCCTGAAATTGAAAAGATAAAATTTTCCAAAGTCAAAATCACAAAAGAGAAGCCTTGATGCAAATCAACATTCAATGCCGTCCATAGAACCGAATTGCTCAGACATATGCGGTCATTAAGTGAAAAGTTTGTGAAAGGTAAGAATGAAGTATTGTACTAAATCCATTTGGGAACATTGAAGAATACGACAATAAGAAACTCCAAACTGGTAGGAGATCCGGTCGCAATTTTCCTTCCTTATTCCGTTTCCGTTAAATGTTTTGGAATAAACATAACTGCTCTGTGAGGAATTTTGTTGTAGACTTATTTTAAAGCATTTTAAGGCCATTTATACGGAAATATGGCTTCAAATTGTCGATTCCTGCCCTGTGCTGGTTTAACATCTTAACAAGAATTAGATCAAATAATGATATTGGCTACCATCTAAATCAATCGTAAAGAAACTGACACACAAATTTAGCCTTTAGAAATTGCTGGTAATTAAGAGGTGACCAAAAAAAACTCACATCACCTTTTCACCAACGCCGGTGTCAACGAAATGGTGAGTTCTTTGCCAACTCAGACATGTATGTCTCTGACTTCTTTGCAGATTTACTTACGATAACTAAGTATCCAAAACATTTTATAAGGATGATACTAAGCGATTCTATGTTCTTCTGCCTTCGCTTCATTTCGGGACTCTTTTAAAGACTATTACAATTATATCCTTATCCGAGTTCAACTCCTACATGTTAATAAAAACCATATCTGGATTCGTAACATAGTTTAGATAAACGATGCGTTTGAACAGACAAAATACTTTTGGAAATGGAGACCTCAATTTATACGTAAGTTTGCAAATACAGGGATCTAGGCTCCGAATATGATTTTGTCCCATTCGGTGTCGAGACCCTTGGTCCGTGGGGTCCTAGCTATAAAGCTTTTTAAAGAAATAACAAAAAGGTTCGTCGACATCACAGGAGACCGAAGAGCTGGCTCGGACATAGAATTAGTATTGCTATTCAAAGGGGGAATGCTGTCAGTATCTTCGGAATCTTGCCTACAGGGACTCCTTTTAATAATATATTTTAGTTATTAGATAATATTGTTTATGGTTGTACACTTTAAAGATGTATTAAATGTGAATTTCAAATATTATACTGTGTTTACACCGTCATCTTCAGAAACAAAACTTACTTAAGACCTTAGAGTAATGTTTCAAATACTTGCTGAAACTCATGTGTTTTACCTAAGTTTTTCCTCACTCTAAACGGCACAGGTTGTATGTGTGCATAGCAAATTGCAATTTTATCGTCTGTCGCAATCTCAACCTATGCTCCTCTGTGATTTATACCTACGCTCGTATTTTCTGCTGAGCGTACCAGTTAATTAAGTCTATTTTGCATATTTTATTGCTGCATCTACAAGAATAGGAAAGTTCATAAAGGTTTGGAATTTATGTTTATGATTTTATTGCCATGTACCTCATTGCAAGAGTTCAAATTATTAGGTTCCTCTTTACCTATCTGTACTTTTATAACAGTCCTGACCTTAGACTTTTAAATAAATTTGAGTTTTTTTTCTCAATTTCACTGCCAAAACCGTAATGTCTAGCAGAAATTTTGTCACGCTTATGTAAAGGTGGCTGCCCACGGTGCATGATATTGTGCTGCCAGTTGATGTTTCACTCATAATATAATACGGAATTTAGCTCTAACATAATATTTAGTAGAGTGTTTCTCATTGCCAATAACTTCCTAGGTATATTAAGTTGAGGCATGCGTTTGCTTACATACGACGAATAGTAACAAAACAGCGCACTAACTAACCAAACAATATTGCACACTAGATTCCCAAATGGCCCACATCAAAGAGCCTTAACATCTCTAGTTTCGCAATCAATAAGCTACCTCGCCCGTCAATGTTTAAAGTTCAAACTCCCCTGTCGATTCAACAAGCTATGATGCTTCTAATTTGCACTGCGCTTTGAATGGCATGGAGGAGGAATCACGGCTCGGTTGTTTTCAATTGATGGTATAGTTTCATGTGTATCGGGTTTGATACAAGTTGCAAAGGAGCGTACAACATTCACATTTGTGGTGAAAGCATTGTGGTATTTTGCATTCACTGCCATAATATCTTAATATATCATAATATCTTTTCAATCTGTATTCCTTAGTTTTTCAGCTCACGCCTTCCCCGAATGCACCCGAAAGGGTAGACAGCAACCAGTATTTACCGAAGTTTATTAAATCCATCTGTGAAATAGTACATATCAAATCCATGGACATCTCAGTCACTGGTATATACGTCTTTGAATTTCGTCTCAGACATATCATTTATTTATTTATCTCTTATTTTTTATACTATTAGTGATTTCACAGCAAATTATGGAACATATACCGCAGCCGCGCCTGTTCCTCTGTGAACAGTTTCCTACTCAACAACCGAACGAATTTTCACTAATGAATATAATCTTTCTAGGGGAATTACGTTAGCTTTGACTATTTATAATAAAAAAACCGCAAAGAATTTTAGCATAATTGAAAGAGTACAAAAAAATTGCTTTATTTTATTTTTCAAAATAACCCTACGGACCATCTGATGGTCAGTGGTCATCACAGTCTATGAATGCTTGTAATTCCAAAGGTACTATTGAAGATAAATATTTTCGTCCTTACATAGTACATTAGAAATTACACGTGGTCACACTTGTACAAATATCTATAATTTATAATAATATTATAGGGCCGAGGAACTACTGGTTTGAATTGAAAAATCTTAGGCTTTATAATATCACGCTGCGACTATTAAAAGCCACAATAGAAAAAGGGGAAAAAATATCATTAAGTGGAAGTTAAGGTAAACAGATAGTTACGTGATAATCGTGCAAAAATTCAGCCGATCGAATATGAAAAGGTTTCTCATGAAAGCTCACTTCAGCTTTATGTATCAGATCGTTATCCCCAAAGTTTAGAAGCATATTTCGATACAGATTTGCCAACTTTTTTATGATACATAAACTCGATTCATACAATTCAAAGGCTTACGAAATGTATAAGGTCTGAGTCAATCGCGAATGAAACTTTTCTAAGATCCCCTCACAGTACATTACACTTCCATAAAGGCTGTTCTCAAGAGCTTATATTAAACTCGTATTAATTCTATCTCGTTACACATTGGCGTCAGTTGCATTATCACTATTTTGATATAAAAATATTTACGTCATCCCAGAAGGGTCCCCGAAGGGGTAAGCAGGGGTTTTGTAACAACAACAGCCACAATTCACTGAATGTTATTAAGTATACTGTATATACGACTTTGAATTACTTCTCAGACATATGCAGGTGTCCTCGCTATGTTTTCCTTCACCGCAAAGCACGTGGGGTGAAATTACTGCACTTACATTTTTAAGTTAGTATGTTTTTTCATCCATTGTACTTCAACATTCAAATATAATAATGTGAGAGTGACTAAAATTGAAGAAACCCACAACATTGTTTAAACGGGTAGAAATGCGAGTTTCAGATGATTAATCAAAAGCTAAGCAAATTAAGAAAGATACTAACCATTTTATATTTATGCCTGACATCATTACTTACACATGGTTTCAATAAAGACTAGACCGAACTCGGATTAAAACTATGTGCATCCTTTTTCAAATTGGTATCACAAAAAAAGATGGAAATACTTTAATCCAAGGATCATCTTCCCGATGTTCTAAAATAAGGGGACATACGAGTATGTTAAAATTCCAAATTCTTCTCATTCTCGTATTTTCTGGACCATTTTCAAGAATAAATCAACTAAATGGATGATTCGAAAAAGGTTTCTCAGATAATTATAGATCACTAATCTCCGCGTGATGTAAAATAGGTTTCATGACCTCACATTCTGTAATAATGATATAGGTGCCCATACAATAAAGCAACACAGACACCTAAAAAAGATAGCATGTAACCTTTCCCTCACTTTGTTGTGGGAAAATTCCACCTTGTAACACGTTTCTCATCTCATCACACACTCCAGTAACAAGCTGTAACGCCGTGCACACCTGCGACTAAATATTGCTCCTTGTTGACGCGTGTACACTTTAGATACCAACTTGCGTAGAGTAGTGAGAATGGGCAGAGGGATGTTCTAATAGGTCAATGCACTTAACGCTACACATTGTCCTAAAAGGTTGTTTTTAGGTTGATTAGAGTTCTTATAAATTTTTTGTAGTTTGTGTAATGTGAAAGAAGTTGTTTTGGTAGAACAGCTTGTTATGTTATCCTTATTAATTTTATAAATGCGAAAGTAACTCTGTCTGTCTGTTGCGCTTTCCCGCTTAAACCTCTCAACCGATTTTGATGAAATTTGGCACAAACAATCTAGACCCTGAGAAAAGACATAGGCTTTTATTGCGAAAAAAAGTATTATATAAAACTAAATCTACGCGGGTGAAACCGCGGGGCACAGCTAGTACGATATACAAGGTGGTGGACGCTGTCTCTAAACGCAGTTCGTATGATAAGGAAACCAGGATCGGATGACGAGATCCCAGAGAAATCGATGTTCCCCTATCACGAGATTACCACCGTTTACCTAATTTGTTTTCGAAAGCGTCTCCGACGAATATTTGTATGAGAAATTGTACGCCGTGACTTCAATAACTAAAATACTTGAGGTATGACGTTCTGTGACGCTAGCGATTATATTAGTAAAACCGTGTAAAACTCGTAATAAGGGTACTGATGCCAACGTTTCAAAGACCAATTCGAATCAACGAAACTTAAAGTATTTCTTGAAGTGTATCGTGTTTAACTTATATCCAATGAACCAAACAATAGCGCCCTAGCAAAATCTCACCTCATTTCCATTGAATCCTCAACTGACACAATCAATCAAACTGAATCTATATAGGACCAATAAAGTATTAAAAACACATTAGGAGAAAAACTTTTGTAAAACTCATCGCCCTCTGTTATTCAGCGCTCTGTGCCGTTGAGACAGAGCTTAGTGCGTAAATACGGGAACATTCTTGTAAGGAACTAACGATGCTCAAAAAGTATTGAAAATTTATTCTAAGTACGAGGGTGTTTGATGGTTAGTTATGTTACTGCAGAAAACACGACCAGTTTAGAAGGACCTGTTGCCGTGAATTACACTTAACCCCTTACGCCTTCTTTGGAAACATCCAGCGGGGACGCAAGTGTCATGTTATGATGGTTGCCGAATAAAGGTGTAAGAATAAAAGTTTTCCAAGACGCATGGTGTCTGTTCAGCTATTTTTTGTATTGCAAACAAGAGTTTATTTTACAATGGTGTTAACATGATATGTTGCTGGAATTTTGCAAGATGTTTATCTTGGGTATATATATCAGGGGGGAATAGTTCGGGAGATCAGGTTCGCTTACGTGTTTAAATATTTTCTTCGCATCAGATATATCCGACATATTTCATATGATATCATAATCATTATAATATCTGTAATTCAAATGTGTTATTTATTCATCTATAATGAATTCAAATTTTAAATTTTTGTCAAGTTAAGCAGCTTCGGTGAATACAGGCGTGAGCATATGTATGTATGTTTTACTAAAAATAATTTTGTAAACTTTGGCCACATACTTAAAATAATTATTGAAGTAAAATATGCTTTCTATGTACATCCATAAAAAAATATCATGGTATGTGGTTTTGCTAGAACTATGTCTAAAGAACCAATATCTTAATATACTGATATTTTACTCACAGCCTAAGCTGATGCTGGATAAAAGGATCATTAGAAAAGGATCCCAAAGTATCACATCCAAAGGAAAAATGGACGAGGACCATTAGAAACGTAGGAATATTTCCCAAAAATCATTTCAATAAACCGCAATCACTTCAAAAGCAATTGACGTTCAGCCACACAAAAAACGTAGCTGGGAGATTTATATCAGATAGTCCGAAAGCTTACATACTTTTTAATAAATTCGAATACCAGGGCACAATTTTTCCACTGAAAGTATTTGGGGGCAAACTTCTAACGGGCAGACGCGGATTTAGGCGCATTCTGCACGACCACTGTGATTTATGATAGATGCCAGTACCGGCGCTTTTGCCCTTCGACATATTTTTCGCATTACTCGAGTGAAAGAAAAAGCGCTGGTATAATGCAGTGACGCGTGCTGATTCCCAGATTCAGGGAACTATGTTATATACGTATATGGTGTATAGTTTGGGTAAACAACCTTACCACAGTATATGTATAAGCTTACTAAGCAGTATGGAATCTAGGGCAAATTTAAAAAACGGCGTTCGTCCATGGAGCGGAAGGTTTGTCACTCTTAAAGTTTTTAAAATTTATTCCAATCCCAGCGGGGCCTGTACCAATGTTTTTCTAGCTTAAACTTATGTGCAGTGATTTCACACCACGTGCTTTACGGTGAAGAAAACATCGTGAGGCAGCCTGCATATATTTGAGAAGTAATTCGAAGACGTATGTATAGTGCCTGAGACGGCAATGGACTCAACCTCCGTCGCGTTAGCACTTAATGGTATTCGGTGAAATGTAGGTGCTGTCGTTACAACACCTCTACTTACCCCCACGGGAACCCTTCTGGGATAGCGTAAGCATATTTTTATTTATTATATATAATAAACTGTCAAAGTAAAAACGAATTGAATTTTATAAAAAATCTGTGAAACGTAAATGAGGTATACGCGATCGGCCACGACATGACACTGTTTCCTTGTAGATGACGTGTCTGTGTGAGTGTCTCATTTCAAACGATCTGTTCTAGGTTTGTTACTGTTTGCAGGAAACTGTGTATACTGTGACCTAACATCGAGTAGGTACATTCCTATATTCTTCACTTCCCTTTGCAATACGATATAACGTGTTCTTTATATAATCGGATTGTACACAAATAGTAACTATTATTATTGTTAAGATATTTGACAAGATATTATGCTGTCAATAATAAAATCATCAATATAAAAAAGTTCTTCGACTACTTATTTTTTTTTTTAAATAAACTAACTATATTTTTTAACGAATTCATGTTAGTCAGTTTACTCAAATAGATTAAAATGTTTGAATACCCCTAAAAATGTCAGGATTATCGACTCGGGCAGCTTCCAATTTGGGTCTGAGCCATCAGGCGATAATCGCAGGTCAAATTGACAGCGTCCGACAATGAACCGAAATTGCTTTCACTCTTTATAATTAAATTTGTGACATTTCCAATGATTCCAATGAAATTAGAAAACTTTATTTGTGCCTCGCAAAGAATTTGTTCGTGTCTAAAACATCTGTCGTATTTTTGTAAAAATATTTCCCTGAATAGTCTTCATGGCATTCAATTATTTGAATGTCAGTCGTCTTTGGTTGAATATTATTATCTCTATTATATTTTAGTACTAGTTTACAAATGACCTTAAAGGAACCTTAGTTATTATTGTATATATTTTATTTTCGTATGATTCATTCACCTAAAGAAGCATTAGAGCGCGCAAAGAGAAGACACGGTGATATCTCTTTTACTTAGGTGCTTGCTTATCTTAACGTTTTTTAACATGTTTTGACGTAGACTATATCGATTGCCTATTCTTCTCATTTTGTATGAGAACGTATGAGCTCCCTCTAAGGGCGCTAGGGGCAAAAGCGCATAACGCAAGGTCAAGCAACGTCATTCGAACGGGTCATAAAATCTATACTTGGGGCACTGGTTCATATCCGAGAACAGATTTAAACGTCAGTTACTATGAAAATAACGGATCTGGTGTTAAAATATGCTTTAGTGCTAAGGGTAAAAATGTGCTCCATTTCCCGATTTTTTTTAAATGTAATGGGCGAGTCTAAATAACTCTCGTTGTTCACAAATCACTTATAGCTGAACTAAAATGAACAAAACTACGCTTAACAATGCCCTAAACCAATCAAAAATGTCTGAACAGACCTCGACCGCTTAAATCAACATGAAGTTGGAAATTAAAGTCAGTACCTTTCATTTGCAGTTAAATGTAAACAGTGCCCGACCGTACGTTGCATACCGGTATAATTCCGGTAAAAGTTGGAATCGGCAGCTCATGCCGTACAATACATTACTGGAATGCTGGCTGTAACTTCTGTTTAATACACAACGAGTTTCGTATAAATTTCAACCCTAATAACAGATAATACATTTCAAATTCCAATGGTAAAATGTTAGCAGTTGGGATGCTTATAGACCGAAATTTTCAGTTTAACAACTATCGCTCAGTTTTCATCGGCTGGCATTTGGATGTATTTTGTAGGATCTACTAACATTGTTGTAAGTGTATTGGTCTGATCGTATGCAATTTGAGTTAAAGGCTTGGAGCTCATTTTGGCCTATTTTGTATAGAAAGTGTTGGATGACTTGGTGATGGCATAAAAGGAATTTCGCATAAATGGAACTGGGGCCTACCATCATTGGTTTAAGCAGAGCGTATTAAGAACATTGATTTGGCGCTTCATTTTGTGATATACTAAAATAAAAAATAAAAGCTATGAAGTTAGTAAGACGTCACTGCTACAATGATAATAGTAGGATAGTTTAGATATGCCCTATACTAACTAACGGACAGAGAAGGTTATATTATTACATTTTTTTCAGATGTAAAAAGTATTTTTATTTGGTTTTTATATCGTTACAGCTCAACTGGTTTAACCCAGACTATCGATTTTTCTCGTAAAGGGGGTAACGGAGATCAGATGGCAGACGTTTCGTATAAAATCAGGTGATCAGCCACATTGGGTTGAATCAGGTGCCGACCCCAACAAGGTATAGGTATATCATTACATACATAAATCAACCAACGAAGTAGGTATATCTAGTAAATTGGAAAACTAAACCAACAATGTAAGAAGGGTAAACGAGATAACAACAAAAACCAACACTCAAAACCTTCAATCCTTCACGTTTGCTCTCAACAAACTTTAACGCACTAAAGCCTATAATCCAGAGTTAATACACGAAAAATAGTTCCCCGTATTGCGGGAGTAACAAGCGAGTGAATAGGTAAACTTATAACAAGTAACGGTTAACTTGGACCTAACAAAAGTTAGTAATGAGATATCCGCCAGTGCGGATTTACTGCGTACACTTTGTAAATAAACTCGAGGCCCCATGGCTATCTCACACAGGCTGGGGAAGGGTGGAATATATACTTTGTGGTTACATTATTGGTATTTGCCATTTTTATCAAAAAAAGGAGACAGACAGATAGACAGCGGAGTCTCAGTAATAAGGTTTTTTTCCACTTTACCCTTGAGAACGGAATCTTAAAAAAGTAGTTGGTATTGTAATATGGTGATCTCAACAAAAGCGTAGAGTGATCTCAAAGGGTAAACGCTTGCTAAGTGCCACCCTGTAATACGATATTCGCCCTTTGACGTGTTAAAGTGACGTCAATTATGTTCCAGCGTTGTGTGACTCGTTGGAGCGACGTTCTTGCATCTTGTTACTTATAAGAATGAGAGTACTACGTATCCCGATCTCGATATAGAAGTCATTTCTCAACGCATCTGTATTAATGTCTGCTTATAATTAATAATTCAGCTTTTCACTTAATGCATAATATGAAGTTATAAACGGTACTTAAAGTGGGTGTTGTTATTAAAACACCTCTGCCTACCCCTTCGGGGAATACAGGTGTGAGAGTATGTATATAAATTTCGCGTTCGCGGTGTTTTTTACCAAATTCCTCCGAAACGGCTGAACCGATTTATATAAAATTTCGTGTGCATATCAGATAAGTCTGAGAATCTGCCAAAATTTTTTTTTCATATCCCTAAATGATAAGAGTGAAGCCCAAAAAAATATATGGCAATACAACATTTGCCGGGCACAGCTAGTATAAACTAAAATCATGTTTCTGATAATGAAAATATGTTGAGAAAAGGCAAATTCAACCTTATGTGCAATAACGTTTCCAAACATAACAACACAGGACAACCGCTAGCCATTAAAACACAAATTGTATTTAAAAGACCAGCGTCCTTTTCACGAACTCCTGTTAGTTAAATTCCGACACGGTGACCAGTGGCAAAACACATAGTAACTGACAGCGGAATGCGGGAAACAGTGTTTGCTGCAGGAGTCTTTGTAAATAAGCTTCGGGTCCAATGTTTTGGATTCGTTTTCATAAATATAGTTGGTACTAGCTTTGTGGTTTCACCTATGTAGATTAAATTTGATTCCTACGGAACTCTAAGTGTTATTTTTAAAATAAAAATAGCCTAAGTTACTCCTTGTAACATTAGCTATCTGCCAGTGAATGTTCCGTTCAAATCGGTCCAGCAGTTTCGGAGATTAGCCGGAACAAACAGACAGACAGAAAAACGAATCTACTTTCATATGCTTTAGTCAAAGGTTGTAATTTTGGAATTACAAACATACACCTATATTTTATTTATCTGTATGTAAAGATATAGAAGATAATGATAAGAATAAAATATGAATTAAATACTTGCACTCAATTTTAAATCTAATTGTCCATAGCATTGAACCGATATTGCGAACAATAAAACGTACCCCCCACGCTATAACTGAACTGCATCGAATGGGATAGCACTGCAAACCTCAATAGCACGTTTAGAATATGAAAGGAGATAGTTGTTACGACCCGGCCGTTTACTGCTCGTTCTATAACACGCTCGTATTAAAGTTGTCTTGTTATAGCCGAAGTAATAAATGGAAAATACTTTTTAAAGTTATGTGCGCCTGGTAGTGCAGTCGGCATTATCATCTGTACTAATAATATAAAGAGGAAAGATTTGTTTCCCGAGTCCACCCTCAGAGTACATGCGTTAATTGAATGCGTATACTGTAACTGTATATCTATAAATATTGTTTGCAGAAAGAAAAAGTAAATTTTTGTTTGCTGTAGTCTATACTAATATTATAAAGAGGAAAGGTTTGTACGTATGTTTGTAACGAATTGGCTCAAAAAGCACTCGACCGATTTTAAAAATTCTTTCAACATTAGAATGCTAAAATATCACTGATTAATATAAGCTATGTTATACTACCGTACTCCCACGGGAACGGGAACTACGCGGGTGAAACCGCGTGACATCCGCTAGTACAAAATACAAAGCTATACAACGTACGTGCAACTCAAGCAAACATTCTGTTAGACTACTGCAACAGGAATCTCACTATGGATTGCCAACTTTATAATAAACAAGCTGCGCCCCGCGGTTTCCCGCGTGGTGACAGAAATTTGTGATACTGAAAGGAATATTTTATTTCTTTGTGCATTATCAATATTTTATATTATTCGGGAGGGACCCAAATCCTTCGCCCAGTCTGCAGTCATTCGACGGATCGCGCGCAGATTTTTCTTCTACTTACTTGACACTTACCGTAATATATTTTTGATAATTCACACAATATCCCCAGTCTGGACACATCCATATATGGATGGACATAGTTTTAGACCGCATATGGTATAGTCTTGGTTTAAAGTTTACATTGAGTGTCAATGGGCTATGCAATTGTCAAGGAGACAAGAAATAAGTAGTTAATTTATATCACTGACAACAAACAAGATATGTGGTTCGCACGCACTATACCACGCTAATAACCCGAAATTGAGCAATTTTATAACAGGTGTAACCGCACCTTAAAACACTTTACGGACAATTTAAAGTGACATAAGGACATTGGCTCGCGTGTCTCGAAAATATTGTCGAGTTAACAACTGGGGCGTGCGCCCATGTGAAAAATAGCAGTATATTGGAATATATGTAAATTTAATATTTTATTTAATTCCCGAGGAACCCTAAGTGTTTATACCTTATATGTTAAAATTAAAAGTAGCCTAAGCTACTCCTTGTAAAATTTGCTATCTGCCAGTGAAGGTCCCGTTAAAATCGGTCAAGCCGTTCATTACGGAACAAACCGATACAGAGCAATTTTTTAAATTAATTTTATTTGAAACAGTACCGTGCATGTAGTGAAAAGCTGTTATTGTGAAATTAAAAACAGACACTTCAATTTTATTTATCTGTATAGATTTAGTATATAAATTTGGAGCCGTGGTAACCGTGGAGTTTGAGCAGTCGCCTTACGCAAGCGACGCAAGTTCGACTTCCGGCCGGGCCTGTACCAATAAATTTTTCTAAAAACTTATGTGCAGTGATTTCACACCACGTGCTTTACAGTGAAGGAAAACATCGTGAGGAAACCTGCATATCTGAGAAATAATTCAAAGACGAATTTACAGTGCCTGATGGCAGTCGCTTCGTATAAAAATCAGGTGATCAGCCACATCGGGTTTACCCGGAACAAACAGACTTACATACAGACGCAGAGATAAATGTTTATACATTTAGTGAAAAGCTGTTTATTTGGAATTGCAAACGGTCACTTCAATTTTATTTTATTTGAATAGATCATATGTGCAGTTATTTCACACCACGTGCTTTACGGCGAAGGAAAACATCGCGAGGAAACCTGCATATGTCTGTGAAGTAATTCAAAGATAATGATGTGTGATGTATAGTGCCTGAAGCGGCGATAGACTCTCCTGTTTCTCTTCGGTGAAAAGTGGGTGTTGTTATTACAACTATTCCGCCTACCGTACCCCTTCGGGGAATACAGGCGTCAGCATATGTATGTAATTAATTTAGCGTTCAGCGCAGGCAACAAATTGACATGCATTAACATTTTTAATATTCATTAAATTCCACATCAAATTAGAAGGAACCCTCCTTTGTGATAGAACATGATTACATCCTGGCTTCTCCGTCTTAAGGCTGTCTCACACACGGCAAATTATACCAGTAGTTTCGATGTCATGTAAAATTACTGACACAGTATTTTTTAACCTTAAAGCAAAAACTAATACATATATTGTATACAATTATACAAGTAATAATATACAGACGGATAGAGAGAATTTAGTTGAATTTTTTTATGTAAGTGCCGTAGATTGTTATTATAGAACATTTTGGCACAAGGTATCAGATCAATTCAGAAATATAAAAAAGCCTTTAATATTTTTAAAGATATATTAATACAAAATGGTCAATAATAAAAAATATTGTGAAGGATTTTATTATATTTTTAAATGTACATAAAAGTCTAGACGTCTGCATATAAGGTCTAGACTTGAATAGAAATAGACAGAGAAAAACATAATTTAGTTCGTAGTTCATATGCGTTTAGTGAAAAGCTGTTAGTTTGTAATTACAAACAGACACTTCAATGTATTTGTATAGATGTGACACATATTACGACATCTAGAGCAGTGTCTCGGCTCTACGGATAAATGTCGGCTCTACGCCTAAGTGTCGCAAATTCGTGTGACTGTCTAAATGAGTCCTTAGACCTCACACACGTCAGTCCCCTACCTTACGTGAATTTGAATTAACTCAGGGTTTTTCATTACCAAGTAAATGTTCCTTTGAATATTTATGCGTTACTCTTCATTTTATCTTCTCCCTTTCACACATAGTGCCGGCTCTGTCATAAGGGGTGGATTCTTAAGATCATGAAACTGTCAAATAAAGGAGAGATAAGACAATTTGAAAGGTGTCTATTAAGGTCATTCTAAATATATGTTCATTAAAATTCCTCATCAACTTTTTATTTCCTTCATACAAGAAGTTGCATAGAACGTCAACAGCCAGGAAGTAGTAGGAATCTGTGTTTATTATTAAATATTTAAAATTCAATTCAAATAATAGCGTGGGAGTTGTTTTCTAAAAACTTCTGTGCAGTGATTTCACACCACGTGCTTTACGGTGAAGGAAAACATCGTGAGGAAACCGGCATATCTCTGTGAAGAATTTCAAGACGTATGTATAGTGCCTGAGACGGCGATAGACTCACCCTCTGTCACGTTGGTCCTTAATCATCTTTGGTGAAAAGTGGGTGTTGTTGTTACGACACCTCTGCTTACCCCATCGGGGCCCTTCTGCAAACCGCAGTAGTCAAAATAAAGATAAATTAAAAATAGATTCCCCCTTATTACAAAGGAAGGTATAAATGAAGCGTAGACCAAACTCGGACCTAACATATCTCTATCCCTTTTTAAATCAGTATCACAGAAAAAGATGGAGTTACCTTTAAACCCAAGATCATATTAAGATACTTATGTTATGTAACATAAATGTATAACGTATGTAAGGATCGTTGCATGTGGCGAACGGTGGTCTCTGCCTACCCCCATGGGATACAGGCGTGAGCAAGTGATGTATGTTAATGTATAACGATAGAGGTCTCGTTTAGATTTTTGTTCACCCTTCTAACAGATACGACCATCTTTATTCCACTTTGCAAACTGTATAAAGTCAAGATCCTTAGTGCGACACACACGGAGGCGATGTATGACGAGTATCGTTTGACATGTAAATGGTACAGAGTGCTCTTGTAATTATTGCGTCTGTGATTTTATACTGCACTTGGCTTTGCGAGAATCGGGGCGAAGGTATAGATTTAGCGAATGGATAGTTTGTAAAAATTACGTTTTTAGGGTAAAACAGGAACCATATTAATAAGATTCCGCTGTCCGTCTGTCACCAGGCTGTAGCGCATGAACCGTGATAGTTAAACAGTTGACATTGATGCAGGAATGCATAGCTGTCATAAATTAAAAAAAAAATAATTTTTTTAACCTTCTTTTTAAAAATTGCTCAGGAAAAATACGAGGTGGGACTCGAACCAACGACCACTACAAACTGTGCAGTTGCTCTGGCAACTGAGCTACTCGTGATCCTACCCCATGGAATCCTTCGTGTCCGACTCGCACTAGGCCGGTAGTTCTTCCCCGATGTATGCATATTGCTTCAAAATTTAATCCGTCATCGCACGCGGGAAAAGCAGCGACGCAAAACTAGTTTACAATATAACCATTCGCAGCAACTGAATTCCACTATTGTTTGACATCTGACCCACTTAAACAGTGCTTCATATTCAAGTATCTACTACCTGTGCAACTATAGGGGAATTGAAAACATGAGCCACTGAGAAAAGTATACTTTGTGATATGTGACCGAAATGCACTACTGGCTCTTACTACAAAACATTTTAGCGAGAATGAATCATCATCTCCCTGGCCTTATCCCATACACTGTTGGGGTCGGCACTTGATTCAACCCGATGTGGCTGATCACCTGATTTTTATACGAAACGACTACTCTCTGACCTTCGCAACCCCTTTAACGAGGAAAATCTGTGATCTGGGTTAAACCAGTTGTCAGAGTATTTTAGGCCTCCGACTGACCTGTAACGATTGCTAAAGATGATAAATTGGCAGCCGGGACCGACAGCTTAACGTGCTTTCCGAGGCAAAGGAGGGAACTCGGGCGGACACCTATCCAATTACTGGCTAGAGGTTATTACCTCTATCCAGTAATCGCCACCAGTTCCTCTAGCGAGAATGAATCATAGCTTTAAAAATATTATCTCACTAGCGGAGGTCATGCGGTTTCATCCGCGTAGTTCCCGTTCCTCACTGATGATGTAACGGTGAAATATTTTTTAAGATCGCCCAGTACTTTTTGAGTGTATTAGTAGAGTAATCAATTTATTTTCATAAAGGGCTTAAAATTCATAAAAATTTCCATTTAACTCATCAGCGCAGGACTAAATTATAAACGCATTTTTAAATAATGACGATGATATTTAATTTCGCTGTAAAATAATAGTCTATCTACACTACTATTATAAAAAGGAAAGACTTGTATTTTTGTGTGTATGTTTGTAATGACTAAACTCAAAAACTACTGTGCCGATTACAAAACTTTACCATTGGAAAGCTATATCAGCGAGTAACATAGGCTTTATTTTATCCCCGTATTCCCACGGAAACGGGAACTACGCGGGTGAAACCGCGTGACGTCCGCTATATTGAATATAACATCACATTCACATTAAAATCGAGAACACTTGGTAGCAACCTTACGCTGGGAAGACACGAATTTTATCTAGGTTACAGTCCACACCAAGTTCCTAGGTAATATGAAAACTTCCCGAGGAAATACTAAGATTGGAACCGCGAAGTAATATCTACTTCTCATAACTTTTACATATTCGCTCATCATTTCTGGATATTATTGTAACCTGTTATTGAACTGCGTTTGCAGAACGTTTTCGTTCTTACATAGCACCTTCTTCCTATGTTTACGAACCTTTTATGAACTGTTGAACACTGAAATGAAGTCGGGAATTTGTTTGCAGTTTCACAGTCATTGTCACGCCCTTTGGCACATTGTAAGGAAGTGAGGTAGAGTACAACAAAATTCCAAACACGATATGTAGGTATTTAAGCGACAGATAGTTACACGCTTACCAAAACTAAAATAAATAAACAATATTATCACACGTTCACAGTAAGAAGGTACAGAAATATATTTTCAGACATAGGGGAATATGTTCCATTATTTCGACGACATTTGACAAGCCCGGCTAGCTCAGTCGGTAGAGCATGAGACTCTTAATCTCAGGGTCGTGGGTTCGAGCCCCACGTTGGGCGAATAATTTTTATTTTATTTATTAGTATTATATTAGTAACCAGAATAGACGAATCAAAAAAGGGGGGTTATAACTTTGACCAGTAAGGTAAAAAAGTGTTTTCTTCTCAATAGAACAACAATTTCGAACCTGTCATCCATTCATTACACATGTTTAAGAGAGAAGCCGCTCCTATAATTTTAGTAATGTTTCAATGAATTTAATTTCTAGTATATTTTATACTGATGCTCGAACAAAAAACTAGGACAGTTAGCCCAAATAAAACAGCACCGAGTAAAAGCGACAAAAGTACAATCAGCGCGGTAAATAAATGGGTTAACACTGCCAATCCAGTTAGCGAGTTTAAACAGTTTGGTGACTGGTTGGGAGCGAATGCGATTAGTCTGACGGATTTGTGTTAAATAAATGTTTTTTTAGTAGTTGATTGATTTTTTTGGGTAATACTACAATTTCAAATCTCCACGCACACAAGTTGGGATCGAATCCGTACGGGTGTGTGCTCTATATTCGGAAAATCGATATTTCCTAGTTGCGTTTAATACCAATCGAATATTTTACTACTTATTTTTTCTCGATGGCGTCTTTTTCTGAGGAGTTTCTGACCATTGATATAATTTCCCACTATATCATATTAAGTTGTTTTGCAAATTGAGCTTATCGTTGAAGGTAAGCGACTACTGCAGCCTGTGATCTTTGGTAAGGTGGAGTTTCACTTCCCAGTCGAGCAGTTTCCAGTAGCTTTTAAAATTGTAAATACGCCCGATGTGACTCGTCAAGTTATCATTACCAATTCCCACATTTCATCGAATATGATTAAGTGTCAACGTGACAGAGGGTGAGTCCATCGCCGTCTCAGGCACTATGCATACGTCTTTGAATTACTTCTCAGACATATGCAGGTTTTCTCACGATGTTTTCCTTCACCGTAAAGCACGTGGTGTGAAATCACTGCCATTAAGTTTTTAGAAAAACTCATTGCGATTCTAACTTGCGTCGCTTGCGTAGTATGCGAATGGTCAATCCCCAAGGCTACCACGGCTGTTAATAATACAAAAACAAACAAAACATTCGAAGAAACAATAGCTAATACGTTCAGGATCCCAATCTGAGGTCCGCAAGGCTAGCTCCTAACCTCATGAAAATGTATCGCAAAAATCAACGAACTGTTTGCACGCCTCGTATTTAGACTGTGGTACAAAATGGGTGAAATATCTCTGAAATGTTTAATATGTATGGATGTATGTTCGTTACTCTTTCAAGCAAAAACTACTGAATGGATTGTGATGAAACTGTACAATAACATATTTTAAACATCAGAATAACACATAGGAGGAGCTCGTGGCACAGTTGCTATTGCGCATATCATTCGATCAGCGAAGTTAAGCAACCCTAAGCCTAGCCAGTAATTGGATGGGTGACCGCCCGAGTTCCCTCCGTGCCTCGGAGAGCACGTTAAGCCGTCGGTCCCGGTTGCCAATTTATCATCTTTGGCAATCGTTACAGGTCAGTCGGAGACCTAAAATAGTCTGACAACTGGTTTAACCCAGATCACAGATTTTCCTCATTTAAGGTAATCATATCACATTTCACATATACTCGTGTAATAATATCACAGGCAAAAGTACTCTCAAGTGGCCTGTGCTTAAAGCGTCACTGTTACTAGCTGTCTCACAGCGTAGACTTCATTTCATGAGTGGAAACCCTATATATATTTTAAATAAACGTAGCCTAAGTTAATAACATCAGCTATCTGCCAACACAACTCTAGACAGAGATTAAATAAAAAAAAATTCTTTATGTAAGGAGATGCCGTATATAGTTTCATATGTGTTTAGTGAAAAAAAAAAAATTTGGAATGACAAAAGGCCTTCCAATCTAATTTATATACATAGAAAATAGAATATATAGATAAGCGGTATATTAGAAATTTCATAGGCATTTAGACTAACCGTAAAAGTTAATTCAACGGTGCCCAATTAATTCCAATCCCATCTCAAAGCTGTCCGAAACAATATCTTCAAAGAAGTATCTTTGGACCCTCATAACTTGGTACACACACTTCGCCATAAATATTCAGTGTGGGGCGAAGATCTCTTATTAATGAAAAAGGGTCACAAGGTATTTTAATTCAACTACGTGTTAAGGATTTCAGTGGGCCACTTGGAGCCGGGGGCGTTTTGAGGCGTCATGTTTCTTGGACGGTTCTCAAATTGCAGCCTTCGTTTTAGGTTACTTGCTAAGGTTATCAGGTTATTGTGTCAGTAATAATGCATGAAGAAATACAATGGAAACATACATACATATGCTCACGCCTGTATTCCCCGAAGCGGTAGGCAGAGTTGTAATATCAACACCCACATCATGATTAAGTACCAACACGACAGATGGTGGGCCTATCGCGGTGTCAGGCACTATACAAGTATTAGAATTACTTCTCAGATATTTTTCCTCACGATGTTTTCCTGTACCGTAAAGCACGTGGTGTGAAATCACTGCACATACAAAAGAAAAGGATACGAAATCGGCGATATGTGAAATAACTATAGATGATTATCTACTTAGTGTACCAAAGGGAGAGTAATGCTCTTCTTTTGATGCACTCCACCGCGGTCGGTGTTGGATGTCAGATAAAAATTTACAAAAAGTCTAAATGTCTTTGAGCTGCCTAAACTCCAATAGATGAGGTGATGGTGAGACAGTGGGTGGTGAGATGAACTATGTCCAGAAATGTGACACTTGATTTAACAAGGGGGTAAATTAGCCATACTGCTTGTCATGAAGGCTGCTACTTGTAATTGTATGATACCTATGTTATCCACTTACCAATCATCCATTCTCACTTCATCATCATTAATTTAAGAGTCTTGTCGGTGTAACCGTTGCAATTTTTTCCATGCGTCTCCATGCCTTCCCTATACGTATGACTGATACCTTTTCCTTAACTTGTCTCATGTATGTTATCCTGGGTTTTTCTTTTCCTCTCTTCCCTTCTACTTTTCCTTCTAATATGTATTTAATGAAACTGTGATGTCGCACAAGGTGGCCAATCATCTTTCCTCTTTGATTCTGGATTGTATTCCTTAGCATTATTTTTTCCTTGACTCTTTTGAGTGATGATGAGGTACATATGAATTGGACATGGATACGGTCCATACGGTTAAGTACAAAATCTACACCTACATATATTTGAAATAGAAAAAAGGCAGAGATCAGGCGATTTCGTACAACATTCAAATCACATCGCGTGAACGTCGTCGTAGAATGATTAATATAACGAAACTAGCGCGAATCGGAAGCCTTTGACGAAGATTTGCTTTATCAACTATTGAGGCCATTTTCACTGAGGTTGTTGTAACGTATCGCATGTTTTTGTAGAATAACGTACTTATGTAATAACCTATTTCCTTTTTGAATAAATGTTTTCTTTTCTATTTTATAGCCGTAGTGGAATTAAAATTGGGGTAACGTATGAAAAAAGATGATAAAGCGAATGAGTGGAAATTAGTGTAATGACGCTCTATTTTCTCTACTCACCCCGTCATAGAGTCCTTTGGGAGCGGAAAGATGATGATTTCGTTTCGTTGAATATTGGTTTTTTATAGTTCATTGCTTAATTTTTTTTCTCAGACGTTATTATAAATTGCGTAAGTACGTGTACATTTTCAAGTCTTCTCAGAAGGGTCCGCAGGCCAAAAGTGTAAGTGAAGGTTTATAATACCCCCTTTTTGACCGAAGATGATAATGTGGCGAATTGACAGGCGGCGAGTAATATAAGATTTTTAAGTAAGCTACAAATGTTTATTTTCTAAATTCATAAAAATTTTTAGGAAAAAATATGAACACGACAACTCGTGTTCATATTTTTTCCTAAAAACTGGAAGTGTAGTACTCGAACCCACAACCTCTGCAAACTGAGCTACTCGTGATCACACCTCATGCATCGAATTTTTCCTTCGCTTGTTTTCATGGGTTCAAGCCCCGCGTCGTGTTCGTATTCTTCCTAACCATTTTTACTTATACATATACACGTCTTTGAATTCTAAAGTATTCATTATATATTTAATAACAGAAAGAATCACTAAAACCCTGTCCCAAATACGTTAACAAACAAAATCACAAGTACGCACAATAAAATTGCCACAAACCCCATGTTTACGGCCCATATTTGTGTATCTACCGCAAACATCTAACATTTATTTATGCTAATGATTTTGTTTCAGTCCAGAGAGGCATCTAAAAGATAAAATACATAAATTGTTCCAAATTACTCGCTATAATTTGGCTAGGTTCCTAACGCAGATAGTTTGTTTATGGTGACAGCTACCAGTTAGTTCATAATAAGTACATAACCAAGGTCGGTCAAAAGGGGGTAAAAAGACACATTGTGGGGGTGAAATGGTACTTTTGTGGGGCTGTATTTATTATTTTGCTCACGGAATTATTACAGCCCACTAGGTAAAATGATAAGCAAATAATATTTTTATTGGCAAGAGCTGTAGTGGCCTTGAGGTTTGAGCAGTCGCCTGCTACGCAAGTGACGCAAGTTCGAATCCCAGCGGGGCCTGTACTAATGAGTAAAATTTCCTAAAAATCTTATGTACAGTAATTTCACACCACGTGCTTTACGGTGAAGGAAAACATCGTGAGGAAACCTGCATATTTCTGAGAAGTAATTCAATGTCGTATGTAAAGTGTCTGAGACGGCGATGAACTCACCATTTGTCACGTTGGCACTTAATCATCTTCGGTGAAAAGTGGGTGTTGCGATTACAACACCTCTGCCTACTCCTTCGGGGAATATAGGCGTGAGTATATGTATGTATGTATTGACATTATGATATCATAGCTAGAAATATTTGTGCCAAATTTAGAAGCGTACTCCACTGGCTATCTTTACAACTACGAGCTTATAAATAAATTAAATTGTATGATCTGTGAACATGACAAGTCTACATGCTTTAACTGGAAGTGTAGTATCATACTAACAGATTGTTTTTGGTGTAACATCCTGTATAATCTTCCTTTGAGATGATGTATGCCAAAAAGCTTTCTCATCACTGTAAAATGCCACCAGCGATAAAATTCGATAAAAGTACATTGATTTCAAAAGATCTAACCAATTAATAGAGTTTAATCGATCAAACTCAACATTTTATGAACTGTAAAGGAAAACTAGCACAACAAACGCTGTTGAAAAGAGTGATATTTACTAGAAACACAGCTCCGAAGGTAATCTCTCAACAATTGCTTCGGAAACAATAAGCATCGCCTTAAGCCTGCAATCCGCTTAGTATTAAGCTCTTGGTACACCAGGTACCGCCGAGTTGTTTGTTTACTCAAAGTTTTATATTAACTTTATAAATCAGAAGCCAAATAGGGAAAGGATAATATTATGTACAACAAAGGTTGAAAAGACGTAACAGCTTAAGGAAGTTGATCGACCCCTTGGAATCTGAGACTTCGAAAGGTGCAAATAATTACAGTGTTACCCTGAAGAGCCGTGGTGGCCATGGGGTCTGAGCAGTCGCCTGCTACACAAGGGACGCAAGTTCGTATCTCAGCGGTTTGTACCAATGAGTTTTTCTAAAAGCTTATGTGCAGTAAATTAACACCACGTGCCTTACGGTGAAGAAAAACATCGTGAGGAAATCTGCATATATCTGAGAAGTCAAAGTCAAAGTCAAAGTCAAAAGTATCTTTATTCGATTAGACTTTTACAAAGCACTTTCAAATCGTCAGAATGACACAATTATACAGGATTATACATGCTACCGCCAGGTTCGGAAGGTTGCTTTTACTGAGAATAACCTGGCAAGAAACTCAGTAATTACTCTTTTCAAAAATATTATACAATTTAAAGAATACAAAATAAATAATTTAAAAAATAAATAATTAAAAAAATTTAAAATAAATAATTTAAAGTAATTCCAAGACATATATATATTGCCTGAGACGGCGAAGGAATCACTATCTGTCACGTTGACACTATTCGGTAAAATGTACAACTCTCCTTACCACTTCGGAGACCCTTCTGGGATGACGTTTTGTTAACCTGCTTGACATATAATTTATCCCGCGCTCAAAGAATTTCCCACTTCGAACCTTCGACTTCTGTGACTTCTGTGATAATGACAGCAATATGGTAAGTGTGTGAGAAACTCAACTATGGTAGCCATACACAATATAAAACTGTTTCAAAGAAAAAACGGAATATTTCAGTGAGCGTCGCGAAAACGTCCCATTGGGCTAAAGTTATATCAAAGTACGATTTTGGATCACATGAATACCATAATAGGGGAGGATTTCGATCGAATGACTTTCTTTCAACGATATTTCGATTGTTTTTTTCTCGTGAATCGGAGCAATAACAACAATACCTACTTTTCAATTAATAATTGTAGTTGAGGTGCAATAATTCAACCACTTGATTGTATTAAATGTACAAGATGCCTTGCCATGGCCTAAACTAATTAATAATTGTTATTTGCACAGGATGGCCGCTACCTAGTGTTGAAAGGAGAAATATCGATCCTTTCGTCACATCCCCATGAATTTTCAGTTTCCAATTATTTTCAAGCCCATTGAAAATCCCACTGTATCCTTAGCCTTTATGTCTGAAATACCTACGTACCAACACATGTGCTTCATACGTCATATATTATATTATCTCTCCAATTAGGAGATATAAAAGAAAACATAAGACGTAATGAGGACTAATGGGCTCATTTTGTTTTTGTGGTGTTTGTTATGTTTTGTGCAAAGCTGCCTTAATAAGGCCATGACACGACAACGTATTTTATGTTCCAGTGTAATATTAATAAGGCTTATATTTAAATGGAATATTTGGTATATTTGCCATCAAAGTTGTATGCATTGACCTGAAACAAAGATAGAAAGTAGCCTGGAGATTCTATGCAAAGGACCTACTCTTTGGGAGACCCTTTCATGCAGGTTTATCCTTTGTTCAGGAGAATATGTGACAAAAAATTACTAATCAATCCAAAGTGGTTACTCATTGTAGTAGAGTAAAGTAGATAAAGTTTTGGCTATGGATCAATTTTTCTTTTGCGGGTCACCAGAACAGTGGGCCTACCATCATCAGTTTGAGCAGAATGTTAAGAACTTTGAGCTTTGAAGTTTCATTTTTGTACCGTAAAATTTAACGTCAAAGCTAAGAAGTTCTTAATACGCGATCATAGTTGGTTCCCTGTTAAGGAATGCAATTAGTCCTTTTGTTTTTAATTTTAAAGTCTACGAATGCTACCTCAACATAAATTTTTCACATTACATGTGCAAACGATAATTACACCAAAGTGTCCTTAATCAGAAGTTCCCCATCTCATTTCGCCCACTTTGAAAGTCAGGTTATTTTGTATCGCCCCTTTTTTACCTTTCAACTTGAAAAGCTCTATAGTCTCGTCTAGTTCCATTAAACCTATATTCTAAACGAGATTTTTCTAACCACAGAGAGCAATAGTAATATTAGAGACACGAATATTATCCTATAAGTTGCAAATGATGAACTTTCATGACCGACTTAATTCTCCCAGAGCCATCCAATGGGGATCTTATATATTAGATCCGACAACAAGGTTGATGTATGGACTAATTCCACTGGAAATATGTAGTCCTTAAAGGCTTTGACCATAGAATTTGTAACCAAATAATTCAATGTCCACTTCAGAGATCTTATTACATTATTTGTGTGAGACCTTAGCCGCTTGTCCCAAGATTTCGGAGGTCGAAGCCCATTTTACGAAGACCCCAACCGGCATTTTGTTGCAAGCTTCTCAGGGGTCAGAGATCGTGGGTGATAATGTATCCCCGGGGACATTTAACACGGAATTTGGGACTTAACGCTTAACCCTAGTAATTACAGGGGTAGTTGTTGATGCCTCCTTCAGGATATCTTAAAATACACTAGCTTTAGAAGTAGTGAAGTGAATCATTTCTCCAGAGTAATCCTTAAATCTATCTGGATTAAGTCGATTTCCCTGTCTTTCCTCCGACTGACTGATACTGTAGGATCTCGAAAGATTACACGATAATGAAGCCTTTGATGGAATTCTTAGATAAATAGCGATGATACTATTGAGCTAGTGGTATGTGCTACACTAACTCCCTTATTACAAAACATGGCTCAATTAAATGAAGACTAGGTTAAAGTCGAACTAGAGCTATGACCATCCCTTTTTAAATATGTATTATAGAAAGAGATGGGGCCACTTTTAAATCAAAGACTATCTTGGGGGTAAGTGTCCAAGCAAACGTTTGATGATCAATAAATTCTGCTTTGAATTAATAGTATTTTTCAGAATGGACAGCTCTGAATTTACGGAGCACTCGTAACCGAAGAAAGTGTATGAAGAGATGCATGAATGTGGATGAAGCGAAAGAAATATGTAAAGATCGTAGCATGTGGCAAACGGTGGTCTCTGCCTACACCCATGGGATACAGGCGTGAGCATAAATGTATGGAAGTATAATTCCCAAAAAATATGTCTGACAATTTCATTTCGTCATTACAATTCGTAATCTGGTCCCATATAACAAGCTTTTTACAGGTTGGGGCCAAATTGCGGTAAAAACATTTTATAATTTAAATTAAACTGATAAAAAAGGAAAGTAGGCTTTTTATATTACATATACGTCAATGGAATGTTTAGCCGCAGTCTAGACTTCTGCTCTCAAACTTTAAGGAACTAGCCTGACAACTGTCGAAGTGTACTTGGCCGAGGTTATATTTGACTAAGCCCACTTACTGTGGGAGAGAGATTCAACGGGGCTATATATGTTAAAATGGGTTTAAAGTTGTTACCTATCTCGCAGAGAATAATATTGAGGAAGATTGGCCGTTAGCCACTTTAGTGGCAGACAAAACATAAGTTTTATAAATTGAGACGATTCTGATATGGTTTAGGTCACATTAATATTCAACGATTGAATCGTTGAATATTAATGTGACCTAAACCATATTTTGCGTGCGTAACTAGAAATGTTAACCGAGACGATCTTTTATGATCAATGAGATCAAATAAAAACAAATGAAGATCCGAGAATCTCCAAAGATCCTGCAATAAATGAAAATATTCCTCAAGATTCCGAAAATAAAATCAGGCCAAATGCTCCCAATTCCAAAGCAAAATTAGCTTCTGTACCGTCTTGAGATTTGGTCCGGTAAATTTCGTCCAAGACAATATTCCACTGGCTGCATCGTCAGCTATATGGGCAATGACCACCAACCAAAACATCCCGACCTTTAGGCGTACCAAAATCCAAGAGGCAGCGACTAATTTAGCCCCAAACCAGGTGTCTCCACAAACTGGACGGAATTTCGGAAGCCGATACCTCTATTAATATAGATTTCCAATTCGTTTGTCAATATGAAACGTCGAAATTTTGGGAATCTTCGACTCAATAAGGCAGCATTAATAAGTTTGACTAGAGAAGTGACCTTAAGGCTGGTATAAGCTGTCAGGATATATCAGGCAATTTGCTATTTAGAAATTCCTCTTCAACTCCCACGAACGTAATAGGTTTCGAGGTATTCGAAAAAAAATTCCACATTCTTGAATAGTAATCTCTCTCGTTTTCTTTTAAGATCACTTGAAGTAAGGGTTCCCTTTCTTTAATTAAAAGATTCCTTTTCCGACGATCACGTGAGACTACCTCTGACCATATATTTAAGCGTTCGCTGAGCGGCCGTAACTGTAAAGTGTCCTGAGGGAGCGTGCAGGGTCGTATTCAAAGCCTCTGAATTATCTAGTGGAAAATCTGGAAACAGGTAGAAGAAAAATGTAAAAAGATCGAAGCGTACATGCTTAGATCTTTTCTAGACCCATTTCAGGAAGTTTCTTAAAACGTTTATGACGTCATCACGAATTTTCCATGTAACATTTTGGTTATACGTATATTGAATTAAGATTTAAGTTATCTAATCATCCTCTGTTATATTTGTAAAATCTTATAATTAGTTGACTAGATCTTAATAATGCTTAATACTGTAGCTATATAAGTAAGTGCCATTGTTTTGTGTAGTTAACATATGTACCTTTCGGCAATGTATTTGTATCTAATACACAATAAATTTGACTCATGTCGTAATTTACTTCATCGACTGGCAGAACAAAGTGTACACGAGATCAAGGTTATAATATTTTATAGAATATTTTTCAGCTCTTTTTCTTGATACCCCATAATTTCTTTAGTTCCAATTCGCCCCTGCACGAGACTCCGGCAGAGATTTAAGAAGATAGGTATTGCCTTCGTTCGTACTCGAGTTGAGTACGACTTTATGAACACTAACTGCGTGACGGGGTTAATGTAAAATGCTAATGAATGTTTTTATTGAACGTGTAGGGACTTTTATTACTCTTGTATAACGTTAAAATATACTGATAAACGTTGTGGCATGTGTATTAAATGGATGCTGATAAGCAATAATGTGTCAACCCACAAAAAGTCAAATTCAAAGGTTTTGATATATTTTGATAATGCATCACGTATTTAACATTCTAAAAAAGTGTTTCAAGTCATCTGAAACATAAAAGTACGTAAAAAATGGATTTATGTCATAAAACAAATCTTAAATCACGTATACAATCATCTTAAGACGCCATTTTCTCAAAACCAAGTTTATGCGGGTTGACACATTATTGCTTATCTGCATCCAAATTATTAAGAACCTTATTGACCGAGATGTGCTCGGTTTCTTTTCAATGACGTATTCTCATTTATGTAGGCCGAAAAAAGAGGAAAAAAAATGTTTAGCCCAAGAACATCAGTCTCGAACCGGGGTTCTCTAGTTATCGCCCCGTAGGCTGGCAGCCTCACGTCTGAGATACCATAACTTGACAAATGGCGGCGAAATTTACTGTCGTATGTATGAGTTTTTCAGTGCCTGAAAACATGGTCAAAACGATGTTCCCAAAAAATTTTACCTAGCTAGATCTATTTTTGCCCCTGAAACCCCCTACACATAAAATTTTATGAAAATCGATGGAGCCGTTTCCCAGATTCAGATTCTATTCTAAGTATAAGAATTGCTCGTTTAAAGATATAAGATTAAGTAATGCTAGAGAACAACAACTGGGGATAGAGCTTAGAGTTCTGATAACTTGAACACCTAAACTTCGGCACACTAGTAACATATCCACAGGTATGACATATCACCTCTTTAATCAAAAGTCTATAAAACATGATTTTATTAACAAACTGACTGAAACTATGTGCATCTCTTTTCAAATTCATATCACAAAAGAGATGAAAATACATTTGAAACAATCATTATCTCAGGCGATATTTTGTAAAAAGAGGGTTCAATAAGTTGATTTTTCGAAGCAGATTTACTATGAAGATAAAAATCACACGTTTGAGCAAAACTCAACGTCGTATGTACGTCATGGCTAAGATAACGATAGGCTCACCATTTGTCAAATTGGACAAATCATAAACGTATAGAAATCCTTTTGAGAAGATTTAAGATAAAGAACGTTTTTTCCATTTTTATTTGAAGACCTCTACAATGACACGTGTCTGACCTATCTCGTCTTTAGCCATTCATCTCTGCCAATCTTGTACCCCAGTGCTGTCGTCTACCGCTATTAATAAAGATTTCCTCAGCAGCTCCTAATGCGCACCTACCCCCGCTTATCTGATCACGTCAATGTTTACTTTACGCGGGGTGAAATGGACGGACAATGAACTCAAAATATTTTACGTTGCCTGGGTTTAGTCAAATATTGCTTGAATTTGGCTTATGAGTACTGATTTTTAGTTGTTCGTTAAGGAACTAAAATTATACCAACTTACTAACTAACCGTTGTATTGAATAACATGCAAAAACCTATGCAAAAAATTAAATCGATGTGACTTTTCAATGACAACAATTATTTAAGACTTGGAGATAAGTACTTGGATTGTTTCCAAAACTATTGAAAGTATTGAAAATTCAGAAGCGCATATGAATTTTTTTTTCTCGTTATAATAGCATTAAATGTTAAAATTCGACCAGATGTCGGATAACGGCAGCGAAACAACTTAAAACACCCCCTTTTAGTTATGACACAGCAGAATGACTTAAAAACTTAAAATTTAAAACACATAAAAATTATACGATACCTACTAATATTATAAAGAGGAACGATTTGTTTGTACCGAATAGACAAAAGAACTGTTGAAATATCACTCAGTAAGTTCAGTAGGGATCCCTAATAAAACGCGGGCGAAGACGCGGACGGAAGATATAGTTTACGTATAAAATTGTTTTAACAACAAACTCAACTCATCTCATACGGGAGCTCAAGGCGTTAGTAATAGACACCAGGGTTAATACGTAACTCTCTTAAATTTTAATTCCCAGCAAAGTCAGCTGCGATCTTATTTATGGCGGTTCTCATTTCAGAACGGATTTTTGAAGAATTCACGATTTATGATATCCTAACTATTTCTACTAGTTCTACTAGTAGTTCTAGTAGTAACTAGTTCAGACACGCTGGCCTCTTCCCATCTACATGGAACCAACAACAGAATTGCCAAAGTCAAAGCTTTTTAGTTAAATATGATTAAATTATGAAGATCTTAAGAGAAAATAAGTCTATATTTTTATGTATCTAACTAATTAGGTATTGTTAAGTTTCATGCCGAAATCACAAATTGCGATGATAATGGATTATTACTAAATTTGAGGGTAGTATAGAATATGGTTTACAATGTTAATATAGAAAATACTAAATGTGCCACGAGAACAAAGCTGCGGACTAAAACCAGTTCACAAGTAAATCTATGAGCAAAAACAACATACTAAATCATTAAATCCATCAAGAATCCATTGACAGACTATTTATCTAGAATGGGAGTGAATACAGATATAACGGTTGATGGAAGAGAAGAACACATTGTGCCGACCCCAAATAACATGGAATTAGGGCAGTAGGATGATGATGATGATGAGAAAGTAATCCATTAAATGATCAAATTAGGACTTAACCATGTTTCAAATTAGCTTCAAAAATATAATCGTCGCTAAAAACGAATCCACGAAACTTATCGCATTAACCTTTCGAAACCCATTTAATTTCAACGAACGGCCTAGAAATTCGATGAAAAAACCGGGGCTAATTATCTTGGAAAAACTTGTTCGCAATCGCACCGAATACCTTTGTAAATTATACAACTTGTACCGACCACCACTGGGGCTAAATGACAAACCGTCCCCAATCACACTAGTGCGTGTGAGTTCTCTATAAATTCCCGGCCAAAACTCTAGGGGTGTGTCGTAACTAATACGGATACTAGAATTTGGGTTTCGTGGGGTTCTGTATAATTGGCATGTGCATTATTGAAAGGCTTTAAATTTTATCTGATATCACACAGCCTTGTAAACGCAGCGTTGCCGAGTCTGGAGGCATACCATGAGCTCCTTTTGCCATAACAGTTTGACTCATATTATGATCCATTGAGGAGCTCGTGGCCCAATTGTTATTGCGCATATCATTCGATCAGCGAAGTTAAGCAACCCTTACCCAAGCCAGTAGTTAGATGGGTGACCGCCGAGTTCCCTTCGTGCCACGGAGAGTACGCCTAAGCCGTCGGTCCCGGTTGCCAATTTAACATTTTTGGTTATTGTTACAGGTTAGTTGGAGGCCTAAGAAAGTCTGACAACTGGTTTAGCCCAAAATAACTATTTTCCTCGAAGAGTGTCGATAGTCAGATGGCAGTCGCTTCGAATCAGGTGATCAGCCACATCGGGTTGAATCAAGTGCCAACTCCATCAACGTATGGGATACGGCCGGGGAGATGGTGAGTTTGACTCATATTAGGAGACGGATGTATATGACGTGTATACATCTGTCACTGTCGTACAGCTGAACTATCATAGCAATTAGAGCACATGGTTGGGCTTATGTACAAATCTCCTCACATCTTTCTTGAAATATCCCATGATCGTACGAAGATAGCTTTTAAAGTCACACAATTAGTGTCTCGTATTTTTATTGATTATATTGATCAGTAACAATAAATGTGGTAAATAAAATACGAAGAGATTTCCACAATATATTAAGTACTCTTTATCAAATACGTCGGTTCAACGAACCCTAAAACCAAGTTACCAAAGTTCCGTCCAAATACGCCAGTTTGAAAGTTTTTCTCATTACGGGTTAAATTCAATTGAGATAGCTAAACACGGGCTGATGTAAAATATAAATATTTACAGAAAGCCGGCTCTTATACATTCGCTGTAACACGCACACTATGGCACATACTAAAAGGCAAATTTGACGATTACATTAGCTATGGATTCGAAGTGCGTCGCACCAAATGATGTTGTCAAATGGCAAATATTACTGTCAGTGTTATTTTTTATATGTAAAAGTTGTTATTTTAGCAATAATTTTAATCAGAATAACATAGGCGGTTACATATAACAGCTAAAGTTATGGCGTCATCTAACAATTTTATAATGGTGCAACGGTTTTTTTTCTTAACTGGTCGAAAGTGTTACAGTACTGGTACTAGAACAATTTATCATAGCTAAAGTCAATTGACTTAACCCACACTAAATAGATACATACAGCATATTTACGAGCGTTTCTCGCTTAACTTACTACTGAGTAATTGAACATTCCCGGCTGTTCTAAGATTCTTGTACGCACGTCTTTAGCATGTCACGTATTTGAACGTACCCTGTCATGTCACGTACTGCTGTTGAAGCTTCATAAACTGAGAGTTGCATTTAATGGTTGAATTTGGTCCGAGTACTATCGAGCACAGCGCCTTCATCTCCAACAAGGAACAACAGCTCAACGCACAAACATTATAACTAGCTGGCATTGTTTGGCTGATATCTTCTGTAATGTGGATGTACGGTCCCCAGTCGGGCAGCTCTCCCTAGCTCAAACAGGGATAACATGTTGACCTAAATGTCTCCTTTAGGTAGGACTAAAACTTCACCAGGCTGTATCTCATGAACCGTGATAGGCAGTAATTTTTTTTACAGATGATGGATTTCTGTTGCCACTATAAACATTTGCTTGAAAAAAACATGCACAAACACAATCATTTTTTTGAAGTCGGTTAAAAACTCAAAGCAAAATACAACAAACATATTGATTTGCTTATTTTTATAGATGGTACGGAGCCCTTCGTGCGCACATCTGACTCTTGATTGGTCAGTTTTCTATATTTCCATATGTAAAATATGGTAGTAAGCCGCCCTTATGTTATAATTTATTTTATAGTCACTGGGTGACAATGCCACAAATAGGGGGCGAACACAAACGAAACTAAAACTAATTCGATCACGTTATCAAACCATAAATATTGACATTAGAGATACGATCAGAGACACTTGAAACGCGACAGCACAAATCTTTTTAATTGACTTGGAAACCCATTAAAATGATTTAGTTAGGTATGTTTAGTATAATTTAGTTGGATGCTGATAAGCAATAATGTGTCAACCCACAAAAAGTCAAATTCAAAGGTTTTGATATATTTTGATAATGCATCACATATTTAACATTCTAAAAAAGTGTTTCAAGTCATCTGAAACATAAAAGTACGTAAAAAATGGATTTATGTCATAAAACAAATCTTAAATCACGTATACAATCATCTTAAGACGCCATTTTCTCAAAACCAAGTTTATGCGGGTTGACACATTATTGCTTATCTGCATCCAGTTGTAAATGTTTGATAGTGGTGAATTATGAATGATTTTAAAACATTTTAATTTCAGCTTAATTTATTGTGTCTTTCATTTTTAATGCTATCAACTGACTTTATTAAACGACCAGAAGTATTATAGCAGTAGGAAAAATTTCAGCAGGTTAAATTTATATCATCACTTCCTTCTTTGTGGAATTGTTATGATATAAAAAAAAATTCCACCTAAATTTTGCTCTTTATTTATGCATTTTTTTTTCTGTGTCACTGTTATCTATATATTTATTTATATTGTATTTATTTATATATTATTTATATATTGTATTGTTTTTATTTTTTAGATATTTATTTATTCATATTCTCTGTCATATGTGTGTTTGTTGGACTAGTTTAGTTTTTAAGTATGTAATCAGTTTTTAGTTTTATTTTTCCTAATGATATATCACACCCGCTTCTATGTTTGTCCTGTATTGTAAGGTTGACTGACAGAAAATGCTTTAGCATTAAGTCCACCTGTGTACTTTTTGCATTAAGTTTTTTTTAAATATATCCCATCGCCTTCCTCGATAAATGGGCTATCTAACACTGAAATACGGGAGCACTAACAGGTCATTATGAGACAAAAGAACATCTTCATAAGATGAACTTATCTAACGATGTGGTGTGTAGGTACTGTCAATCAGAAGCCGAAACTATGAGTCACCTAATATGCAATTGCGACGCACTGACCAGATGGCGAATGGACCTACTGGGTAAGGCGTATCCGAAGCCAGAGCACTACAGGCTCTTCCCCATGAGCAAGATCTGCCTTGTTCAGGGATATAAGATAAGATAACACTGAAATAAATTTTAATACCGGTTCAGTAGTTCCTGAGATTAGCCTGAGATAAGCAAACAAAAAAACAAACTCTCACTAGTTTGTTTTTATATTTAGAAAATAAGAAATTACTTTTACCTCATTGTTCGAATTGTATTTATTTTTATTATATTTCCAATTTCCAGATTATTCATTACACATATAATTAGGTTTCTATTCAATAAATGTTCCCTTCATTATAAAGATGGGAGGTCAGTTTTTAATCAGGCACAAGTAAATAGGCGTGGTGGGCTTGAAGTTTGAGCAGTCGCCTGCCACGCAAGCGACGCAAGTTAGAATCCCAGCGGGGCCTGTACCAATGAGTTTTTCTAAAAAACTTATGTACAGTGATTTCACACCACGTGCTTTACGGTGAAGGAAAACATCGTGAGGAACCCTGCATATTTCTGAGAAGTAGTTCAATGACGTATGTACAGTGTCTGAGACGGCGATGGACCATCTGTCACGTTGGCACTTAATCATCTTCGGTGAAAAGTGTCTCTGCCTACCCCTTCGGGGAATACAGGCGTGAGCATATGTAAGTACAAGGAGTTTTTTGTAAAATCATTTTAAATCCAACTCTGTAACACAATATGAAATGCATCC
Organism: Watsonalla binaria; assembly: GCA_929442735.1. Classification (NCBI taxonomy): domain Eukaryota; kingdom Metazoa; phylum Arthropoda; class Insecta; order Lepidoptera; family Drepanidae; genus Watsonalla; species Watsonalla binaria. The sequence goes on from OV838930.1 coordinate 2,881,358, forward strand.
ACAGAGTCAGTGAAAATGTGAAACACGTGGTTTAACAGTACATTTTGTAAGATACATTAGCGCACATAGATTTTAATAAAGACCGTACATAAATCCGAATTACAATCATGTCTAGACGTAAATGATTTAAACACATGGTGGTCAGCGGGAATGTGTTTTAATGGCGACCTCTCTGTTACGTAGCGGTTATGCAGTTGGTTTGTATTGCAAGAGGTACTGAGTTCGATACCATGGAAATCTAACTTAACAGCTTTTAACTAAATATACATGAAAGTTTATACAAAATTAAAATTTAAAAAAATATTGTTTTTTTTTCTTTGTCAGGAATGCAAGCAGAAATGTAAATATGTAACGACTGGCAACTTTTTTTACATGAATTTATCCCGTGTGACGAGTAAGTAAGGAACTTCTCTCTTTTGTTAAGGAGGGCGATAGCTGGCATTCGCGTCATTCTTAAGGTACCAGATTTCAAGAATTTTCCTGCCATGTCCGGAATTCTCGCTCTCGATCAGGGAAATAAGGGCCTACCATCACCGGCTTTCATAGAGCGTGTTAAGAACGTCTGAGCTTTGATAAAAATCAAAGATAAAATAGAAATGCTTTATTCAGTTTAGACTCTGGTAAGGCACTTTTGTATTTAGCACCGGTTCGGAAACTAGCCTTCAGCCTCATCATGTACATTCCAATACATAGTAAATATTGATTAATTAAAATAAAATTCATATAAGCTGACACATTATTTACAATAGTGAAAATATTTCAAAAGTACGGGCTGCTGAACAAAGATAGTTGAACCTCTGGTGTCCTTATCAAAGTTCAAAGTTCTAAATATCTTTATTTGATTAGACTTCTTACAAAGTTACTTTCAAATAGGACACAAAACACACCGGGCTCGGAAGGTTCCTTTAGTTGAGAAGAACCCGACAAGAAAGTCAACAATTATTATTTTAAAATATATTATACAATGTTATTGGTTACAGTATTTATATCTCATGAATATAAGCCCATGGCAATATAAGGGTTTTTAAAATTTATGAAGGTAAGACGTGTCAAATATGGGTTAGACATGCCTTATAACAATGCATAGGTACACCAATATTGAATTGGATAACAATTATTATGAAAACCTTCTATGAAGAACATACAAAGTTCTCTCTTAAATGTAACACTTAAAATGCAATATTCTTCCTTTCATTGAGTTCATTATAAAGGATGAAAATGATAGCAGCGGATCAAAAATCGAGGGACGAAGAAATCGAACCCCCTATTAGCATAATGAAGTCGGACGCTATAAAACTCGATCGGTTTTACGCAAACTTAGAATGAAACTGGAATAGACTTGCTGTCATATTCAAAAGATCTTATACTGATGACTTGATAGTCAAGATTGCTATAAGATACATTTTATAGGATTATAAACGCAAAACTAGCCATCTACATACATACATATGCTCACGGCTGTATTCCCCGAAGGGGAAGGCAAAGGTGTTGTAATAATAACACCCAATTTTCACCAAGGATGATTAAGTACCAACGTGACAGATGATCTCTCGCCGTCTCAGAAACAATACATACGTCTTTTGAATTACTTCTCAGATATGCAGGTTTCCTCACGATGTTTTCCTTCACCGTAAAGCACGTGGTATGAAATCACTGTACATAAGTCTAGAAAAACTTGTTGATACACGCCCTGCTGGGATTCTAACCGTCCAATATTTTAAAATTTACGGGTATGCAAGAAACTTTACAAAATAAAACAAACTAAATCCTGAGCGTTAACACTTTCATTATCCATGTAAATTTAATTAAAACAAAAAATTATAACAAAGATATAGCTCGAGCTGGTTGTAATAAGCGTAGTTAATGACTCCAGAGCGAAACAAATTAACACTGAAATGTGGGTAGAGCACGAATATCGTGACACATCCAGATATTCTCACCCGGTGTACTGCGAGTACAAGTTTGATTGGCAAGGGGGCAAGATTGACAAGTTCGATGGCGGTGAAATGGGATTTTTAGTGGTTAATGCTTAAATAGGTCAAACCTTTATCCGTTACTATAACCCGATATTTTTAAGTAACCTATATTCTGGTCTCATGGTCATGAATTTAAGAGTAACTCTTGTCGATGTAACCGATGCAACTTTTCCCATTAGTCTCTGTCCAGTGCCATCTCTTTGACCTCCTTATACGTCATGACAGACACCTTTTCTTTAACTTGTCTCATGTATGTTACCCTTGGTCTTCCTCTTCCTCTCTTCCCTTCTACCTTTCATGTTTTTAAGGATGCTGTCATGACGCACAAGGTGACCCCTTTATTTACCCTTCGATTTTGGATTGTTCTCCATGGTACTTTTTTCCTTAACTATTTTGAGTACATTTTCTGTCCATTTGATTTTTCCATCCTGGAGTCTATGCTATCTTTATTCCTAATGTTCGCTAAATTGGTTAAGTCCGTCATTGGGCCATTTTCAGAGCAAAAGCCTGTTTCGAGCAAGGGATAATTGTAATTAAAATCAAATGACAAACTAAGACCTCAATCATCTATATCAATACAAATAAAAAGTGTCTGTTTGTAATTCAGAAATATCAGCATTTATTTCATCAGCATTTCTGCCCGTCTGTCTGTTTTTTACTGATTAAAACTGGCAGGTAACTGATGTTACAAGGAGGAAACTAAGGCTTGAAAAAAATTTGGCCACCCTTGAAATAAATCTCCGCGGGACCGAGCTAGTCAATAATAAAAGTGTTACGTAACAATGGAAGAACACATTCCAAATACTGATCATGGATGCGATATTAAGTCATCATACCTGACAAATTCTAAATGCAGTGAATGTTGACATTTGCATCAAAAGCCTTTTATTGATCCTTAAATTATATTTTCCACGTTTATATTGAACAACAAGCCATTGGCACCCACATTGACAGTATAATATAGTATGCCACACCAAACAATGCACACGACAATAACCCTTAACGCCTGACGTTACTTACCTTCTTTGATAAGGTCAGCCTTGAATTGCACATAAAGTCTAAAATGCTATATTCTATCTGAAATATAGACCATAAAACGCAGTCTGTGAGAGGTCATTATTCGCAGATATCCTATTCAGTTCTGTGAACAAATGCTTGCCTTTAGTAATGGGCAATGAAAGGATATATTTATCGATAATTTAGCATTTCTCGTTTCTACTTTAATAATTTCGCTTGCTCTTCAATGCAATGGCAAAAGTATAACGTCTGTCAATAAGGAGCTTAAAAAAATATTACTGAAGGCTTAGGTATTCTCTTGTAAAGAAATGTTGGGAATAGATGATATTCTCCTACTGTGCTTACTCCAACATTTGATGAGATAAGGTTAAGGAGATAATGCTCATCTATCGATTTACAATTAAGTTGAGGGAAGCTTAACTGAGAATCAATTGCTCGCTATATTTCGATTCTCTGTCGATAAAAATATGAGATAGTCGCACGGCTCTATCAAGCACGTATTTCATATCTCCGTCTTTCTAGAGAACTTTGTAAGGTATTTCAAAATGGAGCGACTCTTTGTATGTCATCGTTTTTACTTAGTTACCTTACTGTACATTTGAAAGCAAGTGTCACACTTAAAAATATAGCTGTGTGGTGCTTTATTTTAACTAACGTCAAGGAAATGGAAGAGGTTCTATGTTCTCAGATTTGTTGATCGATTTGCTTGTTTTTTGAGATATTTATAAAGAAAAATGGCAAGAATAATTTTGTACAAAATTAGAGCTAAGTGTAGTTGATGAACCAAGCCACTGAAAAGCGTAAAAACTAGACAGGTGTCAACTCTGTCGCCAACTTTTTTCAACTTAACCAACCCTAAGAAATGCAGTATCTATATGCGATTTGTAGGTAAGTTTAGGAACTATTAAATCTCAGAATATATTAATCTGAATTGAAAAAATATTTCTGAGTTGGATAGTTCAATCTTTGAGGAAGGCTTTTATAACATCACGCTACGAGTAATAGGAGTGAAGAATCAATTGGAAATTTTACAAAACGAGAAAAATTATGCCTAAGTATAACTAAGTAACATAGATTCATTATTAATCCTAAGTGGGTCATACCGAGACATAGCTAGAATTAATAGTTGTATTAAATTCCTACAAAATATACTGTTATTAAAGTGGACAGACTGCTTATAAAGCGTAAAACCGTGACTCGTTTTATTCGATGCAAGATTAAATTAAATTTGTGTGGAGCTGGAGACAAGACACACATCTGAAGACATGAAACTATCTTATTAAGTTTGTTTAGAGGTGAAACACAGACGTCTGTGACTCAAACTAGTCGGCGCCACATTTATCAAACCTCACTAGAGACGACGACGATGTTACAAATAGATATTACATAAATACAATTGTACAAGTTGCTATGAAGTTACTACTTACAAATTTTTCATAAATTGATAAATGCTTTGTTGAAGGTGACTGACCTGAAAAAAGAAAAAAAAATGACATTTTGCATTCAGAAAAATATAATGTAATTCGATTGCAAGTTCGGATATAAGCTCACACTGTAAGGGTTAGAATCGGAGGTTTAATTAAATTAATAATCATGTTAACCCCTCTCCCTGAAAAAAGACCCTTTCAGGGGTATACAGGGGTATACAGTGATGAAACAGTAGCAACATTTTGTCGAGGTCTGGTCAATGATATTATTTTTTTAATCTTATCTATAGTCATATAATAAAGAGGAAAGATTTGTATGTAAGTATGTTTGGATTTAATAGGTTCCAAAATTACTGGACGGATTAGAAACATTCTTTCAAAAAAGGATAGCTGCATTATCAGCGAGTAACACAGGCTATATTTTATCTGTAGAGGGTTTCAGGGGCAAAAAATAGATCTAGCTTGGTTTCATTTATGGAAAACATCTTTTTGATCATGTTTTCAGGCCCTGAAGATCTCATAAAATATCATTACAATACGACAGCAAATTTCGCCGACATCTGTCAAGTGATGGTACCTCAAAGGTGAGGCTTCCAGCTAACGGGGCGATAACGAAACTAGAGTAGTACCCTGGTTCGAAACTGACGTTCACCAATTTTTTTTCTTGCTTGTTCCTTTTTTTGTGTGAAGAAGAAACCGAGCACAGATCGGTCAACCAGATATTATATCTGTATATGTATAGATAAGATTCTCCCATTTTCACCGTCGTCGCTTAGAAAGTGTACTCTAACAAAAACAAAGCGACACAAAATGTATGATAATATATTTACACACACAGCACAGATAATGAAAATAAAACGCGGTAATGCTATGTAATAGTGCGGGCGTCACTCGGTTCGCACATAAAGTAGATTAAATTTAAATTGTCAATTCGGTTTTACGACTCACTCGATTCGCTTCCGAATTCCACTACTAACTCGGGGGTTGGTGGTGTATTTGTTGTTGTAAGATCACTATTGGAGATTAAACTCTCTCTACAATCCAATAGTGTACTATTCTCCTCTCCATCCTCCTATCCTACTCTCAAATCTTACAACTTCCTTAATAGGGGGCCAGAAAGTTTAAGGAGGCCAGAATTGTATTTTTCAGAAAGGTCAAATTCGGAGCACTCGTAACCGAAGAAAGTGTATGAAGAGATGCATGAATGTGGATGAAGCGAAAGAAGTATGTAAGGATCGTAGCATGTGGCAAACAGTGGTATCTGCCTACCCCCATGGGATACAGGCGTGAGCATATGTATGTATGTAATTGTATACAACATACTACCTGTGCCCGGCAATCGTTGTACTGCCAAATATTTTTTTGAGGTGGATCCCATACATTTAGGAGTATGAAAAATAGATGCTGGCTGATTCTCAAACCTATCCGATAAGCACACAATATTTTGTAAAGCGGTCGAGCCATTTCGGAGGAGTTTGGTAACAGACACTAGTTGTAACATTAGCTATCGGCCGATGAAAGTCCCGTTACAATCCGTCCAGCCGTTTCAGAGATTAACCGGAACAAACAGATAGACAGACAGACGAACAGAGAATTTTTTTTAAATTAGTTTTTTTAAGTAAGTACCGTATATACTTCATATGAATTTAGTAAATACAATTGAGATCACAATTTTGAACTCTCACCAACATTTACACCAAGTAGACACATTGCCAGCGACAGCGACAGATCGGTCAACCAGATATTATATCTGTATATGTATAGATAAGATTCTCCCATTTTCACCGTCGTCGCTTAGAAAGTGTACTCTAACAAAAACAAAGCGACACAAAATGTATGATAATATATTTACACACACAGCACAGATAATGAAAATAAAACGCGGTAATGCTATGTAATAGTGCGGGCGTCACTCGGTTCGCACATAAAGTAGATTAAATTTAAATTGTCAATTCGGTTTTACGACTCACTCGATTCGCTTCCGAATTCCACTACTAACTCGGGGGTTGGTGGTGTATTTGTTGTTGTAAGATCACTATTGGAGATTAAACTCTCTCTACAATCCAATAGTGTACTATTCTCCTCTCCATCCTCCTATCCTACTCTCAAATCTTACAACTTCCTTAATAGGGGGCCAGAAAGTTTAAGGAGGCCAGAATTGTATTTTTCAGAAAGGTCAAATTCGGAGCACTCGTAACCGAAGAAAGTGTATGAAGAGATGCATGAATGTGGATGAAGCGAAAGAAGTATGTAAGGATCGTAGCATGTGGCAAACAGTGGTATCTGCCTACCCCCATGGGATACAGGCGTGAGCATATGTATGTATGTAATTGTATACAACATACTACCTGTGCCCGGCAATCGTTGTACTGCCAAATATTTTTTTGAGGTGGATCCCATACATTTAGGAGTATGAAAAATAGATGCTGGCTGATTCTCAAACCTATCCGATAAGCACACAATATTTTGTAAAGCGGTCGAGCCATTTCGGAGGAGTTTGGTAACAGACACTAGTTGTAACATTAGCTATCGGCCGATGAAAGTCCCGTTACAATCCGTCCAGCCGTTTCAGAGATTAACCGGAACAAACAGATAGACAGACAGACGAACAGAGAATTTTTTTTAAATTAGTTTTTTTAAGTAAGTACCGTATATACTTCATATGAATTTAGTAAATACAATTGAGATCACAATTTTGAACTCTCACCAACATTTACACCAAGTAGACACATTGCCAGCGACAGCAAAACGCAAACGAAATCGTCAACGTTTTTACCTTATACTTGGGGAGCAATGTACATAAATATACCGCTGAAATACAACCCTTTGCGTAGGTAATGCATTTACTGACAGCATTCATTATTCACGATTGATACAACGTAACGGTTCCGTGCTACCTACCACGCACTCGTAATGATAAATATCACCGCGGCTACATGACGGGTTACTGTTTACATATCTACGTGTTTTAATGTAAACGAAAAGTTATGCAAAATTTACTCCTAAGGCCTCCTTAAATATGGTGGATTTAAAATCTATCATCTTACTCGTTTGGGTTGGCACTTGATTCAACCCAATGTGGCTGATCACCTGATTTTTATACGAAGCGACTGCCGTCCGATCATCGCAACGTCGCCATCTCAGGCACTCATATACAGTAGAGAACCTGTGCTCGTTTTCTTTTTCTCACAAAAAACTAAAATTTTCCCATAAAAGCAAAACACTTGACGTTTGACGATAAAAAAAGCAATATAAAATATCCAACCGTCATTTGGACTCCAACCGGGATATAGTCTAATTTCGTCACCCGATAGACTGGAAGCCTCCCGTCTGAGCTATCATAATTTAAAATTTCATGAAAATCGTTGGAGACGTTTCCGAGATTCAGATTCTAATACTTAAGATATTTATCTGTTAATATATATAATTCAAGTACCTATTTTAACATTCAAAAGAAGCGCTTGAATTACATTTAATAAAAAAAATCTTCTGAATATTGTGAGTTCCAAAACGATTTTTATTTTTAATACCGAAAAGTTTACTCATACTCGTGTCCTAGAAAAAGCAAACTTATATAACATGTACCTTTACAACTTGGGTACAAATTACTCGAGGGTCGAATTAATAATGTCATAATTAACATAGTGACGTCACATCCATGACATGCATCGCGACAGAAACATTAGTTAAATAGGTATCCGCGTGTTAAATTCACGTTTCATTAATTTCACCGTGCCCGAGTTAGATTTTTTTTGAGTAGGCATTAATTAATATATTTACTAAATGCCTATCCAGACTTCCGAACCGATAGAAAATTGCGAAAGGTTTTGACCTCTAGGCACTTGTAGCAGCGTTTCTCTACTCGCTACATAGATGGCGCTACTTGCTAACAAATGCGAAGTTTGACTACAAATACAAGTGAACCTGAATCGCGCAATGAGAGTTTTCAAGTGTTGAAGACGCGGTTTCTCAGGCATAACGCTTGGCTGGAAGAACTTCCCTTAGCTGGAGATGAGCATGATCACTCGCTCTCCCCATATACTCAATAAACGCAGACGGATTAGAACAAGTATTTCTATATAATACAAGTATTTCTATAACTTTCCGAAGGATTAGCTTTAAAAACTACATTTCCCCGACTATTATTATGCCTTGCCAAAGTGACAGCTGGTGATATCTGCATATTTCAGGCAAGACTTCACAAACCTATATTATTGATTACCCTTCTCAGTCGTCGAAACTTGATATAATATTACTAAATACTCTCACGCCTGTATTCCCCGAAACGGTAGGCAAAGGTACCGCCAGTAAGTTTTGTTTACTTGAACTCCTGACGGGATCACCTACCTATACTAAGAATAATATCTGGTTGACCGAGCTCGATTCTTCTCTGCTCGATTTCTTCTTCACACAAAAAAGGGGAAAATAAAAGAAAAAAAAATCCGGTGAACGTCAGTCTCGAACCGGGGTACTCTGGAATCGTTATCGCCCCGTAAGCTGGAAGCCTCACCTTTGAGCTACCATAACTTGACAGGTGTCGGCGAAATTAGCTGTCGTAGTGTAATGATATTTTATGAGTTTTTCAGGGCCTGAAAAGATGAGTAAAACGACGTTTTCCATAAATGAAACCAAGCTAGATCTATTTTTTGAACCCCCCCCTGAAACCCCCTACATGCAAAATTTCATGAAAAGAGATGGAGCCGTTTTCGAGATTCCGATTATATATATTGCTCGTTTAAAGATATAAGATTATAAGTATATTAATGTAGATTATTATGTTTCCATTAGCATTGAACCCATAACATACAGTCATTCATCTCTTGTGTCCCTCCCTCTTTATATCCTTTACGCTACAGGACACCTTTGGACTGGAACATCACAAAAAGACACTTTGCACGGTGCACGCGAGCAGCTTTATTGCACTTCCAAAGCGTATGCCTTTACATACATCCAATAAGGCTTTGAACAGCGTCAAATTGAATTTATGTGGGCTACTTTGTAATATTGAATGGCTTACGTATTATAAAATTGGATACATTTGCCGTGGAATATCGTTCCTTCCTTCATTTTGCGGAGAAAGGAAAATATGCGGCCTGCTTTTTTTGACACTTGAAAGTATCCAATAGTCTAACCCTACTCTAATCTAAACCTACATACATATGCTCACGCCTGTATTCCCCGAAGGGGTAGACAGAGGTGTGGTAATAACAACACACACTTTTCACCGAAGATGATTAAAGTGCCAACGTGGCAGAGGATGAGTCTATCGCCGTCTCAGGCACTATACATACGTCTTTGAATTTCCTCACGATGTTTCCCTTCACCGTATCCTTCATCACTGGCACTTAATCATATTCAGTGAAAAGTGGGTCTTGTTATTACAACGCCTCTGCCTACCCCTTCGGGAAATACGTGAGAACATGTATTTAAGTGTGTGTATAGGTAGTAGAGAAAATTCAAATTTTCGAAGTGAAGCTATGGATCGCTAGTTTGTAATAAATAATGGTGGAGTCGCAATTTCAAATAAATTTGTTTCTGTAGTTTTAACTATGGAATAACCACCATAGAACAGAAACCTTCCTATCACAGCAACAACATAAGATGTTTCTATAAGGTCCCTTGTTAACGAGGGCCGGTGCAGTTCCCACGACAGACAAACACACTCTTATTGAAAGCAAACAACATTAGATGGGAGCCTCGGGCTTTATTCTTTGCGACGATATTTTTTTGATTCCAGAAAAGGTTTTGTTTCACGTTTCAATAACGTTTTCTTTCTATTTAAGATCGTTATTTCTTGGGGCAGAGCTATAATAATAGGATATAAAATATCTTTATCTATAGAGATAAATAATATTGTAATTTCAAATTGACAGATTTTCACTTAATGCATATGAAAGTTTATACGGTCATTATAAAATCAAAACTATTTTAATATTTACTCTGCCTGGCGGTTTCATCCGCGTAGGCAAAAGTTCATGAGTTAAGGCTAAGTTACTCCTGCCAGATAGCTAATGTGTGTTTAGCTATCTTATAATAGCAAAGATGTAGATATTAAGTATTGTGTGAGCAAATCTTGTCTTTATGCGAAGGAAGGCTTATTAACACATGTCTTGCTGAACTTACACAAATATATTATGCACCCATATCATTATGGTACTCCTCTGAAAAGTTCCAAATATTTCTGGCCCACCCTTAAATAAAGTTTGTTTACCACTGGTTTAAACCATGTTTAGTAAAGGGCAATTAGCACAACCCTCAAGGGCGTGAGTGCACCTAAAGGTGCATATACACCATGCACTCTTGTGTAACAAAGTTACAACACCTTTGCTATGTTAAACAAGATACGTAAGCAAGCTTCAGTAGATTGAATGTAAAATTGTGATTCAGAATCCTTTGTGTAATGCAACGACGGAACGGACGTTTTAAACTGAAAGAGATATCGTTATATGTCAACGACTTTAAGGTTTAAATTTCAATGACAAGCAACTTTGTGACTAAACTCACGACGACACATCAAACGAAATTTCCAATGTGAGCTGACCTCCCATTGTTCGGAGATCGTAAACGATGCGAGTTCGGCTTCAGTTGCTGGAAACGTTTGATATTATGTGGCCTTTGTATGCTTTGTTGTTACTAGCTCTGCCCAGTTTTGTCATATATTTTTTGAGGACCAACGTTATCATTTAAGGGTTTGAAAATAGTTCATGTCCTATTTCCAGACCTACCACATAAAAAACATTAAAATCAGTCAAGCCTTTTCTAGCCAAGAGTTTAGATACAAACATGTGACACGATAGTTTTATACATTAAATACTCATTCATACACGGTTTCGTCACGCCTTCCAGAAAGATCCCTGAGAGGGATCACACCAACATTACATAGAATTTTACTAGATGATAACGTCACTAAACGTGCTATAGTGTAGACCAACGTTTGTTATATATAAACAATCTCGCATTTGTCTCTATATAATATAAGAACCGAATTCCGTTATATTTATCATTACAACAATTATCAAGTTGCAAACAATTATCATCATGTGCGTCAATTGAGAAGAAATCAAGGAACAATTCGATCGTAAATTTGCACTATTATGATTAAGAATGATATCCTAATTAACTCTCCAATGAAAAACAAGCACCCCACCGTCTAATAAACAACAACGTCCAAACATTCCAAGTCTCAGAACAACAACTTAAAGAAATATCGAAGAAAACGTATTAATCACGACTCCCTCTAAATGGTTCGTCAACCTTAACAACATATTGCAAACTTCTCAAATTATTAGCTGTTACCAAGTTTAATTCGGAATTGCCTCCGGGTGTTCTTTAAGGCATAAAATAAAGGGTATAGAAGGCCAGCTTTCAGAACCATATTTTGAAAAACAGGCGTATGAAGTTTTGGCAAAACGGGCTCCAAATTCGGTCGACTGTGAACTGGGTAAGCAGAGGTGTTGTAAAAACAACACCCACATTTCGCCGCATATGATCAAGTGCCAACGTGGCAATGGGTGAGTCCATCGCCGTCTCAGGCACTATACATATGCCATTGAATTTCCTCGCAATGTTTTCTTTCACCGTAAAGCACGTGGTTTGAAATCACTGCACATAAGTTTTTAGAAAAACTCATTGGGTACAGGCCTCACTGGGATCCGAACTTGCGTCGCTTGCGTAGCAGGTGACCGCTAAAACCCCGAGGCCACCACAACTTTTCTGAGCTGACCTAGAAAACTTCGCATCCAAATAAGCATTATTTGAGTCTTAGAATAATGTTGTATTCCTGGTTGCCAGTGCTCCATGGGCGGGGCACTAGAGACGCTGTGCCTGTTATGGTGATTACATTCTTTACAAGGTTTGTAATGCTTCAGTGACAGCGTCACTGATGATGACACTCGTAGTAACATCTCCAAACATTTATCGATCAATGTCTCAAACCGCCCTTCTGTTACCTTTCACTATTGTGTAACAGGCCTCTTGAGAATCAGGGAATTTGTAGCTCAAACGTTCTCTTATTTATACGATTCGCTTTAGAATACAGCTCGCTATAAACTTTGTTAATTAAGTTCGTATAGGTAATTGCAATTTAATAGGCAGCCTGTTTATTTGTATAGGTATAGGTAAGGGTTGTGGGCCTTCATAAGCAAAGCTATGTGGGTAGTCATTTGGTTTCTGATATCTGATACAATTTAGCAAACATGAATCACAAATCATTTGTTTATCACGTTCGATGCGAGTGGCTCAATATCTGCGATCGAATTCTTACCCCGATGGAACTTGACACTCATGCCCGGCAATAGAATTGGTAATTCGTGACCACGATAATTCCGGCCAGAATAGCAAAAGGACTTAGTGAAGCGAAATCGGAGCTACATCGATATCAATTAATAATTGAACATCAATGGCAATATTTACTAAATAAAATGATATTCACTGCCTATCAAAATCGAGTAATCATTTACATTGGGCTGAATCAAGTGCCAACTCCAACAATGTATGGGATAAGGGCCGGGAGATGATCTATTTAGTAAGGTTCCATAATTAAGTGCAGGTGTCCAACTATGATTGCTAAAACATTGCGTTTAAAGAGCTTTCTTTACACTTAACCAAAATTAAATGTTAAAGATTCAAAAGTTCTTAATATGCTGCTGAAAACGATCGTAATTGACCCCCTTAAATCCTTCCAGCAAGTTCGAGACTGAAGGAATATGCAAATAATGCAAATAATGCAAATAATGTGCATCCACAGAGTTCTGAATCACTTCAATTACGCAGTAAAATATGCAGCGACCACTGGCGCGTGGCGTCCACGGTAATCCATCCACAAAATATACCCTCTGCAGACTGCAATACTGTGTAATGGACGATAAAACAAATTGGGAGACATTATACACTCAGTTTGCAGGCACTCGTGTCCTCGTAGGAATCTGTTTGTAGCTTCGAAGGTCATTCAATCAACTATTTTATTCGCATTGAACATTAAATATATATGAAACTGTTGTATTTATAATATCTATTGACATTAAAACGTTGCAATGGATTAGTGCTGACTCAAATTCTGCTATAAATGTTGCGTTCCACCACCATATACCACTTCGACAAAAAAATGTGAAGTAATGTTGATGATCTTGACTGGTAGACTCAAATGAGTCTGAATTATGAAATCATAATTATTAACAAAAGTTACTTGCCTAACTTCAGGACCTTTAGCCTCCACTTGACCTGGACGGGCCCAAATATAGACCCTGTGAGTTGATGGACTGTCGAAGCTTTCAGCAGTCCTCATAATGTATCCCATTTCATCAAAGTAATTTTTCAACATTCATAAGGACCTAAACTGAATAAATCATTATCATTATCATTTTCATTGACAATAATATTAAAAATGTAGTCCGAAACGAAATTTACTCCCTACTTCTCCCAGCCTGAAGCATCGTTCAAAGTCCAATCCCATGGTCCCATCAATCCATCAGCAAGCACAGCAATTTTATCATCATAATCTGCCGTATCCAAGCACTCTTTGCTATCAGTAGAAGTAATGCATCACTCGTGATCACAGGGTACCCTAATGGGAGCCCTCAGTTGATTTACAATCGCACCTGCGCCCCTACGATTGTCGTGTCGCGGGAAACGCATGCGATTTGTCTAGCGCAATCCCGCGACCATGTTTCAAATGGGTGCAGCTTGTAAATCTTCACTGATGATTTGATGCTCAATTGTTTTTGGATTGGAGCTTTTCCACTGCTGCGTTTTTTCAAGATTTGAATCAATTTCGTAATCTATACTCGATCGCATCACGCTCAATATTTGCATGAGATACTTTAGCTACGACTATATACATCAATGCTAGGAGGCGTTTTACAATTTCTCATACAAATATTAGGTGAAGGCTAGGAAAATGATGACCTCCTGATAGAGGTTTGGGGCACAGAATCAGTTCAACTCTACTAAAATATAATTGGAACCAAGTGTATCAAATTCGATTATTACCGCAATAGTGTCAATAAAGAATACAAGATCTGATACGCGATAGAAAATGATTGCTGCTTTCGATAAGGTTTGACGACATTGTATGCACTATTATAGGGGAGCGAATGTTTTATCTCAAATCACTTAACCCACTAAAAATCGCAATCAATCTAAATTTGTACCGTTCCCAACAAATTGGTGTCTCTAATTCACCCCGGCACATCCCCAAGTCTCGTGTAAAACGTCTACACGACGATGCATTACTTTATTAGGTGCTCATGTTCCTACACATCCGTCAAAGTCTGCATCAGGAGCTAGTACCCATTTTACCGCAATTTGCAGTTGTATTAAAGGCGGCGCGTGAGTTATAAGCGGTAGCGGGTTCAACAACGGGTTTGATAATATTTTTTTATGAGTAAAAATATAGTCGAATTGTGAATTTCCACCGTTTTTTACAGTCGGTCGATAAAGTAGCTTCAGAGACTGATTTGACTCACTTTAATTTGTTATAAATTTTATTTTATAAAGATTAAAGCATAGTTACTTAAGAGGAGCTATTCATATCATATAATTAAGAGACTTGCTAATGGTATAGTCAACTTACTACATAAATATATAATGTCTTTCTTATGCTTAACCGAAAAGTATAATGTATTATTTTTTATGTTTTTTTTTATAAAATCAAACGATTACTGAGAAAGAGTACAGACTCCACCACAATATCTCGTACCGCATATCCCTTATCTCTTACACGATCGCACTACAGTAGGGGACAGTAGCTATCCCTAGGGATTGGAACCGCAACTCACTGCAGCGTGTGTCGGTGATTTGTCTCTCCAGCGATTAAGAAATTGTGCTCCCGAGGCACTGCCACGGCTAACGCGTCAGGCCCCATTAGAAAAGTAAGATGAATTGTTTTTCAATGGCGGCTTGTAAACTAACCACGCGAGGGATCAAGGCGTAATGTTATTTGGTTTATTCGTAACGTTTAACGAAAGTGACGAACGTGGACACAACTCGGCGAGGCGAGGCTAGTTTTAAGACGAATATAAGGGATGAATTGTTCCGTTACTGTAACACAGCAGAGTCAATCAAATCTTCAATTCAATATTCCAGGCAAACTATTTTGTACGACATATTGTATGAGCCGTGGTGGCCTCAGGGTTTGAGCAGTCGCCTGCTACGCAAGCGACGCAAGTATGAATCCGAGCGGGGCCTGCACCAATGAGTTTTTCTTATGTACAGTGATTTCACACCACGTGCTTTACGGTAAAGGAAAACATCGTGAGGAAACCTGCATATTTCTGAGAAGTCATTAAAAGGCGTATGTATAGTGCCTGAGACGGCGATAGACTCACCATCTGTCACGTTGCCACTTAATCAAATTCGGTGAAAAGTGGGTGTTGTGATAACAATACCTATGCCTACCCCTTCGGGGAATACAGGCGTGAGCATATGTATGTATATTGTACGAGCTACACCGTATATTTGCGCGTATAATTATTTTTTTCTGTGCATTCCTTACATATTTACTCGACAATCAGTTAATAAAGCATTCAACCACCAGACGGTTTCATTTGACACTGACATGTACTCTATCATCTAATACGCTATGTATGGAGTCACAAGTGCAGGTACCTTTACACAAAAAAAATACAGCTTCCGAAACTTTAGTCTAATGATTTCTTTTCTACCCAAACACAAATGCGTGCCTGTATTCCCCGAAGAGGCAGAGGTGTTGTAATAACAACACCCACTTTTCACTGAAGATTATTAGGTGCAAACGTGATAGATGGGGACTCTATCGTCGTCTCAGGCACTATACATACGTCTTTGAATTACTTCTCAGACAAATGCGGGTTTCCTCACGATGTTTTCCTTCACCGTAAAGCACGTGGTGTGAAGTCACTGCACGTAATTTTTTAGAAGATTCGAACTTGCGTCGCTTGCATAGCAGACGACTGCTTAAGCCCCACGGCCTTACCCAAACCTGAGCAATAATAAAAACAAGTGAATCAAACAATATTAACAAGTTAACCATTGCTTTCTCTTTTCTCTCTATCACATTGAAACATACGATAGTTATCACAAAAGACCGCAACAGAAGCTTTGTGTCAATAAATCCAGGACCATCGCAAATTGCATCAGCCATCAATCTAAACGGTGTTATATAGTTACGCACCCTATTGGGGTACGCCTATTAGGTTGGGCATTAGTGCGAGCGATTAGCGGATATGAAATGTTGATAAGGCGTACGATATTCAAATAAGTGTAAGTATTCATCGATGATACAATGAAGAGCCAATGAACCACAAAACATCAACTGAATAAGGGCTTCATTAAGATAACAATGTTAGTATTTTCATTAGATTTATCTGCGTGAACTATATGTTATGATACACGAGATTTAGAAATTGAAGGATGGGAAAATTTCGACATACGCGTAGGGCTCGAGTAACTGAATCGGTGGTCAACTGTACTCATATAATAATAGTAGTATTTTAATTAGATTTATCTGCGTGAACTATATGTTATGATACACGAGATGTAGAAATTGAAGGATGGAAAAATTTCGACATACGCGTAGGGCTCGAGTAGTTCAATCTGTGGAGTGACTACACGCTATAATGAAGGGCGTGGGTCCGAACCCCTTTTTGTGTTTGTTTTTCCTAAGATATACGTACGGTATTAAACAGATAGTTCAAGACAAGTATTATCCCTTAACCTGCAAAACGCCGTGGATTATTATTAATAATTATGAAAAGACCATCTTGAAGTATTATTTTTTTATTATGAAGAAGAAGAAGACTCTGAGAGTAAACACACTCTTTATAATTAACGAATAATTTTATTATGCTCGAAGTGCAACCCCACCCATAATTCCCCTCTAGCTAAAGACAGTGGATGTTTACGTAGTTATTTCTCTTGGTTAGATGCCGATTTATCATGAATACTTTACTGTATTGTTTTTAGATTGAGTGCTATGTTTTGTGGGGAGGGTTGCAATTGGCACGCCACTTAGGAATTAACTGCGGTTGTTGATAAAATTGCTAGGAATGTTTTATAAACAAATCCAACTGCAGTAAAAAATATACCATTTATTTTCGCTCCGCCTCACAAAGATTGCCGATATGTAAGAACAGCGACTTATATTAGGTGCCAACAGTTACAGTAACTTGTCTATCGTCATTGAGAAAGCAAGACATTCGTGCCTTCTCTCATTCTCTCAACAAATTCCCTCAAGCTCGTCCTGTGACTTGTGACAGAAGAAGGTAACAAGAGATCATTTCATTTTCAGTATCTACCTTCGGTCTTCGTCTCTCTCCATTCAAAAAGCAATTTTATACCAATTAATTTCAGTCACAAATCAAAGTATAATCTAGTCAACTAGTTTCAATCCGGGATAGAAACCATAGGCACCAGGGGCCTGACCATGAGCTCTTATTGCAATGATAGTTCAGCTATGTGACAGTGACCGATGTAAACAAGTCAAACACATCTGTCTCATAATAAGAGTTAAACTATCATGGCAATAAGAGCTCATGATAAGGCCCCAGTTGTGGAGAAAACCTGTAAATTAACTTTAATGTGACCACAGTTTAAAAATAAGAGCTTCTAAACAGTAACTGCTAACAGTGTAATAAAACGACTTCCACGCGCGATATTGCCTCCAGTAATAGTAAACATAAGTATATTGGGTGCTGATGCAGGGTCCGACCACTAGGGACGATGCACACGTAATGCACTTCACTTTTATTGCACACTTTATACACCCGCAAACACTGAGAGTGAGCGCCCTAAAACTAGGGATGGACAACCTTTTAATATTGTACGCGACTTTATATGCGAGAAAATCCGGAGATTGAATAGGAATTATTACAACTAAACGCATTTTAAACCATGGGCGCCAGATTATAACTAAAGTTACACTATTTATAACTAAAGAACGGTTGAACCGATTTGATTGAAAATTGGTGGGGCGGTAGCTAAGACTTAGAAGCAGGACATAACATATTTTATCCTATTCCTGTGTAACGTGTTATATATATAACTCAAAGACTGACTGATTGACATAGTGATCTATCAACGCACAGCCCAAACCACTGGACGGATCGGGCTGAAATTTGGCATGCAGGTAGGTAGATGTTATGATGCTAAGAAAGGATTTATTTATATTATATTATAAGTTTTTAAGAAAAGTTTTTGGTGGGATTCCAACATACGTCACTTGCGTAGTAGGCGACTGTAATACCATATAATATTTTTGTCACAGAGTGTTGGCTGGTGGTATATATCAATCTAAATATAGATAGACTTATAAAACCAATGAAAACTTGAGGTTACAATGACGATAATAATTATTATTAAATGATAATCATTTAAAAAAAAACTGACGCAGGTCTCAAAAGGTTCACTACCCCTGTCTTATATGTTTACTACGTCTTAAAACTATTACGGCAGGGATTCCTCACTCCCCCTCAACATTATGCAAATGTGGATTTATTGTAGATATAGTTACAGGTTATTATAGTTACTACCTTCCAATTGAAAAGGACGATGAAGAAAGATTTCCCACATCCATAGTATGTGTTAAGTTGGGAACATGAGTGAAACGACCCGTAGTTGTAAACGCACTGGCGCCATTTTATTGAGCATGCATAGTTAATGTCAAGTCATGACCATCGTGATCATGTTTACACTAAATACTCTTTACAGGAGACAGGCAGCGGTATCTCATAGTAAAGCCGACAGGTGGCGCTAGTGTACATACATAACAGTATGCAAAGAAAATGCATTATAATTTAGGAGACGTTTGGCGAAAGAGTCGACCACGTGACCCCCAATGTATTACTCAAACTTGTAAAAATACTTTCTTTTTTAAAAAGATTAAAAATGTTTGAAGAGATGCATGAATGTCGATGAAGCGAAAGAAGTATGTAAGGATCGTAGCATGTGGCAAACTGTGTCTCTGTCTACCCTCATGGAATACAGGCGTGAGCATATGTATATATGTATGTCTTGCCAGGTTCTTCTTAGTAAAAGCAATCTTCCGAACCTGGCGGTAACATGTATACTGTGTAATCGTGTCGTTCTGACGATCTGAAAGTACTTTGTTAAAAGTCTTATCAAATAAAGATATTTTTAATTGAATTGAATTGAATATTATATCACAAAACATCGCCTACTATAATCCTGGAATTGAAAGCAGTTCCATCTCTTTTCATTGTAAGGATTTCAAAAGGGATGTATATAGCTTTAGTCAGAGTTTTGTTTAGTCTGGGTTTAAATCATGTTTCTTAACTGAAAATGCATAATAATCTCCAAATACCTCAATCCATCAGTCTCCACCTTCAATACTCCCTCATAAATAAAACATCACTCAAAACACCAATCCTATACACCACCAATCCCTCGATACCCCGTTGCACTTAGGTGCATCTTATCGATAAATAATTCAGGTACATCGAGATAGATAGTCGTAATAGCCTCCATCAGTCACGTGACATAGCGTAAATCGTCTGGAACTTTCGATTGCGCCCGAATACGTGTGAGTTTATAACCCCTGGTTTACTTTTGTTGATGGTAGTGTAACAACTTCTGACAATGGATGAGATATGACGCGGTTGTTTCTGATGTCTTTATTTATCAACTTTATTTACGAATAAGGGGGCATTTATTGCAGTCATACTAGTTTTATAAATGCAGGTGTTTTAGTTTATCTATGCCTAATTTGTTTTTGGTCATTTTGAATTATAAACTGCAAGAATAATGATAATTAAATGTAATACAAATTCAATAATTATATTTTATAATGTGAATACTTATTCAATTATTAATAAGAAAATATACAAGGAACAGTTTTTAAAACTAATTACAAGTATAGAACTTGGCCCAAATCGGTGTCTCTCGGGATCGTGCCAAGAAGGCTGGCAGCATTGCCACGTTGAATAGCAATGCTAATTCTCTCAGCCAGAAAAGCCCCGTTTAACACGCGAGGCTTCTGCCAGACGACGTGCAACCTCGTTTCCGGCCCCAGAGTTTCAACCGCAAACGCAGAAAATATTTATCCTTGACCATGATCTTAATTAGTTAACGCAATATTTGGAGTTGAGCCCCTATCGTTCTGAGGGTGCGATATATATATAGCCAAGTCATGTTTATATACATACATATCCCAAGGGAATGAGGCGTTCCAACAAATACATGTCTGGTTTCATATTCGCGTTCCCAAAGCAGCATAGGCTCTGTATCTCTATATTAAATTCGTAGTTTCAATTAAGGTAACATTCGCGTAACTTGCTCCTTGAAAACAGAGATATTATGCACTATAGTAGACCTTATAAAATGTTAATAGGTCTTAGAGTTTAAAGATATAGAATAATATTAGTAGAATTAGACGATTAATATTACGAATATTTTAGTAAAATTTTAATGAGTTTTTTTTATAATCATCTCTATCTCATGTAGTATTAGGGTCGGCACTAGATTCAACCCGGTGCGACTGATCACGTACCTAATTTTTATACGAAACGACTACCATCTGACCTTCGTAGCTCCTTTTTTATGAGGAAAATTGGTAATCTGGGTTAAACCAGTTGTTAGACTATCCTGAGCTCCCGGTTGTCAATTTTACAACTTTAGCAATCGTTGTAGGTTATTCTTTTTCCGAAAACGAAACTTCGGCCGAGAGTGCGCAAAGTTCGTTTAATCGACAAAGTCCTTTTCGCTATTTAAGAGTAGGTATTGTTACAAAATCATGTTTATTTTAAAAGATCTAATATTTTTTAAATACACTGTAAACAAATACAAGTAGATTGTTATTTCCTTCCCACAATCTTCACGCCACAAAAATTGCATAAGAAAATACACCCCTTGTATGTTAGGGCGCTTACAAATTGAATTCCGTGCGGCGTGCCCGACGTAAACTATCCCGCAATGGTATGCGATCTGCCGACTGCCGCTAATGAGACCACACCTGCTTGGAATCGATATAAAATGACACTATAATCGAATTGTACATCGATTTCCTTGTAGCTGAGCGCCGCGGTCTCACTCGCGTAGACATAATTTCATGGATGACTTTTTTAGTGGAACCCATCCCTACTAATATTATAAATGCGAAAGTAACTCTGTCTGTCTGTTACACTTTCCCACTTAAACGTCTCAACCGATTCTGATGAAATTTGGCACAGAAAATCTTTAGATCTTTAAAACTAAATGTACGCGGGTGAAACCGCAGGGCACAGCTAGTTGTTTATATATAAGAGCATCAGTTACTCCTTGTTACATCAGCTATCTGCAAATGTCCCGTTAGAATCCGCTGGAACAAACATACAGACGGACATGAGAAGGAAAAAAAGTTAAATTGTTTTTTTTATGTACCGATTATATTTTCATATGAATTTAGTGACGAGCTGTGAATTTGGAATTATAATCAGACACTTTTACTTTAATGAGGGATTGGAAACCTACTGGAATATGGACTGATCATTTTTATTGTATCTTCAATAACCTGTACAATTGTGAGACTGTTTTTTGAAAATAGATATGGTCTGTATGAACAAAACTTATAGCAATAACTGTCCAGATTTTGAGTTTCACCATCCCTTAGTTCCTGGACTCCATCCAAATTAATGTAAGGAGAAGACCTACTTACCGCGGTAGGTATAGAATGGAATATGTATAACATTTTAAGTATACACTTAGTGTGTGGCCATATGTCCATCCCTTACTAATTCCATATCACAAAGAGAGAAAAGAGAACATTTCTAATTCATGGATTATCGTGCATACCTTACGCCACGTTCATTACTAAGAGGGTAAGATGATATTAAACTTCAGTCGCGCATACTAACTACGAATTAAATGCTGTATTCAAACTTAAGTCGTCAATTGAACCCAAGCCAAAATTCCTATTAAAATTTCAACACCAGTGTACAATCGGCATAAAGTCACGTCCACATATATCGACCGCGCGACACGTTTAATCGCTTGCGTGTGACTGCGCATAATGAAAGGAAACAAACGGTCGCACGTGTGTACGACGCTTTATATCCTTTATAGGGTGTTAATGCATTAGATTGGAGTTTTACATAGAGGTGAAGATGTGTTGAATGGATTTATTCGATACATTAACGAATAGAAAACCTTAATGTTTTTTCAAACAAATTTAGCCTAAGTTAAGTACTCCTTGGAATTTTCTCTGTCTGTCTGTTTGTTCCGGCTAATCTCTGAAACCGCTGAACCGAATGTTACAAGGAGTAACTTAGGCTATTATTTTACAAAAACATTTACGGTTCCGCGGAAATTAAATTGAATCTATGCAAGTGAAACCGCTGGGCACACCTAGTATTACGTAAATAAATTCAATTTTTTGTCCTGTAAGCCTTAAAAAGTATTAACCGTAATTAATTTTGAAATGGTTTTTTTCTAATTTATTTACCGAAAACCGATTGACTTCCCAACAACCGGGGAGAATCTCAATTACCAACAGAGGTCTGATTTTGTCATGTCAATCACACGATTGACGAGGAATTGTGATTCAACGAATTGAACGAAACTGAGATAACCTTTTTTAATTCTTTTCTCGGTACGGAAACCTTTGTGTAATTCAACAGGATTTTGTGATTGTCTTTCATGAATACTGCTAGGTAGGTTGTTTAAATAAAGTGATTGTGTTGACGAATGCGACTAGGTGAGATCTCGAGTTTAGTAAGATACAGTCAGTCTAATCCAATGATATGCGCAATAGCAACTGTGCCACAAGCTCCTCCTCAACACTCAATAACACCAATCTTCAGCCAAAAAATATTTGTAGACCCTCTGCCAATTATTTTTGGGAAGGCGTGATCTGCCGTATGTTTTATAAAGTTGTCCAATAATCACCTTTCCTTAGAGAAATGTAATAAGAAGGTGCATGCCACATGCGCCCACACAGTGGGAATGCAAAAATGTGCAGTGCATACCTCGGACCGGACAGGGGAATTCAATAAAGAAAGGATTATGGCTGCCTAATGGTGCTCCGCGATTTATTTCTATTTCCCTGTCGCTTTGGACAAAAAATGGGCGTTTGTATATCCGTTTTTTTTTAAATTGTCCGTTATAATGTTGTATGGCATATTACTTAACCGTATGATCGAGATTTGCTCAACATTTTCTTTAATTAAACCTAGCTAGATCGATTCATCGTCCCCAAAACCATGAAATTTTGTAAGCAACATTTCATGAAAATCTTTTGAGCCGAGTCCGAGATTCAGTGTATATAATATAATATTTTTCAGAGCCGCGATGGCCTTGAGGTTTTAGCAGTCGCCTGCTACACACCGGGGCCTATACCAATGAGTTTGTCTAAAAAACTTATGTACAGTGATTTCACACCACTTGCTTTACGGTGTAGGAAAACATCGTGAACCTGCATATTTATGAGAAGTAATCCAATGACGTATGTAAAGTGTCTGATACGGCGATGGACTCACCATCTGTCACGTTGGCACTTAATCACGTTCGGTGAAAAGTGGGTGTTGTGATTACAACACCTCGGCCTACCCCTTCGGGGAATACAGGCGTGAGCATATGTATGTATTTGTCAGTTTAAATATATTAGATAAAGGGGCTACCATTCGTAAAAAAAACCAAAATTAGCTACATGCAAAATGTGGACAATGCTTAAACCAAGTGGAGAACAAGTTAAAAGTACTATTTCCTTGACCTAGTCACAAGGCTATATCTCATGAATCGTATTAGTTGTAACATTGTAAAATAAACGTACAAAATACATTATTTTAGATTTTTGCAAAGTCCAAAATGAATGTAAGTACGTGTGAATTCGCTTGCAGCGAAAAACCTTCATTTTCTCATATTCCTTACGACGTGAATTTGTACGTTTTCTGTAATTTGAAACGCAGAAAATATTGGTGTACGTATGTACAATGCAACTACGTAAACTATAGACTTAATACATTTGCTAACAAATAAAAATAATAATGAAAGAATGTTCTCCGCAACTAACGCTTGGTTTGCACAACATTCGCTGTGTTTCAAATATGTGGTGCATACGCCTTTGAAGATAGTTATGCGACAAAGATAAATGCTTTTGTATTTCACCCGCGTAGTTCCCGTTCCCGTGGGATTACCGGGACAAAATATAGCCTATATTAACCAGTGATAATAAAGCAACCAAATAGTGAAAGAATTTTCAAAATCGGTCAAGTACTTTTTGAGCCAATTCGTTACAAACATACATACAGAGCTTTCCTCTTTATAATATTAGTATAGACTTAGCACTAACTTTTCAAACAAGTATACAAAACAGCCACGTGACGGTAAGCGGTTACTACAACCTATGGACATTCGCAATACAGAGTTAAACACATATAACATTATTCTTCCTCTAAGCATGCCTCATGCATTTAAGATTCATTCAATAGACAATTCTTGTATACAATCTTGTACATAAAGTTCCTAAGTCCACAGTTTTAATAGGACCATTACATTGCAGCGAGAAATGAAACGTGAAACCTTCCCTGTGCGCAAATTCTATAGAAATAGGAAATATCGAGCAGAACGGTAGCAGAAAAGTTGAAGATATATATACGTATAGATAATGTGTCTTGAACCTTAAAGAATTCAGTAGATGTATTTTACTTTTTGTATTGCGATGGACTCACCTCTGTCACGTTGGCACTTGATCATCTTCGGTGAGAATTGGATGTTGTAATTACAACACTCCTTCACACCCCTTTGGGGACCCATCAGGGATTGCTTGAGTAAATTTTTTTACTTTTTCGATATTAGCTGGTTTTAATGTGATCAAATTATTACGATACGATGTCAATGAAAGTTTATTTGTGAAATAAGCCTAGTAAAATCCGGAACCACGCTGTCTGCCAAAGTTAAAGTTAAAGCCAGTCTTGAAAGATAGAAGCATGGTTGTGCCAATGTGACAGAGGAGAGTCAATATCCCAGCAGTCTGGAGTCTGGAATTGTGCCGGGCTAGGGGAAATAGCTTGTGGGGGCTGGTCATCTCAAGCTACGCATTTAGTTATAAGTAGATGTACTAGATTTTTAGTTATGTAAATTTTTATCGACATTTGTGCATTGGAACATTGTCCATGAGCTTACGTTTCTTAAATTACTTATTTTATTCTTTAAATTGTATAATATTTTTGAAAAGAGTAATTACTGAGTTTCTTGCCAGGTTCTTCTCAGTAAAAGCAACCTTCCGAACCTGGCGGTAGCATGTATAATCCTGTATAATTATGTCATTCTGACGATTTGAAAGTGCTATGTAAAAAGTCTAATCGAATAAAGATACTTTTGACTTTGACTTTAGACCTGCTCCCTATTACATGGGATTTAAGTAAATTAAACTGGTAAAGTATGGATGGTTATAAATACATCTCATCCCTTTTTAGAAATACACGCTTGTGCATATGTAAGTATCTATGTAGCATAAGTTTACACAATTAATAGAGTTGAATCAGTGTCTCAAGTATAGCTTTAATCTAACACCGACACCTACCATGTCCTCTTATTGCCATGATAGTTTAACTCTTATTATGAGACTGATGTATATGACGTGTATATGTCTGTCACTGTCACACAGTGGAACTATGATGGCAATAAGAGTATGGGAAGGCCCCCCCTATTCGAACGATTGATGATAGTAAATGATACTTATTCGACACCAAATCGGCAGCGCTGGCGTATATCTATCACCTATAAATTTAACTGACGTGAAATAACTACGGCGATATTGGTAAGTTCGCCTTGTCCTAGATAGGAATAATAGTAGCAATGAGAATGATAGGAAATAGCTGGAAGACACTAGTTTCAGTTGACATGGGAATGGAATAAGGCTGCAGGCTGATTGGTAGCGATTTGATCACTATCCATATTAAAAAAATAGCTGTGCGGTTTCACCCGCTTAGAGTTTCATCTAATAACCCTTTTTTAATTAAAAGTAGCCTTTGTACTCCTCGTAAATTTGGCTATCTGCTAGTAAAAGTCCCGTTAAATCGGTCCAGCCATTTCGAAGATTAGCCGGAACAAACAGACAGACAGACAGAGAAAAAAAATTGTTTATACGTGAGAACCGTTTATACATTCATATACATTAAGTGAAATGCTGTTAATTTAAAATTACAAACGGACACTTAAATTTTACTCATCTGTATATAGATATAAACTCACTTAGTTGCCATATTACTAAAATAATTGAAGTTAGGTAGTTTTAATGCTTTCCGCTGTTCGCTTTCATATACAACCCATCCTTACAGGTAAAGTTTGTGTTATCTCCCGACGCCCGCGGGTATGTCTGCGGTTTGACAAGATGACGGCTCCAGAGCCAGATCGAAGCACGTATTGTTCTTAACTCATGTGCATATATATCTTTAGCTATTTCATTTGCATATTTACATTCACAAGTGTTCATATGTCCGCATTGAGAATCATTAATTCTGTGATTTTAACAAGATAATGGTCTTTAAAGGTGTATTAATTGTTGACCTAGCTTCTAGCTAGGCTTAATTTCGCGAAAATTTGCCGAAACAAACAGACAGAAAATGGTTTTTTTTTTAATGTAAGCTCCACCAATTGTCTTTTAAATCTTGGTTATGGTATAATAAATATTGCATACATATGCTCACACCTGTATTATTTGGATTTAAGATGAATAAGTGACAGATTAGTCTATCGCCGTCTCAGTCACTATATTTAAGTCCCCACTGGAATTCAAACTTGCATCGCTTGCGTAGCAGGCGACTGCTCAAATTCTACTCTTTCATTATGAGTATTGAATCCGTTTATTACGTGTAGTATGTATGTATGTTTAAGACACGACGGCGCGTCAAACATTATTTTCTCTTTTCAACTAGGTTCATTGTCACCAATTGCCTCCAGAGATAGGACAAATCTTAAAAATGGTAATCAAAGCTCATGAACGACCCTTCCAAACATTTTATCTCCCCTTCATTCAAACTGGCGAATGCAACGTTAAAGCTAGCACGTTGTGCCCCATCTACAGTTAAGATCGCTCGTGTCGGAATTTTTAATTCAATTATGATAGCGATACTGTTTAATGACCCTCGTGTTTTTTCTGTTTGACTTACAATTCCCTTTTCACTAAAAAAGGCATCAGGGCATTCCGAAGTGCTTTTAATGTTTCAAAAGATAGGTATGAATTCATAATTACAACCTCGTTTTTTTTTGTTGGTCCTTCGAGCTCGAGAGTATTTCTTTCCTTTGTTTACTTGATTCTAAAGACGAATTGTGATCATTTATGTATTAATAGTATATACAGTATATAAATATTGATTCACCGGCAAATAGGAATCAAAACATTAAACGAATATAATGAAGATTTAGATACATTGAAACGTATTGCAAAAGAAATCGATTTCAGCTTAATCGATTACATTCCTGTAATGGTATAAGCGTGATAAAAACTGACATCTGGCACCGATACCACGACCACCCGGACTGAAAATCGTGAAAAACAGAATGTACAAATTGAAAAGCATAAAAGCCAGCGGTATCCCAATAAAATAAAAATGTAATTCGAAAGTTAAACTTGGTTTTTTACGAGTGGGATGGCGCAAAAATCCTATGGCGATAAATTTGTCAGGGTCCCGAAAGTTTCATGTTAATTCAATCAAACGCCCGAACCGGCTTAAATTTGATTGAGGAAACCCTCCTTAATGTGATATTTTTTTTAATTTCCCGAACGTTGTTTGTTAGAGCCGAAGGTTTCCGAGGTCGGACAACTCATTAGTGAGTTTGGACGGCTTTTGGCGGTGTAATGAAGATATTTCATTTTGGTGACGTTATTAATTTGCATCAAATTTTACCAACGTCAAAAAAGTTTACGGGAAACGTGTATGGAGTTTCAATATCGGCGTGGATTTTATATATAAGAACCTGGTTGACCGCGCTGTGTTCGGTTTTAATCAATGACGTTTTCTCATATTTATACATACATACATATGCCTGTATCCCATGGGGGTAGGCAGAGACCACCATTTGCCACATGCTACGATCCTTACATACTTCTTTCGCTTCATCCACATTCATGCATGTCTTCATACACTTTGTGTTCCGATTTGCTCTCATATTGATATGCCGAAAAAAGGGAAAAAAAAAAATTGAACCGGTGAGTGTCAGTCTCGAACCGGGGTACTCCGAGCTATAACTTGACAGGCGTCGGCGAAATTTAATATCGTAATGTAATGATATTGTATGAGTTTTTCAGTGCCAGGTCAAAACTATGTTTTCCAAAAATCAATTTTTTTTCCATACACAAAATTTCATGAAAATCGTTGGAGCCGTTTCCGAGATTCAGAAACGAATTGCTCGTTTAAAGGTATAAAGATTACGGAGATATTATGAAAACTTATTTAAAAAAATATAATTATGTATTCTATAGGTTATGACATGTTTTGAAATTAATATTTCGTTTGCGTATTGGTGTGACTGCAAATTTTATCTCTATATATATATAAATGAATTGCTGTTCGTTAGTCTCACTAAAACTTGAAAATGACTGGATCGATTTGGATAATTTTGATCTTGATATATTTATGAAAGTTCAGGGAAGGTTAGAACGGTGATATACATAAATAATAAGTAAAGGAAAAGGTGATACGAAGATCACCGGGTCAACTAGTATGTTGATAAATTTTCAAAGGCAAGTTGTGGCTTAATTCTAAATCTGAAACTTCCTTTAACTCTGTTTGTAGAACTAGATAAGGTTTTTGGAAAATCAACACTTGAGTATGGGAGTCAAGTGGGATGCAAATTTTGGATATGAAACCATGCAAGCTTGGTGTAATTATAGTGTATATATATATCAAGAATTTACCTCTAAAGGGGTAAATAGTAGCTATATGTCTGTGGAGGCTTGTTAATAGCAATCTTTATGTATAATATATACTCTTGTCAGTATTGTATACAACCATTTTCACAGGCATTTTATGTCAAACCTGTCTAAGCAATAACTTTCTTTTCCATTTCAACCGACTTCTAAAAAAAGTAGAGGTTTTACAATTCTTAATTTAACAAAAGTAAGGCACATGTCCAGCTTTTGAGTGCACATAAAATGTGACAGAGGAAGTTTTCAACGCAAATAAATGGGACGAAGCTTCTTTTTGGTGTATTCAGCCTGAAATGAAATGTCCCCGTAATGGCTCCGGCAATGACTTCTTATGAAAAGACCCTTTTTCTTCTTTTGTCATCCGAATGGGTTTTGTTGAGCTTAAAGGCCTTGCTAATCACGGATGTTAAGGGTTCTTACATTTTAACTTTGCGAGTGTTTTCTATTGATTTTGTGGCTGCGCTGCGGAACGCGAGAGCCCGGGTTTGATCCCCGACCCGGGTAGTGCTCTTAGGTTTGTGCTGTAATTCCTCAATACCAGTCTGGTGTCTCAAAAGCGCCCGGCAGTTAATGACCATAATCTTTCTATTACATTGGCGAAAGCCGTGGTGGTCTCAGGGTTAGAGCAGTCGCCTGCTACGCCAGCGACGCAAGCTCGATTCCCAGCAGGGCATGTACCAATGAGTTTTTCTAAAAAATACTTATGAACAGTGATTTCACACCACGGGCTTTTCGGTGAAGGAAAACATCGTATGTATAGTGCCTGAGACGGCGATAGACTAACCATCTGTCACGTTGGCACTTTATCAAATTCGGTTTAAAGTGGGTATTGTGATAACAATATATCTGCCTACCCCTTCGGGGAATACAGGCGTGAGCATATGTATGTATTGGCGAAATTGGTGTAAGTATACCTATTCCCTTAAAGGAATGCAAAAAAAGCATATTATGTGAAAAGAGTAACTTTTTTATATTCTCTACATATTCCACGACATATGCAACAAAAGATGGCTTTTTATTTTTCCATGATAATGCATTTCTATACTTTTATTAATCTATATCTAACTCTAGTACCTGGTTGACCGAGCTGTGCTCGGTTTCTTCTTCCACAAAAAAAAAGATTAAAATCCAGTGAACGTCAGTCTCGAACCGGGGTACTCTAGTTTCGTTATCGCCCCGTAAGCTGGAAGACTCACCTTTAAGCTACCATAACTTGACAGATGTCGGCAAAATTTGGTGTCGTATTGTAATGATATCTTTTGAGTTTTTCAGTGCCTGAAAACTGGGTCAAAACGATGTTTTCCATAAAGGAAACCTAGCTATTTTTTGCCCATGAAACCCCATACATGCAAAATTTCATGAAAATCGTTAGAGCCGTTTCCGACATTCCGATTATATATATACAAGAATTTGCCCGTTTAAATATATAAGATATATTTCCTTGAAGATAACGGTTTGAGACGGGATTTGAAGCCTTCTTAGAACGTTGACAATAAATAAGAAAACTGAAATGACCATTTACACAATACTTCATGCGACATTTTGATTTATAAATGGGTGTGCAGTGAAGCATAAAACTCTAGTTTAACAATAATTAGTATTCAGGAGCTCGAGCCTCAAGGGAATATTAAGCACGCCATGTTTAATTTCGTGTCGTGATACACAGCGGTAAGTTGATTGGATAACATTAATCTTCTAACATCTTGTTATAGTTTCGTTGCTACCACTATCAAAACATAGCCTAAGATAATTCGTAAAAGTAGTTCCATCTCTTTTTGTTATACGGATTTCAAAAGAGATGGGCATAGATTTAGTCTGACTTAAATCTAGTCTTGGTTTAAACCATGTTTTTTTATAAGGAGAAAGTGATTAAGACATGGTTCCATTGAACATCATGTAGCGCGACCGCATCGTGCGAATAATATTCGACAAAGGTATGTCTTTCCATACTCGCGTTTAATTAAGGTCCCTATGACGAGAAAAACGTCGAAGATGATGTATTAATACCTCTAAGTCCTTTCTTAAATACTGAGGGTCATGTGATGACCACAACGTGGTAAAAGTACGAAATTTGTGGTGTCGACGGGGACTAGATCCGATTAGCGTGTTGGAGTCCTTGCTCTGGAGTATACGACACTTTATTACGTACTTACGGCGATTAGGAATGCTGTTGAATAATTGAAAATTGAACCCCATGCAATATGTAATACACAGTAAGTTGAATAGAAGATAGTGCAAAATATTGACTACCCATCCCTCTCGGCTCTGAGTATCGAAACGTATGATCCTTACGTGATTACATTACATAACACGACACGATGACGCGACGTTGCGAGCGTGACCGACGACATTTGTACGGGTTAATGCATATTATCATTTTGCTTTCAATTATTCATTATTCAACTATCTAGGTTTAATAAGTACAACTGACGTATTTATATACATGTATACCTTTTACATATGCTCGTGCCTGTAAGGGGTAGGTAGAGATGTATTTATTTAATTCCCATGTAAAAGGCGCTACGCGAGCTTCTAGCTGGCGACTGACAAGAAACCGCACAAGACCGGGACCAATGGCGAGTTCTCGTATCGGAGGCCAAGACTCTTACTCCGCTGGCTCAGGCTAAGATTCACTTCGATCTTGGCCTGAGACAGCGGAGTAAGTAAGTAAAAGGGGCCAAGCCTATTGAGCTTAACAAACACTTATCTACACTCCGAGCTATTATTGCGCGCTAATCGAACTCAGGACCTCATGTCTCGCAATAGCGTTTGCTGCTACTAGACCATCGAGGCAGTCGCAGACAACATAGTAACAACTGTCGCACATATTTTAATTCGTATTATATTTGCATATAAGATTACAGTTTTACATTTATATCTCAACATCATCAGCCTGCCCTTATCTCATGTTAATTGGGGTCAAATTCACGGGCAAAAACTAGTGGACGTCTATCTAAATAAGAGTTTCAGATTGAGTCTGATTACGAAACTAACATTCTGGCTCCAACATAATTTAAATAAACGAGATTAAGAATTCAATGCAGTCACGAAACATTCCTGATAAAGCTTCGTGTAATTATGTTATCAATGCACAAAAAGCTACAATTAATACCACGTCAGTTGGAACTGATAAGGCTCATTTACTTAGAGCTATGAATATCACAGACCAGATGTTGTCCATACATTTTATGATTAGATAACTATGAGAAATTATTTGTGCGTATCTAATCATGTCTAAATCTAATAGTAATTTGGAGCTGCCCGACTAAGGCCATTACCTACACCTTATGGAAAACTGTAGCCAAATAATGCTCCCATAGAGGAGTTAGTGAAGACACTGTGCTTGCTGTTGTGGAAATTTCGATTCTCTCGGTGAAAAGTGTTGTTATAACAACACATCTGCCTACCTTCTCGGGGAACCTAGCAGGCGTTCGCTCATGCTCCACGGCCACTACGTCCAATAATAAAATGGAATTTCCCACTGAAATTCAATAACGATGCACATCATAGTGCAATAATTAAAGCCTAGTCGGCGAGCCATCGAAAAAGCATTAGCTGTAGTAATTAAGAGGGCATGCGCACACCGCAGGGTATAAATTTGCATGCCCTGCGGTCAGCGGGCACAGTCGGCGCTTACATCACGATGCAAGCCACAGGAGAGCGCGTGCAACTACCATCATCGATTTAAGGACAGCTTATTAAGAACTTTAGGGGTTGGAGAGCCGTGGGGTTTGAGCAGTCGCCTGCTACGCAGACGATGCAAGTTCGAATCCCGGCGGAGCCAATGAGTATTTTCTAAAAACTTATGTTCAGTGATTTCACACCACGAGCTTGACGGTGCAGAAAGACATCGTAAGGAAACCTGCATGTCTGAGAAGTAATTCAAAGACGTATGTATAGCGATAGACTCACCATCTGTAAAAGTAAACGTCAAGGCTAAGACGTATTTAGTACACGTTGCTTAAGCGATCACAGTTGGCACCCTGTTAACCCTAATTTCATTCAGGATTCAGGCGACTGGGACCGCTAGGTTACTAGAACCGTGGCCCCGATGCCCGATTCGTTTTTATTAGCAGACGAGTGGGATCATTCGTAATTTAATTAGTCTCGTAGCTTTTAGATCACATACATCATATACATTGATGCTAATTAGGTATGTGGTTCCAGTCGACCGATACAAAAATGCATTCAGGCGACTGGGACCGCGGTTCCAATTCTTAGTGGTTCCAATTGCCTGTAGCCTCTTAAAACGCTACATCTCTAGACTTGCAGCAAAAAGCATCAATTAGTTCTTCTCCGATCCTGTTTACGGGATATTTTCTACACTTAATTAGTGACCAACTACAATATCCACTTTGTATTTTTATATTTCAAACTCCATTCAAAATACCAAATCAATGCTTGCGTCCATTGCTGAAGCTAGGCGATTGAACAACAGAGACATGAAATTGTGAGTGCGATGTGATCCAATGGTAAAATTTGGCTTTTCTCAGAGGATTATTTCCATTATTGCTGCTCCAAACTTGTAAATATATTTTGAAATAGTAAAGCATAGTTTTTCAAGGATTTTTCACAGTACATTCCGAACCTGGCAGAAATATTTCAAAAACGTCCTAAAATACTTTGTTGAAGCATAATCAAATGAAGATATTTAGAATGTTGACTAATGTCTACACTAGAATAATTTTAATAAAGTCCATAATAAGACAGACGGGACAATCTTTTACATATTGGATTTTTTGCAAATGTTAGAGCAATTTGAACACATATCGTGCGAAAAACAAGAATCACGTAGCTCCTTCGATGTCTGCCGGCAAATGTGACGTCATTACACACATTTATATTCCATTCCGTCTGTGTATCTAGATTTGATAGTCAGGCGTTCCTATAAGTATTCTGAACCTTGAGAATTTTATTGTAATTTAGATTCTATTCTTATATTTATTAGATCTCATTTACTAAACGCTTGCTTTGATGTCTATGAGGTGTATCTTCAACCCCTATTTAAAAGAAATTTTTTTTTTTAGGAATAAAATCAGACACGAACGTGAACCGTAAAATGTTCTTTCTTGCAAGCATTTATTAAATCTTAAGTTCGTTCTGTCTGACATTGATTTCAACCTTTTCAGTACATCTATGTCTGTGATCTATGTATAAAATGATACATGCCCATATTGTTTTAAAGAAAGAGAGGGTCTTGAATTATAGATTTTTTATGAACTCATATAATCGAAAATGTGAATTTCATCACAGAGCCGTGGTGGCCTTGAGGTTTGCAGTCGCCTGCTACGCAAGCGACGCAAGTTCGAATCCCAGCGGGTCCTTGTGACAGTGATTTCACACCACGTGATTTACGGTGAAGGAAAACATCGTGAGGAAACCTGCATATTTCTGAGAAGTAATTCAATGACGTATGTAAAGTGTCTGAGACGGCGATGGACTCACCATCTGACACGTTGGCACTTAATCATCGTCGGTGAAAAGTGGGTGTTGTGATTACAACACCACTTTTCAGAAATATGCAGGTTTCCTCACGATGTTTTCCTTCACCGTAAAGCACGTGGTGTGAAATCACTGTACATAAGTTTTTTAGAAAAACTCATTGGTACACTGATTGATGAGGCGACTGCTCAAACCTCAAGGCCACCACGGCTCTTTATCAATAACCGGGCACTAATCCAGCCTGCTACTAGGACACTACAGATGGAAACCAATATCACCCCAGCCTGGGATCTAACCCAGAAACTCAGGTATTCCGCAGTCGCGCTTGCAACCATTGACCCGACGAGGCAGTCAGCGGTAAAAGAAGGCAATAAATTACTTAACATGCGGCATGTATCGTGCAGTAAGTAGTTTTACGATAAAGTATGCACTAGAATGATGAATGGGCGTATCTTACATCGCGCTACCGGCGCGGTGCACACTGAGTTTCAGCGGTTTACAGATTTAAGATGCTGGAAGTTATGTACTCTTCTTAAGCTTAGCTTACAGCTAGCACGCAACTTGGTTTGTTCATAATTGACAGTTACATGTTTTGGGAATAAACTCGATGAGCACTAACATTATAATGTAATGGTTGTGGAGAGCGAAAGCTGGCATTCACGATGAACTTGTGAACAGGTGCTGCTTCATTTATATTGATAACCTAGCTATATATTTTTATTAACAATTGTGCATTGAAATTCACATTTAATGGATTTATATCCATATTAGCTGTGCCCCGCGTTTTCACCCGCGTAGATTTAGTTTTATATAATATGTCGGTTTAAAATTTTCAAATTTTAATACAAACTTTCATCCCCTATCTTCTTCCCTTAGGGGTAGAATGAATCAAAATTATTTCTTAGCGGATGCCTAAAACATAACATCTACCTGCATGCCAAATTTCAGGCCGATCCGTCCAGTGGCTTGGGCTGTGCGTTGATAGATCACTATGTCAGTCAGTGTATTTTTTTTTCTTGAAAAGAATTATTGCTTAGTTTCTTGCCGGGTTCTTCGTGGTGAATGAAACCAACCTGCCGAACCCGTATAAACATATTATATAATTTTGACGATTTGAAGGTACTTTGTTAAAGTCTAATCAAATTAAGACGATGATTAAGATGATCACCTGCCTTCTCTTAATATCTCGTTTCAATATACGTATTTATACTTGACTTAAGCTAATGTAAGCATTTTAAGCGTGTGTTATTCGTGGTGTAAGTAAACACATAGGTAATCTTACCAATCTGCCGCGCATTTTAGCTTTACCTGCTGTTTGTTATTACAACACCTCTGCCTACCCCTTCGGGCGTAAACTACAGGTGTGCGCATATATATACGTATGACACAAAATCTACAAGTAATCGATCGTCAGTTACAACCCTCGTCGTTGACACTCGTTCAAACTTCACAAATTGCCGTCAACGACGTTAACAGAGCCCCCTTTACTTAATTAAAAGTTAGCCTTAACTTTTTAAGTTACACCGCAATTTTTTTTAAATGTTAATTGTGAGAAATATTTCTTCTTATGCTTGTGTACCAGATTGTTGCAGTGAAAGGTCTGTTAGATGCCTGAAAAGGAAGTTGTACTTTGTCGTAAATCATTTGACAGCAAAATCGAAGCAAAATCGAGAAGGTGCACTGTATCGATAAGTGCACCTCGTATTGTTAGTGCGCCCAGGTGCATAGTTCACACGACACATGGGGTTAAGAGCAACTTTTCCAAATCGTCTCGTTGCACTGCACTCCATGCACGTGGACAGAGTATATATGAGCAGAGACCGTAAAGGAATTTAGAGTTTTATTCGTTTAATTTAAACTTCCGAATATGCTCTGAATATTGTAGTGTTGTGTGTATAATATAATGCTGGTTGAGCTTAATTAGTTTTTGTATCAAAAAAATGCTTACCATACTGAGATTTAACACTTAAACTTTTACTTTCGCAGTCTGATGGTACGATAATTATAGAAGTTGATGGCAAAAGGCGGCAACTCCGCACACAAAATCAAGGGAAGTACAAATTCCACACACCAATAATTACTTAATTACTGGCGCAACGTCCATGTACTATAAAGTGCCTTCTCCCCGGGGAATACAGGCATACATCTGTCGGGTTCCATACCCACCAATCTTCAGATTTCCCTATAAATGAGTATTTGAATATGAATACGAGTATGTACTATTTCTAAAAACCACTAAAGTTTTTTTTATTAATTATTTGAATACAGAATAATCACCGGTCTCTGCTACGTTGAATTATACTGTGTAATCTCTATAGAGCCGTACATCACTCAGTCCTGGCCGAGGTCCCTATAAATCAATCCACGAACTGTTCCCGACTAAAACAGGCATTTTACTTGAAGGAAGATGACCGATGCCTTCCAAGTATTCCCAACAAATTTTCCTTCAAACTGTTTGGAGATCCTTAATCTATACTGATTACTTTACTGAATAAAATCTATTCTGACTAAATTTCATGGGTAGCCTGAGGAACCCTTATGATTTTTAGCATAAAAGTAACCTATGTTACGCCGTGTAGCATTAGCTATCTGCCAGTGAAAGTCCCGTTAAAATCGGTCTAGCCGTTTGGGAGATTAGCCGGAACAAACAAACAGACGGACGGATAAATAAATTTTAAATTGGTTATTCTATGTGAGTATATAAGTACCTATAGTGAAAATCTGTGTTAATTTTAAATTACGAACAGACACGACAATTTGATTTATCTGAATGTATAGATAGAGGTCAAAACTGCTAAACATCAGAATTATCTTGAAAGTTGTCTTAAAACATTTTTGTCTTATAACCTTCTTAATAAATTGTTGTTTTCTTTCATAAAACTCATTACCAACTTTTAAGATAAGCTTATGAAAAATCTCAGCGAAACTTATTTCTATACCTACTTTCTCGGAGCTTCGCGTCAGCGTTTTTCAAAGTTGGGTAAATTCATTTCCAGTTAGTCTTATCGGGTCGCTCTACTCGAATGATTTTCATGATACTTCATGAATTCAGGCGAAGGCTAGTGAACGGTTTGTTACAAATTTCGCTGAAGTCAGTAACAATATACGGATTTAGATTTTTATAGGCAGCGACAGCTATCTGACTTTCGTAACCCATCTTACTAGGAAAATCTGTAATCTGGGTTAAGTCAGTTGTTAGAACCTCGTCTTCGACCGACTCGTAACGATTGCCAAAGATGTAAAATTGGCAACCGGGGCCGACGACTTAACGTGCTCTACGATTCGCGGAGTGAAATCGGACGGTCACCCATCCAACTACTGACTTGGGGTATGGTTGCTTAACTTCGCTAATGGATTGATACACGCAATTACAACTGTACCACGAACTCCTCAGATATATGCAGGTTCCCTCACGATGTTTTCCTTCACCGTAAAGCACGTGGTGTGAAGTCAATGCACATGAGTCTTTTTAGAAAAACTCATTGGTACAAGCCCTGCTGGGACTCGAACTTGCGTCGTGTAGCAGGTGACTGCTCAACCCTACGACAATAACGGCTATTTCCTCTTCAACACAGCACTACAATAAGTATGGAAATATAAGAGATATTGCTTCACTCCATCATCGACGACAATAACATATAGAGCTCATTTTTCAACGGCCTACTTTCTCGGTAAACTAAAAATGTTTGTGAATCCCATGACCCAGAAACAACCTTAAAGGGAAACATACCGTTACATCGAAAGCAATGAAAAATATATCAACCATCTATCATAAAACTCTTTCGAACGTCTGGCGATATTCTGCAGCACACAAAAACTTACCGGGATTCGTGAATAATGTCCCGCGAAATTAAATCCCGGGCAATAAAGAACAGATGACGTCACAACGGACAACTTCTGCTCCCGGGATTCAGTACCGTGTCCTTTTTTAGCACTCATTCGTAAAGTGGATTCGACTTCAGGAAAATTATGGCTTCGTAGCTAACGAAGGTATGTTTTGAATTACATCAGAATTGAGGACGTGTATTTTCTTCTCACAGAATTACATTTTCGAAATGCAATTTATATTTAGTGTTGACTGATATTACATGACTTGAAAAGATTGCTTAAAAATATCTTTCAATAATCGATGTGGATTCTGGATCTACGTATGAAAAAAATATTTTTCACAAGACTGGAACTCGTAATATTTTGAAGCTCTCGAAATGTGCAAAATTCCAACTATCCGCGATTTGTATTACACATTGCCCAACTTGATTCAGTTGAGCTATTTAGCTGAGCAGGGGGGGACAAGCGGTTATAAAATCTCATACGATTTTTGATGGCGAAAATTTAAATTATTTATTCAGTTTTTGCCCTGGCAAGGCACTTATAAACATCGAAAAATTACCACCTGTGATAGTAATAAATTACGACGACATTGATAATATTCGACGGAAGATGTCCACCATTTCACTACACATCGATGTTATATTTTTCCTTAAATGTCAGTTTCAGCAGAGCGTTTTAAAAACTTGTCAGTTTAAGCGTTTTAAGAACTTCTTAGCTGCTGTGTTTGATTTTGTGATACCAAAATTAAGCGTCAAAGTTAAAAAGTAGACTTCACTGCTACAAAGATGATAATAACCCGCCTTTAGTATTTTTTTCTTTAATTACAACTGCATTATCATTTTTTGCGTTTGTTTGGAGCAAGCGCGAACAAATACAAGCGCAACATTCCCCACTTTTTTCGCTGAGAGCTCAAAACTCGTGACGACACCTGTATAAATATATTATAACCTTACCTTATCTCTCAGCATGTCCCGGACTCTGGTAGCCTGGTTCCTGCTCCGGTGCAGTTCTAGCTGCAGCTCCAGGCATCGCTCCTGCCAGTTCACGTCCCCGTGGTCGGCGGCTGCCAGCTCGAATTCCAATGGATTGAATCGGGACGAGTGACCACCTGGCCTGGAGAAAAAAATACATTGAATTGACAGCTACTGCAAGAGTTTTATGACAATATTTTTAAATTGACGATACGAGAACCTGATGAGGTTTCGCACCACAGGCTTTAAGGTCAGTCGACCTGCCGTACTGTAGCCAGGGCCCAGGATGCTGACCATGCTCAATGTCCTCCTAGACGCCAA
The DNA here is from genome assembly GCA_929442735.1 of Watsonalla binaria. NCBI lineage: Eukaryota > Metazoa > Arthropoda > Insecta > Lepidoptera > Drepanidae > Watsonalla > Watsonalla binaria. The sequence goes on from OV838930.1 coordinate 2,921,178, forward strand.
CTCTGAATATGATTTGTTTGCGGATGCATGGAACTATATTTTGTCTGAATGTTTGAGATTATGTGAGGTTAAGTATGCGAGAGTATCCACGATTTTATAAGTGTGTATTTTATAAGGCATAAGATCACTGTTCTAAAATGTCAATGTTAATTATTGTAATTGGTATGTCCGTAATAATTAACTACAAATAAATAAATAAAGGTGAAGGAAAATATTGTGAAGACAATTGCATTATGTCGAAGAAGCCATTCTAGTCATGGCAGAGGGTGAGGCGATGGACTCACCCTCTGTCACGTTGGTATCACAATTAATAATCTTCAGTGAAAAGTGGGTGTTGTTGTAATAACACCCCGGTCTACCCTTTCGGGGACCCATCCGGGATGGCGTGAGCATATTTATTTTCAGCATTCATTTCAGGAATAGCACGAATACCATATAAACTTGCACACTAACATATTGATAGAATATTTTCGGTTTAAACTGGACAATCCGTTTCAGGAATAATGTATGCGACGCATGTCATGTCATTTGATGCATCACACTAATCTATTTAAAAATTAACTCGATACACAACCGATGTGAAACTAAATAGTGAATATTTAAATCCAATGTTTCACTAGCAAAAGGAATGGAGCATTTTTAATACTGCTAAAAAAGTATAAACGAATAAATAATATATATAGGGGTCTACTCTACTTTTTTTAGACACCCATTTTTGACACAGAGCATCGGCTTGTGGTACATATCAAATTAAAAAGCTCTTAAAACATCGTGAGTTTTTCTAAAAAAACTTATGTACAGTGATTTCACACCACGTGCTTTACGGTGAAGGAAAACATCGTGAGGAAACCTGCATATTTCTGAAAAGTAATTCAAAGACGTATGTATAGTGCCTGAGACGGCGATGGTCTCACCCTCTGTCACGTTGGCTTTTAATCATATTCGGTGAAATGTGGGTGTTGTTGTTACAACACCTCCGCTTACCCGTTCGGGGACCCTTCTGGGATGGCATGAACATATTTATTTTTGATTTAAAAAGAAATGTAAATATTCTTTTTAATCATTATACTTATTATTTATTTTAATTGTAATGTTTAGATGTTACTAAAGGTTCGATGCTTATTGGATGATTAGCGGAACATAAGACAATGCAATTTTCATTGTAAAATGAATTTCGAAAAACTATAATACCATTTTTTTAAATAAATGTAGCCTAAATTCCTTCTTGTATCACCAGTTTTCTACCGATAAAAGTCCAAGTAAAATCGGTCCAACCGGTTTAGAGACAAAATTACACACAGAGAGACAGAAAGAGATTTTTTTAATTGTTTTATTTAAGTGAGTATCGAAAACACTTTCATATGTATGTAGCGAAAAGCTATTTTTTGGAATTTTGGAATTACAAACTGACACTTCAACTTAATTTATCTGTATAGATATATACATTGAAGGCAACATGTGTAGTCGTAATTTAAATATAAAATAGCCATAAATATTCGGACACAGGTCGTTTAATGGTCTCACTAGTCCCAGGCTTCAGGTGGATTAAGTCCCAAATAAATGAGCTTTTGTTATTAATTTGAAATGATTAATTTGTATACTGATTAACAGCGTGGATTACGCAGACGCGATGAGCTCGTGAAAAATGCGATGTTTAATCAATTCCGTTTTGCTGATCACAGTTACCGTGGTATTAATTGCTTTTTTAATTAGTTAATGGAAATCTAGAAGTGAGAAATACGCTTTTGTAAAGGTGTATTAAATGGATTTATGAGTAATTAATACTTAGCTATGTTTATTTTGCGGTTTACGAACACCTAGCAAAGCGTTTAAGTCGATGACGTTCTGTCGAATCTAGTACTCGGTTATCGGAGTAATACTTAATGGTCACTATAGTAGATCGAATGAAAAATTGTGTGATAAGAGACAGTTACAAGTTGAAGAATGATGTGGTGACCAGAATTGAAATAAGTATGTTGAGATGGTTGGGACATATCTTAGGTTCAACAGCTAATATTGATTTGTATGTACTAAGTGAGTTTTCATCCATTCCTTATTACGGCCACGCTCAAGAAATATTGATTTTGTAGTGAGTAACTTCTTTAAATGTTATTTTACTTGGTGACTGAAGTTGCCAATGCTAGACCTAGTTCCATAGATTACAGTTAAAATTATCCGAATTGGATCAGTCGTTGTCGTGAATTATTTTCGTAACCTACATCCAAAAAAGATATACTCAAGCGACTTCAGAGAACTTCCTTTGAAGTCGGTTATATTTTTATTGAACACAAGGTGCATTCAAATTTAGAAGATACATATTGTAAGACTAAGGGTGACTGAGACTAGACCGGGTCGGATCTGATCCGAACATCAGCCGTAGTTTCGATTGTTCACTCATCTCGATGCATCGCGATTGTTTTCAATCAGAGTCGATGGTAGCGAGTCCGACTCGCTCGTATCCATTCAGCTAGATTCGGTGCGATTCTGACCAATCCCTTGCATAAAACAATCAAAAAACCTCTCGATTGTTTTATCGCCAGGGCGAGTCGATGAACTCGATGAAAAGTTTGACCGACTCCGACTGTTGAAACATCTCGCTATCGCACATCGCTAAAGCGAACTATACTACATATATTTTATATGTATACTACACATACACACACGATGTACCGCTCGGAAACCGAGTGACGGCTGAGCAATGGACAATGTGCAACGGGCCTTAAAGGCCGAAGCTCGATTCGGAACCGAAACGGTCTAGCTTGACTCAGTTATCCTTTACTTAGCTACGTTAGCTTAGATATGTTTTCCACGGCAAAGCACGGAGGGTTATTATTTTGACCCGTATGTATGTATGTATGATGTTCATCTGTTCCCCTTAGAACTCCAAAAACAGCTGTCATAATTTGACAAATGAGACGTTGACTGCGTCTTGAATGACCACTGAACCTGGCTATATGAGATCTTTTTTGAAATGAGGGCATTTCATAAAAAAGAACCTATACATATCTAGCAATGGCTTTGTGTGCATGCACCTGATAAATGCGCGAATATATCCATTACTCACAATCCAAAAACAATTTCCATTCTAAAATAAATAATCTTAAGTATGTAACGAGTGATGTTAAGAATGCTCTTAACATCACTTTTTAATGTTTTGTTTTTTAGAACACTAGTAGAGTTTTGAAAGCGAGTTTTTCATTCATGTTTTAGTTTGTAAACTTTCTTTTCCTATCGTATGTTTTAAACTTAGCCACTACATATTGTGTGTCTTCGTTTCTATCTAACCCTAAAGATCTGAAGTCACTCAACCAAGCACTAGATAATCAATTCCAACGCGAATTAATGCACTCGCTCAAGCATGGTAACCGTAAGATAAACGAAGCAGATACTTTTTAATGAAATTATAATAAATATAGCCGTGACCAACACATACATACGTATACAATTCAAAGTCCTGTCTGACTGACTCATCGACGCACAGCCTAAACCTTTACTCCGAAAAACATGTAATTTGGGACCGAAACAGCGCCATCTGTTGGCCCGCGGTTGGCATTATTATGATCCCATACAAATCTTCGTTTAGGCATTCTGATACCTCATAACACAGTAATGTAATGTTGGAGCAACGAATCTAGTTGTATCGTATTGCGGTCGCGGTCAGAGTGCCTAATGCGAGTTTTCTTAAAATCGCCGTCACAAGTCATCGCGTAGACGTAAACGCAGATTTGTATGGGCAAAAGCCGAAAGACGGCGCTGTTTCGATACCATACAAATCTGGATTACGTCAACGCGGTGACTCGTGACGGCGGCAGTGATAACTTGCACTAGGCCCTCAGTACGTGTAGACATAGCATGTGAAGACGTATCATGTGCACCCCCCCACTTAGCGACTTGGAGGAACACCGTGGAGTGAACAACTTGGAGTTTAGTCGGTGTGAGTCTGACATAACCCTTCCGCTGCCCCCGCGGCGGTTGGTGTATCCATAAAGGATTCTCCACGTTAAAAAAAAAAGGTACTCGTAATACTAAGAATGCGAGCAACGAAATACATTCACGTGTGACGTTTCGTTACTCGATACTCGATAGCGTACCCGTTAATCAGTACCGATACACACGGTTTGCTACAATTCTAGTTCAAAGTTGTATATAAATTATCACAGCCACGGCAAAGCTGCGGGCACAAGTTAGTTGAACAGATATCACAGCAATATACAAATCAATTTGAACGAGCAATTTTAATGAATCTACAAGCTCGAATCAATGATCAATTGACGAATGATCAAATGGTCATCTCAAGCTACACAATTATACTAGTAGCTACTATTACTCTTTATAACTTGTTTTTATTAACATTTGTGCATTGGAACTGCGGTTTGGATAGGGTCGTGATTTATTTTCTATTACCTACTCAAAATGGTAAAAAATATTTTTGAAAAGAGTAACAACTTATTGAGTTTCTTGCCAGGTTCTTCTCAGTAAAAGCAACCTTCCGAAACCAGCGGTAAGTAGCATGTATAATCCTGTATAATCATGTCGTTGTTTACGTTGTTTAAAGCCTTATCAGATAAAGAACCTTTTGAATTTTGAATTATCGATTGTTAAATAATGATAAACGGGTTGGGTAGAGCGTTGGTTTCTATTCAAAGTAACTAGCTCTGCCCCGATTATAAGTGAATGTCTTGTTAAATAGTTCCGGCTGTTTAGATTATCCGGAACAAACAGACAGAAGGAAAACAATTTTAGATGTTTTTTTAAATACCCTATATCATCATCACAATCAACTCCCTGGCCTTAACCCATACATTGTGGGGTCGGCACTTGATTCAACCCGATGTGGCTGATCACCAGATTTTTATACGAAGCGACTGCCATCTTACCTTCGCAACCCCTTTAACGAAGAAAATCTGTGATCTAGGTTAAACCAGTTGTCAGACTATTTTAGGCCTCCGACTGACCTGTAATGATTACCAAAGATGATAAATTTGCAGCCGGGACGGACGGCTTAACGTGCTCTCCGAGGCACGCAGAGAACTCGGGCGGTCACCCATCCAATTGGCTAGGCTTAGGTTGCTTAACTTCGCTCGCAATACCAACTGTGCCACGAGCTCCTGCCGAGCTTAAAATACCCTATATGCTTTCAAATATTATGCAATATGTGCGTTGAGCGATTTTTTATCGGAACCCGAAAGAAAATAAATTTCATTTTTCAAATGCTTAAAATCTAATAAATAATCTCTGTGCCCGTATGTTATCAGTTATGGACTCCGGAAGTCACTTACTGCGCTTTTTAAAAACTCTCTTATCAGTATCGAAAGTAGATAAGAAACAAATAAGAAATGCTGCTTAGCTGATAACAACAAATAGGCGTTTTATTTCAAACAAAATTCGTCTATTAAAGACAGACTGGGCTTATTTTCAATGGTCGTTTCCTATTCCTGGAATATAAAGAATATCACGTCATCAATCCTACCAGTACTTACTACGAGAACTGCCTCGTTGGTCTAATGGTTGGTACGTTCGCCTGCCGATCACGAGGTCCCGGGTTGGGTCAAAAAAAATTATATTGGGTTTTTCTGTCAAGAAATTCACAATAAAAATGCCCGGAGTTTGGAAGTTGGCGGTGTTTCCACCCCCGTGCCTCGGAAAGCACGTTGCACCGTTGGTCCTACGCCTGATCTCTCTCCGGTCGTGTCGGATTGCCTTCCATCAGACTTTGAGAGTGAGGGAATAAAGAGTGCATCTGTGTTTGCGCACACACTTGTGCACTATAATATCTCCTGCGTACATGGCTGATCCTCGTTGAGATTAGCCGCCGTAACCGAAATTCGGTTGGAGATTAATATTATTACTACGAGAAACATTTATGGATATTATAGGAATGATATAATAAGCATTGTAGCACAAGGCAAACGGTCTCTGCCTAACCTCATGGGATAAAGGTGTGTATGTATGTATGTATAGACACTCTAGGCCAAACTCTAGCTCTCATTTGTTTCTAGCCAACCTATTGGGATTGTGGTTAATTTTATAACTCTTACATATTGTGCACTCAGAACAAACAAAACACTGATTGCCAAAGTTAGGTATGATGTAAATGTTTTTTTTTAAATAACAGTAGTCTAAGTTATTCCTTCTAACATTAGCTATCTGCTAGTGAAAGTCCCGTTACAATCAGACAGACGGTCAGATACATTTTTTGAAAATTTGTTTTTTTAAGTCAGGATCGTATATAGTTCCATAATAATATGCAAGTAGTGAAAAGCTATTATTTTGGAAATAGAAACAAACACTTCAATTTTATTTATCTGTATAAATAGATTATGTTAAGTCAAAGTACCTACTCAGTATCATATTTTGGAAAAGAGCGATTGCCGAGTTTCGTACTGGGACACACTAAACAACATTTCGAAAATGTCGTTCTGACGATTTTAAAGCAGTTTCAATTCAATTTTTTTTTACTTTAAGATAAGTATTGTTAAAAAATTATTGATTTTGATTATGAATTTCTGGTAATAACTTAAGCCCTTACGTAAATATCAGAAATGTCAAAGTACCTTGGCGGCGGAGGCGGTGGGTCCCTCGACCTCCTCGGCAGCAATCGGGGGCTGTTCGGCGTGCTGGCCGAATGACCCGCCCCGCTGTGATCCGTGAACCGTGCCAGGGGGTCGAAAATCTGCGACAGCCGCCGCGATCGCTCCTCGGACATCTTCACAACACAACACTACACAAACAACATCACATCACGACACTACGCAGTCACAGTACAATCACTACTATTTCGAACGGTCCGAACGATCCGAGTGAGTGCTATCCGTAGCCGAGAGATGGCGCGCGAGACACTCACGCGCATTTTGGCGCGCAATCTCTGACGCCATCTTGCCTCTTCACACTTCAATTATTCAGAGCACTGAAATGAAGAAAATAACGTCAATTAGGCAAGGTGAGGCAATTAACTATTGGCTATGGGTGACATTTTGTGCGGAAGTCAAATCTAAATGTCAACACAACGTTTCATCTCGTTAGAAAAATGTTATTCCCTTACTAAAATACGAAATTTGTGCACTTGAAAAATAAGGTAGGGAAAGACGTTTGTATTTTCGGACTCCTGAATATTTAAGAGGTAACTTTCTCTTTGCTTCGAAGCAGCTTTGAACTTATATAAAATATTTTTCTCGAAACAAATTAATTACGTTGTGTTTTTAGGCATTATATCTAACAGTCAGTTGACTTCAGATTCAAAGAGTTTTTATACTCTGAAAGTGAATTAATAATATATCAATAATCAACAGTATTATTGAGAAAACTAAACCATAATTTGCATTGATTCAAGACTCACGTTTCACGATTTCTGAAGCTGTGTTCAAAATTGTCAATTATGTCATTCTGACGATTTGAAAGTACTTTGTAAAAAGTCTAATCGAATAAAGATACTTTTGACTTTGACTTTGACTTTGTCCTAACTCTAAAGTCTGAAAACACAGACATCTTAAAATATCATCGAATTATGGGGACCGTCCGCCAGAAAATATTCATGTAAACATACGGTCTAATTGCCTTCAAGATACTACTAAACTAGCCCCATTATAACACATAAGTCCCGAAATTGTTAAATTATACATATGTTAGGGTATAAGAAAACTGTCCTATCTTTTTCATCCAGGGTTGCGCCATTGCTAATTACTTAAGTGAAGTCATGATTTTCACATATATTTTATTACAACACCTCTGCCTACCCCTTCGGAGAATACAGGCGTGAATACATGTATGTATGATTTTTCACAACTGCAATTACATCCGTTTTTTCTAATCCGATCTTTTTCATGGTAAACTGCTCGCACAGCAATGGGGAATGGACCTACTCGTATTAGGATGCAGTAGCGGACGTTACGCGGTTTTACCAACGTAGTTCCAGTTCTCGTGGGAGTACGGGAACAAAATATAGGCTTTGTTACTCGCTGATAATTTAGCTATTCATTGCTGAAAGATTTTTAAGATCGATCCAGTAGTTTTGGAGCCTATTCAATACTAACATACTTACATAAAAGCTTACCTCTTTATAATATTAGTATAAATTTGAGGAAGATACCGAGAACCGAAAAAATAACATACTTTTATATCCATTAATAGCTGTGCCCCGCGGTTCTACCCGCGAAGACTTAATTTCATGGGTGGTCCGAGGGTTTTTTTTAAGCAAAAAATCCCTAAGTAATTCCTTGTAGCTACTCTATCTATCAGTGAAAGTCCCGTTAAAATCGGTTCAGCCGTTTCGGCAAATAGCCGGAACCAACAGACAGACAGACAAGGATAAATTTAAAAAAATGTTTTTTGCAAGTCTGTACCTTTATAGTTTCATATACATTTCAGTGAAAAGTTGTTATTTTGGAATTACAAACAGACACTTCAATTTTATTTATCTGTATGTATATGTATGTATGTATAGATGTATAGATATAGATAGTGTTAATTCACGTATTCTGCTTATTTATTTTCTTCTCCATACTACTAAAATTGATAGCCCTTTGCTTTTTAACAGTATAAACGTAACAGTGTCTAATTAATAGCCCAGTTTTATAATGGTGTAGAATAAATCTATTTCGGTAACCCATAAAGTGTTGGCAAGAGACAAGTTTTGTGATTTGTTCCGACCACGCCGGATGTCGGGAACTAATGACGCGTCAAAGTTTACGATTTAGTGTGCAATATTATAATTAGCCCTGTTGAGTAATAAATAAAATATAAATATTTTTTAGATATCATGGTTTTGCTTCGTGAAATAACTTAAAATTTTTAAATTCAAATTCAAAATATCTTTATTCGATTAGACTTTTTACAAAGTACTTTCAAATCGTCAGAAACACACGATTACATAGGATTATACATGCTACCGCCAGGTTCGGAAGGTTGCTTTTACTGAGAAGAACCTGGCAAGAAACTCAGTAATTACTCTTTTAAAAAAAAATTGATCTTTGTGTAATACAAGATAAATCATAAAAAATATATATAAGCCCATGGACACAGTTCCAGTGAACAAAAGTCGATATAAAAAAATATTCAAAAACTAAAAATAAGTACTACGAATAATTGTGTAGCTTGAGATGACCAGCCCCCACTAGCAGCACCTGTTCACAAGTATGACGAGAATGCCAGCCAAAGATTACAATGTTAATGTATGGTATTAAAAATGAGATCGTACTTAATTATTATATTGGTAGAATGAGATTTTACATTTTAACCCTAAGATTTGTCCTCCCTCACGACGATGAGATTACGAATACTTATTAGACATAATATATAAGATTCAACGTCAATCACGAGGACTCGATGCCAATAACTCAAAGGCAAAAAAATCATACATACATACATACATATGCTCACGCCTGTATTCCCCGAAGGGGTAGGCAGAGGCACTTTTCACCGAAGATGGTTAAGTGCCAACGTGACAGATAGTGAGTCCATCGCCGTCTCAGACACTTTACATACGTCATTGAATTACTTCTCTGAAATATGCAGGTTTCCTTCGCCGTAAAGCACGTGGTGTGAAAGCAAAAAATTCAAATTCCAAATAGACTCGATCATAGTTAGACTAAAAAAACTTGTGTGAAAATATTTAGCTACTAGCTTAGCCTTGCGGTCAGGAATCAGCCGTTTCAGAGATTAGCCGGAACAAACAGACAGACAGACAGACAGACAAAGTAATTTAAAAAAAATTGGTTTTTCTATGTCTTTCGTGTATACTCTCAAACGCATCAAACCTGCATCCAAACTGGTCGTATCGGTCTCCGATCCACTGAGTTACGGGGGATAAGGACCACAAAGGGTATCTGCGGCTAAACATACATTAATCACAGAATCTGTTTCTGACATGGTACACGGTGAAAAGTAAGTAAAAAGGTTTTTAACCAAAAAAATAAAGAATAGATAAAAATGTCTTACGGGAAAAGGGTTGACCTCCTCGTGACCTCAATTTGAGGGCCCTGCCTAGATTCTATAACGAGGTTGATAACATTAATCAAAGCACATAACTCACGGCTCGAGGTCACTTGCAATTTTCTGGTCAATACCCTTGTAATTTCAGTTTCCTTGGCAATTTTTCACTTCAACTGGTGTAATATCATAAATATTATAGGATGTTTTGGTCGCGGTGATCTACGGACGATAGTGGGGGGTCAAATGTAATCAGTGGACTTTCCTGATATTGAATGTATAGTCAAGTTAATATTTTGTAGGAAATGAGCATGAGGATGTTACACTAACTATAACGTTGGGACGTAAATATAATCTTCGGAAACAGGCGGGTACTAAAGTATAAAATAAATTTTAATAATTAACATTAAATGATAAATTAAAATTATTAATAAGTCCTCTCTCAAAAGTTGTTGAGGGCACACTTACACTGTGACCAAAGTACATTTACCATTTTGTTAGTTACAAATCTATAAAAGATACATTTGCGATTTATCATTTCTATCTGAAAAGCCTTGTTCACACTGATTGTTCTATATATTTCTATATACTTCGATGTCCTTAGGATTCATTTGTAAATAAAAAAAAAGTCGTGGAGTTACCATCACGGTAATAAAATTATGATTATATGGAAAAACCCATCAAAATAGGGTAAATAATGTTCCATTTATAGATATCGATCATTGTGTCGTCTATAAGAACTTCTATGTACTAGATCCAAAGATATAATTCAAACATGAGCTATAAATTTGCATTGAAAAAACTTTGCGGAGAGGCTTGAAACCATGCATTCGTAATCATTAAACATTTCTAATACAAAAATATACTATACTGTCATGCAACCATTGTGATAGCATGGCTCTATTGGATACAGTTCGCTAACGAAACAGATTGTACGAAATTTGAAGATGTTAGTTCAATTTTCACTTAGATCCAAGTAACCATATTCAAATCGGGCTTGCAGACAATGTCCTATTTACAGCGTACAGCTTAGCAGGCTGCCTATGGAGATTGTGCCATAGCTTGAATATTGGATGAGATAGAAAGCTCCCATTCTAATATTGGAAGCAATGGAATAAAGAACCTTGTAGAATATTATATAAATGCAAATGTAAATCTGACCGCCTGTTAAAGATAAGCTAAATCAATTTTGCCAAAGATTGGTCTATGGCTAGCATTGACTAACATTCTTTTGTTTCAGCAAAGAATAAAATTAAAAGTACTTATAGGATTAGTTATGAATGTGGCTAAAAACATATTTTATGTAGTTTCAAATATTCCAGCCGGCATAGCAAATGCGGTGCGTGAAAACAATTGGCGACCAGTTTGTGAACTGCAGCGACAAAATTTTCAAATCCACTTGGTAATGTAGGTACGTGAATACAACCGACAGTTCTTACTCAATCTTTGAAGACATCTGTAGCGACGGTAGTGCCACACAGTAGGTGCTCGACACCCTAATGACTGATGGGGCGTTTCATTACTGACACAGATGCTATCTGTCTTTCATGAGCGTGCGACATTTGGAACAGTACTTGATAAGTCTTGAATTGAGACATTTCGGTACTTCAAGTTACATGCCTCTGAATTCTGTCGGATATCTGTAGGTTATGTGACATTATTTAACGCTAGCTTTCACTTGGAGCTTTGACAGCGTGATATAATATTAGAAATACATACATAAATGTGCTCACGCCTGTATTCCCCGGAAAGGTAAAAACACTTTTCACCGAAAATTATTAAGTGCCAACGTGACAGATGGCGAGCCTATCTCCATTTCAGGCACTATACATATGTGTTTGAATAATTTCTCAGACATATGCAGGTTTCCTCATGATGTTTTCCTTCAGCGTAAAGCACATGGTGTAAAATCATTACACATGAATATTTAGAAAATCTTTGATACTTAGTAATTGGAAAAGTCAAATGAGAAGAACATTTAAAGATTTGTAAATCGTGATAATTGTGCGAGTGCCAACTTGAGTGAAAATCAGTTTTTTGTGTGAATGTAGTTTTGTTCCTTCGTATTTTTTCTTTTGGTCAATTCACGGGGCGGGGTCTACAAATCCAGAGCAAGCGTTACCTTTAATCAAGTTGGATGAAGTTAGTATACCCTGAATGCAGACAAGTCACGCAGAACTCAGTCATAAAAAAGTAGTAAAACAAGCTGAACATTTAATTCCTCGCACAGTACAAGTAAAACTAGGCCCGTAAAAACGATGCCCACCATTACGGGAGCACAATGAGCAGTCCGACTCTAATGAGTCTACAAGACACGACAAAAACTTCGACAACCCCAGCGCTAATCTTTACTGAAATACTGTGATGGATATCGTTAGGGATGGTTTATGTGAGGATTTTACTTTGCAGGAAAATGTACGTAGGGTTGGCAATGTTGTAATACTGGAACTTTAGCTGATTGGCCAAAGAATACGAACTTAACGTTGCTGGACGAAATTGTCAACATTACACTCCTTTTTGGGGCAGTCGTGTATAATTAAAATTATATATATAGAGAAATGGAATACATTATAGAGAAACAAAGTAGAGGGTTTGACCAGAAAGGCAGTTTAGGGTTATTCACTGGAGAGATAACGCACTATTTTAGTGAAACTCACTCATAATTAATAATATCTGGTTGACCGAGCTGTGCTCGATTTCCTCTCCATACAAAAAAAGGAAAAAAAAAGAAATCCGGTGAACGTCAGTCTCGGACCCGGGGTACTCAAGTTTCGTTATCGCCCCGTAAGCTGGAAGCCTCACCTTTGAGCTACCATTACTTGACAGATGTCGGCGAAATTTACTGCCGTATTGAAATTATATTTTATGAATTTTTCAGTGGCTGAAAACATGGTCAAAACGATGTTTTCCATACATGAAACCTAGCTAGATCTATTTTTTGCCCCTGAAACGCCCTACATGTAAAATTTCATAAAAATCGTTGGAGCCGTTTCCGAGATTCCGATTATATATATACAAGAATTGCTAATTTAAAGATATGAGATCACTTATTATTTCATCATCTGCACACATAGTGAACCTAAAATTAAACCACTCTTCTGTCTTCAACAACTAGATCCAAAACATTTCGTATTTTTAAATTGTTATTCTTCTTGATTAATAATCGCCTCGCTCTTCGCTCTCTCAATTTTACAAAGGAGTTGACGCACTCTCATTGTAGATGTACAAGATCACCTGTTATAAAATCGCCAACCACTACGTCATCGCTTACGTAATCATCCTTTGTTTCAAGAGTAATTTCAAACGCATCTATTGATTGTTAAACTGGGATGAAAAAAAACATACTTTTCACACCTGTCACACTTCAGGGTCAGGACATAGTAACATTATCCTCACGCATCGCTAGTAGAAACGATATAAAATGACATGTGTCACAACCTTAATGACATATGTCACATAACTGTCATTTCCATATTTTTTTTTATCGTTTCTATTAGAGCAAGCGTAAGAGAATGTTACTTTGTCAGAAAATCTCGCGTTACTTATTTTAACGTACTCTTTACAAAATGTAACGTAAAACCCTCAAGACTTAAGCGATAAGGCTATAAAATGATCCCTTAAAATTGTGCCTCATTTACTTTCCTAACCCGAGAGGATCGATTACCCTAATTTTAGGGCTAAATATCTCTTGATACGGTGGGCCTATCTTGGGAACGCCCTTACCTTCGGCATTTGACGATAAGATCCCTTATGAATGGTTTCACCTCATTGGCCTACTTTAGTTGAATGTTTATGATGAGGGCTGATTTCGGCAACATTTGGGTGAGGCGAGTAATTTTTCGGTAAATATCTGTCTTGGTTTCGCTATACCCTCTTAATACAGCTAGGATATTTGGGAATATGCACTTGATGGTAGCCCATTTAGTGGCGGATTTACAATACTTAATGTAAACTATACATCTATATCTATACAAATAAACATATATACCATAAAAAAAAGTGAAGTGTCTTTTTGTAATTCCAAACTAATAGCTTTTCACTATATGAATATGATAGATAATAGGCACTGAAATAAAAACATCTTTTTTGTTCTCTCTGTCTGTTTGTTCCTTCCAATCTAAGGAGTGATTTCACACCACGTACTTTACGTTGAATACTGCCTGAGACGGTAGATAGACTCACCATCTAGCATGTTGGCAGTTAATGATAGTTGGTGAATAGTGGATGTTCTTATTACAACACCTCTGCCTACCCCCCTTGGGAAATACAGGCGTGAGCGTACTCGTATGTGTATGAATAAAAAACAGGAGACTAACGTGAAAATAGCAACCAACATACATGCAGAGAATTTACAATTAAAGAGTTGTGCCCAGAACTATTTGTACCCAGACAAAAATGTTCTCAAATCTGACCCATTCCAGAGCAAACAAGGGCCCGGAATCTTTGCATAGAGGTCCGTAATTAAATATTTCAAAGGGAAACAACGTTACATTAATTAAACATTGAATCAGTTTGGGTCGTATAACCTTTACTGCATTGGATCTCCAACACGTCATTCAGTTGAATGGATCATGAATCTGCTAAATTCTAACCTATATCTTCTATACATCTATACAGATAATTAGAATTTAAGTGTTTGTTTGTAATTTCAAAAAAACAGCTTTTCAAAATGAAAATGGCATTTAGTGAAAAGCTGTTATTTTGAAATTACGTAAAGTATAAAAAAAAAAACAAGTTTTATAATATCAGCTCTGCCTGTCGGTCCGTCTGTCTGTCTGTCTGTTTCCCCGGCTAATCTCTGAGACGGCAGGACCGATTTAAATAGGCCTTTCACTGGCAGATAGCTAATGTTACAAGGAGTAACTTCGGCAACTTTTATTAGTCTACTCGCATAGGCATTATACCAGTCAACCTTTGGTTTATGTAGAGACTGACATAGCAGATGTTAAATTAAGAGAAGAGAGAAGAACAGAATGAGACTATTTATATTTGGAAACTTCTCTACTCGAATCCAATCCTTTTCTACTCCAAGATCAATCGGCCACCAAACACTATTCCGCTTGATTTTCATAACAAAACCTAGAAAAAATTAAATTATATAATGCGAGATACTTGTATAGCTGTCTACGAAATGACGACAATACTACGTCACAAAGCAGAGGCTCTGACGAAAGCCTGCAAGCAAAATAAACTACAATTTAAAGTGAATACGTGTAACGATTCCAGCCGTAAACAGAGGCAAATAAACACAAATGTAGGCAAACAGGAGCACAAAGGTTCACAATAGAACTTACACTGGGGACCCCAGGCTGTTCCCGTAATTAAAATCTGCCTTTTGAGTTCTGCCTTTTGTATACTACAGTACAACATACACTCATTTGTACTGTTGTGATGGTGAAACCACTGTGAATTATTCGTTTAGTAATAGCTATCTATTGCTAGTGATCAACTCAAGTATATACACGTCATTTGGATCGAACATTTATAACGTTTTCTCATAACAGAATTAAAATCCAGGTATAATATTAATATGGATTGCAAAGCGCCCGTGAAACCAAGATAATATTCAAGGATGGGTTACACAAACATACTTTAGCTAGAATAATTTGTTAAAAGTTCTGGGGGCATACCATCATCAGTTTAAGCGTATTAAGAATTTCTTAGATTTGACGTTTAATTTTGTGGTACTAAAATTAAACATCAAACCTTCTTGGGTTAATAAGACGTCACTGCTATAACAATGATACCCACAGTGATGAAGGTCGGGCGAATGTTGAGGGTGAGCGAGGGGCATGTTTAGAATCTGATTGTATGGTGCCATCATCGTCAGAGCCTCGACTTGAAGGAACAGTGTCGGCTAGGTTAGATAAAAAAATGTTGCACCATTTAAAATTGACAGTTTACACCATGTCTTTAACTGACATAATATAGTTAAACTTTTCACATGCAAAAAATTACACTGACGGCAAAATTTATCAGCGTGATTTGGTACAACGCATTTCGCAGTCAAAATTATTGTCATCGTCAAATCTGGCTGTAGATTTAGCTATAGCTCGTGCAACCCACTCTATGTGTTCATTATTAAAATCATTAATCCGTATAATGTTACGTCACCTAGCTAACCTTAGGTTATGACCGAGAAAGGTACTAGGTAGGTCGTAAGACTGAACCTCGGAGTATTTCGGAGCGGGCACTGTGCCAAATCGATCGCTTACAGCTTAGCTTATGCTTGGGACTGATTTATGGGTTCAAAGTGTTCAAACAAATACCCCCCTTATTACAAAACATGGCTGAAACGAAGACTAGAACAAACGGCTTAAATGATGTGTATCCTTTTTAAAATCCGTATCACAGAAGAAGCTATTTTTAAACCTTATCTAAGTCTGTGTTTCGTAATAAGGAGATTTGTTCTATATTAAATTAGAGTAAACTTTACTATTAACAAGCTTCTGCCCGCGACTTTGTCCAAGTGGAAAAGTTACTTTGGGCTAACTTTAACTATAAGCCACGAATGGTCTTAGCGATATAAAGCCTGTCATAATCTCCCTGGCCGTATCCTATACATTGTTGGGGTCAGCACTTGATTTAACCCGATGTGGCTGATGACCTGATTTTTATACGAAGCGACTGCCATCTGACCTTAGCAACCCCTATGACGAGGAAAATCTATGATCTGGGTTAAACCTATTGTCAGACTATTTTATGGCCTCTGACTGAGCTGTAACGATTACCGAAGATGATAAATTAGCAACCGTTACCGGCAATTACTGGCTAGGATTAGGGTTGCTTAACTTCACTGAACGAATGATATGCGTGCCACGAACGATATAAAGCCTGTAGCTTTCCTTAATACATCTCTATATGCAGGCTATCTAACTCTGAAATATTTTTTCATTCCGACTTGACTTTCATTTTGTTCGTGAGATTTGCGTGTTCCAGCAAACAAAAAAACTCTTCAGGTTTATATATTAATTTAGATTAAATCATGATTATTCTAGTCGAGAGATGAGTGGATATAAAATTTAAATGTCACACCATAGTAAAACGTAATTAGGTCACCGTTCCATTTCGTCTCTTCCGTGAATCCCTCACACAGAAAGTTAATTTGGCAGGCGCCTAAAATTAAGCACCGTTTACAGTGTCCGCGCGCAGCCAATGATTGATGAGGGTACACGATACCTGTGGCCACTAAACCCACCGGAGCGGGAGAGGATTACGTGTAGCTAATCAGTAATTGTTGATAACCCTCGGGAAAAGAACAAACACAAACAGGTAAAACAGAGAAGTACCCGGCAAGCAGTTCAGTAATTACACTTTTCAAAAATATTGTAAACATATTGAGTTACACAAAATCAATCACAAAGAATATACCAGATATAAAAAATATAGTACGGTATAATTCCTGATGTACCTAGGTACTATGAATAATAGTGTTTAGATAGGCGTACAAAGTTATAGTACTAAATACCTGATAGATTGTTGGTTTCTGAAATATTTTTGAAAGTCATATCTTGCTTGCTAAGTTACCTGTAGAAATAATATATTTGTCAAAAATTATGTGCCTAATTCATCCAATTCTGACCTTAAGTAACCACATTAGTATTATTGGTATCATGGCCAATAAATAGACAAACAGTCATAATATCATCCAGCTAGATGGGTAGGAAGACACGCCCACGAATATGGTGATTTTACAACCCGCTTGTTTCGGGGCCCTAAACTAAAACGAGCGATAAACGCTGGCGTTAAAGTTTACGACGTCACCATTTGACAAGCTGGCTGGCAGATGATACGATCACACAAACAAAATTCGCATCGCTTTATCGAATTTTACTTTTTATTTCGATGCAGCAACGGCTTATCATACCTACGACTTCGATATTTTCATCGGAATTTTTAACAAATCCCCACGTGCCCGGATTCACCCGAGTGCACTTACTTTCATAGATGGCATTAGTATTTCGTAGTATAATTTACTTCTCAAGAAAAATAAATGAATAGTTTTTAACTAGGTATCGTAATAACCTTAGTGATAACCTGTTAATTTGAAAATACAAACAGAGACTTCAATTATTTATCAGTATAGATATAGATTGTGGCACGTAGGAATACTGCCTACGCGGACTATTAACAAAGAGCATGATTTGCTATATACGAGTAGATTACATGACTGTGGTTGCAAACTTGAACTAATCGCTGTGCTGGGCGAAGGACCAGCTCTGGTCTTTAGTTTAGGTTCAGACCAGTGGTGAAACATTTTAAGAAAGAGTGACGTTTATTTGGAGCATTATCTACTTTCGAGTGATTATTTTGCATGCCATTGAGTTCTTTGATTCACTCTGAATTCACATAGCATTTGTCAATGAAACTTATACAAATATCCTAAATATTCTTACTTCTTTTGCAAAGATATTTATTCATCACGTTATAACTTCACGCCCGATCTATGGAAATATCAATTCACACGAGCAACCCACATCAAATAATAGTCTATTTGGATCATCCATTAAATCTTTTGCAATATTTTCCTCTTCAGCGATCGATCACGAGAATAGGTAAAATTAGTTACGCCGGAAAGGGATCTGGGTTAGGCGGACGGTGTGAACGATCTCTTATTGCAGGTATATGAATACGGAATTTGGTAAAAAATGTGTGTATTACTGAAATGTGCTTACGAGAGGCTTATCGCAATCTCCAGTTCCAGCCTCGTACCTGACTGATCACGGTCACTGCTTCGACCCGAAAGAAGATTGCAGCTAGATAATGCTTAACTGTAATATTATGAAGAATGTTGTTAATGACAAAAAAAGGGCAGAATGTCACCCGCCTACCTTACCAACAGTGGAATCACCGTGCCAACAAAGAAAGACAAAAGGTCCCCTAGAGTTAGCACAGTGCCTCCACTCTTCCCCTGTCGCCATGGACTGCATACACAATTATTTAGCTGAGATCTTCTGTAAGTTGAAGGTACAGTCCCACCAGTACAGGCAGCTCCATATTTCGAACGGGACATCCCTTTATAGCCTCTATTAAAATTGTGATATTCCAGCACGTTTTTAAATAACCATGTCAGTATCAGACCGTTGGGATTTGACCTAGCGTCGTTTGAGTACCAGTGCCTAGAGGTTTCAACATGTTTTTACTTTGACGATATCGCCTGCGTATGTTTCTCATTTTGTATGGGAACGTTAAATACAAAAAAAGCGCAAAACGCAAGGTCAGGTGACGACGTTCAACCGTGTCAAAACCTTGGGCCCTGGTCACTACTGAACCATTAACTCTATGTTATCTTATCTTTTTCATATTAGCTCCTTGTAAAACTTGACCAGAAACAAAGAGTGTCATAAATAATGTTCGTAAGATACTGTTGAGAACAGTTAATGTTCTTCTCAGGGGGGTTGTTAGCTTCAAGACGCCGTTAAGCATTGCCTAGAGAGGAATTTGGAAGTATTATTTTAAGTAAAGTAAAACTTGCCAGATGATAAGACTCGTTTACAACGGAATAAGTATTAATGTTTTGTAATAAAACGTATTCTATGATGAAACTAGCTGTACCACGCGGCTTCACCCTCTTGGACTTCATTTTTTTGAGTGGTTTAATTTCATGCGCATTTAGTGAAAAGCTGTTAATTCAGAATCAAAAACAGACACTTTTATTTATTAGTATAGATATGAGGAAACCAGCTTACATATGAGAAGAAATTCAAAGACGTCTATGAAGTTGTCACTGGTGACAAAGGTGACAGACTTATTATCTGCCGCCATATTGTAAGCTCGCGCCTTTCAACATTGGTTCCCAAAGAGGTGTGCAGACTGCAGAGGTACAACAACACCCACATTTCACCGAAAAATTAGGTGCCATAGGTGACAGATGGCGAGTCTGTTTGTCTAACACTTAATTTTCAGTGGGAATTGAAACTTCTGCCCCGAAACTTTTGTGGAAAATGTACCGCTACTGCAGAACTTGAGGTCCAGCCCCGTTATTCTGTAAGGTTCCTCAGCGTCGCACTCGACGTCGAGTGTCGGTTTCAAATGACAACAGACCCCACGGTCGTAGGGACCAAACAGAATAGTCGGAAAACACCATAAGCTTTTATTGCCATCATAGTTCCACTGAGAGACAGTGACAGACTTATACACGTCATATACATCTGTCTCATAATAAAGTTAAAATATCATGGCAATAAAAGGTAATGGCACCTTAATTAATCCAGTTCTGCCCTTCCACTCAAAAGGCATTAAATTCTACTTTATTAGCTTCAACTTGGAGCCTGGAATTCGGTTATCCTCTTTGCGGTTTCCTGTTCCTCGTCACGGATAAAGTTGCTTGAAATTCCACATAAGCCTTTCTCGTGAAACGTTCAACAGTCTACATATTGGTTGAGATTAAATTAAAATCTCTTAGAAGTTACAGAGTATATTCCAAACACAGACAGGAAAATAAATCATTCTCGCAATCTTTAGATCTTATCAGTGAACCTACCATGACTGCCATCATAGATTTTTGTGACTATGAGACAACTGTATATTATGGTCACAGTCACACAGGCAAATAATCATGGCATTCAGACTCTGATGACTTGTTCTGAAGAAAATTAAATAGTGAGATACATGGCCGAAGATTAAATGCAAATTTCAAAAAAATATGAGGGCAAAAAAATTAATCCAAAATGATAATTTAAAAATAACTGTCTAGCTATTATAAAGTAGGAGAGCGGCACACGCCCGCAGCGATGCAATAATCCCGTCTGAGTGGAGCTTAGGCAAGTCATAATTACTTCTGTGCACTTCAATACAGTTATTTAGGTATCAATTTTAAGACGAGAGGTCGTATATACAGGTTGTCAGGGAAAATAGGGCAGCTGTTAAAATATGCAGTAGGGTATTTTAGGAAGCAAATAAAATTATAATTAAAAAAATATCTTCTCTCGTTTTCGAGTCATTGACGTTCAAAGTTGACCATATCAAGACCTTATTTTGGCATAAAAATCAGCGGTAACGTAGAGTTATTCACGTGAAATCTAACTACTTTTTTATTTTTTTTCTCCCACTAATTATTCCTGAAATAATCCAATAAAACTATATTTCGAAACCATTAACTTTCTCCTTAAATTAACAAGTGTAATTACCGTGTACGTAATATAGGTAAACGCGGCCGCGCGTTCATTCAATCGCTTAAGACCGCGAGCTCTTCGGCCCTTAGCAAACATAGCCTATAACTACGTTATCGTTGGAGCTAGATATTTTACGACTTCAACATAGTGATATATTCATAAAACCCTACAACTTAGTATATAGAAAGGTAGTGTTGAGCCGTTCGATTTAAATAGTGGAAACCTGCAATATTACAGTGAATAAAAACAATGGTTAACCTACGCAATGGTCACGGAGTAAACATTTTATAAGAGAAATAGCTGTGCCCTGCAGTCTCATCCGCGTAGATTTAATTTAATTCCCGTTAGTTACTCCTATTCACATTAGCTATCTGCCAGTGAAAGTTCCGTTAAAATCGGTCCAGCCATTTTAGTGATTACCCGGAACAAACAGACAGGCGGAGAAAAATACAGAAAATTAGCTTTTTTACGTCAGTACTTTCCTATGCATTTCGTGAAAATCTGTAATTTTGGAATTACACACAGATACTTCAACTTCATTTATCTGTATATATGTATGGGTGTAAAAAATTGATGAGGCTTTGTAATAGTAAATTGAAAAATTATAAGGTTTCCATGAAAGTATAGACACTGCCTACCTATAACAGGTAATTTTGGAAACAATGAAAATCCTTTCATTTACAATTTATTACTGAGCTATAAGTTTCTTTTTACTTTAAAGGCCACATTAAAATTATCCATAAATATTTCAAAGAACAAGGGAATTTAATCCAAAACATTTTTTATTAAAAACCAAACAGAAAACGAATGTACAGTTAACATCAAAAGTGGTTTAATTATAGAAACCTCCGGCGGCAGGTAAACGAACTGAAATAACAGACTTCCTCTAGCGAAATTAATTTGACATTGTAATTTGCTTAATTGAAATTTTCCGTTTGATGTTACGTCTAATAAAGGTTTGCACGGGGAAATATGTACGCCTTTTAAAATTAAAAATATTATAAAGTTTTCTCGTAGCAATAAAGAAGTTTAATTTAATTTGATTAAGGAATAAGAATACATAATTGAAAACGGTTCCTTGAAATGTTTTAATCGAGTCCAGGAAAAACATAACACAAACATTCGCAAGTCCTTACTCGCGTAAATATATGAGGTGATCGAAACAATGGCATCAAAGTGAAATGGTTTTCTATTCGTCTCATCGTGATGCTATCGGTTTCAAACAATTACGAGGAATGTATCGTAAGCAATTCAATGAGGTCGGACTATCAGAAACAGAGGTTAGGACGCTATAAATCGTATAGAAAAGTACTCACTGGAAAATATAAATAAAACTTACGCAACCTCAATATGTCTGACAGAACTACATAGACGTCTTATTAAAATATCAGAATATTATATTATCTCCTCTATTGATTGTAAAAATCGTTAAATTGTGTTAACGAAATCACATTCATCTATGATGTGGTGATTAGACGCAATAATTTTTCAAAATTTGGGCGGTATCTCTTTAACATTACTAAATTGAATTTATTAATAGGCGGACTTACTTCTCTATTAGTCAACTATTGGGTGATGCAGTGACAAGCCGATGTAAAATTAACGTATGTAACAAAAAAAATACACTTTACACTTTTTTCATCGAAAGTACCGACACTGCATATAAATAAGCATATCGATAGGGTTGCCCCCTAATGTCCGTAAATAATCACGTCGAGATCTTATCACGGGAAAATACGACGCCAGCTCGGAATAGTTCCTTCCCCACTTTTAGTGAGGGGGGAATTCTAATTAGAAAGGCTTCCATGCGGGAAAAATGCACGGTTTTATAACTTGAAGGCGACTTTGAAGTAGGTAGTCATTGAAGCACGAGTTGGCGTAACTATTGGAAAGTTAGATATTAATCGAGTTTTTATTTTATCACACTTGTAAACGAATTGAGATAAGTAAAAAGTACTACCTATAATTATTACTACCTGTGCCCCAGGGTTTCACCAGCGTAGACTTCATTTCATAAAAAAACCCGCGGTACGTTAGTATTTTTTAAATAAAATCTCAGTTACTCTTTGTAACGTTAAGTATCAATGCCAGTTAAAGTCCCGTTAAAATTTGTCCATCCGTTTCGGAGATTATCCGGAACAAACAGACAGACAAACAGAGTATTTTTTTACATAATTACCGTATTTATTGAAGACACACTGACTCTTCAATTTTATTTATCTGTAAGTATAGATGTATAAATGTATTACAAGGTGGTAAAGCTTGTATGAGAGGTAATCTGCAAAGTTAGTCAATTGATGTGAAAAAATTGCTTTAACTGTAAGTCACGGTCGGTGTAAAGTTACTATTATGCTATTTTATTTTACCTATACTATTGTAGCAGTAAGATTTTACACAGCTGAAACTTTCAGCCAGTATACTAGCACGGAACCTAAGTGAACATTTGGTTCAAAAATATAATGTTTATATAAGTTATTATAGAAACTGTAAAGTAAGGAATGAAAAGAAGGCACCGTTTCTCTGCTCGTTACATAGATGGCGCTACTCGCTAACAAATGCGAAGTTTGAGTACAAATTTACGAGAACCTAAATCGCGCAATAAGAGTTTTCAAGCGCATTGCAGTATGTATACAAGTTCCCAACTACAACAGTCGAAGCCGCGATTCTCAGGCATGACACCTGACTGGGCGATCTTCTCTTCAATCGCTCTCGCAGCACCAATTGTGTATAATCGAATATTTATGATACACAAAAAATACAAAACAAAGAATATAACGTATCTATGTAACACACTCAACTGGCTACGTGCAGAATGATATGATAAATAATATCGTACCGTCCTTATTATAGCTGGCACAGAGTAGCTTCTCGCAGAGGTATCACTAATTTCTATAACATATTTTTTTTGTTAACAATCCGCTTAGTATTATCATATTTTTTCCAGTGAATTTATATTCAAAAGTATGAAGTAAATAATTGTTTTAATGCTCTTTTAAGCAACTGTACAGAATTAGGCTTTATTGTTTCATATATTATAAGTATGAATCAGGAATCATAGCGTGTCGTATAATCCCTATGAACTCGATGCACATTCATACATATGCTCACGCCTGTATTCCCCGAAGGGGTAGGCAGAGGTGTTATAATAACAACACCCACTTTTCACCGAAGATGATTAAGTGCCAACGTAACGGATGGTGAGTCCATCGCCGTCTCAGACACTATAAATACGTCATTGAATTACTTCTCAGACATATGCAGGTTTCCTCACGATGTTTTCCTTCACCGTAAGGCACGTGGTGTGAAATGACTGTACATAAGTTTTTTTTCTAGAACGAGGCCCGCTGGGATTCGAACTTGCGTCGTTTGCGTAGCAGGCGACTGCTCAAACCTCAAGTCCACCACGGCTCTTGCATAAGTATTAGTGATAATGTAACAAACAAAACAATATTTAAAATCGGTCCTGGGACCTTACCATATGTTCCACAGTGACAAACTAACGCGTCGTATAGTCTCTTAATAAGAGTTAAACTATCATCCCACTAAGACGTCATAGAGTATAATATTCATTAAAAAAATTACATACATACATACATATGCTCACGCCTGTATTCCCCGAAGGGGTAGGCAGAGTAGAGTAGGCAGTCATCACAACACCCACTTTTCACCGAAGATGATTAAGTGCCAACGTGACAGATGTTGAGTTCATCGCCATCTCAGACACTTTTACATACTTCATTGAATTACTTCTCAGAAATATGCAGGTTTCCTCACGATGTTTTCCTTCACCGTAAAGCACGTGGTGTGAAATCACTGTACATACGTTTTAGAAATACTCATTGGTACAGGCCCCGCTGGGATTCGAACTTGCGTCGCTTGCGTGGCAGGCGACTGCTCAAACCTCAAGGCCACCACAGCTCCTTTTTAAAAATTAAAAAAATCCATTAAAAAAATTATCTCTTTCAAATTTAGTAATTTTCCTAAAAGTATTATTTACGTATTCTTTTAAAAATAAACAACACACAAAAATAAAATAGCAATTTCTTCTAACCCTTCATCTATCTACCTTAACACTATGATGTACGCGGGCGGTCGTCCCGTGCAAATGAGCCCGGCTGACGAATGCAGGACATTTGTTCGGCGCTCGTTTGTTAACCCCCCCGCCGCCCGATCCACGATCAACTCTATTAAATTGGTCATACCGACCCCTAGGCACTTTTTTATGAGCTTTATTTGGACTTGTTTATTGTGGCATTAAGTGGAAAAAAGAAAATTAGGCTTCGCCTAAATATATTCGGTCGTATATTTTTTACGACTTACCTGCCTGGGTATTTAATAATGATTATGATAATTCGGGTATTTACTTTTTCGTCGGGTTGGAAACGTCGTGGTAGCCCTGAGGTTTGAACCTTTGACGCAACGGACGCAAGTTTAATAATGCCAGTTTGAATCCCAATTAAGAAAACATTATTGCAGTGATGATTCACACCACGTGCTTTACGGTGAAGGAAAACACCGTGAGGAAACCTGCATATATCTGAGAAGTAATTCAATGACGTATGTAAAGTGTCTGAGACGGCGATAGACTCACCATCTATCACGTTGGCACTTAATCATCTTCGGTGAAAAGTGGGTTTTGTGATTACAACACCCCTGCCTACCCCTTCGAGGAATACAGGCGTGAGCATATGTATGTATGATTGATACTTCACAATTACCTGCAAATATATTGTAGAGGCAACGTCAGACGCATCATATTAAGCGTCTGCGATGTCAACAACTAATAATCTTTGATTGAACGTGCGTAAAGATATACCTTTCTCCTTCAGACGCTTGGGAAGGCCAAAAAACATATACGTAATAGTACTGTAGGTATTTCCTTGGAGGTATAAATACCTCCACATAGAAGTATTTTGTACAAAGTTGGTAGTGCAGGCGAATTACGAGCGATGCAGGACAGCTGGGAGCATCGCAATTTCCTAACAATTTTCCAGGGAAAAGATGCTCGACATAATCTCACAGATAAATCTAAAATAATCCTAGCCACGTGTAGAGAACACTTCCAAGAGCATTATAGAAGTCTTACCAGGATTGAATTAAATGGCGGTGCCGTGTAATTTTTAAAAAGCCTAGATTATTATGCAAATAAATCTAAATAATGGTTAAGTTAACTTCTGCATGTTAAGACAGTGTCGGTAGCGCAGCGTGAAAAAACAAGTGATTGATTTTCTAATGCTCTTGTTTGAGAAAGAAGAGTAGACACGAAGTAATTATTTAAAATCTAGCTGTGGCCTGCGGTTTCACCCGCGTAGAATTTAATGGGTGACCCACGGAAACCAATTTTTTTATTATAAAAGTAGCCTAAGTTACTCCTTGTAAAATTACCTATCTACCAACAAAATATGTGCAGCCATTTCTGAAATTAGCCGGACAAACAGACAGAGATAAAAAAAAATGCTTTTTTATTGCAGTACCGTATATACTCGTACTTTCATATGCATTTAGTGAAAAGCTTTGGAATTACAAACAGACACTTCAATTTTATTTATCTGTGTAGATATAGATTTGTATATCTTCGTATATTTTTTGGTACAATGTTGAAAATATAATGAGAATACATTGTAATAGGGGAGTTAAAGAGTTCTCCCATTCAAATTTCAAAGCTTCGCGACTGGAGTACCTCAACATAGAAGATCACAGCAAAATTTAATATGTATCATTTCAATAGAATAATAAATCGCACCACTTCCAAAATAACACCATTACACCTACAAATCCTCTTAACAACAACATTCATTAAAAGACGCATTCATCTGCGGTAAGCCGAGACCTATTCAAAGGAATTCAGTCTATTTAACCAATTCAATAGAATGCGTAAGGGGTTTAAACAAAACGTCACAGACGCGGTTATCTAATCTCAGCCAACATCGTAACGGTATTGTGTTTATATTAATGTTGCTACAGTGATTGCACGGTTTCTTTTTCAGGTCCATTTTCAATGAAAAACCACCCATCGAGGGTCCGTAAGAAACCGCACATTACCTAAAAACGAAGACAGATTGTAGAAGATGCAATTCACCACTCACTTAAAATATAAAGCGCCGTGGTTTGAGCAGTCTGCTATACCAATGAGTTGCTTTACGGTGAAGGAAAACATCGTGAGGGCACCTGCATATCTCTGCGAAGTAATTCAAAGTCATATGTATACTGCCTGCCCTTTCGGGGAATACAGGCGTGAGCATATGTATCTAAATATATATAACTTAAAGGTGACTGACTGACATAGTGATCTATCAACGCACAGCTCAAACTACTAGACGGATCGGGCTGAAATTTGGCGTGCAGGTAGGGTTATGACGTAGTATCCGCTAAGAAAGGATTTGATTAATTCTACCCCCTAGGGGATAAAATAAGGGATGAAAGTTTGTATTAATGATGTAATGAAATATTTGCTTTGTCAATTTTAAATCGATCGGGCTAAGACAATTATACGGTTCAACCGCGGGGCACATCTAGTTACAATATAAGCGTAAATGCCTAAAGGCAAGAACATCTAATTTTCACATTAATCGAAACCGTTTCAGTAGTTTCTGTAACCAACCCGAAACTGTGAATTTAAATTGGTAATCTAATCCAATCAGGCAGCCGGGTCAGAAGCAAACCAAATATAACTTTGAGTATTCCACAGTAATTATTGCGACACCAAATAATGGGCTGGAAAGGCTCCGAGTACAACTTTATCAATTCTCAAGATTGAAAAGGCATTTGCGGGTTACAATTGAAATAACAATGCGATTCGTCGGAGTCTCGTTCAAGTGACACAGCGAGAGGGTTACACGAATTATTATAATGTGGTCATGTTAAATGTATTAAGGGTTGCCGTTTTGCGGGTCCAGCCTCCGCCGTGTAATTTACTGGTGACTTTATGGAAGCTTTTTATGTAGTGTTTTTACGTATTGAAGACAAAGAAATTTAAACGTTAAGAAAAACGGCGACAGACTCATCACCTGTCCTGTGTCTCGCGTGGATGAATTATGTGGGTGACTATTTTTTCAAAATAAAATAATGGCTTAGTTACTCCTTGTAACATTAGCTCTCTGCCAGTGAAAGTACCGTTCAAATCGGACCAGCCATTACGAACATAAGCGTTCCTAGAAATAAGGCCTTCCATGAATTTCAGTCTACGCGGGGGAAACCGCGGGCACAGCTAGTCTTTATAAAGATCCGTTTACGATGTTTTTTTAGCAAAATACTTTAGGTAGCTATGTTAAATAAAAAATTAAAATAAATAAATATGCTCACGCCATCCCAGAAGGGTCCCCGAAGGGGTAAGCAGAGCTGTTGTAATAACAACAACCACATTTCACCGAATATGATTAAGTGCCAACGTGACAGTGGGTGAGTCTATCGCCGTCTCAGTCACTATACTATATCTTTGAATTACTTCTCAGTCACATGTAGGTTACTTCACCGTAAAGCACGTGGTGTGAAATCACTGTACATAAGTTTTTTTAGAAAAACTCATTGGTACAGGCCCCGCTGTTAACTATTGTGAAATAATTTTTGATTTTCATTTTAGTAAGAGTCTCGTTCCCTACGTTTCCACGCTAGCATGACATAGAGTTATTAAAGGTGAAACAATTACCGTAATTTGTGGGCAATATGGAGGCATGGACGTTTATCGGTTATTTGTGTCAGCGTCATAAATTAATTCCTCGCTCGTATCAAGATCGGTATAATGCTACTCGTACTTTGTATGATTGAGCTTTCCTTGTCACAAAAATATATATTTTTATTTATTTACAGTGCAGGTAAAGGGGGCCAACTATGATCGTTTAAGCAGCGCGTACTAAGAACTTCTTAGCTTTGACGTTTAATTTTACGGTACCAAGATGTAATGTAAAGCTCAGAACTTCTTAATACGCTTGCTTAAACCAATGATGGTAAGCCTCCAGTTAGATTCGCTACTTCCCCACTTCGTACAAATAATATAAATTGTTTTTTTTACAAACAATTTTTTGACCAATAATTGTTAGAATCTCATTTCAGTATACGTGTTATTCAAAGTTCAAAGTTTATTTATTGCGTGAAATGCATGTAATGTATAAATATGACAGTTTATTTATACAATCTGCCTGTGGAGGCGTGCACTATAATTATTTTACAAAATTATATGTCTATACATCATTATTACTATCAAGTTAAAGTTAACATTTCCAAAACTAACATAATATAATTATCTAATTTCATTTTAAATTATTGCATTAAGTAAGTATTTATCACTTAAAAAAATCATTAACATTATTATACAACAGTAATACACAATGATAACCTTTTGAACCGATATCTGGGTGAAGTGATATACTATAATTTATTTGGAACTTTTGTCTAACATAGACAATGTCAGCTCCAATGAGCTCGCACATCGCAACTCAGCAATCATTATACAATCCTCACATTCATCGGAAAAATCTACCAGATACAACATAGGTAGGCGCAGCAAGCACGCCTAAAAACCCGGCCTCGTCGTATGGACTGACCTTTAAAATATTAGGGTGGGGTGATGATAAATATTTCAGAACGCCTTAGAGAGTGAAATATAGACAACAATTAATTTCATTCAGGACATGCTGAAACTGAAGTGAGACAGCCACGCGAGTCCCTCGGCGAGTACTAATGGATCTCGGCACGATTGGAAATAATTAAGAACCATACTGGGATACGTTTTTTCGGAAGATCATAGTGCAACAGTTCTTCTTATCTTGTCGATGACAGACATTTTAAATTGTTGTATCCTAGAACTTGGCTACTTGAACAGCATTATTAGTGGCAGCCATCAGATCCTCCAGCGTGAAACAGTTGACTGGTCGAGAATGCCTATGGAATTAAGTTCGCCTTTGAATACTTGTATTGCATGAAATATTAAACAAATAATACTTATTAATTAGCTTCCGTCCGCATTGATTATGTCTTGAACCAACGGTTGAAGCTTAGCGTTGATAATATACAAGTAAATTAGGATTTCGAATTTAGCAAATGTACTGCGTTGAAACTTTTTTACACGTCAGTAAATATTTTTATTTAATACATTTATACACATAGATTAATATTCAACAATAGTTTTGAGTATAAGACGAAATAAAATAGTTAGCACAGGTATGGTCTAATTCCTTGAATTAGATATGGCATGGAGTCTACAAATACGTCAGTGTCTTGAAACTTTGAAAGAAAGTTGTTTAATTAACACATGGCCTGACTATAGGGATGCTACACGCATATAGCTCCTCGGAACGAATACTCTTACGAATAGACAAATACTCTTAGAAACTACAGGATCACCTTCTTCACTACGTAGCAACAGTATGTAACGAATGACTAGTAACAATTTTCGCAACGTGTCCAGACCCAACATACAATTGAAAAATAAATATGCTCACGCCATCCCAGAAGGATCCCCGAAGAGGCAAGCAGAGGTGTTGTAACAACACCTACATTTCACCGAATATGATCAACTGCCAACGTGACAGAGGGTGAGTCCAACGCCGTCTCAGGCACTATACATACGTCTTTGAATTACATCTCAGACATATGCAGGTTTTCTCACGATGTTTTCCTTCACCGTAAAGCACGTGGAGTGAAATAACTGCACATACGTTTTTTAGAAAAGCTTATTGGTACAGGCCCCGTTGGGATTCGAACTTGCGTCGCTTGCGTAGCAGGCGACTGCTCTAAACCCAAGACCACCACAGCTTCTTTAACAAAGAGCGAAGGATAAAGGAAATTTTTGGTTCTGTTTTTTATGTTGTCGTAATGAACTTTACTCACTTCTGAGGGCCTAGTGCGAGTTTTTCACTGCCGCCGTCACAAGTCACCGCGTCGACGTACAAATCTGTTGTGAGCCCATACAAAACTGATGACTAGTGAGGGCGATTTTAAGAAAACTCGCACTAAGCCCTCGGTACACAAGAGTGATATACAATCGAGAACCGTTTGTGTCCGTAGAGACATTAGAGAATTAAAACTTTTCTCGCGGACGAAACAATTTGAATGTCAATGCGGATAAGCCGGTCCCGGGACGGTCGCCGGCTACTGTTACCGGCATTCAGGCTTTGTAGTTATGTAAAGGTTATATCAGGCACTAATAAGGGCATGACAATAGAGAAAACTCGGTCCTTTCCAATATAGGATGGCGGAGTGCAGTGCATGCAGATGGTTCCAATCCACAGATTCCATAATTACGTGTTAGAATTTAGAAAAAGTATTGCAAATCCAGAAATCTAATCGAAGTCTTCTTCTCGAGATTTTTTTATGTTTGTTACAACAGAACTTTTATTTCGATAATTATTTTTTTAATTGAAAGGTTTTTTTATTTGATACCAAATTAAAATGGGACCACTTGGGAAGTTTGATACAAACACACGAGACCCTAAATCGCGCAAGAAAGGTTAGAGCCGCGGTTCCCCAGGCATGACCCGTCTGGTTGAAACATCTTCCATTTGCTGGGGAAGAGCATGATCACTCGCTCTCCCCAGAAGTCTCACAGGAACACCTCTTTCTTAATCTCTCCGGAATCGTGTCAGGAAATTAAGCATTCTAACATATTACATAGCTTAAGTGACTTAATTTATGCACTTAACAGTGCAGATCGTTTTGTGATTTCACAAGAGACCTCATCACTGTTCCCAGGCAAACATAAATGAATAGCACAGGGAGACTGTCTGCGAGCAGGATTACCAACAGATGCAATATTATAAGGATCCGACAAGGATGGAACACAATGACATTGTGTTTATTGATCCATGGAGCATAAAGGATTTCAAGTTGAGTGAACCACGTCTACTATGTAACCTACTGTTTACGAGGGTAAGTGGTACGCTTTCACAGCATGATGTTCTTTGAATATTTATTTGCGAAGTATTAATTTATTTATTTATTATACACAATTAAGAAGATGAGAGAGAGCCGTGGTGGCCTCGGGGTTTGAGCAGTCGACGCAAGTTCGAATCCCAGCGGGGCGTGTACCAATGAGTTTTTCTAAAAAAACTTATGTACAGTGATTTCACACCATGTGCTTTACGGTGAAGGAAAACATCGTGTGGAAACCTGCATATTTCTAAGAAGTAATTCAATGACGTATGTAAAGTGTCTGAGACGGCGATGGACTCACCATCTGTCACGTTGACACTTAATCATCTTCGGTGAAAAGTGGATGTTGTGATTACAACACCTCTGCCTACCGCTTCGGGGAATACAGGCGTGAGCATATGTAATTAAAAAGATAATAAATACACTTCAAATGGGAGAGTACAAATGGCGGCCTCATCGCATTGAATTTCGCAGCCTCACTATTCACATGGCTGAAATTCCTTGCAGATCTATTTTATTTTCGAATTGTAAAAATGTATCCTGAATGGAATCCAAACTTACCTGCCATCCCTGTAGTGATGGAAATAAAGATAAAGAATACATTAATATACAACATTCAACATAATTTGTTAAAATTCTGAGTTAATCGATATAATGGTCATATAAATGTAGTTAAAACATAATCAATCCTTCAAGGCAAATCGTCGTAACTTAAGAGCTCCCTGAAAGGACCAAGTCGATTCAATTCATATAGAAGCCAAAGTTTAATGAACTATAACTAAATAGTTACTTTACTCAATACAGGGCAGTCAAGAACTCTAACTAAAGCGAGCTATGGACTACGACGCAATGCATAGCGCGTGCGAATCGTAGGGTTACCAGGCAAAATAATTATATTTGCAAAAATGGCTCTGATTTTTGATAGAAGCAGGAAAAGAAGTTAGAATAGTTGTTTAAAAATGTATATTTTATATTTGATAATATCCAGATTTTGTTATAAATTCCTGACTCGTGGTATTTGACAAAACATCTAAATGAAGAAATACAACGCTCACGCCATCCGAGAACGGTCCACGAAGCGGTAAGCAGAGGTGTTGTAACAACAATGCCCACAGATCACCGAATATGATTAAGTGCCAACGTGACAGAGGGTGAATCCATCGCCGTCTCAGGTACTAAACATACGTCTTTGAATTACTTCTCAGACATATGTAGGTTTCCTCCTGCAAGCCTTGCTAACTAACTTGTGTCCTAATTTTTCCTTCCATTATATTCCTTCCCTTATATAAATACTTGTTACCTAGCAACCCTAGTCTCGTACGACTTTCATTGTTAAACCGAACTCATGGTAAAGTTCCTGGCACTATACTTGCACTGGGAGCTGACTTACTGATTTATGCACGGTGTTTGTAAAGTTCAGCTCGTACTTATGAATTTTGAGGCCATTGTGTAAATTGTGTTTGTGTCTTGCTGTGAACAACTGACTTTAAAATTCATTTCAACATTAAATAATTATGAAGTAAACGATTTTCACAGTGATTCAGTGAAGGTCGTTTGTCCCTTACTTAGGCCCTGGCAAAGTAAATCCACTTTACACCAACTGAAAGGTATTGACATACTGGCTTATGTTGCATACATGCTCACGCCTATATTCCCGTGTATATACTCGTATATATCACACTTATCACCGAAGATGATTAAGTGACAGATGGCGAATCCATCGTCGTCTCACGCACTACAGATACTATACTATAGGTCTTGAATTACTTCCCAGACATAGGCAGACATCCTCACGATGTTTCCTTCACCGTAAATAACGCGGTGTGAAATCGCTGCATATAAGTTTTTAGATAAACTCATAGGTGCAGGCCCTGCTGGGATTCAAACTAGCTCAAACTCCAACTCCACATCGGTTATAATAAATAAAAAAACTAATGTAAATGAGCAACTTCATTACTCAATTAAATTGTTTCAACTTAATAACCTTCGGGAATATTTCTTTTAAGATTTTACATTATTTTATTCACCATTCAGTCCGTGCTATTGTTAAACTTACACGTTTACTTTACATAATTCACCTGTAAAACAAAAGTTTTCAACAAAAGGACCGTCAAGGGAAACAGTCTTTGAATTTCATCTTATAAACTAACATAAAATAATTTAATTAAAACAACTCATTTATCATGCAAATAGTATTCCATCAAAACCTTCGAATACTTGAGCTGTCTTCAACAATTGTAAAATTCAGAATAGAATTAAAACAAAATGGCGGCGCATTATTAAATTGAAACGCAAATGAACTTTTTCTCTACCCTCTTTTGAGAATCCTTTTCTATTCAGATTTAATCCTACTGATTATAGAAAATCTTTGGATTAGCCGGACTCGCTTAAAATGGAGTGAATACGAACAAAAGAGATGGTATCATTGCGAAAAGTTTAATTACTCTGCTCGCAATTTGAAAATATACAAGCTACTGACCGCGACTTCATCCGCAAAGTATAAAGCCTTTGTTATCGCGACAATGTCGTATGGTTAAACTTCTGTCTAAATCCATACCAATAACAGTATATACACATACATACGTACAGATAAATATAATTTAAATGTCTGTTTGTAATTCCAAACAGCTTTTCATTACATTCATATTAAGGTGCATATAATACTCGCATGGAAAATCCATTTTTTTTTTTTTTTTTATTCCAACTAATCTCCGAAACTGCTAATAATTTTATATAATCTATATCGATACAGACTACGCATTTTTTCTCCTTCGCGTTGCGCAAGGGGGCGTTCAAGTATTACGTAACTGCTTGAGAGGGGCGGGAGGATCTTTGCTTTGCTTATTTTTGATGATATGATGAAAAATGCATGTAGGTAGGTACCACTGATCACTAATTACGTTTGCTGACAAGGGGAAGAGGGTGGGTAATTAATTGTAAAAAATCTGCTTACATAATAATTGAATAGCTCCCAAGCCCCAAAAAAAATTATACTGCACATTCAAGGACAGCGCTCTGAACTCGTGATAACACCTACTTTTATAAATTCTTCTCCAATCTTCATTGAACTAAAACAGTCTACTTTATCTTGGTAAGAAAAAAAACAATAAAAAAGTAAAAACAGGGTGATCCCATCCCCCGTGTCGGCTGTCACCAAGATAAGGATTTAGAAGACAATGACAGATGTTCTTCGACATAACGTCTCCGAAGCTTATCACTTTTGCACTATCGGCTGGTCGTAAGGTTAGTGGAATGTCGCTCCAATTGATTCCTAGTTTATTTTCATATTATTGTTTCTTCTTAATCACCAGGATTTTTTTATACAAAATTACATGCATATGCTCACGCCTGTATTCCCCGAAGGGGTAGGCAGAGGTGTTGTAATCACAACACCCACTTTTCACCGAAGATGATTAAGTGCCAACGTGACAGATGGTGAGTCCATCGACGTCTCAGGCACTATACATACGTCATTGAATTACTTCTCAGAAATATGCAGGTTTCCTCACGATGTTTTGCTCCACCGTAAAAGCACGTGGTGTGAAATCACTGTGCATAAGTTTTTTTTTATAAAAACTCATTGGTACAGGGCCCGCTGGGATTCCAATTTGCGTCGCTTGCGTAGCAGGCGACTGCTCAAACCCCAAGGCCACCACGGCGACATCTATCTAACAAGTTGTCTTGTTAGGTTGTTCTTTACAAATATATCTTTTAGATAACTTCAAAATTTCTTAAGATGACGAGTAACATGTGGATTTTTTTTCCAACTGAAATGTTGCATACTGTAAGTTTATATAAACCTACATACATGGTACAAGTAATACTATTCCGCTCAACCTATTCAACATTATTCGGCTTAAATCTTGTAATGGAGAAATATTTACGACCGAACCGAGTCCGAAGTTAACAGGCACAAAATACGATAATAGTTTCCCGATGTATACTAATCGGTAACCTTACCTAACCCATTCATCTCCGCGCGAAACCTGACTTAGGCACAGATTAAATAATAGTCTAGACTTCTAACTTAAGTACCACAATCCACATTTATCTTCACCCTCTTTGCAGGTTATTAGGCTAACTTCATTTTAATTTAATTCCTCATTTTGTAACACGAGTCTTTTTAGTAACTTTATTTTGCAACTTACTCCACTTCGTAACTTAACCGCTGTCAAGTTAAGTGGAAAGTGATTAGTATGAGTACTAGGAATAGGGTGCTAAACCTGTCGTTTTTAAGGGTTCTTTGCTGACATATTGGTCAGATTTCTGCCGAGTGGAGTTAAAACTTCATGAACAGATTTCCAAAACTAAAAAAGAAGTTTGGAAATGTTCAATCAATCTTGAACTCACGTTTTAGCGTGGCTCACAATGTGTTGATTCGCCATCTCTGTGCATTCAACCACGACACGCCTCCGAAAAAGTATCGACACAATTTGAGCGACGCTAAAACGCAACATCGAGCTTGAAGATTTACAGACTGTATGTACTTGGGGCATTGGTAGACATCTTGTGGTCATTGCGAACCAGCTGGTTGTTACCAATTAGCTCACTCAGTTTGTTTTAATTTTAAATTCACAGTTAGATTTGCCGCTTGTTTTAAGTCTAATAAAGAATCAGAAAAACTACTTTTTTTTTATTACATACATACATATGTTCACGCCTGTAGTCCCAGAAGGGGTAGGCAGAGGTGTTGTAACACCCACTTTTCACCGAAGATGATTAAGTGCCAACGTGACAGATGGGGAGTCCATCGCCGTCTCAGTCACTTTACATACGTCATTGAATTAATTCTCAGAAATATGCAGGTTTCCTCACGATGTTTTCCTTCACCGTAAAGCACGTGGTGTGAAATCACTGTACATAAGTTTTATAGAAAAAACTCATTGGTACAGGCCCCGCTGGGATTCGAACTTGCGTTGCTTGCATAGCAGGCGACTGCTCAAACCTCAAGGCCACCACGGCTCTTTTTTTTTATTATGATTGAGATTGTCTTGAGGAACCAGATGCGTGCATTGCTTTTTACAGAAGGGTAAGCAAAAGCAATAATCAGGTAAGTAGGTAGGTACATACCAATGCGGCGTTAAGGTACATATTTTTTGATTTAGACATAAACTCATACACACACGACCCAAGTGTATTCAGTCATCACAAATGGTAAGCACTGCTTATCTGCTTATATGGAACTAGCTGTGCCCCGCGGTTTCACCCGCGTAGATTTAGTTTTATATAATATATCGGTGACGCAAGTTAAAATCCCAGCGGGACCTGTACCAATGAGTTTTTCTAAAAAACTTATGTACAGTAATTTCACACCACGTGCTTTACGGTGAAGGAAAACATCGTGAGAAAACCTGCATATGTCTGAGAAGTAATTCAATGACGTATGTAAAGTATCTGAGACGGCGATGGACTCACCATCTGTCACGTTGGCACTTAATCATCTTCGGTGAAAAGTGGGTGTTGTGATTACAACACCTCTGCCTACCCCTTCGGGGAATACAGGCGTAAGCATATGTATGTATGTATATCGGTATAAAACTGACAAAGTTTCATCCCCTATTTTATCCCCGTGAGGGTAGAATTAATAAAAATCCTTTCGTAGGCATCCCACGTCATAACATCTGCATGCCAAATTTCTGCCCGATCCGTCCGGCTGTGCGTTGATAGATCACTATGTCAGTCAGTCACCTTTGAGTTATATATATTTAGATGCACGCCCCTGGCTGGATCTACTACGACCGTCGATCCCGATTGCCGCATAAACCTCTTTCTTTGTCAATTTCAACGGGAAGTTTAAGATATTCTGCAAACTTATTTCGTATTGTATTTCAACACTTTAGTACTGTAACAAACTAAGCGACCAGTATTTACGACCAGAACACCGCTTGGAATACAATTTAACAAATAAACCTGAAATTATTCACGGAAATAAAACGGACGGTTATCGGACACGTAGATATTACGGCGGTAATTAAGACCGGAACCGGATGCGGAGATAACGCTCACGCCTGAATTACAGTTATTACTTTTTATAACATGTTCTGATATGGGTGAAGCTGATATAAATTATAAACATAATTTTGGATGAGATATTTTGGAGGGACAACGATATTTAAATAAGCCTTTAGAAAGGGATTGAGTGTAATTGTAATAATTCATACTTGCATGGATATTTAATTATTATTCTATTATTTATTTACTTAATTATTAAGCTGTCCCGTGTATATTTAGTTTCATGTTTTATTTCGCGGAACCCTAATATTTTTTCTTAATAAAATAAGCCTAAGTTACTCCTTAAAACATCAGCTATCTGCTGATGTCTAGCCGTCGACGAGTGATGGCGAGACCAAGGGAAATAGGGATTCATTTTTATGTATATAGATATAACCTCTTTACAGTCAGCATGTACGCTGTAAAGAAGTTTTATTATGATAATTTCGAATGCCAATGCGCCAAAGTTACAGTGCTTAATCTTAATAAACACTTAATAAATGTTTATTAAGTGTTTATGAACTTAATGGTAAAAAAATACATTTATTAGAAATATCAGAATCTGTTGATATATATTTTTTTTAATTTTGACATAATGATTTCATGATAATTATTGTTAGCCTAACAAACGTCAATTATGTTTCAAATGTTATAAGCTGGCTACTTCACGTTTGCATATGAGGGTTGTCAATCTTATAGATTTTAGCCAAAGTAATGTAGATTTATCGTTTTGACGATTTTAAAAAGTCGGTAAAACACTAAAATGACTTGCAATCGGACACGACGTGACGCCCCTTATTGCCGCTAACTGTTATTCTACTTATAATCTCATACATGTGCACATCTGTGTGAGTGGGTAAATTTTTAAATTCCTTACTGTTCTAAACCTTATATTTATACTGTGTCATGAAACAAATGAATGGACCACACCGCACATATTTTTCCAACACAAAAGTTTACCACGACGGACCGAGGAATCTTTGAAAAAAAATACCGCGGAGTTGCGTAACTTTAAAATATAAGGCAAGTTGGTCGGAAAGACAAAGTTTCTCAAACTTGCCGAGGGGATGATAAACAACGCTGTTTATAAATATGAGAGCGGTTTGAATGTATGACGCTCTGGAATAAAACGAATCCATTAAAAAGATAACTATTTATTTCAAGTGACAATACGTTTTAGAAAATACTTAACGCTCCATTTTCGGAAAAAAAGCAGCTTATGTGTACAAAATATGTACCCATTCTGAGGACCTAGTGTAAAACATAATAATTTTTAAAATGGCATGTTTCCTTTTATTATTATCTGTACATTGCATTAGTACATTGACAACTTGAAATTGAGTAACTTTTTTTTGCAGAATTGGTAGGATACATTGAGAAATCAGAATCGCAGACTTTTCAGTTCCTCAGAATACAGAAGAGACGCAAATAAAAACATGAACGAGCTATTTAATGCATGTGACAAATTTACTATCAAGGAATGGTCTTTATAAAATGTGCGCGAATTTGTGTGACGAATGTACAATCACCAATCGTAGGAACAGGCCCAACATTGAACACCAACAGATATAGCCTTTCAACCTTCCTAAGTGAAGGATAAAGGCTGTATAATCACGCCACGGCCCTTTAATGATGAAACCGCGAGGAAGGGCTGAGATAAAGATATTTTATATTGAAGATATTCATCAGAACGGTATCAGGACTACTCTGGACTAATTTCATTGGCTGTTACTTAGACCGGGGTTTAGTTATCATAGACCTTAGAAATCTGCAGTCCGCATTAGGGTGAAAATATAAGTATGATAGAGATTTTCTGTATTTTTCTATGGGTCCCTGAGTATGCAGTGTTAGGGTTCGACACTACAGAAAAGGTAAGAAACCGCTGACCAATATAAGGAAACTCGGAAACGGTTTCCTTTTTAACCGATTTAAAAAAAAGCGTAGGTGCTCAATGCCACTAGGTTTGTTACGAAAATAGATTAAAGGTTTCAAAATTCAAATAAAAATTATCATTTTTGAATAGACTTCCACCAAGCATCAGAAGTACATATAAAAATTCGAATGGTTTAACTATAATCTGAATAGAACGACCCTGATTGGCCCTGTTATTTTTCAGCTACATGTCATGTTATTATTTATACGATGGGATGCATTCGGCTTTATGTTCTGACCAATTCGATGAAGAGCTCGTGTTTACATCCAGAGAAATTCAACCAAAAAAAACAAACATGTGTTGTGTTATGAAACACCAAATGTTCTTCTCACGATTATGAGATTCAATATGAACCGTTATAACGTGCGATATAGAATTGGATTGAAAAATACACCTTCTGTTAACTGCAAAGTACAGAGAGTCACAAAGATTCTTCAACAACAAAGGAAGAGAATACAATGTTAGAAATTGTAAGGGGTGATAAAACCACATCCATTTCAATAGAAGCAATCGTTATACAAAGTGTAAGGAATAACAATGTAGAGACATAAAACGGGTCTAGGCTCCGAATATGATTTTGTCTCATACGGTGTCAAGACCCTTGGTCCGTGGGGTCCTAGCGCTATTAGGCTTTTTAAAGAAATAACAAAAAGGTCAGTCGACATCACAGGAGACTGAAGAGCTGGCAGCTACCTCGGACAAAGAATTAGTATTGCCATCCAAAGGGGGAATGCTGTCAGTATCTTCGGAACCTTGCCAACAGGAATCCTTTTAA
Source organism: Watsonalla binaria (assembly GCA_929442735.1). Classification (NCBI taxonomy): domain Eukaryota; kingdom Metazoa; phylum Arthropoda; class Insecta; order Lepidoptera; family Drepanidae; genus Watsonalla; species Watsonalla binaria. The sequence goes on from OV838930.1 coordinate 2,961,781, forward strand.
TAATTTATTTTAGTTATTAAATTATATTTTTAGTCAGATGTCAAAAAAATACATAAAATGATGTCGCGTACGCAGATCCACAGGAACTCAATTACATTCCCCACGTTAATTCGAAGCTCTTCAAATTTTACAACCGCCCTTAGTAATTTCGTTTTATTAAAATACGCGTATTATATGGGACCCGGCGAATTGCAAGCGATATAAAAATTTAATTCTATCCGTTTACATTCAACAACGGAGATTTTTTACGGTTTTTCGTTTAATTTTAGACTATTTTTATTGCAGGGCTCGAAACACAGGGTGTTTTATGACAGTCATTTTGTTTGTCCAAAAAAAAGTACCGTTTTCCATCTGATAGTTAAAAAACATTTAATTAAACGCTCGTTTCGAGATAAAGGTTTCATGACACAAAACAAAAATAAACAAAAGGTCGGCTCATTGACTAGCTCAAGCGTCACACTCCAATCATACAGTCTACATCTGAGTCCATTGCTAGATTTAGGCCTCTCCCTTAGTGCACATCATGATAAGGCAATCGTAGTGACGATTTGCCTTATGATCTCACTTTCGGATTCGTCTGTTCGTTGAGACATATGCAGCCCATTGCCACATAAGTTTACAAATTATTCGGGCTGTTGGTTTCACGACGACCTAAAGTTAAATACTAATAGCCAATGATCAACGTACACGCGCGACTTTTCTCGACTAATGGGGGAAACCGATTTTCTGTTACATTTATATTTTGTGTCCGAGGTCCCGGATAAAATATAATGGTTGGTTCCAAAAAGCTTTTGAAATTAAGCAATCCCGGTGGCGCAATCTCTTATCTGAATTTTTTGCCAAATTTACTTCCGTTGCTTTGCTTCGAAGGCGTTTTAACAGTATTGAATATGAAATTGGCTGACGGTTTTGTAAATGTAAATTGAGAGCATGAAATGCTATACCAGCATTCTACGTAAAGATGCTGCTAAAGTATGAAAGATTATTTTACTGCAGCAATATTTTGCGGTTTGATTTTAGAAGTGGCTTAGGCCAGTTGCCTATCTAGGGGAATAATTAACGATATTATGTCTATAAAGAAAAGCAATTTTCGCCTACAAAGGTGACAACACAAATCGCCAGACCGCAAACTTGACCATCATCAAGAAAGTCACTTGGGCATTGCCTAAATTATAACGAACGGCATTGCTTTTCCAACATAGTAAGAGACGAAAAGACGTAGACGGTGGTTATATTAGAATTATTAGAGATCCAACTATATAAAAATACATATGCTCACGCATATTCCCGAAGGGGTAGCAGTGTATTTATAATACACCCACATTTCGGCATTTATCTCTACGTAGGAAACCTGCATATGTCTGAGAAGTAATTCAAAGACGTACGCATAGTGCCTGAGACGGCGATGGACTCAGCCTCTGTCACGTTGGCACTTGATCATATTCAGTGAAATGTGGGTTTTGTTACAACACCTCTGCTTACCCCTTCGAGGACCCTTCTGGGATGGCGTGAGCATATTTTTCTCTACGTCTCGTACAATAGGCAAGCCAGTTGTCACTAACCGGGCACTAATCTAGAATCCTGTACTTCGTGTTCCGCATTTGCGCTTGCGACCACAAGACCAACTGGGAACCAGGCAGCTTTAAAGGACGTTGAAATATATTATTGTGGTACTGACAGATATCTGAGATCCATCTTATAAGCCAGCATTCGGAAGCCTCAAAGCAACACCTTGCAAATGGCTAGTGCAAATCCCTCAAAGCTGAACTAAGCTAAACTTGGCTGCCATTAATCACGGGACCAGACGATAACCGCAAGGCGCGCACTGAAATGGGTGTACTTAAAATAATTTAAGTCTTACAAACCACAGAAGTTGGGCCATAAAGAACGAGAGACAAAGTCCCGGACATTTTTCATTAGACGGTGGGAATTCTCGCCAATTCACAGAGTAAACAATTATAAGAGTGTCCGGCGAGCTAATTGCCATTGTTATTTCACTTACATACATAAATATGCTCACGGTATTAGTGTTGTAATACCAACCCACTTTTAACCCAAAATGATTAAATGCCAACGTGACAGATGGTGAGGCTATCGCCGGCCCAGGCACTAAACATGCGACTTTGAATAACTTCTCAGACATGCAGGTTACCTAAAAATATTTTCCTTCACCGTGATATGAAATCACTACATAAGATTTTAGAAAAACTATTATAGGTCCCCGCTGGGATTCGAACTTGCGTCTCCTGTGAGGCAGGGGATCGCTTAAACCGCACGGCTACCACGGCTCTTGCTATTTCCCTGTTTGTTTTAAAGAGGATTGAGAACTCAGCGGGAGCGATCATTATTTGACTGCCATCTTCTGTAACTTGTAGATACATTACCGAGTGAGGAACTCCGATCTAAAGATTCATGAAATGCCGTACCTCCTTAAGAATTATGATTTTATATTTAACGATACAAAATGTATGACAATGTAAAATGTATATATTATATATGCATAAAAACTAGGCCTTGTAAGTACTCGTACTAAAAAAGGTTATTTGTGTAATATTATACAGAGAGCGAACAAAGGACATTTTAGAAACCCGTAAGGATTACGTAGTTCTCGTAGGTGACTTTGAATATTGTAATGTGTTCGCGTTTAAGGAAATATATACTTTAGATGGGTAACCTATTAGACATATATAATATTTTTGTTATTTAGTGAAGGAAAAAATTGCAAGGAAACCTGCATGTCAACTGAGTTTCTTTCTTCTCAGAAATATTGTGCTTGATACGGCGTCCCATCAAATTCAAAATTTCTGTATTTGATTAGACTTTTGACAAAGTAATTTCAAATCGTCAGAACGACACGACTGCACAGGATTATACATTTTACCGCCAGATTCGGAAGGTTGCTTTTACTGGCAAGAAACTCAGTAATTACTAAAAAAAAATTTACAAAAAAAAAATATGCTAACGCCATCCCAGAAGGGTCCCCGAAGTGATAAGCAGAGGTGTTGTAACAACACCCACATTTCACCGAATATGATCAAGTGCCAACGTGACGGAGGGTGAGTCTATCGCCGTCTCAGGCACTATACATACAAAACTATATCAAAACCAAATTTAAACAGACAGACAAACACTACATACATACATATGCTCACGTCTGTATCCCATGGGAGTAAACAGAGACCACCCTTCGCCACATGCTATGATCCTTACATACTTATTCATCCACAGCCACATTATTATACATCCACAATCATGCATGTCCTATACTTCCTGCGGTTACGAATGCCCCGAATATGACCTTTCTGAAATTTGGTCATACATGTTTTTCTTTGGACGCCCTCTACCGACGCTTCCGTTCACATTCGCTCTATAAATTTGTTCATTGATCACCTTTCACTCAAATAGACAAATACTCGCATTTACAACATTTGTACATAGAGAAGTATAGATTGAATAACAAGCGACATAAATGAGTTATGTTCAAGAGGTACCAGAGGTAGAGTTATGCGAACAAATGAACACAATTTGTACCAAAACGGTCGTCTCAATCTGCAATTATTTGTATGTAAATTAGAACTCCGCCGTTGGTAATGGAATAAGGAGTCTGCGATGAAATAACTTTAACAGACGTTTATCTTGAACGTGTTTTAATGAACAACTATTGTTCTGGAGACAGTTAAATGTTAAGAGTTATTGTCGTCGTTAGGTTAGGTTTTCCACTGAATATTCTATGAATATTGTTTTGAGAGTAGGTAGATGGTAGAAAATAAAAATCTTCTGTTCTAATTCTTGTTCTATTTCCTCTGTTCTAAATTCAGATTCCCCGATTGCATGACGCTACTGTTAGCGTATTTCAAATAGTGCCGGCGTGCTGGTGCCGTGGAGATTGGGCCGGCCGCTGGTGTGGGATGCCACGTGTGTCGATACGTTGGCTCCGTCCCATCTCCCCGGCACTGCGGCGGCGGCCGGTGCTGCTGCTGTTCAGCAGGAGTGCCTCAAGCGCCGGAAATATGCTTGCATTGGTCAAGGATACATATTTTCTGCGTTTGCGGTTGAAACTCTGAGACCTTGGGGTGCAGATGCTCATCAACTTTTCAAAGAGGTTGCACGTCGTCTGGTAGAAGCTTCTCCTGACAAGCGGGCTGGGGCTTTTCTCGCTCAGAGAATCAGCATTGCTATTCAACGTGGCAATGCTGCCAGCCTTCTTGGCACGATCCCGAGAGACACCGATTTGGGCCAAGTTTTTTACTTGTAATTAGTTTTTAGTTACTTAATAAAGAATAAAAGTTCAAATAGTTAATTTGCTTATTACATCTTTGGCAATCGTTACATGTTAATCGGAGGCCTAAGGGGCGACTGACGACTGGTTTAACCCATATAACCAATTTTCTTAGGGCTTACAAAGGTCAGTCGCTTCCATCCAGTGCTGACCCCAACAATACATGGGATGATACCAGGGAGATGATTTTGACTAATATACCTGTTTATGTATTTGCTCTAAAAATGCAAAAAATAACACCTGCAAAGTTTGCAGGAAATTGCGAGCTTGAATTCCATATGCATCAAATCATGGCAATAAATAGTTACAATCAATAAAGAAATTCATCCAAATGAAACAGCGAATTACTTATGCGTTTTAATAAAATATGTTTTTTTTATTTAAAAAAAAATTTAACGTTCCGTGGTCTGTGTCTACACAAATACAAGTGCCAACCTACCGGTAAATACAAAAAAATCGAACCAATTCTTATATATATGTCATCATCATCAATTTAAGAGTAATAACTCTTGTCGGTGTAACCGATGCATTTCTTTCCACTTGTCTCTGTCCGACCCTCTATCACGAGACAAAGATTATATTATTTATATCACTAACTCAATACTATATTTCAGTCATGGCTTAAAGCACCCATTCGGGAATCTAACCCTGCACTACATGTTAAGCTGAACTTAATGATTACAGAAACTTCCCCGATGTTGGTCTAGGATAATTAAAATATTATCTTGCATACAAGGGGCACTGGTAACATGCAATATTTATGCTATGGTTGTTGGTGTTTGGCATCTAGTTTGATGCTACATTCTCTACTCTATTTCTCTGTTTATCTGTTCCGGCTAATCTCCGAATAGGCTGGGCTGATTTTAACGGGACTTTCACTGGCAGGTAGCTAATATTACAAGGAATAACTTAGGCTATTTTAAATTAAAAAAAAATAGGGTTCCCATGAAATGAATTCTGTGCGGATGGAACACATAATTTTATTATTATCTTTTTGAAGGCGGTTTAATTTTTTGCAAAAAGATTATAAAGAAAAAATAAATATACTCACGCCACCCCAGAAGGGTCCCCGAAGGGGTAAGCACAGGTATTATAACGACAACACCCATATTTCACCGAATATGATTAAGTGCCAACGTGACAGAGTGGTGTGAAATCACTGCACTTAAGTTTTTTAGAAAAACTCATTGTAAAGAAGTTTCGTTAAAATCTTCGATAGTGAGAGATAAAGAGGATGGTTAGGTAAATCTAGAATTCGATATGGCAACATTGTCAACCCCGTAAGGGGCTCCGAACTTTGCTAATACGAAACGAGGTTTTAAAATTATGAACAAGATTAATAAATTCCATTTAGTAAATTATGAGTGCGCTTATATTTTAGCCGCACCGAAAGGGTAATCCCTACCCTTCGTAAAGTTTGTCAACTGCCTCCAAGGGAACGATAGCTGGAGTTGAGTAATTTTAACTAATGACACTTCGTGAATGCTAACCCACACGAACCTCGCACTTTGAAGGATTTTCTTCACCACTTGAGATATAGCAGCCCCACCGACTGAATAAGTCATTGTGAACCCTATAACTTAACCATGGGGTATAAAATGGCTTGGTCGTAGCGTGAAACTTTTGGAAAGTTCGGTATTGCCGAGATTTATCTACTTGTTCTCGGTTTCGTAGTGCAGCAATTGTTTCTCTTTTTAATACTTAACACCAAAGTTTATGAAATACTAGCCTTCTGGCCTCGTATTTGTTTGTGTGACATTTCTCCGGAGATCATTCTTACGTATATTAATTTATTCTGCTTTGTTTCCTCTACACTTTTATGTCAGCCGTGTTTTATGAGAGCCGTGGTGGCCTTGAGGTTTGAGCAGTGGGCTGCTACGCAAGCGACGCAAGTTCGAATCCCAGTGGGGCCCGTACCAATGAGTTTTTTCTAAAAAAAACAGTGATTTCACACCACGTGCTTTACGGTGAAGGAAAACATGTGAGGAAACCTGCATATTTCTGAGAAGTAATTCAATGACGTATGTAAAGTTTCAGAGACGGCGATGGACTCACCATCTGTCACGTTGGCACTTAATCATCTTCGGTGAAAAATGGGTGTTGTTATTACAACACCTCTGCCTACCCCTTCGGAGAATACAGGCGTGAGCATATGTATGTACTTTTATGTCAAAAATTGTTGTTTGTCGGGTGGAATATTCCAACTGGATTTTGAATTAATAAGTTATCTTTAACCGATTGAGCAGAAATTTGGTTTACATGCTTATTTTGGATGACAATGCATGCTTAGCTAATTAGCTTCTTGACGTCATTCTTATTCCAATATGGTGGATTATTCAATATGGCGGACTAGTTATTTTTTTTCGCACTACCACAGTATGTAAGTTTTTTTATCCTTAATCCATTGATGGGGATTATCAATAGGGTATTATTGGAACAACCCTAATGATTTTATGATTGATGCAAGAATGATTTTGAAATTTATTCTTTGATCGCTTGAGAGGGAATATATGTGTATCATAAGCACACCTCCGTCTACCCCTGGGAATACAGGCGTGAGGCATATGTATGTTTCTATGGATGGGACAGCTAAGCATCTATGATATACATCACGCAAACGCAAATCTTAAAACGTTGTAAGGACAATTTCCCCCAAAATCATATTGGGGCCGAATGGTCAATACTCATTTACAGTAAATCACATCCCAATAAAAGCCCGACAAAACAAGAACGGATCCACTTCGACACCCTGCAACTATAAAATGATGCAAATTGTCCATCCAAATCAAATCGGCAAACTTATTTACGCCACGCCATAAGGGTTGTAAAAACTAAAGGGTCAGTCCCTCTTAGTTCCGAGTTTTGGGCACCATTTAAATTGTATATTAGTTCGCTTGTGGTACCGCTAAACTTTTACCTAAGGATCATCCTTAACAAAGCCCTTATAAACTTATATCATCCAGTGTATTGAGTTCTTGTACGTGGAATTATATATTAAAGGCATTTGTGCAAGCTATTGTGCTTTGATGCATTATTTTCAAACGTAGGTAAACATTAACTAAACTGTAAGCATCCAACGTGTAATGTATGTATATTATTTACAAGCGTTGCCCCACAGTTTCACTTGTGTAGACTAAGTTAATCTATGTAACATTAATCTAAAGACTAAGTTAATCTATCTATCTCCATTGAAAGTCGTTAAAATAGCCGTTTCGGAGATTAGCTGGAACAAACAGACAGAGAAAAAAATATTGGTTTATTTATGTGAGTTTCATATGCATTTGGTGAAAAGCTGTTATTTTGGAATTACAAACAGACGCTTCAATGGTATTTATCTGTATAGGTGTATAGATAAAAATACATTGTTTTGTCCATAACCCGCAAACAATATCTTGATACTTGCGTACTTAAACATTTTGTAGAATCTTTGATCTCCGTCCATTTGTCCCTGCGAAGGCTATTAACTTCCACGAAAGGACCGTGTAATGGCCTTGGAGGGCATTAGTGACCCCGCGGAGCATTTAAGGGCCTAACGTTTAGGCCTCCCGGAGTGCCTCGGCCTCTCAGCTCATATCCGGCCCCTTTAATATCCTTCAATCATTGATGTCGACCGACGTATGCTTAAAATTAAGATTCGGAGAAAACGTTTGGGTCTATAAGATACTTTTGTCAGAACATAGTCTATCAATCTATCTGTACGTCAATCTGTTTGTTCCGATAACAATACTAGTCTAGTATGTGAGTAAGATGGAGAATAGTATGTAACTACACCCAGACTATAATTTTCTCATCCTCCAGGCAAATTGCACGGGTTTAGCTCTATTCTGAGACTGACATTCACCGAATGAATAGCTTCAATCAAGGAATTTGCACATCTTCAAAAGTACTATGTAATATAATTCCCTTATTTGAGACTTTTGTTATTTTTTTAGATGTGGTTTTTTCATGTAAGACAGTTTATGGTAAAAAATTATATAAATATGCTCACGCCATCCTTGAAGAGATAAGCAGAGGTGTTGTAACAACAACACCGACATTTCACCGAATATGATTAAGTGCCAACGTGACAGACAGCGATTAAGTACATCGCCGTCTCAGGCACACGTCTTTGAATTACTTCTCAGACATATGCAGGTTTCCTCACGATGTTTTCCTTCGCCATAAAGCACGTGGTATGAAATCACTACACTTAAGTCTTTTTTTAGAAAAACTCATATGCACCGCTGGGATTTGAACTGGCGTCGGTTGCGCAGCAGGCGCCTACCCAAACCACAACACATACAATATGTCCAAAATAAGCAAAGCAAATTTATACGTACGTATAGTATGTATACATAAAGAACGTCTATTGTTGAAAGTCTAAGTTCGCATTGGTATCTCAACGTCCCAGAAAAGATAAATGCTTTGACGAAGGTTTCATGTCGTGGAATATCTCAACTTGAAATATTATTTTACTATTCACAGTGAATGTTAAATTGAATGTAAATATTCAAGGTATATTGCGGCGATAGGCGAACAATAAAACAGTTCAACCTTTGGAATACGACAAGTACCTAATGCAAATTTCGTGCCCTTTAAACGTTCTTATACTAAATTTTAAAAAGAAATTTCTGTAATATTAATCTTATTGTTTTTTATTTGAGTTATTTTATTCGTAAGTTCCTATCGCCACTTCGGCTCCTTCATCAAATTAGTTTAATAAAACTATAGTATTGTAGTGTCTGTACACATTTCGTTTGTACAAGGTCCCTAGATTCATATCCTGTCTATTTTTAGTTATCCTTAATTTTGTGTGAAAGATGATATGGCTAGAATGAGAGTGAATACAGATATGACGGCTGATAGAGAGAAATAACATTGGATAAGGGCAGGAGGATGATGATGATGAATAATTAAGAGTCAACATACATACATATGCTCACGCCTGTATTCCCCGAAGGGCAGAGGTGTTGAAAATCCCAACACCCACTTATCACCGAAGGTGATTAAGTGCCAACGTGACAGATGGTGAATCCATCGCCGTCTCAAACACTTTACATATGTTTTACATAATTACTTCTTAAAAATATGAAGGTTTCCTCACGATATTTTCCTTCACCGTAAAGCACGTGGTGTGAAATCACTGTACATAAGTTTTTTTAGAAATACTTATCTATACGTATGCATATAAAATTGTATGTCCTGATTGACTGAATACTTCTTTTACTAATAGTAGATTGTATGTAAAATGTAACGTCTACGCAATGAAGGTTGCGAGCTAAAACTTTATTATTAACGACACGTTGCAATTAAAAAAACACCCCAAACATTTTATTTGACAAATAAACGCTATTAGTCTAAGAACCCTTTCCTTCAAATCCGCTCAAAAAATAATTAAGAGAAGGGCAAGGGCCGCCAATTTAGTGTAAAAGTAATTTAGCTGGATTTAAAAAAGCCTCTCACACAATGTATTATTGTGAAAATCCGGGAAGGTTATACACTTAGCTTAGACGTTGAGAAAATGCCTTTAAAGGAGGGCTTTTAGTATAAGACAATGAACTTGTACTTCATTACTTATAAAGTGAGCACCTTATGTATCGTTGTATACATAGCTAATGATATCGTTGTATACATTGTTTGCAAATGTTTGGTTACTTATAAGCTTTACAAGCAGAATGGAACCTAATCTAATCTTAACATCTAAACAGATAAATAAAATTGAAGTGTCTTTTCATACTTGCAAAATAACAACTTTTTACTAAATATATATGAAAGTATATACGGTACTGATATATTAAGAAACAATATTATTTTTTTTCTCTTTCTGTTCGTCTGTTTGTTCCTGCTAATCTCCGAAATGACTGTGCCAATTTTAACGGGACTTTCACTGGTGGATAGCTAATAGATTTTTTTTTTATTTATTTATTAATACAGTTACACCATCAGTTTATCATAATAACATTCAATTTGTGGTCACAGATAGGTATAGGACCGTATGATAGACCATTACAGGTGTAAACAAACAATTCTAACAACATAAGGGTTCTACGGGGTACATATAGTTTTTAATAAAAACGCTCCATTGATCGCGAAGGTTGTTGATCTTAAAGATTTAACAATATAATGGAAATTGTATTTTTAACAATTTGTTTCTTGATTCATAACTGCTTCTAAATCTTATATTTAATCTGTGGTCTTAGGGTTCTTCAGGTCTGACTTATCGTGATAGTGACAGAACGTGACAGGTCTCAGGCGTACCAATAAGTAAGGAAAAATATGTTTTCTCTCATTCTTCTTCTCCTCTGTACCTCCGTATATATTTAATTATATATCTTCCTCAAAAGGATCAAAGAATATGTATAGGATCACCCTGTTATCCAGTTTTTTTCGTATAATCATAAAAAACTCACACTCGGATTTAAACCTTCACAAGGCTGCCCAGCATTTTCTTCGACGAATAAAAAGACTTGAATCCTTATCATGGTCATATCCCGGACAATAGTCCTGATAAAGGGTTACCCGAATCCACTCCACAGGCATCAGGAATAGATGATAACACGTCATGTGGTCATACCACCAAACTAACACTCGTAAAGTTGCTCTACATCAACATGCAGGCACGAGTTACTGGGACACACTTGCGACTAGTTGCGACAGAAGCATGCTATTTTCAATATAATAATAATAATAAAAACTCTTTATTGCACACCACAAAGAAAAAAATAATAAAAGATACAGTAAGAAAGAAAATTATAAGAAGAGTGTATACAAAAGGCGGTCTTATCGCTAAAGCGATCTCTTCCAGACAACCTTTGGGTACAGAAATGAGAAGAAAGATAGTGGAAATAATGAGGGGAAAGGGTAGTTGAACTGTTGTAAAGAGTTTAGTAAAATAAATAAAATATAAATGTATAGATTATAATATTATGTAAAATAATTCAACATAAACTAATATACATACATTAATACAATATATAAAATATAAACTGTTTTTTGACATATGATACTGATACATTTGTCAACCAATCGAAAGAAAATATTTTTGATTTATGACTAGCTGTGCCCCGCGGTTTCACCCGCGTAGACTTAATGGCATGAGTCACCATTCTTCACAGAATCTAAAAAAGTAGTCTATTGTAATATCAGCCACCTATCAGTGAGTCCCATTAAAATCGGTCCAGTCGTTTCGGGGATTAGCCAAGACAAACTGTTAGATAGACGGGACAGACGGGCTGCCAGACAGAAAAAAACTGAGCTAGTCGCTTTTTACCGCATGGTTGTCACCTCACGGTATAAATAAAGTCGCAACTTTTTATTAAAATCGCACGAAAAGTCGCAAGTGTGCTCAGTATTTTTATAACCTTTATCATTACGCATTCTGCCTCCCACCCATCAAATAGCGGACCCCTATAAATAAGCTACGGGGTCTCCAGATTGCCAGGATATAAATGAAAGGGTGCAGGAAATTAGGGTTTTTTTATAACGGAACCCTAACTCGTGAGCGTGTCACTTTGGCCGTAAACAATTTTTCATACCCTGAAAAAGGCTATATGGGGTAAATAGGTGGCGTGATGGAATATTTTACGACTGACTATAATGACGTTATTCGACACGGGGTCAGTCGTTACGTGTGACGGGATGACATCCAATACATACATGTCCATCTGTAGAACATGATTGTAACATAATAGTTTGATGAAATAGGACAGGCTTCCTGCTTCTATTACAGGATAGGTATTCTTTTCCCTATTTTTTTTCTTTTCAAATTACATTTGACCACTCGATGGACATGAAAAAAGAATTGTTGACTTTGCTATTCAAATGTATCGTCCGGTTATTGTAGACATCTAATCAAAGATGCATAACAAACCAGCTATTTTACTGCCAAATAATTAATATTTTGTACAAAATAAATAAAATACAGCAAGAAATCATTCCCTAGCACAATAATGATTAATAAAAGAAATTATTGAAGTATGAAAACATACATATACGTAAGGAACTTAGTAGAAGTAAAATCAAAGTCGCTGAACAAGCAAAATCTCCCATTAAAAACAGATAAGGCAAACTTAAATCCGTTAGCGAAGTAACATAGGGGTAACTTTGAACCCACTCCATGCCGTCTGAGAACTTGTCTGATGTATTAATTAATTCATTATTAATAGACTACGCTACACACGCGGTAAACATGAGTTACGCGATGCGCTACGAGATCAGTTTATTAGATGTAAAGAATATTAAGAATGGGGGTAAGTAGGAAAAATATCTATTTACCCCACAGACTTCTACTAAATATACGCTTGATTGGTTATTCCATTCAAAACTTACACATGGATAGTGAGTCGATTTGAACGCCCGAGAGGGATCGTAAATAAATTTAACGTCGAATTATAAGGCATGTTAAAAGGACATCTCTATGAAAATTTTATTTAATGAAAAAGTATTACCAATACAATCGATACTACATCTAGACGTCAGAAGTATGTATTATCGCTTCGTTGCATTTCCAAGAAGAAAGGTAACTACCGATATTTATCGTTGTTTTATCCGAATTTTATAGTTTCTTTTTTTAAGTGAAGTTTAGAAAATTGTTCTTATCTTAATTATCTTTTTTATAATTTTCATTGCTCATACATGCTCGCTATAGATAACAGCTGGCGCTGTTCGCACAAAGCGCGAATCAAATATAAATTATATGCGTAATTATTTAACAGCTAAAACTAGTGTATTTGTAAAGTAGAAGTCAGTGATAAGCATAATACATACATACATACATACATATGCTCACGCCTGTATTCCCCGAAGAGGTAGGCAGAGGTGTTGTAATCACAACACCCACTTTTCACCGAAGATGATTAAGTGCCAACGTGACAGATGGTGAGTCCATCGCCGTCTCAGACACTTTACATACGTCATTGAATTACTTCACAGAAATATGCAGGTTTCCTCACGATGTTTTCCTTCACCGTAAAGCACGTGGTGTGAAATCACTGTACATAAGTTTTTTATAAAAACTCTTTGGTAAAGGCCCCGCTGGGATTCGAACTTGCGTCGCTTGCGTAGCAGGCGACTGCTCAAACCTCAGTGATAAGCCTCAATATAATATTATGTTGAGTAATAACCGACGTTATATGTATATAACTAGCACTTGCTTTTCAAACTTGATTGCCATCTTTGAAGTAATAAGCGACCCTGATTCTATATTCCAGACTAATATCAAAGCCTTTGATATTAAGCAACGCCAAATTATACAGCATCAATATTATTTGCCTTGGAAATTCCTATGCATACTTTATTTAACTCTACGTCTAAAGTCTAACCCCCTTTTACAAAACATGCTTTAAACGAAGACTAGACCAAACTATGAAATCCATATCAGAAAGTGATGAAGCTTCTTTTAAACCAAAGACGCATGTTTTTGTAATAAGGGGGTAAGAGCAAACATACAGGGGGTAAGTGCATACATACCATATGCTCACGCCTGTATTCCATGGGAGAAGTAGAGACCACCGTTTGTCACATTCTAAGATCCTTGTATACAACTTTCGCTTCGTCCACATTCATGCACTTTCTTTGGTTACGAATGCTCCGAATTTTGTTTGAAATATTAATTTTCCCATTTCCACAAAATTTAAATTATTAATAATTTAAGTTTCCGTATCCATAGCTTTTAATCATGTAATGTTGTCAGTACTTTGACCAAAGTCTATTCAAATTAAGATTTTATTTAAAAAAAAAACATAAGTACCCTTCTTACGTACGTGTATATCTCGTCCCATATAAGTCCTAATTAAGAGATTTTTAACTAATTAAAAGTTACAATTTTGAAATTCAAAACATAACACCAACACAATAATTATAAAATTAACATTTTCAGTAAGTCCGCACATTCAAAAGCTTGCCCTCTACATAAAGGAAACGATTTACATGCCCTGCCCATTCCTGGGAGGTGTATCACATTAGCTGAAATGTCCTGTTCAAAGTTGTGGGGTCTGATTAGCGGGGACTATAGTTCATTATTACCGAGGTCCCCACGCGATCATTTCATCCGGGGGCGTGAGTCCTAAAATTAACATGGGCTAGAATTTGTTTTGTCGCTTGAATCTCATCTTGTTCACGTTTATATAACTTTGGATATATACACCATATTAAGGGTGTTGTGACGACGTGATCCCAAAACAGTACCCGAAGGGTGAGGCAGCATATTTTTCAGCGAAGGTTCAGGGCTATAGCTACAGTCGGGTAATGACATTGTGGTCTCAAACTCTATACATGTATTTTCAAATTATGTTTAGATACAAAAAATAATTGGTAAAGGTCGGAGAAATTAGAACATGCGCGGATTCTAGTTTCCTTAGTTTATTAGGAGAAAAGGTTTTTTAATAAAAAAAATATATATAAGTACTTTAAATTATATAGCACACCCACTTCTATGTGGTCGTGTCTTGTAAGGTTGACTGGCAGAATATGCTTTAGCTAAAGGTCCGTCTGTGTACTATGTGCATACAGTATGTAAATAAATAAAAATAAATACATTTCCTTGTTATTTCGAGATATTAGATATTTTTTATTGAACGCCTTTTATCAGCGCAAGAATAACGCATAAATGTATCAGATAAACGATTCCCACGTTATCCGGTTGCTTAGCCAGGAATGTGAATGCTCATAGTGTAAGCCTATGATTTTGTGCGACATTAGCGATATGAAGATAAGCTAAAAGTTCCAAAGATGGATAACGTCTCAAATGACGGTACAAACGAAAGTCATTAGCATAAAAAATCCGAAGAGACGCCAACTTCGTACGCAGGTGGTCATCTTACTAAAACACGTTTTAAGAACGACGGAAGTAAATACGGACTTGAATCTTTACAGTTTCAGTTCGAAGGTTCAATGATATAAATGAAGGTGTTTACGTTACTGAAAAACTCCCAAAAACTGTGAAGAATTTGACTAAATATAAATGTAAGAGAAACACTTTGGTCTAGATGAACAACCCGGTTTTACCCACGTAGACTTAATATCACGGGTGGCTTTATATCGCGGATTCCTTTTCTTTTTAAAATAGGTGAAATATTTTTACTTATTCCTTATAATATTAGCTATCTGCCAGTGAAAGTCCCGTTGAAATCGGTCTAGCCGTTTCAGAGATTTGCCGGAACAAACGGACAGGCAGACAGGCAGAGGAAATTTTAAAAAGTTGTTTTTTAATTACAATCTAGTAGATGTAGGCCATGAAGCACTGGTTCCTTTCTCACCGCATACACAAAAGAAATAAAAATGTCCAACATTATTCCTCTGTTCACAATAATGCAGGGTCTTTCGAAGTTGTCAACAGCGATACCTACGTTCGCGTCAATATGGGTGTCAGCTCAAACCCAATTTCTCAATACATATTACATTAGCCGTCATAAATGTACAAACAACTCGCAAGACGTGCTACGTGTGCTGATCATTTTCAATTTAGACCTTGGAGAGCATAATATTCCTTTCCAAAAAGTATCTAAACGCAAAAATGGTTCGTATCCTAAAACATTTTAAGTGCATAATAGAAATCATTTGTATTTTGTATTCTCAGATGGGGTAGGCAGAGGTGTAAAAACAACACCCACTTTTCACCGAAGTTGATTAAGTGTTATGTTGGGTAAGTTTTCCATCACTGTTAAGCTCGTGGTGTGAAATTATTGCGCATAAGTTTTAGAAAAAGTCCTTAGTACAGGCCCCGTTGAGATTCGAACTTCCGTCACTTGCGTAGTCAAACCCCACAGCCACAGCTCTTCATTCATTTCAGAAAAATAAATCTTAGATGTGGAATTCCGAAGAAAGAAGAAAAACTGCCGACATCAATATTCTTCAATTTCCCCGTCGGCACGTTTGAAATGCCTCAAGTATTTCTATCTATCATTCCTATGAGCGCAGAAACAGGGTCCGTGAGACCATCCATTACCAGTCTACAGTGCACTCGAGAGCCAATCGGAAATTCAATTTCCGATATGATACGATCTGCTAAGAGATTGCTGAAATAAGATACCGCCATTCATCCGTTACAACGAACAGTATTCAAGCAGAACTGTGTTTTATTAAAAACACGAGAAACATAGACGAACATTTATTAACAGCTTAAAAATTGTTAAAAAAAACAACGCGCTACAAGGTTTATATGAACGGGAAATTTGATGCAACTCACTTTACTCGCCTGATTACTTCCGAACATCAGACCCAGCCTCAGAACCCTGATATCGTTTAAATCTTACGAAGTTGGATAATTTTCCGCGAAACATGGCGTCTCTGTTTGGTTTTTTAATTTTTCTTGACGTTCCAGCTTTTGGGGGTCTTCCCCTTCTTTTCTTGGGGCTAGGCTTCTCTGGAGGCAACCTCTGGAACACCTCATGGGCTTGTTGCATTTTACTTTTCTTTCTTTCTCTTGGCGGTTGTGAAGTTGTTTGAACTTGAGAGTTAGGGAATACTTCAATTTGTGCGGTTGTTTCCATCCCCGTAAAGCTGGATTCGTCTAATACTTGTCGTTTCCCTGATAGCACTGCCTTTATTGCCTGTCTGGAAGAATTTAGTTACCATTAGAGCTCAAGATGTCGATAAATCTGAGCATGTTTGTATAATTTACGTGAAATCTTTCCGTCAGGAGAAGTTTTAATACGCTCCAGAGGTACAAATACTCTATTTCTCACTATATTACTTAACAGTGCATTACCTCACGTCATCAGCGGAATTGAATTCTATTGCATTTAGGTCATTCATATTGTGAGACACGTTTTCAGGATTTAATGTATCTACTATGGAGCTGGTAGCCACGTTATCGTCTGCGTAATTGCTGCCATCGCGATAGGTTTTACCACCATCCGTATGATCCATTTGTATAAAAATAACCAGTTTAAAAAAAAACCAAAGAGTAAAGAGAATAAATGTCAAATTGTGTGGATGTGGATCGCTTCTGTCAATGAAATTCATGGACAATAAAAATGACTTATTTTCTTACTAATTGAAATTAAAACCTTTTTACAATCAACTCGATGTTCGTCAAGACCACATACATTAAATTAGATAGGAAGCAATTATGAGAATGCTTTTCTTAGTGATTTTGATTCCAGATCTAATGCACTACGAACCCTGAAAGTTTATATTCAGGGTAGCTAATTATAAACTTTATGAACTTACTAAAGAAGGCACGCTATGCGTCTTTTTTAGTGGCCAAAATAACAATATCTGGCGCAAAATATCCTTCACCAGGTAACGAAGGCTTACCACTCATTACTGAGAAAATAATAAAGGAGTACAGATCCTGGCTACTAGCGCGAGGGCTAAAAAGTGTCACCTACAAAATTTAATTAATCAAGATCCTCCCCTTAGCAAAGTGCATAATTCAAGACACAAACTTGTGGTACACAAACCCAGTGTGGCGGAACATTTCATTGCTTCAGGTTACGACACACCAGGGAGCAATGGCTAATAAGCTTTATAATTTAGCGCAAATTCACCTCGGCTTGAACAGACTTATTAGTGGAAATACTGCAGTAGGAAATTAGTTGAAGCTTCACTTTACGAGCTAACAAGGCAACGCCTCAAGGAGCCTGCCCTGATATCGATCCTGCTAACATATTACAAGGCTCTTCTCGTAAATCTTCTACCGGTTGGATAACTAGTTGGACGAAAACATTTTATTTTGCAGAATAATAGAAAAAGCTATAAAATTTAGAAATCGTTTTTCTATTCAAACTAACGTAAGATTTATGTAGATATTCCATACTTTCACTTATTATAAAGGTTGTACCAATGCTGGGTTCGATTCTCGGGTCGGACAGTGTTATTGGGTTTATTCATCTGAAATTTCCCAGTAGCAGTACGGAGTCTGGATTAGTGCCCGGTTAGCGGCAATAGGCTCATACCATATTACACGGATATTGAATATAGCTTGCGATATGTGGTTGTGCTATAAGTGCACCTCTGCCTACCCCTTTGGGGACTACAGTCGTGACCATAATGTGTAGGCAGTAGTATCTGTTTGCCTTTTTACACTCACAGAAATCTACTACACCCAAAGTCGCGGACTTCCAATTAGTACATATGGAAAGTAGCATAACACAATTTGAGACGTTGCTTTCTGAAGCTCAAAAAAAATTTCGTCAGCCTCACGACAGCCTTTGACGCGGAATCCTTTTGCAGAATCGTATGAAAAGCAGAGTAAAAAATCCAGTTTTCCAACTAGTCGGCAAACTCAGTTGCCTCGGCGGCTGCACGGGAAAAAACTAGTCTGGAACAAGTTCAATGAAGTATCCCCATTGTCCAGGCATCTGTGTCGAGCTATCCTCTTAATGGAATAGTCTGTTTATCCAGCGGCGTCGCCTTGCTTTAATAGTTTCCGAACAAAGAGAACAGAACGCGCAAAGGAAATAAAACTGAATAATGAGGCATATAAAGTTGTTACTACTTTTCTTTTCATTTAGTAGATGAACACTGGTACACCAGTATAACAGTTATATAGATAAACTAATAACAGTTAGATAGATATGTTCGTTTGCACGCCTTAAAGGCGTACAATTAAATACATAAGTAACTATACAGATAAATAAAAATATGTTAGTAATTCCAAAAACGCTGTTAGCCTTTCACTAAAGGCAAACGAAAGTATGTATCAATCTGCCTGCATGTCCGTCCATCTCGCTGTTTGTTCCAGTCAATCTCGGAAACGGCGGGAAAGATTTTAACGAACTAATCTCTATCTATATTAAACTCAATTGAGTTCATATTTGCCACCATTATTTTAGTGCAGCTTGTTTTAAATACTTCTGTGAACAAATAAACATTTATATTTATGAATCAGTCTGTGTGTCTATCGTTCTACGCTGTTTCTATCTATCTTTGCCTTTTCCACATGTCACAAACCACTTAACAATTTATTTGTATCGTACAGGCTACTTTTGTCGCGAAAAGTTATACCGCGCAATCCAAGTTCCTTTTAAAAACCTGGTGCATACTATATATATAAACTTTAAAAGCAGTTAGGAATTTCAGAACAAATCGTTCGAAACAACACACTCATACAAACAGACGCGCTTCTACGAGGAAATTAGCGGAGTAGGCGTAATGACAGTGTCACATCGTGTCCGCGTATATGTCATTCACGTGCTCGACTGACATTATTCAAAAGTTCAAAACGACAAATCCATCAAGTGGTTATTAAGAAAAATAGCTGTATAGCAGAATAGCTGTACTTAAGCTCGTCTACATTAAATAAATAAAGACAAATCTACAATACTTTATATACGTTCTTATTTCACAAAATAGACCTACATTCCTTACTGCTCGTAAAGCTATACTGTCATCATACTCTCCTTCCTTGTATATTTTATTATCTTAATGTCCCAACATTGTAAGATTGACCGGCACTTCCCGAAGGAGAGTGTTGTCGATAGGTGCTCTAATAGGATTTATGGGTCCCCTTATACTATTGGCACGCGGTCGATAATTTACTACTGCACTCAGGTAAGGACGCTCAATCACTCCTTGAACTTAACTACAGCTTCAATGTTGCTTTTAGATTTTTGTAAGTCAAGAAATCAAGTGGACAGAATGAGGAACAAATGAATATGTACTCAAAATAGTTAACAAAAAAGTACTATGGAGAACAATCCAAAATCGAAGGGGAAATAAAGGGGTCACCTTGTGCGACATGACAGCTTCTTTAAAAACATAATAGAAGGAAAGGTAGAAGGGAAGAGAGGGAGAGGAAGACCAAGGTGATGACGTCTGAGGAGGTCAAAGAGACTACACTGGACAAAAGCAAATGGAAAGAGTTGCATCGGTTACACCAACAAAAGTTATTGCTCTTAAATTCGTGATGTAGATAAATCTTAAATTAGATTTCCGGACGATATTAACTCAAATATCACGAAAGTGAAACAGGTAAGCTAAAGTGTTCAAGTTATTCAGAACTATTTTTATTTAAATCAAGTTTCTGTCAAAATCAGTCCAGCCGTTCCAGAAATACAAACTGACAAACAAAACTAAAAAAGTTTTTGCTATAAGTAGGTACCGTATAACTTACATTTTCAGTAAAAAAATATTTCTTCGCAAAGATGGGCGTATGAATATTAATAAAATATCCTCATGAAACGTCATCACGATGAGGTTTCATGAACCACAGAAATATTCGTTAAACACGCTTTGTTTGAAGGCTATTGTGACCGCTCCAAACAATCGTTAATTAAAAGAGGATTTCTTTATCTCCTCTGAATAGCTTTTAGGAGGTATTATAAATATGTATTATTTTTTATATTTTCATTTAAAATCAGGCGTTGTTCCTTCATTGTACAATCAAGCATCTACGTCTATAAGTCCTTTACTATATAGTATAAAACAATGTCGCTTCCCGTTGTCTGTATGCTTCGATCTTTTAAACTACGCAACGGATTTTGATGCGGTTTGTTGATGTGATTCAAGATTACGTTAGCGTTTCCAGAGGTGTTGTCACACTTTTCCATTACCCAACGTCGCCCCAATTATGTTTCAGAACCGATACATCCGTCATTGAATTTCCTTTAGGGCTAGGCAATATAATGCTATTCAAAATCAAAGAAATCTTCATTCGCTTAGTCTTCCTACTTAAAAAAGAAAAAATACAATATACAGGATTACAAAATGAGCCATGGTGGCATCGGGGTTTGAGCAATCGCCTGCTACGCAAGCGACGCAAGTTCGAATCCCAGCGGGGCCTGTACCAATGAGTTTTTCTAAAAAAAAAACTTATGTACAGTGATTTCTCACCACGTGCTTTTCGGTGAAGGAAAACATCGTGAGGAAACCTGCATATTTCTGAGAAGAAATTCAAAGACGTATGTATACTGCCTGAGAAGGCGATAGGCGAATCACCATCTGTCACGTTGGCACTTAATCAAATTCGGTGAAAAGTGGGTGTTGTGATAACAACACCTCTGCCTACCCCTTCGGGGAATACAGGCGTGAGCATATGTATGTATGCATGTAGGATTACAAACGTTACCACCGGGTTCGGAAGGTTGCCTATACTGAGAAGACTAGAGAATTCTAAGCTATAACCTTCAGCAGGTGAAAAATGAAATGTCTCAAAATCCTAGTCTGCCATCTTATATAAACGATGAATGAACTCCTATTTACATTGAATGCGAAGATAAAAGCAATTCTCTAAAGATTTGCTCAACCACTGTTTGAGTGCCAAGAATGGAAATATTAAAATCTTGAGCACGATCACTTTTTCTTATTCCCTAGAACTCAAGATATTTTGATAGATCGCCGAACGAGGTATTATTTGCTCAAATAACCGATATTATTTTCTCAACCTTTTCATGTAACTGGAAATATTGGTAGAAAATATAATTATCTTTCTTAAATGTGCCTCGTTGGTCTTGTCGTCGCAACTGGTACTGTGTAGCACGAAGTCCTGGGTTCGTTCCCGGGCAGTTTTTATTAGGTTTTCTATCAGTAATTTTGCAGTGATAGCCAGGAGTCCTGGTTAATGACAATAGGCAAAATGCGGGGTCCCGTAAGTACATCTCAGGGGTAGGCCGTTCGATAAATACTGGCGTGAGTATATGTAAGTACTTTCTTGGTAAAAAATCTAGATATATCCAATATACACACAGACAATATACAAACAGGTGGTAATTTTTCGATGTGCATAATATGTCAACATTAAAGTCATATGGGCGCGTGTCCAATTATAATCAAATGGACATCCTACCCTATGATTATATACCTTAACAAGGCCCATCTCTAAAATACAGACCAGTTAAATATCACCTATTAATTCGTTAACCTTAAAATTTTAGTTTAGAAGTCGTTAAATGACTGACTACAAAGTAGTTATCATGCCCTTTGTTTAAAGGTTCGTTTAAGGGTTAATTACTCGAACACTTGTTTGCTTGATCATTAGACAACAATATGTGTATTAGTATAGGATCTTAAGATACTCTATTTGTATTATAATTAAGGCAGTTATCGTAATGTATACAAAATCAAAGTGGTAAACAAAGAAAGACACGTGCTGGTGATGAAATATATTCCTAAGGGACAGAACACGCTAACACCAAGATTTCCAAGAGCCACATCCACATATTTTTACACATTACACATAGATAAAGTTGAAGTGTCTGTTTGTATTAGCATAAGACTGTTAATTAGTTTTATGCTAAATGCATCATATGAAAAGAAAGTATATACAGTATATATAAAAAATATTCCAGCTAATCTGGGCAATAGTAGGACTGATTTTAACGGGATTTTAATTGACAGGTCTGGAGTAACTTTTGTTATTTTAATTAAAATATCACTTAGTAACATTGTTTTATTGACGAATCCTACGCGGGTAAAACCGCGAGGCGCAGCTGGTTACATATATTTAACTACATCCACTTTGAATAAGCCTATAGATTAAGAACATTTCTAAAGCCAAAGCATGTGTCGTCTCCTAAACTAAGAGTTCGTAAAACAGAACTGTATGTCTTTGAAACAGTATCTTCTGAACGTAGAAAGATCCTTTCAGAGAGTAGTAGCTAGAGGAATACAAATATATAAATACGGAGTAAAAATTATTGATTTCATTGCTAGTACACCAGGGTAACCTTTGAAACTTTCCGTAGACGGTGAGTAAGCCTTGATAGTAAATAATGTCTTAGATATGAAAACGATATTCATAGTAAAAACTTAAGTGCAAACACAAGAAGTGCATTAGCTTGTACACTTTAGAAGCGACCTGATCACCAACAATATTATGTAAATAACGCCTCATATTTTATACATCCGCTCCACTTTAAGACTGCTTCACTTTTTCACGCGAATCACTTGGTGAATTATCATAAACTAATTTCAATGATAATGAAACCGCCGAAGGAAGTGTAAGAAAAGATGCATGAATGTAGACGAAGCGAGAGGAGTATGTATAGATAGTAGTATGTAACAATCAGTAGTCTCTGCCTACCACCCACAAGATGCAGGTGTGAGCATATATATGTTAGGGAAAAATAGTGCCAGCCAACGTAAGAATAGCGTCATCCTATCTGATGCGTAGAGACGTTTGTCTAATGTAAAATAAAGAATACATTTAAGAATTTATACCTAATTACTTGATTACATGAAATACAAAGAGTACTTAATACTAATTACAATTAGAAAACTTGGCCCAAATCGGTATCTCTAGGGATCGTGCCAAGAAGGCTGGCAGCATTGCCACGTTGAATAGCAATGCTGATTCTCTGAGCGAAAAAAGCCCCAGTAGGCTTGTCACCAGACGACGTGCAACCTCATTGAAAAATGTATAAGAAACCAGACCTCTATTTGGTGCTTAGACGAATCTAGTCCGAAGAAGTCCAGCTCATTAACCAATCTTTAAAGATTCTGCCTTTAATTTCCTCAACAGAAATGTAAATATCCGAGGCTTAATCAAAAACCTTACAGCGCCGACTAACAAAAGCCGTATTGACAAGAATGTTCAATGGAGCCACTCAAATCATATCGCACAAAGCCGAGCAAATGCATTCAGACGTCAAGCAAAGCCCAATATTTGGCATTTCGTCCGGAATAAAAGCCAGCAATATTTTCACACATCCACGAAGGTGGGGGCTTAGATTCATTCTCAACATGATTTCATGTGTGAGTTAGGTACCTTACTACCTTCCCGGTAAGGAAAATAAATCTATGAAAGAAAGGACGAAAAGAAAAATAATTTAGTATTCCTGCAACGCTGCATTACTTTATCTTTCTAAAATTCGCAAACCAAACAAAAATCTAACTAAGATTCAGTATTTTTTGTTTTAACTGTATATTTTCATTTTTTTTAAAATAATATTTAAGTTGGTAAAGAATATTTAAAATATTCTTGCAGACGTTATTTTATAACAAATCAAAACCGTGGTATGAATTACGCGGATTTTCAACCGAGACTTGGTATGTTTTTTGATAGAGCACACCCCCAGATTACTTGAAATCATGACCTTCCATCAACAAGGACATGTAATACACTAAGTTACATCAAACATTTTCAAAAGGAAATAAAGGAATTTAAAAGTCCTCTAAAACATACTTTCATCTTAAATGTCAACACTGAACAGAATTCTTTATCGAGAATCACAACAAACGTAATATTGAAGTCAGGTGTGAGCATTGAGAGCGATATGACGTATTCATTGAAACGAGGTGGGACTTCAAGAGCCTTTGTACGCGACCCTTTCTTAAGAACGAGGTCGCTTCGTACAAAAGTGTACTAGGAATTGTGGTTTGGATGTTCGGGTGAGTGGATTCATAGTACTTCATGCTCAATAGATTTAGTTTTCAGAGATATTTTTGTTCCGAATGAAATTGTAAAGACACCTAATGTGAATTTCCAAGTAAAAACGAATGGAAGCTTTTGGCATACCAGGATTATTTAGGGTTCTTAAGTGTCTTGAACGAAGCTGCTATGAAAACCTAATCCACACATACATCATTATCATCTCCCTGGCCTTATCACATACATTGTTGGGGTCGGCACTTGATTCAACCCGATGTGGCTGATCACCTGATTTTCATACGAAGCGACTGCCATCTGACCTTCGCAATCCCTTTAACCAGTTGTCAGACAATTTTAGGCCTCTGAACGAGCTGTAACGATTTCCAAAGATAAATTGGCAACCGGGACCGACGGCTTAACGTGCTCTCCGAGGCACGGAGGGAACTCGGGCGGTCACCCATCCAATTACTGGCTAGGGTGAGGGTTGCTTAACTTCGCTGATCGAATGATATGCGCAATAGCAACTGTGCCACGACGTAAGCCTCACATACATATACTAATCTAAAAATCTGAATAGTTTGTTTGTTTACTTGAACGCGCTAATCGCAAGAACTACTGGGGGCCTACCATAATCGATAAAGCAGAGCCTATTAAGAGCTTCTTAGCTTTGACATTTGATTTAACAGTACTAAAATTAAACGTCAAATCTCAGTAGTTCTTAATCCGCTCTGCTTTTTCGATGATGGTCGGTTGCTGAAAAATTATTTCAGTGTTAAATAGCTAATTTATCACGTAAGCACTGACGCTATTAAGACCAATCGCGGGTTACATTTAGCGTTAGCCCGAAGTAAATATTCTGACGCGGGCTGAAGCTAGTTAATGATAAATCGGAAGAGTCTTAAGCTTTACCTTTTCATGGCTAAGATTCATAATGCATGGACCTAGATTGATTGAAATGTGGCACACTTGCAGACACAGTCTGGTATCGTTATAACTGGTAGCGTGTATAATGACTTACTAGTTCCTTTCAAGTGGGTACCGACCGCACAGCACAACCAGATTTTTTTTTTACTACCAAGGTGGCAAACATGCGTGCAGTCCGCCTGATGACAGCGGTTATTGCAGCCTATTAACATGACTGACACCAGAATCTTACTCGCACAAATTCAAACTAGATCATAATGTTCAACCCTGAACATGACAGAATGCTTGTCTAGACACAGCCTAATAAATGTCTTTACATTTACCAACACAATCCCAATCCCAGAGACATCCCATAAATTCCAAATAAAATCCATTTAAACAGAAACTGAACTAAATAGAATGTCTTTACACTGAGTTGTCTGTATAAATAAACAATAAGATGAATTCCTT
The DNA here is from genome assembly GCA_929442735.1 of Watsonalla binaria. Taxonomy (NCBI): domain Eukaryota; kingdom Metazoa; phylum Arthropoda; class Insecta; order Lepidoptera; family Drepanidae; genus Watsonalla; species Watsonalla binaria. The sequence goes on from OV838930.1 coordinate 2,987,664, forward strand.
AGGGAGTGACCAGCACTAAACGGTTTTCAAGTGGAACATTTGTACCGACACCTGGGCCTAGAGTTTCTAACTGTATTGTGAGGGACAATGCCAATGAATAAAGCTGGTATACCAGTGAGGAGAGAGGATTTAACTTGGTATAGAATTGTGTGACTAGCTATGGTGGTTGTAGATTGGAATCCCAGGTTAAGATTATAAGTTTATTACTCTCTAATAAACAAAATGACTTACCTAGACAGAAACCTATTGTATCGTAAAACATACTGAGCTTAAATATAATATTTGCCGTGTTATGTATAAATAAGTCTTCAAGTTAATGAGCTGTACATTAATTTTAATATCATATTTAATAATCAATCGCCATTTGATGGTTTCCCTGAACTTAAAAGCGATTCGATGGTTCAACAACAATATTTTTTTTGTTAGCAAGATTGGTTTAAAAAAATTGTTAAGAGTGCAGATAATATAACCCAAAATATATCTCACTGTGTTGTTTTGTAGACATTAGCTAAGCTATAATTTAGAGGACAGCTATCCTTATAATCGCTCTAAGCGGGACTCAATGAAGGAATTGAAGAGGCCCCGTAGGATATCATTCAAGGAAGGAAAACGATTGGCTATTCTCTTTCGCCATCTGTCAAACTCGTTCAGGGTATTATCGTGAGCTATTATTGCCTTGATAGGCCGACTATCGCATGAGACAGATGTATACGACGCATATAGATCTGTCACTGACACAAAGCGTATGTGTAATTCCAAATTTACAGCTGTGCAAGTGAAAATATATATGGTACTGGCATAAGGAAACCAATATATATTTCGCTTGTCTGTTTATTCTGGCTGATTTCAGTAACGACTAAACACCTGCAGTTGGCCTACTTTTATTTAAAAAATAAAACATTTGTATTCCGAGGGTCACCCATGAAATTAAATCACAACTACTGTATTACTAGTATGCCAATACAATAAAAATTGTATAATTCTGATGCACATGTGACAATGGGATAAATAGCATCCATGATTGTCCCGTAATGTTTTTTGATCTCCATAAAGTTTATGTTTGTTATCCTTGTAATCAGCGACTTCCTAGCCGTTCCACTTAATTTTAGCGCTACCTTCAATATTGTGAGACTTAAATAAATATACGCCATCCCAGAAAGGTCCCCGAAGGGGTAAGCAGAGGTGTTGTAACAACACATGATTAAGTGCCAATGTGATAGAGGGTGAGACCGTCGCTGTGAATTACTTCCCAGACATATGCAGGTTTCCTCACGATGTTTTCCTTCACCGTAAAGCACGTGGCGTCAAATCACTGCACATAAGTTTTTAGAAAAACTCATTGGTACAGGCCCCGCTTTTGAGAGATTGTGAGACTTGCCAGAAAATCAAAGCAGGATTGATTTATCAAAGAAGAGAGAGGAAAAGGTTATTGTGTATTAACTTCAATCAAATGAAAACTAAAATGATTAACTAAATTAAGGTCATGGTAAGGCACTTATCAAATCGTCCACTTGAAACAATACAAAATCAAAGAGCATTATTTTTTTTGTTGCGATAACTTGCACATGTTATCAATCATTAAAATAATCCTTTTACCTTTTGGTTGATAATCAGTTAAAACCTTTCTATACGTTCTTCGGTGAATTATTATTGTCAACGACAACGTATATTTGGTACGGATTATGTTATTAACTGTACATTTTGTGTGTGTGTGATATGTTAATCCGAATTCTCCATATCCGGAAGCTTTACATATTCACCGCTGTATTCGAATGGAATAAGCTGCGCGGGTGAGAATAATCATGATGCATTGTGTTTTTTTTTCGTTTTTCTTTAAATCCCGAAAGGATACAACAAGTGTATTCATTTATACCTGGCAATTAATGCAACAAATAGAAATTAACAAATTGGAAAAAAAAAAAGTTATTGGACGTATATTTTGAACAATTTTTACATACATATGCTCACGCCTATATTCGCCGAAGATGCTTAAGCAACGTGACAGATGGTGAGTCTTTCGCCCTCTGTCTTTGAATTATTTCTCAGACATATGCACTATATGTAGGTCCTCACGATTTTTTCCTTCATCGTGAAGCACGTGGTGTGAAATCACTGTACATAAGTTTTTAGAAAAACTCATACGGGTCCCGCTGGAATTCAAACTTGTGCAGGCGACTGCTCAAACCCTGAGGCCACCACGGCTCTAAATTGAATTGAATAATTTCTGTGTTAAAAATAAGAAAAACAATAAGGCTACTCCGTTTTCAAGATACATTCCAATTTACAAATATTTAAACCTAAGTACACATAAACTTATTATCTCTAGCGTTTTGTATAATGAATAATACATTTTAAAACATCATTTTATACATCAGATATTTAGAACAGGCGAAATACTTTGCCAGAATAAATATTACTGAGTAATATAAAAGAAAGCCCTGTTGCTTTTACTACACAACGAATTCATATCTTCTTTTTGTACCTTGCTGGAATTAATAGCCTTGAGCAAATCCCGCGGGAGGTGGATTCAATTTGAATAGAGGGAAAAAACCACATTCTTCTCGGAGCTGAGACTCATTTAGCCATTAGTTGCAGAGAAATTACACAGACTTCCAGCATTTATAATTGCTTAGTTGTTCGGCTAGTTTATTCGAGCGAAAGTTTTATATTCTACTGATTTGGTTCAAGAAAATCCGCGATGATAAGCGGTTATTTGCCAAATATGTGTGGAAATTCGTCAAATTCTAGAAAACTTTCTCATCGGATGGATTACAAATAAAGGCAATCTTTTGTTTCTCAAAATCCATGCATAATGTAAGGAGTCTAGATTTAAATGGTCCTAGCGCTATTAGGCTTTTTAATGAAATAACTGAAAGATTAGTCGACATCAAAGAGACGGAAGAGCTGGCTATTCAAAGCGGTTGCCAGTATCTTCGGAACCTTGCCTGCCGGGACATCTTTTGGTAATATATTTTAGTTATAAGAATATATTTTCTAAGGTTTATAAGGTAAATGTAAATATGTAATGTTTCATTTTACAGGAATTACTGAGCCTCAGGACGCCAGAACGCCTATCGATCTACTCGGAACTAGATGGTTAAAAATAATTCTTAATAGTTAGAAGATCGAACTGCTAATGCATGGATTGTGCAAGCGGTGGCGGACTTGGGAATTGAGCAGTCGCCTGCTAGGCAAGCGATTCAAGTTCGAATCCCAGCGGGTTTGTTGTCCAGCCAGTGAGGTTTTAAAAAAAAAATATCCTGTGATTTCACACCACATGCTTTATGGTGACGGCCTGAGACGGCGATAGACTTACCATCTGTCACGTTGGCACTTAATCATCTTGGATGAAAAGTGGGTATCGTTATAACAACACGTGTGTTGGTATGCAGAGGTGTTGTTATAACGATATCCACTTTCCACAGTTGCCTACCCCTTCGGGGTATACAGACGTGAGTATATGTATGTATGGACTGTGCAAGATGACAAATTCTTATCGTATCAACATTGCACATTTGCCGAAATATAAAACGTACATATTCGTGAAACATTCAAATAATTTCAATGAAACTCAATACATTGTTGATTAAATACTGCAACAAGAGCAACACTCGTTTATGGGTACGTAGATTAAGTCCTACCTTACATAGTTATTTTTAGAGCTGTAACAAACCATATGTATTCGGTACTGAGTAACGGGTACACCATCTAGTACCGTGTAACGAAACGTTACACGTGAATAGTTCGTTTCTCGCATTTTTCGTATTACGCGTACGCAATACGATACTATTTAACTCGTTGCTCCAACATTACATAGTATGTTATGAGTGTTAGTTAGGTTTATAAACGAAATTTACTAAGTCAAAGCTATGTGTCAGTCGTTTGACGTATCTGTCAGCAGGTTTTGCTGTTTGTTAAAATGTCTCCGTGTTCTCTCCGAATATACTATTGAATATCTACACCATCTTTAAGTTTGCCCATTTTCCTATAGTGAGATATAAGAAGTAACGAGTAACGCAACGATACGAAAGCAACGAGTACTAATTGCTTTAGTAACGAATACATGCGAGTACGCTTATTTTCGTTACAGCTCTAGTTATTTTTGGGTAATGAAATAGTTTACTTCTTGCTTGCTCGTATATCATAACTAAATAGCAACAATATAGAGCTCCGAAGTACATCCTACTTTCATAAAGTGCTTAAATATAATTAACTGTTTAAAGCAATATGCAAAGTAACAGCGCTGTAGGAATTTCTGCAATGCAGTTTTGGTCGCGGAGATATAGGGGATAGAATATTATGGTATGTACTAAATGCATGTCAGACTAGCTGGGGTGTACATTGTCGGTTCGTTAACGATGAGGAAGTTATAAGTATGTAGGATGACGGCACGCACACGTTATGCCTGGCATTGCAAACGTGCAGAAGGTATGGTAACCACTGAAGAGAAAATACCCTGTCTAATAGGCGATATATTGTTTTGTATAGACCCTAACAGCACATCAAATAGACGAAAAATATCGTTGGAAGTAGAATTGCTTGCAATTTAATCAAAATAATTAGGATGGAAATGTAAATAAAAATAAATATGATTTATTCAATTTGAGTTCTGTTAAGGCACTAATGAACATCGGAAAATTACCACTCGTTCGGAAATTAGCCTTCAGAGCAGATTCGCCAATTATGAACTCACAACGATATCTTGACGAGAACGATCTTTGCTGTCAATTTCAATTAATTGCAACATCGCCAAATAAAAAAGGCAATGTGCAAATAAATAATATGAGCTCTAGAAATCCGTATGATAAAATATCCCATCGTATCCATAGATACAACCATCCAACCACCTTTATTAATCTGTAAGATACTCGAGTCGGGGTTGGTTGGTAAATAAAATAACCGAGTATCAGACAACCCCATGAGGCTGTGTTTAATTAAATAGAGCCGCGATTGAAACCTTTCACCGAGCGAAACGCGATATTTCATTCTTTTTCTTGTTTGAACTCGTGTCGTGGGCAGAATATCTTATTTACTAGAACAGTGTTTTTAAATCAAGGCTTGAACTAAATACAGATCCACTGACTGAACATTCAAATAGCTTTAATTCTATTTTAGTGTTTACATTATACTAATGTTAAGCAATGCTATTGCATTATCTGATTAAGTTTTATCTTTCAAGAAAATCCATCAACTTAAAAATCATATAATCTCTAATTATATTCTACTAGTTCGACTTGATTCTGTCTGTTATAATGCCAATATTTAGAAGTGAATTTCTTATAATAACACAAAAATATAAACGGTTGGAAAGATCTTCTAAAAATATTCCGTGACCTTCACAGTAGAGTCGTAAAACATAAATGATTAAAATCATAAATTGCTGGTATAATTACAAAAAGCTCAGAGTAGACCAACTGAAATGTGGGGCGTCCTGTTCAAAATATATTTATCGTCGTTCTAATTAGCCATTAGTAGGCCCTTTTTCGTGAGATCGCAATTAATTCACAATTATGTACCGACGGCTGCACAAAGCCTTATTAAATAAAATGTTTCGAAGAATGCCTCCCTCATTCATTTGAGCCAATTTCTTTCTTACACGAATATTTCATTAAGGAAATTTATAGGAATTTTATATTTCATATTGCAAACTTCGTGTTCTCACTTCAAGAGTAAAAGAGAGGAAAAAATATTTATTGATTATTATACGTTCAGCTTGAAGCTGTCCAAGTACTTACTGTAGTCAAATATTTGCAAAATAATCCTAACTAACAATTCTGCCATATATTAGTTTGATTAGAATTACTTTGCAAAGAAGAGAAGCGTGATAGTCAAAGATTAGAAACAAGCTAAATTACAGAGGAAATACATAAACGTTTAGTCAATATCTTTAAGTTATCGCAAAAAACTAAGGGTGCTTACAGAGTTCAATGTCCCATAAGTCAATTCACAAAACCTTTCCATAAATCAGGTGCTCCGTCAATACGGGTATAAAATGTTCAATGGTGATCTCTAAGATCACGCCATCTCTCACGAACTTCATCCTTCTATTTGAATTTTTAATAAAGACCTACGTCCCTTGCCTTTTGCACGAAAAATGGCACAGAATATGCACTTAACGAGCTCTTTTAGGAGAGCCGTTCTCGCCAAGTAATGAAATTATTTTACATATTTTTCAATGTATTAAGGTCTATGTTTTGTAATTAGCTTCGTTAAATTCAAGGCCTAGGATAAGGGACTGTACTCGAGAGTTTAGAGAATTATTCTAATTTTTTGGGCCACTGCCCTAAGAAAGCGAGTGACACAGCTCAGACGATGGCTTTATGTCTGAAGACAACAAAACTCATTTAATAAATAACTAGGTGCGATATTCCACATGACACATAAATAAGAGTATGGTCAGTGTACTTATATTTCTATATATATCTCGCACTTTTATCTTTAAATCGTCCTTATGGGTTAGGCAGACATAATTGACAGTCATACCACTAACATTCGATATATTAGCATAATATACACTGTATGAACTTGATGTGAAATAAAATAAACTCTCCACGTTTAATGATACTGGAAACAATCCGTATCAATGTAACAACAAGCAATAAAGAATGGCCCCTTGTTGGGCGCCAAAGCTTTGTTCAAGTGAGTCTAGATTCCTCTAAAGACCGCTGTAGTAGTTTAATCACCGTTTAATTAAACTCGAGCAGTTCGTACGTGACCACCCATCGGCTGCTTTCATATGTTTCAGTTACGAGGAAACATCGGACACTTTATTTCCATTTTGTTTTAGATCTGATTTTATAGTACAGATGTGACATATTCATGTCAAATATGGTCGTATGTTTCATCTTTACTCAGTTTAGATACATTTGGAATTGGATGAAATTGAATAATAAGGTTTTCGTTACCTTTTTTATGTTGTCTATACTCAATACCCCAGCATTTCTTAAACTTTTGTGGTTATTGGTTCCGACCTTACCTTTAACATAAGTCAGATACTTCTTACCCTTCCAACGATTAGGACTAAAGTTGCGGCCCCAGGTGTCACAAACGGATTTATTGCTGTGTTGATACAGTCTTCAGCAATTTACTTGAAAGGACTACAAAACAAATCTACAACGAGCACATATAAGCGACTTACCAAGTAAAACGAACAAAAATGGCACATATCCTTCTGCGTTTACGTGACGTTGAAAACATCCCTAATGCTCAAATAAATACACGTGTATCCCATATAACTGAGACACAACACACGAAACATATGAAGATAGTTGAAGACAGTAATTTTACGCATTATATAACCCGTCCCGAGGCGAAGATATGGGCATTCGTCATCTGGCTTCAGAGAGAAGCGGACCTACGTATCTACCCTACTTTGAAAGGATGGATAAACTTGTATCAGCTTACAGATTTATTTTGCCCACATAAATTATATAGGGACCTCGATTTATCTATTTTTGTCAAGCTATAAATCCTACAGTTTTGCATAATTTGTTTATAAATACTGCACAATATTCTCGGATAGAGTAACGAGAAGCCAAGCCACGGCCCCACGTTGGGCGGCTATTTTATATGACACGTGATTAATACTCAGGAAAATCACATACGAACATGTGACTTGCATGAAGCAACGGGTGCAGTTTGATAAATCCCACTTAATTAAAAACGTGACTCGACAATATAATTGTTCTAGTCGTGTAAGATAATATATTTAATACAAAGAATGTTTATATGCTTAGATGATCCAGAGGGTAAAATATGATATATTTTTACGCGTTTGAGAAAAACAACGTGTTATGACTACGTCAAATCGACACGTAACATAAAGGCGAGCCCATTTTCTTTGAAGATACAAAAGCGTACTCTCACCCTTTATTCGAGTTGGAAACTATTTGAATTTTCACCCTAGCTGGAACAACATGTTTATATCGACGCTCTACGAGCATGACAGAGGACAATGATACATATTTATCTAACATTATTTATGGCTGCCCAGAAAAACTGCTGCGATTTTCTCGTCTCTTTCATATTTAAAGTTTGGATGGTTTATGGCGCGCTGGATTGGCGAACGGTGCGGGAATCTATAACTAGATGTCCCATGAATAATGACTATTCGTTTATGAAAGAGGCGTCGTAAAATATTCCAATAAAATTTTAGTATTTTGAGCATGAAAATTTGATAAATAAACCGAGCTGCAAGCTGGAAAATGGGCAACGTAACACCGGTTTCTATACGTTAATTATGGCAGGGCCTGGTGAACGTAAAGACACACACTATATCAAAGTTATATAACATCTTCTAAATCTTTGAATTCGTCTTCGTATCGCCACCATACCTCGCCATGTAAGGGTTAATCGTGAGCCCGGATGGCGTTTGCCCACATCACATACAAATTTGTCCCGTGAAAAGATATATTCACAATAGAACGGAAGCCGACGGACAGCGGTTCGATCAATCGCCTCGTTTATCACAAAGCGAAGGCCTTACGTCAAATCTGCAGCCTGCTAAGGCTCTTTTGAATGTATATTTATTTATTCAACGCGATGCATTCGATCTTTATACGGCGGATATTCAAAACCTTCATCCAATCTCCAGTTACTGGGTGTTGTAACTTTAGGCGGTATATTTCATACAGCATTGTTGACATCTAATAAATACATAAATGAAAAGTCTGGCAAAATGGAATGTTAAAGCATATTACCAAATGCTTTTGGATATGATTGTATGACTGTATGTTTGAATCTCTCATAAAGCTGGAGGGATTATAACAGGACTTTTACTGAAAGGTAGATAAACTTAGAGATCTACTTATATTTATGTAAAAATAAATGGTTCCGCTTAGGAAATAAAAACTGTTTAGCACACAGTAGATATTTATATTGGTAAGGTGTGAAACGAAACTGGTGGTGACTATGTCGTACATCAAATACGTTGATAAGAAAAAATCTAAAAACAAAAAATGTTACATGACAAAAAGTTCCACCCTTTAAGAAAAAAATATCAATCGCCCTTTCACCCACCACGAAGTAGAACATAGCAAAGAATGGTAAAAACTGGTGAACTAGGTTAGGGGAGAATGGTCGATGAATTACAGGGCAGGTGTTGAAACAAGCCCTTAATGAGGAAGTCTGTGGTTGACGAAAGAAAATGTTTACGGGTTAAAATTATCGACGTGCCAACGGTAGGTTCGAGAGGGCTTGGATAAGGTTAACGGGGAGATCCTTTTAGGATTTGGAAGGGACATGTTCTATTTATTATTCAGCAAAGCTCTCGGTTTTCTGGTTTAAGGCTGGAATGTCATCAAAGTATCAAGCCTGTACGAATTATGCTCCCAATGGTAAGGTTCACCGTGAAATGTCTAGTCTAATTGAATTGAAAGCATTGAAGTTTTTGTTGAGTCCATGAGTTACAAATGACAATATTTTTTGTCCTGAATATCTCGTCTGCAGTGGCCTAGACAAAATAACAAACAAATTGTATAGAAATGACATAAATCGATCACGTGATTTATGTCGTTCCCATACATTTTGTATCGATTCTATTACTTTGTCTAGGCCTACAGTGTTCAGATAGTAAACGACTACACTACTGTAACCTATAAACGCTTGCACTACATAAAGAAGAGATTTGAAATGGCTGTGCTGACAGAGCGATGCAACTCCCAGGTACTCTTCACTTCCAACTTTTGACCTTACAAACCCACAAAACTTAACAAGATTCAAGGTAGCAGTTCAGCCGCGTTATTCACTAAGGTTTCTCAGCGTCGCACTCGTTGTCGAGCGTCGGTTTTAAAGAAACGAAATTGAACCTTATCCTCTATGTGCTATGTATCAATTTGTTATAATCGAAACTAAGGCTCATCATCGAGCTCGACGCTGAAAAACCTTGGTGAAAAACGCGGGAGTTCTCAGTCGAACAGTTACAAATTTCGCGAAATCCTGTTTGGACAGCCACCAAGCTTCTACATAATGAGATGCAACAGACGATTATAAAACATGGCCTGTTCCGAGCACCCGTTCATCATTTCCCAGAACTAATAACCATTAGCCCCGAATTAATATGAATATTAAACGGAAAGGTGTCACATCGGGAGCATTATCCTGAATTATTCGTTACACCTTATTTCAAAGCCGGCTCGTTATGGAGATGTTATAGGACTACCGTAATTGAGTCAGGCTCTCTTTAAATTGGAAGTAAGTAAAAACAGGGTTAATGGAGTAGTCGAGTTTGGAAGGGAAAAGCTGTAATAAAAATGTTGCATGATCTTAAAAGTATAAATTGAATTCGCCATTTCCATACACAATTATTTCGTCTGTTTGAACGCATGGTTCTTCTAAAGTACGTTACGGTTTTTGATGCGGATTTTACTAAAATATAGTAGATTAAATCCAATGGTTATAAAACCAATAAATCCAAATATTTTTTTCAAAAAAAAATTGGTTAAAGGCCACGTTCTGTAACAGTCTTCAAACCGTAAAGCGAAGCTGAGTCAGGGCGGGTCGCTAATAATAAGTAAGTCGAATAATCTATGAGATCCAAAAGAGAGACCAGGCAAGACCTAAATTAATATTAGTAGAAATGAAGTATAAATAAGAACAGTTGATTATTTAAAAAAAAAAAAATGAATAGTTATCGCAAAAAGCTTTGATAAAACGCATCGCAATAATTCACCAGTTCTGAACACCAGGGTTCACTTCGGCCAAGGGATGTTAAACAGAATCACCTCCAACCGCGAACCTACTATTATTGCTCGCAAGCCCTAAATCTAAAGATAACGCGTCTCCACGACGTGGGAGGGCCATCAAAATCCCTTCCTATGTTTAAAATAAAAATTCAACCCTAAAAGCGTTCCATTTTATGAAGGTTCTTTATGCCCTCGCCATCGCAGATGCATTTATTTGTTCTTATAAAATTGTTATTACCTCGTTCCGCAATTTCTTACTCTCCCAAAGGCGTTTGTATTAAGTCGGGATGTGGGGTATTAAAATCTGCGAGATTGTTTTCCTGTGCGGTCTCTTGGATTTTAACATTTGTTACTTCTTTTATTCTTTCACGTTCTGGATTTAAACGAGGAAATGCCGCTAGAGAAATTACTGTGACCAAATCTTGGATGAATCTAAATTAAGTTTGGGCGGTGGTCACAAGCGCACAGCTCGAGCAGGCATGGAATTCCATTTAACGTTTTATCTATTCTTTCAGACATAAAATCAGCGTTTGGTGCCAAGCTGAAGATCTAGGCACTTATGTAAACATTTTAAGGTCTCTTAAAATGTTTTGGAAAGCTGCAGATTGAAATATTAACTACTGTTCCTAGAGATTAATGAATGTGGACGAAGCCAAAGAAGATCGTAGCATGTGGCAAACGGTGGTCTCTGCCTACCACCATGGGGTACAAGCATATGTGTGTATGTTTCTAGGTTGCCTGAAGTTAAGCATGATATTAAGCTCAATTTTGTAATCACAAAGCAATTTGAAGATGCTTTCCTTGTTCTGAGACACTGAGGACAATAAAAGCCTTGTAAAACAGATGCCAGCTACATTTTCCATACTCAGAAATACTTTTGCGTCATTTCTCAAGGAATAAAGGTAGAAACAACAAACATTTGCCACTTGCCGCGACAGATGTGATGAGAGACAAACATGTAATATGTCGCTCCCGGGAGCTACGCTCGCTGGTCTGCGGCAACTCTTGTCTGCTAAATTTATTGTCACTGGGAAAATGCTAGTGACATTTGAAAAGACAATTTAGTAACTGAAATATAATATTCTTTTCCATCCGTTCGACTTAGTAAAAATAGTAAACAGTTTTTACAAAAAAAACACATCTGTTTTACAAGCTACCACAAAGACGCTATAAGGCAGATACTTAATAAATAATCCGATTTACCATAGAGCTTCTAAAATCAATAGTAATTCATTGGTAAGTGAATGTTTTACTGGAACTGTGAACTCAACTAGATTTAGTGTTTGCCCTTCTGTGGCTATACTTACTGTTGATAAAAAAGCAGTCAACAAGCTTGAAACCATTTCAAATATAGCGAATGGTGTTCAAGCTAAATATTGAATGTAGAATGACCCTAGGAGCCAATAAATCAGACGACTATTACGCCAATTACGCAACGGTCAGAATTCCCTTAATCCGTATGGTCCGAAAAAGGGAAGCGACCCAACTTATATAGGCTTGCCAAGATTCAAATTGATTTATGCCTTCGATAAGCAGATCGGAAACTTTCACGGACATTGGGATGGAAAGCCTCTTAGGATAAAACTATTGTTTCTTCACAGTTGCGAGAGCTATTGTAATAAGTTATTGCTAGAAGGATTTGTGGCTATAAGTTAAGGCACGGCTGGCCCAGTTCCACTGATGTCCGTACGGAGATATTGATCTTTGCCAGCCAGCCCGCCAGATGAAAAACGACTACAGTCTGCGGCTCAACGAAAGGGAACTATGCGACCCAATTATTGTTCTCTGCTCTACTTTACAATTTCAATAACGATTCCCTTAAACTTTTAGAAGTGGAAATTAAGTTATATTTAGTAATAGAGATTGATGTGGTTGAAATGAAAATCCTAGTCGGCCGACATTCAGTCGTTGTAACCTGCGCCTTCTACGTGATAGAATAAAGTTAAACTATATGTTACTCGATATGTTTTTCTAAAATCACCTTGATAACTTTTATATTTATTATGTACCACGTCACCCACTTTTCACCAAAGATTATTAATATGCCAATAACTGATGGTGAATGATCTCAGGCTATACAAACGTCTTTGTCATTACTTATCAGACATATGCAGGTTTCTTCATGGTGTTTACCTCCACCAAAAACATGTGGCGTAAAATTACGCTAAAGTTTTTAGAGATTTAATTATGGACCAATATCAGATATTGAAGTAGGCACTAAATTACCTTGTAATATTTTTAATGAATCTAGGAAGAAAACAAACAAATTCAGGTGTATGTGTACGTATGTAATAACAAGGCACATTGTTATAATATAAAAGAATATCCGTCATGGAGGTAGCCATTCCGCCGCAAATGCGCCCCCATCCATCATAGGTAATCGGAAACGATCATTGCAAAAATGAGTATAATTTACTGTGAGCATCGCGTTTTACAGTCGCTCCAAATTGCTGCCATTACATGCTACATGACACTGTGGTGCACCCTAACGACTGTCCATTTTGTAACTCAAAAGTATTTTGTATGTATCCAATAACTATTTAACGCAGTTGGTTGATTTCACACTACCCGTTTGGTCTTCTTTATTGGAGGTCCGTTGAACAATTTCTCGTCCCGTCGTCGCTTCTTGACGGGAACCACACATTTGAGGGAACTTCCAATAACAATCCTCTCCATAACACGATACTGCTTTTCGGAAAACGGTCTCAGAACTGCGAAGCTAATTCCCAGCGCTTTGCCTTTAATCAAATCTTCCCTGAGCATTGGGTTATCAAATAGACGTGTCTTGATGTATTTCAACAGGTGGTCCAAGTCCGAATTAGTCAACTTGAGAAGAGCAGCTATAGCAATTTTGTCGTGGTCTTCAGAGTCCCGCAATTCCACTTCGAGTTTAACATCGTTATCCCCCGAGGGATAGATTATTTCTTGAATCTGGAAGCGGTTGGGTCCGGCTCCGACCATCAGGGCACATCTAAAGTTATCCTGTTTCCCGACCAGGTTGTTTAACCAAGTAGAATTACGCTCCAAAGCCGCGAGTAGGAATGTTATGAAGTCGCTAGCTTCCTTCTGTTTCTTGTAGGAGGCAATAGCAGCTAAGGCCACTTCAGGCAGTTCTACGGCTCTCTCGCTATCACGAGATCGTCGCAATGGAAGTCTTTTTGCAGCCATCTTGTCAGTCCACCGCTTGACCACGCTTAAAACATTTCTAAACACGCTCCTAACACGTTTATTCTGGTGACGGAAAATTTTGCTGGTTTAAATAAAATATTTTGAAAAACTTGAATTTTGTTGAAGTGTTTTTTACTTTTTATGATGACATATATACATATTTACTAAGAATAGATCGTTGTCAACTTTATGAATAGTTTCACGGGATTAGCCAGTCAGTTTTAGACTTAAAACCTTTTTTTATTCGAGCGTATACATGAGGGGTTATCAAATCTAAATAAAACCTAATAATTTTAGAGACGAACATGATGCGTTATATACTTATAATAGTTCAAAAGAGTAGGAGCACTGTAATTACTCGCCTACGTACCAGTATCGCCTACTGTTACATTCAAGCGTGGGCTGACGGCAATTAAATCAATATTGTTCTGGTTGGAGCGGTTATGAACTTAATTGCCGTTATTATACGGGGCAAAAAATATATTAAGTACTATACTGACTGAACTTGAACAAGTAAAAATATACCTGTCTAACAATAACAGAAAACTATTGAGTTTTACTTTACGATACACCATTTTATAATTATGCTATCCTTTGCTTCTATTTATAAGTAGCTTCGCCCGCTTGATATTTTATTTTTTGATAATCTCCTAACTTTAAAAAACCTATGGTAATCCATGTAAAAAAGTACCTCTGTAAATCCAATCAGCCTTTTTTGCGTGATGGCTAACAAATTCATAGCAGCCAGAATTTTTATAATTTATTAATTGCTGTTCCAATATTTGAAGGTCCACTTGACCGACCACTTGGTCGTCTCTTGACATGAAAATGATGAGTACAATTCAACGTAGGTACGAGTTTATAAAGCTTTATCAGCTTTTTACTAAATGCCAAACCATGGCCTTTTTTGTCATGATAGTTGAACCCTTATTATGTGATAGATGTGTATGACGTGTATAAGTCTGTCACTATCGCACAGTAGAACTATGATGGCAATAGGAGCTTATGGTAAGGCCCCAGCTACCTGTTGACGATAATAATGTTTGTTTCACTTGTTTCAATATAAATTTTCAACAATTTTTTCTCCCATTAAAAACCCTTTTTCTGCTATGAATTTATATGTTTAACCAAGAATACGGCTCGAAGGACCAAATGTTGACGATACTAATGTTTGTTTTGTTGATTTCCAGTAAAATCCCAATATTATTTACACAGCTTTTATTCACACAACACTTTCTCACGCCGAATAAACATATGCGCCGTATCCACCACAATTTTCTCTGCGCACTCATAACTTGTGATGCGACCAGTATCTAGTACCTACTTCCAGGGTCAGATTATCCATTAGGCGAATAAGGCGGCTGGACTGACTGACCAGGAGCCCGAAAAAAACGGGGAAAATGTATATTTGGAAAGTAAAAAGACGCTTAAGGAAAAGGGCCCCGAAAATAACCCTGCCTAGGGATCCCGACAGGATTGATCCTGCCTACTTCTTTTTTGGTCTGGCAGTAGTAAGATAACTTCCGTTCGATGTCGATCTCATTCTCAACCACTTATCTGTTAGTTCAAATTCCGTTGTAACTTGTGAGGCGAGGTCTAAGCAGAAATGTGGGATTTGACCCTGTTATTTCAACGTGGGCGTATATTCATTACCTTTAGATTGTAGCCTTTCAACTGCATTATTTACTGTGCTGAACTGTTCGGAATTGATAAAATAAGTATACTACTGGATTGCTAGGAAGTAATTTTTGCTTATTTATTTCCGATCCTGAGCTATGTTACGGGCTTTTATGATACAATACAATTCGAGACTATAGTAGGGGGTTTACTAAAAACAATGATTTAAACCATGACTCCAAACTCGGACTAAATCTATGTCCATCCCTTTTGAAGGCGTATCACAAAGAAATTCTCCTGTCGGACTTTAATTTGGCATTTAATTTGGAGTACATAAGCCTCATCATCATCCTCCTGCCCTTTTCCCATGTTATTTGTGGTCGGCGCAATGTGTTCTCTTCCATTTCTCTCTATCAGCCGTCATATCTGTATTCACTCCTATTTTAGCCATATCAACTTTCACACAATCCATCCATCGTTTATAAGCCTATAGTACTGATTACTTATAGTACACAAACTCAGAAGGCCCAAGACTGAAATTTATGGCGTAGATATAAGGAGACCTACACTCAACAGTGGGTGACTACGGGTTGAAGAAGAAGTACATATCCAATAAGTTAGTGTGACGTTCAACAGTGTTCTAAGTGTATAATATAAAATTAAATCGCTGAATGTCGTTAAGCGCAAATCTCGAGAGCAGCTGAACCGATGAAGTAAGATGTTGTACGAAGTAAGATGGACTTACGGAGAGAAGATTTAAAAAGTTTTCTGACAAGATCTAAAAACAACACTTTTCTATACTCTCATACAATCGTTCCGTAATAATACTTAAAAGTAAATTTGAACCCAAGAAATTAAGTATACGCGGGTGTGACAGCTAGTTGAATAAAATTATTTGATTTGATTTGGAATGGAACCACTTATGGCCCAAGTTGTAATAAGGAACAAGGGTTCCAATTAAACCTTAAAATGGTCAATGCAAGTGATCATTAATAAGTAGCATAAATAATAAGCGAATAGACAGATACGTGACAAACGGACCGTTACCAAACACGTTTGATATGCAAACCTGTTTACTCAGAATATCACGACTCTATTATTAGATATTAGGTGCACTATGTATTTATCTACAATTTGAACAAAAAGAAAATAGATATATTAAGTACATACCAACCTGGTTTTCCATTGCCTACCCAAAAACTGGTTAAAATTGTAACTGGGTGTAATTTTAAAATTAGGTACTACAGATAGGTGCCGTCGCGAATTATGAGCGATGGAATGTCGCAGTTATTTAATGAGTCTGCTGTCACTGTTCTCGCTGAGCGCTCATACCTCTTGACGGCACTTGTACGTAGGTAAATACTTCTTAACTAAGTAAAGTTTAAATAACGCGTTGTTACTCGGTAGGTATGGATAGCAGATATTGTTAAAGTTTCTTAACCATTTTAGGTCCATGCTTAACAAGATCCCTACTTTTAAAAAGATCCCTTCCTAGTTACGTACATTATTTTTATTACAGGAAGCATACGTATGTACCTACACACGTACAGTTCTGTTATAATATTTTTATTCGATTAATTTGCTCATTTAACAGATTCTTATCAGATAGGTAGGTACCCACATTTTTTTTTATTTATAAAAAAATAATCATTACGTTGATTAAATTATAAAATTATCGCCCTTATTCCCTGTGTCATAAGGCATGTTTTATAATTTAGTTTTGTATTCCTTCGAAGGGAAGGTGCAGTGCAACCAGCCAGTAAAACAAAGCCTAAAATTGAGAACACAAAAAATACTTTAAAGGGAAATATTACGAGATCGCTGCGCGTAACGAGGTCAAATAAACCTCAATACGAACGTATAACTATGTAAGTATAACGATGTAAGCGTGAAACAAATAGGTTAGGTCTTAAACCAAAACAAAATGCTCCTAACTTACCGAAAATCACATCCAGTAAATTAGACACCTATTCCGTTAGAAGATTCGCTTCAACGGTTGTCGGCAATGCTGTCATTCACGCACACACACGCAACAACACCATAGTAAACGTCATAACCAACGTTTACACGGTTAAATTACACCATTAAACGATGTTGGTCGGCACTACCAACGATATCACATAAGCAGAACAATTTTAACTTTCACATTTAACTATCACAACCGTCAAAATGTCCGTGGATCATAGAAAAAAACGTATTTTTTAGGCAAACACAGACTAATCACCACTCCTTTTCTCTCACAGGTTTCTGTGATAGCGAACAGCTGCGGTGCGTGGTTGTATAAAAACAAATACTCCTACCGACATCTATCGGTATTTCACGATATACTACCAAGGAATGATAAACACTCATCTACATTACGTTCTTCCAAGTTTCACACAAAAGTCATAGATGGCGCTGTAAACATAAACATAGTTTTTAAATTAATAAGTTATTGTGAAATAATAAGAATACCTGCGAATTATTTATGTATAATATTCTATTCTAAAAAAATAAAATTATCTACTTTAAATGTTGGTAAATAATTATGTATGCATGCATTAATTACTTGTTGTTAAATTGATGTGTTATCTGTAAATGCTAATGTAGCTATACATAATTTAAAAAAAAATATTAATTTGCATTATCGTATAACTCGTTTTACATTACAAGTACAATTTACAAAAAAGAAAAATATGCTCCGCCGTAACAGCGTATTCCGCTGCCGTGACCAGGATTCGAACCTGGGTTACTACGGCCACAACGTAGGGTCCTAACCACTAGACGATCACGGCTATCGGAGCAGTTGGCTAATTGTCTGAAATTACTTACTAGTTTCTTCAGATGGATAAGTTAATTTACAAAGCACATAATATGACGTATTATTCTGCTATGCATATGCCCACGAAAATGAACATGGAAATCTTAAAATCTTGACCGTTCCCCGAATTATGCTAATGTAATTTCCTCTAAATTCCAATTTTCTCGATATCCAAACATAATTATGGTATAGAGGTCATAGGAAACAGGAATAGTATGGAAGGAAGGCAGAAAAGGCCACAGCATTAATACAAAATTGTATGCTAGTTGGATTATTATTTACTGCATAACATATTATCTCGTTATTAGCATCAAACAAACAACATAGTTACACTACTCGCTATTCCTCAATTTATGTACTTACCTACTATAAAAATATAATTATAAGTCTCAAATGTGTACCAAGTAGGTACCGTGTATTACTATGTAGGTATAGTATGTGCCTTTATTATGAGTTAGCCATAACTTTCAAAATTTGCCTACACTTGCCGCGGCACGGCACAATATTTTCTATTATTTGTATGGCAAATTTTAGTCCCTTACGTGAGCGCTAGAGGCGCTTTACATTTTCCCTTAAAATTATTTACTTTTATTATAGTTTACGAATAAGGTATCAAACTCGATAGCGTTACCATACATGAACTAATATCACACAAATTATACCATATTATGCGAACAAAAATACCAATGCTAAGAACTAGTTTTACTTATGTTATAATTATTGTGCGATGACGGTATGACATGGGAAACTAATTATTTGAAGAGCGTAAATTTTATCAGACTATGTCAACTTAAAACTCATTATAACAGAAGCATCACTCAGAATTACAGTTGTATATTATATTAAGCAGTGTTTAACAGTGATGCATACAAAAACTCATAGACAATAGTAAAAAATACCAGTGTAATATTTTTTTTAATTTTATTTGCATTTTCGAATACTTATTATACTATGACATTTTTATATTGTCTTAAAGATGCATATGTGTTACAAATTTGATTAATTGTTCACACATGTTCGTTCTATTTAATATTATTTAATAATTATTATTATTTTTATAACTGTTATGTTCATTAACATTATATAACACACAGACATCCACTTTAATAGCCGTACATCCAAATATATTTTAAAAATAATACTGATTTATATAAGGTATACATTGTCTTGTCCAACTTTACTTGGTGCTAAATTCACATTGACATTGTTTGAAAATAATCTCTAACTTCCATCTAAGTGTCTTTGTAAACTGGGCGCTAAATTTTCAATAACATTCACCACCCTGCACAAGTATGATATCAACTGATCATTCTGCCTTATCCGTGCCATTTCTCTTTCGTGGGTCATATTCTCAAATTCTAGTATGTCATCTCTCATTTCTCAAACTTTCTCAACTTTCGTTTTTTTTCTCGTAGTGCAGATGATTGGGTTGAACATGGCGAACTAGGTGGAATCTCGTGCGGTTTACTTTTAATTAAAAAGTACAGCGTCTTTGCAGGAAATGAGTCTGGAGTCCATGGAGGTAATGAGTCATGCGTCCTAAGACATCTACTGTTCTTGGACTTGGACTCCAGTGTTGGGCATCCTCAACAGTGTCCTCCTGTGTTAAAATCATCTAAGTACAAACATACATAGACATGCTCACGCCTGTATTCCCCAAAGGGGAAAATTTAAAGATGAGGAAATAATTTATGGTACCAAGAACCTTAATGATGCATCCTTCATTACTGTCATCCAATCATGAGTCCTTTTCCTGGTCTCACAAATCACGTTGAGAACCAGTACCTCAATGGGTGTGAAGCCATTATCATTACCCTGTCTCTTCAGTCTCTCCTCCTTCTTTTTTATGTTGTTCTTGAAGTCACTCCACACCTGAAATAAATTACACACATCTGAATAAGCCCATCACAAACCTTTTCTTTTCAATTCTGTCTTCTTCTTCTGTGTGGCCCGTTACTGCTGAGGATTGTGATGTCCTGCAAGTACTCTCTCAATAGATTAGCTCCACCATCCTTTATCATTGGCATGGTGGATTGCGAAATTCACCAGTATTGCCAAATGCTCTTAATCTATCATAATAATATCAGTCTAGAGATTCAGATAATGGTTAGGTACATACATATGCTCATGCCTGTATTTCCCCGAAGGGGTAGGCAGAGGTGCTGTAACGACAACACCCACTTTTCACCAAAGATGATTAAGTACAGATGTATCGTGTTGTGTGATATATTTGGATTACTTTTCAGACATACGCAGGTTTCCTCATAATGTTTTCCTTCACTGGTTTTACTTTAAGATTAAGTTTCTCAAAAAATTCAACCCTTATTTCAACCATTTTGGCTTTTAAGGATGGAAAATTTCATTGACTAAGATGATGATTCATAATATGGAGTATAAAACCCTTATATCTACACATATAAATAAAATTGAAGTGTGTCTTGGTAATTAAAAAATAATGTGATGAGCAAAATGAGTTCCTTCTTAGAAGGCTAGTTTGTTGAACCGGTGATAAATTCTTCAACATTCATAAGTGCCTTACCAGGTCCTAAACTGAATAAATCATTTTCATGTTTAACAACTATGCACTAAATAACTTAACATAAAAACCAAATTAAAAAAATATTTTCTGTTTGTACCACTTAATCTTTGAAACAGCTGGACCAAGTTCAATGGGTCTTTCACTGATAGATAGCTGATGAAACAAGGTGTATATTAGGCAAATTTTTTTATATGGGTCTGCATTTTTTTTATATCCGTCCCATATATAATTTCATATGTATTTAGTGAAAAGCTGTTAATTTGGAATTACAAACAGACACTTCAATTTAATATATATCTGTATAAATATAGATGCTAATGGAGGCTTATTTTTATACCTTATGCCTTACGCCATTTTTCAAGAGATTTTTCTGTACCAAGTTGATTGAGCACATCAGTTAGTTCATTCCATTTCTATATGTGTTCCAGCTGCCTTGCACTGAACCTGTAAAAGATCTGCATATATCACCATTACTGAAACATACAAAATTAAACAAAACTTATAGTCACATGCATAGAATACAATTCACCTTAGCATTAGCACCAATATAAGAGAAGTTGTAAAATATATCTGAGAACTAATTCAATGTCGTATGAATAGTGCCTGAGACTTACTATCTGTCATAATGCTAGTGGGGCAGGTTTTATTTATATATTTAAGGAGTAATAGATAAAACAAACTCAGATAAAGTAAACTTAAAAAACTTAATTTCTCTGCCTTTTTCTTAATCTGTCTGCTGTCCGCTAAATTCAGGGACATCAAGTCTAAGCGTTAAGTAAGTTCACGTACCCGTAGAATCACGAAATATGCGCACTGGCCTTCAATGCGCAGTAAGTATTTTAGTACATGCCCTACTATTTTCGCTGAGCGCCCAAAGGTCGTGACTGCACTTTTAAAAGGTAATAAGTTACTTTAAAAACAGTAAAAATAACTTACAGTTCCATATAATTCACTAATGCTTCAAATTGATTCTGTTGTGTACGTACCATGGCGTACAATCAAATTGCAACCCGAAACTTACAAACTTACAAATAAACAGAAATCGTTTCCTTTCCTTCCTTTCCTTTATTTATTTAATGGCGATAAGCTTAAGTAAAACTATTCCGCCAATGTCAAGTGATTGTTGAGAAAAATATCTTGTAAATTCCAGAAATCGTTTATTTATAATATCAATCTTTGTTTGACAACACAATTCATAAATGGATGGACCTACTTAGACCATAGATAAAGAAAAAAAATCGACTTTATCTATGACTTATTCAAAATTGAACCAAATGGCTACGTATTCAAGCCCAAGAGCCGTAGTAGTCGAGGGGTTCAAATAGTCCCCTGCTAAGCAAGCGATGCCGGTTCGAATGCCAACGGCCTGTAGTTACCAATGAGCTTTTCTGCAGTGATTTCACACTGCGAGCTTTATGGTGAAGAAAAACATCGTGCCTGAGACGGAGATGGACTCGTTATCAGACATTTTGGCACTTCGGTAATCTTCGGTGACAAATGATGTAGTTATTGCAACTTGATTTATATGGCGTGAGCCTTGCAGCTAAGAAATCACGCTTTTAGCTCAATGTAATCTCTTTAGCTCAAAATATAGGTATCCATTAGAGCAAGTGCCCGCGAGGATCAAACCTTCGTCATTTTATAAAAGCCGAGTTTTTCTGAGTACGATACCAATACACGTAAGAATTATTATATGAAATCTTGCATCGGGGTGATATTTAACGCTTTGAAGTCTGCCATAGGCGGGCGTATGTGAGAGGAACATAAGCTCAGCTTAGCATCCACAGTAATTGTGAAAATTTACGGGAAAAAGCTACAGAGATGATAGCTATATAACCGATATAACTATGTCAAAATTCATTAAAATCCATCTATCAGCATTTTGTTCATGGTTCGTGTCGATCTTATCCACGAATTCGCGGAATCGCTCCTACGTATGTCACGCAGCAATTCACAGGCTCCTATTTTCTTCCTCGGTACCTGTACTACAACGGCATTCGCAATCATTATTACGGAGGCGGATGCAAATGAAGGTTCCGCATTTACGGATTCGGATGCAAATATTTAATCATCCCTGGCACATACCCCTCCAAAATGCAATCAACGTCTACATCTGTACCCTCTTATTAGGAGTTAGGTAGTTTCCCTAATTTACATCGAATCGTTCCAGATATTGTGCAGCAGCGCCTCTTAGCGGTAACGTAAATCACTTAAACATTCATACAATATTTTTGGGTTATAGCGAGTATAAATTATGAAACGGCGCAAAGCTCGTAATAAGTGTAACATAGTAAATCCATACGTATATAATTTTAAGGTAATGAAAATGCATGCATAATTGCTATCATTTATTGATTTAAAATACAAAACTTAGTGACATAAAGCTCTATCCTTTTATTGTTACAGTGCCTGCGAACTGACAATCCGATAGGAAATAAACATTTTAGCTCATCGCGCACCACATTCCATCTCATACTCTCCACACAACTCCATACTGTCACATTACAAATAAATAGTATAGTATATTACATACTCAAGCGCAAACAACTAGGGTCACCCCTGAGTAATGGATTTAGTTACAACTATATTCAATAGGTTGGTGTCTTGTTCTATCTCACTTAAGTGTCACCCGGATGAGGGTTTGTGAACGTCGCGGCAGATTCCCTTACAACACCACTAACAATAAATAATATACATAATTTATAGGAAATTATATGGTAGTCCTACCATGTCATTACATAAACGATATTCGAAGGTGCGGTCTAGCCCGCTTTAAGTAAAAGGAACTAAACGAAATAATATAATATTATAATAAGGTACAAAATATGAACACAATTCTAATTAATTTCACATACGGAAATCTGCCCGTTTGATTATTGCTCTATTAATGAAAATAATCACGTTATACATACCATACCTATGTCTTATCTTCTCCGTCTAACAACCCTATAACCTCATGAAGCAGAAAAGTATTACAGTAAATATATTATACAGATATTCGAAAAATTTATACAGAATTTGTACAGAACAGCAAGTTTAGAAATAGATTCAAATCTACAATCAAACTAAATTGGATAGCACACGTTAAGTTAACAAAACAACATTGAGAAAAATACTTTCATGCTTCATGCGCGAAACAAATACCTGTACCATACAGATTAAGTATATATTTTTGTAATAAAAATTAATCGGTTGTGGGAGTTTTATAAAAATCCGCACCAACGATTTGTAATAAGAAATTATCTGCTATCAGTTGCAATGACATCATGCCGACATGTCCATTCTGAACGAGTGTCTTTATAGTCGATTATTAACTAAATATAATTAAAAATAACATTTCACTAAACCACGTCGTCCACAATGGGCCTGCCAGCATCGGCCCGCCACTGAGCCGACTTTTTGGACAATTCTCCTACAGTTACACAGGATGTTGCACAATTAAATAATTAGCATAGTTATAAACAAAATCTTAATAGTATGTACATAAGGTTACTTTTAAGTATGACAAGTTTTCTCACACCGAAAACTAGTGCATTATTTTTTACAAGTAAGCGTGTTCCGCTTGTAGATTGTCTATGCTTTAATATGCAAAGTAATTAGTCTATATAATATATATATAGTGTAGCCAGCAAAAAGTGTTGCGTCAGTGGCGGTAGTTATCCATTAAATAGTTCCGGCACAATAAGGCAGTGATTCAGTGTATTCTATACAAAATATTTCGGTTACAAATATACGTACGACCAGTCTGTTGCATTGAGGTGTCTATTGTAGATTCAAATCCAAAAAGGTTGAATATGTCAGTACTTCAATTTATTATTTAACTCCTATTTGAAATACCCAAAATTTTATATAAGATTCAACATTCTTGTAACGCACAAGTACATTTTGTGTTTTATAGAATTACCTATATACTATTATCTGTTTTACACATCGTCTGAATACTCCAACGGGTCAAAAATAACCTGTGTACACCGCTTGTGACTCAAATCGCAAGCATCACGTGGTTGGTAATAGTCGACCATTTATATACTTATACAACAACTCTGAAATGCGAGGGCATAGTTTATGTATTAAACAATGTTATTACAAGTCAAACGTACAGATTCCATGTTTGGTGCATTCCAAACAAACGAAACGCTTAATTATACTATTAGTCAGCTCGTGTACATACGAAGTGTTGGCCCTTTGAATTTCAGTCATCAGTTGCGGACACCTCACAAAGTATAAAGCTTGCGACATGAAAACCGAACGAAAGCCTAACTAGCATAGATCGTAACTAAACTATAGATTAACCAGGTTATCGCAGTCTGTATCCATTAGTCGGTTTCCTAAGTTTTATATACAATATTTATTTTCTACCATATTGCGTCATTGATATGCATTGCGTAACAATAAAAAAACCTAGCTTTGATGCCCTCGATGCGGCCGGTCGGCCCCGGCGGCGGCGCCCTCGACTCAAGCGATTAAGAACAAATAATACAAGTACACGGGACAACGGAACGAATCCTCACCATTATATTTGTTTACAGTCAGACTTATCGCATTAAATAAAAATATAGTTATAAATATCGGGGAGTTCAGGGGTAGGGGGGATGCTGGTCGCGCACTTCACTGCACTGTCACTGTGGTGTCACTGTCACTGTCACTGTGCGACGCGCTAGTGTATAGCGACGGGGCTGTGCGCGCACACGGGCGGCAGTAGGTCGTCCTCGCGCCGCACTCCCTCCACCTCCATCCGCTCGGCGCCCCACAGCCGCGCGCCACCCACTGCGGACACACATTATACACTCGCACACACTCATCATAAACCATAGTAACGCTTGATCAACAAACTTTCTTTGGTTACTGACTCGTGCAAGTCCCATCGGATGATTCATGCTACACTTTAGACCTTTGTCGTTTATCGGCCGTCACTCGGTATAGCGTGAGTGTTTCCATGTAAAATTGATTGACCTCGGCCAAGTCTCGATCTAGCGTGATTCATCCCTAATACAAAGTTAAGTCTACCACTCAACTGAGGCGGTGTCTGCTGCAGCGAATGATTTCATACTGCGTAAAGTTAAAGGCCTGTTCATATATAACGTTATTCGCACCCTCTGTGTGAAGTTGAATACCTCGTGGCTTCCATCGGCTTTTGTTAGCTAGACCAAAATTTTAAGCGGTAGTGAATAACGCTCAGTCAAGTCAGTGAATAGGCTTCTACGTATACTTTACACAGCTATCTCAATGACGTCACGTTGGATGATGTCACTGAGGTAGGTATGGGTTGTAAAATGCGAGAGGTGTCACTAAAAACTCCCCTCCCGCGCCGCAGCGCCAGCCGAGGAACCAGAGTGCCTAATTCATAAAATCGCCGTCACAATTTATCGCGTCGACATAAACGCAGTTTTGTATGGGCTCACAATAGTGTCATCTTTAGGCCGACAGATGTCGCTGTTTCGATCCTATACAAATCTGCGTGTACGTCGACGCGGTGGCTTGTGACGGCGGCAGTGAAATACTCGCACTAAGCCCTCTGTACTCCTATCACCAGTTTGGCACCGTTTTCTTAATCTACACTCGCTAGCTAAAGTCTCTCATACAAATATTATGAATGACGTTACCGACTATAGATTACGAACACGTTGCAAAACTCGTAATAAGGGCACAGACTCAGTTAAATGGTACACTTATGACGTCCATTTCAAATTCTCGGAGTGACGGCTACGTGACGTGATTCGAGTAACTTATCACTTCACTCATGCATTTTGAAATGGATTCAAAGCTATAATAAATGGGTACTTCACAAATCAAGCTATGTAAACAGACACGCAGGTCACAAAATGTTCGCCTTCAAAATCAAAGTCAAAGTCAAAAGTATCTTTATTCGATTAGACTTTTTACAAAGCACTTTCAAATCGGACCTTAACAATATAATCACAAATGTTTATTTAAAAGTTTATTTATAAATTAATTACAACTCAGGAATTAAAACACGCAAAGCGTAATTATGACACGGCATTTTGAAATTAAAATTATTTGGCCTAGGCATAAACTTTTAAACATTAAACATGATGTACAAGACAAGACTGATAAAATGACTAAAGCGCATCATAGATCGTGATTATACTATATGTTTGTTTACATAGTAATTATTTCCACTATACATTTCATGCAATAGTTAGAAGCTATAAGTTACTACTCACTATTTATGACGGGTAAGTAACATGCATAAGGAAGTCTTTGGAGAAGTTCTAAACATAAATATAAGATATATGTATAGATGTTAAGGTGATCTAGTACCTAGTAGTGAGGACCGACGATTACAATTATATAGTAAACAAATAGATTTCAAAGAAAAATACACACAAATCCAGGGTATATAGTATGGAATGTATTACATGGGGGAATTACTGAGTTGAGTCATGAATCTGCAGTGGTAATGATGATGTCAACAGTATAAAGTAATTAATATACAAATAGGTAATACCGGCGGGCATGTATTTCCCGAAGAGGTTAGCACATATGTACTTATTACCCCACATTTCACCAGTTAAGTCCCATGTTAGGAGGCTAGCCTATTGTCATTAACCGGGCACTCATCCAGTCTCAGGGCTACGGCTGGGATATTATAGGAAGAATTATCCAATATCACCATACCCAGGGAACTTTTCACCAAATGCATATGAAAGTATAAACGTTACTTGTAATTAATGTAAAAACATTTTAAATTTTTTGATCCGTCTGTCTGTTTGTTCCGGCTAATGTCTGAAACCACTGGACCGATTTTGACTGGATTTTCATTGGCAGATAGCTGATGTTATAAGATTAACTAAGACTCGTAAATATATTTTCTGGTTTTGATTGATTTTTGAACAAAATATCTCCTAGTAAAACAGCTAGGAAATTATATAAAACTGAAAAATTTAAGTAGACTTCATCGTACAACTGCAGTCCAAATAGTCCAACACACTAATAAAAGCCATGCATGAACAACAGAGGTCATGCAAGGGGGCGATAATTAAGGGGGAGGGGGGTTATTAACATTCCGACATGACAATCAGACCTTGAGGTTAGGCTTTAGTGAGGCGACGCTAGTGGCATGAGGCGACGCCGCCGGACCGCTCTAGTCATCGCGAGTCCGACGGGCCATCTGCCACGGTAACAAAGACGTTAGTACGTTAGTAACAAGGCACAACTTTATAACATTAAACATGTACCGTATACACAATATTCTATATCGCATCTTTACTAGTAATTTTATGAAAAATGGCAATAAACACCAACATTGCCTTACATGTTTTGTAAAGAGGGTAAAATTTTTTTCACAATTGACTTTACTGTTGACGGTACTTTACTATGTGATTTTTATTACAAAGTATATTTCCATAGGGTTACAATAAATAGAGGGGATCCCATAAGATAAGTTCATTAGTCGAAAATGAAATGATGAAGCGTTAGTTATGTGTTAGCATAAACACGACACAAGCTGAAATGAGACTTACGTACTACTTACACTGACACCACACGTGTTTTATGCATGTTAAGGATTCGTGTGTGTATATGTGCGTGTGTCAGACCGTGTGTTTGTAACTAACCTGCGGCGTTTTTCAAAAGAGATATGTATGTAATCCAGCTTGTATTTGTGTGTACCTATGTGATGGTTGTTAGTGTACGTGATGATTGTATGTGTATGTGTATGTGTAGTAATGTGTGTGTAGAGGTGACTAACCGTGTTGATGGTGCGCCTGCTGTGTGTTGGTGGCCTCGTCGGCGGTGCGCTTGAAGAAGTTGTGCTGCAGCGCGTAGTACGGCGTCACGCGCTGCTTCGGCTCGTACTCCAACATGCGCAGGATTAGGTCCTGCAATATACCATATGTCATACATTATGAGCCCTTGGAAGTAAGTGTAGTCAGGAAGGACAACAACCGCAGGCGTACCCAATTGCTACATTTTCTGAGAAACGCTCCGGTTGCAATAATTATTTCGGGATACCAGAGTGTGGACCAGAGACACGCACTATGGAATACATTCCTTTCGGTTTGTTTTTTAATTATTTGTATTCCACACTTTTCCGAGCTCTTTTTGCAAAAGCTCTGATAGTCTCAAATGCTGTTTACCGAGTAAAGTGTTGCTGCATTACAGCTCCACCGAACACAGATACATTGCAACCGTTTCCGTATCGAAATTTACTGTTATCATCACGAATCTAAGAGAGTTTTGTAAGCTTCAAATTTATTGTCCTTTAACATTTTTTCGTGTCCAATCGTCCTTTCAGTTATACTCCGGATAAATCAGTACCGATTAACTCTGTTTTTTTTAAACGCGTAAATTAATATAGGTCAACGTACCTTAAATTTGAGATAGTCAGATACAGAGTGTCCGGGCTCGCCGCGCCGCCTTGCCGCGGGCCCGCCGCCCTCTACTCCGAGCACGTCGTGTAATCGCCGCGTGCCCGGCGCTCGGTACTTACGGTACCCACTGAAAAAAATATATACGGTTAAGACACAGATAGTACCAGTGAGTAGCGCGAGTCACCGCGTCGACGTCAGCACAGATTTGTATAGGACCGAAACAGCGCCATCTGTCGGGCCACAGATGGCACTATTTTGATCCCATACAAGTCTGTGTTTTCGTCAACGCGATTAATTGTAAAGGCTTTTATAAAAACACTCAGATAAACCCTAAGAGAAATCAGAGCTGCCAGAATGGAGACTGTACTTACACCTTACAAAATATCGCAATCAAATAATCGTCAAAACTACGTATGCGTTTGCCTTGTGCCTTTGCGCTTCGTATATACGGTCTAGACGTCTTAGGGGAACATTTTTGTCACAAAGCCATCGGTTGGTGGGGCATATCAATGTAAAAAATAAGGGATACTTTATTTATTAGTAAATTGATATGTAGTACCAAACGAAGCGTTGTGACAAAAATATGCTCCAATAGAATCTCGACTCTCGTATATTCACAAAAAAACATAAACATAGTTATGCCCCATTTTAATAAGGAGCGACACAAAAAATTATAAGTCCCTGCTGCTTAGTTTGGGACTAGATGGCGCTGTGTAATTTTGTCCGCATCCTTTTAATTTATTTATAAATAGAACAAGATGATGGCGACAATTGACCACTCAATAGAACTCACCTTCCGTCCTTCCCATTGACTTTCTTCAATACATAACCGCCGCCTTCTGACGCCGGTAATTTGTCGAAGAACTTTCTTGTTTTGTGAGCCTGAAAAGTTAAATATATTGACACTTAATGTAACATGTTTAATAAGTGTTTCAGTGTTGTTTACATAAAGTCCCTAAAATTTAAGCTTAATGTTAGAAGATAATGGACTAACACTTCAGTATGACTTTTTTGTACCACTAAGATACCAAGTACTTTGGAAATCACAAAAGATTCCACACCTCGAGCTTCGAGACCCACCATATGTGATGGCGTAACCCTATTTCTTTTAATTAGGTGTCAGGTGTCAGATTTTGTACCTGGTCGAGTAAATGGTCTGGCGGCATGCCGAGGACCTCGACAATCTTGTTCATCTGGTCCACCTCGTTGGCGCCGCTGAACAGTGGCTCGCCCGTGTGCATCTCGACCAGTATGCACCCCAGCGACCACATGTCTATCGCCAAGTCGTACGGCACGCCGAGCAACACCTCTGGCGACCTGTAGAACCTAGACTGGATGTATTGGTATATCTGAAACATACAACATGTTACATTTTATTTGGGAGAAAATAAAGAACAGTTAAAAAATCAATAGCATTGGGTATGTATTAACAAATGTGGAAAAAAGTCTAAGAAGGTATAGCATTCTACTCTCTTTTTCTCTTTCTCATAGTTCACTCCATGACAGACATAATATACCGGAATCTCTGTACCGATTAAAATGACGATGAAGATCACCATCTGTCATCGCCCGCCCTATCATAGGGGAAAATTAGTTTTTTAAGAACCTCTGTCCGTTTAATAAGCTTGGGCTATTATTGATCACCGACTCAAAAGTGAGAAGCTTGACAATATAGGACACAATACAGCAACAATCAGCTGTCGTGGCGTTTAATGATGAATGATACTAATAAAATTATCTAGGACAGATTCAATGCCCATCTCTAGAAACAAAGCCCATATACTAATTGAGACATAAGAGGAAAACTGAACAAAACTACTTAATTAATAACACGCAGATTTGTAATCATCTGCCATCTGTCATCCATTAGACGCAATTACATAGTTAGTTCGTCTGCCAAGAGTTATGTCGCACATTGCAAATTGATCAATAAACGGCCTACATATCAATAACAGTGACCGCAATTAATTACCAATTAATCACTCTTTTATCATTTAAACATTGAACAAAAACTAACAGACACCATTATCAATAAGCAAATACTAATATTCTACATACAAAATTGATACCATTTGTGAGCTAAACATTTTTTCTGTTTTAGTATCATACAGTTTTTTCTTCTTATCTCTTACTAGTTTGTTTTCTTGTCATAGTATCTTATACTAATATAACGCAAAAATGTTTGTTTGTTTGAACGCGCTAATCTCAGGAACTACAAGTCGAACTTTTATGTATCGAGAGAGGCTATAGATCATCACGCTAAGTCCAATCGCGGGTTAAAATTAGCGTGAGTTCAAAGTAACTATTCCACGCAGAAGAAGTCGCGGACAGAAAACTAGTACTGTAATATTTTTTTGGATAAAAAATTTAAAAACAATTGGCCTCTGTATTTAATAATTATATATAAATTTGTAAGGAAAATGAGCACCACGCTATGACGTCGTGGGGATAGAGCTAATATTAGCAATGGGAAGTACACTTGACATGACTGTTGTTGATAACCCATGCCCCAAGTGTTGAATCACACGGGCAGGGTGTGATTTATATGCGCAGTTAGACTACTCTACATTAGAACGCTCCGAATGACACTGCGATAGGGGACGATGAATCCACATTGTCGAAAAAGTTAAAATTTTCGTTTTTGGTAACAAAATGAGTACCTACATATCGCAAGCACAAAAATCTCGAAATCAAAATCATAAAATTCTATTTGATTAGACTTCTTACATAGTACATTCAAATCGTCAGAAGGGAAAAAAAATACAGTATAAGTTTCGAAGGTTAAGAAACAAACAAAACGAATTATATTATATTCACTCTTAGTAGCTTGAATAAAATAGATATGTGAAGGACATATCTCAGACACCAAGCTATTTTTAGTCAGGGAAAGGTCAGGTGTATTAAGTGGGAACTAAAATAACCATAGGCCGAAATTACCTACCACATAAATCTTAGCGCAAAATATAACAGAAGGTCAGCTCCCATGTACTCACACATGGGCGTAAACTCACGAGCGTCGCGCTCTAGTTCAAAGCTATTGTAATTGACCCGACATGATCCAAAATCGCCACGTGTTTGCTTTCCGGACCCAACCAATGTAAGAAGCCTCCCTTCTGTCACCTTTCTATTTCGTGTCTCCAATTTTATTCATAGGAATGAAACTGCCACAGGCAGACTTACCCTTTGACCTAGTTGACATGAACTGCCAAAGTCCACAATTTTAATTGCCGACCTTTTCGGATTGCACAGCAGTATATTTTCAGGTTTAAGATCACAGTGAATTATATTTAGTTCTGAAACAGAGAAATAATCAATTAATAGTGTGTAGACTTCTTGGCAAATAGCATCGACTGGCGATAAATAACAAAATAAAATTAAAATAAAACAACCCTTTTTTTATCGTTATTTATAAAAAAGGGAGGTAGAGGTTACAAAGTGTTCGATGCTTATTAAATGATATGTGGAACATAAGACAATGCTTATTTTTTTTGGAAAATTAAATTCTAATAACTATAATGCATCAAATTTTAATAAAATAAAAGACTACAAATTAAAAAAGTCAAGCGAATTTTTTATTGTATTTTTTTTATATGTACTACCACCAGCCGATACTCTGTTTACGTTTTTCGTCGCGTTTCAAGCGGAATTTTATTATTTAAGCCCGAACGAGCATTGCTATATAATATTATTAGTAAATTTGAGGATCTGGTTCATAAACCATTGTCCGCAAATTTCGGAGCCAAAACGCAAAATCAGAACAGATGCTCTGCCAATTTGTTGAATATTCAAAATTATTTTTTGCTTCAACAACCCGTTTAATAACATTCGCAAAACATGTTGTATTTGGACAAGTCATCATTAACATATTATTACATGAAAGCTTGCTTTAACAGATTTCTAGATAACATTACTTACATAACTTGCAAATACATCATATTTTAGGTACTCGACACCAGGAAGCATATTTACCCATTTAAATTCTGACAACACTATTGGAATAGAGCTCGAATGCAATTGCTACACATTTTAGATATTCCTACTTCCAATTTCAAGTCACCGATTTCAAACATTACTTAACGGCGTGGTTATACCCGGGAATGTGTATAGACACTCTAAATACATGTTTGACTGAAGCTTCGTTGAAATGGACCCAAGACATTTGAAAACAGAAATCAAATTAATATTTTTATAATAAAACCCCTTTATTACCAAACATGGCTTAGATCAAACTCGGACTTAAACTGAGCGTAGTTTCCGCTTATTAAATCCGTATCACTGCAAGAGATGCAGTTACTTTTTATCCAAGGATTATCTTAGTCTTTGTTTTGTAATAAGGCGGCTTATATTTTATTTGTGTCGGAGGAGCTCGTGGCACAGTTGCTATTGCGCGTATCACTCGATCAGCGAAGTTAAGCAACCCTGACCCTAGCAAGTAATTGGACGGGTGACCGACGGAGTACCCTCCGTGCCTCGGAGAGCACGTTAAGTCGTCGATCCCGATTGCCAATCTTTGGCAATCGTTACAGGTTAGTCGGAGGCCTAAAATAGTCTGACAACTGATTTAACCCAGATAACAGATTTTTAAAGTTGAAGGGGTTGCGATGTCAGATGGCAGCCGCATCGGGTTGAATCAAGTGCTGACCCAAAAATGAATGGGATAAGCCCAGGGAGATGATATATTTTATTTCTCTTAAATTTTTTTTTATTGAGATGTATTGATTAACGCTATAAAACTTACCAGGTTGACTAAGGAACAATAACGCGGTGCACAGTTGCTGCGCAAACTTGCGCGTGAGATTTAGCGAGACGCCGCGAAAGTTGGTGTTGCGGAGCAGATCGTACAAATTGTACGAGAGCAGCTCGAACACTAGGCACAGGTGGTTCCGCCACATAAAGTGGCGTTTCAGTTTCACTGTAACAAAATAATCGATACTTTAGTATAGATAAACTAGCGGACATCACGCGGTTTCACCCGCGTATTTCCCGTTCCCGTAGGAGTACGGGAATAAAATATAGCCAAAATTTCTCGCTGATGATGATACTAGACCGATTTGAAATAATCTTTCAGCAATAGAAGCTACCTTCTATTGCTGAAAGATTATTTCAAATCGGTCTAGTACTTTTTGAGCCAATTCGTTACAAACATACTTACATACAAATCTTTCCTCTTTATAATATTAGTATAGATAATCAACTAGGCGACACGGAGTGATAGCCCAGCGTGCTGAGACAGATGTCAGATTGATGACAGATTAGAACGACTGATATTTGTTAGCTGAGCACAAGTATTTATACTTGGTATTGAATACTATATACATCTAAGTACAATCCACTTAGCAAAATAATATGTTTGTGTATCCGATTGTCACTACAATCTGCTCGGCTGGGTTTTGGATTCCGAATAATCCATCAATGTGAGCCATACTTTCAGCATAAAACAGGTTAATTTATTACACTTATTATTGAAACTTACCTATATAATACTTATTTTCAGCATCCGCTCTGTTCATCATTTCTAGTAACTTGACTTCTATTTGTGCCTGATTTAGGAAAGGTTTCTTATTCTTAATTATTTTTATCGCTACTTGACACTGTTCCTCGTGGTCATACGCTTTCACAACCTGTAAATAACAACGATACAAAGTTAACAAGTGATTCATAAATGCTATCGTGAACATTGGAGAAATAAGGGAGAACATTCAAACAAACTGAAGGAAATACAGTCTAATTAACATAAACGTTATACACCTCATCATAATTTGATATAGCTCCAAGCAACGGTACATGAATTACA
The DNA here is from genome assembly GCA_929442735.1 of Watsonalla binaria. NCBI lineage: Eukaryota > Metazoa > Arthropoda > Insecta > Lepidoptera > Drepanidae > Watsonalla > Watsonalla binaria. The sequence continues at coordinate 3,022,597 of OV838930.1, forward strand.
GCAATCACTCGAAATTTATTTTCATTGAAAACATTACAAAGAATCTTCAGGGGTCCAACCATGGACTGTTATTGCAATGATAGCTCAGCTTGCGACAGTGACAGATATATACACGTCATATAAATCTGTCTCATAATATGAGTCAAACTATCATGGAAATAAGAGCTCATGTTAGGGCTCTTGGCCGTAAGGTCCACTAAGGAATAGACTAAAGTGCTACAATATTCACTTCTGGGGGAAGATCAATTAGGTACAAATGTGACAGATGATGACTCTATATCGCCGTCTCAGGTTTCGAAATTTCAAAGGACAAAAATCACTAAGAAAACTCATTAGTAATCGTTTTAATACTTGCATCGACTACACGGGCAATGTAGTTCCTTGGTTAGGCTATATTAAGCCTTTTTAAGGCGACGCAAACTTCGATACTCAACGATTTTGATCTCCAAGCGACTATCGCGATATAAATCATAGTTTCGTAAACAGATCCACTCGCGTCTTGCGATTCAATGTCGTTTGTAAGGTCCGTATATTAGCGACCTAAGTTGATAACATTATTATGGAGCGTAGCCTTGTGTACTAAAGGCCTGAGATACAGAAGGTCCTGGGAGAATTACGTGTATTGCATATGCAGTGGATAAATGAGGGATTAAGGAAAATAAATAATAGCTTAAAGCTAGCAAGCTTTTGGCACCAATCGAAGTAGACACGCCATTATCGTGTATCGTCTCATTAATGGATCCGCTAGGCATTCATCGCGGACCTTTCCAACAAAGGTTATCTTCAGATAAATCTAAAGTGCTAAATTTTTTGCTTGCTTAATCATGTGTTCTATTTTTTTCTTTCAAATCTACTAATATTTGGCGCCGCCTGAACTACCCAATCCTGATTGGTTTCCATCCATCAAATATAAGTTAAAATTCAATCTTACCTGTCCAAAGGATCCCTTGCCAATCGGTGAGGAGATCTCGTATCGGTCGAGGAACTTTTCGCCCTGTTTGATGATGTAATCGTGGTTGTCATCATCGTACCCGTCATTATATAACTTCCTCTCCTTCTTGTGCGAGCCATCCTCGCCCAGGTACTGTTGCGCTCTCCGTTTCTTCTTTGCATAATATACCTGGAGGCCAAAACGTGGATCAATTAGTTAAGTAATAAGTAGGTATTCAAGGGTGTAAAATTGACTAGAAAAAATAATATGATTTGGATATTAAGTTGTTTTATCTACTGCCTCATTGTTCTAGTGATCGCAAATGCTAGTGCGGAACACGAGGTCCTAGGTTCGATCTGTAATTGCCTGGTTACAGTCCGGAGTCAGGATTACTGCCCGGTTAGTGGCGGTAGGCTCGCCCCAAATGTGGGTGTACTAAAAATACACCTCAGTCTGCTTCTTCGGGGAATATGTACGTAAGTATTGTTTTATCGAGCTGACGACTGATCTGAAGACTGGTGACTGATCTGATTGTTGATCAAAATCGATTACCCCGTGAATGTCGTACAGATGAGGATGGAGATGGAGATGCTTCCACTTGGGACTACTAAGTATCAACTATCACTTGAGACCAGCGAACGTAAAATTTACACATATCCCTTTTCGGCGGTTGGAAACAAAGCTTGCTGTATAATTTTTTATTGTTTTGTGTTTACATTAAAAGCGACTTGCTTTTAACGGAACTCATGTTACGCAAGTAAAAGTAACAAATTCCGAATTATAATCAATTAATAAGCTGTATTTTCCAGGAACCGTGTAACATTTTCCATTAGAGTTACTAATTCTGTTGGATATTTGGAATGCGTGGGCGGGTTCATTGATGAAGCCCGAGGTTGTAACAACATGAGATAGAGAGACCTTTTGAGATTTATTCAGCTAGTTTACGTTACAAATTTGTACGCTATTTACTTAAGTTAAAATTATATAAGAGGAAGTTTTAGATACATCAATCATTAATGAAATAGGTGTTTGTAAATTTTATTCCTGTAGTGAGTGATCGTTATAACCGCCACGTACTTACATGATGGTTATCTAGATTCGATTTAATTTTTCCCAGATTTTATTCCGTTTTCTTACTTATATTGCAACGGTTTAAGAGCATTCTTTCATTTTAAAATTTTAAATCTTTTTTACATTTTGACAATCACTGCGATTGTGAGTGTGACAGACAGTAAGTCATTTACTTTCTTAAAATTATCTGTGGATTTGATAAAGTATATTCGATACTTAATTAATGAACAAAAAAGGTAGAAGAGGGTCAAAGGGATTATTCTTCACAAAAATGAAACTAGTTCATACGTTGAACCGACTCAAAGTAGGCACAATAAAGCGATCGCATGCGTTGTAGGAAATGAAGAGTAGTCGAGGGCGGGAATTCGGCTGACGGACGTTGACCCAAATATGCGGTTGACATTGATCGACGACGGGTCGCGATATGCTTATATATAAAACATTCGTACGGTCCCATGTAGGTTCGTACTGAACGCATGTATTTGGGACTAGGAAGTTCATTGCTACCGGCTTTTTATGCGGCATCGCGAGACTCGCCCAGATATGACTCATTGTTTTGCGTACGTACTCAGTTGCCACTTATAATACGGCCACGGCGTGAAATGTGAATGTCCTGTCCTTTATGAACAGTGGAACGTCCATCTAATATAACACCGATTATTTGTTTATTATGCGACTAATACGTTGAAATAGTTTTTCATTAGTGAAAATAAATCCAGTGCTGTAGGTCCGCATAGACAGACGGACGCGGGCGCGGCGTAGCGGGGGACTTGCTCCAATTGGAGGAGGTAGCACCTATGCTGCATGCAAAGAAGATGGTGGTTTATAGGTGGTCGGTTCAGCATAACTTTATAAGGCTTAAAACTTTGCTTCCGATTAAAACAATGTGTCCAAGACGCGTTATGTGCGTGACCCATAATATCCTGACAATTTTATTGACATCCGTAAACCTCTATTATGTAACATCAAAGCATGTCATAGCAATAATATTTGGGACTGCATAGCATTCGCATCGTGGCGGTACGGAAGTGTCGCATATCGACGCGACCGAACGATAACCCAAATTTCTGACAGCGACCTACATATTACAGGTTTATGTTTTACAGGCGAATGAGCGTGCTCCGAAAACGGGCGGGCTGTCTGTTGCCACCTTTCTGGCGGCTAGCAGCTTTTATTTGTTGACTGATGCCATGTCAACCGTGCAGACAGGGTCGATCATGCGAACAGTGAACGTTGTCAAGTGGCAGGTGACGTCCCCGGCTTCTCCGAGTATGTAATTTCAGTAGTAAATCGATATAATTCGGTAGTGTTGTACTTGGATGTAAGTGGCTGTGTAGGGAATGGGAGATGTTGATGTTGGTGTGATGACAATCCGTGATGATTGTGTGGTGGTGTGGTGGTTGGTGGTAGTGGTGGTGAGTGAGGCCAGTGACCGCGACACGTGGCCGCGAGATGAGCGCTCGGGCCGGGGAGAGAGGGCGCGCGGCGGCTGTCATTGATTTTCCCCGTCTCCCCCCAACCCCGAGGCTGGTGCCCTCCCCGCCGCGTCTCACCCACTTCCAGCGCCCGATAACGAGGTTAACGGGCGACGTGAGCGTCTCCTAAACTTTAATTATACCCGTACACCCGTCGTGCATGTTTAACCCGGCCTCTATTCAGCGTTTTGTTTGCAGCGCACCTGATAGCGAGACGAGACGTGATCAACCATTTGGTCGCCGGTTAGTTATCTAATGAACCAACTCGGAGATGGAAACCCCACGAGCACAACTTGTACAACCTGTAGGATGGAAGGAACTTGCAACAGCTCGATTCAAATCTAAAACTAAACTGATTTAATGCATATAAGCGACGGTAACTTTCCGTGAATCCATTGTAAATACAGAGCAGTGGGTCTAAAAAGGCCACTTTGGGAGAATCATAATGTGATCTGCAAATACAAATTGAACAAGTTTAGTGGGTTTTTCACGTTTCACGTCATATAACGCCGAAAATTTTATACCCACGTTTTGCCACCCTACCAGACTATGACGCATTGTTTACCATGTATTGGTGACGGTATTCATGTACTTACTTTGAAAGTAAAATTAATGTAAGTAATTTATATTATGGTGTTGTTGCTTTTATCGACATTCGGCACTAACACATTTCACAATTAAGCATACTTTTCGAAACTAGATATCTTCGTACATCAATGTAACATATTTATTTAAGATTAAAAGGAGATTGCCAACTTTTAAGAAATTTCATCAGAATTTTATATTTTAGAGAAAGTATTGCAACTCTAATTAGATCTTTAAATATTAACACAGTAATTAACACAAAGTGTTTATTACCGTTCTACATATTATTAATGCTAAAAGCTAAAGCATGTTTGTTGGTTTGTCCATAATTTATGCGGTAATGGAGCATCAGCGTGATTTACAAATAGACAGATTGAAGGACGGTAGAGTTCCTGGTTTTAGACAAGGCGGGTGGAACCACGAGACGCAGCTAGTGATACATAATGATAAATACATGTATGTTAATGTTTGAGGTTCAATAACCGAATAAGTTAGGAAGTGATGTAATGCCGGTAGCTGGCAGCTCTGTGATGCGGAATACAATATTCGCACGCAACTTATAAGCAACGGTTCTAATGGTTATTTTACAATATTAACTTGTGTACAACGTCATATTTGATTTGGTCTCACCCAAATACTTCTGTTGTTTCCCAATATTAAGAATAAATATTTTTTTTGATCTGATGAGTGCCAGATGCCTGAATGCCTATTGGCCCAAACAATTATCATGAGCTTTTCAAATATGAGGATTCAAAAGTAAGCATGGGAAAAAGTAATTCTATACACATAGTCAGACTTGAACGATATTCAAAAAGATAGATGACACAATGTAAATTTTTTTTTTCAAGATGTTTCGAATCAAAGCAATATAATTCACCTCAAAGAAAATCTAATCCAACGAAAACGTGAAGACGATCTCGAGAAAGAAAACAAGCAGAGCGGTTGAGCAACTTCTGAAAGCCTATCAAATCTTGATGAATAGTTTCTCAACCAGCTAAATCCATACATACATACTGAAATCAAATGATCAATTTGATTGTACTTAGAATATTCTTCGACAGAAAGGGAACCATCGACGGTTTTGGGGGCACGATAGTTTTATTTGCTGGTCTGGAAAAGTTACTGAATACGACAAGAAAATATATTTGTTTAAATTGCCTTAAAACATGATGTATAACTCAGAAATCAATTTTGTTCAAACGTTTGCTCACACAGGTGACAAGTGCCTCATCCATCGAATGAAACAAGGTTTTTGGTTGCTTATTCAATTACTGAAACCCACCAATGGGAAATGAGCACGGGACTCTATCCCGTACCCTAATTATTCAACTTGTTCCTTCCCGGGGTTACCTTACCTTACATTCGGGATGTTTTCTTTGCACACCCGATTACAGCAGCATACATATTTTAATTTACCTATCTTCGTAGAATTGCCCCATCATTCAAATTTGTAGTTTTAAGGATAAAAATATAACGAAGACTCTCTTCTCCGAATCAGATTTAGGAAATCATGACGAAGATTCTATAAAAATAATAAAATGACAGAATTATATCATAGATTTAAATAATGTCTTCCTAAATGGCATTGGCATAGTATTCTCCAGGATAAAATATATTCACAATAGCACAATGCAGCACTTTCAAGAACAACTAACGTTACCATTGTGCATTATTATGACGCAGTCATGCCAAAAATACACACAGTTATGATAGCATTACGTACTTCGCAGTATTTTATTGCATAATAGAATACTGACGACAGAGTATGTTCATACAGAGCGGCCAAAAATGAACTAACATTGCGATTTCCACATTGCGACCAATCCCTGCCATCTTAGATGGTCTAATACTGCCATCGACATGTTGATAAACAAATAAGGTCAAAAAACAAAATGTATCTATACAGACGAGCTATGGTGTTCCTGCCCCCGCAGTGAGTGTGACATCCGAAATGGACTCCCCATGTAAAAAAATAATAATGGTGTTTCTAGCTAAAGAAAAAATGATACGGTCGAATTGAGAACATCCTCTTTTTTTAAGCCATTTAAAGTGGAGAATTAAGCCCAGAAGCGCCCTCCCGTGCTACGACGGTTCTCTCTCAACTAACTTTGCTTAAAATGTATAATGAAGTGGGCGATGGGGATACCTGGTTCCCCGATCAGCCAGTTTCGTAATTTTTCGTAATTCGTTATTTCTATAATACTTTAATTTGTCAGGTCCTGACATGGTCAGCTTATGCAATTCGCAATATTATATTGGTATTTTCGGGGCGATATTGTTTTCTAAACAGCAAACTGCATGGATTCTGGCGATGTAGGGAAAGTTACGAATTAAATGCCGAATTAAGGAAACTTACCAAATAGCATCCGACTCGGGAGTGGGTCTCGGGTAGAATCTTAGCCAATGTAATTTTAATAGCATGTGAATGAGCTTTTATGACTAAACTATATTCACCATTCAACAAAGATTCTTACTGTGTCCCTGAATGTATTAAACGTAAGATTCCTCAATTCAGTTACTACAACTTACTCCTCAGCCGAAATATAAAAACATGTACCTATTTATAAATCTATCCAGACGTACCACTGCGATTATTTATGCACTTATGTCTTCGCATCATCTACATTCGTTGATGCGAGAATTCCATCGTCGAAGACTATAGCATCTTGATCATTTCGATCGTCATTTGTAAGTCTTTCAAGATTCGTAATTAGAGTATTAGCTGAGCTATGTACTTTTTGAGCTACCGTTTACAGTTATAATTTCTTCGCCGTCTAGACATTAAATTATGTTACTAACTTGAGCTACAACATAAATGTATTATTAAGTGGTAGTAGGGTTCTAAGAGATTAGACCAAGAATGATTTATTAACATATAAAATGGGCAAGTTGTGGACGCCATATAGAAGCAGCCAGGTCTTCAAGCAGCATTTACTGGTACGAAAATAAATTAAAATCGAGGAGTACTGTCGTTGCATCCTGAATATTAGAGGTCGCCCAATGCTTATAAATAAATGTTTCATAGTTTTGCTGGCGACACTGCGGGGAGAGCTGCGATATGCAAAGGTGTAATCATTGCTCATTTTGTATTAACTGCAGTCTAGTCTAATTTGCAAGTTAGTCGTTGAGTATCAATTAAAACGACGGAACTGCGCAAGTTTACATCATTAACACCATAAAAAGACATTTATTGCGAGAAAATTTGTGCAATCAATTAGGAGTTTTAAGAGGGGTCGGGGGGTGGGATGCGTGCAGAGTGCAGCGGCGACGGAGGGGTTGTCGAGGGGGCGGCGCGCGCATCTGTGTGCATTCGGCATATTTACCCTGATAGTGGGCGGGCGGGTTCACTGACCCGACCCAATGCAAGGACCGCGTACGTACGTAGGCCGCGGCGACGCACACGCCGAGGCCGTTTCATTAGTGCCACCGCACACCACACAACACACATGCAAAAGCCAACACTGTGCGTCAAGTGGGCACGCACGCTTTTTTAATCATCCGACGGATTCCGCAGGGAGAAAAATTCCAACAGGTTACTGTTGTAGGATAAACTTTTTTTCAGTTATTTTCAGCCATCAGGGCGTTATTATGTGAAATCAGAAAATATAATATCGGGTGCAGGTCAGATGCAGAAGGCCAGCAGACTATAGTGAGACGTCGGAGCCATATCGATCTCGTGTTTATTCCGAACTGTGTACCTGTCTAGATACCTGATTTAAAATTTATAACAAACTAAAACCGTCGTGTGATCGATAAATGGAAAATACTGTATACGAAATGAGAACGGAAACAGAGGCAGCACCAAGAACGACGCGTAAATATGCACAGTTTACACAGCAATGGTAACAACATAAACATGACCCACGTGAAACGTCATAATTGCACCGCTGCATTCATAAATCCCCCAGTTAGACAGACACACCGGCCCCATAGTGTACCTATAAACAGGTATTATATGCAAAACCACCCCTGCAGTCGGCGGGTCTTCGAATTCAATACTAACCTACCCCAAGCATGCCCCTCGTTGAACCAGACCGGAGACCTGATGGAATATTTCATAATAAACTCAGAACATACATTTACATTCACATAATGCATTATGTTTATTTGTATTTCACATCATACATACACATATTGAAAGTGAAAATGACATCAACACTCAAACTATTACGTCACAACCATAATATTTAATTGAATCGTCCACTACGGACACAGAAACAAGACCACAGACGTTTAAAATGTCTTAGATTATGTAAATTAAGATGCGCTGTATGTAAATCGGGATTCAAATGGTCCGTCCCGACAACGACTTAAAAGTTCCTGTAATCGACATTCTTGATATTTTTGAACAACATTTGATCGTAAGCCTGTATGTGAATGAATGAATGAATACATTTTTATTTCAGTGTTGTGGGATAAGTAAATTCAGACGGAACGTGTAATATTGTTTCGCCAACCAATATGATACGAAAGATGAAATTTTTTTGTGCGCGATTGACGTATACGGCATAACTTAACATAAAATACATAATAGGTAAACAACACAGCAGATAGCGGTAACACCGCTTGTTCTTTCAATTATAATCCACTATTTATCACTATAATTGAAAACAATATAAATCCTACATTCCGCCTGGGTATTCTTTAACGAATGTATTAGACTACACTGAGCAGCCCTTACTGCCATAGTTTACAAGTATGACGGTGATAGATTTGTACACATCGTATACATTTTGTCTCATTTTGGGACTCTTGTTACATACATACACACATACACATGCTCACTCCTGTATTCTCCGAAGGGGGTAGGCATAGGCGTTATAACTTTGATTAAGTGTAAGTAAACACTTTGATGATTAAGTGCCAACGTGACAGATGGGAGTCTATCGCCGTCTCAGCCACTATCACTATACATACGTCTTTCGAATTACTTCTCAGACATATACGGATTTCCTCACGATGACTTCACTCGAGGGATTCTTTTCGTGTCGAGATAATGAATAAGATCTCATGGGAAGTCTCCTTTTATAAGAGAGAGATTATAAGCTTACTACAAGCAGTAAAGTACGTCTGTAATCTATACTCGCTCGCGTCTCCGCTGAATATTAGTATGAGAAATTGTGCAGCGACTCCCAGCGGTAACGTGAAGAACTAAAATACATCATACAAATATTTCGAATGACGCTAGCAATTATAAATTACGAAAACGGTGACAAACCCGTGATAGGGGTACTGAATTTAAGAACTAATCGTTCGAACTGAAGTAAGTATTTTATTAAAAGTACATACATACATACATACATACATATGCTCACGCCTGTATTCCCCGAAGGGGTAGGCAGAGGTGTTGTTATCACAACACCCACTTTTCACCGAATTTGATTAAGTGCCAACGTGACAGACGGTGAGTCTATCGCCGTCGCAGGCACTATACATTCGTCTTTGAATTACTTCTCAGAAATATGCAGGTTTCCTCACGATGTTTTCCTTCACCGTAAAGCACGTGGTGTGAAATCACTGTACATAAGTTTTTTTAGAAAAACTCAACGGTACAGGCCACGCTGGGATTCGAACTTGCGTCGCTTGCGTAGCAGGCGACTGCTCAAACCCCGAGGCCACCACGGCTCTATTAAAAGTACCCACCAAGTAACCCATATAAAATGTATGGCATTGCGAATATTCGATTAAAGTTGAGAAAGAACAGGGCTGGCAAAACACACGTTATAATTTCCCTAACTTCAAACGACTTTTACTCTACAAATATTCAACTTTGGAAAATATTTTAAAGTGCTGTAGTTAAGTTAGATTCAAACAATCTACCGACAGCGTCCATAAGATTCTTACGTTTTATAACAGAATGTAATCTATGATTAAGATTAGCATACATATATGTATAAATCAGAAGTCGGTCATAACATAAACAACTTTTCTGTATGTTTCGCATTCGAATTATATAGCTTGCTTAACATAATATGTTTTACCATTACCTAAGTTTATTTTTAATATATGAAGTCCCGTGTATATTGTAACCGAACTCCTCCGAAACTGCTGGAGCGATTTGTATGAAAGTTTGTGTGCATATCGGGTAGGTCTGGGATCGGCCAACATTTTTAACCAGCTTCACTCAATGCATATTATGAAAACATAAAATATTAATTATTATTTTATTCTCTCAGTTTGTGCCTGCTAATTTCTGGAACGCCTGGACCGATTTCAACGGGACTTTCGGGGACTCGACTAATGTTACAAGGAGCGGATCCGAGCCAGGATCTGCGAACTAAAATCACCCATGTCATAAAGTCTACGTGGGTTAAACCGCGGGGCGCAGCTAGTCCAGCATAAAACTCCTATATAGAAATACTGAGGAGCATGTCAGCATAGGCATTTATATTTACTTTTGCAAAATAGTGCACTGTTTATGTTTTTCATGTAATCGCACGTGTAGTCTCGAAGTGTGCTATATTCAATGACAACTTGACAAGAATAAATATTATCATGCATCAATAAATTGTTCAAGTTCCCGTGCGAAAGCGTCGAAAGCGATAATTAAATGAACACTTGTGGAGCACGTTTCTTCCGCATTCCACGTTATCCAATAAATTATGGCGATAATCCATCATACGTTAAGCAAGAAAAAGAACTCCCCCATTAAAAATCATACGCTTTCAAAAAGGCTGCCCTCAGCGTGCGCCGGCACCACTTCAAAGTTTGACCTCGCAATTACTAAAATTGGTTTGATTTACCATTTTAATTGTAACAAAAAGCTTATTTTTTCCAACGGTGTGGACGGCTGCGGTGTCGTTGTAATCTCGACCGAGTGACTTTCGGCCCGAGGGTCCATTAGGGATTGGAGGCGGCTCGTCACGCGTAGGTCGGGGACTGGAATTTTGAGCTGTGGCGTCATGTCGTTAAGGCGTAGTTTCTGTCGGGAGGTGTTCGGTAGGCGCGAGAGGAGAGTACCTACTCGAGGTCGGATGCTGAGTGCGGGGGTGTGTGGAACAGTGCGGGAGGAGAGTGGGACAAAATCGATATAGTCGGGCGGCGCGCGACGTCTTGCGTCCCGGCCCTCTCTCCCCTCTAATGAATGAGAGCGGGCATAGTCATCTCTGCGGATCGCGGCTCTGATACGGCACGCCACCGCTGTCGCCGCCGTCGATGACTGCGTCCACTACACTTACACCTAATCCCAATGTATTGTATTTCAGACCAGCCGCGCTAATCAACCCTAGAGTTGAATTTAATAAAAAGTAGAAGTTATATAGCATATTTAATGTGAGCATCAAACTCTGAAGAATATGTACAAGGTAATATAGTTACATGAAATCAAAATCATGTTAAATTACCCTTTGAGGGGCGAAATAATTATTTTTGGAGAAAATATTTTGTAGTACTATAGCTACTATATAAAAAAATATGCCAACAGGAAAGGTCCTTATTCCTCCGCCGCTGGCGCTTCGAAGATACGAGTGTGAAAACGCTCGACTGCCACGCAAAATATACATTAAGAATAAGCTGCCTTCGAAATCCACGAGATATAGTATATGATTTTTCTTAAGTATCCGATTGGACTTGAAATATTTTGGAGGAGATATCACCTATTCCTCACGTTTGTTAAAGCTTCACAAACCGAAACTCCGCCGCAAGAGATACGGAATACAACTATGCATAATAAATACAATTTAGAAATTGGACGTACTTATAAAAATTAAACTAGGAAAGCTAAACTAGTAACGTGAAATACTAATTCCGTGATCCAGCATTGTCGTTAGAGCCGTTAACAAAATGATTTAGAGTCTAAACGATCAAATTGGATTAGTGAAATACGTTAAAATTGTATGGTTTCTAGTTGACGCTGCACGGTCACTCTTACTGCCATGATGGAAGTAACATGTCACATGTCCAAATGTTCGTGACAGAAGTTTATCAGATGGTAGTCTTAACAGTATCATTAATAGCATACAGACGGCGTCACAACAGCTGAGCCACAGGCTGCATAATAGTGATGTCCCAACGCCCCTGGGAACAACGGTTGAGCTTGGGAGTTTTCTAAACCGTCTCAGCTGTAATTCAAGTAGTCATACAGCGACGACAAAAATACACGACCTTTAATGAGAAATTGTAACAAAAATATAAACTTATTCTTGGAGGTTAAGCGCTTTACGAAGTGATTCATTACGTTTTATAAAATTATATTTCGGAGACCTGTTCCTATAAGAAAATAAAAGGTTTGCTCTTTTGCGCGTTCTGGATGATGGCAAAAACACTGATCTATGTATGTTCAATGACAATGAAAAGTAGGATTAAAGGAAATAATGAGATTAATCGATATATTAAGAAAGGTAGTTAACTCCATCTAGCAGAATATAATTGCCTTAAACTGGGTCAACGTTAGGCTCGTACCAATCGTCTACCCACCTACGGTATACCTGAAACATATGACATGTCATGTCACAGCCACGTGAATTAGGTAACACGATAGTATAAACAAAGTGAGACTATGTGTTTATAATTTCAAGTAGCACATGCTCGTCGTCAACGTGTCCTAATTTATCAGCTTAATGATTAATTTACCTTTTCGAATTAATGTCATAACTGGAACATCAATAATAGTTCCGATAGTTAGTAACAGCAGGGTGTACAGCGAATGGAAAATAAATTAATAAACAAATTCCACCGCCAACAAAGAATTTACGCCGTTTGGAACAATATGAATGACCGACGTAAACATAATCACGTGGGCGTCCTTGCAACACTTGAAAAGGAGACACGGTGATATCACAGTCAATATATATTTTCTTATTTATTTAAAAACCTCCTGCAAAACACTTTTCACAGGCGGACTAATAGGCATTCTCCACCAGTCAGTGGGGTACTGAAGTTCTAAGAGACAGGTATGATGGCGTCGTGGCACATTGAGAGGTTGGCAACCAGTACTTATGTTGATAAGTGCAGTTTGGCTAGCTCTGGCCATGGAAAAAGGAATCCGGAAATTATGGCTGGAGGAGAGCATTCAGCTGTGGAATGAATAAGAAAAGCTGCTGACTGAACAATTGGTACTGATAGCTGAAAAGTTGTATCATGTAGATGAGTATGAATATTGAGTGAGTTTAAAAATAAAGCGTCTGCTGAAATAAAATGGGAGGCCTTTGCCCGGCACTGGGAAAGTACAGGCGATATTCGATTTTTGAAATAGTATTGTCTTAACATGATTTATATTATATATAGCTTTATATGATATGTAGATTGGTGTAGATATAAAGCAATAATGTAGAAAGTAAATAAATTACAAAAAATACAAAATAGGGTTGACATATGTCGAGATGCGCTATAATATATCACGTGAGTGCCATCCTTGAAGTCAGAGAGTGCCATGAAATCTGATAAGGGAAGCAAAGCCACGTGACTTGCCAGTAAGGACATACGTCCACATCGTGTGCACATGTCAAAACAAAACACTATAAACACACCGCGCCCGATATACAGCTTACAACAAAGTGCCGATCTAGTTATCTGATAAACTGTTGTTTAATTTTACAACCATGGTCATAAATACATACGTACATTGTATTAACGACACACAATGACGAAAGCAAAACGTGTGCTATTTATTGTTCTTTGTAAACATTATAATTGCTAATTGCCGTGAAGCATATGGCAATACGTAAATCTAACCAATACCTATGTAAACTGACGTACATACAAACACAAGAATATAATAAAGGTAAACCTACATTTAATCAGCAGCTGGGCCGTTCCATCCGCATTCGATATATTTATAAGTTATACCTTTTATACTGCACAGGGATGTCCCGTTCGAAAAATCGGAGCTAGGGATTGTATTGACACCTTGTACAAGAACGCAGCCATTTTATTATGTTACGTTTGTTGTGTTCTTGCGTTGAGTAAGGTCGCCGGTGGGTGGACTCAGGAGAATTAGAGGCGCTGGTGTTTTTTCATTCACTGCAGATGAAGGGGTCATATGCTGTGCTGTATGTATTAGCTTGATACAATTGTACGCCCCTAAATCACTTTATTTCTTCGTAATAAAGAGTAAGCCCTGCACTCTTAATTGTATATTTCCCTAGGCAAAGTTTGCGTTTTTTATCTGTCACGGCGTGAAAAATACAAAATACTCTAACACGAATATTTTTGTTGTAGATCCTAGAACACATTACTAATTAATGATTAAACGCAATAAAAGTCGTATGCGGACGAGGACACACGCATACAGACCCAAGGAGCGACTTTCTTTTACATTATTACATCAACGATAAGCAAATTGACTAATGGATATACATAGGGGATTAACACAAAGGCGGCTCATTAAGTTTGCGTGCAATCGGTGAAGTTAGCGAAAGCGTCGAAGCAAAGCAAGTGTCTGTTGCTTCACGAAACGTACCAACGTGACGGCTCGAAGAGATTGCCAGCCGAGCGCGTCGGCCAGAGTCCTGAAGAGGGTGCGAGTAGACCTCTCCCCTTTGCGCACCATGGTCCCGTCCCGCCTTCACGCACGGCTGGTGGGTCACTGCACCAGTGTTCAGTGCTCACCTCGCACACAAAAACAGCACAACCAAGCTGCACTTTGTCAGCGTTCGCCTTGACAGTTTTAAACACAAGGCTAGAAGAACTCAGCCGGCGACTCCCGACAACTCAACTAAACAATTTTGCGCTCCAGCGAAATTCTCGTTAACGTAAATTAGTTTTTCAATGATTAAATATTAAAACGCGAGAGAATAAATACATTGATGTAGCAACCGCAATAATCGGCTGCGAGGACACGACTGGCTTGTTATCGCAACGATACCTATTCTCCAGCTCAAGTAGACGATTCCGCATATGTGAATCAGGCCAGCCTCGTTGTTTTGGTCAGTTGACGCGCGTCCCAAATGTACCACACACACGTCGAGCTCTTGGCAATATTTTTCATGTCAACATGTTTTAATGAAGGAATTTTAATCACTTGCTAGTGATATAGCACTGGCCCCAGAAACCACATCAAACACGTACCTGAGGCATATCCTTTCCTAAAATTGGAGATAGTTAAAGGCACTTCAGATTTATTACTATTTGTTCCAGTTCCAATTCAATGAGCAGCTAGTGTAAACACATGTATGTGGTCTGGTTTGTATGAAGAAATTGACCCTACGGCCTTATGAAGCTATTGATGTAGTACGCAATCAACTCGTCACTCTTGATATTAAATAGCTCCCAACAACTCATTACCCGTATCTAATAGATGGGTGGGTGAAGCAATTTTATTCCTTTTTGTGATTAGCATGGAATTGTTTATTCTGTGAGCAAGGTTTTATAATTAGCTTGGCGCCGGGATCGTGGCAGGAGTCCAGGTCGATCACTCGGGTAATATAACGGGTTCGTACTATATCGGGTGGTAGGTCGTTGACAGGGCATTTTTCCGGAATCGCGTGCAATCCGCATACTATAGATGAGGAGAGTTAAAAGTAAACGAAGATTAACAAAATTAAGCAACGGCGAAACAGCTCTCTGGTGGCTTATTTCGACTTGAATCACGTATTATGATACTTCATGTTGTACCGCTTCTCAATTGAGCACACAATGTTGTCGGTGTCAGAATTTATGAGCCGACTACGTGTGCCCGGCGGTTTCATCCGCGTTGACAGCTTTATGTCATCGGAACGGTTACATTTTGGGATTTAAAGTAGTCTGTCTAATATTCAGATTTAATTGTCAATCAACAGCACCAAACAGCTGAAAACACAGAGCAAAGATTACTAATTTTTGCATTCTAACACAGAAACGCGATCCCTAAATGTAGTCGATGAAATGACTCCCAGTGGTTTATAATAAATGTTATGCTATGCTAAAACAAGATATACATCCGCGGGTGCGTTCATTTGTCACGTCTTGTTTGTATGATATTTCGGCATATTCGCAAGCTCCCCGGATTAGCTTAACAATATTACAATACCTACCCTTGACGACAATGAGCAACGTTAAATGCTACACAAGACCACATTAAACCAGCCAGATTGGCTCTGTTACCGCGGTTAAATATTAATTTCCCACAGAACTGATAGCTACGTCAAACGTTTGTTGATGGTGAATTGAATTCCCGGAATTCCTGGCAGCATCCGAAGCTCGGGCGCCCATTATAATCAACGTTAGTCACGTTCATCTTAAAAGCATATTCCAGTGAGCAAATGACGAAGTAGCTACGTATAAAGCCATTAATGTGCTAAATATAATCATGATTATAAATTAGTTGTTAGTTTTTATTCTTGTCACTGTACAAAAATAGAAAAAGTAATCTGTCTGTAATAGGCCGTACAAATAGTGAGGGAAAGATGGCATTCTGCTTACCTATTTCGTAATACACACTGACTTTATGCCTATCACGAACACAAGCTAGTCTAGAAAGGTACGAGACGACGAAGCTTCGAGTCACATCGAAGCATCCTCCATTCCTAGATAAAGCACGCAGTTTAGAGAATTTCATTTCATTCGCTTCAGATTAAACGGAAATGCAATTTTCATTGTGCTGTAGCGATCTGTGCTATAAAAGAAAAACTCAATTGAAATGCATCAACGTTACCTTATGTCCAAACTATTGTTATTATTTAAAAATTATAAAACGCTGTTATAAGGTGTTTGGATAAACATATAGTATAGATTATACTGTTTACAAATATTGTATTATAATTTGTAAATCGAAATATTAAAGGCCTAAGCAATATTAAAATAATTATATGTTATTATTTCATAGACCCATTAAATGTATGTGTGCGACGTCGCGTGAACTATTAGCGTGTATAAATAAGAAAACACATTGAACAGTATTCGTTGGTTTGTGCAGTGGGGTGAGCGGGTCGACCGAAACCAACACGGGCTAATGCGTAATTAACGTCAAAACGTTGGGGCTAGCTGTTTCACCACATTTACCCTACATTCGAGTGTTAGATGTAAGAATGGGTGTTTATCACACCTTGACCCTTATTCCGACCAATCATTGTATTTTGTACTGCATTGAGGTGAGCCCGAACCAGTTGACATCCGCCCAAATCCGGAATTAATGAATTTTGTTCTTATCAGATTTATCAAATTATGATTGTTGACTTGACACACTTTGATTACATGGCGCCAAAACAAGTGTACATTTCGGATGGTCGTGCTGATAAGAGCGATAAACTGTTGGGAAATGTTTACCTTTACATCTTTTTATTTATGGAATCGATCAGTTAAACTGTCAGCATTTTATTTTATTCCAGGATAAATTCTAAAAAGCATGAGCGATAAAGTAGGCTACAAATAAAATTAATCCATAGCCGAGGGGCCCAACACTACCGGCTATCGATACCGTTCAAAGGTCGCGCCGCGAATAATTTTCATTATTTCCTTCTGTCGCCGGCAGCCCTCGGGCCTCGGGCCGGGCCACAGATTATATAATAGGTACAATCCTCCCACGTACTATTTACTATGATAACCGGAACTCCACGTGTGTAATGGAGGTTCCGCTGAGACGTCTGTAAAATTTTTAAGTTATTGTAAAAATATGCTCACGCCATCCCAGAAGGGTCCCCGAAGGGGTAAGCAGAGGTGTTGTAACAACACCCACATTTCACCGAATATGATCAAGTGCCAACGTGACAGAGGGTGAGTCCATCGCCGTCTCAGACACTTTATGTACGTCTTTGAATTACTTCTCAGACATATGCAGGTTTCCTCACGATGTTTTCCTTCACCGTAAAGCACGTGTTGTGAAATAACTGCACATAAGTTTTTTTTTAGAAAAACTCATTGGTACAGGCCCCGCTGGGATTCGAACTTGCGTCGCTTGCGTAGCAGGCGACTGCTCTAACCCCAAGGCCACCACGGCTTAATTTATTCTATCTTAAAAAATACGAAACTTTAAAATTTAATGAATGTAACTCTATGTACTTTATACGAGTCCAGAAAGATACTCGAAGTGTGAAAAAGTTTGTGTTTATACAAGCTTCCAGAGTTCACATAGCAATACAAATAAAAATGCCATCGGCACACAAAATATAGCGCGATTCGTTTAGGCTGCAGGCGATCGGATCACGTGACAGCATCGAGATACCATCACGGGTTTAATAGAGTTCTTCGGTGCACCCAATCATTGCCTCTGTTAGCTCCTAATAGACTCCAGACGATTGCGGCTACTGACATTTTAAATGTTTTATACTAAAATGTTTGGGTTGAACCTTGACTTTCCACAGCTTTAGGATATGAGTTAAACGAATACATTCGGTTCCGAATGCGATTTAGAAACAAAATTGATTAGTAATAAATTTAATAATCCGGGAAATCGGCAAACTAGGAAAGCTAGTCAAAATGTTTACAAGATTCTGGGCAAACTTGTCTTTTCGACAAAAGAGACTGATCGACCTTTTGGTGTACACGTACGATAGAATGAAGTCGATAGCGGTCAATAAATCCATCGGTTGGCAGTGCTACTAGCAATTCGAGCTATTATCCGGCGAATTGGCTGCGGGCAAGACGATGGGCAAGCAAGACGAATTCCGCAGCGGATGCCACTAGGCCGGCCTTCGAGCGGTGCACTAAAATAGAAATGCAAATAGGCACGACCATTACCTACACCAATATATTACATAAACCTTTATTGCTTCTAACAAATTCATCTGCTACTAGGCCGATCATATTTCTGTTTTGAATCTTTGTTCCACTGGTGAACTAATTATTAATTAGTCTCTATTCTCAAATCGTCGTCTTATTTGTAAACAAATTAAAAGCACAAGTACCATCATAATTAACTGAGGTGGTAAATAAACTGATCTCGTATTTGGGGCACTTGTTGTGACACTTTCACGAAAACTGTAGCGGTAAGAATATTTAAAAGATTTGTTTATAAACTGGGAAACCGGCGCGGGGCGGCGAGACTATAAAAGGTCATACCAAAGGACAATTAAAATGCGAATTGGTGCGAGAGAGGTCACAAGTTCAAATCTCGACGCTGGTTTGTTGTTAATCCACTTATCAGGACGTGTTATACGTATTATGAGGGTTATTCATTAAAGAAGCCGTGATGGCCTTGGGGTTAGAGCAGTCGCCTGCTACGCAAGCGACGCAAGTTCGAATCCCAGCGGGGCCTGTACCAATGAGTTTTTCTAAAAAACTTATGTGCAGTTATTTCACACCACGTGCTTTACGGTGAAGGAAAACATCGTGAGGAAACCTGCATATGTCTGAGAAGTAATTCAAAGACGCATATATAGTGCCTGAGACGGCGATGGACTCACCCTCTGTCGCGTTGGCACTTGACCATATTCGGTGAAATGTGGGTGCTGTTACAACACCTCTGCTTACCCCTTCGGGGACTCTTCTGGGATGGTGTGAGCATATATATATATTTTTTATTCGTTAAAGTATACATCTTTAGCTGAAAAATGCTTCATGGAGAAATCGCAAAGTTGGCGCTTGGTAATGATGGCATGGATGAAATGAATCGCGTGATCAAATTATATTAGTAGACGTATCAATGGCATGGCAGTCGGCAAGCGGTCTCTATTAAAGGCGTGTTGGGGGTCTCGCAACGCAACTGTTGTGATAAAGGCGTCTGAATGTCAACGCACCCGAGACGGTCACCTTGAGCTAGCGAGCCACTGTACGCCCAAGAATTTTGCCCAATGTCATACTATCTTATCGTATTGGGGTCAACTTACACTGGAAACTATAGAAAATGAACATCCTCAGGTAATGAGCAAGTAGAGACACTTCTACTCAAGTCCATCGATTAAGTATTATACAAATATTTTTAGTATTCTAAGAAGGACAAATATCAACAAATTCTGGTCGAGAGTTTATTAATTCTATTTGTTTACGTCAGCAGTGTTATAGTTAAAGGAAACGATAAGCTTGAGGAAAATAAAGAAGGCAAGAATCGGGATTGCTATATAGTAGTAGTTTTTATTTTATTACTAACTAGCTGTGCCCCGCAGTTTCACCCGAGTCGATTAAATTTCACGGAACCCTATTTTTTAAATAAAAGCATTTAAAGGCAGTCATTGTAACATCGCCTTTCTGTCAGTGAAAGTCCCGTTAAAATCAATCCAGTCGTTTCAGAGTTTAGGATGCACAAACAGACAGAACGGGAAAAAATATGAATATGTTTTTTTTTATATAGGAAGGTAGATCTACATTCATAAGCATCGAGTTAAAAGCTGTTAATTTGGAATTACAAACAGCCACTTAAATTTTACTTATCTGTATGGATGTATAGATTATACATACTTATAGATGTATAGCTTACATATTTTATTACATTTATTATTTTCATAGGTGTCTTGTCATGGGCAAAATTGAAAATTAATTTTAATTGTAAAAACATTAACTCATACGTGCAAACATATACCTACTATTTATTTTGTATATTGAACACGTAAGAAATACGTGGTTGCCACGATAAGTATATGCAAATTGTGGGACTTCGAACCAATGTCATTATTTAATGCATGTGTTTGTAACGCTCAGCAGTAATTTTGGCTCAGCAACCAGTTTAAACTAATTAAACTAAAATGTAAAAAAGATAAGTGTCGTCACATGACGTACAAGCTAGCTATAAATTATCGATTCGGGGAATAATGTAACATAATGACGAAAGCACGTATGTAGAGTATTGACTGTAGTCAAGCGGAAAAGTTAAAGGCAAATTGCCACAAGGAAAATAGCTATGAAAGTGGGTATTTTGAAGGGATCTAGATATTAGTAGATAGTAAAAATATGCTCACGCTATCCCAGAAGTGTCATAACAACATCCTATTTTCACCGAGAATTTAAGTGCCAACTTGACATACGGAGAGTCTATCACACACTATACCATGCAGTCTAGGTTTCTTCGATGTTTTCCTTCACCGTAAAGCTCGTGGTGTGAAATCACGACACTTATTATCATATCATTGGTAGCAGGCGACCTGGCACAAAAGCTACGGCCACCACGGCTATTTACTTGTCTTCCATAAAATACAGTGATATTGAAGTTAAATGTAAGTAAGACCTTCAATGAATGGACACTTGTGGAATGTTAAAAGGTCAGATCGAGTTCTGTCTACTTTCGCCAGGACACGAGCACCTCGTCATAAGATTATTAATGCAGGTCGGTGTCATGAGACCAGTTCGAGAGCGTATCTTACAAACGCGGTCTGTTACGGTCGGTGCATCGTAGCGTATGTGCCAATGAGGTTGCTCTAATTCTACCTTGGATCGATGTCTACGCGCCGAAATAGCTCCCATTGCCCCTAAGAATACGGCCGCAAGGTCGCTACCCGGCTTGTGCCCTCCCCGTGACCTGCGAGACCTCGTCGTCTCGACCACAAATTATAAAGGTAACAAAAAGGCGGACATCTACATTGGCCCGTACGAGGATTTCGGCCAGATAGTTTTAATATCAGACTAAATATCTTCATCATTGGTTGTGAGCCGACCATATGTAAGTTTTAATTTGGGTCTCGAAGCCCGCCGTATTCGATTCCAAACGAGTTTCCATTCCACCTTTGACTAATTATCTAGTTAGATTTAAATCGACCGATACTTTAAAGTCATTTTTTATATTACCAGAACCAACGAGCTGTCGTGAATTCATTGGGTAATTAAGTATCACGTCGTTAATGTTCAATGCTGCATTCGATGACTGCAACTGCTTTTTGTTTATTTACATAGATGGCTGTTTAAGGCTCACTTGCATTATAAAACGAGGTTCATCCGCATCGATTTTTATAATAATATCGCCGAGTTGTTAATGCTTCATTGATTAATCATTAATTTACAAAGTACTTTTTACCTTCAACTTTCATTTGTTCAGTGGTTTAGCCGTGAAGTGGTAACCCACAGATTGCGTATTAAAAATACCTTTGCGTATGGATGGATACATTAATGAATGTTTAGAAATATGCCTGTGGACAGCGAAAAAGTAAAATGTTTTATTACAGTTCTGTACATTCCAGCGAATACTATTATTTTCGTTGTCCAGCATTGCTTAATTTGGTAACGCTTAATGAAATCAACTCACAACGAACACAAAGTAGCAAAAATATATGTCGTCCCAAATTAATCTATAATAAACATCCTAATCAGGCGATTTTTGTTGTTATTAAAACAAAATTTCAAGTTTTTCAGATTATATTCAACATATTTTGCCTGCGTAAACCTTTTTACGCACGGTTATCAAGACACATACTAATACAATAAAGGCATAAATATTTCTGCCGGTCTGACTAATACCTTTTCACAGAAACCTGGAGATTTCGGAGAATTTAGTATAGAGAATGTACACAGGATCCTCAAACTAGCGGGCGAAGTCGAGGGTAAAAATTCAATTCAAGGTCGTCGCTTTTTCGTTCTACCCTGTAAAAATTGGTACAGTTTGGACGTGACAAAGTACCTGAGGGTAACTCCACACATTTTCCAATTATACAATTAGTTAGCGTGTAAACGAAGAGAATCTAGGATTACACACAGCAACTCTGTTAAGGCATACACGTGTGAATATAATAAAAATATCTTACATTTTTCAGGTAGGTCATCATGGCCGTATCTCTCGAAACCGTTTCGCTGGGCGAATGATTAGTGAGAGCAAAATAATGACCGCTATCTGTACAGATACGTATTCGAGCGCCGAATATGTTTAGAGTAGAGACGGCGTTAAATTGATAATTCTTTATTTAGCTGGTAGCCAGCGGAGCGCCGACTTCTCTAGCTATTTAAAGCTAATTACTCGTTGGGTCGATTTATTTCTGGATAATATATCTATGAGCCACTAAGACAAACACTATTGCACGTGTACTCAATGCTTATTTTCAGCTGCTTAGGTCAAATAAGAGGTAACTATCTATTTCTTCATTTGTCTGACTTTAAGAGATTGTTTTAAATAATAACGAGGTAGGATACCGGCTTCTCAATCACAACAAATTTCGAGCCATGACCAAGTGCTTATTAACGCAACTTAAAGATAGGATGTACTTTAATACAAAACAAAATATAATTTATTTATTTTATTGACACACCAACAGTTAATAGGCTGAAAAAGTTAATTAACAATTTTGTAATATAATATGGTCTAACATTATTGTAAATATATTAAGGTTAGAGTTAAGATGTGTTGTACTTTTATCTTATAGTAATGGAATCTAATTTACAAATACTCGATTAGTGACATTGGTTGTAACGAGGTTACAATGATAGACCCGGCTGCAGCAGCTTATGTTTCCACTGTGGGAAACTATCTCTAAAAATGTCCATAATAATTTTGTGTGGTGATTTGGTGTCGCATATTTATATGGGACAAGTCTGACTTTTAGATATAATTGAAAATTGTCTCGTCCAAACTGCTATACCAATTCTTACGCTTACACACACTGTTTCAGTCGGACACGTTTTTGATATTATGATTTTTATTCTTTCACGTTGGAATGGTTTCAGAGTAGAATCTGTTAGGTGTTCGCCGTTGATGTTTAGAAAAGGCTGACGTAGAGCTACGATTTTAATTGAAAGAAAGGCAGACTGGTAGTTATATGTTAAAAGCTCGTATAATGAGTGGCTGGGCAGCAGACGCTGACAACTGGAGCGTTTCGGCGCCAGCGCCGGCGCCGGTGCTGCCAGGCGGCGCGTGCGCTCTCTCATTGTCTACCGCTCCATACTTTACCGCTGCCACGATCTGGTTAAAATTCAACGTATGCATTGCCAATAAGGCCCATTCATATGGAACGCATGCTATTGATGATTACGTTATTATATGAACTCATAAAATAAATTAATAAAAAAAGCATTACCCCACTAACGTACAATATCGCGTCGTCTATCAGGCAGTGTCGATTTCACACAATTGCGAATAAACGTTAACAATACAATAACAGTAGCTACGGTACGTCCAGGAATTCCCCAATTACTCAAACACCAAAGTTAGATCACATAACATGATTAGCGTCCGATGCATGGGGGCCAGAGCCGCGCCACGCTACCAAGTCCATCAAATAGATCGGGACTCGCGATACGGTCTCAAAATAGTCGCCTGCTGGCGAACGCCCCGTGTTTCGCATTACGATATTGCCCTTCCCATCAATTTTATTCGAATAGAAGCGAATTTGTCGTTCAGTGCTGCATTTTTGCTGATTTGATGACGTCATACTTTCGGAAAAAATATATTGTTAAAAAATGTTGCAGGTAACTTTCCGTTAGAAGAGCTAAGAATAAATGGTATGGCTATTTGCTTAAATCAAGTTTCCTAAGAGATCAGTGAGGACTAAGGAGCTACATATGCGTATTATTTTTACTTAAATTCATAATAAAACATGATTGGAAGATAAGTTTTATAATCCCAACAGCAACAACATTAAGTACACGAGGATTAGAAATGAGATGTAATTATTCAATTATACAGTACGGGAAGCGTTTTAATCGTAGGCCGTGTGTCTATAAATCATCTTGAAACCATGGACACCACACATACACGTGTAGTGTATGTAAAAAATCGTAAGTATTTTATTTTATCCTACACGTTTCCCTGTATTTCGGGTTAACCTCGGAATATTTTACAAAAAGTAAATTGTTAAATTTTTTGCGATCTATCAGTGGACTTTAGAATCCCAATTTGTTCCTTAAATACTTAATTACGTACTCAAAACACAAATTTAAAGATGTATCTAAATTCATACAAGTAATCTGAAATAATGGAATATAACAGATTCGGGTTAAGCGTTTGTCTATTTGAATATATACTATATTTAATATGAATTCATCGCAATATTGGGCCATCAATCTCCGGGCCAAGATAATGGTGCCGCGGTGGCGATGTAATAGTTCCTTGACCGGCCGCGATTGAAATATCTGGCTGGCCGCGTGACAGCCCGAAATAATCCCACATGACGAAGCTAATCGATGCACCCGATCATTGAGATAGAATTATACAATCATGTAATTGTTACCAACCATACATTATGGCTGGTTACATAATTAAATAAATTGTTATATAATCGGCAATAGGCTGATGGAATGTCTTGCGACCATTTGACGATTTAAGTAGTATTGTGCGCGTAATACCATACCAAAACCTCAAACTGGAGTTTCAAGCTAATTTATATATTATCCAGACAGTCTACATTCCATCTTTTATAAGTTGTATCAAATATAATTTAACCAATCAAAGGTCTTAAATCTCTATCGCGCGATCTTGGATTGTTTTGATGACTCTTCAAAAAGTTTTGTAGAAGTTTACACAACTGTAAACTTAGATGTATAAAATTGTGTTCACAAGTAATTTGATCTAAGTTAACATCACAACTTGACGAACGGCGCCCTCACGTATAAGCATAACGATAACTGGTGATATCTAAGTAATAAAAATATTTTAGGACAAGTTTGAGATAACTTTTGAATTAAATTGGGAACAAGAAAATTAAACCGTAGGCAATAAAATATTTATAGATGTTTTATAAATTATAAGATTTATAGATGTTTTATTAAGTATATTACCTACTCAATTTAGATTCGAAAACGTCCATCATCCTCCATAGGTGGGCATATCAGATGATAAGCAAAAAAAACTTGGCAGACCTTAATTCACTAAGACATTAAGATTAATTTGTTCCACAAATACTATAAGCATATATAAATATGTTTATGATACTTGCTAGTATTGTATCCAGATTTCTAGTGAGCTATAAATTTTTGCCACGTCGCATGTCGGTAGTTCGACGGGCGACCTAGTTTTAAATTTGGAATCAATAGCGAACCGCATACCGGTATGACGTATAAGTGACGTTCGTTACTGATTTATGATAATTGGCTTTTATAAAGTACAAGTAGCTTCAGAAGGGCGGGGACAAAGCTCGCCCTTAAAAAGTATCGATTTCGTGTAAACGTATACAATACGTCCTATTTATGTGTAAGCTGTGATATAATTTACTGATGTATACAAGTGTCTACTCTAGACAGGGAAAGTAAGCTCATATTGATTGTAGCTTGTCTCGCTTTCTGAGAAATATTTGGAATGTAAAAGATGAAATATTTAGTCGTGGTGAACTGTAAAAGACTAGCGGCACCCAGGATCGATACGAGATCGGTGGCAAATGATGCAAGTCATTGGGGTCGTCAACATCGGCGCGTTCGTGTTTTCGACGTACACAATGACGTCCAAAGAACACGGCCGCCATTATTTGGAAACTGTTTTATGGAAGGAATTTTTGTTATAATAAATTGATGCTTTGTTACGTAATACCGTGATGTAACAGCAATCTCATCATTGCGTAAATCCGCCTAGTTTCAGTGTAAGAGATCCACTTTAAAACAACATTTGGTGTAAATTGGCTGAGCGTTAAAATAAATCGGGCTCACAGCTGTTCCGACATGTAGTGCCATGTGAGACATTATGTACGAGAGTATTATCTATTCTGTGAAACGGTTTGCATACCGTGTACCAACGGCGCTGATCCGCTCCCCTCGGCCAACACTATTATCTATAGCAAACGTCACAGGTCATAAACTGTCCGGTACAAACATTACCAGGCCGCCAACAACGACGTGAAGCTAAGTATGTTACACACACGCGTTCGCCGATAAATACGTACGCCAAATTGCATGAGCTCCGTCGATTATCCCAACCAGCTCTCTGCATGTGGCCTACAACAGGGGCGTTCGTGCACCCTATCTTATGAATTGTCTAATTTATCACTTAAGATTTATGTAGAGGCGACGCACCCGCATTTACAATGTACATTGGGCTTACATTAAACTTATAATACGATACAAATTACGTTATGGATTACATTGGTTGTAAGTAAGCTGTAAGAGTCGTGTGAACATACATTGTCCATTTAATTAATGTACAGGAGCGGTATATGACAATGTACATACACTTTGATAAATACGGCGA
Organism: Watsonalla binaria; assembly: GCA_929442735.1. Classification (NCBI taxonomy): domain Eukaryota; kingdom Metazoa; phylum Arthropoda; class Insecta; order Lepidoptera; family Drepanidae; genus Watsonalla; species Watsonalla binaria. The sequence goes on from OV838930.1 coordinate 3,049,538, forward strand.
CTGCTTTTACTTCCCCGTTCCATTTTAAGATCACTGTCAAAGGTCAAACAATGATGCAAAGCCGCATGATTATTGCGCGAATGCTCGACATATTTTGCCAAACGTTAATACCTACATTATAGGTACCTACTTATTCTTCAGAGAGATCTGAATAGTTCTGTCAATATAATAAAATAAATCAGTAGTACTCATATCTATAAACAACAGTTTTCAAAATTGTCGGAGTCCCGAACGGATAAGTTAAATTACTGGAAAATATTTTGGTTGATAAAATATGTCCACAATATCATACGTTATGGGTATTGGAGTGACCATTCAAGTGGGGCTCGTCAAATCTAAATAAGTGGTCGTCTCCAAAGGCCTAACGGTCGCCGGACACGCGTCCTTCCAACCTACCGCCAATCCCTGCCAATTAATTAGTTACTAGAAATTAACTTATTGAATATTGTATCTAATATCAATAAATTTATTAATGAAGAGAACACATAAGACATTTTTTATTTTAATGTTTGGAAACCTGATAAAACACTAGTTCAATTAATCAGTCTAATTCAAATCCCGGGGGAGGGTATATATTTCGAAATGCTACAAGGCGCGAATGAATTGGAGAAGAAAGAGTAAATTATCCTTCACTTCTGACTCGCCTACTTAGTAGCTGGGGGAGTGGAGTTTATTCATAAACATCAATCTGATGCAATAAAATAGCCTAATTGGGTTTATTTGTATTCAAAGTGGGAAGACGATGTTGCAAGGATCTGATAATGGGGTTCCTCTTTTTTGGCAAATTAATATCGTTACCGACATTATGGCGCGTCTGTTACTTGGGTAGGACGAGGGCAGCGTCCCCCTTCCACCTCCACGCTGGTGGGCGAGCAAACACATTTAAATGAAGTATCAGAGGAAGATTGTGAGAAAGAAACGTTATTGCCGGAGACATGCCTAGGGCGCTCCGGCGTAGAGTTCGAATACAATATCATCGCTAACTGAGAAAACTTTGCTCCAACTACTAAATATCCGCGTTTAATGGACTATGTAAACCTCAGACTGTGTCCGCACTTACGTAACTCTACATTTTAGTTTATCACTGTGACGTATTTCATACGTATGTTTGTTATAAGGACGTCATGCCCTTTGTCTTTATTTACAAGAAGAATGTGAAACACACTTAATGATTGAGACTCCTTGGCTTTTATCAATGCCTAACTAATCTGCAGGTAAGTAAAATCCCAAAGAAGATACATCGTTACTACAATTTTAATGAGATATATACATATGAACGGTGTTCCAGTTTAAGATAATCCGCTGGATCGACGACGCGTATATGGTTGCAGCTAGTCTATTAATAAAATGCATCGTATTAATATACCCACGACCACGAGTAAACATACGCTCTACTACTTACCGCATGTTGGATTAACTTGAATAAATTCAGCCGTAACTATGATGATCACAATACGGAATTTAAAAAACATTTACTTACCGAAATTTTGTTTAGCCATTAAAATCGCATCGTCCTAGTAGAAGAAGTCCAAGTCAATCCAACCGACGCAAACTAGTTACGCTCGTGGTTCATGCACTAAAACCTATATCGGATCTCTATAGTGATGAATTGGACCTAACACTAAATCTCCGTGGTTTAAGCGTTTTCCATTACGTATGGTTAAATATCGTTAGTAATAAAATTGATTAGGAAACTGCTAATAGCCCACAGGGCATTAATTGCATACGATTGCCTAGCGTAAAGACAAGGTATAAAATATCCAATTGCCATTTTGTCAGTCTTCAGAAAATGGAAATGAAAGAAACTACAATTCATGTTACTGGCGGTAGACTTCGGGAATAAATATGAACTTGAGCGACGTTGTTAAAACCAAATCGTGCCTCGGGCGAAAGTAACGTCGGTACAAATCAGATGCAGACAAGAGAAATCCACTGCAAAAGCACCAAGCCGATAGTCGCCTTCTGTAACAGCCGCACCGCAACCGGCGAGACAATTAGCACTCGTTGCAAATGTCACGCAACGATCGATAGAGAACGTCGCCTCCTATAGAATGCACTTCTCGCAAGTGCCATCTAACTTACTTACTTTGAAGAAAGCTACTTTTAAAATACATTTTAATATCCACCAAGAAAATAGGTCAGGGATGCAAGTATTAGATAAACTAAAAGCGCGCACATACTCACACCACGCCCGGTTTGTTGGAGACAATTTTGTGGCGAGATTAAAACGATGCAACTTCGTCGTCTTATCTCTAAGACGATCCTCTTTTATACCCATAATATGTGGAAGGGCTGGATAAAGTCATAGTTTATCTAAAAATAAACGTTTCTTACTTAATAGTTCTGAAATTGCTCAATAGATTTGGATGCAGTTTGGCACAGACATTCAAAATTCTGTCTGTTAAGTACATTTTGGCCCTTTTGAAATAGTGAGTCTAGCTGAGAGATATCTCAGTCTATTATCCATTTCGACTCATTACGTACGACATAGGCTATAACAAGTTATAAAAGTATTAAATAAACAGAAGTAATTGCTAATCCGGCTTAAACACGTTGCGGTGTGCTGTCGATGGGAAATTGCTGAAGTGTCAAACACACAACTATGAAATTACCTGATATTGAACATTTGAAAACGACACTCGAATTCCTTCGACGAAGAGGACGCTGATTTATGCAATGGACGATATATTTAAGTTACGTTTCTACATTAAGAACATTATATACATGACTCAATACTATAATGGGTGCGTCTCATGGTTGATCTGCCTTTTATTTATGTTGATTTCAGGAGACACACACCTGTTGGTTAATTTATGTCACGTCGGGTATCGACTACTTATCGGGACACCGGCTGCGAGTTCGCACGTAAAAAACGACACATAAAACCCGACAGACATAATTTAGTCTTGTTAAATGTGTAACGTACAAGGTGTACGAGGGAAATGATCAAATTGTTACTGAACGAAACGGAACAGACGACGCGACAAATGACGTGATCTCTTCGAACGAACTCCGTTCTAACTGTGACAATCAGGAAATCTTGGGTTATTCAATTGAGTAGCATTAATGTCCATTTCCATGACTAAACTCTCAATATATCGAGTTGATGACTACTGACGCATAAACTTAATGCACGTATATAATTAATTCAAGGTATAAAAAAGATAAATCTTTCATATCAAACAAAAGTAATAAAATTGTTTTATTTTTTTCCGTAAATAAATTTAAATCCAAAAAAGCAGATAAAGGTTACACACAACATTAAAATGCTGATCTTTAAAATCGCTACTACCTACACGATAAACTATCCAGTCAATCCCTTTGTTCATGTCATGTTCAGGGAAAACGTTGTTTTTTCGATTTTTAAACACAAACGGGATACTTTGAACTATATCGTAGCATGTCCTTTGAGGGTCTAACCCCATTTGAGTTGTAATTTTATAAGCCGGAACAATGTCGCGCCCGGGGCACGGGTCACTTTATTGGAGACATGTTTACGATGCGATACACGATAAACGTTTTGAAAAGCACATGCTTCATACACCTATTCATACCGTCCAATACACCTATTGCTCTGTGGTGTTGATGTCCTATAATGTTTATAAAATATACTCTCATTAAATATGTAAATAAATGTTTTTCTCTTATCTGGTAATCTGCAACTTCTGCAAGTGACACACCTTATGATTAACTTGTCATCATATTAAGGATTGTAGCTTTTATTGATTCTAATTATAATACATCGTTGCTGTACTTTTAGCATCAACAGGTCGTGATGTAAAACTTCAATGTTGCTTTAAACATGTTTTTAACCTCCGATTAAGATACGAATAAGATTGTCATGCAAAATCATACTTGTGTAGATCATTGAGTTCAACAGACTGTTTAATCCCATGCTAGGACACAACCTTCATTTCGGCTAACAATTTTTGATCCTAACTGTATCTTATCCCAATGAGGAAAAGTGATGAACTGGATAATCGTTTGAAGGATTCTAATATGACTTAAAGTGTCATTTTAGCCAGCGAATCCCGCTCGTTTCCCTTTGCTCAAACGTAGCCAGCTCTCCCACACAGAAGATTATAGCGGATATTAAAAGCGTAAGAATGCTTCAGTAGGCTATGTTATACATATGGCAGTGGTCATGAGCGTGCGTTTATTGCTCGCTTTATTGGAAAACACGCTTCCGCGTTCCTTGGCACGAGAAGTCCCGTTAACACATTTGCATAATTCTTCATGACGCTATGTACAGCTAAGCTCATCATTAGCTAGGCTTAACAATGACATCATACAACCAAGAGTAGTGTCTGAACCTGAGGTCTTTCAAACTAAAAATTGTCAGTCAGGCACACAATAAGTCTTGTATGTTTATATACCCAAGAACATCTGCAAAAAACCGCCGTGATATCTGATTGGATGAGCAGTTGCCTGCTAAATATGTGAAGAGACGCAGGCTCAAATCCCATTAGTCGGTACAAATGTTTTTTTATAAATCTTAAGTGCAGTGATATCAAACTACACTACAAGCCTGGTACATTCAAAGATGATTAAAGTGCCGTAAACGGCGATTGTCTCACTACTGCACAAAATCATCTTCTAAGAGATGTGGGAGCTATAAAAACTCTGTATATTCCTTCAATGACTATGAAGACGCGAATCTTCAGATTAGAATTAAGAATATTTTATCTACTTTAAAATATACTTGGCAATACAAATTGACAATGCAGTAAGTACATGTTAACTTTCTAGTCCTAAGAAGATATATGAGGCCATGAATGAATGAATAATAGCGGTCGAACGGAACGAGCCCGTGGCATACCAATTTGTCTCCGAGATGCTAATAACGCTACTTTCGCATTTTTCACATCACCTCGTCTGCAGTATTGGATCTTCATAGGAGATTCATTGATGTGCACATTTGTTTCAAAAAATATTGTAATAATAAGTCACTCTGGAAGGGCAGAGAAAGAGAATTTGTTTAAAAATCAAGGCTGCTTGACATGGTTTTCAACACTACATTATCTTACTGAAAGATTTTTGTCAAATGCCAGATGGCGCGCATCATAAATTAAGTGTTGTGTTTCTGCAGTAATAGGGTTTTCAGGCCATTAAATGATTTGTTAAATAGGTGTCGAGCGCATTTGGTGTTTGAGTGTATATCATCACCTCAAATTCCACTACTAAAGAAATACCAATTTAAGTGTGGATTTTTTCAGAATAATCGATACTGATCGGAAAAGGCAATCGTGTGCGTATGGGAGGGGCTCTTTATAATCCAATAAGCGGAACTGCGAAGACGGCGGGCACGCGGCCGCTAGATTCCTATTCCACTAAGTGTCGCCGCGACGCGCAATTTGCAAATGAAAACAATTTATTGGAATTCTTACCCGGCTCGCGTGTCTGCGCAGATACCACAAAGCATCCGCACTATTCCAGACTCTAGAGATATCTCCAGCTGGAAAAATCTGCTATAACATTGTCCGATTTAATATTATCTCTTGACAACAGACTGCATTCCAATTTATTAATTCGATTGAGTTTAGAGTTACCAAAGAAACGCCAAGTATTGATCACATACTGATTTTAACTGATTGGTTTTTACTCAAATTTGATGTTCTTTTTATGGTACGAAACCATAGACTATAATAATATATAGAATCACAAAAGGGGCTGAGTTATTAAAGAGAAAAAAATATGCTATGATTCCATAACAGTGGGCGCTATTTATAATTCGTTAAGTCAAGTGTTAAGTTAAGAGGAAGCATAGCAAAAATAAAAAGCCAAAAGAGACCGCAGTCCAATCATGTGCGGTATTTTGCATAAATTACGTTGGTGCAGCGAACGGGCTGGATTTCTGAAAAATGACCGGGCGTAAAATAATCCGCCGTGGCCGAATGCAAATATGACCATTATATGCTAATGCGATGTGCGTAATCCCTACCGTTTGTTTCGTGCTTATATCAGGCCTTCCCGAATACGCATTCCAGAAATAGCAACTGAACTTCCCTTACCTTTCTATATTTAGAGGATGACGCATATCTATTTTCCGTTGTGAATTTCGAAATAACTATTTATGTTTGAGTGAGATTAAAGCTAAAAACGTGAATGTATGTTACACTTATTTACTTAGTGATACAAATAGCATTTAAGAGTAAGATATAAAAGGTAAGCAAACCTAATATACATTGCGTTTAGGACTATTGAGTTTGAATTAGTAGACGTCTGGACGAGGGCGAGTTGACCGCGGCCCGAACCAATGTTTTAGCGATCACTTTGATATAATGTCGGAACGGTCAAATGGGAACTAAAGGCGGCTCTACAAGGGCCATTATACCCTGATCTTGTCGTGATAAATTGAGGAAACTGTACGCAACAATGGTACGACAATATGGAACACAGAACATTGATAGTCTAAAAGTGAAACACACTAGTCGAATCACTATTAACGTAACTAGGGGAGTCAGGAAGTCGCGAAATAACGAGGTAGCGGTAAAATATTAAGTGGACCAAAGTTTGCATTTTTTATTAGATTCAAGAGAATGTATTCCAAAGTGTCGGTGACATTAACCAAAGCGTTTAAGAGGGTGGGAGTGCGGCACAGCGGGAAGCAATTACCCCGAATATAACCTCAATTAAATGTTTAGCATTGAGACACTGGATGTATTGTTTACTCCATGGCAAATACGTGCATGCGCCGAGGATACCTACTACCTAGTCGGCAGTCGTAAAACAGTTATAATAGGCGCACTGCGGAAACACAGCTTTATGGGGTCCCTGAAACACGTAACATGCGCACTGAATCGATTATCGTATGGTTATTCTGGTATTTGAGACGGGTCACGGAACAAAAAAATATTTACGACTCATAAAACATGGTATACATACAAACATGCCACAGTTACAAGAATTGATCAAATACTTCGGGTGTCAAATTGAATGTTCTCAATTTGCGAAATCTTGGTATATATGTATGTATGTAAAAACTGTACTCCAAGTATACCTTTCAACATGTCTTAATGTGTCGATTTCGTCTGCGTATTGGTGTATATATGTGGCTCGAAATATATTGTTGATTCGACGACGGATTGTGGTTACAGAAATATAATAGCAAATACTGACATGTCCAAACTTACCAAATACGGAATCGAATGTTATCAAGTTTGAAACATGTCAAAGCCTATATTTAGAGCACTGAGCCATCCTACTGGTACCCGATGATTAATACATAAACTATACAGTCTCCAAATAAGCGACAGTTATTAAGTTGGAAAATATTTATTCCAACACCTAAGTGGTACCAGTAAACTCTCCGATAATAATAAACTTATTTGTTGAAACGAAAAGTTTAACAGGGCAATTTTGCACCATGTTTAACTAAGATTCAACTTATTCGTATCGATGAACGACCAAATATTATTTTGTTGTATCAACGAATGAAATATTATGAAAGCAATAACTCGTATTTTCCCGATGGCAGGCAACTTAGTTTTATTTGAAACTAGCTGTGTCCCGCGGTTTCACTTGCGTATACTTAATTTCTAGAGTTCAAATTACCTTTAAAGTATTATTACGAATCAATTGTATGGGAGTATAGAAAAGTGTTGTTTTCTCTTCGTAAGAACCATCCTCGTACTTCAAGAAATATTCTAAAAAATAATTATCAAAATGAGTTCAGCTGCTCTTGAGATGTGGGCTTAGGGACACATTCAGGTGAGAATCAATCCCAAGGTTTGGTACCATACCATTAATTATCATTACTATACATAAATGAAAACACAGATCCGATTTTATCCATATCGATATGCATCACCCATGTAAGGGATTCCTAATTTAAGTCGATTAACAATATAGCCTATTACCCAGCCATAATCTAGTTTTCAATCAAAGAAAGATTTTTTTAAATCGGTGCAGCAGCTTTGGATCCTTTTCGTTACAAACATATCTTTCCTCTTACTGAAATATATTAGCATAGATGGAACCCTAAATATAATCAATGCAGAATCACAAGCCAACTGTCCGCGGGCCGTTACAAAGATGTAGGTTAGATGTTTATGTTAAAAACTGTACGTCTATGACGTAGCATTTTTTTCACAGACTAAACATTAACTTCGCCGATGAGTCCAGACGTTAGTAAATTGCATCGGGCAATCGGAGTGTCGCAAAAAAATACCAATTTGCGTTGAGAAGATTCAATTGTCCGCCGGTCGGGAGACGTGTGGGACATAAGAAGCTAATTTCCTCTGGGATGTCCGCAGAGAAGTATCCTTGCCTATGCCGGAGGAAGTCAATGATCACCACTTTTGTTTTTGTTTTCATCTTCATTACGCTCCCGTCACCCTTGGCGCCAGAATTGTGATGTATGTGTAGCCTTACTTTGCAAGATCTCAATGTGGCAGCTACTTTAAGTGGTTAGTTCGAAATGATAATTTTCTTTAATGCAAACTTGCTTATAACACAATAAATTAAAAATAATCAGGATCGACATGGCAATATTTTTATCCCTAGCGCTCAGGTCAATTGCTTGCTATCAGATGAGTCGAACGTAGGCTTGCCTTTTGTATAACCTTCGAAAGACAAGTGTTATCCACTTTCCTAATGAACAACAAATTGGAGAAAATTTATGACAACGAGACCGGATTGTATTATCTAGTATTATCTGATGTTAGATAACAATAAGCGATTCCGTTGACGACAGTCAGACTTCCTATTCCTTCATCCTTGGACTGTAGACTAGATAAAATAACTGAGGCCGTATATCTTTCTTGTCTACTGCCATCCTTATTCTAGTGAGGGAAAGGGACAACTCAAAGTGACGCTCACAATTTGTAGTTAAGTGTTGTAATTTACAGAAATTCACATCAATCAGACTACACGTGTAGGATTTTATTGACCTTACATTGTAATCCGAAAACCATTGTGCTGTTCACTGTGACTGTCCAAATCTGAGCAATTGCCATGACAATAGCAGCTTAAAAGACAGGTTCTTAAATACGAGTTTTCCACCAACAGTTAAAGAAGAATTAACTCCAAAAACATATTGACACAAAGTTGTTGGCAAAATTATCCATCCAGTTGAGCGCTATACATAAGTATCCGTTTAATACACAGGACAAAGTTGAACGTACTGGATATTACCGAGAGACAGAGGCAAACAAATGACTTTTGCCCTTCAACATTGAAAAAGCATTTCAGCTATCTATTGCAAATTGCAATTTGCAAGCAAACGGGGTTATTTCGTGGTAGGAATTATATACTTATTTAGAATGTATTATTTATATTAGCCGTTATAAATGAACACAAAATACGTCGGCCCATACGTTTTCCTTAATTTATAGATATCTACTACAGATATCTATAATTATATATCAAAACAATAATAAACACAAAATGCTGAAGGACGCTACAATTATCTGCTTTCATATTGCAGACGAAATTCCAGGAAAGGATACTACTCGTATAATCTCAATAATTACAAAACAAAAGTCGTTTGCTTCTTTGGTAGTATCTTATTATTCTTATACTTATGTAAATTGGAAGTACATATCTGCATTAAATTCATATTTTATTTAGTTAGTTCAAAAATGCAAATTTTTAAACGATTTTAAAGTGGATTATAAATAAACCTGCAATCAGGGAGTTCTTAGTACTGAGTCTGTTGTTACAGTTTGGAAATCACGTCAAAAAATTATGTTTACTTTTTCAAGTTCATTGCTATGCAGGTCAATGTACTGGAAGGATACTCTGCATAAGGAGTGTTTGATTTGGTAGAGCCGAATTATGCGGCAAGTAATACATTTGGAACTAGCTTTGCCTCGCGGTTATACCCGTGTAGGGTTAACTATTAAAACTATGTTTCTTAGTAATACGATTACCCGTTTACTGTAACACTTTCCATTGATGCTCCTCTCTTACTAGTCGCAACGTGATGGTGATGTTATAAAGACAAGGCAAGTCAACCTCGATGAATTAATTATCCAACACAACAATAATTATCCAATTCAACCCAGTAGTTCCTGAGATTTGCGCGTTCAACCTATTCAGCTTTATAATATTAGTATAAATAACACTACATTGTAGGGCTCGTGTCCCTCCAGCATATTGACACCGATTAGGATCCAACTATTGAAACGTGTGTGCATATCAAATGTAAATGTGTGCATAGGTTTGATTGAACAATAAGTGGACACCATTCAGAAATGGAATATGTATTTGCCTTGCTGAGCTTGTGTTAGGAACCAAAAAACTTTAACTTAATATTCGGCGCAGGCAGGTAGCTGGACCAAAGGTTAAGGATCCTTCTTACGTGCAAATGATTGTTGGTTTATCCTTTTACGTATCAACGGAGCAAACGGGTCGACTTTAAAAATAAACAATAACAAAACTATACATTTTAATATTTTCGAAAAGTAAAAAAAAATACTACGCTCGTACGGCAAGCAGTAACTTTGATATGCAGTGTATAGTGAGTGAGTGCGGCGCCTATTATAAAATATGTTCGATCAAAGGGCCAGTTGCATTCTGTTGTGATGTGATGTAGGGCCGGCCGCGGCGTCCCCCGCGGCGACGTCAACGACCCGACAGAGTCAAGGACGCCGCCGCCGCGTAGTGACAGCATTGGCGCGTGGACGGACGCGATAACCGCTCTTATCCACAACCTATTGATATTACGTTATCTTTACATTCGTCAATAACAAACATTATAATATGTATACATTGCTACCTGAACAATTTGCCGAAGCACTGTTCATACAGAATTATGATGATTGATTACCTATACATAATCTGCTACGGAATTTTAATTATAGATACAATAGAGTAAAGATTCATATTCATATATTTATTGCGTTAAGTAAGTAACATGATAGGTACAAGATATTGCATTGGTACCCATCATTATGTAGAGTCCACACACGCGCAGATATTTGATTAAATATTATATTGATCTAGTGGTCGCAAACGCTACTGTGAAAGTTTATAGCACACGAGGTCCTTGGTTCCATCTCAGGGTGTTATTGGGTCTATCCATCTTTAATTTCCCTGTAGCAAGCAGCCCGGAGTCCGAGCACTAACCTAGAGGGGATTAGTACTCGGTTATCCCCTCTGGATTAGTGCTCGGTTAATGGCAATAGGCTCACCCTCGCTTCATAGATATTTATCAACACTGATTAAACTCAGAAGAATCTTATAAAGCATCATTACACCTGAGTGGTATTGTGATATCAGCAATTGCATCAAAACAATTTCAGCTACGAAACACTAAGAACTTAACCAAAGTGAGAATACTAAATAATTACTCGCTTAATAAAACACATAGCATCAAAATCTTCCGATCCCATATACCTAGGTAGGCACCAATTACACAGCCGGTTTTATATTTAAGAGTGAATAATTTTTAAATTGAATAACGATGCAGCAAATGCGTAGATCTGGCACCACCTGTCTTCATGTCAACGTACTATTAATATGTCCTGTTTTGTCGATAAATATATCGATGAGCGAATCCATTCGGTCGGGGGCCAAGGAAGGTGTACTTATTTTCGCTTTCGATTCTGTCACAGACTATCAAATGGCTTTGATAAGCAGAATACCTACCTATAGTCTGTACTAAACAATTACTTTTAATTGTTAATGGAAGCCCGGAGCGCTGACTGAACATGAGGGCGTATTCATATAATACGCGAATTAATGACATTGGATGACTATAACGTAACAAATCATAAGCGTAACGAGGAGGGAGAGGGTGTAAATTAACTATAACAGCATGACATGGACTTTTTGTGTACGCATATCTGCGTAGAGGTCGTTAAACCGAGGCCTTAAAAGTGCCCTGACAAAATACGATCTCTAATTCGGTTAGATTGATACCCGGCCGACGCACCGAACCGCCAATAAACTGGTAGAAAAACCTAGCAACCTAATAGGGGTTAATTTTTAATCCTTCGGACAAAGTGTTATAGAACAGGTTCAATGTCTTTTTTACCTATAGAAGCATTATTCAATTCAGAACTCTTTATAAGCTGCCTTTGGTGTACAGAAGAGCCTATACCTGGACTGAAGAGTTGGCGCGTGGATAATATCTATAATCCTGGGAATATTTAAACATACTTATACTGCTGAATAGTATTGAGAAGCAACTAAATTAAAATTATGATACAACATTATTTAGAAAATGTATAATTAAACGTTTGTCTCATATGAAATTAATTTTAGTATAACGATTTGAGTTTTGTTATTTGCGAATCTTGCCAATTGCCAATCCTTGTTTGCTAAGGGCATTTCAAATAATACTACTGTTCCAACATAAATGTGGGCATGAAACTAGTTAAAGCTAAATTTCCCACACAGGGTTAGGGGAGACGATGGCTATATTTTTCGCCAGTCATGCGAGAAGCAACCACACTCGATCGAGTGTGACAAGTGAGGGCAATTTGGGTTGTAGGTGAGTGTTTGCTTGATGGACGGACACTTGGGTCTGAGGGATTTGTTTCGATATAGCACAAAACTAATATTGATATGTTGTAAAACTGTATTTAAAAACCATTCAAGGAATTAAATTGATACAAAATGTATCCCTGTTGCAACTTTCTTGACGTTCATGGTTCATAGCTTTGAATTTGATTTATATTGTAGAATTCTGAGGTCTCATGAATATCATATATCTAGCTCCCTTTCAAGTAAGGCGTCAACACAGACAGATACTAGATGGTGCGAAGCCCTAATAAGCTGTGTACGTGGTAATAAGACACCGAATAACGACGAAATATCGATTACGTTTGAATATCCAATGAACGACATTGAAACGGTAATGTCACCCTATTTTAATTTATGTTAAAAGGTTCACATTGTATAAGTACAATAGGGTGCTACCGATCTGTGTGCAGCGTCCCCGCAGATAAGAGAGGGCATAATTAACAGGATCTCGCGTTCGGTATTTGTGCTGCCCGACTGGGGAATGTGTCTCCCAACTCTTTGAAGATCGTAGCCAAATACTGCTGTACTATCTTTGAATAGTGTCGTGAGTAAGGTCGCCAGTGCTCTATGGTGGGAAGGAGTAGAAACTGAGTCGCTGTGTCGCTGCATTGAAAATGAAAATGCTTTATTCAGTTTAGCCCAGTCCCTCGTAAGGCACTTATGATGGTATGGCATTGTGTTAGTACATGGAGTTCATAATATCTAAAGTAGGCAACGCGGGGATTACATTATTATTACAAGCATTCATAAGCTGCAGTAGCCGCTTACGACTAGGCGAACTGTACAAATTGTTTATCGCCTTAGTAGTATGAAAGAAAAACTCTCTATAGCCAAGTTAAAGAAATTCCTTATCATTACAACCAATTGTGATAATTTCATGTTATTTCAGTCACAATGGTATAAATAGTAAATTGGTGATTGACAGACAGGCAACTACAAACATAATAAAGAGAAACAACATGAAATATATCTACAGGAAAGTGGGTACGGTAATAATGTATTTTGAGGCAATCTATGACCTTAACGTTGATGTTTAAGACATTCCGGGGTAAAGATGACGTCCTGGATGTCCTGTTACTAAGTATATATCTTTCTTATCTAGGTGTAACTTTCAACAATGATAAATGGATACATCAGCATTGGCTATCGAAGGGTTTAGATAGAGCACTACCGGCTTCTAATGAAGCCACGATATTAAATATCTTTATTACGAGACTATGGTAGGTAATAAAAGCCTTTGGCTGGACAAGCGAATTTATCGTCCAATTATGCTCGGGGTTCGATACTGCCATCGAGTCTACAGTGAGAGCACAGAAAGTCAATTGGCGACCATAACAACAATAAAATACATCACGTTGAAACGGTGCACAGATTCTCGCGGCAATCACTTCCCACAGTAATTGTTCCTCGAAGCGATTGTTCGACCGTGGTTTTGATTAAATTATTAGGTCCCGTCGTCCACCACTCACGTTGACAATAAAATGTAAACAGTTATGTCGAATCAATTGTGGTGATGTATAATGTCTAATATATGAGGAACTTTGAGCTGTCGCAACGCGAACATTAACCAGCATTGAAATGCGAATGAAGTACGTCCTCCGACTTGGCTTACAGAAATCTATTTTTAGATTTGATATCAAGTTCTTATTGAGACTCCTCAATTCATCCCACGCTGAAGCGCTGTGGGTAGGCTATCTACTCAAATTTCTTTGAGCCGGTAATCCGCATTTAGTCATATACAAACAGACTATAGAATATTAGCTTCGGCCAATATTTGGATATTACTTTTCAGTTTAAACCATAGTTTATCTAAAAACTGACATGTACTTCGAAAATATTATTGATTAGGACCTTAATGGTGACCGAAAACATGCTGTCCTATTTCACTTCATCATCCTCTATGCAGTGCCTGTTCGTCTAGCTATATCAAATGGGACGTAGCAGAGAGAGAGAGGTTGTGAGAGAGTGAGAGTAGTTATTAAAGAAAGAAATAGGACTTAATTGAAAAATAATGCCCTTACAATTTGACGTGTTACTTAACAGTCGGTCCTGATATACATGTAACATAAAACGTTATTCAAAGGTTCTTGATTGACATTCAACATAAATAAATACAGGAGCGAATGGGTGTCAATATTTAATAAAGCAAAATAGTGTGACAATTAGTGCTGTTGTCACGTAGTACACAAGGCCAGTAACGAAGCACGGCAATTACCTACGGTTTTAGACCAACCATCCGCAGCCCTATTTCTGTAATTGCATGCGACGTCGCATCGCAACGTCAATACTACGAATTGTGCATAGTATTCATTTGTAACTATTTATAACTAATGGCGTTTAAACTACGATTCTCTCGAACAAATTACGTTAGCTAAGGGCAAAATATTGAAAACCCGAGAACCCGAAGAGCCCGTGAAAATGGCAGTCAGTCTGCTGCATTCACATTTTCTTAAGCAAGTACAACTCCAGGGCCCCAAGGGCCGTTATGTATCCCTTTCTGAAGAACTTCTAAGCTGCACTCGTTTAGTAAGCCACAAGATGCCTGCGCGAGAAGAACGTTGATTTGGAATCGCCCCATACAAAAACATTTTATAACACTCAAGACTATCTTCTAATCTTGATATCGGACAAAAACAAATCTAGTTTGCTAACAATGTTGTCGAACGATAGCAATTAGATCGAGCAACAACCGCGTTTAATATTTATTTAAATTTTACAGCTGAACGAAACTATAAGTTACGTGTATGGCAGAATAAGTCAGTCACGCTATGTCGCGACGGCGCCATGGCCGCCTACACTATGGGGATTCCCGCCGATAGGTATTTCACATTGCACGTGCAATTTACTGACGCTCCGAACGATTTATTTATCACGCCGCAGTTTACAATGGTCATTTAATTTTATCAACACAGCTTACGTTCGACCCGGATTGCACAACTTGTTATCCTAAAACACGATACTGATTGATATATCTTCGTCAATTATGTAACCAATGACAAACGATACGAATATAGACAGATGTCCTAACCAAATATGTAAGCTGATGTAATTGTAGAAAGAGAATGGACACAAAAACTTTGCATCTCGACAGAATGTGACTTGTTAAGTACCGAGGAAGGAAAGTCCGGGAAATTACTATAATGTTCCCAAATTCGTCAGGCTGCGACGTAAACGTTGCGATAAGATTGATGGAGAACGGAATCACATGAATTACCGGGAAACATTCACAACTATGACAAGCTTTGTTGCCGATATCCAAGATTGTTGTGAGAAATTATTAATGCCTGAAGATGGTTTCTATTTAGTTTAGATTCTGTGAGGGATCACAAACGGATGCGGAGCGCGTTACAATGACACGATGATTTATATAAATAAACACAACCAGAGGAAAACATCGCCGGAATACAGGCATAAATTGGAGCCTAAGAAATGACGTCAAGCTCAACAAGAAGGAAAATGTTCAACCAAATTATTGGCAAGATATTGATTCCAAGTATTAACCAAAAGCGTGCCGAAACATTCACATCGGAACCAGTTTTAGTACATGAGAAGATACGTCACGACCATTCACACGGTCGCAAGTCAACCGACATCGCGAGTGGCACGACAAACCTGTTCCCATAGAGACAGGTGTCCCTCTTGGCCTACGGGAGGTCGTTTTTTATTTATTATATGAATTTGCCGCGTGCCAGTGGCGATGGCGGTTGCTGCCACCTCTTAATTCATCTCAGACAAACACATCGTCTCAATTCGGATTCAGTATGTTCAGGTACTAGTAAATTTAAATGAAGGTTTATTTAGTTAGACACATCCAAATAGCTATTATCAAGGTTCGATATAAAACGATAGAGTATAAACTAAATAAGATTGGGTCTTACAAAAAAAAACTAATAAAGGTATCTTTGAAAATTGATTAAACAAAACATAAAACAACTATTCATCACGTAGAAAACTCGTGGTATTATTACAATCTACGCGAATATAATGTTAGTTAAAGAGCTTCTATTGAAAAGCGTTCATTATTTTATAAAAATATATTTATATTCAATTAATTAATTTTTCTAGCTACGCGTAGGAATTGCTAGGTGGTATGTAATTTCCCTCGGGCTGCTTGACGTCCGATCGAATACACATTTCCAAGTTACAAGCGATCTGCGGTTGAATGTTACAAAATCTTTTGCTATTTCAATTTAAAAAAAATTAGTTTCGTTAAGTAGGAACTAGGAAAGTTCGCTTGATATTATCAGTGATTAAAGTCATGGAAGACGTGAGAAAGCTACGTGTCTTAGATTATCGGCGCACTGTTTAATGTTAAACACATTGTTATGACGGCATCGGAAGCTTGTGAGAAATTATCAGCGTATCATCTACGTACGCAGGTAGGGACAGCATCAGTTGCAGCATAGCATATCTATTCATCTATACATACAGAAAAATAAAATGTAAGTGTCTGTTAATAATTAAAAAAAACTGCTTTCTTTAAATTCAGATTTAAGTATACAATAAAACCAATTTGTTTGTGTCGGGTAATCTGCATAACGGCTGGACCGATTTTAATGGGATTTTCACTGGTGGATATCTAATTTTGCAAGGAGTAATTTAGGCTAATGTTATTAAAATTTGTATTCTGCGGTTCATTCATGAAATTAACTTAACGCGGGTAAATCCGCTAGCTGCTAGTAACAAATATTTCTATTAACACCAATTACCCAATAATGAAAGGAATATAAATATGTACATCTATCTATACAACTAAATAAAATTGAAGTGTGTTAGTTAAACTAAAATAACAGCTTTTTACTATATGCATATGAAAGCATATACGGTACTGACATAAAAAAACAAATTTTCAATTCTATACTCTCGGAAACTGCTGGGCAGATATTAACGGGACTTTCACTGCCAGATTAGAACATTACAAGGAATTGCCTAGGCTAGACTTTTATTTAAAAAAAACATTCAGGGTACCGCGGGAATTAAATTAAATCTACGCGGGTGAAGACGCAGGGCATAGCAAGTAAAAAATAAATCTGAATATTTTGGACTGAAGTCGTATCATTTTGCAACTCACGACATTCAGACGCTGACCGTATACGCCTCAGAATGATTTCTCAAGTAAAAATGGAAGAGAAATTATCATTACTTACTT
This sequence comes from Watsonalla binaria, assembly GCA_929442735.1. Lineage (NCBI taxonomy): Eukaryota > Metazoa > Arthropoda > Insecta > Lepidoptera > Drepanidae > Watsonalla > Watsonalla binaria. Next base: position 3,067,158 of record OV838930.1, read on the forward strand.
AATTATTCAACGTTCATTTGAAGAAAAGCGCTTAAAACATTGTTCCTTAGTACTTTCTACGTTACTTCTTTTATTTAGAAGCAACGGTGGTGACATTCGTGTATAGTTTATCTGGTCACAAGCCAAGTGACCTACATTTTGCACAATACAAATTCTACTATTGACTGACAGGTAGGGAAAAGCTTCACGTCTCACTTCGCTTATCGCGTGGAGTTGTGCAATATTTTTATTTATCAATTATTAAATACATATTTTTATCATTGCGTGGTTACGTGGGTCTGCCTTGATGTAGGTATGCAATAAACTAGATTCCACGTCTGATAAGATATTTTTTGGCGCCGCACCACTAATTCTGCATCATGTTGTCGTAAATAGCATGCATTTCGTTGCTATGGACTCGACTGCTGTCGCGTCTGCATCAATCATACAAGGTGCCTTCAGTGAGAGCGAGGAGCTTACGTTAGGCTAGCTTCGCACAATCAGTAATCTTGACACATAAATAAAATTTTAATGTCTGCTTGTACTATCAAAATTACAGTTTTTCACTAAATGTACACAGTAAAGTATACACAGTACTGACATAGATAAACCAAATTAAAAAGAAAATCTCTGTGTGTCTGTTTGTTGCGGCTAATCTCGCAAACGGGTGGACCGATTTTAACGGGACTTTCACTGGCAGAGACCTATTGTTAGAAGGAGTAACAAAGGCAACTTTTATTAAATAAATTACATTCGGGTCACCCATGAAATTAACTCAATATAATAAGTCAATATAATGCACATTGTAGACAACTACTTATCTATAAATCTAAGCTACCTTGAAATACTAGTTTATATTCTCCATCTCTCTGACAACCCCTCATCACTCGATTGAATTAATTAGTTAAGCCACTTTTGAGATAAGCCTGGTGAAACATATACTAACCAAACCCAGTGACTAAAGACGAAATGCAGATCGATAAAATATCATAGTTCTATTCATCATAACTTAAACGTTACCTAACAAAGGTGATATGGTGATAGTTCGATCAGTCGGCAAAACATTTGCTTATCCCAACATGGGAACGAAACCACAAAGATCACAATTTTCTCACGATGTCTGAGGCAAGCTAAAGAAGATGATAAGATTTGTTTATATTGTACACGTGGTGGTCTTCCAACAATCTCATATTATTCCGGGGTCAAGAAAGGGACCTTTTTAATTACATGAAATTTGAAATTTGGTTTAGGTTTATTTATGGAGAATTTTCCTCCAATACATCGTTATACTCCTTATTCATTAATTTGTCGATTGCAAAATATTCGTTAAATATATTTATTTTATGCTCTACATTACGAAAATGTACGATGATTTAAAAAATCGTCCTACAGCGTCAGGAGACATGTATTGTTTATGTATTTTATTCGCCATACAGGTAGACAGAGGCACACTCATTAAATAACTATTGCACATTTAAGACCAGCGCTCATAGCTCGTGACGACACCTGTACAGACTGTAGCATCCTGTGTATGACATCTGACAGTCATTATAAGCACTGCCAACTGTGAACTCTACATGGGTTTCTACATAACTAGGTGTCGTGAACTCGTAATTTCAGGTCGTCAAAATTGATTTAAAAATTATGGTCAGTTCTACGACGTGGCTTACCAGGGCTTGATATGAATAAATTATTTTCCTTTTCCTTTTTAATAAAGCTTAGCTTTTACTCGCGATTCGTTCGTGTAATGATGTTAAAATACCTAGCCTGTATCGATAATTAGGGGCTCGTATAGAAATTACAGTAACAATCGGTTCCTCGCTTTCTCCATGAAAATATAGACTAAAACCTTATTTACCCACAAGTTGGCGTCACACGCCAGTTACATCTGTATACGCTACTATCTTCATCTGACAACAGTGACAGGACAATTTTCCCACTTATAATATTGATATGTATTGAAATATAGTGTTCTAAGGTAGATGTTAATAAGGTTTAATATTAAATGTACATAGGCACTGGCCATGCCGCCTTGTCGTGATGCAATAAACATTTTGTTATCGCATTGATATTATAATGAGTAATCAAGGAAACTATTCGCTGAACCTACGCAATTGTGTATTTCACAATACAAAATCCTGTGAATTTTGTTAATCTATACAAACAGATAAATAAAATTAATATGTCTGTTAGTTATCCCAAATTGCTTTGACTAAATGCATTTGAAATTATAATTAAAATATAAAGTGTTTTCTGAAATGGGCAGCTGCTACAAGGAGTATAACTGCCTTAGTTACTTTTATTCTTTTGTAAAATTGGGGTTTAACTGAAGCCTATTTGTGATTTATTTGTTAAATTGAGCCTTAGGTAACGGTTGTGAAATTGTTTTGTGCATCTCTATTCCTGATAAGCATTGATGCCCACCCTTGCAAACAGATTAGTATACATAACAGTGTAGTAGATAAGTAATAAATGTGCACAAAGGAAAGCCACGGTAAACATTGCAATCACAAATGCGCAGTTGCAATATAGACGCACTAAAAGGCATCCATTATCCTAACAATAGAAGCGTTTTTATTTTTAATCAGCAAAATTACGCTCCCGTTGCGACTGCGCACGGCAGTTACATGCAAGTCTAATGGCGAGGAGTGCCATCCGTAGACACCCATCGATACCAATCCGATGAAAAAAGTTATGAGTCACGGTACTCTGATATAAACACAGACGTCAACTAGATAAAAACTACTCGAATTATCCTTAAAGGAATGTTGATATCAGCAATGATAAATGCCTTTAGCAACAGGTTGTCGTCAAACTGTTATTTTGATGATAAACGTTATCTCTAACACATGTATGTATGTATTTTAAGGCAAATCATTTCCGTCGCATTGCAGGAGATCAAACGAGAACTGTATAACATTACAACAAATATATAAAGTAGACGAGTAGTATTTTATTTCATTTGTAGTAGTGTAGTCGCGGCTTGAGAACGGTTTTCCTCATGGATTCTGACATTATGGTCTCTCAAGGCGCGATGAGGTTACAATATAAAATATTTATATCGAGAATGTCACTTACGGAACATCAAAAAATATCTGCATTGCATAAATACCTGAAAATAAACAAAATTATATTAGCCAAATGTAAAATTAAAACGAAATAATTAATTAAGAACTCAAATAAATAACATGGTTACCGAAGGATAAACTTAGAATATTCTAATGGCAGGATAATCTTTACATATCTAATAACTTGTTACAAACTTTGGTTCATGAAATAAGTTTACAAGACTTATGTACACAATACATACACCTCATACAGTATATTTAACTGGGTTTCGTTATTCCTTTCATAGTTCCAAAGTAATGGAACCCCGCATAAATTATGAACGAGTTACCCCTAGCTTAGTAAGTAACCTGGTTGATGTACTACTATAACTAGAATAACTGGCACTCTTAATGGTGAACTGAATTCCAAAGGACTAAATTCTACTTAGAATATATAAGTATACTACGTTTTGAGAACATATTTTATAGCACGTACCGCGATATCACAAGTTTCGCAAACTAATAAATTGTATAAATTGTGTCCCTAATATTGTATTACACTATAATTTTCAAAATGATAAATGCTTCAACTGAGTTCACATTTAAATTCAGGAGTATATTAATATCAGACAAAATTACGTGAGAAACAAAGACTGCACACTCCCACTTTCTTCACTTTCACTGATGGCTAGAATAATGAGTACTGACAGACAATCCCATAATTAAAATTAAATGAGCCGTGGTTAGTCACAGCCTGCCTTGTGTGTAAACGTTGATATACAAATTTAATTCATTTAAGTAGCTTTTCATTAAACTGTAATATTTTCAATTTGGCCTCATCATTTCCAATGAAAAGTGAAGTCTCCAGTAAAAAAATTGGCTGCTAAATTTATTAGTAACAATTATATGGCTTGACCTTTCCTCAAATATAACGTGGGTGGTGAACAGTGGGTGTTGTTACATTTCTGCCCACATCTTCTGCAAGCCTTCTAATGAGTATTATGAAGACATATAATTTCATTCATATTTGAGACACTTGTTAATATACCAGCGCCTCCTAGAAGCTGAGCGCAGCTGTCACAACTCACAACACCTTTTACTTTCACCGTAACTGATAAGCTGCCAAAGTGACAGATGGCGAGCCTATCGGCCTAAGAAACCATTTTTACACATAGGTCTTTGAATTTCCTCTCAGACCTATGTCGGTTTCTTCACGATTTCTTCCATCACCGTATTGTACAGACCGGTGAGAGTGAGATTGGAATTTACGTAGCTTTCGTTGCAGTCCATTACTCAAACCACTCGGCCAAATCGGCTTGGGTGTTGTAACTATTATTGAATCTGTGCTCGGGCCCCCCAGCTAAGTTACAAATGGGATAATCTTATAGATACACGTGCATCCAGTGGATATTAATTACACGTCGCTTCAGGTAGTTCAGGTTAACTAAAGGTCACGTATCCAGTAAAAGCAACACAGCAAAAGGTCATGTTTTGGCTTTCCTCGCACATAAATATGCCATACCATACCCTGAGAACAAATTTAAATAATTCCCGAGATATATAAGCATAGAGTTAATTGAGTAATATACAAAATCCACAGGAAATCATCAATCATTTTCAAATGTTAAAGACTCTGGCTATTGATAAGTTATATAAAGAAACATAAACGATGACAGACACATAAAAAATACACAACACTATGGTTATCAGTTGTATACGATTATGGTCTGTAGGAATGATAACATAATGACATTGAAATTATACCTCGATCTCAACCATTGAGATATTAAAATTGTATTCAATCTTTGCTTACATACGAAGCTGAAATATTCCGATAAAACTTACGAGCTTGAATGAGCATATCGTTGAGATAATTGGGATGTCTTTTATAAGGTCACATGGACAAGTATACAATGAACCCGAAAAAATAAAAACAACGTGTTTCTCTCGGGGGTTCACGCGGCGTAGACTCAATATCATGAATTTATTATTAATTCGTGTGACTTTATCTTTGAGTTACACATGTTTACATCAACTACTACCAAAAGACCGTCCAAAATCGGTCCGACCGTTTCAGCAATCAGCCCTAACAAGGACATACAATGATCATTATTTCGCTATAACTGAGGAGTTTTTCTAAAAACTTATGTCAAGTGATTTCACAACACGTGCTTTACTGTGAAGGAAAACATCGTGAGGAAACCTGCATGTGTCTGACAAGTGATTCGAATACGTATGTATAGTGCCTGAGACGGCGACGGAATCATCCACTGTCACGTTGGTACTCAATCATATTCGGTGGAATGTGGGTGTTTTTTTATTACAACACCTTTGCTTACACCTTCTGTGATGGCGTGAGAAAACATTTATTGCATATGCTCACGCCTGTATTCCCCGAAGGGGTAGGCAGAGGTTTTGTAATCACAACACCCACTTTTCACCTAAGATGATTAAGTGCTAACGTGACAGATGGTGAGTCCATCGCCGTCTCAGACACTTTACATACTTCATTGAATTACTTCTCAGAAATATGCAGGTTTCCTCACGATGTTTTCCTTCACCGTTAAGCACGTGGTGTGAAATCCCTGTACATAAGTTTTTTAAAAATACTCATTGGTACAGGCCCCGTTGGAATTCGAACTTGCGTCGCTTGCGTAGCACACGACTGCTCAAACCTCAGGGCAACCACGTCTCTTCATCATTTATTAAAAAAACAAAATTATATTATTTTTTTTAAATCCTAACAGTTGAATAACGTGATAATTTAACAAATGCTTAGTTTCACCCAATCTCGTTGTGTTAGTAAAGTGGACCAGCTGGCGGAGGTAGAACAGTTACAACAGTGCGGTGCGCTTGCATCGTCCATTTGCATATCTTAGCTATTGAATAGTCTAGACTTTGTTAAAATTTGTGTTCAACGAACTGGAACAAGCCTCATTTTCTGAACGGTTAAATTGTGGAGTATTCATGGCGAATCTGCGTAATGTAAACTAAAGATGATTTATTGTCCCTTCTATTGTTATATACTATTATTGATCTTTCGTTACTCATTACAATATCTCTTTATTTATGATATCATAGGGATAAGGGCGGGAGAATGATGACGATAGATAGACTCCTTCGTGGTTTGACATTCATCTCTACGAATACGGAACTTATAATGATTATTATTTTTCTGAAAGGATAGGAAGCTAAATAGTTACCGAGTAAAAAAACAATCTTAACTATTAAAAAAACTGTAAGAAATCTCAACCGATTATAGAGAAATGATTTATGTTTAAATTTTGTCATATTTTTTTATTTCGTTACATATATAAATATAAACAAGTAACGTCACGAGTAAGGGACTCGCAGCGGAAAATGGTTGGGAAACGTGTTTTATTTCGCCACGCGCCATAAATGAATACTCGTGTTCAAAGGTACTCGGTCTCAGCTCGTGGCGGGACCTGCAGGCTCAGACAAAGTAACATTATCTCGCGCTTGCGCTAATAGAAACGATAACAAAAAATATGGAAATAACAAAAATCTGTCACGTGACATATGTCATTCCCGTACATTTTGTATCGTTTCTACTAGCGAAGTGTGACGATAAGTTACTTTGTCTACCGGCCCTGTAAGTCTACTCAAACCTGAGAAAGCTTCACCGATAACACTAGATCACAAGTAGATGAGTAACATTTAGGACAATCTCACTTTAGTAGTGAATCACAGCGTTAAGTCAACAGTAATCGGAACTGATAACCGGCGCCGCCGCCACTCGGTCAACACTCATAAATAAACTACCTCTTGTTCCTGGTAATCGCTACGTATTGTTATCTAGTACTTTTATTTTTCCAATTCCCAGAAGGATTACATCGGTTGTCAAGAAATGTATAGTGCGAAATATAATCAATATTTGAATGTTATTTTCATAAGGTATGTATTCGAAGTAAAAATAAACATATAGGTTGGAGTTTCAGAACGTATTTGTAACAGTTCGAAAAGAATGATAATACTCAAATTGCTTACGTTATTTACACCGCGTCTCCCGATGTGACTAGTCACCAGATTTTTAGAAAGATTGCCTAAAACCTTTAAAATCCTCAACGAATAACGGAAAATAAAATGATATACTGTAATTTGTGCCAACCTTCGCCACATAACAAGGAGTATAAAAACACTTAGGCGTATCATAATCCTCCCCATGCAAAAAACCTTAGGCTAAATAAGTAATTGCCAACGTCACCCTCGTCCAGAGTATGACGCACGAGCGGCATCGGAAGCTATGGGCACATTTAGCCCACGCGACCCCAGCCACAGACACGTGAGTGTTCAAATTGGATTAGGAGACAGTCAATGGCGGTTCAAGGGGTGGAATTGACCGACAAATGGCCATCTCTCTTAAATGTTATTGGAGTGTTCATCGCTTAGAGGCAATCTGTTTAGGGATGGGATAAATGGCTTTCTACCGCATCAGATTTTCGTTTTTATTATTCTAGCTGTGGACATGCAAAGGATTCTAAATGAAACCTGCTTTATGAATTGATTGATGTGGCAGAAAAGCAAACTTTTAATGGATGGAAGATTACAAACAAATTATTAAAGGTAACGTGGGCGATTCTACTACCAAAGGCTTTAATCATAAATCGATATCACCTCAAGTCACAGATGGTGAGCTCGCAGCGATACCCACGCACATTGATCTTGGGCTTCCATTCCTTTAAAGGCAACAGATTTTCCTGTGTACGAAAATAGATAAACAGCGCCCTTGAAATGTTCCCGTGGGCGAATAAAATGTTACAACAGAACTAAAAGAGGGTTTGTTGTCAGTAACTGAAAGGTGTTTTCAACTTAATCATATTTACGTCAGTCAGGTTTGTAGCACTCTTACATTCAAACTTTTATTTGAGCTCATATGATGATGAAAGAGATTTCTTTTAAGCACGCCACAATTATTTCACCGCTATAAACATTACTATTAAAAGCGATTTGTAGTTTTTAAAGAAGACCAAACCTACATTTACCTTTGTTTTACATATTTATTCATTTTGATTCATGCAAGAATTAAGAAACACAATGTGTTTATTGTGTCTTCCTTCAATGAAAACACTTGTACAAAACCGATGTTATTTGGAGGAAAACGTTGTTTGTGATCATCTCTTTGTCATGCGACATAAATAGCAAATTTGGCTAGAGAGCTTATATTTACGTATTTTGAAGGAGTGAATTGAACAATAATATTGTGAAGGCTGCCGTTCTTATTTACAATTCAACAAGTGTACCTTCAAATGTTACCCACATTCCGTCGGGAACGAAATAAAAGGAACATACGTACGATTTACGTAACAAGCTTAACGAGCCAAATGTTTACCATTTTGTTGTACTATTATTTCAATTACAAGTTTACGATGATGACGGTTTTGGTGATAAGATATTTTAAATTATGGATCTCATTAGGTGTTAGAAAAAGGGTGTTATGTCTTCATAATAGTCTTATTCAATCCAATTAAGGATTCAAAAGTCAAGAAAACGGTTGCAGTTATAATACGTGGGTATGAGTAGCTATACTGATCAATCTACTGGTCAGAAGACTGACAAAGCAATAATTTTGATCTACATCACTGCATAAAAATCAAACACTAGAAAACTTACAACGAAAAACTATTAAAAAACAAAATGGACAACCTGTAAGCTTCAAAGCTCCGAAATCGAATATAATTATTCATAGCGCTATTTTAATTTGCGATACGAACTGGCCGTCGAAGTTAATCGGTCTGGGAAAGAAGTAAAAATATTCCGAGTTTAAAAGCTTCGGCTGACTGCACCGCTCGTTTTCATCATCGGCGGGAACGGGCAAAAAGTGCGAGAATCGAAATCAATCCTACATCGGCTGGTCGATCGTCCACCCTAGCGTGGACAATCTAGTCCGCTGACAAAACAACTTTTAAGATGTGGCCACCAACAATTGTATAACAGAATGCACTTTACAAAATCAAAACAACCAGGTCATGTAATCACAACAGATGGTACCGAATCGTTATAATACTTTCTCGTTGAAGACTAGTGCAGTACCCAACTCATAATTACGAGAAATGTCAAAATTAATTGAAGACAGCGTACGCTCATTGAATGCTGAGTAAGCTCATAAAAGCGAAACTATACATTTTACGTAGATACGTACCAGCTTTTCACTGAGGTGCCTAACTGTCTTGCTGTGCACTGATTAAGTCTCATAATGAAGTTCGCTTGCGATGCCGTTTTAATTACTTCGAGCGGTAACAACAGACTGGGCTTCGCTATAGACGATATATTCGATGGAAATGAAATCACTGCAAGAGGTCTCGAAAATAATACATCTTGTCGCGTTATAGACAGTCAGTCAGTAATGAAAATATGTGGCATAAACTGTGTAACAGATCATTATTGACCACTTAGGTCAGCGGCAAACATTCTCAACAGGCCAACGCCCCACCGTGTATCTCTACTGTCTCAAGCAAATTTCAGCTCAAACAAGGCGATGCAAGCCTTATTTCTACGTGGCGTCACACAATATAGTTGGACCGACCGCGACCGTCCTATACAGTCCACATTAATGCAGTTCCCGGAATGCATCGGTCTCCTTTGCAATATTTTTGTGTTATGGACAACCAATTCAGTCTGTGCGGGCCGTTTTTTCCTGGTAGTATTATAATTAGAATGTTAAGCCGTTAGACTTTTTAATAAGAGCAAAAGTTGGATGTTTAATACCGGACATTTAATAACGTTACATAGTTTTCTTAAAGCATAATGCAGCTGAGGCACTTCCGTAGGATGATACTGAATTATTAAAATGTATTTTTGTGGTTTAGTTTGTGGGTCTTTCATAAACAATAAACTCTTGTATGATTCAATGAAGTATAACATTAATACGGTGTGCAGTAGCTACTTGTCCGTTACATTGAAAGTATTCTGCAATCGAATGAGACGAAAGAATATCGTGAACCTGCAATCAGTAAAAGGATCTCTCTGTCCACATTGTAAGGGTCTTCAAATTAATGTTAAGTAATATTATAAAAATTACATCGCTAATCTAAACTAGTAGTAAGATTGTGTGCCGCTTACCGATCTGTGTATGTACTGAAGGAGTAGAATATGACCTTACAATTAATTACAAATTTTAATAGCTCATTGTTCTGACGCAAAACTGTGAAGTCACAAATTGATTAAGGATTGCGATTTTCATGTACTTTATACGATGTCGAAACTACTTTAAATCTTTAATGCTTTAAGTAATTTGTAATTATTTGTTTGTGCATTACTTATAGTGGTGCGGGTAATTTGCTAAGGCAAAGTTCACGGTAAATTCGCGTATCCTTGAGTACCGTTTATTCCATTCGTGTAAATTTATTCTTTGGCCGTGTCGAGGGAACGAGAAGTAGAGGCAGAGCTCCAACTCGCTGGTCGGGTCCTCTCCTAGAGGCACTTTATAGTGGCACACAATGCGCACTTCATCAGGTTCAGAACAGAGCAGCCTGGAGAGCTCTTACAGATGGAGCTACTTATGGTGGTCACGATCCTCAGCTGTGAGGAAAACAACGAATAAAAAGAATTTTACTGCATAAGATTTACTTAAAGAAATATTCCCAGCTCTGAGGAGGAAACATATCATATAATTAAAGCTAAAAAGTGGTAAATCGTAAAAAGGATCAATTAATACTGAGTGGCAATAATTTTGTCAAGAACTGTTTGTTAACAAATATTTTGTACATATAAACATTTCTTCTTTAGGAGAACACCGCTTTTTTTTAATATTGTTTATACCAACCGACATGTTAAATGAAAATAAACGTGTTAAATTGAACGTCAAGTAAATCGAACCTCACTCCAGCAGCTGACGGAAGGAACCTGACAGGGCCTTTTAAAATGTTGTATGACGCGTAAAATGTGATGGAGCGTGAAAAATCGTGAGTGGAACTTAACCGAAAGTCATATAAGATGTTAACAGATCAACTCACACCCTTGAATAGGGGCTAGAACTACACTTTATAAATATAAAATGTAACTTTATTTAATTAAGACAAGCATATTAACAAATGGGAAACTGTGAACACATTACACAAGGTAATATACGTGCATGGAACGTACTCACAAACTTGAACAATATTTTCTTTAGTATAAATACAAATGTATCGTAGCACATACCTACAAGGTATTGTAAAACCGCAAAACTATACATTAGGAACATATTAACTTTTCAAACATATCTCTTTTTTTAATAAAGACTTTTTAAATGTAGATCTTCTTTTAATTCTTTCTCTTAGTTCAGATAACTAATCTGAGCTACTAAACTACATTGATCGAAGTTACGTTCGAGAACACTTGTAATTTATTTGCAGTGCGATATATTTTTCCGTAGCAACTAATCTAAGCTTGCCTGTACTTATGTTAAGTACCTGTAGATATGACGTGTGTTGCACTCAATAAACACGTGATTCGAGCATGTTTATAAAGCGGAATGTGTACTCGTTGAATTAATAATGCGACGAGGTAAATGCACCGCAAGTTTACCTCGTAAGATTTATTGGATTGTACCTATGTACATGCATGCTTAATAATTCGAAGTAAAGTATATGCACTCTGATTCAAGTTCATAAAGTACTTATTAAGGTAACTAAGTATCTACTTATGTGGGTCAATAATTATTATTTTTTACTGATAGGGCATGCGTGAGGGAACAAATTTAAAACCAGCTTTGTTCCAAATAATGATGGTATTCCAGAACAGGAAGTAATTTCGCCCTAAATTATACGTTAGGATGTCGTCATTACAGGAGATAAGTAAAAGAACCGTAATAATTCACTGACAACATAGACTAATGACGAATGGTGGCGAGTGGCGAGCATCGATCTCAAACAATTAGACGCACATGTAGGGAAGGAAACCGTAAGCTTGGCCGGGCAGCCGACACGAATATTTAACTTATTTTGCATACTAACGAGCAACGGTCGGGCGCAGGCGCGACAGGTTGCGTCACCGCGCGTTGCGCAACCCACTCACGCGCATGGAGACTGCCATTCATCCGGCCAGGCCGCATGGCAACAGACTAGATTCACACACTACCTACACAAACGCGCTTCCGACAATGTCATTAATCTATGCCGTGACGTCGTTTTATTGGCTCCGCTCATTCGAATGGCACTTCAATAGGTAGCAACAGATACATCGCCAACAATAGAACTGATAAACGCTAATTACTTAATGCTACACTTGCCTCAAGAGTCGTTGCCATTACATTACTTTTAGCATTTGGGTGTACAGGATATCAGATCACAAGCAGCAATAAGGATTTCCCAAGCACTGTTAGGGGCGGATTGTCGACGGCCATAGATTAAGTTTTAAAGTATGACGTATGTATAGTGCCTGAGACGGCGCTGGACTCACCCTCTGTTTCGTTGGTACTTAATCATATGCGGTGAAATGTGGGTGTTGTTACAACACATCTGCTTCAAATATGCATCATTTAGCTAGGTAACCGGATTACAAGATTCAAAGGTCATAGTTTGTTGGTGGTTATTTCCCACCAATATTTTTTTTGCTTATAAAGTACAGGCGGACTTATGGTCTTAATCGGTATCCATTCAAGTGAATTCGCCACTCGATGGGTATGAGCAGAAACTGGGCCACGAGTCTCTCTTTACACACATTGTAGTGGGATAATAAGTACAATACAATACAAAAAGCTACACAGGAAACGCAAACGCAACGCACGCTTCACAAAAAGTAGGTACATATGTCCATTCATGAAAGATTAGTACATGTTAGTATCGAACTTTTACGCGCGATAACCGACCGGATGTTTGGCCATGTGTGGCATTGTTCACATTCATCCATTCACCATTCTTAGATCGACTATCGACCGTTTATTGATATAATGTCTCATAGTGTCTATCAATTCATATGACATTAAAGTTAGACATCATTTATAATCAAGAGGTGATGATAGCGTTCGTGTCTTTTAACCCTTTGGTTTTTGGCAATTTTTTATCTGCCGCTGAGTTCATCTGGAACGAATAGTTCTTGATTAGATACATATATACACATGCACGCATGTATTCCCCGACGTCGTAGGGGAAGGTTTTGTAATAACAACACCCACGTTTCACCGAAGATGACCAAGTCACGACGTGGCAGATAGTGAGTCTCTGTGCATGCAGGCCCCGCTGAGATTCGAACTTGCGTTGCTTGCTTAGCAGGCGACAGCTTAAACTTCAAGGCCACGACGACTCTTGATTAAATACTATCATAGACAAATTGCTAGTATACTTGAGGCCCAGACCACTTGAGGAATAGATAGGACGGGACGGTTTAAACAATACACCCTTTACGTGAATGCCAAACACTAAACTAATTGAGTTGAACTAGCACCGACTACTGGTACACCGGTAATAATGAAAAGCCTACTGGAGCCTTACCATAAGCTCATATTGCAACGATAGTTCCACTGTGAGACAGCGACAGACTGATATATGTCATATACATCTGTCTCATAATAAGAGTTAAACTATCAAGGAAATAAGAGGTCATGGTAGGGCTCCAGGTGCGGTACCGGGGATCCACCCTGCATAAATTGTATTGCTAACGTATTATTGACAAATTTATTATATCTACGGAACAAACTTGGTTCCTTAGATTTCGACGTATGGGCATTGTGTTTAAGTTGAGTCAAAATGGAAAATCTTCTAAATTAAAGTTATGGCTTAGGATACTTTTAATTCGTCTTTAGGTTTTAGCTTTAAGAAAATTCCTCCTAGAGCTTCAAGCTAGTGAATGATGTCTCAACAGAAATATGAATATAAATGCTTACTCGATGCATTATCGAGTATTGCGTTAACGGTTAAACATTGCGAAGGTGCTCTCCTCATATCAGTGGATGTTAACATTAGATATGCGAAAAACCACCAGTTTATTGAACCTCGACATTCACAGGACATTGAATAAGAGACCTATATACTCCCACTTTTTATATCAGTTATGTCTGTAAGCGATTTATACCACAGGTATGGCGAAAAACAAGTTTATTTGTCGCTGTTTATCTATCCTCCATTACATAGTTCGATATTAAGCAGAATCTGTTTATTATAAAACTTGGACTCAACGAAGACTAGACTAAACTCAGGCTAAAACTATGTCCATCCCTTTTGAAATCCATGTCACCAAAAGAGATGGAGCTACTTTTAAACTAAGATTTATCTTGGTTATGGTCAATCCAAAAATGCGTACTTACTTTGTTTAGAAGGAAAAATGGAAGTTTTCAGAGATCATCAAAAATATTTGGTTAGTCTTGCGAACAGAAAATCTTTTAACCAAATAATAAAACTAACACCTTATCACCGTGCAGGCATCAACTACAAAAATAATATTTCTATGAATGCTATTTTCTCGTTTTTTGGTGGCTGAAGATGGTATAATTTTTCTACAATTTTTACCATTCGATTGCGGAAGGGCAAGTAGTTTGCCAATTTTCCTGCTTCAGTATCCCAACAACGTTTTAATCATCCAAATGTCAATGCAATCAATAAAGTGTAAGAATTATGGTACATGGAAAGATATACTGACATCATGACCATAATAATATTCAAGATTTGTTCACCCAAGGAGTGACCATTATATGCCCAGAAAGGTGTTCTGAGAATCTATCGCATTATTCACACTTATGTAGTATTGATGTTTGCTAGGTCCACAAGTCCGTTGCTACGGTAAATGTATTAACTGCACTGTACGCAATTTATCAGCTTATCAGTGTCGACGTCAGAGTGAAATCGAGAGTGGGTTGTTATCGGCGACTGCGTTCCGAAGCGTCACGTCATACTCCGCACCCCGCCACTTACAACTGACGTGGATGTTGCGTAAGTCTATATTTCGTACAAGTTATTGTTTATCGAAACAATTCCTGATCATTACATCACTTAGTATAGCACCTCTGATTCGTGTGTTAGCGGTAGACGCTTATGCCGTGTTACCAGATAGCTGTCCGATATCGATACCGTGGCGTGGTACTATTTTACAATGCCTTAACGTTTCTAGTTTACCAGTCACGATTAAAATGTACACATTTTCGAGGCTTTAAGGTTCTATTATCGACATCATACATTTCCGACCCTGGAGCCATTCCTGGGATGAGACCTTACAATAGTAAAAATTGCAAATCCCAAAATCATTACATATTCTTTAATACATATGAATCATTATATTATTGTCTATGTTAAAACTCCTTAAAAGGAGATGGCGATCAAATCCTATGCTAATAAATTTTCACTACAGTCATTGTAAGTGACGGACCTTACGTACGACGCTTTTAGTGACATTGAAGTTAAATTGTTTATTTCCTGGAATTACGTAGGAGTCGAAACATTTTTTTGTTGAAAGTGACGTGACTAGAGAAAATGAAAGAGGTATTCGGCTCGGTCAGATAATCGCATCAAGTACATCACTAATGACAAGGACGCTGCTAAATCAGCGGACGCAGTCGCCTGCCGCTGCCACAGATCTCTGAAACTAACTACAGTGGAGGAGGCAATGCTTTGATAGCAATGAGAGGAAATGAAAACATATGTTTGAATGCATACGTTGTAAATAAAGATTGGCTTTTCACAAATACCAATACAACTCAAATCTAAAGCTAGCCTAATTAAAGATATCAGCGAGAGTATATATTTCTTAACTTATGCAATAATAATTATTTTTTGCAGCAGTGGCGCAGTAGGTTTAAAGCAAGTTGTGGGAATTAATTATAATTGAATAGCATCCGCTGGTGTTGGTTCCCATGAATGAAAATAAAACTAGTTAATCTCCGACATACAACCGCGAAACTTATTTTGTTGTTGAATGACAAAAAATGGTCGACCTCTAAGTACCTGTTTTTATGCTCAAGCACTTCAAAGTGAACGTTAAATATGAATATCATCAAACTCCACCTCAGTAAAATGTATAAGCATCTGAACCCTCTTTTGTACTGGACAGACTTAAATTGGACAATTTGAATAGCGTAGCATATCCAAATTGTCCAATTTATACGTTCGTATCTCGATGAAATCAGCAATGAGTCATTGGAGGCCATTGCTACATCAGCTGACTCATTGAATGCCGACAGCGAATGGGAATGGGAAACCCATTGTTTCTGTCCTTAAATCTTAACTGAGACATTCATATCTGTAGTATTGAAGAGAAAACCTGTAGAACGTATATCCAAGGATAAAGAAGGGTGTGTTATCTTATTATGAGAGTCTTTTATCCCATCGGATTGATAACCACATAATTCAATCAGTGTATGAACCCCACGTTAATTCGCTGGGACATCGGACGTCCCGGAATCGAGATCCCGGAATTCAGAGCAAGCAGGGATTTATCTCAATGGCGTAACCAAGTACGTATCCTAAATTCCTGAACCTTACTTTCTTGGTAATTTGGTATTACATATGTCTACGGTCATCGTTTCATATCTTTCTGGTTGGAAAAGCCTTATATGAGCAGTCCCACGCTATTACGCGCTATTACACAGTGGGTAGGTCAAATCTATTTTCGTATTTAACACTGGACGGAACTGGATTGTATTGCGTGGTATATATTTGTCGTTATCATTTACAATATTCTGTTTATGTTTGACTTCAAGATGAAAAAATGTGCTTATCTAACCTTACGTACACGTCAACCCCTCATTTATAATCATTATCATTCAAAATTAATTCATGAAATTTACCTCCGGAGTAGGGCCCGTAATAATAAAAATATATCAAAAATCATATTTTCAAATTCAAGTGTTATTTGTTGGTTTAAATGGTTTTGTTCAATAATAATAAATAGTGCCTTAAATATCAGTTGCTTGTTCGGTTTATCTAACTCGTTGAATTGCCCGGGGAAATCCAGCCTTAATACGAGCGAGCATTATTTTCCTGCCGTTGTATTGCAACAAACACACTCATTTGCTTGTGCGACTTAGATCATCGGCGTTTAGATTATAAATGTAAAAAGTGTTTTAAGGTTGGTTGGTCGAAAGCAGATGTTTTAGACAATGCAAGGTGCGCGTGAATCAGTGGCAGACATCAGCTGATTCACCGGGGCCAGCGGCCTTGCATGCACTCGGCCGCCGAATGAACATACAACGTTAATCACCCATCGCCCAAGGATGTTTCGAGGTAAATATGAGATAGTAATAACTCTACTAGAAGTGATAACAGAAATACATGTGTTCAACGAGAAATCTTTAGGATTATTATTGACTGCGGCGTACTTAAACTTTGGTTGGATGCAAGATATATATTCAATTAGGAACAGTTGTACAATGGATGATTATATTTCACGTCATGACATACTACCTTTTCATGTATTAAGTGTCATCATACATACAGATCATTCTACTAAACTTAAGTCATATATATTCAGAGGAAAAAAGGATTCTCAAGTAGCCAACAAAAGTGAACAGATACGTGAGAATTTTTCAAGCGTCGAATATTTAGGAAGTGCTCACAACTTGTTAAGAAAGAGGTTAAAAAGTAGTAACAACAATGATGAATGAAAGTCAGTAAGTTCGTACATGCGATAACTGTCGCCGATCAAGTTTGGGAAACAAGGTGACATCGGCGACCCGAAGGTGACTCGCGCCCGACTAATACAATAAGTTCGACGAACTCCACAACAATATTTTCGTTCACTTTTCCATTTCAATTGGTAAGTACTTAAACGTATGTTTAACGATAAGGCATTGTGCCAAGGTGCGATGATATAATATTATAAAAACATATGCAGTAATTTTTAATTGGGGTACACAGCATGTGAATTTTGTAAAGAACAAAAACGTTTGAAACATAGCCGAGAAACGAAATAACACTTGGTTTAAAAAGGAATATAAAAAAAAGTTGAAGCGAACTCACCCCCACCGGGGTGGGTAGTACAGGCCAGCCGCCAACTAATTGCGAAAAACGAGATTAACGCTCACTGTAGAGGCACTAAACGAGGATGGCTCTGTTTACCACCCCGTTTCATTCCTTTTACAACACCACTAACTAATACACTTATTTTATTATGGAGAAATGGCGAGACAACATTTATATTAGCATTAAGTAGCCATCATTAAACCAACACTATTAAAATATCAGCCCTCTTCCATGGCTGGCACTTAATAAGTGTCGACAAATTTGTTGCTTTTGTAATTAAAGTGATATAACATTCAACAGTCACGTGATATGTGAAGTGCATTTGCATTACATTAATTAAAATAATTAACCGGTCAGGGCACTTTACGTGTCACGCCCGCGTTCATCTAAACAGAAGCAAACAAATTTTCAAATCAATATTACCCCAAATACTTATCCTCTTACCCTTAACGGAGGTAATTTATGTAAACATTTAACTACAAAGTTCAAGAACTTTAAAGAAATTAAATATGGAACAGAAGAATTCAGTTCAGAAAACATTAATAGAGATTTTTTTTTTATAACATTGCTACGAATGGTGACTAGTAATTATACAGTTGGATACCCTTCAAACGAGGTTATTACATGGTTGGACCTCACATTTTAAAAATTTACGGACTAACCAATCCAATTTACCCCGGCGCGTCCTCAAAGTGATTACATTGTTTTGGATTGATTAACTCAATGCAAATTTGTAAAACCAAACAGGCACATTAGGCACCACTTAAACAGCTCTGTCTAAGTTTTTAACTGACTAAAACTGGTTGAAATAGGATAGGTCTTCGCCACCCAATAGCCAGGGTCTAAGAATATGGCTATGGTATCCCCTGCCTGTCGTAAGAGGCGACTAAAAGGGGGCCGGAGGGCCTGCTGGCGGTGGTCGGGGTGGGAGCTTTGACCACCGGCGCGGGCCCGGGAAGGTAGCAGCGCGATGTGGTTCGCGCTGCCTTGCACAGCGAGGTCTCTAGGGGCGGCCCCACAGCTGCCCCGGGGATGTGCCCCGGCAAAGTGTGGGGGGACACCGGTGCGTTCTATTAGAGTACCCGGAGTCCCCCCTGAGCACTGAGGATGGCCACCGGGGGGGTTTTAGTGCGGTAAGAATCCCACATACCCCGATCTGCCTCTCCCAGGGCGGTCGGGGACCTTTTGAAGGTTTCCCCCTCGTCAACAAAAAAAAAAAAAAAAAAGGATAGGTCTTCGAAACTCTCAAATTAACGTAGACCATGATATTGTTAGAAGAATGCGATGTACAGAAAAGATAATTTCAAGTAAAACAAAGTAGTTTAACCGCGGTCCAATGTCTGCTTTGATAAGTCTTCTACTCCAATTTTAGAACAATTTGTAATCTAGACGGGGCCGTAAGACTTCATTCCTTAATAAACGCAATGGGACTAGACGTTGCAGTGCAACCTTTTATAGCAAACCAATTTACGGGATAAGATAGAAGCACCATTAAAAATATAAAGTTACATGAATTAAAACAGCGTGGGACGATCATTCATTGAGTGTACTTTTTTTAAGACTTCATTGCGCGAAAATAAATGGTTCCATTCATGACATTTAAAGATATATAAATACCCTTAACTCTATAACCGCACTCTGTTATCTTCGTGTATTGATATTATAAATAAGGAAATTAACGAAGAGTACCGGACATTGTTGCAAATAATTTGCTGTCCCATCAACTTGTTATACATTAATTCGCCCACGTTTAGTGTTATTTAGAAAATAAGCTATAAGTGGCGGTAAATAATATAGCACAAACTTGGAAATTAATTAAACACAAGCGACAAATTATATTTCTCATTGAGTGGGGGATGGAGAACCAACATTTATAGCTACAGGGCGACTTGTTTTGAAATGGTAATTTTGGGAAAATTAACGCCTGTGTTTTCATTAGTTTCGCTTATTTAGGAAATGGACTATGATCTGGTTAGTTCAATCGATTTGGTGCGCAGGGGGCCAGGAAAATAATCAAGCGATTTATAAGTCACGACACGCGTGGCTCGGGAGAACTGCTGAGGTGGCTCGTGCCCGAGTACGATCTACGTACGGCGCTATAGTTAATTTTGTTTAAAACCTTATTACTCCCGTTATTTCAGTCTTTTGTAGTAATAACACAGTATTTGAAAACGAAAGATATAATTAATTTCAATTTACCTTGCGCAAACTGTAGAAAATTACACAGTTTACTTTGAACATGTTTAATTATTTAGTTTATCTAAACAACAAATCTTGACGCTTCCTACTTGAGTGAGTACATTAAATAATCATTCTGGGAATTATATAACTTCTTTTTGATTTTGAAGACTACCGAGGACCCGTTCCCTTAAACATTAATTACATTCAAATTGTTCAACTGCTACAAACGTTTCTAAGTATTGTTATTTTATCTGAATATCAACAAGGATTCCGAGAAACTAAATTTAGGGCAAAGTAGAAGTGCACGTGGCTCTGGCTTAAAAACATCACTGAACTAGAACTCCAATTGGAACAAAAGCATGACGAATCACCCGTTCTCCCAACCAAAATAGCAACATGTATTATAATATACATGTAGTAGCCCAACAAGATAGATAGAAAGTTGTATGGCTGCAGTCACAAAGAAACTTGCAAACGCATTCCGCCCAGGAATATGGCGACGAAGGGAATCACAGCCTTACGTTGATTGTGATAAGAGCCAGCTTAATATGTCAGTATTGCAAATGTGTAATAATAAGTCATAAAGTTACTTAATCGTCTCCTTGAAACCGTTTATTATCAGGCGGGTTATGGGCGTGACACACATTTACCAAGTAAACACCGGTAACTTACGTAGGATTTAATTTTTAGCTTACAATATATTTTAATTTATCGTAACAAAGTAGTAAATGTTCCATTCCAAGGATGAACTTCAATAGACAGAGAGGAAACCTACAAATCACTCATTCTTTTCAAACAGATCTTGAGTCATATGTCAAACGGGCATGATTTATTTTAATACATAATTGATGACATGACAAACAGACCAGATAGCCAATAAAAATGTTCTGAAAATGGATAGACATTAAACGTTGAAGAATAAAATGCATCGACTTTACGCGAAATGGAGACAACACAGCGAAAACAGATGAAATATTTGCGAGTACATTGTGAAATGTGCTGACGAAAGAACATGAAAGGAAACGAGGACCGACGATTCATTAATTAAACAACATCGTTGCTGCGGACATTGACAAGCCGTGTCCTCATTCCCGCGAAAGTTTCAATACCTCACTATTGGGGTTATCTGTCACAAGGTTGTAAACGGAGGACCACCTGAGAAAATACGTAGATACGTTTCCGAGTAAATCGGGCTCACTAGCTGGTATAGTGAGAACTCTGAAATGTTATTGTTTTCGATTACCGATGTACAATCACAAGAGCTCCTTTTACACCGGGTATAAACGAAGGTTGAGCCATGTCAAGTATATTTTAACACGCAATTAGTAACCCGCCGGACACCTTGGCACCGATCGCTGGTTCAGGGACGCACGGTCTAAGCTACCCACCCAATTTAACTTAGCTCAGTCGCACAGTAATAGAGGGGTTAGGCATGAAGTTTTAAGGGAGGCCGCGAATAATTTTATAGTTGAGCAGTTAACGCGCTTTTTTCCTTAATAGGCCTTTAGTAACAAAATGTCGATCATTGTTTTTGTGCACGCAATCGGTCGGTTACGAACGAACCGTACACGATATAGCCAAACTTTTCGGAGCAACTCAAATTCTATTCAATCAGAAATGTGGAATTGATTTACCTATTAAGATGCTTTTGTTACTAACCTGTTAGTTAAATATATAACAGTTTATTTCGCAAATCAAGACACAATACACTAGATGTGCTACTACTATAGACTACGTAGCTTGAAAAGTATGTTGTGAAGAAATCCGACATATACATATGCTAACAGGTTTTATTGTAAAATGTTTTATTTAGTTGGTCGTAACTAATTATATGTATGTAATTAAAATGTTATATGACACGTGCTTAAAACATCGTTTAAGGTTACTCAAATTGAGCACAAGTGAATTCGGCTTTCATTATAAATCATTGGCAACATCAACTGAATATTTATAACAAATGTTACAGTTATGCGGAAATGTTCGTCTCGGGATGGCACGTGAAACTATGCAGAGTCGAACTTAATTTAATATGTATGCATACGATTGCTTTCATTCCGCAAAACGTCTCCGAATTTAATTAATGAGTGTAATATAAATATTGGACAGGTAAGCGATAGACTTTATTCATGTAAGATTGTAGAAGGTAAAATGATCATGCTAGTGGAGGGGTGGGATTGTGGCCGCTATTTGCACTAGCATTGGGTTTCTTCTGTAATTGAAAGGTTTGTCGTATCTTGTAAATGGAAAACGCGAGTTTCCAAGAGCGGTGACCGCACCCCGCCCTGCCGGCGCCGGCGACCGCGTACAATAATCCGGGTGGTAACAGTAACGTGACGTCGCGCACTCACCTTGACTCACTTTGGTTCGCTCGTTTGCATTACACTGTTTGCTAGCCGTGTACTCGTGATTAGTTTAGAGAAAGAGCCAGACATAATCTCCGCAATACCACCGCATTGACAGGTCGTCTCGTAAATAACCGCTACATATTTCAACTACGGCAGAAAGGATTACTGGTGTTAATGTTCTTTGGGGCAGTCAAAACAACAGCAGACGTGTAGGTCACACAATCTATACCTAGTTCAGTACGGTTGTTCAAACCAATGAAGGCATCGTCTCACTGAATGCTGATCTTGGGAGAGACTCTTTATCCAGCAGTGGACTTTGATAGACAAGATTAACACAAGGAAAATAGTCATAAGAGATAACGTTCACTCTTCTCATAAAAGTATTGTTTACTACGAATCAAATATTGACGACAGTAATATTGACGATCGCGTTTGTTGTTATAAAATATTTATCTTGCGAAACTAAGCGTCTCTGAATGAGCGACATCGCAATTAATCGCTCGTAGAATTCATATAAACAGCTGATGCTCCGCCATTCGTGTCGTATGTACACACGACTCGCACGCTAGACTTTGTGAGCGTGCGGCGAAAGCGGAATATATGACGGTAAAGTTACAATGTGAGAGAACAATGGACAGAATTCTAAACTCATCTTGATAGATGATCTCAGACTCAAAGATTGTCTCCTAGAAAATCACATCCAATTGACGCTTAACTACATTATTGGAAAGAGGCAAAAGTTAAAAGGGTCAATCGTTCTAGTTTGTGTACTAGATTTCGCTTTGCAAGTAGTATCTCCTTGACTCGAATCATATTGGCATCGTGCGGTTGGGTGTCGAAATCGCCCACAGGCCACAGGCGTTAGTCATTGTCGCCTATTGCATCCAGTGCACGTATTGCTTCATACCTAGTTTTGCCTATCCCGTGAGGAACTCGTGACGTGACACATCTACACAGATAAATAAAATTTAAATACCTTTTAGTAATCCAAATTGAAATACAGTTTTCACTAAACTCATATGAAAATATATATATGGGTATGGGGCTGAAATGGAAAAATATGTTTTAATTTTTTTTCTTTTTCCGTCTGTTTCTTCTAGGCTAAAACTAAGAATGTAATTTTAGAAAAAAAAAACTCTTCGAAATCCTACGCAGGTAAAACCGCGGGGCACAGCTAGTTCATAATACAAATTAGGGCGTGCGATCGTAAACAATCGTAATCCAAAACAAACTTTTCTATATATTAATTTCCAGCAGTCCCAACCATCTTGATGTAAAATAATACTGAAGCTAATATAAAGTGGTGGTGCGGGTAGGTGTAAGCCATGGAGTATGAAAATATATGAATGAAGTTATTTATATATGATGAAGTTATTTATATGTGACCTTTTGAATACGATGTTGTACAAGTTATTGGAAGATCTCACCTTCCAATGGAGCGACTAAAAATAGACAACCCACGTCTTGATTAAATTACATATCTCTGAAAATAACGTACAAATTTCCGTTAATAATCATGAAGACGTGTCTTCGCTCGCTGAATAATAAAGAGGAAGGTTAACTTAATCGATGTTTAATTTCGGCACATGCAATACAGTCTCAAAACATCAACGATGACGCCTACTTGAATATAAGAATAATAATTGTTGAATAATAAAGGCGGCATTAGCCTCATTATTCATTGATTGAAAGTGTATTACATTTGAATTTATTTTCCAATACCGCACACATGCACCTTGTATGTCAATGTAACGCTTTCATTACAATATTGGCGAACAAAATATTAATTATATTAAGAAATCATCAACAGTAGATTTGCGTTTCGCTACAGCAAATGAACAAATCTATTGTACGTCAGCGGAATGCAAAAAACATGACGCAATTGGGTCACTTGAAACCAATAACTTGGTCGGTGAAACCGCAATGTGGTATCCACAGACAACTACTCATAGACAGACACAGATTAGTTACTGGATTACTTGTATTATTTATATGGAAATCAAGATTATTAAATATTCATGATGGAACTGATACTGTTATTGTACTTTGCAGCTGTACGCCCTAGTATATATAAGTATTTTTTATTTTCTTTTATTTATCTTTTGATGGTGGTCGCAAGCCGTGAAAGCCCAAGTCCCTGACGCAAGTTCGGATCCCAGCGGCCGGCATCGATGAGTTTTTCTAAAAAAACTGAAGTGCTATAATTTCATCCCACGTGCTTTATGGTGAAGGAAAACATCGTGAGGAAATCTGCATATTTCTGAGAAATAATTCAAGGCGTCAAACTCGCAATCTCTTCCACATTGGCACTTAATCATATTCGGTGAATTGTGGGTGTTCTTGTTACAACACCTCTGCATACGCCTTCGGGGTATTATTTTAATTTTAGCTTTTCATGGCTCCATTGGTCCCAATTCTTTTTAGTGTTGTCATTTACGATCACGAGGCATACGTAACTTATAATGTCCTTCAACAAAGCAAGCTCATCTCCACTCACGTGATTAGAGCTTTAAATCTTTTTACAATACTAATCGACAGTTAAGACGACGGAAAACATAAAACAAGCTGTTATTTACAACAGTTCGGAAGGCGTGCAATAAAGTACGACTGTAATTTATATGAAACGTCGGTCAGTTTGTTTTGATAGACGATAACGACGAAACCAGTCATTGCATTAACTTATGGCTACGAGGGAAGGAGACTAGAAACAATTTTAAATATATACATCCTACATTTTGTAAAATATGTGTATAATAAACGCGAATGTTTGTCGCGCTAAAACTACTGCATACATCTGAATAGGACATAGGCTATAAATTAAAAAGATTTTGTGTGAATTGTGTAAAATATAAGAGAGTTGTCGAGGAAGTAGGAATAAATTCTAATTCTGCACAGACGGAGTCGCAGGCACCAGCTTAGATATAATTTTCAACGAGACACGGTGATCTAGTCTCGGAATAATATAGAAATATTTATTTATTAAATTTATTGGATCTTAAATTTCACTTTAATTTTCCAATATTGAGTGTATTGTTTTAAATTGGCAGTCACATAAGTTATAGAGAACAGAAACGTGGCAAGTCCAAATATTGCAAATCACAGATAGCCATTGACTCGTGTTACCTTCCTAACACAACAAGCGTCACAGTTCGATTGGTATCCCTGGCATATCGCCATGTAAACACACCACCAAATAGGGCAATGACCATCTCACAAACGTAAATAGAATATTGTCTATTAATAATCGCGTTCGAAAATAAACAGAGAGAGGGGAGACTCCACGTGTTTCCAAATACGAAGATTAATTGCCACGCTCGGCGAGGAAGTAACAAACTTGTGCTCGGGAAACTTCCGAACAAAAAAAATCAAAATTAACCTTTGTTATAATATTTTTCCGAATTAAATGTTTTGTAGTATAAGTTGATATGAATTAATTGTATCTACTAGTGTCAAGTAAAAAGAAATTGACAGAATAATAATTAATGACGGAAAGGAATTTAATAACCAGAAGATTGAAGAGTGTCGAGAATGCGGAGGATTATTTATTATACTCTACATACAGTCTGTCCAAGTGGGCTTTTCTTGTCCCTTATGCAGGTTATCAAATAGAACAAGGGGTAATCTTAACTCCAATAGATTTGTAAATATTCTCTAATCTAAAACTGGCCACACCATCCACTATGTGAAAAGCGAAAATATATATTTGGACGAACGGTTTTCATTTAGTCGGCATCTATTAAGAACAGCATGAGCTAGCATTTACAACATAGCAACCAACGACGTAATGAAAAAATTGTCTTGTTCTGTTAAAGGTCACTCTGACGGCTCTGGTGGAACGTTGTAAACAACACGTTGACTCGTCAGTAAAGAAATAATTTGATTAATTATTTGTCTATATGTAGACTAATATTTGTGTTGTACTTAATGCACCCACGTCCACTTGTACTAAACAAATTGTACTAAATTGCATTTTATCTCGATGGAACAATAAATTATTGGATCATTTTATTGTTCGACCGATTAACAAGTATATTAGTAATCGATTACTTGAATAAACATAGCAGGACCATGCCGGTCACTATTTCGTTGAACCAAACATGAGATACACCCACCAGTTCATTGAGAATTTTTTATTTGCCCTGCAATAAATCTGCTCCCACGTCCCATGCGGCCGCCTTCTAGCAAAGCATCGCCCACTTTCATCGACAAAGGTCACAACTGACAGCTTGGCCGCATGATATGGTTATCCCTCCTTCCCGTTTGTGGGCAATGCAAATATTATTTCTATTTTTGTACAGCACAATACCGCCACGGATGGAAAATGCACACTACACAAAATGGTATATTAAAAATGAAAACATGTTGCAAGTCTGATGAGCAATTTCCGCATACGACATGTAAACAATAATTACTAAAGTACTGGTAGTTTAATCGCTTCGAGCGAGAATCAACAATGGCGGTCGCATATTATGGTGTGGTGTGGAGTAAGTAAATTAATAACCGCAGATGACACCGGTTAATTCTGGATTAATCGAACAATCGGATGTTATTCGATGCGCTGATCGATTGTTATGCGATGTAAGGTACAGTCGGTTTACACTGATATTTGAAATTATTACAAAATACTCCTGATATCGATTTATTTGGTAAATCTCTACGTACGACTAAATAATTCTGAATTCATCCTAATTCAATTTAACCCCCTTATTAAATTGAATGGGTCGTATAGGAATATGTATTTTTCGTAGTAAGCAATAACATTGTGTACGAATAATATAATTTCGTAGGGAACCTAAAATGTTGTTCGTCGCTTGGAAGCCAATTAGCCCCACATATCCTAAAAGAACCCACGCATTTTATGTGCTAAGTCCTACAGTTTAAATTAGTCTCGAATCAACTTACCTCGTTTATGTGTTTATAAGTTTTGATGAGGTCTACGCTGAGTTTTCTTAACGGTGCCGTTGAAGGGTCTCGAAAGTGATGTGGTATTCGGGCCTGCATAGCCTGTGCAATCGAGAAAAATATTTTATAGTAACATGTTACCTTTTTATCATGAAATAAAGCAAAACAAGCATGGGTGATGTCAAACTAATACAAACTCTACATAAACTAAATAGAGATCTGTTTTGGTAGTAATTTGTTGTGCAGTGCATGCAGAAAGGTGAGTTCTACAACAACAGCATATTTAAATAAAAACACAAAAGAAACGTAAACAATGTGAAAGATATTTTGCACAACTACGGAATGTGAGTGTGGGATGTATGAAGAATGTTTCGTATTTAATACACGAGACGGTTTGTTTCAATCACTTTATCAATATAAGATTCCACGGTGATCGCTATTATCATTATATTCATACTAAAAAGATCGCAACATTTTAGATACCTGGAAATCAAACCTGTATTGAAATTGATTTGGAAAAATATTGACTAATTCGATCATGGACCAGAAACGATGTTAATTATCATAGGACATAACAAATAGCCATTTACTAATTAATCACGTGACAACGAAAAAAAATCACGTTCTTAAGGGCCCTCGCTCCAATTAACCTGATTACCCAAAAACGTTCTGAAACATTTTCATTAAAAACCTTAGCACCTAAGTTAATCTTTTTGCGTAATTAATACAATCGGACACATCCATTAGGTACTGACCCAGTCTAGACTACGGGTGGCTATTGATTGGTGTTCCTATTCGAGACGTCGAATAGCCAAATACGTCAGTGGTATTTCAGTAGAGAACAATATTGTGTAGGCACTTCACCGACAAATTTATTTAACTGCGCGTAATGTTTAGACACGCTATGTAATGGGCCCTTAAATAATACAGTTAAACCTAGCACGCGCAGATCACGGGTTGAAAAAATATAATACTATTTTGCTTATGGTCCGACCGAACGTAATATTTTGTATCATTGGCAAAGTAATATAATGTAACATAATTTTCTTGGCTATTCAAATTAGTTAATAAATACTATAATCACGCACGTAAGCCGATAAGGATAACGACTTCTTTTCATCAGTTCCATTCAATGGGATAATTCAGAAATAGCGAGATAATTTGCTATCGTATTTGATCCGTATAGAGATCGTTTCATCCGCGCAAACTGCCTCGTGCATCATTTACCTGAACAGGGGTACGGTAGCTGGCGAAAGCTCGGGGGTTGCGCACAGCGGCGCTCACCTGAATGTCAGAAGGCGCGCTCATGGACGCCAGCTGGTCTTCGCCCACCAGTCTCCCGTATAGGGGCACGTGCCGCCTCTCGCCACCAGCGGCCTCCGGCATCCCGCCGCCAACCACGCCCACTGCAATAAACATTACAAATTTTTATAACATTTTAATTGCAAAATTTGTTAGGAGGAACTAATGAGCCGCGGTCCATTAGTAGCATCTTGCAGTGTGGATGGATCCTTTACACTAGGAAAATGTCTGTGGTAAAGAATCGTATACAAAGATCATTTGCACTACAACATAGAAGAAAAACAAATTTGAGGAGTGTAGGTATATATTCTATAAGAAACTGCATAAACGAATTTTAGACTATTTATTACGACCACACACGATCATAAACTGTGGTGGTTCCTCAATTATTCTCTATAAAATTTACTTTGGCGCCAATTTCTAGCCTTTAACATTGTCATTTTGCCCATACTAGAAAGACAATTAAGTCATAAAAAACTTATAACCCAATCTGTTATGGTTGTTATGGCCGTCGACGGACAATTTGTCCGAAACAAGTTATTAAAGTTAGTCATTAAGAGATCGATGGACGATGCGGCAAGCGCATCTCAATCAAACCCATATGATAATAGCACAAATTGCCGTGTGAACAGCCTTATTCACCTGATCACCGCCCACGTAGTGCCGATAATGCTGTGAGTTGAATGAATCACAACATGACAACATAGACTACGTCATTCCTACGTTTTTTAAATGTTATAGATAATAGACCGCTTTGTCATTGATTGGATCATTTTAAATTCATCTAAAAATGTATATCCTTATTGTAAATTGTAATATTTCATGCCTTCCCACAAGGGGACCCAAATGGGTAATCCGATGTGTAACAACACCTACTTCTCACCGATGATATATTCAGGTGTCAACATGACAGATGGTGAGATCGGATATTGTCTTTTAGGAACGATGGACTTTTCACTTAAATACAGGTTATACATACTCTGTAACAGGCTAATAAACCAGATGGAAACAAAATAACACAAACCTCTTTTTATAATACATAGTCTTAGATATTCCTTAAAGGTTAAAGTTCTAAGTAACTAGAGTACGCTTAGACCAAGTTTGACCTGGTCTTGGTTAAAGGCATATTTTAAAATAAGAGGGTAAATGTCAATACTATAAGTACTGGGATGTGGGCGAAAACATCATGTTCACCTCTCATCATTGTAATCTTGTAAAGCTTGATAGCATGTTAACTTGGTTGTAAGCATCCTGACTTGTTCCCGAAAAGATTCCCTATAAGTCGAAAAGTGTCGTTTCGACGTTGTTCGCCAGTAGCCCTCTGGGGCACGCTTCGACATGTCTGAAAACCTGTGATGAGATCGTTGCCGTCTTACTTTTTTACTTTTAACCTTTGAAATATTCAGACCACTTTCACATTATTTATTTAAATTGCAACTTGTCCATACCCATTTCGTTGATGAGCCTGGGGTTCTCGTAATCACGTCTTATAGTTTCGAAACATAAACAAATTGTTTTGATGGTAAATCCATACAGATAAATAAAATAGAAGTGTCTGTTTGTTATTCCAAAATTACACCGTTTGACTAAATACATATGAAAGTATACACGGTACTGAAATAGATAAACAATTTTTTTTAATTTTTCTCTGTTGTCTGTCTATCTGTTTGTTCCGGCTAATCTCCGAAACTGCTGCACTGATTTGAACAGGATTTTCCTTAAAGAGTAACTTAGAATACTATTCATTAAAAATAAATAAATATATATATTAGTGTTCCGCGGGCCCCCCCTAAAATTAAGTCTACGCGGTTAAAACCTAGCTAGAGTAAAAATGTGACGGTTATTAGTTTGGCTTAGCACATTATCTAATAAATGATTCTACAAACTATACATACTCGTATGAATCGTAAAGATGGGAAGTGAACATGTAGACAGTATTACCACATCAAATAAGTAAAAAGAAAATGTATGTTTTCTTTAGTCACCCTTGCTTGTAAGTATAAGATTGTTATCAAGACATTGTTTTAACAGTTCGCTACTTTGTGCTGTGCTGAGTCAAACTTTAACTTGTAATCCAAGGTGTGAATGTGAACTTTATCGTGTTCAATCCAGAGGTCGCAGACAAGTTAATTCAGTCTTATTTATGTACCGTCTGGCACGACGTGACATTTCATAATAAAACACCACTGTTCGAGGCTTGCCAGCTACTTCGCCAAACGAAAAGTTTGTTGAACGTCTCGCAAGTTCTCATTACACGGTTACACTGGTATTATTTATGTTACACCTAATTTCTTCATATATTATACTGCCAACACGTGAATGAATATTTATAGACGTGCCTGCTAGCGGTGGATAAAGTTACCAAAGCACCTTCAGAGGGGGCTAGCTAAGGGATTGTTAAGTTTTGAGTCGAAACAGCACCATTCCCGTCAATAATTTAAGACAAGAATTTTTGTCTATTTTTGGTCGTAGTCCCTCTTGTCATCCCTACAACACAGTACTACATAAAATAAAATCCTATATCGTAGAACTCTAAGATTTTTCTGTTTACTGTACATTTAAGCTACTTAGGTAGATATGTGGTTTAAGTCGACCGATTTAAAAATGCTATCAGGCGATTGGGACCGCGGTTCCAGTTGCCTGTATCCTCTTAAAAACGTATAACATACCTCTAAGTAAATATTTTGGTGTTTGATATCAAACAGAGCTAACCTGAGCCTATTATCGAGTACTTACAGTCAGTATATGCATTAGCTATATCAGACTGTCGTCGTTTATAGGTACATACACGCATATTGCATTACATACACATTACCTTCAAACATGAGCTCTGAACATGCAACTGCGTAGTTAATTGTGAAACGCATTTAATGTGCAGATAATTTTCGTCATTGCCAACTTACTATTCGTGCGACCCAGTGCGGAAATAAACTTGTCTTGACACCGTGCTGGTTCCCTTGTTTGACTCAGATGCATTCAAAATTGCATGTCAAATACTTGTTCCAAAAACATATAATCCCCGTGACATACAAAAATATGGTAAAACATGAACATCCGGATAACTATACGGACGTTGAGATGAATGGATGTACGTCGCTGAGCCGCCGCCGATTGAAAATCAGGCCGCATCCGCCTATTAGCATTATAAACATTCTTACCAGTTCCGTCCGAGGTATGGAACGGCAGAACACTGTACGCCATTCACGGTACGTCCGTGCTTCGTACTTATGAGTCAGTTGCATAAAAAACACAAAAGGTGCATCAACTCAGATTCGCTTTCTTTGAAACGGATCCAAGTGTGCAACACGACCGTTTACCCTTTGGTGGAGTACAGTACAGTTCTGTTCACGGAGGTGAAATCATCGAATTGATTATCCTACACAATAGTTTAGGACATGTGACAAATCGGCGTAGAAAGGAAACACGAGGCGAAAGCGCACGCGATCTGTGAGCCTCGCGACGTGGGTCGGCGATATTATAACCAGTTTGCATTTATAGTGCGCAGTAACCGCGTCCAAACAACGTAGAGCTATGCGATAACATCGGAACTCCTCTTTATGGTCCAATTGTTCTGGCGCGAGAGAGGTGTGGAAGGGCTACGTGTGACGGAGGCATCGGCCGGCCCGAGACGCGGCGCTACGTCACCGCTGCAAGCCGTTCGCAACCAGCCATGCCGGCCGACAACCTGTGGTAGCTATGCCAGGAATGCGACTAGTCGACGGTGGATTGGCGTGGGAGGTGCAACATACCGCCGTTTGCTGTTTACCAACTGCACTTTTGCAATTTTCTACTAAAAACAATTTAAGGCAGGTATCTTGTTTTCCCATTCAGCGATAGAAAATTGCTAAAAATAATCAGAAACTGAAAACTTCATGAACCGTTGGTTTTGCACAGATTTTTCTCATTTCTTTATGAATGAGTGATGTTGTGCTTCGAGAAATGAAAATATTCAGCTTTCTTTTGAAAAAGCATACTCATCGGTATTTAAGTAGAAGTAGATAATACAAGGCCGTATTAAAACCGTGACATGGAACTCAAATGTATGGTCGGTCTCAATTCGATGTATGTAACTGCGCAATTCAGCGCCCAAGACCACGAGAAATACATTAAGATGATCTCCTTGACGCCTTACTGGTAGCAATGCCACTTGGAAAAAAGCGACAATTAATTATTAATTTTCCAAACTTACTGTCGCTAGGATGGCTTTCTGCAAACACGGACATCACGACACAAATTTCAATTACTGCACATAAACACAAATAAAATCACCAATTAATTCACCGCGCAGGTTGAACGTTTTTGCACAAACCACTTTGGGAATCCGAATACACTTCAAAAACATTGTTGTTGGTGGACATAATTCGTCAAATGCAGTCATCATGTGTTTTTAAATCTATTGATAGTTGAATATGTGTTTATATTAGGGATGGCTTGTTATATTGTTGTTGACAGACTGACAATCAATGGAGTGGAGAACGGGAAAGGTGGCATCGGTGTCGGCACGTCCTTGTCCGCGTCACCCGTGCGGCGTGTTATTGTTGTGAAACAATGTTTATACACGTGGTAGTGCCGATGCGTATGTATTGAACGTCTTCGTCGATAGCACGCTATGCCGGCACGGCCAGCCCGCCACAACTAACGCGCGAAACCAGCGTTTGCGAGTAATAACCGAGCGGAAAACCACGTGATTCAGATGACAAACGCGTCGTCGCTTCAATTCTCGTGCTGTTTGATTGACCAATGATTTATAATAAAACATTTCACTTGTTCGTATCCCTTGAATTGAGTATACGCAACAATTCATCAGAAGAGTGAAAAACTCTGAGTATAGGCATTATAGGCATATAGGGGAAGGCACAGGAGCCGCACCTATAACAAGTCATATGCATAAAACGACACGAATTCCTTTTTTCCCGACTGCCAGCCACGCAATTTCTCCGATTGTATGCAAATCCTCGACGCAAACAAAGAATGAAAAACCACCGACGCAAACGTTCGCTCCATCCCACCTGTGTTCCCGATCTCGTCCCTTCCGTCTGAGCTGCGGGCAAACTAGCGACCGTTGCGACGCAATCCAACCAAGAGCCGCACCGTAAACAACCAGGATATTATTCCTGAATAGATCTCATCTCTTTACATATCGGCCGCTGTCTTGTCGAGCACGATTTTTCCTGCCTTGCAACTGGTGAATAATTCAGCGGCTATTCTATTAGCGCTCAGCCAGAAGAATAATGTATTTAGTCAATGTTTCAAGTGGTGGGGATCAGTGAAGACGTACGTATATAAACATATGGTAATATCGAAGCCCATTTGCATCACCTTGGCCCCTATGGCGCCCCGGACCGTACGCTGCTCGATTTGAAAGGAAAATCAAATGCATTATCGACGATATTTGATACATTTTCGGATTTTGAATATTAAATGAAACCTCATCCGTAATGTATTATGTTCATCTGAAGAGGAAATTTGTAAACAGTTTTAAACCGAAAACATGGACACAGTGATTCACGTGAACGTTGTTTTTGTGACAACAACGAATGTTCAGTAGATAATGAACGTTGGAATTTTGATACCGTGAGCAACATAGATGATTTATATGTACAAGTGCAATCAAATATATCAATGTCTAATCTATATCAACTATACAGTGTGAAGATGATTTAGTCCATGATTAAATTTAGTACTCCATCATGTAACAGGCACATAAACTCCCTCATAATTATGGATAAGTAAAAAGGACACGAATATAAAAACAATAAATAATAAAATTAGTTTGCAATAAAAACCTCCGAAGACAGAAATAAACCAAGATGAAAGGACCCAACGAAACAAAGGAAGTTGGCATAAATAAATACAATGTACGTACACGACAACTACGCATGAAGTGTTAAAACATAGCTAAGCTAACGGGTCTTTTTAAGTCTGACGTCTGTTCTGCGATGAGAAGGTATAAGTGCGTATTGGAAACCTACCAATGGGTAAACATTGATTTGTACATTATTTCCTTCTACCCAATTAAGTCCCTGAAAAGGCACTCATGTACATCAAAAAAATTACCATCAGTTGGAAACTAGCAAGATACTCAACCAGGCATTTGACTATGTAGTTAATTTTATCGATCAAATTATAGCATTGTTGCTGTTGAAAAATCTACCTTCGACCGGTGACTAAACTAGACTTCTGATAGATCTACCAAGAGCCTTTACCAGGCGTTATGTATCAATTCAACAAGTAAAATTGTAGTGATTGCCAATTGGTGTAACAAAGTAGGTGTTGTGTTGCCGATGGCGGCGCGAGGCCTGCGAGGTGCTGCGAGGCCGCAGGACGGGTAGACCGCGGCAGGTTTAACGGCCGGCCGCCCGCCTGTCTGGCCGTTCAC
Source organism: Watsonalla binaria (assembly GCA_929442735.1). Taxonomy (NCBI): domain Eukaryota; kingdom Metazoa; phylum Arthropoda; class Insecta; order Lepidoptera; family Drepanidae; genus Watsonalla; species Watsonalla binaria. Next base: position 3,102,181 of record OV838930.1, read on the forward strand.
CCGAGGCCCGAGCGGGGGCGAAACGTGCGCGAAAACACCGCGCCCGCGCCGTTATCGCTTGTCTTTTACACATGGCCTAATGTTCGCGCGCTTCTTACCGCTCTCTCTACTTAGTACACTCCTTGCTCTCGCTTTGGAGAGCGTTTTCAACTATTCACAAGCAACGCAAGTATTTGAAAATATAGTTGTGACGCATTTAGGTACTTTTAAAAAAATATCGCGGATTTCTTAATTTATTTACCTGTTGGTCATTAGTTTGGTGGTCACCCACAACACTTGAAATACAAATCAAATTGAAAACTAAGGCCATGGCAGAACAATACTCATTTTTGTCAAATTTATCAGTGAACGATTTCGGTGATGGTTTTTAATTATTAATACCCTAAGTAAAAGATTAACCAGCAGCGTACAGCCATTGAATGATACTTTTTAAAACGATTGGTCAAGTAGGTATGTTTGACAAACAATATCGAGCGGTAGGTAATATAGGTATCTATCTCAAGACCATTGTCCAGCGCGAGATAAGTGTGTCGCTCTAGATTGTGCAGCCGGCCACCGTTGCGGGTTTGTGTGCAAAAACCGCCGGCGGTCAACGACGCTGAGGCCCGATGGGTACGGCGCCGGGCGCACCACACCACCAACCAAGCCTTTTCATGTTACCTACTCGCCACGAACATTCGTAGATTTTTTAGTTTGGGTTTCATTATAGGAATGTGACAGACAGAGCGCGGTTTCACAATTAACCAAAGTTAGATATAGAACAGAGTACACTTTATCTTCGTATCCAGCCGCAAGATCGACCAATTATCAGGCTACACTATTATGCCACCCTGCTGGTCTAATCGTAATGGAGATTGGTAATGGATTGGCATTTCGCAGTGTATGAAAATTCCAACCTCGGTGCCCTTGACTCATCATCAACTGATATTTCGGTTTGATTAAATTCGATCATCGAAAAGCGAGAGTAAAAGTACATCGGATTTTATTTTATTTGTCTTTTAATTAACTTTCATACAACATACAAGTTTATAAGAAGTGAGGATTAGATGACTGCCAATATGTCACTGATTTAGAAAATATGTACTCGTATTCATTGTTTCTTAATTTGAGCTTGCCTTGTGATACTCAATTAAATGGCGATCAATTTGGTTCATACTTCTTGAAAGGTCTTAAACAGGAAGTCTACTAAGGGCAATGAACACTCCGATGTGAAGGTCGCACAAATAAATGAGCAACCGATATAGCCACCAGGTACAAGTTATAGGTGTCCAGTGAGAAAAACACCTTTATGAATAGGTAAGCAGGTGATTAAATTGTATACTTGCGTGTCTCACATAAATCTTGTAGACAAATTTTAATTCTTAATGGAAATTGATTTATTCGATTTTATTCAACGACCGTGGTAACAAAACTAGAAAGAGCTGGAAATGTAGCTACATTGACGGCCTAGAAAAGGGGATGGGACGAGAAAATAAGGCAAACAAATATAAAAAATCCTTTTTAAAAAATTAACATATATTACTGAATATCATAAGATCGAAATTTGATAATAAATTTGCTTGTATGTGCTGCTTAAAGGATTTTTCCAAATTCTGGCCCTTTTGAACTCATAATTTCTTTACATCCCCTTCTCATGTATCAATTTACAAAACAATTAATATTTAATCCCATAAAAGTCTATAACTTATCTGTCGCATACTAAAACATATGAACAAAACGTCATACATTCATAGAGAGAGTACCGTTAAGAGTTGGTGCTTTCCATACTCATTCAATTATTAAATAGCACCGTTGGACGCGCAAAAACCTTAGTGGCCGGTCGATGACACCGAGGGGCACTTTAGGGCTGACTCGTCACACTTCGACAAACACATACCTACCTACCATAATAATATATATTACTTGTTTTCCTTAAAGCAAATGTCATTGTAAGTATATAAACATTATCGACCTGCTATAAGTTTGCGAATTCCTGACCCTGCCAAGGCCATGTAGACAAAGTAACATTATCCTCACGCTTCGCCTATGGAAACGGTACAAAATATATGGGAATGACATATGTCACGTGACTGGTTTATGTCATTTTGTATCGTTTCTATCAGCTCGAGAGAATGTTACTTTGTCTAGGCCTGCAGGTATAATATCCCATTGTAAGTTAACAAGGGATACAATGTAAGCACAAAGTAATCTAATTAAAATGCAAATTGTCGGTGCACAATGGAATCGCGGTAACATCAGTAAATAGGTCGAGCGAGAGACAGTCGTTCAGAGAAATCTTATTCACAATTAGCATAAGATACCTGACTGTACCCACACATTGGCCCACGCAATGTCCTCGCAGTTCGATGGCTGCCGGGACAATTTGATATTGAACTTTTATTATACCTAAATACTCCATCATATTTGCATTATGGCATTACGGACTTTGATAGGTATTTTTATTTTGAATGAAACCTAGCTAGCCCGATTTATCGCCCCCGAAACACCCTGGCTTCTGAGATATATATACAAGAATTGCTCGTATAAAGGTATAAGGTAGATACAAATTTGAAGTCGCCATTTCTTTATAAAATGTGTGTCTATTGGAACGCATAGTTCTTCTAAACTACGTTACGGATCTAGATATGGTTTTTACTAACATGCAGGAATTGAAATCCAGTGGGTTTGTAGCTAACATCATACTAATTTTAAAGGTTCTTGTTGAGAGAAATCTAGTTTTTGTCTTAAAAAAATCGTAACCCGAAGAGAGGGCGGGCCGCTAGTTAATAATAAATAGCACATCCGTTCAGTTTGCCAAGTACAGTAGGGGCAGTACGTGGTAAATTCCAGTTTTTCGACCAAAATGACCAAATAAAACCTGTTCTACGGCGCAGCAGGTCTGTAATCATCTACCTAAGCTTAAACTTTTTCACTTTTTGAAGCGATTATGGTTGTTAATAAATAGTGTGATACTGCAGTTACATTCCGTCCCACACAGGTAAACATACAATTTGCAGTAGATAAGAAGATTGTATTATTTTTTAAAAATCGTTTAATCCTGATACCACATTCAGGCAACGAGAGCGTAATAACTTTTTTTAGTTGGGAAAATATGGTTATTTGTCCTATGGTTATTTATGTACTCTCTCGAGAACCGACAATTTCACCAACACGACTCGCTGATTCGGTGGGACATGATAAATCTGTGTTCCGCATTCCAATGTGAAATTCATTCACGGGTCGTAACGAAGTTGTCTAGACTGTATGTCGGAGAAAGGTGACCATTCACCGGCCGGCGTGACTCGTGGAGACGTCGAGTTGTTGCTTGAACGGTGATGTTATCTTAAACTACTTCAGATGCATAAATAACCTTAGTTAGTTACTAACACACCTTATAATTATAAGGAAACTTTTCACTCTAATTACGTAATAATAAGTTTTTCCCTAATTCCCTTTAGACGAAATCACAAAATTGAATGGTAATCGATTTACGTGTACTATAACCGAGGCCTGTATTTTCTACATAATATTTTATAAATACAGGCAAGTAGTAACACAGTTGTGCTTCGATTACCAATAAAAAGCACTTGCAATGTAACGACACTTAATGTAGTGTAGATAATACGGAGCGAGCGGTTACTTTCCAAAGAGCACGATATCATCTAGGTACGAGACAGCGGTGCACGAGCATTTGGTTTTAATGACAGCGCGGAGGCCAAGCATCCGCGTAGCAACAGCTTTCAGACACTCAATGAAAGTTGATCGCAACGGCAAATATGCGAGCCGATGGTTCCGGCGCAAGCGGGCGTCGTAAATATTTGGCACTCGTTTGTCGCGACCTGCCGACTGCGCCGCTTTGTAATTCGTCGCCATTTACAAAATCCCGAAATCTTTAAAATTACAACATCGTTATCCTGTCCACTATAATATTTTGACGTGGGGCGAGTTCGCTCCTAATTTATTCAGTAAAATGTTCTTTCCTCAAACATTCTGTGATAAATTAGCATGTTTTATGAATTTCAAAGAGGTTGTTAGCAAATTTGCCAGCGATCTTCGTCCTCATCTTTATTTCGCATGTAGTCCAGTCGTTCACGGGGAAACCTCGAATACCCCTAAAGTAGGTTCGTCAGAGAACCAATCGACATTGAATTTTATCCATCCTACAGGAAAATATATCTTATAGCACACTACAACATTCTGTACATGAAAAATCGAGCCAAACGCTAGCTGAAGATATTGAAGATCAGTTCCCAATAACATTTTCGTGCTTTGTGTTCCCAGAAATTAAAATAAAAACTTATTTCGTCTGACCGAATCGGTTCTTAATGGGCACGATATTTTTTATATTATTTATATCGCGGACAACATTCAACTTATAAATAACACGGTTTCCCAGAAAATGGGTATCGAATCGAGAGCTCATAGGTTTTACCTACCTAAATGTTTGTGTTATTTCGGCGAATGCATTGATATCTAGTTCACGGTGCCAAAGACGTGGGCAGCTAGGTCAGGAATACTTGCAAATATAAAGGTTTTTAGTTGCACTATAGAAACGGTCATAGAGACAGGTCTGTATATCATTACTATTATGAAAATATTATTGACATGGGTTGACTGAAAATTAAATGATACCTTTTGACTTGCTTCTGACAGTCATTCCGATAGCGTGGAATAAATGACCAAGGGTTCCCCCTAATCCTTGGGGCTGAAAAGGCAAAAACACATGACAAACAAGATTTTAGTTACAATCAATCTGTCATAGTTAAGTAATCGCGACTTAATTAACAGTACCAAGTCAGGTACAAGGTAGATGCAGATGGTGGGACGTATAAGTTTATTCAATTTGTTTATAACCTCTTATTTTGAACAAAATATGTTGATACTAATTATTGGATAACAAATAAAAAAACTATATAAATAAATATGATCACGCCATCCCAGAAGGGTCGCCGAAGGGGTAAGCAGAGGTGTTGTAACAACAACACCCACATTTCATCGAATATTATCAAGCGCCAACGTGACAGAGGTGATTCCATCGCCGTCTCAGGCAAAATAAACAAAGATTTTTGAATTCCATGTAGGCGAAGTATGCAAGATATAGATAAATAGTCCAAGTTCATATTTGTTTGTGAAATAATGACAATCATAGGTATATTGATGGAATCAATACTGAATAGAACAAATCAGGTCAAAGGAATATGGGGCAGAGTGCAAAACCCCTCCAAGTGGGTCATGGAGGCTTGTGTGCACTCAACAATGTACACCCATAGACCCCAAGCTTGCAGCACTGTTGCGTTATGACGATGACATACATATGCTCACACCTGTATTCCCCAAAGGGGTAGGCAGAGGTGTTGCAAAACAACACCCACTTTTCACCAAATATGATAAATTGCCAACGTGATGGTGAATCTATTGCCATCTCACTATACGTCTTTGAATTACTTCTCAGACTTATGCAGGGTTCCTCACGATGTTTTCCTTCATTGTAACCGAAAATTCCGTTGATTGCGTTGCAGACGACTGCTTAAATTCAAGGCCACCACGGCTGTCTTCTTATGCCGTCGGTTGGGTGTAAAATGTGGGCAATGATCTTGAATCATAATACATAGATAATGATCTTGGACATAATAATGTCTTTGATTACTTTATGGTTTGACATCAGAAGGGGAATCAATAGAGCCTTCAAACATGTCAACCTACTTAACAGTTGTATAGTACAAGGTGAGTTGTAAATTAACATTTTGTTGGTATTGAGAATCTTGAATATAATGGTTAAGTAGCCTTCATAATATGTTAGTAATAAATACTACTGTTCTTTAATGTGGTTACTATTAAGCCCCATCTATATTTTAGTTTAAAATAAATAAAATTTAGTGTTTGTCCAAAAATTTTACTTCAAACATACAAAAATTAATTTCAAAAATGTTTCTCTGTCCATATGTTTGGTGACTAAACTGTAATGGCTGTACTGATTTTAATGGGACTGCATAAACTGGTGGTTATGGTGGTCAACTTACTTGTAAATTTACTTCCAGTTTATTTTGGTAATAGTTGTACTGATTGTCGAGTAGTATCAAATTAGATTTTTATACTTATGTATACAAAATAGTCTCAGGGGGTAGGTGCAGGTACAACACTTAAATTAATTGCATATGAATAATTCTAACTGATCATAATTATATTATAATTAGAACATTTCTGTATTACCAAATCTATAATCTACCTGACTTCGGCACATATGTATGTAAACAACAGTGATAATATTTTTTTGTTTATGACAAAATCTAGATATATAGCTCAATGAAAATTAAATAAATGATTGAGAGGTAATAAAAAGCTTATAACAAGGCTGCAACAGATGGCGCTGTAATATATATTAATATAATAATATGGTTATATTCATCTACATAATTAATATTATAAAGAGGAAAGATTTGTATTGAATAGCCTACGAAAATACTGACCGATTAGAAAAATTCTTTCAGCAATGGAAAGCTACATTATCAGCGAATAACATAGGCAAAATGTTATCTCCCACAGGAACGAGAACTACGCGGGTAAAAGCTTGTGACATCTGCTAGTGTGTATTATAGCACATCACAGTCTGTTGCAACCTGTATGACTATTTAATTTACAATCAGACTGCAAATATCAAATAATAACAGTCAATATTTATCATGTCATGGTGTTTACTTGTCAATGCAATGACTAACAAACAACATAACTTTGTATGTTCTACACTGTCATTGCAGGTTAATTTACATTAAGGTGCTTATCCACTGTTTATTGCAAGTAAAGTTACCTTCACAGAATAGGCAGGCAAACTTATTCCAAAACAGAATGAAAATTTCTTCTGTAGGTCTAAAAATGCCACTTTGGGAGAATCATAATGTGCTCATGTGACAAAATGGTCACTTAGGAAGTGAAATGATTAATATTTCACAATTCACCTGTTTCACACTTTCCTTTGGTCATTTTGATGATGAATCATATTCGGATCACATTATGATGAACCCAAAGCAGCCTTTTTACACCTACTGATAACTTTATTCTACGAAATTGTGTGCAATTTTTTCTGATAACTTGAGAATAATCCCAATAGATTAGTGGCATCAATATTAGTTTTATAGTATAAATGTTTTACTATTCACAGCATTTTGACAGATTGCATTGACAAATGGCCACATGGGTAGCATGCTTGTCTGTTTGTACACAAACAACTACATGTTTCTCTATCGTTCCAAGGGTTTTGAAGGTAATGTTAGTAGGTAAGTTTTTGACTCAATTTAATGCTATCTTGCAATAACTAACTAAGCAATAACTTAATCATACATAACTGAGTAATGTCAAGCATTTTTTTTCTGATAAATTAAAATTTGAGTTGGCTGTTGGCAAATTTTTTCTTTTTTAATTATTCATGTCTGTTTATCACTATGACAGAATAAGAAAGTATTTAATTACGAAAAAGTAAGTAAGTCATGTATCTTATATGTATAGAAAGTAATGCAATACTTACATTTATTTTTGGCATTTTCATCCATGAGCATGTTGAAGTGGTGGTGGCGGTTCCATGCAGCCATTTTGCCTTCGTGCGGAGCCCCGAGAAGCACCAGGGCCGCCCCGGCGGGCCCAACTCCGTCTAGGGGCTCCAGTGTCCTCACACTTCAACTTTGTCACACACTCATAACCCAAGGAACATAGCTATCACACACTCGCGCTCAAAACGCCGATGGCCTCGACGGCGGTGTCATCGGCGCCGACGCGCGGCGCACATGCCTTGCACTTCCGCTACACGCACTTATGCACACGCGGGTAAACAAGAAACAAGCACGATCAAAACGGCACCGCGGTGATTCACCTCTAACGGCCGAAGCGCGCTCCGCACTGCAGGCGGATTGTAGCGGCACTCGCGAGCCGCAGCCGACTGACACCCAAACACTCGGCCCTGTCACGTGTGCCTGCCCTCTGCGTTGCACCCAACACCACACCGATCAACTACCAAAGTCCACAATTTAAATCATACTCATTACAAATCACCGTCCAATATTACTAACGTAATAATCAATGCGAAAGAATGCCACGGGAGCGAGCAAGATACGCGACGCGATTTCCCTTCCTCGATCCGTGCTCGACTGCTACGAATCGAACTCACGAACAAAATAATAACAAATGTGCATGAGATGCTCGCTCGCTTGTATTATGTGCACGTGGGTTGCGTCACATACAGAACTAACCGAATGTTATGAAATCACAGGTAGGAATTAGGATATTACGAAAATTTGAGACGGAATTTCTCGGAATATAGACAGTTGCGAGTCACCTACCAAATATAAAAATTGGTGAAAAACGAACTACACTGTCGTCCGCACAGGGATCATGAGCGTTTGGCTGATCAATAGTTATCATAACATAAATTAAATCACTATCAACTAAGTACACTATTTGTAAACAAAACACTGCCCGTAATACATTCAGAAAATTACAGTTCGAAACAGTAAACGCAAACGCGTAGATCAAGCGCGACAAATAGGACAAAACATGGCAGACTCGAAAAGCACACGAATTTTGTCTGTGGAAGTTTTATTTTTAATTTCTACAAACCGTATCTAGAGACGTTCCGTTACGAAAGATGTATGTTAGTTTAAAGAGAATATTGTTATTACAAGCGAATAAAAAGCTGCATTTTTTCTTAGCTTTTTATATCATTAAAACAAAATTCCATTATATAAAATAAAGATTTTCTTAAGCTGCAAACATTTATATGTTTTAATTTGATCTTAAAATTTTAATCGATATTTGCGTTAAATGGAAAACAGCAAGCGTGTATCATAGACAATTCCACAAAAAGTGTTGCCGTTTATAAATTCCAGAAATGGGCAAAATATTTTTTTAATATTTTTTCTAATAATGATAATAATATAGTATAAGAAGAATGAAATTTGTTAGTGATTATTTTAGAGTATTGTAACAAGTTCCGAGTTTTTGACTGTTTTGGTGTCAAAGATAAAGGCATAATAGAGTTTAAAGTGGTACTTTCATTGGATTTTTTTTCTATATTTTATTGGTCACTGTGGCTAAAGCTTACTGGCTTTTATAAAAGAATTTATTAATGATTTTGTATTACTCACGGTTTCTTTTACTTTCATACTCTGTTTTTCCGCTGATTTGTGGGGTCGCTGTCAGTAAAGCATATATTAACAAAGCACGGCAGTTTATTTAATATGCTGTCCTTATAAAATAGAAAAAGTTAAAGATTTTGTATTTTTTGACTCATAATATAATGTTTTTTGTTTTAGTAAACGTCAAGTAAAAATAAAGATGAATATTTTTCGCTTTAACTGATTTTTATTTTATTAGTCAGGTACCACTAGTTACTCGTTTCCGGTCATTCCATAAACAAACTAAATAACGGAAACAGCACCAAATAGGCCTGCCAACCCAATAATCAAAATCAGCATTAAAACCTCCATAGTGTTGGGCGAGTCCGATATCAGTAGAAATGAAATATAGTTGAAAACCTACGTACGTAATTAATTGAATATTAACTCTAAAGACGAATTTAATTTTAGTTGAATTGCCTCTTTTAATATACATACATATGGTCACGCCTGTTTTCCCCGAAGTAGGCAGAGGTGTAATAACATCACCCACTTTTCACCGAAGATGATTAAGTATCAACGTATCCTTTTCGATTTCAATAAAATACTCCTCGACGCCTTTAAATTTCTATGTTTTGTTACATCCATAAAAATTACTTGTACTGACTGACCGATTCAGAGCTCAGCCTAAAGCTGGTCGTAAAGAGTTGGAATGTGCTTTCACTTTTCGTAAAGGCAGACCTGCAATAAAAACCATTTTTCCCTTCAGTTTTATACAGATGTTATTGAAAATTTGTATGTGGCTATTTGGGAGTATGTTTAACAATAAATGCTATGTGTTTCAGAAATTATAGAGGATTCTCTGTGTTTTTTAGGTAAAACAGTGGGTAATTTTGTTTGTGTGACTTGTAAATTACATACTTCTAAGGAATTTAGATAATAATACACAATGTGATAAAGGGGTTGCAAAGATCCTAATTATTTGTAGCCCAGGGAAATGAATTAAACCGAAAAAAAAATTGATTAACATTTAATCGAGACATCGTTACAAAATAATTATAGTGTGCATCCCTAAGCATAACAAGTCTTTAACCAACATAACCAACCAAATCCTATCATAGACAAGAAGATAGACAGAAAAACTTACAGAATTCTAATGAAGGAATGGTTTTTCTTGTTTTAGTCGTGGTGTTTTTGTTATAATTTTCGACTAACGTGGATTGAAATAATATTTTACATAGTGGATTCTGGAAGTTATATCTAAAGTTAGTGCATTTAAAATGTTTTGTCGTCTGTATTGGGGCTTGTTTGTGTTTTTCGAGATAATGCGCTCTAGTTGATTGGACGATGCCCTATACACAGTCAGCCATATTCTCTGGAATTAAGGTATTTTGCGTCATTCATTCCATTATAACCTTTGTTTGTTTTATTCCTAGGAGAAGGTTAAATTTGATATAAAAACATATCCTCAAAGAACCAGAATGCCTAAACGCGGAGGAGGACGAGTAAGGAACTGGAAAGGAGACAGTGACCATTTTGGTAAGTCATATTTTGGCCATGCTTTGCACATTAATTGAATGAAACCAATTGAATGCACAATGTTTTTTATTACTGAAGTATTTATTGATTTTTTGTTTAAAGTAAATCATAATGCTGGTTTAACTCATTTAAAGTTTTCTCAAAACAAATTTGTAGAACACGATGACCGCGCACACAGCAACAACACCAGGCGTGTGGTTTTCAAAACTGGAACAAATAAAGGCAAAAGCAAGTTTAGGAACTGGAATGACCCTGCCAAACTGTTATTGGAAGAAGATATCGACATGGGAGTACAAGGAGGGCAGAACCGTAAGGGACCGTTCAGAGGTCGCGGGGGTCGGCTTCACTCCCCTGTACCGAGAGCTCACGGTGCTCCGAAGAGAAAGTTCATAGCCGGGCTGTTACCCTGGTACCAAATACTCATACCGTATGGTGCAAAACATGATAAAGATGTTGTCCTAAAAGCCTTGCAGAGCTTCATAACCCCAGATTCATTTGTTCCTCACTATTACAAGATAAATGGTAATGCAGCAGTGTTTTATGTAGACGATGTGAAAAGTGCAGAGAAGTTATATTATGCTGATAGAAAGATTACAATGTCGGATGGATTCAGACTTGTGGTGATTGTACGTAATGCTGTACCAAATGTTGTTATTGATGTGGAGATGAAAGAGAAGATGAAACTCACTATGGCTAAGAGGTATAATGCAGCCACAAAGGCTTTGGACCTTACAAAATTCCATGCTGATCCAGGTAAGCTTAAACACCATCAAAATGGTATGTCTCTTTACAATACATAGTCCGACCTATATTATAACTGCAAAATTTTATAATAATGGATGGATAGGTGTTTGTTACTCATTCACAAAAAAACTACTGAATGATTATTTATGATGACTTTAATGAAACTACAATATAGCTTCTCACAATAACACATAGGCTATAATTTATAAAGATATTGTGTGAATTGTCAAAATATGACAATAAGTGCTGATATGTCAGAAGTAACATACAAACATGTTTAGTGCTTGAGACGGCTATGGATTCACCCAATTTCATGATGGCACATAGTTTATAATCTTCAGTGTAAAGTGAGTGTTGTTATTACAACACCTTTGCTTACCCTTTGGAGACCATTCTGGGATGTCATGAGCATGTTTATTTAATTATTTTTTAGCAGAAAAGAGGATTTAATAATACAATTTTGCAATTGACAAATTCATGAGCTCCATGGATTGGAAGTCCAAATTCTTTTCTGATCAATAAGTCCTTGGAAACAATGGATGGATTGTGTAAAAGATGATAGCTAGTAAGGAAGTGTGAAGGAAAGAAAAGCTAATAGAAATGAATGAGGGAAACATGGGATAAGGGGAGGAGAATGATGATCAATAATAATATTATTATCTTTACAGACCTTACGGAAATATTCTGTGCTTTATTCCGACCAATGATAATGCTAGCTGCCATAGACATTATATCGGAGAACATTCCAGACCTGGAGGCTCTGAATTTGAACGACAACAAGCTTCACGGCATTGAACATTTGAAGATATTGTCTTCCAAAGTGAAGAACTTGAAGATTCTTTACATGGGCGATAATAGGGTGAGAGACTAAAAACATAATTTTTCTGGGAGGGCTGCCTTTGTTTGTGTAGTGGTTGCAAACACACTACTGTGGAAATGAATGTCATGGGCTTTTGCTAACTATAATTAACCATTAGCAGCTCTGTCTGTCTTTCACACCCCAGTCAATGTGGGGTGTGAGAAGTATTTAGTACATCTCTGCCTACTCCTTCAGGGAATACAGGAGTGAGCATAATTTTTGTAAATTGTATCTGTGAAGACAGAAGTATTTACTAGTATTACAAAAAAAACTTTTAATTTGTTTTTTACAAGGGTAATTGTTTTTACAGATACCATTCATCGGATCCCTGGATTCCTTGAAGTCCCTGTCCCTAGTGGAACTGTACCTGAAAGGGAACCCACTTGTGAACAGGTTTAAGGATGACGAAATATATGTCAGGTAATGTGGAATGTCAGCTCTTGATGTGAGCTTATATGGAACACATGTCCCTGAAAGGACCAAAAATATGTCATGTCTCTTAAAGGACTAAGCCAGAAAGTCTGTGCCAACGAAGGGCGCTATTTGATCATGAATTAATTGAACATCTGTCAATTTACAGTCAGGCATAGTAACTGACATATAAAAAACAAATACTTACTTCATGACTGCTGTCATGTATATTAAAAAATAATTGTTGGGGGTCTGACAAACTCAAGCAATGCTCACTTTCTCATTAATTAGGCTCATGTTTAATCATCATCAAATCCCTTTTGAATACTTATGTATTTATTCCATTTAAATTGGCCTGAAGTTTTATTTTCCATTCAATCCTTTACATTTAAATGGTGTAATATTGCAGCGTTGTTACTTGACTACAGCCTTTTAAAAAAAATCGAATCTTGCATTTTAGGTTCTTAACTATTCCAATAGTTTTGTATCCACACCTAGTTGCAAAATTCACTGTGTCTATACCATGGTGTTTTAACTATTTACCATTTACAGAATAAGCTTCATTAACTTCCAATGGTTACCACTAAGCCAATGGAAGGTGGTTACAATCAGCGCTTTCATTTTGTAACCTATAATATTGCCCTTTTTATTTCATATCATTATGTTCAGTAAAAAGCAACCCTAAGCCTAGCCAGTAATTGGATGGGTGACCCTTCGAGTTCCCTCCGTGCCTCGGAGAGCACGTTAAACCGTCGGTCCCGGTTGCCAATTTATCATCTTTGGCAATCGTTACAGGTCAGTCGGAGGCCTAAAATTGTCTGACAACTGGTTTAACCCAGATCACAGATTTTCTTCGTTAAAGGGGTTGTGAAGGTCAGATGGCAGTCGCTTCGTATAAAAATCAGGTGATCAGGCACATCGGGTTGAATCAAGTGCTGACCCCAACAATGTATGGGATAAGGCCAGGGAGATGATGATGTTCAGTAAAATGTTTGAAGACTGAATGTATTGAACAAACACTTTCGGAAAACAATTTCATAATGAATACATATTTATCTTATTCATGATATCTGATTAACAAGAATGAACATAGAATAATTGAAATATTATAAAAGTACTTATTTGCCTCATGTATATAATTATAACCAGATATTTATTTTATTATGTATATGACTATGGTTGACCATTGAATATATTGAAGATACTATAACATATGCCATATGCAATAATAGGTGATGAATGTATAATCTATTTAGATACATTAAATGTGTACAAGGGATGTTTTGTATCATATTCAATCTAACTAACAATTTCAGATTGCAGGTAGCATATTTTAGTTTTAATCTGGTTTTTGTATATACTTTAAATTATCCTTCAGTTCGAATGGGCAGAATTTATTACGATATTGATGTAATGGTGAAAGAAATATGTAAAAGTTATTGGAAGTTTAAAACCGTTTAAATAAATCTATATAAGTGTCTCATATAATAACTACTGCAGTTTTTAGATATTACTTTCATTGTTACAGGGTATTATTGAAAATTAGTGTTTAATGTCTACCGTTGTATGCAATCTCAAGCACTTTAAATTTTATCTACTTCTTCACATACATAGGAAAGACTTTTATTTGTGTGTTTGTTTGTTATGAATAAACTCAAAAACTACTGTGCTGATTTGAAAAATTCTTACACCATTGGAAAGCTACATCATCAGCCAGTAACATATGATTTATTTTATCCCCGCACTCCCACGGGAACGGGAACTACGCGGGTGAAACCGCGTGACATCCACTAATTGTCAGTATATTCTAAACAAACTACTTTGGGAGACTAATTTCAGGATTCCTTTTAAACAATTCTTTACTACAGTTTAATTTTGTGTGTTTGTTCAAACTATTTGTACATGAACACTATTTAAAGCTATTATAAATCGCTTAAGTGCAATGTCAAAATCACAGGTACATATTTTAATTATTTCTAACTAGCGGACGTCACGCGGTTTCAGCCGCGTAGTTCACGTTCCCGCTTTATTTTATCCCTGTACTCCCAAGGGATAAAATAAAGCCTGTATTACTCGCTGATGATGTAGCTTTTCAATGGTGAAAGAATTTTTGAAATCAGCACAGTTTTTGAGTTTATTGATTACAAACATACACACAAAAATACAAATCTTTCCTCTTTATAATAGTAACGTATATAATCTTGAACTTTATGTACTCAGTTTGAAGTATACTTTTCAAGATATCTTGTTAAACTTCCATTTCAATAATAACAGATGTATCTTAGCCATTGCGACATAAAGTTCAAATATCAGCTTTTTCGAAACTAAAAACTGCAATACTAAGGCTGGCATACATCGGGAAGTCGACGGAGTTCCTGAACACCGCTGAAAATCCGACTACACTTTGATTATTATGTAACTGTAGCATATAACCTGTATTGTATAGGGATTCCGCCTTTGAATTCCAGGTGTATGAGCTAAGAATAATGAATCTGATAGTAGTGAAACTTGCCCCACGGAAGGAATATGGATATTTAGCCTTTTTTAAACATATTATAGGTATATTGTATTGCAGTTTCATTCCTATCAGATGTATTCCCATAATCCAACCTAATTTTCCACCATAGGTTGGAAGTTGGGAACTATATGTAACAACCTCCAACCTGAGTGGAAGATGGGAACGAAAATACTACAATTCCCACTATACAATTTAGATTTGAAGATTGGATTTAGATTAGATTTATTGTCCTATCTATAAGGGTATGTTTCACAATGTCAAGTTGTAAATAATAAAATTTCAAATGAATGCGCAGTATTAATTTTAATAAGTGCGCAGGTACCCCCACAGTTTTGGCTGAGCGCTCATATCTCGTGACGGCACCTGTAGTTTATTTAAAACATTGTGAAACGTATCTTTACTATTAAAACTAACACTTGTAAGTTGCAGAGTATCATTACACGTGTTCCTAAGTTGTTTCTGTTCTCCAGCGAAGTGCGGAAGAAGTTCCCCAAACTGACCAGGCTGGTGAGTTCATTGTCTTTTAAATTATGAACATCATTGGCTTTTAGTATACACTAGCGACCCCCTTCGCTTCGAGTTACGATTCTTTTCTATCTATTTTATATCTTTAAACGAGCAATTCTTGTATATATATAGAATCTGAATCTCAGAAACGGCTCCAAATATTTTCATTAAATTTTGCATGTAGGGGCAAAAAATAGATCGAGCTAGGTTTCATTTATGGAAAACATCGTTTTGACCATGTTTTCAGGCACTGAAAAGCTCGTAAAATATCATTGCAATACGATGGCAAATTTCGCCCACATCTGTCAAGTTATGGTAGCTCAAAGGTGAGGCTTCCAGCTTACGGGGCCATAACGAAGCTAGAGTACCCCGGTTCGAGACTGACATTCAACCGATTTCTTTTTCCTATTTTTGTGTGAAGAAACAAAGAAACCGAGCACAGCTCCGTCAACCAGATAATAGATATAATATGAGTTTTTTTCCATAAACCCATCAGAGTTCAACACCTACACGTTGGTAAAAATCTTATCAAGATCCGTAACGTGGTTTAGAAGATCGGTGTGTTCAAACAGACAACATAAATTTGTATTGAGTTGACTACTTCGCTTACAGAAAATGTACATTAAATTGTCTTCTGTGTCAAAAATTTCTTGCCTTTTGTGTCGATGTCCTTCGAAATAAAATTTAAAGGTTATTGTAAATATTGTCGTGAAATCACTGCACATAAGTGTTTAGAATAACTCATTTGTACAGGCCCCGCTGAGATCCGAACTTGCGTCGCTTGCGTAGCAGGCTACTGCTCAAACCCCGAGGCCACCACGGCCCTTGATGACTAAACCTCTATTGATATATTTGCTCTTTGATAGGATGTTTTGGTGTGGCTGTATGGGTTGATTCGTGCATGGCAGCGCCGTAATTAAACACAAGTGTTTCATTGTCATAATTTGTTTACACAAGAGAAAATTACAATGATACCTAATTCTACCCGTTTACATTTTATATGTATAACCCAAACTTGTCCCAAAATCTTTCCCACCCATGTACTGCCAAGTTATTGCCATAAACACACTCTTCAATCAACTTTCATCGGTTACTGCTATCCATCAGATGAACCATAATTATTTGCCAACCTATATACAAACAAAGTTATTGATCATCGCGCATTGTTCATCATTAGTATGAATCATCGCTGTCAAAGTCAAAGTCAAAGTCAAAAGTATTTTTATTCGATTAGACTTTTACAAAGCACTTTCAAATCGTCAGAATGACACAATTATACAGGATTATACATGCTACCGCCAGGTTCGGAAGGTTGCTTTTACTGAGAAGAACCTGGCAAGAAACTCAGTAATTACTCTTTTCAAAAATATTATACAATTTAAAGAATACAAAATAAATAATTTAAAAAACGTAAGCTCATGGACAATGTTCCAATGCACAAATGTCGATAAAAATTAACATAACAAAAATCTAGTACATCTACTTATAACTAAATGCGTAGCTTGAGATGACCAGCCCCCACAAGCAGCACCTGATCACAAGTATGACGTGAATGCCAGCCATTGACCTCCTCAACCATCATAGAGGGAAGTGGACAACCCGTCATCCAGACGCCGCCGCAAGCAAAGGCATTTTAGTGAGCTTGACAACTCAAGCCAGTCAAACAAAGATCAAAACTAATAAATATTAAGAATTGTAACATAAGTACAGTGTCCATGAGACTACTTACAATATTTATCTGGTAATACATTATTCCAAGTTTCTTTATCACATATATAATCACTAACTGTATAATAACCCTTTTTAAGTAATAGAGATTTTACAGTCTCTTTAAATTTATCAAAGGGTAAATTTACAATACATGTAGGTAACTTATTATAAAAGCGTATACATTGCCCTAAAAATGATCCCTGGACTTTCTGTAAGCGGTGTGTAGGTACTACTATTTTATTTTTGTGCCTTGTGTTGACATTATGTACATCACACTTCTTTTGAAAAGAATTAATATTTTTATGTACAAGTAATAAATTTGCTAAAATATACTGCGAAGCCACTGTTAAAATTCCTATTTCTTTAAATTTTTCCTTCAAAGATGCTCTAGATCCTAAGTTATAGATTGATCTTACAGCCCTTTTCTGTAATATAAATATGGCTTCTATATCGGCAGCTTTGACCCAAAGCAGGATGGCATACGACATAACGCTATGAAAGTAACTAAAATAAACTAAGCGTGCCGTGTCTACATCAGTGAATTGATTTACTTTCCTAACTGCATATGCTGCTGAGCTGAGTTTCCCCGCTAGACTAGATATATGTGGGCCCCATTGAAGTTTATTATCGAGTGTTACACCTAGAAAAACTACTGACTCCACAATATCCAGTTCTTCACCATTGATCATAAGCTGAGTGGTTGTGTGCAAAAATTTCAAAAGAACTTTGAGATTTTTTTTAAATATACCTTTGAAAGTATCTGGTAACTGAATTTAACTGATCTACTAACAGTCTCTTTCGAGACAGACTTGACAAACATTGTTTGGACTTGTATACAGTTGTTATTTGATGAGGTTCCTTCTCTTCGTCCTAGCGTTTTCCCAGCATGGTGCTGGGGTCCGCTTCCTGCTCTCTCTCCTCCACTTTGCCCGGTCGTTGGCATCCTCTGTGAGGCCGTTCTCATTCATGTCGGCTTTAACGACGTCAAGCCAGCGTTCCTTGGGCCTGCCACGTGATCTAGGTTCTTGCCTCTCTGTCTGTCTGTAAGGCGAATAAAAAACATACGTAGATACTTCCACTATTTCGCTCAGCGTTCATATCTCGTGAAGAGATCTATGCTAATATGATAACTTAAAAAAAATATCGTTGTTTAGGACGGCGTGGATCTGCCTCCAGCGATCGGCTTCGACGTAGCAGAAGACGCAAGCTTACCACCTCGCCAGCAGTCTTTCCTAGTATCACCCGCAGGCCAGGACTTGGTGCGCGAGTTCCTCACCCAATACTTCGCCATATTCGACTCGGAGTCGCGCCAACCACTCTTGGAGGCCTACCATGAACACGCTACCATGTCCCTGGCCTGTAATTATTTGAGCAATGATAACAGGAATTCTTCTATTACGAGGTGAGTTTCTATCTTTTTCCTTTTAATATAATTCCCCTTATTACTAAACAAAGATTAAGCAAAAAGAGAAGCAAAAGAGCCGTGGTGGCCTCGGGGTTAGAGCAGTCGCCTGCTACGCAAGCGACGCAAGTTCGAATCCCAATGGGGCCTGAAACAATGAGTTTTAGTAAAAAAAAAAAAAAACTTATGTACAGTGATTTCACACCACGTGCTTTACGGTGAAGGAAAACATCGTGAGGAAACCTGCATATTTCTGAGAAGTAATTCAAAGACGTATGTATAGTGCCTGAGACGGCGATAGACTCACCATCTGTCACGTTGGCACTTAATCAAATCCGGTGAAAAGTGGGGGTTGTGATAACAACACCTCTGCCTACCCCTTCGGGGAATACAGGCGTGAGCATATGTATGTATGTATGTATATAGATTAAGCAAAGAGTGGACCAAACTGTGACTGATACTATCTCCATCCATTTCGGAGTCCGTATCACAAAAAGAGATACTTGTAACACAGGATTATCTTCGTCTATGTTTAATAATGAGTGAGGGTGAGAGTTGACGTAATGTTTTTTTGTTTCAGTCTACTTAATAAAAATTTTCAGTTCAAATGAAGGATAGGTAGGAAGGATTGGTTTTATAAAAAAGTCAGTATAATTTACCAATAAAGATATAAACATTACTAAAACCAATTTAGATAAACACACACACAGTTGTGAAATAAAAATGACTAATAATGGAGAGTGCTTTCTTGGTGACTATATAAGTTCTGTTTTCCATTTCAGATTGAACTCGTACATATCAAACAGTCGCAACATAATCCGTATAACGGAGCGCGAGTCGCGGCGCAGATACTTGCGCACGGGCAGACTGCAAGTAGTGTCGTTCCTGTCAGAACTGCCCAAGACCACTCATGACTTGATGGGATTCGCTGTTGACTTGCTAGTGTTCACTGTAAGTGTTTTTATTTTTTCCGTAATAGAACCATGTATTTGTCCCACATTTCAAAAAAAGTAATTTTTAGTATGTACCAAGTTAGTCTTTATTATATTATGTTATAATGGTTTAGGGGGGCTATAGCTGGCATTGTGGTCATACTTGTGAACAGGTGCTGCTAGTGGGGGCTGGTCTTCTCAAGCTACACAATTATTCGTAGTACTTATTTTTAGTTTTCACATTTTTTATATCGACTTTTGTGCACTGGAACTGTATCCATGGGCTTATATATATTTTTTATGATTTATATTGTATCACTCAAAACTAAAATTTTTTTTTTTAAAGTAATTACTGAGTTTCTTGCCAGGTTCTTCTCAGTAAAAGCAACCTTCCGAACCTGGCGGTAGCATGTATAATCCTATGTAATCATGTCTTTCTAACGATTTGAAAGTACTTTGTAAAAAGTCTAATCGAATAAAGATATTTTTGAAGCACCTTATTCGGCCCTAAATTCTTTTGCTGTTTTGAATTTATCCTGTTCTTTATATTTGGGTGTCCGGGGCATTTTTTTGGGGATCTAATCATCCTTGAAACTCAAACTCAAAAATCTTTACCTGATTAGACTTTTAACAAATCGTCAGAATGACATGTTTGTAACATGTTGCTTTTACTGAGAAGAACCTGGCAAAGGAACTCAGTAATTACTCATTTCAAAACTATTATACAATTTTATAAACATAAAATACATCACCCGAGGACTGTAAGCCCATGGACAGTTCCAATGCACATAATGTCGATAAAAGTTGAAAGAAAATAAAATTGTAGTAGTTTTTACTTATGATTATTGTGTAGCTTGAGATGACCGGTGCATGCTCGATCAATTTTTTTTAATACAAAGGCGTGCAGTCCGCCTCAGGGTAAGCGACTATACAATCTCGACATAAGAGCCGTAAGGTCGGATATCCCTTTGAGAACAATTGGACATCATATCAAATGGCTCTGCTGTCGGCAATTATAGAACCTTTCGCCTCTAACTATGTTTTGGTACAGCGCCCCCATTCCTGGAGCACTTACTTAAACTTCTTATTCTTAACTATTTTTTTTATCTCCTAGCCAACCATGATAGTGATGTCAATGAACGGCGCGTACAAAGAGACGACCACGGCCGGCACTCCGACGCGTTCCTTCCACCGCACCTTCGTGGTGGTGCCCAACACTGGTGGGGGATACTGCATCGTAAACGATATGCTATACGTCACCAATACTACTAAAGAACAGGTCACTAATACATACTTACCTTACGTACTTACCTTATATGGTCTCGTTGCTTTAGTGGCAGCGAAAACACTGGCACGGGTTCGATCCCCGGGTCGGGTAGGGTTTAATTTCCCATTATTAGCTCGAAGGCTGGATTAGTGTCCGTTTAATGGAAATAGGCTCGCCTCGCTAAACATAACTAGTGCTATAAGTAGATCCATATTTACTTATAATGGACGTCACGCGGTTTCACCCGCGTAGTTCTCGTTCCCGTGGGAGTACGGGGATAAAATATAGCCTATGTTACACGCTGATAATGTAGCTTTCCATTGCTGAAAGATTTTTTCTAATCGGTCTAGTAGTTTCGGAGCCTATTCAATACAAATATGCATATCTTTCCACTTTATAATATTAATGTAGGTAGAGATGTATTGTAGGCGTACGAAGTATTGTAGAATTTATGTAATAATAAATTGATAGAACTGTTATAACTGTATGAAAACGGCGACTTCAATTTATAGTACTAAATAAAGATTCATTTCCATCACGTAGGAAGATAAGATGTTCTCCAGTGGTGTACCGGCAGAAGCAGCGCCTCCACCGGCGGTCGCCACTCCTGGACCTTCCGAAGATCCTCAGAAGATCATGCTGCAGATGCTCAGCCAACAGACCGGCATGAACGACCATTGGAGTGTCAAGTTAGTTTACATATTTGTCGTATTCATTACTTTTTTCCAGCATAGACAAATTGGTATTCACTATTCATATTTTGAAAATAGCTGTGTCCAGCGCTTTCACGCTAGGGTACGCAAATTCGAATCTCAGCGGGCCTGTACCAATGAGTTTTTCTATAAACTTATGTGCATTGATTTCACACCACATTACGGTAAAGGAAAACATCGTGAGGGAGCTTGCATATGTCTGTGAAGTAATTCAAAGACCATGCATCTCATAGTATCTGAGACGGCGATAGACTCACCATCTGTCACGTTAGAAGTTTCATTGAAAAGTGGGTGTTGTTATTACAAAACCTCTGTCTACCCCTTCGGGGAATATAGGCGTGAGCATAGGTATGTAGAAATGCAGAGCCTTAACAAAATATTTCATTACAGCTGCCTTCAGGAGACTGGATGGGACTTACAGAGGGCCCTGTTTATATTCAACCAGCTGAGATCAGAAGGGAAAATACCACCCGAAGCGTTTGTGAAGTGAAATAAAATGAACGCTGTGCCAATTGTACATATTAGATAGCTAGATATAGTATCTACTAGAATTTACCTTGACTGAAGATTTTTGTTGAAGAAAATTTAAGCTTACCAAGTCTTATTCTTAAGTGGGAACATATACATAGAAGATTTGATGATTGAAGTTAGGACTAGTGAAACATAGAATTTAATATTATTTGAAGATTTAAGCCATCAGGAAAACAAAGCTCTTAGAAATGCTAAAGTCAAATTAAGTTGGAATGCAATACATAGAAAAACTTACAAAATGCATAAAAAATTCTCTATAAAGAAGATTTTGAAGTCAAAATTGCAATCGTAAAATTGGAGTCATCAGGAACATCATGACTCTTGAAAAATTAAGTTGGAATAGAAATTATAGTGTAAAAAAAACATAAATATTTTCTCTATAAAAGAGATTATGCAGTGAGGACTGCATTTCAAGAAGATTTGAGCCATCAGGAAAATAATGACAAGCAAAATACTACAATCAACTGCCGTTGGAGTAGAGGTCAATAAGTTACAAAATGCATAAATGCTTTCTCTATAATGCAGATTTTGAAGTGAAGATTGCAACCATAAGAGTTACAGGAAGATATAACCATCAGGAAAATTATGGCTTTTACTACAATCACATAAACTTGGAATTGAAAACATAGAACAGGTTACAATATGCATAAATGTTTCTATAAAGAAGATTTTTGAATTCAAGAGTGCATACGTAAAGGTTTACATTTCAAGAAGATTTAAGCTACCAGGAATGTGATGGCTCTGGCAAAATAGTACAATGAAATTGTCTAACAATTTAATCATATAGAAAAGCTGATTACGCCTTTAAAGCAATAAAATTATAATTGGATATAATTTGCCAATAATCAAATCAATGTTTGGAAATTTGGAAATCATTTACATTTCTGCGGCTGTTATAGAAGACTTTGAAAACAGAAGATTTTAGTTCTACTTAAATATTGTAAATATTTTGTATGTGTGCGTAAAATGTTAATTCTTAGATGTTTTGTCTTTTTCTCATGCTTGATTTCTTAGGAGTAAGAACGAGACAAAACTATTTTAGTAAGTTTATTTATGATGCCAATCAGTCTTGTTTCTAGACGACATTGTTTGTAAAAGAATGTACACTCGCACAGAAGGGGGCCTACTTGCTTTCCGAAAAACGAAACTTCGGACGAAAGTTCGCAAAGATACTACCACGGTTGTTATTCGGCTTATTCCCAGACATTCATGATTTTATTACCACGACGGCTTATGTTATGGTATTCAAATGAATTCTCACGACATCCAAGAAATTGAATTGTGGAGGTCGCGGGAATTAATGTATGAAAGTTTATTTTTCAAAATGTATCGGCTGCGGATGTGTCTTGGAATAATCCTCTTGATCGTTCTAAAAATGCGTCCGAACGTGGTCGATTTTTTTTACCGTCTATATTATAAACCTACTGTAGTAAAATAATTGAACGAACGAAAATTTTATAAAAACAAAGCGATACTGAAACTGCTTTTGATTTTCGTTCGTTTTCGGAGAACGAGTAGACCCCAGTCGATGGGGTCTTTCGGCACTAATATACCAATGTATACAATTAGTTTTGTACATACATGGTGTCAGTCTATTACCAAGTAGGCAGATAACATGGATAATTCTCTGTAAATATTTTTATGTTTGTGTAAAGTACGTCACGAGCTGTGAATGTTGTCGTCTCAAAATTTTTATTGTGTACTGAAATAGTATGAAAGGAATTTTGGTTGTATAGAAACTTTGTTTTATAATGTACATGCTGTTTGTATGTACTTAATGTAGGTGAACATTATTGTTTTGTGAATTGTTCTTTGTAAATAACTAGCAGTCTGTCCAAACATTTCACTGTAAATAACAAGAAATGTTTTTCAGAATGACAATGTTATACGTAGGAGGTAACAATCGACACTATATAAAAAAAACAACGAAAAAAAAATTCAGCAAATTACTTTATCAAAAAAAAATATATATGCAAGTTTTGTAATAAAAAAATGTAAAGAGTTTCGAAGGGAGGAGGCTACGGTATTGGATGTAAAGCGTTTGTTCCGCGCAGGTCGGTGAGAAAAGTTATGGCGCCTTTGTTACCCTGGTGGAACTGTTTGGGTATTTGTTATCCCCAGTTTTGTAGCGGCGGAACCCCTGAGTTTCACTCATGTGGGCTAGTCGTTTGGTGAACGAACCAAGGAAGTGGAATGGCACCAGACTTTTATCCGTTTCTCTGCGTGGACGGCGCAATCCTACTGTGGCGGGGATAGATAAGTAAACTTTCATCTAATTATAAGATTCATTATTTGAAGTAATAAAGTTTTTTTTTCTTAAGCACAGTTTTGAGTTTTTATTTTTGATCTTACTTAATGCCTTAACATACTAAGCTTGTATGGAAGCTAATATACCTACGAAATATATATTTGAACCATGTATGGGCTTGAAATGATTAGAGAATCCTATCAACAACATGTATCAAATTCATATTAAAGTTAGTATGTTCGCGACCACGATAAGTGTAACAGAATCGAAACGTCGAGGTACGTTACTTTCAGAATCTTACTGTGATAAGTCCCGAGTAATTTTAAATATG
The DNA here is from genome assembly GCA_929442735.1 of Watsonalla binaria. Classification (NCBI taxonomy): domain Eukaryota; kingdom Metazoa; phylum Arthropoda; class Insecta; order Lepidoptera; family Drepanidae; genus Watsonalla; species Watsonalla binaria. Next base: position 3,126,973 of record OV838930.1, read on the forward strand.
CTGGAACTGAATTTAATTCATGAAAAATGTTGTTATTTCCCAAAATAAATACCTAAAGTAAACATACCACGAACGTAAAATCTACTCGTTTATTTTTCAAAACTTGGTAGTTTTGACAGTTCAAAAAGATAATAACATGATAAGAGATTTGCACCCAGTTTTCCTCAATCAGTTTGGAGTCAAAAATTACCCACGTGTTTTTTATGTGACTTATAATCCGAAGTTAATGGCCCTCAATTAGGGAAGTAAGTAAGTAATAATGATGATGACTAGGTAAATTAAGCTAATCTCAATTTTATTGTTACATGATTCACTACATTAATAGCCACACGTATATCTACCCAATAGAATATAAGACGATGAAAATATACTCACTAATCTGAGAAAAGGGGCTCGTGGCATGTTGCTATTGAATTTGGTACTTACGAGCTTGTTGATCAGTGAAGTTTTGTAGCCTAAACCAGGCCAGTAGTTGGATGGGTGACCATTTAAGTATCTCCGTGCAAGTGCATGTTGGTCTCGGTTGCCAATTGAACGTTTGGCAACCGAAACATTGTCTGAAAATATCAACTGTCAGAATGTTTAAGACATATGTCAGACAATGATTGATATAGGAATATATCGAATGCGTATTTACTTATTTTGTATGGAAACGTAAAAGCGTACCTAGTGGCGAGTGTAGAAAGTTATACGTTCGATATAGTCATACGTTAAAACTTGTTAAGTCTTATAGTTGAGGTGAGGAGACCGGTCACATACAACCCCCTAACCATGAGCTCTTATTGCAATGTTAGTTCCACTGTGACAGTGACAGATGTATACACGTCATATACATCTGTCTCATATTAAGAGTAAAACTATCATGGCAATAAGAGCTGGTAAGGCCTCTGATCTTATTATATGAAAAAAACACAATCGATTCCCAAAACAAATGATTGCAAAAAGCAGTATTGCTAAGTACGTTAAAAATCTAATTGCATTCTATTCCAGCATTCAGTTAGAAGGAATAGTAAACGCAATTCATCATTTTGTTGTGTGCGTACTTATTGACTTCTGACATAAAATGTACGTCATCGCTTAACACATGCGTGTCCTTAATACATGCATTTAATACGTTAATACACCTCAGAATATATATCTTTACTAGCGGACGTCCCGCGGTTTCACCCGCGTAGTTCCCGTTCCCGTGGGAGTAATGGGATAAAATATAGTCTTTGCGACAATAATTTCAGATTAAAACTATCCTATCTCTCAAGTTGGATCGAACTGCACATGGTGTGCGAATTTTATTATAATCGGTTAAGTGGTTTAAGAGTCCATTGAGGACAAACATTGTGACACGAGATTTATATATATTAAGATAAGCAGATACCTAAATTATGTTTTGACACGACAACACAACTTCATATAAAGCATTGGTTTTTTTAAATGATGTGCCCACGAGGTAAAAACTGAATTCTATTACTAAGACTACGCTGTCCGTCTGTCACCAGGCTGTATCACAATATTTTTCTTTATCTATGGTACCTATCACATGAACACAGTGATAATTAGACAATTGAAATGTTCACAGATGATGGATTTCTGGACAGCGAGGAATCCAATGGGTTCCTCCACATATTTTTAACAAATTACAAGATATTTTTCTCAACAATCATTTCACATTAGCAGAATAGTTTTACTTAAGCTCATCGCCATTAAATAAATAAAAGAAAGAAAAGGAAGATGTATTTCTGTTGCCGCTATAACAACAAATACTAAAAAACAATAAAATAAATGTTTAAGGCGGCTCACGTGATTTGACCGTTCTTATAGATATTGGTACGGAATACTTCGTGCGTGAGTCCGACTCGCCCTTGGGAGGTTTTTTAGTTCGAACCCGCGACACTTAGGTACCATAGAAGTAACATAAACTACTGGACCAGTGATGCGTTCATCGTCTTTAGCCTTAAGTTTTTACTTGATCTAAACTTTTCTAGACTAGATAAATTTAAAAAAAAGATTCAATCGCTGCTGTAAACATCGTAAACAGAAAGAAGCAATAGATGTGTTTATAAAGTACATATTTGTATGATAAATGAAAGCGTGACACGAAAAATTCCACTGCATTACTTACTAGCTATCTTCAGTCAACAATACTAAGATCTGACTTGTGAAGGACTGAAGATTTTCCTGAATAAAATTCTGTATGTGGGTATACGGAGACCTTTCGTACAATTTAAGACACGTTTTCGTACAATGTAAGTACTTTGTAAGAAGTCTAATCAAATAAAGATATTTTGATTTTGAAGAAATATAGTACTTGATAGTACCTAGGTGTATTAATGAATGAAACCGAAAACTCTGACCTTACAGAAAAACGCGACTGTACTTTATAATCATTGAAATCTTAATGCGAATGCAACTAACCTTTCACTGCAAACAAACAAATACAGCAAAATGTAAACACATATATTATGGTGATTCTAAGAATAAGAAAATTTTAAAGTGTTTTTTTTACAGGGTGGCATAAACAAAGGCTCATTACGTATCTAAATATTTATATTGGTTTTGTAGTAATCAAATGCGGCGTGGTAATTTAATTCTACTTTAATTAAAATACTATATACATAAAACCTAAAAATATATTTTTTCCTTCAGTCGTTCTGACAGCTTGTCAAAACTCCCTTTTACAATATTTATGAAATAATAATCATTTCAGTAAAAGAGGTGCGTTACCGCTACACCACCCCCCTCCAGAGCCCGTCTCTACGGGCGATAATAATCGGGAAATCTAACCCTACGCCCTGATCTAGTTGTCCTCGCTCCAACAGCTCTATCCTCTATCAAAACTTGATGGCCGGTGATGTTATCCGGAGCATGTGTAGATGGTGATGCATGTGTAGATGAGGATGCATGTGTGGGTGGTGGTGTATGCGTGGGTATGGATGAGTGTATGGTATGTGGGTAACTGAGAATGTACGCAGGTTTGATCCTGTCTATAGACACGGAGACAGTTTTACCCTTCATATCAATCTTAAAAACTTTATCACCCCGTTGCAACACCTTGAATGGTCCTGTGAAAGCTGGTTTGAGTGAGCCAGCCACAGTGTCATCACGAAGGAAGACGTGGGTTGATGTGGCTAGGTCTGCAAACACAAATGGGGAACGGCTACTGCCATGACGTGTGGCTGGCCGAGGTGTTAGGTTTGCAACGAACCTATGTAACCGGGCCATATAGTCAGTCATGTCAGTTTGTTCAATGTCTAATGGGTAAAAATATTCTCCCGGAAGACGCAGTGGTTCTCCATATAGGAGTTCCGCTGATGAAGATTTAAGATCTTCTTTAAATGAAGTACGAATGCCTAATAAAACCAAGGGTAGCGAATCGACCCAGCTACTATCCGCGTGACAGGTGATGGCAGCCTTCAGTTGCCTGTGGAATCTTTCCACCATACCATTGCACGAAGGATGGTAAGCTGTTGTACGCCTATGATCAAAGCCAGCTAATCTCGATAACTCTTTGAATAAGGTAGACTCAAACTGTCTACCCCTATCTGTGACAATTTTGACCGGGCAGCCGTATCGAGATATCCAACCACTCACTAAAGCTTTCGCTACAGTTTCTGCCGTGATATCCTGTATCGGTATAACCTCAGGCCAACGCGTAAAGCGGTCGATAGCTGTAAGGCAATATCTATAACCTTGGGACAGTGGTAAAGGACCGATCAAATCAATATGTATATCCTTGAATCTGCCACAAGGAAGGTTATAAGTACCTAAAGGCGAATTAACGTGCCTGCTTACTTTCGAGCGTTGACACGCTAAACAAGAACGAACCCACTCTCGACAATCCTTGCGTACCCCTGGCCAAACGTATCGGTCACTGACCAATCGGACCGTAGCCTTGGCACCGGGATGGCTCAGAGAGTGTGAGCTCTCAAAGACTTGTCGTCGGAGATGCTTGACGACATATGGCCTCGGCACAGCTCCACTAACATCACAAACAAGCTCTGTGTGCGTGCCTGGCAATTTGACTCTCTCTAACCTCAGCGACGTATTGCCGTTGAGAAGCTGCTGCAACTCTGGATCAGAAACTTGAGCAGCCGCTAGGATGTTCAGGTCGAGTGGCTGAACAATTTCTGCTATTCGTGAAAGAGTATCCGCGACAACATTGTCCTTACCTGATATATGACGTATGTCGGTACAAAACTGAGAAATAAAATCCAAATGACGAAACTGCCTAGGGGAACAATTCTCTTTTCTGGTATGAAATGCGAACGTTAATGGTTTATGGTCGGTATAAATAACAAAGACTCTACCCTCGACCATATGGCGAAAATGCTTAATGGCCTCATATATCGATAAAAGTTCTCGATCATACGGAGAGTATTTTGTTTGCGCCGGCGACAGTTTCCTAGAAAAGAACGCTAGAGGTTCCCAAGCGTCACCTGTCAACTGTTGCAAAACCGCACCTAGCGCAGTGTCCGAGGCATCAGTCACCAGAGTCAACTGTGCATCGTTGTTGGGATGTGCCAACATAGCGGCCTGACACAATCCTTGCTTGCACAGTTCGAAGGCCTTTAGCTCCAGAGCGCCTAGGATAACTGGATGAGAACCTTTTACTGAACCAGTCAAAAGGGCATTCAATGGAGCCTGATCGCGGGCCGCATTAGGGATGAACCGCCTATAAAAATTAAGCATACCTAAGAAACGACGTAGCTCACGTACGTTTTTTGGTGGATTGAAATTTTTTATAGCTTCTACCTTATCAGGAAGAGGTTTTGTACCTTTTGCAGACACGCTATAACCTAGAAATGTTACCTCCGAAACACCTAATACGCACTTGCTCGTGTTTAAAATCATGCCGTATTCCTTCAACCTGGTAAATACCTGGTGAAGATGTGCTTCGTGGGTTTTTTTATCTGTGGAGAAGATCAGAATGTCATCCAAATAAGGATAAACAAAATCAAGCCCCCTCAATATTTGATCTACGAAACGTTGAAAAGTTTGCCCTGCGTTACGAAGACCAAACGTCATGAATGGAAACTCGTATAGCCCAAACGGTGTCGTAATCGCGGTTTTGGGAATATCAGCGGGATTGACAGGTACCTGGTTATAAGCCTTTGTCAAATCCAGGGATGAAAACACCGTACTGCCAGCTAGGTTATGCGCGAAGTCTTGGATGTTTCGTACCGGGTATCTGTCTGGTATTGTACGAGCATTCAACCTACGATAGTCCCCACAAGGACGCCAACCATTTTTCTTAGGTGCTAGATGCAACGGGGATGCCCAGGATGATTCAGAAGGTCGGCAGGTGCCAATCTGTAACATGGCCTCAAATTCGGCCTTTGCAACTTTTAGCCTATCAGGTGCCAGCCGGCGAGGTGTACAAAACTCCGGAGGTCCAGGTGTGGTACGAATGAAGTGAAGTGTATCGTGAGTAGGTGTTAACTGTATACCTTGGGGACGGGTGATTTCCGGGTATTGTGAGAGTATGTTGTGATAAACCGAGTCGCCAGCGGACATAATTTTGACAGAGGATACATCGTCAGAACAGTTGGCAAGTAGAACCGCGGTCTCGAGCGTTGTATTCGCGTCCATAAGGCGGCGATTGCGAATGTCTACAATCAAATTATAGTGTGATAAGAAATCCACGCCTATAATCGCCCGAGTGACATCGGCTACAACAAATCGCCAAGCAAAGTTACGACGTAAACCTATATCTAAAATAACATTTGCGTAACCGTAGGTGTGAATAACTGAACCGTTTGCTGCGCTTAAATCAAAGTCTGTTTTCTCTCGCCGTTCCTTCATCGATGTGCGAGGGAATACACATAAGTCACTTCCAGTGTCTATTAAAAACTGCATCTTAGAACGCCTGTCAGTAACAAATAGACGACCAGATTGTGGGCAACCGTCAGTCGTCATCACCGATTGCCCTACGCTTTTCCCGCGTAATCACAAGGTTTCATACACTTGTTCGCCTTATCTCCGAACTTGAAATGGTACCAGCATAAGGGAAACTTCCTGTGGTTTGGCTGGGACCTGGTGGAACGAGATGTCGATCTGCTGCGGTTGCTTGGGAACTGCTGTGGTCGGCCCATACGGTCGATTCGAGAGGAAAGCATCCTCATCTGCCTGGTGAGTTCTGCTACTGCCATCTCGTTTGCGACCGGCGGAGATTCTGCAGACGACGCTGCTACTTGCGGGGTAGCTGGTACGATGTCCAGCAACCGGTCTGCTAGGTCTGCCACCTCCTCGAGATTCAGCTTTGCCTGCGAAGCTATGATGAACTGCGTGCTATCGGGTAGTCTACTGGTCCATATATGTCGCAGGAACTCCTCGGGCACGCCTGGACCAGCCAAGCGCTGGAGATGTCGCAGGAACTGAGATGGCTTCCGGTCTCCCAGCTCTTCATGCGTTAGGAGTTGTCTCACCTTTTTTTCTCGGGACGCAGATAACCTCCTAATCAACTCCGTCTTCAATTTAACGTATTTGTCAGCGTCAGGGGGGTTTATAATGATGTCTTCCACCTCTGCTGCATATATCGGGTCTAATTGCCCAGCTGCGTAATGAAAACGGGTGGAGTCTGCGGTGATATTTGCCAATACGAATTGGCTCTCCAATTGAGCGAACCACAACCCAGGCTTCTCGGGATAAAACGGTGGCACTCGCACACCAACCCTACTCACATTTGTGGGATGCGTACCATCCTCAGCCATCTTGCGCGTTTGTAACGGGGTCACCAGTGTAGTAATCAAATGCGGCGTGGTAATTTAATTCTACTTTAATTAAAATACTATATACATAAAACCTAAAAATATATTTTTTCCTTCAGTCGTTCTGACAGCTTGTCAAAACTCCCTTTTACAATATTTATGAAATAATAATCATTTCAGTAAAAGAGGTGCGTTACCGCTACAGTTTCCTTTCCTGTAAATATGTTGATAGTCAGGTTTTCCCACAATGCATGTTATATCTACTTATGCATGTTATACCTACGTAATTTTCCTACCTTATTCCTCAACGGTAGTCAGTACCTCAAGCGAAGATTGTAACATGTTTTAACGTTGACGATATCGCCTACGTATTTCCATCATTTTCTATGGTAACGTTAGAAAGCGCCCCTAGCGGCGAGTGTAGGAAGTTTTACGTTCCCATACAAAAAAATGGCAAGATCAAGCGACGATGTTCGAACGGATCAAAACCTATTTGGGGCACTGTAGACTTTCTTGTTTTGATCAAAAGTGCTGGGCGCCCTATATTTGCTAACAGAAAAATTATCTATGTACCTATCCGAAAGGAAGATGGTAATCCAGATGTCTAATCTCTGCAAGGGATTGGATTGAGAAATAAAAAAAAATCGACTTCTGTCACTTTGTATAGACAATGCAAAAGTTTACAAGATTTTTTTCTCAATAATCACTTGACAATTGCGGAATAGCTCATCACCATTTAATAAATAAAAGAAAGAAAGAATAATTTTTGTGCTCGATAGTACCTATTGGGCTGGAAAATTTTAATCTCAAATGTACCTTATGCGTTTGCACTTTGTTAGTTTCTTATGTCCTCACTTAATTACTTACTCAACTTTGTATCTTAGTACTTAATGCAATCACAAGTCAAGGAACTGTTCGGTTGGTTGAACAGACACCACTTTTTTGTAATCCAGTTATGTGACCAGTTAATCAGTCTCCCAGACTTTGATGGCTATGTGGACACCATCACCTGCAAGCAAAATCAAAATATGGCCAGTACTTAGTGCAACATGAGTTTATTGGAAAACAAGTAGAAACCTGCCGCGTTATTCACTAAAGTTTCTCAGGGTTGCACTGAAAAAAACGTGTTCGAGTTGAGAAACTTTAGTGAATAACGCGGCTGATTTGAAATTCAAAGATGTGGCGTATAAGTCCTGATGATTGCGGCAGAGTCACTGTAATGTTACATTGGTATCCGGTGAAAAGAGGGCGTCGTTACCTTCCTGCTTAACGTAGCGCAAAGAAAATTGTGTTAGAGTAATTCTATGCATCAATTTCAAACGGCAATTTATATTGCATTCCCGGTGTTCTCCATACTCAAACTGTTCTATGTAGGTATAACCTATTTCAAATTAAGGTCAAGGAAAAAATGCTTAATAAGGAAATCTAGTTCCGTATCCGACAAATTTGCCATAGACTAAAAAATCTACATTAACCGTAACGCTCCAGTAGGTTCTGTTAAGAATCTGTGGGCTAAGCAAGTTTTTTAAATAGGCTGTTCCAGCCAACTCGGTCTGGCTGGTTTTTTCTGTACAATATTCATTCTTCCGACGTAAGGTTTTCTAGTATTCTAATAAATCCACGTAGCCTTTAATTTACTGGAAGCTTCGGTACGTTTTTCACGCTTGACGGTCGGTCGAGTCAACGACCGTGCCACACCGTGCGCCCGCGCACGCTGCCAACATCGCACGGAGAAAACCTCGTGTACACTGCACTTTAGTTTACTATACCATGATAGGACGCGTGCATACTGAACTTGAAACAAATTTATTTTAACTGCTTACATTTTCACAAAATGTTATTGTGCTCTTGGGTTTAAGTTGTCACCTGCTGATGATATTTGATATATTAATATAGAACGAAATACTCGTGGGTTCATCAACAATCATTTTTATTAGCTGTGTGAGAACTAAAAATGGAATCCGCGCTCTGGATCGAAATTTGTGGAGAGTCAAGGAGAGACAAGTTGTGGAGAGTCAGGCAGTACGCATAATCTAACTGCATTTTTGCAGGTATCTAAAGCGAGAAGTTTATAAATTTTATCGATTACGGAACTGTAAGAAACTAATTGGGAAATAAAATAACAGAGCCGTTTTAGGTATGTCTAGTTTATTCAAAATAGAATACGTGCTGACCACTTAATTGTTAAAAATACGGAGCATTTAATTGTTTCCGTACAATTCATTCTTCACGGAGAACAAAGGGATTAGCTTCAATCATAACAAATCATTTTTAGGACGACCGTTCAGTGAACAACCATCATTGGGAATTGTCAAAATATTCTCTTTAAATTGAGAATTCAATTAAATAGTCCGCATTGTATGTGTTTTATAATAGTAAGACAATCAATTACTGTTAGCTTGGACATGTAGGAAAAAGAAAGAATCCAATGGGTTCCTCCACATATTTTTAACAATTTACAAGATTTTTTTCTGAACAATCTCTTGACATTGGCGGAATAGCTGTACTCACGCTCATCGCCATTAAATAAATAAAAGAATGGCCCCGTTAGCTTGATTCACTCTCCGAATCTGAGCGTTATAAATCCATCAATCATCCAGTGTGCGTACGCGCTAACACTTGCTTTTACCTTACACTATCTAGATTTTATCTCTGGCTGCGAATATGTAGTCGAGGTGCGCTGGCGTTGTTAGTCGGTCGCGGGTAAATGTAACAAGAACGTTAAAGATAATAAGTGCTTTGTGATTGTCAACGGGACGCCTTTCAAAGGTGAGTTTGTTTCCGTAAATTGTAGGTTAACTTCGGTAGATGCGGTTGTAAGCTTGGTTGGTGTATTGTCGGTTTTATAGATAAAGCCTTCCCGGCTTTGGTATTTGGCGCGAATTGTGAGTATTTACTAAGAAACAGATTTATCGTATGCAATTTAATTTAATGTAGTTTACTTTATAATTAAGGGCCGTGGTGGCCGAGTGATTTAAGTTATCACCTGCTACGCAATCCAAACCCAACGGTTTATACTTACCAAGGATTTTCCTGAAAAGCATTAGTGCAGTGATGACACATCTCGAGCTTTACGATGAAGCGAACATCGTGAGGAAACCCGCGTATGTCTGTGAAGTAATTCAAAGCCTTGGACATACTATCAAGTTGGCAAGTAATAATTTTCGATGAAAAGTGGGTGTTAGAATACTGCCTACCCATTTTGAGAAGACGTGAACTAACGTTTAAAGACTAAAAGAGATAATATAGGTATGTTGCTATATACGTGTCATAATTTATTGTGTGTCTACCCGCCATGATGTATCAAGATAAGGATATGATTGAAGAGTAATTTCAATAAACTATGTAAATATTAGTCCTGGCAAGTAGGATGGTATCTGTCTGAGGTGGATTTTATTTATTTACTTTGTTCAGAACTGAAGCCTATACCCGAGGTTATGTTACTAAGTCAAATATCTCGAGGCTTAAAACTGTAACCAGTTTTTCTTTAATGTATTTTTTATTATAACTATTATTAACTATGTTGGAATCTCCACAGTACACCAAAATACCCCCTAAAACCCTTGATAGTTCTTTATCAACGTTAACATATTTCTTATACATACATAACATACATAACAATATTTATTAATAATAAATAAGTAACTAAAAACTAATTACAAGTAGAAAACTTGGCCCAAATCGGTGTCTCTCGGGATCGTGCCAAGAAGGCTGGCAGCATTGCCACGTTGAATAGCAATGCTGATTCTCTGAGCGAGAAAAGCCCCAGCCCGCTTGTCACGAGAAGCTTCTACCAGACGACGTGCAACCTCTTTGAAAAGTTGATGAGCATCTGGACCCCAAGGTCCCAGAGTTTCAACCGCAAACGCAGAAAATATGTATCCTTGACCAATGCAAGCATATTTCCGGCGCTTGAGGCACTCCTGCTGAGCAGCAGCAGCACCGGCCGCCACAGCAGTGCCGGGGAGATGGGACGGAGCCAACGTATCGACACACGTGGCATCCCACACCAGCGGCCGACCCAATCTCCACGGCACCAGTGACATACCATCCGGCCTCCGGCCATCGCTGCGCGCCAAACCTACTGGTTCCAGTACAGCAGGCACCCCGGCGGTGACCAGAGCCCGGCGTATTAGGTCATTGATGGAAGAATGACGACATCGTCGACCGGCGCTACTGACGCATGACAGACCATGGTGTCCGAAGATGTCCACACTATCTCCACAGTGACACCGATGAGGGACAATACATTTTGCGCCTAAACGCAAGCAAGCACACAATCTGAATGTTGTGTCATCCAGAAGCGTACCGATGTTAAATGATGGTAAGGCCTGAAGCCAAAAACCAGACTCCCATTTAGCTACTGCCAAGAGGCGGGCACGATCAGCAGAGATTAAACTACTTTCAAGAAGTGTATTATAATTCAGCCTGCTGATAGGCTCGTCCCATTGCCTTTGAGATTGCGGTCTTGGCGGCAAGTTAGTGTTAGGGCAAGCCATAAGCCAAGTATTTCTGGCCTCAGTTAGGAACGAAACCTCACAGTCACTGAGTGACGGAAACAGAGTTAGTTGATAGTTATTATACATGACATGTGTTTTTCTTGTGTCTGGTGATTGGTATTATATATTATGAGTAGGTATATATTTTCATGAAAAAATATGGGTATAATATATGTTATCTAGTATTCATAGCACAAGCTTTGCTGCTTATTTATTAAAAACTTAATTATAGATACAAGGAACCTCATCGTCATTTAAAAAGCACGTATTAAGAGCTTCGAAGTTTGAATTTACGGTACAAAAATAGAACGTCAAAGTTCAGAAGTTCTTATTACGTTCTGCTTAAACCGATGATGGTAGATCCACTGTACTTAAAACTAATTACAAGTAGAAAACTTGGCCCAAATCAGTGTCTCTCGGGATCGTGCCAAGAAGGCTGGCAGCATTGCCACGTTGAATAGCAACGTAGAATGCTGATTCTCTGAGCGAGAAAAGCCCATTGCTTACTTTGTAGATGGCGCTGTGTTAATGTCCCAATATTATTATTTTTTAAATTTAAATGTTCATCACTGTACCACTCAATGTGCAGCTGAGATACAATGACATTACTCATAATTTAATAAAAACATGTTAAGCGTTAAGAATATATCGACATAAGGTTTGAAAATATAACAATTTTTCATAGCGATAACACTATTACGAACAGCGGTTCTATTTATCAGTTTCCTGTGATGTTTAATGAAATAATCGAAGTACTTGTTTAGATTGAGATGTAGTATCGAATACATTAGAAATGCTTATGGTTAGGTGGCTCTATACTACTTTACATAGAACCTCCTTTTTTCTCGTCGGTTAAAATGAACCCCTCATAGAATAATGCATCCGGTACTACAATAAAAAGGTGCATATTTTGCACTTTACTTTCCAATGTAATTAAACAATAATGGCCGAGTGTACGGAAGCTAACAGACGGACAAACTTTTTGTATATGAAGTGTCGCGTGACTTAGCATTGAGTGCGGAACGAGTGACCGGTAGCACAAATAGAAATATAGCAGTAGGTCGGCTTCCTATATCGAGATTCGCCGTACGCGATAGATGTGGAAACTTCAGATTACGATTCAAGTGGTAGGTGCGTTTGGAAATGAATGCATTTGTATAAATATTTATTGATGCGGAAAGGTGAGTGTAGGAACACCCATTTCATCAACGTGAATAATTGCCGTCCCAGGCACATATGCCATGTGAAAACATATGCATTTTCCCTCATGATGGTTTTGTTTTTGGTAAAGTTCATTGTGGAAAATCATTATATCATAGAAATAATCATGTGTACAGAATTGGGGACTTGCACTTCTCTGGCTTGCATTCTTGAACTTCTGAGACTCATTTTATTTATGAGTGTGTATTTCATCAATGCACCAATGGGAGTCGCCCTTCTGTAAGTTTTTATTTTGTCATCGGTTGAGCTGTCAGTAGCTTCCGAGTACCAATTGTAATGCAAATTAATTGGATTAAAGTTTTAATTATTTCAATGATTATAATTAATTTATTAATAGTGTTGCGTCATCACTATTTCCTTTTGTATAATAAGTTATTTGAGTTTGCCCTATTCATACCTAATTGTATCCGTGTGATAAGAATCCCGTAAGAAACTGGGCAACTGTTAGGAGACTTCACTGTCTTCAAAATATAATTTACAGGAAATATTATCATTTTTCTGCGATTATGTATATCGACTACCTATACTGGAAGCTCATAGCCCCAATATGGGTATCGACGCTTTCAAAACTTATTGTCCCTTAAAATGTATTGATACTTTTTTGGAGGCGGGTTGTGGCTGAATGTCAAAGATGGCGGATCAACACACAGTTTTGAGCCACGATAAAACGCAAGATCAAGTAACGACGTTCAAACGTCGTTTCCAAACCATTATTTGGGGTGCTGAGAAACCCATTTGTATAACCATTTGATAACGTGACGTTCTATCCTATATTTGCCTTAAAACGCACTAGCGAAAGTCACCCGGTTTCACCCGCGTAGTTCTCGTTCCCATGGGAGTACGGGGATAAAATATAGCCTATGTTACTCGCTGATAATGTAGCTATCAATTGTATTTGATTTTTTTCTAATCGGTCCATTAAGTTTGGAGCTTATTCAATACAAACATATACCTCTTTATATTATTAGTATAGATAAGTTAGTAGGTAATTAAGTACACTCTAAATGTCGTAATCTATAAAATGTAGTTAATGTCTATTGTTTCATAACATCCTGCTGATTTCAATTAACGATTCTATAAAATCTATTCAATTAATCAGACAATTACCATGTTCGCGTAGATAGCTGGCAGTTAAATCGAAACGGCGTGCAATAAAATGATCTATCGCGTTCGTTATATGCGCAGGCGCATGTTGGGAAATGCATGAATTTACCAAACTTTCACTGAACACATGAAAGTGCTGAAATTAACGTATTTAGGTCTGTTTTGCATATCACTGAACCATATATAATGTTGAGTTCTAAAAAGAGCCGTGGTAGCCTCGGGGTTCGAGCAGTCGCCTGCTACGCAAGCGACGCAAGTTCGAATCCCAGCGGGGCCTGTACCAATGAGTTTTTCAAAAAACTGATGTGCAGTGATTTCTCACCACGTGCTTTACGGTGAAGGAAAACAACGTGAGGAAACCTGCATATGTCTGAGTAGTAATTCAAAGACGTACGTATAGTGGACCCTCTGTCACGTTGGCACTTAATCATATTTGGTGAAATGTGGGTGTAGTTGTTACAACACCTCTACTTACCCCTTCGGGGACCCTTCTGCCAGTTTACATGCATATGCTCACACCTGTATCCCCCGGAGGTTTTTTAATTAATAGTTTTCTTTATGTAGGTATCGTATACATTTTCATATGCATTTGTTGAAAAGCTATTATTTTGGAATCACAAACAGACACTTATATTTATCTGTAAATGTATCGTGTTTCTGCAATGATAGTAGATTCTTTACACGTGTTAAACTTCAGGTCTTTAACTTGATCATGTTTGTACGGGTGCTTTAGAACATGATTTTCAATAGGTACGGTTAATTAGATGGTGATCTCATACACAGTACCATGAAATGAAGTGACGAAGCAATCTATAAACATCTAGATCTATGCCTATTCTACAGATAGAGTAGACCTAAATGTACGGAACATAGATTCAAATTATTTTTTGTGCGTTATTGGATTTTGATAAAAAATGTGCGAGCGTAGTACTATTATTCTGGGGTACTTGCTTACAATGTTGTTGTGTGGACGCCGAAAAAAAATCATAGCTAATTAAAATTTGGTAGTTGGGCCTTGATTAAGTAAAGAATTTTCAAGGTCGGACCAGTACTTTCTGAGCCAAATCGTTACAAACATACTTACATACAAATCTTTCCTCTTTATAATATTAGTATAGATTTAAAAAATATCTTAGTGGTCTATACTACTTCCCTATATAGGATACTCATTTAGCATAACCCTATAAAATAGAGGAGTTAGGTATGTGAATAAAGCGGGTGCCAACTCGCTATCCGTTTCGTTTTAAACTGGTATTATCATCAATTGACTCAGTGAGTCTCACTGCCGTCATATCCAGGGATACGCGACAAATTGGTAATTTGCAGTCACCGAGTGTCATTCATATGTCAGCGTAGGCGGAGGATAGGTTATACTTATATTAGTACAATTTTTTACGCTCTACATTATGGCATAACTCTCTTGCTTATTATATCGTAAGTTTCATACAATTCAGTTACTCGTATTTTCATCATAACTTTGAAATAAACTATATGACTCGCGTCTTTGCAGCTCGATCTTTGTTAGCATACAGAAAAAAAAGTTAGAAAAAAAAATATAGTGCAGACAGCCACGCTTGACAGCAAAGGCACTCTCTCTGTTGCTAAATAAAATTGTATGATTATTTTCACATACAAACTTAAAAAGTAGTGCTATAATAGTTGTCGAGGTAACATATACCTAAGCCACAAATCCTTTGTTCGCAAATAATGATCTAATCCATTGAACGAGTACTTGTCACTAATGCTTGTAATATAGATACATACATGTACAGCTGCTAATTTCCATTAGGCAGTATTCTACCCTTTTGCAATACCAAAGGGCGTCACTTGCGAATCAATCTCGCAGTATTGAAGGGTCAAGGCTCAATAGTGAACTCAGTAAGCCACCTCTCTTATTTTCCTGAAACTCTGACGTCTTTAGTCACCGCAGAAATACAAGTAATACATTTATACTAATATTATAAAGAGGAAAGGTTTGTATGTATGTTTGTAACAAATTGGCTCAAAAAGTACTGGACCTATTTTAAAAATCTTTCACCATTTGATTGCTACATTATCACTGATTAATATAGGCTATATTTTATCCCGGTAATCCCATGGGAACTAGAACTACGGGGGTAGAACTGCGTGACGTCCGCTAGTAATAAATACACATGAATCTAAGGTTACGCTATTCTGTAAGATGACCTACAGTCTCCAGTGTAATCCAGATCAGACAAATCTAAATTTCGGGGTCCTGTTGCGCCCCTCGTCATGTATTTGGTGCTAATAGCTCGTATTTTGCATGACTCTTCACGTTATCTGCACCAGTTTATTTCCTACTGACATAATTAAATGCAACGTGAGCCATTACATTTAATCTTTCTACAAGTGCTGTTAACGGAAGACCGAAAAAGTATGGGAATATTAAACTTTCACATTCGACAACTGTCGTATTGTCGTGTTATAAGCGGAACATAGTTCGCATTTCCGTGAAACGACTAAATAATGGTAAGAGTTGGACCCATCCCATTCCGCTGTGTGCAATGTTAGTTTCAATTTAAAAGATGTCGCAACTTGCAATGAAAGCGAACAATGAACATTTTGGGAAAGTGCGTGTACGTTAAGTAGCATGAGTGTATTGTGCTATTAGAATTACTTTTCTATAGATTGTAATCAGTATTTATTTCTTTTGTGAAAGAGGGGAAAGTATGTTGAAATCAACAAAGTGAATTCACTACCTATAAATTGAATATAAAATGAAATTTTCAAAGTCAATGTCGAAGTAGGGAAGAATAGTGGACCTAATATGGACCCCTGGGGAAATAATCTGCTAAAATAAACAACAGAACTAATGTATGTACTATTTATTTTTCATATTGAATAATATTACAAACAGAATACACTAATCATTCGATATTGCGAAAAGTAATGAATGTAATGTGACATTGTACTTATTGAAAAACGAATTCAGTAATTTATGATTACTGAATTCGTTTTCACGTGACCTGTTTGACGTCAGTTATAAACAGGAGACTGTTGAATAAATGATTAATATATTTTGTATGTAAAAGGACGCAAATTGTTTTCTACAGATTTATTGTTTTGTTATTTTCCTTGACCTAATTTGGGAATATATGGTTTCCAAGAAGCTTCCTTCCCCAAACGGTGTGAATAGCATTCTCTGGCGTGATATTTCAAAACCAGCATTGAGTTCTTTAAGATTTTGAAGAAATATTTAGCATTAAGAACAACATGATTGCATGGTCGCTTAAAATACTCTGAAAAAAGTATTAGTTGGAAGTCACTGTTTAGCTATTGGTATTAACTAGTTAATTTCCGTCCACCTTTTAGCAGTTCCGATAATCTGATCCCTCCAATTTACGAATTATTTTCCAATGTTGTTACACAACAATAATGAAATCTCAGTACCAGTAAATAACGATGCAATTTGAATAGCCATTGATCACGGAACCCCAAGCGAAACAATGACATAATCAGTGCAGACATGCATGCACTTGCGACGTACTGGCCAGATAGCTAATGGACCTACTGGGTAAAGCGTATCCGAAACCAGAGAACTATAAGCTCTTCCCCATGGGTAAGATCTGCCGGATTGTTCAGAGAGTATTTGAGGAATCAGGTTCGTAGAGCAAAAGGGCAAGGGCGGCACAAGAGATCCCAAGGGTGTACGTGCTTCCGGGGAACCGGACCCAATATTGCTACAACTAAGATAAAAAAATTGCAGACACATGCCAAATGAAACAAATATGAAGTAGGTACAACATCACGTAACTCCTGAATAATGTATAGATTGCACAATATGACGTCAACACGCTTGGAGATAACAGAACTTTATGGCCATATTGCTCTGTATGTGTCCTTGGTGCACGTCTCGGGTACTTACTCTGAAATATTCCACGATATGACATATCCATACTAATGTGAATGCTTAAGCGACTGTCTGTATTTTAACCTTTTCAATTTTTTTAGAGGATTTGATTTAAATTCCATAAACTTACTCGACGCAAAAATGCTCGCAAAAACGTGGCGTTGTGTCAGCAATTACCCTTGTTCATTATGACTCTTTTTACGTTAGTTATTTAGAGACAGTGATATATGTAATTTGTTCACAGTCTTAGAAATCTGTCCTTTTTCTCTGTGTTGTAACAGTTGACACGGCAGTTGAAGTATTTTGATATGCAATCCAGAATATATCGAAATTCAAATTGCTATTTTGTGAATGTTTCCTCAATATTTAGCAATATTCGTAGACAAAATTGGAAATCGCCTATTAACGCATACAGACCGTAACACCTCGATGATACAGACAGACATGTTATATATTACAAAATACTGACTAAAGCAACACTGCAGTGAGATTATGAATTGGTAATTGGTCCACTTTCCACCGAATAAATTGGTATCTGCATGCAAGTAATTGTTATGAAATTTTACGTTCGTAATGTTTCAACAGCACATCGATTTTCATCGATCTAAACTAAAGAGTTTATTGGTAAAGAGCAATCCAGGTAAAACGTATTAGATTACACCACATGCTAGAAATACGAATTATCTTTTTATTATACCAGAAGCCTCAATCCTCAGAAGATGCTTGAAAATGCAAACAATTGCAGTTCTGGACAAGACATTTATGAACGACAACCTAAGTTGCCAACATTGTCGAAGGTACTAAAGCTAGAACTAAATCGAATGACTTGAATTATCTTATAGGCTAAGAAAAAACTGAGTTCGGTATCACGGGAAGTTAAGTTCGGTATGCCATCGTGTTGTTGTAGACATTGAAATAAAAATACAACACACTTAGATTTATTTGAATTTACTCGAAGGTTTATTTTCTGGATTTTCTACGGATTATTATTATACTTCGGATTGTTTTACTCCAGCCTCAAAGCTTAACGATATGTGAACAGTGAACTGAGACACAGTCATCGCATTTCGTCATCACATGAAGCATAACCCATCATCATCAACGTAGGGGTCGGCACCCGATTTGATGTGCTCAAGCAAATAGACACGGCGTTCTAAACTCATTAGGCTATTTCGGTATAAGACGCCTATTTGACTGATTAGACCTAGAAAAAATACTGCGGGGCCAGTGGCCTGGGATTAGATCCATCAATTTAATTTAGCGACATACATATGTATGTATGTAGATAAATTATGTATGTACATATGCTCACGCCTCGCCCTTCCCCGAAGGGGTAGGCAGAGATGTTGATATCACAACACCCACTTTACACCGAATTTAATCAAATTCGGTGTAAAGTGGGTGTTGTGATTAAGTGCCAACGTAACAGATGGTGAGTCGTTCGCCGTTTCAGGCACTATTCATACGTCTTTGAATTACTTCTCAGCAATATGCAGGTTTCACGATGTTTTCCTTCACCGTAAAGCAGGTGGTGTGAAATCACTGTACATAAGTTTTTTAGAAAAACTCATTGGTACAGGCCCCGCTGGGATTCGAATTTGCGTCGCGTGCTTAGCAGGCGACTGCTCAAACCCCGAGGCCACCACGGCTATATATTAAATTTATCTAAATTAATAACATCGACGTGTAACCTAAATGTTGTGTCCCGTTCAACCATGCAACAAGGAAACCATTAATTATGTTTTTAATAATATGTTTTGACGTGTTTCGCTATCGGAACTGCGTACATACATTCAATTAGAGACCTTATCAACAATGCCTTTCCTAATTATCTCGTTCTCTTCACAATGGTGTTTGATGATAAACTGATAATAGTAGGCAATACGCAGCAGTTAAATATTAACCTTATTATTTGGGTTTCAAGATACTGTTTCAGTTGACACGGTATATGACAGCTGATAAGGGTAGAATGGAAATTAATAATGAACTTTATTCTCTTCGCACTTGAGTTCTAACTAACGTAACATTCAATGGAACAAGGATGCTCATTTACTCCCATTTTGAATGGCGGTTACATAATCAGTGTTTATACTTCTTTATATAAATGCTTACAGAAATGTAATATCATTGTTTGGTCACACTTTCAAAGCTTATTAATTCATGCAAACTAATCATCAGAACCATGTGTTGCGAAAATAAACCTCTGAGAAAAGAAAAGATATAATTAAGTAGCACCACGACATTAAAATACGTGGTAATTTCGAAAATTTGCTTATTTTGTTACTATTTGTGTGTCAAGTTCTGTGTCCTTTTACATATTCTTCATTAAGATTCAAACTTAAGAGTATACATACTAAGGTATGTATACTCTTAAGTTTTAAGGCGTATTTGCACCTTGAATGGCTGACATTCACGTCATACTTGTGAACAGGTGCTGCTTGTGGGGGCTGGTCATCTCAAGCTACGCATTTAGTTATAAGTAGATGTACTAGACATTTGTGCATTGGAACATTGTCCATGAGCTTACGATTCTTAAATTATTTATTTTGTATTATTTAAATTGTATAATATTTTTGAAAAGAGTAATTACTGAGTTTCTTGCCAGGTTCTTCTCAGTGAAAGCAACCTGGCGGTAGCATGTATAATCCTTTATAATTATGTCGTTCTGACGATTTGAAAGTACTTTGTAAAAAGTCGAATCGAATAAAGATACTTTTGACTTTGACTTTGAATAATGGTCCTGCTTTGGAAGTCTTGTACACTATTTCCGCTTCTTCCACATATTTTTTAAATGCACCACAAACATTTATAGTATCAAGAACTGTTTGCATTCCTTCATTGTTCTATCAATTTGAACTTACTTTTAAATGAGATTTGAAAAACAAAAACTTATGTGCAGTGATTTCACACCACGAGCTTTACGAGGAAACCTGCATATGTCTGCGATATCTTACCATCTGTAACGTGGGCACTTAATTATTTTCGGGAATACAGAAGTGAGCCTATGTGTGTGTATGTTGAAATTACTCGAAGTATTCTTTAACATGAGTAAGAGAGAGCACCTTGTGCTCAAATATGTCAAAGAGGTGCGAATAAATGTTTATTTCATCGCATTGTTATTAGTAACAACAAGGTTTTGAAGCGTAAAGATGCAAATCATCACATTGGAATTGCAATGTGTTGATGTTATCATCATGTTGCACAATTTGTTGTTTGTTATCGTGCCATCGAAGGTCGCCGGAAAACCTTTTAACTTTAGGTTAAACTACAGTTCCATTCATTGTATACATAAAGTTATTAATACAACCATTATGGGTTTAAAGAGAGCGTATTTAGAACTTAGAGGTTTTACGTTACATTTTTGTACCGTAAATTTTAATAATAAATAATAAATTTTAAATAAATTATTTTAAATTATTTATTTTGTATTCTTTAAATTGTATAATATTTTTGAAAAGAGTAATGACTGAGTTTCTTGCCAGGTTCTTCTCAGTAAAAGCAACCTTCCGAACCTGGCGGTAGCATGTATAATCCTGTATAATTGTGTCATTCTGACGATTTGAAAGTGCTTTGTAAAAGTCTAATCGAATAAAGATACTTTTGACTTTGACTTTGACTTTGACTAATATTGAAGCTAAGAAGTTCTTACTACGCGCTGCTTAACCAATCATAGTTGGCCCTCTGTTCAATTAAAAGAAATCCTAATGATATCGTAGCGATAAAAACGATGATAGCGATTTTGCATTCAATATAATATCAAAGAAAGAATTTATGACTTCAAGGTACTATATTACAAGCAGAGGTGTTATAACATCCACATTATCCGCCGAAGATGATTAAGTGCTAACGTGACAGAGGGCGAGTCCATCGCCGTCTCAAGCACTATACATACGTCTATGAATTTATTAGATTATTGATATATACAAGTCTTTTAATGGGTAAACAGCATGAGGTTTACAATGAACGAGATCATGTAAATCGTTCATACAAAACGCACTTGGTGCAGACCATTTAAATTTAAACTTGTGTCACTTGTGCAGAAGGCGCCACTCTGCCATCACTGTGCTCTCTCTGGAAAGATAACTTATTTGTCTAATTTGTATTATATCCCAATTTCCCAGCCCGGAGCCTGGACTAATGTATTGTAATTAACTGGGTATTAGTCCAGACTTGATTATATAACTGGATGCAGATAAGCAATAATGTGTCAACCCGCATAAACTTGGTTTTGAGAAAATGGCGTCTTAAGATGATTGTATACGTGATTTAAGATTTGTTTTATGACATAAATCCATTTTTTTACGTACTTTTATGTTTCAGATGACTTGAAACACTTTTTTAGAATGTTAAATACGTGATGCGTTATCAAAATATATTAAAACCTTTGAATTTGACTTTTTGTGGGTTGACACATTATTGCTTATCAGCATCCAACTAGCGACATTTGGATATAATATAAGTACACCTCTACCTTCCTACGCCTTCGGGGAATACCGGCGTGAGCATATTGTATGTATTTCTCTCTTATTATACTTAATTCACTTTCTTCATACAATACATAAATCTTTGTGGACAAAGTAACACATTTACTGTGAAATCTTCACTATCGTTGTTACGGTTTCTAATTCGTTTAATGTATGATAATAGTTTTTATTCTAAATCAACTCGTATTACAGTGCCTTAAGATTTAAGCAATTAAGAAGTGCGATCATTATTTATTTATGGATTTTTAGGTACTACTTCAATTTGTTAAAGGTATGATTTGGACGTTTTTAGCGATGACGATGGTAGTTGCGAAATTACGAATCTAATATATAAAATTATCGTGTCACAGTTTTCGTTGCCATACTCCTCCGAAACGGCTTGACCGATTTTGATGATTTTTTTTGTGCTTATCCGGTAACTATGGAAATCGGAAAACATATATTTTTCATCCCCCTAAATGTTAGGGGTAGTCCACCCCAAAAAATATATGGCAATACAACGTTTGCCGGGCACAGCTAGTATTTCATATAAAACAAAGAAAGAGCCCTACTCTTAAGACTGGTATCATCCATATTAAACTTATACCAAACTTTTTAATAAAGGGCTTACATGTCCTACGTACATGTACTTACATAAGCCTGTCATGATAAGCAATAACAATAGGTAGATCTCTAATATTTCAGATTAAGTTAAAAACAAAATCAATATGCAAAGATCTGTAAAAAACCGGGGAGTTACTTTTCCTGACTGGACTAAACTTTGAAACGGTTGAAAATTGTAAAACCATCTTTTGAAAAAACCTCCTTTTTTTGAAGTCGGTTAAAAAATTACATTCAATGAGAATTTCAAGTGCCCCTTAACTTGGAAATGCATGTAATTTTGAAACATATTCCCCGGTTTTTTACAGATCCTTGCATGAGGATAATGAGGAGGTTACTCAATTCGACCCTATGTACTTTTTTAAAAAACAGGGTTTTTAAAAAAAGGGGTTTTTTTTTATCTTTCAAAATGTAATTCAAATTGTAAATGCAAAATATTTCAATTTGATTAGGCTTCGAAATTCCATAATTATACAGGATTATAAAATGTTACCACAGGGTAATATTGCTAACTTAGAAGTGCAGGCTTAGAAGGTTTCATTTACGCACCTTTGAAGTCTATTTTATGATGCTTCAGGCAAAACCTTTTTCTAAATTAAGTTGTCCTTGCGGTTTCAGGTGGCTTTATTAAATATGAATTGAAAGTGATACTGCAACCTGAAACAGACTGTGGTCGCGATTTGCCTCAATAATATTGCCATGCTTTATTTCTATTTCTCTGACAAGTGAAGATTTATATCATCTCCATACATTTTGAGAATGTTACCTTGTCTAACGAAAATATTGGGGAGATATGGAGAGACATTGAGCATGTTTTTGTTCGTACTCGCTTTAAACCCCAGAATTATGCGTATTCAAGGCCAGCGCTCAAACATAATGACGCCAGGAACTATTGAAGCTCGATATAACCAGTTCCAAATGGCCGCCACACAACCTTACTAAGGTTTAAAAAAATTTTTGAGAAAGTATTTTAGCATCGTGGTGGCCTCGGGGTTTGAGAAGTCGCCTGCTACGCAAGCGACGCAAGTTCGAATCCCAGCGGGGCCTGTACCAATGAGTTTTTCTAAAAACTTATGTACAGTGATTTCACACCACGTGCTTTACGGTGAAGGAAAACATCGTGAGGAAACCTGCATATTTCTGAGAAGTAATTCAATGACGTATGTAAAGTGTCTGAGACGGCGATGGACTCACCATCTATCACGTTGGCTCTTAATCATCTTCGGTGGAAAGTGGGTGTTGTGATTACAACACCTCTGCCTACCCCTTCGGGGAATACAGGCGTGAGCATATGTATGTCTTTTAGCATCCTTATGCAAAATACCTACTCATCTTTGACGTCTCTGTGTGATGGAGGCTGGTGTCTCTTTGTTCAGTCTCGTGTGTAATCCGTCACGCTGTTATCTGTGTGTGTGTTAGCTTAGCCTTATCACCCGTATCTGGGTCGAGTCCTCATGCAAATAACCTACCCACGTGAATTGAAAAGTAATATCGAGTCACTTTTTAGGTTTCTGTACCCAAACGGTAAAAAAACGGGACCCTATTATTAAGACGTCTCTGTCCGTCTGTCATTCGGCTCTCTGTCAACAGCTTACATTTTCACAGATGATGCTGTAGCCGCTATTACAACAATTACTAATGAACCGTGATTTTTTTTCGTTCTTATAGTTAATGGTACGGAATCCTTCGTGTGCGAGTCCGACTCGCATAAGGCCAGTTTTTTGGTTCGTTACCATCCGTTAATTTGGGGTTATTGGTCTTGATGTTAAAGAACTTGTATGCTAACAATGCGTAGAGGTATGATTTCAAACACAAACTTCAAACCTCTATTTTACCCCACTAGGAATGGAATTTCGAATAACCCCTTCTTAGTGGAGACACGTTGATATAGAATACCTCCAAATGATCAGCCTCTAGAACTTCTTTAATGCAATACGAGTGAGAGTTTCAGCGAAAATAATGGATACTAGCTGTGCCCCGCGGTTTCACGTGGATTTGGTTCCATTATTTATTTCGCGGAACCCTATGTTATTCCTTGAAACATCAGATATCTGCCAGTGGAAGTCCCGTTTGAATCGGTTCACCCGTTTCCGAGATTAGCCGGCACAAACAGACAGAAAAATTAAAAAAAAAATCTACGTCAGTACTGTGTATACATTTAGTGAAAGCTGTTAATTTTGAAATAACAAACCGACACTTCAATTTATTTATCTGTATAGGTATAGATTTTATTCGCGTTGTGCCATACAGACGGTGCAGACTTAAAAAGTGACTACTGCGTATTCAAGCTATTAGCTCTCATTACTCGTGACGACACCTATATGTAGTCAAAATCGAATATCTAAATGAAAAACATCGTTATTTCATCTTATAAAGTAATTGCAAATCGTCAGAAGGACACAAAATACATTATAAAGGATTATAAATGCTACCACCGGCTTAAGAAGGCTCAATTGTCAAAAATTAAAACTAAAGTTTTAAAAACATTGAGCATGGCAAATTCCAAGTCCAGTCAAGCCCATACATCAATCACATACAGGCAGACACAAGTAAATCAGTGAGAAGTAGGTATTGTTACGCCTTCGTCTTCTCCGAGGACCTGGGGCCTAACTATGAGCTCTTATTGCCATAATAATTTAACTCTTATTATGAGACAGATGTATATGACGTGTATAAGTCCTTCACTGTCACACAGTGGAACTATGATGACAATAAGAGCTGATGGTACGGCCCCTGTGCGGAGGGCGTGAAGATAAATGATGTAACAACACCACAAATCGTCGGCTCAACAACGGAGGCAATTTATAATTTTGTGTACTCACAAAATAATTATATACAGATGGTCGGTTACATATCGCATTTTGCATTCTTACTTTTTTTTACTCTTTATAAGGTAGGCCACGCGCGAATGACACAAGCATTCAGTATTAATCATCTCCCTGGCCTGATCCCATACATTGTTGGAGTCGGCACTTGATTCAACCCGATGTGGCTGATCAACTTATTAACATTTTTATACGAAGCGACTGCCATCTAACCTTCGCAACCCTTGTTACGAGAAAAAGCTGTGATCTGGGATAAATCAGAATGGCACTCAATCATCATCGGTGATAAGTGGGTGTTGTTAATCCGCAGCTTAGCTACTCTCAGCCCTTAGTGGACATACTTTTCTTAGAAATTGTTTACCGCCTCTAGCGGACGTGTAAAGAACTACGATCACATAAATATTGTATAGGTTCACATAAATCACATAGATATTGTACAGTTCGTATACTATTTCAATTTGAGATCTTCATAAGCACGCGTTTAGGAACGTGTGCGTGCGACTAGCTAGCCGCACACATAATATTATTGAGTGTTTGCGGCTATCCATACAGCGAATGTGGGAGCTGGCCTTCTGTATGTTATTATTTTATAGTCATGTCCTCTCTACGCTACAAGGCTGCGTTTGACGTCAGGGGACATGGCGCGTGTAGGAGCCTAGGTAGATGCGGCATTTATTATTTATGTATTGAAAACAATGGAACAACGATCGAAAATGGATTACAAAAGTCTGTCAAGGCTTTTGGTATGTCCTATAGAGACTTAAAGAGTGTTGTTGACGTGAAGTCGAAGTGACTTAATATGTTTATTTCGAACTAGATTATATTTTACCACTTATTTACATGCATACATTATGGTCATGCCTGTATTACCCGAAGGAGCAGGCAGAGGGGTAATTATAGAACACCCACATTTTGCCAGTTGGGGCGATCCTATTGCCATGTACCGGGCACTATTCCAGGCAGTTACAAGGAAATTACACAGGGAAAACAAAAGAACACTTCCCGACTCGGAAATCGGACTCAGAGCAGGTGTTACGCAGCACCGCTTGACAACCACTGGACCAACGAGGCAGTCAACATTTTTCGTTCTACAAGTTGAGACCAGTCTCCATATTTCACAGAACCCAATCAGGGTGGTACCATCATGTAAGGTCTTTCTCCAGGAGTCGCAGTGTTTGCAAAGATCCTGCTAATTAGACCAGTCGATAGTGAAGGCAATCATGTCCCGCTTTACGCTGTCCTGGAAACGCAACATGGGGCGACCTAGGGGACGTTTCGCGCTGATTAACGTGCTCGAAGGCACCAACGTGCGGCAATCCGTTTTTTTTCGGGGTATGTGGGATTCTTACCGCACTAAAACCCCCCCGGTGGCCATCCTCAGTGCTCAGGGGGGACTTTGGGTACTCTGATAGATCGCACCGGTGTCCCCCCACACTTTGCCGGGGCACATCCCCGGGGCAGCTGTATGGCCGCCCCTGGAGACCTCGCTGTGCAAGGCAGCGCGAGCCATCGCTGCCACCTTCCCGGGCCCGCGGCTCGGTGGTCAAAGCTCCCACCCCGACCACCGACAGCAGGCCCTCCGGCCCCCTTTTAGTCGCCTCTTACGACAGGCAGGGGATACCATAGCCAAATTCTTAGACCGTGGCTATTGGGTGGACGGTCCGGGGCGTGCGTTGGTGCGGCAATCCCTGTTCCAACACGTCAAGAACTTCAGCACCCGAATATGTGCCCAATTAGTGTCAGGACCTGTCGATCCCGAATCGGCCTTCTCAGCTACTGGCGGAAGTGCTGCCAAAACATTCCTGACTGATGCTGTTAAATAATTTTTCATAGATGTAGAATAAGCTTGTATATAGTCAGGGTAGCTACCGAATATTTCGTTTATTTACGTAATCCTTCCGCCTTATGTATATCCGCATTAAAGTAAATAAAAGATATAACAATATAATTATTATGTACATTGTCGCAATAAATTGTGTCGCACGCGCACGCATCTCATACAAATAAAGGCTGTCTCATAAAGAAGTACAAAAACGTAGATCCTCGTGGAAAATTTTGGCATCGTTTAAATAGTATGTTGTTATATGAGTATGTATTTTTTTCATTTAGTTATATTTAGATGTCTCTTTTAAATGTTAAGTTATCTTTATCTTTATATTATCGCGTAGTTCCCGTTCCTGTGCGAATATGGGGATAATATATAGCCTTTGTTATACGCTGATAATGTAGCTTTCTATTACTGAAATATTTTTTAAGATAGGTCCAGTCATTTCGGAGCGTGTACCTATTCAATACAAACAAACAATAAAATCTTTCCTAATTTATTTAGGTACTTGTAAAACTGGAATCACATAGTTATAATTAAAGAGAATCTTCATCTCCCCTTGCTTATGAAGCAGGTGCGATCTTACTCGCAGGAACTTATCGCAGCATTCTAACAGGTGAAGTCATGAGTTATGAGCGCTTATCAAATAGTAGATGTAACATAATGTATTCTATTTGCGTCGCGTATACAGACGGACAGAGACAGACTCATAAAATGACTACAGACTTCAAGGTCAGCGCTCGTGATGGCACTGGTAGCTCTTACATCTTTGGATGGGATGGGATAAAAATGTAGTTAGATTTCACGTGAAGAACTCTTAAGTTATCGCTGATTTATTTGCCAAAATAAGATCTTGATAAGACTCGAAAACGGAACAAAATATTTTTCTCATAATCATTGTATTTGCTTCCTAAAATTATACACTATCACATATTTTAACAGCTGTCCTATTTTCTCCGACATCCTGTATATCTCTGTATATACTGTATATCTCCTCTCAGCTGATAAGTTGTGACTCGATCGACTGTAAGCTATTCCAGTTCCGCTGCCCTAGATATTATACCTGCAAATGAGACCTATCTTTCAGAATAATAAGAGGGCAATTCAAATTCCTACCTGGTAGTTTACATATTCGAACCTCGGTAAATCTATTCTCTATACGTAATTTAAATGTAGTTTGTATTTCAAAGTGGGTATCAGATTTGTATTCAATACATGAATACGGCAATATTATTGTCTTTCAGGCTGTTTTTTCCAGCTTACTTTCATTTCATAATTATTTCTCTACAGTAAAAGTAAGCATCTCAATGCAGAATTTCAGTCAGCATCGGATATTCAGACATACAAACTCATTGATGTAGAATGTATGAAAATATCACATGAAAAACTGGTATAACATCATTATTATACCAACAATAGCGGTGTAGCCGATATACCAAATGCGATAGCGTAGGGACCTATCATCGTGGCTTTAAGCAGAGCGTATAATGAACTTCTGAGCTTTGGCGTTTCATTTTTGTATCGTAAAAATAAACGTCAAAGCTAAGAAGTTTATAAATACGCGCAGCTTTAACGATCATAGTTGGCTCCCAGGTGATGCTTGCAAATACTATTAGAGATCTACGTACATGAATTGACCTATTATCGTAATCATTTAGGTACTTACATTTTCCTTTTGTTGCTGTGTTATTGTAGAATAAACAATATTATAAGAACGGGCTTTCGAATCTAGACGACGAAACGGTCTAACCTTTCATTGACCCGGAGATACATGGTATTTGGTGAAAACTAGTGATGTTTGCCTGACTGGGGACTGTACCTCCTTGCAGAAGATTGCAGTAAAGTAATGGTACCTTAGCACGGAGATGGTCTCCTCTCCACCATCTCTGTGCAAGGAGTCAATATCTCTCCTGAGAAGGCGCTGCCATCGGACGGCTAGTCGCATTTCCCCCCAAACAGCGAACTAGAGAAACAAAATGGGGTTAAGTCGGTGAGAGCATAATAACCCTTTCGCTGCCCCAATAGCTAACCCAAATACGTAACCCAAATGGATTCGCCATCTCAAAAAAAAGGGTAGAGTTGTACCTGGACTGAGTAAGGTCGCAGGTAATTGATTGTAACCAAATAGCAGTTTAGTAGGAACTGGAACCAGTGACAGGCATGCAAGCCGCGTGTCACGACACGATTGTAAACAAAGACTTTTCCCATCACATTCACATCCTACACAGTAAGTACACGACGTACTAACGCCACAATAAACAAATACATACAGTATATCAAGGGCGAAAGATTCATCAGAAAATATAATTTAAATGTTTACTCGATTAGCCTATAAATAGTCAGCATACTTAGCGCGAATAAAATAGTACTAAATTGTATGAGAATAAAAGAAACAAAACGATATTTAAGGAATACAAAGGCTTGCAGTTTCCAAATGAAACAGATAAACTATACATAATACAACATATTTCGATTGACGATTTCAAAAAACTCCCCGCAATGAGCCAATAATAATGTTATATAGCCATATCAATCAGCTTTTAAAGGACTTTTGTCGAAATTTAGCTCTTCCATGATTTAAAAATGTTGATATACATCGTGTGAAGGGACCGAGCAGTTGGGAACTCCTTCAAGAGTACGTAGACCAACTCCTTTAGCATCATGAAGCTTTGAAAATCTTTCTGAAGTTACACTACTGCATCTTCAAATGACTGTAAGTGTGTTTGAAAAAACTGACTGAGTTTCCGTTACATATAATCGTTCCATGGGAACCATTCACTGCAATTAGATAAACTACGCAGTTACTAAGAAGTACGTAGTTGATCGCATCACTGGTTTAGAATAGATTTAGTACTGGTTGGGGATATTAGGTACAAATGACCAGAAGATGGAGGGTACAGATGAAGAATGCTGATGGTCGGGTGCTGTGTCATTCCCATGAAGTGGGCATAATTGGGTATACCTTAGCAAATAAGGTTATTTCATTTTTGTTTTCATTTGTTTCAGATAGTTCCGCAACCATTTAACAGCGAAGCTGATTGGGCGATCAAATTAAGTTAAACGTATGTAACTATTTGATTAAATAATCAGAAATATTTTTTTTGGTTTTTTAATGTCAACCGTATGAAAATCGATATAGATAGAGTTTTTTCGAAATTTTACCTTAATTTTGTTATTTTAATCTTGCACAACTTCCATGTTCAATGTATCATCATCAGTTTTTGGTCGAGCAACGTGATATTCTATGGTGCATTCAAAGTTGTTGAGTAAGAACATTTAAAAGCTATAATATTTTTTTTAACCTGAACTCAATTGGTATGCGATAGTCTTATTAATGCGTAAATTTTCTATCCAGCCTATATAACAAGATGTTTGATTCCAGAACCATGCCGCGCTCTGTGCCATCGGCTCCAGAGGACTTCAGGCGCGTGTTGCGAGAAAAGGCTCTGCACCACAGCCTGTTCTATATGAAGCTAGGCGCGGGAGTGGGACCGGCGCAGGCGCTGGCCCAGTCGCCCGCGCCGCGCAAGCCGAATGGCAGTGTGGCCAGTGCGCAGGCGCGCGCGCCGCCAACCGCTCGCATCGCGCGTCACGCGCAACCCCGTGTCTCAGAACTCCTGCGTAGATTCGAGCCTGGCCCCATGCAGTATCTCCGCCCACCTCGGGCCTCCTCGCCGCAAGAAGATATCTCCTCCTCAGATGACGACGATAGAGCAGCAGTGAGGAGACGCAGCCGCGACCTCAGTGACGACTCTGCTGTTGAACTCGATACCCGCCACAGAAGACATTCCCACCCTAGAGACATAACACCCCCTCCAGACGCAATGTCGCCGAGAAGAGAAAGGACATTGATAGAAGCTCACGTTGTTGAGTTAGGAAGGCGAGGGAGTGAGGGCTGTGAGACCAGAGGGCGGTGTGTAAGGACACCGAGCGTGGTGGTGAGTGATTACTCTGATGGCGTGGCTGTGGGCGCCACTGAGGAGGAGGTGGACTGGCTGCGAGCGAGGTCCCTCTCCGCTGATTCTGCGTGTTCATCGTGCTCTACTCTATCCAGCCGAGATGACGACGAGTTCGAATCACCAACGATGACAAAAAAGGTCAGTGTTGGCATTTTTGTTATTGTTATCTTTATTTTACACGTGTACGATTTTGTTTATACGGTGAATTTTTATTCGTTGCTAGCCAACTTGCTTATCAGGGAATACAATTTGCAAAAGTTTTTCAAAAAGTACCTGAATAACGGAGGTAGGATTTGTTCAGGGTCCAGATTTGAAACGTTACTTTTCAAGCTTATAACCAACGAAACTGAACACATTCGAATCGTTGTGGTCATCATAGCCACTTACTAAATATTCTGACTACTTGAAATCTGGATAATAATTAGCTACCACTGGTTTTGTTTCAGTTTTAAATAGCATTTGTACTCGTACACGTGTGGGTAATTTACCTTGTGTTACGGTCCATCGGCACAAATATCCATCTTCCTTATTTGAACTTAATAAATAACTTTTCATTGACGTCACACATTTTATTTGAGAGCATAGGTATTTAAATTGCTTTGGGTTAAAATTCAATTTATTAGACCCGTCCAGTCATTGTAAACATGGCTGGTTTGTGATCTATTTCGGACGGATACATACCTTAGGGAAATACTTATGGACCATTTTCGGTATAGCTTTTTTAATTTCTCCATTTTGTTACCCATATTCTCTTGGCCCTGCGCCCATGCGTTGGTTTGTGAAGTTCTCTTTGTAAACAGGGGCCAGCCTCGTTTTGTTCTTTACCCAATATTTAACTGACTTGTTGCGTAGCTCTTCTAATTATAAACTTGTTTCTGGGGAAATAAGTATTTTAATCTATTCGTTTTATTAGAATTACTAGATTTCATGTTTCTCTGTTACGCCGTTTGAGCGAGATTGGTTAAATAACTAACATTAACAGTACCTAATCATTATGAAAATACGTATACAATAAATTTGTGAAGTTAGTGTAAAAAACGTATGTGTAGTGATTTCAGACAACGTGATTCAAAGACGTATGTATAGTGCTTGAGACGGCGATGGAACTTAATCTCATAAATTCATAATCTCTTAAATTCAGTGAAATGTGGGTGTTGTTATTACAAAACAACTCCTCTGCTTGCCCCTTCGGGGTTCCTTCTGGGGTGGCGTGAATACATTTAAATCAACGTAAGCCAGTTACTAAAAATCAAGAAGATAGAAACAAAAATTCAATTTGAATTATAGTGAATACCTCAAGTGATCACACTCTTATTAACATACTCACAGTTGTTGCATTATTATCTATAAATAAACACATCAAACAGGTTTTTGAGCCACGGCAAACTTCTTAATCTATTTAAATTTGATACCTATTTGTAATTTAAATGATTGCAGGAGTTAGTGGTGGCAATTTGACATATCTATATACTTGTTAATTAATACAAATGTTACGTGAACATTCTATAGGATAAGGCCAGGGCGATGACTATGTTACTTAGAAACTATAACATAGACGCATTTCAGTACTACTGCGAGTATATACATACAGATCAGCCCGTGGATTTGTCGACCGAGTTTCCCGTTTGACAGACATGCGGGAACATTATGCTCACACCTGCATTCCACGAAGGGGTAGGCAGAGATTTATGGTATACCCATATTTCACCAGTTATGTTTAAGTCGCATATAATAGGCAGCAAAACTTTTGTCATAAACCAGTTTCTCATCCAGACGGCTACTGGGAACAATAAATCTTTGCCCGACCCGGCGATCAAACCCAGGTCCTCGTGTTCCGTAGTAGCGCTTGCTACCACTAAACCCACGAGGTTGAAATGAAGGAAAATTATACAACTAAGGAATTTGAACCAACATTAATCAATAAACATTATTTTCCTTTGTCATTCGTTTCGTTTCAAAACGGATTGAAGCTCCATAGGTAATAAGCCTCTAGGATTTGCTAAATATAGGTACACATGTTCTGGAATGATCTGGATTTCGTTAAGAGATAATTATTTTCCCTTTACACTTTCTGCGTCACGTTTTATAAAGCTCATCAGTTTACTGATGTTAACTGATTTCTGTTATACGCCCACGCAGCTTATACAATAACATAGCTTAGCAAATTAAATACCATTTCACTATAAATAGTTGCTGTAGAATATTGGCACAATAATGCTTATCGGCTATTGCTTTTTCATTATCTTTTCATGAGCTAAATAACGGTAAAATTATACTATTTCTTATTCAATAAATATTTGACGAGAATGTTGCAAATTCCAGTAATCCTGTTTAGAGTGAGATTTAAATGCAGAAATCTCGGTTCATTGTACGTATAAAGTATTTAATTAAGATTGCAGAATCCATAGAATATAAAAAGCGCATTTGAGCTTTTGGAATTTCAAAAGATCAATCGCATCTCTCAACCAGCCCATTCAGCAAATCAGAACTATTAATGGCTGAGGTCTTTACCATAAGCTCTTATTGCCATGAAAGTTTGGTTGTGTGCCAGTGACAGACATATAATAATGGTCCCCTACCGAATTTCGGCTATGGCGGCTAATCTCAACGAGGATCAGCCATCTGCGCAGTAGATATTATAGTGTACAGGTTTACTGTGTGCGCAAAAACTGGTGCACTCTTTATTCCTTCACTCTCATAGTCCGACGGGACGACTATCCGATCCGACACTACCGGAGAGGGATCAGGACCAACTGTCTTTATTTATACGTAACATATATCTTTGACAATCTATGATGGCAAGAAGAGGTAAGGCCTCTGAATCTAAACCCTTCTTCTATGTTGATGAGAAAATAATGAGAGCTACGCTTTCAACTTGATTTCAACATTAGCTTTATTTTAATAAGCTCTAAGGTCAGTGCTCATGTTTATCATTTGTTTTATAACACTGCCCTCCAAATATCATTTGGACGCTGACCCCTCTTATCCTATAATCCACGGGCTTCCTGATGTGGTGAACTGTTATTTTGTCTTGGAAACGGATGCTCGCTTCCGTCATTATGCATTGTTCATGGTAAACAGAGCGAGATGTGATTAGTTACAGTGTTGACATTATATCTGCTTTTGCTGCCTTTTGTATGCGATCATTTTACAGTCCCAATGAAAAGGTTGGGAATGTCAGGACTCATGTCTGCTTTTTATTTATTAAGTTCAAACCATTTTATAAAAATAGTTTGTTAGTTTTTTTAAATGATTTTGACGATGTTAAGGCCTGAATATGAATAAGTCAAAGTCAAAAGAATCTTTATTCGATTAGACTTTTTACAAAGTACTTTCAAATCGTCGTATACGAAAAACTATCACAAATAATAACTTAACTCGCCAATAATATACGATACTAGCCGACATAGGTACTCATGTTTGGGTGTGCCTCAGGGAACGATTTTCGGTCATCATACGTAGGTCATATTTGCGATGTTCCTGCTCTAGCTTTGATTTATTTAAGCTCTTACGATTATTTAAGGTGAGTCCTAAATTCAGTTTTAAAAATACCTTAAGATATTTCTAATTATACTGGCGCCTGTCTGTTTGGATTCACAAGTATTTGTCATACTGTTGAGTTTGTCAAGTTTGTTGCTAAAGTATTTGTATCTCAATTTGTCTTTGACTTTGTGGTTTGGTTTTTGCGTTCACACATCATTACAAAAGTCATAAAAATTTGTAGGTACATTTGTTCGCCGACTATGTTGTAACAACAATAGATTGTTAGACAACTGTTGATATTACAGACCACAAAACACTAGACGTATTGCTATTCGGTGTCAGGATGTCATTGGATTTTCAGGAGGGTAAGAATAAACAGAAAGGAGGTTAATTACATACCAATGTGGCGCGTAGATACATACGTTTTGGTAAAGACAAACATAAACACACACACACGACACGAGTGTATTCAGTCATCACAAATCGCAAGCACTGTTTATCTGCTTGTATGCACGCCCCTGTGCACATAGCCGTATATTGGGATTATCTACTATAATTGAATATAAAAAGGGAAAGGCTTCATTCCACTTTAGACTTGCAGATTTTTGTTTCATTCGCATTCATTCCTTTAACAAGTGGTTTAGTCAATACCACTAGATCAAAGTCAGTGTTAGAGCAGTGTAGATGCAGCCTGGTCGTCCCGTTAGACCATACTACTCTCTACCTCTCTTTACGGTACTGTTACTTTAGCACTATCTAGATTCTAAAGCCATGTTGTTAAACTATAGACTAGACCATTATCTTTTAAAGAAATAGCTTCTGAGCAGAACTCTATAATTCCTAAATTGATATTAGGTTTATAATTTCGTAGAGGAGATCAATGTGCAGAAGAATGTGTAGGCGTAAAAACATGTGTCCAATTCATTAGATACCAAACTAAGCATTACTCAAGCGTCTCTTGTTTGAATAAAACATACCAATAGCTGGCATTTCTGTTTACTTATGAGTATATGTAGCAATTGTATGTGTATAGCAATTGTGTTACAAAATACATATTTAGACGTGTCACGGCGAACAATTTCATGGACGCTTTTGACGTCACTGTATCGACGCTTCTTGTTGCCAATCTGACCCCATGTGCGGTAAATGTCAAAATGTTTTATTATGTCCATCGAATCAATAAATGTGTTATTATATTATACTGTACATACGTTCATAACTAACCATCCGAATACCGACTATTTGGAGCTTCTATAGATTCTATATTGTCAATTGTAAAGAGACATATTATGCCAAAGGTCTGTTGATGTTTAAAATTGAGCTGGGTCCCAACTATGATTATTTAAGCAGCGCGTATTAAAAACCGCTTATGAACTCAATATGAAACGTCAAATACGCTCTGCTCCAACCGATGATGGTAGCCCCCCTCTATACACGGTTCTATAGTTACATTAAAAGAATTGACTCTTGATTCCCTATATAATAGTTATATTGAATCTCATTGAATAGTAGTTGCTGTTGGACATAAAAGGTCAACATTTGTGTTACATTGTAAAAGGTACGTTCTACTGTAGAAGCAATATAAGTACTTGTAAAATACAGTGCAGCTCGTAACGGATTCCCCACTATAACGATTTAAGCTCACGAGGAATTTTTTTTCTTCTTCGTAATTAGTTTATAATAAGTCATAGTTTTCTATTTAACATGAATATTTTTCAAAGAATAATTGCTAAAGGAGCATTCGTTCACCACGAGTCTTTGTTTACAACACGCGCAAATTTTGTGTTGCGTGAATAAATTTTTTGAAATCATACGTCAGCGATAAATAAAAATATACTTACACATAATTTTATTTAGCATGTTTGTTGACGTAACTTTTGGTGCTCAATAAGTAATTTTTCAGTTCGGTGATAAATATTTTTACGTAATTTTGTTGATGTTTGGAAATTCAATCCATAAATGCTAATATTCAGCATATAAAAAAATATCATGAAAGATAATATTGCACCTTTAAACGTGCAATTCTTGTATATATATATTATAAAACCGGGACCCCTGTTCGAGACTGACGTTCACTGGTAAAACTTTTGAATTATTAAATTTTTTTTTCAACTTGCTTTTTATGAGAAAACGTCAAGGTTTTTCTTTTGTGGGAAAAAGTTTAATTTTTTGTGAGAAAAAGAAACCGAGCACAGCCCGGTCATCCAGGTCCTATATCTATATAAGATATCAGAACAGTTAATTAATAAAAAATATTGTAGCAGGGAGGTTTGAGTAGTCGCCTGCAAGTTAAGCGACATCAGATTCAATTTCACCAAAAATGATTTATATAATCGTTTGATGTGATGACAGAACCGTGAAGGTCTGAGTAGAAAATTAAAGGAATATATGAGTAGTGCCTGAGACGGCGATGAACCCATCTGTCGCATTTGCACCACAACATCTCGGTGTAAAATGGGTTTTGTAACACTCCTTAGGGTAACCTTCTAGGGAAGGCATTAAGTACTTTAACATTTATAATATCTTATAGGTATGGCAAAATCGAACTTTATTATGAAAGCCTTTTTACCTACATTATCTTCGAAGCAGGCTAGAGAAACAGGTAGCATCCAAGCTCTTCCGAAATGACCTCAGACATAATTGGTGAAAGGTGACGAGGAGACATACCATAAAGATTAATATATAATTTTAATATATTCAGACACTGGGAAAAGGTTATTCCATCTCCTTGAAGATGTATTGAGATTAATATTTTCTTGCAACCGGTTTTTATTCCATAAAGTCCTTTGCCTTGATTTTTTACGACTCTAGAATTCTCAAACTGCTTTTTCCGAGCAGGTGGTTGAGAAATTTACCAGCTTGTTCTTCGGGATGCGTTTCGAAAAACTACAGAGGCATTATTTTCAAGTCTTATTGCTATTATTCGTTGACATATTATGAGACAGATATATTAAGCGTGTATACATTTATCACTGCCGCACAGCAGAACTATCATTGCAACATGAGCACATAGGTATTCCTACTTGCACTCGCCTCAAGGTAATCGCTCAGCATAACCATGCTTTAACAATTTCAGTAGAATCTTGAATGCGTTTGGTGGATTTAATTAAGCTAATGAACCAAGAGAGACGAATATGAGATCGATCATGCATAACTAGTCAAATGTCATCCTCTATTGTTCTCGTATGTTGACGTTTATCGAATATAAAAAACAGAGCTTCTAACAACACGGTGTCAACTAACAAACAATGGATCATATCGTCGTAAACCGATAATTATAGTGTTTTATGCACAAAGTTAGCTGTTAATATACAGTTAATTTTCCTGATATTCTTCTAAAGGTCTTCTTGTTAGGTACATTCTGCTTTCACATCTTAGCAATCATTGATCGAACCGAAAATTAACAGCTGAAAAGCTTAACAGCCACAAAAACCAGCCCATATCGCACTGAGACATTTCCTCCCTTATAGACACGCTTTGGATACATTTAAGAGAGGTAAGGAATAACGCCATGCGAAGAGGTACAAGGTATCTATGGTAATAATGGTGATAGGCACTTGTCTATTTACCGACAGACTGTGCAAGGAAAAAGAATGCAGGGTATGATCTGCTAAGATTCAGTCACACGTCATTAAATCGCATTAGGTTTTAAAATCTGTTATGATGGTATATACATACATGGTTATACATAAATAAATAAATATATAAAAAAAAACCTCATCTTCGTCTAATTTTCAAATCTCTTTGGAGGATATGTCTCTCTGCTCCAGTAGATATGGTAATTACTTTCAACACAATTTCAGAATTGCTGCGCTAACAAATAAACAAATAAACGCGTGCGCTTTGCTTAAAACATTTAAAGCAGATCTATACCTCCCGAAGATGTACCTGCTTGGTTTTACAACATGCATTTTTGAGTAGATTAGGTTCCATTCTGATAGATACTCTGTCGTCGTATCATATATTTTCTTCTCCGATATGCAGGCTTTCTCAATATTGGCCGTCGGGACTGACTTTCTGTCGCTTGCGCAGACAATACTCAGCCTCCGCAAAACATCGCTTATCGACAAGTTTGATTAAAATACCAAATAAGAGAAATGACACATGTCAAAATTACATTTAAATAAAGAACGGGATACTCGTTATGGTATGTACATACTCATTGTCTGTCTGTCTGTAGTAAGCCGATAGTTATTATTTTTTTATGTCACTCCCCACCTACCATTGACGTCAATGGACCGGTCGTTCGCATTCGTCAATGTGTGCGTTTATGTGCCAGAGTAGGGTCGGCACGGGGTGCTAATTAGGAATTAATGTTTGTGGTTTTTTATCGAACATTATGTGTTGTTACAATAATTAGTTAATTACGTCAGTTTGATTGGGCCTAATTAATAGTGATGTGTAATCTTACAATTTAATTAAAATATAATTTACAACGCGTTCGCCGATACTTTTAATTAAAATTATATACGTCACGAGCTAATTATAATATTTAAACAATTAAAACTAGCCTCACCCGCGATTTTCAAGTAAAGCTATCTGCCAGAGATTAGCCCGAACAAACAGAAAGAGAAATATTTGAAAAATAGTTTTTCATGTTCGTAGCGAATATACTACCATAATATAACGAAGGAACGATAGAAGCTCAACTCAAAAAAAAGTGAAATTAATTAAGTCAAGATAGACAGACCTGAAAATCTAAAAGTTTAAAGTTTTTAAAAAAATATTTTTTTACATTTATCGACAGTGCACAACCTAAACTATACTTTAAAATTATATAATACTTTTTATCCAAAATAAATTCAACCGATTGCGATTTAAAACAAGTATTTTTTTTCAATTGTTCCGATGGTGCGATATGTATTTAGTGAAATGCTGTTAATTTAAAATTACAAACAGACACTTAAATTTTATATATTTCTATAAATTGTATTTGTTATTTATCAAAATTACAGAAGCCATAAGTCACGGTATCTTCGTTTGGGCAGCCCTAGTGGCCGTGTGTCAAATCGCCTTTATGCAATACACATGCGTATTCATACAACACAGCTGTGTGTGCGGATCGTGTGCATGCGTCGTTTTAGTGACACCAGTTTTATTGTTGTTAAACGAATATTGCTGCCTAAATAGCCGCATAAGGAATTTAAATTATTACACGACCGACTTGTAGTTTATTTTTAACATTACATTCGTCACAGTTAGGCTTCACGTCTTAAGCGTTTCTTTAGCTTTTGCCTGGCATGTAGACAAAGTAACATTATCGTCGTCGTATTAACTTACGATGCAAAATGTACGAGAATGACATATGTCAAATGCTTATGTCATTTTCGTACATTTTGTGTCGCTTCTATTAGCGCAAGCGCGAGAGAATGTTACCTATTTTGTCTATGCCTAGAGGTTTACTGACATTTTCTTTTGGTAGTATTATTTGCAAGTATGTTTTGTAAAAATTATAGTGCCTGAGACGGTGATGTAGATTGACCTTACACTTACATATCGTGAAGAATCCGGGAATCATAAAAAATTCTAAAATATATGTTTTTCGTACTTTTTATATGTTCAGTATTTGCATCACTTTATGATCAATAAGCATTGTTATTTCTACGTGTACACCTTGCATGAGTAACAGGTTTCGAGTTAATAATCGGGTCATAAATGTTGATCATAATGTTGCAGTTATGTTTACAATAATTTAATGATTTCTTACATTGTGGTGTAAAGACGTCATCAGCAGGTCCATCTACATAGCCCTTATATCTATATTCACGACCAGCTTCTGCCCGCGACTTCTTCAGTAATCGTCTTTGCCTACCTCTTTTCTATATAATAATCTAACACAAAATTATACAACTAACACAGAATTTAGAACAAAACTAAGCTACTTCACTTCTACCTCCCTCATACTTCCTGTTTGAGCTTAAGAAGATAAATATATATAAGATAAATATCCTACGTGTTTTATGTTCTATGGTTCTGTTTATGCTTAGGTTAAATCTATCCAGATAATAAATTGTGTACCAAATCTAGTATTATCCAAATTGTTCATTTTTTGCAAATGACCCCAAATAACATGAGATAGGGGAGGGAGGATGATGATGATTTTTGCAAATGAATGAATGAATTTGCTTACGCAAATACTGCGTTCTTCTTGGGGTAGTTCGTGGCCCATGGACCGTTCTGTTTGGGGCTATCAAACATTATAAGGTCAGGCTGTAGGTCCTTCTACTTGTTTACCATCCTTGTGGTACCAGTATATTATAAGCTCACTAAAATAGTGATTCTGACAATGATAGTATATCACAGTCTATGACACATTACATCACTTTCCTCCGGATATCCTCATTGATAGTCAGTGCTGCACTAACCGTGGTTGTTATGATGACATATTCAGCGTTCGTCGCGCGTAAAAATCCTTGTTTGGCCCACATTATGTTATTGTCATTCCTCAATAATATTTCTCATAATACTTGCATGTATTTTGCGAACGTTCATAATATGGGACAAAAATGAATAGAGCAATATTCGAGGCGAAACAAGCAAGGTTTTTTTTGATACAAGCTGTCATGAGTTATGTGGGCGCTCATCGAAAATATTGAGTGTAACTGCGCATGTATGTAGGTCCATGCAGAATATTATTGCAAATGAAGACAGTGTTGTTGTTCTAACAAGATGGCGTAGTCTCAGACGTCTTTGAATTTCTCGCAGACAAATGCAGGTTTCCTCACGACGTTTTCTTTCACCGTAAAGTTTGTGGTGTGAAATCACTGCAAACCTCAATGGCACAGCCCGTGGCGCGATTTGAACTTACGTCGATTTTCAAAGCAGGCGGCCACCACGCCTCAAGTAAATCATATGCTCAAATCTAATATTTATTATTCCAAAGCAGGTCGCTCAGGAAGCAAACGATCCCTTTGCATTCCCTTAGCATTGCAAGTCAAACTAAATAGTTAAAAATTGCTTGTTCCAGATCATAAACGCCGATTGAGGGAGTCTGAGCGACCTGCGCTGGAGTCCGCACTTGGAGTGGCCTGCATAATCTGTAAAGCATCGTACACACTATGTTTGTGCACCAACTGTGCTCCACGCATCTCCAACCGATTCAGCTGCGTTATTCTGTAAGATATCTCAACAGGGAAGGCACTTCAAGTTGTCGGTTTCAAACATACCAAAATTAGCTTCATCGTGTATTACACATGAAGTTCTTACGATTGAAACTGAGAACTCGTTGTCGACTTCGCCGTCGAGATATTTTGCTCCAACCGGTGGGGGATTTTGTTCGCAACACAAGCTCTGTGCGTGGACGCGAACTGGTCTTCTACCATCTCAATCAGACCAACAGCAGATGCGCCTGGTTAGTGTGTGGACATAGTGGATACCAAGCTTTAGAATCACGAAAACGGAATCCTCTAAGCTCAACATACTCGTTAATACAAAAGGAGGCTACAAGTGCACGCACACAAAGACACATACTTAAAACACTCGACCGAAATCCGATCGATTTGATTCGGGATCTTCACTAACTAATTGCAAATTCAATTTCAATTTGTTGCTCGATCATAATCCTAATGCAGTATCTACTTACTTACAGACGACAGTACGACTTATAACTAATAATATGAACCCTGTGGAGCACAGTGATTTTTGCGAGAGCACTTACCCACTATTATGTTAGAGTACACTATGGCCCGCTAAAATAAATCCCGAATTCATATTCATATTCATATATTTTATTGCAATTATTTAGTTACAATGATACAACATAAACTTAATTATAATTGTTACATTTATGTGTAACTAACATAAACCCTGTTAGGGCGCAGCAATGTGAGAGGCGCTACTTAATATTATAATATATTTTCTAGTATTTGTTTCTATCATATATCTATACCATACTATATATCTATCAATAAGAATTCTTCGACACTTACTTTATTTTATTATACATTTATTTAATATATATATAATATATTTAGTTATATAATTTGTGTGCGTGCACTCAATCTTATTGTAATTGACCTTTTAACTATTTTATTTTGTGTCCGTTGTTGCGAGGTAGTAAAATGAGGGAGTTCGAAATGGATATACAAAAAAACTATACAAATGCGGTGAAGATCAATTTCGAATGACGCAAATTGATAACTTGTTTCCGTCATTCAAAATTGAGCCACGCCACAGATTCCGCTTTTGTGTTCTCTACAGAGTAACGTGATCTGAGGAAAATATACTAAATTCTCTATAATCAACCAAAATCCAGTCTTGCCTACTGTTCGTCATGATTAGTTTTAAATGTGTCAAATATAAACGATTAAGTATATTATTTTAATATGAAATATATTGTATACTGATTGCACATCAATTAAGCAAATGTAAAAATGTTTCATACCTATATACTAAATTCAGTAGATTATATTATAGCCTTATATTCTATTATAGCCTTGGTTGAGGTTAGATAGAAGAATAAAGGGGGTTCGTGGTTATTTTAAAACGCTGCTAAAAAAATATTATTTTCGGTTACATTATTTTACTGTGCAATCAGTAGATTTTGCTGTGCAATCAGTAGGTTTTGCTGTGCAATCAGTAGACGTTGCTGTGCAATCAGTAGATTTTGCTGTGCAATCAGTAGATTTTGCTGTGCAATCAGTAGATTTTGCTGTGCAAAGTAATTTTGATATGGATTCGGATTATTGTGAATACTTTTTTTATTTGCTTTAAATACTACTCAATATGAAAAAAATATAATATTATGTTCTACACCTACACTTTTTTACAAAACATTATCAATTGAATTATAATCAATAATGATTTCCTCATCTGAATGACAAAGCTACTTTGACTCTTGAGAAGGGTACACCGTGTTTTCTAAGAGGTTGTCAGTTTTGTAACACGCAACGATAATCATTGTAATATTATTTAGAACATAAATCAAAACTTAAAAGAAAAAATCTCATAAATCATCAAATGTTCGTAAAAGTACGCATTATTGTTATTATAAAATGATATTGATACATTGTTACTTTATGTATGCTAAGTAAAATCTTCAAAATTAATTTACATAGTATCGAAGTTTGATATTACTTCAATGATCAGTCGAATCTCATCACCTCGGAAAGCAGTTATTATGGTATTATTTGTTCCAAACAATTTTAGAACACATTAGAAATAGAAGCAATTATGTGATCATCTTAATATTTTCCATCTTTTATAATTAATTTGATTTTAACTTTACACATTTTCACATTATCAGAATACTCCCGTGGGCATTACTTTATTTTTATTGTTATTTGATAGTTTTAAATATTGTTGCTATTCGTAATTTAATCGGCAGCTTATGAATGCATTGTTTTGTTATTAGGGTTCAATTTTGTTATTTAGATTAGTTTTCTCATGTTGGTATCTGTTTTCAATCTAAGAATGTGCCTTGGGTCCAAGAATTTATCATAAATCTATTTTGAGAATTGACTTTTAATTATCTCTGAGTTTATTAAATATGAAATAATCTCTGTTCATACATTTATAGTCTTATGCAATATTTATTGATTTTCGCACATTGATATGTGAATATTTTAGTGATGATTAAAGTATAAATTATTCCACACATATATCATTCATAATTTTC
Organism: Watsonalla binaria; assembly: GCA_929442735.1. NCBI lineage: Eukaryota > Metazoa > Arthropoda > Insecta > Lepidoptera > Drepanidae > Watsonalla > Watsonalla binaria. Next base: position 3,171,161 of record OV838930.1, read on the forward strand.
ATAGAATATAACAGGTGTTAAAATTGTAATATATGGTTACAAATATTATCAGGAAAAGGCATATTACCTATTTCGATATTATATTAAGAGGGCTATGATTATAATTATAAATCATCCAAATAATTTCGAGTGATATTCATAAGTTAGGTATGTTAATTATAATTATATTTAATTGAAAATTATAGCAATAATAAAATTAACCCAATGATACGATTCTCATAGAATTGCTTTAATTGTTAATTTTACCGTAAAAGTATTACGAGTTAGAGTAGATTTTTATTTTTTATTCCTATTTCTTCTATTTTATTTATTAATTAGAACAATCAAGAATAACAGAGAATAATAACATATCATTATTATAATATAATTTTTAATAAAATCGTGTATAGCTAAAACGAGTATAATTAATAATTAAATATAAATTATGTTATTTCAAACCAAAAGCTTCTTAATCTGAGATTATTTAAGACATAAGTATAATTATGTATAAGTATTGTAATAAACATTCCACTCGAAACCCTTGTTAGCTAAAAATAAATAAAAAAATAAGTTATAATTTGTTTTTGATTCCTCTATACGTATTCTATTCTATTCTATAACGTTATTTTTTAACGCTTCATAAACATACTTTATAAGGTAACCTGCCACTAAATGATATATAATTCGGTCGAAATTAGGGAGTTGGCTACTGAAAGGTAGGTTTCCAGTTTTTTTTTATATAAAATGCCACAGAATAAATAATAACATTAAGTTTTATCATATTCATAATGAAATTAAATAAATATCAAAGGAATTATGAGACTTTTTAAAAAGCACTTTAGATTCTTCAGAATGACAATGAAATTATACCTAATTATGAAATGTTAAGAGCACTCGAAACCTGCGTATATCGAATATGACTATAACTAAAAAGCCTTTAGATGATGATGTGACGTTTCTGAATTTGTTGCTGACTAGACAATGGAACTAGTAATGTTCGTAGAACGAAAATATCTTCCTACATTACCCGGTTTTGTACTAAGAATATTTTTTCTTTGTACATTACTAGTAATGTAACTTTGCTATGTACGAAGAGCAAGGGTGTTTTTTATTTATTTATTGAACACTTCCCGCATTATTAAATATTATGCACAGGATTTAATGACATTGCCATTCTCTACTAGACAACTTGTGGGTGATGCAGAGACAGATATGACGAGTTATAAATTTTGAAAAAAAATATATGTTGTGTAGATATATTATATATTTTTAATTTATAGTAAGTATCTTTGTATTAAATGTGTATCATTAAATATTAAATCATACCTACTTACACCATTTATATGTGCGTTTTTTAATGCAAGTTTCTAGTATATTCTTCGAAATTTGGAATTACAAAAAGACGCTACAATTTTATTTTATAGGTACTTATAGATTTGTCCATTCTATTCTATTACCTCACAAACCCATCCCAACATTCTCAAAGAAGCACCTACTAACATATTTCGCATTAATAATGATACATTACTCATAGATATTCTTGAAGTAATAGATATATACACAGATATAGATACAGCTATGATTGATTATATCACACTTTGAATTTATTAAACGGTGTATTTACCAAATATGTTTGTTCTTAGTTGGAAAGCATTCTTCCGAGTTCGGACATAAAGTTCAAAATCGAACGAACTCAGTCTTGGTACACTGTATTTCCTTTGTTAGTAAACCCTTTTCAATAAAATTACTTAATGCGTGCGTGTGACGCACGTAGCGACCTCGGACATGTTTGCTGTCTCACTCTGACATCAGGTCTCCTAATGGATGGAATTAAAAAACCCATTGGGATAAATATAGCCGTCCCATTTCGACTATAACCTTTTAACCTTTACGTGCCATGTAAAGTAGCACTGTAGTAAGGATTGGTATATTGTTTGATATAATATATATATTTACCTGATATTAAGATGTTTGGTGTGTTGGTTTTCAGGACCTATTTCATTATTAACAACAATATTTAATATTATGTATATTGATAGGTACATATTATTAAACCTACCTACATATCTACCTCGTGTTCCGAAGCATAATTTTTATTTATTTGGAGTTGTTGTGAGCATAGATTCGCAGTAATTGCTTAATTGCTCACGCCTCTTTTCTTCCGAGGGGTAGGCAGAGATGTAGGTACTTATACACCCACATGTCACCATCATCCAGGTGCTAATCCAGTCTCTGAGATGCTACTGGGAAATTGCAGATGGAAAACCTAATAACGCTTTGCCCTCCCGTGATCGAACCCGGGACCTCGTGGTCCTCAGTAGAATTTGCGACCGCTAGACTAACGAGGCAGTTAGAGATAATAATTTATAAAAATGTACTTTATTTTACAACCCTTAACATTTTTCAATAGCAATGACAATATTTATTACTTGCTGTAATATTATATACAGGCGTCGACAGAAAAAATTAAAGTGTCAATAATAATTATTGGTATTTATTCCGAACTAGCGGACGACACGCGGTATCACTCGCGTAGTTCCCGTTCCCGTAGGAGTACGGGGATAAAATAAAACCTATGTTACTAGCTGACGATGTAGCTTTCCAATGGTAAAATATGTTTTGTAATCGGCACAGTAGTTGTTGAGTTTATTCATTACTAACATACACACAAAAATACAAATCTTTCCTCTTTATAATAGTAGTGTAGATTGGGCACGATAATAAGCACTTTATTACGATACTTGACACTTTCTTGTGAATGACAATCGCCATTTCAAATATTTTCTATACATAAGTATATAGAAAAATTATATTTTCTAGGTATATTTTTTCTGTTTCAATGCATCAACAGTAGTTAAAAGTAGGTACTTTAAGGTTACCTTACCTTACCTTACCTACTTACCTAGCTTAGATCTGTACCCCTATCACGGGTTTGAAACCGTTTTCGTAATCTATACTCGCTAGCGTCTCCGCCGAATATCAGATAAATATTGCGAGTGACGCTAGTGAGTATAGATTACGAAAACTGTGACAAACCTGTGATAGGGGTACTGTGTATCACACCGTTGTGTGTACCACAGTACTCCATGCAATTTTGTGCAACTTAAGACAAATAAATAGTGCGATTACCCTAAGTTTTAATTATTATATTTTACGATGTAATGCCGTAAAATTATCAGAATTAATGACAGAATCAATGAGGGAGCAGTATATTATGCAAAATATTTTAATTTAAATAATTTTAATCGACGACGGTTAATATCATAATTCATATTATTCAAAGTTCTTGCTGGTCTAATTGCATGTTGCAAGAGCTACTGTGGATTAAGAGACCCGGAGTCAGGAGTTAGATATAACTAGTGAAATGTGAGTGTAATAAGTACATCTCTATCTACACCTTCGTAATCTATCCATACCACTTACGCCGAATATTATTAAATGCCCATCACCGTCAGGCACTATACATACGTCTTTGAATTACTTCTCAGACATATGCAGGTTTCCTCGCGAGGGTTTTCCTTCACCGTAAAGCACGTCGGGTGAAATGACTAAAATTAAGTTTATAGAAAAACTCATTAGTACAGGCCGCTGGGATTCGAAATGCGATGACTTATTATGTATTAATTATTCTAATTAATTATTGTTCTAATTAATAATTAATAATATTTCTTAATATTGAAGGGGTAGGCAGAGGTGTTACAACGTCCATTAATTGTTCTATTATTATATTGAAATTCATTTAAATAACAAAACCTGCTAATAGGCGAAGTAGTGATGTAAGATATATATATTATATATATATTAAGATATATATACTATATTGTTATATACTTAAATGAAATAAAATAAACCACCGGAAAAGTTCTATCATATCTTACATCTCCGAGAAAATCGAATGATCGATTTCTGAGTGATATCGAGTTAAACGAGTGGATATGAAACAATATTTGTTGCGAGAGATATATGAGGTGTCACTGTGTGATTTATTTCCGTTCCATACACGTCATACGGATTATATTATGGACTATGAAACTATCAGAAGGATTATTTATTATGTTTTAGAAACACTGCACATTTCCAAAGTACCTGCGTAATGAAATTTCTGTGAAAGAATTTCTTAAACATATGCGCTTTCCTAAATTACCTCCTGTATACATACATAGGTATTAATTCATTCACAGGCTTAAAATAAATTCCTTCATATCTGTATCTCATAGGGGTGAGACGATTAAATTTGAAAATATATAAATATTTTTTATATAACTATAAATCCCGGTGGTACTTTACTTTATCCCTCGATTACATATGGTTATAATATTACAATACTGCATTTAAATGCATCGATTCGAGCATCGCGTGCGCAGTAGCATAATGATATGCGCCCATCACAGTGAGTTCGTCAATAAATCTTGGAAACGTCACCATTATTCTTATGACCAAGTCAGGAAAAATGCCATTTATGTTGAGTTTATTTCAATTCAACTTACAGAAAATGTTTTGTGTAGGTACATATGGATGCAGATAAGCAATAATGTGTCAACCCGCATAAACTTGGTTTTGAGAAAATGGCGTCTTAAGATGATTGTATACGTGATTTAAGATTTGTTTTATGACATAAATCCATTTTTTACGTACTTTTATGTTTCAGATGACTTGAAACACTTTTTTAGAATGTTAAATACGTGATGCATTATCAAAATATATCAGAACCTTTGAATTTGACTTTTTGTGGGTTGACACATTATTGCTTATCAGCATCCATATATAACTTTTGTGGATAATTTATGCACACATATGCCTGTATTCCCGTCAGTTATATTTCAGTCCCATGTAGTCTACTGTGATATTACAGATGGAGAAACAATTACACTGCCAGACCCAGGTATCGAACCCCGGATCTCGCGTTCCATAGCAGCGCTTGCCACCATTAGACCAATGAAGCAATTTACTTTATTACTTGCTACGCCGTGTTTCTTGTAAAGAAAAAATATTATAAATATCCTATAAGTTGTAGAATTCAAAACACGTATGTATAAAATATGCCATAGATGGTTTCTGAACATGTGTGTTCCAACACGTATGTGATACGTTTTGAGAAGGTCAATATTAGTTAGAAACATGACAGTAGAGTGAATGCAGTGGAAATGCGTTCGTTACCAAGAATGTGTGGGGTCACCATTGTAGATCGAATGAAAAATAGTGTGATAAGATACAGTTGCAAGTTGAAGTATGATGTGGTGACTAGAATTGAAAAAGTACGTTGAGATGGTTTGGACACATCGAAAGGATGAGTGAAAGGCGATTAACGAAAGAAATTTATAGAGCGAATGTGCCCGGAAGTGTCGGTAGAGGGCGTCCAAGGAAGAACTACTATGACCAAATTAATAGTATTACATTCGGGGCACTCGTAACCGAAGAAAGTGTATGAAGAGATGCATGAATGTGGATGAAGCGAAAGAAGTATGTAAGGATTGTAGCATGTGATTGTACCATGGGATACAGGCGTGAGCATATGTACTCGTATACATATATGTATATTAGGTCAAACACTGAACAGATTATGCAATATTATAAAATTTGGTAGGAACTTAGGAGTTTCATCTTGCACTCATAATAGTTTTCAGTGTGTAAAATAAGAAGGTGTTCATTTTTGTACTCTCAGTAGGAAATGTATAAACCAGTGGTCGTCAAGCTGCGGCTCGCGACACAATTTTAGTAGATAATGGCCTCAACTCCTAACAAAAACACGCTAAAGCTACGTTTAAATATTCTGTCACTTTCATTCATACCAGCAATAAAAGCATAGACAGTAATTTACATACATATGCTCACGCCTGTATTCCCCGAAGGGGTAGGCAGAGGTGTTGTTATCACAACACCCGCTTTTCACCGAATTTGATTAAGTGCCAACGCGACAGATGGTAAGTCCATCGCCGTCTCAGGCACTATACATACGTCTTTGAATTACTTCTCAGATATATGCAGGTTTCCTCACGGTGCTTTCCTTCACCGTAAAGCACGTGGTGTGAAATGACTGTACATAAGTTTTTTAGAAAAACTCATTGGTACAGGCCCCGCTGGGATTCGAACTTGCGTCGCTTGCCTAGCAGTCGACTGCTCTAACCCCGAGGCCACCACGGCTCTCATATAGTAATTTATAATCAATTATTATGTCAATTAACTGATGCTCAACTAAATGATCCAAGAATGTGCGACCCGCAGTGATACCTCACATTGTCCTAAGTGGCCCTGGACCAGAAAAGTGTGACGACTACTGGCTTAAACTGTGAGGTCAGATACTGAAAATCAAAATGTCGCCAGCCAAATCGCAGTCAGAACTTTTCTAGTAGATTCTATGATCAGTTTTTTTTATCACCCGGCATTCAGAACGTAGCTTATAAGGGCTGTATCATACTACCATGAGGACAAATTGTAGACTACATATTTGAAAGCGTACCAGCTGAGATTGCAAGTTCTAATTGAATCAATATTTTGTAACTGATTCTATTATATGACGTGCACTTGGAAATTTACAAAGTAATGACGTTGTGTCAGTGGTCAGTTCCACAACATCTGGCAACATCTATCATCATTATCATCATCTGACTTATATCATGAAACCCACATCATTATTTTAATTGTGATATATATTTGAGGTTAGTAACACGGCACAGTACCCTACCAAAAGGTTTAGGTTTTAACATTTTTTAACGTTTACTATATCGACTGCGTATTTTAAAGCACCCCCATTGGTGAGTGTAGGAAGTTCTAAGTTCTCATAAAAGATGAGGCAAATACGTGAGTGCTAAAACGTATACTTGAACTACAGGATTATGCCTAGAATAAAGCGTATGATACTGTATCTTAATTTGTTTTTAAATCTAGGATATTCCTAGACTATTACGTTTTGAATGTAACTTGTTATTTTTACGAAATAATTCTCAAAATATTATCTTCACTTTTTCATTATAGGCTTCCCTAATAAGCCAGAGTGGATGTCTGGGAATAAGCCATAATTACGTCTTGTTGTTTTATTTTCAGGTAAGTCAGCGGATCTTCTTCATTCCACCTTGTACTTGACTTCATTCAACAGGTTAGTTGATTGTAAATATTTTTGGAACCACTAATTAAAATATCAGGAAATGTAATGTCGAAACATTAAAAAAAAATTTTTTTCCTTTGAGTATTTTTTAAAGTTTAAATAGAAATAAATAGAGGGATATACAATGCGCAGAAACAACTTAGTACATGAACAAACTGTAAATCAAATACGATATTGTTTGCTGAAATATTATCATATCAGGGATTGTGTATACATTATAAGTATGACGTCACTGTTTTCCAAGATACATAGCTTCATTCTACGCCTTAGTTATTTGCTGCTCATATTATCTTAAATGTTCCTTAAAGGCAACCGTTGAAATCCATTATGAAATCAAAGATTTATTTCATAGAATTTATATCATCTATTAGTATTCTATCATCGTCAAGATCAATCAAGATAAGATGATAATCTTATCGAAATATGTTTTGAGGGATTTAAGTAGAAAATCTTGTTAATACGAAAAATAAAAAAGCTATACCAAGGTTTATACCAAAAAAACAAACATTTGATTCCAATTTCGCAGCCAGGCGAAAATCTTCACTTTAGTATTTTCATGTATCCTTTCATAAGTGGTTTCTTAATACAGTACTGCAGTTTCTTATCAAAGCTTTCATCAAACCCTAAACGGGTTTACTATTTATTTACATTTCATCCATATGTGCGGTTATTGTCGCAAATCGATAGGAGACGTCTTGCTCCGATCCCACACCGTATTTGCTCCGAGTTATCTTAAAGCATGAATTAATACATCGGTCACAGCCAAGAACAACACTAGCTGTAACACAGTAAGCCGAGCCAGTAGTGAAACAACCCGTGCACTGCTAACACGTTCAATCGAACGCGATCTTCGGAATCGACTTGAAATATTGAACGATAATATCGATTGACTTGGTGTTTGATCGGTTATCGATAAAAGAGAAAGTGTCGCGGTGATTCGATTGGTGACAGTGAAATTAATCGGATCGGCTGTCAGTGCGGATAAATGTTACTGGTGTTTAGTGTCACTTAACAGTTAACAGATGTGCGGGGAAATGTGACGATTGTGACTTGTGCGATCATCCAAATATTCCAGTGATTTAATCAATATGTTAAGATAAATCGCAATTTTAACATTGGTAAATAAAACATTAAGGATTCATATTATGAGACATATTTCTAAAACAGAGATCTTAAATTTTCCGCTTAGGTACATAATTGTAATAACAATCTGCTATGTTCAATACATTGTAGGTGTTTTTAAAGCAAAATCAACATTTTCAACTTTTTTTAAAATATGACTGGTAGTGAATGCATATGGCATTCAATCCAAATAAAAGAAAGTGATTAAAAAAAACAAACAACCCGACTTTCCCTATCGATCACCTTCTGCCAGAAGACTTACCAAAAAACTAAAACTTACCAACAAAAATTTTACTCATTATAATTACAGAATCTTTTATTTATTAAATTTACTTTCTTAACTCTATAAAAGTCGTTTAAGTCCAATTGTGTTTAAATTCTTCAACATCAAATAGTGATTATCAACTCTTTCATGTTAAAGAACAAAACAAACAAGATTTCTATTCGGTGATTATCGATAATTGCCGTGACCGATGCACGCCCCTGTCCGATTTAAACATCTATTCTACATTTGATTGATGCAATCTCTGAATTGATCTTCACGCTGTCCGTGACGCTAATTGCCACCATTGCTTATCGATACCGTGTATCGATTCTAATCGATACTTTAGATATTTGCACTGTCTAATGTCGTAAGTGTTAATTACATAGTTTTATTGATATCAAGTGATTTGAATTTATTGCCGGATACGGTGCTCGATCAACGATCTGCGTTCTTGATCAAATCCCAGCTTGCGATCTTTAAACCTGATGGTATTTAGCTTTTGTCCAGATCCATTTCAATTTCTTACAATCCCAATTTACATTTTATTATGACATATTAATTATTTATTTGTTACGATTTCACGCCTTAATTACTTAATAGAAGTACATAAATACTTTGATATATAACAGGATGTAAGCTTACTTGTGTTTGAAATATTCCTTTAAATACGAAACGTTAATAAAGTATAGATCGATACTTATCCGACGTGTTCCAGTATATTGCTCGTTGATTTGCTGTTCGTCTCATGTAAATAAAAAAATTACAGATACCAAACAAATATAGTAATACTATTTATACGACACATACTAATAATATGATTACTAGTCTAGTCATCTTTCGTGTGATAATGTTTTATATAAACATATTTACTCTCAACTAAGTTCCTAGCATATTCCCAAAGTCCATTTACGTCATTAGAATATACAAACCATAAATATCTACTTTGTTTCCTTTAAAATATGGTGCATTCAATATGGCAAGCACATGTGTGTCTCCTGGCAATCTAACTAGAGTAGGTATTTCATTGTAAAAGATCAGACAACATATAAAAACTGTTATCAACCTAAGACATACTCTTAATAATTTAATATGAAAGTAGGTATTGGGGGTTCAAACACATTCGTGGGATGAATATTTGTGTTTGGATTGAGCGGTGTATTGTGCCCGCGCCTTAGCTGCGCGGTAAATGTTTAAGTACACTTTAAGCTATACCAAACAATTGAATGATAAAATATCGGTGACGTCGTATAAGGAAGTCAAAGAATCAGCACTGGATAGCAACAAGTGGAGAGAGCTTCATCAGCTGCACTGACAACAGTGTTACTCTTAAATGAAGAAATACTTAGGGTAAAGCAATGTATTTACCAAATTACAGGGAACTTGATTCAGCAGCTTAGCCTTGTAGAGGTAACTTTCCCATATGTAAAAAAATATATATATCAATTATAATCTTACAGTGTTCAATTTCTAATCTAGTGATTCGGCCTTGTGGAAAAATATGGCGATACAATTATAAATTACAACGATGAAATAATACTTATCAATTTCTCGACGTGACAAAGAAAGACAATAGAATTGCAATTCGATTAATCTATGTATTGTTTCGAATAATCGATTGTCAGTCGACTTTGTTGAATCGACTCCGAGGTTACTCCGTGCTCTCGGATTAAATTATCGTGAAAGCTCCCATTCGTAATAGAGATTTATTAATGTTATTAATATAGCGTAGTGTTATTATTTATTAATGTTAAAGGCTGTCTACACGCGGGCGACAATCGCCGGAGATAGATTAGATTTAGACTTTTTTAATGCAACTGTTCTATAACATTTAAGTGTCAAACAATGTTAGCCATTTAATGTCAGCAAATTTGCATAAAGATTATTGAATATTAAGCGGCTTTAAAAAAAAAATGGAATAGAAGTATATGGCAGTAGCTTCAGAAACTCCAAAATGATCTATTTGAAGTCCGATTTTGTTAATGTGTTATGTATAAAATAGAGCTTTTAGTGTTCAATTAAGAAAATCTATCGATCTGAGGCCCTACCATGACCTCATATTGCCAAGATAGTTTAACTCTTATTATGAGACAAATGTATATGATGTGTATAAGTCTGTCACTGTCACACAGTCACACTGTCAGGAACTATGATGGCAATAAGAGGTTATGGTAATGCCCATGTCGCTAATTTGTAGTCGACCTAATACTGGACCAACACGAAATGGTTGCGAATAAATCATATGCACAATTAATGGGTTAGCCATTGACCCAGCAGCGAGCATGTATTTACTGTGTATCTGGCTGGTATACAAATAACTGCCCTTATTTTGCAAAATGCACGTAAAATATGAAATCAATTAGAATTCAACTTAAATACTATTAGTTACAGTTCAAATTTCTGTGAATATCTTTCCCGTACGAGACCGGGTCTCCGAATTAGTATATTATTTATGATCACAATACCTAAACCGCAAAACGACTTCATCAATCAAGTTATATTTAAGTTCCAACGTGACTAATGATGAGTCAATTTCGCAAAAAATAGTAGGAATCTGATACTTACTGTTCCTTGAGGAATTCAGGATAAAATAAAATCTATCCGTGCCTTCCGCTACAGTACGCGTTGTGATGTGGATTGCTGTATTTTTTCTGTATACTACACCTGAAAAATAAACGAATCCTAGAAACACATTAAATTAAAAAGGATACCCTATTTATGTTCTCATTTGCTTGAGCAGTCGCCTGCTGCGCAAGCGACGCAAGTTCGAATCCCAGCGGGGCCTAGGCCAATGAGCTTTTCTAAAAACTTATGAGCAGTGATTACACACCACGTGCTTTACGGTGAAGAAAAACATCGTGAGGAAAATTGCTTATTTCTGAGAAGTAATTCAATGACGTATGTATAGTGCCTGAGACTCACGCACTTAATCAACTTTAGTAGAAGGTGGGTGTTGTTATTGTTATACTTCTGCCTACCCCTTCGGGGAATACAGACATGAATGAGCATATGTGTTACTTAAACGGTACTTCACTACATAGTATAAAATAAAGTCGCTTTCTCTGTCCGGATTTTGATGCGGTTTTTTTAATAGATGGAGTGATTGAAGAGGAAGGTATAATAATAAGTATAATATATTAATTGGTGTAAAAATAAAATTAATAGGAAAAAATTTAAAAAGTAAATAAGTGAAAATGTAGTGTATGACTTTAGATATTCCAAAGATAGCTGGAAATCTTCATGTTTTAGGGAAAGAAGAATTTTTTTACTCTATCTTATCTTGTTTGTGCCATTATTGGGTGCGCGGCCCTTGCCCTTTTGCTCTACGTACTTGAGACTCTTCAAATACTCCCTGAACAAGCCGTCAGATCTTGCCCATGGGGAAGAGCTTGTAGTCTTTTGATTTCGGATACGCCTTACCCAGTAGGTCCATTCGTCATGTGGCCAGTGCGTCGCAATTGCATATTAGGTGACTCATAGTTTCGGCTTCACACAGTACATACACACCACATCGTTAGATAAGTTCATCTTATGAAGATGTTCTTTTGTCCCATAATGACCTGTTAGTGCTCCCGTGAGTTGCCTAAGCTGACATTTATTCAACTGTAATAGCTTTCTGCTTTGGCTCTCACCCCAAATGTTTAACTCTAAGTTTAACGCGTGCGGGCCACGGGCATAATTAATAAATGAAAACTACTGAATTGATTTTAAAAAAAATTCAGTGAATAATATAGACTATATCGCAACCTCAGAACGCTCAATTCTCAACAGGGGCTCAAATCAAAAAGTTTATTTTTGAAATCTTAGTTATAGAGCATCCAATGCATCATTACGTGATTATTTTCGCAATTTTTCGAGTTAAGCCTCTATCGTTCTGAGGGTTCAATATATTTTATACCGGTGCGAAGTCGGAGCGGGCCGCTTGTAATTTAATCAATATTAAGAAAATTATGAATATTATTATAATGATATTATAATGATGTCAGTTACTTAATCATTGTTATTGTTTAATCTCGACCATCGACAACGGCAAGCAAGATACATCATAATACCAAAAGAAATACAATTGTATTTATGTATATATTCATTTGTGGTGTAGTCAGGTACGTTGTTACTACAATAACAAGCAAAAAATATACAATTGGTTGTTGATACGCAAAAAGTAACCTCACTTTATCACATTAGAAATCTTAAAGACATTTTTTTTTGTATCTATGATATAATGTTACCTTAATTGGAATATATTTGCTTTACAGTTATCACAACTATAACTGTTATGATGAGGCCTATAAAATTATTTTTATGTTTTTGTTCATAAACGTGCAACGTTTTTTTTGCATCTACGTCGCGTGGTCGCCTCGCCGTTGCGCCTTACTGTCTATAGTATCTTTGTGAGGTCACATTTTATTTACATATGCTCACCTGTATTCCCCGCCTGTATTCCCCGAAGAGGTAGGCAGAGGTTCACCGAATTTGATTAAGTGCCAACGTGACAGATGGTGTACATAAGTCTTTGAATTACTTCTCAGAAATATGCAGGTTTCCTCACGATGTTTTCCTTCACCGTAAAGCACGCGGTGTGAAATCACTCATTGGTACAGGCCCCGCTGGGATTCGAACTTGCGTCGCTTACGTAGCAGGCAACTGCTCAAACCCTAAGGCCACCACGGCTCATTTCATTTTTATATAAAAAAACTAGCGGACCTCATGCGGTTTCACCCGCGTAGTTCCCGTTCCCGTGGGAGTACGGGGATATAATAAGCCTATGTGTGCGCTGATGATGTAGCTATCCGATGGTGAAAGAATTTTTGTAAAAGGTCCAATTGTTTTGAGCCTGTTCATTACAACTCAACAAACAAAGTTTTCCTCTTTATAATATTAGTGTAGATGAATACAACCAGCTGTGCCCCGTGGTTACATTGCGTATAATTTATTTCGCCGAACCTTAATTGAATAATAGCCTAAGTAAGTAATCAAAAAAATTAAACAACATTTTAATGCTAAAAATAATTATTTAAAAATAAATAAAAATATTTGGGTAATAGAAAAAGTAATTGGTATTAGTATATTTCGTATAATATTATAATAAGAATTATTTATATTGCGGATACCTTGCCAGGCAGGATATCATTCAAAAGTGCCATGAATGTTTATGATTATGATAAATAATTCCTAGAATGCGTACACCTCACTTAACCTGTTACATCATCCGTCCTGTCACATGCCTACTTAACTACTAGATTCCATCCAGGAACTCAATCCGGTTGTAAAATCCTACATAAAGGCGAGTGTACGAGACGACTGACCTAAAATCTATCCTGTTTATTTACAAACAAATAATCTGCTTGGTAAAATAAAATAGATAAAATTGAAGATAAGATTGAATAGAATTGAAGTGTTTATAATTTCAAATTAATCGTTTTTCATTCAATGCATATGAAAATATATAAAAAGATTTGTTATTAAATGTGGTTATATGGAATATGAAGACCCTATTTTCTCTGGCTGGCTGTCTGTTGATCCGGGTAATCTGAAAAATGGCTTGACCAATTTAAAGGGGTTTCACTTTTAGATAGGCGATAAGGAGTGATGGGTTCCACGATATAAAACCATACATGACATTAAAGCAATAACTTTTTCTAAAAGATGCTTTCTGCAGGTGCTGCTTGAGGGGACTGGTCATCTCAAGCTACGCATTTAGATATAAGTAGATGTACTAGATTTTTAGTTATGTTAATTTTTTCGACATTTGTGCATTGGAACTTTTCCATGACCTTACGTTTCTTAAATTATTTATTTTGTATTTTTAAATTGAATAATATTTTTGAAAAGAGTAATTACTGACTTTCTTGCCAGGTTCTTCTGAGTAAAAGCAACCTTCCGAGCCTGGCGATAGCATGTATAATCCTGTACAATTATGTCATTCTGACGATGACGAATAAAGATATTTTTGACTTTTGACTTTGACTTTTAAATTGATTGAAAGTAACGTACCTATAAAATGTTTTGTATCGAATATTATATTCTGAAAGTAGACTAAGTATAGATACACCTTAAAATCACTTAGTATAATAATATATTTATACAGTGTGTATATTTTTTCTCTCATTCAGTTGATCTGTCGGCCCGTATTATCACGGCGCATTGGAATGACATACTATCATTGTTCAATCTATAGATAAACAGAATTATAATGACGAATTGGACGTGTGTTCTCGAGGTAACACCTCTGGTAGATTGGGCTCCATTACAACGTCCATGAGTGTCCAAAGATAGATTGTATTGTAATTGTTATTATGTGGTTTTTAACCTGAGTTACGATGATTTTTTTTATTTCATTTGTTGCGGTTGTATAATATGCGGAAAAAAGTAGTATAACTATTTGTAGCATTAGCTATTTGTCCCGTCAAAATCAACCCAGCCGTTTTAGACTGCCCGTAAGAAACAGGCGGACTCAACGAGATAAAAAAAAATAGTTTTTATTTATTATTAATTATTTTATTTAGGAAACCTGCATATGTCTGAGAAGTAATTCAATGACGTATGTATAGT
This sequence comes from Watsonalla binaria, assembly GCA_929442735.1. NCBI lineage: Eukaryota > Metazoa > Arthropoda > Insecta > Lepidoptera > Drepanidae > Watsonalla > Watsonalla binaria. The sequence continues at coordinate 3,186,178 of OV838930.1, forward strand.
GCCTGAGACGGTGATGGACTCACCCTCTGTCACGTTGGCACTTGATCATATTCGGTGAAATTTGGGTGTTGTTACAACACCTCTGGTTACCCCTTCGGGGACCCTTCTGGGATGGCGTGAGCATATATATATATTTTTATTTATGTATCATAAATCTTGCATTTAGTGAAAAGCTGTTAATTTGGAAATACAAATAGACATTTCAGCTTATTTATCTGGCTGGATTCAAAGTCAATGTTCTCTTTATCAGTACTGCATAGTTAGGGAGGTTTTATGCAAATTCTTATGCATGTAGAATCAGGAATCACATTGCATCGAGTAACCATCTTGCACAATTCTCACGCGTGTAAAGCAATAAAAATATTTGACATCAAACAGTGAATTACTATCGCATTGCTAATTCATGTTTTATTGCCATACTTGCGTAAACGTTATTAGTTGAACGTCAATGTAAGACGGGAACACGTTTGCTTGTCACATGACTGATATACGCATGTCATTCGTAAAGGCTAATGTCCTTTAAATGTTTTGATTATTTCACGATAAAATTTTGAGAAGATTGCGAATTCTAGCAAGCTTTCAGCATGTTTAGAAATACTCTGGATATTCTCATAATGGATATATTTTTTTGTATGGTTAGAGCTAAACAAGGCGCTAAATGATTAAATAGGTACAAGATTTTTAAGTTTAATATTACTTTACGATAATATTACACATTCATATGCTCACGCCTGTATTCCCCGAAGGGGTAGGCAGAGGTGTTGTAATCACAACACCCACTTTTCACCGAAGATGACTAAGTGCCAACGTGACAGATGGTGAGTCCATCGCCGTCTCAGACACTATACATACGTCATTGAATTACTTCTCAGAAATATGCAGGTTTCCTCACGATGTTTTCCTTTACCGTAAAGCACGTGGTGTGAAATCACTGTACATAAGTTTTTTTTAGAAAAACTCATTGGTACAGGCCCCGCTGGGATTCGAACTTGCGTCGCTTGCGTAGCAGGCGACTGCTCTAGCCCCGAGGCCACCACGGCTCCCGGTACTATCACACGGCTAACGATAATATTAGTTTCATATAATCTATAAGTCCTTGCATGCAATTTATCCGCCCATAACGTCATGTAAAGTAACTTTTCTGCTGATACAATATTATTTATTCTTTTCTTATATTATAAATTTAAAAAACTTTTGGCCAACCCTAATCAAACGCAATTGTTAGATACCATGTACACGGTGTTTAGTCGTGCGTACCAATACACAGGTCGAGGCAGTTCACCTTTGCCATTTCTACTAATGAAGTCACATACATACATGTATCGGTACGGATATTGAATTATTTGTTTAACATACATAACGAAATACTTCCTTGCTTGAGTACAGTGTTTAATAAAGTTAATTAAAAAAACCAAAAGGTTTCCAGTATAACTTGCTCAGCGCTTCCACTCTTCTCATGTGATGACCTGGCGACCACAGTCACCGCAGGAATACTACACCAGGTACTATAGTGAAAGTCAAAGTCAAAAGTATCTTTATTCAATTACACTTTTTACAAAGCACTTTCAACTCGTCAGAATGACATAATTATACAGGATTATACATGCTACCACCAGGTTCGGAAGGTTGCTTTTACTGAGAAGAACCTGACAAGAAACTCAGTAATTACTCTTTTCAAAAATATTATACAATTTAAAGAATACAAAATAAATAATTTAAGAAACATAAGCTCATGGACAATGTTCCAATGCACAAATGTCGATAAAAATAAACATAACTAAAAATCGAGTACATCTACTTATAACTAAATGCGTAGCCTGAGATGAATATAAGGCAGATTTATTTGAATATCAGATTCTGCTTATGATCTACCTCTCCTCGGAGGGTATAACTGACACACACCATTTACAAACACAATACATCAATATCTACTTATGCATAAAACCTCGTTCCACGCAAAAGGCATGCTCTTTACGTACCTCAGTGAGACATGCTAAAACCTTTTAGCACACCGTTGCCATATTTAAATACTATTAACATATCGAGAATTCTACACCCCGTATGTGGCTAATAAGCGTCCAGCTCTGCTGCCAAAGGATATGCAAGATTCGCAAGCTTTTGTAAGATTCTAATATTTTGGCGGCTTCGTTTTAAATTCTTTGAAAAAGTTTCCTGTTGGACGCTATTTGTTTGAGATGTCAGTAACAGACGAGGATAGTGTCAAAAAAGCTTGAAATGTTATCAAGTAGCTGTATGTTTGTTTATGTTTATTTAATAATATATATGCTTTAATTTTATTTAATTTAAATGACACAAATCAAAATCATCATAATAAAGTGCCAGAATGATTAACAAATGAAAGTCAAATCATTTTTCGTGGCACTTTTTTATGATGATTTTATTATTTTGCCGCCCCTTGTTTTCTTTGAGCATATTTTTCTTAAATATTTTTGTTTTTTTTTGTATCGCTCTGTGGTAGGTACATACCAAAGGTAAATTATATAATTACTATACAGCTTAAATAAATAAGCGGGTATCGACCCAGCCCATATTTACAAGTCAGAAGTGAACGTAATAATCAGAAATTATGTTCAAGGAACACGCAAATGTCTTCGTTAAAATAATTTGGTTAAGAAAAGGAATGTTTCTTTATAAAGGCGCTTTTATACTAGGTTTAAAAATGCGAGTGATCTTCCATACGGTTTGAAGTTTCTCAAATTTAGTTTCTAGACACGGTGATTATCTTTGATTAACATAAAAAAAAAATACTTTCATTGAAGTTCTATAATAAGTATGAAGGTTTAAGGTTAGGAATATTATCAAAAGGGTTGGCTTCCGACTTTTCAATCCGCACAGAGGTCTAGTTGTATGATTAGTAAGTAGGAGTCGTACCTAGTTTCTTTAGCGGTAGGGCATAACGGAGCCTCCCGTTCGATATTTGGAGCTGCCCGACTAGGGATTTTACAGAAGATCGCAGCATAAACCAGAATGCTTTATTTGCGTAGTGTTGTGGTCTTGCGGTGAGTAAGCTCTAATTTTTTTTGATCAACGAAGCATTACCAGTCTGAAAAAAAAAGCTTGTCTGTGAATGCGTATACCTTTGTGCGAAAGTGCCTTTACCCTTCACGGTGGCTATTCTCATTAGTGACATTTCACAAATGTTGGATATATTTCGTTAACATTCTACAACAAATTTTGATCTTCTTTGGTCAAGGACCACCAAATTAACAGAGAGTGTAAACCTATCTCTGATCTATAGTTGGTTATGCTAACTTTATCAAAGGTACCCACTATATTGTTCCGACTAATAGAATAATATTTTTTTTAATACATTTTGGATACCTGTTATAAGAGGTAGGGGTATAAGGAGTAAAGTCCATAACAGACGGCGCTTTAGTATAGTTAATATAACCGTGTTCTTAATACGAACTGCATTTGAACGACTAGACGCTGCCCAATATTCCAATGACCGGGTGATTCAAGCACGGTCTAATTAAATAATGGGCACAACCACATATACGACGGATGGTCACTGAAGACCTCTATATTTTGCAATCAAGTAATGAATCATCTACGCTATCTATATATTTGCTCTTAAAAGATGTAATTCATCAGGACATACTGTATACATATAAAGCGGTACTTTGAGATTTCGTTAATAGTTAATGTAATAGTTCCTAAAATGTATTTAAATTATTTTCATTTATTAAATTGAATTTTGTATAAATTAATTTATTTTCATTTACTTAATTGAATCTTGATTTAATAAATTAATTTTCATTGATTAAATTTCACACATTTCAGCGATTTCACTGCACGTGCTTTACGGTGAAAAAACCTGCATATTTCTGAGAAGTAATTCAAAGACGTATGTATAGTGCCTGAGACGGCGATAGACTCACCATCTGTCACGTTGGCACTTAATCAAATTCGGTGAAAAGTGTGTGTTGTGATAACAACACCTCTGCCTACCCCTTCGGGGAATACAGTCGTGAGCATATGTATGATTAAATTTCATATAAATGAATAACACTACAATTAATGAATGATACAGTAATTCCTAATATACCGAGGTATTCACAACAATTAAAACAATATAAATTTGTTTATTTCAAACCCGATTTTTATGCAACGCAAGTGCCGTGGGAAAGTGCAGTTTAATAGCGTGTAACAAATAGTGTTAATTGCATAATGATATTGATTTAGCCTCATTTAAATTCAATATAATGTATGGCAATTAACGTTACTTAATTAAATCCTATTAAAGAACTTCGCACTTAGATTATATTACATTTGAGAGACAGAGATACATATAATTTAATATTAATGATTACTGAAATATAAAGGAAATATACTAAAAAATGGTTAAGGAAAATTGTTCGAGTTCTTTAATGAGCAGTAAAACGTATAAAAGTATTATATTACGAGGAATGACATTGTTAATACTCGACACGTGCATAAAACATAGAATTTTCTCCTTTCTTAACCTACTTAAAAAAAGGAGGTTTCATTTACTGAAAACCCTAAACCGGGAAAGAAAAGATTTTAAAATAAAACAATTTATATTTGTCTTAGGATTAAATAAAAATCAAACAAGTTTGTTCCACCGTTCAATCACATTAGTAAATAATATGTCCTACTTAGAAGATATATGAGTATTTGATAGAACAGCTCAATTTACAAATTGCATTAAATTAAATGTGTTTTGTTGTTTTACACTTTTATTAATATTATTAAGAGCCGTGGTGGCCTTGAGGTTTGATCAGTCGCCTGCTACGCAGGCGACGCAAGTTCGAATCCCAACGGGGCCTGTGCCAATGAGTTTTTCTAAAAAACTTATGTGGTTATAGAACTTTATTTCTCTTAAGAATTTACAATTCACTTACAGAGAAAGATAAGTTTAGTACGCATTTGCCGTTCCGTTAGTTTACTTATGTACAGTGATTTCACACCACGTGCTTTACGGTGAAGGAAAACATTGTGAGGAAACCTGCATATTTCTGAGAAGTAATTCAATGACGTATGTAAAGTGTCTGAGACGGCGATGGACTCACCATCTGTCACGTTGGAACTTAATCATCTTTGGTGAAAAGTGGGTGTTGTGATTACAACACTTCTGCCTACCCCTTCGGGGAATACAGGCGTGAGCATATGTATGAATAATAATATTTATCGCGCGCACTATATTTTTTTTATATGCTTTTTGTCTGATCTCCGAACTTCCAATTTTATAAGCAGAACACCATGAGTTCCTATTGCCATGATTGTCTGACTCATATTATGAGACAGATGTATATGCAGGGGCGTGTATTGGATTTTCAGAAGTGTAAGCATAAACAATAAGTAGGGTAGGTAGGTTAATTACATACTTAATAAATTTATAGAAAAAGGGAAAATTGGCTATCCGTACTTTGGTCGGATATGTCAAAATTTGTTTTTCCCTATTTTATCACACAGAAGAAGAAAAAAAAAAAAAAAATCTCACGTGGATCGCTAAATAACACCTAATTAAAAAGCCTTAAAACACATAATTATTTTTAAGTCCTTGTATATAATTTATTTTTTAATTATAGCCTCATTTATTTCTGTGCATTGATAAAGTTCGAATCAGGTTTAATTTTCCCAGTGGAATGCGATTGGATACCCTATTTCAATTCCATAAAATATTACCTATCGAGAAAACTTTCATAAGAAGTTATATGAAAGTCCTATTGGAATTAAAAATATAACTCCCAGATATAGTTATCATTACCATAAGAGAACGATAAAATTAGCCAAATAAGGTGAAGCGATAAATTGTACTAATAAGGTACGCGACAAATTGTTAGCGTACGCTTGGAGTTAATTTATACCTAATAGGTATAAATTGTAGGCGGGGTTTCTAAAGTTTAAGAGGTTATGGATCAAAATATATACTAATATTATAAAGCTGCAGAGTTTGTTTGAACGCGCTAATTCCAGGAACTGCTGGTCTGATTTTCATTTATTGAGGATGGTTATATTTTATTTAAACAAAAAATTGCGATCCGTAAGAAAGTTGCGATTTTGTGTAAAATCGAAAACCTATTTATGTGTGCGCTACAAAAACGATTGACAATAGAACAAAATTATGTTCTACGGGTTTGTAGGTCTTATTAAGATCTACAAAAAAGTCCGCAAGAGCACATATCTAACTATCATAGTTTAGTCACAATAACCGCTTTTATGTTCATAAAAAATATTAAATCGTCTGAAAAAAGAAACTACGTTAAATGTGTATCGTAATATTAATATTATATAAAACTAAATCTACGCGGGTGAAACCGTGGGGCACAGCTATATATTATTAGAGAGTACGAGCATAACGGGATCTTTCGTTCGAATTTCGGAACTGCCCGACTGGGACTGTCGTCCACCGTACAGAAGATCTCAGTCAGATAATGCTATTATGTAGTCTGCGGAGGCTACCATTCGGTGGCTTATTCCCCGACATCCACAGCCCATAGACTTTAAAGAATAATATTTCATAAGCTCTTACATGAGTTGAGTGATGTCGTGAAATTTGTTTGTATATTAGTATACAAACGAATTTCACGACGTCACATCTATTTATTGGTTCATCGGTTTTAGAACCGTGGAGGTCAGGGGCGTGCATTAGATTTTCAGTGCGGTAGGCATAAACAATAAATAAATAGGTAGGCAGCTTATGCACAGGCCGCCGGCGCCGTGCATTCCCGGCCTCGTGTTCGTATTTCTCTAGTACCATTTTTAAGAATTTACAATTTACAGGATGTCGGGGAAAATAGGGCAGCTGTTAAAAAAATATGTGATGGGGTATAATTTTAGGAAGTAAATAAAATGATTATGACAAAAATATCTTCTTCGGTTTTCGAGTAATTAACCTTATTTTCGCATAAAAATCAGCGGTAACTTAGAGTTATTAACGTGAAATCTAACAAAGCTTTTACTTATTTTCTCCCACTTATCCTGAAATAATCCCATAAAACCATTATCATTCCCCTTAACTTAAAAAGTTGAATTACCGCGTACTGTGTGTTCATTCAATCGCTCAAGGCCGCGCGCTCTTCGGCCGATAGCCTAAAAGCAACCATAGCCTATAACTACGTTATCGTTATCGCTAGATATTTTACGACTTCAACATAGTGACTTATTCATAAAACCCTACAACTTCTAGAAGACAACTGTTCCTTTTTCTCCGACATCCTGTATAAACTGTTGAGTCATGAATAAAAATCTAACAATTATAACTGCTATATTTTCAATAATGAAAATTAGATTTTTGTAGTCACTTAAAAGTGAGTTACTTTAAAAGGTCTCTTATCTTTATAATCCTTCCTATAAGATATAAAAATGCGAAACGGATTTTTTGTTCCACTATCACGACTACTTAATAATTACTTGGTCCATTAGTTCGTAATGGATCAAGTTATATTAATGGATCACATTAATGTATGTACTAACAACATAATGATCCGTTCATTAGTACATAGCATTAGTGTGTTTTTGTTTTTAGATGTTCATAGAAATCTATGGAATTTAAAAAATATATTAAGTCAATATCAAAATGAATTTATTTAAATAACGAAATTTGGCTTGTATATGTTCCTCCCAGTGTTTTATAATGTTCATTGTTATTATATTTATTGAACTTAGATGTACGTTTTTTCATACTTGCTGTGCCTCGCGGTTTCACCCGTGTGGACTAAACTTAATTTAAAAAAATATATCTTAAGTTAATTAATCAAGTGATCAGCCAGCGGATTGAATCAAATGCCGACCCCAACAGTGTATGGGATAAGGCCAGGGAGATGATGGTGATGAATGATAGCGTGGAAGTTCTGTTAAATCAGTCACACCGTTTCAGACAAACCGAGAACATTTTAAGATAGATTTTTGTATGTACTTATATAAAGTACGATGAAGGAAGACATCGTGAGGAAACCTACATATGTCATAGACGTATGTATAGTGCCTGAGACGGCAAAAGACTCACCATCTGTTACGTTGACACTTAATCATCTTCGGTGAAGCGGAAGGGTTATGTCGGACTCACACCGACTAAACTCCACGGTGTTCCTCCAAGTCGCTAAGTGGGGGGGTGCACGTGATACGTCTTCACATGCTTCGCCGTGACCCCCCCCCATAACACCTCTACCTATCCCTTCGGGGAATACAGGCGTGAGAATATGTATGTATGAAGTAACGTATACAATTTCATATGCATTCAGTAAAAAGTAGTTAATTTATAAGAAGAAATGAAATCTTCAATTGTATTTATCTGTTTGTTTAAATAAGAAAAAAACTAGAAAATATAGACAGCTTAAAACATCTATTCTATGGATCTACAATTTTCCAGTCAACTAACTAGTTCTAAACATAAATCCACGTTCCATAATATGATCTGTTAGATATGTACCAGTGGGCTATAAATCTGTAGGATTGTTACTGCAGGCTCATAGCTACATGGCCAGTTTGTCCGACAAACAATATGTGATATGTCATAACTGCCCTTACTAATGGCTACTAACGGTACTTGATGCGAGTCGAGTAATATAATGGATAAGGATGACTTAAAGGCGACTGACGAACGAAATTAATAAGGTGATCGTGAGCGGAAGTGTCGTTAGATGAGAAAGAACTGGCCCAGGACGGATCGATCATCTTTTTCTGGAAGGTTGAATTCGGAGCACTCGTAATCGCAGGAATTGTATGAAGAGACACATGAATGTGAAAGACGTAAAATAAGTATTTAAGGAGCATATGCGAAACAATATTCTCTGACATATTATGCTTTACGGTGAAGGAAAACATCGTGAGGAAACCTGCATATGTCAAAGAAGTAATTCAAAGACGTATGTATAGTGCCTGAGACGGCGATAGACTCACCATCTGTCACGTTGGCACTTAATCATATTGGTGAAATGAGGGTGTTTTACAACACCTCTGCCTACCCCTTCGGGGAAAATAGGCGTGAGCATATGTATGTATGTATATTTTTTTGTCGATCGCAAACAATAGTAGTGGTTCGGTGTTTAATTATAGTGGTGTTCGCGATACAGCTCGTTCTGAATTCATCTGTGGAACCAGCCTTTCCTTATCCAGCTTGTTTTCGTAAAGAATTTATAGCTGCGATTTAGACGTCTATCATTGGTCGTTTTTTGTACGATAGCTCTACGTATGACCATGTGAGTGCACCGAGGGTTGCCACCTTCGGGAAAATATTTCTAATGGCACGCATGTTTTGACTACTTATAATATTTAAACCAATATATTTTTGTCTTAACCTGCCGATAGGTTTTTTTGCCGCTTCATCTCATTAATTTTAACATTGAATCATCATCATCCTCCTGCCCTTTTCCCATGTTATTTGGCGTCGGCGCAATGTGTTGAAAAAAAAAAATTTCTCATTTCTCTCTTCCAATTTTAACATTGAATATGTGCCGTTAATCCATTAAATGTCAAGCCTGCACCTAATAAATTATTTAAGTTGTTATTTTCAATACTTTCTTAACATTATTAAGCTAAACACATTATATTTATAGTTTTAAATTTATTAAGCTAAACACATTATATTTATAGCGGACGTCACGCGGTTTCATCCGCGTAGTTCTCGTTCCCGTCTCCTAATTAATAAAATAAAGCCTACGTTACTCGCCGATGATGTAGCTTTCCGAACATACACAAAAATACAAGTCTTTCCTATTTATAATAGTAGTGTAGACGTAGATGACACGAATGAGCTTAACAAAACCATAAAAACTAATATAGGAAAGTGTAGGGATAATACTTATAATATTCATGGAAATGAATGAAGGGAATGTGATCGGTAATTGCAAAGTGGTTTATTTTTCTCATCGCAAGCTCAAGGGACGCGCCAATCATATTACATAGCAGTAAACTGTAATGAACTCGATCAAAAGCTAACGTCGCCAACCCTGATTCGATTCAAGTGATTTGTTATGCCATTGGTTCTTTGTGTTTATGTGCGATTTTATTGCCGCAAGCAATTCCATAGCGTTCACGTTTGGCAAGAGCAGGATGCTCTCCGCTATGTTTTTGTGAGGATCAATTTGCACTTTTTATTACAATATTCATTGCGTGTCGTGATACGAGTATCAATGCCTTAGAAACTGTGCATATACTGTATGCACACGCCGTCTCAGAAATATCCCAGAAGGGGTAAGCAGAGGTTTTGTAACAACAACTCCCACATTTCACTGAATATGATTACCTAAATGCCAACGTGACAGCGGGTGAGTCCATCGGCGTCTCAGGCACTATACATACGTCTTTGAATTACTTCTCAGACATATGAAGGTTTCCTTCACCGTAAAGCACGCGGTGTGAAATCTCTGCACAAAAGTTTTTAAAAAAAGTCATTGGCTCCGCTGGGATTCGAATTTACGTCGCTTGCGTAGCAGCATAGTATGATAATCTTAACTCGACGCCGTCTTACTAAATGGATAGAATTTGATAGCATAACAGGATCTGCGAATTGAAGATGCATCGGTTTTTCAAGTCCCATGCAAATTAAAATCTCATAATTTTTGCCTGACCCCAGAACCCCCCATCGAACTCAGGACCTCGTGCTCCGCAGTAGCACTTGCAAACACTGACCAACTTGGCAGTCTACATACACCTATGTTTACATAACAATTCTTCATATTCAACCTGAGATTTACTTGTACGGTACCAAAATGAAACGTCAAAGCTTAATACGCTCTACTTAAACCGATGATGGTAGGCCCTCTGTACCCCTATCACGGGTTTGCCACCTTTTTCGTAAGCTATACTCGCTAGCGTCTCCGCCGAATATTGTATGAGAAATTGTTCAGCGCCTCCCAGCGGTGACGTTAAGAACTAAAATATTTCATATAAATGTTGCGTATGACGCTAGCGAGTATAGATTACGAAAACGGTGACAAACCCGTGATAGCGGTACTGATCTCTCAAAGAACCAGTGTCGTACAAAGCTTCTCTGCTAATATATTGCAAGCCTACAAAAAGCCGATAAAGACAGTGCGCTTTTATCGTAAATCTTAATAGAGTCTGGTTGCAATTAGATTAATGAATTATTTGCTTTGAGTCCGAACATTTGTTCGCTTGTCAATTTATGTATGTGTTTGGATGTATTTGTGAGTAACAAGCTTTAGGGTTGCTTGAAGTTAGTTTAAATAAAAACCTTAGTGTACTTTAGTGTCAGGAATTAGGAAAAAAGCCTTTAAATTTTCAAAAGTGTATAGTAATTACTAATTATTATAATAATTTGATGTGAATGTAATTGGTACACAAAGGGAAAATAATATAGGCAGAAGCTTTCTTACAATGTAATACAGACCTCTTACCCATAATTACTCAAGGTTTTCTTCATTACTATGGTGTTTTCTCGCTGGCAAACAGACAGAAAAAAATTCAAAATATATTTTTTAATGTATATACTAGATACTGTTTATACTTTCATATACGTTTAGTGAAAAGCTTCTTAATTTGGAATTACAAAGAGATTTCAATATTATTTATCTGAATAGATGTATAGGTTTTTCGCATATTATTCTTACATTTCAAGTTTTCTGTAGACGGAACCTTTAGTCAACATTTTATATTTTTTCCAAACGAATGATTAATGTAGACCGCGCCCAGAATTAATTAGTATGAGTACATTTGTGTCGAGATAACCAGTGAGTCAAGATAATGTATGGATGTTAATTATGCTATGGCTTGTACTTTGGTCGGCTATTGTACAGAACTGTACTTTGAATGTATATCAGGCTTTTTGTTGTAAGGTAACAAAAAGTGTATGACACACCTGGAACTTATTTTTGTTCCTTAAATAATTAAAAAAACTTACTTAATCAAACTCAGAAATATCTTTACTCGATTAGAATTTTTACTTTGTTTCTAATTTGTTTTTTTTTTTGAGAATCCAATATGTATATGGAGGTGAATGGAAGGGATAAGTTAGATTGAAAAACTAAAAAATGAGGAGGTGCTACGAAGAGTTAAAGAAAAGAGAACATTATTACCAAATATAGACAACAGGAGAGGAAAAATGATTGGTCTCCTTATACGGCATCACGACTTTATAAACACTATTTTGGAAGTCAAAGTCAAAAGTATCTTTACTTTTTTTAAGAATTGAATTGAATTTTTACTAAGTAATTTCAAATCTTCAAATCGAAATAATTATACAGGATTATACATGCTACCGCCAGGTTCGAAAGGTTGCTTTTACTGAGAAGAACCTGGCTAGAAACTCAGTAGTTACTTTTTTGAAACAAAATAAATCACATAAAAGGATTTAAGCCCATGGACACAGTTCCAATATACAAATGTCGATAAAAGTTATAATAAAGTAAATGTCTAGTAGTTCTACTTGTATCTAAATGAGTAGCTTTAGATGACCAGCGCTCACAAGCAGCACCTCTTCACAAGTATAACGCGAATGCCAGCCTTTGCCCTCCTCAACCATTACAGAGGGAAGTGGACAACCCGTCAACCAGTCCCTTAACCACTTGTCATGCCCAACCATCGCCCTTAGAATTTGAATTTTACAGATAGTCAATGACAGACACATTATCTATGCACATAAGCTTTCGGTAGCTATACAAACAGTGCAGAAGTTACTGGATGAAATCTTTCGAAATGCCACGCACACAGATGCACGCGGGTCTATACATCTGCAGATAAATATAATAGAACTAAGTATCTGTTAGTAATGTATATAGAAATATATAAGGTACTTGACTAGAATTTTTATTTTCTTTATTTTCTGTTTGTCCATTTGTGGCGGCTAATCACCGAAACGGTTAGAACGATGCTGACCATGCGGGTAAAACCGCGGGGCACAGCTAGTGGAGTGCAACCTCGGCTTAATGTCAGTAAGGGAGTCACGTTGTGGCTGATTGCTTAAAGATCGCGAAATTACTTTATTAGTAAATTTAGGAGTCAACATTAAACATTTTAAGCCCAAATCGGTCACGCTTGAAGATGAAAACGTTCTTATTTCAAACATGAACCTGGGGAAACCTGCATATGTCTGAGAAGAATTAAAAGACGTATTTATAATGACTGAGACGGTGATAGACACCATCTGACACGTTTTAATCATAATCAGTGAAAAGTGGGTGTCGTTATTACAACACCTTTGCCTACCCCTTAGCGTGTGCATATGTATCCATGTTCGTATTTAATATCACGGATACTAATTGTATGAATTACTAGTGGATATTCTGCGATAAACTAAATTGCAAGAAACCGAGTTACAAGGAGAAAAACAGCATTTTGTCCTTTTACTTAATAGTCATGAAAATGCCATTGGATTTATTTCACTTAAAAGTGACATTAAAATTTAGTATTCTTGTTTATAAGGAAAAGTCAACACATTAACGCTCAAAATATGTATATTTCACTCCAACCAAAGCTGAATAAGCGCTTAATTAAAGTAATAAATGCGTTGTTTAATTTAATTGGACAGCATTTATTCCGATATTTTCGTGTGTAATGTCATTATATTTTATGACAGAATTAAACTTTACGTACGTATTTCTACTTTCTCTGTCACTCATTGCGATGTTTTTCGCACATGATTAAGTAACTCGATGAAAGGTGCTTTACGTGTCTTAATTATATCGTATTACTTGTTGGTTCGAATCGTGAAATTGAAGTAATTTAAAAGCTAAAGTCGTTGTTTTGACTTAAAATTAACTCACCATAAAAAAATATTAATATAAAGTGTTTCATAATTGGTCTTGATTATATGCGTATTATATAAATAAGGGAGGAATTTATCAATGATAGTTCCCTATGTTAAATATATAACTCAAAGGCGACTGACTGACTGACATAGTGATCTATTAGCCCAAACCACAGTATCGGGCTGAAATTTGACATGCTATGACGTAGACATCCGCTAAGAAAGGATTTTGATTAGTTCTACCCTCGAGGGGATAAAATAGCGGATGAAAGTTTAGACTACTTTTAACAAAAAACTTAGGGTATGCTAACGCGGGTGAAACCGCGGGGCACAGCTAGTGTTAGAATAAAGACGAAGGTAAAAATAGGTTGGAGGTAATTACACTATCACATAAGCTATCACTAAAAAAAGATAACTATTGAAACTCCTGTGTATTTTTTAACATCAGAGAACCATTATCTAGTATCTATCTAGGTCTTGGTTTCATCCGGGTAGTTCCCGTTCCCGTGGGATTATGGGGATTAAACAAGCCTATGTTACTCGCTGATGAAGTGGCTTTCCAATAGTGAGGGAATTTTTGAAATCGGCTCAGTAGTTTTTGACTTTATTCATTACAAATATACACACAAAAATACAAATCTTTCCTCTTGTATACATTTGTCATTTGTTTTAATTATTTTAATTCTCTTAGTTTAATTCAACATTAGTGACATAATTATTACCCAGCAAGTTCTGTGATATCGGATCTCTAAGCTTAAAAAGTTCGCAACGCTAATCTAAATTGCAACAATAATGTCTCATTAATTACAAATAACAGGTTGTCAGTTAATAACCCGTAAGATTAACACGATATGTGACAGACAGACTGACCGGTGAGTCTGCATGTTAAAGAGGTGTGTGTTTGCGTAACTGTTACGGTAATGAAAATATAATGTAATTGTTAAAGTTTGTATGTTATTTTATATTTTAAAGTAATAAGCCAGGTTTGTCTATATATTTGTGTTTATGATTAAAGAATTTTATTTCTCATAAAAACTTAAAGTTTATGGTTTACTTTTGAATTTTCCCGTCGTTATGTTCTTTTTACTTGTCATATGTTGCTCCTTGTTTTTCTGTTGTTGATTTTACCAGTTTTACGTAATTAAACATATATTACTAGAGAACTCTTACATTATTATTACCGATCCTGATACGACCTCTAATAGTAATGTTCTAAGTAAAGCGTTATGGAAGATACTAGATCCTATCCAGTGCTGCTTTTTTGACCTCCTTATACTGACCATTATTCTATCCTTCAATTGTTTGTTGTTTTGGTTGTCCCCTACCACGCTTTCCTTCTATTTACCTCCCAAAATAGTTTTTATAATGTCGTCATGCCGTATAAGGAGACCAATCATTTTTCCTCTCCTTTTTTCTATGTTTGGTAATAATGCTCTCTTTTATTTTACTCTTCGTAAGCACCTCCTCATTCTTTAGTGTTTCAATCTAACTTCCATTCACCTCCATATACATATTGGATTCTCGAAAAACAAATTAGACTACACAAAGCCAAAATTGCAAGAGCGAGCGGCCAGCCTTTGAGAATTTGATCGATGCGAGTTCTATCAGACAAGTTATCAGTAAATACCCCATCCATCTTAATTATCAGCTTTTTCTTCTTAACCAGGACATCGGCTGCAATTAGAGTAACTTAAACCGGACTTGTAACGGGTAAGCGCGCGTCAACTTAAACTAATTAGGTGGTGTCAGTTATTAATTACCTGGGTACGTAACTTGGTTAGTGGATATGCAATTAAAGTTGAAAAGATGATTAACGTAAGGTCCTCTATCGATTGAACCATATTTTCAAGGACTGTTTGTTTTTGATATTTGTTTCTTTGGCATCTTACCAAGATCAATACCATTTGGAGAAGTTTAAAAATGTTCACGTTTTGTGAATTTGTAAATTAGATAAACGCTCACGCCATGCCAGGAGAGTCCCCGAAGGGGTAAGCAGAGGTGTGTCAATGTGACAGATGGTGAATCCACCGCCGTCTCAGGCACTATACATACATCTTTGAATTACGTATCAGACGTATGCAGGTTTCCTCACGATGTTTTAGAAATCACTGCACCTGCCACGGTTACTAGGTAATGAAATGGAACAAGAAAATAAGTAAACTCTTTTTGATTAGTCAAGTATAACTCTTCTACTTTTGATTAGAGAAAAAGTCTTGTGTTTTAGAATAGTTGAATTATTTTCTGCGCATAATTACTCAATACATCTAAGTCCACAATCGATTGGTCAATAAGATTATTGACAACACCTGGTGGTCCTATGAACGATAACATACCGACGTGATTTGAATTTATTTACCCATAATGCATTGTAACGAGCCATTTATATTGTGCGTTATTTGTTGAGCCTATGTGCCTTGACTACCAATGTCTTGTAGTAACGTTTGATCTTCGTATACATGATATTTGATAGAGAAACAGTGTATAAAATGTGATTATTTCTGGAAGAAGTGAAATTAGATACTATTCAAACTTGGTAAATTGATTCATGAAGTAGGTACTGGTTAAAACCTTTTTCGTTTAATACTTAAACTTTATGAAAGATATGTAAAATAATCCAGAAAGAAATTGAATAAATAAAATAGTAGAAGTTGTTAGATATAGAACGAGGATGGGAGGAAAAGGAATAAAAAGTGAAAAACAGGATATTAATTTTATTTTATAGTTAATAATAGAGATCCCGGAGAGCGAGTGACCCGAGTCGGGGGTCCCTCGCCACAGTACTTAGCTATGCCTTGCGCCGTTATTTCGCTCGCACAGTGCGTGTCAGTGAAAGTTTCGCCAAAACAATCAGGCTGTTAAACATTTACATACTATAATATAATTATCATTTCGTATACCAAGTTAAAAAAAAAACAAGCGAACGTGTATAAAGGCTAGTTTCCATTTCTGTCTGTCTGTTGTACTTAATAACATTCTAACTAAAAATAACACCTTAGTATAAAATGTTGGTACCAATGAGTTTTCTAAAAATGTTACTGCCAAGCAAAAGACTCTAGTTCGAATCCTAGCGGGACCAATAAGTTTTTCATGTGGAGTGATTTCACACCACGTGCTTTATGGTGAAAGAAAATACCGTGAGGAAACCTGCATATGTCTGTGAAGTAATGAGAGACGTATGTTTATGAGATGGCGAAAGACTCACCATCTGTCACGTTTGCACTTCATCATATGCGGTAAAATGTGGGTGTTGTTATTACAGTACCTCTGCCTATTCCTTCGGAGAATATAGGCGTGAGCATATGTATTAAATATTGAGGTCGTTATCGCATTCAAACCCCAATATACATTAACTGGCGGTGTATTTAAATCATTAATGTCTTATGTACACGGTGCAGAAGGCTATAATTTAGCCATTACTTGTAACACTATCGCAATTCGTGATAGACGACCTAACTGTTGCAAAATATATATTAATAAGTACCATAATACATGTAATGGTACAGTCTGTTAAACATAATTTTTAAAAAGAATATAAATACGCATCTCTCTTAATCATCAAGGTAAAAAAATAATTTACGATATTAATATTATGAATATGTATACATATAAATATATAAAGGGATATAATAATGTGAGCCGTGGTGGCCTCGGGGTTAGAACAGTCGCCTGCTACGCAAGCGAGGCAAGCTCGAATCCCAGCGGGGCCTGTATGAGTTTTTCTAAAAAAACTTATGTACAGTGATTTCACACTACGTGCTTTACGGTGACGGAAAGCATCGTGAGGAAACCTGCATATTTCTGAGAAGTAATTCAGAGACGTGGGCAAAGTGCCTGAGACGGCGATAGACTCACCATCTGTCACGTTGGCACTTAACCAAATTCGGTGAAAAGTGGGTGTTGTGATTACAACACCTCTGTCTACCCCTTCGGGGAATACAGGCGTGAGCATATGTATGTATGTATGTATGTTATAATGTTACTTTCACCATTCCCGAAGACACAAATTAAAATTCGGTGTTTTATTTATATTTTTTTCTTTTTATTTTACTAGGTTTGAGTTAATGGTTTATTTTACGATATGAAATGAAACTGTAAATCCATAATATTAAGTTAAATGAATACTATTGTGAAACTAAGGGTAGCTTACAAATTGTTTCGTTGAAACATTACTGAGCTTTTTGACAGTTTGTATGAAGCTGCTTTTCATAATAGGTTTCTATATTAGCTATGAATTCAGTTTGTGATAAGTATAAGTATTCTTGAAAGATCTTATAAATATTTCTAATGGAATATTAATATGTATAAGATAACTTGAAATGGTTTTGTTAAGCCATATTTGAGGTCGACTGTACTTATCAATCAATAATTAATCTTGTTACGCAAATCGATGCGAAATTGAGAAGCGTAATGAGATGTTTTTGCCTTGTAAAGGAGAACTCATTAAGCAAATTTTTAAAGTATTATTATCAGTCTTTATGTCAGACAATTATAGATCTTATGAAATAAAAATAAGGCTGATCTTTGCAAAATATTATATACTGTGTTTTATCAATATAGGCTTTAGTATTCGGCAATAATGTAGAATAATATTATATTAGTGAAATAATTGTTATTCTCTTCTGACAATTCGGACCCTATTCGTTACAAACAAATAAATATTTCCTGTGAATAATAGTATAGTATAGTCAAAACAATAAATACCTATGACATTGAGACCACGTGAGTGAAACCGCAGAGCACAACAAGCTATACATTTATACATATAGAGAAAATAACAGTACCCCTAACACGGGTTTGTCACTGTTTTCGTAAACTATACTCGCTAGCGTCACTCGCAATATTTGTATGAGATATTTTAGTTCTTCACGTCACCGCTGGGAGCACAATTGCTCATACGAATGTGTGGCGAAGACGCTAGCGAGTATAGATAACGAATCGGTGGCAAACCCTTGATAGGGGTACAGCTTTTCACTAAATGCATAAAGTACACGATACTGACATGGAAAAATATTTTTTTGATCTATCTGTGTTTGCTCCGGCTAATCACCGAAACGGCTGGACCGATTTTAACGGGACTTTCACTGGCAGGTAGCAAATTTTTCAAGAAGTATGATGCTACTTTTATTTAAAAAAACATGACGGTTCCGCGGGTCATCCATTAAATTAAATTTACGCGGGTGAAACCGCGTGGAACTAGGTTTAAGTAAGTTAATGCTGTGCCAACATCACTGATAGTACTGACTCTATAACTGATCATTATCAGCATTAAACATTGCTCAGAGGAAATAATTATTGATACCAACCTCACAAAGAAGAATTTGAAGAATAAACATTTGTCGTGGGATGGGCATGTTATGCGGAGGGATGAGGATAATATTGCCAAAAAAGTTACAAGGGGAAAGGAAGACCTAAGACACGATGGATGGATTGTGTGAAAGATGATATGGCGAAAATAGGTGTGAATACAGATATGACGGCTGATAGAGAGAAATGGAAGAGAAGAACACATTGCGCCGACCACAAATAACATGGGATAAGGGCAGGAGGATGATGATCAACCTTACAAAGAAAAACCCAGTCTCATTTTCAGCAAATAGCATGTACAAATGTGAAGTATTTATTTAATTAATTAAAAGCGCTTAATTATGTTCGCTGTCGACTTAAAAAACGCACCGGCTGGAATAAATGCCTGGTGATGTTGCGATTAACGAAATAATGCGGAGAGTTCTCGGTACTTGGTGATTTAATGGCCGCCAATCGTTCGGCAAATGCCCGCTATTTCCTGCACTTGAGTTTTTGCTCTCATTTTACGAATCACAGCGATTTGTGAAAAGGAACATTGTAACGATACGTCCAGAAGAAATTCTAACACGTTTGTATAGTGCCTGAACTCACCATTTGTCACCTCACCCTTATTCCTTGTTATTTGTGAACGGGGCAATGTGATAATGAAAAGAAAAATGATTTATTCAGTTTAGTTAGGTCCTGGTAAGGCACTTATGAAGGTCGAAAAAACCAATGTATTAAAAAGAATGAATCCTCGATACTTTTCTGCCTACTTTTTTTTTCCGCATGAAACATTGAACTTTGAAGATCTATTCAAATCTCTATTTATTCACTTTCAAAACAATACGCTGGGATTGCTCCCAAGTTGTAAATATCCAAAAGGGAGTTTCGAGTTATTGAGGTACCTATTTATTAACACCTGTAGGCCGAGACAATGTAATATTCTTTCGCGCTTGCGCTAATTGAAACGATAAAAAATAATGGAAATGACATACTCGTAAATCAGTCACGTGACATATCGCTTATGTTGCAACACCGCGGAAGTGATATTTCATTCGATTCAAACACAAGAGCCTGAGGGCCTAGTGCGAGTATTTCACTGCCGACGTCACAAGTCATCGCGTCCACGTAAACGCAGATTTGTCTAAGATCGAAAAAGCGCCGTCTGTCGGTCTAAAGATGACACTATTGTGAGCCCATACAAATTGGCGTTTACGTCGACGCGATGACTTGTGACGGCGATTTTAAGAAAACTTGCACTAGGCATTTCGAACTATAATTTGAATGTATTTATTATATTCTAATAACAAATAATAAATAAGTAACTAAAAACTAATTACAAGTAGAAAACTTGGCCCAAATCGGTGTCTCTCGGGATCGTGCCAAGAAGGCTGGCAGCATTGCCACGTTGAATAGCAATGCTGATTCTCTGAGCGAGAAAAGCCCCAGCCCGCTTGTCACGAGAAGCTTCTACCAGACGACGTGCAACCTCTTTGAAAAGTTAACAATAAAATTATTATTTTCTATGAAAATAAACATAACTTTACGTAGATGCTAGATGAAAAATTAAACAGTTTGTTTGCCTGAAAAGTTGCGCATTTCGGAGCATGTTGGAGCTTAAGCGACGATATGTCATTCCAGTACATTTTGTATCGTTTGCTTTGTCTACAGGTCCTGATAAGCGCTTACGGTATAATTTTAACGAATACATTCACGAGAACAGAACATGCTTCTTCTGTGGATTCAAACGAGATTCAAACCATCAAATGGAAGGTCTTATTTGGTAGTGGAACGGTAATAAATAAGTTTTTGCGCGTTCAATCGAAGCTTTAAGAGCAGACCACCCGCGGTGAAATCGCTGTAGGCATGCCGTTTAAATTGAAGGATCTCAAGGCCTTTTTCAAAATCAAAAATATATACAAGACTAGCGTTTGCTAACATGACTTTTTGCAGGTCGTCACGAGCTATGAGCGCTCAGGAATAAAGTAGACATATAGGACTAGCGGACGTCACGTGGTTTCACCCGCGTAGTTTCCTTTCTCGTCGAGGTAAAATATAGCCTATATTAATCAGTGATAATGAATTTTTATAATCGGTCCAGTACTTTTTGATCCAATTCGTTACAAACATACATATAAACCTTTCCACTTTATGATATTATATATTAGTATATTAGAAAATAGTTTTGCAGTATCTGCTATTGTTTAAATGGTTAACAACAGCAAGTTAAAAATATGTAAATTAATACCGAATGCATTTCCCGACACCTGACGAAAATATTCAATGATTAAAAAACATTATAAACACATAACACTAAAGCTAATAATTAACGCCACAATCAATTACTGTGATTTTCGTATTTAGGTTTTATGACCATATGACTACGTATCGTAAAAAAAGTACATAAAAATAACATTACTGGCAGTCGTAAAACTGTCTTAAAAAAGTATGTGATGTGATTTTAAAAACTTCTTAAAAACGAAACAGTGCGTCAAAAAAAAGTATTTCAAATCCGTTCCAAATGCGGGCAACGAAGATGACATCGTCACATTGTCGGAGTGTGACACCACCTTTATCACGGGCGTCGTCGACGGATCTAGTGTCGGCATGTCCTATGTCCCCGGAGCTATCAAGAAGTCGGCCAATGTCCCCGGATCTATCCCTGAACTTTACTCGACACAGGCCTTTGTCCCCGGACGTGTGTAGACCATTATCACCGGATTTGGCTCGAAGGTCGCGTTCGCCGGCTCGACCAAGATCTTTAATGGAGTCGCTTCTAGTTGCGAAGATGGAAGCTTTGAGTACTGGGAAGTTGGTCCGGACTGATTCGATGGACAGCTGCAGCAGCTTTGGGTCAATGTCCTCGCTGCCCAGTGACGTGTGCAGGTGTGATGACTGCCTGCTGGGGATTGTGGACTTCTACATGCCCAACCCTGCGAATGCCAATAAAGGGTTTAAAAAGGTGCGTATTTTATGTTTCCATTTGGTATTTGAAAGAGCCGTGGTGGCCGTGGGGTTTGAGCACTCGCCTGCTACGCAAGCGACGCAAGTCCCAGCGGGTCTGTACTAATGATTTTTTCTAAATGTACAGTGTAAACTTATGTACAGTGATTTTTATACCACGTGCTTTACGGCGAAGGAAAACATCGTGAGGAAACCTGCATAAGTCTGAGAAGTAATTCAAAGATGTATGGATAGTGCCTGAGACGGCGATAGATTCACCATCTGTCATGTTAGCACTTAATTATCTTCGCTGAAAAGTGGGTGTTGTGATTACAACACACTTAATTTCTGTCTTTATAGATCCTTGGTAAATCTCATAGATAATATTCCGTAGCGCCATCTAGTAACCGTTTTCCGTATTACTTGGTGTCATAAGCGTGCGCATGGGCCGAGACGCACACAGACGCAGAATCTTAGTTGATGCGAATGATAACTAGATGGCGCTCTAAATATTATATTTTGCCACGCAGGTTCTGTTTCCGAACCGTTTGTTTTTATACAGTTCCATATTAACATTTCTCTCAAGATTTATCTAACTGAGATTGATTATCCTTATTTCTAATCCCGTTTTGGCTCATATGTAATTTATTCTGTAAATTGTTACATTCAATTCAATTTTTTAAATCAACATTTAGGTAGGTATAATGTGTTTGTTTCCTACGTCATCGTCATATTATCCACCACATATTGGTTCAATAAATGCATATAAAAGATAAACAATCCTTTTATTGAAATATGAATGCATACTTAAGTATATAAAATATACGCATCACATGATGTTTCACAGTTTTCTATTAAATGTAAGTTAATGCATTTATTTACTGAGAAGTAAAAACGGATGAAATTTGGAACATAGATAGTCGGTACTCTATGAAAAATTTAAGATTCAAAATGTATTAAAATTCAATACTAACTTAATAGTTATACTTAATTTGCATTCATCATACATTTTATTTCAGCCATGCTGTTGATTCTAACTTATCTGTTATTTCTACCAATTTGAATGTTTCCTGTAAAGGAAATTAAAGATATTGTATTCTATATCAGGCATTTGATAACTACTAACTAATGTTAGATCTCTTAACACCTTTATTACCTACAAGTGCCTCGTTGGTCGAGTGGTTAGTACGTTCGCCTGCCGATCACGAGGTCCCGGGTTTGATTCCCAGGTCGGGTAAAACATTTATATTGGGTTTTTCTGTCAAGAAAGTTTGGAAGTTGGCGGTGTTTCCAACCCCGTGCCTCAGAATGCACGTTAAGCCGTTGGTCCTACGCCTGATCTCTCTCCGGTCGTGTCGGATTGCCTCCCATCGGACTATGAGAGTGAGGGAATAAAGAGTGCACCTGTGCACTATAATATCTCCTGCGCACATGGCTAATCCTCGTTGAGTTTAGCCGCCGTAACCTACATTGTAATTGATGGCAATTGCTGATGCCTTCATATTAGGAAACATTAATAATCTGTCCGTAACATTTGTGCTCTTTGTACTCTGCACAAAAGAAAGGACTTGACATTTAGCAAACGATTGACGACAAGAATTGCTCGTTTAAAGGTATAATGATAGCATAGCATATCCCAAAAACAAAAATACTAGTGTCCTGAAGAACTGCGTGCGATGGTGCTCTCATGGACTACTTTCTACCAACTTTTGTAGCCATTGGTGGAGGCGCATAATTCTGCAGACGAAGTTAAGTAACATTTTGTTGAAATTTACCCTTTCTCTACCTGCCAACCTGGGTCACATTTTCCTATCATTTATCAATTTCGAGATCTGGAAATTTTGTTCATGGCTATCTACACATTTGCAGGTAAATAAATTCCCACAATTTTTCTTGTCCTGATCTTGTCTTTTAGCAATCTGAATAATAAGGTTATTTTTTCTAACTGCCAATCTGGGTCACATTTTGCAATCATTTATCCATTTCGAAATCTTGAAACTTTGTCCACGACTAGGTATTGTAGCACCGCGACCCCAACTAGGGCCGCTGGCTACCCGGGATCTATTTAATCAAATCGACTTGATGAAATGTTTTTTACGTTTATTCCATTCCACTTCCATCAGTATTCTATTTCAAAATCCATAGATTTTTTTCATACATACATACATATGCTCACGTCTGTATTCCCCGAAGGGGTAGGCAGAGGTGTTGTAATAACACCCACTTTTCACCGAAGATGATTATGTGCCAACGTGACAAATGGTGAGTCCATCTCCGTCTCAGACACTTTTACGTATTCTCAATGTTTTACCTCTTATAATGAATCATTTCGACCATGACTTTGAATCAAACGTAGAAAGGCATTATGCTGTTCTTAATAATAATATGATTCTCTTTTAATGTGAGTAGCTTGCGGTCAGGTGAGTGCGTGTATACACATAATTTATTTCCCCATTAATTAAGCTAACTTAAACCTTAGCCTCTTAATTTAGAGTTGGATCTTCATTAAACTTGTCTCATGGTCCCATGACGTCACCGGACACACTTCAAATATTCTGTCTGAGTTCGTGCGTCATTAATACGTCATTCATTTCTCTTATGGCTTTCTCACCATATTTGGGATGACTTGCATTGCGAGCACGTTCTCTGCGTGATCGAAACGAGTTGTCATTAGAAGCCATTGTTTTAATATTTGGTCCAATAAATTCTGTTTCAAGCGAGACAGTACGGTATATTATACATATTTTTAAGACCGTGGAGTTTGATTTGCCGCTTCTGCCCCATCAGGCTTTAGTTTGGAAACAATCTGAAAAATTACGTTCAATTAGTGTTCCAAGTGGACCTTATTTATATTTATATATACCTTATTCACAAATAAGTAAAATTTTTGTGTCTGTTTATATTCCGAAAATTTAAATATTTTCATATACCTACTAGCTGTGCCCGGCAAACGTTGTATTGCCATATTTTTTTTGGGGTGGACTACCCCTACATTTAGGGGGATGAAAAATAGATGTTGGTCGATTCTCATAGATACCGGATAAGCACAAAAAATTCATCAAAATCGGTCAAGCCGTTTCGGAGGAGTATGGCAAGGAAAACTGTGACACGAGAATTTTATATATTAGATGAGTATCTTCGGAACCTCGCCTACAGGTTTTTCATTATTAGATTATATTTTTTAAGGTTTGTTATAATAGTTAAATAATCACACAATAAAAGATCTAGGTATAGTATATGAAAGTATATACAGTACTGACATAAAAAAAGATTTCTTTCTATGTCGGTCTATTTGTTCCGGCTGATCTCCGAAACGGCTGGATCTATTTTAACGGGACTTTCACTGGCAGATAACTAATGTTCCAAAGAGTAAAGATTAATTAGGCTACTTTTATTTAAAAAACGTTCCTCGGGCCACACATGTAAGTATTGATATGTGATATATTATATACTATGGGCCATTCCTACGTCATTGATATTATTTTAACTGTTAAATTACGCGTTATGTTGTGTCACAGTGATTTTTGTGCTTCCTTGTTTGTTCTTCGAAATGTTGTTCAACAATTTAAAGTTACTTTGAATTATTTGAAAAGACAACCATTAAGAGCCGTGGTGGCCTCGGGGTTTGAGCAGTCGCCTGCTACGCTAGCGACGCAAGTTCGAATCTCAGCGGGGCCTGTACCAATGAGTAAAAAAAACTTATGTACAGTGATTTCACACCACGTGCTTTACGGTGAAGGAAAACATCGTGAGGAAACCTGCATATTTCTGAGAAGTAATTCAAAGTCGTAAGTACAGTGCCTGAGACGGCGATAGACTCACGATCTGTCATGTTGGCAATTAATCAAATTCGGTGAAAAGTGGGTGTTGTGATAACAACACCTCTGCCTACCCCTTCGGGGAATACAGGCGTGAGTATATGTATGTATGTACAACCATTTTTCCATAACCCATTTATTCACAAAGAGAAAAGATCTGTTTATCTTTGTATGTTGAATAATTTCAAAAACGACCTAACCTACTAAACTTAACTAATATCTTTGTCAAACAAATTAATATCTTATAGTCCTTTCATTAAAGTCACAATTTCATTGATACTCATTGCAAATGTATTTCCATCCATTAATTGCATATGTATACCTACTGGATCCATATTCGAAAAAATACAAAAATGCATCAAGTATGGATAATTGCTTGTAAACAATTAAGAGTCTTAATCGGCTTTTAAAATAATTACAATACTTACAAGATAAGTAATCCAAAATTTGTTGAACCGGAAAATTATAAAATTTGCGCCCATCGAACAATTGGGATGAAATGCGAATAATATTGCAAGTAAGGCTCTCAATGACGCAAATTAAGTGTAATGACTACTGGTTTTGATTGCTTGTCGCTACTGCCAATGGATTTGATACTCAAAATATACAATGTAGTTGAGTAGACGGTCACTTGTTTTAATATTTGCTTATTACGTTAAGTTGGCTAGTAGCATTTTTTGTAACAAAAAAATGTATTGGAATTAAGCTGTCAAATTTAGTCAACCTTTAGTAATAATTAATTAGCAAAAACCAAACACGCTTTGGTACGCATTCTTGCGTTCGTGATGTTTTGAGGATTTAATTGTACGCAAATAATATAAAATATACTAAGCTCGGTACACATGTACTGAAATTGTTTTTTCACATGACGCTCGTTGCTTCGTACATTTGTTCGTGCGTGTTACAGTTATGTGTAGTATATTTCCATCGCTGTGGAAACAATCAAATGATTCAGTCACGATATTGAGTGTTCTCTATTTTAGTGCCTGTCAAGTATTTTTACATGTTAACACCTATATATCATAGTTGTAGGCATATACAAGCTACGACCATTACTTAATTATTTTGTCCACTTTCATGCAAACTTCCTTTAGCTGTTATGACAGCTAAGAAATATTTTACACTAAGGTGTATATTCCAACTGTAAGCATATACAAAGTGCTTCACAATGCAAGGGTCTGTCACAAAAGTAATAAAAATCATTTGAAATTTCAAAGCTGACTTGAAATATGATAAAATCCTCAGATTAAATATTATATTTTCTTTTGAAACTTGCCTGGAGAATTAACTTGAAAGATTTAATACTACGACAGTAACAAGAGTTCTGCAATACCTTGTACATTTAAGGCGAGATATTTTCCAAAGATGGATAATGGCTACTAAATGATGTGTGAATATATGAATAATTTTCCCCTTGAAGAACAATTTACTGTTTTGATTTAAGAATTCGAGATCGATGGGGTTTTTAACTTCTGAAAACTTATATTGCATCCAAATAACGCTGGCTTGAAGAGGTGGAGTTCGTTTATAGTGAGACAGGTGAAGTCAGGTCACCTAAACGCAAGCGACTCAAGTTCGAATTCCATCGGGGCCTGTACCAATTAGTGTACTAAAGCAGTGAGGGTGAGAGAAGAGAGTCGCATTTTTTTATTTTATGGGTACATTAGAAATGCTGGGGTAATACCTACTTATTGGTGTTGCAAGCAGCATACCATCCGACTCATAAGGTAAGCAATGAGGCGTATTCCTTTACTTAAAAAAAAGTGTTTATGAAACTGGTAAAGTACTTTCGTCGCCGACTGTTATCATGACATAGGTTTTTTTTTTAAATATATGCCCCCTATCTAGCTAACGCTTTCAGCTTCGCTTACGAAGATTTGACATATAACCTGTCAATATTAGTGAAGCTCCTTACCAAGAACACACCCTTCAAATTTCATGTCTCCAGCACCAGCGGTTTAGGATGTCCGTTGATTATAGGCAATTTAATATTAGAATTTTTATGTTTAGTTAGTTACAACGGAAGATGAACATATAGAGGCTAGAAAGAGAAATAATATGATGACTGATAGATAGAAATGGAAGAGAAAAACACATTGTAATGATCACGAAAAATATGCGGGGACAGGGGGATGATCATGAAATTAAGGTTAACGTATGAAATCATTGAATAATATTTTTCTTTCATAGACCTGTTTATTTTCTTATGCAAGGTTAAGCAAAGCATGCCATTGGCCAACCTATGTACGTCATTCATAGCCTTACAATTAATTAGCACATAAGCGCTAAATAGGTTAGCTGAAAAAACCGGCCGAGTGCGAGTCGGCGTCCGACGCTGAATGTTCCGCATATTATATGTTTTTTCTGATCATTTCGAATTTCCCCCTTAGCTTTCTTCATGTAAAGTTTAACGATTCTAGATCATCAGGTAGATGCCTGGTTTTGATGCCTTATGAAAAAGG
Organism: Watsonalla binaria; assembly: GCA_929442735.1. Lineage (NCBI taxonomy): Eukaryota > Metazoa > Arthropoda > Insecta > Lepidoptera > Drepanidae > Watsonalla > Watsonalla binaria. The sequence goes on from OV838930.1 coordinate 3,214,380, forward strand.
TCTCTAACGTTCAACATATAAGGCATACCAAAAACGGCCTTTGGTTTTGAAGTGTGATTGTTAACCAGCTCCAGGTGAATGCAGACTTGAGTATTTAATGTTAATAAGATCCGTACACACTCAACTCTTTCCCGGATAAATCCAGAATGTGGTTTGTTTGTGGATGGAAGAATATATTGTCTTTAGGTTTGAAGTTTTGTGAGGAGACTGCATCAAAGTGTTCCATTTTCCCGCCCCATTCTTCTATAAATTAATTTGTGATACCTTCACGAGTTCCTCAAAGGGGTGAGGAAGGTTAGATTGATTTAGAAACGGACGGAAATACTCTTAATATTCTTCTTTTTATTTTGGTTTCCTAAAATTGGTTTCTTTTTTAGGCATAGTATTTTTTTTTTCGTGGAGCTCGTGGCACAGTTGCTATTGCGCATATCATTCGGTCAGCGAAGTTAAGCAACCCTAACCCAAGCCAGTAATTGGATGGGTGACCGCCCGAGTTCCCTCCGTGCCTGGGAGAGCACGTTAAGCCGTCTGTCCCGGTTGCCAATTTATCATCTTTGGCAATCGTTACAGCTCAGTCAGAGGCCATAAAATAGTCTGCAAACAACTGGCTTAACCCAGATCATGGATTTTCCTCGTCAAAGGGGTTGCGAAGGTCAGATGGCAGTCGTTTCGTATAAAAATCAGGTGATCAGCCGTATCGGGTTGAATCAAGTGCTGACCCCAACAATGTATGAGATGAGGCCAGGGAGGTGAGTATATTTTTTGTTCGAATATCTAGTTTGATGTTTTGTTTATGAATATTTTATCCTTGTTTCTCTTCATACGCATGCTCGTCAATCAACTGTGCCGTTTTTTGCAGGTAAATAGTAAGTAAATTTATCTCACTACTCATACGTATACTACTCAGGTTTGAATTCCAGCGGGGCCTGTACCAATGAGTTTTTCTTTAAAACTTATGTGCATTGATTTCACATCACGTGCTTTACGGTGTAGGAAAACATCGTGAGGAAACTTGCATATCTCTGTTGTTATTACAACACCTTTCGCCACCCATTCGGGGAATACAGGCGTGAGCATATCCACCTGAAAATATGTCCGCTAAATCTTTAAAAGCTATTTCAGGAGGTACCTTTATACCATACTCGAGGTTTTACCCTTTTGTTACTTAGTGATAGTTTCCTTATAAAATAAAAGTACCTTAAGGTACGTACTCCTTATGACATCAACATTCTGCCAGTGAATATCATTCCAGCCGTTTGACAGAAATACAAAATTTAAAAAAAAAAGAAGAAAGTGTATTTTTGCATGCATCAACTCAAAGGCTGTTAATTCAAAGGAGGTAACTAACAGACACTTCAATTTTATTTATCTGTATTCATAGATTTCTTCTACCGACACTCATTGCGTGATACGAAAATGCCCCGACTTCCAAAAACGAAGAAGTTCTCGATTCGCCTGTAGTTTTTAGTACTTAAGTAGTTCCCGATTTGAAGGCAGGTACTCGAAGTAATGTAATATACATACATACATATGCTCACGCCTGTATACCCCGAAGGGGTAGGCAGAGGTGTTGTAATCGAAGATGATTAAGTGCCAACGTGACAGATGGTGAGTCCATCGCCGTCTCATACACTTTACATACGTCATTGAATTACTTCTCAGAAATATGCAGGTTTCCTCACGATGTTTTCCTTCACCGTAAAGCACGTGGTGTGAAATCACTGTACATAAGTTTTTTAGACAACTCATTGGTACAGGCCCCGCTGGGATTCGAACTTGCGTCGCTTGCGTAGCAGACGACTGCTCAAATCTCAAGGCCACCACGGCTCTTAATCCAAAGTAATATAATCAAATTAATTTTCTTTCAAATAAACATTTCATTAGAGCATTCCTATGGTACAACTTAGCTTAGTAGCATATAACATACACACATCACGTACCTTTATCGGGTTAAAAATAGCAGTTGTGACGTCAATGAACCAAAACTCATCTTAATGTGTTCGCGTTTAGTATTCCAATGCCATCTTTGCAGGCCCAAGAATGCCGGGTAAGCCTCGAGTGATATCCGATTCAACGCTGGAATTCGGCCGACATTTTGTTTAAAAACTAGCTTTTATCTGCTTCTTCGTGGTTGCCACCATCTTCGGCTTAAGCAGAGCGTATTAAGAACTCCTGAGCTTTGACGTTGCATTTTTGTACCGTTAAATTTAATGTCAAAGCTAGAAAGTTGATACGCGTTGCTTAAACGACCATAATAGGCCCCCAGATAAATTATTTTTGGGGCTAAGCTGATTTTTTAGTTATTTAACTGTGATAAAGTAGGCACAGACAGAGACTTTGACATTTATATTATTTTAAAGAGGTTGTCTGGAAGTTTGTAAGGTTTTAGGCCCTCACCAACATCTCACGGGTCCGACTAACGACCACTTGGACTACCGCCTTACTAAAGGGCGAAATTCTACTTGAAAGGTTTTCAAGTTTGCTATCAAGTTAGAAAAGAATCAGAAAGTTCTTAGTTATAGGTATTTATTTCGAACATCTGCCATGTATTGTTGATTCAAGCCGATATGACTGATTACCTGATTTTTATACGAAGCCACTGCCATCATCGAAAATAGGTAATCGGGATAAACCAGTAGACTTCCTTCCGACTGACCTAACGATTGCAAAAGAACCTCACAAACTGACAAGTTCAGTAACCATAGTTCAGTAACCAACAATATAGCGGGCGTCACGCGGTTTCACCCGCATAGTTCCCGTTCCCGTGAGAGTACGGCGATAAAATAATGCCTATGCTACTCGCTGATGATGTAGCATTCTAAAGGTGAAAGAATTTTTGAATTCGGCACAATTGTTTTTGAGTTTATTCATTACAAACATACACACAAAAATACAAATCTTTCCTTTTTATAATAGTAGTGTAGATACATTTTTGAACATTATTAAAGCCTTTATTTTGACATAAGCTATATAGCCCGCGGGGATCAAGCTAGTTAATAATGTATGTATCGATTGGGATTATAAATGCATAAGTACCTATGTACCTATCACCGAACTATCTACAAGTTGGAATTTTCCAGAATTCTAATGATGAATTCGCAGCAGAACATATATTTAGTAATTTTTTCGTACATAATAAAAATTAAAAGACAATTAATGTTGCATGATCTTTTCACCTGTGGTCCATTGTCACATATTTGAGAAGAAACACAAGATAAGCATGTACATTGAAATAAAACGAGTACTAAATGCTAAGAAAATAAAAAAAAACAAATCCTATTGTGAAGAAAAGATTTGAGAGCAAGTCGTGAGTGTTTTACATAATCCAGGTGCCGTCACGAGCTATGAGCGCTCAGCAAAACTAGTGTGGGTAACTAACTGCGCGTGTATTTTGTTTGCATCGCAGCATGCAAGACCTAAAAAATACTATAGCGCAAGGTCGGCGCTCATAACTTGTGACGGCACCACTATCCATGAATATTTCATATGGTGCAAAAAGCCTGCACAATGCGAGGTTAGCATTATTAGTTTATCTATACATCTATATATTATATACAGGTACACATTGAAGTGTCTGTGATTCCAATATAACAGCTTTTAATGTGAAAGGTTCTAAAATAGAAAAACCAACTATTAATTTATTTCTCTGTCTGTCTGTTTGTTACGGCTAAGCTCCGAAACGGTTGGACCGATTTTAACGCAACTTTTAATGGCTGACATAATCGATCGTAATAAACATGCAGGAGTTGAACATTGACGGGCTTATAGCTAAAATAGTTCACATAATTTTAACAGTAAGTATTAAAAAGTCAACATTTTGTAATAGTCTTAGAATAGTTAGGTACTTGTTTTTTTTATTAATTATATTAATAATAAATAGGTAACTAAAAACTAATTGCAAGTAGAAAACTTGGCCCAAATCGGTGTCTCTCGGGATCGTGCCAAGAAGGCTGGCAGCATTGCCACGTTGAATAGCAATGCTGATTTGTTATTGTACTTGTTATTTTATAATTACTTACTATCAGTTTTGTGAGGTACGATCTATATTATGATACATACATACATATACTCACGCATGTATTCCCCGAAGGGGTAGGAGGTGTTGTAATCACAACACCCACTTTTCACCAGATGATTAAATGCCAACGTGACAGAGTCCATCGCCGTCTAAGACACTTTACATATTTCATTGAATTACTTCTCAGAAATATGCAGGTTTCCTCACGATGTTTTCCTTCACCGTAAAGCACGTGGTGTGAAATCACTGTACATAAGTTTTTTTAGAAAAACTCATTGGTACAGGCCCCGCTGGGATTCGAACTTGCGTCGCTTGCGTAGCAGACGACTGCTCAAACCTCAAGGCCACCACGGCTCTATTATGAATTGCAGCAAAACCTGCTGAAGGCCTTAGCCGTGAAAGGGTAGACAGACTACTTATTTTCTCAATTTGTATGTAGTCACGTGCTAGTTAAATCGCACAAATCATTATCGTTTCTTATGTACGGTCTTCTCGTCTGATAATTAGAGCTGTAGCAAACCGTATGTATTCGTTACTGAGTAACGGGTACGCCATCTAGTACCGAGTAACGAAACGTTACTCACGAATGCTTTTCGTTACTCGCATGTTTCGTATCATGGTTACATACGCTGTTTCAATGACGTAATGTAACGCTGCGTTGATGCGTGTATAAAAGTCTATACTTGTGAAAAAGTGTTTTTATAAAATTTTGCCACCAGAAAATTTCATAAATGTTTATGCAATAGTATGAAATAAACGAAAGTGAACGTTTTAGTCTCTCATGAAATTCTAAAATAATTTCACTGTGACTTAATTTTCAAACAATTAATTAAATCGCACGTCGTTTTTTTTCTTTTTTTTTGTTTCTTTAGCATAACATAGCATGTTATGAGGTATTAGTAACGATACGATAGTAACGAGTACTGAATGTATAGTAACGAATACATACGGGTACGTTTTTTTTCGTTACTTTTACACCTCTACTGATAATTAACAGAGCGTTTTTCTAGATACATATAAATAAAATAGATGTGTCTGTTCGTAATTCTAAATTGACAGCTTCTCACAAGATGCATATGAAAGCATATACGGAACCTAACCTAAAATACATCCAAAAAGCAATATTTTTTTTCCATGTCTGTCTGTTTGTTCTGACTGACCTCTGAAACTGCTGGAGCGATGTTAACGGGACACTGACTAAAAGCTGATGTTAAATAACAGATGAATAAACTAAAAAACTACTGTGCCGATTTCAAAAATTCTTTCACCATTGGAAAGCTACATCATCGGCGAGTAACATGGGCTATAATTTATCTCTGTACTCGCACGGGAACGGGAACTACGCGGGTGAAACCGCGTGACGCCCGCTAGTAACATATAAATTGTTTGTGTAATGTATCCGTGTATACATAGTTTTTTTGTAGAACAAGTTAAGGCTAATATAAGAATACTAGCTGTGCCCGGCAAACGTTGTATTGCCATTTTTTTTTAGGGTGGACTACCACTAACATTTAGGGGGATGAAAAATAGATTTTGGCCGATTCTAAGACCTACCCGATCTGCACACAAAATTTCATACAAATCGGCCGCCATTTCGGAGGAGATCCAGCTCCGCAGATCCGCCAATCCAGCCGTTTCGGAGGAGAATGGCAACGAAAACTGTGACACGAGAATTTTATATATTAGATTACATTTGGGCTTATATGACGACTTAGAAGCTTATTGAATATTCATGTGTCAAAAATACATTATATTCATTATATTCGGCTGTTTACGCTTCAATAATACGAAACTATACATAACAACCGGTTATGTGATCTTATGTTACTTATCAGAGCCGCGTGCGCATTATAAGTAAATCTTTAAGTAAACTGGCTTCCGTCTGCTGCTTTGCACGTGTTACCTGAATAGGTACTTTAGGGATCGCTTATATAATTCGATAAACAATAAGAAGTTAACATAAATGTTAAGGAATATTATATATATATATTTTTAAATTGATGTGGAAGACGTAAGTAATGAAAGATAATATGGTTAAAATGGGAGTGAATACATAAATGACGGCTGATAGAGAGAAATTGGAGAGAAGAATTTGGCACCGACTACAAATAACATGGGATAAGGGCAGGAGGATGATGATCGATCGTCATCATCGATGAAGGACCATCAACCGAAGCTCTGTGCCAAAAATGTTTACCTTAAAAGTCTAGACCCTATACAGCCTATTTTACGCAGTGATAATGGAAAATTTTATTCATGAAAACATTTTCAAAGCGATCTAGTATTCATTCAGATTCAAAAATAAAACTAAAGTGTCTGTTTGTAACTGACTTAAAAAAATCTCTCTCTGTCTACGTGTCTCTTTTTTCCGGTTTATCTCCGAAACGGCTGGACTGATTTTAACGGGAATTTTACTGGCAGATAGCTAGGTATGCTACAAGTAGTAACTTAGGCTCCTCTAATGTTTTTTTTATCATTGGGAATTTGCGTCTATGAAATTCAGGTGAAACCGCGGGGCACAGCTAGTATGTTATAAGCCATTAATAACTCTCTACACTTCGTTAATTTAACGAAAGAAAGTTTGCAACTTACCTAATAGTTTTAGAAATCTTCCATTGTTTTGCAACAAAACAACAATGAGCAATGATTTTCACACTTATAACAAATTAATGGCCTGGAAATGTTTGTCTGTAATGTTGGCACTTCATTATGTTCGGTGAAAATTTGATGTTGTAATGCATCTAACTATCCTCCGGGACTTCTTTCTATAGGGTTGATATTTTATTATTTTTATTGAATAATACAACAACATACACATTGTTTGCAATAATTTATTAATAATGGGAAAAAAATATCAAGTTCCAACCCTAACAATGTATGGAATAAGGCCAAGGAGAAGAAAATTATTAAAAAAAGAAAAAAAACGTTATTGATGTCATCCATGCCAAGTTAAAAAAAACAATAATAAAATTGCAAACAATATCAATATTGTTACTACATATTTCTATACAAACTGCGTGTTTGGTTTCACTCGCATAGCTACGTATCTCGCGTACTGACGACGCTAGTTGCTGAGGTAAAAGGCAAGCAGGGCTGCCTAGTATAATCAGTATTCAGTGGAGTTGATTCAGTTAGTCGGTCACTTGCGCGCGCGTACCACGTTGAGCTCGCTGCTAGAGCGCACGCGAGCGAGCGTTTACCGCACTCTACTCAACACGCGTGTGAAACTCGCAACAGACGTGCCACTCCATGGGAACCACATAAAATGTTAACCTCCCTCAAGTCTAGTCGTACTAGCAGGTTTGTGAAGTGATACTATTGTGACAATGCCTGAGTGTACGGAGCAATTAGCGTTTACAATACCAGCGATACGATACACCATGGACCCCGAAGACCGACAGGCTGACGACCGACAGTCGAAGACCAAGAAAATGTCCCTATTAACACCGGTGAAGATAGAGACTCCTGACAGTGGAAGACGGCTGTCTGAACCAGCTAGGTACTATATCCCACCGCAGTGTAATAACAGACTGTCCCCTAGGAGTGCGAGGAAAAGGGACGCCAGGCGGAACTCCAGGTCAGATATCAAAGATGATTCACCTGCAAAGGAATTTGGCCCTAAGCCTTGCAACTGTGAAGACTGCAGGGCATCTAGTCCTTTGCCTCCTGGGTATGGACCCCAAACCCTGTCTCCTGGCTACGACCAAATGAAGATGTCTCTCCTGGAAGTTCCGTGGAATGAGGATTACACGGAAGCTTCTAGCGACGATCTCAGTTCGGAATGGGATTCAGACGTGCCTGAACCGCCTCCTGTTACATATAAGGTACATATTACTTCCAATGGAATATCAAGTAACTGAATATATTTTCCTTGGTGAAAATTAAAATCACATTCTGTGAAATATATTTGTCGGTACAAACATTTCAAAGAATTGTAAAGCTCAATCTGTAATAAATACCACGAACAAAATATTTAGAATAATCGTTTTAGCCGTATAAGAAGCAATTTGTGCTGCATTAGCACATAGAGCACTTAATTGCTATCCTAATTTAGATATCAATCTAAAATACCAATGGTTCGAAGCCAAGAATGATTGCGTTGTAATAAAATAATCAATAGCTGATACTGCTTACAAACGCGAAACAATAGAATAGGTAATTAAGACGCATATTGAATTGCAAATCCTTGACGAAAACATCTTTTCAAACACATAGCCGAGGCTAAGTTTTATTTCGTACAACAGACGTCTAAATTAACATCAAACTGACATACATACATACATATGCTCACGCCTGTATTCCCCGAACGGGTAGGCAGAGGTGTTGTAATCACAACACCCACTTTTCACCAAGGATGATTAAGTGCGTCTCAGACACTTTACATACGTCAATGAATTACTTCTCAGAAATATGCAGGTTTCCTCACGATGTTTTCCTTCACCGTAAAGCACGTGGTGTGAAATCACTGTACATAAGTCTTTAGAAAAATTCATTGGTACAGGCCCCGATGGGATTCGAACTTGCGTCGCTTGCGTAGCAGGCGACTGCTCAAACCTCAAGGCCACCACGGCTATATCAAACTGACTTTGAAAATATCATCTTGTGCGTATAATAGTATAGTAACAAATCCAATAATTTGAATTTTTTTCCATTTATCAATCGAGGAGGTCGAATATCGAACTTAGTGATAATCGCTTTGAATAATAAACAGATTCGTATTAAAAATTTACAAATCTTAAGTCATTGACCCATATTAGAGTAATCATTATAATTCTAATTTTACACGTAGTAGTTTGACCAGCGCAGTTTAAATTCTAAGTAATTGCTCTGGAAACTAGTTTTTTTTCAATTACCATGTTCCAGATAACGTCAACAAAAAGACTGACGAAATCTTATTACAGTATTGTATACTAGCTGGGCCCTGCGGTTTCCCCCGCGTAGACTTAATTTCATAGTTGGCCCGCAGAATCCTAATTATTTTTTAATTAAAAGTAGCCTAAGTTACTCCTTGCAACATTAGACTGAAAGACAGACGGACAGACAGAGATTTTTTTAAGCGGAATAATACAATTAACTTAAACTTGCTGTTTATGTAGAAACAAAAGATTCCTTTTTAATATTTTTGCGAATTAAACGTTTTTGATCGTACTTTTACAAGTGTATAGCAGGTTTTTAATGAGTAACATCAGCCTCAATGTTTCTATTTAAACTTTAAATGTGGATTCTAGGCTGCCGCAGTTGAAACTGTGGGGCACAGCTGGATAAAATATAGTTAGCTCTAATTTGGTATTATTTGGTGAGGATTATTTGACGTTTTCCTCAAACTATTATACTGATTTCAAATAGGAAACGCTGCTTATTTAATCATTTTACATTTAGTTTTGCATTATTGTTGATGACCTTATTACTAAGTATATAAAAGTGTGGAAATATATTTATATTAGAAGCATATTATGATACTGATTAAAACAACAAATTAAAGCATTATATTGAGAGATGTTTTCTTTAAAATATTTATAATATCGGGCGGAGCCGAATAATGAAATCGATTAGAGTCAATTTAATTCCCATGTTATTCGTTTACTGCCCTATTAAATTCAAAGATGGAACGACTTACTGCATCGTATCTGGTAGTATCGATAAAATTCGATAACACCATCGATCATATCGATGCTTTCTCCGCAAATGGGTGTCAGTGCATGGTGCCGTTACCCGGCTGTGACGTAAAATAAATACTTACGGATGGTCATCTCTCTATACATTAGCAGTAAAGGAATGTATTAATAAAAAAATGTCTATTTACAAAATAAGCAAACCTAGCACTATAACTTCTGGCCCGCGCATATAATAAATACCCAAGATACTCATTAATAACATTATAAAATACATAATATTTACAACTGGAATCAGCCCGATTTGATCCGAGATTATTCAACGCGCAAGTACGGACGTAGTAAAGGCCCGTGCACGTGATATTGTGTGCGTGTGATATGAGAAGCTGTCCTTCTGTTACCTTCATATTAAGCGGTTGTGTCGTGCCATTAACCTCTATACTTTCACGCATCTTAACTATTCTTACACACCATTGTTCGTATCTTCAATGACATTATGTTTCATTCAGTGAACTAATACAAAATACTTAGTTCATATTTCTGTTCCTTAATGGGTTTGGCCACCTTATTTCTCAGGGTATCTGGTTGAAAGAACTGGCAAATGAAGTGACCCGGGACACGGGTCAAAAATCTTTATGCCCGGGTGAAACCGTTGGTCGATTTGATTGCTAAAATTAGCATCATCCTACCACCATCGGGTATTAAGAACTTCTGATTTCTGTCGTTTCATTTTGGTACCGTAAAATTAAACGTCAAAGCTACAAAGCTCTTAATACGTGCTTAAACAATCATAGTTGGCCCTCGGTAAATAATCTTGGTTCACTCATATAGTTACCTACTTTGAAATACTTCAATGTTGTAAAATATTAGAAATAAAAGATTTGTAGAAATATCGCTTTTACACGTGACTTAGGTGTAATGAGCGTCATTATCTATACATCTTCTATATAGATAAATAAAATTGAAGTGTCTGTTAGTAATTCCAAAATAACAGCTTTTCACTAAGTGCGCATATGAAAGTATACACTTGAAAGTATAGTACTTTGTAAAAAGTCTAATCTAATAAAGATATTTTGACTTTGACTTTGACTATATACAGTACAGTCTGAAAAAAGCAAATTTGCACAATTTTTCTCGGTCTGTCTGTCTCTCTGTTTGTCTGTTATGGCTAATCTCCGAAACGGCTTGACCGATTTTAGCGGTACTTTCACTGATAGATAGGTAATGTAACAACGAGTAACTACTTTTATTAATAAAAAAAAACATTAGGGTTCTACGGGCCACCCATGAAATTCAGTATACGCGGGCGAAACCGCAGGGCACAGCTATTTTAGTTATAGAGTAATAGTTATATTCAAATATAACTATTACTCTATAACTAAAATAGCCAGCTTTACTAATAATTTTATTTAAAAACTAACTATTTCCGTAAGAATGTTAACCCAAACTACGATGATAATCGTATGGATTAATTTGATGACTAATATATTTAAATCATTAACTGGTGTTGGTAAACGTGACTTTGTTGCAATGACGTCAACAACTCTATTAACACATTACTTATATAACACTCGAATTGCATAATTAAAACAGCAAAATTACTTTTAAATGCGGCTTTATTTGCATTTCACAGAGTTACACGAAACAATTTTGGGAAAAGTCAACGGTACTTTATACTTCTGAACATTCTTTAGAATTGGCAATTAAGTCAATCAACACGCATGGTGACATATTCGCTAGCTAGAGGAGCTCGTAGCACAGTTGCTATTGCTCATATCATTCGATCAACGAAGTTAAGCAACCCGAAGCCTAGCTAGTAATTGCATGGGTGAACGCCCGAGTTCCCTCCGTGCCTTGGAGAGCACGTTAAGCCGTCGGTACCGGTTGCCAATTTATCATCTTTGGCAATCGTTACAGGTCAGTCGGAAGCCTAAAATAGTCTGACAACTGGTTTAACCCAGATCAAAGATTTTCCTCGTTAAAGGGGTTGCGAAGGTCAGATGGCAGTCGCTTCGTATAAGAATCAGGTGATCAGCCACATCGGGTTGAATCAAGTGCCGACCCCAACAATGTATGGGATAAGGCCAGGGTGATGATGATGACTAACACGCTAGCTTTCCTTCATAAATAAATGTTTTCCTTCACCGTTAAACACGTGGTGAGAAATCACTATACTTAAGTTTTTATAAATACTCATTGCCTCGTTCCACCCAATAGCCAGGATCTAAGAATATGGCTACGGTATCCCCTGCCTGTCGTAAGAGGCGACTAAAAGGGGGCCGGAGGGCCTACTGGCGGTGGTCGGGGTGGGAGCTTTGGCCACCGTCGCGGGCCCGGGAAGGTGGCAGCGCGATGTGGCTCGTGCTGCCTTGCACAGCGAGGTCTCCAGGGGCGGCTTCACAGCTGCCCCGGGGATGTGCCCCGGCAAAGTGTGGGGGGACACCGGTGCGTTCTATCAGAGTACCCGGAGTCCCCCCTGAGCACAGAGGATGGCCACCGGGGGGGTTTTAGTGAGGTAAAAAATCCCAAATACCCCGATCTGCCTCTCCCAGGGTCGGGGACTTTTGACAAAAAAAGAAAAAAAAAGGCCTCGTTGGGATTCGAACATGCATCGCTTGCGTAGAAGGCGACAGGTCATTTGATGTATATATGTATACATATTTGAATTCTCAACGTTTCAATTAGTTTCTATTTGAAGTCGATCAACTTCAATATAATAGGTGTATCGATTCGATTAATATTATTTAAATCAATTTTGAAGTACGTGCTTGAAGGAAAATAGGTCAAGAACGCATCTTACGTCACTTATAATATTACGCCATTGACATTGTAACGTCATTATATATAACAATATAACATTGTATTATAATGCTCGTTGATACATTAATTATATTATTATGCTTATCTATTTATTTTATCTATTACGTGAAGAAAAACTTAAATTATTTGTTTCGTATTAATTAAAGTAATTAAAACTAATTAATTTTAATGACTAATAAATGCAAATTATTTGATAATTTTGGCACCATTTTTTTTATATATTTTATAGATTACTAGCTGTGCTCAACAAACGATGTATTACCATAATTTTTTTGGGGTGATCACCCTTATCATTTAGGGGAATGAAAAATAGATGTTGGCCTATTCTCAGACCTACCCGATCTGCACACAAAATTTCATACAAATCGGTCCGTTTCGGAGGAGTATGGTAACTAACATTGTGTCATGGAAATTTTATATATTAGATATATTTTTATTATTATAAGATTTCCCACCGATGCGTTGGATAAATATGGATATCCTTTGTTTATTGCACTGAGTTCAACTTAAGTACTTTCCTATATAATTCACGTGGGTGTAGTCATTATTAATAATATGATATTCTTAATGATGTAATGCTTAATAGCAAGGCCACGTATTATTGATGACGCCTATTAGTTACAATGAAGTATTTTTGTCTTTATTTTGATACGTATGAACGTGGACGAAAAATCGGATTATATTTTTGTGTCATAATTAATCGTAAAGGTTAAGAAATACACAAATAAACGAGCTTTATGATCTTTATACCGAGGAGACCATTATTATTAAGCAAATACAGATAAAAACAGAAGCATCGCGTACGGAGAGGTTAAATATATATTTTTTTAAAAAAAAGTTTTTTTGTAATGAAATGCAATAGTAATATTAAGTACCTAACTAAGCCGTGGTGGCCTTGGGGTTTGAGCAGTCGACTGCTACGCAAGCGACGCAAGTTCGAATCCCAGCGGGGCGTGTACCAATGAGTGTTTCTAAAAAAACTTATGTGATGTTATCACACCACGTGCTTTGAAGGAAAACATCGTGAGAAATCTTACATATGTCTGGGAAATAATACAAAGACGTATATGTAGTGCCTGAGACGGCGATGGATTCACCCTCTGTCACATAGGCACTTTATCATATTCCGTGAAATGCGGGTGTAGTTGTTACAATACCTCTCCTTCCCCTTCGGGGACCCTTCTGGGATGGCGTTAGCATATGTTTTTTTATATTTTTTTAACTAACTACCATTTTCTCTTCTTACTTCTGATCGTCGGAAAATTTACCAAAGCTTGTTTTAAAAAAAATCATCAAATTAGTGTTCTCCAAGTTTTCACTGAATAAAATAATAATTGTGATTTTGCCTCCATTTAATGTATTATTTTGGCGTTTAACACATTCGCTACTAACCTTTCATCTTCTTCGTAAATTATAACAGTTGGACGCGCACAGACGCGTCGTTAGACTCTACTAAGATTATTATTTTTGTTATATGTGTCTCTCGCTTATGTACTTTATATGTTACTGTTACCGCGTCTAAATACAAACCAATTGCGTTACAAATTGAATAGTGTACGAAAAGGCCAACACGTTGGAAGTTAACAACTTGGCAATAATAGGTACTTAGTTGATGAAAATAACCTTGAGAATTTTGGCATTGTTCGTTCTTATTTTTAACTTAGACTCCTGTCTACATAATTAGTTTGAACTTAAAATTTTGCTTATTTAAACCTGTTACAGTGTCTCCATTAACAAAAATAGTTTATAAGTTATAAACAAAATGATTTACTTACAATAAAAAATATGACAGCAGATAATTATATAGTTCTGAAAGAAAAAATAAGGATGTTTTTTTAATATTTAGAAGCATATTTATCTAAGTTGAATAATAAACATATGTCGTGGTATGGACTTGTTATGGGGAGGGATGAGGATAATGTTGCCAAAAAAGTTTGTTTATGAATGTGGATGGTTACAAGGGGAAAGGAAGACCTAAGAAACGATGGATGGATTGTGTGAAAGATGATATGGCTAAAATAGGAGTGAATACAGATATGACGGCTGATAGAGAGAAATGGGAGAGAAGAACACATTGCGCCGACCACAAATAACATGGAATAAGGGTAGGAGGATGATGATAATTATAGAAGCAAATTTATCTATTGTGAGCCGTGGTGGCCTTGAGGTTTGAGCAGTCGCCTGCTACGCAAGCGACGCAAGTTCGAATCCCAGCGGGGCCTGTACCAATGAGTGTTTCTAAAAAACTTATGTACAGTGATTTCACACCACGTGCTTTACGGTGAAGGCAAACATCGTGAGGAAACCTGCATATTTCTGAGAAGCAATTCAATGACATGTAAATTGTCTGAGACGGCGATGGACTCACCATCTGTCACGTTGGCACTTAATCATGTTCGGTGAAAAGTGGGTGTTGTGATTACAACACATCTGCCTACCCCTTCTGGGAATACAGGCGTGAGCATATGTATTTATCTATTCTGTGATTAGTATTCTCTTTGAGTGTGTATTTTTTCACTACTGATATTCTGTGCCTAGGTTATATTTTAATGGTCCTTTTTGCTAGTCCATAAAACCATCCTGATTTCTATAAAGGTTTTTTTAAGTTGTCAATAATTTAGTTTTTATTCAGTTAATGTCAAAGTGTATATTCGATTAATCATTTCGAGAATGGATAATCAGTATCATAGTTTTTGTTTATTCGTCCGGGCATTATCTGTTCTCAATGACGTCATACATTTAGGAATTAAAAATACATTAATTTTATCATCTGCTGTAATTTTATGATTGCGTACGCAGATGTTAATAATGACGGTAGCACTTAATCATTAAATACTTTAATATTTAATAGGTATATCATTATATATGACTAGAGGAATTTATAAATTAAAAAAAATATTTCCAAAACTCTTTAAAAAATCTTTGTGGGTACTTTAAGATTAAAATAAAAACTCTAAGAATACAAAAAAAAATTTATCTAGTTGTAGGGTTAACGAATTACGAAAGTTTATTTTGAAATTTACCGAATTGGATTAGCTTTAGATTGCTAACCTATACAGATCAATACAATTTAAGTGTCTGTTTGTTTGTTGTTAATTCCAAAATAACAGCTTTTCACTAAATGCATATGAAAGTATACACGGACTTCTACTGGCAGATAGCTGAAGTTACAAGGAGCAGCTTAGGTTACTTTTATTTAAGCACGTTAGGGTTCGTAAATTAAGTCTACGCAGGTGAAACCGCGGCGCACTGCCAGTACAACCAAAAAGAAACATTTTAAATAAACAAAAGTAAATATGAAAATTTCTGAGTAATAACCTTCCTCGTTAAAGCAATTTTCATACATCTTAAAATACTTACCGGATCGTACTTGTACTTGTACGTAGTGAACGATTATTTAGCGACAAAAATCCTTAGCTAATGCGAAAACAATGACGTTTCAAAATGTGTTCTCAATTGAATTTGCATGGAAATGTACGTATAGTTACAGCTGTGAGTCATTATGTGTAATTCAGTTTCGGAAGAGGTCATTACAGTGTTCGCCGTGAGCTTTGAGCACTCGCCTGATACGCAAGCAACGCAAGTTCGACACCCAGCGGGCTGCACCAATGAGTTTTTCTGCAAACTCTACATATGCTCACGCCTGTATTCCCCGAAGGGGTAGGCAGAGGTGTTGTAATCACAACACCCACTTTTCACCGAAGATGATTAAGTGCCAACGTGACAGATGGTGAGTCCATCGCCTTCTCAAACACTTTACATACGTCATTGAATTACTTCTCAGAAATATGCAGGTTTCCTCACGATGTTTTCCTTCACCGTAAAGCACGTGGTGTGAAATCACTGTAGAAAAGTTTCTTAGAAAAACTCAGTGGTACAGGCCCCGCTGGGATTCGAACTTGCGTCGCTTGCGTAGCAGGCGATTGTTCAAACCTCAAGGCCACCACGGCTCTTCACGGCTTCAAACTCTATCGGTGAAAAGTGTGTGTCTATGTCATCATCTCCCTGGCCTTATCCCATACATTGTTGGGGTCGGCACTTGATTCAACCCGATGTGGCTGATCACCTGATTCTTATACGAAGCGACTGCCATCTGACCTTCGCAACCCCTTTTACGAGGAAAATCTGTGATCTGGATTAAACCAGTTGTCAGACTATTTTAGGCCTCCGACTGACCTGTAACGATTGTCAAAGATGATAAATTGGTACCCAAAATTGTCTATGTATCAATAATAATCATAATTATACTCGTGTGCTTGACCCCCAGTGCATAGTTAAAAGTGCATTAATTATATTTGTCCCTCGATCCAAGTTTTATTATGCAACTGTCTGTCTGCAATCAGTCTCAGCTGATAACACTACGACCTGTCTGGCTATCGGTGTCACACCGACAATTTAGATCGACCATTCTGCTCGACCATCTTAGTCCTTATTACCATCGAAATAAAGTCTTCATGTATTCTGTTAAAAACAGGGAATTTTCCGATGTCTACCACTTGTACTTTGGATAAAATTTAGATGACGCCTTCTATTGTTGCCATTTATATAGAGTTTTTTAACCTCATTAATGATAAACATAATGTATGACCGGATTTTACTAGTGACCGGTCCTTGCTTCACTTCGGGTTATGATTTTTACGACTATTACACAGCGTTGACTTTTCTCTTTAAATCTCTTGACTCCTGAAATCTTCTTGACTCATTATTACAGTAATATATTTATTAGAACGACACTCTATTAATAATATGACTATTATAGTTATACTAAGCAACTACGATAAATAAACATTGCGTACTTTATTTACTAGTCTTGGAATCGATTTAAATGAACATAATTAATTTTATTTGTTATATATTAGTAACAAACATGTGAACGAACATAATTTTTTTTACTATTTAATAGTACGAGATGATAATTTTGACAAAGTGTTAAAATCAGTCAGGAATCTAGGAACAAATCGTTCAAAATGATACGAACATTTATGGGATTACTAAGCAGTAGTGTCAATAAATGGGTGAAAATTTCAAAACCACTAATCTATATTATTTTGACAGTATATAAAAGAGTAAATTTTTAATCTTTAATATTGACAACACTCACACTCAATGGAGCAAACGAACAAATTTAAAATAAGGCTTAGATTCCTTACTGTTTGTAAAGTTTATATTTATACTGTGGTTTTGTGCACATTCTCTGATATTAGTTCCTTTTGTAAGTTTGAATAGCATAGCTATGATCATCATAAAAATATATACTTTATTAGAGTCGAGTTAGTTAATCAGTCGTATTATTCTCGAGTATAATTATTATCGATTTAAAGTCTCTATATTATTATAGCTTCAAGGCATTCTAATCTAACACTGTTTTTGTTGGCAATTGGCGTTTTTGTTGGCTGCATTACGTCATTACCAACCATGCAAACTTAACGAACAATGTAGGCTGAATTTTCCGAATTAGTGCACGCTTAATTAACGCTAAGTAACTTGTTTTTCAGTGCGAACCGGTGTTCCATTTACATTTTTTCTGATAGCGATTGACGCATGCGCATGCCACAGTGCAGAAAGGTTACACAAGCCCGACTTCCTGTAATATGCCGACTATCCTGCCACGCAGACATTAACGCTCAGAGGATCTCGGATCAAGGTGGCCTCATTGTCATCAGAATTCGGACGAAGATTGCCCAATGCTGAATATAGGCCATCCTATCGATCTCAACAAACACCAATCAGATACCGACTGAATCCAGTACCTACTAGCCACCGTTACATAGTGGCAGCCTATTAGTACATGGCCTATGCTATTAGCCATATATTTTTTCGCCACTGCCAACTTATCGCCATTCCAACTGCCATATTATTTGGGACGCAAGCGACGCAAGTTCGAATCCCAGCGGGGCCTGTACCAATGAGTTTTTCTAAACAAAAAACTTATGTACAGTGATTTCACACAACGTGCTATACGGTGAAGGAAAACATCGTGAGGAAACCTGCATATTTCTGAGAAGTAATTCAAAGCCGTATGTATAGTGTCTAAGACGGCGATGGACTCACCATCTGTCACGTTGGCACTTAATCATCTTCGGTGAAAAGTGAGTGTTGTGATTACAACACCTCTGCCTACCCCTTCGGGGAATACAGGCGTGAGCATATGTATATTATTTGGGATATTGCTATGTCGGTAACTTATGTTACTTAGTTTTTAACTCTTCATTTCAGAATAGATCTTACAAAGAGATACTAGAATAGCCCTTTCAATAGCTTGCAATGCGGGCATTTAAGTAATACCGTTAGACCAAGACGGGTAAATACGCGTCTATGTGAGAGCTGCCCTTATGCATGTATTAATTATGTACCACAACTGTGTATATAATTCTCGTGTCTTGTATATTATCAACTGCAATTTGCCCGTACTGTTAAGGCATGCCGACCCGTATAATGCGAGTAGTTTTAGTGCGGGTAAACGGGCCGATAATAGGCACAACGTGTCTAATGTAGTGTGCTAGAGTTTCAGACGTAATTAAGGATGTTTATTAGATATCATCTAGCATGAACTACAAATAAACTAGAGTACATATCATGGCAAT
The DNA here is from genome assembly GCA_929442735.1 of Watsonalla binaria. Lineage (NCBI taxonomy): Eukaryota > Metazoa > Arthropoda > Insecta > Lepidoptera > Drepanidae > Watsonalla > Watsonalla binaria. The sequence continues at coordinate 3,233,414 of OV838930.1, forward strand.
AAATATGGCACATGATCATATTTTAATAAATTGTGATTTTAAAAACAAAAACGTTGAAAAAATGTATTCCTTTTTTAAATAAGCACGAAATTTTCTGCGCTATTTTTTAAAACAGAAGGACTCGGTAGCTTATTAATGCGTTATACAAAAAGAAAATGTTATTTTCGACCGTATATTGTCTATAAATTTGAACTTTATGGCGTTTTTATTACTTCGCCAACGCGAATGACATTACAAGTAATAAAATATTGAACAGTAAAATGTGGTACGTGGTTGGCTCACTTTGACATTAATATCATGTTTCTTACATGTTTCTTACCTACTTCTGTCAACGTGTGTCGAGTTACCGACATTATTATATTATTTACTGGGCTTTACCCGCGACTATGTCTGATGATTTCTAACAGATGGTTTTCATCGCCGTCCTAGGAACTTATATGTATACGTATGTAAGTGTTCCAATTACTTCTCAGGCAGTATTCTGTGTTTTCCTTCAGCGTAAAGCTCGTGGCGTGACACCAATGTTTTAGTTTTTAAAAGGACTAATTAGTTGATGTAAGTCTGGAACTTCAGTAGACAATTCAAGTATTCTGTCACAGCTTCAATCGTGAACTTTGTAATATAGTAGGCATTATATAATGGTACTTAGAATATAAGTACTAGGGTCCTTAAGAGAATTACCAAATAAACTGTACAAAATTAAGATGAGTTTATACATAGTTTAGAAATATCAGATTTTTATTCATGACACATATGTTTACAAGTCCCGCCTCGTGTTCGTATTATTCCTAACAGTTTTAAGTAATATTTCTTTAAGTTTGGCGATTTAAATTCATAGTATCTGGTTGACCGAGCTGTGCTCAGTTTCTTCTTCAAACGAAAATAAATAAATAAAACCGGTCTACTCTAGTTTCGTTATCGCCCCGTAAGCTGGAAGCCTCACCTTTGAGCTACCATCACTTGACAGATGTGGGCGAAATTCGCTGTCGTATTGTAATGGTTTTTTATGAGTTTTTCAGTGCTTCAAATCATGGTCAAAACGATGTTTTCCATAAATGAAACCTAGCTAGATCTATTTTTTTCCCCGTAAAACCTCTATATGCAAAATATCATGAAAATCGTTGGAGCCGTTTCCGAGATTCCGATTATTATATTTATATAATATATATTATATTCGCGAAATATTACTGTAATTAGTCACGAGTAACATAAACATTTTTTCGTACTTCAGAAATATTTTGAAAGTTTTAACGAATTTTAATAATGTTGTAATAAATATAAAATATATTCTGTATATCTTATAAATTATAAAAATGGTTAGGAAAAATGCGGAAAAGCTATCAAATCAAAAGTTATTTCTAATCTATTAGTAATTAAATTATCATTAAAATAAATATAATATAACATAAATTAATGGTACAAAAAATGCTTGTCTTTTAATTACTGGGTAATGTTGTAAAATTAACCTTTTATTTAACATCGAAGTGTTCATATTATGGCAAAATAAATAAGTGATTCAATTTCATTTCACAGTAGCTACCTAGTGTTATTATAATATCTGCTCGACATACTGGTAAGGTAACCTCATTCCCCTTCACCGCTTTCCAATGTTAATCCTTAGGTACAATGTTTTGAGAAAGCTCATTATACTCACATCTGATAAGATTTGTCTGAAGTTAATATAAAACAGTGTAAGGCTTTGTAAGTTGTTGTAGCCGAGTGATTTGTGTGGTTGCCTATTTCGCAATCACGAGTTCTAACAGCAAACCGGTACGTTTTCTGAAAAGTTCAAATACACAATGCAGATAAACTATAATCTCTCTGTGAAAGAAACATCGTTAAGATCTCGTCTGAGAAGTAATTCAAAGAAGAGAGGTCATCTTCAGTAAATGACAATTAATGAAAATAGTATAATTACTATTCAGCATGACGGCGACAGAGTAGAGTACAGTAGAGATAGTGACAGATGACAATTAATGAAAATAATAATTATATTTAAAATTAATGCAAAATAATCATAACATTTCTACTCTACTTTCATTCGCTCAAGATGATTATCTAACTCAATTTGTTTTTCAACAGTCAAATAAAAAGGCTATCATGCATTTTTGTTAATTTTGTAAAATTTAAGAAATGTATTAAAAAAATAGGTCGTAGTTTGAATATTTGCATGAAACTTTCGAAGTACTTGACGTGAGGTCAGCACATTATACTGGTGATATATAACTTGATGTGTCTGTGTGACCTACGTTGCAAAGGACAAATAAAATATATTTATAACTTAATTCAAGGATCATTTTGTTCGCCAATATTATTGCTTGATATTTAAAAGTTTCACCTGGCCTTATCCAATACATTGTTGGGGTCGGCATTTGATTCAACCCGATGCGGCTGATCACCTGATTTTTATACGAAGCGACTTCCATCTGACCTTCGCAAACCCTTCAACGAGGAAAATCTGTGATCTGGGTTAAACCAGTGGTCAGCCAATTTTTTAGGCCTCCGACCGACCTGTAACGATTGCCAAAGATGATAAATTGGCAACCGGGACCGACGGCTTAACGTGCTCTCCGAGGCATGGAGGGAACTCGGGCGGTCACCCATTCAATTACTGGCTAGGGTTAGGGTTGCTTAACTTCGCTGATCGAATTATATGCGCAATAGCAACTCTGTATTTAAATGTTTATTGTTCATAATTTAAACACTATCGTGTTTTGTAACTTCGACTTTTCCTTCATGCTACTTTAATGTCAGATTCATAAACTCTCATTTTAATTATTAATAAAAATGTGAATGAACACTTGTTTTTGGCGCCTCATAATAATAATCACCGGACACTTTTAAAGTTCGAGACGTTAATTAAGATTTAATTATGCAAATGCATATTCAAGTCTGAAGAGAAGCGCGTCAGATACCTTTATATTACACTAGCAGACGCCATGCGGTTTCACCCGCGTGTTTCCCGTTTCCGTGGGAGTACGGGGATAAAATATAGAATATGTTACTCGCTGATTATGTAGCTATCCATTGCTGAAATATTTTTTCTAATCGGTCCAGTAGTTTTGGAGTATATTCAATACAAACATACACACAAAAATCTTTCCTCTTTATTATAGTAAGTGTAGACGGACATCACGCGACTTCACCCGCGTAGTTCCTGTTCCCGTGGGAGTATGGGAATAAAAGTAGCCTGTCTTACAGTTACTTACGTCCCAAGGTGATCCTATTGCCATAATCGGGCACTAATCCAGGGCGCTATTACCCAATAGCATTTTGCCCGACCTAGGGATCGAACCCAGGACCTCAGTAGAACAACTATACCAACGAGGCAGTATAATAATGATGATAAGGAATAAATGTTCATAGCAAGATCTATATGTATCTACATCAAACATATCAATAGTCCAAAGTCGTTTCTATGTCCGTGTACATAATCTTATGTATAATTACTGAGTTCAAGAACTTGTCTCAATATAATAACAACATATACCTAACATCTATCTATCTCTACAAGTATATATATGTTATATAGATATTACATCTATACAACAATTAGCGCGTCCAAAATGTTGGCGTAGAATATTCAATACTAGCGGACGCCACGCGTATTCACCCGTTTCCGTGGGAGTACGAGGATAAAATATAGCCTCCATGCATTGAAAAAATGTTTAAGATCGGTGCAGTGGTTTCGAAGGCTATATTCAATACAAACAATCAAATCATTCCTCTTTACAATATTAGTACTATAGATTATTTCATTACGTGTGTTCGGATCCACTCACGGTGGTCCTTCTTAAAGGCAATCCTTTTAAGACATGCGCGTGGGCAGCCATGTAATAACTGATTAATATTGCTTTATAATCTTTGTTTATGGAGCTCGTAGCACAGTTGCTATTGCGCATATCATTCGATCAGCGAAGTTAAGCAACCCCAACCCTAGCCAGTAATTGGATGGGTGACCCCCAAGTTCCCTCCGTGCCTCGGAGATCACGTTAAGCCGTCGGTCCCGGTTAACAAATTATCATCTTTGGCAATCATTACAGGTCAGCCGGAGGCCTAAAATAATCCAACAAATGGTTTAACCCAGATCACAGATTATCCTCGTAAAAGGGGATACGATAGTCAGATGGCAGTCGCTTCGTATAAAAATCAGGTGATCAGCCACATCGGGTTGAATCAAGTGCCAACAATGTATGGGATAAGGCCAGGGAGATGATATAATCTTTGTCTATGACACACCTAAAACCTCTTTGGTATTAAGATAAAGTTTTTTGCTAATGCGAATATAAAGGTCACAAGTACAGTCTCAAAAAACAATGAATGAAGCACTATGTGAGTTATTTCATTTCGTTCTTATACGTGTATGAAGAAGAGATGAGTTGATTATTCTACTATTTATCGAGCAAAAATGGTAAAGAGTCGATGAGAAGTTTAAGAATGTAATGCGATTCAATTCTCGAATGAACAAACCCCAATATGGGCGACCGCTGTAACAATCTATAGTATTAAATTCATTTCATACATCTTAGCTTAGTATCTTACATTTCATGGTTTAGCTCACTGAGATCTCAGTGAGCCTCTGCCACATAAGTGTCACATATTTCGTACTAGTTGTGCTCTTTAAATCGTTTTTTTTAAATTAGCTATCTGTCAGTGAAAGTTATGTTAAAATCGGTACAACTGTTTCAGAGATTACCGGGAACAAACAGACAGATAGATAGGCAGAGAAAAAGTTTAAAAATTGTTTTTTTTTTATGTCAGCACCGTATATATTTTCATATGTATTTAGTTAAAAGCTGTTCTTTTGGAATTACAAATTGACACTTCAATTTTATTTATCTGTATATAATGAATAGAATGCATAGAACATAGAACAGAAAATGAACGGAATATCAAGGGACATTGTCTACCAATTTTCTATTAGCTTAGCATTTGTCACGTGACATGCACGTGATTTACACCATTCTCATAAATATTGTATCGTTTCTATTAAAACAAGCGCGAGGATAATGTTACTTTGTCTCAGGCCTACAGATCATACACGGGAAGAGCCAAAATGATAATGTTACGCGTAGGTATCTAACAAACGATTACGGACCGCAAATGGGCCATTGTCTAGGCTACCCACTGGCGTATGACGTCAGGGACAACGATGAAGATAATTATAAAACAATTAAGAAGATAATGGCAAATGGTTGTCTGTCTCATGATGATCGCATAGCTTTGTGCCTATGATGATGAATTCGGTCATTTTGTTAGTAGGGTTGACAACTCTATTATAAGCTGACCAAGCTTGCCCGCCGAGCACAAGAAAAAAAATTGATATTGAGTTTTGTTGTCAAGAAATTCACAATAAATGCCCGAAGTCTGGAAGTTGGCGGTATTTACACCCCCGTTCCTCGGAAAGCAAGTTAAGCCGTTGGTCCTACGCCTGATCTCTCTCCGGTCGTGTCGGATTGCCGTCCCATCGGACTATGAGAGTGAGGGAATAAAGAGTGCACCTGTGTTTGTGCACACACGCGTGCACTATAATATCTCCTGCGCAGTTGGCTGATCCTCGTTGAGATTAGCCGCCGTAACCGAAATTCGATAGGAGACCATTATTATTATAAGCTGACCCACGTGCACGATCAGAATGATCGGTGAATTTTATAAATACCAGTGTCTTTGTAAAATGCTTATTTTAAAATAAGAATGAAACCTGTTGTTGCCATCATAGTTCCACTGTATGACAGTGAGTGACAGACTTATACACGCCATATACATCTCATAATAACAGTTAAAACTGTTATAAGGTGCATTGATATGTGTATTGGTAAAAACCACGTTCTGGCGTCTAATATTACGGTACACCAAAATGAAACGTCAGAGCTCAAAAGTTCTTAATACCCTCTGCTTGAAACGATGATGGAAGGCCCTTATTATCGTGACAACTCTATCTACATTGGCATTAAAAATAATAAACAAAGACCGGCTGTTTTCTAATGTGATCTATGAACCTTGTTAGTACACCAATGTTACTTTTGGGCACCCATCTGGCTTATATCCGAATTAAAGCCGAGCTACGTCCTTGCTCCCCAACACAACTGCGTAGTTAAATAATTATGTTAGTTAATTGGCGGTCGTTGGTCTGTATTTACTCTGTGGTCAACCGTGTATGACGTCACACCTTTTGTACTTAATTATCGTCCGTAACCGCACACTGGATAATAAATGACGTTTACAACGCGGTGTGATCCTATAATTATATCGGACAGGGCTATCTATACATACGTACAAATACATTACAACAATTCTTAAACTTATGTATGTATGACAAAACATTTTATTTATTAACAAACTAGCATCTGCCCTCGATTTCGTCGGCGTGGAATAATTACTTTAGACTAACGGTAGCTTAAGCCCGCGATTGGTCTTAACCATAGGATATATAGCCAAGTGAAGCTGAAACATTTTTTTAAATCGGCCAAGAGCTCCTGAGATTAGCTCGTTCAAGTAAACAAACAAACTTCAGCTTTATATTTTAGTATAGATATGAAGACCATTTATTATAATTCTCGGAATTGTCTTACAATTACAGTGATTTGTCTCAGTATTATAGAATGTTCTGTAAAGGAAAATATTGAGGAAACATTTGAGATGAATGTCCACAAGAATCACAAGAATCACCAACAGTCACAGACACATCTATATACCTTTTGTGGTTAATCTTTAAATAGCTACCTCGTTCTGTGATACGGATTTAAAAAGGGATGGACATAGTTTTGATGATGCTCTCCTCACCGAAAGTATGTCAACCGAAAGTATGTCAAAGTATGTCAAGTATGCTAACCTCAACGAGGATCTACGCAGGAGATTTTATAGTGCACAAGTGTGTGTGCAAACACAGGTGCACTCTTTATTCCCTCGCTCTCATAGTCCGATGGGACGGCAATCCGATAAGACCAGAGTGAGATCAGCCATAGGACCAACGGCTTAACATGCTTAACGTATTTATTCGTACTTCGTTTAAACCATGTTTAGTAAAAGATGGTTTTGTATACTTTGCGTCACATAATTGTCCTACAATCGTGAGCTTAAATATATCTGGGATCATACAAAGTTTTATTTATTTGTGCAAATGATGTGAGAAAAAAATATTTGTGTCAATAGCGACATGAGTTTAACATTTCTAAAATGCCAACCCAGTCGTTTCGAATGAATCAATTAATCAATCAACTACGTATGAATTGCAAATGTATTTTCTTGCATCGAAAAAATGGTCTAATGGTATATTATATAGGCTTGTCTTAGAGTGGAAGTTTTAGAGACAATTATACTAGCTGAGCCCTGCGGTTTTACGCGTGTCGACTTCATTACAAGCTACTATATATCGATCTAGGTTTTATGGTATAATAATTAGGTTCAAATGTTTCAGAGATTTGCCAGAACGCTTATGCAGATCCGTTGTCTAGTATCCATAGTACAAGCTCTGCTTAGTTTGGGACTAGACAGCGCTATATTTTTGTATTATATATTTGCATATTTATTTATGATTGTTATTTATTATTTATGAATAAAAACTAGTAAAAGAGAACAAGTAAGACAAACATAATTTTTTATTTAGGTACCGTTTATACTTACTGAGACATTTAATGAAAATAATTTAATTTGAAATTACAAACAGACATACATACATACATATGCTCACGCCTGTATTCCCCGAAGGGGTAGGCAGAGGTGTTGTAATCACAACACCCACTTTTCACCGAAGATGATTAAGTGCCACCGTGACAGATGGTGAGTCCATCGCCGTCTCAGACACTTTACATACGTCATTGAATTACTTCTCAGAAATATGCAGGTTTCCTCACGATATTTTCCTTCACCGTAAAGCACGTGGTGTGAAATCACTGTACATAAGTTTTTTTAGTAAAACTCATTGGTACAGGCCCCGCTGGGATTTGAACTTGCGTCGCTTGCCTAGCAGGCGACTGTTCAAACCTCGACCTCAACCTCTGCCTACCCCTTCGGGGAATATAGGCGTGAGTATATGTATGTATGTATGTATGAGTTTTTAACATTAGTCTCATAATATGAGTCAGTTTGACTCGTACCATCGCACTAAGAGCTCACGCTAGGGCCCCCGGTATTTAAGGCAAATCCTCGCTTATTTACTTCTTTTCGACGTGTTTTTGTGTGTCTATCATAAGGACATATACGGTCAGGAATTTATACTTGCAAATCGTTAGAGTAAGCTCCAAGTTTATAGGCCACCTGTTCTCATGCTATGCTTGTGAGCACTGGTCATCTCGTGTGTATATTCTGTTGAGTTTTTTACGTAATAAACATCTGTTTGATACGCAAACGGCCATATTCTATCGACTCTTAGCTAACCAATATATAGCTTTAACACCAGTGGTTTAAGGTTAAGTCTACCTACTATGTTATTTATTATATTCGGGGTACGGGGAGTCCACCATGATCGTGTACGCAGCGCTTATTAAGAGAATGAGATGAAACATTAAAGCTCAGATACTCTTTGCTTAAACTAATGATGGTAGGCCCCCAGTTACTTGAAAGGAGGAAATATGAAAATAACCGTTTCTTAAATTTGTTGTTATTTAGGTAATAAGGTTTATTATTGTTGGTCATCCTATTATATCCCTCAAAAAATAATGTTCAAAGTGCTATTAAATTACCAAATTGTGTTTCACATATCTGAATCTTTTTGGTGTATAAGGTAGAGACTTGTCTATTAATAATTTTAATTTTATTACTATCATTATTTTATAAGCGCTTTGTATGTTAATCAGGCTGTTAAATTGTAAATTCTATTAAAGCCTGCATAAGGCTTGTTTTTCTTCAATTCAACATTATAAACGAATGCGCAAGCGGTGTATTTGATGCAATACATTAAATTATTGTTAGTAATACGGTATGTTCAGTTTGTTCCACTTATTATATCTGAATTTAAATCAATTAGGTCCATTTTGTTTTATCAATCTATGGACAGGCTGTAAAATACTATAAATTATTATTTGGATTTCGTTTTGTGATACGGTATTAACCCACGGACTAGTTAAAATTATTTATTGGCACCAATAGAATCTATGTATCAACTTTCATATACTCAGTAAGCTTCAAGACCGTTTTCAATTAAGTTATAGTTTTTCTCGTCATCGCCCTGGCCTTATCCCATACATTGTTGGGGTCGGCACTTGATTCAACCCGATGTGGCTGATCACCTGATTTTTATACGAAGCGACTGCCATCTGACCTTCGAAACCCCTTTAACGAGGAAAATCTGTGATCTGGGTTAAACCAGTTGTCAGACTATTTTAGGCCTCCGACTGACCTGTAACGATTGCCAAAGATGATAAATTGGCAACCGTTTGAGAAGGTGTGAGATTGGTGTATTTGAGCTGAGTTTATGTAAACATGTTACGCTTCACGGCGCTTGTGATAATTACTTGTTTGCTGCTATTTATAACGTATCTTGTAGGTGAGTTATATAACGCCGGGTGCCTATAAACTATGCACATAATAATGCACTTTATTTTGCACCAAGCTTCAAACGTTTCAAATTAGACAATAACGACTTCTGACAACTGAATTGGTTTTTTAACAAGTTTAAACAAGAAATACTTGAAAAGTAATTCTTATTGCGTATCCGTGTTATATTTGTTAAAACAATTAGAATATAAACATTAAGCCTATATTCTAATTGTTTTAAGTCTATATATGAATATAAAATGCATGGGTATGAAATGCGACACACATCCCTTACAAAAGATGCATTAAGCAAAGATTAGATAAAACTATAAAATATGCTCACGCCATCCCCAAAGGGACCCTCAAGTGGTAAACAGAGGTGTTGTAACAATGCTCACATTTCAACGAATATGATTGATTATGTGCCAAAGCGACTGAGGGTGATTCCGTCGTCTCAGTCACTATAGATCTTTGAATAACTTTTCAGCTATACAGGTTTCCTCACTATGTTTTCCTTCACTGGAAAGTACGTGGCGTGAAATGATTGCACTTAAGTGTTTAGAAAAACTCATTGGTGCAGATCGCTGGGATTCAATCTTGCGTAGCAGGCGAATGCTCAAGCCTCACAACCACCATGGTTCTTCCACTACATCACCATAACTTCGACTAAAACTATGTCTATCCCTTTTGAAATCCGTATCATAGAAAGAGATGGAACTACTTTTAAACCAAGAACTCTTAGTCTATGTCATGTGATAAGGGTATTATTAACTTAATCTTATTACAAGAATACTTGAATACTATCTATATTGGTGCCCTACGGTTTCACTCGCGTAGATTTTATTTGATTCCCGCGGAACCCTTAATGTTTATTTTTTTAATAAAAGAAGCCTACGTTATTCCTTATAATATTAGCTATCTGCCAGTGAAAGTCCCGTTGAAATCGGTCCAGCCGTTTCAGAGATTACCCGGAATAAACAGACAGACAGACACAGAAAAATTTGAAAATTGGTCTTATAAGTCATTACCGTGTGTACTATCACATGCTTTAGTCAAAAGCCGTAATTTTGGAATTACAAACAGACACTTAAATTTTTTTATCTGTATAGAATGTATAGATTAAATGCGAGACAGTTTCCGACAGATGTCATACGTACATACATTTGCTAATTGCTAATACGAGTTCAAAGTGCGTAATGTATAGATTTCGCAATATTGATTATGCGATTTACTGACGTATAGCGCCATGTTGTTGGTAAACAATATCTCTCTTATCAAAACACATTTCCTAATACAGGGTGCCTGAGAAAAAGGAACAGTTGTCTTCTAGAAGTTTTAGGGTTTTATGAATATAGACTTAAATCATGCTTTGCAAATGAAGGAGTATGTCGCTTCACGACGTTACGTTTCACCGCGAAATTGATTTTGCTACAGTTTATAATAGATTGGCTTCCAGCTTTTTTTTTAATTTCATTTAATACTGTTTCGTTGCACGAGGTCCTGGGGTCAAGAAAAGTGTTATTTTTTTTTCAAAAAAATCAAAATTCAAAATATCTTTATTCGATTAGACTTTTTACAAAGTACTTTCAAATCGTCAGAAAGACGGATTATACATGCTACCGCCACGTTCGGAAGGTTGCTTTTACTGAGAAGAACCTGGCAAGAAACTTAGTAATTACTCTTTTAAAAAAATATATTTTACAGCTTTGAGTAATACAATATAAAGCATAAAAAATATATACAAGCCCATGGACACAGTTCCAGTGCACATAAGTCGATATAAAAAAAATTTAAAACTAAAAATAAGTACTACGAATAATTGTGTAGCTTGATTTAATATTCCCATTTGTAATTGACTAGTAGCAGGCCGGAGTCTCAAAGTCAAAATCATAGTCAAAAGTATCTTTATTCGATTAGACTTTTTACAAAGTACTTTCAAATCGTCAGAATGACATAATTATACAGGATTATACATGCTACCGCCAGGTTCGGAAGGTTACTTTTACTGAGAAGAACCTGGCAAGAAACTCTGTAATTACTCTTTTCAAAAATATTATACAATTTAAAGAATGTACAATATAAAGTCTGGATGAGTTCCCCGTTAATTGCAGTAAGCTCGCAGTCTATTACATGGCACGTAAACCTAACTGGCGAAATGGTACACGATAAGGACACCTCTGCCTACCACTTCGGAGAATACAAGCTTGATCATAATATGTGTGCGTATTTCTTAAATCAGCGTTTATTCAATCTACGAACTACATAGATTTTAAACCGTAATTTAAAACGTATTTATCCGTAAATGGCTATCAGATGGACGTCTTGTCTATGTTCTTAGGTGCACTAATAGGTGAATGTAAATAAGGATATCTAAACGTACAATCAGTGTTAAGTAATGCTTCACGAGTGCGCTGTATAAGGCGCCGGCGATATCTCCGGCCGTAAGATTAATGGAGATAGCAAATAATGTTACATTAACCCATTCGACCACGTTTTATACACTCACTTGCAGTGCAATGTGCTCAATACACGATTATTATATATAATTTTGTAACATTTGCTGAATTAGCTGCAAAAAATGTGAAAAGTATTTTTTTGGTTATATTATAAATAATGGATTTTACCGTTTTTTGCAAGTGGTCCCCACAATATTAATGCCACTAACAGTCTAGCTTACGTATATTGGTTGGTGCTAATTACGATTAATACAAGTTGTTTGTATATAATTTACATCTCATATTACAATCTATAGAGATAAATAATATTGTCTGTTTGTAATTCCAAATTAAAAACTTTTCACTAATTGCATATGAAAGTATATGCAGGACATATATAAAAAAATATATACCTCTCTCTGTCTGACTGTTTGTTCCGGGTAATTTCTGAAACGTCTGGATCGGTTTTAAAGAGATTCTCAATGTCATATAGCTGGTGTTACAAGGAGTAACGTAGGCTATATTTAATAAAATTTTCCATGAAACTTTTTTTTTCAAATTAAACCGCGGGACACAGATAGTTTGAAATAAAATACGAGTAGTGTATTTAAAAATGTTGTCACATAATTGTGCAAGTGACTGCATATGTAGCCTGCATTCAACGACGTGTAGTTATTGATGTCGTAGCGCCAATATTTAGCAGATAACGTAAGATTTGTAGTAGAGCTTTATGTTATTAATCTCAATGCTAGAGAAATAAGTAATACTGTTAAGATGCAATACCACCAGAATGTATTTTCCACATTTAATGAAGCTCTATTTATATACGCTCACGTCATCACAAAAGGGTCTCCGAAGGGGTAAGCAGAGGTGTTGAAACAACAAACCCACAATTCACCAAATATGATTAAGTGCGAACGTGACAGAGGGTGAGTCCGTCTCAGGCACTATACATACGTCTTTGCAGACTTCCTCACGATGTTTTCCTTCACCGTATAGCACGTGGTGTGAAATCATTGCACATAAGTTTTTAAAAAAAACTCGTTGATGCAAGCCCCCATCTTTAGTTTACAAATTGTCTTTGATTACGAAGTAATTTTTTAGCTGTACGGTGAAGGAAAACATCGTGCCTGTATATGTCTGAGAAGTAATTCTAAGGCGTATGTATAGTGTCTGAGACTGAATCACCATCTGTCACGTTGGCACTTAATCATCTTCGGTGAAAAGTGAGCGTTGTTATTACAATTCCTGTGACTTCGCCTTCGGGGAATACATGCGTGAGCATTCGTATGTATGTCTAAATGCACGCACATTCAACAAATATCACATTACTCATACTTAGCGGTTGACGTAATTCTTGCTAAGGTGTAATTGTACCCGTATGTGAAAAAAGTAATGCAGGTCTGTTACGTGCGCACGGTTTCCCATCCATACAGATAAATAAAATTGAAGTGACTATTTGTGATTCCAAAATACAGCTTTTCATTAAATGCATATGAAAGTACTCACTTAAGTACTTTAAATCAGTACACGGTACTGGCTTAGAAAGACAAATATTAAAAATGTCCTATGTATGTTTGTCTCTGAAACGGCTGGACCGATTTTAACGGCACTTTCACTGGTAGATTGTTGATGTTACAAGGAGTAACTTAGGCTACTTTCATTTAAAAAAATATTTTCTGAATGAAATTAAATCTTCGTGGATGAAACTGTAGGGCATAACTAGCATTCATATAAGTCCTTAAAGGGTAAATTATTAATTTATTTAGTTGTTATGAAAAGGTCATTCTCCCTTTGTTTCCATTCGTTCTTCGTTTCATTTGCAATCATTAGAATTGTACATATTACTAAGGAAAGAAGATAATTATGTAACGTAGCCTATGTATTGCTTAAATTTGTATATTTCTGTGAAGTAAATAAGAAGCAGTGGTGGCCTTGGGGTTAGAGCAGTCGTCTGCTACGCAAGCAAACCAATGACTTTTTCTAAAAACTTATGAAACAAAAAAAAACTGAGGAAACCTGTATATGTCTGAGAAGTAATTCAAAGACGTATGTATAGTGCCTGAGACGGCGATGGACTCACCCTTTTTCATGTTGGCACTTGATCATACTCGGTGAAATGCGGGTGTTGTTACAACACCTCTGCTTACCCCTTCGGGGACCCTTCTGGGATTGCGTTAGCATATATTTTGTGAAGTATTTGTTTATAATTGAGGTGATTTTTTTTATTACATTTTGTATTGTGGCCACTACCAGTGAGACCGTGCTGTGACGTCACGCCTTGGTCCTAGCGGATGATCAGTGATGGTTGTCATCACCGTGACAGCCAGATTATGGTACGCCAAACCTTTTCGCTTTTTTATGTATGTTGTTATGAATAAATATTTTATGAAAAATTTACTAGACATTGCATAAGTTAGTTAGTTGTTTCATCCGCCTAAAATTATACTCTAACGATAAACTTTTTTCATTTTCGGGTTAGCCTATGACACTCACGATTTATTTTCTATGTCGCTCTGATCCACCCTGCCATGCTCCAATATCTTAAAACTCATACCCCTTATTGTGTAGAGTAAAAGTAGATCCATCTTTTTTAGTTACATAGTTTTTTTTGTCTTAGATTATTCGTTATTTAATAAGGGGGATAAAGAAGAAAATTCACCCATGACTTGTAGGTAAAGCAAATACTAATGACTTATTTAATAAATATAATTTATTTAAATCCAATTGGCTAGTATAAAAGTAAATAAAGCGAAACGTCCCCACGGAAGGTCTTATTTCTTAGCAGACGTCTTTAGTCAAAGCCGTTTTGTGCGTCATAAATGTTCTTGACATACTAGCACCTGCCTCCGCCTTCGCCTCTGTGATCTTTTGTCCCTTTCACACAAAAACTAGTAGTGGAGAAGCAATAGGAAGGTCTGTAGGTCTAGACAAGTAATATTCTCGCACTATCGTTGATATAAACGATACAAATTCATTAACTGGGCACTAATCCAGACTCCGGACTCCGGGAAATTACGGATTGAAAAACCTAATCAGGGAATGATCTCAACACCTTGTGTTCTGTGCAGTGATTTCACACTACGTGCTTTACGGTGAAGGAAAACATCGTGAGGAAACCTGCATATTTCTGAGAAGTAATTCAATGAAGTATGTAAAGTGTCTGAGACGGCGATGGACTCACCATCTGTCACGTTGGCACTTAATCATCCTCGGTGAAAAGTGGGTGTTGTGATTACAACACCTCTGCCTACCCCTTCGGGGAATGCAGGCGTGAGCATATGTATGTATGTATGTTTAAGAATTCGAAAAGGTACTGAGCGATTTGTAAGAAAAGGATAATATATACAATTACTGCATTTTCCTCTATTTCATAATTATAAACAGTGCAATAATTTAATACGTGACATAACAGCACCGTTACTATACTATATTACCTATAACTGGAATTTGTTTACCTTGTTACGGTTGTTGTGCTGTGTAAGAGTTCCAGAAAACTCTTATTTTCCCCATGGCCACAAGGATCCTATCAGGGATAAGGATATATGCAGAAATGGCGTGAAACCGCCCACACAACTTTTATATTATAAATAAATTCCAGAAATTCACCTTGACTTTAAGCTAACTGGATCTGACCGCAAGCGTTGAAACCATTTGTCAAAGTCAAATCAAATGGAAGACCGCAAACAAGGGTGTCAAATCAGATATAATCAAGCAAATCGTGCTAAAAAACGACAAACGGATGTGGTCGAGAGGTAAATGTGTGAATTTATTGACCCTAAGAAATACCAGCAAATCATCGCTTCCACTTATTTCGAGTGGGTCAATATATGACCGGTGATGTTAGTTAATAGTGGTAAAACATCAAACGTTTTGGGTATTCTCATTTATTCAAATAATCGAGTCAAAATCAAAAGGATCTTTCTTTGTATACTTCTATCAAAATACTTTCGAATCGTCAGAAGGAGAAAAATAATACACTGGGTTCTGAAGGTTGCTTTTACTTAGAAAAAGCCGCTTTTTAGCCGATTTAATTTTTAAATTGATATGTAGGTACCTACAAAAATAGGCGCCTAAAAGTCTAGTACTTCCCTATATGACCGTCTAAATTAAGACAACGCGAGTGAAACTGCGGAGCACAGCCAGTGTTGTATAAATTGTTGGGGTCGGCTCTTGATCCAACCTGATTTTTATACGAAGCGTCTGTCATCTGACCTTCGCAACCCCTTTAACGAGGAAAATCTGTGATCTGGGTTAAACCAGTTGTCAGATTACCTGTAACGATTGCCAAAGATGATAAATTGGCAACAAATTAAGTGCTAATGTCCGTATAAATACATACATAATAATGTATGTTCTACCTCAAAATAACGTCTGTCAGTTTTGATAAAACTGACATTGACGCGTTTGACCATAGCTCAGTCGACTGCTTGAATTTGGGGGAATTATTGAGCAGTGGAATGTACAACCATACTACGTGAACGAAGTCACGTACAAGACCTTGTTTTCACTATATCATGGAATATCCACTGGGTTGAAATTTTGCGATTATATATTTCAAACAGGACAATTCTAAATCAGGCGTTATTCGACATTAGGAAAACCATTTCGATAAAAAGGATTTTTTCCTCCATATTTGGTATTTTAATCATTTTGCGTCAATGAATTTATTAGTTATGCAAAGTAAAGAAATACATATTTGCTTTATTATAATACATACGTCAATATAACTAAAATGTACTGCGCAGTTGTTATTGATAAAATGCAGCCTGAAACTTTTAAACAAATTTTGGAGTCCTCATGCAATCTAAAACTTTTTCTTTGATTAGAAAATTTGCACCTCCAGTTCTAAACTCTCTAGCTAATTTCTAAATTCGACCGGTTTAGATACAAGGTGCTAAAACGCCTTCTATAAGTCCGATATTTAGATATATAGACCTCACATTTCATCCCTACAATTCCTACATTATCTATTGAGGGTAATAACCCTCAATAGATAAAAAGGTGATAAAATATTATCACCTTTTATCACAGTCACCCGATTCTAACATAGACTTCAAAATATTTTTGGCCTGTTGTTCGAGTCCTGCCTTAAATTTTAATAAATTATAAGTTAATTGCAATAGAAAGAACATTTACCCAAAATGAAACATAGGCACTGGTGGTCCTCTCAATACATTTACAAATAAGAATCCACAATGTAATTCTTGGAATATTACATGGCATTGCAGGAAGCTAATGCAGACGCAAAACATGATTCATTTTACGAAGAACACTTTAAAACTGTATGATTAATAATGTCAAACCTCATTCGGAGGATGGAATTGCATCAATAAAGTAATCATGAGGTTCCTTGATTAATCATAGTGACGTGTCCATTGTGTTACATAAGTCATCAAGTTTTACTTTAGTATAGTTTATTGACCGCTGGGTCACAAAATATAAAGGAAACAGAAGTACAGTTTCCCATATTCTTCTAACATTAATTCCAGCTACTTTAAAGCAAGGCGTTCGTAAGTTGTGTGAGCCTGTGTCTGCCAATCTATGGGAGTCGACATTCTGTTTTTATCGATTTGTAACTTGTTTGTCAATTTTGATTCATCATCTTTATGGGCAAAATCATTGTCTCAATGTGAAGAGGTCAATCGAATGACCTTAGTCTTTGGTGTTACGACCCATTTTCTATGGTCTCCGAAGGTTGAAATAAAAGTTGTAGATTCTAGACTTTGGGAATTTATGTGTTTGTCTTGATCATTTACCTCTTGAGAACAGACGCGGATCTTTGTTTAAAGCTCCATTAAATTCACTAGTAAGCTTAAACGTGATTGCGATATGACGCTATAAATAATTGAAATGTGAGATTCAGATCACCCAAGAAATCTTAAATATTTCACCATGGTAGGTATGATCCAATCATTTAAGCATATGTTGCACCAGTCGATGCCAAAGGATTATTAAGTTTTAGATATAACTATGATGAATTAAGATCGAGTAAGCTTGCATTGATTTGTTTTTGACAGATGACAGAGATGGGTGAGTATGCCAAGACAAAGGCATACGCCAAGACGACCTTGAATTATAAAGTGAATTAGCGGAAAACAATTTAATATCTTAAAACAATAGGCTTTTATTGAAGTAACCCGCAAAACGACTTTTGGATAATTTTGGAGCTTTCATTGGGTAGCATCTGGCATAATATAAAAGACGGAGAATTCTAGAATATCAGTCGTTGTGACATGATATTCTACTCTCTATTACTTTATAAGTATCAGGTGGTATCAGTGTGTGCGTGAATACAAAAACAGTTGAAGCACATATAACAAGAATCGCAGACCATCAAAACCAGTATTCCCAAGCCAGATGATGTATAGATCGTAATTTTCGAACTTAACAATATTATAGTAAATAATCAGTTCCTCATAGATTGCGTCACGAGGTACCTTCAGATATAGGTGACGTGTGGATTTTCATGTAATTGTTAACCGTATACGCCCTCCTCAAAACTGGAAAGCCACCAATAGGAGGAATTATTGATACCAACGCATTTGCTTTTGACGTCATCATTGTGGTCTTTGCCTACTGCGCTCTGAGTCAGTGGAATGATAATATGGTTTATATTGACGATGTTGTGTTTACGTCGCACAGTCTTTCGTTAAACGTTGTATTATAAACAGTTAGTGTTTTGTGTTGCAAAAATGTATTCTGGAAGTATATGTTTCACCATCGAAAACTTTATGGATGTTGTGTTTTGTGTTTATGTGTTCAACACTAAGGTTGGTATACATTTTAGGAATTTAATTTATTTAGGATTTATTTTGAAATTGCCCTCTCAGAGTCTTGCAATCCTAAAATTGTCTGAGTTTACATATTTCAATATCATTCATTATATCATTCGTTTTAGTGTTTTTGACATTTTTATGATGTCTGTGATTTATAACCTTATGTACCAAGATAATTTTTTTTTTTTATATACTTTAAGCATCCACTGCATGTACCTACCATGATCATTTTATTTTCAAAATACTTTCACATTATTTTTTGTTGTAAACTAAAGTGTTACTTTTAAGTGGCTATAACGTCCTTGGAATATTCACTAACGGTTTTTGTAGTAATATTTAATTTATTGGTCCAATAATAAGGAATTCTAAGTGATTTTCCATATTTTTTTACGAATCGACAACATTTTCATTACTTAGTTGCCTGTTAACTCCATATAAGTAAACTGAGAGCGTAATAAAATGTATAGTCATTGTAATTAACCGTAATCTAAGTACGTCAGTGTGAAAAGTATGTAATTTTCCGCTTAACATTCCTTGTTGTGCTCGTGGGAAAAGATACTATAAATATCTTTATAACCATGTGTACTTGAACTTAAACATTTTCATTTAAAGAGAAGGGATATAATAAATAAATATGTTCACGCCAACCCAGAAGAGTCCCCGAAGGAATAAAAAGAGGTGTAACAACACTTTCCTACAAAGATGTTTGAGTGCCGTAATAGGTGGTAAGTCCATCACCGTCTCAGGCAATATACATACGTCTTCTTCGTCTTTGAATTTCTTCTCAATGAAGATACGATATTTTCCTTCACCTTCACTGATGGTTAAGTTTTTAGAATGCTCAATGATAAGTTAATCGTTGGGTTTTGGGCTTGCGTAGTTTGCATGGCAGCAAAAGGGCTGATAGGTCTAGGAAAGGTTTATCAAAATGTATATTAGTGTTGTTTGAAGTCTTAAGGATCATCTTTATTTCCAGCAATCTGAACGGTGGCGCAAACTACGCAATATAGTGCAGTGGACGCCGTTCTTCCAAACCTACAAGAAGCAGAGGTATCCTTGGATCCAGCTCGCTGGACACCAGGGGAACTTCAAAGCCGGACCCGACCAAGGCACCATATTGAAGAAGCTTAGCCAACAAGAAGAAAGATCCTTTCAGGTGAGGTTTCAATATTAATATTTTAAGTTAAGCTTCAGGGCAAAACATTGGGAATTTCGGGGGCTTGATCTCCACTTTAAGGAGTTTTGCAGAAAAATAACATAGTGAAAGTAGTAGTGATATTTTTCTGAGGTGATTACAGTACGGCACAGATGCAGGGAAATAAAATGGAATATCCACTCCGAATTATGGGATTCCAATCGGGTGTCTTCTATCTTACAAAAAGTCGTAGTCAAGTAACGCTATCTTGGAGAAGTGTTATTTTCCTGAATTAAGATTCATGGGGAGAAGTAGGTAAATGCTGTACTAGAAATAGTTGTGGCTTATGTTGGTATATCGAGTCCATTATTTCTTAGGTAGGTCTTAGGTATCTTGGTGTGTTGTGGTCAGTTTTTCAATAGTCGCTTATAACCAGATGAACTGTATCTCTGAATGTAGTATGAATAAAATTTAATAAAGTCATGTAATTTATCTGACGCAGTTTTGTGAAATGGTATTTCAATACTTGAGTATTATAGTAATGTAATGTTTTTCTTGTGTTCATTATTCAGTGACTAAGGTGTACTTGGAGTTCTAATACCCACAAAAAGCACCATTCTTCTTTCCTTAAAAAATATTAGGCACAAAAAAGCCATGATTCGTTTTCGACTACTCATTCATTGGCACATTGAACTTTTGAAATCCTATCAAAGTCCACGTATTTGTATTACGCACTTATTTTTTTTATAATTCGTAGTAATACCTTTCATCACCACGCGGGCGATGCAGTTGCAACTAGTACATTATTAATTTCTTTATCAGAAGCCGTTATTACTGAGATCATTGAATAAGAGAAGTCGGTTAACTACTCACTACCATCATCGGTTAAAGCAGAGCGTATAAGGACGTTTCATATTGTGATATGTCACATTTAACGTCAAATAAAAAAAATATTAAACACGTCACTGCTATAACGATGATAATAGGCCCCTTGTCGATAAATTATACCGACGTGGCAATGCTCACATTTGTACCACAAAATACAGGATCAATTGAGCAAATTAGTTAGGTTTATGAAGGTTTCTCATACGCATGAATTTGTTTATACTATTTTCACCTCAATGCAAAATGCTCTCTAAATATCTATTAAGTGCTTCCAAGCATTCTATAACCTATACTAATATTCTATATCTCAATGTATAGAATTCTGTATCTATAGATGGCTGTCTGAGTTTCTTACTATGGTAATTTTTCCTTGATTTTGTCCAGTGCTTTCCAAGAATTACGAGAATTATAGAAATCCCGGGGGGATTAGGAAATTCCGGAGTCAAGATAAATATATGGAGTCTATTGTTAAATATATAAATACTTCATACTTACGTTATTCTTTTCCTTGTTAAAATATGAATACCACATTGACGTCACTCTTTGACCAATAGGGATATGGGAATTTCTTTGGAATTGCAGTATGTAAATTATTTTTCCTACAAAATACAACTACCTACTAATGCAATAATTAAGTAATGACCGGTGACCCAAATTATTACTACAGAAGTCATACTAGAATCTTTTCTCTGCTAACTATTCCAGTCGCGAACATACTATAAATTATCCCTTTAGTACTATTTTCATTCGTATATAATAATTTAAAAGCCGTGGAGACGACAAGCGACACAAGTTTGAATCCTAGCAGCCAGCACCAATGTGCTTTGCTAAAAAATATTATGTGCAGTAATTTCACGTGCTTTACAATGAAGGAAAACATCGTGAGGAAAACTGCATATTTTTAAGAAGTCATACATAGTCGTATGACTTCGTGCCTGACGGCGATGGACTAACCACTTAATGATATTCGGTGTTGTTGTTACAACATCTCTGCTGGCCCCTTCTGAAATGACGTGAGCATAATTATTTATTTT
This sequence comes from Watsonalla binaria, assembly GCA_929442735.1. Lineage (NCBI taxonomy): Eukaryota > Metazoa > Arthropoda > Insecta > Lepidoptera > Drepanidae > Watsonalla > Watsonalla binaria. The sequence goes on from OV838930.1 coordinate 3,255,156, forward strand.
ATATAATAATTGGGCAATATTTATCACATAAGTGTGAAAAATTAACATATGTGAAGCCTTATGTCTTAGGATTTAGGTACGAGTACGTATGCACCAAAAGGCATAGTTAGTAAAATTGTTTCCGATCTCTGCATTATCCTTGATTCCTACCATCACGCTATCTCGCGTGTATAATTAACAACAGAGCTCGTACACATGATATTGTTGAAAGCATGAGTCAATTTAGTCATTTAAAGACTGTATTGTGTTCCTGCGATGATGTCAGCAGAACGCCTAATAACCAACGACATACTTTTTTATCTGTGCTAAATACCTCAGGCTTCAAATCAAGGCAGAATGAGGGTTTATGCTATTAGAACTATTAATGAGTCTGACTGTCTTGCTATCAGACGCGAAGGATTAACAACAAAAAGTAATGTTGCTTTAGTTACTCCATATCGAATATCTACCAGTGGATTTCCACTAAAATCGGTCCAGCCGTTTCAGAGAGTAGTCGAAACAAACATACTACTAGATGTTTTTATCTAAACCTATTACTTTGGAATATAAATACGAATATAGATATTGATGTAGCTTCAATGTTGGAATTGAAAATATGCACGCAGAAATACTGCTCAGTAGCCCTATCACGGGTTTGCCACCGTTTTCGTAATCTATACTCGCTAGCGTCTCCGCCGAATATTAGTATGAGCAATTCTACAGCGACTCCCAGCGGTGACGTGCAGAACTAAAATATCTCATACAAATATTGTGAGTGACGCTAGCGAGTACAGCTTACGAAAACCGTGGCAAACTCGTGATAGGGGTACTGTTGTAGAGTTGTGTTGAATTCCTGAGGTCCTACTTCTCTGTTAGAATGAATTAGACAGCAATCGGCTACACGCAGTTACATTTCTGATATTTACGAAACTGTTCAATACAACTGGAGTCTATTGCCTAATGCCAATATGGGTTTATTAGTTGAACATTTATGTGTATACCACTTACGTGGCAAACAAGCATGCGGTCCACCCGATGGTAAGTGGTTACCACAGCCTATGGTTGCAATACCTACCAGGGGCATCACGTTGCCATCTAACGGGCTGAACTTTTCCTTTGAAGTAAATGAGGCTATACATCATGACCATATGAAATTACCGATTTCGCAATATTAATGTGAATACGTAGATTGCGGTTAAGCCAAACTCATTGAATACAAACAAACCGACAGATGGGAAAACCGTTTCACTACGAGGGTCTTATATAAATATTATAAAAAGGATTGTTCCGTCAGCAGGCCACTATTAACTTTATGTTAACAAGGTTAAAGTTTCAATTAGATAATTATAAATGTGTTTATATATTTACTAAAATTTAAACGGGTCCGGGCCCACTAGACCCCTATATTCGTCCCTTACAATAAAATTTGAATAAAGTAGATTCGGCCTCTATAGAGGCTCCCATTGGTCTACCCATTTAGCGGAGAGCAGTCAATTATAAATTGAGGTTTAGACAGTAGGTACGTCACCAAGTTGAATTTTTTAAAACATAGCTCTAAATCGTAATGCATTCAGCGTGAAAGGACAATATATTTATAAATGTAAGAGAGTGGAAAATAATTTATAAATCAATAATAATTGAACAGCAAAGGTTCATAGAAACGTTATTAAATAAAATTAATGACATGATGAATGAAAATTGACGTCATTGGAATAATATCAATTATCATATCATCATTGATCACTAACGAACCGAAGCAATGGGTTGGTTCTTATTAGGAATACATTAAAAAAACCATAAAAGAAGTTAAAAACCGTTATATGATCAAGTTAATTTTTTTGCACTCGCATAACTTTATTCCGAGTTTTACTCTTACTTACTTAATTAAATTCTCAAAATGAAGTTGATGTAAGACTCCAAAATGAATAAAGTAATTATTTGGCACAGAATTTTTTTACTTACTTATCTATTCTAATCATTATATTGGGTCCCACCCGCAATTTTTTTTTGTAAACGGTACTTATCTTAGTATATATGCCCACCGTTTAGGTCCATTATAAAAATCTACTGTTCTCAGATTTTTTTGTCTCGTAGTCCCAAGCATTACTGCGGAACACTAGTATATGATCCCCGAGTCGGGCAAGGTCTTATAGGGTTTTTTATCTGTAATTTCCCAGTAGTAGTTCTGAGTCAGGATTAGTAGGCCCAGTACCACCTACATACAAACACTGAACATATAGCCTAAGAGCCCACGACGGCTAGAAGGACCATTATGTTGGGTAAATATTCGGGTTTTGTATTAATAGAAATTTTGTAGTTATATAGTTGTATTTTATATGAATGACATAATGACATTTTCCCTTTTAACATTTACTTTGCTGGATACTGGCCATTCATGTGGCCAGCACAGGTAAGAACTATCCGCGAGTTTCGATTTTCGTTACTTGGGCAGGTAACAGGTAGGTGTATAAAATAGTAGGTACCTTAAATTTGTTGAGTATAGAGGGCAATTTTGTTATATATTCTTCAGAATATCTTTGGAAATCGTTCTTACTTGTGTGGGACACATACACAGAGAAACTTGCAGCTTTTATAAAATGAACAAGGTCTGACTGCTCTTATAACATTAGTACAGATTATGACTGTGAAATTAACAGTCCAAAATCTTAAACAATGGTCCCAAATTTATTCCATTAACGTCACAATACTATATCACTCAATCAATATGACAAAATACTCGTAACACAATAAAATAGAGTACAAAATGAACAGCAATTCTTGTACCGCGATAACACAAGGGCTAAACAAAAGAGATATTTGCTCAGTAACATGCGGTATGACTTGAAAATATTTTAAGTGTTCAGATAATATAGTGACGTCAATAGTGACAGCCGGTAACAATGACTTATGACGCCATTGGAAATGGTTCGAACGAGCAAATTTCATCAATGCAGAGCTATTCTGTAATTTCAAGTCGATGTAAAGTTTTACTATCTTATATTACCAACGTGCCTTACTATGAATTAAATTGAATGAATAATTTTAATTTAAAATAAAAATAAAAATCGTTTGATATAATAAGAATCTATACTTATATAAATTGTCTATGTTCACATTCACGCCTCTGGGCAGTTTTAAATCTGGTTTTAACACATAAGCTACTTTTAATCCCAAACTAGTATTCTATAATGATACATTTTTGTCAAGCCATAGCTGTAGAGGTAGGCAGAAAAATATACAAATAATCAATACTTTCATACGAAATTTCATGCAATTAATAATTATTTACTATGTAATGACTTGTACAAGATGCCATCAGACTTTCTTGCGGATTACAAGGCTGGCTTCCGAGCCGGCGATCAGTTCTTTGACATTCATAAGTGCCTTACGAGAGCCTTAACGGAATAAATAATTTTAATTTATAGAAATATGATTGTCTTTTCGTAAAAAATGAGATAAACTGTTCTGGAAATTCAAGATAGAAACAGGTGACCTTTAGCCAATCACTTATTTGCTTTATCTCGAGCAAAATGTATAAATAATTCTTAATTATAGTTACATTATCATTTATTTATAATTCACAATTTTAATGTATTATTCGCTTCTATTTCAGTTGCTGATGAAGGACGTTCTTCGACCTTTTGTCCCTGAATATAAGGGTCAAGTGACCTGCGATGACGGAGAATGTATCCTTTTAATAATAATCAATTGTAACTACATGAATTAAAGTATAGTTTCGAAGATCAATATTTATTGTAATACATGGGGTCAAGAACACGAGCAGTAATTTGAATAAACAATTTGAATACAATAATTCAAAATTAAATGTAAATTATAAATTTATTTAAATTATACTAGACTATATTTTCATTGTTTATTTAGTTAATCAGTTTTATTAGCATTTCAATTAATAACCTTAAACTTACTATTTTTAATGATAATCCTAAGTATGTTTGTTATTTACCAAGTATCGTAATCCTGTGCTAAAATGGTTTTGAACTATTTTAATAAACATGTCTGAGAACTCTACATTCTCATCATCATCTCCCTGGCCTTATCCCATACATTGTTGGGGTCGGCAATTAATTCAACCCGATGTGGCTGATCACTTGATTTTTATACGAAGCGACTGGCCATTTGACCTTCGCAACCCCTTTAACGAGGTAAATCTGTGATCTGGGTTAAACCACCTGTTAAGTAACCTGCAACGATGGCCAAAGATGACAAAAGGCCAACCGGTACCGACGAATTAACGTGCTCTCAGGGCACAAAGGGAACTCGGCCGGTCACCCATCCAATTACTGGGAGGGTTATAGTTGCTTAACTTCGCAATAGTAACAGTGCCATGAGCTCCTCTGAGAACTCTGCATGGTGTTGAATATTTAGATTTTTAGATTTATTAGATTTTCTCAAACACGATTACCTTAACGAATCACCAAACAGTATACCTCCAACTACAAGACCTGCTGAGTGATTTTGACAGCCCATGTGTGATGGACTGCAAGATTGGAGTGAGGACCTACCTCGAGGAGGAGCTGGCTAAAGCCAAGGAGAAGACTAAGTTAAGAAAAGTGAGTATTAATAGAATAAAAAGTGGTAAATACATACATAAAAAAAATACAAAAATAAGCTCCTGTCATTCCAAATATCATCATCAGAAGGGAAATAAAGATACATTATTATATACATATACAGGTAAATGAAATTTAAGCGACTGTTTGTAATTCCAAATTAACAGCTTTTCACTAAATGCATATGCATAGAAAGTATATGCGCTAATAAAAATATATATCTGTCTGTTGGTCCGACTGTCTGTTTCGTTCCGGTAATCCTGAAAATAGTTGGATCATTTTTAACGGGACTTTCATCGGCAAATAGCTGATGTTATAATAAATGGTAAACTTAAAATATTGTTGTTTATGAAAAATAAATTGAGTTTCGCGAGTGAAACAGCGGGCACAATACATATGTACAGTACAAAACTAGCATAAAAAAATCCATATAAGAAACTAATCAATCATACCGATGTTTTTCAGGACATGTACGAGAAGATGATACAGATAGACCCAAAGGCTCCTTCGGAAGAAGAGCATCGGAGTAAAGGAGTGACGAAACCAAGATACATGATCTGGAGAGAAACAATCAGCTCGACGTCTACTCTAGGCTTCAGGATAGATGGCGTTAAGAAAGCAGACGGGACCAGCTCCAAAGACTTCAAGACGACGAAAACCAGAGATCAAATTGTTGAAGCGTTCAAAGATTTCACTAGTAATTGTCCAAATTCTGCGGTGAGTTTTGATACTTTTTATATGTTTAACATTTATAGTTGGAGTATACCAATTTCGGGAGACTATAATTAATTCTGATTTATGGATAGCAAATTGGGATATGCTGCAAAAGCTGTATCATGAGGAAATCTAGAGCGAACCTGTTAAATCACAGATATTAAGGTGCTGATTTGATAAGTCATTGTAAACCTTAGCCAAGCTTATTCTGGATTTCAAAATTGACCCCCTTAGCTTTATGAATTGGCAAGAAAATGCTCACTACAGACTTCGTAGTAAATTAAAATAGAACTAGACCCCAGATTTAATGTTGCAACTTTCACCAGAATTAAAACCGTGACCGCTTGTTCGAAAACCTCTTTTGGGTAAGCACGTAATATTACCATTAATTAGTCCGCGACATTCCCCCTCGTCGCTTCCATTCACTTCTGCTCCATTTTCTTACGTCAATGTCCTTTCACTCTTGTTTTCACACGTATATCGGAATACCTGTTCACATTTAATAAGAAACTGATTCAATTAATCGCAATAGCTTCAATTACGCCTCGGAACCAGTTAATTGTTGTATGTAATGATAGCCAATTACCTCTCGCAACTTTAATGATAGCTTGATTGTCACGGGTAGCGAGTTCATTTATAGACAACACTACGAACTCAGATAATAACATAAACAACAATGGTTGGGAACTCAATTAGATTCAATTCAATACCTTAGAGTGCCTTAGAGATAGTAAGAGATAGATTCTAAAATTGTTTTGAATGTGATACAAATTTCCAAACACTTATTTTGTCTTCTTTACTAGTTAGTAATCGTTTATCATCATGTGATGACTGCTTGTACCAGGTTCCATCTTGGAGCCATACAGTTGCGCTGGATTGGATGCAATTTTGTTCAAGAAAAACAAATTGGTTTGAACATGTGATACGCTCTTCTGCAGCATGTATATATAATCCCCATGCCTGCCTGATTGATTCTCTTTGAATTATTGTTTTTATAATCAATAATATTGTATTGTTGCAGCCAAGATACCTAGAAAGGTTGAAGAGCATCAGATCAACACTCAACGAGTCCCATTTCTTCAGAACACACGAGCTGATCGGTAGTTCCTTACTATTTGTTCACGATAAAAGAAAAGCTTCCATTTGGATGATAGATTTCGCAAAGACTGTACCTGTTCCTGACAACGTCAACATTGACCACGAGACTACGTGGAAGGTTGGGAACCATGAAGACGGCTACCTTATTGGACTCAATAACCTTATATCTATGTTCGAATCACTTATCAAAGATGATAATGGTAATATAGATCAGTGTTACTCAAATGTTAGTATAGATAAACATGAAGGACCGAATAACTTGAACACTTGAAGTTATTTGACATGAGAGAAGGCTCTCTCTTTTGACGTTTTGTACAGAACACATTGATGTGTTTTATTCATAGCAGTAGTTGATACTGCACTGTATAAAAGAATAGAGATCTGCTGCCGTAGCAACTCTTGACGTAATGATAGTCCCACTCACCGTAAGAGATGAGTACATGACTTGTATTATCTCTGCCACTGTGTCAAGAATCGTTACACAGTTGATGTGTCTGTAGTTTTTCGATGACGTACCTTAAATCTATAGTTCTTGTAAATATTTTTCATAGTATTACAAACCACTTTGTATTAGGTATCATAAGCTCTTAAAATACTCAGTCTAGTTTAGATTAAGGGACCACCAATTGTGTAGTTAGGCTACATATTGTTATTTAATTCCATTGTTTAATATAGTGCTGCCTTAATATTATGTCAATCGCATATTTTTTATACTTACTTAAATATTGTTATAGTTGAAAGTAGAATGAGAACTGTCGTGGCCAAAAAGGGCCTAACTTTACAATTGTCAAATTGCAATCAATCCCTGCCACTTGGGTTGGTCTAATATTACTATCGAGATGTATTGACTAATAAATAAGTTCAAAAAGTTCGTAATAATACGAAGAAAATATTGTGTGCCTGAACAAAGAAGTCCCCTTCCACGGCGGTTCTCTTTCTGACCAAACACAAATTTGATAAAAATCCCAATCCACGAAAGATGCATGTTTATAATAAACTTGATAAATTTTACTAAAAGTAAAATCTCCTAAGTCTTTGATAGGGTTTCATTCTCTATCGACGGCTCCGACAAACTGATAATTCCTTATTAGTTATTTATTTGTTATAAGTACACTATATTAGTGTAATGAATAGATTGACTAAACATATATTGAGGTACTAAATAAAAGTAATATAATATTTTAATCTTTGTTTTAATTTATGCTATTTCCTAAAAATCTACAGTCGGCCTATAATATACAAAGCTACAAAGAATTCAATTTCGAATAATACTTGTTTCTTCATTATTTTTTAAAGGAAGGATAAAGAAATAAATAAAAGGAAGGATAAAATTATCTTTGGACGGCTTGTTTATTGTTCATAAGTAAAATAAACTTAACACTAACTTATCGTAGAATAAATATTAAATAATGCTTAGATAAATTTAGTTAAGAAGGCACAATGTTACGTTTTATCTTTAGGATTGTCTATGACTATGTCTGTAAGGCTGCTACGTCTGGACTCTTCCTCACTCTCTTTTCTCATTCGTGAGTAAAGTCTTGGTATTGGTCCGGTACTCGATCGTCCAGCATCATAGGGAGCTGGAGAATATCTTCTTACTCGAGGTTTCTGCTCTTCTTCGCTAATAGTTTCCGTGTATGGAGGAGGAGGCTGCGACAGCATCGACATACGACTTTCTCTTGCCGATGTAGCTGTTGGTAACTGTAACTCCGCACCAGCGACAACTGTTGCTAAAGTTGGAGTAAACTGAGGTGCTGCGGCCCTAGCAGAAACCCTTCTACGTCTAGGACCACTAGCATCTTCAGTGCTATCTCGACTTGGTATCGTTGGCATGGAGAAGTCAGGTCTTATCGAACCACGCCTTTTCGGCGGTCCAGTAGGCTCAGTTATCATATCTAAGAGACCATGGACTTCATTCGAGCAATGTGGACCTTGGGCAGCTGTCTCCAAAACAGCCAAGGCACGTAACAAATCTGCAACACTCGTATGCTCTAGTACCTCAACTTGTTCTGATTCTGGGAGACTAGATATATTAACATCAGGATCGAAAAGGCTCGGGCGGCCACGCTTCGTCTTATTTCTATAGTTTTCTAAATCATTTGAGAATGTGCTATCACGACGCGATCCCGAGTTGCTGTCAATTAGACTTTTTCTTCCTTGACTACTTTGTTTTTGGTACTGCTTTATACTAGCTTCCAAATCGCTGGTACTCTCTTCCGGTGAACTAGTCTTTCGATCTCGCCCAAATGTTGGGAAGAGGCTGGTACGACCGCGGCTTGTCTTATTTTTATAATCAACAAGTTCATCCGAACTCTCCGGCATAACATCATCATCGGGTTTCTTTGATTTACCAAATGTTGGGAATAAACTAAACCGTCCTTTGTTCGTTCGGCTTTTATATTTTTGTACTTCTTCCTCGTCAATTGTATCTGTATCTTCTTCGTTACTTGTCAGACCGCTGAAATTGAAAGTAGGGAAAATACTGCGTCTTCCGCGTTTTGTACTATCTTTGTAACGTTCAGCGACATCATCCTCAGGATCGCTGAAATCAAATGTTGGGAACAAACTACGTCTTCCTGATTTAGTCTTTTCTTTATATGCTTTAGCTTCATCTGCATCATCATCTTCACTGAAATCAAACGTGGGAAATATGCTATGTCTCTTACTCTTTTGTTGATAGGCTTTTGCGGCTGCTTTATCTTCATCTTCACTGAAATCAAACGTGGGGAATATACTATGTCTCTTACTCTTTTGTTGATAAGCTTTAGCAGCCGCTCTATCTTCATCTTCGGAGAAATCAAACGTGGGAAAGATGCTGTGTCGTCCTCGCCTAGTGCTTTCCTTGTACCTATCCAACTCTTCGTCATCATCTTGGCTAAAGTCAAACGTTGGGAAAATGCTATGTCTTCCACGTCTCGTTTTCTCTTTATAAGCTTCTGCTTCAGTCTTATCCTCACCTCCGAAGCCTAATGAAGCAAATATGCTACCACGTCTTGTTTTACCAGTATCCTTATCACTTGTTCCTTGAGCCACGCTGACTCTACCTTTCATTGTATTTTTTATATAATCCGCGGGGCTTTCACTCGTGCTTGGTTTTCTGAAGAAGATTTTGTTCATAAATTTCTGTGGTTGAGTGGTTTCATCAGTACCTGAAGAAGGTATTTGAGAAGGCAGCGATATTTTCCCACTTCGTATGTTGGCTTCTCTTCTATACTTCTCAGCTGAATCACCATTTGTCCAAGTATGTTCATTATCTTCATGAGCTATCGATTCTTTTCTATAATTGGGCACAGCTACACTAAGCGCTCTTCCTCTCCGTGGAGAGTTAGGAATGATATCTTGACCTATACTAAATTGAGGTGGTTTTTCATTGGCTAAAATATGATCATCATCAAATAGATGAACTCCCTTATCTTGTTGTTGATCGAGCCCTCCTAATACATTAACTACTCTAGCGAGTAGCTCAGCAGGCCTGACTATGGCTGAAGCAGTAAACGTTTTTTCTTTATCAATTCCAAGAAGATCAGTATCGGATTGTATTCGAAGCATGTCTTTTGCGGACAAATATATGTTTTCAGAGTTAGCTCGTCTTCGTTTGACAATCGGTCCTCGTGGCTCGACGTCAAAAGTAAGGATGGGACAACTGGAGCTCCTATACAGGGGTGGGCCGGAGTCTACGTATACTGGCTGTAAAAAAAGAAAAGCGAAAATGTATATCACTTTTTTAGAGGTAGCCTTACGCTACTTCAGTAATACTTTGGAAATCATTCAAATGGGTCATACAATTGTTGTGATAAAATAAAAATACGCCTGAACGTCCTTAATCTGTTTTACGGACCAGAGAAAAATATTGAAAACTGGCTAGGCGCTTTACCTTCATACAGTCCGCAACCACTACATTACATTCCCAGATATACAATTAAGCATTTTATTAGCCAATCTATTAAAACAATGCAAGTTTACCTTAATCTTAATTAAATTAGCTTCATTTATAATCTTCCTCAGAGCAGAGATATCTTTCGTGAAACCTTGTAAGATCCTGTTTTGCGTGTTCTTGAACTGGTAGGCAAACTTCTGTTCTATCCTGTGGATACTTTCAGATCTCATGCCGCTGGTGATGAAGCCGAGCAACATGACAATGTACCCGAGACCGAAGGTGATCCAAACGATGAGAAATATTTGGTACGTAAAGAAATAGCCATATTTGAAGCCGTTATTGACGGTACCTGAAATAAAAAGGAACGTAGATTGCGCCTCTGAACTTGACAGAAAGTTTTCATTTATAGAATTAGTTTAGTAATTGAAGCCTGGTCAATTAATTTTGATTAGCAAAATTTTTGGTAAATTTAAAAGGAATTAAATTTTCTGGATTTCATCAAGAATATTGCTATTGTTGTTTTGTTCTATTATTTTTATTTTTACTTTGAGTATTCGAATTGAAATATGGAGTTGACTTTAGCTATTACTTTAACTTTGACTGCGTTGCATAAAATTACGCTGTTGTCTGTCAAATTTTTGTCAAAAAATCAAATAAAAAATTGCTGTCAGTGCTTTTTTGTGTGTGAAAAGTTGTGACTTTAAATATTGTCCGTTATATCAGTTAAAGTGATACCGTGATCAGACAATTTTAAAATGGTACAATAATTTTATTCCTTAATTTTATTTTAATTTTTTTTTTAAACTGAAGTTATTGCAGCCCTAACCCCCTTATTACAAAACTTTGACTAATATACTCCTACACCATAAAAATAGCTCAATTTCTTTCCGTGGTACGGATTTAAAAAGAGATGGACACAGGTTTAATCTGAGTTTGGTCTACTCTTCGTTTAAACCATGCTTTGTAATAAGGAGGTTAATGTTTAGAAATTTCAGTTTTGTTAGGTTTATTGGTTCAAGCAGTGTCCTATTGATTCTATAAACTTCTACAAATATGTTTTACTAGACTAGACTTACGTTTTATTTTTGTTAAGAGTAACTTAGCTTTTTAAGCTTAGTCGTTATTTTTTTAAGAGTGGCGTGCACTCTTTTTTTTATAGTTTGAATGAAAAAATACTACAAATTCGATATAGTTACCTGCGACCAAGTCTCCGAATCCAATAGTAGTGAGAGTGACAAAAGCATAGTATATCGAAGCCACGTAGTCCCAGCCTTCGAAGACAACGAAGATGCAAGCCGGCAGGAAGATGAAGAACAGGAACCCAGGTACCAGGTAGAGAAATATTTGTCCAAGCATGCCCAAGTTGTAGAAGAAAAAGTTAAATTTGCTCGCTCGTTTCTCATTACTCCGCTTATACTTTCTGTATATTTTGATTAACTGAAATTACATAAACATCACTTAATACTTAGTTATATTATATGCAATAAAATATAGTTTTACAGTATAATTGTTTTAGTGACTTCGGATTTCATTATTTGTCGCGTTTGTTCTATATTGAGCGTTCTTAACGTCCTTATCATGCGCATCTTGATAAAGTATTAAAAAAAGCCTTACCGCAGGTTATAAATCTAGATAGTATTAAATAAATAAATAACAGATTATAAGCCTGTAAGTTTAGGCATCCTGTGCAACCAATGTATTCCTCAAAGGGGTAGACAGAGGTGTTCTTATAAGTACGCCAAAATTAAGCCAGTAATGTTTAAGTATCTACAATGTGGAGCTTATTGCCATTTAACGGGCCCAAATTCAGACTCCGGGCGGTATTGAGAAATTACAAATGGAAGAGCGTGATGGCCTTGAGGTTTGAACAGTCGCCTGCTAGGCAAGCGACGCAAGTTCGAATCCCAGCGGGGCCTGTATCTACCAATGAGCTTTTCTAAAAAGCCTTATGTACAGTGATTTCACACCATATGCTTCAAATGTCTTTCAAAACATCGTGAGGAAACCTGCATATATATAAGAAGTAATTCAAAGAAGTAAGTATAGTTTCTGAGACAGCGATGGACTCACCTTCTGTCACGTAGGCACTTCATTTCATCTTCGGTGAAAAGTGGGTGTTGTGATTACAAAACCTCTGTCTACCCCTTCGGGGAATACAGGCGTGAGCATATGTATGTACAGATGGAAAAACCAATAATACTTGGCCTGACCTGGGCATCGAATCTAGGATTTTAGGAGCGAGCACCTTCGTGTTCTGTAGGTAGTAGCGCTTCTATACCAATTAGGAAATTGTTTCGCAGCTTTTGTGTTGTTGGGTAACGATTAGTTCCATCATAATATAAAGATTATATGAATGAAATAAAGCTTAGATGGGTAATTTACCTGTAATCCAAAATATTCACCCAAGTTGGCGAGCAGGATACCATTGATAGGTATACCAAAAAGACCATAGAATATCATCAGGATTCTTGACAAGTGGGTGGTGGGGGCTAAGTTGCCGTATCCTGGAAACAACGATTATTTTGATGATAACAAAGCTTTTTAGAAAATGTTGTGTCCCTTATAGTGGAAAGTTAAGTTCTTTACATTAAACACTGAAAAAGAGATAAATACTATAATTTTTAAAGGATGTAATATTATTAAAAAAATTCGTGTGTTTTTTCCTGCTGGTATCCATTTAAAGTTAGTAAAAAGTATTGATTTCAAAACCCCATACTACAAATAACATAACCTTATTTTAAAATGTTTACTATAGTTATGTATTATTCTAGCTGTGCCCCGCGGTTCCACCCGCGTAGTTTATTGTATAGGTACCATGTTTTATGTCACATTCCACGGGAATGGGATAAAAAGAAAGAAAATATATCCTATGTCCTTCTCGTGGTTCTAAGCTACATCTCCACTAATTATAAGCCAAATCAACCAATATAATTGGTGTAACTAGCACGATACTAAGTTTCCTTTTACAGATTCTAAGAATCACATAATAATCAGAATGAATTTCGAACCATTTCGAAAAAAATCACCTTGGATTTTAACAAGACACATTTTCCTAAAGTTTAGAAGGGAGCGAGAAGAAGAGATAATCTTACCAATAGTACTGACGACGGTATAAGAGAAGAAGAAGGAGTGGTAGAAGTCCCACCTAAAGGGCGGTTCTTCGTCCTCCGTCGTGTAGTTGAACATGGACTTGCCGCAGTAGTCGGATAACTTGCGCAAGATTACGTCTTGCTTCTCTGGGTCGTCTGGAATGTAGTACTCGTAGAGAAGATCTGGAATCAACGTCATTGAACATGTTATTCTATTGACATTTTCATAAGTATTATATTTCTTCAGGTTGTCCTGGATGGCAAGAAATACTATACAGGACATAATATATAAAATCCCTAATCGTTAATAAAAATTGTTTAATTTTTTTTTACTTTTGGGGTAGTTTAGTATTTAGAATTTTATATAAAAATAAATATGCTCACGCCATGCCAGAAGGGTCTCCGAAGGGGTAAGCAGAGGTGTTGTAACAACAACACCCACATTTCACCATGTGCCAACGTGACAGAGGGTGAGTCCATCGCCGTCTCAGGCACTATACATACGTCTTTGAATTACTTCTGAGACGTATGCAGGTTTCCTCACGACGTTTTCCTTCACCGTAAAGCTCGTGGTGTGAAATCACTGCACATTAGTTTTTTTTTTAAATCATTGGTACAAGATCCGCTGGGATCTGAACTTACGTCGCTTCCGAAGCAGGCGACTGCTCAAACCTCAAAGCCAATACGACTCGTTTTCCAAAATTACAATTCTATAATTCAGACATTGGAAAATGCAAACTATTACCCCGATAGAATACAAATGTAGTATTACGTCGAATGGTAGTAGGTTCGATGACTTCACTGTAAAAAGTACAGTCAAGGTTGTGTTATGTTGGAATTCAATTTTGATCATGGGGAGTTTAAAATTCTGTACAAAGCGTGTTTTGAATTAGTTTACACATGCTTCTGCAAAAATATAGTTATATTCTAGAGTTTTTTTTTAATTGTCGTCTTAAAAAGATGCTTTAAAACTAAAAGTTGATTATGTACTGAAAAATCACGCTCTCACACACTGGAACATGTGATGTTTAGAGGAGAGCCGTGCTCATATATGTTAGAGCCGTGGTGGCCTCGGGGTTTGAGCAGTCGCCTGCTACGCAAGCGACGCAAGTTCGAATCCCAGCAGGGTCTGTTCCAATGAGTTTTTTTAAAAAACTTATGTACAGTGATTTCACACCACGTGCTTTACGGTGAAGGAAAACATCGTGAGGAAACCTGCATATTTCTGAGAAGTAATTTAATGACGTATGTATAGCGCCTGAGACGGCGATAGACTCACCATCTGTCACGTTGGCACTTAATCAAATTCGGTGAAAAGTGGGTGTTGTGATTACAACACCTCTGCCTACCCCTTCGGGGAATACAGGCGTGGGCATATGTATGTATTGTAAAAGCAATTTTACGCAAGTACAAAATTTATATTTTACCTCAAATGTGTTAAATCGTCAACAACAGTAATTTTAAGTACAGGCTCGTTAAAACCTGCCATGTCAAATTAACAAAACAAATATTTCAACTGGACCCTATTATGATTCAATAAGTGTACCTACTAAGTAAACAAGTGTAAATTATCTCAGTCGGCTAATTCACCCGGAACTATTGTTTCGTGATGTCGTGAGACTGCAACTAACGAGGATATTTAAAACTCACACAAAGTTATTGCATCGTGATGTTCCATTTAAATTTAACAGTATTGAGAAAGGATATTTTTTCAAGTAACCGTAAGTAGCTCATTTAAGGTAACAGCGTAAATGTGGTTAGGGAGATTTAGGTTTCACTCACGTAGTGTGTTTTTATCTTTAATGTTTTTTTATTTTAATGTAGACTAAGTTACATTAGCTATCTGCCAGTAAAGTCCCGTTAAGATCGGTCCAGCCGTTTCTGAGATTAGCCGGAACAAACAGACAGACAGACAGACGCATCGATAGATAGAAAAAGAAAGAAATTCATGTCAGTACCGTATACTTTTATATTAAGCATTTAGTGAAAAGACGTTATTTCAGAAATACAAAGAGACACTTCAATTTTATTTATCTGTATAGATTATAGTTTTTAAATATTCTTCCTTCTTCCTATCCATCTTATTCTTCTTACTAACAGTCAAGAAGTGTAGCTCTAGACAAAGCAACATTCTCTCGCGCTTGCGCTAATAGAAACATAAATATATGGAGTCATATGTGATTCCCGTTCACTTTCTATCGTTTTTACTAGCGAAGCGTGAGGATAATGTCACTTTGTCTGCAGGCTCAGGGCGACTGCAAAAACAGCAAGGGGCCCTAATTAATGAGAGCTTGTACTTTTTACAAAATGACAATTTTACGCGCGATTCAACACAAATTAGATAGGTTTTTGTAATCAATTATGGTGTTTTGCAATCACTTAGTTCAAATTGAGTTCAAATTAGAGTGAAGTCATTGTCATCTCTGTTGTGTAATGTAATTTTGGTGTAAAAACGAATCTGTAATAATTAGTTACCGCAGCCTTCAGGCGCCACACGGCCGTTGGTTTAGTAGACTTCCCCAGGATGGACCGACCCTATTTCAGATAAGATTAATAATAGTAATACTGGTTTACCTACCTACAGATGCACTCACGACTTTTGATCGCTCAACGAAAATAGTGGAGATGATTGCGCATGCATTTGTTATATTACACTCTGGCCCGCTAAAATAAGTCCCGAATTCTTGTTGTTACGTTGTGACCCGCAAAATTTCTAATGCGCATTCTAGGCCATTGTTTAAATCTCGTGACAATTATCAAGGAAGCTCCTTACCTTCAGAGGTGGTCCCCGTTATTGCCTCTGATTGATATTATACCGTGCGTTGTCTATCTTCTAAATATAGATAACTCAAAGGTTGACTGACTGACATAGTGATCTATCAACGCACAATCCAAACCACTGGACGGATCGGGCTGAAATTTAGCGTGCAGGTAGATGTTATGACGTAGGCATCCGCTAAGAAAGATTTTGATTAATTCTACACCCAAGGGAATAAAATAGGGGATGAGTGTTTAGGCTACTTTTAATAAAAAGCTTAGGGTATGCTAACGCGGGTAAAGCCGCGGGCAGAGTTATTAACTTATATTCCTAATTTCTAACAGCTTCTAATTTATTCAGATATATAAAATAAAGCTAGTGAACTCAGGGCACCACCAACTACCGATAAAATTTAAATTGCTTAAGCCATTCTAATAGGTATGCATTTGGTCACAAATATGTTGTAAGGTGATTTTGCAACTATTCCCTACTTATAAATGGCAGTATCGATTCAAAAACTACCCATCGTGCAGTTGTGTCTCGCTGATCATAAGTTGTCGTGATACCCGAGTAGAGGACACACAATGCTCCATAGATCTACTTGTCTAATATATTTGTGACTAATAGATCTTACTCCACTCGGTGTATTACCAATGTACCTATCTACTGCGATCCATTAATATAATGTCTTTAAGGAAACTAAATATGTAGTTTCAAAATACCCATTACGGTGTAGTGACGTGGATCAGACGATTAGTATTCCAGACATCATCCTCATCATCGCCCTGGCTTTATTAACGTGCTCTCCGAGGCACGGAGGGAACTCGGGCGGTCACCCATCCAATTACTGGCTAGGCTTAGGGTTGCTGAACTTCGCTGATCGAATGATATGCGCAATAGCAACTGTGCTACGAGCTCCTCGTATACATGACGTATACATTTGGCGTACACATGACGGATGATAAATTGGCAACTAGAACCGACAGCTTCTCCAAGGCACGGAGGGAATTCGGATCACCCGATCTATCTACTGGCTGATTGTTTACTGAAAATTAATTGGATTGTAGTCAGTTAACTTCAAGTGTATCGCGCCTCCATACAATGAAGCCGTGGGGAAAATCAAGTGCCTTCAATACATTTAAGTTGCAGAACGTCGCACCATTAAAAGGTTTGCGGTCGCGGAAGTCATTTGTGGTCGGTTACAATAATTTATTGAATCGCCATAGAATTTTGTAAAGGAGCGGCAGGACATTGTTGCTATCAAACGGACGTAAACCCCATTTACGATGCACAGATTGAATCAAATCAAAACGATTGTAATCAAGGCCGATGTCACTGTCAAGAGCAGGCGTTTGTTGGTAGATAGGATTTGGTGGGGACGAGGAGTGTCAGAGTCATCGTTCGCATGAGATGCGAAAAATGCCTTTGCTAATTGATGTTAGGGTAGCTACTTATAAAAATACTACACTTATAGCTACTATAAAAATGATCAATGACAATTTAATATTGATTTAAATACATAGTTAAATAATAGTTTTCCATTCGAAGCATTTTACACACAACAATAATTATATTCCTGGTGTTGTTATTACAACACCTCTGCTTACCCCTTCGGCAACTCTTTTGGGATGACGTGAGCATATTTATTTAAATATCATACTACATACTTATTATGACTTGTTATAACTGGAACGTAATATACGATGAAAATCATTGACAAGAAGGCATAACAAAGCATTAAGTGCTAAACGATTCTCGGTCAATAATCGTTCATATTTACCTACATCAGTGACATCTCGTCAGTGTGTCGTATAATTAGAAGCTATAATCGTGAACACCATCTCATGACACCTTAAATCTCACAATGGGATATGGAAAAGACCTCTATTGGACGTAATAGGTATTTACTTTGCAAATAGGCCTTTATGACCCGGTAAATTTAGTGACAAGGTAATAAATATATTAGAAGTGATCTGTACAGATAAATAACATTGAAGTGTCCGTTTGTCAATATGCCTTTCACTGAGTGCTTATAAAATAATACGACACTCGAATTTTATGTATATATTTTTTTTCTCTGTCTGTTTGTTTGAACAAATCTCTAAAACGTAATAAATAACTCAGACTACTATATTAGAAAAAAAAATGTCACAAAGTTCAATCGTTTTTCTTCGTGTGAAACAGTATTTTTCTTTAACTTCAACTTTAAATATCTTCTTTACAAGATTAAAGTTCTTTGAATTAAATAGGTATCACTTATAACCAACACACAGGTAATCTGATAGTCAACTCCAGCTAAATTATAATAACGCCGTTAAAATGTTATCTAAGTATCAACTTTGGTTCATCAATATTGCACACGTGTAAATAATCCATTATAGTAATGTAATGTGATTAAATTTAAATGCTTAATTAATTGTTTTGCGCAGATGCTGGTACTTTGCATATCATAATATTTTTATTATGTATATTTATTAAGTAAGTAATAAGTAGCTAAAAACTAATTACAAGTAGAAAACTTTGTCCAAATCGGTGTCTCTCGGGATCGTGCCAAGAAGGCTGGCAGCATTGCCACGTTGAATGGCAATGCTGATTCTCTGAGCGAGAAAAGCCACAGCCCGCTTGTCACGAGAAGCTTCTACCAGACGACGTGCAACCTCTTTGAAAAGTTGATGAGCAAATTATGTATATTAAATAATTTTGCTAAAAAGGGGATTAAGGGGAGAACGGAACCAACAACTTATCCGGCCCAATTGTCAACCTCACCTGCACGCGTCATCGGTTCGTATGAATAGGTGGCGACGGCATCATTTGCGATGCCGTGGTATTCCCTGCTAGAGAACGGACGAGGCTGTGACGACCGAATCAGTGGCGGTATATCCACTTCAACCAGAAATCTGGTAGGCTGCAGCAGCCTTGGAGTTTAAATCACTCCTTAAATGCCTGCCAGTGGAAAGCAACGGGAAACTACCACTGAGATTTTTCCCTAGTAGGTCAGCTCTGACCAAATAAAACAATGGAGAGACAAAATACAAATATGGCCCCGAGTCTCCGGCGTCCCTTTAATGGGACAGGGGTGCTAAGAATCTCTGGAGGAATGCATAAGCAAAAACAATTAAAGATAGCAACATGGAACGTAAGAAGCCTTAAGCAACATGGAAAAATAAGCAACGTTATTAAGGAAATGAAACGCTTGAAGATTGGGATTGTAGGAATAAGTGATACCAAGTGGCCCGGAAAGAATCAGTACGTCACATCAGAAGGTAACGTCCTTTATTACTCTGGCTGTGACGATAACAATTGCGAAAGATACGGTGTTGGTGTGTTGGTTGACCGGGAAATCTCTAAAGCGGTACGGAATTTTATACCACATTCTAGCCGAAGTATGTTGGTGACCTTGGAGGGAAAGCCACGAAACATCAACATTATACAAGTATATGCACCAACAGCAGACAAACCTCAAGAGGAAATAGAACAACTTTACACCGAGATTGAGACACTACTGCAACACACAAAAAACATGACATAAACATTATTTTTATGGGCGATTTTAACGCAAAGGTGGGTTCAGAGGAAGTAAATGGGGTAACAGGTGCATACGGGCTCGGTATCAGAAATGACCGAGGGCAAATGCTTATAGACTTTTGTCAAGAAAAAGAGCTTTCTATATGTAACACTAATTTTAAACACCATCCGAGGCGTTTGTACACATGGACATCTCCACAACATACATCCAATCACATAGTCCGCAATCAAATTGATTTTGTCATCATCAACCAAAGATTTAAAAACTGTGTGAAATCTACTCAGACATACCCTGGAGCAGATATCAACTCTGACCACAACCCCGTAGTAATAAAATTAGCGTGTCAATTGAAACGTATCATTCGTAAAACAAGAACTAAGCCGGACTTAGGCAAACTTCACAACCTGACAACTAGAACTAAGGTATCAAACGCCATAAATTCTTGGGCATTTGATAATCTAGACTCAACATGTATCGAGGAAACCGTAAACAGTCTCAACAGAACTGTCAACGAAATTGGCAAGAAATATTTGGGTGCGGAAAAAACTGCCAAGAAAGACCACTGGATGACAAACGATATCATAGAACTCATGGAAAAACGCCGCATACTCAAACAAACAGACCCAGATAATTACAAAACGGTTAACAAGGCAATACGGAAACAAATAAGGATAACACGAGCAAAGTTCTATGAAACAAAATGTCAACAAATGGAAGAATTACAACGTAAATTCGATAGTTTTAATCTGCATAAAGAAATCAAAGAGATGACCGGTATGTGTAAACGATCTAGACAAAACTTGCTAGTAGATGACAATGAAAAGCTAGTCACAGATCCAGAATCAAAAAAGGCAATATGGAAAACGTATATTGAAAAAATATTTCAAGATGAAGAGAGAAGAGGAATAGCGACTTCTATAAATGAATATCATGGTCCGAAAAAGAGCGAAAACTGGGAAAGCCACTGGACCTGACAACATTAATGTGGAAATTGTTAAATTAATAGAAGAACATCTAATTGATTCGTTGACAAAACTTTTTAACAACATCTATGATACAGGGACTCTGCCCAAGGAATGGTTAAAGAGTACTTTCATTGCTCTCCCCAAGAAACCCACTGCGAAAAAATGCACTGAATACCGAACTATAAGTCTCATGAGTCACGTTTTGAAGTTATTTCTTTCCATTGTACATGAAAGAATCAGGGTAAAATGTGATGAACAGCTTAGTGAGAATCAGTTTGGATTTAGATCAGGTGTTGGTACCAGGGAAGCACTATTTGCGATGAATGTTCGTGTTCAGAAATGTAGGGATATGCAAACAGACGTCTTCATATGCTTCATAGATTATGAAAAGGCCTTCGACCGTGTGCAACACGAGATACTTATGCAGCGTTTGTTGGATATTGGCCTGGATGGCAAGGATGTGCGCATTATTCAAAATCTTTACTGGAACCAAACAGGCGTTGTGAGATTTGGGGATGACGAAACGGATGAAGTGGCAATACGCCGAGGAGTAAGACAAGGATGTATACTATCACCACTTCTATTCAATGTGTATTCAGAGGCAATTATGTCGGAAGCTCTAGAACATCAACAATGGGGTGTCGTTATTAATGGTAAAGTCATCAACAACTTAAGATATGCCGACGATACCGCCCTCATAGCCTCTAAACCAGACGACTTGCAAAAAATTGTAGACGCCGTTTATAGGTGCAGTGCTAAGGCAGGGCTCACCATGAATCTGTCGAAGACTAAATTAATGGTGATAACGCGAGACGAAACTCTTAACCCGAATATAACCATTGCCGGAGAATCACTGGAAAGAGTTCAACGCTATAAATATCTTGGCGCATGGGTCAACGAAGCCTGGGATCCAGACAGGGAAATTAAGGCCCGAATAGAAGTAGCTCGTGAGTCGTTCAACAAAATGAAAAAAGTGCTTTGTAATAAACAACTGAATATTGAGCTTAGAACTAGAATGCTTCAGTGCTACATATGGCCAGTAGTCCTTTATGCCTGTGAAACTTGGACTATCAAAGAGAACATTCGCCAAAAACTAGAAGCTCTTGAAATGTGGTTCTACCGCCGTTTGCTTCGGATTAGTTGGACCCAGAGGGTAACTAATGAGGAAGTTCTCCGACGCGTCAAAAAATCCAGAGAACTCATGACAGTCATTAAGAGAAGGAAAGTAGCATATCTCGGACATGTACTACGACATGAGCGCTACAACCTTCTCCAGAATATAATGATGGGAAAAATTGAGGGGAAGAGGCGAGTCGGAAGGAGGAAGTTATCATGGCTCCGAAACCTAAGGCAATGGACTGGGATAAACAGCGTCGAAGATTTGTTTAAGCTTGCAAAAAATAAGGAGAAATTTGCGGAGCTGACGGCCAACCTCCATTAGTGGAGAGGCACCGCAAGAAGAAGAAGAAATAATTTTGCCTACCGTCATACTTGAATTTTTATTTCACAATTTGTGCTGATGTTTAATTTTTTTTAGATTTACTGAATTGGTATGATATTAAATTTAGAGACAGTAAAAAGGCGCAGTTATAAATAGCGTCTGTTCTTCAACTTTTAATAGCAACCTACATTAAAATATATTTGATTCGATGTTCAAATTATTTGTCTCAAAGTGTATAAAGAGTGAACTTCTTAAAAAAATTAAGTAGGTAACCAAAAATCGTGTCTTTTCAAGGTACGCTTCGCATTATTAAAAAGTACGTGACGTGCCTCCTATTCCTATATTTAAATTAGAAATTTACACGAATTATGTTTTCGATGGTGACTGGCGACATCTGTAATTAAGGAGCTAATTCTGAAATCACGATGTCTCACGGAGGCCGTTGTGTATTTGCACGACGGTTGTCACCTATATTACAGGTCCCGTCACGAGCAAAGAATGGGCAGCGAAAAATAGTGGGAGAATTGCACCCTGACCCGCTAAAATAAATATCGAATTCTATTGTGTTATGCGCTGCGAGTTCTATACCCCATACCGTCTCAGGGGATTATACTATGACCCGTTATTGCTATGATAGTTTCACTCATATCATATCAAACAGGTGATGTCACCGTAAATAATTGTTTCAATTCGATAAATTACAATCTACCGAATAATAGGTTAAATTGTAAGCAGTATGTTGCAGTTCACAATCTTTCGACAGTTCACAATCTCGCGAGATAGATTATAATCTAATGGTATTTACAATTCTACGGTGTCTCCATCTGTCAATGTGTTGCTGGACTACCATTGAAAATGAAAATGTATCAGTTTAGGCCCTGGTAAGGCATTTAGGAACGTCAAATGTTGACCACCGGTTCGGAACCTGGCCTTCTGAGAAGAACCGGCAAGAAACTCAGCTGGCATAATGTGCATTTAATTACTAGTAAATAATTATTAATTATAATAAAATTCATATAAAATAAATATATCATTTCAATAAGAGCTCATGGTTGGCTACAGGTATTGCTTGTTGGTACGAAACATGATTTAGCTGTATGACGTATGTTGTATGATTGAGGAAAATGGTCCTATCATCAGACATTCACCTACCAGCCTGCCGGAGGAGGTCTCGTCCTCATACTACGATATTTTCCTCTTTCCTCACACGGACTTTGAATGTTAAGAAGAGAATAGTTCTAGTAATATTGTTTACTAGATATGTTCCGGGGTATCTTTCGTTTGTACTTAAGTTTATTGGTAGGTTTATTGCTCAGAACCTATTCTTACTTTAAAAAAATAATTAGTTTAAGTAATTTCTTGTATCACCAGTGAAAGTCCCCTTAACATCGGAGAATCAGAAAACTGTATATACATTCATTTGCATTTCGTCAAAAGAGATTTCTATGAGGTATAGATATATACACACGAAGGATGATGATAAACCTTGATACTGGTGGTAAACGACTGCTATATTATCTGACACCGTTGATGGTTATACCTGATTGCTATACCGGGTGTTCGGGTTCGATCCATTAAGGTTACATATTTTATTTGTTTGCCTAGAGTCTGGGGGTTTTGGGTTGTATTATATTTTCTAGAAATAAACCATGTATGATGAACTGTAAATACCCTGTACATCTTTCTTGAAGAACCCCATGCTGTACTTGAACGTTTCAAAACATTCCAACTAAAAATATTAAACAAACACAGTCGTAACTATTCCTTGAATCGTAGATAGATGGCGTAGATTAGCAGCCAGTTCATACTAATATTATAAAGATCAAAGATTTGTATGTAAGTATGTTTGTAACGAATTGGCTCAAAAAATACAGGTCCGATTTAAAAAAAATTTTCACCATTTGAATACTAAATTATCACTGATTAATATGGGCTATATTTTATCCGCGTACTCCTAAGGGAACGGAAACTACGCTGGTGAAACCGCGTGACGTCCGCTAGTTAAGTTATAAACAGGGATAAACATTCATGTAATATTTAGCGGAGCAAGCCGGATTGCCTTAAAATCAAGTCGGTCATGAGCAGTGTAGTAAACACGTTCCAACACTTCGTATCGTATGTGCATTTAGATGGATCAACTTTGGCAAATTCTAGACATAGTAAGTAACCGTAAATACTTGCAAATATACATATTTATCATTACATAAAATTTAAGTTATTTTAAATACGACATCTTTATTTTATTAGACTTTTAACCAAGTACTTTAAAATCGTCATAATAACCGACGCGTAAGTAGAGACCTGGTAAGAGACTCAGTAATTACGCTTTACGAAAGAAATAATTTTACAATTTTAAGTAATACAATATAAATCATAAAAAATAGATACAGGCTGTCGGAGAAAAAGAAACAGCTGTCTTCTAGAAGTTGTAGGATTTTATGTATATATCACTATGTTGAAGTCGTAAAATATCTAGCTCCAATGATAACGTACTTATAGGCTATGGTTGCTAAGGGCCGAAGAGCTCGCGGCCTTAAGCGATTGAATGAACGCGGTAATTCAAATTGTTAAGGTACGGCAAAGGTTACTGCTTTCGAAAAATGTTATGGGATTATTTCAGGAACTATTAGTGGGTGAAAAAAAACTAAAAACATAGTTAGATTTCTCGTAAATAACTCTACGTTACCGGTGATTTTTATGCGAAAATAACATAAAAATAACATAAATAAGGTCTTGATATGTTCAACTTTGAACGTCAATTAGTCAAAAGCGGAAGAAGATATTTTTGTCATAATAATTTTATTTTATTTGCTCTATCACATATTTTAACAGCTGTCCTATTTTCGCCGACACCCTGTATAAGCCCATGGATACAGTCCCAGTGTACATACATGCAGGCATATCGACAGCCGTGTTTAAAGTCACATGTAATAGGAGCGAGCCTATTGCCATTAGCTGGGCATTCATCTCTGTTCAGGGCTTCTACTGGGAAATAGCAGGTGGAAAAACTCAAAATTATCACTCTGCCCGACCCGGGAAAGAACCCAGAATCTCGTGTTACGCAGTAGCGCTTGCGACCTCTAGACCAACGAGTTATCGTGACGTATGTAACTGTCTGTTTTTACTTAAAGTACTTACTCTAAAAACCACCTTTCAAACAAAATCATTTAAAGTAAAAAGCTGTATCTAGTTTTTCTCTGTATTTAGCCCATATTAGCTCCAACTTTCCGTATAAGGAGTTCTCGCAGCATTCTATCACAAACCCCAGTCATACGTTTTATTTATCACTCATTATTCGCTTACTTGATGTAAACTTATAACCCAATTTTTGCACGTGTGTATTTAGAGCTACTTTTTGGAGTTTATTTTGAATTATCGTTGTAGACTTCAGAAATTGAAATTGGAACAAAGATAACTAAATTACAGTGAGCTTTTTACAAGCCCAGGGACCTTACCATAAGCTTTAAGGTATTGCATATGTAGGTTTGCGGGAAAGATACATTCCTTGATATTCAATTAAACCATTATAATTTGTTCTATTGTATATTGCTTTAATTACATTACTTCCTTTTATTTTAATATCCTTGATAAAGTCCACAACCACTGAACATTTTACCTTTTGTACTCTAGTACATTATCATTTCTATTGATCATCACATGCGTAATTTTTGTGTTACAAATAAATATACATTACCCTTAATTATTACGTTACCGTTACTTGAACGATTGCAACCAAGAAGTTACTGTCGCACGAATCTTAATCATTGTGCTAACGTAATGATATCTATAACAATGCTTCCGTTCTACCCCTCTATGGAATACTGGCAGCTTCGCTCCCCATAAGATCACAACACTACTATTAATAATTTAACATCGGATCAACTATTTTCGCTAATCACCGTCATGTGCTTAAGTTCAGTGAAGCGAAGCAAATCCGTATCATGTTTAAACTGTTATTTTACTTCAGGTATCTTGTTACAATTTCAAAGCCAAAATCTGGTTTGTTCAGTTTAAACAACCTATTATTAAACTGGACACCAGAAACATATAGTTCTTCAAATGCTCGTTAGTGTGGTATGATCATGTTCAGGCAAATGTATTCTTTAATTACACATATATTAGCTGTAATTACCCATTGAATATCTTTTGTGTACGCCCATTCGCTCATTGTCGCCGTTGGAATGCTTCCATGTCACAACTTTTGTTCGATTAGAATTGCTTATGTTTGCTTCTCGCTTCTGTAAAACTATCTGCTGGCTAGCTGCGGAAACAATCTGTGTATTGTAGTTCATCTTAGTTTATTACAAAGTCGTGAAAATTGCTTATTTGTAGACATCTTAACCGTAGGTCCTATTACAAAGCCTAGACAAAGTAACCTTCTCTCGCGTTTAAGCTAATGGAAACGATACAAAATGTACGGAAGATAAATAAATCAGTCACGTGACATATAGGTATTCACATACATTTTGTATACCGTCTATAAGCGAAGCGGGAGGATAATGTAACTTGTATATAGGCCCAGTGAATTCTTAGATGTATTTATTTCTATGATATTAAGATATACTAACGAATTAATAGTACTTAGAAGGCACCGTTTGTCTATTGGTTATCATTCCTGACTGCTACACTAATTGATGTGGGTTGAATTCCAACTTTATTGTGAATATTATTTTCAAGTACCTGGATGTCCGAGCTTTGAACAATGTTTACTCACAAATAAAAAAATCTTTAATTTCAAAACTGGACGTTTTTTTATAAAAAAAACTAATAAAAATAGCCGGCCAAGAGTGTGAAAAAACTCGGACAATATTAACCTTTAGTATTTCCTTTTCAGCTACGGAACCCTTAAAATAACTACAAGCTGAAGAAGATAAGTTGTATTGATAAACAATGTTATAAGTGTCACTTTCTTGTCGACAATCATTAAGGATAACTGACGATGTATTAGCCAACACTGTAGTATAGCGTTAGACGTTGAGACGATTTATTTCTATATTTATTTCTATTCTACTTGGTCTAGTGATAACGAGGATAAGAGCTGCATAATTTTGTACATCATTTTACCTTGTCAGAATTTCCATTTTCCTCACAAAAATTAGTGACATCACATTTGTCATCAAAGTGATATTGCTTCTGTTCTAAGGCAAAATATTTTATTACTGGACTTCTCTAGGAACCTATCCAAATTCCTTAATGACAATCCAATTTTTTTTCTTTTATTGTTGTTTTTGCGAATATAATTGAATAGACTACCCTTTTATATGAAGATGGTTATATATATATATATATATATATATATATATATATACACATATATGAGACTGCATCATTGGTTGTAAACGTTGTTGCGGGACACGAACAACGTCTGGTATTATATATATTTTTCAACTGAAATTTCCAGTCAATAGGCAAGCCCCTTATTGCAGGAGATGGGACTTGCGGAATGGCTTCAGGGAACATTATATGCTGACGCCTGTTTTCTCACATATTATATGCGTGCTATAATGTGTGAGAATGCACGTTGATCTTTGACGGGTTAAGAGTTATCTTAACGATATCCACACTCTTATAATATATCATCCATATACAATAAATCTTCGGTAATCGCCTGGGATCAGGTGACTACGCGCTGTTGCGTTTTATTTAGAAATTTTTGAATAGTACCGAAGAATTGAAGAGACGTGGTGGCCTTGGGGTTTGAGTTGCCTGCTACGCAAGCGATGTAAATTCGAATCCCAGCGGCCTGTACCCATGAATTTTTCTAAAACTGAGTGTACGCTGAGTAACTTAGGCTACTTTTATATAAAAAAAATATATTTAGGATTCCGCGGGAAAAAAATTAAATCTACGCCGGTGAAACCGCAGGGCACAGCTAGTTTTGGTATAAAACCCTAAAAAAATGATATAATCGGAAAATGTTCTGTTAAAATTCGAGCGAATTAAGGGTAATTTGTAAATTTCCAACAAATATCCTATGATAATAGGAGGCGCGATTGCTTCGGGGTTTGAGAAGTCGCCTGCTACGCCAGTTCGAATCCCAGCGGGGCCTGTACCAATGAGTTTTTCTAAAAACGTATGTGCAGTGAATTCACACCACGTGTTTTACGGTGAAGGAAACCATCGTGAGAAAACGTATATGTCTGAGAAGTAATTCAAAGACGGATGTATAGTGCCAACGTGACAGAGGGTGACAGTCACGTAGGCACTTAATAATGTTCGGTGAAATGTGGGTGTTGTTGTTAAAACACCTCTGCTTATCCCTTCAGGGACCCTTCTGGGATGGCGTGAGTATATCCAACAAATATTAACGCATCTCTTCGTACGTAGCGTTAATATTTTTGTTGAATTGTTCGAAAATAGCTTTAGGTTGGTAAAAATAACAAGAGGTAAAAAGTTTTGTTGGTTCGTTCGTTCCGACAGTTTTATTAGGTTCTTTAATGATTCTTCCGTCTGTGTGTCATTCGTAATTTCGTCTCTCAGTCCATGTTTACATCACAATCATACTGTACTAAGTTCATGATTCAATTTGGAGATGTTCAAATCTAAATCATAATATCGTCGCGCATTCGTAAAAAGGACCCGAAGGGAACTATATCTATACATATATACAGATAAATGCAATTGAAGTGTTTGTTTGTAATCTGCAAATTTCACTAAATAAACATTAAAGTATACACGGTACTGACATCGAAAAACCAATAAAAGATCTCTGTCTATCTATCTGTCTGTCAGTCCGTTCGTCTGGCTATCTGTCTGCCTGTTTGTTTCGGGTAATCTCCGAAACGGCTGGATTGATTTTAGCGGAACTTTCACCGTCAGATAGCAGATGTTGCAAGCGGTAACCTGGGATACATTTATTTAAAAAACCATTAGGATTCCCACTATTTTCATGTGGCCACATGAAAATTGTGGGCCACACTGAAAACCAGCTCCGTTACACTGAACTGGATACCAATTTGGTCTGCGGTTATAGTTGAGTTGTGGCCCTTTGGTGACAATGTGCGACAACACCCGATGTACTGATGGTGCGAATCACATGCACCATACCAACACTAGTTATTTCGTTTTTGTATATTTCCTTTTTCACTTTTATTTGTTTTGTTGCTGCTTATTGTGACCAATAAATGTTTATTACTATTATTATTTAAATTAAATGAAATATACTTCTTCAGAACGTTAAGAAAGTTACCACCCTAGATTTGATGCCAACGTGGGTCTATTGCCGTCTCAGGCATATTCGCCAGTATTTTTTTTTAAGAATTATGGACACCGGTACCATATTAATTAAATATGTAGCAGCTAGCCTCCTTAGTGTTAGAGGCATACATACACACATATACTTAATCCTGTATTTCCCGAAGAGGTAGGCAGAGGTGTTGTAATACACTTTTCACCGATGATTAAGTGACATATGGTGAGTTCATCGCATATTGTATAGTAGTATTTAAATAAATGTCCGGCACTGAAACCTAGGACACGTCTCAGTGCTACATGGAAAAAACTGTGATATAGGCATAATATTCAATTACTTTGATTAATGTATGAATAATTAATCTTTTTATATTATATTCTGTAGACAGTTCCCGGGTATCTTTGACGACCTAGCTCGGGTACTTGCCTATTCCCCACTTTTTTTACTTCACAGTCTCCTTTCATGTTTCTTGCACTTTTTTAAGTACTTGTTTGCAAATAAATGTTTTCGTTCTCTCTTTGTAACGTCACAACAATACCTATAACGTTATCAGACTTGCATGGAGACAGGAATAGTGCCAGACAAAGATTATAATATTATTATATGTTAAGATTAAATACTGTTTACTATTGACGGATAAACAATCGTGTATAATAGTTATAACTTTAATTACCATAACATGCACTGATCTATACATCTATACAAATAAATAAAATGTAAGTGTCTGGTGACCGTCGAGCTGGTTCTTACCTCGGTCAGAGGATTAGTTTAGCGATCCAGCGAGGTAACGCAGCCAGCTTACTGGGCACCATTCCCGCAGACAATAATTTAAATTCCGTGTTTTATATATAATTTTTATTTTTATTATATTTTTCTTTTTCATTGTATCAGTGTCTGTTTGTAATACTAAAATAACAGCTGCATATGAAAGTATTTACGGTACTGACATAAAAAAAAACAATTTTATCTCTGTCTGTCTGTTTGTTCCAGTTAATCTTTGAACCGGCCGGACTTTCACAGGCGGATAGCTAATGTTACAAGGAGTGACTTAGACTTCTTTTATTTCAAAAATGAATGAAATTAAATTATATCTACGCGGGTGAAACCGCAGGGCATGGCTAGTATGAAATATGAACTAATGGCTTCATTCTAAGTAACTTATTAGATAAAAAATTACCACCGATTCGGAAACTAGCCTTGTAAGAAGAACCTACAAAATACTCAGTCAGGCTCGCTCATTTCATCAAAACAAAATGTATTGGTTTCTTAAACCATACTGAAAAATTATTCGCTTTTGAGTCGGACTGAATAAAACTGAGTAAAACTTGTGACAATTTCATAGAATATCGTCAAATATTGAATGTTATAATCGTCTCCATATTTCAACGTTACAAAAACACAATGTTAAATGAATAATGAGGTATTATCAATCTCTATCGTTTAAGTAAAGTAAGTAATAGTTCGGAGTTTATACCTGAATGACATTTACATTTGTTTCAATTCATTTCCACGTTGGTTTAGTGGTCGCAAACGCTGTATAACATAACATATTATGTTCACGCCTGTATTCCCCGAAGGGGCAGGCAGAGGTGTTGTAATCACAACACCCACTTTTCACCGAAGATGATTAAGTGCCAACGTGACAGATGGTGAGTCCATCGCCGTCTCTGACACTTTACATATGTCATTGAATTACGTCCCACTTTTCACCGAAGATGATTGTAGTACCAACGTGACAGAGGTAGAGTCTATCGCCGTCTCAGGCATTATATGCGTCTTTAAATGAGAAGTACTCAAACATATGCACTTTTCCTCAAGACGTTTTCCTTCACCGTAAAGGACGTGGTGTAAAATCACTGTACATAAGTTTTTTTAGAAAATTTCATTGGTACAGGCCCCACTAGGATTCGAACTTGCGTCACTTAGGTAGCAGTCGATTGGTCAAACCCCAAAGCTACCGCGGCTTTTTCTTAAATGCTACTGCATTACAATAGGTCCTGGATTCCATCCCGAGTCGAAATGTGAAAGTACTATAAGTAGGTACATGTACCTGCCACTTCGGGGAATACAGGCGCGAGCATGTATTTGACAACTAATAGGAAAGTTTTCCCATATATTCATGACAATCTAGGAACTCAATCATATCTATACAGATTAATAAAATTTAAGTGTCTCTTTGTAATTCTAAATTAACGCGTGCGTATGAAAGTACATACGGTATTTATATAAAAAAAAAACAAATTTAAATCTGTCTGTCTTTTTATTCCGGGCAATCACTGAAACTAAGCTTATTAATTTAAAAAAAAAATAACGTTCCGCGAAATATAGTCTATAATCTATGGAATTAAGTCTACGCGGTTGGAACTGCGCGGCACAGCTAGTACATAATAATATTTTCCTTTCCGATCATAATAACCTCATCCCCGTTTGATATCACTGAAGGTAATTATAAGTAGATACAGTTCTACCTGTTTCAAGTGCTGTCGTCAATTGCAGCCGATTGTCTTTTTTTATCGATTCTCATGGAAAAATAAATACACAATGGGATTGAACACGTTAATGGAGCAGTGTAGTTGAAAGTTGAGAGACTAATAACACAAACATATTTATATACAACTACCGGACGCCACGCGGTTTCACCCGTTTAATTCCCGTTTCCGTGGGAGTACGGAGATAAAATATAGCCTATATTAATCAGCGGTAATGTAGCATTCAAATGGTGAAAGAATTTTTTAAATCGGTCAAGTGCTTTTTGGGCAAATTCGTTACAAACGTATATACAAACCGTCCCTCTTTATTATAATATAGATATGGATTCTAGCATTCTTCCATTGTCATTGTTAATTTTGAAATGGTGATAAAATAACCTACATTACCATTAAAATTACTTATCGACAATGAGTGTTCCAAGTGTCCGTTATGTTGAATATTTTTTTGATTTGATTTGTTCTTAGAATCAATTTTAGTGACATTCAAACACTAAATCTTGATAGAAATGTTGTGTTTGAGTGTAACTAATTAATTTTTTTTTTAATAAATACTTTGTCCGACAAATACGAAGACTAAATAAAATGTATGTGAAGCCTGAATTCACTGACATATTAAATGAATATATTATGTTCATGTTTGTATCCCATGGGGATAGGCAGAAACCATGGTACTCCAAATAAATTTTTTAACATTATTTAAAGTTAACTATGTAGCGGTAGTGAGCCTCTTTCGTTTATAATGTTTTTTATTTATATTAAATTCAAATATTGTTTAAAAGTGATTTGACACAAGATGTCAGAATGGCTTGTGAGAAAAGATTTGTATGTTTCTGCTAGTAAATAAAATAGCAAAGTG
This sequence comes from Watsonalla binaria, assembly GCA_929442735.1. Classification (NCBI taxonomy): domain Eukaryota; kingdom Metazoa; phylum Arthropoda; class Insecta; order Lepidoptera; family Drepanidae; genus Watsonalla; species Watsonalla binaria. The sequence continues at coordinate 3,287,711 of OV838930.1, forward strand.
AATACCCCGAATAAAGCGGACTAAATTATCGTAGCGTATTTAATTACTACAACTATATCGATTGCGTATTTATACACACTGGTACTGTTTTGGTGCGGTACTGTTCTCTACATGCTACGATTCTTGCATACCAGCAAAAGTCGCGGGCAAAATAATATATCTATTTATTAACATCAGTAGCAGTGATGATAGCTTTGTAAAGTGGATCGATATGTATGTGCAGTCAAGTGCATTGAATATTATTTATTTACTTATCTGATAAGTACTAGTTGTTGTAGTGAATATTACTGTATGTTTGTTTGAGATGTTTCAAATCAATGGGTCGTGTGGAAGCGATTACTTATTCATTGATTATTATTAAAAGAAATCTGTCTAAATTTCTGCGCAAGCGACACTCGGAGATGTAGAGGGATCTTTCCGAAAATATTATAAACTAGCTGTGCCCTGCGGTTTCACCCGCGTAGATTTAATATAATGGGTGCATTTTTCCACGGAACCCTAACTTAAAAAAAGTACTCCTTGCAACATCAACTAGGTAGGTAGAATTCGGTCCAAACATTTTTATTTATCTGTATGTATAAATTTATCGGAATATATTATCCTATGTCCTTCTCCTGGTTTTGATCTACCTCCCCACCAATTTTCAGTCAAATCGGTTCAGCCGTTCTTGAGTAATAAATAGTGTAAATAACACGACTTTCTTTTATATATACATATAGGTTATAATGTGTTATTAATCAAATATCCAAATCTACATAAAATATTGTTGAATTAAGAATATAATTCACAAATATATCTATTTATTTTTGAGGTCAAACTTGATCGTCAGCTCAACAATTTCCTTTTTGATTTTTATCTATGCGGATGAATTTAATTTAAACGCTAAATAATTATAGGTCACTCTTATTTTAAACAGTTTAATTCAAAATTATAGATTGCACTTGTTTTATATTAATAATGTTATATTTATATATGAATAATAGAATTTTTAGAGTAAATATCACTTACTTTGAATTTCAAGTCTCTCCAATTTATCTTCGGCTCTCTGTGCAACCTCCAAAGGGCTCTCGATATGATAAAAAATACTGGCTCCTACCAATAAATATACGATATGCAGTGCAAGCATGCACGCAAGTTGCTTCTTTGACATCATCTTGACTAGTTGATTTAATTAACGTTCTTCCCAAAGAAAATTCACAGTTAAAACTATCACAGTTTTCGGCTCGAAGCGGAATAATTTTTGTGTCAAAAAAATCACAATATTTTAATCCTTAATGTCCAGGGCAAGTCCAGCTTCAACATTAGTAATCTTAGCTTTTCCAATGTTTCCGGGAAATTATTCTGAGTTGAACTGATTACACACCGGCACTGGTACTCCCTTTTGTACCACATGTTCGAAAGACATTGAAATTGATAAACGCACTTTGTTAACACTTAAACCCGCTGTGGTATTGTGGAAACTCGCGTAAGAAGTTGAGGTGTTATATACAATGTTCCTTCGATGACACTTCCCGATGACGTTCGAACGCCCGGCTAGAAGCGATCGAATGATTTTCCGTGCGCGTGCGCTCGCGAATCGCATGCCGCTTGCGATCTCGTCCTTTTTTATGCGCTTAGCTCTAAATATTTGAGTGACAACGCTACGCATTAACTCGTTGTAAAGGATAAGTAAGGTTATTACCGACATAGTTATACGGCAACTATACCAACTGACGCGATCATAATACTAACACGCTCAAGCGAAAGATTTCGTTTACGACCGGGATTAAATGGATTCTGCGTTTGATAATGGCTCGTGTGGAGAGGTAGTTACATCATTTAGTTCTCTGATAGTGAATGCGTTACTTCTACCTTCATTTGACGTAATATTAGGAAATTTACTTAATAATTTCTAGAAGATTTTGAAGGTTTTCAAAGAGGATACTAAATCAATACTACGGAAGCTTAAAAGGAAATTTTGATGACATCAAGGATATAAGCCATCATAATTCAGCACACACTGACGTATTTCCGCATCGTATTGGCAATTAGAACGAGGTTCATTATTTACAGTCACAAAACCAACCAGCAAACTCAATTCCCGACGCTAATTTGGAGAAATGTCCATGAACTTCAATAGGCACATTAAACTAAATGAAAATGCTCATAGAACGCGCGGCTCTATCTAAACTATAACCTAATTTAAACCAAATAGCATAGCTTAATCTTGAATCAACAATGACGTCCTTGGGTCGGACAAAGGCACTAAACGTCATAATGAAATGCTTATTATAGCACTGCTATTTTCCATTACTGAACCTAATTATTGTAAGGCATCGATTACAATAAAATAATCTGCTTATTAATTTGTATCGTCAACAAATGTTTACACACTAATATAATTAAAAAAAGTAAATATGCTCCTGCCATCCCAGAAAGATCCGAAGGGGTAAGCTGAGGTGTTGTAACAACAACATCCAAAATTCACCGAATATGGTTAAGTGCAAATCTGACAGAGGGCGAGCCCATCACCACCTCAGAGCCTATAAATTCCTTCTCAGGCATATATACAAGTCTCCTCACAATATTTTCCTTCACCGTACAGCACGTGAAGCGAATCCTAAGCAGGCCGCTGGGACTTCAACTTGCGTCGCTTGCGTGGCATCACGGATTTTTATACGGGACCTGGGTCTGGTAAACCAAATCAAATCAGGGGTTTTGATCTAGATCTGGTGGCCCTAAAATGGCAAAGCATAATATAAAATAGACCTTGAACACACTTGTATACTTATAACACAGTACCATCCAATCCTCAACCTAAGAAAAGCCATTGGTATGGGTAAGTACTAAACAGCTGATATGGTTCTTATTTCAATGGCGGACGTTACCGCAGGAAGAAAGTGTCTCCTAGAATAAATCTTTTGCGCACTACAGTATACCCACTCGAGGTAAACGTGAATGTACATCACAAATAATGTTTGTTCCGACATGGATATCGAACCGGTAATGTATAAGTACTAAGCGATAGACCAACGGTGGCGTAATCTTGGATATTACAGTTCAAATGTCAAAATATACAGAATGCCAGATTAGCATCTTATAGCTTAGCGCCATCAAGTACGACTCTACGAATACGAATGAACATTTTTCCTCAAAAAAATAAATAATGAGACGGTCGAGGTTACCGTGGAACATCATTGGTAATCGCTACAGTTCTGTTAGAAGCCTAGGATAATCTTGAACAATTTCTCCACATTCCTTCACTATACATTTGCTTGGGATAATAACATCGTCGGGGAATTCAGCTAATGATTTATGACCAGCACCCCAAGTGTTCGTTAATTTGATCCGCCACCTTTGGCATTCAGTCACAGCCCGCCTCCGAAAAAGTATCAACACATTTCGAACCACATTAAAACGCAAACTCAATTGAAGATGTTTGAACAAATCAAAACCTATGTTTGGGGGACAGTTGATCGTACGAGTTAATATCCCAAGTATAAGTTTTGTCGACGTTCGATGTATTTGGTGTATTGTGTGTTATTCGTCGACGATTGAACGAGTACAATATCTATACTTGGGGCACAGGGCTCAGGAAGCTCCTTTGGAATCCTTTGGGTGCTAAATATGGTGACATTTAAACAAGCTCCGTAGCAAGAATGTAGACATTGGAGTACGTAAGTATGAAACGATCACATATTCATGTAAGTACATAAATTCATACATAGCATTGACATGTATAAGAGCTATTGAAACGTCACTGTGGTTATGATTAAATTAATTTTCCGTGTCTTGGAAATTCGTCAAGTTACCCTGTTACGTAGGTGTATGTAATCTGTGCCCATTGCCGTTTGCCCTTTGCTCATTGGTCATGTATTGTACACGTCATAGGTATTTTCTGTAAGTATTAAGAACCTTGGTGATCGCTTTTGCATTCCGAGGGCACAAAATAAAACATTAAAGAAGTTCGGCTCATATACATTGGCGGAAATACGCACATACAAGTGACTCGCTTTTCATTTTGTAAGCTACCTTGTCCGAACTACGCTATATTTTTTTTAATTATCTCATTATAAAGCCTTACATTTACTATTACAGACAGTTAGCCCAATTTTGTTTTAATCCATTTCTCTCTCTCTCTAAAAGATTTGAACGAAAAATCTAATTAATCTTATCTAATAAGTTGTCTCTACTTTTGTTTATGCGTGTGTGTGTGACGGTTCATAACCAATCTAGGAATCCGACCTTCGGCTCATTTTATATTTTGCGGTGTATGTATTGCGGGTTATATTCTCTTCCTCCCATATTCATTAATCACTTCATACATTCCTGTTAGTATACGATTTATTGTTGGTTAAAAAGTGTAATAATACATACCTATTGTGTAAATGACTTTGTTTCATCCATGCTGTCTTTCACGTTCACTACAAGATTGATATTCGCTATTTTTTCGGTTTCGAAAAAAACATTGGTAACACTTGTTTGAAATCATTGGACTGAATGCGGACATCTGAAAGACCTTGGTAGATAAATTATTTAAGCCGTTTCTAAGGGCGATTTAGACTATTGATAATATTTAACAATGTTACGACTTATATAACGTTTAAAAATAGGAAACATATCTAATTATGTAAAAACCTATGAAGATAAATAAAATTCAAGTGTCTGTTTTTAATTCTATATTAACAGCTTTTTACTATATGAACGTAAGTATATACGGTAGGTAGGTACTCAAATAAAAAAAAATATCTGTCTGTCTGGCTGTCTGTCTATTTATTCCGGCTTATTTCCGAAACGGTTGGACCGATTTTAGCGGAACATTCAATGGCTACTTTTATTTAAAAAAAAACAGGTTTTCGCGGGTCAGTCATGAAATTAACACACAGCTAGTATCTCAAAATAATACCTCATCATCATCTCCCTGGCCTTAACCCTATACATTGTTGGGGTCGGCACTTGATTCAACCCGATGTGGCTGATCTTTCGATTTTTATACGAAGCGACTGACCTTCGTAACCTCTTTAACGAGGAAAATCTGTGATCTGGGTTAAACCAGTTGTCACACTATTATAGGCCTCCGACTGACCTGTAACGGTTGCCAAAGATGATAAATTGGCAATCGGGACCGACAGCTTAACGTGCTCTCCGAAGCACGGAGAGAACTCGGGCGATCACCCATCCAATTACTGGCTAGGCTTAGGGTTGCTTAACTTCGCTAAACGAATGATATGCGCAATAGCAACTGTGCCACGAGCTCCTCTCAAAATAATATAAACAGCAATAGGTGGATACGTGAGCTTAACCAGTCACACCTAAGATTGTTTGGTATCTCGTAATATACATTTTATTAATTAATCTAAAACTAATGTTAAACACACTACACACTTACAAACGTAAATGACTCACGCGTCACTGATTATGTGCAATTGTCACGCTTAAATAGTATTTTGATAATGATAACGTATTGCGTCTGTGTGCCTTTGTTTTATATTATAAAGGTACTAGCTTCTGAGACTTCTCGCTAAAACCAATCATGGGTAAGTAAGTAAAGTAAGCGTTAGCCCAAAGTAAATATTCCACGATGTGGCGGATCACCAGATTTCAGGCGGATGCCATCTGACCTTCGTAACCCATTTTGCAAGAGAAAATCGGTAATCTGAGTTAAACAACGGCCTGCGACCTGTAATGTTTGTTAAAAACGATAAATTGGCACAGAGGTGAAGCTCGTGCGGTCCCATCCAACTACCAAATGCTATGCGCAATAGCAACTGTGGTACGAGCTCCTCGATGGCAGGTACCATCAGACTGTCTATATACGTGTCTGCCACCTTCGTGCGTGACAATGTAAACTATGGATTAGAGTTAACAATCTCCTCTATCCCCAGATGTCACCGACCTTGACAGGTAAGAGTCATTCGTTACACGTCATATTTACTCCGACCAGTAATCCGGGGGATAATCCACCTTTGGGAATTAAGGTATTAGCTAGAAAGCCTTCGCTACGTCATACGGATGGCTCGGAAGATTCTGCTTTGGTATTAAAAAGGCTAAGTAGGTGTAGGTACTAAGTAATTTTCAATACCTATGTAATTTTATTACTAACAACTGTTTCATCTATCACGACGGACAAATCTGCTCCAGTTAGAGATAGTGGAAATTGAGTTTTGTACTTACATAGGTACCTACGTACTTACTGTTATAAGTTTTACTATATCTATTATCTATACAGATAAATAGCATTGAAGAGTCTGTTTGTAATTCCGAAATAACAGATTTTCACTAATTGTATATGAAAGAGTATTAGGTATGTTAATTTAAAAAAAATCTGTCTTTCTGTCTGCTACCGCTAATCTCCGAAACGACTGGACCGATATTAACGGGAATTTCACTGGCAGATAGCTTATGTTACAAAGAGTGGTATGGGCTACTTTTATTTTATAAACATCGTTAGAGTTCCACGGGCCACCCATAAAATGGTGGTAAATTCTTCGACTTTCCTGAGTGCCTTACCAGGGCCTAAAATGAATAAATCATTTTCATTTTTCTTTTTCAAATAAAGTCTACGCGCGTAAAACCGCGGGGTACAGTTAGTAGTAGTTGTTAATATAAATATAATCATAATAAATTGTAAATATAAACATATAAATAATAATAAAGATTTCACACCACGTGCTTTACGGTGAAGGAAAACATCGTGAGGAAACCTGCATATTTCTGAGAAGTAATTCAAAGACGTATGTATAGTGGCTGAGACGGCGATAGACTCACCATCTGTCACGTTGGCACTTAATCAAATTCGGTGAAAAGTGGGTGTTGTGATTACAATACCTCTGCCTACCCCTTCGGGGAATACTGGCGTGAGCATATGTATGTTTGCATAAATAATAATAAAAACAGAAGCAACAAAATGCAAGACACGATTGGTTAAAATTTCCTTCGAAGCCCGTTCATTTTCCAGTTTTACAGTGACCATAGATCTCCGACAACACGACAAGGTTGTACTAATCCGTTGTGTATTTAAGACGAGTGCTGGACGATAGGACATTTACGAGCATCTTAACCTTAATTATTGCCGTAAATGTAATGTGTACACGTTTTGAGGTCTTTATAAGCCAATTTTCAAATTATCAAGTGTTGTTAAAAGAGGAAATGAAATGAGGACGTTTAATTTCATCTATACATCTAAGTAGATATATCTACACATCTATATCTATACATATAAATACAATTAAAGTGTCTGTTTGTAATTCCAAATAAAGCTTTAATTCCAGCTTTTCATTAAATACATTTGAAAGTATGCACGATACTTAGAAAAACCATTTTTTTATATGTTTCTTTGTCTGTCTGTCTGTTTGTTTGTTCCGGCTAATCTCCGAAACGGCTTAACCGATTTTAACGGGACTTTTACTGGTATATAGATAATGTTACAAGGAATAACTTAGGCTATTTTAATAAAAAATGGGGTACTGTGGGCCACGAATGCAATTAAGTCTACGCGGGTGAAACAACGGGCACTATGAAATAGGAAACACATTTATTGATCCAAAACTTTGTAACCAACGAGATATTGAGATGTTGAGTTTCTTGCCGGGTTCTTCTCAATAAAAGCTACCTTCCGAACCCGGTGGTAACATTTATAATCATGTATAATGTATTTTGTGTCCTTCTGACGATTTGAAAGTACTTTGTAAGAAGTCTAATCAAATAAAGACATTTTGATACGTAATAGAAGACGATTTTTACTATCTTTAAATAGATTAAATGAACGAGTTCAATTCCTTTGAGTTTACAGCTAAAAATATCCGTATTTATAATTTGTGGAGAAAATTAAAGGTTTTTTATAGTCTCAAAAAATCGTGACCCGAAGTAAGGCGAGGTACGCACTGTACACATGCTGAGTGAGTCCATCGCCGTCGCAGACACTGTACATACGTCTTTGAAATACTTCTCAGACATATGCAGGTTTCCTCTCAATGTTTTCCTTCACCGTAAAGCAAGTGGTGTGAAATCACTGCACATAAGTTCTTAGAAAACTCATTAGTACAGGCCCCGCTGGGATCCGAACTTGCGTCGCTTCCTTAGCAGGCGTAACATTCCTACTAACCTTGTTTCATTAATTTTGAACTACAATTAAAATAATCGTAGTACCTACCTACTTAATAGTTTTTGCTGGGTACCACCCGGTTATCAGCTCCTGACGTTCTATAGTTTTTGTGGAAGAGCAAAAAATCAACTAACAATTAATTAGAACGTTGACAATTTGTTGCTCTGTCTGTGAAAATCTTCGCAATGGACACGTGTATTTCGAGTAATTGATTAACTTAATACCAATGTAAAAAAAGTCGTTAAAAAAGTAATATTTATTTCCTAAATAAAATTAAAGTGTCTGTTCATAATTCCAAAATAACTACTTTTCATACACGGTACAAACATTGAAAACCTTTTTTTTTTCTCTGTATGTCTGTCCGTTATTATGTCTGTCTGTTTGATCCGGCTAATCTCCGAAACGGCTGGAACTTTTTATCGGGATTTTCACTGGCAGATAGATTATGTTACAAGGAGTCTCTCTCTCTAGTCGTTCCCTCATGACTCAGGATCGTGGTCATCAACGAGAGGTCCACACTTGGAGTGAACTATTTGTTTCCATCGGCTTCTGCCATCGCAGCCCTGACGACGGAGCTAAACCTCGGGGACCTAGACTCTTTTATTTGGTCTGTCCATCTTGTAGGAGACCGGCCTCGGGCTCGTTTGCCATTTGTGTTTCCAACTACGATCAATTTCTCCAGACTCTCATTACCCCTTCGCATTATGTGGCCAAAATACGAAAGTATTCGTTGGTGGCATATCGTTAGAAGGAGTAACTAAGGCTAATTTACTTAAAAAATATTATGGTGCCGCGGGTCACCCATGAAATTAACTCACATTTTCATAGATTGTAGTATTATGTTGTGCGTCGATCATTTAATGCCGCCCTAAACATTCACGCCAGACTTTCTTTCGTAATTCGTAATACACTTTAAAAGCATTATAAACTTTACTAATGTATAAATAATACCTACTTACATAAAGTTTGTGTGAAAATTTTGAAAAAATGGGAGTAAGTAAGTAAAATCTGACAAATATATTAACCTTTATATTTTCAAACTTAAATTTGAAGCTTAAAATAAATACAAGCGAATATTATGGGATTGGTACAATCGAATGGAATATTATGCTGACGGCTGTATCCACCGAAGCGATAGAGGTGTGCTTTTATTTATCCACATTTCTCCAGATATGTTTGCTTAAAGTCCTATTTAGAGAGTTAGAGTATTACGTTACATTGTGTAATGCAGTATTTTTTATTAAAATTATATCTACTGGTTCCAGAACCCGTACCCCTATTACGAGTTTGCTACCGTTTTCGTAATCTATACTCGCTAGCGTCTCCGCCGAATAGTATGAGAAATTGTGTAGCGACTCCCGGCGGTGACGGGCAGAACTAAAATATCTCATACAAATATTGCGAATGACATTAGTGAGTATAGATTACGAAAACGGTGGTAAGCTCGTGATAGGGTTACTGCATTCATGTATTTATCTGCACAGTGCCATGTATTCTCCTCTGCAGATCTTAACCGTGGGAAAGATATTGTAGTCTTCTGGATTCATTCATCATCTGGCCAAGTGCTGGCTAGTACATTATTTTATTTATTGTCACGTCATAGATTTAAAAATGTGATCAAAAATTATACCGCCCTGACCTCAACATAGGTCGTTTCTATAGCACATTTCCTATTCATCTTCCAAGCAATATTGTTATTCTGGTCTACACCTTAATCGTGCACATAGCTTGTATTTGTGCACCATTTGGCGACTGTGCTGCCCATGTTGAATACTAACTAGGCGTACGGGGACATCAAACGACTACAAACATTGGATCAAAATGTTTGATGATGAAACAGTTATGCCAATGTTGGATGAAAATAGTAAAAATATGCTCACGCCACCCCAGAAGGCTAAGCAGAGGTGTTGTAATAACAACACCCACAATTCACCGAATATGATTAAGTACCAACGTGACAGAGGGTGAATCCATCGCCGTCTCCGGCACTATACAAACGTATTTGAATTATTTCTCAGATATACATATGTAGATTTCCTCGCGATGTTTTTAAGCACCTAGTATGAAATCACTACAGATAAGTTTTTAGAAAAACTTATTGGTACAGACCCTGCTGGGATTGAAACTTGCCTACCCTATATGATTAAGCTGGTTAGTCGGAAGAAAGAGTGCTCCGTTACTGTTTATACAATTAGTATTGGGTAGTTATGTAAGTACGTAGGTACACTAAAATAATTAGTACCGGGCGTTTAGTCAGAGTGAGAAATGAAGGATAGTTGGCCCCCAGGTCCCGTCACGAACGCGCTGCGAAAAATAGTGGGGATACTGCGCATGTTTTTATTCGCCTCGTAGCATACATATAGATAGAGACGGACTCATAAAATGACTACTGTACATTAAAAGTTACTCGTTCTTAACTCGTGACTTATATCTTAGGTAGATAGCTAATAAATCTACCTGCTAATTTTAAATTCAAGTTTTATCTAGTTTCCTGGCGAACATAATATTTTTTGGCATGGCATTAACACTGGACATTCGGAAGCTGAGTGACATACGCATCGTGGTTAGCACGTTTGGTGACATGGCCGTTGGCCGGAGTTAGCTGGAGGCTATGTGTAAGGCGTCATTAAATGGGCTAAAATAAAAATTAAATTTTTTATGCTACAAACAATTACTGCAACTAATCAAGTTACGCCCTTTTAAAGAATAGAGTTCTCCCTCTGCTATATGGAGTACTGGAGACATCACCGCAGGAACACTACTCTAAGTAGTATGGTATGATAAAAATTGTTTTTGGCTACTATCTTCTGGTATAGCTTTCAGACGGACAACTCTGAATTTCGAACTGGTGATCTCGATCGATGATGAGTTTAGTATTAAAAATTCATTTTCATCGCCCTATTACAAAACATAAACTAAGATAGTCCTTGGCTACAAAGTAGTTCCATCTCATTCTGTGATACGGATTTGAAAAGGGGTAGCTATACTTTAGTCCCAGTTTTATCTAGTATTCATTTATACCATATTTTGTAATGTCATGTAACCCCCCCTTGGGTTTAATTTTTTTATTACAAAAACCTAGTTTGACCCATTTGGTGCTGTATGCTTAAAGCTAATTGCAGTAGCCTATGAAAGCGATGAAAGGGTTGGCTCTAGGACTACAAAATCTACTACTAGACTACGTGATGATACAAACCCTGATAAAGTCACGAATTCACATGGTCCACGCAACATTTTTACGTAAATTAAACATTAATATCAATAAATTTAATTAACGTACGTTAGACTGGAAACGTTATAGATACCTACTTACCTACTTCGAAGAAAAATATGTTACAGATAGAGGTGGTATAATGAAATTAATATAAACATTACAAACATTAATGGACCTTAGTATATAAGTATGTGGTGAACATTGTCTATGTAGTTTTAAATGCATACATACATACATAAATATGCTCACGCCTGTATCCCATGGGGTCAGGCAGAGACCACCGTTTGCCACATGCTACTATCCTTACATACTTCTTTCGCTTCATCCACATTCATGCATCTCTTCATATACTTTCTTCGGTTACGAGTGCTCCGAATTTGACCTTTCTGAAAGATACTATTAATATGGTCATAGTAGTTCTTCCTTGGACGCCCTCTACCGACACTTACGGTCACATTCGCTCTATAAATTTCTTTCGTTAATCGCCTTTCACTCATCCTTTCGATATGTCCAAACCATCTCAACAAACTTTTTCAATTCTGGTCACCACATCATTCTTCAACTTGCAACTGTCTCTTATCACACTATTTTTCATACGATCTACAATGGTGACCCCACATATACTTCGTAACGAACGCATTTCCACTGCATTCAATCTACTTTCATGTTTCTTCTGCCAAACCCAACATTCACATCAGAGTAGGTACTAGCACCCCGTTATGAATGGCCAGGCACGCTTTCATTTTTTCGTTATTGACTGGCCACTCATCACGGCGTGTAGGGCATTAATTTTAAACAGGGTAAATTTTACCCTGTTTTAAATGCAGTGAACTTGAAATTATCTGCTAAATTCAGCGGATCCCCTGGACTGAACCCTAATGGGAACTTAGTTAGGTGCATTTAGTTAGGTAATTAAAGATAGGACATAATATTTAATTATACTTGGCCCACTTCAATGAGTACAATGCGAAGACATTATTATTACAAAACTGTGATAGAAGTCGGTGGTCGGTGCTTTGTCTGTAGGTACTTAGGTAGTCACATATATGTAACAGCTTATTGAAGATTAGCTATATTAACATGTTAGGTAGGTAAGTACTAAATAATACATTTTGATTGTATATTCTTCCTACAACGGTTGGGTAATTATTACTGTTTATTTCTACTTTTATGAGGTCCGTTCAAAAAAACATTGCTATCATATTAAGTATTAACAAAATATTTACGGTTAAAGGTAATGATTTTTATGTGTACAAACTTGATGGTTTGTGTATTTGGTTAATATTTAAGATTTATGTGATTATAATAGCGTAAATTTTAAATAAGTACCATTTAATAATTTCTTTTTTTTTATTAAAACTAGCTTCGTGAAAGTTTAAACGCCAAAAAAAAGGATTATAATCAGAATCAAATTAACCGAAACGGAACATTGATGATAATCGAATAGAAAAAATACGAATTAAGGCCATATATAAATAATGGAAAAACAAAACCAAATAATAAAACATTGAAAAGATTTTACATAAATACGTTTTGCTAATACACATGTGAATACAAGAATTATTATGAAATAAACTTTAAATTATAGTGCAAATTGCGTGGTGAACGGAACGTATTTGACATTCAAATGTCATTTTAAATTGACATTGACATTGGACGTGCATGCATGCATGCGTTCGTCCCATTTCTTTCATTTCCGAAAACTAATTTTGTTTAATAATATAAAAGTTCCTTTCGTTTGCTAACACCATGGATTATCAGAGTAGACAATTGGCAGAAGACTTCTTTCTTCGGGAACCCGCTGACGCCAGGATAAGGTAATTACAATTTGCTAACGTTCATGTACGTTCAAGGTATTCTAAGCTATTAAATGTACGTAAAACCATGTTATTTGTTAGAAAACCGAAGAATGAGCCTGAAGAAGACCCTCACCCTAACCTCAAGGTGGAGATGCAGACAGTCCGACTCAATGCTGACTCACAAAAACTTGTTTTGGATACACTGAGATTTATACACGGACCTGAGTTTAAACTTGGTAGTGCTAGCCTGTATAAAGTACGTATCTGATCATTTATATATATTGAGCTTTTAGAGAAATATCTTATGTCACAAGGAATAAGTCAGTACTTGCATGTGATTGCACCATATTGAGGAAATTCTTGTAATGTGGTGATTTACGTTTTCCAAAGGGACTGATCCTATCAGATCACAATCCGACCCAAAAAACCATGTCCTTAAGTATGTTCATTAATTGAAAAAAACTTAATTACTTAATTAAACTATAGGGTATGTGTGTGTTGAAAATTAACTTAATAAATGGTGTTTAAAAGAATCCAACTCCAATATGGGCATCAAATTTTAAATAGATGTCATCATCATCAATTTAAGAGTAATAACTCTTGTCGGTGTAACCGATGCATTTCTTTCCACTTGTCTCTGTCCAGTGCCATTTCTTTGTACCTCCCTATATGTCATGACAGACACCTTTTCGTTAACTAAATATATGTACAGTACAATATTAAACAGATGTACAGCATATATTAAACAATATCTCTGATGCATGAGTAAATTAAATGGTTGGTATACAAATGCTAATGGTATTCAAATAAATTATTGACTCATATTTAATTTAATAATTATTTGGGTATTTTACTGTACCCCTTTTAAACTAATATTATTTTAAAAGTGCAGTGTGTCTGTTTGTCTTTTCACAAAACTTTGATTTTTTTTAATCTATGGCGGACATAGATTACTAAAAAAATTATGTGGACAAGGTTGACCTTAATTCCTTTCATCCACGTGAGTGAAGGAATTAGCTACTAAAATATTATGTAAAGACGAATAAAAATTCTAACTATTTACCTTTGACAGTTCCTGCAAAATTGTGTTTCCAGGATAAAGGCAGTAACCTGAGCAACCGCTATTGGATGGAGAGAGGCAACCTGGTGGTTCAGGGAGGATGTGATTACTCGTTGACTGTTAAACCTGACATACAGACCTCTGAGGCCAGGCTGCGGGCCTTTGCACTGGCTAAATTAGAGAAGTATGTTGACTTTATGCAGAGAAATCTAATATATAAAATTCTTGTGCTGTGCTGTTAGTTACCAAACTCCTCCGAAATGGTTGGACTGATTTTTATGAAATTTTGTTTGTATATCACCTGCATACAACTAAATGACAAAAGTGATCCACCCAAAAAAATAAATTGCAATACAATATTTGCCAGGCTCAACTAGTGTATGTATAAAAAAAGGTGTCTTTACACACACAGTAATCTTCATAGGGTAAGCAGAGAGTAATTATTCACAATACATGTCCTGTAACATTTGAACTATTTGGTAATGTTGTTCACAACAGTTTATGGTTGTTGAAATACAATGAGAAATGGTGTACTTGTGTAAGAGGCTGCCTGCTCAAGTCTGCTTTGATTATGCTTGTAATGTTTGAAGTACTTCAAGCTGGTGGGTGGTTTCCAGTCTTCCTCACATCCTCTGTATGTAATGGCAGTATAACAGCTGCTAACTAAATGTACATGAAATGTATATGGTAAAAATAACAAAAAATCATTTAAAATAGGTACTTGGCTGTCTGTATGCTTCTTCAAATCTCGGAAAAGATGGGCATTGATGGGCAGTGATATATAAACAATGATTTGGGGAAAATAATTGTATCTGTGCAAAAAAGAACTCTAGTAATTTTGTTATTATTTCAGATACCATTTTCACAAAGCCCACTGTGCCGAAGCTTTAGGAATGGCTGCGGAAAGCTTAGAGAAAGCTCTAGAAATACTTTTCTACAAATATTTCAAAATAGATGTCAATGCCAAACCTCCTAGTGTTCCACCAAGAACTGAATTACTTGAGATGCGGAATGATGAAGAGGCTGTTCTGGAATCAATCTATGATTCATGCTTTAAAGTTAAAGAAAATGATGTCTGGATAGTGAAGTTAACGTTGGATTATCTAACTAAAATGTATGAGAACAAGGAGGTTGATGTCCCTAAAAAGAAATCAAACATACACTATAATAATAACTTTAAACCAAAACCAAAAGAAGTATGTAAACTGTTTCTTAAAGGGCCATGTAGATTTGGTGCTAAGTGCAAGTTTTTGCACGAAAGTAAAGTGGAAGAACCTCCGTCTGACAATACTGAGAGTAAGGAGAGCTTAAAAATTACATATGAATTAGAAATAAGGTTTACAAAGGATACTTTGTATCCATATGAACCACCGTTACTGTTTTTCAAAACGGAAAACCGTACGGAAGTTATACCAGATCTGACTTGCTTGCGGATAACAGGTAGATTGTTAGACGAAGCAAGACTTTTAGCACAAGAGGGTGTACCAAGTGTATACTCGTTAGTGGAACTACTTAATAACGAAGAAGATATAGTTAATTTCATACAGTTTGATACCAGAACATTCCCAGAACCGTCAGACGCTTTGTGTCCCCAATTGATCGACAATAACGTTAGCACAGAGAAGTTACCGTCTCATTATAAGAAAGGTCAAGCAAAAGATAATAGAGCTAAAATAAACTTTGAAGATGTACTAAGAGAGAATAAGGACATAGCCAAAAGGTGGTTGGAGAAAAGAGATAACAACAGGTACACCAAAATGATGTCCGGTAGGAGAAAATTGCCAGCGTGGCAGAAGAAGAATGAAATTTTGAATGCTATGAAGAAATCTCAGGTATGCATATATTTTATTACATGCTGCCAGCTATGGTTTTCATAATTTGGTATCTAGAAGCAGTCAGTCATTCCTATGCCATACATAAATACATATATACACTGGCGCCTGTATTACCCGAAGGGGTAGAAAGAGGAATACTCATAGTACACCCACATTTTGCCACATTTGCCAGTTATTGCCAGAGCCTATTGTCACTAACATTAACGAGGCACTAATTCATGCTCTAGGTTGCTAATGGGAAATTACAAATGGAAAAACCTAGTAACACCTTGCCCGACCCTGTGATCAAACCACAAGGAGTACTCCTTTGGGGAATACAGCCGTGAATATGTGACAATATATTCCTTACCATACAAATTTCAGGTAGTAGTAATAAGCGGGGAGACAGGTTGTGGGAAAAGTACGCAAGTCCCTCAATACATTCTGGATAACTGGTTGGATAACTTTAACAAAGGCGGTCCGGATCATGTGGAGATCATATGCACCCAGCCGAGGAGGATATCTGCTATCGGAGTGGCTGATAGGGTAGCTGATGAACGGGTGGAGAAGACTGGACAGGTCGTTGGTTATCAGGTGAGCTTTTGTATAAGGTAAAGGAAAGTGTGACTCTATGATCTGTGCTATTCAGTACTTGATAGCGTGTCCGCCGAATATTTATATCAACTATATAAAAATAAGTCGGGTGGAGCCGTGGTGGCCTCGGGGTTTGAACAGTCGCCTGCTACGCAAGCGACGCAGGTTCGAATCCCAGCGGGGTCTGTACCAATGAGTTTTTCTAAAAAACTTATGTACAGTAATTTCACACCACGTGCTTTACGGTGAAGGAAAACATCGTGAGGAAACCTGCATATTTCTGAGAAGTAATTCAATGACGTATGTAAAGTGTCTGAGACCACGATGGACTCACCATCTGTCACATTGGCACTTAATCATCTTCGATGAAAAGTGGGTAGGTTCGGTGAAAAGAAGGGATACAGGATCCTTACATACTTCTTTCGCTTCATCCTTCAACAAAATAAATAATTTTCATTGTCAATATTTACCATCGCCTACGCAATATGCGCAATTCGCTTTATCTGTACATCTATCACATATAATACATATAATAAAATCTATATTTATATAAGAATCCCTATTTCCCTTGGTCACGCCATCACGCGTGAACTGCTGCGCTGGACCGATTTTAACGCAACTTTAACTGGCAGACAGCTGATTAATACAGTAGATAGTTTGAAGAAGTAACTTAGGGTAATTTTATTTCGAAAAAATATTATGGTTCCGCGAAATAAAGTATGAAATTAAATGTATGCAGATGAAATCGCTAGTTGAATTATAAAAATATTTTTTTTTTCTATTTTCAATCCAGATTCGATTAGAGAGCAAAGTCTCCTCAAAAACTCGTCTAACATTTTGCACAACAGGAATCTTACTGCGAAGGTTAGAGTACGACTCACAGTTGAAGTCAGTTACTCACGTCCTAGTAGATGAAGTCCACGAGAGGTCTGAAGAGAGTGACTTCTTACTCCTCATACTGAGGGACCTTATCAAAGTGAGGAAAGATCTGACAATCATATTGATGAGTGCTACTTTGAACGCCGAGTTGTTCTCGACTTACTTTGAAAACGCTCCAGTGTTGGAAATACCAGGTCAGTTTGATATCAACTTTATTGATTGAGGAATAGTGTTTAATTTTGACTGATTGATATTTATTGATGTTGTTTGGAATTTCAGGTAGAACTTTCCCAGTAGAACAATTGTTTTTAGAAGACATTATGGAAATGACTGAATATGTAATGGAGGAAAACGGTCCTTATGGGCGGAAGGTTAAAAAAGGTGATTATTATTTAAATAACATAATATTAAGTAGTTGGATGGGTGGATGCCGGTTGCCGATTTAACATCTAGGGAATCGTTACAGGTGAGTTGGAGGCTTAAAAGAGTCCGGTTTTGGTGAAGTGGCTTAACCCAGATTACCGATTTTTCTGGTAAAAGGGGTAGATGGCAGTCGCTTGGTATTAAATTTTTGTATCGAGTGCCAACCCCAACAATGTATGGGATAAGGCCAGGGAGATGATGATGATGATGTCGTAAAGAAATCTTAACTTAAATTGTCCAGTAAAAAAATCAAACTCGTGTTTAAATGCCTGAGGCGGCTATATACTCACCATAATGTCCCGTTGGCACCAACGTGACAGATGATGAATCAATCGCCGACTCAGGCACTATACATACGTCTTTGAACTACTTCTTAGCTATATGCAGGTTTACTCGCGATATTTTCCTCCACCGTGAAGCACGTGAACCAAATTACTGCACAAAAGTTTTTTTTTTAGAAAAACACATTGGTGCAGGCCGCTGGGAATTGAACTTGCGTCGCTCGTGTAGCAGGCGACTGCTCACGGCTACCAAAGCTCTGAATTTTCATAGTCTTAGTGCGAGTTTGATCTAGTCTGAAACCTTATGATTGTTTTAAGGTGAAGGTAAAAGGCAAGATTTAGAGCTAGAGTTGGAAACAAGCGACGTACGAGCAGAAGCGATGGAGCCGCCGAAGATATCGATAAGGGACGATAACCTCTCCATAGCGCAGATTTTGGCTCGATACCCCCAATGTAGCAAAACTACCTGTAAGAATATGTACCTTATGGACTCCGAGAAGGTAATTGTCTATTTCTTATTGAGCCCTATAAGTTTGAAGGAATCTTGCATGAATTTAAAAGGATTTCTCCTGATTTTATTTACAAATAAATTCTTCAGCTTTATTGTATCAGTAACCACTGAAACGCGGTTTTACTCGTGTGAGTTTAGCAATAAAAAATCTTTTTTTTAAATAATATCTAAAAAAATATTTAAATAATCTGCCTTTATTTTTTTAAAGAACATACAGACGGATAGACATTTATTTTAATTTACTTACCGTATACACTTTCATACGCATTTTCATACATATTATAAACAGACATTCCCACTTTATTTGAAGAAAATAACTAACATACATCTTTAAAATTAAACTTATTTCAGATAAATATGGAACTTATAGAGCATGTATTAAAGTACATAGTTGAAGGAGACCACAATTGGCCCAGGGAAGGTGCAATATTGGTGTTTTTACCCGGCATTGGTGAAATTATGTCTTTGCACGATCAACTTGCTGAGAGCCATACATTCAGTCCTAAGTAAGTATACAAGTTTTTTTTATAACTAAGAAACACGAACGTGGAAAAATTACCAACAATTCGGAAACTAGCCATCGATATGAAACTCAGCCAGGCATCATGTACATTCCATTCAAACATTTAAGATATTTACTATATTGTAAATATATGCTGTGCCCCACGGTGTCACCTGCGTAGACTTAATTTCATGAGTGGCCCGCAGAACCCTAAGTTACTCCTTGTATCATTAGCTATCCGTCAGTGAAAGTCCCGTTTAAATTGGTCCGGGCGTTTTGGAGATTAGCTGGAACAAACAGAGTCAGAGAAAAAATTCCTGTGTATATTTTCATATGTATTTAGTGAAATGCTGTAATATTATTTATATATGCTCACGCCATCCCGGAAGGGTCCCCGTAGGGGTAAGCAGAGGTGTTATAACAACAATACCCATATTTCACCGAATATGATTGAGTGCCAACATGAGTCCATCGCCGTCTCAGGCGCTATAATTGGCAGGTTTCTCGATGTTTTCCATCACCGTAAAGCATGTGGTGTGAAATCACTGCACATAAGTTTTTTAGATACCCAAATTGGTACAGGCCCGGCTGAGATTCGAACTTGCGTCGCTTGTATAGCAGGCGACTGCTCAAATCCCGAGGCCACCACGGTGCTTATTTATCTGTATAGATTTATGTCGATACATTATTGAATTGGTATAAATAAGAAAATACACGTAATAACGATTCAAAATCTAACATACAAGATATTTAAATCCATTCTTAAATAAATTGTATCCTTCAGAACAGGTAAATATATACTAGTGCCTCTTCACTCGACACTCTCAAGTGAGGAGCAAGCACTGGTGTTCAAGAAGCCAAGACCGGGAGCTCGGAAGATCGTCCTATCTACTAACATAGCGGAGACATCGGTCACCATAGACGATTGTGTGTTTGTCATTGACTGTGGCAGGATGAAGGAGAAGAGGTATTGTTATATTTTAACTAGCTGTGCCCTGCGGTTTCACCCGTAGAGTTAGATTCAAGGGTAGTCCGCGGAAACCTATTGTTTATTTTAAATAAAAGTAGCCTTGGTTACTCCTTGAAACATTAACTATCTATGAGGGAAAGTCCTGTTAAAATCGGTCCGGCCGTTTCGGAGATTAGCCGGAACAAACAGACTGTCGGACAGATAAAAATAATTTTGAAAAAAGTTGTTTTTTTTTTATTTGACTACCGTATATACTTTAATAGACTTAGATAATATACTTTAATAAGAAAAGCAGTTAATTTGAAATTAAAAACAGACACTAATTTTATTTATATGTATAGATATCTTTAGATCATACTTGTATATCTAGTTCTACACTTCTATTGTCTTGTCTATACTAACATTACAAAGAGGAAAGGCTCGTATTTTTTATTTACATGATCAATTTGAGAAGTTCAAGCCACAATCGATAGCTACATGTCCAGCGAGTATCAGATATATTTAAGCACTACTGTAAATAATTATGTACACGTCATCCCAATTCAGTGATTTCACACCACGTGCTATACGGTGAAGGAAAACATCGTGAGGAAACCTGCATATTTCTGAGAAGTAATTCAATGACGTATGTAAAGTGTCTGAGACGGCGATGGACTCACCATCACCGTCACGTTGGCACTTAATCATCTTCGGTGAAAAGTGGGTTTTGTGATTACAACACCTCTGCCTACCCCTTCGGAGAATACAGGCGTGAGCATATGTAAGTATGTACGTCATCCCAAAAAAATCCCTGAAGGGGTAAGATAAGGTGTTGTAATAACAATACTCACATTTCGCCGAAGATGTTTAAGTGCCAACGTGATAGATGGCGCGTCTATCGCCATCTCAGGCAACGTCTTAGAATTACTTCTCAGACATATGCGTTTTCTCACGATGTTTTGCTTCACCGTGAAGCACATGGGGTGAACTGCATTTAGAAAAACTGCATTCTATAAATTAAAAATTAATAATTTGTATTGGGGATTTGAACCCCCTTGCAATAAATTTAAGTTCTCACAGCTTTTGACGTTTATTTTATTTTACATATGAGCGTAGCACATGACATCACATGACACAATTCCAGAATCAAACAAAAGAGAACTATAAAAATACATTTAAATTGACGTCTATACTATCTATGGCGTTACATATTGCAAATTCCAGGTTCGATTCAAATCGCAACATGGAATCCCTGGAGTTAGTATGGGTGTCTCGTGCCAACGCCAAACAGCGTAAGGGTCGAGCGGGCCGAGTGATGCCAGGGGTGTGCGTGCACCTCTACACCTCGCACCGATACCAATACCACTTGCTGGAGCAACCGGTGCCTGAGATACACAGGATACCGCTGGAACAGCTGCTGCTTAATGTCAAGATACTGCCGCTCTTCCAGGGAATGAGTGTGCATGAGGTCTTAGGTAAGTCTTAAATATGTAGTATAATATCTGGTTGACCTTGAGTATCTTCTTCACATAAAAAAAGAAAAAAAAAACTTCCGGTGAACGTCAGTCTCGAACCGGGGTACTCTAATTTCGTTATCGACTCGTAAGCTGGAAGCCTCACTTTGAGCTAACTTGACAGATATCGGCGAAATTTGATGTCGTATTGTAATGATATTTTATGAGGTTTTCAGGGCCTGAAAACATGGTCAAAACGATGTTTTCCATAAATGAAACCTAGCTAGATCTATTTTTGCCCCTGAAAACCCTACATGCAAAATTTCATGAAAATCGTTGAAGCCGTTTCCGAGATTCCGATTATATATATACAAGAATTGCTCGTATAAAGATATAAGATATAAAAAGTCGCCATTTCTAATAATTTCGTCTGTTTGAACGCATCGTTCTTAACTACGTTACTATGATACGTTTTTTACTTACAATTTCGTAGTGTTTATAACTAAATCAATATAATATTTTTTTGACCGGAATGAATAGTTAGCGTTTTGTAATATAAAAAAATCGATACACGAAGCGTAGTATATTAAACGGGTTTGACCCGCGTAGATTTTTTAAAATTAATGTAGCCAAGTTACTCCTTGTAAGTTAGCTACCTGCTAGTGAAAGTGCCGTTAAAATCGGTCCAGCCGTTTCAGAGATTATCCGGAACAATTAGACAGACAGACAGAGAAAAAAATTAGAAATTGTTTCAATTTTATTTATCCAACAGGCGGAAAATGATCTCAATGATTACTATCGATGTAGTAAAGATGATAAAATTGATTGTATATTTACAAACAATTTATTTATTCACATATAATAGATGCAACTCACATACTATAATAATATTCCTTCACAGGCAAAACAATCGAACCTCCAGCCAAATCGAACATAGACGGCGCGCTGTGTCGTCTCCAGGATGTAGGTGCATTGGACAAGGCATACGCTCTGACAGCGCTGGGGAAACATTTAGCAGCTCTCCCGGTAGACGTCAGGATTGGCAAGTTGATGTTGTTCGGTGCTATATTCTGTTGCGTCGACTCTGCTTTGACTATGGCGGCTTGTTTGAGCCATAAGAGCCCGTTTGTTGCGCCTTTTGGGAAGAAGGTGAGGAGTTTCGCATGATACATGAACAGATTGGAAAATATGCATTTTTTTTAATGGCGATCCTGACCTAAAATTGTAAAGAAGAAAAGTGAACTTTATTACCTCCGTGGTAAGCTTTGTTTTGCTTATAACTTTTGTGCTTGTTTTCCAGTCTGAGGCTGACGCAAAGAGGAAAGCATTTTCATGTTCCAATAGTGACCAGTTGACGACATTGAGAGCTTATAGGGTGAGTCATATAATTATATATTATAGTATTAAAGAATTATATATAATCGAAGTTCAAGTCCTGACCTGTTTTCAATCCCCCATATTACAAAAAATCACCCAAGATAGACTCAGATTTAAAAGTAATGAAGAAGTTTTGTAAATATAAAATATTCATGTTATTTTCACCTGGCAACAAAATAATTTACAGAAATGGCAACAAGCAATGAAAAGGAGTACGCACGCGGCTCTAGTGTTTGCCAGTGAGAACTTCCTTTCGCATAAAACTCTACTGATGCTGGCTGATATAAAACATCAACTGCTTGGATTGCTAGCGTCCATAGGGTTCGTGCCTGACATGCCGGCTCTCAGGCGCAGGATGAGGACTGATTCTGTAGTCAGTTTGACCGGCGAAGAGGTAAGATTTTGAGCTTTAGTCGTTGATGTATACAGAGCATTTTTATTTAACAAAGATCAGCCGCGTTATTTTGTAAGGTTCCTCAGCGTCAAACTCCGAAGTCGAGCGTTGGTTTCAATCATAGTAAATTGAAACAGAGGCGTGGTGGTCTCGGGGTTTGAGCAGTCGCCTGCTACGCAAGCGCCGCAAGTTCGAATTCCAGCGGGGCCTGTACCAATGAGTTTTTCTAAAAAAACTTATGCACAGTGATTTCATACCACATGCTTTTCGGTAAAGGAAAACATCGTGAGGAAACCTGCATATTTCTGAGAAGTAATTCAAAGACGTATGTATAGTGCCTGAGACGGCGATAGACTCACAATCTGTCACGTTGGCACTTAATCAAATTCGGTGAAAAGTGGGTGTTGTGATAACAACACCTCTTCCTACCCCTTCGGGGAATACAGGCGTGAGCATATGTATGTATGTATGTATGTAAATTTAAACATAACAATTAGGCGATAAAATTCAATTTCGTATCTTTGAAACCGACACTCGAAGTCGCTCGATTCGATTCAATTGCGTTCGATCCTCGGGTCGGGCAAAGTGTTATTGGGATTTTCCATCTGTAATATCGCAGTTGCATCTTGGAGTCTTAATTAGTGCCTAGCTAATGGTAATGGGCTCCCGCCTGTATTCCCCGAAGGGGTAGGCAGAGGTGTTGTTATAACAAAACCAGTTATCACCGAAGATGATTATGTGACAACGAGACAGATGGTGAGTCTATTGCCGTCTCAGGCACTAGCCACTACGGGTCTTAACATAACTGGTGAAATGTGGGTTTTCTATACACCTCTGCCTACCTCTTCGGGGAATATCGAATTAATTTATTCTTCAAGAAAATAGTCAATATTTTGTTTTATATTACAGTTAAATGTGAATGGCAACAATGACAGGTTACTAGCAGCTATTTTGTGTGCGGCGCTCTATCCCAATGTTGTGAAGGTAACACACATTACATACTTACTTATAAATGTATATAACTCAAAGGTGACTGACTGTCTGACATAGTGATCTATCAACGCACAGCTCAAACCACAGAACGGATCGGGCTGAAATTTGGCATGCAGGTAGATGTTATGACGTAGGCAGCCGCTTAGAATGGATTTTGATTAGTTCTACCCCCAAGGGGATAATATAGGGAATGAAAATTTGTATGAAACTGTAAATTTTTAAACGATATATTATATAAAACTAAATTTACGCAGGGCACAGCTAGTGTATTATAAGCTAGGTTATTCCTGCAAAATCCACGAAAATATTACAATGATTTTTAGACCCCTAATTAAATTAATTATTCCATTAAGTGAAGGGGCTCATCAAAAGTATCGACAGTAAAGTTGGAATTTCTAGTAATGTCTAGATCTATCTAATTTAACTTAATTTAGTGGGTAGCCCGCGGATCCCTAATATTTATTTAAAAATCAAAATATACTATATTACCCCCTGTAACTTCAGCTGTCTGCCAGTGAAACTTCTCTGCCATGAAAGCTTAAAGCAACAACAGACAGACAAACAGTTTTTTTTTTTATGAAAGTAAGTAAGTACCGTATATATACTTTCAAATGAATTGAGTGATAAGCTGTTAATTTAGAACTACAAACAGACATTGCAATATTATTTATCTGTATATAAATATAGTTTATTTCTCACTTCAGGTTTTGACTCCGGAGAAGTCGTTCCACATGCAAGCAAGTGGTGCTATACCACGTCAGCCGAATGCTGACGAGTTGAAATTCAAGACCAAATCCGATGGCTACGTGGCCCTACACCCTTCGTCTGTGAATTCTTCCGTAGGGCATTACACCAGCCCTTACCTGGTGTACCAAGAGAAGGTGAAGACCTCGCGAGTGTTTATAAGGGAGTGCAGCATGGTTCCTCAACTACCACTTGTTCTATTCTCAGGTAATATATATATACGTTTTGTATCGCCTCGCCTGTATTGTATACCCACGTGACAGGTGGGGAGTCTATCGCCGTCTCAGGCACTTTACATACGTCTTTGAATTACTTCCCAGACATATTATGCAAGTTTCATCACGATGTTTTTCTTCACCGCAAAGCATGTGGTGTGAAATCACTGGACATAGGTTTTTTAAGATAAACTTATTGATACTGGTTGGAGCCGCGGTTCCCCAGGCATGACCCGCCTGGTTGGAAGATCTTCCCTTTGCTGGGGATGAGCATGATCACGCGCTCTCCCCACACCTTTATTTATATATACCTAAAGGGGCTGGTCATCTCAAGCTATTATACATAGTAATAGTGTTAGTGTTATTATAATTACTGAGTTTCTTGCCGGATTCTTTTGAGTAAAAGGATAGGAAATGAAAGATTCTGTATGATAGGACTTCGTTAAAAGTCTAATCAAGTAGAGATATTTTTGAATTTGAATACACCACTCGGAGAATATACCATTCAAATTTCAGGGGCTTTACCACGACCTCTTATTGCCATGATAGTTTTACTCTTACTATGAGACAGATGTAGATGACATGTATACATCTGTCACTGTCACACAGCTGAACTAACAATAACAGCTCATGGTTGGGCCCCAGGTGTCTAGTGCCAACTGTCGAGACTGCTTTGATTGCAGTCAGTTTGGATTTGAGGAGCTCGTGGCACAGTTGCTATTGCGCATATCACTCGATCAGCAAAGTTAAGCAACCCTAAGCCTAGCCAGTAATTGGATGGGTGACCGCCCGGGTTCCCTCCGTGCCTCGGAGAGCACGTTAAGCCGTAGGTCCAGGTTGTAAATTTATCATCTTTGGCAATCGTTACAGGTCAGTCGGATGCCTGAAATAGTCTGACAACTGGTTCAACCCAGATCACAGATTTTCCTCGTTAAAGGGGTTGCGAAGGTCAGATGTCAGTCGCTTCGTATAAAAATCAGGTGTTCAGCCGTATCGGGTTGAATCAAGTGTCGACCCCAACACTGTATGGGACAAGGACAGGGCGATTATGATGAGTTTGGATTTGATATGTTTTTTATTTTTAATCAGGTTGCAGTCTATCAGTAGAGTTACACAATGGTACATTTATAGTGTCTCTGGAAGATGGCTGGATCATGTTCCAAGTGGATAAGCATGAGGTGAGTAGCTTTATATTATTAGACTAGCTGGGCCCCGCGGCCTGTGAATATTTTAGATATTGGATTTTCTTTCGACGAGCTCTAACTTTAAATATTATTTTGTATTATTATTATATTATAATATTATATTTATATAATTAGTTTTTATTCATGACATACATGTTTAATTCCTAAATTCTTAAAATGGTAAAGAAAAATAGTAATAGTTAGCGGGACTCGAACCCAAGACCTTTGCAAACCGTGTAGTTGCTCTTCCAAATGAGCTACTCGTGATAAAGTGCTGATGCTGCTAGTGGGGGCTGGTCATCTCAAGCTACACAATTATTCGTAGTACTTATTTTTAGTTAAAAAAAATTTATATCGACTTTTGTGCACTAGAACTGTGTCCATGGGCTTATATATATATTTTTATGATTTATATTGTATTACTCAAAGCTAAATTTTTTTTTTTAAAAGAGTAATTACTGAGTTTCTTGCCAGGTTCTTCTCAGTAAAAGCAACCTTCCGAACCTGGCGGTAGCATGTATAATCCTATTTAATCGCGTCTTTCTGACGATTTGAAAGTACTTTGTAAAAAGTCTAATCAAATAAAGATATTTTGAATTTTCAATATTGAAAAAAGCTACAAGGGTCCCTCCCTTCAAACAACAAACATTCGATTCATGAGGTAGGATCACGAGTAGCTCAGTTGGAAGAGCAACTGCACCGTTTGCAGAGGTCGTGGGTTCGATTTTTCTTTACCATTTAAGAATCTATAAAATTGGTTTAACATTTTTTTTAGGTGGCAGAAATGTTAAAGACTATCAGAATAGAACTGATCAATCTTCTAGAAGAGAAAATCAACGACCCCTGCCTGAACTTATTGCATTACGAAAAAGGTAACAAAATCATAAAAACCATAGTGCAAATTGTATCTAAAGATTAAACGCACTGCAGACGATTTTCAACCTTAACACGTACCGATAAAGACGAAATTTGTAAAGAACAATACATTCTTTACGGTGCTATTTTGAAATATGGTCCTGTAAACTTAACAGTTACACGTATTCATCGCTTTTATAATTTATTAAGACGTATATATATATATATAAAAACTAATAGAAGGTCGGCCTCCGTGCTTTGGCGAACAACCACACAACCGCATTCTATAGATCAAGCTCTTGAACAAAGAACAATATAGAAATAACTATTTTAGGGTTGGCATCTTTTGCACGTAAAAAAAATCATACAGTCGATTTGAGAACCTCGTTTTATTGTATTCGGTTAATAATCATACATGTAAGTCTTACTCTTGCCAATGCAATTTCTTCTATTCGTCTCTATACAGTGCCATCTCTTTGACCTCCCTATACGTCATGACATGCGGTTAATAATAGGAAAACATTAGTCATTTTATGAGCCTGTCTCTCTCTGTATGGCTCGACGCATTTAAAATACTTTCAACGGAACCCCGATTATTTTCTTTGTTATTTTTCAACCCTTAATCACCCACTGTAGGTCTCCTCTTACGCACGCTACAAATTTCGGCCTTGGACCTTCTGAGACCAGTTCATGCCTACCACTTGCTATATCATCTGCCCATCTTGTTGGCTGTCGTCCCACGCTCGATCGACCCTATCTTGGTCTCCAGTCTGTAACTTTGCGAATATCACTGAGCGTTCATAGCTCGTGACGCCACCTATAGATACGTAGTAGTCAATCCCAATAACTTAATACATATAATATGTGCTTCATGAGAAAGCACGTCGTGAAAAAGCTCGTCCTCAGCTTAAGCCAGTTTGTACTTTGCCGGAGCATGCGTGAACCCATCGGTGTGAGGTCACACGCACATCGTCACGCTATGTGTGAGTGAACTGCAGCCCGCTTGTGTTAAGCTTGATCTATTGTGATAATAATATCTTATCATGTGCACTATTGTTACAAGTGGCATCAGCTCGACTTGATACTAGTTCCAATGGATGTTCGACCTTCTAGTAACATTATATTTTTAGCCGTACCAGTATAAGTTAACCTTCCATTGTATATGGGTACCGTTCAACTATGGATCAACTGACACTGGTATCGTAGCTTGAATTTTGAGTTTTACTACAATAAATTTAACGTTGAAAGTTGTTTACACAACTGTTAATAAGTTATGAAAATGTCCATGGAAAGCATTGTATTGATAATCATGTAATTATATTGAAAATGTATGAAGTTGTAGGAGAATTGTATTAAATTACTTATCAATTGTGAACTGCAGTTACCAGTAATATGATTTATAAATTAGATAGTATGTAAGCAATCAGTAATTTATTAATGGTATAAGTATTCCATTTTGTATGAAATGTTAGGAAAATTCTTCGTGAAATGTATTACTTAATGTTAAAGTTATAAGGAATAAAATGTCAATGTCTTTATCAATTAAATTATATTTTGTTAATATGATGTTTTTTTTTAATATTTTGTTCACTTGGCCAATTCTTGGCTCTGTTTCAAGGCTACTCATTCGTTGGCTAGAAAGGTCGTCTTACATGTAGGTAGCCAGGAAATATGTAGGGCTCATGGGCTCTCGACTAACTACACAGTATAACAATAATATCCAAGCTAATATTGTAAATGGGAAAATGTAAGGTCCTATTGTGAGTCTTAAAATCGTCATCACAAGTCATCGCGTTGACGTAAACGCAGATTTGTATGGGGTCATAATAGTGTCACCTTTAGGCCGACAGATGGCGCTGTTTGTATCCTATACAAAAAGTTATGTTATGAGGACACGTATTTACTGTGTGATATAAAGTTCTAGCAAGTTGCAAATGATTAAAATATAATGGAAGTGATTTGGTATACATTGTGCTTGATTAGTCAAATGAATTATGTAAAAAAATTAATAATTTTCACGATCACTTGAGTATTTCAATTCCTTGTCGTGAAAATCTTCCAAAAGATGACTATTTAGGCGCACAAATTTTGTTGGAATAATAAGTCTAGATCCCATATACATACACTAGCTGTGCCCATGGTTTTACCCGCGTAGATTTAGTTTTATATCAATCAACCTTCCCTGATAAATGAACTATCCAACACTGAAAGATATTGTTGAAATCGGACTAGTAGTTCCTGAGATTAGCGCGTTCAAACAAACTCTGCAGCTCAAAAGTGCGTCCTCCTGCAGCCGCTCGACGCTCGTTTCCAGCGACATATGTGGTCACGTGACCCCATTTTAAATTTCCCGCGACTCAAAAAGGAACTACGGCATGCAATACAATCGCTCGTCATTCGTTTGGTGATGGTGGCATTTCTCGTGATTCGAGCGTCGAGCGGCTTACATAAGGTTGCCAGCTTCTCGATGCTCGATTCCAGCGACAAATGTGGTCAAGTGACATGAAGCAACTAAGCTGAAAATTTTGAGCTTTGTCGGTGAAGTCGCTTGTCGCTCGTTTGCAACGACAAATCTGGTCACGTGATATGTAGCGATAAAGCTGAAAATGTTGAGCTTTGTCGCTGGGAGTATCGAGAGTGTTAATTGGAATACCTCGTCACCAACTAGCACATATGGTAAGGCCATTTCATCAACTGTTAG
The DNA here is from genome assembly GCA_929442735.1 of Watsonalla binaria. Classification (NCBI taxonomy): domain Eukaryota; kingdom Metazoa; phylum Arthropoda; class Insecta; order Lepidoptera; family Drepanidae; genus Watsonalla; species Watsonalla binaria. The sequence goes on from OV838930.1 coordinate 3,317,737, forward strand.
CATTTCTGGATCGGGTACACTAATTTCTCTCTACTTGAACTTTTGGCCCATCTTTGAATCACGAGAAATGCCACCATCACCAAACGAGTGACGAGTGATTGTCGCTGAAAACGAGCGACGAGCGGCTGCATGACATAGTTCCTTTTTGAGTCGCAGGAAATTTAAAATGGTGTCCCGTGACCACATTTGTCGCTGGAAACGAGCGTCAAGCGGCTGCAAGTGGTTGCACCTTTATAATATTAATTGTATAGAAATGCTCACGTCTATATTTCCCGATGGGCTAGACAGAGGTATAAGTGCTGGAAGGCCCCAATTCACCTCAAACTCCTGCATCGTTCGACAAATAAAACTAGGTACAAAATAGCTTAAACATCGCCTAAAATAATCCTTCCTTTAAACGTTGTTCTATCTCTTTTTGTGATACGGATTTCAAAAGGGTAGTTTTAATCCGAGTTTGGTCTAGTCTTAGTTCAAATCGTGTTTTGTAATAAGAAGGTATCTACATGTTTTGTATTTGATCTCTAACTTCAAATCGACTGTACTATGGTGTATAACTCTTATTCCCGTACGAATAAATCAAAATCGAATACGCGAAAGATTGAACGTCATGCGTCCGACGTATACAATATAAATTACGTACCTAATCCTACGCAGAAGAAAAAAATATTGCATCGATCAATCACAACGCTCGCACATTGTCCGACCAACACGTTGGCCTAACGACCGTCGGTCACAGAGACTGGAGATTTATTTGAAGGTAACTCATACGATTGGGTGCTGTGGGGCTCCTTCTGAAATGGGAACTGACAAACTCGTGTCTGTCATGCGGATATATATATATATATATATAAAGATATATATATATATATATATATATATATTGTTTTCACATTGGTACAATGGACTGAAGATTTTATATGAAAATGGAAAATTTTGATTATGCTAAATGCGAGTGTAGGAAGTTAAACGATCGCCAACAAAATTGCTAAAATACGTAATCGATATAGTCAACGTTAAACCCTATACTTGGGGTACTGATCTTAAATAATCTATTCTAATAATCTATTGTAGCACCTCCGTCTGCAAAGACGAAGGAAGGAAGGGCATTACAAATATCAAATTTGACAGTCCATTTGCAAATTCAAATTTTAAATAATTGCAGAAGAAAATCCATAAAAAGTTCCAGGGCAAGTAACCCCAAAAAATAGTAAAACCCTCTATTCGCGGCCGTTTCCAATAGTGCGGCCCGCGCGGCCCCTAGTCGTAAAACGCACTTGTTTTGGCCGGGATACATGTGTATTTTAAACGGCCAACTTTTGGGTTAGGACCGTCCGAGTTGGCGTTACGTTGGAATAATGTGGATACGGCGGGTATAATGATAGCTTTTTCATATAATTATCTTTTTTAATATTTCAGTATGAATTCACACTAAACTAAAAGTTCACAGAAGCTTGAATGAATTGTGGGCCACAGAGGTGATATAGTATAGAATAAATCTTAAAGAGATAAGAATACTCGAGGAGTAGGTACAATAGGGCCCAAACTGAATATAATGTTGGGCCCCGGTAAGACACTTTTGAAAGTTGAAAATTTTGCACAGGTTGGAAACTAACCTTTTTGGAGAAGAACCGGCAAGAAACTCAGCCAGGCATCATGTACTTTATCAACTTACTCATTTAGAAAATTTCATAGTTATTTAAGTAACAAAAGGCCAATTTATAATCGTTTTAAAGAAGGTTAGGTTTACAGTAATTTTAAAAGCACTTCTATGTGACTAGTAGAAAGAACTGTATCTATTTTTCATTCGATCCTTGATAATTTAATTGGTTTTTACCGCCATCTATCATCGAATAGCGGTATAAATAGTAAACTACAAGTTTGTACCTTTCTCTTTATTCAGGAGTGGTAACTAGATGTCGCTAGTTATGTTCTAATCTTATTGGATTCCAATTAGATTTTGAGTGAAGAGCGCCAAAATGCTGCTTTTTTGGACTCGATCATTAGGTCTCAAAAAAAATGGAAAATATCTTTGACAATGTAACAAATGTACACGCTAACTCGTGTTCCTGGTACTAACAATAGCGCATATCTTTCGATCAGCGAAGTTAACCAACCCTAACCCAAGCCTGTAGTTGGATGGGTGATCGCCCGAGTTGCCGTGCCTCGGAGGGCACGCTAAGCCGTCATTCACGGTTACAAGTTTAACGTCTTTGGCAATTATTACTTGTCAGTCAGAGGCCTAAGAAAGTCTGATAACTGGTTCAACCCAGATTATCGATTTTCCTCAAAAAGTGAAAAAGGGGTTATCAAGGTCAGGTGGCAGCCGCTTCGTATAAAAATCAGGGGATCAGCCACATCGGGTTGAATCAAGTGCAGACTCCGACAATAATGATGGTGGGTTACTGAATAATGCACTTACTGAAAGTTGCTCCTTGACTTAAAATTATAGACCATTAATCACTAAAGCCGTCGAATTCATCCAAGTAACCTTGTAAAAAGTATTTTCTTCCAAGATGATCCACGCTAATTCCATCGTGTAGGTAGCCGCGCGCCCCAGTCGCACATTCCTAGTCCTATCACGTATCGGCCGACGGCGTAATTGGCACCATTTAGGCACCATAGCCTCCTTGTCGACGGACCCAATATGTCGCTACGCGTAAAATATTGTTGTTCTGTATGAGTTATAGGTACATTACTTTCTATATAAGTGTCTGTATCTACACATAAATTAACTTGAAGTATCTGTCTGTAACTCAAAATTAACAGCTTTCCAATATATCGCACGCTTAGTATTAAAGTGACCCAACTCAAAATGGGTCTAATTTGAATTAGATGCAATGTAATTCTAATTACAGTGCCATCTACTTCTATCTGACTTTCGCGACTTTACCCCTTTTACGGAAATTCGGTCGTTTTCTGTCACATACACTTTCATGATTCGTACAAACGGTTCAATGGAAACATTATTTGTTCTAAAAGTGACGTAATAATAATTAGGTTTGTTTAAAAGTGATCTCGGAGGTAAGTTTTGCTCTTTGTTTTATTTGAATACTAACCCTATACGAAATGAGTTCGTTTAATATTATTATTTTTACGATATACACATAAAGATTAAGGTTTAGGGCTATTTAAAACTAATAATGCTGATTAAGTCTATTTTATATTAAGACTTAAGTACAGTTTTTATTTTTTTTTTAATATTTAACTATACTTTCATATTATGAAAGACTTGCTTGCCTGCTTATCTCCAATAAACTCCAGCTAATCTCTGAAACGGCTAGATCGATTAACCGGACTTTCACTGGCAGATATCTGATGAGCAACCTAGGCTACTATTTTACTTTTTATTGTTCTCTCTATGTACGGCACTCGTTCACTAACAAATTTTCAGAATTTCCATCGATCTCCGTTTGTCACAGCTGTCAATATGCGATATTAATTATGTATGAACCATAGCATGGTATTGCCAATCATCAGCAATTTGGTTGAAACAAAAGATATGTAAGTAAATCATTTTATTATTTGTCAATGATTAATTTAAAAATACATTTATTTATGGCTTCCGTCAGTGGTTTTGTCAGTATGTTATTACGTATCTCTAATCAAACTAACAATATAGGTAGTATATTTTACTTGCTGAATCTTAGCTATCTAATGCTAAAATACTTTTAACAATAGATCGAGAAGTTTTGAGTTAAGTCGCAACGCATAAATCATTTTTCAGTCTATAATATTAATAAGTAGGTATATATGTTTGAAGAACACGAGGACTCCTCATCTCCCTGGCCTTATCCGATACGTTGTTGGTTCAACCCGATGTGGCTGATCACCTGATTTTTTCACGCAGCGACTGATTTTTATACGTAGACAAGGAATGTTTAATTTAACTTTAATTTGTAATTTTTTTACGGATATCAAGGTCATCATACGGTTGAGAGAAAATAATCCAAAGAATTTTCTTTACTAATAATCAGTCAGCGTTTTTAGTATGTTACACCACATTATCATTTGGTGGCAGGCAATGTATTCAGTAAAAACTTCCACATTACTTCCCTTTATGTAGATACTTAAGAAATATTTTTTTCCCCTATAGTCTCAATTAAGTAAGTGCTCAGATTGACACTACTACTGACAAACTAACAAACGCCTAATAAATCCAGCAGGCTCGTCTATAATTACAAAATCGCCCTAAACACGCAGCATTTCTAAATAATTTGCGCCAGCGCTATCTTTGGGCAAAAAGCGCCCTTAGTCCGTTATCACAGGCGGCCGGTTGATTCCATTCACAGCGGGCGAATAAATCAAGCCCAAAGCCCAAAGCCCACAATAAATTTCGCCCAATCCTGGTCATCGTCGACCCAAAAGGCGTTTTAGCGCTAACCCGGGACGGACCTTTCCGCTAAATAAATCCCTTATCTGCATACGGCAACCTTTCTAGGGTCCGGCTTAATAAATTCAGGTTGGGTTTTGCGAAGTTTCTCGTGGAATTGTATAGAGATGAGTGTATTATTTTAATTTAATATTATTGTTTTCTATATATTAATATAGGGTGAAGAGTTTCAATGTTCCTATTATGTCTAGGAGTAGGTTCTGCCCGCGGCTGCACCTGCGTGGCAGTAGGTTTTCACATACAAATTTTCAACCACCATTTCACCCCTTCAAGGGGCTGGTCATCTCAAGCTACGCATTTAGTTATAAGTAGGATGTACTAGATTTTTAGTTATGTTAATTTTTATCGACATTTGTGCATTAGAAAATTATTTATTTTGTATTCTTTAAATTGTATAATATTTTTTGAAAAGAGTAATTACTGAGTTTCTTGCCAGGTTCTTCTCAGTAAAAGCAACCTTCCGAACCTGGCGGTAGCATGTATAATCCTGTATAATTATGTCATTCTGACGATTTGAAAGTACTTTGTAAAAGTCTAATCGAATAAAGATATTTTTGACTTTGACTTTGACTTTGAAAAGGGTGGAATATTGAAATACCCTTATTATATACCTACTTTAAGCGACGAGCCTACTGTTTTAAGTTAAATGTGTAAGTGTAACCTATATATCAACAAGCACGGGCAGGAGCTGCTTACCGCACTGCTGCTATTGCTACTACACTGTTAGAAAAAAAATACTTTCGCCCTTTGAAATATTTTTTGCTCTCTACCATCACCACGTCCGCTACACCTACCCACACTACACCAAGAAACAGACCATATAATTTTATTTTTCTCTAGTACCAGCGGATGAAAGAAAACTGCATGCAACTGAGATGCGGATGTTGAGATGGATGTGTGTCGTAACGAGATTGGACAAGGTAAGGAATGAGTTTATAATGGGAAGTCTGAAATTAGTACCAGTGACTGAGGAGGCTCTCTCTTTCATAAAGTTTCCTTTCGAGTTAACAGCTCTATAAAGTTCTAAAGGGCTAGCTCATTTGAAAAGCGGTCGAGCGGGTAGGCTCCCAAATCAATAGTAATTCTGTGGGTAATCCCCCGACCCACTGAAAAATACATATAACTAACTAGGTATCTATGTTGATATTAATAATTTGGGTACGTTTGTTTGTTCAACTGATAAGAGAATATGGCTTGAATTTGAAAGTAACTTCAATATATTGCTTAGACAATAACATTTAAGGTATAAAATTTTGGCTTTTCACATTTTTATCCCATCACGCCATCCCAGAAGGGTCCCCGAAGGGGTAAGCTGAGGTGCTGTAACATCAACACCCACATTTCACCGAATATGATTAAGTGCCAACGTGACAGAGGGTGAGTCTATTGCCGTCTCAGGCACTATACATACGTCTTTGAATTACTTCTCAGACATATGCAGGTTTCCTCACGATGTTTTCCTTCACCGTAAAGCACTCTGTCACGTTGGCACTTGATCATATTCGGTGAAATGTGGGTGTTGTTACAACACCTCTGCTTACCACTTCGGGGACCTTTCTGGGATGGCGTGAGCATATTTTTTTTGTCACATTTAAGTCCCAAGTAACTCATCCCCTTGCTCCTGGGCAGGGGATGAGTCTATCGCCATTATCCGGAGACTATTTCAGATTCCACGCTGATACTGGAAAATTAAAGTTGGAAAAACCTAATATCACTTTCCCCGACCGGGGGATCGAACCTATCGAACTACTAGACCAAGAGGCAGTATTACAACCTTAACAATATAATAATAGTACAGTGGAACGTGTTCTAATATATAAGTAGATAGGACAAATCTGTAATATCACTTTGAACATCCCTCTCGCCTCTTGCCCAAAAGTTTAAGGTCCGACCCGAGCCCTTAGAGATATTATTTATCTGTGTACCTACCTATAGCGGTACCTACTGATAAAATTTGAGATGTGGGTAGTACAATTTACGATGCTAGTTGTAGATTTTAATTGTTGATGTTTATACATATGTGTGGGGAGTGGGGCGAGGGGGGACGTTTGATGATCCACTGCGAATTTATACGTCTATACAGATATTTAAAATCAAAGTGTCTGTTTGTAATTTCAAATTAACAGCTCACTAAAACGTGTGAAAGTATGTACGGTACATAAAAAGAATATATGTGAGATTTTTCTTTGTATTTTTGTCTGTTTGTCTTTCAAAAAATCTATTCCTGTCTATAATATCAGTAAAGATAAAAGTATTCTATCATAAATCAGTCCAGTAGGCTTAGACAAGGTAACATTATCTCGCGCTTGCGTTAATAGAACCGATAAAAACATTTTTATTTATTTTATTACAGCTGTGTGACAGTGACAGATGTATGCACGTCAAATACATCTGTTTCGGTAAGGTCCCAGGACTTATGAACGTCCAAGAACTGACCACCGGTTCGAAAACTGACCTTGTAAGCAAGAAACTCCACAGGCACTTTGTACATGCTAGCTTATGTCAGTTCAGCGCTTGTTTGCTTTGATACAATTTTACTCTGTTGGTCTGTATTTAAAGTTATGTCTAACAACTCTACCTGCCCCAGAATACCCTTTTTTCCTCCGCCCACAAACACACACAAATGATTACTACACGTGATTCAAACACATTCCATATACGTGTGACCATACATGTGTGAGTGAACAAGTTCGGCCAGCCAATGGTCAAGCGGTCAGCGAGAAAGAGGGAGAGGATATAAACAACATTGTAAGCGAGAATGAGATAGCTTTAAATACTTCATGAGGGGACATAACCCGTTGTAGCTGGAGGTCGTTTGATACGCGAAATATGTTATTTGAATACGTCTATACACATACAAATACAATTAAAATGTCGTTTGTAATTTCAAATTAACAGCTTTTCACTAAATGCATATAAAAATAGATACAGTACTTAAGTATTTTTTCTTCTCTGATGGGTGTTCCGGCTATTCTTTGAAACGGCTGGAGCGATTATAACAGGACTTTCAGACAAAGCCGTGGTGGCCTCGGGGTTAGAGCAGTCGCCTGCTACGCAAGTTCGTATCCCAGCGGGGCCTGTACCAATGAGTTTTTCGAAAAACTTATGTACAGTGATTTCACACCACGTGCTTAACGGTGAAGGAAAACATCGTGAGGAAACCTGCATATGTCTGAGCAGTAATTCAAAGACGTATGTATTGTGCCTGAGACGGCGATAGACTCACCCTCTGTCACGTTGGCACTTAATCATCTTCGGTGAAAAGTGGGTGTTGTGATTACAACACTTCTGACTACCCCTTCGGGGAATACAGGCGTGAGCATATGTTATATATACTATACATACATGCAAGTAGTATAATAACCCCCACGAAAATATCAAGGTAATACCAGCTTGTGCGCTTATAAAATCTCGACTCTGAATACTTTTGTCGACAATCATAATGACTGAGTCATAAGTTATAGGATAATGTCCATTTGGGTGAATCTAAGTGAAATATGCGAGCTCATTGTAGAGTGTCGGTCGGTTAAGTTAGGGTTACTTATCCGGGTCGGTGCTGAACCTTGCTTAGGATCAGCTTGTTAAATGTGCGGAGGACGTTGTCTATCGGAACAGAGAGGGAGTCGAGTCGAACCTTCCTCTATATTTTTGTTATGATCCTACTCAAAATTCTTGACTTTGTTTTATTAAAAAGTATATTCAGTTATTGCTTTGCTAACAATATTTTATTTACTTGAACAGCAACGGATTATTCAAATATTATCCAAGAAATCTGTTAGGATGTAATTAGGTTTTCTAATTAAAATAATTATTTTGAAAACTTCAGTTGCTGTAATTGTTAATTGAACGATATATATAAGTTGATTTTTTAACCTACTTCAAAAAAGAAGGACGTTTTTATCCGACTTCATAAAAGTATGCTTATTTTGTGTTTATGAAAGTTCTTTCCGTGTTCTGTTATAAATAAATATTATGCAATGTATTATAATCATATTTGCATTTGGATGTCATGTTTTGTCTCAACAGATAATCTTTGGTTTAAAAGTAGTTCCATCTCTTTTCGTGATACGGATTTCAAAAGGGATGGACATAGTTTTAGTCCAACTTCGGTCTAGTCTTGGCTTAAACAATGTTAAGTGGTTTATAGTTTGTTGCATATCATGCTTATTGTTGTCATTGGCTTATATGTTCATGAAATATTATACTGCAACGATTAAACATTGTAAACATTTTTTTTAAATGAGTAATTATTTATTTTCTTGCCGGGTTCTTCTCAACAAAAGCAACCTTCCGAACCCGGTGGTAACATTTATAAACATGTACCAATTTTTTGTGTTCTTCTGACGATTTGAAAGTACTTTGTGTGAAGTCTAATCAAATAAATATATTTAGATTTTTTTGTTTTGTTAGTCGACTCGCTATCTTCCTGTGTTCCTTCCATTTCCGTCAGTCCGTACGAGCGGTGGGTGTTTGGTCACTGCCTGAAACATACATATGGCGCGTTTAACTGAAACATTCAGGGTTGGCGACACACTCCTATCATATTTTATGTAACTACCCACATATAGTATAAAGTTGGTATGTGCATATTGCTATGAATGCTAACTTTGAACAGAGACGTATGTTAGTGCGGTCCGATATTATTTATTAAATTAAACATTTGCCAGTGTATCGTTTTTTTATTTATGATAATTTAATTTAATTTAAGACACGTTCACGTTTTCTAAAAGGGTCCTCCAAAATGTATACAAAGGTGTTAAAACCCTAATTCTTCACCGAAGACGATCATCCAAAATTTCGCTGTCACAGGCACTAAGGATATATTATTTAAATTTATATTGGGATATTTTCATTTCATTTTAAGAGTTTTATAATATATTCACACATATACATTATTATCTGCAACATAATAATGTATATGTGTGAATTTATTCTAAAACTCACACAATCACAACAATTATATTGTAAAGATAACCCAATAGAATGAAACCAGAGGTTACATAGGGTCACCACACACTGACCACAAGACAAGTGATTCTATAAAAGATCAAAACTGTATCAAAGGGGATGCTGGCCCATACCGGTCCAACCAGTTTCGGTCAGTCGCGTGCCACCTGATTCACCTGTATTGAGATCAAATCTATAGCAGGGGATGCTGGGGTCATTGGGTTAAACAGATTCCGAGAGCATTTCCATAATATGGGGCTTATTTGACCCGTTAAATTGAGAAGGGATTTTATGCTAATTTGGTTTATAAATGTTGATTTTGAAACTTTTAAATACTTGAGTAGTTTGGGAATATTTTTTATGAAATTTAAAATTATTCAATTCACGAAAAATGTGTTAATTTGCCAAAGTGCTTGTTTAAGAAGTAAATTTCCTATATTAGATTGTTATGCATAACACACATGTTTACATTTTGAATACTTTGATAGTAAAAAAAACCTCAGGTCAGTAAACATACGAACATGAGGCGGGACTCGAACCCACGGCCTTTGCAAACCGTGCAGTTGCTGTGCCATCTAAAAAAAAAACAGATATTTAGATCGGGGCTGCGTCATCGATTTGATATGTAGCTAAATGTAACTTTAGATCTTCAAAGAATTCAATTTCCAATAGTTATATAGAAACTTTTTGAATGTCATTTTCTAGCCTCAACCCTGTCCGGTTGTGAAGTAAGCTCTCGAAGCTCACACTGTACTAGTACCAATAACTCCCCACTCCCCTACCGATACTCAGTTATTGCAACTCACCACTGCATATGAACAAAGACACAGGTGCCGTCAAAGCTTTGAGCGCTCAGCGAAAATAGTGATAGATAGACAGAGACAGATTCATAAAATAACTACTGCGCAAGGAAATCAAGGTCAGCGCTCATAGCTCCTGTACTCACGGCACGAGAAGAGACGGCAGACGGCTCTTTGGTGCGAGTTTTCGTAAAATCGCTGCCACATGTCGTCGCGTTGACGTAAACGCAGATAGGCTTACAATAGTGTCATCTTTAGGCCGATAGACGGCGCTGTTTCGATCCTATACAAATCTACGTTTACGTCAACGCGATGACTTGTGCCGGCGGCAGTGAAAAACTAGCAAACTCTGTATAGAAAGTCTACTCGAAGTATTTTAAAAAAATTTAAAAAAATTGTAATTTTTATTTCAATGTTCGCTTCAATATTTTCTTAAGAGATGCAGCCCTAACATATCCCCAGATAAGTAACACTGTGTCTTGATGTAACACATTTGTTACTCAGATGTAAACAGAGATACGCCGACCTATTCAACGCCTCTACGGCAATTTCCTTCGTTCATGATTTGAGATGCAAGACGCGTTATTCAACAAAATCTCAACAGATTTGTTTTGATTAAATAACGAAGTGTTATGCGCCCTTGCAGGATAATATAGGGTTAAAAATTTATGGATTTATCGGACGATTAATCAAACGACTAAGAAAAAAATATCTTCACGTAATACATACATAAAATCCCATATGAATGTATATACGTGTGAAAATGTTTTGGGCCGAAGTAAATTAATGGGTGAATTCGTCGAAAGCCGAGCCAGCTATATTTCAGAGCTCACTAACCTTACAACCTTACATGTACCCTATTATTTACATTGCTGTGTATGAAATTGATTGCTTTGAATAATTTGTAAACATCAAGAGGAATTAATACCCAAGTAATTATATTAAAAAACACATATAAATGTATATGATTTTTTTTTCATTATTTGTACTTGCAACATATTTTTTTTTCTAGTTGCAATTATGTTTTTTCATTTAAATATGGAATAAAAAGTTCTTAACTAATTTAAGAAAATAGATCTCTTTTTTTTATTAGTAACACATTGATATTTCCGTCAAACACTTGCATAATAGCCCCCCAGTCCTATAAATGATTGGGTCGCTACAATAATATTTAAAATCTAGAATATTTAATTATATTTCTCGGTCTGTTTTGTACGTATACAATAGCATAGTAAATTTACTTCCAAAGAATAATTCCAATGCTTTCCTATATGTCGCTATCAGTAAGTTATTATTTTCGTCAGCATCCGCCGCCCAGTGCCTCATTCAGATATTTATCGAAGTTTTCATAATTCAGCGGAGGGGACATGCGAGACACTTTTTATTTGCCGAGCCTTAGTTTAAGATTCATGATCTCATGACATATTGGCCGTAGATCGAAGCAAGTCGTAGAAGAGAACAAAAAGTGTAGGACAACGAGAGGGAATTAGTATAGGAAAGTATTTCTTGGTTAAAACATAAATATTTGATGCAATTCAGTTTGAGATTGGAGTAATATAAAGTATCACAAAAAATATTTCTTTTTTCCTACTTTGCCCATTTACTTTCTGACAAAACAAACACTTAATAATTATACACAAGGAACAGGGAGCATACCATCATCAGTTTAAGCAGAACCTATTAAGAACTTCTGAGCTTTGACGTCCCAATTTTGTGCCGTAAATTCAAACTTCGAAGCTGAGAAGTTCTTAATACGTGCTGTTTAAATGATGATGGTTGGCTCATAGTACTTAAAACTAAATAATCTAATAAAGATTAAAAAACTAAATTAAATATTGAAAACTTCAAGATCCTGTCAAGAAGGCTGGCAGCATTGCCACTTTGAATAGCAATACTGATTCTCTGAGCGAGAAAAGCCCCAGCCCGCTTGTCACGAGAAGCTTCTACCAGACGACGTGCAAACTCTTTAAAAAGTTGATTAGCATGAGTTTTATTTTCTTGAAATTGTCCTTAAGGAATAGTTGTATGTACTTAAACTAAGTTGATAGGCATGTCTAAATATTTAGAGCTCTACAAAAAAGTCATTTTGGCGCCCCAAGTATAAATTTATATTATTTGGACATCACATGGGAGGCTAATAGCATTAGAATTGTAAATCTTCTTTCTTTTAGCTAACGTTAAGGAAAAGGGAGATTTTGTAAGAAGTAATGTGACAAATAAATCTTATTATAATAAACTTATCTTGACCTGTAAGAAATTCAGGAAAAATATTGCTTCTAAGGTAAATAAAGGTCCCCAGAAGGGTCCCTGTAGCGGTAACAAAAACACCCACATTTCACCGAATATTAAGTGGCAACGTGATAGAGGGTGTGTCCATAGCCGTCTCAGGCACTACTCACACATATGTCTTGGAATTACTTCTTAGACGTATAGGTTTCCTCACTACGTTTTCCTTCACCGTAAAGCACGTGGGGTAAAATTACTGAACTTAAGTTTCTACTCATTGGTACAGGCCCTCTGGGATTCGAACTTGCGTCGCTTGTGTAGCAGGCGATTGGTCAAACCTCACGGCCATCACAGCCTCTGGCTGGCATAGGTATTATAATACTCAGTTTTACCTCAGGTGATTAGGTGCTAACGTGACAGATGGTGCGTGGTGCTTCCGTGTCGCCATCTCAGGCACAATAGGCACACACGTTTTTGAAATTGTTCTCAGATATCACGATGTCAAATATTAGTTTGTCACGATGTTTTGCACCCATGCAATTAAGTGTACGCGAGTGAAACTGCGGGGCAGAGATAGTAAAAAAATATTATTAGGTATATAAATATAGAATATGAGGAGCTCGTGGCACTGTTGCTATTGAGCATATCATTTGATCAGCGAAGTTAAGCAACCCTAACCCTAGCCAGTAATTGGATGAGTGACCGCCCGAGTTCCCTCCGTGCCTCGGAGAGCACGTTAAGCCGTCGGTCCCGGTTGCCAATTTATCATCTTTGGCAATCGTTACAGGTCAGTCGGAAGCCTACAAATAGTCTGACACCTGGTTTAAACCAGATCACAGATTTTCCTCGTTAAAGGGGTTGCGAAGGTCAGATGGCAGTCGCTTTGTATAATAATCAGGTGATCAGCCACATCGGGTTGAATCAAGTGCCGACCCCACAATGTATGGGTTAAGGCCAGGGAGATGATGATGATGATCTAATATATAAAATTCTCGTGTCACAGTTTTCGTTGCCATACTCCTCCGAAACGGCTTGACCGATTTTGATGAAATTTTTTGTGCATCCCCCTTAATGTTAGGGGTAGTCCACCCCAAAAAAATATATGGCAATACAACGTTTGCCGGGCACAGCTAGTATAAATATAGGATAAAGAAATATAAGGATGAGATAAAAAATACATTTCATTGAAGACACGTGTAACGTACACGTAACTAGAAGTACGTACGTAAAGAGGAAAATATAACGTATTATCTGAGCGATCATATAATGTCCAAATCTCCTTAGTAGATTTAAAGGTGGTTGGAGGTTGGGGGTTGGTGGAGGCACACACTTATTAAGAGTAGGATACACACGTGTTTTATTGTGATCACTGTTATTTTATGCTTACTTTATGACCTTGCATGTTGCCATCCAACTAGTCTCTCTCAAATCTCAGTCAATCTCAAAAATACAATATACATTCTCCTAACTATACACATGTTGATGATGAATATTATAATATACCACGAGCCGATATTCAAGAAATATCTATAACATTACTATATTATGTTCTTAAAAATGATTAGGAAAAATATGAACACGAGCCCGGATTCGATCGAACTCACAACCTTTGCAAACCGTCCAATTGAATTTAGGATATAAAAATTTAATGCATATATACATACATATGCTCACGCCTGTATTCCCCGAAGGGGTAGGCAGAGGTGTTGTAATTACAACACCCACTTTTCACCGAAGGTGATTAAGTGCCAACGTGACAGAGGGTGATCGCCGTCTCAGACACTATACATACGTCATTGAATTACTTCTCAGACATATGCAGGTTTACTCACGATGTTTTCCTTCACCGTAAAGCCCGTAGTGTGAAATCACTATACATAAGTTTATTAGAAAAACTCATTGGTACAGGCCCGGCTGCTCAAACCTCAAGGCCACCACGGCTTGTAAAATATAGGCATACAACATGTAATGCCTATATTATATAATGTTCTTACTAATATAAATATATATAGGTAGAATTTTGAACGAACGTCTATGTAAAATGGTAAACTATTTGCTTGATGTTTTCACTACCTAATAGCTTGTGTCATTGGGTAGCTGGTACTTTTTGATATTTCGCAAAATATTGAAGTAAATACTTAATTTCTACTACATTAAAAAATACTTCTGAATCCTATGAGTATTACGTGTATGATGTCCTAAGATTTTTTTCTCATACATTAAACTATTGTCTTGGGAAATATATGTGTAAGCTTAGTAGTGTGTGATACCCTTTGCCTAGGTAAGGGGGGTTGAATCAAGAGATATCATAATAGGGCGCCGCCGAGCGGTGGATTTGCCTGGCTCGGGACTGCTTCTATTTTTATTTGCGAGCCACGAGGTGGGCTCAGCTCTGGTGTGAAAAGTGAGCTAAGTCAAAAAACAGTTTTTTAGATATATATATTTTTTATTATTAAAAAAATAGGATATGATTTATAGAGTGAGTGGAATTTTATTAATTCAATACTCAGTAGTTTTTTATTATATTTGATATTAATGATAATTTTCCTAATGGTCTTTAACCAATACTGAGAAAATGGATCTCACTCTCATCTCTGAAACTAAGAGAGACTAGCGTTCTGAAGGATAGAACATAAAATAAAAGGCAGCAAATCCATATTAATAATTTTTTTACACATATACATTTATGAAACTATTGTCTGTGTGTTACTTGATTCGAACGTTTTTCAAACGGATTCGAAATTATTATTTTTTAAGCTACACCATTTTGCCTCACGAGTTGAATGGAGAGCGAGCATTATTACCGATAAGTATATGGGGCGGTGAGCTCGAGTGTGGATTTTGAATAATATATTATTTTCTTATGTAAAATGCCCGATTGCTCCCATCTCAGAGATTTTTGCGGCGGCACAAAGAAAAGCTCCTTTATGGCACTTTATACGTTTTTGTTCTTAAATTTCTGTTATATTTCCAAGTGAGCGTAGAGTACTACCACACACATTGTCGAACTGATAAAACCTTGGGATATTTAATATACGAAAGAAGAGCTTTACTTTTTATATTTGTGAAAATAAATGACACAGACGTACTTATCTTTATAGTATTGAACGCAACAAAACCGTAAATCAAACGCTTAGAATATAAAGAAAAAGTGTTATTCGATGATTGTTCTTTCAATACAATGTATGTAAGTGAATGAATTAAAACAACGGTACCCCCGCCGCAGGGTGACCGCGAGCGAACCCCATGAAAGGTGGCGTAAAAAGAGGTATATTATTTTATTATCTGAAGCCAGCCAGGACTGGAAGACGGCAATATCACCGTATATAGATTCGATTTTCTACGTGAATTCGTTTGACGGCCTTCATAATGCGACATATAAAACCGGGGACTTACGGACCCCGAAGCCAATTTCGGGTTATGACCCGACGACTCTCTGATAATATTCTCGGGTTATTAGGTACGGATAGGAGTTTTTACTATGGCTATTTTTTCCGTTGACGTTGGATTATTGGGAACGAGTTTACGAGGTACTGTTCTATACTCCTCTTGCGGGCTCACATTTGTTTTATGACGTCATCGGGGTCGGCGCTTCGTGCTTTACGCCCTGCATCTCGTATAAGCTAATTCGCCTTTCGCTACCTTTGTTTGGCTGGATCACCATCCACCTCACCAGGTTTGTTTCATCTCTGTGTCTAGCCATTCTTTCTTCATTCATTCTCTCAGACCGAAAGCTAAGTAACACAAGCTCAAATTTGTGTCGTCAAGAGTTTTGAACGCTCAGCGAAAATATTGGGGTTTATTATTCCGTCTATATTTACTCGTGGTCAAAACAAACCCACTTGAGTCTATTGCAATCTCAGGCACTGTACATGCGTCTTTGAATAATTTCTCAGGCATATGCAGGCTTTCTCATGATGTTTTCCTTCAACGTAAAGCATGTGGTGTTAAATCTGTATTGCACATATTTTTTTAGAAAAACCGCTGGGATTCGATCTTACGTCACTTGCGTAGTAGGCGACAGGGCTACTGCTCAAATCCCACTGTCACCGCGGTCCTTATATTAATATGAGCTAGTACTTTTTATTATTTAAGTAAAATTTAAGTAGCTAATAATTAAGTCACTAAGGTTGCGGTGACAAGATTGTACCTCTTACGGTCAGGTCTTATGCTTTTTGCCATTTTGCAGGACATGTATAGAACACCCGCAGAAATATAACTATATTCGCCAAATATGTCCCAACAAAATATTCCAAACCTGCCAACCACTTATCGACGTAAGTATTTGCTCTGACAACTTCCACCGCACATTCCGTATTCCATATGGTCACGTATCATTTAAAGTACTCGATTCGATACACATTGAGAATCAAACGATACTCGATGTCTCGAATCGTAAAGAGTATAGCTTTTAGGTGTATTGGTCGTACGTGATCTGATGTGAAATGAGATTATGATGAGTGTATCGATTTTAGAGGTCTCAAAGTTTCTGGTTATGATATGTAGAATACTAAACTAACATATATGTATAAAAAATTGGTTTTAAAAGCGTTAATTCTATTACTTTATTAAAATTATTGAACGGGCGATGTCCGGCACTATGGCGGTCACGACAAATCGAGTAGTATACCTAAACTAAGTAAGAAAGTTAAATAAAGATACAGTAGAGTTTTTATACGTTTTATTTATGTTAAATCACCCTACATTATCTTCATATTAATTTGTCGGATCTTACATGTGTGTTTATTCCGACAACTTTCGTTTTTAAGTAGGTACATTGACTCCAAATCAAATAACAGACCCGCTTCTATATTTCGTCCTGTCATGTTAGGTTGACAGGTAGGAAATTCTTTCAAAAAAAGCTAAATCATATTCCGTGAAATGTGTGTTTTGTTACAAAACCTCTGCTTAACCCTTCGGGAACCCTTCTGAGAATGAAAAATATTTATAACTACTTACTTGTGATCTAGAAGATAGGTATGTCAAATTCTAGATTACCATCCGTAGTTGAGTATTAAAAGAAAAAAATAATTTTACGTTCACACATTTTCACGTCAGAAAAAATCTGTATATTCTACCTGTGTGAAGTTGGCAACTGAAGTGAAGGAAAAAATTTTTTTCGTCATGTGTTCGATTGTACCCAGTATGTACCGGATTGTACCGCTTTTTAAATCGTTTGTACCCCTAGGGGGTAAAAGTTATAGGGGGGGGTAAATATTTTGGCAACTAAGTATAAAATATTGAAAGTTTGTAAATGCCATTCGATAGTACCCAGCACGTAGAGGATTGTACCGTTTTTTATTTCGTTTGTACCCCAAGGGGACAAAAGTTATGGGGGGTTAAACATTTTGAAATCGAAATATTGTAAATTTGTACATGCCATTCGATTGTACCCAGCACGTAGAGGATTGTACCGTTTTTTGTTTCGTTTGTACCTCAAAGGGCCCCGAGATATGGGGGTTGAAAGTTTCAAACTTTCCACTGTCATATCTCGGGGCCCTGGGAGGTACAAACGAAATAAAAAGCGGTACAATCCTCCACGTATATGGTACTACCCAATGCAAAAATAAAAAACGTTGGTACCTCAAAACATTCCGAATTAGCCCGAGTTGCCAGTTGTCCCCACGGATATCTCTGGACCCCATGGGGTACAAACGATATTTATGCGCATACCGGATTGTGCCGAGTACGGAGAGGATTGTACCGCTTTTTGTTTCGTTTGTACCTC
The DNA here is from genome assembly GCA_929442735.1 of Watsonalla binaria. Classification (NCBI taxonomy): domain Eukaryota; kingdom Metazoa; phylum Arthropoda; class Insecta; order Lepidoptera; family Drepanidae; genus Watsonalla; species Watsonalla binaria. Next base: position 3,335,828 of record OV838930.1, read on the forward strand.
AAAGGGCCCCGAGATATGGGGGTTGAAAGTTTCAAACTTTCCACTGTCATATCTCGGGGCCCTTGGAGGTACAAACGAAATAAAAAGCGGTACAATCCTCCACGTATATGGTACTATCCAATGCAAAAATAAAAAACGTTGGTACCTCAAAACATTCCGAATTAGCCCGAGTTGCCAGTTGTCCCCAAGGATATCTCTGGACCCCATGGGGTACAAACGATATTTATACGCATACCGGATTGTGCCGAGTACGGAGAGGATTGTACCGCTTTTTGTTTCGTTTGTACCTCAAAGGGCCCCGAGATATGGGGGTTGAAAGTTTCAAACTTTCCACTGTCATATCTCGGGGCCCTTGGAGGTACAAACGAAATAAAAAGCGGTACAATCCTCCACGTATATGGTACTACCCAATGCAAAAATAAAAAACGTTGGTACCTCAAAACATTCCGAATTAGCCCGAGTTGCCAGTTGTCCCCACGGATATCTCTGGACCCCATGGGGTACAAACGATATTTATACGCATACCGGATTGTGCCGAGTATTGAGAGGATTGTACCGCTTTTTGTTTCGTTTGTACCTCAAAGGGCCCCGAGATATGGGGGTTGAAAGTTACAAACTTTCCACTGTCATATCTCGGGGCCCTTGGAGGTACAAACGAAATAAAAAGCGGTACAATCCTCCACGTATATGGTACTATCCAATGCAAAAATAAAAAACGTTGGTACCTCAAAACATTCCGAATTAGCCCGAGTTGCCAGTTGTCCCCAAGGATATCTCTGGACCCCATGGGGTACAAACGATATTTATACGCATACCGGATTGTGCCGAGTACGGAGAGGATTGTACCGCTTTTTGTTTCGTTTGTACCTCAAAGGGCCCCGAGATATGGGGGTTGAAAGTTTCAAACTTTCCACTGTCATATCTCGGGGCCCTTGGAGGTACAAACGAAATAAAAAGCGGTACAATCCTCCACGTATATGGTACTACCCAATGCAAAAATAAAAAACGTTGGTACCTCAAAACATTCCGAATTAGCCCGAGTTGCCAGTTGTCCCCACGGATATCTCTGGACCCCATGGGGTACAAACGATATTTATACGCATACCGGATTGTGCCGAGTACGGAGAGGATTGTACCGCTTTTTGTTTCGTTTGTACCTCAAAGGGCCCCGAGATATGGGGGTTGAAAGTTTCAAACTTTCCACTGTCATATCTCGGGGCCCTTGGAGGTACAAACGAAATAAAAAGCGGTACAATCCTCCACGTATATGGTACTACCCAATGCAAAAATAAAAAACGTTGGTACCTCAAAACATTCCGAATTAGCCCGAGTTGCCAGTTGTCCCCACGGATATCTCTGGACCCCATGGGGTACAAACGATTTTTATACGCATACCGGATTGTGCCGAGTACGGAGAGGATTGTACCGCTTTTTGTTTCGTTTGTACCTCAAAGGGCCCCGAGATATGGGGGTTGAAAGTTTCAAACTTTCCACTGTCATATCTCGGGGCCCTTGGGGGTACAAACGAAATAAAAAGCGGTACAATCCTCCACGTATATGGTACTACCCAATGCAAAAATAAAAAACGTTGGTACACCTCAAAACATTCCGAATTAGCCTGAGTTGCCAGTTGTCCCCACGGATATCTCTGGACCCCATGGGGTACAAACGATATTTATACGCATACCGGATTGTGCCGAGTACGGAGAGGATTGTACCGCTTTTTATTTCGTTTGTACCCCCAAGGGCCCCGAGATATGACAGTGGAAAGTTTGAAACTTTCAACCCCCATATCTCGGGGCCCTTTGAGGTACAAACGAAACAAAAAGCGGTACAATCCTCTCCGTACTCGGCACAATCCGGTATGCGTATAAATATCGTTTGTACCCCATGGGGTCCAGAGATATCCGTGGGGACAACTGGCAACTCGGGCTAATTCGGAATGTTTTGAGGTACCAACGTTTTCTATTTTTGCATTGGGTAGTACCATATACGTGGAGGATTGTACCGCTTTTTATTTCGTTTGTACCTCCAAGGGCCCCGAGATATGACAGTGGAAAGTTTGAAACTTTCAACCCCCATATCTCGGGGCCCTTTGAGGTACAAACGAAACAAAAAGCGGTACAATCCTCTCCGTACTCGGCACAATCCGGTATGCGTATAAATATCGTTTGTACCTCATGGGGTCCAGAGATATCCGTGGGGACAACTGGCAACTCAGGCTAATTCGGAATGTTTTGAGGTACCAACGTTTTTTATTTTTGCATTGGGTAGTACCATATACGTGGAGGATTGTACCGCTTTTTATTTCGTTTGTACCTTCAAGGGCCCCGAGATATGACAGTGGAAAGTTTGAAACTTTCAACCCCCATATCTCGGGGCCCTTTGAGGTACAAACGAAACAAAAAGCGGTACAATCCTCTCCGTACTCGGCACAATCCGGTATGCGTATAAATATCGTTTGTACCCCATGGGGTCCAGAGATATCCGTGGGGACAACTGGCAACTCGGGCTAATTCAGAATGTTTTGAGGTACAAACGTTTTTTATTTTTGCAATGGGTAGTATCATATACGTGGAGGATTGTACCGCTTTTTATTTCGTTTGTACCCCCAAGGGCCCCGAGATATGACAGTGGAAAGTTTGAAACTTTCAACCCCCATATCTCGGGGCCCTTTGAGGTACAAACGAAACAAAAAGCGGTACAATCCTCTCCGTACTCGGCACAATCCGGTATGCGTATAAATATCGTTTGTACCCCATGGGGTCCAGAGATATCCGTGGGGACATCTGGCAACTCGGGCTAATTCGGAATGTTTTGAGGTACCAACGTTTTTTATTTTTATATTGGATAGTACCATATACGTGGAGGATTGTACCGCTTTTTATTTCGTTTGTACCTCAAAGGGCCCCGAGATATGACAGTGGAAAGTTTGAAACTTTCAACCCCCATATCTCGGGGCCCTTTGAGGTACAAACGAAACAAAAAACGGTACAATCCTCTACGTGCTGGGTACAATCGAATGGCATGTACAAATTTACAATATTTCGATTTCAAAATGTTTAACCCCCCATAACTTTTGTTCCCTTGGGGTACAAACGAAATAAAAAACGGTACAATCCTCTACGTGCTGGGTACTATCGAATGGCATTTACAAACTTTCAATATTTTATACTTAGTTGCCAAAATATTTACCCCCCCTATAACTTTTACCCCCTAGGGGTACAAACGATTTAAAAAGCGGTACAATCCGGTACATACCGGGTACAATCGAACACATGACGAAAAAAATTTTTTCCTACACTTCAGTTGCAAACTTCACACAGGTGTATATTCTCCCTTCTTTTGCTTGTCAATATACCTTAACTCAGTACATAACAAAACAGGCCCAAATCAAATGTGAATGATATAAGAAGTATCAACTTTATTAAGCCTCACTCTATATTCATAACACATCAGCCACACTATCGCACAAGTAATATCTCCCCTGAAGATGCATTGGAAAAGAAATGTATCAGAAAATGTATAAAAAGCAGTATTGTCGATGTAGTTTACCAAGTATTATGTAGACTGGATGAGACACGCCTGTGATTCGCATAAAACTTACACGTTTGCTCGTAATGATCTTAAGAAGTTAGGTTAAGAGGAGAGGAAAAGAGGAGTCCGAGGGCCAATCTTAAACCTGACCGCACGCTACCCCCCCTGTAAAAGCAACGAGAGGGACCCGTGGGTTCTAGCCGGTAAGAGTCCGGCATAACCCATCCGCTGCCCCCGCGGCGGGTGGCGTAGCCTTGACGGATTTCCCACGGTATAAAAAAACATAACCGGATCTCCCGTTCGATATTTGGAGCTGCCCGATTGGAGTTTGAACCTCCACCTTACAGAAGATCGCCGCCAAATAACGCTACTTTTGAGTAGTGTTGTGCTCCTGCGGTGATTAAGGTCACCAGTGCTCCGTTAAGGGGAGGAATAGAAGTGGAGTCGCTGTGCTAGCAATAATAATAGTAAGGGATTTATAAGATCTTTACAAGATCGGGAACGTGTTTGTGACACTTGTTATTTTCATAGGCTGTAAATGGCAGGCAGTACGCTTGTATGCCGAAAAAAAAAGAAATTGCACGCCCGGCTTTGGTCTTCGTAAGTGTTTGTAATTCTAAAATAACAGCTTTTCACTAAATCCATATGAAAGTATACACGGTACTAACATTGAAAAAATATTTTTTTTTCTCTCTCTGTCTGTTTGTTCCGGGTAATCTCCGAAACGGCTGGACCGGTTTTAACGGGACTTTCATTTAATGGTAGATAGCTAATGTTACAAGGAGTAACTTAAGCTACTTTTAATTAAGTTTTCGCTTGCTACACATGAAATTAAGTCTACGCGGGCATTTGGTGAGATGTTTAACAGATGACGTAATTAACAGACAGTGAAATTGTATTTATTGGTATCCGCCGCATCTAGTACGGTGGCAGTATATTATATAGGCGTGTGCGGCGAGCGTATGATTCCAGTAGGGAGATACGGGATTTTTCACAGATATACCGGTGGACTTGTCCGAGGGTGGACCGACTTCACTGGGACCGCTTGCCAATAAAGTTAGCGTCATATGTTTGTTGACACAACTGTATGTATACTACTATAGCTTAGTGAATATATTCCAATCTGTGGTTATTGAAATAGAAGACAATTATTATTTAATTGGAATTTTTCATATTATTGGATGCAAGTAGTTGGTTTCTTGCAACAAATAAACGTTATTTAAGTATCAAGCTTTTATTTGCCTTTTTTGTGCAGTTCAGTAAAATGTCTAAAATTGTATTCTTAAATTTAAGTAACGAATGCCGTTGCAAAGTGTAGATGTATACAATATCATTGTTTTTAAATAACCCTAGTAAGTCATAGCAATGTATTTTGTTTGATAGTGCATAACGCCATCCTAGTATCCAATTTACAGTACAAAAGCTGTAAAGGCTAACCAGAACGACGCAATATATACCTAGTACATCAATGAGCTTATTGTAAATAAGGCATTTATGTTGCTGCCTTTGTGCAAAAATATATAATATGAAATTTAAAACTATTTGTATTTATATTGCTCGAATTTATAGTGCAATATTTTTTTTGAAATGCCATAGTGTATTATTTATTCTTATTTAGGTGTATTTTACGTACACTTCATTTAATGTGTACATGTGTGACAGAATACGTACCACCATGCTTTATGGTGAAGGAAAACATCGTGTGGAAACCTGCATAATTATGCCTGAGAAGTAATTCACAGACGTAGTGCCAGAGATGGCGATGGATTCACTCTCTGTCACGTTGGCACTTAATAATATTCAGTGAAATGTGAGTGTTGTTGCTACCACACCTCTACTTACTCCTTCGGGACAATTCTGGGATGGCGTGAGTATGTTTATTTGTCACACCCACTCATACACTTCTACATAAACATTTTGAGCCTATTCTTAAAATTTTCTAAACAAAAACTAAAAAAAGTAGCCAAATAGTCGGTTGTCTCGAATTGATGCTAACATACATGCTGAAATAGATTTTTATTTACGAAAAAAATCTTATTTATTGTTTATTGACGATGATGATTTCATATTTAATCTTTTTTGGTGTCCCAATTTAATAAAATTCAACGGGGAAAAACGGTGTTGCATAAAATTCGATCACCATACGCTACAGATCACCTACTATTACAATTATATTACAGACATAGACACCCTCGCGTCTCCCCACGTTGGGCGCCAAATGGGCGATTTTTTACATTCAATTATTATTGACCCTCCTGTATGTATCTATATAAATTGGTCTGTCGCACCCTTATAAATGGTGTCGATGCACCGAGTGGGAGGTGCGTTTGATAAATTGCACTGCCCTCGATTGAGATTGGTTCTACAAAAGGATCTGAGAGTAATGCAGTTATTCAATTACGCTAATGGTTCTATAGTAGTGGCGAACAAGACAAGTACTCAACCGACGTGGCTGTAAGCGATGACTCTTTTCTAAGAACATGAAAGCAAATAGATGGTTTGATCAAACACTCCACCGTTTGAAGATCCATAAGCAACACAATACAATATTTGTACAAATTCCTGCATTTTTTTTTATTTAATTGAAATAAAAGTTAGCATTATCTAATAAAATATAATGTTTTGAATTTTATCATGAATTTGCTAGTTCGAGAGTCGTTTATTGAGCCTGCGTCGTTGCTTCGATAAAGTATAACCTGAAAAGAGGAACACAAATTCGTTAAAAATTAAGTTAGTATATCTTCAATAGACACGTACTATATAGATGGATCGATTAAACTTATAAAAGTACTAGCTGTGCCCCAGGGTTTCACTTGTGTAGATTTATTTTACATATAAATAGCTGTACCCCGCGGTTTCACCCGCGTAGACTTTATTTAAGGGTGAATTTTTTCACGGAACTCTAACCTAAAAAAATACCCTAAGTTATTCCTTGTGTCCCGTGGAAAACGGTCCAGACTCTTCAGAGTTAACCCGAATCAAACAGACCGACAGAGAAAATGTTACAAATTTGTTTTTGATGTATGTACCTTATATACTTTAAAATACATTGAGTGAAAAGCTGTTAATTGGGAATTACAAGCGGTTCAATCTTTATCTTACTGTATAGATAAATATAGATATGACCGTCAATGATAAAGTTCTTAATTCATATACAATGTAATATGATTCCTACATAATATTTGTATCTCCCTACGTCATGCAACTTTCTATCGGGTATTGTGCCCTAAATCCGCGGGGTTGGCTAACTTGATCTCTGGATTATAGGAAGAAAACAACCCGATCCCTACACTGAGCGCATATGGTGTAAACTTATTAAATATTCACTATACATCAATGGATGGAACTTTGATGTTATTTTGTTTTGTAGCTATGGGGTGTATGCTTGTGTTATGAAGAAAGAATAAAGAAATTCAAGGCTTAACATTGGTTTCTTAGAGTATAAAAGCAAATTTATACAGAAAAAAAGAATTATTTTTAAAGAGTTTGTAATCCAAATATTAACAGAATTTCTTTTAGCAAGTTTTTTTTTTCATTTATTTATGATGAAGCAAGAATAATAGTAATAGTTGGCTACCCGAAATGAATAAACGTAATTTATGTTTCAAGCTTTTGTTTCTTCAAGCTTCATTTGAAAGTCTCGACAGTTAGTCAGGCACACAGACCGAGAAAATTAAATATATATATTTTTAATGTAAGTACCGTATATACTTTTATTTGAATTCAGTGATGAGTTGTTCATTTGGACACATTGGTTCACAAACAGACACAAACATTTTATTGATCTGTACATACTTATATAGATTATGCGTATGAACGATGCCCTGTTGCCAAACGTTACTTCAACGAATCACTTCATTATCAAATAGATGAACAAAGAGAGTTCTTAGGAAATCTCACGAGTTCCATGATATATGTCCCCGTTTACATATTTTTAAGTGATATAAATAAATAAATATAATTCGTGTTTTGTACATTATAAGGCAAAATGTGATTGGCTTGAATGGTTCATCAGAAAAATTTCTGCCTGCGGAGATCAAGCCTGTGACACCTAAAATATAGAACAAATGCGCCGTTATTTATGAATAACCTATTGAAAATATGATATCAATATGTAAAAATACTACTTAATTACGATTCTATCTCTTAACCCATTAGCTCGACCCTGCTCGCAAGCTGTCGCGTTTAAAACCAAGGGATTTTTTTTATTATTAATGGTTAACCCTTTGTCGCTACGGTACCAATCGATTTCCGATCCCTGCCGTTCAATACAATGCACATTTTAAAATTTAAAATCCGATATCTGTATAGAGAAGTTTTTTATGCCACTACGATGCATTTTTAACCCTTCGCCGTGTGTCTGTTGCCGTGGTTCTCAACGTTAGTGCAAGTGCGTCAAATTTAAATTCCAATTTATTGCTTTATACATACTCTTAATCTAGCACTTACAGGTACTGAACAGTAGGACTTATCCTATCTTAGCCATATGGACCTTATTGGGCACAGCAAGTTTTGAGAGAGGGCTAACACTAGGTATATTATATTTACTTATTTTTATATTTTATCATATTATATGGTTACTTACTATACCTATATTGGTTCAGTTTAAATATTGATTCGCGATAAAGCGATATATTATTTTGAATTTGCGTAATATATACGTACTACTCTAGAAATAATGTATGTAAATAAAAATTTAAACTTAGTTTTTTTCATTGAGTAACTGTTACAAATGCAAGATATTCAGCATAATTCTGTTTTCAATAATATTTAAAAAATGTACAAAACAAAAATAACGTAAGTATCAACGATTATAAAATAAAATAAAAAACCGTCATTTTGAGTGAAATTAATTATAATAGTTTGAGAGCCACTGTCCCCGGATTGCGTAACCGCTCGTTGTCTGTACGTGACAATTTAAACAAATTCTGGGCCATTTGGCTTCTAGGGTGGCTGGGCTTTTCACTCTTTATTTTGAATAAAAAAAATGTACAGTGTGATGCGGGACGAGTGTGTGGTCGAGCTTTGAGATGGGCTTACTTTTTTATTTGCATGAATGGAATTTTGACATTCAATTGAATTGAATACATACGTAGGTATATGCCATATTTTTAATTGAGAAAAAAGGCATAATGCTATCTGTTCGTAATTCGGAGTTAGCCTAGGGACAGCTCCACCACCTCACAGATCGCAGCCAAATGATACTAGATAGAGTTGAGTTATGATTCTGCGTTGAATATGGATTCCAGTGTCCAAAAAAAATAACTGCACATTGACATGAAGTGCGTAAAACATATGGTAACAAAATGGACTATTCAAATATAAGCATGCTTCCATAACTGGAAACTTTTGCAACCTCAGAAATACAAAACTACCATTATTTAGTTGCGACCTTTTTTGAGAAGTTCCTCAAAGAGGAGTACACAGTGACACTAATACCAGTTCCAAATTCAAACAGAATATTCAGTAATTAATAGTACTACCCTTCTCTTTCAATGCAATTTTTATTCGTTACTGTATAGTATTGATGTAATCTGGTGGTAAATAAATAATTTGAGCAACATTTACTTCACCCATCAACGCAGTAGTGCGTCCCACTGTGCAGTAATTTTGCCACCCTTTGCTCGTGTTGGACTCCAACTGGGGCCTAACGAAAGGTGAGGGTAAGCAAAATAGTATTTTTTTAAGTGTTAAAAAGAATAACAAAAAATTTTTTTTTTATTATTATTTTTTATTTACTATTCTTGGCAGTTACGTGGCGTACCATTTTCGAGGTAGGACGGTGAAATGAATTTATAAAAACACTATACATATATTTTTATAATTCAACATATTTTGCTAGAATTGCCTCAATAGATAGCATTACGTGATTGTGTTACAAAAAGTCAAAGTCAAACATATATTTTTATAAGTACTAACTTGAGTTCTACTGTAACCGTTTGTACAAGGACAAATTATTATTAAGATAATTATTAAGTACGTCTAGTCTTACACTTAACCATAAAACAACAACAAATGGTACCGTCTACAATATCTGCCAAACATATGAAAATAACTATAAATAGCAGCTAATATCTGTAACTACCAACAATTCCCGACACACATTATGAGAATATTTTCCACACACAAATGAACTACCCAGACCATATCTCTGGTACATTTTTCCTTTGCCTATATAATACACACGCGACGAAATTACAAGTCAGCACGCTGGCGACAACCCTACTTTCCACCCCTGTATATTTATTCCATAAACTCCTTCGCTAAACCACGGGAACAATGTACATTGACGCTCCTGTACTATTTAAGAACAGCCGGCTTGAAGAAACCCAGCAATGTATTCCAAACAATTCGATGGTATAATAAAATGCTTTCCCCAAAATGTTTAGGGTTTCGAGTTCTTATTGTATCGAACATTGCGGGACCATTAATCAGTCTGTGCCAGTATCATCAATATAGCATTATAGAGGATACGTCCAAGTATTCGATTCCATATTCTGTGTATCGATTATGTATCGGTAATTCGATTATGGTGACTCGAATTGTGAGGCAGTTCATCATTCGGGAAAAGTACTTGTCATCACGTTGGCAGTGATAGCTGGAGATAGATGCATGAATAAAATGTAGGGCAGAGGTTCATAGCACCTACGCATATGAAGCAGTAAAAGCCATAATTTTAGGGCGAAGGTAGAGCTACAGCGGCTTTGGCCCATTTGACAGTGGTTGAAATGAATGTTGATATTTACGTGATTTAAATGCTGTTTATAAAAAAAGGAAAATTATTTTTTATGCACGACACACGTGTGTACATTCTAAATACTTAAAAATATTAAGAAAAATACGAGCACGAGGCGGGACTCGTACCCACGACCTCTGCAAACCGTGAAATTGTTCTGCCAACTGAGCTACTGGTGATTACACCTCAAGCGTCGAACTTTTCGTTCCTTTGTAACATAAAAGGAATTAAGTGCGGACCCAACAATGTACAATAGGATAAGGATAGGGTTGATGATGATGATATACAAAACAGGTATATGTATTAAAAAGAAATTCAACTGCAGCTTCAGTGGCCAGAGCTATAAACGCTAACCCTTTGAGCTTGAGCTTACCTTACCTTTAAATGAATGGAATCATGAAAAAAAAACATCGTCTGTGACTATAATATAGTTTATAATTAAATTTACTTTACAATTAAACACGGAAGGGTCTTTTTATAGCTAGCACAGCGCTTCTTCCTGTGAATCACTGGCGACCTAACTCACAGGAACACTACTCTGAGATAGTATTATTTGGCTGCTGAAGGCACAGTTTCCAGTCGGGCAGCATTAGGATGTCTAACAGAAGATCCCATTATGACGTCATAATTTAAGATATTGATGAACATTATTAAATAAGGTATAATATCAAGTGTACCTACTGATCTCATATCGACATTTTACATACACGAGGGATGTGGGCTTTAAGTAAGGGGATTACTTTAATTTCGCCGATGTTAGAGAGAAATTTCATTTTGCAAAGATATACCTTTGTGTACCACGGTGTATTTAATATTAAGGTGCTCTTCAATATTCCGTACATGTGTGGATTAAAACCGTATCAGTAACGATCGAGTGAGCGGGCTTTTGTGAGGCGGTCCGTGAGATATTGCTTTTCATTTTTGCTCTGTATTTTAGAAGGCGCTTTGAAGGGGTGGTGGTGTTACGACACCCACTTATCATCGAATATGATGGACAATCAAGTCGCAAAGCACTGCTCCTAGGTTCAATGCATCGGTTAGGTGAAGTGTTATGCGGTTCTTCCATTTTAATTTCTCAATAGTAGGTCTGGATTAATGTCTCGTTTTGTTTTCTATGGGAGCTTGAGCATAACTGGCGAAATCTGGGTGTGTTATTTACACCTCTGGTTTACTCAGAACGAAAGGGGCTCAACTGTCAACTAAACAACATATATTAGTAAAAATTAAAAACCCCGAGGTCACCGCGGCTTTTTTCATCGTGAAAGGTAACGAGGAAAAATACTGGTTACGCCGCTGCTTACCCCTTGGATGGAATCGTATGCTTACCTTAAAAATGTTATAGTAGAGGAACACCATGATGATGCATGGCATATAGACGGAGCCCAGCGAGGAGTAGTCAAAACGTAAAGATAGACAAACCTCTAAAAAAAAATTATTTCTACGAGTAGTTTAAAAAATATAAATATTTTTTAACCTACTCGTAGAAATATATTTTTAAAAAATATATATATATATTTTAACACTTATCGACGATGCATAACCTATACTATAATTTAAAAATATAAAACACATTGTTTTTAGTACCGGTGTATAAAGTGCGGTGCGACATGTATGGCAAATGTTGACGCTTTTTGGTACAATGAACATCTTGGGATTCCAATGCATCTGATGATCATCTTGCAGAGATCTGTGAACATGCATGCTTATATCCATGGGCTTATTTATGAGATATAAACACTGTAACCAAAAACATTGTATAATATATATTTTTTTAAAAGAGTAATTGTTGAGTTTCTTGCCGGGTTCTTCTCAACAAAAGCTACCTTCCGAACCCGGTGGTAACATTTATAATCATGTATAATGTATTTTGTGTCCTTCTGACGATTTGAAAGTACTTTGTAAGAAGTCTAATCAAATAAAGATATTTTGAATTTGAATGAATTTGGTCAGTCTCTTTTGTAACTTCAAGTCAAAAAAATTTCAAATACAGACATCTCACTAAAAAGAATTATGAGAAAAAGAAGGGACCGTGTCTATATTGTGCCATAGTATTGGAATTGTTTCTCAGTCATCCATGGTGATATTGGAACCACAGTTCTTAATTGGAAATTAAAAAAAAAATATCAGAACTCCTTCCAATTTATCACAAAACATAGACTAAAATAGACCCTGCTTTAAAAGTAGCTCCATCTTGTTCTGTGATACGGATTTGAAAAAGGATGGACATAGTTTCAATTGGAGTTTAGTCTAGTCTTAAATTAAACCATGTTTTGTAATAAGGAGGCTGGTGTGTCGTAACATTACCAACCCAGAAAAAGAGCAGTTGGCAACATTATTTGTTGGGAACAGAGCGTCCGACGGGCATTAGTCATCCTTGTTGAGAGGTATCCTGAGGGAAATTACGCGGCCGCGACCGCTCCGGGTTGTAATATTGTGTTGGCAACGTCTGTTGGCAATGTGTGCAACCTCACACATTGCTGTTGATGGAAAGTAATCCACAGTATAAATATATGCTTTGCAAACAGCAAGGAATCTAGGCCATTTTTTTTAAATAAGATTTTTGGTATTTACAAATTTACTCTATTATTTACTGTCAAAGTAATGTATAAGTAGATCTGTCTCTTTGAAGTGTTGAAGTCGGTAAAATATGTCAAAGACGTGTACGCGATCGTCCCCGACCGACGTGAACCCATTTATTGATTCTACTGCGATTCTACTTACAATCTCGTAGAAGTGCGCGTCTGTGTGAGTGTGTCATTTCGAACGCAAGTTCTGGATTCCTTACTGTTTGTAAACTTATATTTATACTGTGGTATAACTGTGTTTGGGTTGAACTTTCGATACGCTGCGATTATATTTTGCCGGTAAATTGGGCATAAATAGGTATTCCTGGGAAATATGTAAGAGTAACTTCAGAAACTATATGTTTATATTTTATAGACCAACTACAGAAACTAATGTTCATAGTCTGTCAAAATGAATTGATCAAAACGACCGAAAAGGAAACATAGGTTTATTAAAATGCTGATATAGGTCAATTCAAGTAAAAAAAATTATTCTGGTTACTTTCAAGTTAAGAAAACACTAAGTTACATTGATTTATCATCGTAGTTTAACAGTATTTAAACAGGGTTCGGCTGCTTCGTTCGCAATTAAGCCTTCGCAATTTATTATATCTGGTGGCTAAAAAAGTTAATCAGCTTTTAAACAGCACAGATGCTGCAAGGTGCTAAACAACAGAGGTTTAAAGATGTCCCGTTACAAGCATACCGTCTCACATATTCCCACACATCCACGAAGGGTTAAAAGGCCTTGCATTGTAAGAGGATATCTAATTTCCTTGAAAGCAAAATTGGCGTAACATTGCTGAGGTATTTCTTTTACTTTTTTTGTGTGCCACTAACCCTTTTTGCCGGTGCTTTTGTGAGGTTTTTTTTCTTTTTTAAGCGCAAAGAAAAGGCGGTTAGTTTATATCCGGCCTCTTTGACATTTTGAGGGTTGACCGATGCGCTTCGAATGAGTATTAATTATTTCAAGTGGGATTTGGCTCTTGAAGAGATTGACGTGGATTGTAGGCGTTTTGAGGAGTTTAAATATGGGTTGGTTTTAATAGAATTTATAATGCATGCTTTTTGATTTTGTGATGATTGTTTCATTTTTTCGTATTACAAAAAAATATATATATATTATTGCATATCACAATATTTTTGGTGAAAGACGAGAGATCTAGAATATTGTCCTCAATCCTCTTTTCTCAATGCATAATGGATGGAACAAGCAATGTATACCATAATATACCAAGGTAGCATGAAATTCGACTGCGACTCTCAGTGAGTCAATGACAGAAGGGCAGCTCCGAATATCTACATACCTACAAATTTACGATTAAAATAATAACATCGATAAATTATTATTTAATCAGACTGTCAACACGGTTTCCTTATTTTACAACGGTGAAATTAAAAATAAAGTTGTATTAATTCTGATACGCAATTTACGATACAATCTTTGAAATTGAATAGAAGACCATTAATTTTTACACCTCATTTGTCGACGTGTGATCTGAACGTTGTATTAAAAAAGAAAAAATAATTTCACGCGAATCAGGAAGCATCTGCCGACACCTGCGCCTAACCCTTGATTACCCTTCAACTTTTAGATTCCTCCTTCGACCCAAGACGGATGCTAAAGGGTTTGTCTTTTGTATAGTGAACAGTAATATTACGGTTTAAGTCCAGGTGAAGCGGTCTTAGGGGCCGCGTTCTCACGAGATGATAGCGGATTTTGCCATTTTTTTTGTCAGTTAAGGGTTAAAAGTTGACGCAGCGATATTTGATTTAGTTGTTGAAGGGTTAAAGGCCTGCTTACCCGTGCTTAGAACTACCGTGTTATTCACTAAGGTTTCTCAACGTCGCACTAGTCGTTGAGTGTCGGCCAAAGAAACGAAATGGAACCTTCTCCTCTATGTATTATGAATCAATCTCCTATGATTGAACTATCGCTCGTCATCAAGTTACTGAAGAGAAGTGACCATTTTGTGATTTTTACTTCGAGTAATTAATTAAAGATTGAATGTTTGTTAAACAATTTGTTTGCTATCTGTTTATGGTCAAAAAGTTCAACGTTAATTCTTTTAGATATCAAGATATTAATATTTACTGAGAATCACCTGGAACTTGATAAATTGATGACATCCTTGGAAGACGTGAAGGAATTCATAGACATAGTCCTTGAAGCTGGATTTTAGCAGACTATAGAGGTATGCCCATTTCTCGGATGAAAGTAAGTTCACGTAATATTTAATTATGCTGTTCAAAATAAAGAAAAGTATATATATTTTTACGAAGAAACAAAAGGTTCATAACACGCCTGTATTCCCCGAAGGGGTAGGCAGAGATGTTGTTATCACAACACCCACTTTTCACCGAATTTGATTAAGTGCCAACTTGACAGATGGTGAGTCTATCGCCGTCTCAGGCACTATACATACGTCTTTGAATTACTTCTCAGAAATATGCAGGTTTCCTCACGATGTTTCCCTTCACCGTAAAGCACGTGGTGTGAAGTCACTGTACTGAACTGAAGTACGGCACTGAAGTTTTTTAGAACAACTCATTGGTACAGTCCCCGCTGGGATTCGAACTTGCGTCGCATGCGTAGCAGGCGACTGCTCCAAACCCCGAGGCAACCACGGCTTACATAACACAATAAACACATTTAAAAAGTATAATATATGTATAAAACTGTTAGTGAGAAGTTATATCTTTTGAAAATCGAACGTCGACTTGCGCCTAGCTTTTATTCCGGTAGACGAAGCGAGGTGAAGACGTCGCATGCGTGTGATTGACTGTCTGGAGACCGTTTGGTCTTTGATGTGGATAGTTTGCCTAATGTTGCCCTAACTCTGTGAGGTTTCAAAATTTTATTGATACTCGTTAAATGTAAAATGGTAGTCGGCAGATCCAGTGAGACAGTAAAGCTATAATTCACAGGAACAATAACTATATAGTTAACTTCCTTCACTCAACATTTAAAAAAAAATCTATAAAATAGGCTATAACCGGCTTAATCGATTTTAATATTTTGATTTCTTCGCTCTAACACACATGGTTACAAACCGGGAATCCAAGAGGAACACATCATATATTTGTGCGTGGTTCGCATTGTTTATAAAATGAATGCTTGCAATGAAAAGATAATTATAAAAAAAAAAAAAATTAAGGCCCTTCTGTACATAGTCTAGTCTTTGGATAGTTCTCTACGCTTCTAAAAACAGCAAACATGAATATATATTTTTCTAGAATTACGATATAACAAGATATTATGATAGTCTATTTGTGAAGGTTCAACAAACTAGATTATACAAATAATATTGACACAGCCATTTGACTTTATTACAGAAAAAGGACATGAAAGCCAGTAAAAATATTGAAGAAATACCTACTATGTTATATGGACTTTGTATTTACTATACTCCACACACATCTATACATATATACAGATAAATAAAATTGAGGTGTCTGTTTGTAACTCCAAAATTACACCTTTTCACTAAATGCATATGAAAGTATATACGGTACTGTCTTAAAAAAAAAACAAATTTTATTTTATTTTTTCTCTGTCTGTCTATCTGTCTGTTTGTTCCGGGTAATCTCTGAAACGGCTGAACCGGTTTCAACGGGACTGTCACTCGCAGTTGTATAATGTTACAAGGAGTGACTTAGGCTACTTTTATTCAAAAAAACATTTAGGGTTCCGCGGGAATCAAATTAAATCTACGCGGGCGAAACCGGAGGGCACAGCTAGTGCTATCTGAAATGATAAAAAAAAAATACAAAATTGTCAATTGAATTGTCAATGTTATGAATATGTCTTTGGAGGAGCTCGTGACACATGCATGAAAGTGATAACCATTTTGGGTTCGTTCATGTAAAATATATTTTCTGGTAAATATAGGTCTGTAACAGCTCCTTCGTCGATTCATACCACGAGCGATTCGTACCATGGTGTGAATCGGTTAGGTCTCTTTTGAACCATGGTATGAAGTGACCCATTCAAAATAAGATATAGTTGATTCATCATCGCCCTGGCCTTATCCCATACATTCTTGGGGTCGGCACTTGATTCAACCCGATGTGGCTGATCACCTGATTCTTATACGAAGCGACTGCTATCTGACCTTCGCAACCCCTTTAACGAGGAAAATCTGGGTTAAAACAGTTGTCAGACTATTTTAGGCCTCCGACCGACCTGTAACGACTGCCAAAGATGATAAATTGCCAACCGGGACCGACGGCTTAACGTGCTCTCCGAGGCACGGAGGGAACTCCGGCGGTCACCCATCCAATTACTGGCTAGGCTTAGAGTTGCTTAACTTTGCTGATCGAATGATATGCGCAATAGCAACTGTGTCACGAGCTCCTCCGCGTGAGCGGGTGACAGCTGATAAATTATAAAAATAAATATCACTGCCTTCTAAGCCATACAGTTGTATTCATGCACAGATTGCCTAGTGCGAGGTTTTCATCGCCATCTGAGAGCCGACAGATGGCGCTGTTTCGATCCTATAGAAATGTTAACCTCATACCATAGTATGAAAAAAATTTGATATAGTTGATACACACTATAGTGTGAAAAAAACATTACCAGATCTTTTCTGTCTGTCATATCATATCATCTCCTAAAGAGATGGTGGAAATACTTGAAGCCTAAAATATTTACCAATATGACATCACCAAACGTGCGCATTTACCAAAACGCAAAGTAACGCGATAGCCAAGTGAAATTTGTTTACTGATCCACAAATGTTATTTACCGTGCCGAATCCATCGGCCACTGGCGGTGTCACGTTGCCGAATGCTTAGCTAACAACTTAAATGCGCCTTTAAGTAACGAACCTATATCTGCCATTGACACTTCAACGGGTTAGTTAACGAGTTTGAATATGGAAGGAGAATTGGCGACTTTGTTTGTCGGAACAATTTTTTGAATTTAGAGTCATTGTTTCGAGTTAAAAAGTGTATTGCTACCTATAATGATCTATTCTGAAGCAAAGAAGGAATTTGGTACAAAATAAATATTATGTTGATCTTTATTTGAATTTGGAGTGATTTCATCGAATTAAATAAATATAACACTAAAAAGTATTGTTTGTTAACTTTTTAATGTTCTATTTCGAATTAAAGAACCAATTAGGTCCAAAAATAATGTTCATCTTTATTTGAATTTGGAGTGAGAATTACTTCTAATAAAACCTTTTTAATGTACTATTTTGAATTAAAGACCAAATTCATTCTTTAATTCAAAATAGATCTTTATTTGAATTTGGAGTGATTACTTCCTTACTTTGAAGTGATTTAAAAGAAATTATAACACTAAAAAGTATTGATTGTTACCTTTTTAATGTTCTATTTTGAATTAAAAAACAAATTTGATACATAAATAAATAAATGTTGATAGCTTCAGCAATGGGTCGTGATGTCACTAGTATTGCACGTATAGCTTGCGGTGACCACTTACCATCATGTGGACTGATATAAGAAATTAGATGAATTATAGACATAAAATGAATTGAGATGAAAATGCTGTTTTATAATAACTTTATTCCTTTCATCCACAGATGCAAAACAAGTTAAGTGAACACAAACAAAGATACGTAATGTATCAAACCCTTGATAGACCCCAAATAGCAAAACTACAAAAAGCCAAATATATACGAATAGGAAGCCATATTTTCCACCGATATCCACCCCAGTTTCCGTGCGTCCGAAAAATCGTAGATAATCTAACTTTTTCTAACGCCCCTGGTCTGTCATTCCACCAGTATACCTTGGTCTTTGAGTTTGAGCGAATATTTGTCAACTTGTTCTACGTTAGAGGTCTTATAATTTGGCGGTGTATATCGGGGGCGTTCGATGGGGAAAAAGGCAGCAAATCATTACAGACAGTTGACCAGAAGGGGTGTGTGGCCCCTTAAATATGTATGAGGCTAGGAAAGGCTTGTTATGGTGTCCGAATGTCGATAAGCCAGCAGGGCCGTGAGATTGGATGCCAATAATAGGGGAGGTAGGGTATTGCCGGGATTTGTCGCAACTCGAGAATTGCATGGATTTTACTAATGGAATTTTTGATGATCATGTAAGTTATAGCGGGGCTATAGGGAGTTTCTGACTCCGTGCTGCTGAAGATGGATTTACTCTTAGATGAATTTTGAGTTTAACAGCAGTATCATGTTTATCAAAGGGCTAACCTTATTTAAACAGATAAATAAAATTCAAGTGTCACTAAATGCATATGAATATACGATAAGCATATAAAAAAAAAATCGTTTTTCAATATCAGTACCGTGTACAGTTTCATATGCATTTAGTGAAAAGCTGTTAATTTGGTATCACAAACAGGCATTCCAATTTTATTTATTTATATATATATATATATTTAGATAAAGCCAATGGAAATGGAAGAGCCGTGGAGGCCTCGGGGTTAGAGCAGTCGCCTGCTACGCAAGCGACGCAAGTTCGAATCCCAGCGGGGCCTGTACCAATGAGTTTTTCGAAAAAACTTATGTACAGTGATTTCACACCACGTGCTTTACGGTGAAGGAAAACATCGTGAGGAAACCTGCATATTTCTGAGAAATAATTCAAAGACGTATGTATAGTGCCTGGACGGCGATAGACTCACCATCTGTCACGTTGACACTTAATCAAATTCGGTGAAAAGTGGGTGTTGTGATAACAACACCTCTGCCTACCCCTTCAGGGAATACAGGCGTGAGCATATGTATGTATAAAGCCAATGAGTTCCTAACTGAGTACTGCAGTTCGTCATATACCTACCGCCATCCTTAGCGCATATAGTGCCGTTCGACTCTTGACTGACTAAAACCCTCATTTATACAAAAAAAATAAAATAAAATCGTGGGAACACAAATGACACTAAATCAAAACAAATATCTAAACGTTACAAAACGTAATTGTTGCCACAACAATGTCTAAATCCCTTTAAATCCGAGAAATAGGATTTTACGACAAAAAAAAAACGCTCGTTGACTCCTGCAAAAAGTTACAATGGGTGACAGAAAAAAATATGGTTCGAAGTATCGGAAGTCGTGTACGTAAGCTACCAACATACTAAATACAATTGATTGTAATATTTTTTGCGTCAAATATTTTTGTGAAAGGATTTCAAGTGTATGGGATTTGCGACACTTTATTATTGTTATTTTTTGTTGCTATCAAAGGCTAGTATAAAAAATAGTACACACTGAGTTTTATAGTTATGAATTAGTTGATATTAACGACAAAATAGTCAGATAAAAACTAGTCAGATTCAATTTGTCAGCATTGCTATTCAACGTGGCAATGCTGCCAGCCTTCTTGGCACGATCCCAAGGGACACTGATTTGAGCCAGACTTGTCAGTTACTAATCTGTTAAACAATTAAAAAAATATATTTCTTTGCATGTATAATTAGAGTACAGATAGATAATTATAAAAAAAAGTATACTTTTATAGTGAAGTATAAAAAGTAATTATTATGCCAACTAACTGATGGTCAACTAAATGATCGAAGAATATGCGACCTGCAGTGATACCTCACATTGTCCTAAGTGGCCCTGGACCAGATCAGAGGAAGTGTGACGACGAAATGTATAGAACGACGTCCAACTAGATCGTCCGATGCCTATGTAAGCATATGGGTTCCATCAACAATTTCCCGGGCCTGCGGCTTGGTGGTCCAAGCTCCCACCCCGATCACCGCCAGCAGGCCCTTCAGCTCCCTTTCAGTCGGCTCTTACAGGCAGGGGATACCATAGCCATTAGACCCTGGCTATTGGGTGAAGGTACGACTCCAATTCAATCTAAATCTTAGAAATAATGTATCTGTCTCTTTTGTGTACATATTACTGTGACATTCCAATAAAAATCCAAATATTAAAAATCAATGATATAATTTCAATTGACATAAAAGTCTTATGACTATAATATAAATGCGCATTCATCAAGAATATAAATTAGGTTTAATCTATATATATAATCAATGCGCTCAAAAATTATAAAATACGTAAACTCTATCAGTTACTAGAGCACAAATAAATGGGTGCAAATGACCCTTCATATCTCCAAATCTATACAAATACAATTAGTGTTGTACAGGATAATATATCACAACGTTTTTTTTTACCCAAAACATGCCATTTTAACCCCACTTTCCCCGATTGCGTGTTTTTTACGCCAATTGACGTAATCATAATGTCAATGGGTGTTTGCTGTGAAATTATTGTGAACATTTTGAGAGTTCTCATGACCCTTATGACCTTCCAGATATTTTTTAAATTTGTATTAATATAACAAGAAGGATTATTCCTTTTTTAACTTACAAAATCTATTCTATTCATTCTATACAGATGAATAAAATTGAAGTGTCTGTTTGTAACTCCAAAATAACAGCTTTTCACTAAATGCATATGAAAGTATACACTGGTACAGATATAGACAAATAAAATTTTAAATTTTTTTTCTGTTTGTTCCGGCTAATCTTCAAAACGGCTGGACAGATTTTAACGGTACTTTCACTATTAGATAGCTAATTTTACAAGGAGTAACTTAGGCCCCAAACCCAAACTTTTGGGGTACCGCGGGTCACCCATGAAATTAAGTCTACGCGGGTGAATCCGCGAAGCACAGCTAGTATACATTATAGAATACCGTTACAAAAGTTCATAGATAACCTATTATAATATCAACAATGGCGACTTAACCCTTGCATAGATCACGGACTAGTTTTATTATTTTATTAATTTGAATGTTGCAATTTTTGCGTATACCTGAACTACGACAATAGGGTTGAATCTGCAATCCGCTATTCAATTTTGCATTGAGGGTTCTATTCTAATGTTCGCTTTGAATATTGTTACTGGTAAGCAGATGCTAAGCATATGTACGGTTATACGCGTCGTAACTGCTGAACTAAATAAATAACTGATCATGGAAAATTTTGACAGCCCGTACATTATCATCATCTTATATTTTGGATATTGACGTATATACATAGTTATGTTATAAAAATAGTTTTAACCTCGAGTGTTTGTATTAATTCTAGATTAACTTTAGTTGTCAGTACATTACACGTCAAAACAATTTTTTTTTAAATATTTTAGCAGCCATATTAGAACGGCTATAAGGTACTTACACTAATAAGATACACACTTTTACTCAGCCATTCATCCGCAAGCGAGTTTCTTGCCGGTTTCCTCTCAGAAGGCTAGTTTCCGAACCGGTGGTAAATCCTTCGACATTCATACCAGGGCTTAAACTGAATAAATAATATTCATTTTCAATGAATCCGCATGAAAGCCATTACAAATGTAAAAGTATCATAATATTCTCTATCTATACAAAAGTGAATAAAACCAATTATATAGTTAAATTTCAAACCAAAAGTGCTTAGTGAATAATTTGTAGAAGCCCTTCACTGTTATCGTACCATCAAAACCTGTACAAAGAAGGGCAATTAGGCGAATAATTTGTAGTGCAGGCACACGCATACGTCAAGTATCGTCGTTTGAATCTTATCTAACATCTCTTGCAAGTGTCAGAGCTCTTGGCAAATAATAGGAATTTATTTTATTGTTAATCAGACTCTATGGCAAAAAAAAACACACTCTGTGCAACCATGCAGACTATCAAATCATTATTTTACTAACATACATACATATGCTCACGCCTGTAATCCCCAAAAGAGTAGGCAGTATTGTAATAACAACACCCAGTTTTCACCAATGATGATTAAGTGCTAACGTGTCAGACATACGTCTTTGAATTAATTCTCAGACATATGCAGGTTTCCTCACGATGTTTTCCTTCACCGTAAAGCACGTGGTGTGAAATCACTGCACATACTTTTTTAGAAGAACTCATTGGTACAGGCCCCGCTGGGATTCGAACTTGCGTCGCATGCATGCTCTAACCCCAAGGCCACCACGGCTCTTATTATTATAATTTTAATTGCAAATATTTTTTTCTGTGGATACACATTACTTTTATCTACACTTTAAAATTTAGAACATCAATCGATTACGCTTCGTTTCAAATATGGAACGTATAAACCTAACGGTTTGTTACTTTCAAACTGATTTATGGCCAGAGACAAAGTTAAAAAGCGAATGCCGTATTTTTTCTTAAATATTTGTGTTAGGAACGGGTGTTTTATTTGTGTCAAAAAATTTCGCAAGGGTCGCGTAGACAAACGGGTCGTCGGTAAAGGGTTATTACTATTATTAAAAAAAATAAGTTAGTGTAACCATTGTTCGATAATGAATTATTGGGTCGGGACTTTCAGGTACATTAAGTAGCATGTGAAGGGTTGTCCTTGATATTGTGCAAAAATGACAGTCGGCTTTTTCTCACGTGAAAGTGTAGTCAGGTAGACGCGCGTACCTTGTTCTTGTTGAATTATTTTGTATGTCATATAATATAGCATTTTATTCCTAAACATAGGGTTACAAGAGCCTTTTGGCATAGGCCTCCTCCAAATCCTTCCAATGGGTCCTGTCTCTTGCTACTCTCAACCAGCGTGGTCCTGCTGTCTGTTTCAAGTCATCTCCCTATCTCCTGACTTGAAAACAAAATTGCAGATAATTTTTATTCTTAAACAGAAGCGTTATCATCAAGAAAAAAACATACATAATGGAAATAAGACTTTGGATTGAGTGGGAATTTAGAGGATCTGTAACCTCATGCAGGACAAACCACGCGTGTAACCTTAACATAACCCGAACCCGTCTCGGAAAGGTCTTTTGTACGCTCCTTAACCCTCTAATAATAATTATATCTTTTGTGTGTTAACCCTTTAACGCGTCGGTAATTCTTAACCCCGCTACCTGACCCGGCTCTACCTTACTTCCTGATCCATTCCTTTTTTAAACCGCTTCGAGAGTGCGTGTGCGCAATCGATTGAACTTCGATTTTTAAAATGTGCAAAGTGAAGAGTGTTCTTATTTTTTTCAAAAGTGGAGTGAATCATTTGTTTTGAGATGAAGGTTAGTGTTCTATTTATTTTTGACAGTTATAGTGTTCGTTTTTTAAAACTGATTCAAAACTGTAAAAAAAGCAATAATATATAGGTATATTGTTTATTGTTTGCCAGTGTTCGAGTTCGCCTGAGCAGTTTTAATCTATACCATAAACAAGAAAGATTTGTATGTATGTTTGTACCGAATTTGGTCAAAAAGTAATAGCCCGATTTTAAGAATTCTTTCACCATTTGATTGCTACAATATCACCGATTAATAAATGCTATATTTTATCCCAAGGGAATGAGAACTATGCGAGTGAAACCGCGTGACGTCCGCTAGTAAATTTGATAAAAACATTAATAAAAATGTATACGCAAACATGTAATACATTTAACTTAATAAAGAGCAAGACATTCGCGCGAGAAGAAATAACAAACAAGATGTTATGTGTCAGCATTTCGGCGAGATAATAAAAAGAGGCTGGACCAGTCCCGAATGTCCTCGTATCGTGGATGATACGCTGTTATTTCCAACATATTCCAATATATTATTTTTTATTGCCTCCCTCAGATGAGGTGGGGGAAAGTCGCGTCATGCGTGATATTTGATATAAAGTCGGAACTCAACTTCGTTATGCGATATTCCCTTTTCAAAGGACAATGGTTCATGATATTGTGGAATGAATGTATCTCCTGGAAATGTCCAATTATATATAACATGAGCGTATGATGTTAGTTTGTTAGTGGCCTTATTTGTGGAGCTAAGTTTAGGCTGCTTTCGACATGGCTGTGTTTTATCGTAACTTTGCTTGAATAAAATCTTTGATAGCAGTAGGCGATGGTAAATATTCACAATGAAAATGATTTATTTTGTCTGTATATTTAAAGACTAATAATCACACAGTTGCTATTGCGCATATCATTCGATCAGCAAAGTTAAGCAACCCTCACCCTAGCCAGTTGGATGGGTGACCGCCCGAGATCCCTCCGTACGTTAAGCCGTCGGTCTCGGTTGCCAATCGTAACAGGTCAGTCGATGGCAAAAATAGTCTGACAACTGGTTTAACCCAGATCACAGATTTTCCTTGTCAAAGGTGTTGCGAAGGTCAGATGGGAGTCGCGTCGTATAAAAATCAGGTGATCAGCCTCATCGGGTTGAATCAAGTGCCGACCCCAACAATGTATGGGAGATGATGAACGTCGATAAAACCACCGTTTTGGAAACTACCCGTCTGAGAAGAACCAGCGCGAAAATCCGTTGGGTTCGTGAAACATGAATAATTGAAAAAGTTAAAATAATGAAGTCGCGAAAAATATCTATTTTGTTTCAACCAAAATGTAGAATTTTTGGTACTTTTTTCAATTAGTACCTTTATGACATTATGCACACTAACACGTTTTGTATATAGATACCTATATTTTTTTTAATTTCGGCCATTTTACTACACTTGCAAAAACAGTAACCATGGGGCGAGGGTGGTCAGTCTCCCCAGCGACCATTGGGCGGACCCCACCGACCCCTTTTTAATCTACCCCACGCAGTGAAATGGTTAATGATGTTATTTAATTTAGTAAGTTGCTAATTAAATATAATTTATTGTTTTGGTGAATTTTATGCATAGTTATTGACACCAAAAACTGAAAAAAAAATAGTAGTAATAATCTATACATTCTATACAGACAAATAAAATTTAAGTGTCTGTTTGTAATTCCAAAATAACAACTTTTCGCTAAATGCATATGAAAGTATATACGAATGTATATATATACTTCTGACTTAAAAAAAACTAGTCGTCGGTAGAAGCCTCTCGTGACAAGCGGGCTGGGGCTTTTCTCGCTCAGAGAATCAGCATTGCTATTCAACGTGGCAATGCTGCCAGCCTTCTTGGCACGATCCCGAGAGACACCGATTTGGGCCAAGTTTTCTACTTGTAGTTAGTTTTTAGTACTGTTCCTTGTATATTATGATATGCAATTCATAAAAAAACTACTTATTTTCAAAAAAAATCTGTCTGTCTGTTTGTTCAGGGTAATCTCTGAAACGGCCGGACTCATTTTACATAACTAATTTTACAAGGAGTAACTTAGGCTTTTATGAAGTTTAATCTACGCGAGTTAAACCGCAGGGCACACCTAATCTAATATATAAAATTCTCGTGTCACAGTTTTCGTTGCCATACTCCTCCGAAACGGCTGGACCGATTTGTATGAAATTTTGTGTGCAGATCGGGTACGTCTGAGAATCGACCAACATCTATTTTTCATCCCCCTAAATGTCAGGGGTAGTCCACCCCAAAAAAAAATGGCAATACAACGTTTGCCGGACACAGCTAGTAATGAATAAAAAAATTACCCAACAATCGAGATCGTGCAAAAATGTAAGTTGGGTTTCCATGCTGACTCGATGTATATTGTATTACTCAAAGCTATATTTTTTTTAAATAGTAATTACTGAGTTTCTTGCCAGGTTCTTCTCAGTAAAAGCTTCCGAACCTGGCGGTAGCATGTATAATCCTATGTAATCGTGCCTTTCTGACGATTTGAAAGTACTTTGTAAAAAGTCTAATCGAATAAAGATATTTTGAATTGAATTGAATTGAACTCTCTGGGCAAGAAAAGTTCCAGCCCGCTAATAATCATAGGTCGCTCACATGAACAAGACAAGACAAACGCGGATAAGATCCAATGGAACATTATATTAAATGTATTATAAAATATATTTATACATACATATGCTCACGCCTGTATCCCCCAAAGGGGTAGGTAGAGGAGTTGTAATCACAACACCCACTCTTCACCGAAGATTATTAAGTGCCAACGTGACAGATGGTGAGCCCATCGCCTTCGCAAAAATATAAAATGAATAATATTTATTCAGTTTAGGCCATGGTAAGGCACTTATGAATATCGAGAATTTACCACCGGTTGTTATATCTATAAAATATATATAAAATTTCCATGTCACAATATTAGTTACCGTACTCTTGCGAAACGACTGGACCGATTTGTATGAAATTTTGTGTGCAGATCGGATAGGTCTGAGAATCGGGCAACATCTATTTTTCATACCCCTAAATAATAAGGATGACCACCTCAAAAAAATATATGGCAATACAAAGTTTGCCGGGCACAGCTAGTAGGTATATATATATAGCACCGAGAAAAGTATAAATATTGATTTAAAAAATAGAACTAAATATTCTCTAACCAACGTTTTAAAAGTAGAACACTTATTTGTTCGCTCGGCCATTTTACTAAGCTTTGCAAATAATTGAGGCCGCAGGGTGGGGGCGGTCAGTCCCCCACACGGACGGCCATTGGCCGTTAGGACCCCCCATCCGCAGTTGTAGTGTTAGAGACGTAAACGCGACGTTTTTTTTTATTTATAAATATAATTCGTACTTTTATACCTAATATATGCATACACTATTTTTATTTGGGAACTAGCTATGCCCAGCGGACTTAATTTCATGGGGACCCGCGGAACCTTAATGATTTTTTTTAATAAAACAAAACGGATAGACCGACAGATAGACAGACAGACAGATATTGTTTTATTAACATTCGCTTATAAAAGTATACACTGGTAAATGCATATAAAAGTATATATGGTACTTGCATGAATAAAATAAATTTTAAAACGCTCTGTGACTGTTTGTTCCGAAATCTTCGAAACTGCTGGACTGATTTTGAACGACACTCGCTAGCAAATAGGTGATGCTTGATGTTCCAAGGTATAGCATAGACTACGTTTATTATAGAGCCATGAATATAGATCTCGTGGGTGACACAGCGGGCCACATCTAGTTCTATAATAGGTAAACTGTGTCGACTCTTCGTTCCTGACAGGTACCTGCGTAGTAGGAAACACAAGCTGTTCGCTGTCCCCAACAGTCGAACAGTAGCTCGTGCTAAGTCCCCCATACCTCGTTCGTTGACTGCACTCAATGCTCTCCTGGAGTCTAACCCTACTGTGGATGTGTTTGATGACGGATGGAACAAGCTATTGTTAGAGTGCAAGGTGTTCTGCGAGAAAGGATGAACGTTCATATTTTATTTTTAGTTTTTATATTATATTTTATGTGTATATTGCACTACCTGTGTCTGATTAGTGTAATTGGCATTGTATGCCGTTCTAATTATTGAATAAATAAATAATGTAAGTAGTTTTTGCTATTGCCTTAGGTACTTAGCCATACGTTAATATAGATACAAGTACAGGTGAATTTGCGTCATACGAGCTAACTGAAAAATCCTATCAGTTTTTAAACATAAAATCCAGACACGAATCTGTATCCTCGAATTTTATTAGTATATATAGATGCAAGTCATCAACCTCCTCCCTGGCCTTATCCCATACATTGTTGGGGTCGGTACTTGATTCAACCTGATTGTATACGAAGCGACTGCCATCTGACCTTCGCAACCCTTTTAGCGAGGAAAATCTGTGATCTGGGTTAAACCAGTTGTCAGACTATTTTAGGCCTCCGACCGACCTGTAACGATTGCCAAAGATGATAAATTGGCAACCGGGACCGACAGCTTAACGTGCTCTCCGAGGCACGGAGAGAACTCGGGCGGTCACCCATTCAATTACTGGCTAGGGTTAGGGTTGCTTAACTTCGCTGATCGAATGATATTGGCAACTGTGCCACGAGCTCCCCCTTTTCCTCATGTATGTATAGATACAAGTACAGATGAACATGCGTCATACGAGAACAAAATCCAAGTACGAATTTTTTAAAAACGGTCATTCTAAACCCTTCAATGCTAAAGGCAAGCAAACAATAGATTTCCTGAAGACACTAATACCCCCATGAATTACACCCACACATACACAAAGTACATTACGGCGGGGGGTGGACGGGCAACAAATGTCGCGGTCAGTAACCCCCTTGCAATTCCGCCTCGTCCCACTACGTAGCTGCTACGAGACCGCCACGGATTAGTTGTAACACTTAGATTGTATTATACTGCCGATTTGAGAAGGTTTTGTCGAGGCGCATTTTAGTATTCGTGTATTTAAATGTTTTGTACCAAATTGGAATTCTAATAACAGTCGCCTGTACCACTGAGTTTTTCTAAAAACTTATGTGCAGTGATTTCACACCACGTGCTTTACGGTGAAGAAACACATCGTGAGGAAACCTGCATATGTCTGAGAAGTTATTCAGAGACGTATGTATAGTGCCTGAGACGGCGATAGACTCACCCTCTGTGACGTTGGTACTTAATCATGTTCGGTGAAAAGTGGGTGTTGTTATTACAACACTTCTGCCTACCCCTTCGGGGAATACAGGCGTGAGCATATGTATATTCCTTATAATCCATGTGATAGGGTCACTTTTATTAATAACGAAGACTTATTTTTGTGGTCGAGAGTATCGAATAATTGGTGTTTGAAAAGGCTAAGATACAATTTCGGTAGAAAATTGGAACTATTCATTTTTATTCATATTGAAAACTATACCTTATATTCCATGTGATAACGTCTCTTTCACTATTTTAGCCTGCACTATTTTTCTATTTACATGCATTAAATAGATTTAACCCGCTCACTGTAACATCGAACATTAAAAAGAAAAATCGTTTCTTTTAGCATCGATATAAATAAACCTAATCCGATAAATCGAATAATGTAATTTATTTGAATATGGAACGGGGTGGAATCAATTAGAGCGAACACAGATTTCAAATTCTGAACTGGCCAAATGGCCAATAAAGGCAAATGGCGCGTTGTATCTACGCATCTAGCTTACTTTGACCCCTGGCCGGTTATTGCATTGATTTTTGCTGTAGAAAATCGAGGGGTCTAGGTATAGCGGTCGTATATATGTAGCTTTACGATGCCATTAGTGTGTTTTGCTGTTTGGCCGGGCATTCATTTTTGCTAACATGACTTTTGGCGCTACCCTTATATTCGCTATGTTGCGTTACAGTAAAATCTCACCAAACTAACAACTATGTACGAAATTTATTGATTGGGTATTAAATATCCAAAAAGCAGCTGAAAGTTGATTCCTAGATATTGTATTCCTAACATATATGCTCGCACCTGTATTCCCCGAAGAGGTAGGCAGAGGTGTTGAAATAACAACACCCACTTTTCACCGTATATGAAGTGCCAACGTGACAGATGGTGAGTCCATCGCCGTCTCAGGCACTAAACATACGTCTTTGAATTGCTTTTCAGACGTATGCAGGTTTCCTCACAGTGTTTTCCTTCACCGTAAAGCACGTGGTCACACCACGTGTTTTATCACTGTACATAAGTTTTTAGAAAAACTCATTGGTACAGGCCCGCTGGGATTCGAACTTGCGTTGCTCGAACTCCAAGGCCAAATATTTCTTATCAATACATTGTCTTCTCCAAATATTTTGTAATCTGTTGATATACAAGAAATCGAATTATATACCTACATTTAAAATAATATTGCAGTATAATATTTGGTACTTTTCAATATCTATGACTATTCATAGAACAGTAATATGATATTATTGTAAAACTTTTAAGACCTAACATTTAAAGGGTTAACAATATTACAATATACAGTAAAAAAAAATAACTATCACATAAAAAACGACCCTATTGCTACTATAATAAGTATGAATTTATTAACATCCACTACGTCCTTCAAATCCTGTTCATCAAATTAAATATATACCAAATACTCTTTCGTAGACAGGGAAATTTGCTGATCGCTGGTCACCATCGCAACGATTACCTGGCAACCGCGTATTGTACTATATCTTTATAAGTATAAGGCATCATTTCCCCTGGCTAAAGTATGGGGATACAAATAGCTGTCCGGCCACGGAGGTAGGAAAAAAGGAAGGACGTTCCTATTTTACTAACCCGACATTTATTTAATGTCACGAGTTATGATTTTATGTACTTTGTTCACGTCGCACTATACACATAGGCAGAGACTCACAAAATGACTACGCATTTGAGGCCAGCGCTCATATCTTGTGAAGGGATCTTTAGTGGTCAAAATTAAGTCAAAGTTAAGTTGCATTCAGCTGCAAAATATAGTATGAGACAAATTTCTGACACTGGAAGTCTAAGCTTCCAAGTTACGCTCTGGTAATGCCCTTACATACTGTTTCGTGCTACATTTCGCGGAACCCTAATATTTTTTTAACATCTCTACCTTAATATATCAGCTACCTGCCAGTGAAAGTCCCGCTAATCCCGTCCCGACCGATATCTCTAAAGAGATAGCCCGAAACAAACAGACAGACAGACCAGAAAAAACAATTTAAAATTGCTTTTATATGTCAGTAGGTATACTTTCATATGCATGTGGTGAAAAGCTGTTAATTTGGTACTACAAACGGACATTTCAATTTTATTTATCTGTATAGATATTGATAGATAAGATAAGCTAGACACCGCATCCATTGTTTCCGTGATCCGTGCAAGCAAAGGTAGTGGGACAGTTAATATATTTGAAGTAACGTTGGAAAAGGGTTTCTTCTACCTTTGTGCGGGGATGCCCTTTAGTGGGGTCTAATAAAACCTTGTTACGGCCAAAGGGATACCAATCTCAATATTGAAAGTGTTCTTTTACATGATACGGAATTTAGGGACTTCTTTCTGATATTAAATCTGGAGAATCTTTTTAGTGTAATGTTGCCAGATAAGGCAATATAGTGGCTTCGCTTGATCTATATTTCTTGGAACAGGTAAAATATTTGGCGAGTGGATGTGGCGCTGGTATATTGTTATTTGCTGATATATATTTCTTTATAAATACTTTAATATTTCTTAAACTTTGGTCATTTAAATTCATTAAGTGTTCTGTAACCAAATCGAAACGTCGACGTACATATGCCATTTTCAAAATATCATCGTGATAAGTGACAGTAATTGAGTAATTTTACATATGAGATAAGTACTTTATTTGAAAACGTATGTAAGAAGGTCTTCACATGGGCTAGGCGAAGGTGTTGCAACACTAATTTTTCACCGAATTTCACCGAAATAGCTAGGGCTAACAGACAGGTGGTAAGTCCATCGCCGTTACAAGTACTTTAGGTACGTCTTTCAGTTACTTCTCCGACATTATTGTGCAGGTTACTTAGCAAATTCACCCTTCACCGGAACACTCGTGGTTTCACATAACAGTAAATATTTTTCATAGCAGACTTGTAAGATTGGAACTAGTATCTCTTGCTTAGCAGGTGACTAATCAAACAAAAATCGACATGTTACACTTAATGTAACGGTGATTGCGCCCCACAAAGTTTTGTCTTACCTTCTCTTGTCTTCTTTGGTTTCTTCGTTCGTTAATTTCGAGCTTTCTTCTGAGTAGATGCTTCTGATGAACTTCTCGACAAATTGCAACACGTTACAAATGTGAGAGCCGTGGTGGCCTCGGGGTTATAGCAGTCGCCTGCTACGCAAGTGACGCAAGTTCGAATCCCATCGGGGCCTGTACCAATGAGTTTTTCTAAAAAACTTATGTACAGTGATTTCACACCACGTGCTTTACGGTGAAGGAAAACATCGTGAGGAAACCTGCATATTTCTGAGAAGTAATATCAAGACATATGTATAGTGCCTGAGACGGCGATAGACTCACCATCTGTCACGTTGGCACTTAATCAAATTCGGTGATAAGTGGGTGTTGTGATAACTACACCTCTGCCTACCCCTTCGGGGAATACAGGCGTGAGCATATGTATGTATGTATGTACAAATGTGATGAAGCGGGAGGCGACATTAATTCAGTTACTCAATGTTGGCGTAGCATGCATCTTCTTTTAAAAAAAAGTCAAATATTTCCCTAAAGGAAATATATAGATAGGTACATTAATTTGCAAACAATACGTTTTTTACTTAGGTTCAAAATTATTTGCAACGTCATAATTTCCAATTCAATATAACCTGCAATATGACCACTTTATTGCCACTATTGATAAACCATAAGTATGAGATAGATATATATGATATTAGAGAGCCTTGGTGGCCGTGGGATTTGAACAGTCGCCAGCTACGCAAGCGATGCAAGTTCGAATCGCACCGGGGCCTGTACCAATAAGTTTTTCTAAAATCTTTTTACAGTAATTTCACACTTGCAACGATGGATACCTGCATATGTCTGAGAAGTAATTTAAAGATGAATGTCTAGTGCCTGAGATGGAAATAGACTCACCATCTGTCACGTTGGCATTTAATCATCTTCGGTGAAAAGGGTGTGTTATTATTACAAAACCTCTGCCTACCCCTTCGGGGAATACACGTGAGAGGCGTGAGACTCATGACTGAGTCCTATTAGGCTCCAGATAAGTATTTGATTGACAAGATTGCTATAGTAAAAAAAACTTTATTTGAATAAAATTTTAACAAAGTACATTCAATTCGAATGGCTTGATCATACAGGATTATAAATGCTACCGCCAGGTTTGGAAGGTTGCTTTTACTGAGAAGAACCTGGCTGGAAACTCAGTAATTACTTTTCAAATATATAGTAAAAAAAAAAAATTGAATCACATGAGAAATTCCAAATATAAGCCCATGGAGACAGTTCCAATACACGAACGCCGATAAAAGTAAAATAAAATTATATTCTAATAGTTCCACTTATATAAATGTGTAGAAAACATAATAGAAAAATCTCCGATCAAAATATATTTTGGTCCAATGTTGCCAAGTAGATGTGGGTTGCATCGCGCATGCGCCGCCCGTGGCTACTACCTGACCGCGGCCGGACACTGATCAATATTAAAGTCCGAGGGAGGATGCCGGGGGATGTCTGTTTGTCTGTCGAATCAATATAGAGATGATAATACATATTTTACATTTATTTTTATGTGATATCGCACATGTAGTATAAGCTATCTCCGTAGAATATGTATGTTATCCAAATTAGCCCAGTTAAATAGTGTTTTCGAAATATCAATACTTTTGAAAATTTGATGATGTTTTTTGTATTTATTCATAAGTTGTATTTTAGCGATTCAGTCCCTTATAGTGTCATTAAGCAATACAATTTCTAAGTCTGAACGTAAATCACCATTTATTTTTTATTCCTAGTCCACTTAGGATTCAGGCTATACCCTCATTAAGTGTCAAACATATTAAAAAAATATTATATTTAATATTTAATGTGGCGTTACGTCACGGAAGAACCAGTGGTCGTATTATTTCTAGAGTTCAGATTATAATTGACATCAATAACGTGTATATAGAATAAAACAAACATCATTACTACTAAAACAGATTGACTAAAAGTATAAATTTGTATTATATATATATATAATCTATTATAATTAACAACAATTGTTCCTTCAGCTCTATACAAATCCATCTTAACTCACCTTTCTGCGGACACTCGGGGGAGGGTCCAAGAGAAATGACGACCCTTAACTAAAACACACACATACACACACGCCGGTCTCATGCAAACACATACACAGACTCCTTTCACTTTACACTCCCATCCTTATGTGTGCGTCCGTCTGTGAACACAATTACGGGAGCTGGGTGTAAATGTGTGAAAGTGTGTGTGTCCAGTTTCCGCACTCGTGGGTTTTGTTAATTTAATTAGAGGCACAAAAAGATTAAACCTTGAGGATGCAAGCATTAGGAACGCTTTTGTGGGGGTTACTTGTAGTGTGAAAGTAGGTTTTGTACTTTGCCTTGTGAAGTTCGGTTTTGTAAAGCGTTGTAAGTTTTCGCGTTTCGTTCCAAGCGGTTTTAAAATTGAGTTCGCGCTTTTACATTTTTTAAATTGGACTGGCTTTTTTTTAATTTTGTTTACTTGTAGGGTCAAAAAGCAAATAAAGATATATAATATTTTTTCATAGTTATGAGTTAGGTTTTGAAAATATTAGACACAGGCCATGTATCTTGAGATAAGTTGGGCTTAACGGGAGCTGCCCAACAGGGGACTGTAGGTTACAGATTGTAACCAAATCATGCTACCTTAGAGTAGTGCTATGTATAAGTTTTCAATGAAAGTATTGGCAGGAAATAGGGAAGGCAAACTAAATCTTATGCGACCTTTCGTTTTTAACTATGTGGGCTGTGGTAAGTAAACAATTTGCTTTGAAACTCGTGGCAATAGGCGCCAGTAGCTGGATGGGTGACCGCCCGAGTTCCCTCCGTGCCTCGGAGAGCACGTTAAGCCGTCGGTCCCGGTTGACAATTTAACATCTTTGGCAATCGTTACAGGTAAGGCTTTAGAGAGTCCGAAATTGGTTTAATCCAGAATACCGATTTTCCTCGTGAAAGGGGTTACGACGGTCAGCGGACTATTGCTTTGTAAATTCAGGTGATCAGCCACATTGGGTTGAAGCAAGTATTGACCATATGTGTAAAGCCAGGGAGGTGATGGTCTATAAGAATTGAATTCACTGGCATGCAGCTGGCATTATAAACACTAAACAATAACTGAAGCAAAATTTTTGTTAGAAATATATGGATAAAACCTCCAAGTCTACACACTGCGATAACAACTAGCGGACGTCACGCGGTTTCACCCGCGTAGTTCTCGTTCCCGTGGAAGTATGGGTGTAAAATATAATTCACGTTACTCGCTGATTATGTAGCTAAATATTGCTGAAATATTTTTTTTTGGAGCATACAAACATACAAATCTTTCCTCTTTGTAATATTAGTATAGATATAAATATCACACAGTAAAAAGTAATGCTACTATTTATTTTTGTTATATGTTTTTATTTGGTAGGATTTTATGAGTTACGTTTATATATTATACCCATAGGTCATAAACAATATTTATATTCATCTATACGAGTATTATGCAAAAATAAAGTTTAAAGGTTATCTTGGAAATTACGTATATCATTTAAAAAATATTTAGAATGTATATTCTAGATAAATAGAGGCTTCAACTTAAGTACATACTTACTACTTAGCTATTTCGGGACTTAGTTCGCGAATTGAATTTTAATAAATTGCTTGAGTGGCTTAGCCACAATATAAGTTTACTGAGCAGTAAGGAATATAGACCATATTATTGAAACAAGAAAGTTTTCTCCATAGCTCAATAAATGCGCTCCTCATCTCACACATGGACACTTTTCCATTCATAATTATTAACGTCCTGTAGCCCGGGAACTTGTGTAAAGTTGAGTGTGTCAAATAAATTTATATAATATTTTTTAAAAGATCTCCCTATCATACTTGTGTATTTTAACACCTGCGATATGCTGACACTGAAACGGATAAAATAAAAAAAACTTATAAATATAATATTATTATACTCTTTATATTAGAGTTTGCTTACGTTCCTCATTCATGCGGATATTACTTTTAACATACTAACATAACCGTGTGTTTGTCTTGAAAACAGTGGCCCATTCCCGATACCATGATTCCAACGAATATAAAAAGTAAGTCGATAGCTTACCGACGAAATTTATACTTTCAGATATTCGAAATATGTTCTATACACCAGTATAAATTCACCTGCCCCTCCCCGCGCGAGACTTACAAACGCGTACGACCAAAGGGTTGGAGACTGTCATATGGGATGTCAAATAAAGCTGGTTAACTGAATACAGAGTATACCGTATAAATTCAGCCCACGGGCAAATATAACCGTGCTAGTCTTGGGTTGTTTTCACATAATAGAGCCATTTCCTTTTGTTTTTGTAACGTAGCTCGCGTCTTGTTATAGGTAGGCACAATGATAACAAAAGGCGGTGTCTTATTTCGCGGTTCTTACTTACTCTTTTTGATAGTATATTTTATGATGTTTTTTGTGCGTTGAATTTTGTTGCCTTAAGTTTTTGCTTATACATGTAACAATATCTGTGACATCAGCCTAATATTACGCAGATCTTTACTCGTCCTGTGGAACCATTATTATCGCGATACTTGAAACAACTACAAATGACAGAAAGGTAGAGCATAACGGGATGTCCTTTTCGTGACTTTTTTATAGTAATTACTTATATAAAAATAAGGGCGTTCAAATTCGAACTTGGGCAACTGACAAAAGTTAATATTTCTTAACTTAAACTTAAACTTTCGTGATTTAAATTCATATAATATATGGTAGCAGAGTGTGCTCGCGACCACGATTGTTAACCAATCGAAATGTCGAGGTAAGTTATTTTTTAAATATTATCGTAATAAGTTCCGAGTAACTTTAAATCTGACACAAGTTAGATTCTCAAGATCAAATTTGAACGCCATACCATCCTCTCAATTAATAATATTTTTGAAAAAGGACAAATTCAGACCACTCGTAACCGAGGGAAGTGTATGAAGAGATGCATGAATGTGGAAGAAGCGATAGAAGTATGTAAGGATCGTAGCATGGTTTCTGCCTACCATCATGGGATACAGGAGTAAGCATATGTATGTATATATCTTCTTACTTCTGCTTAATATAAAGTGAGATTAAAATCTGTAAGCATGCCGAGTCCAGTTTGTGAAATGGTCTCGTGGCAACATGCGAAACGCTTGGAATTTAGTTCCATTCAGTTACCGTTTCCTCTCTAGCCTTTGGCAGCTGCCTTGAGTAGGGCCTCCATGTCACGTCAAATTGTATAATTTCTGGGAATAAATTATCTTGAGTGGTTTTGCTTTGCGAAATAATAATATCATTGAAGCCCTGGAGACAGAGATAAAATAGAAAAACTTCGCTTTCTTTAAAAAAACGTTTAAATTCATAAAAAATTTAATAACATCGACGAACATTATAAATATTCTAAGGACAACTCCATACAGATTGACAACTCTTTTTTTCTTTTGTTTGTTTGATCACAGTTAGACACGTGTGCAGAAACTCATAGTTGGATATTTCATAATACCGATATAATGTATCCATTATAATTACATAATATCTACTTGCAACGAAGATCAAACCAGCGACTTTTAGTAGTAACTACTATACTATCTGTATTTTCAACAAATCGCAGAGCTCTGACGCTCTTCCTGTAAACAGACTAATTAAACCCAACTGAATGATTCTGATTTCTAATTTTAAAATACTTTGATATTCAAAGTTTTTGTAATGTGTGGGCACAGCGACGATCGGAAACTTGGTGAAATACAAGCGCAACTTGTTACCGGTCGGTTCGGTACAAATTCGTAATATTGCACGGTCTAGGTCCTTGCTTTACTCTCTCTACAGTTGTCTAATATTAATACTGATTTTAATGTTCTATTAAGGCATACGATCAATTGGCACTGCATGAAGGGTGAATGGTCAAAAAATGTGTGACTGGCCAGAATAAGTCTGAGTAGTTAGTTTAGGAAACTATGAATAATAGTGGAAATTACTAAAAGCAGTTTCGAGGTCAACTTTGATGAAAACTATAACTGAATAATTAAATTTTTTAGAAGTGGGATTCAGATCGGATGGAAATGATAAAATTTAATTTTGAAAAAAATTATTAATTCAGTTTGGGTCCTTTTCTACAGGGAGGAAGATATTGGTGTGATGAAGCAAAATAATAATCAATAAGGGTCCCCGAAGGGGTAAGCAGAAGTGTTGTAACAACAAAACTCACATTTCACCGAATATAATTAAGTGCCAACGTGACAAGAGGGTGAGTCCATCGCCGTCTCAGGCACTATACGTCTTTGAATTACTTCTCAAACATATGCAGGTTTCATCACGATGTTTTCCTTTACCGTAAAGCACGTGGTGGAAAATCACTGCACATAAGTTGGTACAGGCCCCGCTGGGATTCGATCTTGCGTCACTTGCGTAGCAGGCGACTGCTTAAGCCCCGAGGCCACCACGCCTGTAAATTGTACAAAAAAACCAATAAACTAAATAAAATTACACTTCATACGTGAGATTATAATTCCCAATATTAAAACAATAAATTATTTTTTTCCAGTTCTTAAAGTTCGACGGTAAAATCTAATATAAACAGCCAAAATAAACCCAAGTTAAAACCAACAAATGGCCATAACGGGTACAAAACGTAAATAGCATTTCTCAGTGACCCTCATCACACGCTATCGTGGTAAACGTTTACGGTAACAACGGTCCGAAAAGCCGAGACGTGTTTCGACTCGTCACTTTTTACCGGAATGTAACAAAAATGGGAAATAAATGTGCGGTTATTTGGATCAAAATACCAGCATACAATGTACATGCCGTACCTTGTGGTTTTACCTGTGTAGGATTAACAATAAAAACTATTAACAAAATAACAATAGAACGTTTGTCGATACGTTGGCTCCGTCCCATCTCCCCGGCACTGCTGTGGCGGCCGGTGCTGCTGCTGTTCAGCAGGAGTGCCTCAAGCGCCGGAAATATGCTTGCATTGGTCAAGGATACATATTTTCTGTGTTTGCGGTTGAAACTCTGGGGCCTTGGGGTCCTAATGCTCATCAACTTTTCAAATAGGTTGCACGTCGTCTGTCAGAAGCTTCTCGTAACAAGCGGGCTGGGGCTTTTCTCGCTGAGAATCAGAATTGCTATTCAACGTGGCAATGCTGCCAGCTTTCTTGGCACGTACCCGAGAGAACCGATTTGGGCCAAGTTTTCGACTTGCTGTTCTTTGTATATATAATTAAGACTTTATTCAATAAATATACATATATACTCAGGCCTGAATTCCCCGAAGGGCTAGGCAGGGGTGTCGTTATAACAACTTTTCACCCAACATGATTAAGTGACAACGTAACATGGTGAGTATATCGCTGACGATGTGGCTTATTCCCAGACATCCATGATTTTATTGCCATCACCTCCCCGGCTTTTGTTTTGGTATACAAATTAATTTCACGACATCCCAGAAATTTTATTGTCGTGGAGGTCGCGGGAAATAATGTATGAAAGTTAATTTTTCAAAATCTATGGGCTGTGGATGTCTGGGAATAAGCCGTGCTTGTTACATAGCAATATTATTCTTTTCTAAAATAAAAGTCACACCTTATAATCGGTCCAGCTATTAGTCGTACTAAATAGGTTGAGAGACAAACATTAAACACAATATATTTATTTATGTAAGCATATTATGCCTTTAGTGAAAAGTACATAATATAAAATTACGAAGCTTAAATTTTTTCGTATTTTATTTACATCGACGTTCTTACAAAGATTGTTAAATACATACATTTGAATCACTACCTAGTTTTACAGAATTATGACTTTGGATAATCCCAAGCGATCCATAAGAATTTCCGGGATAAATAGTCACGTGTCAGTCTAGGCAATAATTATGACTAAAACATCACATTTATGATGTTAAACTAAATAATGTGAATGCTGATGGAAATTAAAGGTTAATCAAATTGTTCGTACTGACTTCATACATAAACTAGCATACAGAGACATTGGGTATTTTTCACTCTTTTCCCTTAACATTGTACATAATCATAAATTAGGATATTTGCTTAGTACAGACTGCCACCAAATTAACAGCTTTTCACCAAATGCATA
Source organism: Watsonalla binaria (assembly GCA_929442735.1). NCBI lineage: Eukaryota > Metazoa > Arthropoda > Insecta > Lepidoptera > Drepanidae > Watsonalla > Watsonalla binaria. The sequence goes on from OV838930.1 coordinate 3,376,004, forward strand.
TGAAAGTATATATTACTAGCTGTGCCTGGCAAACGTTGTATTGCCATATATTTTTTTGGGGTGGACTACCCCTAACATTTAGGGGGATGAAAAATAGATTTTGGCCGATTCTCATAGATACCGGAAAAGCACAAAAAATTTAATCAAAATCGGTCAAGCCGTTTCGGAGGAGTATGGCAACGAAAACTGTGACACGAGAATTTTATATATTAGAAGATTATGGTACTTACATAAATAAAACATTTTTAAATAATGTCTGTGTCTGTTTGTCTGAGATTTCTCTGTCTGTATATCTGTCTGTATGTTTGCTTCGGCTAATATCTGAAATGCTTGGACCGATTTTAACAAGACTTTCACTGACAGATAGTTGATGTTACAAGGAGTAACTTTTAATTTAAAATAAAAATATGTTCCATGAAATTAACTCTACGCGGGCGAAACCGCGGGGCACAACTAGTAATTAATAATAATCTTTCAAAATAATAATTATTATCCTATAATTTTAATTAAGTTTCCGCTGGATTAACATGCACACGTTCATTAAGTAAGTGATGTACGTAACTTTGTGCAGTCCGAACCCTGCACGCGTTCACGCAAAAAATGCAACAAAAAACCGACAAAGGGGTGTTGGGTGGACCCCTGTACCACCCACATCCCACCCCCCTATATCTCTGCACTCGCCAACGCTAATCTGTGTATTTAACAAACAGTTTTTGTCCAATGTACACCAAAGAATTATAAACCATACACGGTAAGGAACATGGCGCAGTTTACAACGTACGATTTGATACGTAATACAGTTTTCCAAAACAGCCGGCGAGGGGTGTGAGGTGTTCCTAAAAACGTGGAAACTCTGATGAATGTTCCCCATTAGATGTTATTTATTTAGACTGCGGCCAGGAGGGCCTGTGACATTTAAGTTTACCTAAAGTTTACTTAGGACTGTATTCGGTTAAGTTGAAGACGTTTTCACCGGGTCTGATAAATGGGAGACAGTTATAGGGGTCCAGTTTTTCGGGTTTCGCCTTATGATGGCATTTTGTCATGACAATGTGGGAATGAGTTTGGCATGTTAGGTTTTTAGATCGTGTTTGTTTAGGTGTGGTGAATGATGTATCGATTAAGCGGTACATTTTGCATCCGAATTGTTTGTATTTTGTTTGGAAGAACTTTGATAGGAACATGGCATTTTTATATGCCGTGGTGACCGTGGGGTTCGAAGAGTCGCCTGCAATGCAAGCGATGCAGGTTCGAAGTAGCGGGGCCTGTGATTTCACATCATATGCTTACGGTGAAGGAAAACATCGTGAAGAAACTTGCATATGTCTGAGAAGTAAAACTCACCATATGTCACGTTGGCACTTAATCATCTTCGGTGAAAAGTGGGTGTTGTTATTACAACACCTGCCTACCTCTTCGAGGAATACAGGCGTGAGCATATTTATGTATGTATGTATAAGTACCTGGTTGACCGAGCTGTGCTCGGTTTCTTCTTCACACAAAAAAAAGGAAAAAAAAATCCGGTGAACGTCAATCTCGAACCGGAGTACTCTAGTTTCGTTATCGCTACGTAAGCTGGAAGCTTCACTTATGAGCTGAAAAAGATATCGGCGAAATTTGCTGTCGTATTGTAATGATATTTTATGAGTTTTTCAGGGCCTGAAAACATGTTCAAAACGATGTTTTCCATAAATGAAACCTAGCTAGATAAATTTTTTGCCCCTGAAACCCCCTACATGCAAAATTTAATGATAATCGTTGGAGCCGTTTCCCAGATTCTGACAACTGTTCTATTAGTTTTGAGATTTGAACATAATATTTCGACTGACGATAAAATTAAGCAGTTGTCAATTGAGGGTTAAAAGTGCATTAGTCTATTGTTGGAAAAATAAATAGTTTCAAAAGTTTGAGATTGTGAGAAAAGCTTTTTTATTTATTTTCGTCTAAAATTTCTAAGCCACATTAATCTTTCCAACTGCCCGGACTGGTCCATACTATGGGTTTGCCTTGGTCAATATATTAATTTTTATTTGAATATCTTTAGAACACCGAGACGGCATGTTTATGAGTCGTAATACTTAACGTCGACGTCGTTCCCCTGGTACCTGCTTAAAGCATTATACCACCCAAATAAAAAAAAAACGTTTTAACTTCTTATAATATACTAGCGGATTTCACGTGGTTTCACCCCCGTAGTTCCCGTTCCCGTAGAAGTACGGGGATAAAATAATAAAATAAAAAAGCCTATATTACTCGCTGTTGATGTAGCTTTCCAAAGGTGAAAGAATTTTTGAAATCGACACAGTAGTTTTTGAGTTTATTCATTACAAACATACATACAAAAATACACTTTTTCTCTTAATAATATTAGTGTAGATATAAATACAGACTTTTTGGTACCTATGAATTATGACTTTCTTTACTTGTTGCGTTCATGTAATAAAATGATAATGGGAAGCATTTAGTATTTTCATTTTAATTAATTTTTATTGTACGTATTATGTGTCCAAACGACCCTATTTGGTCAATTTGAGGCGACATATTTACAAAATAAAAATAATTACATCTGAGAATTATAAGATATGTAAAAAGCTTTTCGAAATAAAAAACTTTTTTGTATTCTTTTAAAATATTTCATCTCATTCATCTTAAAACGAGTACCTATTTAGATAGTTAAAAAAATAGATCGAATCGAGAAAAAATAGTAGTGGTTCGAGGACAACTGGCACGTACCGATCTGTCTGTCGGTACGTCAATAGGTAACTAATGGCTTGCCCAGGACTGATGGAGTTTACCATCAAATTGTACTTAGATATAGCGGCGAATAACCAAATCAGAAAGGGGTGTTACTGAAAACTATTTGTAAAGTACACAAAAGAAACACCATTGAAATAACGAAAGAGAGTTCTCAGTGATGCGCTCGATGGTAAGTAGGGGCATTATCATAGCAGGTTTTAAAAAAAAAATACTAAAGAGAAATAGGTAGAATACTACACTCCGTGAATTATTGATTGACTAGCAATATCTCGGAAAAATATAGGTTTTTGTGGGATTATCAAAACAAAGCGAAGACGTTGCGATTGGAAATTAGTAGAAGATTATATATATGGTCAGGCTTTTATTCCTCGAAGGGTTGAATAGAGGTTTACTTATTTTGCACCCACATTTCACCATTTATATTTAAGTTCCATGTAATAAGGGCCGAGCCTTTTACGTCAACCGAGCACTAATCCAGACTGAATCCAAAAACACTTCGGGATCGAACTCAGGAGCTCGTATTCTTCAATTGCGATCACTATACCGCATAGCAGTATAAAATTATACAATATTAGCGGACGGCACGCAGTTTTACCCGCGTAGTTCACGTTCCCGTGGGAGTATGGGGATAAAACACAGCCTATGTTACTCACTGATGATGTAGCTATTCATTGCTGAAAGAATTTTCAAGATTGGTCCAGTACTTTTTAAGCCAATTACAAACATACTTACATACAAATCTTTGCTCTTTATAATATTAGTATAAGATATAAAGTGCCTATCTTGAAATCTAAGCTCAATCTTGAAATCACAAGCAATTTGCTAATATTCAAGTTAGGCTGGAAATGTGTCGCGTAATGTTCTGGTACAATTTGCCATATCATATCGCTATATTTACTTACCTATATATGAATATATGTAATGATATTATGTCGTATTCACGTCTAATGTATACTATTTTTTAATACATCTACCTATCAACTCGCATTATGGACGAGCGAACAAGTACCGTTAGCAGAAACGTGAGTAAGTATTTTCGAAAAATTTAAGTTATAAAATCCTTTGGTTTGGTGTAAATTGATTTGGTATTTTGTGTTACAACCTGTATACCTAGTAAAATCTTCTTCTTATATTATAAATTTAGTAAACGAACTCCAAGATCAGCAATATTTTTCTCTGCAATTGTTTTTATTTATCTTTGCATTTATGTAAATCGGGTTGGAATCTGGCATCTCCTGTTGAGTCTAAAACAGGTCTTCCATATCACAAAAAGCTTAACGACACTGATCTTATTTTTTGTACTCCTAATGTCAAAGTGAATAAAATGAAATTTGTAGTAACTACGCTATGAAAAATTCATTTTTAGCATATAAGATAAGAGGATTTTTTTGTCAAAACTATAGCATTATGCTATTTTGTGCTCAGTAAATATTTTTTAGTCAAGTGAATAATACGTACACGAGGAGGGACTCGAACCCACGACTTGTGCAGTTGCTCTTCCAACTGAAGTACTCGTGATCCTAGCTCATGCGTAAAATGTTTCCTTCCTTTGTTTGCGGTATAGGGGCCATTTAAAATAAATATATATATGTGTGTCATGAAAAATAAATCAAAAAAATATATAAAGATAATAAAGTGTATATATATTCCAATAAAATATCAAAATAATAAAGAATTCTCTTTTTCTGCTGCCACTACCCACCAAGCGCCGGTCCCCAGCAAATGTTGTGGTGAATTTCATATTTTTGTAAGTATCTACTCGTCTGCTTATTCTCCATGTGTTTCGGTTCACATGGAATTTTCATGATTTTTTATGCCCTCGTAGGCTTTATACGTCCCGTTGCAAAAGCGTGTTTATATAAATTGTACCAAATATCATATTAGAATACGCAGCTGAGTCATCTAACATTAGTACTTTTATTCTCCGTATTTTTTTAGTTAGACTATTCAATGGGCTTTGTGTGCGTTCGTCTTAAGAGAGTGTGGGGCTATCATTGCATCTACATATATTTTCATATTCACACCCTCCCGTAAGAGATGCATGTGTATTTCTATGCTCTATATTTGCTAGAGCCGTGGTGCCCGAGTGGTTTGAGTAGTCACCTGTTACTCGAGTGATTCAAGTTTAAGTGGTCATCGGTCAAAAAAATTAGTTTTTCGAAATGTTTAAGAATAGAAAGAATTCAAATACGTAATTATAGTGCTTGAGACAATAATGGACTTACCATTTGTTACATTGGAATCTTTGGTAAAAAGTGGGTGTTTCTTCCCAGGGTTATGTATTTCTATGATCAGTATATTTGCGAGAATCCTATGAGTAAACTTATTGACCTTAGACACGACAGTATTCAGTCTCAAATAGATCTTTTTATGAGTAAAAATCACACAAAATTATTTAAAGACTCAGCTGTCAAACTGGGGCCCCCGATAACCGATTACTTATTTTGAATAATGACCTCTAAACTCCCCGGGATTTACTATCCCGAATGTCATTTCACCCTTTCTTAAACAAAACCTGCCTCTGAAGCGAACGGATTGCGCGTACATTGTCTAAACAATCCTTAAGTGATCTTGAAATGTCCAATATCCATCCATTCGAATCACCAATGTAAACTTAAGTGCTGTATATACAGAATTCAAAATCACATAAAATCTCAAAGACATCGCTTTTAAAACTTTTATGTTCCATAGTCAAAAAGATTTAAATGCAACTTGACGAGGTATCGCAATATCTACACTACTCCACCCGTCAAAGGTTTATAATCGCTCGTCTTCTCTAATCTTAAAACGTCCGACGCGGCAAATTTTTTCAATCAATGAAAAAAGGGCTAATGTTTAAATTTATTGGTGTATGGAAGTAAATTTAAGCGCTCTGTAAATTAAGTCCAAATTGGCAATGGGGGTTAAGATTGATTGTTTCATTTGCATGGGGTGAACTAGCCAGTTGGTCCATAACAAAACACATAAATTAAGTGCTCAATAATAAATGGAAATGTCCCTTGCAGAGGACAGGGCATTAGGGCGGGATTATGAGAAATGTGAGCCTCTTGCACTCTCGCCTTCGACCAAATAATGCCCCGGACAACGTCTGTGCCAATCGATATTATTGCTTGCTTGCTAACAATTAAGTTACACAATGCTGTCAGTTTAATTGTACAAAATATCTATTAAGTAAATGTCACATCACAAGCTTTATATGTGAGAAATAATGTATTCTTTTAATAAACAAAACCTTAATTAAATATACAACAAACTGGGGGCCTACCTTCATCGGTTTAAGCAGAGTGTAAGAACTTCTGAGTTTGGTACCGTTAAATTAAACGTCAAAGCTAAGAAGTTCTTAATACACGCTCCTTCGACGGTCATAGTTGGTCCCCAGTACTAATAAGTAAGGTACTTAGTAATCTTGGCCCAAATAGGTGTCTCTCCGGATTGTGCTAATAAGGCTGGCTGTCACGTTGAGCAGCACTGATTCTCTGAGCCAGAAAAGCCCCAGCATATTTGTCTCAAAATGCTTCTACCAGATAATGCATTATAATTTTTCCATTCAAGTAAAGCCGTTCATCTCCAATGTCAATGAAGATGATGCTATTATGAAAAATATATTTAAACATGAAAAAGTAATATAAACCACTATATTAGCAGCGTCCATTTAACATTACGATCTTTTATAAACGCCGTATAAATCACCAAATATCCCTTTTCATCCCATTATTTACAAACAACTAACCATTGTACGCTATCATCACAAAACAGGTCTCGCTCACGCGACCAAACGAGCCTGAATAAATGTGGCTTTAGGGAGAGGAATCTTTAAAAATGACTGTCAACTTGTGGCCACTAAGTGGTCAGATATATTATACGTGTCAAAGTGGCCTTTGTGGCACGAGTACCTGACAAAAGGTGACAATATCTAACAAAAGATAAGTTTACTCGGATAGGCCAACCAACATCCATGGTCCATCGTCAATTTATACGCTATAAGTCGGACAATGGTTCGTCACCCTACTGGACAGACGAGTTGGCGCGTGGCGTTCGGACACGTTCCGAAACCGGTCGGCTATTGGTCAGCGAGGGGATGATAATGCACGTTGTATTCTTCATCGCCATTGGCTGATCCGCATTTCGCCAGGTGCAAATTGCGAGATTTAATTTTCATTAAAAAAGTAAAGACCACATTACTTGCCCTTACACGGACACAAGTATCTACGAGATTATAAGCGACCCCGGCGTTATATTAGTAAGGGTTGCTTTTTTCTAAATATCAAATCGACATTACTTTCCAATTGAGATAAATAGTAAATTTTAAAAACGTGACTGAAGAAGTGTACCGAAGATTGGCAACCCTCACTCTCGATGCAGATAACGTTTTTATTTCAAAAACTTGACAAGATTCCATACTGCGGATAAGCTTTAATATACTGTGGTATAACATAGAAAAGAATATAATTATTCAGTTATTATTCAAATAATAAAAACAATGTCGTAAACGAGATGAAATTTTTACAATTGCATTCCTAACTTCCTGCTAGCTGCCCGCGGCTTCTATCGGATGGTTTATACTTAAAAAAGCAATTCTTTATTTCGGAGAAAAGATAACCGTAATTATGTTATTTAAGGATCAAATTTACCTATCAGCTAATGTTAGTAGAACCGTCTTCCACGTTAGGTACCTCCAAATAGAGCATAGCCACCGTTTGCAAAATGCTGTTACGGCTGGCCCTCATCCCAATTATCAAAAACGCTGTTTTTGTGGATGGCTCGGAAACCATCCGCTTTTTATTGCGGTTCTTTGAAGTCCATTCACCTATTTTGAAAACCTATAACTAGTATCAAAGGGATTCCTCCCTGCCACATACAAACTTACAAAATGTATCTCTTTAGTATTAGTAGCAGAGGTAATACATTTGAAAACCAATCACACAGAATGCATATTCGCACACGTAACCGTCATAGAGCACAAGACTTACAAGTAAATCCGACCGAGCGTGCGTCAGTCGCTTATGAATCCGTTTGAAATTTAATATGATACGAGCTACACACTCACATATGCAAGCCATGCGATGCATGCATGGGTGCATTTTTCCGGGTTGCGACTTGAACATATCGATTTAAATAATAATAAATTTATAACACGCTAGAACCGTGGTGGCCTTGGGGTTTATGCAGTCGCCTGTTACACAAGCAACGCAAATTGGAATCGGAGCCTGTATCAAAGCGTTTTTCAAAAAAATTATGTACAACTTTTCGCACCGAGTGCTTTACAGTGAAGAATGTATTTCAAAGACGTATGTATTGTGCCACAGTCGGCGATATACTCACATCTGTCACGCTGGCTCTTATTCATATTCGGTGAAAAGTGGGTGTTGTTATTACATCACCTCTGCCTACCGCCTTGGGAAATACAGACGTGGGCATACGTTCTTATAAAGTACATACAAGGGGCACACTATGATCGTATAATCAGCGCACATTAAGAACATCCTAGCTTGAACCGATGTTAGTAGGCCCCCACTTCAATACTACGAAAATACAATTTTATAGATTGATCGAAACCAACACATCGCCAACCCCCACTTAACACATACGAGCACCTCATTCGCGCGCGTCACTAAATTACAATTCGTACAGTCGTTTAGGGAACAAAAAACATTTATATCAATGGCGGATAGGTTCTAAATTCCAGTAGTCATTGACAGGCCGTAAATAGGCGGGCAGTCCTCCTGAGGCTCGTTCCGAACACGCCGGCAAGTAAGTAGATAAGAAAACTGGAGGCCTTCGGACCGAGATGTAGAACGACTAGGAGTCGTTAATACCTCTTTTTGATATTTGTTAAGTATCATTATTTTTCTTGATGCTTTCAAAAGCGATTGATAGCTGACTGCTGAGGATAGAAACGGTTGGAAAAACGGAAGGGAGGCCTTTGCTCAGAAGTGGGACATAACAGGCTCATAATAATAATTATAATAAAATCTTAAAATCGAAAGTGAAATTTTCATAATTATATAATAAAGGTCCAATATGTCACCTCGACGTGAACATAAAGTATTGGGCACCAGGCTGTACGGATTGAGCATTGCATACCAGATGCATGTGACGTAAGTTCGAATCCCAGTGGCATGTACAAATATTTTTTTATAAAACTTAAATGCAGTGATTTATCACTACGAGCTTTACGGTGAAGGAAAACATCGTGGGGAAAGCGGCATAATGTCTGAGAAATAATTCAAAGATTATGTATAGTAACTGAGTCTCATTATGTGTCATGTGGGTACTAAATCATCTTCGGTGAAAAGTTGGTGTGATTATTTCGACACCTTATAATAAAATTATGATGACATTTTGTTTGCGAAAACAGCTCTATGTATTTCACGCGGAGGGTCAAAGACAAAGTTTTCGGACGGCGGCAGAGGCCCTGGGGACGGCACGGGGTCGAACCCGGGATAAAACTGCGGGTAATTCTCACGTACCAACCACCCCCGTATTTGTCAGTTGGACCGCACCTACCTAACAATATGTTTGTTTATTGCGACCATTGCAATTTAAGTGAATACGTTTGGCAAATATACTCGTGTTTATGGTACAACGTTATTTTTATAGCTGCATTCTATAAGGCATGTTACTTAATTGATTGACTAAAGCTATACGTTAGATATCTGCAGTGAAGGCCTCGTTAACGTCCCAGCCGTTTTAGCTATTAACCAGAACAAACAAGCGACGGACAGAAAGACAGTCTTTTTTAGTACTATATATACTTTCGTACGCATTTAGTGAAAAGTTTTATTTCTTTGTATGTATAGGTGTTTAGATAAGATTCAATCTATTTGCATGTATGACGCAAATACTAGCAGTCTTGGCTATTGATAATAAAATCATTCGTTTGGATCAACCCTGCGTCAAATTCAATCTTATTGCAAACACAAAAGGTTCATATATAGATAACGCAGAGCTGGCCAAGTAACATAAAGTTGTATTTAAGTGTGAATCCTCCCAGAGTAGAGTCAAGAGCACGACTCGTCAAATATTTACACTGACTTAGGTTAACCCTTGCCAGCGAGTGCGTCCGTCAGACCCGCCTCGCGGGACCGGCCAGGTACCACTGATGTAGCCTGTAGCACATTTAGAGGTTCCCAAAACACTATGCAGCTATATCTATACATATAAACATATAATACAATTGAAGTGTCTGTTTGTAATTACAAATTAACAGTTATTTACTACATGCATTGAAGCATCATACGGTATTTATATTAACATTTATTTTTATTTATCTAATCTATACGAATATTATATAGGACGTGCTCGTGGCACAGTTGCTATTGCGCATATCATTCGATTAGCGAAGTTAAGCAACCCTACCCCTAGCCAGTAATTGGATGGGTGACCGCCCAAGTTCCCTCCGTGCCTTGGAGAGCACGTTAAGCCGTCGGTCCCGGTTGCCAATATAAAATCTTTGACAGTTGTTACAGGTCAATCGGAGGCCTAAAATAGTCTGACAACTGGTTTAACCCAGATCACAGTTTTTCCTCGTTAAAGGGGTTGCGAAGGTCAGATGGCAGTCGCTTCGTATAAAAATCAGGTGATCAGCCACATCGGGTTGAATCAAGTGCCGACCCCAACAGTGTATGGGATAAGGCCAGAGAGATGATGATGATACTAATATTATAAAGCTGTAGAGTTTGTTTGTTTGTTTGAACGCGCTAATCTAAGGAACTATTGGTGTTGGATACTTCATTTATCGAGAAAGGTTATATTTTACTTCGATAAAAATTAAGGACTCCTAAGAAAATTCCGATTTAGTAACCCAAGGTCTAATATCGAAAACGTATTTATGTGTGCGCTGCAAAAACTATTAACAACTAGCTATACCCTGCCACGCTTCGCTGTGGCACATTGTGATTGAAAATACATTTTGAAGCGTACACAAACCAACATAACAATTATATATATAAAAAAATAGATAAAAACAATCCTTGATGCGGATCATGCTGAAATTTCAGCTCGATCGGTGCAGAGCTTTTTGAGTTTTTTAAGCGTACAAACCAACAAAACATTTTTATATATATAGATAGAACAAAATGATGTACTACGGGTTTGTAGGTCTTATTATCACAGATAGTAATACCCATATAAGTCAAACCGTGAGGCATAGCTAGTGATTAAATACAAAGGAGTTTCCTTCCCGGATAATTAAGTGGGTAGAGTTTGTCTTTTGGTGGCTACGTCGCCTACGAAGCCTACACCGTAGACTACGGACTACAGTCTGTAGCCTATATCCTTGCTATAGCCTATAGCTTGCCTGTAGCCTATATATGTAAACTGATTAGTAAAGACCTAGAATGTCTACATAGAACTTTGCAGATATATACACGATACCACGCGACTTTTACCCTATATTTACGTCACGTCTATGTACTGTAAATTAGATATTTCATATTCAGTCATATTGACACTTATGTAATAAAATACTGTTTTTTGTTACAGATAACGTCTTGGTGGCACGATTAGATGTTGTTAGGAAAAAGAAGAGAATATAGAAGAATTCTTTCGGGAAAACGGTAAACAGAATAATATTGATTTGTAAATTCACTTTAGATACAGCTACAATTTATTTCAAATACTATATCTTTCGATTCTTACCTCGTTGATCTATAAAGTAGTCCAAAGCGCCCACGGCACACGAGGTCCTAGAAAGGTCCCAGGTCGGGTAAAGTGTTATTGGGTTATATTGGCACCAGTGCCCGCTTAGTAAAAAAATAGGCTTACAATTACAATCCAGCAGTCTGTATACTCCAGTGTGTTTTATTTCACACCACGAGCTTTACCATAAAGGAAAACTTTGTGAGAAAACCGTGAAGGTCTCACGTAATCATTTTAGGTGAAAAGTGGGTGTAGTAATGCTTACTCTTTCTGGGACAGCTTAGGGATAGCGTGAGCATTTTTATCTCTATTTAGTCGCGTTATTCTGTAAGGGCAAATCGAACTCAACAACGCAGTGATACATAATACTTACGAAGATAAAGATCAATTTCTTATCTTTGAAACCGGCGCGGAACGCAGCTGTACTATCTAAGTATTCCAAAGTCTACACGTCCGAAGAGAGGGTCATCCCTGTAACCCGTAATAAAATAAGCGCGGCAGGACGGTACGAAGTAAAATGTTGTTTTTAGGGCTCTTCTCAATAATGTATCCTTCAGGAAACGTTAAGTGCCAGTTGCCTTTACCTATGTATGTTTATAGTCAGCAAATACCTTTTTATTTAGTCAAGTAGGGATGGTACAAATTTTAATTTTAACTGAATTCTTAAATCTAATGTATAGGTAAATTATTACACATTAAAATTCTCAACATTGTTTCAAAGTAGCTTCCACGCACGGCTTTGCCCGTGGGGTATATATTATATGGCGGTCGCATGTATAATCCTATGTACTATTTTGACGATTTGAAATTACTTTGTTAAAAGTCTAATCGAATGAAGATATTTTTTAGTTTGAGTATGAGGTTCTATGTCTCTGATAGTCCATTCCGAATATCCTTAGTACTTATTAAAAAAATCTCACGCCATATCAGAAGGGTCCACGAAGGGGTAAGCAGAGCTGTTGTAACAACAACACATTTCACCGAATATGATTAAGTGCCAACGTGGGAGACGGTGAGTCCGTCTCAGGCACTATACATACGTCTTTGATTAATTCTCAGACACAGGTGCAGGCTTCCGCACGATGTTTTCCTTCACCATTAAGTGGTATGATCACTGCATGAGTGTTTGGAAAAACTCATTGGTACAGACCCTGCTGGGATTCGAACTTGCGTCGCTTTTTGAGTCGCTCGAACCCCGAAGTCACGACGGCTTTTATTAGTAAAGAATTTTTGAATTAGAATGAGTCGGAGAGTGGGTACTATTGTTCTACGATTAAAGTCATACAAACTTTTCTTTTACTATTATAATAAGATATGTAAATGAAAAGTAAATAATACAGATTTTCGTTCATTTCAATCATTCAGGATCTGTTTAAGTTCGTACGTTAAATTCGAAATAAACTAAATTTAATTCGAAAACATACCTGCTGCATTAAACTAAATTTTCATCACGCTCACCTCACGTCTCTTTCAATGTAGGGTAGGCAGAGACTATATGCTTTCAATATGTTCCTACTTCCTTCACTTCGTTCACATTCCACCAGTTGTAAGAGATAGATTCAGGTCCCACCAAACCATCTCAATAAATCCGTCACCCAAAAAGACTTGTCTTGGCAAACTTAGTGAACTATCGGTTAACATTCACTATCGATAAAGTACGAGCCGATGGGCAAAGGGCGCCAGTGATCGATGGAACTTCTAATTTATACTCAATGCCCTAAGGCCGTATCGATTACACCTAACTTTGGCCCATAGTACCGAGCGCTTTTTGCTAAATTTCAACCAGTGTCTCTTGAGGGTTATTTTGAGTTTGAATTTCGTCTGATTATTGGGACGTTAATATTTTGTGAGTATTCATGTTTGTGAGGGAACTATGAAAGAAACTACGCTGACTATGATATCTGTTTTGCTATCGTCAAGGTAACTTGGTGCCAAGAGGGATTTTGCTGATTAAGAGTTGGAAAACTTCATTTCAATTAATTCATCTATAATCTATACTTATGACGCTATACAGTATTTTTCTAGTCTAGTGTGTTGTCATTATGTTAATCTCAGAAACTACTGATGCATTTTCAAAAATTCTTCCATTGATAGATAGCCCATTTGTTGAGGTTAATTATTATGCTATGACCAAACCCGGGTTAAAGTTAGCGTTAGCCCAAAGTAACTATTACACGCAGACGAAGTCGTGACCTAGTGATTGAATAAAGTTCAAAGTTCCGACATATTAATGTATAATTATATCAGAGCACAGCCTCAATCGCTGGTCCTGAAAAAGCCATGAAATTTGGAGAACGTGCTCTTGGTGGGCTGCAAGCAGGTTTTATTTAACTTGTAAGGGAAATCTTACTGCCAAGAAGATGAAGTTGCGCGCATAAGCTAGTTCAATGCGTCTATGTCACTGAATTCCTCCTAAACGGCTGGACCGATCTGAATTCTTTTGTATGCGTGTGGGTGGCGCCCTGGATGGTATAAATTCACAAATCAGACCGGCACGACAACGTCTGTCGGGTCCGCTAGTATTTATATAATACCTACGAAAGGTAATTGTAATCGATATTTTGAGGTCACTTTTATGGATTCAAGGGTCTACCTGAAATTTTGATATTAGTCAACGTTACATTGTATACCGATTCAAATTATAATCATACCTGAGGAAATTATGTTTGATCTCAAGATGGACGAGGTGTCATATGACCGACTAGCTTCTGTTGGCGAATTCGTCCGCATAGAATAATTACTTTGGGCTTGGGTTAAATGAGCCGTGCTGACCCTGGGCTTTGAGTCACCTGTTACATAAGCAACACAAGTTCGAATCCCGCAACCTGTACTAATATTTTTTTCTAAAAAACTTAAGTGCACTTTACGAAGAAGGAAAATATCCTATACATCTTTGATATACTTCCCAGACATATGCACGTTTCCTCGCCATGTTTTCCTTCACCGTAAAACACGTGGTGTTAAATCACTGGTGTACATACGTTTTTTAGAAAACTTATTGGTCAGCCCCGCTGGGATTCAAAGTTGCGTTGCTTGCATAGCAGGTGACTGCTGAAACCACACGGCCACCATGGCTCTCATAAACAACAATATCAAAGTAAACATTGCTCTCTCTACAATATTAAGTAATAATATAATAGTAGAGGTTAGAGGTTCGCTAAGATAGGGTCATCCCTTGGGTCAGAAAAGGGCTCCTCCACAGATTACCGAACTCAAGTAATAATTGCTTACTGTAAGTATCTTTAGCCCTTTATTTACTTTAATATGCTTCAAGTATAAGCGAAAGTTGAAGGGTATTATTGACTGGTCGTTTTATTGACTACACTGTTAGTATAGTGGTTAGTATGCCTGACTGCAACACTAGGTGGCGCGGGTTTGATTAGTGTTTAACTTTAATATTTACACATACACAAAACACTAATCAAATAAATCTATATAATTAAATACGTGCTAAAAATGAAAACTATATAGGAGAATATTATACTATTTATTTAATATTATAACAAAACAATGTGTATGGAAGCTTGCTGTCATGTAGGCGAAGTGGGTGACAGCTGATAAATCCCTAGTAATATTATAAATGCGAAAGTAACCCTGTCTTTCTGTTACGCTTTCCCGCTTAAACCTCTCAACCGATTTTGATGAAATTTGGCACAGACAATCTTTAGACCCTGAGAAAGGACATAGGCTACCTTTTATTGTGAAAAAAAAAATTATATAAAACTAAATCTATGCGGGTGAAACCGCGGGGCACAGCTAGTTATAAAAATAAATATCACTGCCTTCTAAGCCACAGTTGTATTCATGCACAGAGTGCCTGCGAGGCTTTCATCGCCATCTGAGGGCCGACAGATGGCGCTGTTTCGATCCTATACAAATCTGCGCTTACATCAACGCGATGACTTGTGACCGCGATTTTAAGAAAGCTCGCACTAGGCACCCTGAGGTGAGAGATCGTTGTGAAAGTATTGTTTTCGTCATTTCGTACCGTGTTAGCAAAACCAACGTATTTCATCAAGAGATCGAGATCGAGTAATATAAATTTAGTTATGTGTAACCGTTTACTATAAAATTTTCCACATATTGAATATGGTAAAATTTTTTATAAAGCACAAATATTTGTATTGTGAACTTAAAATATTTGTATCATAATAACTAGGTACCGTATTATGGAAGTCGAAGTAAACATGGTTTCCTTAAAGGGATTTAAATGAGTTAGGATCGGGTCATCCTACGGGAGCAAAACTCCGGAGATTCGAGCGATCTTGGATTAATTAGGGAATAGGGGGATACGTGTAGTGGTCTGCGATGGGATGGGTATACTTGCCAACAAAACTATTAAAGAAAAATGAAAAAAAAAAATTCCTTGTCCCGTGTAATTTCCACCAATATAATGCCAAACTGGACTCGTCATCATCGCCCTGACCACCCATACATTGTTGGGGTCGGCACCCATCACCCATCAAACTACTGGCTTGGGTAAGGGTTGCTTAACTTCGCTGATCGAATGATATGCGCAATAGCAACTATGCCACAACTCCAATGCAAAACAATCACTTATTTTTTTTCTTTATTAGGTAGTTAGGTCGTCGGAAAGAAAATAGATATAAAGAACATCTACGTAATTATATTCATCAAATAATTGAGTATGTATGAAAAAGAAGTGAAGTATCCAAAATTAAGTGGGCGAACCACTTTTCTCCCCAAGTATACAAACAGGGAGGTATTCGTCCAGCGGTTGTGTAACTGAATTACCTATCATTTTGATTGAACGTTTGAGAGCCTCTGGAGTTCCTATTAGATCGAACCTCTGTTTACTTGACGTGTTAAGAACATAGTCGACTATCACTTCACAAACGTTGCTCAACATTGCAATTTCAGCATTATGCAGCGAGAATTATAACAGAATTTCCATTGCACTATTCAATATGAACTAATTGTTTGACATCTAGATAAATGAACAGACTTGATCTATGATGTATTATTAGTACTTAGTTTAAGCATAGATCCAGCTCAGGCCTATATCTTATGCGGGTTAGCAGATACCACTTAACTCAGTTAAAGCAAATATAATGAAAATATTTCCATTTGTATTAACCACCCTTTTTACAAACGGTTCACAGCAAAACCTGAACGATACAGTATTTGGTTTAACAGTAGTTCCGTCTCTTTGGTAATCGTTACAGGTCAGTCGGAGGCATAAAATAGTCTGACAACCGGGTTAACTCAAACTCAGATCACAGATTTTCCTCGTAAAAGGGGTTGCGAGGGTCAGATGGCAGTCGCTTCGTATAAAAATCAGGTTGAATCAAGTGCCGACCCCAACAATGTATGGGATAAGGCCAGGGAGATGGTGTTGTTATAATGTGGAAACTGTTCATACACTAATATTTTGTTTTACAGACATACAAAGGAGATATTTTATCGATATTCAAAAAGTGTTCTCGATTTTTACAAAAATAAAACTAGATATGATAATTCGGCTTATTCCCAGACATCCATGATGTTATTACCACCGCCTCCTTGGTATACAAATGAATGTCACAACATCCAAGAAATTGAATTGTCATGAAGGTCGCGGGGACTAATGTATGAAAGTTTTTTTTTTAAATCTATGGGCTGTGGATGTCTGGGAATAAGCCGATAATTCCAAATTTAAACATCAAAACAGTGCTCAGAATAACATAAACATTGTAAGTAGCTGCCAACCCATATAAATAACCCAAACCAAATACATACGTATACAATGGTAAGTAAAAGGGGCTTGGGCACAATACATGTCTTAAACAAATATAAGAAGGCTGGCCGGTGACCTTTGTCCGTCGCTGTGTGCGTAAGGGACTGCACTAGCTACGCACTAATACTAGCAAAATGGTTGTATTTGCAAATGTGATCTCGAAGACCTAAGAGAGGTGTAGAGGTGGCGAGATGAAATGGAAATATTTTTGACACCTCTTAAACCTTACATTATTAGAAAGTATATGATACTATATCTATACAGATAATTAAAATTTAAGTGTCTGTTTGTAATTCCAAAATAACAGCTTTTCACTTAATCCATATGAAAGTATATACGGTACTATGATAAAAAAAACCATTATAATTTATTCTCCGTTTATCTGTCTGTTTGTTCCGGGTAATATCTGAAACGGCTGGACTGATTTTAACGGGACTTTCACTGGCTGGTAGCTCATGTTGCAACGAGTAACTTATCTTATCACATACAATATGATACTATAAGAAAGTATAATCTATAACTGCATGAATTAATACAAAACTCCGAAAGACGATTCGAGCAAAGACTTGCAGAAATTCTGTTCATAATATTTGTAAAGTGATAATACCTTCAACGTTATCATCTTGGCACCTAAAACATCAAAGCTAAGAAGTGCCCCCGGACTATGGCTGTGTGTTTGTCTGGAGAAATTGATCGTAGTTGGGAACACAAATGGCAAACGAGCCCGAGGCCCATCTCCTACCAGATGGACCGACCAAATAAAAGACTCCAGGTCCATGAGGTCTAGCTCCGTCAGGGCCGCGATGGACAGAAACCGATAGAATCGAATAGTTCACTCCAAGTGTGGACCTCTTGTTGATAACCACGAACCTCAGTCATGAGGAAACGACTAGAGAGAGAGAGAGAGAGATGTCTGTGTACTAATTCAAAACATATAAAAATTCTTCCCAAAAGTATAGTGAGACGGCTGCCTATCCTATATGAGCGTAAAATTATAAATATATACAATATTTAAAAAGCCGTGGTGGCCTTGAGGTTTGAGCAGACGCCTGCTACGCAAGCGACGCAAGTTCGAATCCCAGCAGAGCCTGTACCAATGAGTTTTTCTAAAAAACTTATGTTCAGAGATTTCACACCACGTGCTTTACGGTGAAGGAAAATATCGTGAGGAAACCTGCATATTTCTGAGAAGTAATTCAAAGACGTATGTATAGTGCCTGAGACAGCGATGGACTCACTGTCACGTTGGCACTTAATCATCTTCGCTGAAAAGTGGGTGTTGTGATTACAACACCTCTGCCTACCCCTTCGTATGTATGTACACTATTACAATTTCTTATTAAGTAGGCGGTGTAATTTAAACATTTTCCCGATTACGGATAATCTATGACGCTATTTAACGCCAGTCTTGTCTATCCGTCCTTACCCCTTCACAGTGTAAGCCCGTTAAGCCCTACCTTCCGATACAATAACAGCAGCTATTCCGCTACCCTTTCTTCTGGCGACCCGGCCCGCTTATAAATTGCGGTGTCCAATGTACTGTCCCTGCAAACGGGGTTTGTTTAGAATATTGTATCGGTCTGTTTATCCACTGGTTAGGGGCTAGTTGGTAAATGGAAATTCTTAAGTCTTCGGGCAATAGTCGAAGCGACTTCCTAATTTTGTCCTATTGTCAATGTCTTAAAGACTCACCATGTATTACGATTATAGGGTTTTTAAGTCTAAGTTTGGATCTATTATCTATATCTTCCCCTGAAAAGGCTTAGTGTGCAGAAAAATTCAAAGAGATACAAAGAAATAGAAATCTTTTTTGTATGTTGTAGTGTATTTAAATGAATATCAGAAATAGGCTCGCAAATATTTTAAGTCTAGAGACATATGAGTGTGTATTATAAGCAAAATGCGAAACGTACCAATTGCAGAATTTGAATTATGATATCCGATGCCGACGCCACGATATTTTTCAGATTGCACTAGAGGTATTTCTTCATATATATCGTGTTTAATCGACTCTTTTTCAAATTGCTAGTAAATATCACCACTTTAAGGTAATAAAAGTTGGTTAGCTCCATTAGCGTATAAAGGTATCCATTGGGTGCTTTAGCCCGAAGAAAACTGCAAATTCAAAATGGCTTCCTTCAGTACCTACCTTTTAGGTAACATTTAAACAACACTAGTAACATTAGTCGTCAGAAACAAATATTGGTACATGGACCGACCCTTCTAAATTGTAATAAAAACTCGGCCCGGTTCCGTCCCGTATTTACAGAACGGTATGGCCCTAGTACAAAATACATACAGTACCGCAAGTATCAGGCTGTGCTTGCAAAATAATGCTAGATTTGTTTAAAGCTTTTAAATAATTTAAATCAAGTGTATTATTATAATTTTTCAAGACTTAAAAGTTCTTAGGGGAAAATTATAAAAGTAGTTGAAATTACAGTTTTAATTTGACTCATGGAATAACGGGTAGGTACTCAAATTAAAATATTATTAACTATCCAATTTTATTTCTACTCAGTATGTATGTCAGTCTGTTTATTCCGTTTAATCTATGAGAAGAATGGACCGATTTTCACCGTAGGCGGGGTGGTATGCTTAATTTATTTTCATAGCCAATCCGTCAGAGTCCCACATACTGCTTCTCATAACATCACTAAAGAAACTTTGGCGACCTAACTCACACATTCCATTTCATCCAGTCAAACACATTACATTTAAGAGCAGTATAATCTGGCAATTTTTTAAAACTATGTGCTGAGTGTGTGCTGTGCGCATAGCTTGTCCAATTTTTACGAGAAACATTGCATGCTCGATGTATTTAGTTGTTTATGATGAGTAGCAGTACTGTTTTGATATCTACTGTGTAAGGGCTCCGGGACCGCACGGACCTTTTTCATTTCTTCAGAACATGTTGTTTTTATTAAAACATTTCGCAACGGACACCCGCGTTTTGTTTTATTAAAATGTTCCTATTGCCCTTTGACTTGGTTTTGTTGTGTAATCGTCATAGTTTGTGTGATTTGTTTATTTATTTTTGCCTTTTGCTTACGTGGATTGATGTGTGATACATCAATGACTAGTTTGAATGTGTGCTTGCTTTCTACGCGTCTGTTCGTCTCGATTGGTCATCATCTCAAAACTCAAACTCAAAATATCTTTATTTGATTAGACTTCTTACAAAGTACTTTCAAATCGTCAGAAGGACACAAAATACATTATACATGATTATAAATGTTACCACCATCCTCTCCTATGTTACCATCGTCCCTGGCCTTATCCCATACATTCTTGGGGTCGGCACTTGATTCAACCCGATGTGGCTGATCACCTGATTTTTATACGAAACAATTGCCATCTGACCGTCGCAACCTCTTTCTTCTTTCCAGACTATTTAAGGTCTCTGACCGACTTGTAACGATTGCCAAAGATGAGAAATTGGCAACCGGGAGCGACGGCTTAATGTGCTCTCCGAAGCACGGAGGGAACTCGGGCGGTCACCCATCCAATTACTCGCTAGGGTTAGGGTTGCTTAACTTCGCTGATCGAATGAAATGCGCGATAGCAACTGTGCCACGAGGTCCTCCTTGTTCGTCTCGATTGGTGTGTGCGTTATGTATGTATTACAATATATATATATATATATATATATAGTAGTAATAGGGATTTAGCACGTTAGTATATTACTCCTGTAGTTTAGTGATCATTACTTTTGTACCACACAATACAAATTAATCATGAAAAAATGAAATTCGGAGCATTCGTAACCGAAGAAAGTGTATGAAGAGATGCATGAATGTCGATGAAACGAAAGATCTAAGGATCTAAGGATCCCCCATGGGATACAGGCGTGAGCATATGTATGCAATACAAATGGATAAAATTGTGGATTATCCTTTATTAATGTCAAATTAAAAGCGTTTTATTAAATGCATTATATGACAGTATAATACGGTATTGATTATAAAAAAATCTAGATATATACGTATATTTTTATTAGATTATTCTCTCGACAATTTATTATGGTACCTATTGCAGACTGGCAGCTAATAAAACAATAAAAAAAAACAACTCGGGTTTTATTCAGAGGAAACAATTAGAAAGAAAGAGACGAAACAGTTATGCATTTTGGAAATGAGAAGTATAGACGTCCATTCATAAAATGTCCTGTAAAAAACAACCTGAATTCAATAATGTAATGCGAGAACCTTATAATACAGTCACAATTAAATATAGATTCAAATACCATTGGCAGAAGGTCGAACTCGAAACAAGTACGCAAATAAGTTAACTAATTTAATCCTACCGAAAACCTTCGCGATATCTGTGCCTAATGTATGCACGGCGGATATACTAGTGGTGCTTCGTTTAGTACGATTTAAATATCATTCATATATCATCATCTTCCAGGCCGTATCTCATACATTGTTAGGGCTGATTTTTATACGAAGAGACTGCCATCTGACCTTCGCAACCCCTTTAATAAGGAAAATCTGTGATTTCGGTAAAACCAGTTGTCAGACTATTTTAGGCCTCCGACTGACCTGTGCCGATTGCCAAAGATGTTATATTGGCTACTCTCCGAGGCACGGAGGGAACTCGGGCGGTCACCCATCTAATTAGTGGCTAGGGTTAGGGTTGCATAACTTCGCTGATCGAATGATAGCAACTGTGCCACGAGCTCCACCAGCTCCACAAAATACAGATTTATAACACCATTATTAAATAAATGTGGAAATGCTCGATTACACCCGACTTAACACTATTATGCACAAATGCTCACACATGTATTCCCCGAAGGGGTAGGCAGAGGTGTGGTAATAACAACACCCACTTTTCACCGAAGATGATTAAGTGCCGGCGTGACAGATGGCGAGTCTGTCGCCGTATCATCCACTATACATACGTCTTTGAATTACTTCACAGATATATGTAGGTTTTCTTACGATGTTTTCATCTCAAAGTCCAGTGTTTTACTAATAAAGTAATTGTTAATGCGTATTGTTATAATTAGTCATATGTTTTAACAATGAACAGTAAGCTTACCTCAAATGGCTTCGATTTAAAAATGGCAATGTATAGCGTTTCTATTCGCAAGATTCGCTAACAACTCGCTCCGTTCAAACGAGGCATAGAACGACCGACCCTTTGCGGGCAGTTCTCCCTTGCTGTGGGCAGTACACCCTAAACACCTCCTCAAAATAATAACAGCACATCTAACTATTCTTAACGAACTAAAATCAACCCTACCACAGTATAACAAGGGTGGAATGTAATTTGTAACGTGTTCTGGACAGTAGGGAGGGGTCGAATCGACCCATGGCTAGTGTACTGCGATTGTGTAGTTTGATTTGTTATGTTTTCCATTTTTATGTTAGACGGTGTATTTTTGCTTGCACAAGGTTTTTTATACAAAAACTAGCTGTAACTTGCAGTTTCACCCGCGTAGATTAAATTTCATTCCCGCAAAACCATAAATGTTTCTTTTTTAAATAAAAGTAGCTTTGTAACATTAGCTATCTGCCAGTGAAAGTCCCGTTAAAATCGGTCCAGCCTATTCAGAGATTAGCCGGAACAAACAGACAGACAGAGAAACAATATTTTTTTTTTGTTTAATTGCCATACATAGTTTAATTTTCAAAAGAAAAGCTGTTAATTTTGAATTACAAACAGACGCTTTTATTTTATTTATCTGTATAGATAAAAATGAGTCTAATGTGAGCACTGGAATAGCTCTGTGTCCTTTTTTAGATTCGACAGTGACGCTGTTCGCCCAGCCTGAAGGAATATCTTTCATATGTACGCATTACTTCGCTACAGTTTCGTGTATGGTACAAGTGATAAGCGATATTCGAGATCAAATTCCGAAAGAGTTGTGGTGGCCGTGGGGTTTGGGCAGTTGCCTGCTACGCAAGCGATGCAAGTTCGAAACCCAGCGCTCTGAACTCAAACAAGTCTGAATTGGCGAAGACTTACCAGCTGTTACATTGGTACTTAATCATCTTCGGTGAAATGGAATTAATATTCAATTATGTTAACATATCATGAGATTTTCTAAAAAAACTTATGTACAGTGATTTCACACCACGTGCTCTATGGTGAAGGAAAACATCGTGAGGAAACCTGCATATTTCTGAGAAGTAATTCAATGACGTATGTAAAGTGTCTGAGACGGCGATGGACTCACCATCTGTCACGTTGGCACTTAATCATCATCGGTGAAAAGTGGGTGTTGTTATTACCACACCTCTGCCTACCCCTTAGAGGAATACAGGCGTGAACATATGTATGTATGTAATTTATTAAAAAAAGTATTTTATTTAGGTAAATGTTGTTCTTAAAAACGCTTATATCTTATGACTGGCCCACAGTCTGGGCCCGTGTGACAGCATGACGCGGGTCCAGCGGTCCGAAATAGATATTTCGCCGGCTGTCGCCTTACTTGTACCATTTGCAAACGAATTATATACATGACATTGGCTTTTTTGGGCTCGTGAAAGTTTTTCAGCTGTGTCTGTTAGAATAGACATAGGTACTGTGAGCTACACAAAATATTCTTATTTTAAATAAGTAGGTACGTTATTTTTGTCTATCATAATTGTATTGCACCAGTTTTGTTTTCGTCAGTACCTAAGGTATAGTTTGCAGATAAAGTCAGTTGTGTAATTAATTTTATTTTATTTTGCAAAATTATCCAACAAGTTTTTTATGATACCCCTTCTAGTTGACAAGTGGGTATTACTGAATTATATTTATGGGATTTAATTTGTTAGATATTAAAATTATTTTGAGGGATCTATATCCTTCTAAGCAAGCGATATCTTAAGTAGACAAAATGTTGCAATTAATTCTGTAGGTATATAAGTATTAATCCAATAAGATAAAAGTATTTAAAAAGAATGTTGAGCTTCACTTTCTAATAAGCAATTTTAGGCTTTGTAACACCTAATAAGTAAATACATCCAATAAGAATGCATTCAAACAAGAATGTATACGGGAGAAATTAGTTACAGCGCCATCTTTTGTCGGGTAGCAAGCAACAACTCGGACCGTAGCAAACTTTTAATATCATAGAGGGCGCTAGTAGCTTAGAAGAAATTGATGAAGCGTTTGTAAACCAACTTATAAGACTGTATTCACTTTTAAATAACCATTTTGATGCTTATTAGACTAACTGACGTAGTCTAAAATAACCAGGCAACCAATAATGACTGGTCTAGATTATACTGTGTACACCAAAGAA
The DNA here is from genome assembly GCA_929442735.1 of Watsonalla binaria. Lineage (NCBI taxonomy): Eukaryota > Metazoa > Arthropoda > Insecta > Lepidoptera > Drepanidae > Watsonalla > Watsonalla binaria. Next base: position 3,400,381 of record OV838930.1, read on the forward strand.
TTGGAAATATATTATATTTTTCACTTGACATTCAATATATTTGTAGCACTGGTAAATATGTTATTTAGCAGTTTTCCTTCAGACAGATCAAAAGAACCGAAAAAATCGTATCTTTCGTCTGTTTGTTTACGCTTATTTTAAAGAAAACTTTAAATAAAAGCACGGGAAAGCTTTATCTAAAAGTTTTCAATTGAAAGTTGGCGGCACTGTGGGTGAAAAATGCAAGCAAGTTTGTTCGAAATCGAAAGTGAAGCTTGAAGTCTTGGCAGAAGATGTTTTAACATATTTTAAAGTTGACTATACACATTTTTGTTCTTTCTGAAATATATTCTTAGTTATCGTCAGTGTCTGAAAGAGTTATCTATACTAATATTATAAAAAGAAAAGATTTGTTTGTATTGAATAGGCTCCTACACTACTGGACCGATCTTGAAAATTCTTTCAGCAATGGATAGCTACATTATCAGCTAGTAACATAGGCTATATTTTATCCCCGTACTCCCACGGGAATGGGAACTACGCGGGTGAAACCGCGTGACGACCGATAGTTACCGACATATTTGCAAAAAAAATTGTCATACATTAATTCCTCGTATACAATGATAATATATTATAGCCGTGTGCATAAGAACAAAAAAGATATATATATATATACTTTGTACCAAAGTCGAATTAAGTAACATCCTATTTGGGGCCCACTTAATATTAATTTTATAATTTTATATTAATTATTTTATATTAATTTTAATTAGTTTTGTTTTTATCGTGATAACACAAATACATCACCAAATTTTAACTGTCTAACTATCACGGCTTGATGATAGACGGACAGCGAAGTTTTAGTACATACATACATATGCTCACGCCTGTATTCCCCGAAGAGGTAGGCAGAGGTGTTGTTATCACAACAGACACTTTTTGATTAAGTACCAACGTGACAGATGGTGAGTCTATCGCCGTCTCAGGCACTATACATACGTCTTTGAATTACTTCTCAGAAATATGCAGGTTTCCTCACGATGTTTTCCGTCACCGTAAAGAACGTGGTGTGAAATCACTGTCCATAAGTGTTTTATAAATACTCATTGGTACAAGCCCCGCTGGGATTCGAACTTGCGTCTACTCAAACCCCAAGGCCACCACGGCTCTTTAGTTGTACACAAGTTTTAGTAATAAACATATTTCCCATTTTATGGGAATTGGTTACCCTGGTGGCATTACTAGATCTCCACTCCAACACACATAGTGAGCGCTGATGAAACCAATCAATCAATTAGAATTCCTCATCGCAATCCAATCGTAGAACCGCCCTCTAGCCGACCAATCTAGGCCCATCATTTCCTAGCAAAAACTCGTTTATCTGCCAGTTAAAATGGGCGGTGTTGGCACCGGTCCATATCCGCTGTCGGTGCCTGTGATTGATCAGAGGAATGATTGACTGTCGGACGCATGTGGCTCTGTATATAGCTCACTTGTACTATATCACTGAGATGAATCGTTTATTTATGGGGTTCTAATTAAAAAAAATACCTACATTCATATAATTTTTTATTTGTTAGGTATTTGAGTACACATCAAAAAAAATTGATATAATCAGGTGAATTGATAAACTCCTCTTTTTTTAGAAGTCGGTTAAAAATATGCAAAAAAAAAAAAAATGCTACGACAATTGAAAATTGTAAGATGACGTCATAATTTTAACGTGAAATTTGTCAATTGACAGCATAATTCAGTTCAACACAATCCGCAGTCAAAGCTAAAGTCATGATTGCTATTATCTTTGAATTAGATTTAAACTATGACTAATATTATGATGCAACTAAGCATACCCACATAGGAATGTTGATATCTTTTTTTTGGTATTATTTTTGGTTTGGTTACCTCACAAACTGAGAAATTTTCATGCATAATAATATACATATTATATTTATATATACAGATACAGATAAATAAAATTGAAGTGTCTGTTTGTAATTCTAAATTAACAACTTTTCACAAAATCCATCTGAAACTATATACGGTACAGATATAATTAAATCAATAAAGGCCCCGCTGGTATCCGAACTTGCGCCGATTGTGTAGCAAGCGACCGCTCAAACCTCAGGGCCATTACGGCTCTCGCAAATATAATTATTTTTTCCATGAAATGTACACAGCCATGACCTGATAAATTGTAACATTAGCATTACTAGACGGACTTTCCTACCGGCTCTTCTCAGACTCTTCTCAGAAGGCTTGTCTGTAAAACAAAGATAGAAATTCGTAGAACAACGCTTTGGAATCCTTCTCGGATTTATTTCTTCAGGGAGATTCCAACGCTATATCCACGAATTTCATTAAGTTCTTGGAACAGTCCTTAATTAAATTGGCATATTGACACCTAAGTATTTTCGGCATATTAACAATAGACACAAAGATTTAAAATTGACTGTTTGCAATTTTAAAATAACATAATATATTTATTTTCCTATACTTATACCAAAAAAAATCGCCTTGTTTACTTCGTGATTTGAGATCTTCACAGGTAGATGTTTTATAGAACATGATAACCCTTTGTTTCTAATATAATATATAGGATTAAAATAAAAGCCATTCAGTACCACAGAGTACAATTTAAAGCGACGCAAGTTCGAATCCCAGCGGGACTTGAACCTCTGTTTTTCAAAAAAACATTTACGACCAGTGTTTTCACACCGCGTGTTACGGTGAAGGAAAACATCGTGAGGAAACCTGCATATATCTGAGAAATAATTCAAAGAAATATAGTGTATGTATAGTGCCTGAGACGCCGATGGTCTCGCCCTTTGTCACGTTGGCACTTAATCATCTTCGGTGAAAAGTGGGTATTGTGATTACAACACCTCTGCCTACCCCTTCGGGGAATACAGGCGTTAGCATATGTATGTATGCATGTAGCTAAGATAGCTTAAGTTTGTCGTTGTAAAGTTCCGCTAAAATCGGTCCAGCCGTCTCGGAGATTAGTCCTAATTAATGCCGTATATACTTTCATTGCATGCATGCATTTAGTGAAAAACTGTTAATTTGGGATCACAGACGGACACTTGAATTTAATTTATCAGTATAAATAGACTATTTTCATCCAGATATCTACCATCGAAGTTCTTTGTAGAGAGTAAGTAGTCGGTATCTCATTATTTCTGCGCTCTCGTGTGTAAGAATCCCACTTTCAAGTTATCTATTCTTGTGCGAAATGTTGCCTTTTACAAGTTTCAAGGGGTTCTTTCTACAACTAGTTAGTTACATGGCTATGTATGGAATTTATGTATTATATATAAGATTTGACTGAAGCTCGTGGCACAGTTGCTATTGCGCATATCATTCGATCAGCGAAGTTAAGCAACCCTAACCCTAGCCAGTAATTGGATGGGTGACCGCCCGAGTTCCCTCCGTGTCTCGCAGAGCACGTTCAGCCGTCGGTCCCGGTTGCCAATTTATCATCTTTGGCAATCGTTACAGGTCAGTCGGAGGCCTAAAATAGTCTGACAACTGGTTTAACCCAGATCAAAGATTTTCCTCATAAAAGAGGTTGCAAAGGACAGATGGCAGTCGCTTCGTATAAAAATCAGGTGATCAGCTACATCGGGTTGAATCAAGTGCCGACCCCGACAATGTATGGGATAAGGCCAGGGAGATGATGATGATGAATATAAGATTTGACTGGCTTGAGTTGTCATGCTCACTTAAAATGCCTTTGCTTGCGGCGGCGTCTGGATGACGGGTTGTCCACTTCCCTCTATGATGGTTGAGGAGGTCAATGGCTGGTATTCACGTCATACTTGTGAACAGGTGCTGCTTGTGGGGGCTGGTCATCTCAAGCTACGCATTTAGTTATAAGTAGATGTACTAGATTTTTTAGTTATGTTAATTTTTATCGACATTTGTGTATTGGAATATTGGCCATGAGCTTACATTCCTTAAATTATTTATTTTTTATTCTATAAATTGTATAATATTTTTGAAAAGAGTAATTACTGAGTTTCTTCTCAGTAAAAGCAACCTTCCGAACCTGGCGGTAGTATGTATAATCCTGTATAATTATGTCATTCTGACTATTTGAAAGTACTTCGTAAAAAGTGTAATCGAATAAAGATACTTTTGACTTTGACTGTGACTTTAAGAATATTTATCTGTGTTATTCGGGTATGTTGGTATCTTATCGACGTACAAAAGTCATTTAGTTTTTAAATTTATTTAGTGTGTAAAATGTTATTGACGTTTCACTATCGAGGATTCAGGCGACTGGGACCACTAGCTAACTGGAACCGCGGTCCCGGTTGCCTGATTGGTCTTTATTTAAAAATTCAAAATTCAAAATATCTTTATTCGATTAGACTTTTTACAAAGTACTTTCGAATCGTCAGAAAGACACGATTACATAGGATTATACATGCTACCGCCAGGTTCAGAAGGTTGCTTTTACTGAGAAGAACCTGGCAAGAAACTCAGTAATTACTCAGTAAAAAAAAAATTACATTTATTTTTATTGTCAGGCAAGTGGGACCACTTATTAAGCTTGTAGCCTCTTCAATCACATAAATCCTGTGTGATATATTGTTTTTTGTACATGTGATGCTAAATAAGTATGTGGTCCCAGTCGACCGATTCAAAAATGCTATCAGACGACTGGGACTGCGGTTGCCTGTATCCTCTCACTATATGATTTTGAATGATATCCCATATATTTTTAATTTTACTTTGCAATTGGTAGTTTTTAAATCACATTTTAATATAGGTAATGTTGTAAATAATATATATATGAGACAGACAGATAAAACGTCTTGATGACCGCTGTCATATTAAGCAAGATCAAATCATGTGGCCAGTCGTATTTAGGCGTCCTCCATTTCAACAGGTAACTTGATATACAGGATGTGATCTAGACTTCCTTTTTTTTAAATGCTTTTTATACTCAGATATTTTTATCGATATTTTAAATACATTTGTAAAATCATGTTATTTTATAAACATAAATATTAACCGAAAATGATTATGTGCCAACGTGACAGATGATGAGTCTATCGCCGTCTCAGACACTTTACATACGTCTTTGAATTACATCTCAGACTATGCAGGATTCCTCACGATGTTTTCCTTCACCGTAAAGCACGTGGTGTGAAATCACTGTACTTGAGTTTTTAGAAAAAGTCATTGGTAGGTACTTGCCTTGATTCGAACTTGCGTCGCTTGCGTAGCAGGCGCCTGCTCAAAGCTCAAGGTCACCACGTCTCTCTTCTTTTTCTCTTTCTTTTATAAATGAATAATTTCAAATTTGAAAATAGAACTGACAGCGTTCCTCAAATACTCATAAGTACATGTACATAACACACACAGCCCCCACACCCATCGAGCACATAACGCGTTACGTATTAATCATGGATACAAGCCGGAATGTGGTCGTTAATCATCGCGCGGACGGCTCGCCCGCAATCTGAGGGCGGGGGTTTTTGTTAATTAATCTACGAAGCTGTGTGTATCGCTTTATATGTTGCGTGTGTGGCTTAGCTGTGTCAATTAAGTAATTACTTAAAATCAAAAGACTTTTTCAACCCTTAGATATCTTTAAATAATCGCGTCACATCACCAGTAAAAATACGGAATTTGATTAATATTTTAATAATGTGTAGGTACTAAAATTTTTGAGATTCTATATTTTGCATAGATAACTGTTTTTTTTTAATCTAGTAGTAATTTCACCTACCCGCTGGTCAAAGTCCTAACAAAACCAGTCTAGTACCTTCTCTAGTAGAACCGATACAAAATGTACGGGAATATGTCACGCGACAGATTTATGTGGCTTCCATACATTTTCTCGTTTCTATTAGCGCAAGCGCGAGAGAATGTTACATTGTCTAGGGCTACAGTCATTTCTGAGAAATGTCATTGTCCCCAATTGGGCATTTCTGAACGTGGAAACGAATCCCCAAACAATATTTTTTAAGAGATATTTAATTTATGTAGTTCACAAAGTATAAGTTGGATTCAAATTTCGAAAATTAAATTAAGAATATCTATAACAAAAAAAGGACCCAATTCCAATTTCATAATTATTAAATATAATATCTACGAAAAGTACAGTTAGGTACATTAGTTGGGTTCAAATTTCGAAAATTAAAGTAAGAATATCTTTAACAAAAAATGGGCCCAATTCCAATTTTTTTTTTATTAAATATAATATCTACGAAAAGTACAGTTAGGTACAAAAGTGAAGCAAAAAACCTACCTACCTAGAAAAATCTAGAACAACGGTATACCAAGTTAAAATAACAATCCTATGAATCCTAATGTCTACATACCTTTCTAGGTGCCGGGAGGGTAGTCTCTGAATTCCGGAATTTTGGTGGTTTAAATTCCGCATGGTCATTCCCGGAGTCATAATTTTCCGGAATACATGTTGGTATGTTGTAAGTAATTGTTTTAGTTACAAAACGCGAGATGGTAGTAATATTTGGGTATATTTGAATAGTTTTTTTAAGCTTATATTTTATTGAACTAAAAACTTAGGTATATTTATAAGAAATGCTAATTAGCCTAATAGTAGAAGAATCTATATATCTATACAGATAAATAAAACTGAAGTTTCTGTAATTCCAAATTAAGTGCTTTTCTTTAAATGCAAAAGTTTATACGTTACTCACAAAAAATACCCAATATAAAAAAAAATCTCTTTCCGTCTGTCTGTTTGTTCCGGCTAAACTCCGAAATGACTGGATCGATTTTAACGAGATTTTCACTGGATAGCTAATGTTATAAGGAGTAACTAAACTTAGACTACTTATTTAGACTTAATTTAATCTATAGCGTTCCAAGCACCCATGAAACTAGCTCTTCACGGGTAAAACCACGGGTTACAGCTTGTTATAAATATACATACATACATACATATGTTTACGCCTGTATTCCCCGAAGGGGTAGGCAGAGGTGTTGTAATCACAACACCCGCTTTTCACCGACGATGATTAAGTGCCAGCGTGACAGATGGTGAGTCCATCGCCGTCTCAGACACTGTACATACGTCATTGAATTACTTCTCAGAAATATGCAGGTTTCCTCACGATGTTTTCCTTCACCGTAAAGCACGTGGTGTGAAATCACTGTACATAAGTTTTTTAGAAAAACTCTTTGGTACAGGCCCCGCTGAGATTCGAACTTGCGTCGCTTGCGTAGCAGGCGACTGCCCAAACCTCAAGGCCACCACGGCTCTTATAAATAAAATAGCATTTATTTGTATCTGCAGATATGCTGACCAGCAATATGACTAATATTCTGACTGTTTTCTACCTAAGTATCCTTTCCATCGTTACAAATATTAGAATAAGCTCTTCAGTGAATTTCTTCATAATATGTTTTCTTCCACCTCTCCTTCATATTTCACAAGTACATCCTACCTCTTATTTAAATATCGAACACGTTATCATAATTACGGGGTCCGTCGTTAAAGTGCCTAAGCCCACGCAAGGGGTAGGTCGCAAAGTTACCTACACACCCCGCTATGGTAATAGCACTTCGCTCATGGAATTTTGATGGTAACTATTCTGCATGGTCATTGCCGTTTTCACAATTTCACTCGTACTATTAACTGGGTTTGCTCGTATGGAGGAGGATTTTACTCAATATTTTGCAGTTATATATAAATAGTATCTAGTATATAGAGAGCCTTGGTGGAAATCAACTCTTACTGGTCCGTGTATAGTATAAAGTACAATTATGTTCTTCTGCAAACATTTACTGCAGTAATTTGCTTCGGAAAACTACGTTAGAAAACCTGCATAAATGTATATACATAAAAGTCCTTCCTTTCCTTTCCTTTATTCATTTAATGGCGATGATCTTCAGTAAAACTATTCCGCCAATGTCAAGTGATTGTTGAGAAAAATATCTTTTGGATTCCTCGCTGTCGTTTTCAACGATACTCAATTCTATATAAAAGTCTCGATGAGTTTCGAGACGTCAGATTATTTACCTGTCACGATGGCACGAGTTTTGTTTCGATAAAACGTAAATTTATATAAACAGAGAGAAAAAAATGGTAATGAATTTTTTCATAGTCCATTTCCATAAATTCAGTGCAAATATGTGCAGAATGTGGGTCTACACTTGATATTTTACGCGACGCCTTTTAAGAGGCACTAACACTTAAATGAATAATTGCATTCAGTAATCCTATTTCCTTTTGCCCCGTATTATTTTTATCTGTATTACAATGTATCTGAGTTTACATTTCTTAAAATTGACGTCCAATTTAATTTGGATTTTTACATTCTGGTAATACAGATGAATAGAATTTCTCGACTTACCCCATACGAAAGTCTGAAAAATTTTATGTTGATTTTGACCAATGATTTAAGTCGATTGGTTATGAGACAAAAACAAAGGTGATACAATCTACATCAAAACTGTTACTGAATTCATGATTAACATTAATTATGTTTGTATACAGTCATCTATCCCTCCATAGCTTCTAGTACAGTCAGCACGTGAAAACAAAATGGCGAACAGCACCATTACGGACCAGACCAATTACATTAACATCACCGACAGAGCACCGTACTAAATCACTCCACCTATTATATACCGGAGGCCTCATCCGCATCTAGACCCGTCGGACGAATGTATAAATATTCTAAATATACTGAAATTTCCTACCATTTCACCCCGGAATTATCCGTATTTAAAAACACTAGATTTCATTCAAACTCGACTTTATATCTGAAGCAGTTGACTTTAAACTCCCTTGCGTGTGTTAGTGTTGAAAGACCTTTGGTTTTGGGGTGAGTATGTCCTCGCAATCCTTTCTGTTATACTATTCTCTTTGAATAATTGCCGGGTGGACCTGAAGGGTTAGGGCATATTCATGCTATGTCCCATTGTGGTTAGGGTCCGGGTATGTGTGTCTGGAGTGGACATTGTGCACGTAGCTTTATTTACTTGGGGACTGGTAAATACTTTGCTGTTCTGATGTAGATGGAATTACCCTATTTTATGACTTTTTTTTAGTTTACATACTCCTAAATAGTTAATAACTCTATGAGCAATACGGATAAATTAATATAGTTAAGGGTAAATAACATTTCTTTACCGTGAGTCGCGAGCTGTGGTGGCCGTGTATTTGAGCAGTCGCCTGCTACGCAAGCGAGGCAAATTCGAAGCCCAGCGGGGCCTGCAGCACTGAGATTTTCTAAAACCTTATGTGCAGTGATTTCACACCACATGTTTTACGGTGAAGGAAAACATCGTGTGGAAACCTGCATGTATCTGAGAAGTAATTATAATTCAGCATCACTCCCAAGCATCGATCAATACTACGGAAAGTATCATATCTACGGAAGGTAATAATATTATTTATACTATTTTGTTCGCTATTGTATCAGTCGCGTAAACTGTTTTCGGTCACTATAAAATACGAGCGGACGTCATGCGGTTTCACCGGCGTAGTTCCCGTTCCTCTAAGAGTACGGAGATAAAATATGCCTATGTTACTCGCTGATGATGTAGCTTTCCAATGGAGAAAGAATTTTTGAAATCGGCACAGTAGTTTTTGAGTTTATTTATTACAAACGTACAAACAAAATTACAAATCTTTCCCCTTTATAATAGTAGTGTACCGTTGAAAATATCGATTAAATTATAATATTAATATTCAGTTCATTATACCCAGAGACGACCCCGAGCTATCACAATTGACACATTTAATCTTTGACCTGTCTATAATTCATGAATACACATACACCAAATTCATCTCAAATTGACCCACGATCTCTTTGTCAGCATCCCTATTTGACCTTCATCCTATACCTTTGACCCCACCTGAAATGACCAGTCAAACGATTGAACCGGTTTAAGATTCATCTCCAATATGAAGTAGTATTATTTTGGTTGGGGTGAAAAGTTCAAATGGTAACCATATTTATCATATTGGGTATGCTACCCACGAAAGTTAATGTTATTTAGCAGAACCCAAATTTTTAAACCTAAGTTACTCCTGATCATCAGATTATTGCACAAAAAATTATATGGACAATAGCAATCGTGCCACGAGCCCCATCCAATTTGACCCTTAATACGTAATCATAAATTAAAGTCTTTGAATTTTCCCGTCGTTGTGTTCTTTTTACTTGTCATATGTTTTCTGTTGTTGATTTTACAAGTTTTACGTAATTAAATATATATTACTAGAGAACTCTTACTAACCGATCCTGATACGACCTCTTATAATTCATAAACACTGATCACGATCATAAATATCTCTTTGACCTCCTTATACGACAATACACTCGATATGTAGGTAATAAATACCTAGTCGTCAATTTGAACCCAAGGAATTAAGTATACGCGGGTGAAATCCCGACGTACAAATAGTATGACTAGGGAATGCAATGCAGTTTAGTATTTTTTCTTTGCAAATAATCACTATATTAGCAAAAAAATAAGTATGTTAGGAAGAAAACCATAACTATACAAGATAAACACATATTTACGATTTGACTTTTATGTATCAACCATAATTTGATGAATCTATACGTCAATCATTTTTAATAAATTTTGATATTAGAAGAGAAAACAACCAGTTTTCTCTTCTAATATCAAAAACAAATGTTTCAACGTCGGTCTGCGCTTCGGATAAGACGTTATAATGCTCGATTGTAATCTCGTTAAACTCGATTATTCGAGAACGAAATTGTATTCCCTATATGACAATATATATAAGCTATGTATATACAGATAAATATTTTTTCCGTAAATAAAAAAGTTGATAGTAGAGCAACATAACATTATGTCTATGTTTCGGTTCGCTGCAAACAAGATTTCTTTCTGTGAAACATCAAAATTAATCAATCAAAATAAAATTGAAAAGAATTTCAGGTATCAACCTGACAGAATATTCATAAAAATTACATTTTGCAATAAATAGCTTGACAAATAATTTTTGTTCATATATATACTATATGAATTATAAAATTTACTTATTTAATTAAATCACACGCAGCAGTAAATAGTATATCTATGTTTCGAATCGAATACATTTTTAAGATCAGTTCTTTTATCCTATGATGGAATATAGAAACATGTTTCTCGATAGAAAGATGATCTTGTTTGCTATTGCATGATCGGCTTTTATAGAGTGCGGTCCATTGTAAGCTTACCGCAATAAACTTACGTCACACAATATCTACATATCGGGAGTTACGAGAGACTTCCATTTAAAAAGATATCATTCATACTATGCTCAAGTTTTACTCGTTTTTCGTTAGAAGGTTTTAATTATTTTCAACCTTGAATAGCAGCGTGTTAGAGCTATATTTTAATAAACCGAGTTGACATGAAATTCATTACCAAGACATGCAAATAACTACCGTTTGAGCGAATGTCTAAGAAACTTGCTAATTGCAGACGCCGAAACTTATTCGTCTGGTCGAGGCGTGGATGTTGCGTGATGCATCAAGTGTACAGATACTGGATACAATTATGTACTATGTGCATTTAGAGTTACTAGTGCTAAGAGTAAACGAATACTAGAATTGAGTTTTTCGTTAATCTAGTGGTTAAGTTCAACACGAGGTCCCGGGTTCAGGTCCCGGGTCAGGTCAAAAAATTTTATTCGGTTTTTCTGTAAGAAATTCACAATAAATTCCCGGAGTTTGGTAGTTGGTGGTGCTTCCACGCCCGTGCCTCGCAAAGCACGTTAAGCTGTTGGTCCTACGCCTGATCTCTCTACGATCGAGACTATAAGAGTGAGGGAATAAAGAGTACATCTGTGTTTACGGACATAATATTTCCAGCGCTGAAGGCTATAAACCCCGTTGAGATTAGCCGCCTATAACCTAAATTCGGTAGGAGATCATTATGTTTATATAGTGTAGGCAATACTTTGTGAGTCCACCTCATGGTAAGCGGTTACTGCACCCTAAACGTGATGAACACCAAGAGTGTCACTCACAGCACCGTGGTTTCATTCCTTACACGAGTCCACTTCCTACCCTTCTTTTATTTATTTATTTATTTATTGCATTTATGTTTGCAAAGCTAACATAAACCCTGTTAGGGCACAGCAACGTGAGAGGCACTACTAGAGCTATTAATATTAATATATTTATCAATAAGTACCTAATATGTATAAAATTATTTATTACAAAACAACAACGTAATATCTATTATTTTCTACACTATATTACAACAGACAATGCACACTGCCTTATCTGTTGTAATACAATATAAAAAGTTCCTCCTCTATGTCCTGATCCTATTCTATGTCCTTCTTTATATTACTTCATGACCTCGGTGACCTTCGTCACCGTAGAAGCAGCATAGACAGCTCTGTAACTTTTACAGGAGATCTCATCTCAGTCATCTAGATAGATGACTAAAAGTAAGCAGGTCCAGCTGGATACGAAATAATGGTGACCGGATACTGTGGTACATCAGGCCTTAAGCTTTCCTCTGAATGCACATTGATTGAGATTAGTTGTGTCGATGCCTATGTATAAATTTGAGTTGTATTGAATTATAAAACAGACTAAGTATTTTTAGAGTTCCGTACGCAAAGTGTAAAACGGGACCCTATTACTGAGATTTAGCTGTCCGTCTGTCACCTGGCTGCATATCATGGACCGTGATACAGTTGAATTTTCACATATGATGTATTTCTATTGACGCTATAACAACAAGTTCTAGAAAAGTATAAAATAAATATTTACATACATATATACATATGCTCACGCCTGTATTCCCCGAAGGTGTAGGCAGAGGTGTTGTTATCACAACAACACCCACTTTTCACCGAATTTTAGATTAAGTGCCAACGTGACAGATGGTGAGTCTATCGCCGTCTCAGGCACTATACATACCTCTTGGAATTACTTCTCAGAAGGTATATGCATGCTATATGCAGGTTTCCTCACGATGTTTTCCTTCACCGTAAAGCACGTGGTGTGAAATCACTGTAGATATTTTTTTTAGAAAAACTCATTGGCACAGGTCCCGCTGGGATTCGAACTTGCGTCGCTTGCGTAGTAGACGACTGCTCAAACCCCGAGGCCACCACGGCCCTTATACATATTAAATAAATATTTAATAATACGAAAAACGTGATTTTTTTTCCCGTTTTTATAAATAGTATGGAACCCTTAGTGCGCGAGTCCGACTCGCACTTGGAAGGTGTTTTCAATTGAAGAAACAACTCTTATGCGGATACATACATATGCTCACGCCTGTATCCCATGGGGCAGAGACCACTGTTTGCCACATGATACGATCCTTACATACTTCTTTCGCTTCATCCACATTCATGCATCTCTTCATACACTTTCTTCGGTTACGAGTGCTCCGAATTTGACCTTTCTGAAAAATACTATTAATTTGGTCATAGTAGTTCTTCCTTGGACGCCCTCTACCGACACTTCCGGTCACATTCGCTCTATAAGTAATCAAATAATACAACAAGCACGTACCAACTACCCTCAAACAAACACCCTCAGTCGGATATCTTTAAGCATTCCAATTTCAAATAACTTAACCCAAAACCGATCAAGCGTAGCAGCATTAGTACCGAACATAAATATCCACCGATAAACTTCACACCCACACATTTCGAAGCATAAATTTTTGAACCTAACTTCCATTATTATCACAGGCCAAACTAAGGCCAACTAGATAAGGCCCCACCCCTTGACAAAGTAATCTTTACCCCCCTGGAAGGTCTCAAACTTTGTTCACACAAAGTTGGAATAACTTTGGAAGACCAAGGGCTGTTTAGAAAGGACCCAAGTTGGGCCTCTGAAATATTAATGTAGTTTCAGAGAATCATATATGAGTGTAACGCTTTATCGATATTTGCTAATGGGAGCGCCGGAATGCGTGGGCGGCGTTTGTGGATTACAATGCTTAGTGGTGCAGAAATTGTAATGGAGATTACGCTGTGGGCCTGAATCTTAACTTTTTGGTGAATCTGTGACTGTTGCTCAAAGTAATTACATCTTATCTGTTGTGGCATTATTGGGTCCGGTTGTCGATCTTTTGTACCGCCCTTGCCCTTTTGCTCTACGTACTTGACTCTTCAAATACTTCCTGAACAAGCCGGCAGATCTTGCACATGGGGAAGAGCTTGTAGTCCTCTGGTTTCGGATACGCCTTACCCAGTCCATTCGCCATCTGGCCAGTCAAACTAATTACAAAGATCGCGTCTTATTCCACTTTATCACAAAACATGGCTTAGACCAAACACGAACTAAAACTATGTCTTTCCCTTTTGAAAGCTTTTCTGTCTGTAGCAGTCCGATGTCTGGATTAGTGCCCTGTTAATAGGAATAGATTAACCCCCTTTTATATGGAACTTAAACATAACTGGCGAAATGTGGGTATCTCTGTCTACTCCTTCGTGGAATACAGGCGAGAGCATATGTATGCATGTAATCTATACTAATATTATAAAGCTTTTTTTGAACGCGCTAATCTCAGGAACTACTGGTCCGATTTCAAAAAAATCTTTCAGTGTTGGATAGTCCATTGAACGAGGAAGGTTATTTTGAAAAAAATATTGAATAATGAATTTGAAAATTGCGATTTTGTTATCCAAGGTGTAAAATCGAAATCCTATTTATGCGTGTGCTGCAAAAACTATGGACAATAGAACAAAATGATGTACTACGGGTCTTATTAAGATCTACAAAAAAATCTGCGAGAGTACCTAGATGACTATACAAAATAACCGCTTTTACACTCATAAAAAAAATTTTAAAACGTCTAAAGAAAGAAACTACGTTAAATGTGTATCGTAATATTAATATTTTATAAAATTAAATCTACACGGGTGAAACCGTGGGGCACAGCTAATCATATACCTACATCAATGCTTGACATATATATGACGTAAGCGATTTTTTATCTACGTTTGATAAAATCGCATATTATGTTAATCCTAAGTCTAGTAGTAGAGATAATCCATCGAATTACTTATTTACATAAGAAGTTAACACCTTTCGACGACCAGCCTTATGATAAGACGAACATATAAAAGTATTACTAAAACACCATCCGTGTTTAAATGTATTTCTGTGTTATTTGTTTAATCTGTGCGTGTTCAAAAAAACTATTGGTTATTTATTTCGCATTTACTATGAAAATAAATTTAGAAAGTATAATATAAGTATAGATAGCCCCAAGTCATGTCTGTGTGAAGGAGACATAACACGTCTAACAAATTATCTCCGTGAAAAGTTAAATAATTTGAACACTTTTTAGTACCTTCAAAGAATCGTGTTGAGATTAAAACTATCCTAAAAAAATTTTTTAATTAAAATGAGTATCGTAGTACATCAAAGTCTAAGAAATAATGTTGTTCATAAATATGAAAGAACAATTAAAATATTGCACAAAACATCGCGACGCGCAAATAAAAGCAGGACGGACGAGTGACGCCATTATACCTACGAACACATTCAAACGGCCAGGGAATCGTATATGTACACGCACGAGGCACGCACACAGAGACAACTCGCAAATTTTCAACATGGCACACCAAGTTAGGGGTGGACTACACTCGTGTCCTTCCTTTTGATTGCAATTAATTCGGAAACTAGGGAGGAGAGGGGTGGGGGAGGGGGAAAGGGTTCTTCGGCCAATGCGCAGGGCCGAACTTGGAAATGAATTGTTGGAGTTACAAAGTTTACGAGTGTTTCGTTTGGTTAGCGGTCGTTAGTGTTTTGTTTAGATTGTTTTGTGACACAATTACGAGTATCTTGCCGTTTGTGGTTTCTGCGAATAAGCGATTTTTCGCATATATTAATCCGTTTAACTAGTAATATGTAATAATTCTTAAACACTAATATTACACCGAAAATAAAAATAAAATACAATTTAAAATGCTGTACAATTATTTCTGCAAGTAACATATTTTATATCATCGTGAATTTTCGCTAACTTATGACGATCGTAATTATAGTATTTAAAAAAAAACATGAAGTCCAAATGTTATTTAAAATGAAAATAGTATAATCAGAGAATTCTTAGTCCACCCCTGCACCTCAAACGGTCTAGCTCCGCTATAGCTCCGTGATAAATACCCAGACATTTTTATCCAGTGCTTATAACCTGTTAGAAGAGACTCGGTAATTACTAGCTTAACATATTTATGAGGCATGTTGCACTATACTCCATTGAAATAACTCAAGAATTTTCAAACAACACTGAATAAGAATAGTTCCTTATTTTTTTTAATAGTTGTAAATGCTAAGGTTTAAGATATATTTGACGATATCAGTACCCCTATATAGCATTAACTTTAATAGCGGAATGTGTTGCACCAAATTCCGAAGTCAGTAAACCAATTTTGTTGTTAGTTTCATTTTTAGGTTTGATTGTACGAGAATAACTGTTGAAGCTAAAGGGAATATTGACAATAGCAAAAACTATGACTTTAACTTTAACGGCGATATGCGTTCCACCAAATTACGCTGTTGTCTTGACTTCATCTGTAAATTTTCAAATGGGGTACCAAATTTTTAACCTATCCGGCACTGTTAACAATATATTACAGGTGAGTTGATGCAACCCAGCATGGTCTTTTTAATATTAATTAGAAGTTCAAAGTATGGTGCTAAGAGTTATGGGGATATGGCAACATTATCTTTTTTACATTTCGTTTGGTAGGACACACCACTCTAATATGTTCATAAAACGTGCCTGTACACTTTATAACGGAGTGACAGATTAGAAGGTGTAGATATTTTTTGTACATCTATTCCTCATTAGAACTAGTTATATATATATATATAAATATTAATCTCTTATAAGTATTTTAATTATTTGTTTTAAATGTTTATATTTTAGTTCATAAGTCTTTGTTTAGTTCATAATCTTTGTTTTAACATTTTCCTAAAGGATACTATAGGTCTGTTTCTTGTATACTTACTTTTTTTTTTATTTGGGAACAACAGATTTATTAGATAACATTGGATCATAAAATAAGTAACATAACTAAAAACCTTAAAAATATAATCTAATAACTAAAAACCTTAAAAAATATAATCTTATAATCTCATAAGTATGACCGTTTGTTTCTAAATAAATAAATAAAAAATAATATTTTTAACAACTTAGGGGTGAAAAATCCCTAGCCGGCACTATACACACATCTTTGAACAAAAGAAACTAAGGAAAACTCGCTGTTTCTCTAAGTTACTCTCATATCCAGGACCTCCACATTATCCATATGGCAGTGTTGGCCGTGGTATTTGAGCAGTCGCCACAAGCGACGCATGTTCGAATCTCATCAAGCACCAATGAGTTCTTCTAAATACTTAAGTTTCTTAGTTTCCTTCACTACGGTGAAGAAAACCATCGTGAGGAATCCTGCTCACATCTGAGAAGTTCAAAGATGTGTGTCTAGAGCCTGATACGGCTTTTTCATTTCTAAGTTGTCAAAGATATTATTAATATTGCCAAATCCCCATAATTCATACCATCCCTATCAGAAGTACACTCGACGTCGAATATAATTTATATACAGTCGAGCACATACGCTAATCTGGGCAATAATGGAACATATTGCAAGCACGATGTTATCTTTACACTCGTTGAACCAGGAATGGCGATGTTCTGGAAGCCACTACATTTGGGTGTAGGGTGTCTGTGTTGTGGCTTCATTGGGATATAATTTTAAAATTTAATCAAAATTAAAATTCCAATTTCATAAAAGATGAAACATTGCTCTATTTGGGGCTTGAATAAGATTAATTTCGTCCTGCAAATCTTTAATATGAGGAAATGAAAATGTGAAAGTTAACCAAAAATAACATGGATAATCCATCATTTTCGGTCTATTAGTTCTATTAACGAAAATACTTTTAATCCACATAGCCATTTAGTAAATCCAAACTCAAAGCGTTTACTATGAGTACCAAATAACAAAATACTTAAATACATGACGAAGACACTAAACCCAGTATTTTTGACATATACTGTTTTATTGCGACGTAGGAAACAAACCCACGTCACCCAGCCTAGCAGGCAGTTACATATACCAATGGATCAAGGGTGCTGCTACATAGCAATACATTACTCCTTTAATATAAACTCAAAATATCTTTATTCGATTAGACTTTTTACAAAGTACTTACAAATCGTCAGATTGACACAATTATACAGATTATACATCCTACCGCCAGGTTTGGAAGGTTGCTTTTACTGAGAAGAACCTGGCAAGAAACTCAGTAATTACTCTTTTTAAAAATATTATACAGTTTTTAAAAATACAAAATACATCACTTGAGCGTCTATTAGCCCATGGACACTGTTTCAATGCTCAATTGACAAGAATAAATACTAAAATATTACAAAAATTTGCAAGCAAATTCCAGCCAGTCAAAGCAAAGGTCAAATTAAGATTAATTATTTGTAGCAAAAGTACAGTGCAATTGCAAGTATAAACATTGAAACACTAAATATCATGCTTAAGTATATAGCTTTCTAGTGTAAATATAAAGTTCGCATCACAGCGCATCAAACGATTTCTACCCTAGAGTCCTATTAACAACTCGTGTTGATAGTCGCCCTACTACTTAGGTGCGGCAACTGAAGGAGCCAGAGAGAGATTTTGACCAATTTATAGCGTGCCAACTGGAAAGATAAGCAAATACGGTACCGAGGGTAGTATTGGAAAACTAATTTTGCATAAACCCTTTACTGGGTGCATTTAAGGGTGCGCTAATAAGACAGGTACATGTTGACGGGCTGACGTCTCATTAAGTGCCCTTATTGGTATTGCTTACATGAGTTGGTTTTTGTACTAACTTTGTCTCGCTGTGTTACTCGTAGTGAATATGGAAATTTCGTAAATAAATTTATTATTTTTATATTATAATGTCACACCCAAAATGATCAAGTGCCGACGTGATAGATAGTGTGCCCATCGCCATCTCAGGCACTATACATACGTCTTTGAATTACTTCTCAGACAAATGCAGGTTATCACCGTAAAGCACGTGGTGTTTTTATTTAACCCGGTTATACAGCATTGTATTTTTTTTACCGATATGGTCTCCGCAGTTGGTAGGGGGGAGTTACCTCCACTGCTTAACCGGACTAAAGGGGCGAGACCCAAGGGCCTCCAGCCGAGCTTAATCTTAAAAACTAAGCAACACAGCTAAGGGCACCGCGGTGCCGGGCTCGGACCTCGGCTTAGGGCGTTGCTGGGGGATGAGTTAGGGAGCTGGATCTGAGTGGTACATCATTGTATTTCTTTACTATTTTATATATAGATGTATATCTTGAATGTACATATTACTTTATTCTTTTTCGCTTTCGATTCCGTTATCTCACTTTATTATTTCTAGTTTGTAAGTTCTTGTTTTAATTTTAACCTAAGCACGTGATGTGATATCACTGCACATAAGTTTTAAGAAAAACTCATTGGTACAGCCTCCGCTAGGATAGGAACTTGCGTCGCTTTCGTAGCAAGCGACTGCTCAAACCCCAAGGCCACCACGGCTCATTCAGTTACGTATAGCACTTTTAATCATAAAGATAGAGAAGAGCGTGCACTGTTGCAGGCAGCTTTTATTGCCATCTTCTCATTATTAAATTTGCTGTGAACCGCGGTTATACCCGTAGATTTAACCATACATATTTTTTTTAAATTAAACGTAGCTTTGAAACCATTAGCTATTTGCCAGTGCCCAGTGCTATCCGGCCATAAACCGGAACAAACGGACAGAAAAAAAAATTAATTACTTTTTTCTTTGTCTGTACCGTATATAATTTCATATGCATTTAGTGAAAAGGTGTAATTTTGGAATAACAAACAGAAACTTCACTTTTATTTATCTGCATAGATGTATAGACTAACTGTGCCCGCGGTTACGCCTGCATTGACTTTAATTTTATTTAACTGGTAGCATCATTCGCAAACCCCATTTTTTTTAATAAATAAAGACTAAGTTACTAATTGTAGCTCCAGCATTCTGCCAGTGAAAGTCCTGTTAAAATCAGTCCAGCAGCAGCAGAAAAAAATTAAAAATAGTTTTTTTTATGTTTTAATCTGGTATTACAAACACACATTTCAATTTTATTTATCTGTTTAGATGTATATATAAGCACACGCAATAGGGTTGATACAGTTTGATATACGTAAAGACTTAATTTTCTAATTATAATGCTATCAATTGACGGTTGACTCGTACACATATAGTATATATATAGGCTATTAAAACCTATAGTCTTATACTTATGTGTTCCTTGAATATTCATCAGGATAGGAGGTTAACATTTCAAACGAATATCGTGCAAATTAAATGGAACCTTTTGAACATACCTCCATTTATATAACGCATACTAATGACGACGCTTGGACCTCGAAGGGTGACCAGGGACGAAAATTTAAAGGGTTACCCCATGAGTGGGGGCCAAAAAGCGATAATTAATGCCCCAAAATTATAGCACACAATTTTCGCCCTTATAACATGTGTAGTAAAGGTTATGTTCGATTTGGTTTATTAGAAATTTAGAATGTAGGGTGGGCAAATAAGAGAGAGGTTCGGTAGAAAGTTGGCTGATGAATGACACTCCAAGGGCCCATTGCCCTTCCTGTGTTTAAATGGGTTAGGATAAGAAACGGTGGATATCTAGTGATATATTTCCCTTTATTTGCTTATAGGCTGTTTATGTAATTAATATGCTAAGTTATCACGTGTTTGCTCTGCTGATGGGCGATTGGAGACGCCAGAGTTATTCATATGGAGTTGTTAAAGTTATTAATAATAACTATGTGTCATTTAAAATGAATAGTAATGATTCTCTGTAGGCTCTATATTTATTTCAGTGTAACGCAAAACGTTTTATAAGTCAGTACTTTCATATGCATTTAGTGAAATGCTGTAATAATATTTTGGAATTACAAAACAGACACATACATTTTATTCATATGTAAATGTATACAATATCTGGTTGACCGAGCTGTGATCGGTTTCTTCTTCACACAAAAAAAAGAAATAATAAAATTTGGTGAACGTCAGTCACCTTTGAGCTTATATTTGAGCATAACTTGACAGATGTCGGCGAAATTTGATATCGTATTATAATGATATTTTATGAGTTTTTCAGTGCCTGAAAAAATGGTCAAAACGATGTTTTCCATAAATGAAACCTAGTTAGATCTATTTTTTGCCCCTGAAACCCCCTACATGCAAATTTTCATGAAAATCGTTGGAGCCGTTTCCGAGATTCCGATTATATATATAGCTCGTTTAAAGATATAAGATAGGTACTAGGCATCAATTTTAACGGCCTATAAAATTTGTTACTAAAAAAGTGAAGTTACACGAGTTGTACGGCGAAGGAAAACACCGTACTACCTACATTGTATTATGTGTTAGAAGAAATTCAAAGACGCACTTATAGTGTCTGAGACCGCGATGGACTCACCATTTGAAATGTTGGCACTTGAAAAGTAGTTTCTGCCTACCTTTTATTGGATGCAACGACCTTTAGCTATAGAAATTGAATGTGATTACAATTTTTTTGGGAAACTAGCCTTCTGAGAAGAACCGTCAAGAACGACATCTACTTGAATAGTTTCATAAAAAAATGTCATTTACTACTTCATAATAATAATGTCTATTATATTCCCAAAGTGATACATAGACCCCCATCAACGTAGATGACTTGCAGCGATGAGTTCACGCCATATGTTAAGGGTGTGCATTAGATACGCTAATTATCTTAGATCACCCTACGTTATAACAATGACGTAAATTGTACTAATGGCTTAGGTACTATAATGGAATGGTCGAAATTTGAAACTGATAAAACTATAAGGGTGCTTGTTATTGATGTTATTTTGGTGGCAATATTTGCACTGAAGTATTATCAGATATATTCTTATGACCGCGACTGTATTCCCCGAGGGCATAAGATTCTAGTACTTCCACATTTCGTTAGGTGTGTTTAAGTACCACGTAATGGGGGCGTATTTATATTGCCACTAACCACGTACTAATCCAGACCAGGGAAATTACAAATTGAAAAATCCAATAATTGTCTACGCAGGTGAAACCCCGTGCACAGCTAGTCTATATAGTTAAATAAAATTAAAGTGTCTGTTTGTTATTGAAAAATAACAGCTTTTCACTAAATGCAATTGAAAGTATATACGGAACGGACATTAAAAAAAATTCTGTGTGTGTTTGTTACGGTAAATCTCCGAAATGGCTGGACCAATTTTGAAAAGACTTTCACAGGCAGATAGCAAATTTTACAAAGAGTAAGTAAAAGTAAAGTTCCGCGGGTCACCCATGGAATTATCTCTCTACGCGGGTAAAACCGCGAGGTACAGCTATAGGAAATAAATTGTCAGTCTGTTGCCCTTTATAAATTAATTTTATTATATTTTACTAATAAGTAGCTAAAAACTAATTACAAGTAGAAAACTTGGCCCAAATCGGTGTCTCTCGGGATCGTGCCAAGAAGGCTGGCAGCATTGCCACGTTGAATAGCAATGCTGATTCTCTGAGCGAGAAAAGCCCCAGCCCGCTTGTCACGAGAAGCTTCTACCAGACGACGTGCAACCTCTTTGAAAAATTAAGCCCTTTATTACTTATACTTGACATTACTTTAAGTTAGGAATAGAGATAGATCCAACCCCAAGTTTGGTTACCAACTTAATAATAAGATTAATGAATAATAAGAGTGATTAAAAAGTGACGGGTAAACCATACCATTGTATTTTGTCTCTATATCTGTTCATAATTATATTAACTTGCGCTGTTCTTATTATATTTAATTTGTATAAAGCCTTCTCGTAAAATGATATGTTCCAAGCATAGTGCTCGTTATACGCAACACAAAGCAATTTATCATACACCGTTATACTTCGATCATTAAACGCACAAAGAGCCTTTACAATCCGGCGTCCTTATGAAACTATGAAAACCGTAATGACCATACGTCATTGCGCAAAATACCTACCAAAACAATGGAAGCTCGCGACAGAAATTAATATATCATTATGTCAGACCCATGTACTGGCAACCCTCACACTTATAGCGATATCCCTTTCTTACATAAAGTTTAGTGTATCTGCCTTCTCGCTCCGGGGTGGAAAGTTAGCAATGAATATGCGAATCTCTCCCGTGATTGGGTTTTGTTAATCTTCCCGTAGGTTGAGTTAAATTTTAAATTTTGTTCTCATTTCTTGTATGACTATTTTTAGGAGATTCAATATTATGGGCAATCAACACTTGCCTGCTCAGTCCCACTTATGGGAATAGATCTGTAAGATAATTGTTTGACTAATTTCAATTCCCAAGCTAACGCGTTATTCTAAAAAAAAAAAGGTTTTCTCTCATGATTTTGGACTAGTCACCGCAGAACTTAAGTCACAATTGCCCTGAATTTTACCTTATTGGCTATTGGCTGAAATTTTTATTAAAAAAATACCTTGACATTCTAAACAAAACGTTTTTGCAAAGAGTACACGCCTCTCTATCGATAACACAAAAAAACAGCATTTTTTTTTAATATATACATGAGTGACACCTGTATTACCCAAAGGGGTAGGCAGAGATGTGCTATTAGTGTTCTAAAAATCAATGTAATAGGGAGCGAGCCTATTGCCAATAACGGAGCTCTAATCCACACTCTGTGCTTCGCTTGGACTTCAGGAACCAGAACTTGGTGTTCCACAGAAGCCTTTTGGACCACTAAACCAACGAGGCAATTGTAAAATTTGTATTATCACCTTATAGAGAATCCCCCACAAAAAAGTATGAAATTCAACCATCAAAAGTGTAAGCTTTAAGGCACGCTAATCAGTTAATGTCCCTATTCAGTGTAACCCGTTCGAAACCAGGCCAACGATATATGGCTCATTCCCATCCGCGTCATTCTCGCGTCATTCCTTTGCGGCTCCACTCTACGTCCGGGGCTAATTTACACGGCAGAGCCACAAAGAAAAATACGCTAATTAAAAACTGACTCGTCACAAAGTGTTGTGGCAAACGGGGAGTCACAGACGGCTCTGTTGTTTTATATAGGGATGTAGTTGTTTGTGCTTTTTGTTAGTGATTAGGTGTCTGTTTGACGAAAAATGTTTAAGTTAAATAGGTACCTCACTGGATTTGGTCCCTAAGTCATTATTTTAAGTAGACGGTCGACATTTTATTAAACATTTTATTCATTCAAGTCATTAACATACATACATACATAAAAATACATATTTTCTGCGTTTCCGGTTGAAACTCTGGGACCTTGGGGTCCAGATGCTCATCAACTTTTCAAAGAGGTTGCACGTCGTCTGGTAGAAGCTTCTCGTGACAAGCGGGCTGGGGCTTTTCTCGCTCAGAGAATCAGCATTGCTATTCAACGTGGCAATGCTGCCAGCCTTCTTGGCACGATCCCGAGAGACACCGATTTGGGCCAAGTTTTCTTCTTGTAATTAGTTTTTAGTTACTTAATAAAGTCATTAATATATGTAATTGATATTTTTTTATTATATCTATCTACAAGGGTGCATTGTTTAACAATAAAATAAATGTATAATCTAAAAGTCTCAGTGTCTAGAAATAAATATTTTTTGAAGCCGTGCGTATAAACAACAGTAGGGCAGTAGGGTAGGGTAGATATACAAATCAACCACATTACCCACCGCTGTAATAATTAATATTTAAATTTATATTTTTTCTCTAAATGAAAAAATAGAAGCTATTATAAAATCTCGTCGCTATTCTCCCGCAAAAATGCAATCCACATGATATTATTATGAAACAACCACCATAGTGACGTAACGAGCTCGTATTCTTCACATTAAGGATGGAAAGAAATGACGTCTGAAGGAAATGACGCAGAGACTTTAATGAGCTGATTTGAGAGCTATGTACCATGTCAACGTCAGTAACAAAGGCCTTTGGTAACGATTCAAAAGGAAAAATGCGCTAAGAGTAACAAGAGAGTATGGGGCTAGTTGGCAACGTATATGGGGTTTTATTAGTGTCATGCGGGGTGAAATCATTTAAGCTTTTTTTGGCCTTTATATTTCCATTAAATTTCTAATTTTAATTATATAAAAATGGAGTGTCTTTTGATAATTCCTACGTAACAGTTTTTCATTAAATGCATGTGAAACTGTATACGGTACTTAACAAATAAATCTATTTTTCTTTGTCTGTCTGTGTCTTCCGGCTAATCTCTGGAACAGTTGGACCATTGTTAACGGGACTTTTGCAACGCAATATAACCCATGAAATTAAGTCTACGCGAGTGAAACCGCAGGGTACAGTACATATACTCACGCCTGTATTCCCCGAAGGGGTAGGCAGAGGTGTTGTTATCACAACACCCGCTTTTCACCGACGATGATTAAGTGCCAGCGTGACAGATGATGAGTCCATCGCCGTCTCAGACACTTTACATACGTCATTGAATTACTTCTCAGAAATATGCAGGTTTCCTCACGATGTTTTCCTTCACCGTAAAGCACGTGGTGTGAAATCACTGTACATAAGTTTTTTAGATAAAATCATTGGTACATACCCCACTGGG
Organism: Watsonalla binaria; assembly: GCA_929442735.1. Taxonomy (NCBI): domain Eukaryota; kingdom Metazoa; phylum Arthropoda; class Insecta; order Lepidoptera; family Drepanidae; genus Watsonalla; species Watsonalla binaria. The sequence continues at coordinate 3,425,926 of OV838930.1, forward strand.
ATTCGAACTTGCGTCGCTTGCGTAGCAGGCGACTGCTCAAACCTCAAGGCCACCACGGCTCCGCAGGGTTACAGTTAGTATAATAATATGTTTGATGATAAAATCATGATGATCTCGTCAAGCAACGCTTAGATTATATTACCTTTGTTCCACGACTTATACCATACACTGTTGGGGTCGGCACTTGATTCAACCCGATGTAGCTCCACGTTAGTCACAATCAACTTATTAACTCCTTGTCCGTTATGTGCGCCTGGTACTTTGTGTACCATATCATCATCTCCCTGGCCTTATCCCATACATTGTTGGGCTCGGCTCTTGATTCAACCCGATGTGGCTGATCACCTGATTTTTATACGAAGCGACTGCCATCTGACCTTCGCACCCTCTTTGACGAGAAAAATCTGTGATCTGGGTTAAACCAGTTGTCAGACTATTTTAGGCCTCCGACTGACCTGTAACGATTGCCAAAGATGATAAATTGTCAACCTAGTGGTAAATTGGTATCTAGGCATAAGAAAAGAACCATGTATCTTAGCATTGTTGTTTTGATAATAAGTACAATTATTATTTTCTTGGTAAATAAAGGGAGTGAGGTAAGATTTCATCCAGTAGAGATTAAAAATAAACGTATTGTTGCAATGTGCTTTTAGATTTAAATAATAACGTATTTCAGAATTTCATATATCCCTGAAGGTTTTGTGTAATTTATGAAAACATTGCTTTAATGGGTTTTCAGAATGAAATAATGTACCTAATAATTTCATATATTCAAGAGCTTTCGTGTGAACATTATCGGTACAGACAAACATAATTGAATTGTGTGTAGTGTAAATGCATATGAATGTGTATAAGGTACCTACTTACATAAACAAGTCTGTGTCTGTCCGCCTGTCTGTCTGGCTGATTGTTCGGGCTAATCTCTGAAACGGCTTGTTCAGGCGCCTACTACTTTTTGCTTAGCAAAACTCTTTTAATTATCCACGACCAATGATTTATCCTACTGGACCCATGTACGCCCCCACACGGCTATAATAGGACTTTCACTGGCTGATAGCTGATGTTACAAGAGTATTTAGGCTCTTTAAAAATAGGGTTCTGATGAATTTCTGATGAGTTCATGAAATTAAGTCTTCGCGGGTGAAACCGCGGGATGCCGTAATAATGTACATAATATTTTCAAATATTCTAGAGCTTTCGTGTGATACTTCAAACAGTACCCATTTACTTTGTAAACGTGAACGCTGACATGTTTTTTATATTTGTTTCAGATCCACGTATCGGCGATGTGAATACGAAAGCATCAAGAATTAAAAGCCTTTTAATGACAGCCTCCGCGGCTACGAGCTTGGACGAGTTTGAATGAGAAGGAAGCAAGAAGAGAAAAACTTAAATCTGTCTTCTTCTTTTGATTCTTCTCTTGAAAGAGTCATTCTAAATGTTTAAAGAATATACATTGATATTAGAAGGTTATAGTTTAAGAGCAAAGTTTTTTATTTATTAAATCGAATAAAAAAATTGAAATGAGATTTTCTCCTACTGCTGGGCAAAGGCCTCTCTTCTACTTTGCTGCTGCTGACTTTGAACTGCTGCGTTCTGCAAGGTTCAAACAAAAGTATCAATTTCGTATGATTGAAACCGACGCTCGACGTTGAGTTCGTCGCTGTGATACCTTACAGAATAGCGCAGCTGTTCCAGTTCTCAACAGTCTGTTGAGGACGCTCTTGAAAGCATCAAGATCATTTCGTCGTTTCCAGCCATCTATATCTATACAGATAAATAAAATTGAATTTTATTTGATTGAAAACTGTTTGTAATTGGTGAAAGTATTTATAGTACATAGATGTTTTTTCTGTCTCCGTGTCTGTTCGGCTAATCTCGGAAGCGGCTGGACCGATTTTACGACCCATTTTCACAGGCAGTGCTGTTGTTACAAGAAATAACTTCAACTTTTATTTAAATAACAAATTAAGGTTCCGCGAGTTAAATCATGAAATTAAATCCAGAACTGCGGGTCGCAGCTAGTCTATTATTTTAATATAATAATATTTTCAATAAAAACTGGCACTGTGCACATAAACTGGTCCCTGCCTAAGTGCTGTACGCTTCTTAAAACCATAGGTGGTTTTATCGAAGCATTGGGATGGGCACAAAACGACCGTTCGATGTTTCACAATGATTGTAGCGCTCAAATTTATGTATGTTTTATGAAAATGCTGCTATACGCTTTAAGTATTAAGAACCTTAAGAAAACAGTGGGACCAACCAACGTAGCATAAAGAAATTTTAGAGGAAATAACTCTTATTGTGGTACATCAATTAAAAAGGGATTAACACAGTTTAATGATGGGTTTAACAATTTTAATAATTATTAAAGTATGGCGCTTAGCGTGTGGCGGTCTGCAGACTAGGTTTTTTTTATCTTTTATTGCAAAAAATAAGCAGTTGCAGGGGTTTGAGTAGTCGCCTGCTACGCAAGCAAGCAAGCTCGAATCCCAGCAGGATCTGTACCAATGAGTTTTTCTAAAAACTTATGTGCAGTGATTTCACACCACGTGCTATACGGTGAAGGAAAATATCGCGAGTAAACCTGAATATGTCTGAGAGCTAATTAGAGTATGTATAGTGCCTGAGACGGCAATTGACTCACTATCTGTCACATTGGCACTTAATAATCTTCAGGGAAAAGTGGGTATAATACAGGAGGGCCAAGTGCGGGTTTTTCACTGCCGCCGTCACAAGTCATCGGTTTGACGTAAACGCAGATTTGTATAGGATCGAAACAGCGCTGTCTGTCGGCCTAAAGATGACACTATTGTGAACCCATACAAATCTGCGTTTACGTCTACAAGATGACTTGTGACGGCAATTTAAAATAAACATTAAGATATAAACACTATTGTATATCGAATCAAAAATAGTGTGGTAGATATAGAATAGAATAGACAGTTGCAAGTTGAAGAATGATGTGGTGACCAGAATTGAAAGAAGTATGTTGGGATAGTTTGGACATATCGGAAGGATGAGTGAAAGGCGATTAACGAAAGAAATTTATAAAGCGAATGTGCCCGGAAGTGTCGGTAGAGGGCGTCCAAGGAAGAACTACTATGACTAACTTAATAGTATTTTTCAGAAAGGTCACATTCGGCGCACTCGTAACCGAAGAAAGTGTATGAAAGACGCATGAGTGTGCATGAAGCGAAAGAAGTATGTAAGGATTGTAGAATGTGGCAAACGGTGGTCTCTGCCTACCCCCATGGGATACAGGCGTGAGCATATGTATGTATGTACACTAGGATATGCATGATGATAATGATAAAGTACTTTTTTTACTGGTGTTACTAAATCTCACAATGATTGTAATATCATTAAATACAGGATATTAAGAAACTTCTGATCCTACCAAGATAATCTCTTAATATTTGCAATTATTTAAACTTTCAACCTACGTGCTCAAGTTATATTAAAGTTATAATGTCTTGTAACAAAGAGGTGAAGTTTGTTAGCTTGTATGTGACAAGCTAACGGGCACTGGAAAAAATTTTTACATCAATATTTAAATAGACTTTTAAGGTGGACACTGGACATATTATATTGTATAATATACAACGCGGGGGACACCACGGGCCGCATGTGGATGGCTATTAGTAGTGTAGATCTAATTATTCATATGTATGTTGAAGTGCTTAATTAAAATAATTATAAAACAAAATATTCCTTTTATTTTACGAGATTCGATGTTATATCTCGCTGGATCGCTAAACTGATGCTCTGACCGAGGTAAAAACCAGCTCGACCCTCACCAGAGACGTCAACCAGGCGTTCTGAGAGCAGATTATTATAATAATATTCATTTAGGTACTTCAAACATAAAAAAAATTTTAGCAGCAATATAATACTCCAATAAAAAACATTGCAACATCAAACGTTGAGCAACAAAAATGAAAAATTGCACCCCGATAATTGGCACATCGACGCAGCACGTGATTCCCACAATCGGGATAAAGTGGGAAAAACACCTAGCACGGATAAAAGTGGCAATTCCCGACCACTCTGTGATAGTACGCCGCTAATTAAGGTGCCACAATATAGCACTCGGTGTTACGATACATTTCAGGGATCCGCAGGTAGCTGGAAAAACCCTTTAAATTCTCTTGCCTGTTTAGATTTGGTAGGATATGTTATGTTTAGTTAGTATTTTGACTGTATATTACTTAATTTTTTTTAGATGACAATAAATGAAATACTTACTGGGCCTCAAATTAGGCAAAACTCAGGTGTTCCAATCAAATATTTATTTTAAATATTTTCTTTTATAAAGTTGTATCTGGCATTAATCATGTATTTCATCGTTAGATAGCATTACTTAACTATTGGAATGGAATTGTGTAAAATATTATCATCATCATCCTGCCCTTATCACATGTTATTTGTGGTCGGCGCAATGTGTTCTTCTCTTTCATTTCTCTCTATCAGCCGTCATATCTGTATTCACTCCTATTTTAGCCATATCATCTTTCACACAATCCATCCATCGTTTCTTAGGTCTTCCTTTCCCCTTGTAACCATCCACATTCATAAACAAAACTCTTTTGGCAACATTATCCTCATCCCTCCATAACATGTCCATACCACGACAAATGTTTATTCTTCAACTTGTCAGTCACTGGCGCTACTTTCAGACTTCCCCTTATATACTCATTCCTTACCTTGTCCATGGAATTGTGTAAAATAATTAGTGATAAAATATATTTTATTAAGCTTCACCTTTTACTTAAAGCATGCAATTTAGCATCCCTTGTAATAAGTCTATATATATAAAAGAAAGTCGTGTTAGTTACACTATTTATAACTCAAGAACGGCTGAACCGATTTGGCTCAAAATTGGTGGAGAGGTAGCTTATAACCAGGAGAAGGACATAGGATACTATATCCCGGAAAATGTATGCATACAGATAAATAAAAATTAAGTCAAATTAACAGCTTTTCACTTAATACATATTAAAGTACAATGTAAGGTACATATATCAAAAATAAAAAATTATAACATTTTCTCTGTCTGTCTGTCTAACTGTTTGCTCCGGGTTAACTCTGAAACGTCTGGACCGATTTCCACGTGACACAAGGAGTAACTTAGGGTTTTATTTTTAGGTTAGGGTTCCGTGAAAAAAATCACCCATAAAATTAAGTCTACGCAGGTGAAACCGCGGGGCATAACTAGTTTTTAATAAATTGATTTAACTTTTCAATATCCTGCGGAACCCTCATACATTTTGTTTTTTCTTCTGTTTGTTAGCAGTAGTATAAAAACCTAACTAATTGGTAATTTTCACTGCATAATAAGTGGCCTCGTTGTAACGAACACTATTGTAGCCTTCTGACTTTTCTCGCAATTGCGATTCTGAAATTGATTACGTAGATATACCTAAAATTAAAAAAAAAATAAGCTCACGCACCCCCGGATGGGCCCCGAAGGGGTAAGCAGAGGTCAAAATGAATTCTAAAAACGTATGTACAGCGATTTTCACACCATGTGCTTTACGGTGAAGGAAAACATCGTGAGGAAACCTGCATATGCCTGAGAAGTAATTCAAAGACGTATGTACAGCGCCTGAGATGGCGATAGACTCACCATCTGTCACATTGGTACTTAATGATCTTCGGTGAAAAGTGTGTGTTGTGATTACAACACCTCTGCCTACCCCTGATGACGATGACTTGTGACGGCGATTTTAAGAAAGCGCGCACTAGGCACTTTGGAATTGTAAGGCGTCCACAGGCTGCGGGACCAACTTACCATCAGGTGAGGCTCTTGTCTGCCTATATAAAAGAAATACTGAATATCTGCGAGTAATGCTGGCTGTTTAACTGTTTAACAATTAAAGAGAAAGTTGTCAAAAAAAAATGTTGTGTATTCCCAAGGATAACATTATGCTCCTACATAACGTTCAATGGTTGGAAATAAATTCACAAGAGCGCCGACCACAGTCGCTATCGTTTATATGCTAATGCTAATTCCTTCCTGCTAGTATTGACACACACATGCAAGAGACACACTCCCACACACATTAATGTTAATGAGTGTGTTATGTAAGATAAGTGTAAAGTGCATATGAGAAATACTAATAACTATTTAAGTACAAGAAATATTATTTATTTATCTCTATGCATGAAACTTGGTAACAGAACCCAATATTCAGAAGATAAAAAACAACAGATAAGAGGGTGAGTCCATCGCCGTCAAGCACTATACATATACGTCTTTGAATTACTTCTCAGACCTTAAAGAACGTAGGGTGATAGTACTCCACTTAAGTTTTTAGAAAAAGTCATTGGTGTAGGCCATTGGGTTTGGAACTTGGGTCGCTTGCGTAGCAGGCAACTGCTCAAACCCCACGACCATCACGACTCATTATTAAGTACAATTTTGTGTTACAAAACCCAGGTGGGCTTACTGAAGTGTGTTGAGGCCTGGCTAACGAGCAAAGCGCAGTCAAATTGGCTCAGACTGATTACCATGCATTGGATAGTTCCATCTGGCAAGTAATTTGATTGGACTGTTAGATACTTGTAAACTGTTCTGAGAATGCTCCAAGATCTTAAGGGTGAAATTTCATTTGTTTCCCAATGGAAATACAAAGTGTACACAGTTTCAAAGTCAAAGTCAAAAATATCTTTATTCTATTAGACTTTTTACAAAGTACTTTAAAATCGTCAGAATGACATAGTTATACAGGATTATACATGCTACCGACAGGTTCGGAAGGTTGCTTTTACTGAGAAGAACCTTTTACTGAGAAAAAAAAAAAATTAAATTTATTTATTTTGTATTTTTTTAATTGTATAATATTTTTGAAAAGAGAATTACTCTTTTCAAACTCAGTAATTACTGAGTTTCTCGGCAAGAAACTCAGTAATTACTCTTTTCAAAAATATTATACAATTAAAAATACAAAATAAATAAATTTAATATATTTTTTTTATATTTAAACGTTTAAATATAAGCTACAAGCAATTAGTAATCTAGGGGAAAACGTTCGAAATTACACACTCTTGTAACGTCACGTAAGAGGTGTCACGACTGGATGATCGAGTATTCGTATTATTTAAAAACAATTAAACTACCAATCTACATTATTTTGTCAGTGAATTTAATATCTTTAAGATTGACAACCCTCACGTTAAATGCAGCAAAATTGCAGTTTTTATTACAAAAAATAGGCCTACTCGTAAAGCGTATATTTGGTAAATCTAATATTTATAATGTCTTGTTTTGCATGTGGAACATGTGGTAACTGGAGGCCCACTTACATACAACTTAGCAGCAGAGAGAGAGAGAGTAGCAACGTCTGTGGTCAAGAGTTATAGAAGTTGAATAATGTAAATAAAATACATGACACTTTTACTATTCGCTCATATAATTATATCACAAGAATAACAAAAACTAACCCTAAAATGATAGATGGTACCTAAGTCCCGAACATCAACACGTACGTACATTATTTTCGTCTATTAATAATTTGTCAATGTTAACCCTTCAATAAAGGCGGTGGTCGATCGCGCCTAGTGTTGACAAAACTTTATTACCGAAAATTAGACAATATTGCCCTAAAACGGGTAATATTTTTTGTTAACTCACCGCGCAGTTGGTCATTCCTTTACAAAGAGTGATCTAGTTGCGTGACCCCAAATGCTGTTTTGAAAGGTGACAATGAAAACTAGAAAAACTGGTTTCGGGGATTTCACATAAACTCGCATTTTGGTATGGGTGCACGATTTTTTAAATATCAAATGAATTTTTAATTTTATTTGACAAGTAGGTACGAATTTATTCCAAAAATACTATATGATATACTAGCAGTGCCCCGCGACTTCACCCGCGTAGACTTAATTTAATGGACGGTCCGAGGAACCTCAATGGTTTTTTTTTTATCTGCCAGTGAAATTCCAGACCAGACAGACAGAGATTTTTTTTTTAAATTGTTCTTCTTTATGTGTACTATCCTATGCATTTAGTGAAAAGTTGTTATTTTGGAATTACTGTTTTATATTCCACATAGTCTTTGGATTCTAAAACAGTCGAAAAAAATATAATGCACAAAATCAATAACTTTAATAATATTATAATCGATCTTTACACTAGATCCAATATAGCTGCCGTCACGAGTTATGAGCGCTGACGCGATGTAAATAGAAAACATGCACAGTTATCCCCACTATATTAGCTAAGCGCTGATAACGCACAATCTAGTAGTATTGGCAGGAAATATTATAAAACATTCAAAGTTAGAAAGCTAAAACAATGGCAACATTATAGACTCACCGCCCGTTCATCCAGTCAGTCTAGCGTTCCTAGGAACAATGGTCACTATTGTTACCGTCCATATTAAATGAACAAAATGGCGCCCCACCGAATTCAGACATGAAGCAAAACTTGAAACAATGCTCCTAATCCTTGCAAAGGGTTAAATGCATGCTATTGGTCAACCGTACCCCCTTGGACAACTTTTGTGTAGCTGTGTGTGTTGGCGACGAAGTTTTGTCGTTAATGTAGCTGTGTACGTGTGGTGTTGGGGACATGGAAATATCGAATGCTTTTGCTTATTTGAAAATTTGTAGTCGATGAAGGTAGATAAAAAAAATTACTACTAGATAAGCATCTCGTCAGTGTTGCTTTTATTTCAGTGTGAGTAAAGTCTTCCACTCAGATTCCCAGACGATTTTGTTTTTAATAGATTCATAATCAAAATAATGTTTTTATTGAATCAATACTTAATTGCTCGTCGTCTGGTAGAAGCTTCTCGTGACAAGCGGGCTGGGGCTTTTCTCGCTCAGAGAATCAGCATTGTTATTCAACGTGGCAGTGCTGCCAGCCTTCTTGGCACGATCCCGAGAGACACCGATTTGGGCCAAGTTTTCTACTTGTAATTAGTTTTAACTACTGTTCCTTGTATATATAATGAATCATAATAATATACACATTCGCAACACACATTACATTTTGTGAGTGGCGCTGATAGTATGTTTAAAATCGGTAAGTCAACTTTTTCAAGGACTAGTCGTTTGACTAATCCGTCAATGAGTATTAATAGTACGGCTTCAAAATTAGAGCATAATATATTCGGCAAAAACGTAGAGACTCCATCTCAATTCCAACTCACATAAAAACAAAGGGCCTCAAGACCACGAATATGTCTAAGACAATTCATCGAACGCGCCAACCGTGACAGCCAAACGCAATCAAAACTTCCTATCCATCCACCATCCTGGGCCACATTGTACCCCGCGCCTACATTTAAGGGTTACCATTTGATTAGTAATGTTTTTAATTGTTGATGAAAATGATTAAAATGATATTAATATTTTTATAGCTAAACTCGTGATACGGTCTATTTTGCGCATATCATCAAGCAAGCTATGCAGCCCTAACCCACACCCAAAAAAATTATGAGTGTCTCAAAGAACTGTTTTTCGAGCCTTGGAATGCATTCCCGCCGTTACCGGATACCGCCACAGTCTAAAAAATCTAAAAACACAGGTTACCGATTTTCGCTGTAAAAATGTCAGATGGCAGAGTTACTTCGTGTAAATATCAGGTGCAAAAGGAATATCTGGTTCAATCGGGAATATACTCTATCAGTACAATGGGGTTAATATGATACACACACACACGTATATCGAGATGAATCAACTAATATAATATAGATAAAATATAATCAAATAAAGTAACGATAAAATGCAGTTTCGGCCTAAAAAATCTTGTTTTAATTACGTACTATTTTTTTATTAAGTTTACAATTTGTATGCGTATTAAAAAAATATGTTACACTACAATAAAATTAAAATATAATTTAAATCAGCATCTTAGCGTTGGTAGCCCTAAATCCGCCCCACTTTTCTCCAAAGACTATTATTTGAATGTCTTTCAACCCGTGAGAAGGGTCTCACAGGCCCCCGACGCGTGTGCCGGCCTGATAATGTAATTAAAACAACACCTTTATACTGACTAGTCGCGTTTTGTAACCAAGTCTTAGTTTGATGTGTCGAGTGGAGGGTTAAGTGGGATTTTCCTAGAAAGTTTACTTAAATTTTCAATACTTTTATGGTTAGATCTTAACTTTTTTGCTTTTTACTGATGGATTCTACTTTGACTTTGACTTTGACAACAAACCTGGCAGTTAAAATTCCAAATTGGTTATTAAAATCAAAGTTACATATTTATTGAAAATTAAAAATGCGAATCTGTGTAAGATTGCTTACTGTGATATTTTTACTGCTTCAATGTTGAATCCTTCATTTATTTGAAATTCTTTATAAAGATATCCTGCAGAAGTATGTTAAGACAAAAAATATATTTATAATGTGTAGGTATACGATATTCATTTGAAACAGAAAACAGTTTAATCTTCACTAGGCTCATTTGAATGGATTCACGAAGCTGACAGCTTTTTGTAGAAGAGTTTGTCATAATTATATCCAGACAAAATCTGTTCCCATGTCCATAGTAAGTATAATATAATTAGCTAAGTTTCATTCCCTGACATGGTTAAATTTGGAAACGGTGGTAAATTAATCTAAGTTAGTGTAAAAGAATTACGTTCAATGTGCGTTCCAAATGTCCCTTAAGTAGAATAAACATTTTAGAATTTTGAATTTAGTATATCATAATATAGATCTATACTAATATTATAAAGAGGGAAGATTTGTATGTATGTTTGTAAAAAAATGGCTCAAACAGCAATCGACAATATTCTTTAACCATTTGATTGTTAGAATATCACTGATTAATATAGGCTATATTTTATTAGGGTAATCCCACGGTGACGAGAAATACGCAGGTGAAACCGCATGACGTCCGTTAGTAGTATATATAATAACACAATTAAACAAAACACGAGCATAAAAACCCGCGTCAAGTGTGCACAACCGTAAAACATTATCCTGACAAAGAAACAAAGGAGTGAGCAACATTAAAGTCGGCAGATTTGAGAAGGAGGCCGAATTTTCGTGAATTTTCGGGTAACATTATACCCGTACATTAGGGCTAAGTGATAGCGTCACATTTGTTGGATTAATTCATCATCTCTATTGCCGTGGCCAGACTGATGGTTCGAAACGACCCCCACCGCCCGCCGGGGGGTTAGGGGACGCACACAGATAACTTTTCACGTTTGCTCTGTATGTTTTAATTGTAAGGGTTTATTTGATATCGATATTATTGTAGTTATATTCGATTGATAAATATAATATTATTTCCTCCAATAGTTTTTAAGTTAATAAAGTTGTGGTTACAGAGGTTTGTGTGGTTTGATAATGGTCAAATATTCCACTGGGATGTCATAATTATGTAATTTGTTCTTCCTTTTAGACATCGATAAGGGTAAGTTTGTTTCAATTGCAAATTCAAGATTTCGTGTCCCGCATGTAACTTTTCCAAGCTCCTAGCATAATTAGTAAAATTATACAAATGCTTCACTAAACAAAAAAGAACCATAAATATTTACTCGGATCGAACTCAAATCATCGCCATTAGAAGCAATCACATATCACTACTAAGCTACAAATACGAAAATAAATTGAAGTAAAATAATAGAAAAAGGTATAATCACATAGAAAAGCGTCACAAAACCCAAATTTAAATAAAGAACGCAACTCCACACATTAGCTACCGTTTAGGTGGCTGCAGCGCCCAGTGTCCCCCGAATTAGACCCCCCTGTGCCCCCCTAGGGCACTGAGGATAAATGGGAGGGCTGGCTCTTCTGGTTAAGTGTAGATTTTCCGAATGCGGTGTTGATGATGGTTGCTTTATGCTCGGCGAATTTTTTATCGATAGTCGATGTTTGAGAAAATATTATTTTATTATATTTTATCTATCTTTACAGACTTGCCAACCTTCAATGTTTGGAGAATAGACTAGTAAATAATATTTTGATAAATATTACTATTTTGTTTGTGTAATTCAATAAGTGAATAAATATAAGCGAATGTGTATGAATCAAGTGAAGGCGCACGCTTCGAGGAATAATTTTTTCAAGACTTAAACTTTGAACAACACCAAAGTCAAAAAAAAAGGATAAAGGAGGAATCTAAGAACAATATTCGACACGAATAATTTTGAATATTTGATAGAGTTAAGTTACCCCAAGTTCTTTATTGCAAATAGAATTGTTAACTAAAAAAATGCTTGCGCTAAAAGCTGTAAAGTCATAAATAAACTCAAAAATTGCAAAGTGATAATAATAAAGAGAAAAATGCGTCGATGTAGTTTTTTTTATTTCACAGTATCGATACTATAATTTGCAAAGTTATCGATAACTGTCACGTCCCTATCCCGGCAATTCCCCGAGACCGTTGGACAGCGGGGTTGTAAATACTCGTGTAAAGTTGTCCACATTCCGAGGAAGGCTTTTGTTATACCTATACCTATACTGAGTGTATTTATATATTTCTTTGTTATTTACCACCCACCGTTGTTTGGGGTGTTGGCGACAGGTATAAATGTTACGTGTTCATTATATACCTATACAGACGTATGTAATTATGATTTTAATGATTAAATTAAAAAAAATGTTTTTAATTTCGTTTGTATAATATTTTTCAATTAAGACGTATTCTAGTGTTTAGTCAATCCATGTTTTATAATTTACGATATATTTAAATATATACATACAAACAAATTAAATAAATTATTCTAAATAAGAAGTCAATCCTGAAAAATCATGACACGTGTTATTTGGGCGATTTGAAAGTACTTTGTATATATAACATAATTTTGAAATGTCAACAGCAAAGTAACAGCTTTGAGCTGAAAATGATTTTGAGTACCTATATACTAACCTTTGTATCAAATTAGATTTCACAGAATTTTATTTTTTACCTTTCTGCAAGGCAGAATGCTAATCTCTGAAACGACTGAACCGTCCGTCAGCTATCTTCACTAGCGGAAAGCTGATGTTATAATAATAGTTATCTTTTATTTTGTTTATTTTCAACTAATGAAAAATTCTAAAAAGATCCGGCAAGCAACTGATTCGCAATAGACATAGCAAGACATAGTGATAATTTATTTAACACATCCCTTCAGAGCCACCCTGGTCACACCCCGTGTTGCGCGTTCTGCTCACGAACCTGCGAGTTAATTGCTGAACACAAATGAGTGCGTACCCTGCTTATAACCGGGCACCTGCCGGCTAGTCGCACACTGGAACGCTGTGAATAAAAAAATGTAAAGTAAAAGTATTTTTTATTTTTGAATATCTTTTGTATGATGAAGCACGCTTCAGTCATACTTCAGTCAGTCATTTAAGTCCCGTTTTTGTGAAACTAAGTAAGAAGAGTGCTGTCATCAAGAAACCTACCATTTGCCCACCTTCTTACTGAAGTACGGTTCCTTTCAAAATTAAATTTTCATCATATATGTACTTGGAGCTATAAAGATATTATTTTAATGATTCTAGAAATATAAATCCTACGATTGCCATTAACCTAATATATTTAGGCTAGGTAAAATGTGTAGAACATTGCTGTGCATTGTTACGCTACGCATGCTACGAGAAATTACAAAGATTTTTTTCTGAGATTTTACAACTAGCTTTGCTGTGTTTCGTTTGGGAATAATTTCTAGATTTGGGTATTACCAAGATAATACATTAATATTTAAGATACCACTCAGCCTAATATGATGAAATTTACACACACGTTGTCAGGAGTACAGAATAGGTTATAACAATTTCATTACCACGCGGACAAAGCTAAAATAAATATAATTAATATACGTATATTCGCCTAACCTTTTCTTGGTAAGTGTGCTCCGGGCCTTACGACAAAATGTCTCCCTTTCACCTTCTACTTTCGCTTGGATAATCTTATTTTTCCTCCAGCCAAGGTGGTGTGATCTTATTGCCCTTGCAATAAGGCTGAATTTCTGTTAATATTACCGCAGGAGTTAAAATGTATTACCTTTTATTGTGATCCTCAACACGGATTAAGAGAGAGCGCGGTTTTGAATTTTGATTCGGATTGTAGCGTTTGTCTTGCCCATTTTATTCAGACCTCTAGTGGATTATTCCTTGAATCTTTTCTAATCTGTTTGTGGAAGGACTTGCTAGGGATAGGGGTCTCGTTATAGTGGTATGTGCGTAACTATGCACACCTATTTTGGCTATTGCTTTGATTACATTCTACAGAATGGGTCTTAATGAAGATTTTGAATGTCGAAGGCGTGGACTGCGAAGCTTGGAGATTTAAGAAGCTGGTTTTATGATCTATGTCTTATCTAAGTTATAACTTGATTACTTATATTGTGTAGTAAATTAGCAAACATTTATATAAATACACAAATGTACTCAATCATTTTAAGTAATTAGATTTTATTTATGTAGTTATCTTCTTAGTATCTATCTACATTTATTGATTCTGTGTGTGTGTGCAAAACATCGAAAACAAAATAAAATACAAATTATAAAATAACTAGTATTTTACTGGAGTTATACATATGCTCACGCCTGTATTCCCCGAAGGGGTAGGCAGAGGTGTTGTAATAACAACACCCACTTTTCACCGAAGATTATTACGTGCCAACATGACAGATGGTGAGTCCATCGCCGTCTCAGACACTTTACATACGTCATTGAATTACTTCTCAGAATCATGCAGGTTTCCTCACGATGTTTTACGTAACATTTTTAGAAAAACTCATTGGTACAGGTACGCTGGGATTCGAACTTGCGTCGCTTGCGTAGCAGGCGACTGCTCAAATCTCAAGGCCACCACGGCTCTTAAGTTATACTAATTTTATATAGAGTTAATGTTTGTAAGGTAGACCTACCTTTGTATATGGTATATAACTTATGCCACAGGTATATAACTTATACTTACGTATTTATGTATATAGATCAGTAAGCGTATTGAATTTAATGCGTTATATCTTATAATAAATTATAAAGCAGATATAATAATTACAAGACAGCAATTATTATTATGCACGAATAATATTGAATAATAATATAAATGTTCCAAACCCGTCGTCCGACGCACGCTTTTCAATACATGGGTCCATGTGGCCAGTTATTAGGGCGTTTAAACCCTTCAATGCTACCACGGGCTCGAATGACCTCTTCGACCCATTTCCCTCTTTTACTAAAAACTAACCCTTCGTCGCGTGCTCTTTGTGGGGTAAAAACGTTACTTTCTCGTAATAATGTTTTATTATTTATTATTAAACACATGTCCTCACCTATTATCATTTTGATGGGCCGATAAGTTATTAGTCGTGAATGATATATTGTTTTCTATACTAATATAATACAGTGGAAAGGTATGTATGTTTGTAACGAATTGGTTCAAATACTAATGGACAGATTTTAAAAATTCTTTCACCGTTTGAATGCTACATTATCGCTGATTAATATAGGATATATATTTTATCATCGTACTCCCACGGGAACGAGAACTACGCGGGTGAAACTGCGTGACGTCCGCTAGTTTTTTATAATTTGTATGAGGATTGAAGATTATAAAATTATCTTTAGAATTATTTGCTTTTTTTTATTACTTCGGAGCTTTAATATGAAGAAAAAAGGCATGGGGAATCCTGCTTTTATCGGAGAATATGAAAATGAAAATGATTTATTCAGTTTAGGCCCTGGTAAGGCACTTATGAATGTCGAGGAAATTACCACCGGTTCGGAAACTAGCCTCCTGAGAAGAACCGGCAGAAACTCAATATTTTCATTTACAGCGACGGATTCACCATCTGTCAGGTTGGAACTCAATCTTCGATGAAAGTGGGTACTAAAACACTACTGCTCACTATTTTGAGGACACTTAATGGATGTCGTGAAGATTTGCATGAAGTTTTCATGACGACTAGGGGCTCAAATTTAAAGGTTAAAGGCGCTAAAGTATGGAGCTAGGTTTGAATACGGAGAAAATTAGGGTATGTTCCTTCAACTGTCTCCGCGGGATATTTTAGCATTCGATTACATTTGCTCACGCCTGAATTCCCCGAAGGGGTAGGCAGAGGTGTTGTATTATCAACAACACCCACTTTTCGCCGAAGATGATTAAGTGCCAAGTATATATACATACGTCTTTGAATGTTCCAATTTCACATAAGTTTATTTTATTTTTTTCTTGAATTATGTATACATTGCGTCCCTGATACAATGCCAGTTGAGATACTAACTTACATTGCATTTTTTTATTAATATTGTATGAATTAATTTAATAATAGTAACAGGATAGCATTTTGCAATCAATGATGTGAAAACCAGTTTCCAACCCTTGCGAAATGCATTCGCAAAAACTGCATTGTAAAAATAGCAGATGGTCAATTATAATAGAACTAGTTATTATATTCAAATATTACATTTTCTAACGGTCACTTTATTGGGTAATGTAATATAATTTTATCCTGTAAACCGTACACAAGTTTTAAATTCACTGGAATTATTTCTGTTACACTGTAGTTTTTTTTTACTTTTTTTTTTATTAAATATTTAATTTATAATTATATAATTATATAATAATAAATAAATATTTAATTTTATTTCACATCAACAGAAGATTTCTGTTCATGTGCAAACTTAATATGTATATCAACGATGTGTGTGACTTAGAATCAGTTTTATATAATATAGCTGTGCCCGGCATACGTTGTATTGCCTTTTTTTTTTTTTGGGATGGACTACCTGTAACGTTTAGGGGGATGAAAAATAGATGTTGGCCGATTCTCAGACCTACCCGATCTGCACACAAAATTTCATACAAATCGGTCCAGCCGTTTCGGAGGAGTATGGCAACGAAAACTGTGACACGAGAATTTTATATATTAGATATTTATCCCGCTACGAATGACACACGATGTTAATGTATATAAAAAGAGTAAGAAAATCAAAATAATAATAACATAAAATAAAAAAGGAAAAAAATATATGAATAAAACACAGAATTTAAATTTGTGTCTGCGGGAATGGTGCTCAGCAAGCTAACTGATATACCCCGCTGGATTTGTAAACTGATCCTGTGACCAAGGATAACAATAATATAAAATAAAAATAATAATTGCTTAGGACCCTCGAGCTCTTAATACCTTTATCTTACCCACGAATGCAATACCGGGGGTTTTGTCATTCGTACTGGACATTACTGAAATTTTTTTTAAATCCTTTTTTTAATTTTACAAAGAGTTTGCACGTCGTCTGGTAGAAGCTTCTCGTGACAAGCGGGCTGGGGCTTTTCTCGCTCAGAGAATCAGCATTGCCATTCAACGTGGCAATGCTGCCAGCCTTCTTGGCACGATCCCGAGAGACACCGATTTCGACCAAGTTTTCTACTTGTAATTAGTTTTTAGTACTATTACATATACATATGCTCACGCCTGTATTCCCCGAAGCGGTAGGCAGAGGTGTTGTAATCACAACACCCACTTTTCAACGAATATGATTAAGTGCCAACGTGACAGATGGTGAGTCCATCGCCGTCTCAAACACTTTACATACTTCATTGAATTACTTCTCAGAAATATGCAGGTTTCCTCACGATGTTTTCCTTCACCGTAAAGCACGTGGTGTGAAATCACTGTACATATGTTTTTTAGAAATACTCATTGGTACAGGCCCGCTGGGATTCGAACTTGCGTCGCTTGCGTAGCAGGCGACTGCTCAAACCTCAAGGCCACCACGGCTCTTATTATACTATTATGATAGTACTATTATTCCGTATAATAAGGTTATACATTTTACTAATAATTTAATTAAAAAAAAAGTAATTTGTTTACTGCGCTGGACAAACACTATCCCATAACAAAAGTGACCCTCACGTTCACGGTATGGGCGGGGTTTAATACCCATTGGTCAAATTGACCGGCGGTCACGCACTTGTGTGCGTTGTATTTTAAAAGGGACCGTTTAATCTTATTGGAACACATGCGTCTAGTGGGGGGTTACGGTGGAATACCTCGTTTATTTGAATATCACACTTATTGGAAATATATTTTTTGTTTTTTAAATAATTCATGAAATATAGGTACGTATTTTGGGGTGTATTACACTCTGGCCCGCTCAAATAAGTCCCAAATTCTTGGTGTTACATTGTGGCCTTCTCAAAAAATCTTCATACACTGTGTCCCGAAGTACTTTACTTGTTATTGGAAATCTATTCAGATTAATAAAATTGAAGTGTCTGTTTGTAATTCCAAATTAATAGCTTACTATGATTTCACTTAATGCATATGAAAGTATAATACAGGGAACTGATTTTTTTCTCTGTCTGTTAGTTCCGGCTAGTCTCTGAAACGACTGGACCGATTTTAACGGGACTTTCACTGGCAGATATGTGATATTTTAAGGGATATCCTAAGCCTAAAAATAATAATAATAAACGTTTATTGATTACAATAAGCAGCAACAAAATATACAAAAAAAGAAATAACTAGTGTTGTTATGGTGCAAAATGGTTCGCATCAGTACATCAAGTGTTGCCGCACATTGTCATCAAAGGGCCAAAACTCAACTATAACCGCAGACCTAACTGAGGTCCTTATTGAGACTTTATCTATTTGATCTTAGAAAACCACTTTACAAGTTACATTATAACTTATCAAGCTTAGATAGATACTAAAACTAATTGTAATTAATACCTAAGCATTAATTCTCGTCATATTTATGAACAGATGCTGCTTGTGGGGCCTGGTCATCTCAAGCTACACAATTATACGTAGTTTACTTTTAGTTTAAATATTATTTTATTGACTTTTGAGCACTGGAACTGTGTCCATGGGCTTATATATATTTTTTATGATTTATATTGTATTACTAAAAATTGTAAAATTACTTTTAAAAAAAAGGTAATTACTGAGTTTCTTGCCAGGTTCTCCTCAGTAAAAGCATCCTTCCGAACCTGGCGCTTACATGTATAATCCTCTATAATTATGTCATTCTGACGATTTGAAAGTACTTTGTTAAAAGTTAAATCGAATAAAGAAATTCTTGACTTTGACTATAATAAAGTATAGATTTTTCACCCAGATTACACACACCAAATTCGAAAAAAGAAATTTAAAAACAGCACCATACATACATACATATGCTCACGCCTGTATTCCCCGAAGGGGTAGGCAGAGGTGTTGTTATCACAACATCCACTTTTCACCGAAGATGATTAAGTGCCGACGTGACAGATGGTGAGTCCATCGCCGTCTCAGACACTTTACATACGTCATTGAATTACTTCTCAAAAATATGCAGGCTTCCTCACGATGTTTTCCTTCACCGTAAAGCACGTGGTGTCAAATCACTATACATAAGTTTTTTAGAAAAACAGGCTCCGCTGGGATTCGAACTTGCGTCGCTTGCATAGCAGGCGACTGCTCAAACCTCAAGGCCACCACGGCTCTTTTTTTAATTTTAAGGGCTTCTGCACTTACAAATTAAAACCCTTATTTAGTAAGTAACTTACATACATAGCTAAAAGACGTTCAAGATAAACACAAGACAATCTAGAAGTGCTATAAACATAAGTAATATAAGCCGGGAGAGACTTGCTGGTACATTATGAAAGAGTTCCGTGGTCAACCCCTGTCGTAAGTGTTGAACACCCCCCAAGAGACCC
Organism: Watsonalla binaria; assembly: GCA_929442735.1. Lineage (NCBI taxonomy): Eukaryota > Metazoa > Arthropoda > Insecta > Lepidoptera > Drepanidae > Watsonalla > Watsonalla binaria. Next base: position 3,445,538 of record OV838930.1, read on the forward strand.
CTAGTCTAGCCTTGATGAAACTTCGTACATTAAACTGTGTAATTTGTTAATTAACCACATATTATAATTACTTTTTATTTGAATATTTTAAGAGAACTTTGATAATTATTTTGTCATAAGAAGTTTAAGTTGCTACTCTAGCGACGCAAGTTCGAATCCCAGCGGGGTCAGTACCAATGAGTTTTCTAAAAACTTATGTGCAGTGATTTCACACCCCGTGCTTTACGGTGAAGGAAAACATTGTGAGGAAACCTGCATAAGTCTGAGACGTTCAAAGACTTATGCATAGTGCCTGAGACGGCGATAGATTCACCCTCTGTCACGTTGCCACTTAATCATATTCGGTGAAATGTGGGTGTTGTTGTTACAACACCTCTGCTTACCCCTCCGGAGACCCTACTGGGATGGCGTGAGCATATATTATATAGCTTGCGTAGCAGGCGAATGCTCAAACCCCACGGCCAGCACGGCTTTCAGCTTAATCATAATTATTATCTTGAATTTTGCACTTTAGCGCCATCTGTGACTTACGTCTGACTGAGTTCAAATTAAACGCCATCTGTTGAAGTTAACCTGAACTAATGTGACGAAATCAATGCCACTTAAAAGTCCCTTGATCTGATTGGACAATATTTCAAGTTTGATTGTTCTAATAAGACTTTTCAGGAGAGATATTGGAATTTTTCCTTAAAATATAATTACCTTTCGTCACTTCCCATTTTATTTCACGTTTCGAAGAAAATAGTTATCAAGGGCATAACTCAAATATGAGCTACAAGACCTTAGGAATTTGGCAACATATCGTTCAACATGACAGTCAGACAGATGCGCGCATCTACGAGGAAATAAGTGACACATTTACATTCATTTGTCAGTAAATAAAAAAGTAAAATTTATACGTCTAAGATTGACAACCCTTACGGTCAACTGTGCGAACGTTCTTATTTCAAAAAATAAGCATCGATTCCTAACTGCTAGTAATGCTTATATTTATACTGTGTCAGTAGCACTGAGCACTGTATAAGTGTAAACGAATCTAATAATTTATTTTGAAAAAAGAACGTATTTTTTTTTCAAATTTACTCTTTAATTTCCTGTCCTAGTAATGTCAATTTCAAGTTTAGAAAAATGTCTGTAATATCACGTACAGTAACTATTACGTGTTCATAGAGTACGTATCAATATTAAGTGGGGATTACAATGGATATGCATTCACATTATAATATTACCTAACTAGTGACAATATTTGAATTTTTTCTTCTTCTAAATAATTAACGTCAAGTATGATTTCCTTTTGTTTATTCACTTCTTTGCCTATTTTCAGAATAGTAACTGATTAAAACATTGCAAGCTAAATAAAAACTTGTAAATATTCACCTACACGCACATGCATGACTGTGTATCTATTTAAAAAACTAGTATTAGTTTTTTTTTGTGGTTGTGTGTGTACACATACACACCCACACATTTGTGGAGACTTAGAAATTATCAAAATGCTAACTAAATATATCATAAAAGAAAATTCTCACTCATAAAAGTCTATATATTAAAAGAATCTCTCTCATCATAAAACTCCTACTTTTTATGAAGCCGGCGAATTATTTTATTTTAGTCTCGCTCTGCACGAAATTAGCACGTAATTGCAGCTTTCGGTAGGTAGTAAATTCGTTTAACTTCTGCTACTCGGCGACAGATGGCGCTAGTAGTACTTTCATGCTCTCATATAAATGTTCAGTCGGTTTCTTTCACTAATCTGTACGATAATGCTATAAGTATAAAGTCTACAATACAGCTTTAATACTCAATCGCCATTATTAAAAACTTTAATTTAATATTATATTTTTTTTATTTTACAAGAAAGAATATGTATCAAAAGTAGGAATGACCAGTGGAATTGAAATGATTAAGATTAGCCGAAATTAATAAACATATATTTTTTTGCCTCTATTTAAAAAATCACGGCTTTCAATAAAATATTAATAGAGCTCAGTTGCCATAGAAACAGCACGGTTTGCAAAGGTAAGGTTTGATTGTAAAATGTTAATAGAATAATTGAGGGAAGACGCCTGGTTGACGTCTCTGATGACCGTCGAGCTGGTTCTTACCTCGTTCAGAGGATTAGTTTAGCGATCCAGCGAGGTAACGCAGCCAGCTTACTGGGCACCATTCCCGCAGACACTAATTTAAATTCCGTGTTCTATTTATAATTTTAATTTTAATTATATTTTTCTTTTTCATTGTATCAGCATGCATGTGTAAAAATAATAATTAATATGTATTAAATACACTGGAAAACTAAATAAATTGAGGTAAGTACCCACTTTTGGCGAGCAAGTTATTTTAAATAATATCATCCATACACAACACGTTAGCAAAAAGGTCTAAGAAACCTTGTTATAACAGGCCAGTATCGAAAATAAAAATAATAATATGAAATTTCATATTAATTCGATTTTCTTTCGATGGTAACAGCAGTCACTACTAATATTTTTTTATATTTTTCTTACAATTACATCAACTTATTAATTAAACCATTATCTTAAATCTAGTAAAATATGTAGAAGAAAGTTCGCCAGTTGTTTCTTCAAAGCGATGATCTTTTCGAAGTTTCTTATCTTTTATTTAAAAAATAATTGATCTTTAAAATAATAATGTTGTTTTTAAATCATATTATTACCTACTAATAAAGATAAACTACTTACCACAATTTCGCACCAAGCCGAATTCGTTTATCGCCGGTTGATCAGCGGTCATTTTATCATTGCCCTGTCCATTCTATTATCGGTCAACTTATCATTACCCTGTCCATTTTGCCTTTGGCAATCTTGACCGATTATCGACAAAGTTATCTTTCATGAGCCATCGATATATAAATTCGATTAGAATTATCTAGATGACCATCAAATTGCGCCGTAGTGACAATTACAAAAGGTAAGTAATGGCGATTAACGAAAGAAATTTATAGAGCGAATGTGACCGGAAGTGTCGGTAGATGGGCGTCTAAAGAAGAACTACTATGACCAAATTAATTATATTTTTCAGAAAGGTCAAATTCGGAGCACTCATAACCGAAGAAAGTGTATGAAGAGATGCATGAATGTGGATGAAGCGAAAGAAGTATGTAAGGATCGTAGTATGTAGCAAACGGTGGTCTCTGCCTACCCCCATGGGATACAGGCGTGAGCATATGTATGTAAGTAATTGTATGGATTGCAACCTGCGACATAAATAGGTAGATATTGGGAAGAGTTGGGCAAAGCGGAATCTTTCTTCTCCTTACATAACTAGCCTATTTATTAAGCCTTATAGAAGGCCGCAGCTTAATACTTAATCATATACGTAGTGTTCTGTTCCTGCGATCACCAGTTCTCAATGAGGAGGAAGGGAAGGTATTCTATTGAATACATTGTAGCTGTTGCCTATGTTGGTATGCGATTGTATTTTTTATTCGGTAGGCAATAGGCAAGGTGTACTTACTCTTCGCTACAAGCATTCATACGCTGCAATAGCCATGTGTATAAGAGCAAGAGCCGTGGTGGCCTTGAGGTTTGAGCAGTCGCCTGCTACGCAAGCGACGCAAGTTCGAACCCCAGCGGGGCCTGTACCAATGAGTTTTTCTAGAATACTTATGTACAGTGATTTCACACCACGTGCTTTACGGTGAAGGAAAACATCGTGAGGAAACCTGCATATTTCTGAGAAGTAATTCAAAGACGTATGTATAGTGCCTGACACGGCTATAGACTCACCATCTGTCATGTTGGCACTTAATTATCTCCGGTGAAAATCTCTTCCTACTCCTTAGGAGAATACATGCGTCAGCATACGTATATATGTCTAATGTTTTTTATTTTTTTATTTTTCATTGTGCTTAACGGCTCAAGTAATTGTGGAATAGTCTATTACTATTAAACATTAGCCAGTAAATTCAAACTCCTGTCTGCTACTGAGAAATTACAGATGGAAAAACTCTATAACACATTTCCCGTCTGGGGATTGAACCCAGGACCTCACGTTACTCAGCAGCGCTTGAGACCACTAGACCAACGAGACAGTCTTATACTTGAATCCATATAATATTTTTACAAGGTAATTTTACTATGATCGGAAGGTAAGTATTTTTAATTAAAACTACAACACTGATTAACAAATCGTGGATATTTATTGAAATAAAAATAATAAAAATGAAAAATAATAAAAACAGTTCATCTTTCACGTAGTTACACATAAAATTTGTCTTAGTTTTTTTGTTTCGTTTATTTTTCGTCCATTTACCTGTCCCTTGGCTGTTAATTCGGTTTATAAATATTTTATAGATAATAAATACATAGAATTGACTAACAAAATACTTATGATTCGACTCGAATATTATTTGAAAAAAAATCAAACTGTCATTTTGACATCCCAATGACATTTCAATATCATAGTTTAAAATATGATACAGATAAAAGCATGTATTTCTAGGTCTCGTCCAGACGACATAATAATACAGATTATAAATATATCATTTGAAGAAGGCCTAGTAGATCACTGAGGGCTATTGACAACATAGCATCAAAAGCCGAGAGTGATTCAAAGACACACAAATGGACGACAAAAACAATTCTATTATTATAATTTACTTACAATTATCTATTATAAATTCTATTATATAATTTACATTAAGTACGTATACTGAAAGATTTCACGCTTGGACTAAATTTAGGTACGAGTGAAGTTAATCCGAAGAATCACAATTAAACATCAATTCAAAACAAAACTGGAATATTTGTTCAGTCTTAATAAAATAACTTTCATCGTCAAGAAAACAAAAGCGGTTTTACGACACTCTTCCCACATGAATATAGTTTATAATTTAAACACTAATTTAATCGTAAACCTTTATCGAATAACACCTACCCTTAAATTGATTCCAATTTTGCTTTCTACAATGCTTAAATAGTTTATCGATTACAGGAAACTCACCGTTTAAATCGATTTCTTGTTCTGTTATAATTTGCGAAACACCATGTTTATAAATATGAACATCAATAGGTAGGTACTCGACTTTACACATCACTATACTTACACCGATTATTTACACAAGTTTTGTTTTAACTAAGATAGGAAACATTTTGCTTATTATTGTACATGATATCCTAAAAAATACGAAACAACTTACATGCGAAACACTTACTACATCGAACTATGAAGATCCTAGAAAATACTGGAAAATTCTAATTTCCTAATTTTAATTGACAAATATACAGCTTAAAACTAAACCGTAAGTTAAAATCAACATAGCTAACTTTGGCATTGGTTTTCACATTTTTCTATAAATAAAAAACATGTCAAAACAAGATCGAGAATAAGTAACGTAATCCCTAGAAATGATACCTACAGCCTCCAAATTAAACAATCAATTGTAACAATGCAACGACAACTGCTCAACACTGGCTCAGTACACAAGGATATGTCGCTTAAATTAATAACTAAATTAATGCCCTGAATGCCCTCGGTGCGTGCAGCTCTTGGGCTTATATTGCAATGCATAATTAAATAAGACCAAATCTAATTCTTAAGACTAGAAGATCGACCTAAATGATACACAGACGTTTCGCAGAGATTGGAAAGGTGCAATGAAATGTGTCGATTCAATACTGCGACGAACGTGTTCCAGATATTAGGTCTTAGAAGATCTGGCTGGGTGGCGCGGGCGGTGGCAGGCGGAGGCCACCCCACGGATAGAGTCACGAAGCCTCGTCCCGACACGCGTTAGAGTCGTCGGATAGAGCTAAAGGAGCACCATTGCTTTGATTCACAACACATTTGCGCATATGTTTCTCCAACGTTGACGGAACTGAGAAAGGCATCTCACAGAACCGACAACGGTACACGTCTTTGCCTAACCTGCCGTGGGTCTTCATATGCCTAGTTAGCTTCGAGCTCTGAGCACATGCGTATGAGCACAGCTCGCATTTGTATGGCTTTTCACCAGTGTGAGATCGCCTGTGTACTGTCAGGTTGGAACAGTTCTTGAAAACTTTCCCGCAATATTCGCACGTATCATTGCGACGTCCTTCTTTCGACTTTAACAGCGGATTTTGCAGTAAACCATTACTGCTATTTTTAAGCCCGTCAAAAATGTTCTCGGGTGGTCTCTGAGCGTGCAAGGTAGGTAACCACCACCCTTCGCCACGGTCCATGTCTAATTTTATGCGCTTGGATGCTTCAAAAGGGTTCTCAAAAGGGTTGAAAAGAGGATGTGGTTGAGGTGGCATTTTTGCAAATTCTTCTTTCAAGCGCAAGGCAGCAGTAGGAGGCATACCATTTGGTTTATCACTAGGAGGTCCGTTGTTGTTGTCTCTATCTTTTGCTAGTTGCCACTTCAAGGAGTTTCCAGACTCTTGGAGTGCTTGTTTGAAGGCCTCGCTATATTGAGCAATGTTTGATAGACCAAATTTGTCCATCAGCTCACCAACTACGGATGCAGTGGGTGGGTGAGCTGGGATAGCAGGAGTTTGTTTTCGAGGTGGTGCGGAAGGTGCACTACTGTTCGAAACTGTCAAGTCTTCGGCCTCTTCAACATCATCTCCATCTTCATTATCCTCATCCTCTTCGCCTTCCAACTCCTCATCTTCTAACTCATCATCAGAGTCGTCTTCACCGGTGTCACCACCTGATTCTCCATCTTCAGTATTTGTGTCATTTCCACGATGTACTTTCATATGCTTTTTCAGCTTCGAAGCTTTCTCAAACGCTTCGTCACATTCAGTGCATTTGAATGGCTTCTCCCCTGTATGTGAACGACGATGGACTATCAAGTTGCTTTCAAACCTGAACTTCTTACCGCAAAACTCGCAGGAATGTGTTATTTCTTCTGCGTTTCGTTTGACAGGTGGAGTAGAGATTGTGCGCTCAGTTGGAGGCGCGTCGGCCGCCATGGGTTCAGTACGACGCTCAGGCGAAGTAGAACTGTGCGGCCTCGTTGCCTCGCGAGGCGTGTCCACCGTTCCGGGTCCGGCGCCCACCGGAGGAGTCTGACCGACTCTGGAGGGCGACGGGGAAGCGAACGGCGGCGAATGCTTCCTGGGGCTAGGAGAGCTCGAATTGCCTGTGGCCGCCCCTGGACTGGTCGTACCGGCCAGTTGCCGCAAGCGCTGCGAGTAAAAATCCAGCTGGGGTTCTAGAGAGAGGGGTTGTGAAACTGGAGGGGGACGCTCCCGTCCTGTGAGCGACGTCGGCACCACTGGGGGCCGATCTGCCGGAGAAGGGAATGCTTGATGTGGAGGTAAGGAATTGGCTGCGACAGCGGCTGCTGCAGCGGCCAAGTTTAGACCATGATGACGAAACTGCTCTGATACGAGCTGTTCCATCCTAAACCGGTCATGGTGGTTTGGCCTTGCGAACATAGGCGCTGGGGGTACCGAAGGATGAGCTAAAGGTGGCAAGCTTCCAGGCATCGGCATTCTTAGAAGCCCACCAACGCCAAAAGGGGAATGCATATCTGGCGGGGGCAGAAGGGGATGGTGACGGAGACTTGGTGGAGGCAAAGGCGCTCCAGTGGAGGAACAACCAGAACTCGACGAAGACGTGCTGGACGAGGAATGGTTTTGTTTACTAGGCGGATGCGGCATCGCTTCCACGTAGATCTTCACTCCGTGCACATGCTGGACATGCTGAAGTAACCTCCATGCGGAATGCACGCGAGCCTTGCATGTTGAACACACGTAGTTGCTCGGCTCTGCGGACAAGGAAAAAGTTGTTCAAGATATAGCTTTTAAGTGATAGGTTGAGATGGAAAGGGTTCCCGATGGAAGATTTACAGCAATATTAACACTGGCAAAGTGTCTAGTAATAGCTCTCGCATATCGTAGTGCAGGGCCTAGGGATCGCGCGCGGCCCGCATGCTAAGCAGGGGCCCTTCGGCCGACTGACTGATCGCCCTCGCGTGATTCATGCACCTCTAAAATCTTATGAAATATACGCGGGACCAGATCACGTACGCACGCGTTTCACTGTTGATATTGAAATCCATATATGTAACACTATACGGTGTTGGTGAAGAAAAATGAATAAGAACTGTTGTGCTCTTAACGGAAGTCATCTTTAAATTGGTCTTTAAAAGGTTTGAATGGGAGTAAACGGTTGCAAATAAAATACTTTCTTTGCAAGAGATTGAAGAATATTGTTATACATAAATATATCAATATTAAATCAGCAATACATTATTTTAATAAGAAATTATAGGTTTATATTTTTCATATTATCATTAGCTCTAGCTCCACCAAGTTTTGGTATAAAGAATGGAATCAGTGTGCTAGTATAATGAAAGACTTCATATAACATAATGGAGCACTGGCAGTCTTGATCCCACAGGAGCACTACCCTAAGAGAGAATTAAGGTGGAGGTTAAGTCCCCAGTCGGTCAGTTCCGAACTTAAAGCGAAAGATCCCGTTGTGTCCTACATCTTGTGAACTACGCAGTTCTCAGTTCTCTCTACGCAGTTTTTCTAGGTCACGTGGTCAAGGAGTGTCCGTCAGGGGCTAGCGAGTACGATTTGATTGCTTATTGTGAACCGAGACATTTTATTGAGAAGACAAATCACGTCTCGCCCATTTTAGTGACGTACGAGGTCCATTGATAAATTTAATTTTAAAACACTGATATGATATCTTGTTACAGGAAATTGATTAGCTATCTCACCGGAGATCTAAGATATGTACATTTATTTTTACAATCGAGGTTGTTCGAAATAGTCGACCACCGGATAAGAAACTAGCCTTCTGAGAAGAACCGGTAAGGAACTTTATATGTTGTAAGCTAACATCTTCCCAAAAGGCTTCTTTGAAGAGTAAGGACAATGTAGAAGGCTCTAAACCTACTTTTTTACTTGATAAGAATTGTGTCAAACAGTGAGCCCATAGCTGTCTCATATACACACTTATGTGTTTGAATTTATCCTCAGACATTTGCAGGCTTCCTTACAAAGTTTTAAGTAATATTTGTACTGAATATGAATTCATATTAATGATTAATTGCTTTTCGGCTAAAACTACGAGTATTTATAATCTAGTACAATCATGTGAAAAGTGTATAGAACTTAAAAAAATATTAAAATAGGCTCCGAAACTACTGGACCGGTTAGAAAAAATCTTTCAGCAATGGATTACATTATCAGGGAGTAACATAAGCTATATTTTATCCCCGTACTCCCACGGAAATGAGAACTACGACAGTGAAACCGCGTGACGTCCACTAGTGCTTAATAAGCTTACCTAATAATTACTATTGTATGAAGCAATTATAACCATATAGGCAAGGAACATCAAAACGATTAACAGTGAAAATAAATCCTATTTATACCGCCTCCTACGCAGTTTTTACTCGAACACAAAGTCGATATGAGTCGCGCATCACTAGTCGAAGGCGCGGTCGATAAGCCATCTCGACTGTTAAGAAGATTATTGAAATGTAACGGTCAGATTGTGACCGGTAAAAGACGAATACAGAGTGTCTACATCTAAACTTAGCCTAACCTTGTTCCGAACCAATATGGGGTCAGTCTAACCAGATATATTGAGACAAAATTTTTCAGACGATGAAACAATCTGATCCATTATAAATTGGCCATATTTTATTTAAGCTAAAGGCCACTGGCAAAGCCTTTATCTATCTTCGTTTTGTTAATTTTCCATATTCATATTATGCTACTTTGCACTATATAATATACAGAAAACGATATCCAAATGTTCAATTCAAAAACTTCATTATTATTTTATAATGTTCGGTTCACAAATTATGCATTGCTTGAACTCTGAGTACCAGAAGTCGGATATACCTAATGTTTATATACTTATGATAAATAAGTATTAAAATTTGTATTTAAAAAAATTATTAAAATAATAATAACTACGGTGGAAAATGGGTGTTATTATTACAACACCTCTGCCTCCCCCTTCGGGATCACAGGCGTGATTATCTGTATGAATGTATTAAATAATAAACCACTTCCAAGGAGTTCTACACTCGTTTCCAAAAATCTAAATATAACTGTTAATTTTCAACCAACCTGTATACCGGGAGATATATCGCGATATCAATATTGTGACCTTTTTGTCCAGAGCATTGTTCATTGTGTTGCATTTTGGTCATCATAAGGTACTATCGCTACCAAAACTTAAAGAATATAATTTAGATTTGCCTCATTTAGGCAAATCTAAATTATACGTTAGAGGTGTACTATTTTAGTAATTATCTTGCTCATTGCAAGTAACATTAGCTAAACTGTTTCGTAAAAACTCTTTTCGGACACCTAGAGTTTTATAATTAATACATTCCAATAGAATTTTCGGTGTTTAATTAGAAAAGGTGTATACATGTTTTAAAAAAAGGATGTCAATTATTGAAATACTCTACTGGCTAATACAAAAAATTTCTTTTTCTGACTAGTTTATATATACAAATATTTGTTTATATTAAAATTTTTATAGTCTATACAGATAAATAAAATAGAAGTGTCTGTTTGTAATTAAAAAAAATTACAGCTTTTCACTATATGCATATGAAAGTATACACGATACTAACATATTAAATCCTGTTTGTTTGTTTCAGCAAATTTCCGAAACGTCTGGACCGATTTTAACGGGACTTTCCTTAGGCTACTTAAAAAAACACTAAGCTTCCATCAGGGTTAAAATATTTATTATTTTCAATAAGAAAGTGAGACTTATGAGTTATATACCCAACTGTACTACGTAACAGACCACACTTAAGTAGGGTCAACAGAACTGTACCCGACGTTCGATTGATACGAGCTTATAGCGATAACTGACACTCGGCAATTTCGACCACTGATTGTAATCTGTGGTCAGAATTGTATGTTGTATGAGTTGTATGATAATGGTCATACATAATTGAATGGTAGTGGGTGGTCTGTGACCAATTGTAATTGATGTTAGTTGAGGTTTAATTGGTATCGCTCTAATTAAATCAGTAGTGTATTATAAGATTATATAAATACAGATATGATGGTTGATAGAGTGATATGAAGCTTCATATAAATATTGTCATTTGATTATGTGCATGTAAAAATGTAACAATTGTTGGTGATCCTAATAAATAAATAAATAAAAATATGAAAGGGAATTAGAACCCAAATAAATTAGGATGAGCCGTGGTGGCCTTAAGGTTTGAGCAGTCGCCTGCTACGCAAGCGACGCAAGTTCGAATCCCAGCGAGGCCTGTACCAATGAGTTTTTCTAAAAACTTATGTGCAGTGATTTCACACCACGTGCTTTACGGTGAAGGAAATCGTGAGGAAACCTGCATATCTCTGAGAAGTAATTCAAAGACGTATGTATAGTGCCTGAGACGGTGATGGACTTTGTCACGTGAACACCTCTGCTTACCCCTTCGGGGACCGTGGCGTGAGGGAAATAGTTTTTCTATGTCAGTACCGTACATTTATCAATTTTATTTAACTGTATAGAGTATATATATAGTGTATCGACTCTATACCGTGGTAATAGCTCATATTATCGCATGGTCAGTTGACATAACCATGCACATTGACAAATAAAGACAATAATTGTACGTTTAACAACCGTTTAGATTTCAAAAGGCAATCGTTGATTACCAACATTGTGTTGCAGTGGGGGTGAAATTTTTAAACGTGGGGGTGAACCCTTAGGGGGCGTTTTAGGGCAGTGGAAAGCGTATCCGGACGTGGGTATCGTGGACAACTTTAATGTCATAGTTAAATGCTAATCGACAACGTCACGTCACTATTACCTCCAAGAAGTTTGTGAAAGACAGATGAAGTGATGAAAATTAAAAAAGTGGTTATTCTCTACGAGTTAAGGCTGCGTCTTATACTCTGCATACATTAAACATACAGACTTATTTAGTTTTATTTCTGTCAATATAGTAAAGCAGTCCAGTTTCGAATGTAATTGTGATTTGACACATAAATGGTATAAAATTTAAGGCCTACCATCATGCAGAGCGTATTAAGATCTTCTGTGGAGCTCGTGGCACAGTTGCTATTGCGAATATCATTCGATCAGCGAAGTTAAACAACCCTGGCTCCAGCCAGTATTGGATGGGTGACCGCCCAAGTTCCCTCCGTGCCTCGGCGAGCACGTTAAGCCGTCGTTCCCGGTTGATAATTTATTATCTTAGGCAATCGTTACAGATCAGTCGGAGGCCTAAAATTATCTGACAACTGGTTTAACTCAGATCACAGATTTTCCTCGTTAAAGGGGTTGCGAAGGTCAGATGGAAGTCGCTTCGTATACAAATCAGGTGATCAGCCACATCCAGTGCCGACCCCAAGAATGTTTGGGATAAGGCCAGGGAGATGATGATGTATCTTCATGTGAGATATTCTGTGCTTTTTCGTCGGTGCGTTTTTGTACAGTAAAATGAAACGTCAAATCTCAGAAGTTCTTAACACGCACTGCTTAAACGATCATAGTTGGTCCCAAGTAGTTTTTACTAAGAGCTCGTACGTTCATGAAAATTTATAAAAATTACAGCAAATGTACGTAACATCAAAATGTATTACGAAATTTTTGTATTTGCATGCGAAACACCCAATATGTTTTTAAAACTTAAGAAATAAAAATTCACAACTAGGAGTGGAAATGTGAATCCTCTCCACACAGAACACTCCTCGGCCGGATGTCGCCGGCGCTGCTTCCGGCGACAACTGTTAGCACTCCAGCGCCTCTAGCGGACGCCTCTTGGAACTACAACCTGGCTTCATTCATATATGTATGATAGTTAGCTGTTAAATTAAGTTCATTCAATGAAAATGTATTATTAAGATAATTACGTAGATACTAACTAGAATTTTCTTTGTGAAATGATTTAAAGAATATCATGTCATTTTAATTACCTATATCTTAAAAAATATAACTCAAAGGTGACTGACTGACTGACTGACATAGTGATCTATCAACGCACAGCCCAAACCACTGGATGGATCGGGCGGAAATTTGGCATGCAGGTAGATGTTATGACGTAAGCATCCGCTAAGAAAGGATTTTGATTAATTCTAACCCCAAGGGGATAAAATAGGGGATGTAAGTTATCATGAAACTTTGTAAATTTTGAAGCGATATATTATATATAACTAAATCTACGCGGGTGAAACCGCGGGGCATAGCTAGTAACCTAATAATATTGTGAGTGACTTCGATCGTTTAAATTCCATTGTATCTCAAACCAAAATGTTATTTAAAAAACTATTTTAATAAACATGTTCTATTTTTTGAATGTGCGAAATTTGAAATAGGAACGCTGACGTTCCAGCGAGTCGCCATCGACTTGTTATGCGGCGGATGTCCGTCGCGCCGCTGCGCTGAATGACCGCCTTCCCCTTCCGCCCCCTTCTGGCCCCCTCACACCCCTACGGCTGCGTCTAGACTGATAGATATAGCGGGAGACGGATAATGGGCAATTTGAGGAATGGCTCCGCTGATTGTACGCGGAAACTGTAGCGTAAAAGTATAGGTTAAATATTTCGTTCGGTAGTGCGTTAGCTCGGCATTAGTTCGTAACGAAAATACTGAGCTCGCAACGCTTTTAAAAATAATAGGAAAAAACTATAAAAAAATATGATTATTCAACTACACAAAGGCTACTTACATATTACGACATTTAGTATATAGTAACTATCCTAAAAAAAAAAACATTTTTTTTATTATAAATACACGTTTGTGCAAATGAAAACACCGATGAATATGTTGCTCTCAAGTGAACGGTGTAGATTAGCACTATGCAACTTCTGATTTTGATCGGATTATAGTCCACCCTCCCAGCGAGCAATGAAGACGCGGCCTAACCCAAGTGTGAAGTTATAGCCGGTGCAAATTGTGACCCATAACCACGAGACATATTTCTGGCTGAGAATAAGTTTAAAATTTAAAATTGGAACTGAATACAATAAACGAATGGATTTTATTTGGACCGCTTCCCGAATTAGATTATTTTGCGGGTAGTGTTGTATCAATATTTTAATTTAAGATAAAAAAATTAAGATACAATATTCTTAAACTAAAGAAACATTTAGTTTAAGAATTAAAAAAATATTCTCAGTAATCACCGCCTTGTGATAAAGGTATATGCTGAGCTTTGGCGACACTATCACAAAGAGCAGAATTCTAACTCACTGTTTGTCAAATTTTGCGCATCACTAACCAACAACATTATCGTATCTATGATACAAAACTAGAACCAATTTTTTTTACCAATCATTTAAAAGTCTAAACACTAGCTTCTACTCCCGACTTCATCCGCATGGTATAGTTACTTTGGACTAACTTTAACGCGCGACTGGTCATTGCCTTCCTTAATTATATGTATCACTGAAATAATTGTTCAAATCAGATCAATTAAATAAACAAACTCCTTAGCATTGTATTTTAGTGTAGATAACAACGTCTCAACTCTAGCCAATCTAAACTGCGGCAACAATATGTAAATGAGTATGTATGTATGTATGTACAAATGACCTTTCAATAGTTAACTAGTCGCAATAATTGTATAGCTCTAGGATGACGCACTAATTCAATGATGTCTGGGTCATAAGTGCGCAACTGAAAAAATAAAAAAAATAATTTGTGACTTATTGTTAAATATTATATTGGATTGACCGATTTGACCGACAAGACACAAGTGTTTGTTCACAAAAGATGGCACGTAGATAGGCAAAAAGTGACCCCGACCTTACATTGACACTTATATGTATACCTAATGATCACCAGTTGTCTTATGTAATGTACCTGTAATATTAAATATTCAAAGCAAGCACTGTGCATCATTCTATCGGGGAATCACGCTTTTAGGATTGCTCAAAATGCGTCGCTTAACAAATTTGTTTGAGCAGACGTTTTTGGTTCGTTCGCGTTGGTGTGACTTATCTAACCATATGATACCTTCTACTAACTAACCTATTAGCAAATAGTTACCTCCAGGGATAATTTGACAACCCGATCTGGATGAGATGAATTCTTCTTCACAATATTAATACTCAATAGCTTCTTAAGATTTTGTAAATCGAAAAAATCTGACAATTAGGTATAAAAATATATATTTTTGTACTCAGTTCACTTAAACTTGGTAAAGTTAAATGGCATTAATGTTATGGGTCAAGTTTACGTAATGTCATTTTAATTAATTCTATTGTCACTTCACATGGTAAAGTAATATATTTGTGTATCTATGGATGGATTTTCCCCTATACTCGTCGCTTCACGTGATTTCGATCGAACTTCAAATTCCCCTTGGACATTATTTTATGAACTCTGTACGAAAAATCCCACTACAAGGAAGAAACACTAAGAGAGGAGATCATAACGAAATCCCCTGTTCAAATTTCTTAGCTGCTCAACTTAAGAGAGTTATACATACATACATGCTCACGCCTGTATTCCCCGAAGGGGTAGGCAGAGGTGTTGTAATCACAACACCCACTTTTCACCGAAGATGATTAAGTGCCAACGTGAGAGATGGTGAGTCTATCACCGTCTCAGACACTTTACATACGTCATTGAATTACTTCGCAGACATATGCAGGTTTCCTCACGATGTTTTCCTTCACCCTAAAGCATGTGGTGTGAAATCACTGTACATAAGTTTTTTAGAAAAACTCATTGGTACAGGCCCCTCTGGGATTCGAACTTGCGTCGCTTGCGTAGCAGGCGACGGCCACCACGGCTCTTTGTGAAGTGTCATTTTTCGAATAAAGCCAGCGGTCCAGGAGGTCAGGAGGAGAGGAAGAGTGGAGTGGAGGAGGAAGGGTGGGGCTGTGTTGCACAGGGATATCATATTTTATATGGTAGACAAAGGATGTGTGACTTGGTTTTAATCAAATACTTTTCGATGAATTAATAATAATTCTCAAAATATACGAAATTATTTGAGGCATTGGCATTGACCGCGGAGAACTAAAACCTACCAAATATAATATACTTAATTGACAACTACCAATTAAGTAAACTATATTTTAGTAGCTGACAAAATGACAGTTACCGCTCCCTAACCGAAGACATGGCTATGATTTTGTAAGGTATCAAGTTTCTGGACAAATTGTTTACGCACCCTCCCACAAAAATCAGTTACGCCTATCTACATTTTGGGTGTGATTTTTCATTAGAACCTAGCAAGGTTGTTATAATTCGTCATCTATGTTATCAAAGTCATATTTTCAATAATCAAAATTACATCATCTTGAAATTAGCAATTCTTGTATACACTACATAAATCTGAATCTCGGAAACGGCTCTAACGATTTTCATGAAATTTTGTGTGTAAGGTTTCAGAGGCAAAAAATAGATCTAGCTAGGTTTCATTGTTGGCAAACATCCTTTTGACCATGTTTTCAGGCACTGAAAAACTCATACAATATTATTACAATAGGACAGTGACTTTTGCCGACATCTGTCAAGTTATGGTAGCTCAAACTAGAGGCTTCCAGCTTACGGGGCGATAGCGAAACTAGAATACCCCGGTTCGAGACTGACGTTCACCGGTATATTTTTTTCTTTTTTTCCAGCATATTTAATATATGAGAAAACATCATTAAACAGAAACCGAGCACGGCTTCAAGGTTCTTATGCTTTAAATATAATAATTATTACAACAACTAAGTAATAAACATCAAGTTGGACAAAGTGCGTAAGCTACACTGTCATGGATAAAATGCGTGTCCAAAATCAAAGTACAAGCCACCAAAATTGGTCCTCTATCGTCGGTCCCACAGGCGTGTGGGCTATTTTAAACTCATAATAACGGTTGTCGGCACATGTGTGACAACCATTACCACATATTACAAAAAACGGCGGAAAAACAATAAAATCCCGAGGGTGAGTAAGTGGGAAGGTTTAAAATTGATTTCTGCAACCGATGCCTTTTAGTGTCAGTTTTAAATAGACAGAGAATACTTCTTGGCAGTCTAATCTTCTACCTAAATGAGTATTACAGGAGAAAGATTTATCTCGATGATTTCATTGTTATTGGTAACTATTACCCCCTTATGAATACGGTTTACATCAAGACCAGATCAAACACAGACTAAAACTATCCTTACTTTTGAGACGAAACCTGCGGTGAATACCTATTCTGGTTGTTTGACGAAGCCTGCGATGCGGATCTATGATTATATAGACTTATAAATACATACATACATATGCTCACGCCTGTATTCCCCGAAGGGGTAGGCAGAGGTGTTGTAATAACTACACCCACTTTTCACCGAATTTGATTAAGTGCCAACGTGACAGATTGTGAGTCTATCGCCGTCTCAGGCACTATACATACGTCTTTGAATGACTTCTCACAAATATGCAGGTTTCAAATATGTGGTGTGAAATAACTGCACATAAGTTTTTTAGAAAAACTCATTGGTGCAGGCCCCGCTGGGATTCGAACTTGGGTCGCTTGCTTGCGTAGCAGGCGACTGCTCTAACCCCAAGGCCACCACGGCTTTATAGACTTATATTATGTTTATTTCTCTCTTGCTGTTTCAATCCCTCTTATTTTTATTTCTTCCCTCCTCAAGTTACTTTTACTTTCTAAAACTATCCTTATTTAACATCCATCTCTCATGGAATCCATATGACATAAAGAGATGGAGCTACTTTTATACCATTAATTATCTGATGCGATTTAAGGGCATTATAATTTGTCGGTCCTTGGACGTGTGGCTTAGTATATTTTTTAATTAAATAATTATTCAACTGATCTTTCAATAAGATCATTTTATAATTGACTTATAAGATGGTATCTATCCATCTTTCAGCGTTGAACACGATATATCTTTCATTAAGGAATCACACCATATCTCTAACACTATGTTAAAATATTTACTATGCTTTGGACGCTACGGTTTTCAATTATATAACTACCAAGGGCTATCTATGCAAACCTCGCATTTGATCAATACAAACGCAAATTTTAATCAACGAATTCCCTAGCTTTGTCCAGTCCAGACCCCATGTCCCGACCACAAAGCAACTATGACAGCTATTCACTGCACCCACGTTGCACTAATAACAATCAATACTCAAATAACTGACCTATCCACTACACAATACGATCCATAATCTCATAACCAAACAAAAACTCTCCAAAGCAATCTATCATACTCTAAATCTGATATATTTATACTGAATGTACTATCACTATTTCTAAATCAGCTATCAACGGACTCTTTTCACTAAAAGGGTGAAGCTCACTATAGAAAAGGTTGACCCCTCATAAAGACTTATCACCTCATATACAAAATAAGGTTCTACTAATCCAGCTGTCAGCATTGAAGATACAGTTTTAGAGCCTAAAGTGTAAAGTTCAAATTTGCGTGTGGTAGCCAAAGCAGATGGGATCTCGTCAAAGTTAGCGGTAGTTTTTTCACAACAATCTCCTCTCGGACTTAACTTACGTTATCTCGCCACGAACGTCACAAGGAATAGAAACCCGCACGTACATAATAAAGACGATATTTCTAAAGAAATTTAAATTTGCCCGCAAAGGTCCCGAGATAGGATTAAAGATTGGGTGCCGAGATGGCCCTTTTGTGGTCGACCCTTAAGAAAACATGTCTTGATATGGAAATATCTTGGACGGGACTTAATCGAGGAATCATTTGCGGGGGCGATCATTTATCAAGAAAACGGTCTATGAATGCGTAATTAGCTAGATAGAGCCGATTTGGTCCTTATTCATTGAAACTCTTTTGTTGACGTTTATTTTGCATGAGTGGACTTGTAAAAAGCGCCTTGTTTAGACATCTGACCGGGTGCTTTGCGGTGCGGTCGCCCGTGGCACACTCGAGCTTAAAACGATAATTTCATTGGGGGCTTAGCACACCGACATAAATACAAGTACATCACTAGCGCTGCTGTGGTACGATACAACACATTAGTTTGTATGAGAAGAATTACCTATCAAAAATCTTTAAAATATTTTAAGTACTGAAATTTTCCAAGTGACCACACACGTTTAGGTAGCAACGGACACAATCAAAATGATTTGAATATGGAACACATTTAACTCGACAATCCTTCATTAATTTGTAAACCAAACAAAGAAGACCAAACACCGGACCCAATCCGCACTTGTACCAATATTTGTTTTGATAAACTGACGGCCATCGGTTCACCAGCGTTTTGTGATGGTAATGATTGTGGCGACACTGTGGACACAGTTATACGTAAAGCACCTTTGTTATACCATGAATGACAATATGTAGCGAGGGTGTTAATAAGATATTAATGAAGAGAAGAGAAAATAATATTTTTTTACACGCAAGTTTGAAGATATACTGACTGAAACATTGAAAACATTTGGAAACGCCACCCCAAGTAATTGAATAAGCTTGTAAATTTTTCTCCATCCATAGTGATTGGCTGCGTCCTTCCAAATATAACCGGCGAGCATATTTAAAGGACACGCGATAGGCACGAGACAGGCCTCCCCTCACCTTTACAACGTCACGTCTAAAATTGAAACCCACTTATTTAAAAGACACTCCTTAGCCACCTTCCCGTCAATACAAAAACTAAAAATATCCTCAACCATTGTGTCGCACTCAAAGAAGTTCCATAGGTCACGGCGAACGCATAAACGAACACCACGTGTCAGGAACAGGCCAAACATTTTTTATCTTTGAAAAAATTATAAAAGGCCGCGTCTAACAATGGGGTCTCGGTAGCATCTTTAACAATTATAATATCACACTCGCCCGCTTAAACACAGTCATTAACGACATGGAGGCGACCTTTTACTTTGAACTTTAAAAGAGTGACACAAAGGTTGAATATTAAATGACCGGTAGGTTATACATGAGCTCTTTTGTAAGCAGGACAATTGCGGATAACATAAGGGTCATCACAAAAGGCAGCAGATAACAATGCGCGCACGTCAATCGTGTGCTCATGCAAATAATTTTTTTCGTCCAAAACATCCCCTATATCTGTTCGTATTGCGATGGGGTTAATTAATATGTATAGTAAAATACAATTAAAATTAAGATACCTTTTTTAAGTTGGCACGAGGTTGCGACTTACTGTCATCATTAGAATTATGTACTTGTTGTGACAATGAGCTTTCGTTTTGAATGCGGTTTTTATAGTTGGCTAGATTTATCGACATTAATATCCATTGTCTCTGTTTACCAGCTTTATTATATTCAATATAACTTGATATTTTATTGCGCTGTGTCCCTTTATTGGATATGACTGGTTTGACAGTTCACTCGAAGGGGTTAATACCAACGTTTAGGATAAACTCAATAAGCCAAAAGCAACTGGTGTTGGGCCAAACCTGCAATTGACATTTGGATGATAGCGCAACAATATCTTTATTCGAAGAATATTGTTCTTTCATATCACATTCTGTCACATAGGTAGGTATAGCATCAATATTTACTTTGTTTTTAATGCCCCAATCGTTTTGTCATGTTTCAACGTCTACGATGTCGTTGGGTATTAGCGTAACGTGAAATGTTTTGATACTTTTTCGGAGGCGCGTTGTGTTTGAATTCTAAAGATGGCGGATCAACACATTTTGGGATACGCTAATGCGTAATGAATTCGTCATCATTAATACATGTCCAAAACTATACCTACTTTGCGTGCTGATCAGAGAAGGAATAAGTAAGAGAATGCGCAATTAGACCGAATCATAAATATTTCGTACATATCATAAATTTTTGTTTTTGTTATTATTTTCGGCATCGTATTTAAAAAAAGTATTACAGTATTTGCACAAATGTTGCCAGTAAAATCGTTTGCCACAATACTGGCTTAAGCGGTTGACAATGCGGGTGGAAATTCGAACGGTGCACAATTTTCGGGTTTAAGAAATCCTTTGTTGTGCAACGGGTTAATACAAAAGTGTCAAATGACAGCACATCTGCCTATACAAAGGGTTCTCTCGGATAGATTATTTCTCGAACGGCCCCCGCAAGATTGCTCGCTTATACAGATGTTCCGAGCTTTACCGGCGAGATGTTGTTGTTAATTTTTATTTTCACAGGATTGGGATTAGGGCGTAACGTCTGTTGACTCTTTTACTATTGAAATTAGATTAAGTATCTCTTTCCTCATAAAAAATCAAAGATTAATTAAGTAAGATTTTCCTTATTGTTAGAACGTATTCTTTCCACTTGAGTATTTTTGTGTCCGAAGAAAAGATTTTAGGAACTTATTGAAATAATTTCTATAAAATGAGCACACCCTGTCTCAACGAGTAACTATAGTGCCGAGATTAAGTTCCAATCCTAAATATATGGATGCGCGATGACGTAAGCATTACGTGTTCAACATTGTTGTTGTGCAACTTGCACATTACACAACAAAAGGAGTCGAAAGCGACGATAACTTTGTCTCCAAAGAATCCTTTGATGTCATAGATGTAATAAGGATCATTTATAAAATACTAAACACCGGACCGTACGATGACGTGGAACTTGGAAATAAAATGGAATTTGTCGCACACATGTGTTTCCATAACGTCTCGGGCATTGTGTAAAGAATAGATTTAGATGATTTTGTGCTCAATAAGAGAAGGTTTAAAATTATCTGCTGTAAATCTAACTCGACTACCATAAATATCTAAAAATATTTTCACCAGAACATTATAGTTAAAAGACTCACCACTATGCATAGTATTTGATTCAGCATCGGCTACTTCTGTTCTGGACTTTTTCTGGTCTTCAGGTGACCCTGATGTATCCATGTGTTCCTGTTTAATCTTAGGCTTGATGTCCACATCTGGGGAACTTGAGGGCATTGGAGATGTTGACGCTCTTCTCTTGGGGGTTGACGTTTCTGTGTCCGCTTCTGTTTAGAAAATTTATACCCTTATATTAATTGAGACTTTGATGACAAAAAAGTATTATCAAGTACAGAAAAATAACCTACTTGCGGAGTAGAAAAGGAAGTCTAAGCTACTCGTATAAAAAATGATTTTTCCTAATATCTTTTCTTTTCAAAGTAGACAGGAATTGTTTACTGAAATGTGTACTTTCTTAGTAATCTAATTTTAATAACAACTTTATTCAAAGTAATAGACATTTTAATTCTCATAATCATCAAAATTGCTCGAGAAATATTAAACATACCGTCTAGTAATCTCTTCGGTGTACTCGAGGCACCTCCATCTTCAAGCAGATCAGGATGTGCTATCGAAGGGCTGGCAAGGGGTGGGGTATGGACCCTACTGGAGGCGGGTCTTCTCGCAGTCAGGAGTGAGGGTCTTCGCCCGGTACTATTGGCTGAAACCTGACCCGGACGTGATCCATCTTCCTGGTCGGAGTTTGGACCTGAGAATGAGATATACGTATAATAGGTATCATTCGTCATTAATGAGAGAGATTTATATTTAGCACTCCTGTTTTTTTAATACAAGAAGTGGTCTTATCATGAACTAAATATACAATTGTGAGAAAAAAAAATTACTGAGCCTCTGCAACTGCTTATCATTTTTGATAAATAAATATGCTCACGCAATTCCAGAAGGGTCCCCGAACGGGTAAGCAACGTTGTAACAAGAACACCCACAATTCGCCACATATAATTAACTATCCACGTGATAAAGTGTGAGGCCATCGCCGTCTCAGGCACTATCAATCTTGGTAATAAGTATTCAGTTTGAGAGATGGGAAGGGGTCATTCCCATCGTAAGCCTGTACTTACCACCGCTATAACAATGATAAGAGGTGATGTCCTTATCGCACGAGGAGACCTTGTGCTGTATGAAGCGCACAATGTCCGCAAGGGCGAAGGCTCTACGGCAGGCTCCGCAGGTGAGGGTGTCTGCGGGGATGCCAGTAGGGGACCCTCCCCCTTCAGCCGCGCTGTCCGCATCCGCTGGAAAAATGGGCTTGATTAGAGATTTTGTCTAAAATATATTCCACATATATTGTATCAATAGACTTGCCTATCAAGCTAGGCAGGTCTGTCTCGTGGATGTTTTCATCT
Organism: Watsonalla binaria; assembly: GCA_929442735.1. Lineage (NCBI taxonomy): Eukaryota > Metazoa > Arthropoda > Insecta > Lepidoptera > Drepanidae > Watsonalla > Watsonalla binaria. The sequence continues at coordinate 3,468,506 of OV838930.1, forward strand.
AGCTTAGAATAAATACTTTATGGTGTCTACTTAGGTCACTTTTTTGACATGTTTGATAAGGAAACGCTCTCAGTTATTAATTGAGGTATTGATATTACGAGAAGCGTAATTTTACAGCTTTATTAAAAAAAATTGCCGTAAGAGCCATCCTTTAAAACCATGCAAACAAGTGAGTCAACATTCAATACTTTGAGTGCAATTAGTTTGAAACCAGATGTATGAAAGACAAGAAAATGGTTTAAAAAAGCGAAATTAGTTTGACACCATTCTTAAGGCGTTTAAAATACATTCGACAGATGGTCAGTGACACTCTCAATACTATATAAGTAACTTAAATTTAAATAACACTTAATTGCCACTTGTGACAGTCACGGTTGAGGCCTAAGGTGTCAGTTGTGGTGACCACACAATAAAAGGGTCATAATTTGTCCTCCAATTTGTGGCCACTGTGTAAAGGGTTATTTTTTATGAGAAAGTTGATAATTTTTTGTGGACGTGTTTGGAAAACATATGTTTTCTTTTTAAATTGTTTACTTTGTATGAGTCAAGCCGTCTGGTTTAATAAAAGCACATGCACTTAGCATTATGCAAGTGTATTTGCACAGATGCATGATTTACAAGCTCAGAATTTGCTAAAATTCAGTCAAAGACTAAAACTGAATGTTTTGCGAGAACAAGTAGTTACCATCACGATTATTCGTCTGTCTGAAGTAACCCATCTTTCTCTCAAGTACATTCGCCTCGCAAAACTAAAGCTGTATTCACACATATCTAATAATGAAGCCGCTTCCACATTCAACTCCCGTACAATTGGTCGGCACATCAAAGCCGTTTGCGAGCTAATTTCACATAAGTACCAGCCCTACCCGCTTTTATTATTATTTTTCTTCAATTTCTTTGTGAATGAAAGTAGGCCGTACTTTCCTAAGAATAATATACTCAGTTTTATGTACAGGGGTTGCCTGTAACCCGACTACTAAATTAATATAGCAAAAAGTGATGTTGTTTGACGTACCTGGGTTATACAGGGGTTATGTAAATGTATTGACAATTTTTTACAAATTTGTTGGCTCGTGGCAATTTGTGGGTTTTTTGTCACTTCCTATAGGAAGTTTGGACACCGTAGTTTCGATTTCGTGTCCCTGTTTACTTGGTAAATATGGTGAGCTTAGGGTGTCTGTTTGAATGACACTGTAACGTTTTATACCGTTCATTGTGATATAAATGTTTTATTTGATTGGTAAATGACCGATAACAGTATTTTAAGGCCAAAACTTGACGTTGTTGAATTTTTTTTAAATGGTACAATGACCTTCAAATACCTACCTACCTACCCTTAACGTAACTTCAGCTATCTAGCAGTGAAAGTTCGGTTAAAATCGGTCTAGCCGCTTCAGAAATTTGCGCGAGCAGACAGAAAAATTTCAAATTTTTATTTCGTAGTTTATGTATCTACCTCTAGCAATAAATGTTGAATTACTAACGGAGACTTCAATTTTATTAATTATAATTAATGACTGTATATATACAGACATATCAGATTGTCACGTACTATACACTATGTTGCAAACCCTATTGTAATTGTCCACGAAACTCACACCTTCGCACAAATAGACAACACATTTACCAAATCGAACCCTATCAATATGTATTGAAGTGGAATACACTCGGTCAAGTGTTAGCCACACCCACACACGAGTGGACAGTGGTCAGTTCACGCATGCGCTTTGTGGTCAGATCACACCCACGAGTTCACACTTCAATAATGGTATAACTGATTTATTGATGATGTGGGGGTGTTGAATTTATTTGTTAAACGAAATACTCCTGTAGTTTTTCTGTTGTGGCTACATAGTGTATTCTTAATTGCTACATGATTATCGTACTTTTGTAGGAGCTACGAGAATTTCATGGTAAGCGTTTACCGTCTGAATGCAAGGCACTATATTAAGTAATTTTTGGATTGATTCACTTTAAATTCAGCCGTGGTGGCCTCGGGGTTTGAGCAGTCGCCTGCTACTTATGTAGGTACAGTGATTTCACACCACGTGCTTTACGGTGAAGGAAAACATCGTGAGGAAACCTGCATATTTCTGAGAAGTAATTAACACATTCACTACTAAAATTTCAACTTCTTCGTAAATTCTCTAACAGTTGGACGCACATACGCGTCGTTAGCAGTGAACGCGTTAAAAGACGTATGTATAGTGCGTGAGACGGCGATAGACTCACCATCTGTTACGTTGGCACTTAATCAAATTCGGTGAAAAGTGGGTGTTGTGATAGCAACACCTCTGCCTACCCCTTCGGGGAATACAGGCGTGAGCATATGTATGTCACTTTAAATTCATCATTCATCATATATAGATATACAGATGTCTTTTGCTTTTTTATTTGCACGAAGTATTTTTACCATATCTTAAATATAACCTTAGCTAACTTCAAGCTTAAACGGGTGATGTCTTTGTAACTCTGATATTTCCCTTATTGACACTCTTATTTAGATATAATTATATGTTGCTGTGGTTATTACCTATATCAAATGATATTTTTGGATGACGTACTTACTTGCATCTAATGTCGTGTACGTTTATACCAATACATATATAAAATATGTTTATTGTATTAATAAGCTGGCTGAATTTCTTGCCGGTTCTTCTAAGAAGGCTAGTTTTATACTGTTAAGTTATACACGTTCAAAAGTGCTTTACCCAAATTGAATAAATAATGGTGATTTTCAATAAATCGATAGTGTACATTTTTGAGATAAAAATCCAAGCCAACTATTCGCTCATTGAAACCGTCTACCCATAAGGACGGTCTCGCCTCAGGTGTCGATGTGGGGGACCCACCCCAGACACGAGAGAAAAGTTTAAATTAGCTCGTTACGACACACGGTAACATGCCAGTTATATCTGAGTTTTGTTTTTTCGCTATAGAAAAGGTCGACCCAACCGAGATTTGGTCTAACTTCCGTAAAGTTTTCGGTCGCTGCATTAAATATTAATTACGTTTACTGCCAGCGTTGGGAACAATGTTGGCTTGTAAAACGTTGGCACAAAAGGTATCTATACTTACTGATAATATTAGACATACGAATGTATGTTTGTTGGTTTGTGTATTTCACTCAGTGATGGATTGACATGTTTTCAAGCGGTATGGATTGATAAAGCTAGAATGTACCAGAGTATCATATGGGCGGAGAGAGCATTAAGGAATGTCTTGTTTGAATTTTGGAGCCGAAATTACATTCTCGAGTAATATTTAGTGGTGACTAAGGATGCCAGTGCTCCGAAAGAGTGACTGTGCTAGCTGTAGTGTTGCTAGTAGTGAAAATCCGTCAAGCTGTTTCAGAGATTGGCCCGTAAAAACACACGGACAAAAAAAAATTTGGTACCTAGCCGTGGTGGCTTGGAGATTTGAGCAATAAGTTCGAATCCCAGCGGGGCCTGTACCAATGAGTTTTTCTAAAAAACTTATGTACTGTGATTTCACACCACGTGCTTTACGGTGAAGCAAAACATTGTGAGGAAACCTGCATATTTCTGAGAAGTAATTCAATGACGTATCTAAATTGCGATGGACTCACCATCTGTCACGTTGGCACTTAATCATCTTCGGTGAAAAGTGAGAGTTGTGATTACAACACCTCTGCCTACCCCTTTGGGGAATACAGGCGTGAGCATATGTATGTACCTAACTTTTATTGAAAAGCTGTTAATTTGGAATCAAAAAACACTGCAACTTTATTTATCTGTATGTATAGATATATGTATATCAGTGCGGGATTCAATCACGGGATTTATGACAGAATTGATGCGAGAGAAACCACGTTTCATAGTGTGTTTTGTACCTATTCTAGATGAATTGTCACCATCAATAATATGTGACAGAAAATCATTTTGACACAACCCTGACCGCCGTGACCAATATTAATTGACAGGGGATCACCCCAGCGCAAATCGAACGGTTTTCACAATACGTCCAAAATAAAAATAATAAAAGTATCAGATGCGGGGGTGTTCTATATCAAGTTATTATGTCCGTTCCGATATCGATGTGTACAATAAAAACATCATTTTGTATTCTCTCGAACTTATTACATGAACAAGTAAATTTATGCTGAGTTTTCTGAATAAACCTCCTTAAATACTTTGTATAACATTTTTTTCGCCTCTATTTTTATCCATATAAAGTTATAATGTATATTATGTGCTTTGGATCCTACCTCTTAAATTAAAAAGTGGATATTTATATATTCTAAAAACTTTAATATTTTTCACAATCATTTTGAAGAATATAAGGAATGTTTGTACGACTTAATAATAAATACATACATACATATGCTCACGCCTGTATTCCCCGAAGGGGTAGGCTGAGGTGTTGTTATCACAACACCCACTTTTCAACGAATTTTGATTAAGTGCCAACGTGACAGATGGTGAGTCTATCGCCGTCTCAGGCACTATACATACGTCTTTGATTTACTTCTCAGAAATATGCAGGTTTCTTTACGATGTTTTCCTTCACCGTAAAGCACGTGGTGTGAAATCAGTGTACATAAGTTTTTAAGAAAAACTCATTGGTACAGGCCCCGCTGGGATTCGAACTTGCGTCGCTTGCATAGCAGGCGACTGCTCAAACCCCGAGGCCACCACGGCTCTAATAATAAATAAACGCGGCCAAATAATGCTACCTAGTAAGATCGCCAGTACTTCATTGGGGACCCTTTCGTCCTTCATTACGTTGGCGATATCATTAGACTACAAAAGTCGCATACCATTTAACACAAGTGTACCAACTTCTATGTATCTATACTAATAAATTAGCTGTGCCCTGCGGTTTCACCCGTGTAGACTTAATTTAATTCCCTCGGAACCTTAAATGTTTTTCCAAATAAAAGTAGCCTCTGTTACACCTTGTAATATTAGCTATCTGCCAGTGAAAGTCCCATTGAAATCGAGACAAACAGACAGACAGACATAGCGAAATTTTGAAAATTAGTTTTTTTTAAGTCTGTACCGTATTATATTTCATATGCATTTAGTGCAATGCTGTTATTTTGGAATTAAAAACAGAGACTTCAATTGTATTCATGTGTATAGAGTATATATATTATAAATAAAGCTGAAGAGTATGTGATTGTTTCCTTGAAATCTAATCTCAGGATTAATAGTAGGATTTAAAAAAAAAACAGACTTGGATAGCATTTGTAGAGGAAGGCAGGCTATATGAGATCACGCTAAAGCCAATCGCGGGTAGGCTAGTGTTAGACCACGCTTAATAACAGAAGCTAGAAGATAAAATAAGAAAACCAACAAGTATCTCATAGAGGCAAGTGAGTTTAGCTTTAGAGACCATATTGGGAGCACCACGCCCAAAGAGTCACCTCACCATTCACATCAGAAGGCGGTCTATGTAAACAGCGGCTAATGACGTCACTTCTCTCAACATCGCCACTCGCCGACCCTCGCTTTTTACCTATAATTACTCTTAACAAACGGTGCTGTTATGTACACATTTAGTATATAATGTAACCTATGGTTTATGTATTCATAGTGCTTTAAATGGTTGCTCTTAAGTTGATTAAGTATGTAAATAACGAACATTTTTAACATATGCTCACGCTTGTATTCCCCGAAGGGGCAGGCAGAGGTGTTGTTATCACAACACCCACTTTTCACCGAATTTGATTAAGTGCCAACGTGACAGATGGTGAGTCTATCGCCGTCTCAGGCACTATACATACGTCTTTGAATTACTTCTCAGAAATTTGCAGGTTTCCTCACGATGTTTTCCATCATCGTAAGCACGTGGTGTGAAATCACTGTACTTAAGTTTTTTAGAAAAACTCATTGGTACAGGCCCCGCTCGGATTCGAACTTGCGTCGCTTGCGTAGCAGGCTACTGCTCTAACCCCGAGGCCACCACGGCTCTTCGAACAACATTTTTAACCTACATATATATACTGTCTGTCTCTTACCTACATGCTTAAAATTATTCATTTTGTGGAGTTCATCTAAACACAGCTCTTAGAATCAAAGGCCTTTTATTTCAATGTTTCCAGAGAAAAGTATCTCGAAACACGCTTACGTCATAGCATAGACCACAAATAAACAAGATGAATACCCCAATAAATATAAAATACAACGTAAAACACCTAGCACCTATCAGATTAAAGGACATACCTATAAAACAGGATTACCTCTTAAGGGGACGCTTTCCCACCGATAGCTAATCAAATTATCCGACGTAATTCCGAGCGACAAAACGGCTGATTATTTTCATCTTGTTTTTTTTTCGGGTTACCCCAGGGACTTCAAGGGATCACTGTCTGATACTGAGTTTGAGAAAACGTATTGTTTTAATTTTTGAGAACAAAATTAATAAAACCCTTAACAAAAAAGAATTCCTATTGCGTCACAGTCACAAAAACTAAATTGTTAAAAACTAGCTCTTAATCGCGACATGGTACGTGTCTTTTAATTATGCCTGCTTTATATCAAACTAGCTGTGGCCCGCGGTTTCACCCGCGTATTTTTAGTTTTATATAATACTTTTTTTCGCAATAAAAGGTAGCCTTTGTCCTTTCTCAGGGTTTGAAGATTGTCTGTGCCAAATTTCATCAAAATCGGTGGAGAGGTTTACTTTCGCATTTATAATATTAGTATGGATTCCATTGCTAAGTTTAGCTTGTTAGCAGACATACATCCGTACACATTAAGACTATTAGTATACCTAGATATTTTTTCCAATCACATCATAACAATGAATATGATCATATTTAGATAATTTCATTTCTTTTATATCTGCGACCTTAACATAACAGGTAAAATTAGTAAGCCCGTGGGGAGTGACAACAGAAAAAACAGCGGCCATGCCGGCAACTGATTAAATTAAGGTTGGGTCAGTAATCGTGTTACTGATACCCAATACTCGAATATTCCAAATAACTGGAGGAAAACACAGCCCTCTTGTGTATTGGATCGTTCGTTAGACGGATTTGAATTTTCTCTCTCCTCTCGACGTTTTTTCGTAACGCGACCCGCTGGGGGAGGCTTGGACTTAATAGAAAATGTTGGTTATAAAAATTGAAAATTTATACTGTCAATTTTTGGCGAGCGGTGTCGATAACGGTTTAACTATGAGATTAAAAATTATCATTCGAGTGGAATGAACAACACACCTTATTGTCAATGTGCTAAGACTTATAATTGAATACTAGCTGTGCCCTGTGGATTCACTCGCGTGCACTTAATTTCATGGATAGCCGCGAATCCATATGATTTTTTTTAAATAAAAGTAGCTTTGGTCCCGGCTGGACCAAAGAGATTTTAGAGATTACCCGGAACAAACAGACGGGCAGAGAAAAATTATGAAAATGTGTTTCATTTAGCGAAAAGCTGTTATTTTGAAAGAAACTTCAATTTTATTTATCTGTATAGATTAAGAGTTCTTCAGTTTCATGTCTTAAATATTACGTGATATATATTAAGTTAAAGGTATGTGTAACTTGGGTACTGTAGATTTCTTCGTATGTCTAACTCTTTATTTATGTTGATATAATAAAATTAAGGACAGACATCTCTGGAGTAAAAGTACTAAAGGCCTGTGAGAGTAAGGGAAGCCTTCTCAAAGATATTTGTCACCGTACAAGTGTCAATAAAAACGCCACGCCGGACTGCCACTATACTGTTGTACCTTAGTGGTGTGTAGCGTATGTGATTGTTTATTATCGATACTCGAGAGTTTATTTTCTAAAAGACCTTAATAATTAATCTTTAAACAAAAAAAAACTGTGTTTGATTGCTCTTAACAAAGTACTTTCAAATCAGTATGACATAATTAGATAGGATTGTACATGCTACCGCCTGGTTTCCGAACCAGGCGGTAGACATTCGAACATACAGATCATTTCAAATGTTTTCATTTTCACTTCGTCGCAATTGTGTGAATTTTCCATATCATGCTTACCCTTAGTATAGCCGAATACTGTTCCTACTAACTAATTAGACCTACTTAAAAAATATCTAGTATGATAATTATTAAAGAAATATTATCATACCAGATAATTTTTGAGTAGGTCTAATTGCACTATAATAATAACAATAATATATATAATGTATCATAGTGATAGCTGATCTCATAAAGTGATTGTTGATCTCATCAAAGTATATAATGTATTAGTCATGTAAGAAGAGTTTAAATAGTTAATAATTAAATAATTATAATAATAAGATTATAAGAATTATTTGTTAGAATTGTTTGTTTAAACCTGTAATGGTCTATCATACGGTCCTATACCTATCTGTAACCACAAATTGTAACTGTAAATATATAACTAAATATTAGCTAAGAAAATCATACTCACAAACTTTACCCAACCAACCGATATCCTTCGTAAAAGGGCTTAAGTAACATAGATGAGAATCGCGCATAAAAAATCAAGCAACTAGTAACATCACATCTATCTAATGCCGACACTATAGATGAACTGTTTGTGATTGTAAGGTGTTAGATAGTCAAACAATTTCATGTACAGTTTTATCGATATCAACAACACATCACTAACACAATACCCGTTACAGCGGACACTTAACCCCTAATCCTTGGCACGGCAGTTTTCCGGCGAGCGTTTATGGCAAAAATCTTAATCCCTCCTGCTGTTAACTGCCGGCCACTAATTATTGCCATCCACTGTATTTATTACAATGAGTGCCTTATACAGTACACTTATTTACCGATGAGAAAATCTGCCGACGTAAATAACATACAAATGTTTCTGGGGTGGAGATGTAAATATTTTTTTTTATTTGCGCTGAAAATAATATAACATTGTTTTATGAAATGACTTTTTTCTTCGACGGATTAGCAGCCACAAAACATACATCTATACCCCTTACTTTAAAAGAAATATAATTTTGAACATAAAACCATGGGTAATGTTTGAAAACTTAGAAGTGGGTACAGAATTTCCTTAAGCAATAAAAATTGGGGTCATAAACCGACGTCCGGTCGAAGTGGTTTCAGTGAAGCCAACCCTTGTAATACAGGGACATGGAATTCAACTTAAAAAAATATGAGACTTTATTGTCATATTTAGAAGCTATATTTTCGCTTGGACATTTAGAATACCATTGCAACTGGTATTGAATGCAATGGAAATGATGGAATTAAAACTCTGGCTATAGACAGCAAAAAAAAACATACTATATTTAGTCTTTATTATAAATCACTGTCATTGATTATCGAAGTCACTCATATATCATAAGTTATAAACTCTCCGTTAGCACGATGTAATTGTACTCATTGTAGTAATTCGATGCAGACTTATCATTTAATTAATTTCAAAATCCAATAAGAATCTAATTTCACACAAAAAATCTTAAGCACCATCGTTCCAGAATGCATAGTTTCTTATTTTGACCAATGCCCCTTAAAAAAGCACTTTAAATAACAAATAGGCACGTATATCGAGCAAGCATATTTGTAGTGCAGTCTCGCCGGCTATTCGTGGTCATTATTTTGACATACAGCCTCTGAGGCAAGATATTTGCGGTCAAGCCAAGGAATGCAGCTTTATCTAAAATATACTTTTAAATTTTCATCCGTTCATATTTCTTGAGGTTTCCAGTCATGTACTTCCCCAATCTCAATAAATGTAATTGCAATACGACCAAATAAAATCATATCAATTTATACAGTCAATCAAAAGGGAGACATAAATATATATAAAGTCCCGTCCACTTACGCACTCATTTATATGTTAATGTGAATGCCAACCTATTCCAAGAGATTCACATACAGATATAGTTCGAGGCCAGATATCATTTTCACTGCCTTATTACTTTCCAATTTGTCTTCAGTATTGGTTATTGCCTCGTTTATAGCTACCCTCGCTTCTATTATATCAGTTTTGGACGTTTATTAAGCAAATAAAACAATTGTCAAAATCAAATTGCTATAAAGAAATACCTTTACGTCTTAAGTCGATTCCAGAGTCGAAAAATCTTGACTTACTCCTTGAAGACAGATCCATTTTCAATGAATATCCACGTCGGCACAACAGTTCGAGATTAACAAGTCCTTTCAACTTAGCGTTTCACTTAACAACGTTAAAATAGAACTAGTCCCAAAGACCACTGGCCACTTCGCAACGAAACTCGAGTCATCGGAGTAATAAAGCATGTGATCATCTTCGCAGATGAACACAGACTGACTGGCTACCTCAATAAAATTTGAGTCTCGAAAATTTATGAAAAAATTCAACCCCCCAAGGTCTCAGGTAAAAAATCCCGTATCAAAACCGCCGTTTCCTAGTGACCCCGATCGCTCTCCCATCCCTTTGTTGGGTTCCTTTATTTATAATAGTACATTTTTTTCACACACGGCACCCCTAATAACGTGTGAGCAAAAATATGCGTAATCGTTCGCAGCACCCAAGTAGGGTCCATGGCATTACATCTATACAGAAAAAATACAACTGTCCCCCATTTGAATGGCAAAAAGTGCATGTCACTCTGGAAATGGTATTAGTGGATGAATATGATTTTGCACAGATCGCTATAGATGGATGACTTATAATTGTGCCGCGTTATATTTAGCATGAATTATTGGTTTGACGTGGTTTTTTTGTGCACACTGAGGCATTAACTTCAGTTAGCCCAAGTTACATTTATGTTGATTTTAATAAAGTACTTAAATTTTAAAATTCTTCTTTTGTAATAATGCAAGCTAAACCACGAACAGCATTAAATCATAGTCTCAATTTATAAATGAAGGAGGAACGAAAGAAAATTACGCATCAGAGATTTGTTAGGCAACCGTCGTAACTAAATTATGACAATCAAATTTGCCGGCCGAAATAAGCCGAATGACCCCAAAAGCCCGAAATATTTGTTATTTCTAGGTAAACAAACATGGAAGATTGACACCCGTAGGTACATCTGGTAAGCTGACGCAAATAATGGGGGTAAACAATAAACAATATAATTTGATTTTCTGCTTCTGTGATAAAATTGCGTGCGATGTTTTGGCCAGCTGACTTATTATTATTCATTGCTTCACGATGGTAAAATCATTGTGTTAAAAATCCATCATATCAAACAAATTGTTTGTTTTTGCATAATATTCCATCAACATCATCAGGACCAGAATTTAGTTCTTCCATTGGTTTGACCAAACGCCCACAAAATGTTGATCAGTAGAATATGCACAAAAAAATTGAATCCTTCGATTGATCAAATCTCCAAAATTCGAAATCCGAAAAAAGGTGACGGAAGAACAAAACGGGATAATATTACATGCTTGTCCGAGATCCGATTTTCGGGTAAGGTTACCTGTTTCTTGACCGTGTGAAAACTGAACAGGTGTTGTGGTTCCGAGTCCGTAATTATAATGGACAATAGAGACGCGTGATGCGCGGGAGTGGATGCAACATTCGCGGTTTCTTTTACAAAGTTCTTCGTCTGGTGCTTATTGTCATGCAGATATACTTTAAGCGTCTGAAAATTGTTTTACTTTTGCTAATGATGATTATATGTTTGGTTTAAATCATGTTCGTGATCAATGGTTTTGTTAAATATAATAAAATTATCTTCGAAAAAATCTACATGTGTAAGTTCCGATAAATTTAGATGGTGAGAGCCATTTTCATAGTTAATGAACCTTAATTCATATTTTTTGGTTATAATATTTATCGCAGCGGAAGTACAATGACTAAATCGATTTATCACATTTAAGAAAAAGTTCTCCCACAATATGTGCTCTGCTTCTGGTCAAGGAATCTATTGTGTGTCTATTGTCATGACTTTGATGGGAAAGGGTTAGCCACCTTTTGCAAAAACTTTAGAAACAGCGTGGGAGCGAGACATTTCTTAGGTATGTGGATAGTTTTTTTTGCGTGCTAGTATTATTATCATAACATATTGTTTATAGCCAAAATAAATCAAAATGCTATTTTTGGAATCCGTTACGGCAGTTAAATTTGTACATAGTACAATAATTAAATTGATTTGAAAATTATTTTTATTTATACGTATTGTCAGCTATACTTTAATTGTATAAAACATCTGTTTTGATTTAAACTTTTTAAAATAAATCGAGTTTTTTCTTCGATCCTAAAAGTTTTTTAAAATCTTGTCTAATCAATTAAATTATTTTCATTAACCTCATAGTCTAATCGTGTTTCTTTAAATGGTTATTAGCACCTTCTTTGGACCAATTTACTAAGACCTCTGTCTTGCTACTTGCTCTACCTTTTGTTTACTTTGACTTTTGATATTTTGCTTCGGACAGGTCTACTTAAACTGGAGTGACGGTACGTTGATGAAACCAATTATCTTAGGCGAGAATTGAGTCCCCCAGTTTTAACGGTTGGAACCATCCATATTGTAGAGTTATGAATAACAAGAAGTGGGTTTTATTTATTACAGTAGATCTAAAAAGGCCTCATCATAATGTGATCCGAAACAGATTTCACACTTTCCTACGAAGATTCCCAAGATGGTCCACTAAAATATGAATTGCTTTTGAGACAAATAGCATCATAAAAAGTTAGTTAGGGATTAACATCTACAATTATTGTACTTATTCATGAATAATATGAATTGCACCTGATTGACTATTTTGTAATTTCGATGATGAATCATATTCGGATCATTGTGATTCTCCCAAAGTGGCCTTTTTAAACTTTCTCTGTTAATAAGTGATATTTGGTACTCACGTTCGCGAACAATAGCCCATATTAGTACAGGCTATCTGTGGCCGCACTCTCAAATTCATAGAACTGTTCGCCTCTGCGTTTACAGCTAGTTGTTGTATCTATGTGAGTTTAGCTGATTTTCTTTCAATTTGGAAGAACTCTTTTTGAACTATTGATGATGCAAGCTTATTGATAGTTTTGTAGGGTTGGAATTATTCCATTAGCTGTGCCCAGCGTTTCACCCACGAAGACTTAATTTTATGGGTGGCCCGCAAAACCCTATTTTTTTAATAGTAGCCTTAATAGTCCAGTCGTTTCGGAGATTAGCCGGAACAAACAGAGAAAAAATTTAAGAATTGGTTTATTTATGTCACTACTTTCATAATATATGCATTTAGTTAAAAGCTGTATAAATTATTTCATAATTAAATTAAATGTATTGAAACAAATCTTTTTTTTTGTGCGGTCTACAAATTGGAATGCATATTTGATAAATATTCCGATTACCTTGTTTCAATCCATGAAGGATTATGAAATGTGGTCTAAGTTTGTTAGAACATCTCTTTATTCTATCTGCCTACTGCCTAAATAGTGAGGAATAAAGCGTGATTCATATTTATGTTTGTATATAGAGCGTTATCTCACGTTATAAAGTATCCGCAAATTTACCTTCTTTGCATAAATTAACTGTTTCACATGCTCTCAATTAAGCACTCATCACTCAAACGGATGTAAGTGAACAATCTCAGCTTGGGTCATCGCTAACAAGGCGAGCGGTCACGAACTGCCCGCTATGGGAAAGCTCCCAGCATACAAATGCAGTTACGACTCTATGAAGATGCACCGATGTTGGTACCGCCACAAATTCACGCCATTAACGAATGAAATCTATATTATCTATACAGATAAATAGAATTGAAGTGTCTGTTTGTAATTTCAAAATAACAGATTTTCACTAAATGCATATGAAAGTATACATACAATTTCTCTGTCTGTCTTTTTGTACCATATGTCCTACAAAGGAGGAAGAACATAATTATTATACACTTTATAATCATGAGGTATGACGTCCGTTGTCATTTTTAAATGGCGTGGATAGTGTCCTACCGCACTTCTATAACGTCTGCAAATATGACTGGTAATCCGAAAAGATAATGTTTGAAGTATTCATGAATGACAGTGACTGTAAGATATGACATTATTTTTATGGTATCTCCCACAACTGATTATTTACAACACGCGCAAAAATGTATAATGAAGACTTTAGAAATTTACGTCCAAGCATCTCCCTGGCCTTATCCCATACATTGTTGGTGTCAGCACTTGATTCAACCAGATGTGGCTGATCACCTGAGATTTACACGAAGCGACTGCCATCCGACCTTCGCAACCCCTTTAACGAGGAAAATCTGTGATCTGGGAAAAACCAGTTGTCAGACTATTTGAGGCCTCCGACTGACCTATAGACTACCAAAGATGATAAATTGGCAACCGGGACCGACGGCTTAACGTGCTCTCCGAGGCACGGAGGGAATTCGGGCGGTCACCCATCCAATTACTGGCTAGGGGTAGTTAGCAACTATGCCACGAGCTCCTCGAGATTTACGTCCAAGTACCTATTTACAAACTTAATTCATTCATATCTTTATACCTTCCACTAAAGATATCCGAAGGTGCAGACAGAGGTGTTACAACACCTAATTTTCACCGAAGTTGATTAGGTGCCAATGCGACTTGCGATTGCTCAGTTCGCCGTCGAAAACATTTACAAATCCAAATCACAATGCAGATAATTTAATCCACCCTTATATTATCTGTTTCTAAATTGAATCATACAGCGTTAACAGCGTTTTGTCAAAGAACAATCTATTATAAATCTATCAGAACGCCCACACCGCACACGTGAAGGCGAAACAATACTAGCCACAAGCTACAACAGAACATAAATCATAACTTACATCAAGCTATCATCTTTCACTCCGTCGGCTGTGTGTCTTACGATTTTTAACACCCATTTAATCTCTTAGAGAAACAATAAGCCTTCGAGATATTGTTGTATCGTGCGCGGCGGAGCTTATTGAAAAGAAAATCTTGCTATTATATTGTTGTAGTTGTAAATTGATAAAACTTTTATAAGCTCTACTTGTAAATGGAATATAATAAAACTACCGTTATTCACAATTACTCAAGACTTGGCAACTAAAAACACAGATTTTTCATACATGACATATCATATTATATAATTATATTTGTAATAGGCGCCGAGCCTATTGTCCTCAACTAGGTCCTAAAGCAGACTCTGGGCTTATACTGGGAAATTAGAGGTGTAAAATCAAATTACACTTTGCCCGATCACGGATCGAACCTAGGATCTCGTGTTCTGTAGTAGCGCTTGCGACCACTAGGCAGTGAGATTTTAATAGCTCCAAAGTATTTTGCGACAAGTTCTAGTCTATAAATATGCATGTATACATAATAATGATGAGGTGGTAAGCAGACTATCTACTGGTTCAATTTGTCAAATAGGAGCTATTAAGAATTTAGGACGTAGGTATCCAAGGGTTAACAATAAAGCCGAAAGCCTCCAACCAATTAAGGCAAAAAACCTTCAAAACTGGTTGTAATTCAACACAATACAATGCTATGCTCTATTAAAAGACCGCGTTTGTCCAACTTGACATGTATGCCATATGGCGAACGATTAAAAAATAAATTCAGAGAGTTTACGCTTAAAGCGAATCAAAAGGTATTGGACAATGGTCACGAAGGAATCATTCATGTAGACCGACGTTTGGGATGAGGAATGGTCGATATAAAGGATCAGGTAGATTTGACACGTAGCAATCTTCTTTTCAATCAAATATTGATGTTGAAATATATTTGGAAAATGCAAAAATTTGAAGATATTGAAGATATAATAAATACAAATAAAATATGCTCACAACATCCCAGAAGGGTCTCCGAAGGTTTAAGCAGATGTGTTGTATCAACAACACCCACTTTTCACCGAATATGATTAAGCGCCAACGTGACAGAGGGTGACTCCATCGCCGCCTCAGGCACTTTACATACGTCTTTGAATTACTTCTCAGACGTATGCAGGTTGCCTCAATGTTTTCCTTCACCGTTAAGCACGTGGTGTGAAATCATCGAACATAAGTATTAGAAAAACTCATAGGTACAGGCTCGAACTTGCGTCGCTTATAAGATTTTACAGATTTGATAATTATGCAAGGCTTAAAACAAATATATTTCCTTATGATCGCTTTGTTACAATAACAATTTTGAATCCCATAAAAGGTACAGAACGACACCAATTAGAGAGCGTCCCCTTGTCAATTAAAACAACGTTAATATGGACACGCTAGCAATTGAGTTAATTTGAAGTTAGCAGGTACCAGAGTAGAAAAACTAAAGTAAGGGTTAAATAAAATTCAGTCCAAGATAGTGACACTTGTAAGCCCTTTTCTGTTAAAATTGATGAAAGGGTGTCACATAATGATGCACAATAGTTATTTTGCCATCGGATACCAACCCTATTCAATATTGTAATGTTATAGAAAAATCAACTCATGTAGGTGCGGACTTTGAACTTGTTTTGCAAAAAAGGTTCCTTTGACCAATTGTTTGTCAAAGGCAGGCTGGCATTATTTTTTGTAAAGGTGTTTATCGGAGTTTGACCATGGGAAAATATTGGTGATTCAGGTGCCTTTATCGAAATCGGGCCCATTGTCAACCTGTTGTTGAGATTCTGTTATTCGATAAAAATCTTTGATGCTTTGTTTGGACTTTAATATTTGTACAATATGTGCCTCGTTTACAATACAGTCTCGTTTGAGATTGATTTGAAAGTTTAAATCTTTATTAGAACTAAATGCTTAATCCAAAAGCTGATAACACCTACCAAACTTTGAATCGCTTCTAACGTTGAAAGGCCGACAATAACAAATTGGTATCAAAGCCTGACAAAGATGGACTCTTGAGAATCTGTCCACCCACTCCTTGGCTATTGATCGTGGTCTGCTCACAATAAATTAATTCTTGTTATGAACGTTTTTTATCCCATTGTATTTTGGTCGTGTATTTATTTAACCGGGTACGGTATAAAGCCTAATGGGCGGTCATTGGTCAAAGAAGATTTGGTTCCAAACGTATTTTGAATAGAATTCGACCCTGACAAAGATGCCGACGTAATTTCTCATTAAGTTATTTTGGATGGTACAAATATATTAAAATTCAACGATCTAAAGTAAAATGCACAGGTGCTTGAATTTCTTAAAATAGATATTTACGTCAATGGTGGATCAATAAATGTATCTAATATCAAATATGATTTATCGTGATAAAAATATACAATGAAGATTACTAGTTTAAGATAAGTTTACATGGAGTGTTAAATTATCTCGCTGGCTCATCTAAACGTTATAGATTACGTCCGAGCCTTCATAAAAAGTTTAATGTTTGTGCCACTGTTATTATTGTTTGTAACACGATTTGTATTGTTGAGTGGTAATCCTTTTCTTGGAGAAAGGATTACTTATTTAAAAAAAAGATCACAAATGTCTTATTTTTTGTAGCTTATTCCAATAACTTCAATGTTCTATATAGATAAACTCTCTATCTAATGCGATTCAAAATCTGTTGGACAATGATCTTGAAATTGAAGGCATCGTTTGGACCAAAAATTGCTGGGTATGAGGAATCACAGGTAAGGTGAGTGTTTTTGATATTGATAATTAATTGGATAATTAAAAACTGTTTGACCGGTTAAAACAAATTTCTCTAGAATATAATTCTACAGAAATAGAGTTCTTCAAGAACTCTTGCAGAAAAACTAGAAGGTTCATGTAGGACTAGTCATGAATAGCAATATTCTTCTCAACGAAATATAAAAAAGATGTCAAAGCTGTTATAATAAAACCAGATAAACAGTTTAAATGGTTTGAAAATGGGGACTTAATTGATACGGTTCGTAAAACTACCGAATCATTTATGTCCATACCGCCAACGATGCTCCAACGCTTTGTGCTGCTTAATAGGACCGGACTAATAAATCCAATTTAAATGTTACCCGGACCTACGCTGACATAACATATGTAAATCCATACGTCTTTATCTTCGGAATCACAAATACAAAACGCCGATCGATCCGGTGGTACAAAATGAAAAAAAAACGTCAGTTGCAACCATAAAATGGGTGGCCGTCGTCCGCGGAATCATTATTCTAAATAAGAAAATTAACTTTATTCCCATAATTTAAATATCCGATGGATGCTACTCGGTGACATAAATTATTTGATGCACCTTCTCTCCCCTTGTCCTGCTCTAATGGACGTTGGATGTCAATTGCTAAATTTATATGTTCAGTTGATGAATTCAATTTATTAAGACTCCGGTCTAGTACCAGTAAGATTCGTATCAATGGATCCTAACCGTGTTAGGTTTCTTCTAGATTTAACATGAGATCTATCCAATGATATTTTTCTAAATGATAAACTTTGTGTCCATTTCCTAATCCACTAACTTTGATAGTCTGAATTTTTATAGTAACATAATGAATCTCTATTTTAAACTAATGATAAGCCTAAAAACTCACAGCATCTTGATACAGCATTTTGTTGAGAATCCTGGATAAGAGAGGATCAATAATTCTGCCCAAGGATCAAGATTGAAGGCACCGCTTGTAAATGCGATGCTTCGGTATTCGCTTAATGAAGACATATTGAATCGCAAAGCGGCAAAAGACAAGATATAGGTAATGTTTAAATTGACAAGCGGACTTTTATGCGACATCCGTTCGGTTTTGATATAGAGCTAACGGTAAATATATAAATTTATGAATGTCCTGATGAACGTACATTGTTTAGAAGTGATTTAGAGCTTTACTGCACTAAAATAGTCTGATATGGAATTTAAGAGTTGGTACTTGATAAAAAAATTGAGAAAATTTCATCAAATACACCGACAATCTTAAATTTACGATGATGATGAGTGTGATCTAAATTTGAAAGGCTTCACACCACGTGCTTTACGGTGAAGGAAAACATCGTGAGGAAACCTGCACATTTCTGAGAAGTAATTCAATGAAGTATGTAAAGTGTCTGAGACGGCGATGGACTCACCATCTGTCACGTTGGCACTTAATCATCTTTGATGAAAAGTGGGTGTTGTGAATACAACACCTCTGCCTACCCCTTCGGGGAATACAGGCGTGAGCATATGTATGTGTATTAAAACTGAACATACAAATGACGTAAAATCTTATGTAAAATTATATTAAATGAATATTGAGACAATAATTCTGATACATATTAGAGTAATGTTAAATTTTAATCAAAACAAAACATTAGCAATGTAAAAGTTGACAGAGGTTTCAGTCGTAACAAAACTGTGCTTTGGTTAATGTTTTATTTAGATCTGCCGCTCCAGGGCAAGCAGGAAAGTTAACTTGGATTTTTAAAAGTTTGCTCAAAAGTTAGGATCGCGGCTTCCCCGTCCGTTCGGTCTCGCACCTGATAAAGTAATTTTACGATTCCCTAATTCACACTTTTGAGGAGGGTTTAAAAAAGCCAGAAGGTTTCCTGTCCCCGGGCGTAATTGGGATCGCGTTAAAACTTAACGATTGTTTAATTTTTAATTCGTTCTGTCTACTCATTGTATTGTGACCATTGTTTAGTATATTTTCTGAGGAATTGGCATTTAATACTTCGAAATTATTTACTTGTAGAACATATAAATCAAAATTAATACTGGTGCTCTGACATTATAAAAAGCATTCAATTTCATATAACACGAAAATGGGGTCCCATTGTTCGTAACGACAAAAACCAAGTACCTCAAACTTCTTGTGTTGAAAATAAGAACAAACGTGACATCGACGAAATGACGCGTGTCGACCAATCAGGCGCGACGGCCACAGACGTTGATGACGTCACTGTTCCATCGGCCAATAGGGATCGACTGTCGCCTCCGGTCAACTTGGACTAATTGCCCATGTGTGCGATAACGTTAGTTTTGAGAGGAATCCGTGCGCGTGAGTCGACGGCCGATCTACAAGCGATTTCGCCTATGCAGTCAAAGCTATATTTAACACAGTTTTGAATATAATGTCATTGTTGATTAGTATTTTAATATTACCATCAATATTTAAATATTACTTTTCGAATAGTATTCAGAACTAGCGACCGAGATTTGCTAGGTACATATTATTAATTTAGCAAAAGGAAAAAGCAATACCTTTTATTTCCAATATCATACATGCAATAAATTTATAAATTAATATTTTATGATAGAAGTGTCGATCATTTAATAAGATCAAGTGTAACTTATTTGTTCATATTTAAGTTACTTACCGAAATAATTTTAAGATTAGTTGAGGTATTGACTTGACTAGTGCTATAATTATTAGAAGAGTACAATAAAACTGTTTTGGAAAGTTAATTCTTGAGAGAGCACAGTCTCAAAGTTCATATTAATAATTTTGACCATTCCATTGTTGGCTAAGTAAAGCATGTGAAAATATAATGCTACACTTTTGCTTATAAATGCTTAATTAAATTAACTAACTGTCGGCCAGTGGGAATTGTTGCCAACTGAACAATAGTAAATGTATGTATTATTCTAACAATTTCTAATGTTGCGCTGATTTATAAACTAAATTAAATGTACAATAAGATTATTTAAGATATCATAATTAAAATTTTCTTATAACTTCAAAATTATTTATAGGTCTTAATCTTGGTTTAAATGACCTGTTGTATCATTAAGAGGAACTAGGTTTACTGTTATTACTTCATCTACATAAAACATTGCTGCATTAATGACCATAGAGTCTCGAACAGCACGTTAATAATTATGTGTTACAATGTATTACAGTATTCATTTACACCATGGGTCAAAAAATCCTCATGTGCCAGTTTTTTTTAGTTTGTGGAGACAGTTCAGGGCCCATAAATACGAAATACAATTTGAATAATGATTACTTACAATCTGTTTAAATGGTCATTAGTTTTACTGACCGTTTAAGTAATATTTTATTTGCACTCGTGACCAACGTGCTCTTCATAATCTTTATTATTTTTCTATTCTTTGTATCTTTATACTTACATTGACTTAAATACAAACGGTTTGTTTTTTTATACCTAGCAAATTTTAGTATGTTGGAAAATTTACTGTACACCATTTTTTTTAAATTTTAGAACAAATTATAACGGTATCAAAATTTTTATACAACAATCGTGTCTCCAAAAATTTAATTTAATATTTTGAGTTGGTCATTAATGATTTTTTAGCGACCTTTCAAAAATCCATTAACTTTCAATCTATCTGTAAGACTAGCTGGAAGCTTCCCTGAATATTTCAAAGAGGCTACTCAAGTCTTTTCACGTGTCCCTTTCGGACAAGCAGTGACCACATTCACGTAGTGTCAATATTTACACACAAGCTCGGGTATTAAGTAGCTCGTTCCAGTGAATGGGCTCGTCAGACCCGGTAGTCCCGGCACAGATGGAATAGTGCGGATGAGATCTGAATCTTTATTTTTAATGTTTTAGCATTTTAGAACCTAAATCTTATTCGAATTTCAAATATGTAAGATAAAAATACTGCATTATTTAGGACTTTTTTGTAGTGTTCGTCAAATTTGCAAAAAAGTTGAGCTTACCTTGCGCGATGCGTACAGCTGGCATCTTAATTCTCATCTTGATTTGGTCACCTATGTTTATATCTTCAACAACTTCTTCTACGGTTAGAAATTTTTATCTAAATATCTCGCTATCTGGCGACAGTTCTGTTAGCTCACTTCACACGTGCCGCCGTCGGTCCAGCGGCTTATCGTCCTATTTTTAAAACGTTTTTGATAACAGAGGTTTTGGTATCACAAATCCCCCCTCAAAAGTCCGACGGTAAACTTCAATTAAAATGTTAGTCATCTTCCTAATATCTTCATTATTAGAGCTGTGAAGGTGTTCTGAATCCTTCCTTACTTTTTTCTTTTCATGTTTTGATGATTCAGCTCACACGTCACCAAAATGTTTGTTCGCCAAAATTGAGTGGTCATAAAGCGGGTCTTATCAACACTTCAATGAACGTCTCAGAGCCCTATCTAATCTGTCCGCACCTAGTGGCGATCCTGCGATTTGACAATACGAGCCAGTTGGTCACACTCCATTTATTAGCATCTGAACAAACTTCTTCACTTATCAGTCC
Source organism: Watsonalla binaria (assembly GCA_929442735.1). Lineage (NCBI taxonomy): Eukaryota > Metazoa > Arthropoda > Insecta > Lepidoptera > Drepanidae > Watsonalla > Watsonalla binaria. The sequence goes on from OV838930.1 coordinate 3,490,416, forward strand.
GAACAACAAAATTTTCAGTCACTGTCCTTAAAATATTGTTTGATAAACCTGTTTAAATTTTAGGCTTGAATTTATGAAGCTTTCAAATTATCGAAATTAACAATTAAAATGTTTTTGGAATTTATAGTGATGTTGTGTTTACGATATTTGAAAGTGGCGTCTCGCGATCAAGCACGTCGCGCGTGCGGAGCGGTGCGAAGCAGGTGCGCGGCCGGCCGCCCGCTCTCGCCCGATGTCCGAGAGCGTCTGTCCTGTGTCCCTTTACGCGAGGGCTCCGCGGCCTCCGCATGTCCACGACTCGCGCCGTCTCACTCCACCGGCCGATGACGGCGCGTGCGAGTCCACACGAAGTGGCCAGGGGTTACTCGCGGTCGCCGCCGTCTCGGCAGCTCGACAGAGACCGTGACGCCCGCTCACTGCCGCACCCGCGTCGGAGTAAAAGAGACGGCCATAAATCACAAGTGCCGTGCGTCGGTGTGCGTGCGCGGGTGGGGCGAAGATGCAGCGCGTACAAAAGAAAAGGGATAATATTTGCTTGCATATTTCATGACTCGATTAGGAGATGGAATTTTTAATTGAATGGACCTCGCCGCGGTCAGTTCATGCTTTTAAGGCGGTTTAAAATTTAACGCCCAAGTTTTTCAGCATTATTTGTGCATTTTCTGGGTGGTATGAAAGAGGTTTGTACGTAAAATGGGTATACAAACATGAACGATTGCAACCAGATCACGGTATGTGAATATATGATTATGTACACCACAAATTGAGCGTTAAATATTTTTTGACGAACTATTAAAATACATAATATTGTAAATAGGAAAATTGTAATCACTTATTACGATTTAACTACGATGGCGAACTCGTAGCAAACGGCTACGCGCGGTCCTACGCGCGGCGTAGCACTTGAAGATCTTCTTTTAGCACCACTATCTATATATATACAGAAAATAAAATAAGTTTCCTTTTTCTATTGAAGTTTATTACAATACAGAGTAACTACAAATTGTACTTTGCAAGCAGCTTATGACTCTACACGAAAACGGACTTGTCAAATTACAAAAAAAATTGCAAAGCATGACGTCATATACAATGCCAATAAACCAGTGTGCTAACTACACGCTGAGTTACGGAAGGCTTCACTCTCACTTGTACAAGTTTCAGTATTTTTTCCTCCCGACGTTATTTTACTTAAGACGCCACGAGCAACTTATCTCGGTCCTTGACTTTAATAAGTTTTATGAGTGTCAGTCGGGACTTAACTGCCGCGAGAACGGGCGGCGAAAAAGAACTTTTTCATAATTGTTTCCCAACTGTGTCGGGAAGTTCGGGGAATGAACGCGTTCGATTATTGAAATTGTTCTATGATTGATTGTTTATCGATTTCCTTTATTTATTTTGGAGTTTTCGTGTTTATGGGATTAGATGTGTCTATACGAAAAGACACATATATAGACATTTTTTAATATACTACTGGCGATTTCGCTTTCAATTACCAATAAATATCATCGTTTATAAAATAGAAAAACTGACACCCTGTAAAAGGTTTGACCAGCCTATTCGTGGTCATCTAATGTCCAGTAATAGATCCTCCATATTCCTGTCTCGTTCTAATCGACACATATGATACCCGAAAATAGAGACAGGTAAAGGGTAGTCCGTTTTCTCGAGTGGAAAGCGGGTACATAATGTCCGATGTAGGTCTATCTCGCTCATGTGTAGGGGTGTGTGGGCGGGAGAGAGGGATGGTGATGTGTGGGGGAGATTTTCCGACGCTACTCGACGCTAGGCGGCGTTTTGATAGAACCGACTTAGATTTGAACCATCTGGGTTCATTTATAAGAAAATATACTTGTATCATGAAAATATAATTTCATCAACATCATGAAAAAAATGCATAGTTACGTCTAAATTATCGAAGGGAAATTATAATTACCATATCAAGACAAAAAACGTTAGAAAAAATATATATATTTCCTGACGCCATCCAATAACCCCCGAAAGGGTGTTCTTACAACACCCACATTTCACCGAATATGATTAAATACCAACGGGATCGAGGGTGAGTCTATCGCCGTCTTAGGCACTATAAATACGTCTTTTAACTGCTTCTCAGGCATATGCAGGTTTCCTCAACATAAAGCACGTAGTGTGGAATTACTGCACATAAGTTTTTTTTTTAGAAAAACTCATTGGTACAGCCCCGCTGGGATTCGTACTTGCCTCTCTTGCGTAGCAGGTGACTGCTCAAACCCCGAAGCCACCACGGCAACAGATTACTATAGGAAAGACTTTTAAGTGATTTTTTTCAACCGATTGGTAACATATTTTGTGCGATTAAAAGTAATAGAGTAACGGTAATACTTTTTGTAAAATGGTACAAATCTAAATTGGTACATTTCAACGTAGAGTTTTTTATTCTTCCTCCGCGACAGATGTGCTACAGGATACAGAAAATTGCTCAATTTGAGACACGTAACATTATATCTGAGAATGTATCGAGTTCTGTGATTTTGTGTTGACATGTGTTTTTATAACTTTTCTTTTTGCAATATGCATAGTAGCTTTGTCGTGGTTGACATACCACGGTACGATATATTAAAAAAAGGTTTAAATTGCTTAAATTTGTCTTACCCCAAAATTACCCCTATTTATAAACAATCTTTAATTCTTTGTAGTCGCGAGCATAACCTAGTAAATCATAATCCATCGTATGTGGTTCCAGTCGACTGATTCAAAAATGCTATCAGGCGAATGGGATTCTGTATCCTCTAGAATCGGACCGTGTTATTTACTCCACTTCCCTCTATGATGGTTGAGGAGGTCAATGGCATTCACGTCATACTTGTGAACAGGTGCTGCTTGTGGGGGCTGGTCATCTCAAGCTACGATTTTAGTTATAAGTAGATGTACTAGATTTTTAGTTATGTTAATTTTTATCGACATTTGTGCATTGGAACTTTGTCCATGAGCTTACGTTTCTTAAATTATTTATTTTGTATTCTTTAAATTGTATAATATGTTTGAAAAGAGTAATTACTGAGTTTCTTGCCAGGTTCTTCTCAGTAAAAGCAACCTTCCGAACCTGGCGGTAGCATGTATAATCCTGTATAATTATGTCATTCTGACGATTTGAAAGTACTTTGTAAAAAGTCTAATCGAATAAAGATATTTTTGACTTTGACTTTGACTACTCATAAATAGATTCGAAAAAAGTTTATCTAAGCAAAACGTCAATCCATAAATTATACCTTTAATTATCGGAGACACCCTATCTGTGTTAGCTTAAGGGGGTTCAAAAATAAATCGGGTCTTAACGCTGTCCCTTCAAGGGCAAAGCATGGGCCACACGTGTGTCCGACAGAAATTAATGTCACTATGTGAGAAAGTTACGTCAAAATGGGCAAAGTTACTTTTGTAGTTGGCGTTACCGAAATCTTATACTTAGTATCTTGAAAAACTCAAAATCAACTGTAAATAACTTTGTAATGCTTCTCGGCCTTTGGTTAAAAATAGATGCCTCAGGGTGGTGAATGACGAGTAATTTTCAAGATTATTCCATTTCGGTGTAGTTTTCGTATCGTTTAATACATATTACTACATAGCAGTGACTTTAAAGCTAAATCTGCACATATTAAAATAATTGTATAAATACTTTGCTTTGCCTTTTGATTTTAACCGCGTAGATTAAATATGTTGAGATTTTTTTTATAATTCATCAGAATCAGGCGAACGTTGCCGCTGAGCGTAAAATACGAACAATTATTTTTTTTAATATCTAAATACATATAGCCTGTCAAATACCAAGCGACTGAAGGTAACCGCTTATGTGACGTCTCCTATAAGCTTCCACCTAAATAAAGCTGTCTGATAAATCGGCAGTTTACCAACATTGACTATATATATATTCTTATTCTTCCCTGCTATGAGAGATTGCTAGTATAATTTCTTTGAAAAGAGCTCAGAAATCCTTTCTTATGGTTGGCCAAGATTTTATTCAACAGACCAACGGGCAAGGGAGAGCTCTCATCGCCTAAGTAGCTTCAGTGACATTGAGATATAAATAGTTTCGATATTTTAGGGTAGAGCACACCCCTATCTAAGCTCTTCACATTTATAACGATCACTAAAAGACTTCGTTTAATTACTTAGTAAGTATAAACAGGCATAAAATAGTTATTAAAGATTTAACTGAACAATGAGTCGTAGGGGTTTGAGTAGTCGCCTACTATGTCAGCGAAACAAGTTCGAATCCCAGTCGAAACCTGGATATGTCTGAGAAGTATTTCAAAGACGTATGTATATTGTCTGAGACGGCGACTATCATCTTCGATGAAAAGTAGGTGTTGTGATTACAACACCTCTGCCTACCCCTTCGAGGAATACAGGCGTGAGCATATTTACGTGTTTATCTTTATTACTACCTACTGCTACTAACCCTGTATCTGTATCGACATCGTCGATTAGTCAACCGACCTCCACGTACCTCACTTCTCATTTTACCATTGGGGAAAACGCGCACGGACTACCTACTTAGCTCATAATTTGCTCTGTGGTCAGTACAACAATTGAATATATCCACTTAGTATCAATAAATCCCAATAGGGCCCTAACACGACACTATATTTCACGTAAATTTAATATATACTTTATTATGTTTTTCGGTTTTCTTATCCGTAATTTCCCGTACCATCCCGGTGGCTACAGATAAGTTCTAATGGATGCATGCCCAGTTAATAGGCTCACCCCCTATTACATGAGACTTAAACATACATGAACAGTTGGTGGAATATCAGCTAGTACACCTCTGCTTACCTCTTCGTGGAATACAGGAGTATAGAATACAATAGAATAATTTATTTACATGAAATATGGTTACAAAAGATGTTGTTTAAAATAAAAGGTACATAGCATATTTCACCCATTTTGGGTATGTAAATATTAATAAAATGTTAAACATTTTGTCTGCAAACAACATGGCAATAACCAGGCATAATTTTTTATTTATATAATACTATATTTTAATAATTTGTAGGTACTTAAGTAGATATTGCACATATATGTATATAAAATTCTCGTGTCACAGTTTTCGTTGCCATACTCCACCGAAACGGCTGGACCGATTTGTATGAAATGTTGTGTGCAGATCGGGTAGGTCTGAGAATCGGCCAACATCTATTTTTCATCCCCCTAAATGTCAGGGGTAGTCCACCCCAAAAAAAAATAGCAATACAACGTTTGCCGGGCACAGCTAGTATATGTATATAAATTGCGCGATTCTTCAATTTCCTGCATGATAAAGAGAACCTCGTAGATTTATGTACCTCCTTCATCAAGTCTCTTTGACTTAAGAGTAGATTCATAACATTTACCTTAGTTTATGAATGAAACACCACTAATAAGGATGGATGTACAATGTGAATCAACGTGCGAATTGCGCCTACGTGCGCGGCGCACCTAATCAACCAAGCCAAATATGTTCACTTTAGTGTTGTTGTAAGATTTTATCGATAGTTTCATGCAGGTTATATCTGTAACATCAATAATGATGTCACAGTTTCTTATAATAGTATCATCCTAAGTAATGTAGTTAAATTTTATTTGTATTATACTTGGAAAATAATTCTTTATAACAAGAGAATGCCGAATATAAAAGTCTTTCTATTTAAATTGAATTTAAAAAAAAAATATCAAGTCAATTATTACGTTATAATTTTACACAAGTATAAACTATATTATCAGGTGCATGAAGGAATAATCTATCGCATGCCATCAAAATAGGTTTCCCCTCACTAGCATCAAATCCCCGCACAAGCTAAGCTCGGTAGCTAAGCGCTAAATGCAGTGCCCGCCGACGTGCGCTATAAATTTAAAAGAGGCTTCATATTAACTTACATCTTAGCTTGAACTCAGCTTCTTAGCTCAGTAATTGGACGATGAAAGCTCTTCGATGGCCTGTAAAGGGATTACGCAGGCTTTAAAAATATATATCCGTGGTTCAGAGATAATGAATAGTAGACGAGATTAAGGTACTTCAGTGTTTTTACGGTATTGATAATTTTCGAACGTCATCACCCAGTGCCATGAAATCCCAACCTACAGTAAAATTTACTATTTTTTTAATATACCATGGCAGTCATATAAATGTTTTATTGGGTTTTATGATGTATATGTGACGTTCTAGAATGATTGCTACGTAAACTTGCCAGGTTCTTCTCAGTAAAAGCAACCTTCTGAACCTGGCGGTAGCATGTATAATCCTATGTAATCGTGTCTTTGTAACGATTTGAAAGTACATTGTATAAAGTCTAATCGAATAAAGATATTTTTGAATTTGAAAAAAAAACATTATCTGCGCAAAAGTTTGCTTAGGACTCAGCGATGGACTCACCAATACATACATATTACTTCTAAAAATAAAAAAATTATACGCTCACATTTCACATATAATGGTGTATTTTCTTATTCATTTAACACTTCATGTATATTTAAAATTTACATTTTGGGAGGAGGTCGTGGCACAGTTGCTGTTGACCCTTACCCAATCCAGTAGTTGGATGGGTGACCACCCGAGTTCCCTCCATGTCTCGGAAAGCCGGTTGCCGATTTATCTTCTTTGGTAATCGGTACAGGTCAGTCGGAGGCCTAAACATAGACTGACATCTGTTTTAACCCAGATCAGATTTTCCTCATTAAAGGGGTTGCGAAGGTCAGATGGCAGTCGCTTCCTATAATAATTAGGTGATCAGCCACATCGGGTTGAATCAAGTGCCGACCCCAACAACGTATGAGATAAGGCCAGAGAGATGATGCGATAAAGGGTGATCTTTTTGTAAAAAAATATTAATAAATGAAATTCCGTGACAATTCGACGCATAAGGTAGGATCACGGGTAGCTCAAATGGCAGAGCAACTGCGCAGTTTGCAAAGGTCGTAGGTTCGAGTCCTGCTTCGTGTTCTTATTTTTCTTGACCATTTTTAAGAATTTAAAATGAAATTCCTTTTTTATAAATAACAATATTTCTGCCGTCTGTCTCCCATCTTCCATCTAGATAGTCAATAGCTGTAAAGGTTACAATATAAATGCATACGATGATAGGTATTCCGTTTAAGAATATTCTTCGTCTTATTGAATAGAGTTTCAAAAGGTCGCTCGTGTATTGATTTGATATACATAGTTATTGTATTCATGTTAATGTCAACTAGATATATATCACGAACTAGCTATATCCCGCAGATACAACCACACACACTTAATTTTATGTATATTTAAGAAAAAAAAGTACTAGACCGTTTTAATTTCCGTTTAAAATTTATCTTAATCGGTCCAGCTGTTTCGGGCATTAGGTGGAAGAAAATTAAAAGACAAATGTGTTGGGTATTGTTGTAAATAACCTGACGGTCAATGTGTGTGTTTTCATTACTATCGTAATGTAAGTTACACACGCATCATGTTTATAATTTTAGTATTTCGTACCTTTCTATCCTTACCTTATCATGAAATGTTTATTTTTATCGACATTAGTGCATTGGAACATTGTCCATGAGCTTACGTTTTTTAAATTATTTATTTTGTATTCTTTAAATTCTATAATATTTTTGAAAAGAGTAATTACTGAGTTCCTTGCCAGGTTCTTCTCAGTAAAAGCAACCTTCCGAACCTGGCGGTAGCATGTATAATCCTGTATAATTATGTCATTCTGACGATTTGAAAGTACTTTGTAAAAAGTCTAATCGAATAAAGATACTTTTGACTTTGACTTTGAACACGTGGAGGCAAGAATCAAAACTTTAACGTTGCCATAAAAATACTAAGAAAATTTACCCTTTTTTGTTTAGTTACCTCAGTAATTCCTAAATAAACTAAAGCTGGCTTTGAGATTTGCCAGTAAGGCCTGTACTAACGAGATTTTTTTAAAACTTATCTACGGTGAAGAAAAACATCGTGAGGAAACCTGCATATGTCTGAGAAGTAATTCAAAGAAGTATGTATAGTGCCTAAGACAGCAATAGACTCACCTTCTGTCACGTTGGCACTTAATCATCTTCAGTGAAAAGTGGGTGTTGTTTACAACACATCTGTCTCCCCCCTCGGGGAATACAGGCGTGAGCATATGTATGTATTTCACCTGGGTACAAGGCTGGTTTTTTAATAATGCAATTTTTATGACTGTCCGTGACAAGTTCTAACCATTGATGTAATAGTTATCTACATATAAAATCTGCCTCGCCTCGTCCGTATCAATCAGTGTATTTACGAAATACAGTTAATTATTTAAGCCCGTAGCTGTTTAAGTGCTTCGTTTGGTCACTCCTACGCAGACGCGATATTCTCACAGAGTTACTCATCAGTTGCAAAACCGAATACTTGTGTTGGTAATAAGCTTGACTGTATCTATAGGAGGGATTGATTGTGTTACTAAGTGTACACTGAATATGATTTATTGTTCACTAGCGACCAGCCCTTGCTTCACTTGGGGCTAATTTTAGATTGGATAGATAGGCTTTGTTTAATTATATATATTGTTATATAATTATATACTTTGGATAATTCACACAATATCTTTATGAATTATATATAGTCTATGTGTTATTCTGATGAATAACCAATATGTACAGTTTCATCAAAATCCATTCAGTAGTTTTTGCGTGATTGAGTAACAAACCAACATCCATATACATATATTCTTACAAATTTACGAAACCTCCCCATCAGTCACGTTGGCACTTAATCATGTTCGGTGAAAAGTGGGTGTTGTTATTACCACCCCCTCTGCCTACCCCTTCGGGGAATACAGGCTACCTTGCAGTAGTCGTTTTCGGAGTCTGTCTGTACGCTCATTACTCGTGACGATACCAGTACCCACGTGACAGATAGTGCGTGTATAGCCCAGGTATTTTCATTTCTATTTTCAATAAATAATAACCACGCAGTTGACAATCGCAACAGCAACGATAGCCGGAATAAATTTCACATAAAGTAATGTTAATTGCCATGGCGTATAATCTAAACTTAACAATAATGGTTAAGTTAATGTTGGCTCGGAGTCATTACTCTACACCGGTTTCTGTCCTTACAATGCAAACATTAACATATACATTTTCTTCATGGAATTTTTACAAATGCCGATTAAACAGAATTACATATATCTACATCTATACATACAGGTAAATAAAATTGAAGTGTCTGTTTGTAATTCCAAATTGCTAAATGCATATGAAAGTACAGATATGGAAAAAACTAATTTTGAAAATTTTCTCTGTCTGTCTGTCTGTTTATTTGTTTGGCCTAATCTCCGAAATGGCTGGACTGATTTTAACGGGACTTTCACTGGTAGATAGTAAATTTTCCAAAGTGTAAATTAGGCTACTTTAATTTAAAAAAAACTTAATTACTTATATATATATATATATATATATTACATATTAATTACAAGTAGAAAACTTGTCCCAAATCGGTGTCTCTCGGGATCGTGCCAAGAAGGTTGGCAGCATTGCCACGCTGAATAGCAAAACACATGACAGGGAAAAAAAATCTAATATCCTATTTTATTTGGGGCTAATGAGGTTTATATCTTTTAATAATTAAATTTCAGAATACTTAAGAACATAAATCAATTTATCCTTATCAACATCACTGGCCAATGAAAACAAAAGTCGTATTAAAACAAAGGACAAATAAAAGCTTGAATAATTGCAAGGCACGTGCCGGTACATTGTCCTGTGGGCGATATGGACCGATAATATCGGTGTGGACAACCCTTTACTTTTTTGAAATAAGAACTGCTTAGAGCGCGTTAATTTGAAAAGTTTGTTCTAGAAAATTTATGCTGGAATATTTTTGTTGCTTTTTTTTTTTAATTAAATGTATGCATTATTTTGTATAAATAGCCGTGGCGGCCTCGGGGTTTGGGCAGTCGCCTGCTATGCAAGCGACGCAAGTTCGAATCCCAGCGGGGCCTGTACCAATGAGTTTTTCTAAAAAACTTATGTACAGTGATTTAACACCACGTGCTTTACGGTGAAGGAAAACATCGTGAGGAAACCTGCATATTTCTGAGAAATAATTCAAAGATGTATGTATAGTGCCTGAGACGGCAATAGACTCACCATCTGTCACGTTGGCACTTAATCAAGTTCGTTGAAAAGTTGGTGTTGTGATAACAACACCTCTGCCTACCCCTTCGGGGAATACAGGCGTGAGCATATGTATGTATGTGTATGCATTATTTTGTCGATATAAATTTATGTCAGCTGAATTAAATTTGCAGTAGAAATATTTGTCTCAAATTTTATAACCTAGTAGCCGGTGCTCGCGACTCCGTCTGAGCAGGATTAAACTTAATATTTTGGATAATTCACAACAATACCTTTATGAATTATATATAGTCTATGCGTTATTCTGATGAATAACCAATATGTACAGTTTCATCAAAATTCATTCAGTAGTTTTTGCGTGATTGAGTAACAAACCAACATCCATATATATACATTCTTACAAATTTACGCGTTTATAATATTTGTAGTATTCTAGAATTTTTACGGGTTTGTTAGGAGGAACATTGACCCAACTGTACAAAAATCATAAAAAGTAGTTTCCAATGTGTAAGTATTATTTGAGGAGCACCAATTTTATTTTTAATCTAATCACGAAATCGGTTTACCCTCATTGGCGGGCGGCACTGGCTGGCACCAGGTATTGACCGGCGGCCGAATACCGCCCCGCTACGGGTCACTTCGCTCAGGTGAAAAGCTATTTGAATTACGAACGCTTTTGTTTGTTTGAGGAATGTTTACAAATTTATTTTCGTCGAGAAATGAGTCTTTGTTTTTTATCGGGTACTTTTGATGCAATTTTAAAAAAACTAATTTAAATTTTTGGAACTCGAAGGGTTTGTTTATAAGTACTACAAATCTTAAGGTAAGTATAATATTATACGCAATAAATTAGTAATGAAACCAGAATAGGAGAGATTTAATTAATTAATCATTGGCTACTTCTATAAATAGTAGGTGAAATGAATGCCATTAAAAATGGTATTTGTATATTATTTACTAGTTGTGCTCACCCGGTTCGACCCGCTTAGAGCTTAATTTAATTTGAATCCTATCACATCATGTCCATGAGCTTATATATTCTTAAGTGATTAAATATTTTTGTAATGAGTAATTACTGTCATGCCAGGTTCTTCTCAGTAAAAGCAACCTTCCGAACCTGGCGGTAGCATGTATAATCCTGTATGATTATGTCATTCTGACGATATGAAAGTACTTTGTTAAAAGCCTATTCGAATAGAGATATTTTTAATCACGCCTGGGGTAGGCAGAGGTGTTGTAATAACAACACCCACTTTTCACCGAATATGATTAATCGCAGCGTGATAGATGGTGAGTCTATCACCGTCTCAGGCACTATACATACTTTTTAGAATTACTTCTCAGACATATGTATGTTTCCTCACGATGTTTTCCTTCACCGTAAAGCACGTGGTGTGAAATCACAGCACATTAATGTTTTTTTAAAAAACTCATTCGGTACAGGATCCGCTGTTCAAACCACAAAGCCACCTCGGCTCTTAACTCTCTTCAATCCTTATTTTTTTATTAAATAAAAGAAAGGCTACATCACTCCGTGGGACATAGACATACATAGACCGATTAATCAGTTAGTAGATGCTTTATTAAGAACATAGAAGAGGACGACAATATGTTATCCCTAAACTGTATGAACTTTAGCTATACAGCAAGGTGAATATTCCAATAAAAAGCCCTAATAAAATAGAGCCTTTTATGGGGTTAGTATCGCCCTTAGAGATTTGGGGTAAAGCACCGCCCGACACCACATATTGACCGGCGAAACCCCATGGCCTTATAGCGTGCCTGGCCATGGCCATATCTATAAATATGCAAAAATGCTCACGCCATCCCAGAAGGGTCCCCGAAAGGGTAAGCAGAGGTGTAACAACAACACCCACATTTAACCAAATATGATTAAGTGCCAACGTGACAGAGATGAGTACTTCTCAGACATATGCAGGTTTCCTTGGATGGTACATTGTTTTAAGGAAACTAATTAGTGTAGACCGCTGGGATTCGAACTTGTATCGCTTGCGTAGCAGGTGACTGCTCAAACCCCACGACCACAGCGCTTATATAACTATGCAAATAAATAAAATTGAAGTGTCTGAATGTAATTGGAAACATACATACATACATATGCTCACGCCTGTATTCCCCGAAGGGGTAGGCAGAGGTGCTGTAATCACAACACCCACTTTTCACCGAAGATGATTAAGTGCCAACGTGACAGATGGTGAGTCTATCGCCGATTCAGACACTTTACATACGTCATTGAATTACTTCTCAGAAATATGCAGGTTTCCTCACGATGTTTTCCTTCACCGTAAAGCACGTGGTGTGAAATCACTGTACATAAGTTTTTTAGAAAAACTCATTGGTACAGGCCCCGCTGGGATTCGAACTTGCGTCGCTTGCGTAGCAGGCGAAATTGAATTGAAATAATATCTCTGTCTGTCCGTCCGTTTGTCTGTCTGTCTGTTTGTTCCGACTAATCTCCAAAACGGCTGGACCGATTTTAACGGGACTTTTACTGGCATTTAGTTAATGTCACAAGGAGTAACTAAGGATACTATTAATTAAAAAAAAACATTAGTGTTTCGAGGGTCACCCATGAAAATAACTCTACCCGAGTAAAACCGCAGGGCAAAGCATTAATATTATCTTCTCATGGTGACGTCATAAGGAAATTGCCAGCAATCAGCAAAAGTAATAAACATATGGGTAATTATTTCACATAAACAATTCATGCGACAAAAAAGTCGTTAGCGTCACTTATTTACTGACCTCTCTGACCCCATGGTCAAGTTCGATTGATAATGACTGAGGTCAAGGTCATTTTAAATGAAGCCTACAATTTGCATACAAACACACTAGTTGAATAATGACCATTATGTTCAAAGGGTCATAGTTTTTGTCGCGTTTGCTTATTATAATTATGTTTGAATGTATTTTCCGCTCCTGTGTGTTGACGCACTCTTATTGCAATGCAATAAAGTTGATATTCGGGTAGATTTATTTTATCGCCAGTAAACAAATTTGGCTTATTTTTCTTGTGATATTTTGAACAATAGTGCGGAAAATGTATTTTTAAATAGACATTTTGAATACTTAAGTGAATTATCAAAGTAACAATATAATATTCATAATTACTAGCTGTGCCCTGCGGTTTTACCCGCGTATAAATTCCTGTGGAACCCTAAATGTTTTTTAAATAAAAGTAGCCTAAGTTACTCCTTGTAACAATTGCTATCTGCTCGTGAAAGTCCCGCTAAAATTGGCATAGCCGTTACAGAGATTACCCGGAACAAACAGACAGAGAAAAAGTTTTTAATTTGGTCTTTTTATGTGAGCACCGTATATACTTTCACATGCATTTAGTAAAAAGCTGTTAATTGGGAATTACAAACAGACACTTCAATTTTATTTATCTGTATAGATTATATTTGACCACGTGATTTTGACTAATAGTGTAACTAAGTAGGTAAGCAGACCTTTCAATTTTAAATTCAACGAAATAAGATGCACACTTATGACGCGATTTCCCAGCTGGCACAATAGTATCGAATTAAACAATCGAGAAGTTGCAACTGGATATCGAGTGTTATCATAAGATCTATCGTTTCTCGAATGACGCGTATTATCGTACAAAGTAAGAAAGAACAGTCGAAATTATCATGACAGTCGCTTGCATTGGTGTTTGAATGGACTCAATAGTATTATTAGCGTTAAGGGCTATTGTTAAACTTTGTCGGGTAAAGTAAATATTGTGACAAAAGTCCGTTGCGCTATATTGAGTTACTTAAACATACTTAAATGGGCACAAAAAAGCAGCAAGTAAAAACAAGATTAAATGATACCTCCGGCTATTTAGAAACGTCACTGTGTTTTTTATGATGAATGCGTCCTAACTCTCCTTGACACATTTGATCAACTGCCAAAAACTTCTAATTGATTCAATAAAAAATTCTACTTGCAACGTAGAAAGCCACATCGATATTTGCCACTGATGCCAATAAAACGGCCAGCTTAATTTGAGCTCTCGGTGTTGCTAAATCATGGAAGCTTTGGCTCTTTGTATAATTGTCTATGCACATCGATATGACGAGCCCTCGAGCTGTCGAAACGCTGGGATTCCAAATTCAAATAAAAGTAAAACAATGGGTACGCGCGCCGAATTACAGATGACTGACTGTTGTGGGCCGCGAGACATGTGGGCTAGAGGTCATGTACGTTCTAAATTTAAATTATTGAATTTGAAATCTCCTTTCATGGTGTTTGGTAAGAAAATGATAATATGAATCGCTTATTCCCAGACATCCATGATTTTATACCTCATTTTATAGTATAAATATAAGCTGTGGTGGCCTTAGGGTTAGAGCAGTCGCCTGTTACGCAAGCGACGCAAGTTCGAATCCCAGTGGGGCCTGTACCAATGAGTTTTTCTAAAAACTTTTGTACAGTGATTTTCACATCACGTGCTTTACGGTGAAGGAAAACATCGTGAGGGAACCTGCATATGTCTGAGAAGTAATTCAAAGACGTATGTATATTACCTGAGACGGCGATGGACTCACCCTCTGTCACGTTGGCACTTGATCATATTCGGTGAAATGTGGGTGTTGTTACAACACCTCTGCTTACCCCTTCGGGGACCCTTCTGGGATGGCGTGAGCATATATAAATATAAGCCTACTACAAGCAATACGGAGTCTAAGAACAAATCGTTCGAAATAACACACTCACACAGACACACGTAATTATACGAGATTATAAGCGACCTCGGCGTAATGTCAGCAAGGGATGTCACGTCATCAAAAAATCCTTAAATTTTTTTTATTTTTTTAGTAGCCTCAACTTTTGAGTACGAAAACCTTGTTATAAGAAATGAATAAAAAATGCTAAAGGATTATAAATAAATCCTTTAAGTTTAAATTGATATACACCATCAGTCGATGCTCTGAGCTAAAAAATGTTCGCCTAAAAGTCATGACCCTGTACAGCTTGAACCGATTTCCAAAGTAAGTAGGTATTTCCCATTAAACAACTATGTCAATGATTGAGTAATCTGAAATCCAGGAAAAGTGTATACCAATGTATAAATTGCAACAGCATTTGTGTAATTTCTTTATCAAAAGACAGGACTGTGGTCGGCCCAAATTACATGAATTCATGCAAATTGTATTGTTAATAAAACGTCTTTATTTATACAAAGGACTAATACGAGCTATTGCCTCGGCCAGTATTATTTACGGAAATAATCCTTTCAATAATGACACACCATTTGCAGGCCGTGTGTCAAACAATACCGCACTTTCGCGGTTCAACCAAATGTTGCCATTGTCCTGTGGTCAGAATTGTATGTGTGGAGTTGCCAGGCATATAAATAAAAAAAACGTATTTAATGCAAGGCTTTGATTGTAAGGTTTCTTACGATTAAACCTAGGAAAAATGAGGTAAATTACTGAGAAGTAAGTAAAGAGATGGCGATGATTATAAATTCAGTCTCTGTTTGAACAGCAGTTAAAGTCACGTAGGATTCCCGAAGGCTAAACAGGACCTGATTACTAAGACTCTACCATCCGTCTGTCCTCAGGTTGCATGACATAAACCGTGATGGTTACACAGTTGAAATTTTCACACATAATGTATTTATGTTGCCACTAAAATAACAAATGAAAAAATAAAATAAAAACCATATTTAATGGAGCTAATAACAAACTGACTGTTTTTTTACTGTGGCATGGTAACCTTTGTGCGAGAGTCTAACACGCACTTGGCCGTTTATTAAAAAAATATTAATTAGTAAAACATATTCGAGACCCAGTATCGACTCCATTCGTAGCTTAGACATATTTATTTTCGATACTGTTCAACTCCATAACGGCGTTGTCCTCAAGCTAAATATCTCGAACCAGCAAGTATTATGTTCTTGCATTGTCAATAGAGTGATTACACGTCACAATATAAGCGTTACAAGCAGTAGAGAATCTAGGCCTATTTTTTGAAATAAGAACGTTATCTCCATTGAGTCTGAGGGCCGTCACTCTTAAAGATTTAAAAATTTACTGTCTAAATATAGATTTGTCTTTTTGAAAAATGTCTTTAAAACACGTGAATGGACGTGACATCTCTTACTGGCATTACGCCTGTTCAGGTTTTTTTTCGTATATGAAAGTGTATCTGTGTGTGTCATTTCGAACGATTCATCCCTAGTTTCCTAACTGCTTGTGAAGTTTATATTTCAACTGTACACATGTGGTCTCCTTGACAGCTGGTCTGTACAGCTTTGCACTGTATAGGCCAAGCTTATTCGTCGTGTACTTGATTCATATTCAGTGCTAGAACTGTAAATTCCAACGCTAGTTTTGCTTTGTGTAGTAAATTAATTAACTATCTGATAATTTCGATAACTACTGTAAAACAATAGAAAATGACTGTATAGAAACGTCCATCCTCAAAGCAACTCTGTTGGAAGGGCGTCACTTTAAAGCATTGTTCGACACATTGTCAATAAAATATATAGAAATATGTATAGTTTTTATATCACAGATCAGCATAACTTTATACGTATGCTTTTCCACAAAGGTCCCGATAAATAAAAATTGTTATATCATCCATTTTTTATCTCATCTCCGTGGACTTATCACATACATTGTTGGGGTCGGCACTTGATTCAACCCGATGTGGCTGATCACTTAATTTTTATACGAAGCGACTGCCATCTGACCTTCGTAACCCCTTTTACGAGGATCGTTAATCTGCGTTAAACCAGTTGTCAGACTCTTAGGCCTCCAACTGACCTGTTTGCCAAAGATGTTAATTGGCAACCCGGACCGACGGCTTAACGTGCTCTCCGAGGCACGGAGGGAACTCGGGCGGTTAACCAACTATTGCTACCCAATAGCAACTGTGCCAAGAGCTCCTCAAGCTTTGAGTATCTTTCTGATACTTACAAGAGTCCAATGAACCGAATAAGTTGAGCATTTGGCCAATCCAAACACACAATGACTTTCTTACCAAAATACATATAGAATCATCAGCCATATGCTTACATGCGGTTTTCAGTAATAATACAGTAGAGCAACTAAGTAAATTCCTGAGCATTGCGGTCTGACCATGGGGATTAAGTCTTTAGGCAGCGTGGTTAGTACACCTGCTACTCCGATAATGACAGATGGGGAGAAAACACCTTGGTACCTCCAACCAAGGTAACTGCGTCCGGCAGGTTAAGCGTATTAAGAACTTCTAAGCTTTGACGTTTAATTTTGGTTGGCAACATCTAAGCTAAGAAGTTAACTATAATCGTATACGCGCTGTGTATACGATTATAGTTGGCCCCCGTTATCTTGCTTAGAAATTTTCCATGTATTACTATTGTCAGACTTGCAAACATTCGTATGAGAATGACTCGATATTATTTTTATAATAATCATTCTTTTGAACGAGAGTAAAAAACAAGTTATATTTCGAAAACAGACAATTCAAAAAAATCGAATATATATAATGAAAATTAATTAACAGTAGGTGTACCTACCTAATAATGCACTTAAAGTGTCTGTCTATTAGGTTCATTTTCACTTTCATGGCTAAACGAATATATAAAATCTGCCAAAATTACAATTACTTGAACCCTGTACAAAGATCTACGCTTATTCCTTTCATCACGTAATTTCTTGACAAACGAATGCAGTCACGTGCAGAATTTATATATATGTAGGTACGTATATCACGCACTAACCACGAACTTGTAAACTAAGGGGAAAACTCTTAAAGATTCACTTTCAATATGATTCATAATGTTACGTAAATATCGTACAACAAACCTCATTTGGCCTAAGTACAGTCAGCTTAGAAAAAGGCGAAATAAATCATAGAGCATCACAATACCGTGTTGGATGTTGTGAAATGTATAATTGGTTTTGTCTATTTATAATGAGAGGTAAACGGCGTGTAATTAATGGGGCTTACAATGATGAACTGTGGATAGCTGCGTTGCTAAACGGACCGTCTGCCCACTGAATGCGTAGGTTAGTGGTGTTACACTAGGCTGTACAGTCAGACTGGAAAGTTGGTTGAACATTTCACAACATTTTAATTTACACACTTTAAGTTTACATATTGACATACGTTGGGTTTTAAGAGCCGTGGTGGCCTTGAGGTTTGAGCAGTCGCCTGCAACGCAAGTTCGAATCCCAGCGGGGCCTGTACCATGAGTTTTTCTAGAAACTTTAGAGCATTGATTTTTCTTGAAGGAAAACATCGTGAGGAAACCTGCAAATGTCTCAGAATTCAAGGACGTATGTATAGTGCCTGAGACGTCGATGGACTCATCCTATGTCACGTTGGAAAATAATCATATTCGGTTAAATGTGGGTTGTCACCTCTGTTCACCTTCGAGGACCCTTCTGGGACGGCGTGAGCATATTTTTGAGTTTTTATTCAAATCTAACAGACGCAACACTTATATCGAAGCCTAATATATAGCAGGCTGTTAGGTTAGATCAGTAAGCACACAAGTATTTTTAAAACATATTATAATTAGCTTAGAAATTCAAAAATTCACTATCATCCCTACTAATATTATAAATGTCTGTTACGCTTCCCCGCTTAAACCTCTTAACCGATTCTGATGAAATTTGGCACAGACAATCTTTAGACCCTGAGAAAGGACATAGGCTACCTTTTCAAACAAAATCTACGCGGGTGAAACCGCGGGGCACATCTAGTTATATAAATTGAAAAGGAACGTAAAAATACATTAACCGTCGTTTTGTAAGCAACAAATTCGATTCATTTCGTCAAAAATATTTGAGAAATAAAAATTTTATCAGCTACAATCAGAGTTATTGCTACATTCAACAAGTGTTCTCAGAAAATGACGTATGAACCAAGTGACACAAGGAAAAAGTTAAAATTAGCATATTCTGCGGTTGTGCCACTGTTACGTACTTTATTCGCAAAAAATTTCAATAAAAATATCTCCTCAATTTTGACAAAATCAACATAACACGTTTAGCTTGGATCGTAAAGTTTTCCTATCGCTGATTGATCTTTATTTTATGTATATTTTCAAATATCTAAGAAATTAATCAAGATTTCCAGAATAATAAAATAATCATAAATGTATACCTGTTAAATTAATCTTTAAATATGATGCTGTTCTGGAGAAGTAAGATATTAAAGTATTGTAATGATAAAATATCCCAATCGACATCTTCGATGTATAATCATTTATAAATCGACATGACTGTACTTAAGCCGTCGCCCACGACTAAACTATTGTGCATTGAATTTATAAAAAACATTTGTATCAACGAACAATTAAAAATGCATCTTAATGAGTTCTTATAAAGCTCAATTCATTGTGGTTCTTGAAATTGCGTTAGCTGTTAAGCACGTTTATGGAATAATTAATTATGATACATCGAATGAGGTAATATTCACTGTCCATCAAATAAAAAAAATCTATTCTTATTTTAATTGAATTTAAATTTTTGACCCTTGTCAAGCAACATCCTTTGAATAATGAATGAATTAAAATTAAAAATCATTTTATGAATGAAATTCATCTACAAATTATGCTGACCCATAATATTTTGAAATGTCCGCGTGTCAAATAAATGGGAGTGGCCACGAAAATGTACAGTCATCAACACAGTGCGCTTGAAGAGTTTGACATTTCATATTTGTTATCATTAGCATACTGGCCATTGGGCGCGCCCTTGTTCTTAATTTAAATTTATAAACAGGCTTTCACTCGTTGTGAATAAAAAAAACAACTTGACACTACATAACGCTTAAACGGATTACCCAGTTGCGAATTAAAAGAAAGAGTTGTTTCATTTTTAACAAATAGTGAGTACATAATAAATACTGATCTTCAGATTGCTCGGCTTAACAAAAGTGATCTACAGTATAAATGATCAACGTCACAATAGATCTGTGACCCTAATATCCGAACGATTAACCGTCATTTTTTAAAGAACAAAACAAAACGTCTTCCCACTCATGGCCGTTGAAAATAAATAAAAAATCAGTCCAGATATGTATGAATGGACCGTGTAAGAGCTGAGATAGGTGTGATTAGAACAAGCTTGCGCGTGGGTAGGCGGCCTGTCATCGCGCAAAGGGTCATTGTGTGTGAAGATAAAGACTGCAGCATTTTATAGAGCAGTCTTTTATGTTCCTAATGTGTTTTGATGTACTGCTTCAAGCCTTGCCCTAAAGTTAAACGCATTAATTAGCAGTACTTGCGTTCCAAAATGTACTCTGATTAACACTGAAATCAATCATTTTCTTTACAAATTTGTTTTAAAATTATATTTTATGTCTATTGTAATGTGTATGTATGCGAACACGAAAAAATTTGGAAAAAGGTAGACTAACAAATACCTATCGACAGACAAACACCATTGTTTTAACATCGACATCACCTTTCTACAAGCAACTACATAATTTACAAGTCCAGTTATAAAATCCATTATTTTTAACACGTTAACGTTACACAATTGTGTTTATTTTGTCGTGTCTAACAGTTACAACTCGCGACCCGAGTGGATTTGCATTGAATGAGCGCGGGCTGGACACACGAGTGCGGCGGCCTGTCATTAACGGACGCGCGCAATCTGTCGCTGCTCCACCCTGTTCCAAACTCAAATTATTGTGTTCGAGACGCACTCGCGATCGCTTGCGACATGACATCAACGACGCGCGCCCAACTAGCTGGAATTTATGCGCGTGACTGTACTTGTCCTTTTGATGACTGCGAATAGTGGTAAACACCATACTTTGGTTTTCTTTGAACATTATTTGACACCATTAGATGTTAGTGCTTTTACTTAAAATTTATCCATACCTACTTTAATATTAGGAAGTAATTTCAATTTCTTTTATAACACCAAACATTCCTAGTATACAACGCTTTTCTGACAATATTTTTGATGAATGAAAAGCTTCTGGAGGATCTAGTAGTAACCCGTTGATTTTGAACTTGAATTAATGTAGATAAGGACACGAATAGGCTCTGATCTGGCGTAGATATTAATGCAGTGATTGATATTTCAACGAAGAATATGCAGAATATTTAGTCAGTCCAATCTGATTTTTTTATTAAAGTAAAGTATTTGAAAAATTCCACAGCGTTATAATAATGGATAACAACCTGTAAAACCAGTTTATATTTCAGGTAATCCCAGCGCAATATGAACTAGATCAAACGCTATGCGGGCGTGCAGTCGACGGTCATCAGAAAAAGCTGCATTAGATCCTTTGTACCCAGCCTTTTGTCCATTGCTTTTTTCATCCTACCCTCATTTATACTTTTTTGCAACGAAAAAACTATTCTATAAAGATTCAAAGGAAACGATGCGAATAATTCTTGAGTTTCACGTTTCCAAGTTTTTTAAGAAGAGCCTTAAACCGCCCACCGGTATTGTTGTCCTTCGGCGATCTAATCTCCTTTTGATAGACCTCCTTAGTGATATGGACCCGAGCCTATTGTCCAAGCTATTTAAATTTTTTTCCAAATATTACGAAAGAGTTGATTGATTGTGGAAGGTAGAAGTTTGATACGTCCTATTCAGAATTTCCATGTAATCTCCAGGAGATTGAGTTTACGATTTGATACTTTAGATAAACAATTATTACAACGAGATATTGATATGATGTACTTTATTTCGAACAAAATATGAAAAGCTTTATAAAACGTACCCTTTATCGATAATTTATAAACCGTAGGTTTCATAGTTCACTATATTCCGATTATTTGAACAAACAATATTTTGCATCTTTATTATCGCGTTTCTATCATTAATCGTGTTTTGCTGCATTTGCGTATATCGGTCTATCCGTTCATCGATTGTTTAGATTAATTGTATTGCTCTACCCATGCCGTCACGAGCTATGAGCGTTGACCTTAAATCCTTAAAAGTACAATAGTCATTGAGTTTGTCTCTGTCTGTAGAGTGCGACGCAAATAAAATACCACCCATTTTCGCCCAGTGCTCTTAACCGTACCTGAACTCTAGCTTTTTTTCTTCTCTAGACTTCTGTATTCCTCGTATGATATGAATATGCCCTAGTATTCTAGTGCTATCTTACAAAATTTCTCCTTCTCACTTTTGCATCAATTTTTCTTATTTCATTTACGTTCATCATTATGGCCTCTCCAGATATCACTAAATTGGAATTCTGCGGTCATCTAAAATTTGTCCCTTTTCCAGCCGCAATAAACATTATTTTTAATCACCGTTTGTCCCTGATGGTATCTGAAACACATGTTGTGCAGTCTAATGATTTTAAAAGTTTTTATATAGGTGGCGACCTGTGCCGACTGAAGTACACATTTAAGATGCAAAAAGTTACGACGCTTGGGATGGCGAACGACATTTTTTAACACTTACAGATGTGTATTTGAAAGATTTATCTATATTTCCTGAAATATTCATTAAAATATTGATCAGTTTTATAGGAATCTACTGCAAACACGATATCCTGGGTATGACCCCTTGGTCTGGCACAGTTTTATTAGGTTTCCATCGGTAACGCATTACTACTGTGATGTAGATTCCGGGCTGCACCTAGCCCGAAATTTGGATTAGAGGTTTATGGCAACATGCTCGGCCCCTATTACATGGCACTTAAGCATATCTGGCGAATTGTCTGTAAACTTAAGTATACCTCCTCGAAACAAGTCAACAAGTATTCGCTAAAATTGAAAGAAAGCTGTAAGGTAGGTTATGGTAATTGGAATGAAGCGTCCAACACTTATTCCTGTGTCTATTTGCTTAAAACCTGCGAGCTAAAAGGATGCAATAACTCTCTACCGCCGCAACCACTTGAGATGATTTATGCAAGCCACGTTGGTCCATAACGGTAACTTTTTTGGTTCACGGGAACCACGGACCCCACAAAAAACTATTTCGGTTACGGTCTCCCGTTCAAATATTCATGTTTAAATTTTTTGATCAATATAAAATAACTGGCATCAAAAATTTTTGCAAAAATATTTAAAAAAGCGTTTATTCACTTTGAGGTTTCATTTTGCTTGGTATAAAGTAATTTCCATGTGTTTGTTTCACTATAGCCTAACTAGATTGCAAAGCACACTATGCAGTGCAAATATTCGGAGCAATATTGAATCAATAATCAACTTTTCGAGTATCTGCAAGATCAAATACCAGTGGGGCCTGTTACCTATGAGTTTTTCTAAAAACTTTTGTGCAGTGATTTCACCTGTGCTTTCCGGTGAAGGAAATCATCGCGAGGAAACCTGCATATGTCTGAAAAGTAATTCAAAGACGTATGTATAGTGCCTGAGATGACGATGCTCTCACCCTCTGTCATGTTGGCACTTAATCATATTTGGTGAAATGTGGGTGTTGTTGTTACAACACCTCTGCTTACCCCTTCGGGGACCCTTCTGGGATGGCGTGAGCATATTTATTTATGAAAAATTACCAAATCTCACTTTTTTAAGCCGTCGCAACTTCGCTCAAAATTCTCCAAAAACACCGAACCAACCCTTAGATAATGATCAGCGAACCTTTTTCGTCCCGTTTTTTTGGAACCTCATATTTCGTAACCGTAGGTCATTTTTTGGTTGGCATATTTTGATTCTCACGTTGGTGACCGTGATTTACCACCTGTCGGCTTCATACGTCACCTGTACGTGGTGTCACGCCCGGGTATTTCATCATACGGGTGGACATACGTTCCTGGTAAAACCTTAAATCCGACACATTTTGATTTGTGCGCGGTCCTCGATTAAGATTTATGGCGGACCGAGAATTGGGTCCATTTCCGAATGTTCGTAGATTTAAATAATATTTTACTATTAACGTAAGCTAAACTACAGGAGCTCGTGGCACAGTTGCTATTGCGCATATCATTCGATCAGCAAAGTTAAGTCACCCTAACCCTAGCCAGTAATTGGATGGGTGACCGCCTGAGTTCCCTCCGTGCCTCGGAGAACACGGTCCTAGTTGCCAATTTATCATCTTTGGCAATCGTTACAGGTCAGTCAGAGGCCAAAAATAGTCTGATTTTCCTCGTCAAAGGGGTTGCGAAGGTCAGATAGCAGTCGCTTCGTATAAAATCAGGTGCCATCCCCAATAATGTACGGGATAAGGCCAGGGAGATGATATTAACGTTAGCTAAACGTATATCATCTTCTAAGCAGACTCTAATTTGACTCGTACTGGCATTAGCTGCTCAAATCTGCTCCTGACCATACATAATAATAAGCTTCGTAGACATTATGATGACTAAGACCATCTACTTACCACCAGCACAAAATTGTATTAATATTGGAGATAGTTCTGCTATTGGAGCAAACATGAAATCAGGATTTAAATTCACTTCGAAAGGTATGGGTAAATTTTATCCCAAGGGTCTCTGGTTTTAGGTGAGAGTGACGGCATTTAGAATTATATGCAATCTTAGTGTTATAAAATAATATTTACGGAATGTTGTCACCACGCACCGCGGCGCGATCTGCTTACGATGTCCAGCACATGCGGCCAGTTGGTAGCACATGTGTCTGTCTGGTGACCATGTGTGGGAACCGTTCCCATCCTAGCTCGGTGAAAGATTCAAGGAATCATTTAATAAAATTCAAAATTACACCTTTGCGAAGAGAAGATTGAATTGCTAAATATTATCAATTTAGGAGGTAACTGTATCATAGAGGAACTATATTTTTCTTGTTGAGGTGGTTTGGACATATTGAAAGGATCAGTTCACTAAGTAGACATTTATCCAGCTGATGTCACTAGAAGTATCGGTAGAGGACGTGCAAGGTAAAATTATCATAGCCAAATAAATCATCTTCTCCATGCAAATTCAGAGCACTCATAACCGAAGTAAGAGCATAAAGAGAAGCATGAATGTAGATTTACAGAAGTATGCAAGAATCGTAGTGTATTGCTTATAGTAGTTTCTGTCTACCCCCATGAAATACATATAGTATGATTTTTGAAAATATAAAATCCTGTTTTAGGTTAATCCTAGGGCTAACCATGAGCTTTTATTGCAGTGTTAGACAGTGACAGACTTATAAACCTGTCTCATAATAAGAGTAAAACTATCATGTCAACCGGTTATGGTAAGGCCCCTGTTTCCATGATGTTAAATCTCGCTGCAAATTAATTTCAAATTATCTTCGCGAACTCTTCAAAACTGATCCATTTCACCGCTGCTCTGCAATCCTCTAGGTCGTAATAAAACTAAATGTTGCCCATATTGACAGTTCTCACCGCAAATGCCTTGGAGAGTGGCAAAAAAAACCGTGCACAAATACCGCTAGTCGCATATGTTTGTCGTTGAGCTCTCACCGTTACGACACGACAAAAAAACGGAGGTGTAGGCCGAGGAAGCTGGTAGGAGTGTTCTTGTTCAAGGGAATTATGTCTTTGTAATTATGGGAGAAATTATATGAAAGCGACGCGACGCTTATTGTTTGTTAAGTTTTTACTGTCCATGGTCTCGATACCAATTTATTTGTAACGTGGTAATAAGACCAATGAGCTTATTATTGATGCGATAGTAATAGATTTTATTACAGTAAAGTTCTGTCCGTGTGGCGCCCCAGAAGTTCAGACAACGGGTAGCCAACGAATTTCTTATATATACCTATTTTCAGCTTCAGCGTGCTAGCCGTGAAGATGAAGCGGATAGCCAAACAAACAGATTGTAATCGCATGCTCAATTTATAAGATAACTGCAAAAAACTAATGCTAAAACTATTCTTTGACTTGCAAATATAGTTAAAACTATAGTTTAACACGTTCCATTTGCAAAATATTCTTCCGTAATATCAGGCTTTATTGAAAGCACCCTGTACCAAAATCCCATAGGATAAGCCGGTGATAACACAAATATCCGCTGGTTATAGGGTCAAACACCATATTGCGTAGTCGGCCAGATGAGCGCGGTCGTGTGGTTTTTTGTCCATCTCTTGCTATTTTTAACCACCGCTTGTTCTAACAGATGCAGTATTTAGGCGGTCAGAGTAACCTTGAAATTTAAACTAAATTTGTGATCACTTTATGATTATGGTCATGCTTTTCATACCAGACCTATGACTACTTCTTTTTAGAGCTGTAGTTAGCTGATTCGTTTTAAAAGTAACTGGAAAATATGCTTACTTTTTGCCTGATGGTAAGTGGTTGAAGACTATGAACTCCGGCAATACTAGTGACTCCAATTACTAAGGAATTCCACCTAGCTTATTGCAGGAACCCAGAACACTGGTCTCATAAGGGGTAGGCAGAGTTTAGTATACCACTTTTCTTCGAGGATGAGGTCTACGTGTCAGGTGGGGAGTTCATTGCCGCATTAAGCACTAAACATATGTCTTTGAATAGCGTCTGAGAAAGATGCAGGTTTCCTAACTATGTATGCCTTCAGCGAAAAACTCGTGTGCCAATTAAATACTGCGACGAAATTCTGAGAAATAATCATTGGTAGAGACCGCTGGATTTGAACTTGTATAGTATAGGCTGCAGTCGTTTCCTCATACTATGCTGACCCTTGTATTCTATGGTGGGAGGCAGACTCTTGATTGCCACTCGCATACTTCTTTCGCGTCGTCCATATTCAAGCATCTCTTTATACTCTTCATTCAGATACGAGTGCTCCGAATTTGACCTTTATAGAGAAGATTATTTATTTGATCGTGATTGTTCCACCTTACACTTCTTTTACCGACATTTCCACTCATATCACTGTAAAGTCTCTCCCTCTCTCACTCATAGTTACTCTAAAGTGCTGTTAATTACGTTCCGTGTGTTCCGGTTTATTGTTATGATGCTCCAAATGTAACCTTTATGGAGAAGACAGTATATTTGGCCGTGATAGTTCTTCCTTGGACGCTCTCTATATATCTTCACTCACATTTGCTCTATCCTTTTTTTTTCTTTACTCGCAGTTCATTAATTTTCTTAATAATATGTTATCATCCAAACCATCTCAACATACAATTAATATGGTACATATTCCAATTCTCATGTAAGTCTCAAAATAACGGCATCACAGTTCACATCAAATATTTGTAAGGAAACAAACACAGCTTTGCTCCAAAAACAAAAGCTTCCTTTATCAATAACATGACAAATGTGGTTTATTTTGTCGCCTGGTCCGTTAGGAGGCGGGTGCACCTTGCATCGGCAAATAACCTGCGACCTTAATATCCTGCGTTAAAAAAAAAGTTACTGCTAACATGCTAACATTTCAAAAGCCATTCCAAAATCAACTTTATTTAAACCGAATTAAGAATCATGACATATTTTGAAAGGCAAAACTAACGTGGCATTTTAAACCACACATGGTATGATTTTCGTTGTTTTTTTACGTTTGGTTTGCGACGGATGTTTGAGCGTTTTCAGGTTTGTTCATTAAGTTTGAATTTGGAATTAGTGTGATGTTAGATTTAGCATTGTTATCGTTTAAGTATGATTGCGCTTGGCCTCACTAGTCAGCACTTCACCAAATCAACAAAATAAGTTATTAATTTCAGTTGTGCCATTCAGGCACATAGCTATTTATTTAGCTTAAGTTTAAGGAAATACAGCAAGCTAATTAACATATGGATCAAAATATATATTAGAATACAAAGGCTCGAAGGACCAATTTTTTGTGTTAAACTATTGGCATCTAATAACTCCAGGGTCGCTAGCAATGTATATGTTTAGAGTTCCCATTTGGCAAAAAACATATTTAAACTATTCTAGAAATTAATACTGTACAAATCTACAAAGTAACAACGATATATTCATTTAACTGGGCAGCATAGAAATATTCTTAACTTTTCTCTACTGTCTGCACAGTATTTGAATTATATTTATATTTAACACAATTCACACAATATCTTTATAAATAGCCTATGTGTTATTCTGATGTATAAGCTGAATTATTGTAAAGTTTCTTTGAAAGGGAACAAAAATCTTTACATACATTCGTACAAACTTTCGGGCTTATAATATTAGATAGTATAATAGGGACAGAATCTCTATTGCAATTATTGCACCGCGTGTGTAATTATTGACGGTATAAGATAGACATCTATGTCAGGCTGAACTACCGTTACCAATACATTATAAGCCATGTGTACACAAATTACGTGACGTTCCCGTCCCGTTGCGGTCACGTCCCGGACCCGCGGCCTCTGTGAAGCGGGCCCGATTTATTGCCCTACACAGACGCACAGGCCGATTTCTGGGACGATCTCTTTGAGTTATTAAGGAAACCTTAGGAGCGTTGTCGGATTTATTGCAGTTGTGGTAAAGGCATATTTTAATAGTACAGGCATATTTTAGCAGGGCATCCACTCCTAATTAAACAAAATAATAGATTCAACTTTTAGTGAGCGATTTTTTTTCATTGATTAAAGAATAAGATCTTGCTTATAAAATCAGCTATACACCAGTGAATTTCCCGTCAATATCTATATAGCCGACCCGTTTCGAATATTTGCCACAACTATTACACAAACAGAGAAATTTAAATTTTTTTTGGCTTTCGTACGGACCGTCAATTATATTTAATTTGTATGGATTTCATGTATCTAGTAAATCAGGAGAAATCACAACTGAAAATTATTTACTTGTAAACAGTTTGGGCTGTTTGGACAAGATCTGTTGAAGGGCCGTTAAAGTGTGAAACTTTACGATTTCCCAGTAATTTTTGTGGTGAAAACAAAATTTACCAAACATGCATGTCACGTAACCAGGTCCGGCGTACATCCCTCACGTATAAAGGTGTGTTTACACCGAGCCATCCATCTCCATCACTTCGCATTATCAGACATCCGCCGCTGGTGAGTTCAGTAACCGTAGACCTGACTATGACTAGCTGGAATTTATTTTGTGATCATGTATGTAGGCCAGATTACTGAGTAAATTCTTTTTTAATAATGCTATGATTACTAAGAAGGAGAACAGTGGTTTGCACTACACTGCTGAGTTCACAGCTCAGTGTAGTGACAGTCCTTAAGAAGCTGGGTAGCTTCATTTATCGTCAGAATACAATATAACAATAGAGTTGTCTAATCTTGTTGCATATCATACAAAACTGAATAAAATAATATTGCGCCTAGCACTTTAAAACGGTGATATGTGAAATGTATGAAAAAGGTAAAACAATGCCATGATGTTCATAGTATTGTTAACATTCCCAAACAAAATCCTCATACTGGTTTTAGGATTTAATATTAGCCAACTGGTTATAGGCCAAATGACTTGACGCGCCAACAGAATTGAACAAATATTGAGTCTCTTTTTCAAAAATAGTAATTTTAACTGTACTAACATCTTCACATGATCTTACAGCTATTGCGGATGAAGGAAAATACTTACGTCGCCATTGAATTGGGTAATGATGGCATGTTTGAAAAAGGAGTGATGACCTAAAAATTGTGACGCAAAAATCCATGACGATCAGTTGCTTATTAGTTTATGATTATTAAAATAATATAAATATATATGCACAGATCTACAAAAGATTTTGAATCTCTGATTCAAACTGTATAAAAGTCTTACACGATAAAAATCGTTTAACAACAAAAGTATGATCATTGAAGAATATTTCAAGAATAGCCACATCTATAAGTTCTTAAGGCAACCGTGAGAAAGAGCCGCAGCGTGATCGTCCATCACGGTTTATCGCGCATGCGTTCTCTGCCTTTATCTCTAGATATGAAAGTGACGAAAAATTTACTGTAAGTACACCCACACAATACATGGCAAAATTTTTGGATGAAACAATGCATTTTTGGTCTTATTTGGGCATACGTTTAACAGGTCGTTGATAACTTCATCTGCGCTCATAAAAAGTTTATAAAACAGTACTAACTCTGTACCAATGAAATTTACAGTCACGTTACTTCGAAGAAATTTAAGGAAATTATCGCGATGAAATCTATACATCTATATCTTCTATACAACGATACAAATGAATTAAATTGAAGTGTCTGTTTGTAATTCTCAAATTACAGCTTTTCGCTAAATGTATATGAAAGAATATAAGGTACTGAGATGGAACAAACTATTTAAAAAAAAAATCTCGGCCTGTCTGTCTATTTGTTCGGGGCAAAGCTAGTTTAAATATATATTTGAAAATACAATAACGCACCTACCTATTTGCAATCGTGTTTCTCTGAGAAGGTCTAACTCGCCTAAAATTTAAGCTGTAGCCCGATTCCAGTAATGAAAACCGTAACAATATACGTAGTACGGATTTCAATTAGATATACTCGTTGACAGTGTTTACGTATTAATTATATCCAAGAAAAAACGAAATAGAAGTCCTATCAAACTAAGATTTCGGATCACATTAATATCACATTGCTGACTTTAATCGTTCAACAATATTTCGATTGTTTATTTTGCGTGAATCAGGCTCTAGTTGTTCTCGTTATAGTAATATGTTCTCCTCTCTATCCTTTTGAAAACCTTCGTGAAAATTAATAAGGATTTTGGAAATGCTTCCATCATTGCACATATACATTCGACGTAGAAGGTGCCTGAGTTACCCAATAGTTAAAGAAACTCCATTATTTAAAATGGTCCGTATTATGATGGATCGAAGTTACATCTCAACATCAAATCTTACTTTTAATCCGAAGCACCGAAAGTTAAACTGAACCACTCACTAAACGGAACAAAAGCTCATATGAATCTCTGGATTTGCCATTCATTCTTTGACAACTATATACGGTAATAATTCTTCTTATTGTCCCATTTGATTAGTGCCGTGTACTCGAAACACCGTACAATAGACTTAACCGTAACTCGAAGGCTATACACGGCTGTTAACTATGATTTATAATTTGTTTAATTCAAATTTCGTGGCTTAAGCACCGCTTATACCTACACTATTGTGGGTTTACGTAACTTGGGGCTAGACAAAAAGGCTTTAGTTGTTTTTAAGTTACTAATTAGGTTGCTAATTACTTGCTATATCTACTGTGCAGATTGGTAAATGTTTAGTGAAACTGAATTTCATTGGTGACCAAAATTTAAGCAAAATAAAATGTATGGATCTATGACGTTTATTATTTGACGTATTGACCACTTGCATACTGTATTTTTTTTACCTAACAGACCTTTACCTTTTTTATTATCGACATAACAGAAATATTTTTTTTAAATATCATAAAATAACTAAAAACCTTAAAAATATAATCTTATAATTAAAATATATTATTAAAAAGAGTCCCTGTAGGCAAGGTTCCGAAGATACTGGCAGCATTCCCCCTTTGGATGGCAAGACTAATTCTTTGACCGAGGTAGCTGCCAGCTCTTCGGTCTCCTGTGATGTTAACTAACCGTTTAGTTATTTCTTTAAAAAGCCTGGATGGATCTATGAATTTATTAGATCTTTTTTGATTCAGCCATCCTCACCAAGTATGTATAACGTAACTGTAACTGAAAAAATTGCGAAATATCAAATTTTCTGGGCATCTATCTAGCAGCGTAATACATAATATGGTAAGGTCAATATTCCCCTAAGGTATGCACGTGTCCTTATTGTATATCTACATTTTGTTAGTTATATGTAAGTCCCATATAATAGGGTGGAGCCTGTTACCATTAACCGGCCTTTAATCCAGACTCCGGCCTGCTGGCAAATAACAGATGGAAAAACCAGGGATCGAACCTAGGGCCTCGTGCTCCGCATTAGCGTTTTTCGACCACAAGACCAACGAGATAGTCAGACAGTAACGTAATGATAGATTTTATATAATCTACGATAGAGACAAGTATAGCTCTTTTAATGCGAAGACTGGAACGAAACGAATGCTATCTAATATAATGCATCACTAAGAAGGGGTAAGCAAAGGTGTTGTAACAACACCACCCACATTTCACTGAATATGATTACATGCCAACGTGATAGAGGGTGAGTCTATCGCCGTCTCAGTCACTATACATACGTATTTGAATTACTTCTCAGTTGTATGCAGGTTTCCTCACGATGTTTTCCTTCACTGAAAAACTCATTGGTGTAGGCTGCTGGGATTCAAACTTGCGTCGCTTGCATAGCAGGCGGCTGCTCAAACTCGGAGGCTACCACAGCTCTCTTGTGCTAATGGCTAATGCATCACTCTGCTACATTATATAGACACAAGGAAAATTTCAATACGTGGACAATCTGACTAACTAACGACCAATATATTTTTTAAAACGGCAACCCATAATTTTAGCCTCCACGTCCATGAAAACAGTTAAGTTCCCAGAATGACCGTGTCTGTTAATAGATAATTATTAAGATAAGAAAGGACAAAGGTATCATCGCAAACGAATTGCTACCGATCTTAAGTCGTCATAAAACATCGACATAATGTCTTGGGATGGTCATTACAATGTTTGGAGAAGCGATTTAACGGTGGATTGAAAACCTATTTGTAATTCAGAAACTACACCCAGTTTTTCAATCTTCTCGGGAAAGGTACCACAAAGACTAGTCAGATAATAGCATATAGTGCAGGAAATATATGATTTGAGATTGCTCCTGGTCTCGGATTAAGTAACGGCACAAAGAAAATATTGGGGATTCAACTTGTGCCATGTTTATAGACAGACTCTAAAATGACTACTGTGCATTTAAGGTCATCGCTCATAGCTCGTGACACTCACACTAGTTCGTGCACCAAACAAATTCATCCTCTAAAAATCTCTTCTTAGAAATAAGACGTTCGATTAAATTTAAGTGTCGGAAACGCATAAGTGATGCCCGTTTGGTATTTCATAGGCTGTGGTGGTGACTTACCATCAGGTCGACAGAATACATGTTTGGCTTTGATTAATTAATTTCTGTGTGCATTTTTTTTATATTTGCCTCCGTTCAGTGTCGTCCCTTTAACCGTATAATTATGTCATGACATCTTCTCTTATACTTCACTTATGGACTTTGGTATTACCAATCCTCTTTTTATGTCTCCTTTTCGGTTCGGTAACAGAGAAGTTATCACATCACACAATTTGCAACTTTAGTGGTTTATTTTCAGGGTATAAAATAAATAAAATTCTGTTATTACTTTTAATTTCAAGTGGACGAGACCAGACGGCCATGATGTAGCAAGCTCACAGAACATTTTGACCACCTGTTATTTAACTATGAATCCTGTTATATCAAAATATCGTATTTTTAGTCCATTAATTATAGAGAAATTTATACGTAGGGACAAATTGTCAGGAGTTTTTTCTGTAAAGAAACGGCGGTAGTGGCAGCAAAACAAAAATTGTTAATAAAGACACAATTTTTATCCTTTCCTATAATCTATATCCAGCTCTCTAGTAACCGCAAAATTATTAGCTTTCAATTTCACACATAGTTCTAAAATAAAATTTTCCTTAACTCTTAACTACGAACAATATTAGTCCTATTATTTTATACTACGCTTTTTCAATCTTCATTTTTAAATTCTCAATAAAGATATTATTTATTTTTTTTTAATGGAATGTGCAATTTAAAATCTTTAAGAAATTATTAACTGTGTTAGAAAATTCTTTATCCTTTCCCGATAGTAAACTACTCGTATCATCGATCATAATACAATCCCAATCCCTCTACATTATCCACTTGTTAGTCGAATACCTAAAATAAGTAACCTTGTCATATCTTAAGTTGTGGCATCAAAATAAGCCACATAATCTACTGTGTTTAAAAGTTTCATGTCATTAAATCTTACTTTTCATTTTGCCTTTTTTGTCACCAGTCCCGTCTAGCACAAAATTTGGGCACGCACTGTTTTTTTGCCACTAAACGCTACGACCATCTGGTAAGGATTTTTTTCGAACAAAAAACAGCTAGCCTGACCCTTTCTTACCTTTTGTACTGGCCCTCGTTTTTTACGAAGCACTAGACCCCTCACAATATGTTGAATTAGCGTATTAGTTAAAGGACTGATGAAATTTTTGATTGAACGGAACAAACGGATTGTGTTCCGAGTTCTAACGGTTTTGTACTACACGGTCATTTTTTGTTTAAATCTATTAGAAATTTAATAACGCACAATTATATTTTTTAGCAATGCAACATTGTTAGAGAAACACCTGCATTCAATCTAATATAATTTTGAAGTTAGAACCGCTGTTTGACCTGATTAAAAAACAAAAGCTGTATAGATACTTTTTTTAACACTAAAAATACAAAACAAGAGACGTAGTGGCCTTAGCGTTAGAGCAGTCGTCTTCTACGCAAGCGACGCAAGTTCGAATCCCAACGGGGCCTGTACCAATGAATTTTTCTAAAAAAGTTAAGTGCAGTGATTTCACACCACGTGCTTTACGGTGAAGGATACATCGTGAGGAAACCTGCATATTTCTGAGAATTAATTCAAAGACGTATATACCTACAGTGCCTGAGACGGCGATGGACTCACCCTCTCTTCGTTGGCACTTAATAATATTCGGTGAAATGTGGGTGTTGTTGTTACAACACCTCTGTTTACCCTTTCGGGGATGGCGTCAGCATATTTATTTATAGATTCTGGTTTAGTGATTCTAAAACATAACCACAACCGACATAATATGTTATAGGTAGGCATAAATATGTAAAGCAACGCTCTCGATTTGAGGACTTACGTAATCTGTCTTCATAATCAAAGCGACAACCAGCAGAAATCGTAATTCTCAAGTTTAAAGGCGGCCCGACTGTAGTGCCAATCGAAGTACTTGAAAATTAAAAAATCCCGGCTGGCGACCGGTGAGTGAATGATTGAAGTGAACGATCCAATGAATGTAATATCGCGACGCGGATCTCTCTGTTTATTGTATTAACAAGTTCGCACAAAGCATTAGGTCGAGCTTTGTTCGTAAGGCGGGGGAAGGAATGCGATGCATAGAATTGCATCACGGCGGCGAGGGCTGCATTCGAATATGTTAATTCGATGATTGATTTACTCGAATACAATCGATTTAAGCACAATTTCTGTTGAATACAACCAATTGATCTTTGCAATTCGT
Source organism: Watsonalla binaria (assembly GCA_929442735.1). Lineage (NCBI taxonomy): Eukaryota > Metazoa > Arthropoda > Insecta > Lepidoptera > Drepanidae > Watsonalla > Watsonalla binaria. Next base: position 3,525,458 of record OV838930.1, read on the forward strand.
CAAATTGAAACATAAGCCAGCTGACCCACACGATGCTCGCAGGAAAATAAAATGAAACTTCTAAACTCTAAATATTTTGAATATCTGACCAATTACAATTGCTAATTCTAAACAGAACATGTCCAATTTATTCAAAACCTGTTTCCTGCTTAAATTGAAACAATAAAAATGTCATTGTTTAGTTGATACAGATATTTGAATACTAAAGCAACTTGTATCAATTAAAGAATCCAAATATGGACTTTCTTAGTTCAATAATGAACTCAGGGTTTTTAAGAGACCAAAAACATATTAAAAAGCTTAAGGAAGTTTATTGATTGATTAAAATAACCGACAGTTGAAGCTGGAAGGAAATTTGGTTCTGCCGCATTATTCACTAAGGTTTCTCAGCGTCGAACTCGACGACGTTGGTTTCAATCATAGGAAATTGATACATAACAAATAAAAGATAAGATTCAATTTCGTTTCTTCAAAACAGACACTCGACGTCGAGTGGGACGCTGTGAAATCATACAGAATAACACGACTGATCCGTAGCGTTCTGCTTAAGGCTCTACGAAACACGTCATCATAAAATACAGCAAAATATGAAAGTCATTTCTATAATAATAGACATTATAAAAGGGCAAGCGTTGGGCCCTGTATTGTTGGGTGTTTCAAAATTCTGAATTAGAATGATTTTATTCAAATTTAAATATACTGTGTTTGGGTATTTGGAGTGCTGGTTATTAGTAGTTATAATCTTGGTTAATTAGTAATTAGTATTAAATAACCTGAGCCAACTGCGTTACACAGTAACGAGTGACAGCTGTCAACTGTCACATAACCATTGACAACTGGTTTCGTTATGACGTTTCGTTAACAAATCTTCCTCTTTATATGACTGGTCCAATTACATTTTAAACATGACCCTTAATATATCCTTGATCTTGTATCCCATGGGGGTAGGCATAGACTACTGTATGTACGCCATATACTATCCTTGTAAACTTCATCTGAATTCCTTGTCCCATTTTTATAAAGCACACACTCGCTTCCTGTCTGCTACCTTTACTGTTAAACCACTTATTAAGTTTTCCTAAAATTTTGCCTAGAGAAAGCTTAGACTCCAATACATGCCAGTTTCTGAATTAAGAATTCTCTAACCAAACTCAGGGCTTATTCCCAGACATCCCCAGCCCATAGATTTTGAAAAATTAACTTTCATACATTAATTTGCGTCACCTCCACGACAATTCAATTTCTTGGATGTCGTGGGAATTAAAAAAAACCATTGAGGTGGTGGTAATAAAATCATGGATGTTTGGGAATAAGCTAAACTCAGTAGTGTACTTTGGACGAAGTTACGGATTATAATAAAATCAGGCTTAATTCAACAAAACGTTTAAGTATCTTGTAAGAAGGCCTACTTCAGGAGCATGGGTAACCTTACCATAACAGGCTATTTAAGGTCCACCATCAAAAGACATTGGCTTGTTAACAGATTTTTTACAATCAGTGGTATAAACAAATTTGGCTCAGCTTGCATGTCAGCCATTCTTGTGGCCTTCGTGACTGACTGAGCCATTTGCCTTTGTATTTATCGGAACGTTTCGTGCGACACGCCGCAAACTCCGGCCGTGCACCATTCGGACGTATTATGTGCGATTTTTAATTTACGTCATCAACATCTACTTTTTTGTTTACGTCAGTAATCAATGTCCGAATGCTTTGTACAACCTTACCAGTATTAAGCTTACCAGTATTATTAATTCCAAATACCGAATTTGTATTTGGAATTAATTTAATGAGAACTACCCTAAATGAAAAAGTCGCTGTGTTCACTTTCTTCATAAGGCGTGCTTGTCCACTTGTTTTAGTGTTGTACACTAAGGTTTCTCAGCGTCGAACTCGGAGACGAGCATTGGTTTCAATCATAGGAAATTGATACATAACACATAGAGGATAAGAATCAATTTCGTTTCTTCAAGACGCTGAGAAAACTTAGTGAATAACGCGGCTCGACCCATCGCCGCAGCCATACATTGGGATTGGTATCTGATATAACTAATTTCATTTATTGTCTGATTTTGCACAAATTAAAAATATTACAGACAGGCAAAAAAAAATAATTTAGCGGTGAGCGATGGCGACTCGCTATCGTCAAAACAATCGAAAAACGTCTCAATTGTTTTACCGCTAGGGCGAATCGATGGTTGATTCGATGATGAACGATTCTTCTCAGTAAAAGCAACCTTCCGAACCCGGTGGTAGCATGTATAATTCTGTGTAATCGTGTCTTTCTCACGATTTGAAAGTACTTTGTAAAAAGTCTAATCGAATGAAGATATTTTTGAATTTGAATGAAATTGAATTTGAAAAAATGTACGGATTCCGATTGTTCCGAATCGCAATCGCACATTGCCAATTATAAATAGGGTAATATTTAACTGTTCACTAGTCAAACTAACATTTGATCTCTGGTGTAGTAATTAGTATGAAACAACGCACCTAATTGTGTGGTACGTGAGTACAGGTGGGCAGAGGCCACAGGTCACACGTCGTGGCACGGCCATCTCCGCCCCGCCCGACCGACCGCTAGTGCGGCCTCACCAATCGATCATTTTATTGCGCTATCCCCTTAAATTAAGCCTTGTTGTTTGATTGTAAAAACTAGAAGCTCTTGAAATGGTTCAAATGCCGTATGCTCCGTATTAGTTATAAAATAACTCATTCATTTTGTGTAACAACCCTGGCCTAGAAAGTCTAGAACGAAATTTATAATTATTGGAAAAAAAAAGTCGTGCTCTATCAATCTCTATCATTTGTTACATGCTTGCATAAATGCCACGAACCAATAATTCACAAATAGTTTTCGCCAGTCCAATAGTCGTAGAAATTGAGGACTATAATAAAAAAAATCCTAATGTTTCTGTCTTCTGGGAATATATTTCCACTCACCCATTATAATAATGCATGCTAGGATTAATACCCTTCATAAAAGTAGAGGACGCTATACTTAATAACCTGCAGTAGGTAACTCATGTAGTACGTAAGTAATATACACATTACTTATCAACCTTGACTCTCTGCCATTTTAACCACGGCTTTTCCTGGGTGCACCGAGTGTATATTATGCAAAGTGTGATCGACTTATGCAGGTAAACACGGAATTATAATGGTTGTACTACTTTGTTGGATGTGTTTGCACTTACTAGAAGGTTCGGTTTGAAGTGAGTTCATGCATGTTTTAGAAATGGAGATGCATTCAAGCTATATTGTATGTGTATTGGCTCCACTCCTGTTGCCACGTGTATTACAGAAGAATTAGGTATCACATCTACTAATATACTATAGAGCACGTCTAAGCTATCGTTCAATGACCCTATTATAATTACCCTGATTAGAACAAGAACCTTTCGTTCTTTCCCTTTAGAAGCGTTTCGAAAAGAGTAATTGCTGAGTTTCTTGCCGGGCTCTTCATAGTAAAGGTATTTTACCAACATATTGGTAACATTTATAATCCTACAGGGTTTTCTTTCCTGACGATTTGAAAGTACTTTGTATGAAGTCTAATAAATTAAGGTATTTTCAATGTTGATCCATAGACCATATTATAAATAATAATTTCCTTTCTAGTCTGTAAACCATGAAAACTAAACAGTGCCGACAGCCTTTCACGCTGCAAATTACACCGCTTACTTTATCTACTTGTATGTAGGTTTACCTCTAAAGGTATGGTTAAGTGGTATCCAGTAGCCACCCCACAGGTGGGGGTGGGCAGTGGGCGGCGACGGCGGTGGCGAGCGTGACCCGTGGACATGCCCAGACTGCCACCCGCCCACGGCCACGTTTGAGGTCATTCGCGTGATCTTGGGCGGGAAGCATTTTTTTTATGGAAATACTCTTTGTTTTTTATGCGGAATTTTACCAAATATTGAAGACTACTAGAAATAAAGCCTAGATTCCTGTGAAGATATATTACAGGATCCAATATACGCATGAGTGTTTATAGACTGCGGTAGCAACTCATCATCAGGTGGACCCTATGCTTGTTTGCCACCTTATTGGTAACCATAGAAACCATAAAAAGACATAAAATATATATAAAAATCTCTGTAGACGACACTAGCAAGGAATAATGAATAAATAGTTATATAAAAAACTATTGGAAAATTACCACTCTCAAAGTTTATGTTACTCGAAAGATATATATTATTTATCATCGTGTTTGATGATTACTAAGCACTTCTTAGCAAGTTACTTCGTAAGTTTTAATGAAAACGAAGTAAGTAATCTAAGCAAATCCGTATATTATTTAATAACCATTCAGGGTGGACGAACCACGCGGGCAAAGACGCGTGTTGTAGCTAGTATTATATACATATAGGTACTATTCTGCTACGACATGTAAAAAAGTATTAAGTACGTTGATGGTTTTAAAAAAATATGTTTAGACCGTTTGCAACCCTAAATAACATAAAAACTAAACTGTAAATTACACGGTAACTATGTTCCAATAAAAATAACAAAAACATTTGTGCATCTTTCAGAAAAAAATACCAGGAGTGCATTATGCAAAGGAATTTATTCAAGTTTGTTTTTTGCAAACGACTTCGATACCGAGATAACCCGTCAGACCCAGTCGTTATTATGATAATTTAGTGCAAGTTTTTGTGATTTGATCGTAACGGAAAAATATTAAAAAAGAATTGAGTTTCCGTGGAAATACAATGAGAATAGATATTCCGACCGACCTTACCTAAAGCAATTAGCTAGGTAGATATTCGCAGTCTTAGATTTCAAAATATATTGTACTAGCGGACGTTATGCGGTGTCATCCGCGTAGTTCCCGTTCTCGTGGGAATACGGGGATAAAAAAATAGCCTATTATACGCTGATGATCTACGTATACATTGCTGAAAGAATTTTCAAGATTGATCTTTTACTTTAAAGAGAATACAGGCGTGAGCATATGTATGTAAGAAAAACCAAAAAAAAATTGGAATATGTTTATTATTGAGTTCTTGCAGTAAGCCAACGATAAACTATTTGAAAATTTTGTTTATAGCAATAAATAATAAAATATATATAGTTACAAGCCTTAATGTCAGTTTTTTATATTTTGTCGTTAAAATTACCCCAAACGAACACGAGATGATAATGATGAAATTTAATTCTAAGAAAAAATTATAAAGATTTAATACCTGAAGTTATTTTTAAGACAGTTTACGATCTTAAAAAATATCATTAAAACGTTTTTTTCATAAATGTCCAAATAAGGCATATGTTACATCGACCCACGCCTTACATTAACTCATTGGCCCACTTTTTAGCCTGACTTCCTGTTTTTATCCTTTACGTTTATTAAAGTTAACGCCTTCCACTTAAGTTTTTATCATAACATGCCTTAAAATACCTATGTCAAACATTTACAGAAGTCGACTTTACACAAATGTGCCCCCTTCTAATGACCAGAGAATCTATATCTTTTTGATTGATAAGTAACTAAAGTATAGATATATTTTATTCCCGTTTTAAGCAATTACTATAAAGAGGTGGAGTTGAATAAGCAGAGAATGTTAATCCAAGTCAAAAACAGAAGGATTTTTATTACCTTAGATTTACAGTGAAGGAAAGCATCCAACGACCTCGATATTACATGTGACAGATTTCCCATGAAGCCGTGGTGGCCTTGGGTTTAGAGCAGTCGCCTGCTACGCAATCGCCTCAAGTTCGAATCTCAGCGGGGCGGGGAAAAACTCATTGGTACACCAATGAGTTTTTCTAAAAAAAAACTTATGTGCTGTTATTTCACACCACGTGCTTTGGTGGTGAAGGAAAACATCGTGAGGAAACCTGCATATGTCTGAGAAGTAATTCAAAGACGTATGTATAGTGCCTGAGACGGCGATGGACTCACCCTCTGTCACGTTGGCACTTGATCATATTCGGTGAAATGTGGGTGTTGTTACAACACCTCTGCTTACCCCTTCGGGGACCCTTCTGGGATGGCGTGGGCATATTTTAGATTTCCCATAAACTTTGGTAATTCAAATAACATTGTTATTAAATATGTAATTTTATAATCAGATAATTAGCTACATCGGCTTGTATTTAAATATTTATCTCTTTTATATACTTTTTTTATTGAAATTTATTATTTACAGCAACCTAGTGTCATAGACATGTATAAATAATAAGAGAGACAATATGAATGCAAAGCCAAATGATCTCATTTCGCCTCCACGTTCAGTAGGTGAACTAATATTGTATACCGTTCTGCGATTTATGATCTTCCAATTTACTACTCCCGTGTTCCATGGCTTGACTTCTAATGGGCTAAGAATGACTCTTTAGACGAACTGTTTCGTTGCTCGCATGTCTCCAAACTGTATAAGATTTTACTAAAATAAAATAAAGTTTTTATTGCGTGTAGATTGTCGATCTCATCTGTTCTGACGGTAACCAAAAAGTATTTTTTTCTTTTTTTGACGCTTTTTTATTCAGTATCGCTTCCCTACTGTTGTAGGGAAGCGATACTGAATAAACAGTTAGTTGTAAGACATCAAGCAAACGTTTATAGAATTTAATGATGATGAATGACAATTAGTATAAATTATATTAATTTGAAAGAAACAAAGTACGGCAGTAGATGCTCGTCAACGTAAACCTTTTTAACCTCGAACTATTGACCAAAACGTCTGAGCATCGTCACGGAGGCGCGTGGCCGTCGGTCACATGTAGGAAGTAATTTGTCCTCCGTCACACATATGACTTCGACTCCGTACACACGCTTATTGTCTCAACAACGGGGCTTTGGGCTGATGTGACCATACGTCATTACATCTTGTGCAAAGAAAGTCACGTTGGGTAATTTGCGAATTGTAATGTAAGGTCGTCATAACGGATGGGAATTCGAAAATCATAAAAATGTGTGTGCTACTAATTTGTCCACATAAAAAAAGTATTTTTAGTGACAAAGAGTGACCTACTCGTATGTCAAGGTTTGAGAGTTCATCAATTTTATGCAAAGTTTCAGCAAAGTCGGTTCAATGATTTATGAGTGAAAGACAAACAGACAAAGATAATTTTTAGGAGTGGTTTAATTTTGGATATTCTGGGTAAGATTGTTTTAATGTCCGTCTACTGCTACCTACCACTACACCATCACGCATTTCGCCATAAGCGAGGAGCTTATCTTCAAAGTTATTCCATAGACTGACCGATGAGGAAGGATGCTGATTCCATCCTTGGTGTAACAATGATTTGTAAGCTAATAATTGGCTAATTATTATATTTATTGACTCCTCATTTCTGGGTAAGGTGGAGGCTATTCACCTTACCCAAATATTAGGAGCTACACAGAATTAGTTTTCAAGCTAGCTGTGTCAGGGTGAGTGTATTAAATGAAGCGAATTAAAGGTGACAGGCTATTTCTCACATATAGTAGAAGATAGTCTTTAAGTAATCTTGAGTAAATTGGATCGTTTGCAACGATTAGTGATGACCAGCCAGACGTAGATGAAATAGCTCATCTTTCACCTCCATAGCAATTTCCCAAGCGAGACCAAACATTACCGTCGCGTCCAAACGCCGAGTCTGCTCTGCGACAGTTAACGATCTTAACGCTTTGCTGCCTCAAATTATCTGAAGACCATTGCTCTTGTGCTCTGTGGCACATGACATCTTACGGTGTCCGATGCTTCCGTGTGTTGGTGACGCTGCTTTCTTACAATGTTTATTCTATCATCAGCTTTATTCACATAGCTAGGAACCATACTCATAGATTGTGAGAATAACGAAACATCAACTAAAATAAAATTCGAAAAAAATCTTCATTTATTTTTTTCTATATCTTAGCGATTCATTACACTGCCTAATCTATAAGTAAGTATGTTATTAGCTTCATCTCATACCTTGTGACTAGCCTGTCTTGATAATGTATTCCAGAATACCCTAATTTGAGTGAATTTAGACAACACGCATTCACGATAAATGCTATAGTTAAATCAGGTTAATAATTTAAGTTTGACATACATATGATGGAGTAGCGATATAAAATACATTATACTTTGGTTCTGTAACCATCAAAATATTGTTTTTATATGCCTCTATTTTGGAATCCATAAATCAAATTAACAATAACCCACTAATGAGTAGTACAACAAATTAAGTTGTAAACTAACAAGCTAAAGTTAATGACAGGAAATGGGATAAATCAAACGTACCAAGGCAAACACCGGCGTTTCCTTTGACCACATTAATAGAGCCTTTATCATCCCTTTATCAGAGAGTGGGAACAACCAACGATTGTTCTCATCAAACCTTATCACTGTCTAACAGGTAGGCTAATATTTGCTGGCGGTTTACATTGGAATTAGTTTCATTAGTATCTACCATAGTATGCAGAATAGTTTAGTTTGGGCGAGTAAAACAAACCAATATTATTTTTTCGTAATTTTTATTTGCATGGAAATATTTTTTGACTTTGTTATCATGATTATGATACGAAATTTTGATAAATAGTTTCTTTCTTGAGACAATGAATACATATTCCTATTGATTAGGGATACCGACTTGAATGACCGTGAACAATTTACCATTAGATTGAAATAAATGCTGCAAATAATCATCGTCATCACACAAAAGTTAGCCTGGAGAAATCAGGCAAACTGGCATAAGGCCATTTTTAAGGCTTTAAGTGTCAGGTCAAGTTTGAAAAACATTTACATACATACTCACGCCTGTATTCCTGAATTCCTATTTAAGTCCCATATAATAGTGGGCGAGGCTGTTGCCATTTAATGGACACTGATCGGTTTGCTCGACTCAGGGATTGAACCAAGGACATCGTGTTCCGCAGTAGCGATTACAACTAGACCAACGAGGTAGTCTTGAAGGCCATATTTAGCCATAAACCTCCTATCGAAAGACCAAATAGAGCAGATCCCTTGTCCATTCCTCTACTAGATAACACTGTATTATTTAATTTAGAACATTCTCTGTTTGTCAGATAACAACGTAATTTATATAGGCTAGCAAAGCCCCTCATTTTATGATTATTTAATTCATGATTGTCTCGTCTCGTCCTATTTACATTAACAGTATAATGTTTGCGTCCGTGTGACTGCACAATCTCACAGCTAATACACCTTTATAGGTGACGATGTCCTTTAAAAGATATTGCATAAATCCTTATAACAATATTATGCAACGTATAAATAGAATAAGATCTTCGCGATGCGACGCAAAGGAAGCAAATATTTAACGTAATAATGAATTTCAAAGTAAAGGTGATTTCCGTTGCACGAGTGATCCTGAGATGTTAGATGTTAGTGAACTAAATTAGGTCCTATATATTTACATACAGCGGTTATAAGCACATTATATAAATGTGTAACTTTAGGTACTACAATATTTGAAGAAAAAAGTTAAAAAACTTCTTTGCATACTTAACAGGTGGGGACAACCATGAAAAGAGGTCGAGGAGAGAGAGAAGAAAGGACTATGAAGTTAGTTGAGACTTGGTAAGATAGAATGCTCCTTCAAAAGAGTTGGCCTTTTCATAAATCCTACGTATTGATTCGATACCATAATAGGCATATTTTATTGACATTACATATACATACGTCTCACGTCACTCACGTATGTATTCTTTAAAGGGGAAGCAGAGGTGTTGTAATAACAACACCCACTTTTCACCGAAGATCATAAAGTGTCAACGTGACAAATGGTGAGTCTATCGCCGCCTCAGGCACTATAGGCAGATTTTCTCACTATGTTTACTACTGTACCTAAGTTTTTAGAAAAACTTATTGGTATAGGCCCCGCTGGTACTCGAACATGCGTCAATTGCGGACTGCTCAAACCCCAAGGCCACCACGGCTCCTTGACATTAATTAAGCTCAATACACGGCTTGATGGTTTTGAAATTATATTTATTTGCAGCTAATTAAAAAATAAGGAGCTGAAACGGAAGCCTTTCACGTTCATTCAAATATATAATATTTAAAAATATATTTATTTTCACATCTTTCGTGGCTCTTACTTTTATTACATCTTGTATGCTTGCGTTCCTTAGCTTATGCTTTCTACTTCCATTTTCAGGCCTTTCAGTCAGATAAAGTTTGATTGCCAAATTTCTTCATCAGCTCTATAATAAGTATCAGTCACACAAGAAAAATCAATAAGTAACAATGAATCGATCACAAAACTTGCATATGAAACGCGTAAACATTGTATTTGTCCAATATAATTTATGTGATGCATTGTCCTACGGAAACTGTAGGCCAGTTACATTAATCGTTGATCGAAAAAATGTAATAAAACGGACCCTAGCCGGTCAGTACCATTAGCAACGAACCGTGATTTCTGATCATATAAATTGTTATTCATTCTTGTTTTTTCGTTCAGTATCTGCAATTGGCTGGTGGTGCTATACAACCATTTATCAATACTATAATCTGAGATAGTTATTCATATTGAGCTCGATTTATTGGTGGCAAAGATGTGGAGTCGAATTGGAGATTGTTTTTCCGTTGTTTTAATTATTTTCCTAAAATTGATTCCTTGTTAGTTGATCGGATTTATGAACTTCAAAAAAAATATTTTCTTGCACATAGACTGTTAGATGAAGTTAAAAACAGAGAGATTGATTCAACCACAACAACGGATGGTAAATTTTACTGGCCTGCCATTTCAAACAAAAAATATAATTTATAAACTCTTTTGGAAAATACTTATTAGGCAAGACTAATAAGCGCGTACCTGGAATGCCTAGTTGTCACATTATGAGTCTGTCTCTGTTTATATGTATATCCCAACGCGAAGAAAAACATGCGTAATAACCAAACTATTTTCGCTGAGCACTCATAACTCGTAACGGCACAAATATTTACCAAAAATATATTAATATACACGATAAGAAAAAACTTCGTAATGTTATTTTTTATATTCTTGAATAGTCCTATTCTATTCGTTTTCCTGTCCAGTCCCCTAAGGTGAAAGGTCGCGTGGGGCACACGACGGTCAGTGGCGAACTGGCGAATGGTACGGATGGGACCCCATTGAACTCCCCATGGGAACTAGCCTCGAATATACCAACTATCACCGCATACATTGACTGTTTACTACCAAACATGAAACCTCACTACAAGCGTACAGAGTAATGGTTTGCAAATGTATTCTCTAGTCGTTTCGTGACGCGACTCAGTGCTACCTTATTCATGTATTTTTATTATAAAATACGGTAATAAATACTCAGCTTAGAGCGTGGCAAGCCAAGTTGCATTGTTTACAAAGAAATGAATGCATAAAGTAGGCAATGTAATCAGATATTTGCGGTTAACCGATAGAAATCTTCTGCGGCCTTTTCTATTGTAGATTTTTTTCATCAGATTGCAATCTTATCTGTTTAGTTCTAATAAAATATGATATTTTTCCGTTTCATCAATAGTTTTTTGTTGTAGTTACCTGTCGTTCTAAAGTAGGGCGTTTAAATAGTCTAGTTCTTTTAATATAGTCGTAATAGCGTAGTGGTTTGAATAGTCGCTCTCAAAGTAAGCCACACAAATTCTTGTCTCACAAGGCTGCCAGTTACTTTTTTAGTGACTTCACATCACAAGCTTAGTAAAGAAAAACTTCTCGTCAATCACGATACCTGTAAATGTTCAAGAAGACAAAAATGGAACTAATTATTTTAAAATATTGAATCACTACCTATGCCCCGCGGTTTCACCCTCTTAGACTTAGTTTCATGGTTTATTTCGTGCACCCTATTTTTTTCCAACTAAAAGTAGCCTAAGTTACTGTTTGGAACTCAGCTATATAGATCAGCTATCTGCCAGTGACAATCATCATCTCCCTGGCCTTATCCCATACACTGTTGGGGTCGGCACTTGATTCAACCCGATGTGGCTGATCACTTGATTTTTATACGAGGCGACTGCCATCCGACCTTCGCAACCCCTTTAACGAGGAAAATTTGTGATATGGGTTTCCAACTGTCCTGTAACGACTGCCAAATATGCTTAATTGGCAACCCGGACCAACGTCTTAACGTGCTTTCCGAGGCACGGAGGGAACTCGGGCGATCACCCAGGTAAGGTTGCTTAACTTCGCTGATCGAATGATATGCGCTATAACAACTGTGCCACGATCTCCTACCTGACAATCGGGCCCATTAAAATCTACCGTATATACTTTCATATGCGTTTGGTGAATAGTCGTTAATTTGGAATTACAAACAGACTCCAAAACAATATTCGTAATTGGAATTTGTGTCCATCCATTTCTATCAGAATAAATGTAAACAGTAACAGCCCGTAGCTCCTGTCCATCAACAATGTCAGACCTTCAGCCGCCTCGCTTGCCCAATTTGCTCGGAATCCAATCAAACTCTTAACCTAATAATTTAATTAATTTTAACTACAATCAACAGCTTCAAAACAAATCTACTGCTTTAGATTTGATTGTGGCAAGAACTGTTTGATTTTCTTTGTCTAATTCTTTTTGTACGTAGTTACAACGTTTTTTTAAAATGCTAAACCTAGGTACATTGATATATTGCCCTCAAAACCCCCTAACTAAATTTCATGAAAATCGTTGGAGCTGCTTCCGAAATTTAGATTACATACATACATTCATACATAGAATTCTCTCATTCTCTCATTTAAAGGTCAATTAGAAGATATACAAATAGATATTGTTATTAAGTTTCCTCGTTACTGTATTATCAAGATGAAAAAATAACCCACATGCTCAGATCAAAATTATTTGTAAGAATAATTGAAAAAGTCTGTGCAATTATGCCCTTCAATGGAGTAACATTTTCTGTATATAAGTATATATACAATTCAAAACCCTGACTGGCTGACTACTCGAAATTCCATTCCTATAGGGATGATGTGGGGGTTGAAAGTTTAGGTGTGAAATCTAGTCTATATAAACCAAGTTTCAGTTACATCAGCAGTGCAGACAGCAACAGACAGACAGATACTGTCGCATTATATTAGTTTAGACATCTTCTATATATATAAAAATGAATTGCTGTTCGTTAGTCTCGCTAAAACTTGGGAATGGCTGGACAGGTTTGGATAACTTTGATATTGATATATTTGTTGAAGTTCAGAGAAGGTTTAAACGGTTACAACCGGTTCACCGGGTCAACTAGTCATTAATAAATGTTGGTATGTTAATACAATTATTGTGAATACAAAAATGTCTTTGAAAGTATAAAGCTTATTTCATCTGACGGTGAAATAAATCCGTAAACAATACCCTAATGAGGTTATTTTTCACATACGTACATTGGTTGCTATTATCAGGTTACTATGACCCCCAGTAACCCCGTAAGTTACATTGTTTCTGTTATCTTTACGACGACAAAATGTTCGGTGACCAGCCATCCATCTACCGACTTATTTACATGTCTATCGTAACAAGTTTGGCCACTGTCGTTCGACATAGCGATATAAAACTACCGGAAAAACCGCTACTAATCAACCGAAATTAAACCTAACCACACTAGACATACATGTCATTTCTCTTTATGCATATTGAGGAGAAAAGTGCTTGGAAAAAAATTTAAGGGTAAATGGATTTGAACTCAACGATTTTGATAATAAAGTTGAAATTTATTTAGCTTCGTAAGCATGGTTTACAATGAAGCACCTATATACCGCCCGCACGTCCTCTTTAGATAAGATAAAGGCCAACTGAAACGTAGAGAGCGACACCAATACTCGACTAATGATACCGATACTGTACCGGTAAAGTCGACCGGTAATTAATTTGTCGACCGATAAAAATACCGGTTGGTCCGCCTATTTCGGGGACATTAGCTTTCATTATAATTTGAACTCGAAGACTATTAAATGCTTATTTTAACAATACATTGAAAGGTGAACTTTTACGTATTTATATATTTTGCCTTCAATAAAAAAATTATGAGACTTTTAATAAAATTACTTACTTTATTAAAAGTCTCATAATTTTTATTTTATATTAAAGGACATAATAATTGAAGTATACAAAATTATACATACATATGCTCACGCCTGTTTCCCCGAAGGGGTAGGCAGTGTTGTAATAACAACACCCTCTTTTCACCAAAGATGTTTAATTGCCAACGTGACAGGTGGTGAGACTTTCAGACATATGCAGGTTTTCTCACGATGTTTTCCTTCACCGTAACGCACGTTGTGCGAAATCACTGTACATAAGTTTTTAGAAAAACTCATTGGTACAGGCCTCGCTGGGAATCGAACTTGCTTACTTGTGGCGACAGCTACCTAAGGCCACCACGGCCCTTACAAAAATAAACTTAATCATTTCAGTAGGAATACAATATTGTATGTTCCCGACCTGCTTGAAGGATTCCTCAAGTAGGTACCTACCACGTCTTTCCTTTTCTACATGACATGTTTCGGGATAAAGTTTACTTTCATTTAGGTAAATGCAATCCAATTGCTATCTCCCGCGAGGTTTGAGCAGTCGCCTGCTACGCAAGTTCGAATCCCAGCGGGGCCTGTACCAATGAGTATTTCTAAAAAAACTTATGTACAGTGATTTCACGCCACGTGCTTTACGGTGAAGGAAAACATCGTGAGGAAACCTGCATATTTCTGAGAAGTAATTCAATGACAAAGTGTCTGAGACGGCAATGGACTCATCATATGTCACGTTGGCACTTAATCATCTTCGGTGAAAAGTGGGTGTTGTGATCTCAACACCTCTGCCTACCCCTTCGGGGAATACAGGCGTGAGCATATGTATGTAAGTTTATTTTTTTAAATGTATGGGCTGTGGATGTCTGGGAATAATCCTTTTATTTTTTATATAGGCAAAGCACATTCATAGGCTGGAGTAGCAGCTTACCATCAGACGGAATGTACGCTTGTTTGTCACCTAACAGCAATAATAAGTATTCAAGGTTGATCATGTGAATCTTCAGGAGTAATGACCCTGAACTTTGATTTGACCAATTACAAATAGACCGCTTGTGAGCACTCTCATAGAATAGTTCCTCGTGGACCAAGATTACATAATGATCAGCTATTTCGTGAAGATGATAATATGCACACTGGGTTGAAGATATATTGTAGGGATGTGCTCTCTTACTATCGATGATTATGATTTAGTTTCAATTTAAGATAGCAGTTGCCAATGACGACCTGCAAAGTAGGTACATATGCATCGAGCCCGAAAAATGCATGGACATTCTTTATATATGAACTAGTGGCTTACTTCCATTTGGGAACGATTTTTAGGACGTAAAAATCTCATTTTCTTAATTTTGACTTTTTTTGCCTATTTTAAACCCATCGGAGTTCAACTCCCTACGTGTCAAAAAAATTATCTAGATCCGTACTCCAATTTTAGCCATATCATCTTTCACACAAACCTTCCATCGTGTCTTAGGTCTTCCTTTCCCATTGTATCCAGTAAACAAAACTTTTTTGGCAACATTATCCTTATCTATCCACATTTATTTATGTACAAATGTATACACAGACAGTTTTGTTTTTTTTTTTCAATTGCATTGTAAACGCACGAATAGTTTTTGGAACTTCGAACTCAGAAGTCTGATATCTTTAGCCAATTGCATATTTATCTACATTATATTTAATCGTGAATTTAACAATACATACCTTTAGGGCGCTAGCAAATAGGGCTTAGCTATTCTAGGCCACAACTCGTGATGAACCATAAACTGGTAGGAGCTATCATTATGTACTTTTCCATTATGCCACATGCTTCAGATATTTACCCAACAATAAACCGAGGCGTGTATTCAGTTACTTCTTTACTTAGCTTTATTATATCACGTTAGGATTATTTTGCGATGAATATTTACTAAGATATGTTCGATTTGGTCTGGAGAAAAAAAACTTGTTCTTATTAATTAAATAACAAATTATTTCGTGTTCTATTTGTTTCGAAAACACTATCTTAAAAGCTTAGCTGTGAGCTAAATAAGCTCTTGGTATTAAAATGACCAACCCAATAAATTTGCCAGAGGGCAGTTCCATGATAAAGATTTTATTGTAAATTGTAAGATATAGTCGCAAATAGGTAGCAGGTCCTAGCAGGTCCATTCCAACTAAGGTCTATTTTTGAATTTAGATACGAAGAATGCATTTAAGTCGAAAATACTTATTTATGCGGTATGTTAAACATTATTATATCGACGTGTCCCAACCCTACGGTGACCATACACCACATGCCGCGTTATTTCCATGGCTAATTGCAAATTGCTCGGCTGTCAACGCGGCGCGCTAATGTGTCATAACATCGCACGAGCCGACGGTCTATCATTACTGTGGAGACCCGCACTGACCCTGGCCCATGGGCTGGCTTGAGCTGGGGCATATCATTGGTGATAGCAATAATCCGTCGTTATACTGCAAATATTTGATCCAAAGCATAAGGAATGGGAAAGAGTCTTCATTGAGTTGATTGAGGTTCTTCTCAGTAAAAATAGTTTTGTAATCATTTTGTTAAAAGTCTAACTAAACAAATAATTTCGATTTTGATCTAAAATGAGATGAATGGGTCGTGGAATTTGGCTGACTTTTTCCAGGTCAATCTGGCATTATATTAAACAGCCTTAGTTTCATGGCCGGCTCGCGGAACCCTAATGATTTTTTAAATAAAGGTAACTTGAGTTACTCCATGTAGCATTAGCTATCTGCCAATGAGAGTACCGTTAAATCGGTCCAGTCGTTTTGGAGATTAGCTGGAACAAACATTTTAAAAAAATTTATGTCGTTATTTACCGTGTATACTTTCATATACATTTAGTGAAAGACACACAGTACAGAAGTACAGACTTAATTTTTATATATCTATATAGTTGTATAGACTGCTAACATTTTCTGTAAATTGCAAATTTAAGCCTACTTTTAGTACCTGATAATTCGAGATTAAAATGGATCGTACTAAGTAGCAGGCATTGTTGCGTATAAATAATATCCTACAATTTGATTATGGGTGATTGGATGCAACATTTTGCTGGTATGATTTTTTTCGGTTGCATTTAACTAAGACGTGTGCATACGTATCTGTGGCGGTGCACGTCTAGATGCGTTGAATGGGATAAAATGCAACAAAGGAACCGCCGACCGATTCATCATATCCCAGGATTCAATCCAAGAAATTTAACACTATTATTCTGGTCAAAATTAAACCACGGTTCGCTGAGGAATTCATATTTTTAAGCGTTGTCCGCTGCGCAAACACGGGAGCTGACTAGAGCGAAATTCTTCGCGGTTCGTTTGACATTTTGAATAGGACTTTGCAGCGCTGAGCAAATAATATTTTGCGCCCATACAACTCAAGCCCACAGAAATGTAAATCTTATCCCCATATAATTAGAAGCTATTTTATATTAGAATTTTACATTTATGCTACTGAAATACTGACATGGTTTCCAAAAAAATATATAATCACGTTATGGCTCTACGGTAGCCGAATTTATTTGTAGGCGTATGCTATTGAATTTTTAGGCGTAAAAATTAAAAATATAAGTACCAGTGTTAAGGAAGCGTAAATAGATGACCAGAATCTCAGCTGAGTACACATGGTTTTGATTTAAAATTTTGGAAACGCTTCATAAAATATTTTGAAGTAAATTGATTTAATTTTTCCTGCTTCTCTTACTATTTTTAAAATTAGCCAAACCGCTCGAGAAATCATGGGTTTTAAAAAGAATTAATAACGAGGGTGAGGAGGGTGAGAGATACAGATAAATATTGTAAAGAAAGTAAATAATTAGCGTAGGATTTAAAGATCACCAACATTCCATATTTCTGATAAATTTAATAGAAACAATATTAAACGCGCAATGAAACGGTACAATTACGCACACAATTGCCTAAAGCCACTCGAAGGCATATAAAGGCACACGTGTCGATGCAGCATAATCCACGGCTTTGCGTCATAATCCGACCACCCAGACTTGCGACCAGCCATTATGCTGCCCACAGAAATAGTACCCCCATTATTATTTAGAATAGAACACATAGATGCCCTTATTATTTTACGCCATAAAATCGAGACCACCTACGTCAGAATTTCTTTTGCATTTTTTGCAAAACACTTTTGGATGCGAATGTAATGATGCGTTCGTGATTTTTCGACGGTTTAAGAATATTTAGCTGGGTTTGCAATTGTAGAATTTGTAAGGTACTTTTTTTTGATTTTATATAGTCGTAAATTTGTATTTGACACTTTATCGAGCCTGAGATGAAAAAAAGGACATTGGAAAATCTTCTACTTGTATTAGGTACGTCCAAGTTGGCCCTAGTATTAGATATATACATGCGCTGAACTGGACATACTGAGGAAGCTCTATCCTTTAAGCTCTTGACATCTGCATATTTTTCATTTTTAACCTCATTTTCATTCCCTGTAGCACAATAATTTCCTAAGTAATATCCTTGATTTTCTATAAAAAAAATTTGGTCAACTTTTTTGTTATAAGATTGGTACCTATTTCTTACAGGCACTATGCCTCATCCTGGAAAGTTGCCCAATGTATGACTGATCTAAAAAGTTAAGTATCGATTCAACTCCAGTCCAAAATTTATATTAGACTTCATACATACATATGCTCACGCCTCTATTCCCCGTGGTGGTCGGCAGAGGTATTTTTCACCGAAGATGATTATATGCCACCGTGACAGCTGGCGAGTTTATCGCCGTCTCAGGCACTTTACATACGTCTTTGAAATTCTTCTCAGACAAAAATATAGATTTCCTCACGATGTTTTCCTCCACCGTAAAGCACGTGGTGTGAAATAACTTTACAGCAATGTATAAAATTTATTTTTTAATTAATTTAAATGTAATGTATTCGTGAAGTAAATTGTAATGAAATTTATTTTTAGAAAAACTCATCGGTACAGGCCTCGCTGGTATTCGAACTTGCGTCGCTTGCGTAGCAGGTCACTGCTCAAACCTTAAGGCCACCATTTCATATATTATTTATATTATTCGACTGTCAAGTAAAGGGCAACTTTTCCTTTTGTTATATTTAGTTAGATCGTTTTAATGCTACAGTATTCTTATTGCAATCCAATAGTAATATAAATAGGTAACAATAATTCATAACTATTACTTAGTAAATCTATATCTGTACTAATATTATAAAGAGGAAATATTTGTATGTAAGTATGTTTGTAACGAATTCGCTTAAAAAGTACTGGACCGATTTGAAAAATTCTTTCAGCAAATGATAGCTACATTATCTTGTAATGTGTGTAAATAAATTGTAGTAGTAGGTCGCAAATCATTATTTTGTACATTGCCAAATATATATCGGGATAATAATATATCAGTTTTGTTAATGACAGTCCATCGCAAACAAAAGCATATACAACCAACCACAGCAGTTCAAGCCAAATTGTCATTCCTAATTTAATATACACCTTATTTCTTGTTACGAAAGGTCTCTTTTCCCTTCAATATTTTATAGGGTAGATGCGAAAACTCTGCTGTACACTGTACCTAAAGTTATTGTTCATTCGGACGTGTGCGAATGTGTATTAATGAATGTATAGGCAGAAAAACGATTAGGCTCAATCTGGTTGGAAGACATGTTCCTCCGATACCCTAGGGATGGGTAATCGAATATTTTGTCGCAAATTCGAATCGACTAATTTGTCTCATTTTATTCGACTCATTTTCTTTATTCTATTATTATAACAGTAAATTAGCTTGTGACATGAAAACATTATTCGACGTGCGGAATGATCATCTGTGTGTCTATAGACACTTAAAAACTTTGGTATTTAAATAAAAAATAATAAAAATATTTACTTGATTTTTCTTGCACGTGCTTTGAACATAATTCTTAAAATGATTAGGAAAAATACGAACACGATAAGTATAAAAAATTTAATATTGTTATTTAACATATGCTTTTTTTATTCATTTATTTATACGCTTACACCATCCAAGAAGGGTGCCAAAAGGGGTAAACAGAGTTGTTGTAACAACAACACCCACTTTTAAATATTTGTTTAATTTATAAGTTTCTGCTAAATCTATGATTGACTAGTACTGTTACAATTCTCCAATAATGCGACAATACAATAATACAATTCTAAGTACATCTAGATAAGTAAATAAAGAAATACTATAAATAATTTCACATTCAAACTCTTCGTGTCACTCTTATGTAAAGGGCAGTGATGGAAAAGTATGTAGATAGGTATAAAGTATGAAGGTGTGTATATATAGTTACCCATTCGCGCAATGTGGCTTGTCACGCTCACCGTGTGCCCATTGCATACATTATTGATACAAACAGTCCTTTGCTACGGGATAAGGACCGCCACTGAAAATGTATGCATTTGGAACAATCGATAACGTAGTGGTTTCGGACTTTTTCGAACGATAATTTTGTAAAGAAAACCTGTTTGTACATGAAATTTATACTACGTGAGTAAATATTACATAAAATTAAATCCTGACTGACTGATTAACCAAACATAATTATCTATACTAATACTAATCTACACTACTATTATAAAGAGGAAAGATTTGTATTTTTGTGTATGTTTGTAATGAATAAACTCAAAAACTACTGTGCCGATTTCAAAAATTCTTTCATCATTGGGAAGCTACATCATTAACGAGTAATATATATTTTATCCCCGTACTCTAATGGGAACGAGAACTACGCGGGTGAAACCGTGTGACGTCCGCAAGTCTACACTAATATTATAAAGAGGAAAACTTTGTTTGTTTGGTTGTAATGAATAGGCTCAAAAACTATTGGACCGATTTCAAAATTTCTTTCACCATTGGATAGCTACATATTCAGCGAACAACATAGGCTCTATTTTATCCCCGGACTCCTACGGGAACGAGTACTACGTGGGTGCAACCTTGTGACGTCCGCTAGTATATTATATTATATTAACGCACAGCCTACACGGCTGAAGCTATTGTTATGAAATTTGGACAGTATATTTTTGGTGAGGGAGTTCCACTTCTAAGGGATTGAAATAGGGTCTATAATTTTAGGGCGATCGACAGCGCGAGCAGAAGTTAGAGTTTAATTATTAAATTTATTGCACTGTCTGTAATTAATCTGCAGATGTGGTAACAAAGGTAAGGGCAAGCTCTAAGCGGTGGCTTCTGGATAATTCAAGTGTTGCAAACGTAACCACAACATAATTGCGTCCATCCTAACTTGTGATATTAACTTGTTAAGTTGCCGTCACACTGTTTCAGATGACACAGTGTTGCCAAATATGAATGAAAATATAATCTGAAGGTTATTGCGATTAGTTGGCTCTTACTAGCAGGCTGGAAATTGTATTATTTATATATGCATATTATATTAAAGTTACTAAAAAAAATGTTTCTTTGTCCGTCTGTCTGCGTCTCCCTTTCTTGTTGAAACAGCTTGTCAATTTTTTACAGAACTATCACTAACAGATAACTGATGCTATAAAAAGTATGTAATAAACGATAATTAAAAAAATATATATTATAAGTAAAACCGCCTTCAAAAAGAGAATAATAAAATTATGTGAAATAAAGTACTAACTTTTGAAGTGAATTACTATTTTACTGTTCAATTGATAACCTACTTTATTTGAAATCGGTTTAAATATTAATATCACTACGGAACATACTTTTTATTGTTACCTATCCCTACGCGGATATACCCACTAGTGTAAAATAAAATAAAACTTTAATTAAGGTTATAATAGAAAATGTTGATGGATATTGGTTATTGTTGGTTTTCGAAGTGGTCAAGCGTGAAATTGTTACTAATACGCTTTCGTACTTGACCACAACCTATTGTGCTTGTGCGTGTGTGGGTGAGAAATATTATTCGTTACTAAATTTCGTTATTTAGTCATTATATTAGTATTAGTATAATATGTAAGGAGAGTAGGCAATAGAGACCACATATATATTTCAAACAATCATTCATTCATTGTTTGAAATCCAATTTTAACTCTAGCTCAACTCTAACTCTAGCCTATACATCTATACAGAAAAATAACATTTAAGTGTTTGTATATAACAGCTATTCACTAAATATGAAAGCATATACGGTATGGACACGAAGAAACCAAGTATCAAAAAAATTCTCTTAGATACATAGCTTATTTTACAAAGAGTAACTTAAGTTACTTTTATTTAAAAGAAAAACATTAGGGTTCCGCGGTCACCCAGGACATTAACTCTATGCGGGTAAAACCGCGAGGCACAGCTAGACGTTATGAAAAAAAATGTATTGCTTAAAAATCACGCAGTCCCGTAGATTCAGGTTACGACTAAAATTTGATCTTTAAATTATTTATACTGGACATAAAGGTGATGGGATTTATGACAGATTTTCATAAATTAGGAGCAAAATGACATGATGTGCAACCATCTTTACGCAGCGGTCGTGTCTGGACACAGCAAAGTAAATTAAAACTAAGCCCAACTAAACTGAGACAGCTATTATGTCGGAATTGCTTGAGAAATGTTCATTAACATCTCCATTTCTGGATGACTGGTTTGCACATCCTCAACACTGTTATACGATAGTATATATTTGCCAGAAGGATCTCTGAAGGGGTAGGCAGAAGTGTTAGAATACCCACAACCGACCTTGATAAAAACCAATGTCACAGATAATTTGTCACAGATTTATCAGGACCTCTCCAGATTTGACAATCTACGCCTTATATTTCTCAGACATATATCGCACCCTCAGAACGATAGAGGCTCAATTAATTAAAAATCATATTTTTTTTATCTTGCATTGTCGATAAGTATTACAACAAATCATTTTTTAAAATTTTTAAATTTGATGTAAAAACACATT
This sequence comes from Watsonalla binaria, assembly GCA_929442735.1. NCBI lineage: Eukaryota > Metazoa > Arthropoda > Insecta > Lepidoptera > Drepanidae > Watsonalla > Watsonalla binaria. The sequence continues at coordinate 3,548,280 of OV838930.1, forward strand.
CGGAGGTCTGTCTTAAAGTTAACATAATTATTTTTGCATAATTTTTGAGTTGAGCCTCTATCGTTCTGAGGGTGCGATATTTATACATATATAGTATGTTACCATTATACCTATTATAGTGCCTCGCGATTTTACTCTCGTAGAATTAGCAATGCAAACTGTTATTTAGTGATAATTTTCCATTGAATATATGTTATTTCAAAGCGTCAATCTCCAATGATGTGAAACTTGGTATATTCAAAATCATGTCATAATACACCAGCTTTTAATGCTATAATCTTGTTACAGTTTTTAATGTCCGCGTACGCTATAACGCATACCGGAGGCCTTAAGATGCGTAAAAACAAAAGCTAAAACGTAAGTAACGCTCGTAAATGAATTATAAAACAATTTCCCGTTGAAGTCATTCAATTGCCCGTAGATTACAACTCGACACTTTTTACGACAGTTGTTATGTACAAACATAGAGTCGCCACGAGAAACAAGTGACAGATTTCGAAAGTAAACATGTGCTATCTCATTTCAGCGGACTGTGTAATTAAATAGATGTGATATGATTGCGGTATTTAATTAAGGATATGGTGACCGCGAGAGAGCGAGGACGCAGCGACTGCTTACCAAAGCTACGCTGTAAATTTGTCTCCACGTATGATGGTTAGGGTTGGGTCATGTTGGGTGATATGGCGGAATGATTTTAGAACGTTATTTATTTCCCCTTGGATGCGATATGTAGAGACAGTAAAAAACGCGAAATCATAAATAATACATATTTAAAAAAGCGTATATCTGGCGATGTGTATTAAAAAGTATGAAATGTTGATTATTTTTTTTTTCAGCCTCAATCTTTACATACAACATTGTCTTTTACAATATTTTACGTAACGGACTACAGTGATTTTTTAGTAAAGTTTATAACGCATACTCATCAGTTCGATACCGGATTAGCAGCGCCTCAAATCGAGGGGTTCAGTATTATTTGTATGAAATCTCTTGTTGCAACGCACAGTGATCAACATCGTTATGGCATCACTTCACTTCAAGACCAGCTCTTCAAGTAAGCGAGGCGGTGAAGATCAGTTTCCAAGTACCTAGCCTTCTGTAATCGGTATAAGCAGAGCGTATTAAGAACTTCTGAGCCTTGACGTTTCATTTTGGTGCCGTGAAATTGCCCCTTTATCACTGAAAATCCACGCCCCGCTAGTCGCTACGCTTATCGCTCCTCCTGCCACCAAGTCACCGCCCGCGTACTTTCCAACCTGTATCTCATACGTGAACAAATATTAGCCGACGGTATCACCCTTGGACCACACACAATCATCGTGAGTCTCTCACTGTGCATTGTGATCATAATGTCTTATGAAACACTAGCATCATACATATTCATAAATATTTTATATACCTACAAATAAAATTGACGTGTTTGTTACGTAAAAATAACGAAAAAACCATTTTTTTTCTGACTAATCTCCCAAAAAGTTGAACTGAATTGATGAGGTTTTTACTGGTAAATACCTGACGCTACAATAAACGTTTACGTTTATAATAATAATAATAATAATAAGCCTTTATTGTTTCTTGACTTAATCCTAACATAACAAAATACACAAAAATTTTAAGATATGTAAGAAAAAGCTTCTAAATTATAGTAGTAATATTAAGTCATGGGCCCTCTCGGGTGTAGCCCTCCAACTGTCTCCATTATGCTCTATCTTCTGCTGTCTCCAACCAATTCAGTCCATCGGTCTATAGGTCTACGTTTATAGGTTATGTTTATTTTCGGAAAAAAATAATAAAATTCTCAATAATTAACGTGTGGGAGAAACTGCCAGGCACTGCTAGTCATACGTATGACATTGGCACTTATGACGTCATTGCTTCGCAAAGCTGTCAATCTTCCGCCATTGTATAATTTGTTGAGTTATTTTAGTTTATTATCATTATCAACCTATCTTTTTTAATTTATACCTTCTTTCATGCGTGTTGTTAATTAACATAATAACCTTTCTAATAAGGACGTAAAAAAAACAAAAACTAATACCTACCTTCGTAAGGTCGTAAAAATCATGATAGGGTATTACAGGTGCATGTTTTAACACGCAGTGTTTAACACTGATCACCGATTTGCCCTTTAAAAGGTCAGATGACAGTCACTTTGTGCAAAAAACACGTGATCAGCCACATCGGGTTGAATCAAGTGCCGACCCCAACAATGTTCCTATGGGATAAGGCCAGGGAGATTGATTTGTTTTGCTCTTGTAAAACGCGCGTTATTAGTAGAGAATTTGGTGTCTTAGACGGACACGGTTTGCGAGTTCAAACTCTGCTATGTAACCACTAAATGAATACAGAAATGTATATCACTACGAGATTAACAGTAAAAGCAATAATTTTGAAAAACCACTTGACTTGATTTATTCAACAATTCAACAAAACCCACAACCAACGAAATACAATAGAATTAACATGGAAGAAATTATACGACGTATTAAAATTAAAAAAAATTGGTTAAAAGTGAAATTCATAAATACTATTTCATAATCATAAAAATGTAATCCATATTAGTGAAAGAATTTTAAAAAATGGTCTAGTAATACAAAATAACAAATCATTTCTCTTCATAGGCTAAATTCTGACCAATTAATGTTCCCTCCAGAACATCCATTTATATCGGAACTATCTTAAATATAAGGAAAGTCGCACAAACCAAACATATAACACACAGCAGGACCTCATCACAAGCCCACCGCACAATCAACAGTTCATCACCAATTACTATAAACCATGGAGCACGATGGGTCTCTCACGACGCGCGCAGGTGAAACCGACCGCAAGTGTATAGCGGACTGTGCTATTGAAATGTTGGTGAAATTGTTTAACGTTTTATTTGAGAAAATTATACGGATGACGTTATTGTTCGGCTATCGAAAACATTTTTTTTTCTAGTTTATTTCTAAGAAGTTCTTATCATAGTAGTTTTATACACATGTAAAAGAAGCCTGCAGTCCGCCTGATGGTAAGTGGCTACTGCAGCCTATGACCATGGCCAACACCAGAGTGTCAGTCATGCACTGCCCACCTTATAAAGGACGGAATCGCTGTGACAACATATTACAAGATGAAAGAAAAAAAGAGTCACTATACGCTAGCATAGTGACTCCACTTCTCCCCTCCCCCGCATGCAGCACTAGTGACCGTCTCATAAAAAATATTTAGCTACGATTTGTTGTGAACTGTAGGTATACAATTTTAATTGTATGTATAAAGTATTTCTGTAGCCATTTTACTTCCAAATCAATTTCCCGATGATGCTGAAGTTGCGTCATAGCCCCAAGAATGGGCACAGGGGGTCCAGGGCTTAAATATATAAACGGGGTTTGAATATATAAACGCCAAAGCATTTTCTAGCGGACCACGTTCGGACGTAATTTAGAACGAATAAGAACCGTGCTAGGAGCTTTGAGAACATTCGCCCTAAACTTAGTTTTTCGGATAAACCTGGTAATCTTATAACCACACGGGTGGAGTCACGGTTAAGGCTTATTTACAATATTATAGGTCCCTATTTCCATCCACGATAACTCAATTACAGGCGGTAATGACGTTAAAAGACAACTGTTTTGAAATTACCGGCTAATTCAGCGGAATCGCTGCCGAGGCTCGGATAGTGTGGACACTCGTGCTTTGTGGTGGAAATATAACCGCTATGTATATACAAGATGTCGGAGAAAAAGGAACAGTTGTCTCTAGGAGTCTGTCCTAGGAGTTGAAGGGTTTTAATGATTATATCACTATATTGAAGTCGTAAAATATCTAGCTCCAAATAATTTCGAATAATGGTTTTATGGGATTATTTCAGTAACTATTAGTGGGAGAAAAAAACACGTAGTTAGATTTCATGTGAATAGTTCAACGTTACCGCTGATTTTTATGTGAAAATAAGGTCTTGATGTCGTCAACTTTGAACGTCAATTACTCGAAAACGGAAGAAGATATTTTTGTCCTAATAATTTTATTTCCTTCCTAAAATTATACAATATAACACATTATTTTAACAGCTGTCCTATTTTCCCCGACACCCTGTATATCCCTTTGAATTACTTCTCAGTCATATGGTATACAGGTTTCCTCACAACGTTTTCCTTCACCGTAAAGCACGTGGTGTGAAATCACTGTACATAAGTTTTTAGATAAACTAATTGGTACAGGCCCCGCTGGGATTCGAAGTTCGACGCAAGTCAACAGCTTTACAACAACAATTATTTACCAGTCTAGAAAAAAAGAGGACCAATCCTAAATCTCGTTTAAATGGCTACTGTTTCATTGTCAATCCAGTCAAAACAACAACAGAGTTATTGTTAGAGAACAATTAGACATTAGACAACATCACAACAAGGTGTCCAGCGTTGGCAAAAAATGGACACCGACCAATATTTGTGACAAACATTTGTTGTATTATTAGAGTTGTTCCATTTTTTCTTTTGGTCATTCAGCTTGTAAGGGATCTTTACATAATCTGTACCCTAATTATGAAACAAAACAGACAATTCTCTTTATAATTTGTAACCTTTTAAAGAATTTACAACAGCTTTATTAAAATAGTTGAAGTATTTTTTTAGTCAACTAGAAATAAAAAAAAAATCTATGAATTTATTATTTAACACATAAAAATTTAAATTACTGATAAAATTATTAAAATATACATGTTGATACTAAAATTGGTTGAGTGATTTAAGAAGTCTCTTTCTACGCAAGTCAAGCAACTTCCAAACTCCGACGAGTACCTATCAGCTTATCGGATTAACTAGATCAATAAGTTTTTCTAATTGATTGCAGGAATGCGAAACACAGGAAACTGCATGAGCCTGTGAAGAAAACAGCAAAGAAACTGGTGTACTTTATATTATATATGAAGCTTTATACATGCTTTCACACCAGAAAAAAATGTCAGTGCTCCTTATCGGTCAACGCAAGCTTCGACAACACAAAAGTCTACAGTCGGCACAATTGAAGCAGGTACATCAATATTTTTTGTTGTGTTCTCTAATAGGGCATAAGCACCAGTTAGCAGTAGCCGCGACCGCAAATTTGTCAGACCACCTTGCTGTGAAATGAAATTTATGGTCCCAAAGCCAGGAAGAACCCGTGCCGTTGCATAATCGCCACAATTTATGGCCCACTCTGTTGACTATGCTGCGCTTTGTCGTTTTTATCTTACTTCATTATAGGGTTAATTGTTATTATGTTTTTAGTTAGTATTCGGATTTCTATAGTTTTAAGTTTTCTGCATTGCAATTATGTAATTTTAGTATAATAATTTAGAAATATTAATCTATCTCACTTACGTGCATCTTGTGTACCTACAAATGGATCGTTTTATCATTTAAAGTGTCATTTTGACTGTAATTATAATTTCTATTTCAATACACTCGGAAAAAACACCTGGCTATCCAAAAAGTAAATCAGATCCTTTATCAAATAAAAGCAGTTCCGGTCGAATCAATAAAAATTGATCGCTAAAAAAACGCATCTAAACTATCTCCAAAATCAATCACGCCCATGGAAAATCGTATTCACAATCTGCACGTGAGCCAAAGGTTGGTCCTCATATTAAAGAGAGGAAATCCGGGCTTCATTGTTGCATCACTTAATGTAGGCACTTTACCTGACCGACGCATAAAAGGCCTCACGGAATAGGCCTGCGTGATCTACCTTTTTTTTCAATAATTATACGGTGTCAAAATTAAAAAAAAATCTATGTAAAATGCAAATGACGAAACGGTCGTAGCATTTTTGCATATCAGGTATTTGCGTCAAAAAAATAAGGGTTTAATTTTCTCACGTTAGCGTGACGTTTTTTTAAGAAAATTTCTAACGACGGTTTAATTTGAAGAACCCTTTGGGGTTTGATTTTTAAGTTTTTTGCAAACTTTCATTGTTTATGAAAACAATCTCGTAACACGGTTGTTGTAAAAAATAATTACGTTGCTGATTTATGCACGGATCTATCTTTTTTGTATTGTAACATATGCATTTCTTAAACAATAAACCATTTTTTTATTGTTTTGTAGACAAATCCATATAACTTTTTGAAATCTTAACTCCATACTTTACCCATGGAACATAATATTTTTGCTTTAGTTAAATTTAGACGCATGTGTAATTCTTCTATCTCAAAAGAACATACCTGTTTTTCTTTTCTTAAAAAAACATAAAAAGAAAAAAAGAGCAGAAAATGCAATTTTATAAATCAATAGATACTTCCGGATAACAGTATCGTTCGAGAACAATCTTATAAAAACGTCATTGCAACATTTTTTATCTAATACCATGACACGACGAACAAAGAGCGACCGCATCTCCTTTTGTGCATCCGAAGAAATAAATTAAACTATCCTTAGGGGAGAGATTTTTACCGTTAATTCTAATCTACATTAAAAAAAATATAAAAAACACAGACGTCTGTGGGAACGTTGTCAAAAAACTACGGGGCAGGATGCGTTACAGTATGTGTAAATATGAGAGGTGACATACCAGTTTTATGAACGGATATTTATTTGAAAGATTTATTAATGTCGCTCGCGTTCAGACGAACAAATAGGTACATAATGTGTGTATGTGCGCATCGATCATAAAACCTCCTCTTCATTGAAGTCGTCTACAATTTTATAAGGAAAACTATGTTTCAAATAGTGTAGTAATTTTACACTAGTTACATTTTAATTTACAGTTAATTTAAAAAATATATATTCCATCATTTAGCTTGGCAATCTTATCAAAATATTTTAACTAAATATGTTTTGAAATTCTAATCATAACGGTCGGATGCGGACTTTGCTTATTTCCGCTTTAAAAACTCACTGCACACCACTTTAGAGAAATTTCGTAACTTTTTTTACATTCTTATACAATATGGAATTCATAACTGACAGTGTTACTCAAACTTATGAGAAATGTATATCAAAGAAAAAAAACACTAGACGTAATTTAGAATTTAAAAAAATGGATTATGTTTTTTCTATCGCTTTTATGAATTTTAGATTAACAACACCTAAAACACCTTAGACCTCAATAGGTACTCAAATACAATGTGATATTATTAAAACTAACATAAAATATATTTTTCATATAAAATATAACCCTTATGTAAAATTGCATAAGGATTAAATAAGATGTGTTCAAAGTTCTAAAAAAAGTTTTGCAGTCGCTGCCGCTCGCAATTTTCGACCCTAGTTTTTTCAATCATCCTCAGAGTCCCGTAGTTTGTTTACAAAAACATATGCACATTTTTTAGCGTATCTCAGACCAAGGTGCACGCGGTTTCATTGTGCAAGGGACATCTTCGAGGGTCTTAATTGTGTATATACGTTTTTTAATGTGCGAGTGTATTTTTTAAGTTTTCTCACGCACTGTTCCATTGAAAATCAGATCTGTGGGTAGATACATCCGCATCGCATTGTCCGTACTACTACGTAATTGCACGTACGAGTGGCGATTGTATTATTTCTACAAAAAAACTATTATCTTTGGATTTTAAAATTTTTCGCATTTCATGCAATCGTTTTGAATTTGATAGTATTATTGAAATAATAAAAAATCATATCTTATAATATTTAAAAAAAATACGGTCTACGAAATTTTCAGGTATTTTTAAGTACGCCCTCAGTAATGTATCAATATAATAATTTTGTAGTTGAAACTATGATGCATTTTTTAATTAAATCGTTTTTAAGCAAGAACTACACAAAAAATACCCAGCCGTTATTTAATAACCAGCGATAATACTCACCCATTTTCATCAGCACACAATCGCATACATTAAAATATGCATCCCGCATATTCATTACACAAAAAACACAGTAATTTAATATAAACTAGATGACAAAAATACAGCCAATGACATAAAAACTGGCGAAAAAACATTTAGGGGAGCTACTGTTACAGCAAAAAATAACACAAAAGGGGTGGGTAAAAACAATGAGGCAAAAAAGTTGACCCATTAACGAGCTAACTGGGTTTGAGGACTAGCGGGTAATTGTAGGTTTAAGCAGATTTATGGGTTCACGGTTGTAAAATACAGTGCTATGTGTATTACATGACGTAAAAGATTTTAACTAATAGTAATTATGGAAGTTTTTAAGTGAAATACAAAAAGTAAAAAAAAATTATGTACTAAAATTTTTAACCGATTTCAAAAAATATATGTCTTGTGGCTTATGACAACATTAACGTTAGTGTAACAGTCTAGCAATTCAAGACATAACTCGAGGTCCAATCTTGATACAGGGCGTACAGCCTTCGCTGTTTCATCATGTACTGAGAATGACACGATATTTATAAGCGACTATCAACTCCGCACAATGGAGATCATCCCTTTCACTTTCCAAAGTGTCAATTGAGTTGTATCATTTGATATTAAAATACTGCTATTGTTCTCATCAGATGTAACCTTGGTGGTAGAGATGAAGTGCTTATGTATACACCATTACTAGATGATGGTGAGCAAAGCGAGGTTATTATGGCTAATGAGATAGCATAGATAAATGGCCCGAATAAAATGAAATAGCGACATTGACCTTCGTCATTAAACAAAAGTGAACAGTGCTCGGTATTACAAACCAACTGTTTAATTTTCCTTCCAATAAAACAATTATATAATTTTTACAGGTTTTTTCATCATAATGATTAAAGCATCTACAAGTGAAGAGGGAGCCAATTATGATCGTTTAAGCAGCACGTATTAAGAACTTCTTAGTTTTGACGTTTAATTGTACGGTACCAAAATGAAAAGACAAATATTAAAAAGTTTCTTCTCAGCTTAAACCGATGATGGTAGCCCCCTTATCTGCTTTAAGGTTAATTTCAATTTGTGGATTATGTCATGGATACATTGTCTAGTAATATCAATGATTTTTTTTTCGTTACTCTTTATAAATAATGTTAATGAACGTTAATAGCCCTCATGGTCTAACAAACATAAATCTACCAAAATAAATCCTGCACACATCCTGTAACTAGGAAGCAGATGCAAAATTAAAAGTAACGATCTACGGACCACTATGTAAGACATAAATTATTTAAATTTGACTTGTAATACTGTACGGGGTGACACGGGATATGCATAAAAGGGTTGAAAAAAATCTGGGGTGTGAGTTTTTATGCATACAATTTATTTGAGGGGTCAAAATTACCGTGACGGGTCACGTTTGGCTAACCTTCGTTAGAGGCATTGAAGTGTTGAGGTATACAATATACAAATTATTGTTTGGAAATTTTCGCACGATGATTCAGCAGCTTAGTAAATTGTTGAATACGTACTTAACTATATCTATATCGAAAAAAGGATTATATTATTGATTTTTGAGAATTATGGTTGGGTAACCGAAGAAAATTAAGCTACTAGTTTTATCATGGTAAAATTAAAGCTAAGATAAAATATTTTTGTCCCAATCAAAATCATTTGACATCATCATTTTGATAAAAATATGTGAACAAAAAATGGTGGCGATATTTTTAATTCAATTCCAAGCGAACAATCTTATCATCTCGTCCACAAATCAAACGACCGATTCTAAAAACCCTTTGATCTAAAAGATACCTTCCATCCTATTCAGCTTTTAAATTTTACACCCTTACTGCCCAGTCCAGACCCTTTGCAGTTCTCAAATCATTTTATTTGCAAAAAATCTACCAGGTGTAACAAAAAAAAACCATAAAAAAAAATTGCCACGATTAATCCTTTTGGATAGCTTTGCCGATTCGATAGACATGTGTACGTATGGACAAACCTTTTGTTAGTGATTAGATAGCTTTTCAAGAAGGATGTAAGAGTAAAAAATGGTTTCTTACAAAAAAGTTTCGGTTTCAACATTTTTGTTGCGTAATCCTTTATTAGTTTAGTTGAAATGTATTTGCAATTATTTTTATATTTTTTTAAGTTTAAAAAAATTTGTAAGTAATCATGATTTAAAATTGTGATGAAAAATATACTTTATAGCTCACTATTTAAGATTCAATCAATTTAAATTTTCAATGTTATCAACGTAATCAAAAAATGAAAGTATTTTATGTGATTGATTTGGATTTATGTGTCTTGACTATAGTGTAGTTTTGTATATTTCCAGAGTCCTCCTACATTTTTCCGAACATAGCTATCAGTATATTATATTATAAATTTCCAAAAAAGTCTTAAAGATAGGATTTGAATTAAAATTAAAGTATGGAAGTTTATTTTTCAAACACTATGGGCTGTATATATCTGGGAATAAGCCTGTGAACCTATTTCCATAAATAAATTGGTTAAAACTCAATTTAAAAATGGAACAACAAACCAACATTCCGCCAAAGACCAATAACGAGTTTAAAACAAAACAGCTCACACGTGTGCATTATCGATTGTCCTCATATGCGGGTACTCGTAAATGAGTTATCGTGACGTCACGGGACACTGAGTTTTTGTTTTAGATACCCGACTACTATTGACGGGATCGGGGATAGATGAGCAGTTTTAGAAGGCTCATCAGTTTATGCAGGACGTAGAGAGATGATTTATTTCACTTTTAAGAGGAAATGTGGAGAGCTAGCCCCTGCTAGCTCTAGATTTCTATTAACTCACTAGGGAGTGAGTTAATAGAAATCTGCCTAGAATAGAAATTAAATAAAAAAACATTCAGAAAGGAATTGAGGAACCTCTTTCTTGTATTGAAGATGGTAAAAAAATTTTTATCAATCAACTTTTTTTTCTTTTTTTTTTTCTTTTTTCATCAACTTATTTGAGTCCAAATCCAAAATAACAAGTTCAAAATAACGTAGATCAGAACATACATTAGCAGATTAAGCTGAAGGCGTCGCTGTATTATACACAGTAACCGTATCACGGGCTTGCCACCTGATCTATACTCGCTAGCGTCACTCGCAATATTTGTATGAGATATTTTAGTTCTTCACGTCACCGCTGGGAGTCGCTGCACAATTTCTCATACTAATATTCGGCGGAGACGCTAGCGAGTAAAGATTATGAAAACGGTGGCAAACCCGTGATAGGGGTACAGGACACGGACAGACTTCACTTTCTATGTTCTGCGGTAGTCTGAATGACTATAATTATTTTATTTGCCTGAGTCTTTTTAACATTAATTATTTTTAACTATCTATTTAATGCCTTAACGGTCATAGCGTAATCTCCAGAACTCCCATTTCCCACGCGATAAAAAGCATCAATCTTTTCAATTCACGGACAACGGGGCAGATGTGCAAAAATGATAAAGGAATCTTTAAAAAACATCCTGAGAACTATCGTAGCATCACCTATGACCCCGGGCTAGCAAACCCCTGGACCGTTATAAAAAATAAATTACTTACGCCAAAGAAAAGAAGTTATTGTTTGCTAAAAAACCGTGGGGTAACATTACCTTGCAATTTGAATAAAAAACAGGGGTGAAAAAAACGTTACTCAGACGGTCTTCTGTGTGATTTCTAAGAGGACAGTACCGTGCTATTTTGTTGCAAATTGGCTCTGGTCAGAGTTCTCACGGTAAGCACACATCTGCATATTGGTATCGATAACTTATTGGGTATATTATAAAAAAAAATATTTAGTATTTGAGTAAGATATTTTTTTAAGAGCCGTGGTGGCCTCGGGGTATGAGCAGTCGCCTGCTACGCAAGCGACGCAAGTTCGAGTCCCAGCGGGGCCAGTACCAATGCGATTTTCTTAAAAAACTTATGTACAGTGATTACGTATAGTGTCTGAGACGGCGATGGACTCACCCTCTGTCACGTTGGCACTTAATCATATTCGTTGAAATGTGGGTGTAGGTGTTACAATACCTCTGCTTACCCCTTCGGGGACCCTTATGGGATGGCGTGAGCATATGCCAGCTGAATTTCTTGCTAGTTTCTTAACCGGTGATAAAGTGCCTTACTAGGGCCGAAACTGAAAAAAATATTTTCTTTTTAATTTTCACAATCATTTATAGGCTGCAGTAGCCGCTTACCCTCAGTCATTTTACTAGTTTATAATAAAATCATGCTCAATATCATTCTCTGTGCGTTTGGCGTGGAACCTGGGGCCCTCCATTATCATTGAAAATGAAACGTCGAAGCTCAGAAGTTCTTAATACGCGTTGCTTAAACGATACATAAGTAGACTATGCGCTTATTTTCCTTGTATGTAGTGCAAGTTAACGCAATCAACCAGTAGGTACAGTGTTATCAGCTTGGTATACCGGTCGTCAACGTATGTAAATTACAGAAGACCATGCGGGCTTAATGCATTTAAGTGCTATTTGCGTATCACACTGAAGGAAATACTCGTAATTAATAGATTGTCTATGAGCACTAAATGACCAACGTGCTGGAGGAAACTAAAGACATAGTTTTATGAAGGTACAATAGAATTTGGCGGTTTTAAAAAATACGCAGTGTTCGTTTTCTAATGTGAGCAGTAGATTAAGAATGTTAGTAACACAAAATAATACTGACGCAAAGGCCCTTTTAAAAAACTGCATTCCCTGCTGAATGGCTTTCATTATATTATTCACTCCAACTCCTCCTTAAACCCTCCATGGAGCACTGGCAACCTTACTACCGTAGGAACACTACTCAAAGGTAAGTGTAAGGTATAGTCCCCATTCGGACAGCTCCATATATCAAACGGGAGATCCAGTTATACCCTGCGTCTGATTTATGCCTTATCTCTCTTATACGACATTACATTATACTGAACATCAGCAGCACATGATAGCCATTTCAGATGTAAGCGTTCGTAAGCTGCAATAACTGCTTACCATCAGCCGGACGCACCGCTTGTTTGGTACCTTTGTAGATTATTAGGCAGAATTATAATATTTTGAATGTGGTAGGCTAAATAATACCATGTATGCAGAATTCCTTTTGTCATTCGATCGGTCGTTAGTCAAGTTACCGCTATTGTTGTTAAAAAATAAGTTTTTGAATATCGAACGCGGCGCGTACGCAGATGTTTTGTCCACTTTTTGTATGCTTTATTGAATGATCGAAGTACTGTTATGTATGAGTTTTTTCTTCCGATAGATCAAGTTGTTGACAGATGTATTATTATGGGATTTACGTATGTATAATTGATGGGAAGGAGAAGAGTATTATCAACTCGAGTAAAATCTAAGACAACATCGTTTTTCTACATACTGACCCGCGATATCACCGGGTGGCTTTATTTCGCGGTACCCTATTTTTTTGTATGAATAGTTAAATTAAAGCCTTAGTTACACTTTGTAACATCAACTATGTGCCAGTGAAAGTCCCGTTAAAATCTGTCGAGCCGTTTCAGAGAAAATCCAGAACAAACAAACGGACAACCGATGGCAAGAGAAAGAAATTAAAAATAGTTTTTCTATTTGTTATATACTTTCATACACATTTTGTGATTTTTTTTAATTAGGTAATACAAACGTATTCTTCAATTATATTTATCTGTATAAATATCTTATGCAAACCCACCTAAGTCATCTCCAACGGAATATATTATGACCATCAAACTGTTCAAAAGAACGTTTAAAAGTTATACTGAATAAATGTCAGGTAGCGTCCAAAAAATCCATCGCATCTATCAAAATAATATTATTAATAAAGTATTGATTGTAGGTCTTTCAAAGCCCAATCAAATTAATTAATTGAACACTTAAATAATTAATCTCACACTGACAGATTTCAATAACCCTGAGTAATATAAAGGTAAGTGTCCATCGGCGATGCGACGCTTTACACAAACTTTTTCAGACAAAACCTCAACTAATAGAATATATTTGTTAAAACTATCTACATATTAATCAATAATAATACTTTTTACTAGCTTCTGGTCGAATCTAATTAAAATTACACTCATAATTTACCAAAATCTTAAATAAAATATAGATGGAGGTTTTAAAGTTAGCAGTTGAATTCAAATATATGAATTGTTAGTACCTACCAAAAAAGAATCAAGGGTTGTTAGCGCAATTTTTTTTATGAATATCATTCAGTTTACAGATAAATAAATGTTGAACGACCTTCTTTGCCGTGGTGGCCTTGGGGTTTGAGTAGTCGCCTCCTACGCAAGTGACGCAAGTTCGAATCCCGGCAGGGTACCAATGATTTTTTCTAAAAACGTTTGTCCAGTGATTTCACGCCACGTGCTTTACGGTCAAGGAAAACATGGTGAGGAAACCTGCATATCTGAGAAGTAATTCAAAGACGTATGTGCCTGAGACGGCGTTAGACTCACCGTCTGTCACGTTGACACTTAATCATATTCGGTGAAATATGGGTGTTATTGTTACAAAACCTCTGCTTACCCCTTCGGGGACCGTTCTGGTATGGCGTGAGCATATTTATTATTATTTTTACGATCTTCTTTCGAGTACTAGAATCCATGAAAAATATTTCAGTCTTGTGTAGGATTAATGGATCCTACACAAGACTGAAATATCTTTCAATAATTATTTCCCTTTACAAACCGATTGCCAAGGCGTAAGTGGATGTCAAGCTTTAAATGAACCGTCTGCTAGTTCCCGACCTGCGCGGGCGCATAGTGACTCATAGGATCTATCAAAACTTAATAGATGCATTGCGAAACGGAACTAGTGGGCGGCGGACGAGCCGTATATAATTTATTTATTAGCTCCATTGCTTAAAACCTTGCGATTATTGATTTTACGAGTTAAGGATTAGTATATTAGCACTCTATTCATACACTTTAACGTCCAATATTTCATACTAACAGGGCTTGAAGCAAGGTAATCTAACTTGGAGTCGAGATTCATGACAATTTAATTGCTCATATCATATTATGTGTTTTTTATATTTACTAATATTATAAAGAGGAAAGATGTGTATGTAAGTATGTTTGTATCGAACTGACTCACAAAGTTCTGGACTGATTTGAAAAATTCTTTCATCAATGGATAGCTACGTTATCAGCGATTAACATAGGCATATATTTTATCCCCGTACTCTAACGGGAACGGGAACTACGCGGGTGAAACCGCGTGACGTCCGCTAGTCACTCATAAGTTCTGAATGTCCCAACTAAGAAAAAGCTTTACTATTCTTTAAGTATCTAATTATTATAATTACTCCCTAAACTGCCTACACGATAGTTACCAGTAGCCAACACCGTAATATATGTATGCAATTAGAATCTAATAAGACCTTTTAACTTGACGTGGGCGCTTCTATGGGTCTATTTGCGGTGTCAACAATATAACAGTATAATAGAGCCATAGTGACTTGAACAGTAGTCACAAGTATTGCAGTATGTAGCTTTCTGGACTTAGAATCCCCTATAATACATTTTCCTTTTCAAAATACAAATACATACATACCACTCCGCGGTTGAAGAAAAAATCGTCAAGAAATCTGCACACTTACGTGAGTTTCAACGACTTGCCGCCTTATAACAATACAACCTAATAAAAAAACATAAGCTAAGATAGTGTTTGGTTTAAAAGTTTCATCTCTTTTTACGATACGGATTTAAAATAGATATGGTTTTGGTCCCTATTTGGTCTTGGTTTAAACCATGCTTTGTAATAAAGGGAATAATATCAAATTTTATAGAAACTCGTCAATCTGTTAAGCTGTTCTTTTATTCTTAAGTCTTTGAACACTCGCTACACCAAGAGTGATTCTGACATCTTGGTGACTTCGTAAATTATTTCTGCGCCAGCACCAGGGACGAACAGCTTCTTTCCTAGCTTCAGCATCATCAAAGAGTTATGTTGTACGGGGACCAACTGGTCCTGTCTGTAGGTCTAGACGTCTTATTTTGGTAAGTACCATAAAGTGTTTAAGGACTAAGTTCTTGGGCCGTGCTGCTGAACGATCATAGTTGGTATTTGTAGGTGTCCTGAAATCATAACATAGGTTTATATGTGTGCTTAATGCAATACAACCAACTTATTTAAACTTAAACAATCGTTGAATGCATCTTTGATAACGCCCTAACTTTCAAACCTCATGCAAATTCGACTTACAATAAGCTCGTCCGTATATTACTACCACAATTAATTTGCCCTCATCAAATAGCTTGCGCATTCTTCACGCCTTGTTAATAAAGGCTATTTTCCTGCTGAATGTGACTTTAAGAGAGGAGAAGGAAAGTTGGTAAATAGATTCATAAAATGTACAGACGGACGAGGAACAATACTGTGTGTGGGTGGAATTAACTCATTATGGTTGAGATCTGGACGCCTTGACCGATATCCTGGTGTTGGCTGATGATGTTGCAAAACTGATTTGTTATTTTAATTTCGATTGTTATCTTTCAGTAAGTTTATTGTTAAGTTAAGCTTGATCGTGGGTGTGGTTATGTTTGACTTACGAACAACTTGCAATTTTTATGAGGCTTTTATTTCAGAATATCATCGTTTATTTGAGTCTTTTTAGCAAAAAAAACTTCTATTCTGGTTTATTTAATATAATGAATTGGATTTCAAGTACGATTCTAATCAGATTCTCATCAAAAATGGTATATGGTAGGCAGTTTAAAATAATTTCGAAAGCAATCAACTATATACTTCGCGTAAAAGCTTATAGATATATATTATTTATTTCCAGAAGTGCATCCACTAGACCAACTAGTTTTTGAATTTTTGTCAAATTTGAGAATCAAGAAACAAAATTATAATTTAAGTATCGGCAAATTCTGACTGAACTTTGGTTCATTTTTATCTATCAAATTAATTGGTTGACCCACTGCTGGATATAGGATTCCTCTTCAAAGCGCTAGGCCTCATCTATTGCCACCATTTTTGACCTTGCCTTACCTTACCTAACTTTTATTACATTACCCTCAGATTAAAATACTAATTCTTAGTCATAAAAAAATCTATCACCATGAAGTCCATAGACAAACAGGTCGAGCGATAACATTACCCGTGACAGTTTTTATCAGTAAAAATACCCGTCAGTATAGCGGACCTTGGAACCTATGATACCTACAGTGTAATAGATGAATAGATGAATAGATGGTTCACTAACGATATGGGTGACACTATTACAGGTTGTCGTCACTCGATACCCGACCCGACGGGACATCCTGATCACTCCGCGTGCCCGCGTCCATACTACACTAAGAGACACTAAAGTGTACTCACATAAGTAAGTGTAAATTCCGATAGAGCCTTGTTCGAGACAAAATTACATCACAGTGATTCAATCGAAAATAAGGGAAAGAACACCCATCTCCCTGGTCTTATCCCATACATTGTTGGGGTCGGCACTTGATTCAACTCGATGTGGCTGATCACCTGATTTTATACGAAGCGACTGCCATCTGACCTTCGCAACCCCTTTAACGAGGAAAATCTGTGATCTGGGTTAAACCAGTTGTCAGACTATTTTAGGCCTCCGACTGACCTGTGACACCTGCCAAAGATGATAAATTGGCAACCGGGACCGACGGCTTAACGTGCTCTCCGAGGCACGGAGGGAACTAGGGCGGTCACCCATCCAATTACTGGCTAGGGGTAGGGTTCCTTAACTTAGCTGATCGAATGATATGCGCAATAGCATCTGAGCCACGACCTCTTCAAAATAAGGGAAAGAACAGTTATTCATAAATACAAGTAAGCTACCTCAAGTAGATGACTTGAGAGGGACAGAGAAACTGAAGGCCGTGGAATCTTATGTATTGGAATCCCACCATATGTAGATATTTTGCCTATAAATTTTAAGGATGTACTCAGTAAGGGAAACATTTTGAAAGTATTAAAAAATCAATGAGATATAGCTGTAACGGTGACTTTGAATGTTGAAGACTCAATATTACCAATGAATTGGTTGTAGCGAAAATTTACTCCATTTAAAATTTCTAGTTGGATAAAAATTCACAATGAATTTCTAAGTAGAATATTTTTTTCAACACACTCGTAGTAAGTTATATTGCAAACTGCAATAGCAGGAGCGTAGCATGTGACAAAGGGTCTCTACCTATCCCTTCGAGGAACATATGTATGTATGATTGAATGTTGAATATAATTTTGTACCAATTGCAGTGGTCGTCAGTGTAGTAATGTAATGGTGCGACCATTGGCGCGCGGTGGCCGTCAATTACCCTATTGGCCACAATTGTTGTGCGACACTGTCCGACGTTGCTCATATCAGGTTAGTTATGATAGATTGGTTAGTTATGATATACATGAGATATGAGAACTATGCAAGTTTTCTTTTAAACTCTATATTTGGAGAGGTCCCCTGTAATCACAGTCCGTTAAGCAGTTTTTGTAACCAATTAAGGCTTAATACACCAAGGGTGACACTCACTTCATCACGTTACATACATACATATTGGCTCACGCTAGTATTCCTCGAAGTTGGAGGTAGAGATGTAATTTATACTCATATGTACCACATTTTGTCTGGACTCCATTACTAGATGACATGACCCAATACAATTTTTCCCGAAATCCAGGAACACAATACTAATCTAGTCAGATTTACGAGTACTTATATTAATACGATCTTCTGCATAATCTCTCTTTTTTAAGAGCCTGCTGACATGACAGTGTATGTTTAGATGTAAGTAATACAATGAATAAATAATAATAAGGGAATAATACAAGTAAGGAGGTTTAATATAGATTAATAATATCAATTTTTTCATAAAATCTACTTTTAAGTTTGCAAAATCTGGTTATATAATGTACATACCTTTTATTTTACTTGTTAAGTTTCAGTGAATATAAATATCTCCAGCACTAAATTATTATATCTGACATCTAAGATAACGTCAAAATATTGCTGGATATTAATTATTTTAAGCCATTGGAAATTAGTGGAGGAGTCGTACGTGCACTGAAGCCTAGCGCGTGGCTTAAGACCCTTGGCCATTTGTTGGCCTTTAACCCCTAAATATGGCTCATACATCACTCAACATAATATGTAATGTGAACTGAGAGATCTATATTGATTAATACATCTATTACTATGAATAAAATTAAATGCTTTATTGCAGAGAACATTAATTGGAATAACAAATACACATAATTTTCTGATTAAAGAATATAATAAATTTGCTACAGTTTCATAATGTACGTAGTCTCAATTGAAAAACATATTTAAACTTGAAATGTATGTGTTTGTAATTCCAAAGCTTTTCACTTAAGGCGTATTAAATTGTCTGTCTTTCCGTCTGTCAATTTATTCCAACCAATTTTGCCGGGACTTTCACTACTGGCATGTAGCTGATATTACAAGGAGTAACTTAGGCTCATTTAATTAATAAAAGTAGGTTTACGAAAAATAAAGCCACACATCAAATTAAAAACACCGCATGTGAAACTGCGGGGCAAAGCTGTAAATAATATCTTTAAAGTACAAACTTGTATTAGAAAAGTGCTAAGTAGCTCGAACGCCCATAAAAATTCCAAAGCTGCTAAATTTACAAAACGGTCAACATCAAAAACGCATCCAATAACAATGTTCACAGAACCGACAAGTCCGTACTAATCCGGATAATCTGTCTGTCCGGCAATCCGTCACAATTAATAAGTGATCGAATTGATACTGTTCGCGCAAATTTACACTAAACCCTTGTATGTAGTGTTTGCCTGGTCGATAGTGGCATTGTCCAATTAACGCTACTGATAACGCCTGATAAAAATTACTGTAGTTTTAATAAGTACGTCCAATTTAAGTTATAAGTACTTCAATTACATGTGCAGAACCGCCCACGAAGAATTATTCAACCACTAGAATACCCTAGTTTGGTAAAACTCTGCCAGTTTATCGCAAACGTGTCCAAGTGAATCCTAATGAAAATGTACGACTCTTTGATAACCGGTTATGGTATTATCCTTACACGCTTACTTCTTAAACACTTCTTATTTATTGTTGTCAAGAATCATTTTCTAAGTATACTCTATAGACAGTACAGATACAATTTAAGTGTCTGTTTGTAATTTCAAATAAACAGTGTTTCACTATATGCATACGAAATGTATGTGGTACGAATAAAAAAAACCTTAAAAAATAATTCTATATCTTTCTGTCTCTCTGGCAATTAGCTATTATGACAAAGAGTAGGTATCTTAATTAGATTTCATTAATAAAAAAAACATTAGGGTTCTGCGGGCCACCCATTAAATTAAGTCTACGCAGGTGAAACCGTGAGGCACGACTAGTTGAAAAATTTAGCAATAGCGTAAAGTTCCACGTGCGAATAGGTATATTACAAATAAACTAATTGATTTTTCTTTGTCTTATCAATTTGACAGCTCCTTATTCCATAAAATATGCTTGATGTGATTATAATGATCTAAGAGACAGTGAAAGATCACATTTTTATTTTATTACGGATTTCGCAGTTTCCTAAGGAGGGACCTAGGCACTAGGGTGTAACGGGACCTCCCGTTCGACTATCGACTGAATGCTACCCGATTGAGAATGGTGTCTTGCAGAAGGTTGTAGTCAAATTAAAGATCAAAAAAGAGTGGCGTGGATGGTGCAAGGCAATCAGAAGCTAAGCGCTTGCTTATTACCTGCTGTACGCTTGCTTACTATCAGATGTTATTCGCTTGCTTACTATCAGATGTTATTCGCTTGCTTACAATCAGATGCTATACGCTTCATACCATCAGATGCTATACGCTTGTTTACCATCAGATGATATGCGCTTGCTTACAATCAGATGCTATACGCTTCATACCATCAGATGCTATACGCTTGTTTACCATCAGATGATATGCGCTTGCTTACAATCAGATGCTATACGCTTCATTCCATCAGATGCTATACGCTTGTTTACCATCAGATGATATGCGCTTGCTTACAATCAGATGTTATTCGCTTGCTTACTATCAGATGCTATACGCTTCATACCATCAGATGCTATACGCTTGTTTACCATCAGATGATATGCGCTTGCTTACAATCAGATGTTATTCGCTTGCTTACTATCAGATGCTATACGCTTGTTTACGATGAATACTATACATTTGCTCACTATCAGATCCCATACGGTTGTTTTCCGCCTGTCCCATTTAAAAACTATTTCATAAAAAGGGTAGGTTACATACATCCAGATGCTACGTTAATAACTAATAAGTAGCTAAAAACTAATTACAAGTAGAAAATTTGGAAGCTACTTTATAAATAAACTTCTTAATAGAAAGCAAATTCGCATCACATAACCTTTGTAATTTCTAATACAAGTATCAGCTAACATTGGTTTAAACTAAATTGAGACGTTTACGTGTATTGACTGTAAAATGGCGAATCGACGTACGACCGACGGCGCCGGAGTGAAATTTGTCCCGTTACTGAATATATACAGACGAGCATGAAGAACGCTGAGCTCCAAAGATAGATTTTTTTTAATTTTAGCTTCAAAGGAAAGTACAAAAAAATAAATTTTCCCTAGAAATATCAATTTCGACTGATGGTGTTGATTCTAAAAATTCTGCTGCTCTATTTTAGTTATTGTTGGGATTAATGCAGGTTATCCAAAAACGTTTTGCCTCATTGTTTACCTATAAGTATGATAAATCAGTCTGGTATTTTAGTGCTACTTTTTAGGCGCTTGAGAAAGCGTTTTGAGTCATTGCAAGCTGTGCACGTCTCATTAACAAAATTCGTATTCAATATTCCACGTCTGTTAAAATCGCTGGTCTGCTCAGACCACGTATGACCATGATTCGACAGCACGGGCAACACCGTCGCCCACTTGGTGTCTCACTTGATTTATTGCAAATGGCGCGAAAGCGAAAACGCTCGTAAAACGCACCGTCCCGCGTTTATAGCGTGTTGTTCGTTGTCCCAGCGATTGCATCGTGTGCAACTACCCTTTGCGTGAATCGAAATAACGTCGTGATGGAAATTCTCATTTTGTCTATTAGATATTGTCACTTTTCCCACATACATACATTATTATGATATTTGTCAGTAATTGGTCCCAACGCATTACAATAGCTGTCATTATGACAGAGATTCTTATTGGAAAGTTGATTGAAGTAGTCTTATACCTAGCTTTGTACATATTGCTAAGTCAGTCGTAAGGTTCAAGTGTTCATATTTGTTACTGAGTGGATCCAGAAGATGGTGGCAGAGTCTGAGAGAGACTTATGTCCAGTAATTAGGCTGATTTATAGACTTGTATCCATTTACGCTTTTTTCGAAATTGAAAAAGCTGTCCAATTGTAAGCGATCGCTAAGGCTCTTCTATGCTATTACTTCTTCCTCAGGTGTAGGGAAGAATACAGTCTTATAAAGCAACAAGGGTTTCCTACCTTGCAAACTCTTCATACCCTTCTTGAAAAGCCTCATGCTGTTCATACAACATGAGGAATTTCATTTACATATGGAAGCGAAGTGAAAGAAGTTATTTTCTAAACACTTTTTGGTTCTAAAGTACATTCAGCACCTACTCGTACATCTCAAGCAAAAATCATCTTTAAGTTTCTGTCAGTGAGACCTTGCGGAGTCGTGACGTTTACGTCTGTCTCACGGATATACACTTATACATAGGAATCGCGAAACACATCTACAAGTACTTATATTCAGTATATTTATTAGTAGTTAATGAGTGGTAAAATAATTAATTATTTATTAAGGTTTATGGATTATTTTATACTATGAAACTTGAATGAAATGTATTGATTGAGGCTACTACCAATAATTAAGTGACCTATAAATACCATTATATCTAATATAATATATTAAATACATCAGCTAAATTAAGGGATTGACAAAATGCTAATATTTTAATAAATTTTTATGGGTAGTTTTTTTATTGTTTTGCACACGAGCGACGCAAGTTCGAATCCCAGCGGGGCCTGTACCAATGAGTTTTTCCTAAAAATTTATGTGCAGATATTTCACACCACGTGCTTTACGGTGAAGGAAAACATCGTGAGGAAACCTGCATATGTATGAGAAGTAATTCAAAAACGTATGTATAGTGCATGCGACGGCGATGAACTCACTATGTGGGTGTTGTTACAACACCTCTGCTTACCCCTTTGGGGACCCTTCTGGGATGGCGTGAGCATATATATTCACGTCTACGTAACACTTTTTCAAAATAGTTATTGGCAACGGCAACTTTATTTTGTACTAGCATCCGCCTTCGCGTCACTTCGGATTATTATTTTTTACGAAAATATTAACTTTCCTTCACTTTCTAAAAATATAATATGGGTACTTTTAGTGACCTTAAGGTAGTTTAGGAGAACGATAATTTTGTAAGGAAATGGCGAAGATTAGCTTTAAAGTAAAAATAATAAAATTAAAGATTTAGCTTTCGAGATATATCGTCAATATTTCACGTCCAACATAAATGAAGTAGCGTGTATTGTGTCCGGGAGTGTCCGTACTCCGTGAGAGCGTCCGGCACGATCTTCACACACGACTCCGGACGGTTTGCGTCATGCACGCTTCTGCCGGATTTATCATTGATATTGCTACTATATTGTTTATTTATTGCTATTAAGTTGCATTGTTTTTCATTTTAGACATGATAGACTCAATTGTGTAAACATCTAGAACTCTACTAATTCTGAAGATGATGTTGATTGATTACTAGCTATATACCTCGCAGGTTTACTCGCGTGAGGCTTACAATAAAAACTAGGTGATATTTTTCCGCGTTATTGTAACATTTTCCAATAATGCTTCGCTCCTATACTATATTTTCACAGCGTAATGTTATAATTTCTAAAGTGACATACGTACATATGCTCATGCCTGTATTCCCCGAAGGGGTAGGCAGAGGTGTTGTAATCACAACACCCACTTTTCACCGAAGATGATTAAGTGCCAACGTGACAGATGAGTCCATCGCCGTCTCAGACACTTTACATACGTCATTGAATTACTTCTCAGAAATATGCAGGTTTCCTCACGATGTTTTCCTTCACCGTAAAGCATGTGGTGTGAAATCACTGTACATAAGTTTTTTAGAAAAACTCATTGGTACAGGCCCCGCTAGGATTCGAACTTGCGTCGCTTGAACCACGGCTCATCATAATTTCTAAAGTTTTCCTATTATTAAGCTTTATCATTTTATTAAGTAAAGAATATATCGAAGATACATCTTAATATCGATCATCAACCTTAATCGAGAAAAAAGAGCTTATTGCTGGACTCTCCCATTGTCCTACATCTAATAATTGCCGCATACAATGGGCCTCAGCGACCTTCTTAAGGTCATCGGTCCATTTGCGTAACATGAAGAGCAAGTTGTTTGAAATAGTGCTCCTTTACTGTTGCTTATTTATATCCACTTAATATTAATACATTCAACCTATTCCCAGTAAAGTTTAACCTAGTAGAGTAAGGATGCGGTAAGCCTGAAAAAACTGCAGACTATGGCTTCTTGTGAAATTAAGGTCAATACTGCGTAAAATAATCTAAAGGTGGCTAAAAGCTTTGAGAAGCCACAGTTTTATAACCTTGCTCTTATTGCGGCCAGTCGCAGGGCAGTCTGCGGGGCGTCGCTGGCCACGCGATAGTTGCGCAACAATCGTCCATCCCATCGATCACGTTTCGCGAACCCTCCCCGATTAGCATTGACAAAAGCGGAGATGCTGCCATTAGCATGCCATAAAGAGCCAGCTCTTTTTTAAGTTTTATTGCATATTTATTTTTCACACCATTTATTTTCAGATAGAAACTAAGATACCCTGATAGTGGGCAGGATCTGTCGAACGATGACTGGTAGAAGACTAGTCTTAAAGATAACCAGTATGTATGACGCCCTTCAGTTAGATGGATCGGTGAAGATCTAAATAGGTGACAAGTCCAACAAGAGTGAAAACGTTATAGTTATGACAGGCTGCTGTGGTGTACTATGGGTGCCGTGGAGTGTAACTTGTGCTGATTGAATACAGTTAGACACTTGTGTACTTAAAATATAAGTGAATAACTATATAAATAAATTTAAGAGTACTTATGAATATCAGATACTTTTGAATACATAATCATAACTTCAAGATATTCCAATAAGAATCCAGTGACGTAAGCTTAAAATCAAAATAAATGTCTGAATTCAGATTAGTAAATATGATATTGGTTCTGTTTCACATAACACTGCGGGCCAATGTAGATCATTGTTGGAAAGTGAGTTGATTGACAGCCAGACACGGCACAATAAGCCGCTAACAATTATTATAGAATTATTGCCATATTGGCTGCGATCGCGCAACTCACAATATTTAAATCGAAGCAAAGGTCACACACTCTTGACTTTGTTTTGATGGTGTGTTTGATAAAATATCCAAGTGCGATCCCACCTTGTTGCGAAATTGATATGAGTTGGTTAAAAAAGTCTTGCTGAAATAATGATACTTTTACATGTTTTATGGAATATGGTAGCGCTTGACGATCCATAGTTCTATTCTATGCCTACATCGTGAATGACTCTATGTAATATTGAGACGTTTAATATGAGAATAGGCTATTATTGGGTAGTCTTCCTGCAGTTTCTTTCTCTATATCTAAAAGATAATCTCCTGGTGTCCACGCTCAGCACTTTCCATCAGGTACGTCGTGTGATGGCTCTGATGATGGTGAGTCTTTTATTGATCGATTCATTTGTTCTAGGATAGGTACATGGTCTACTTCTTCTTGTAAACACATTACATAATCTCACATAATTGTTAGAATTGATTTTATATTTCTAACATTTCATACTTCAATCACAAGCTTCGCTCCGTGAACGATAGCCTAGCATCGCACAGGTACAAAGAGGGTCATTACGAAACAGTAAAATGTCAAAATAAAGCCAAAGGTAATAATTGTTGGGTACCCTTCAAATATGATTTATGGAGGCATCTCGGATGTTACAGATTTTATAATCAGATGAGTTTTAATCGGATTTTTTTTTTTGCTTGGTTATATTTTATTTCCTTCTTTAATATTAAAATCAAATTGATCATTCACTCTATTTGAGACGATCAGCATTCGTTAGTGAGTAGCAGCCAGCTTCCTTCGTTTGGGCTTCAGTCTAAAGGTGCTAAAGGGCTTCGGCACGGTTGCTTTGACATGGTTTTCTCATTCGTCTACTACTTCTCACATTAATGTAAGAGAGGTAAGATTCAATTTACTATGATAAATAAAATAAAATTTTCTGTCGTAAACTGAATCCCTGGAAATATTTGTAATTTTTCCTATTTCTCTAACCATTTTTCCAATTCTTAATCCAACTAAGTAAAACGTCACCCTTCGCACATTCAAGCCTTTCCATAGCAGTTTTTCAATATCATTGGATTTCAATATAACAGATGGTGAGACGACAACCTAGACATATTTCTTAGTACCGAAATAAGAAATACTTTCATCATCAGACTTTGCAAGCTACGTTTATACATTTTGCCACCGAATTCCGAAGGCTGTTTCCAGTGGAGGAATTACTAGTAACAATCAGTAATAAAGTACTTACAAATTATCGATCATTACATTAATACTTATTTACACCGATGGCTTTGAATTGACCCAAAATACGTCTCCGCCCTCGGAATAATATTTCGCCACTTTTCTCTTTACAACATTACATTACTCAACAAGTAAAATATATGTTCATGGATGTAATAAAACTCTCATCATCCTATTGCCTTCATCATATTTTTTTCCCTACCTTTTTATAAATTGTGTACATCAATATTTATATGTCAAACACTTTTATACAGAGTCGAGACTACTCTGGTCCACATTTTTTGGCACATAGCATTAGCTGATGGAACATCAATTAAAAAAAAACAAATACCCTTAAAAAAATTAATGTGTCGTCGTTATTTGTCAAATTTTGAGTCATTTTAGTTTAAGAAATTTCATTTGCTTCAATAATATGTATTGGCCATGTTTTACAATCATCCAATAGGCAACCTTTTGTAACCGCAAACAACTACACTTTACTAAAAAAAGTTAAAAAAAATAAACATTAATTTAAACAAGGTTTCCTGCGATTTCACCCGCGTAGATTTAATTTAATTCCCGTGGAACCCTTTTTTTTTTAAACCCTATATAATCCACTGGTCATCTCAAACTGCTCTATACCAAGTAATTCCTCACGTTCAAGACTGCAAAGGATATATAGACATTAAAAATAGACTCTTCTGACATCATGTTGAACGGGAATCATATAAATACACAAACTATGTCTGTAGTGAGTTTATAGCAGTACGTGAGTCGCAGGCAATGGGTCAGTGAGCCGCGCCGCTTCCTGAGGGAAAGGCCAAGCGGGGTTCATTCCGATGTAAATGGACCGAGAGATGATAATACCTCTGTAGAAATAACATAAGATGATCTTGAACAATATGAAGAAGACAAATTGAAGTTCTCTTTAATTATAGAAAACTGCACATCTCTAATCGTAGATTTTAATAACTTAAAATGTATCAAATCAAAATCTATTTATTAATAATATAAGTACATAACATGTCATATCGCCATCTAATCCCAAACTAAGCAAAGCTTGTACTATGGGTACCAGATAACGGTATAACAATAATACAATACATGCCTTAAAGACTAACATACATATGACAAGGACATTAGAAATTCGTAGTAATTTAATTTAGCTTATGACGGAATGCACATAACATGACTATGTTCGTCTACACTACTTACTTTACTGGTAACAATAAAGCCAGCTTATTAAGGAAATTATTATAATAAAGAAAGGTAGACAAGACGATATATATCATACAAATGTATAACATCATAGCACGTAATGGCCAGGGGCTAATGAAAACAAACTTGTCAATATAACCGATGACACGGAACAGATTTACACTTATTAAGACAGAAAACCACAAGCACTTCACCTAATAAATAACCCATTTCCATAATGCATGCAATGTAAACTTTAAGGTGGAGGTGCAAACATCAAAATCGTTTGCATAAGCGTGTGGGTTATTTGCAAACTCCTCCGGTCGGCAGTCCACGCGCTGTCCGCACGTTCATTGAGCTCTTCCCATGACATTATCCCGCCACACCATGCACATTCGACGTAACTTCAAACCGAGTTCGTGGGAATGTATATTCTAAAACTTGGGTTTAAAGTTGAATATTGAATGCAGTGCAAATGTTCTTAGGTCATGTGTAGTAGGTAGTTAAAATAGCGCATCTGAGACTGCGATGGCCCTAGAGATGGACCTCGGTTTTATTTCCACCAACGAAGACACGACTTTAGTACGATGCATGGTGGAAAATATGGCCCCTAGTCGGTTCAACCGTATTTCACAGGGGTCCTAGGAGGTCGACCGCGCGGACATTATTAAACTGTTACTCTTACTCCACCAGAATCGTGAGACGTGACTTATACAGATGTTAAGTAGTAGTTTGACGGATTGTTTCACGTGTACACTGAGTACGTTTCTCATGTGAATCTGCCTTGCACGATTCCTGACGGAAATTAGTTGGAAAGTCTCGGTTTGACCGTATTCGGATGCTCGCTTGCATATTTATTGAAACCTGCGGGCTATTACTTTGAGACCAGTAAGGAAGGTTTCGTATACAATACATATTATAAATCAGTGGTTACTTTGTAGTAAATATGACCATCGACGACTGAGTAACCCAGGTCAGGAAATGTTGCTCCTCGACTTTGTGGTATTTATTGTTCTAAATTGAAACTATTAAATATGTCATAATTATCAGTGCTATAAAGACAGTAGTTCCATAATTGATTAGTTTCTTATTAATAGACAACATATAAGTTGCAGTAGAGACTACCCGAATGGACATACTTTTAATCCGAGTTTGGTCTAGACTTCGTTCAAATCATTTTTTGTGATAAGGGAAGACATAGCACAAATTATACGTAGCATAACCGGTATAAAAACTCAATTAAGGGCGATTCTCTCAGAACAATTGCCTAACATTGAGGAAGCCGTGTGTTTTCCTGACTGGAGAAAAACCAAACGAGTGCGCAGAAGACATATGAGGAATTCAATTTATTCACTTTTTGCTTATAAATCAGGAAGCCGAGTGTAGCTGTAAACGGCGAAATGTGGGAAAATTGCGGGAACAATGGGAGATACGTTGTTTTTTCGGTTGAAAGAGTGCTCGTCGAACGCAATTACGCGCTCGGCTCATACGTGCTATGATATAGGGATGTACGGTGCCACCGACACTCGCTTCACTCCGATCTAACCACCGTTAAGACATAAAGAATCAATTCCTATTCATTAGTTAGAGTTCAGTTTAACAATACTATTTATCTATGTGACTTGACACAACGCATTAGTGAAATTAAATGAAATTTCATCACAGAAAAAGATTTTGCTAATAAAATGATTATGAGAACCTGAAATAGCTAGGTTAGAATTAAAAATCACTTAATTGTTTGCATATAAAGACTACAGTTAATAAGGAAATTGAAAAGAAAAAGATATATTGTACCAACCCCAAATTTCATGGGATAATGGTAGGAGACTGATCATAATGAACACCGGCATGGGACAAGCTATTCAACTCCATTAGTTCTATATACTATTATGTAACCAACGATTAAACCGTCGCTTAACCCAGTGGTGCTACCGAGTGTGCTCATAAGTTTTTCACTAGGAAAAGCGCAGACAATACCCATAGCCAAGAAGCTGAGAAAAGCGACTCATTAAGTTGGACCGGACAGTTATTGTGAGCCGATCACACGATTGTGCGCTAGTTTCCCCATTCCGCTATTAATTGAGTTGTGTTTGAGCTGCCCTTCCGTGTTGGACTTCAATGTATCATGAGAATCTAATGTCTATGACCTTTTCTATGTTGATCTGGGAGCCTACTATCATCGTTACAGCAGTGACGTCTTACTAACTCCTGAGCTTTGACGTTTCGTTTTGGTACCAAACGTCACAGCTAAGAAGTTATTCATACGCACTGCTTAAATGATCATAGTTGGTCTCCTGGTTATTGTATATGTGCATATTATCCTGCCTATCCTGTTTTATCGGTGGATATGCCCATTAAATTTTGTTGATTAATGTCAATTCATCAATACAAAGCGCAGCTGTCAATGGAAACACTCTATTAGACAACAAAAAAATGTCAACCTTTAGAAGCTTTAGCATCTAAGAGGAGCCCGTAGAACAGTTGCTAATGCGAATATCATCCAATCAACGAAGTTAAGCGACCCTAATCCTAGCCAGTAGTTAGATGGGTGACAGTCTGAATTCCCTCTTTTACTTGGTGAGCACATAAAGCCATCGGTCGTGGCTGTCAAACATCATTGGCGTCGGTATAGAATCTGACAACTGATTTCATCCGAATTATCGATTATCTTCGTATAACAGGTTACAATGATCAAATGGCAATCGCAAGTGCCGACCCCAACATTGTGTGCCTGTTAGGAGCATGTTATGTATGTATGTGTTATATATACGTATGTCTTTGTATCACTTATAGCCATCAACCTTGCTATCACGTCATTCACATCCGTCAAACACTCTCCTCTCCTTGACTTCACATTCAGAGCAAAGGTTACGAATTAGCTGGTATTTCTATTGGCACAGTTTAATATGAAATGATTTATAGTCGTTTGATTATGTTAGTATTTGAGATGATTAGTTTAAATTTATTTTAAATCTATGCAATATATTAATAATAACGGGAGTTGATTATTTTATTTACATGAAATATAACATTTGAGTAACTTATTGCTAACAATGAAAAATGAAAAATATAATAAAAATAAAAATTATAAATAAAACACGGAATTTAAATTAGTGTCTGCGGGAATGGTGCCCAGTAAGCTGGCTGCGTTACCTCGCTGGATCGCTAAGCTAATCCTCTGACCGAGGTAAGAACCAGCTCGACGGTCACCAGAGACGTCAACCAGGCGTTTTGAAAGATCCTTAAAAAGGACCTTCGCATTTGGCCCCCATGGCCCCAAAGTCTCAACCCCAAACGGCAGAAATATACAATTATGACTGATATCTGCATATTTCCGCCGCTTGAGGTTTTCTGCACACACTGCCGCCGCCCCTGCTTGCTTCGATGTCGAGTTTAAGTGGCAGCGAGCAAGTGTGTCCACGCAGGTCGCGTCCCACACAAGGGGCTTCCCGACACTCCAGAGAACTAACGTCATCCCGTCAGGTCTTTTGCCATCGTCTCGTGCAATACCAATCGGTTCTAGAGTTGCTGGCACGTTGACGGTGACAAAAGCCCTACGAATGACGTCATTCAAAGTGGAATGTCGGGATAGGCGACCCGCACTGCGGCGACAAGAGAGGCCATGGTGACCAAATTGGTCGACGTCTTCCCCGCAGACACAGCGATGGGGCTCATTCGTTTTGCAGCCAAGTCGCAGGCTGGCAGCTAAGGAAAATGAAATGTTGTCGAGCATAGTACCGATGTTGGCAGATGGTAGTGCCTGGAGCCAGTACCCCGACTCATGTTCAGAGACGGCAAGGAGACGGGCCTTTTCTGCGCTAGCTTCACTTGTTTGGATTAGATTAAAGTGAGCTATTTCGCAGAGCGGCTCGTCCCATTAAATAATAACAAGCCGTGGTCACCTGCTACGGTCGCTTCCTACACAAGCGACGCAAGTTCGAATCCCATCGGGGTCTGTACCAATGAGATTTTCTAAGAACTTATGTGCAGTGATTTCACAACAAGTGCTTTACGAAGAAAAACATCGCTTGGAAATCTGCATATGTCTAAGAAGTATTAATTCTAATACGTATTTATAGTGCCTGAGAAAGCGATAGAGTCACCATCTGTCACGTTGGTACTTAATCGTCTTCGGTGAAAAGTGAGTGTTGTAATTACAACACCTGCCCTTCGAGGAATACAGGCATGAGCCTACAATAGATAACATTTAAGTGACATTAACAGCTTTGTTTCAGCACTAAATGCATGTGAAAGCATATATTTACAAAGTAAATGTATATTTACATTAAAATACCATTTTAATTGCTTCTGGCTAGACAATCTCTTAAACGGCTTGACCAATTTTAGTAGAACTAAAACACTGGGATTCACTGACAGATAGCTGATGTTACAATAAGTAACATAGGCAACATTAATTTGACCTCGAAACGTCTACGCGGGAGAAGTTGCAGGGCACAGCAAGTCTATTTTAATATTATAAATAAGAAAGATTTGTATGTAAATATGTTTGTAGTGTGAAGACGTATCACGTGCACCCCCCCACATAGCGACTTGGAGGAACACCGTGGAGTTTAGTCGGTGTGAGTCCGACATAACCCTTCCGCTGCCCCCGCGGCGGTTGGTGTATCCACAACGGATTCACCACGCTAAAAAAAAAGGTTTTGAAGTACTAAACCGTTTAAAAAAAAATTTCAATTTCAGTTCATTTCAATGGACAGCTACATTATCAGCGAGCAACGGGCAATAGTTTATCCCATTACTCCTATGGAAACGTCAGCTTGTTATTAATAAATGCGAATTTGTATTTATGTCTCTCTCTGTCTACTTTTCAACAGCTGTTAACATACGAGTACAAGCCAATTGAAGGAAACGTGTTTATTTGTGGTGATATCAGCCAAGTCGTGCGGACACCCAATTATGGCGTTTTATCGATCGACGCCTCGCTGGGACGTAATCGATTTGTGTGAACGCTCCGACGAGATCCTTTTACTTTCAATGTGTTCCATAATACATACGAATATAATACAATGTTTTATTATAACAGAGTATTAAAATCATGTCTTTAGCGGTCAGATAATCG
The DNA here is from genome assembly GCA_929442735.1 of Watsonalla binaria. NCBI lineage: Eukaryota > Metazoa > Arthropoda > Insecta > Lepidoptera > Drepanidae > Watsonalla > Watsonalla binaria. The sequence continues at coordinate 3,580,921 of OV838930.1, forward strand.
ATTAATTGACGCGAATATGAATGAATCGATTCTTATATATATATCTACATCTACATTACTATTATAAAGAGGAAATATTTGTATTTTTGTGTATATGTTTATAATGAATTAACTCCAAAACGGTTGTGCCGATTCCGAAAATTCTTTCACCATTGGAAAGCTACATCATCAGCGAGTAACATAGGATAAAGTAATAATTATTTTAGCGTATGCCCACCGGAACGGGAACCACGCGGGTGAAACCGCGTAACGTCAGTTGATATTATAAAGAGGAAATATTTGTATGTTTATATTTGTATATAAGTATATATATTTGTATGTGATGATCTCAACGAGGATTAGCCATGTGCGCAGGAGATATTATAGTGCACAAGTGTGTGCGCAAACACAGGTGCACTCTTTATTCCCTCACTTTCATAGTCCGTTGGGAGGCAATCCGACACGACCGGAGAGAGATCAGGCGGAAGACCAACGGCTTAACGTGCTTTCCGACGAGTGGAAACACCGCCAACTTCCAAACTCCGGGCATTTTATTGTGAATTTCTTTACGGAAAAACTCACTATACATTTTTGACTCAGCTCGGGATCTCGTGATCGGTAGGCGAACGTACTAACCACTAGACCAACGAGGCAGTTAATTTGTATGTATATATAGATGTATAGGTTTAAAGCCACAGCAACAATCGCGTGCAATATTATTTTAATGGGGGTAGTTGTTTTGAACAGCTATTTGTTCGAGTCATTAGGTGAGGTGATGCGCTGCTGATATTTAACTGTCCCTTGCGCCATTCGCGGATGACACGACCACTGCGATGGGGACCGGGTGCACCACCATATTGATGCTAGTTAACTTTAACTGAAGAAAATGTGTATCGACAAAATAATTTTAGCGTTCTTTTCCGTGTCAATTTTAATTTAGACGTAATTTTGGAGAAGTACGATACCTTTTTGTTATTTAGTAGGTATTATACCAACCTAGGGTTATAAATGTGCTTTAAAATATATAACACAAATGAAAGCCGCTAGTAAAGATTATGAAAGAAAAAGAAGCCGTGGTGGCCCTGGGGTTAGGGCAGTCGCCGGCTACGCAAGCGACGCAAGTTCGAATCCTAGCTGGGCCTATACCAATGAGTTTTTCTAAAAAAACTTATGTGCAGTTATATCACACCACGTGCTTTACGGTGAAGGAAAACATCGTGAGGAAACCTGCATATTTCTGAAAAGTAATTCAAAGACGTATGTATAGTGCCTGAGACGCATTTTTTTTAATCAGGACACCATCAATCGTTGCAGTTAAATCCCCGCTAGAGTGGCACCGGTCCCGCAAGGTCTCTGCGGGCGGCGAGCTCGTGTGGTCGTGCCCGCACTCAGATTAAACTATTGCATTGCACCTCACCGACATTTCGGTCGCCATGGTAACCGAAAATACACGACTTTCTGCCGCCAACTTAAGTTCAACCTCCGAAACCAATAACACCATTCGTTTAAAGTTCAAAGTCGTCTAAAACATCCGCACGAGCATTAGAAAATTTTCTTCGTGAGTTTATGAAATAGGTAGGTAGGAAAGACCTGTCGAATGCTCGCACGAATTCTTGCAAATGGTTTGCTGGCTAACTGACGTGAGCGTATGAGTTTGTACTGAAACGCTGGTTAATGGGAATTTCTAACTAATGGTAATTGGTTCGCTCAATTAATAGCCGGTGCAGCTTTATTTATGGTCACTCGGGACTTTTAAGTGATACAGTTTACAAGCGATCAAACATTTAATTAGTTTTGCGACAAAAATTAAATAATACTCACAATATTATGCGCATAATGTGTAATTGCATTAGCCATTTTATAAGCTTGAGAATTAACCCGATCGACTGTTTAACTGTGGCATTTTTATATGCACGACTAGCTGTGCCCTGCGGTTTAATTTTAATTCCCAAAGAACTCTAAATGTTTTTTTTTAAATAAAATTAGTCATCGCTCCAGCCATTTCAGAGATTACTTGGAACAAACAGAGAGAATTTTTTTGAAAATTAGTTTTTTATATCAGTACCGTATATGCTTTTGTATGCATTTGGTGAAAAGCTGTTGCCTTAGAATTACAAACAGACACTTTAACTTTATTTATCAGAATAGGTGTAGCAATTAAAAATAATTACTTAACTCGAAGACGGCAATATCTTCTAATATATTAATAACGATGTTGTTAGCGACAGATTTCCATCCAACCTTTTTGTTAGGAATATTCTCTATGTTTTTATACGAATATTTTATGACAATTACATTACAGTTTTGTTCGCCAATGGTTGTATTATTATTTCACATGTAAAATATTAAGTAGCCTTCCACGTAGGAACCAGCCAACAGATGTGTAATACATGAACGGTGCCCAAACCAAAACAGTGTTCTTTAGATTGTTACCTCAATACTGGTGCCCAATTACACATTAACTAAATGTTAACAAGACAAACTTCAGCTATAACTTTACCAAAGAATGGCACTAATAAGGTCAAACTAATGAAGTGTTTCAACTATGCTTATTCGTAAACCAAAGGGTAAATCACTCAAGAGTTTTAACGAATATACAGTTAAGAAATGTCGAAGGCCCATTACAAGACATATCTTCTATTCTACGCTAGATGTGCCCGACTATGCATGGATAAGTGGCAATTATCCATGCGTAATCGGTGTATCTTTATGTCTGTTTATTTCGGGGAATCTCCGAAACGGCTGGAGCTTTCATTACAAGGAGAAACATAGGCTATTTTATTCAAAAAAAACACTAGGGTATTGCGTATGATGTTAAAAACATACGTACCGTACAAAATAAACTTCTTCAATAACAATTTCATAAACTGACCTATTACCAATCCACAAGCATCGGCAACATTAAAATTACCTTTGAAATTTCGCAAGAGCAATTCAATAACGTGTTAAATCATCGAAATCATCTTGAACAAGTAGCACAATTGAATACCATCATTTTAGCACTTGTAATGTAGCCGTTTTATATAAGAGTCGAAAATCGCAGTTTCATCAACAATCGTGGATTGTATGCAGGCAATTTGAGTTAGGATGCGCTGATGCAACTGAGGATTTATCTAGAGCTGAGTTTATCGACTTGAAATTTTTGCAATTGGAATTAAGCTTCATGTAAACTTGTGACTCGCTGACCTCTAATTTAGTTTTTACCTGGGGGCCAACTATAATCGTTTAAGCTGCGCGTATGAAGAAGAAAGCTTTGACGTTTAAATTTACGGTACAAAAATGAAACGTCAAAACTCAGAAGTTCTTATTACGCTCTGTTTAAACCCATGACGGTAGGCTCCCTGTTCTTATCTAGCTTCAGTTTACTCCCATCGCTCTACACACTGGCATTACTCTGGGAACATAAAACATTAGGCAAAAATAATAGTCGAAAATTCCTACTTACTAGTTACTTCGAGTCGTAAATATATCTAACACGAAATTGTTATTCTTATGTAAACATTAACTGTATTATTATTGTTTCATCAAAATCCATGCAGTGGTTGTATGAAGTGTTGAGTGAAGGAGTAAGAAACATTCATACAAACTTTCGCGTATATAATATTGGTAGGATAGTAGGATATATTTTGTTAAACCTTGTCATATACATACATACATACATATGCTCACGCCTGTATTCCCCGAAGGGGTAGGCAGAGGTGTTGTAATCACAACACCCACTTTTCACCGAAGATGATTAAGTGCAAACGTGACAGATGGTGAGTCCATTGCCGTCTCAGACACTTTACATACGTCATTGAATTACTTCTCAGAAATATGCAGGCTTCCTCACACGATGTTTTCCTTCACCGTAAAGCACGTGGTGTGAAATCAATGTACATAAGTTTTTTTTATAAAAACTCATTGGTATAGGCCCCGCTGGCATTCGAACTTGCGTCGCTTGCGTAAAAGGCGACTGCTCAAACCTCGAGGCGACCACGGTTCTAAACTCTAAACCTTGTCACACCTAAATGATTAAATAAATCTCAAATAGCCACTTTATTATTATAAACAGCGTATGCTTTTCGTGACTGCATGTAGCTAATGTGTGTAGCTCGCATGGTATGACCGCAATGAAGATAGCAATGGCACTATTAATTCATTGCTACGGGACTGCGAACATACGCTTGCCGATTATCGGCCTTTCGTGCGTGCCTTGAAACTTTGTTACCCCTGTACGTGAACTTAAGTCGTGCGAACAACCTATGCAATAAATTACGAAGACTTGAAAGCTCTTAATTAATAAGTTAATGAGTATAGATTATTTTTAATAAGTATTCATTTATGTGAGCCGTGGTGGCCTTGAGGTTTGAGCAGTCGCCTGCTACGCAAACGACGCAAGTTCGAATCCTAGCGGGGCCTGTACCAATGAGTTCTTCTAAAAAACTTATGTACAGTGATTTCACACCACGTGCTTTACGGTGAAGGAAAACATCGTGAGGAAACCTGCATATGTCTGAGAAGTAATTCAATGACGTATGTAAAGTGTCTGAGACGGCGATGGACTCACCCTCTGTCACGTTGGCACTTAATAATCTACGGGGAAAAGTGGGTGTTGTGATTACAACACCTCTGCCTACCCCTACGGGGAATACAGGCGTGAGCATAGTATGAGTATAGTTACTTAGTATGATTGTTGGCCTGCCTTTCAGGTCCAAACTCCATTCAAAGGTAATCAAATCATCATGAATTTAAGAGTAACATCTCTTGTCGGTGTAACCGATGCAGCTCTTTCCATTTCCATTTGTCTATGCCCAGTGCCATCTCTTTGACCTCATGAAATACACCTTTTCTCTACCTTTTCATGTATGTTAGCCTTAGTCTTCCTTTCCTTCTTATAATTACTCATAATTAGGAATATAAAATACTTACAGAATTTACTGATATTGTGAACATAGTTAATTTAATTTAGATAAAAAAGATGGCCAACGCATGCTTAAGACCTGACAGGTCATCGGTTTAAGCCGAGCGTATTGACTTCTTAGCGTTGACGTTTGGTATCACGAATCTTCAAAGCAAAGTAAGACCTCACTGCTATAACGCTGCAGTAATATAAGTATTGGTTATAGTTATAATCAGTTGATGCAACCGAGGCTTGAAGTTACCAATGGCTAGTTGAACACGATCTTCACACACATGCTTCACTATAAAGGCTAACCCAAGATGTAGATATCCGCCGGTCTTGGTGAACTGCTATTAAATTGCTCTGGAAGGTGTTGTAATGGTGTTTTATTGGTTATGTGTGCTGTTGAGTTCTTGGCGTGAATCATTGTTATGAACTTATATACACATATTACAATACATCCTTGATTGATCTAGATCAAAGGCAAAGCCGCATTAGCAATAAACACACCGTTTATTTGCACTACGAGAGGTCGACGATGAGAACTTGGAATTTTTTTTTCTTTAACTATTTAACATTGAAGCATTATTTGATATTTTATTTGGATAATTCCTCGTTTCCTGCTTCGTGGATCCCGCGGCGTTATTTTATTATTACGGATGTTAAGTAATTGGACTTAGGATAATGTTAACAATACTATGTAAATAAAATATTCGCAGTTGTATAATAGCGCTAAGTAATTCTAGAAATGTTAAGTCACACATTAGCGGGAAGGTCAATTAGATCAATTAAAGGAATATACAAAATGAGTAAACATAAAAATATGTTTAAACCTATACTTGAGGTACTATACCATATAGTACGTATAAGTAGTATCACCAGCTGGGCGACGATTATTAGTATAAATACATATGCTCACGCCATCCCAGAATCATCTCCGAAGGGGTAAGCAGAGGTGTTGTAACAACGACACAAATATTTCACCAAATATGATTAAGCGAAAACATGAAAGAGGGTTAATCCATTGCCGTCTCATGCACAATACATACGTCATTGAATGAGTTCTCAGACATCTGCAGGTTTCCTCACGCTGTTTTGCTTCACCGTAAAGCACGTTGTACATACATTTTTAGAAAAACACATTGGTACAGGCCCCGCTGAGATTTGAACTTGCGTCGCTTGCGTAGCGGGCGACTACTCAACTCAAATAGGAGCCGTAGTGGCCTTAGGCCACTACGGCTCCTATTTACGACTCCTATTATTTACTAGTGCCTTTTCGATCTATTTATACCATTGATACATCCTCATACATTACGCATTGGTATTATCAGACAACCTATTTAACGCAAATATAAGGATCGTGCCTCAGGAGGCTGGCTAAGTGCAAGGATTAATTACGTTGAAAGATAGATGGACCGTACTGTGCTTTACTTATGGTCTTTTTGTGCAAAAATTAATCTTAAGTCGCTGTATTGAGCGGTCATCTGTATTCTAATTTACTTAATTGTATCAATAGCAGAAATTCGTGAATGTTAAAACTAATTCTTGGGGTACTGAATAAATAATGCAAGGGCTTATGTAATAATCTGAAGGATGGAATCACTGTGCCAACGTAGTAGATACAGAAACTAATATAGTTACCACAGCTCCTCCACTCCTCCCTGCGAATATATATAGCTAGGTGCCGTCACGAGTTATGAGCTCGGACCTAGAATGAGCTGCTGGTGATTGTGAGGAGAATGATGCAAGGGCTCCTGATCTAGCCAGGCGAATGTCATGCCTGAGGAACCACTCCAACTGTTCTAGTTGAGATTTTGTATATATACTGCAATGTGCTCGAAAACTCTTATTGCGCGATTTAGGTTCTCGTGTATTTGTACTCAAACTTCACATTTGTTAGCGAGTAGAGCCATCTATGTAGCAAGAGAGTTTTACTCTTTCTGTGTGTACGGTCGCGAATAAAATACTCTTGATGGCACTTGTATGATACTAAACAATGCGCTTAATACATTATAAGTTCTATACACATAATTTGGTATATATGAGCCGACCTAAAGCTGATAGAAAGTACTTCAAACATGAAAGATAGAGTAATCTACAAGCAAGACTTACGCTTGCGAGATGCGAGCGTTAATAATAAGCCTGATTGATTTATCGGCCGGGATGCGTGAGGCAACCATTGAGGTAATTCAATGAGGAATTACTTACACCAAGACCTTTGGAGAAAGTGGTGATGGTAATTACTGATCATGTTTGTTTATGATAAGATTGCATGGTAATTTTAGTACAATACCTAAAGGCTGATGGGACGCAATAACTACCTATTATTACCATATTAAAGGTTGCCGATGTCACGAGTGCGTTTATTTTTTTATATTATTTTTTTCTCTTTTTATTTGTATAAGTATCATCTCCCTGGCTTTATGAACTACGCACTTGGTTCAACCCGATGCGACTGATCACCAGATTTTTATACGAAGCGACTGCCATCTGATTTTCGCAACCCCTTTAACGAGGAAATCTGTGATCTAGCTTAAGCCAGCTGTCAGATTATTTTGGGCCTCCGACTGATCTGTAACGATTGCCACAGATGATAAATTGGCAACCGGGACCGACTTGCTTAACTTCGATGATCGAATGATATGCGTAATAGCAACTGTGCACGAGCTCCTCTTCTCCTCCGCTTAATTAGTCTGAACTCAATAATTTACACTTAAATTCTTTGGTTCTTAAAACACATCCCTCGCTACGCATGGAAGGTATGCGTTCTTCCTTTCGATAGTTTTATTTTATGCTTAGCCTCGACTGCACAGAACAAATTAAAATATTAAGTACAAATAAATATACATCAATAAGCAAAGTCAGACAAACCAAGACGAAGAGCGTAGGTCACCGCGCCATGCGCATGCGCGACCCCTCAACCTGCGCGTCGAGCCAATTTGTTACCATCTCAGTTAACTTTCTACCTGGATTGGGGGGATGACGTCACTCAACTCTCTGTAGGTCATCTACTTCGTTGGCAAAGGCAATTAATAGAAAATAACTATAATCAAACTAAAAAAAAATCATTTTTAAACTTGAAATCGCCAAAATTAAATGTTTATTATTATTATTGAATTATAATAAATTATCGCCGATTCGGAAGGTTGCTCTTAATGAGAAGAACCCAGCAAGAAACTCTTTTCAAAAATATGTAATATATATACATTTAAGTACAATTTTTTCTGTTACTATGTTACAAATAGGAAATTCTCAATAAAAAATTAAATTACAAGTTTTGTGCATTTATTTTGTTTCTTTATTTTTTCTAATCCCAACACTACGGTGGTATAATTTAGTGCCACTCTACCCCCAAGGGTATGCTCACTGCTCAAAGGTATGGTGGGTCCAGATGGGTTTCATACAAATAGTAAGTCCTCGAGATGACCTGTTTTTTTTTATTTTAGGTAGGTTATGCAATTTGACTCCCTCTAGCATTGGCCAATAATGACTTCCTTTGATGTTAAGTGAAATTTAAGTACAATTACAGAGACAAAGGCTTAGTGGGCCTACTCCTACACTTACAAGTTAATCACTAAGTAATGGATTCAGGTGCGTGGGCGCACGTGAATGTGGCTATTGTGAGGCCGGAGTGTTTACATGTCCGGTGATGGTGGTGGTACTAGATTGGTGAAACTTGGAGGTTTGCCTCCTGCTTATTACCACAGTGTACATACGAGTTTACAACAAGCAGTGCGGAATCTAGGAACAATTCGTTCTTAATGACACACTCACACAGAGGCGCACAACCAAGACTATAAGAGACATCGGCGTTATGTCAGTAACGTGTGTCATGTCGTGGCCGATTGCGTATATGTCATTTACGTGTTTTACTTAAACTTCTAAGTACTTCTAGTAAGAGAGCCGTGGTGGCCTCGGGGTTTGAGCAGTCGCCTGCTACGCAAGCGACGCAAGTTTGAATCCCGCGGGGCCTGTACCAATGAGTTTTTCTAAAAAACTTATGTACAGTGATTTCACACCAGGTGCTTTACGGTGAAGGAAAACATCGTGAGGAAACCTGCATATTTCTGAGAAGTAATTCAAAGACGTATGTATAGTGCCTGAGACGGCGATAGACTCACCATCTGTGACGTTGGCACTTAATCAAATTCGGTGAAAAGTGGGTGTTGTGATAACAACACCTCTGCCTACCCCTTCGGGGAATACAGGCGTGAGCATATGTATGTATGTACTTCTAGTAATTAATGAATAGATAGAAAAGAATCTCAATAAATCATTTTTAGTTACATGTCAATTTCATAGTGTCTTACTTACTTACGGTGGTAATTCTAGCACTTGTCAGTTTTGGGTAAATTTGCAGTATTTTGCAATAAATGACTCACTGCCAGTGTCGTAGGATTGAAAGTTACATGCAATTATTGATATAATCTCTGGATTTATCGCTTCACGCCATAATCCGATGCCTATTTCATGCAAAATGAACATTATTGAGTCCTATCAAACTTATGAAATAATAAGGATCGAATGGTTCAATATATGGTACCAATTTCACTGTTACTGCTCGCGTTTATTCGACTTAGTCAAAGTTGCAGTGACACTTGTAAATATATATACATACATACATACATATACACACCGATACATAAAACTGAAGTGTCTGTTTGAAATTCCAAAATTACAGCTTTTCACTAAATACGTATGAAAGTATATATGATACAGATATAAAAAAAACCAATCTGATTTTTATCTCTCTGTCTGTTTGTGCTGGCTAATGTCCGACGGCTGGACCGATTTTAACGGGACCTTAATTGGCACATAGCTAATGTTACAAGGAGTAACTAAGGCTATTTTTATTTTTAAAAAACATTTCGTATTCTGCGATAATGAAATAAAATCTACGCGGGTGAAACCGCTGGCCACCGCTAGTTAATAAATAAAAAGCTGGCGAACAAGTATACGGCCCACCTGATGGTAAGCGATGGTGCTTGGGTGGCGGAGATGTCGCCTGCTATGCATTTTTTACTAAAATATTATGTGCAGACATGAGCTCTATGCAGAAGGAAAAATATCTCGGGGATATGTGCATAGAAATATCCTGAGAAGATTTGAAGGCATATGGTCTCCAAATTGACATGATGATGGACATACCAACAGTTACGTGATTAATCTTCAGTGAGAGGTGGGGGTATTCTATAATTGTAGCCTCTCTGCTCACCAATTCGGGGACCCTTATGTTGTCACAAATGAACAAGACCTTGCAAAGACGGACTTTCAAAACAACACTTTAGACAATGGCCACCATACCATAGCAATTTTTTTGCTCGTTAAGTAGCTATAAAACGTATAACAAGGAAAATAAAAATTAAACACATAATAAAGACCAAACTGCCAAATCACCAGCCGCGTTATTCACTAAGATTTATCAGCGTCGCACGCGTCGAAAGTCAGTTTTAAAGGTACGAAATTAAACCTCATCGTCTATGTATTATGTATCAATTTACTATGATTGAATGTAAGGCTGGTCGTCGAGTTCGACGCCGAGAAACCTTAGTGAATAACACGGCAGAATGAGCTTACAAAACAGTCTTATCTGACGTATGTACACACTTTAAACCATAAAACTGCTGTAAATAGTTTCCTTTTCGGACACTTACATGGAAAGTTTTAGGACTATTACCTTCAGCATCTTTATTCTTCTTATTGCCTTGTTGGTCTAGTGGTTAGTACGTTTGCCTGCCGATCGCGAGGTCCCGGGTCGGGTCAAATAAAATTTATATTGAGTTTTTCTGTCAAGAAATTCACAATAAAATACCCGGAGTTTAGAAGTTGATAGTGTTAACACCCTCGTGCCTCGGAAAGCACGTTAAGCCGTTGGTCCTCCACCTGATCTCTCTCCGGTCGTGTCGGATTGCCTCCCATCGGACTATGAGACTGCGGGAATAAAGAGTGCACCTGTGTTTGCGCACACACGCGTGCACTATAATATCTCCTGCGCACATGGCTAATCCTCGTTGAGATTAGCCGCCGTAACCGAAATTCGGTAGTAGATATTTATTATTTTTATTGACTAGCTGTGCCCTGCGGTTTCACCCGCGTAGATTGAATTTCATTCCCGAAGAACCGCGGAATAAATAAAAGTAGCCTTAGTTACTCATTGTAACATCAACTAAGGTACCTGTCAGCGAAAGTCCCATAGAAATCGATCCAGATGTTTCAGAGTTGACCTGGAACAAACAGACAGAGAAAACAAATTATAATTTGTGTTTTGAAATCAGTAATGTATATTCTTTTATAGGAATTAAGTGCAAAAGCTGTTATTTTGGAATTACAAACAGACACTTCAACTTTATTATCTGTAATAGATTACCGATTTTTAAATATACTTACACGCTAGTAAAAGGTAAAATAGGCAGAGGTGTACTTATAGCTGCTATTCGACAGAGTCAGCAAAGCTGTCAATAAAAACAGGCATAATTTGTAACCAAACATAAAAAATATTCCAAATGCCCATAAAATAATTTCAAGTTCAAACTTGATAAAATGTTATAATAGTGTAAGTAAATAGGAGCACTTTTCCCCAGCGACTGTACTCGGTCTGAGACAGCGATGACCATCAACGTTACCATCAGCTGACCCCACGACGGTCATTTATATCCCGTACCATGGGAACTGGGAGATAACGCATCGCACGTACCACGCTGATTAGAATAAGTACGTTTTTGCCCGCAATTACGATCACTTACCACCTTACACGATGTTTATATGCGACTTTTGAATGAGATTGCTCTTCCTTGGTTTTGTTTATGTTTTGGATAAGTCGCGGGCTTCTTTTAGAGCATTAGGATGGTAGCAAGATATAGGTGCTTGATGGTATTGCTAATACAATGTGCTTTGGATGCGTGGGTTCGTATCCCATCCTCGTCGCCACTATTAAGTTGGGAACATGCACGCATAAACGCAATGGCGCTATTTTATTTAACATATTATGTCATAGTTAAACTGTCAACTCATGACCATCGCGATACATATATTCACTAGATACTATTTACAGGAGATTGGCAGCGGTATCTCATAGTAAAGCCAACAGGTGGCGCTAGTATACATACATAACAGGTTATCAATAACTTTGGACGTTTGGACCACCAATGCACAGTTTAAATATAAGCTTTACAAGCAGTTAGGAATCTAGAAACAAATCGTTCGTAATGACACACTCACACAGAAGTACACATATCCAAGAAAATAAGCGGAATAGGCGCAATGACAGAAATAGGTGTCACTTCGTGGCCGATCGCCCTTACGTCATTCGCGTGTCCGTCACATATCAAAATAATGTAAATTTGACAGTGTAATTCCAATATGGCGGATCATCCAAGATGGTGGACTAGTTATTTTTCTGCACTTCCACAGTATGGATATTGAATGAAACGAAAGTTTGTTTATAAAAGTGTTTTTAACCATTTTTTCTTAAGCTAACTATAATAAAGAGTAGTTTACAACAAAAATATTTGCTTTAAGCAAAATGTCATCCGTTTTCTATACGCAATGTACAGTCAACTCCAAAAACTGACATGACAATGTGCACAAAGTATGACACGTGTTATCGCTGAATCAGGCGACGTGTGCGCGAGCGAGAGGTCGATACGATCAGTTCTCAGGCTGCGATGGACCGCAAGAGCACGCCACTTCCGAATGTGTTCCTTCTTTGGTAAATAGTTTCAATGGATTTTTAGGATAAGTAATGAGGCTGTGACAGACTTTAGTCTCAAGCATGTACACATCAATATCAATAGTGACAGTTACTTTATAACCGACTTCAAAAAAGGAGGAGGTCATCAATACCATTGTATGTTTTTTTTAATGTTTGTTACCTTAAGAACTTGTAACTGGGTGGACCGATTTAGATGATTTTTTATTTGAAAGGTTATGCTTGCCAAATGGTAATTTTAATTTGGTTCATTCCTGATGGTGGCATCCATTAGAAATCGAGGGGCACCTTCGAAAATCAAGAGTAAGTAATTTATTTTCAATGATGTTATTTTTCGAATATAGTGGATCAACCGTGATGGCCGTGGGTTTGTGTAGTCGCCTGCTACGCAAACAACGCAATTTCAGATCCTAGCGGCCTGCACTAATGAGTTTCTTTAAAAAATTATGTGCATTAATTCCACTTGTCTGAGAAGCAATTCAAAGACTTATGTAGAGTGCCTGAGACGGCGATGGGCTCACCCTCTGTCACGTTGGCGTATATCAGATGAATACATTAAAAATCCCTCTAACACCCACTGAAATATGTTACAACATGTCAAAACCTATACTTGCCTCCAGAATCAAGGCTTTCCAGTAAACAAGTCATAGAAACGACTTTTCTATCCGTATCTAGATTATAGTAAGGTATTGTATGAAAGATAACTGTTAGGTTCGCGGAGTGCACAATATCATTAACTTGTTACCATCTTGCTGACAGACAGACTTTCACGTTGTCAACCCACATCTAAGTTGACGTGACAATCGGCCGCGACAACGGTAGCTACAACTGGTTTTGATAGATATTTACGAGTGCGTATGTACTTTTCACGCCCTTGTTAGGTATGATCAATGTTTTGATAACTTGTATTGCCCTTAGTGACTCTATATCTGTTTAGTCGTCATAAATATCAGATCAAACTTAGTTAATAATACCTTTCAGCCCTATAATCTAACTTAATACAGAACTTGATCAATAGAAAAATATTAAAGACTAATAACATGAAGGTTTCTCAAGCCAAATCTTTACACTTTCCCTCGAGTGTTAAGGCAGAAGTGTATAAACACCAACTTTTCATCAAACGGTTAGAGTATCAATATCAGGTCCTTCTGGAAGGATTCCCCATACCTATGTTAATCAGAGGTCTTAGCAAACCTATATTTCACAGAAGATGATTAGGCGGCAGGTGATTACTCAACTTGGCCACCACAAAACACAATACCACCCAGGAAGCTCTGTGGCCAAGAAATATCTTAAATAATTAACGAACCAAAAATAAATGCTTTGTTTTTGAATTTATAAATACTTAGTTTTGAGAGTTCATCGGGTATGTTAAAAGTCAAGCAAAGCCGCGAACAATAACCGTTGACAAAAAAGATCCGACAGACGTCACTTCATACATGACAATGTAACATTGACCTCGGTCCCAACTTGACCTGTGGCCTTCTGACCTATCGAGCTGGGACGTGTTTTAGACCTCACCGCAGATGGTAAACTTATTCCGATTTTAATTGCCGTACTGTAAGTTTTAATGTTGAATGTGAAGGAAAAACCTAGTCTGTGGTAGTAGGTAAGATTTTCTGAAGAATTATAGATCTCTGTTGAACCCTGGCCTCATATTTGCGTCAGATTACGGAAGAATTACTTGTGTGGCTTGAGCTTGCTTCCTAGCTATCAATGTAGCGGAATCGAATATCTACCGAAAATGAATTGGTACGGATATCTAACTCTATTAAATCTAAGGGAAGTTGCAAAAACACAGAGTTAATAAAAACTCACTGCTTTTCAATTCCGAAACAGACAGACTGACAGACAATGTGACTTTAAATCTCAAACAAAAAGCGACGTCCTATCCTAAGAAATTATATTCGATCTTGATGGTAAGGACTTTCGTGGTTGACTGTAGATACCAAATCTTTTTCTATAAAACTTTAATCAGTTAGAAAAAAGGATTTAAAAATGTTATAAAATCGGTTTTTAAGCTTAACATGGTATAATTATAGCTTCACATTTAATACAATATACTTTGTAAACAAACTAAAAACCAAAATTACAGGAAACGAACCTAAGCCCGCACAATACTAACCGCGCATGCCTATAAATCTGCAATCCTAAATCGGTTTCCTTATTCCTCCATCCGCGAGACTGTTTATACGATAATATTATTATTATATTGGAAGTAATATAGGAATAATAAGCGATGGTGACCGCAGGGGCTGCATTCACCTTGCACACAATGGTGCCTTCCAAATGTATTATGTCATTCCAGGTACGGTTACACCGCTGCTAGTTAGCGTTGTGATAAACTTGGTTTACAACTCTTACATGCGTGAACAAATTGTGTAGTGCAAAAAGTTCATCAGAAATATGCCAATCTAACAGTAACTGTTTAAAACACAATTACAAATTTCTAGATCAATGTCGACATTGTTATCAGTAAGTCTATGTACTGAATAGTTAAGTTAGGCGAAAGACATTTAACTTTCAGAAAGTATGTAAGTTTTCCTTTACTGCTCTAAGTGTCTTTTCAATTACTATAATGAACCGACCAACTAAAATATTGAATCAAATTCGGTGAGTAAAAGTTCGGTGGGATGTTAGATGCGGCATCAGCTAGACAAACCATCAGGGGCCTTACCATGACCTCTTATTGCCATGATTGTTTTACTTTTATTATGAGACAGATATATATGCCATGTATAAATGTGTCACTGTCACACAGCTGAACTATCATTGCAATAAGCGGTTATGGTTGGGCCCCTCTTCTATTTATAATAACTAAACTTTTCTCTGCGATGTAACCCGTCCTGAGATTTTTAGCCTAGGAAATGTTTATGTATGGAAGTGTCAAAACGTTATGTTGCGCACAAATTGCCGGCGACTCTCTAAGGGCATCCATTTGAATACCGCGGGTCCACACAATGGTGGGTCCAGGGAACACTCTGGATTAGATTGTTCCCGCACCGATAGCCTTCTAAGAAGATTTATTGAGAAGCTATGCCTTATTGAATTTTAATGATTCAAAATCTATTGTCCTCTTACCCGTAAGATAATATACAGGCCGTACTTTAAATACAACTACAGCGAAAATAGTTGAGGGTTAACTACCCTTACATGCGAAGTCGCACATATATTTTATTCATGTCGTGATACACATACAGACTCATAAAATACGCATTCAAGGTTGGCGCTCAAAACTCGTGAAAGCTCAACTTAGGCTTCATAATCAAGGAGATAGCTATATGTTTTAGCTTTTTTAATATCTATATGTTTGTGCGAGTCGAACTCGCGCACAAAGGGCTCCGTACCATACATACATATGCTCACGCCTGTATTCCCCGAGGGGGTAGGCAGAGGTGTTGTAATCACAACACCCACTTTTCACCGAAGATGATTCGACCGTTACCATTATCTATTAAAACAGCAATAAAATCACGTTTCTTGTATGAGACGAGGATAATTATTTGTTGTTACAGTGGCAACAGAAATATATCATATGTGAAAATTTCAACCGTCTAACTATCACGAGAGAGCCTGTTGACAGACGGACAGAAAAGTCTTAGTTGGTAATAGGGTTTAGTTTTTTACCCTTTGGGTACGGAATCCTAACAACCGGTGTCATTGAGCACAATATACTTAACTGTGAGAATGTCCAAAGGTCGAACCGTGCGGTGAGTTTTAAAATAAATTTGATTTGTAAGCGATCGACAATTTGCGCCATTAGCCGGAGTATTTGAATGATAGTTGCAAATGTCAGCGGACACTAATAAGCCCACGTTATTGCTTATTTGTAAACGCAAATAAGCTTGCAAATTTAGGGATTGTATCTCATAATAACACACCCACTAAGGTTCGCACGCTGTTAAATCATAATGGACGAAGTGAGAATTCGAATTATCGAGCCATGTCAATGATTTAACTAGGTTTATAATGTATCATAACTAAATAACTAATCATATGGGGTGCCTAAGCTTTTGAGATGGACTTCAGTTTGAGCAGTCGCCTGCTACGCAAGCGACGCAAGTTCGAATCCCAGCGGGGCCTGTAACAATGAGATTTTCTAAAAAACTTATTTACAGTGATTTCACACCACGTGCTTTACGGTGAAGAAACACATCGTGAGGAAACCTGTATATGTCTGAGAAGTAATTCAATGACGTATGTAAAGTGTCTTAGACGGCGATGGACTCACCATCTGTCACGTTGGCACTTAATCAAATTCGGTGAAAAGTGGGTGGTGTGATAATAACACCTCTGCCTACCCCTTCGGGGAATACAGGCGTGAATGCTCACGCCTGTATGTATGGACTTCAGCTAAAACACCCACATTTCACCGAACATGATTAAGCGCCAACGTGACAGAGGGTGAGTCTATCGCCGTCTCAGCCACTTTACATACTTTGAATATATGCAGGTTTCCTCACAATGTTTTCCTTCACCGTAAAGCACGTGGTGTGAAATCACTGCACATAAGTATTTAGAAGAACCTATTGGTATAGGCCCCGCTTAGATTTGAACTTGCCTCTAACCCCAAGGTCTTTCGGCAACGGGCAGGCGATGATTTCCCTGTGATGGTTTAACCAGTGTAGGCACTGGCAAGGCGCTTATGAACGTTACCTACATTAGCCGCTTACGATCCAATGGATCCCGCTAGTTTTTTACCTTAAAGGTTTATAAAAACCATGTAACTCTACAATTCAGAGATGGGATCAAGTAAATAAGAGGCCGGTCGGAGAGCAAAGGTTGAAGTCGAGGGGTCAACCGGGCGCGATGCAAAATGTCACCGGCCCCGTTCATAGTAATGAGCTCTGAGCTATCTTTTACGGACTTGGACAGTAATATTATAAACCATCGTGCCTTCAAGTTCCTTTCGGAAACCCTAAAGGGATTTTGTGAAGAAGTGAATATTTATTTCACCCGTAGAGCATAGACTTCAGTTCATGAGTGTCTTCTGGGTGTTATTAACCCAAATTTCCCACTTCTTCGTACAATTTTCCAATAATTTTATTTAAAAGGTAAAAAACTTATGTAGACAGTAAATAATTAACCAAATAGGTGCAGTACTGTTTTTAAGTGATATCCTGAAATACGTTCCATAATAGATTTTTATATCTATACAGATAAATCAAATTGAAGTTAATGTCTGTTATTCCAAATCAACAGCTTTTCACATAATTTATACGGTACTTACATAAAAAAAAATGCGTGGTCTTTTTATCTGTCTGTTTGTCCGTCTGTCCGTCTGTCTCTATCTAATGTTTGTTCCGGCTAATGTATGAGGCACTTACTGCCAGATAGCATATTTTATAAGGACTCAGAAAAAAACTTTTCAAAAATATATAGCACGAAGTAGGTATACAACATAATGTTTATTTTTATCCTACGCGAATAAAACCGCCCGGTAGAGCTAGTCTAGATGTATAAAATAAATACTTAGTGCTTCAACTAAGTCTCGCCTCCACAAGTATAACCCTCTCAAAAATCATGTGCACGTTTTCGACACCGAAACGTAGGTAGTGTAAAGCTATTCATCGTGCGCGGCCGCATCCTCAAAGGTCACCGGCTGACCGATAACGACTGCGGCCTTCTCCGCTTGCACCATGGGGTTACTATGGGAACTTGGTTCACGCTGCTTGCACTTAGGTCCGGTTTTAGCCGGTTATTTCGTACTAGACGTATCGATTGTTTTGATGTCTTTTGATATTTGAAATTAGAATTTTAGGCAGAGATGGCCTATGAAAAACGCAACCTTCCTTCGCCTTCTTCGCTAGTAGTAATGATACTAAATTTATGGGAATTATTAGTAATCTCCGTACATTTTTTATCGTTTCTATTAGCGAAGAGAGAATGCTGATTAAAAGAAAAAAATTGTTTCTCAATAAAAATAAGAGCAGTGACACACCTCGAGCTCTACGACGAAGGAAGCATCATCAGGGAACTCTGTATTTCTGTTCACACATATGTAGGCTCTCTGATCACTGCACTGAATTTTACATACGTATATTGCCTCAGACGATATTTTTTCACGGATTGCAGTGTTGGCACTTAATAGTCCTCGGTGAAAAGTGGGTGTTGAAACACCTCTTCTCGCATGGTACCTTCTGCTTACTGAGCTTGCTTAACTTTTCTAAAGAGATTAAGTGCACAAAGACTGTGGAGAATAATTTGCGAGAAGAATGATCTTCTACAAACACTGGGTTCATGTAAGTTCGTGTGAGACGTCCTGTGGGACAATCCACGTGGGCGCGTCCTTCGCTGTTATTATGTACCGCTTTAAAGCAGCTAGTATGCTCTACTACTTATAAATTTTTATGAAGTATATTTGATGTCAGATCAACTTCCTTGGACCATAAATAAAACGAATAATGACGAGTATGTATGAAGAGGTCTTTAAGAGTCTAGAAGGGAATGAAGTGGTAATTGTCAGTAAGAGTCCCTAAACTACTAAGTACTTATGACTGTGTTCTTGGTCACGAAACATAATTCACTTCAAACTGCGAATGTGAGTTTGTATAGTGATGCCTTCAGACTGTATTTGAGATTCTTTATATTCGTCAAGGAGAAATTCGCCATGTGAAAAAAGTATGTCTACTCAACTGATCATTATTAAATTCTGCACACACGTTTTCAGGAGTATTGAAAACACATTTTTTTTTAAATATTAAACCAAAGATAGCATCTAGTTATGTAGAAAAAGTGGGAGCTGCAGTACGAGGTCGTACCGCAGATTTCTGTAAAACGAGGTCCGATAACGCATTTTCAGTCTTGTAGTTATGAGCCGTTGAATACTACCGATATTTCAACACATCCGAAAATTCAAAATGTCACCAGGGAAACGAGACAATATACGTTTCCACGTCAATTATATAGTGGTAGAGCCACATACCTTGAATAATCCCTGTGCTCAGTCCAAGTAATTGATGCCGGCCAACTAAAAACCAATAGCGAGCAATGATTTACCGCCGGCTAATGCGCATGTGCGCGACTTTATTAACATTTATTATGGTAATGCCTGTGTTGAATAATGTTTCAATATGCGCGAACCATTGTCAACAATATACGTGGGACGAATCGATCTAGGTCACCTATTTAATAAAGGACGGGAATTGTTAACGCATCCGGCTGTTAAAGAAATGCAAATTTTTATGCTCACACGCGCAGTAATTCCATCACCGTCTCAGACACTGTACATACGTCTTTGAATTTACATGTACAGGTTCCCTTTGCGATGTTTTTGCTTCACCGTAAAGCTCATCATCTCCCTGGCCTTATCTCATATCTCATTGTTGGGGTCGGCACTTGATTCAACCCGACGTGGCTGATCACCTGATTTTCATACGAAGCGACTGCCATCTGACCTTCGTAGCCCCTTTTACGATAAAAATCGGTCTTATCGACGAATGTCTTGATCGTCCATTATGCTCATTACGCAACGAATGCAGTCATCATAAAATATCGGTAGCGAGTATAGCCTTTATACATTTTCGGTGGCCACCATAAGGCTAGGCTGCTCTTTGAATGCAATTTTTGTAGATAAAAATGTAACTTGCTCCAAGATTTTCGATAAGTAGTTCGATCCTAATTATCGGATTTTTCTCTACAACAATTTTTTTCAATAACCAAAATAAAACAACCAGTGCAGAATATTGTTCTGTTGGAGCTAGTTGTTTTATTTTGGTTCTCCAACCTCCAACCTCAAACTCATGACGTCTAAAGTAAGATCAATGTCCAAAGTAACTTTACGCAATAGCTCGAATTATTCATTCAGTTATTCGTTGTTTATGAAGTGTGAATGCAGTTAAAGCTGACCACAGGACAATAAACATTAGTCTAAGCTCAGCTGCGAGTCTCGTGTCTGTGTCAAATTCCTACATATAATGCAATTCCGATGATTGCTTTGATAGATGGATGTATAAAGCGTAGAGAAGGTTTCTAAAGTACTTAGTATTTATTAGAACTAGAGGCATCGTGACAGGTATTCTAATTCCCAATATCTTTTGGGACTATATTATAAGGTTTTAATAGAGAACATTACTACTTAGATTTAAGATTTCTTGTAATACGCTTTTTATTTTTTAAAGTTACTAGACGGCAGTGAGAATACGCTTAACTGGAACGGCCCTCTTTTTTTGCGTAAATTACGTATTACGTATCTCCAAAAGTACAGAGGTAGATTGAAAAACAAACCGATACATATACACCTAGAGATGACTACATGCCTTCGTTGCACACTTAAAATTCTAATTCTTGGGGGACGTGTTGGGAAAACGTACAAGAAGGAAAATGTCGCCTGGACACCTGGAATGTCGCATGGCATAGTGGTGGCAATCCAATGATAAGTGGATTTTTTCACAACTCAGCCCTTGGGAAGACATCCGGGAAGGCGTAAATATAAAAAAACTAATCTGAACTCTTTTTTCAAGTCATATATAATATTTTCGTACCAAATTTCGTAGATCTTAAACAACATTATTTGCAATGATTATTCATTCATGCACCGTCGTGTTTGCACCCAACAATTAGTATATAGTGGTCCTGCGTCGGAGTAGTGTTTCGAATTACTCACTTTAATATATTGCCCGTTTACAACTATAAATAATATCACATTGTTATGTTGTCTGCACCCAAGCTTTAATATCTAAATGACGAAGTGAGGTCTCGTAGTAAAGTGACTATTATTGTTATCAAAATGCGGTTTTAGAATGTACGGAGTAAATATTATTTTATTGATAAAAAAATTCATAGCACACAATTTATATGAGGGGGCCAACCATGATTGTTTAAGCACCTCGCATTAAGAACTTAGCTTTGGCATTTATTTTACCAAAATGAATTTAAAAAAAAACATTATGACGTAATTCTTTAGAAAATGTGTACCGCAATAACTAGAATCTTTGTGACTCTTCTAAATATTTGCGTCTCAACCACGCGAATTCCGTAAAACTCACTGTACCATACAGACCGTAAAGTTAACTTCAGAACGCGATGGACGACGCGACATGTCCTAAAGTTCAAAGTAGTCTAACAGTAACCGGGAAAAGTTGGATTTAAGGTGAAACTTTTCAATCAAGCCCCTATGCCGTGAATTAGGTAGGACTGTCCGCTTTGTGTGTCACTGAGGGAATAGTGGTATGGAATGTGCTTTATTTGTTTGATACCTACATTTATTTTTATAAAACCTTTTATATAAAATTACGTTTTCTCTATAAATTTAACACAGGTCAGGAATACAAGTTTGCTAAGGGTTCGAATCCCGCGTCAAGACAAAAAAAAATGTGTTAAGCATTTGCTTGCATATGCCTCGGTGTTTGGTATACAAGTAAACTAGCTTCTGCCCGCGACTTCTTCCGTGTGGAATAGTTACTTTGGGCTAACGCTTGCTTCAAGCCGTGATATCCTTTACGTAGCGTGATGATATATAAGCCTTGCTCGATATAGGCGCTATCTAATACTGAAATATTTTTTCAAATCGGACGTACCTGAGATTAGCACGTTCAAGCAAATAAAGTAAAATGGTTTATTTAAACAGTCAAACACAACATTGGCCCGAATAAAATTCTCATTCTGAGTTTCTTGCCGGTTCGTCTCAGAAGGTTAGTTTCCGAACCGGTGGTAACTTCCTCGACATTCATAAGTGCCTTACCAGGGCCTAAACCGAATGAATCATTAAATAAACTCCTACTCCACACAACAAGCCCTGTGTGTAAACTACTACTAACTATGACACGTAAGCTTAAAAAGTTTTACGCTCTTTCGTAACTTTCGCAAGTAGATAAGTACATTTATCGTGTATCTGAAATCTACTCATGGACTCGCTTTGACATGTTCATGGACAGTGCCCGCATCTGTAGTTTGTGACTTGAATTAACAATTTAATGACATTTGATAGGTGTGTTTAATATAACCCTACTTATATACGGTGGAGAGCCGTGGTGGCCTCGGGGTTTGAGCAGTCGCCTGCTACCCAACGTAGAGTCGAAGTTCGAATCAGTGTACCAATGAGTTTTTCTAAAAACTTATGTGCAGTAATTTCACACCACGTGCTTTACAGTGAAGGAAAACACAAGTGGGTGTTGTTGTTACAAAACCTCTGCTTACGTCAGGGACCCTTCTGGGATGGCGTGAGCATATTTAATTATTAAATTTTTTTATTACGTCCTAAATGTAAAAGAAAGTGACAGACTTATACAAGTCACATACACCTGCCACATAATAAGAGTTAAACTATCATGGCAATAAGAGGTCATAGGCTTCTGGGTAAGGCACTTATGAACATCGAAGAATTGACCACTGGTTTGGAAACAAGCCTTCTGAGAAGAACCGGCAAGAAAGCGGCTTTATCTTATTAGGATGAATGGATTTCAAATTTGTTCAATAAAATATTCACTGTCAAACTGCATTATATTTTTTAGCCGGAATTGTTTTGTTTTTTATTTCTTTGTTAAATTGTACATTCATAATAAGGGAACAATGTATAGTTACTTATATAAATTACATTAACGCATCCTCCGACTGCCAAATATCGGTAAATATCTCGGCACGGCAGCCAAATTCCGGCTATTTATTGTGTGAGCTAAAATACACACTTTTCGACCGAGTTAATGCACTTTGCGGACCAATGTCCGACATAGCGGGTGCTTGCCTTTTTTTGCTGAACAGTGATTGCAAAGCAAACATTTTAACCTTTATCTCAAAGAAATTAACGATTTTTTAAAATAGGTAGTCTTTTTTAAATCTGTGATTTTTTTATTGGTTTGATAAATATTTTATTATTTTATCCTTTTCTTTTAAAAGTTAATGTTTTAACGAGATAAGTGAGCGTGTCACGTCTTATGTGCAAACACACCCAATTACATGACCTCCAGATTAAAGTCAAATTAAGGTTTGCGTCACCGCAGTCGAGATATTCATTAAATAACATTGTTTATTGCCTGGACAACTATTTAATCTAATTAATAGGTGATGCATATGATACACATAGAAGTATAAGAGACATTTAGACGTATAATGTACCCTTATATCATAAAGCTGAAGAGTTTGTATTTTGGTTGAACTCATAGCCTCAAGAACTACTGGCTTAGATTGAAAAAAATGTGTTGGACAGTTTATTCATCAAGCAAGGCTTTAAGTTTTATAACATCAAGTTGCGACCAATAGGAGAGAAGATTTATGGAAAATATTACAAAACGAAAACAAAATTACTAAGTAACATACATTTT
This sequence comes from Watsonalla binaria, assembly GCA_929442735.1. Classification (NCBI taxonomy): domain Eukaryota; kingdom Metazoa; phylum Arthropoda; class Insecta; order Lepidoptera; family Drepanidae; genus Watsonalla; species Watsonalla binaria. The sequence goes on from OV838930.1 coordinate 3,604,748, forward strand.
ATTATTAATGCTAAACCTAGCTAAAAGTAGGTAAACCCGAGAGCTAGTTGTGACAGATTCAAAATTAAAAAAAAAATTCAACAAGTACAGTTGGAACACCCATAGAACGTCATTTTATAATATTATCGAACTAGTTGTGCCATACGGTTTCACCTGCTTCATGGATGACCTGCGAATCTCAAATTATTTTTTAAAAAATATTAGCCTAAGTTACTCCAAGTAAAATTTGCTATCTGCCTATGAACGACCCGTTAAAAGTGAAAAGCTGCTATTTTGAAATTACAAACAGGCACTTGAATTTTATTTATCTGTTAGTATAGAAATAAGAAAAGAGCCGTGGTGGCCTTAGGGTTGGAGCAGTCGCCTGCTACGCAAGCGACGCAAGTTCGAATCCCAGCGGGGCTTGTACCAATGAGTTTTTCTAAAAACTTATGTGCAGTTATTTAACACCACGTGCTTTACGGTGAAGGAAAACATCGTGAGGAAACCTGCATATGTTTGAGAAGTAATTCAAAGACTTATGTATAGTGCCTGAGACGGCAATGGACTCACCCTCTGTCACGTTGGCACTTGATCATATTCGGTGAAATGTGGCAGTTGTTGATACAACACCTCTGCTTGCCCCTTCGGGGACCCTTCTGGGATGGCGTGAGTATATTTATACTTTCAAAAAGAAAACGAGCTCAGTTAAACATCACACTGTATGTCGATGTGCAGTTTACCCTTGTGTCGCGGTCATCTGGCCATGTGCCAACAAAAAACCGCTCCGCAAATATCCGCTCGTTTGTCCGCCGGCCCGCGGTCACCGGCGGCGCGGGCGCAGCATTCGCATTACTCATTGCTTTGCTTTATCCTGCCTCACTGAAACGTCTTGGAATTTATCACGTCGTAAGTTTTTGTTTAAATTAGTTTAATTTGGCTCGTGTCTCGATGGACACTGTTTACGATGAAAAAGATTAAGAGAGAAAAAATCTGCCTTAATCAAATAATATAATTTTGACCAGGCGACCTAGTAACACCGTTATAATAGTGACGTCTTACTAACTAATCTCCGACGTTTATTTTGGTATCACAAAAGGAAACGTCAAAGCTTAGCAGGTATTAATACGCACTGGTTAAACGATGACAGTTGGCCCCCAGTTCGAAATAAACCAACTCTTTTTATGAAAAAAATTTTCGTGCACATCTTGTTTTCATAAATTTAAGTCGTAAATAATAATAAGCAGACATAATATTATTATGTTATCTTTTTTAGTGAAACGGTAAATTACGACGTTATGTCACAAACAAGACCAATTGTAATTGTTCATTAAGATTGAAAAACAAATTGCAGAGCCATTTAATTCAACTCGTTTCTTATTAATTATAATTCGGACATTTACTACTTGACTGTTTTAAATGGTCAAAATTCATTCAAACACCTAATCTTTACACATTTTTCTAACAAAACCACGAGCCTAAACAACAAAACCAAACCGTTACGATGACACATCACATCACTACGCAGCCGCCACGCCATTGACGCCACATTACGTAATTCCCTACGATTGAGTAAAACGGTCAATTGACAATACGCAATGATTATGCATAATTTTATTGATCCAAATATGTGTGCCCTTAGATCATTGATCATACGGTCAATAATGCGTATTAAACATGTCACTATTTTATAGGGGTGGTAAGATTGAGATGTCGATATCGATATGGAATAGTTAACCTTCACGTAGTTTTTTGGCTTTATCCACAACACAAGGATATAAGATATCGATAAACCACCTTATATTAAATAGGTCACATACAAGTTATCGATGTAGGATTTAACGGTTTGCAATGAGATCAATGTCATAGACAAAATCACGACTCAGGTATATTTTTCTCCATCTCTAATGACAGACATGCAGTGTACTATTTTTACAGAAGCATGGGCGTATTATTAACGCAATTAAAAATATTTTACTATCACACAGAAATTAAGGACCATAAACTAAATTTGATTCACAAATATCGATACTATTTCATCGATGCAGCCGTCCCTAACAAAGAGTCAATGTTGTGCAAATCTCAGTGTTGACCGATGGAGCGTGGCAAATGACACGATCGATCATCGCGTTATACTTCCTTTGTAGCCAAAGACCAGGTGAGGAATTGCCTTTATGGCACTAGTTGATCAAATTCAACCATTTAAGGAAAGCACGTGCGTACTACATTGAAATCCGTACAAATGTTTTTTGGCAATTAGAAACGGGCACAACAGCCTTAAGGAACAGGGCCTTACGATAAGCTCCTCTCGCCCTTATAGTTCCACTGTGTGACAGTGACAGACTTATTAACGACATATAAATCTGTCTCATAATCTATATATAAAAGAAAGTCGTGTTAGTGACACTTATATACATTTAATAGTCATAGTAGGTCCCCGGCCTAAGAGCTCGTGGCACAGTTGCTATTGCGCATATCATTTGATCAGCGAAGTTAAGCAACCATAACCCTAGCCAGTAATTGGATGGGTGACCGCCCGAGTTCCCTCCGTGCCTCGGAGAGCACTCGTTACAGAGTAATCGTTACAGGTCGGTCGGAGGCCTAAAAAAGTCTGACAGCTGGTTTAACCCAGATCACAGATTTTCCTCGTTTAAGGGGTTGCGAAGGTCAGATGGCAGTCGCTTCGTATAAAAATCAGGTGATGAGTCACATCGGGTTGAATCAAGTGCCGACCCCAACAGTGTATGGGAGAAGGCCAGGGAGATGAGTAGGTCCCCGGCTGTAACTTTACTATAGTAAAATGGAAACTTACCTTTACTCTGAGGGTGATGAGATTGAGAGTCAGAATTGTGTAGACACACTAGCAGCTAGCCTTGTTATTTTACCCATGGTATTTCGTATTATTTTTTCCCGATTTGCAACAATTTTTATACGGGTCGTTCCACTCCTATTGGTCGCAGCGTGATGTTATAAAGCCTGAAGCCTACCTCAATGAATGAACTATCAAAAACAAAAATATTTATTCTATTCAAATTAGTAGTTCCTGAGATTAGAGCGTTCAACCAAGCAAACAAACAAATTCTTCACCTTTATAATATTAGTATATAAAAGATGAATCAATAATTAGGTACCTATTGAAATCTTTGAAATTACATACATACATATGCTCACACCTATAGTCCCCAAAGGGGTAGGCAGAGGTGTTGTAATCACAATACCCACTTTTCACCGAAGATGATTAAGGTGCCAACGTGACAGATGGTGAGTCCGTCGCCGTCTCAGACACTTTACATACGTCATTGAATTACTTCTCAGAAATATGCAGGTTTCCTCATGATGTTTTCCTTCACCGTAAAGCACGTGTTGTGAAATCACTGTACTATTCGTTACATATGCCCCGCTAGTATTCGAACTTGCGTCGCTTTCGTAGCAGGCGACTGCTCAAACCTCAAGGCCACCACGGCTCTCTGAAATTAGTAATTCTTATAAGGCTCCTTCAAACAATACTTCCAGTTTCCTGTAATATGAAGACGCGTATCAAAACAAAGACTCCTAAACTATCACAAAAACAACCCACGAAAGTGTGAGTTACATGTTAATAAAACATCAAACACGGAGGTCCGAATACAAAAAGTTATCTCGTCAGTTTTCATATCAAACTGATACGGCACCCTTCCCTCCCTCACACATTGTTTGTCCGACTTTCCCACAGAATCACTGTTAACACGAACCCCTGTTTATACTCAATAAAAATCACTGAAAGTCCGGTCCGGATATCGAGAAATTTCTCACCCTTAAAAATTTACTATCACCAACTTTTCTTTTCCACCGAGAGATTGTATATTCGCTCCTATTAGCAGTGGAATAGAGTTGACATGAAGTGCGTTTGTAAGCGTTCTGTCCAAGTGATTTGCCCCATATGTCGAGACAAGCGGCTTCTTAACACACTGGACGCCCCAAATTGAGGGGATGTGAGGGTAGACAGAGGTTTATTGGAATTTCCTATGGGTTTCCACACATTGCTTAAACGATGCGGTAAGGGGGTGTTTTATTCAATCGCTGGCTATTTTACTTTTGAAGGCCACTCATGTGGTTGATCAAGTACGTTATGATGTGGAATTTATTGAAATATTTTATTATGTGTGTTAGGTGATTTAGTAGACTTTCTGCGTTAGATATACCGTCACGAGTAACGAGCGCTCAGGGAAAATAGTAGAGATAACTGCGTATGTATTTGTGAGAACAACAGACAGACACTTCCTGACTACAATATTAATATGTATTATTCGGTGTCTAAGCCTAAAAATGGTAGGTAATTTGCGCATTCAAAGTCAGTGGTCATGACTCGCGACTGCACCTATAGGTGTGTATAAACGCTTAGACTTTTCACTAGCAGAAACTGTTTTCCAGTAAACCTTCATGAAAGCGTGCAGTTCATCAAACAAGCCAATATCATCATATCAATCTGATTGATATTACAAAACCATTTTTCTACAATAAAAATATTAGAAATGTTATAATATTTTTGTCATTTTGAGGCTTATTTGCAAACGCACACTTACCCCAATATATGGCAGTGAATAATTCATATTGTCACTTCCGGTCCGGAAGTGCTCAATTGGGCGGAAAGGCTTGACCGCGGGGTCGAGTGACCCTTCCCTTCCTTAAGGCGCCCTTGTGACTGAGGGCACCTTTTACTCCTTTGAAGAAATTTCGACAACTCTCACTTCAAATGAGGGTGGAATTGGCTTGTATTTGATTAGGGGTATGAGGTATGGAGTAGGTTGAATTATAGCATTATACCATAGATCTCGCATTATTTCTATATGCCATAGTTAAGAAAAATATTTTTGACATGTTTGAGCACTCGGGCTATACACGATTCGTGAGAGATATACTGTATATTTTTGAAACGATTAATTTCTGAATTCTTTTGCCAGGTTTTTCTCAGTAAAAGCGACTTTCTGAATCTGGCGGTACCATGTATAATCCTTTAGTACCAGGATTCCTTTTCTCTCAAAAACCTAAACTTATTCCTACAAACGAAAAAAACTTGACGTTTTCTCAAAATCGTTGGATCCTTTCCGAAAATTGCATAGAGGTATAAGATAATCATGTCATTCTGTCGGTTTGAAAGTACTTTGTCTATTAATCAAATAAAGATATATGGTATCATACATACATATGCTCACGCCTGTATTCCCCGAAGGGGTAGGCAGAGGTGTTGTTATCACAACACCCACTTTTCACCGGATTTGATTAAGTGTCAAAGTGACAGATGGTGAGTCTATCACCGTTTCAGGCACTATACATAAGTCTTTGAATTACTTCTCAGAAATATGCAGGTTTCCTCACGATGTTTTCCTTCCCCGTAAAGCACGTGGTGTGAAATCACTGTACATAAGTTTTTTAGAAAAGCTCATTGGTACAGGCCCCGCTGGGATTCGAACTTGCGTCGCTTGCGTAGCAGGCGACTGCTCTAACCTCGAGGCCACCACGGCTCTCATATATATGATAACATATAGATATTGTGTAAGCTCAAGGATTACCAGGAAAGGTCTTTTTCTTGTGAAATTGAAAAGAAATAAAAACCGAACAAAGAGCTTGTAAAAATTTAATACAAAACTTTTGAAACAAAATATTACGCTTCACAAAAACATCACGTCTCACGTCGTATCACCACAAATTTATACTTTCACACGTTTTTAGGTATCCCTCGTAATTTCCATATGATTTCACTATGAAATGTTAATCTTAAACGTAATCTAATATCTTTGAGTCGAATACGCTGAGGTTTGAGGTTCATTGCAACACGTTACAAAATGAAATCAATCAAATCAAAAACGACTAAGTACATTCGATCACAAAACCCGTACGATCTTACTCGAAGTCACATTGGAGTTATACCCACTTATTATAAAATATGTTTTATGCGAAGAAAAACTATATCCATCCCTTCTTAAGTCCGTACCACGGAAAGAGATGGAGCAACTTATTAAGCATGGAATATTTTAGTACATTTTTTGCAATAAAAGTATAGGTACGCCTTCATTACAAAACATAGTTATATCGAAGACTATACTAAACTCAGACTAAAACTATATCCATCTCTTCTTAAATCCGTATATCCGAAAGAGAAGGAACTTCTGAAACCAAGGCCTATCGTAGTTTATATTTCGTAATAAGAGGGTAAAAGTCCCCATTATTATGATGTAGAGTGTCAATGAGGAGTTATAAGTATGTGTGAGTTGACGTGTGGTCAAGTAAGCTCATGGTAAGCGAAGTGTTATACGAAGGTGACCTTGACGACAGTTTGTAAGACGAGCAGGATGGTGACGAAGTACACCACGCCGGGTGGTATGGCCTTGCTGTTCGTTGCAGACGTCAGCGCGCGCGGTGCTATCACTGGCATCGCAAACGCTTGATTATTGCACCGGTTTAACTGAAAATGTACATACTGAAATGTATTCTATGACTATGATTTAAAAGTACGCAATAACATTAGCATATTTTCTCGATGAAGGCTTAATTATTATCTTTTTAATTAATATGATAGTGAAAACAATTCTGGGGCGGGTTGGGTAGTCTCTTATAACAGTCATACATACATATGCTCACGCCTGTATTCCCCGAAGGGGTGGGTAGAGGTGTTGTAATAACAACACCCACTTTTCACCGAAGATGATTTAGTGCCAACGTGACATATGGTGAGTCCATAACCGTCTCAGACACTTTACATACGTCATTGAATTACTTCTCAGACATATACAGGTTTCCTCACGATGTTTTCCTTCACCGTAAAGCGCGTGGTGTGAAATCACAGTACATAAGTTTTTTAAAAAAAACTCATTGGTACAGGCCCCGTAACAGTCATAATATGACAATTTATCATATCGCGTCGTATCTAAGAAGATGTCTGGTTTAAATGAATCCTGCATTTACACAAAATATCACACCTTTACTTAGCTTTAGTTAGTTAGATAGGTGACTTATGATAATGTATCAAAATCATTTTAGCATTCGTATCAATCCGTTATGTATCTGCCTCACTGTACCCAGGCCACGTGTTTCTACGAAAAACTAAACTAAACGAGTTTAAACAAGTATAATGAGAGTACCTCACAACAAGTAGTCTCCGGAGTACCAACGCAGCCGGACCGACAGCCCCGCACCACGGCCTCGTACGTGTTGCCCTTCGATATCACTGACGTAAAGCACCTGTCCTCCACACTGTGGCACGTGATTGTGTGCACTCTGGAATATTACATACCCACATATCATAACATTCTTATACCTAAATGGCAGTCTGCTAGATTATTAATAGCCTCGGCTGCATATGGACGCTTGCAACTATGAGTATCATTTATAACTGGCCGTTTACAAATCTCTTGAAAACCTTGAAAAAGCTTGGAGAGCACAGTCCAATACCTAGAGCTCACTACAAATTTGCACGTCTAAATAAGTTGAGTCCGTCAGAGTCACAAAAAGCTCAGCATCCATAACATAACCACAAGTTATCAGCGTCATCATCCAATTGTATATCCATATCCAGTTTACGCAGCGTCGAAAAAATTCCTACAATACATATGTTCGCCTACTCTCCAATCTTGTGGTGTGTAGGTACTGTCAATCAGAAGCCGAAACCATGAGTCACCTAATATGCAATTGCGACGCACTGGTCAGATGGCGAATGGACCTACTGGGTAAGGCGTATCCGAAACCAGAGGACTACAAGCTCGTCCCCATAGGCAAGGTCTGCCGGCTTGTTCAGGGAGTATTTGAGGAGTCAGGTACGTAGAGCAAAAGGGCAAGGGCAGCACAAAAGATCCCAAGGGTCGACGTGCTTCCGGGCAACCGGAACCAATAATGCCACAAAACGAGATAAGATTCTCTCCAATCTCGTCAGTAGGAATCTGTGTGAAAAATATGTTCTATATGGTTTTTTAGAGCTATCTCACCTGTATTTGGTCGGGTCCAGACAGGACCTCAACGGCGTCTCTGACTTGTAGGCGCAGACGTAGCATTCCAGCGGTCGTTTCTTGGGCGCAAGCGTGACTGTCACGACGGAATGCGGGGAGGGTATGAGCGCAGGCGCACGCCGCGCCGGTATACGCAAAGGCTTCTCAGAAGGCTCCTCGTCTTCCTCTTCCTCATCATCTCCATCGTCTTCATCCGTGTCGTCACTGTTTCGGCTAACAAATACATTCACAATTAGTGTTTTGTTACAAGAAAGGTCTGGTTGATACTAGATCAACCAGGCCTCATGGTTATTGGGTTTTTAATCCGAAATTTTCCAGTAATTTCACTCCTGAATACATGTTATAGGTGAGTACAATTCACCCAATATGATTAAGTGCCAACGTGACAGAGGGTGAGGGTGATTCGAACTTGCTTCGCTTGCAGGCGACTGCTTAAAATCCGAGGCCAAAAGAACAATCTCTATATTTTATAATAAATTAAAGCTGTATAGACGCAACTTTATAGGTAACTATCCGTTACCAAAGGTATCTAATACCAGAGTTCAATAAGCACATGAACCAGTCAAAGGAGTAAGACAAACTCAAAATTGACACCGTAAAATATTACAGGGTCTAAGATAATCTTGAGTGATAGAGTAAAGACAGTAACTACACTGATATAAAGTCAAGCAATGAAGCAATGATATACTATGTCAATGATGATAACAATTAAACTCCAACCAATAATATTAAAGGATACGTTATGTGGTCACAAAACGATTGATAAAATGTTCCGTGTGAACTATGTCACTTTTCAAACAAGTAGTATAAAATCTTGAGGGCAACTGAGGCTAGGGTTCTGACAGATTTAAGGCCTCAATTTGGCACAATATATATTTATTTAAAAGTCCCCAACATGAATAATACCGCTACTTCCACTACCCTCGACTCCTCAACAAAACCTTTAGTAAGCTTAAGGTAAAGTACTCTCTTTTTGAGACGGCGATGGACTCAACCTGTCATGTTGGCACTTAATCATATACGGTGAAATGTGGGTGTTGTCCAAACTCAAAAATATCTTTAATCAATTAGACTGTTTACAAAGTACTTTCAAATCTTCAAAATGACAATTATACCGGATTATACATGCTACCGCCAGGTTCGGAAGGTTGCTTTTACTGAGAAGAACCTGGCAAGAAACTCAGTAATTACTCTCTACAAAAATACTATACAATTTTAAAAATACAAAATGATTCTCAATAGAAATGTAAGCCCATGGACACAGTACAGTTCCAATAGACAAAATGTCGATAAAAGTGAAAATAAAGTAAAAGTCTAGTAATTCTACTTATATATATATATTCCTCGGTCACAGGATTAGCTTAGCGATCCAGCGAGGTAACGCAGCCAGCGAGGTAACGCAGCTGGAGCCAGCCAACTGGGCACCATTCCCGCAGACACTAATTTAAATTCCGTGTTTTATTTATAATATTTTTCTTTTTCCTTATATCTAAATGAGTAGCTTGAGATGACCAGCCCCCACAAGCACTGTTGTTACAACACCTCTGCATAGCCCTTCAGGGACCCTTTTAGGATGTCGTGAGCGTATTCACTTACTCTTCGTCGTCCTCATCATCCAGCTTCGAACCAGTCCTGGCCGGCAGCAGCAGCAACATGGCCAACACGAGACAGTACCTCCACCGTACCATCTCAACTCAGTATTACCTCACGATATCACTACACAGACCTCCACGCTGAATTTGTCATTTTAAAACCAAAATTATGTTTGTGCCTGAATGGTAGAGAATTTTGCTTGTGATGTGACATCACCTTTCAATATTTTTATGTTTGGAATCTGTCTTTTGATTTTGTTTTAAGCACCTAATAGTCTGTTTAATACTCTTTGAAACTATTACATGTTCATAGGAGAATTATAGAAATGCAATTATTGGAATTACTAGGTTCCGTATCAGCTTCTCCCTGGCCTTAATCCCATACATTGTTGGGGTCGGCACTTGATTCAACCCGATGTGGCTGATCACTTGATTTTTATACGAAGCGACTGCCATCTGACCTTTAACGAGGAAAATCTCTGATCTGGGTTAAACCAGTTGTCAGACTATTTTAGGCCTCCGACTGACCGTAGACTAGGTTCCGTGTATATACTCGGTTTAATTAGATTTTATTTTTTTCGCAGAAACTTTATTCCTTTTCTATAATAGATGACTTTGTAATATCTTAACTTCATACAAATCCGCCCACATGCTACTCCCTAGATGCACAGCTACGGGTCATTGCTAGGTATTAATAGTTTTTGATATCATTCGTGTCATTTAACTTTACTCAACTGGTAACTAGTGTCATCTATAGTCTTTTTGGTAAACTAGCCACTCACAGACAGATGGCGCTAATAAAAATTGTGCGCGAAGACGCGATTATGTATCACTGTACTCTGTATTTTTTTTTAAAGATTCTACAATCATTAGTGTCGCGATTAGCATAGTTTCATTATAAAATGCGTGTTTGTTCTTTTGTCGTCCTTTCGTCCGTCCAGGTAACACCAGATTAACATAACAGCGTGATTTTTTATACAGATTTTCTAATAATATTCTAAGGAGATCTGTAAAAGATAGAAACTGGATGAAACCGCTGTATTGAAAGCTTCCATAGTAGTTTTAATAGTGCTTAACGTATAGTTCGATACATTTATTGCTTATTGGGTCTTCTATGTTAAGTCAATCGAAGTACATAACTAGTGTATAAAATAATCCCATGGGAGAAGGCAGAGGCTACCGTTTGCCACATAATTTCATCCTTAAATCTATTTACTTATGTCCGATATTAAATATTAATTTGAGTGCATGAAATAATAAAAAAGAAGTGTTTAGAAGAGGTTCTAGGCTCAGTACAAGCAGAATGAAACTGATAATATTATAATGTTGATTGCCTAAAAACGTAAGTGTTGCATTATGGAAACTATTTGATTATTATTTTAAGAAGTGATGCATTATGATATGTACGACGGAAATATCCACTATTAATATTCATATTATATAATATCTGATTGGAGTCTTATTAGAACGACGTGTTCTTGGTGATATATACATATATACTAGGTAATAATTATAAAATGTCTACCCCTAAGTATGGAAATTTGGGATTTAAACATACACACATACCTATGCTTACGCCTGTATTCCCCGAAGGGGTAGGCAGAGGTGTTGTATTCACAACACACCCACTTTTCACCGTCGATGTTTGAGTGCCAACGTAACAGATGGTGAGTCCATCGCCGTCTCAGACACTTTACATATGTCATTGAATTGCTTATAGGGATTTAAAGTTTGTATATATTCTTACTGCCACGTGGGCGAAGCTGCTAATATTAAAATAACGAAGGAACCGCTATAAAAAAGAAACATAGTTAAGTAATTTACCTATTTTCATAAGCATAAATGTATAAACCTTGTCATGTAATGAAAAACTCGAAGTTAGGAGAGCGGTTACGCTTTAAATCGGGGCGGCGGCGCGGTAAAGCCTAGTTCTATCATCTTTACCATCAAGGGAGTTTCATGAATATATGAACAGTGGGGCCTAAAGTAACTCTTTCATCCACGCACACATATGTGTAGAATAGCCGGCTTTGCGTGCTGGCCAGGCCCGCACAAAACAGGGCCCGAACACACGACCTCATTAAAAAATGAAGGCCCACAAACACGGCATAAGCTCTTGTCAAAGAGAAAAGCGCCGCCTGGCGGAGAGTGGCGGAACTACACCACTCGTGGAACCAACCTGTGTACTTTTTTAATTAGCCTCATACTCTGAGTGAATGCGTGAAATACTTACGTCAGATTTTTTTAGCGGTACGCGGTTAGTTTGGTAGCTTTGAGTAGAGTATGTTAATTCACAAGTGTCCTCGTTTGAACTGTTGTGGAGGGCTCGGTCGTGGCTTATTTGATCGTTGTTTCTAAAGGGTAATTAACAGTTATAAAAGGTATTTTATGTAAATACATTGTTTGTTGGTTTATATAAGATTTACACGTACAAAGAACAAGAACCATTTCAAAAATATTTTTAAGGCACATGTACTGAACACGTGGAGCTCGTGGCATATCATTCGATCAGCGAAGTTTAACAACCCTAACTCTAGCCAGTAATTGGATGGGTGACCGCCCGAGTTCCCTCCGTGCCTCGGAGAGCACGTTAAGCCGTCGGTCCCGGTTGCAAATTTATCATCTTTGGTAATCGTTACAGGTCAGTCGGAGGCCTAAAATAGTCTGACAACTGGTTTAACCCAGGTCACAGATTTTCCTCGTATAAGGGGTTGCGAAAGTCAGATGGCAGTCGCTTCGTATAAGAATCAGGTGATCAGCCACATCGAGTTGAATCAAGTGCCGACCCCAACAATGTATGGGATAAGGCCAGGGTGATGACATGGACTGAACTCTTATATTTCCACAATTTAATTACGCTGAAGAATTAATCTTTCTACAGCAAAAACAAGATCACTGATAGCGAAGTTCCTAACGACACCAATAAATCAGAGATATATATCCTTTGAGAAGACTAATTGGCGACTAGAGTAGGCTGTAGCTAAGCTCTTCTTATATCATCTATTCATCTATGGTCATATCCATGGTTAACTTATTTACTGTTAATTTTTAAATATATAATTTCACCGAAAACAATTAAGTGCCAACGTGACCTGGCCGTTTTTCTAAAAACTTATGTGCTGTGATTTCACACCCTGTACTTTACGGTGAAGGAAAATATCGTGAGGAAACCTGGATATGTCTGAGAAGAAATTCAAAGGCGTATATATAGTACCTGAGACGGCGATGGACTCACCATTTGTCACGTTGGCACCTAATCATGTTCGGTGAAATGTAGGTGTTGTTGTTACAACACCTCTGCTTATCCCTTCGGGGACCCTTCTGGGATGGCGTGAGCACTTCTCTGATTTTTTTCTCAGCCATATGCAGGTTTTCCCACGATATTTTCCTTCACCATAAAACTCGTGGTACTGCATCACTGTACTTAAGGTTTTAGAATAACTTTGGGATTTGAACTAGCTTTCTTAGCGTAGCAGACGATATTTAAAACCACTGTGCCTTAAATAATGTAGAAGGGACATTTTTCCGAAAGGAAACCATTTTGTTCTTTAAATGCTCACTTCGTCTGGGAATCGAACCGACCAAATGTGATAAAACACATCCTGTATTTTTGTTATATCCACTGCAATTATTATTACTCTATGGTTCAAACTTTAATGTGTTCAGTAACTTGACAGCTAACTACCAGTGTTCCCAAGAAAAGATTGGAACTGCTATAAGAACATTTGTCTTAAAACACGATATACTTTGTTTATAGTATTTAAATAAATACATATGCTCACGCCTGTATTCCCCGAAGGGGTAGGCAGAGGTGTTGTAATCACAACACCCACTTTTCACCGAATTTTATTAAGTGCCAACGTGACAGATGGTGAGTCTATCGCCGTCTCAGGCACTATACATACGTCTTTGAATTACTTCTCAGGCATATGCAGGTTTCCTCACGATGTTTTCCTTCACCGTAAAGCGCGTGGTGTGAAATCACTGTACGTAAGTTTTTTTAGAAATACTCATTGGTACAAGCCCCGCTGGGATTCGAACTTGCGTCGCTTGCGTAGCAGGCGACTGCTCTAACCCCGAGGCCACCACGGCTCTTTAAATAAATATCTTTTCTTTTACGAAATCCCTAGCTTCGTTTAGGACACGAGCCTCTTTCGAAGCAATGAAGAGAGGAATGCGTGTATGTACAATCGTGAATTAAACACTATTCGCAACACACTAGACGTAAAGTACTTAAACGGTATAGTTGAACTCCGTCGCGTCACACCAACTTCTTTTATCTCTAGGTTCACTGAAAAAGTGCAAACTCTGTACAAAGTTCACTTTCGCCTTGTGAACTAATTTTTCGCTTGGTGTCAAGTTCATGGCTGGCGGGGAGCGGGAGGGGGTGGAGCGGGGAGGGGCGACGCTATGATAAAATAAAATATTCATTATGATTGCTCAACGCGGCAATGTTCGCGAAACTGGGAATGTCGCGACATGCCGCCTTGGCTGCTGTTGATATTGGGTTTGCTTTCACGACTCCTTCTGTGTCCCAAGTATAGGTTGACACGTTCAAAAGTCGTTCAACAAAAATTACATTCTTTTTATCGTTTCGATACAAAATGTGTAAAATACGCAGGCGTTATCGTCAACGTAAAAAAATTTAAATCTATATTTGGGGTGCGCTACTGTACATTCTATACTCGTGGTATAACATTTTCTTTTTTCAATTTCTACAGCGCTTTTGAAAATTTTACGATACAGAGTTTCAATGTCAATCTATCTGAGGTTTATTAGTATTAGCCAATATTGTATTGAAGGTTGCTAGCAAAGCTTCATGCTTTTAAATATGGTGGTTAGCAATTGACCCACACGGGAAACTAAATATCAATCGTTCGATGAAAATTATCCAACAAAAAAGAAAACAAGTATGTTTGTACCTAATAACTTCTTATTATACTCCATACACGAAAATCACAAAATTATTGAAGATAATAAATATTAAAACAATACGTCACAAATTTAATATCCAAACGCACCAATGCACGACGTTCCGACACGTCAAAAGAAGACTTGAAAAGTGACGTAAAAATCGTCCCTAACCTACCCCAAACGTTGGAAAGTGAATCCGTCTGCTGAGTTTAAGCTTTTCTTTCCTCCTCCTTAATTAGTCCATTAATCCGAACTGGGCCGGCTCGTGGGACTTGTTGAATGTTATCGGTTACTTCTTAGAAACGAACCTTCTTACATCAAGTCACAAAATGTTCTAACTGTGTAAATATAAAGCTTGTATTGAAGAATCTAGGCACAAAACGTTCGAAATTCAAACTCACTCAGATACTCGCATCTACGAGAAAATAAGCGTGGCCAATCGCGTTTACGTAATTTTACCGAAATTTCATAGCGACAAAATGTACATTATTTTTCCAGTAAATAAAAAGGGTAAATTTAAAACCTTTCCTCTTACAGAAAAAAAAATTCTCAACTACCACTTGATATTGGCGGAATAGCTGTACCCCTATCACGGGTTTGCCACCGTTTTCCTAATCTATACTCGCTAGCATCTCCGCCGAATATTAGTATGAGAAATTGTGCAGCGACTCCCAGCGGTGACGTGCAGAACTAAAATATCTCATACAAATATTACGAGTGACGCTAGCGAGTATAGATTATGAAAACGGTGGCAAACTCATCGTAGGGGTACAGCTATTCCACCAATGTCAAGTGGTGATTGAGAATTTTTTTTTAAATTGTTATACGTGGAGCCTCTTTAAAGATTTTTAATTTGCCCTTTTTATTTACTCTAAAAATAATGTACATTTTGTTGCTTTGAAGTTTTGAAAAATGTCGTTAAAATCATGAATGACGTATACGCGATTGGCCACGCTTATTTTCTCGTAGATGCGAGTGTCTGAGTGAGTGTGTAATTTCGAAGGGTTTGTGCCTAGATTCTTCAATACAAGCTTTATATTTAAACTGTTAGAAAATTTTGTGACTTGGTGTAAAAAGGGGTACTGTACTCAAGCTCGTCGCCATTAAATAAATAAAAGAAAGAAAATCTTTATACTTGACAACCCTGACACTCAATGGCGCAAAAGATCGTATTTCAAAAAATATCCCTAGATTCCTTACTGCTTAATTACTGCTGTAAATCTTTAAGTATAATAAGCTTCATCTAACGCATGCGGCGTCGGAATGAAATTTGGGCATGGTTTTTGAGTAACATAAGAGAAGAATCCGAACTAGGTACGTCATGATTTTTAAGAGACCTAAGCCATAGCGGGTGTTTCCGTTCCAAAATCCGAAACAGCCCGGCTGGTGATACCCACCACATTAGAGAAGATCGCAGACAAAGCTTACCTTGGGCTGTAATGAGTTTACAGAGTTGGTATTGCTTCTACGCATAGAAGACGAGGAGTTCAGTCGCTGTGCTAGTTGCTGTCATATTCGGTGAAATGCGGGTGTTGTTACAACACCTCTGTTTACCCCTTTGGGGACCCTTCTGGCATGGCGTGAGCACTTCTTTGAATTTTTTCTCAGCTATGTGCAGGTTTCCCCACGATATTTTCCTTCACCGTAAAACTCGTGGTACTGCATAGCATCACTGTACTTAAGGTTTTAGAAGTACTTTTGGATTTGAACTAGCTTTCTTAGCATAGCAGACGATATTTAAAACCACTGTGCCTCGGCCATTGTGTCGCGGTTCTGTTCTCAGAGCGATTTGATCTATACATCTATACAGATAAATAAAATTGAAATGTCTGTTTGTAATTCCAAGGTAACAGATTATCACTTAATGCACGTGAAAGTATATACGGTACTCACATAATAAAATTTAAAGTTGGTGTGCTAGACTGACTTTAATGGAACTTTCAGTGGTAGATAGTTAATGTTACAAGGAGTAACATAGGCTACTTTTATTTAAAGAACATTAGAGTTACGCGGGCTATTTTTTTAAAATAAATGTAGCCTAAGTTATCTCCTTGTAACATTAACTATGTGCTAGTAAAAGTCTCGTTAAAATCGGTCCAGCTGTTTCAGAGAGAACAAACAGACGGAGAAAAACATTTTTATGACAGAACCGTGTATACTTTCATATGCATTTAGTAAAAAGCTGTTATGTTGGAATTATAAACAGACACTTAAATTTTATTTATCTGTATAGATACATATATAGATACTGACAACAAACAGACAGCGTCTCCTAACTAAACATTTCCTAATTTCGACCCAACTACGAAGTAACTAGCGCCGGCAAATGAGACCCACACATCGACACCGGCCAGCGTATCAAGATCCATCATGTACTACCTCTCTCCCCAAAAGCCTACGAGCCGGGAGAGGGTGGGGAGGTCTGGTTACTCTGGTGATGTCGTGTACATAGTACATGGTGCTGTCAGCTTAACATCCAACTTATTAGACGTTTCGGAAATTCGGTTTTGCCCCGCAAGCACCACGGGCTATGCTTGGAATAGGGATGGATCGACTCCAATAAGATTATTGGTGTCGATGAAATTCACTATCCAATTGGTCGAAAACAACATAAGGTAAAGTCACCAGTCATGGACGGTATAAGCGATTTTTTTTCCTATTTGCTCTGTAATTTCTTAATTTTTCAAAATACATTCTTAAGGATTTGGAGGTAAATTAAGAGCTCTTTTCTTTTAGTTAGTTAGTTTAATACTTAGTACAATGAAATAATATAAATGAAGAACACTCCTACTTAAACACCATTAATGGACAGTAAACTTTAATATTATTCATTTTCTTCGAATACAAATAGGGCCCCTATTTGTTGTATGAGTTACGAGTGCCTTGAATGCGTGAAGAAATACATTCTTACCCCCACTATTTTCGCTGAGTGCTCATAACTTATGACGACAACTGTAGTTAAACATGTTTCGTCACATTTTTTTGATTATTTAATGCATTTAAATATGCAGTTGACAGTTTTTTTTATCTTCAACTCAAAACACGCATTAGAGACATAATAACAATAGAGATATCAAAGGAATTAATTTACTTAGGTTTACGGAAAAGAGCCGCAAAGGGGATTTCCTTTAGCAGTTACATTGTTTACTTTCGTGTAAGTAGGAAATTTAGTAAAAACCGTGTTTTTTAGTAAAATTCAAAATATCTTCTTTAGATTTGGCATACATGATTAATTGAGTATTATCATACATCTTAACCTTATCGATATAAAGTGAGCGATATCGACATGAGCCCGTCACTAGTACATCCAGTTGGTAATGCTAACGTTTGTAACCCGGCGGCCTGCTCGAGGCAAATACGTACGGTAAATAACCCTTCATATGTACTACATTACTGCATGTACAGATACATTCAGAGCGATATGTTATAGTTACGAGAACATGGGAATACAATAGTTGAACCTACCATAGTCAAAGACTTACTAGCAGACGTTACGTGGGAGTACGGCGATAAAATAAAGCCTATGTCACTTGCTAAAAACGTAGCTATCTATTGCTGAAATAAATTTTACAATCGGCCCAATAGTTTTTAAGTTTATTCGTGACATACAAAATCCAAATTTTTTCTTTACATAATACTAGCTACACGCGGCATCGCTCGCATTGCAAAAAATATGTTTTTTTTATTAAAAGATCCTAAGATACTTCTAATATCTGCAAGCATATGAGTGTACAAAGATTCATCATTCATGATGATTGGTAAAGTGGATGCTGATAAGCAATAATGTGTCAACCCACAAAAAGTCAAATTCAAAGGTTTTGATATATTTTGATAATGCGTCACGTATTTAACATTCTAAAAAAGTGTTTCAAGTCATCTGAAACATAAAAGTACGTAAAAAATGGATTTATGTCATAAAACAAATCTTAAATCACGTATACAATCATCTTAAGACGCCATTTTCTCAAAACCAAGTTTATGCGGGTTGACACATTATTGCTTATCTGCATCCAAGTAGTTTTAACAAACAAATTTACATGCGCATTTATTATATTATAGGGATTATTTTAATGGAGATATAGATTCATTTATGCATTTACAGATTTAATAATTGTGCGATCGAAACGTATCATCTTCTTAGATTTCCGAATTTTTCTTAACTTTTATGAAATTGGGATGGACATAGGAATTTGCATTTAGTCAAAAGGCGTTGTTTTGGAATTACAAACAGACACTTAAATTTTATTTATCTGTAGGTTTATATATACCTACTGCTCAAACCTCGAGGCCACCACGATAAGGAGCCGTGGTGGCCTCGAATCCCAGCGGGGCCTGTAACAATGAGTTTTTCTCAAAAAAAAAACTTATGTACAGTGATTTCACACCACGTGCTTTACGGTGAAGGAAAACATCGTGAGGAAACCTGCATATTTTTGAGAAGTACGTTGGCACTTAATTAAATTCGGTGAAAAGTGGGTGTTGTGATAACAACACCTCTGCCTACCCCTTCGGGGAATACAGGCGTGAGCATGTGTGATGAATAGGTCCAAAATCATTACGCGGACGAAATCACGTGTAGAAGTTAGTATACTAGCACGTTCTTACATCATAAAAAAATAAGTATGTACGTAAATTGAAATACTTGTTGCAAAACAAGAATAAAGTAGGTACATAGTAATTACAAGCTGGTACAAGAGTGCATGTGAGACAATTGCACTCCACTATGTAACAGTAATTATGCGAATCTGTAATTTGATCAAAATTATTGTGCACAGGAGTAATTAAGTTCAAACATATAGGTACTTGTGTATAGTATATTTTGGAACCAAATTGAGCACACGTAATAGGGTGAAGGGAGGCTGGGGCAACAAGGAAGGGGGGAACTTGCTTAGATAATGTGCATACATTAAACTAGAGCCAAACTAACGCGGGCAGATCTTGATGAAGGAACTTCGAGATCCGCCTGCGGTCTTATTAGGGGGGATTGGGGAAAAACTGACACTTTGAAGCGGCCAAATTGAATTTCAAAGTTGCGTGCTGATGTGATTTATTTTGGTTAATGGGTCGTTTATTCTGCTGCTATGTTACAAAATTAATATGTGGCTATTGTGTGATGTAGAGTGCCGCAGTGGCGTTAATTATAATTTGTAACGTGAATGAGATTTCCTTAAAAAATATTTTTAGTTTGAAATACGCGCACGTATTTACACGTAACTTTATGTTGAATTTAACGTTTGAAGCTTAAAGACAGTGTTGGCACGCTTCCCTGCAACTCTAATGGTGGTCACACACTGCAAAATATTCTCAATTTGTGATTTTATTCGTGAAAGTTTGAATAATATCTTCTCCTTTTAAGATACATTTCGAAATACAAACACGTAAATGAAGGTACTTTCCCTTGGCAGTATATAATCATTCAACTATGTATATATATGCTGTAACCTATTTACCAAGCGCGTACCTTCCACCGGCAGGTATTTACCCGGATGATCCGGATAACACCGGAGTAAGTCAGTTCGCCCATATATTGATGTCGGAACGTGCCGCCGGCCGATTTTCTACGTTTTAAATTTTAGCCCATTTACGGGTAGTTTGGAATTTCAAATTTCAAATTGAATTTTTATCGACAAGAATTCTTTTGATTTAAATAATTGAATAAGTGTACGAAACACATATCCCTTTATTACATAACATAGACTAAGATAGTCCTTGGTTTAAGGGTACTATCTCTTTCTTAGATATAGATTTTAAAAGGGATGGACATAGTTATAATCCGAGATTAGTTTAGTCTGCATTTTATAACAAGGGAGATTTAATTAAACACATTTTTTTAGATATAAATAATAATTGCCTTTTACATTTTCTAGAAATTAATACATTATTAGCAAACATAATATCTTTTGGTCTTTGTCTATTGACGCTAAAGTTTAGTTGTAATCTTTGAAAGCGCCGCTTACGTCTCCAATACATTTTAAATGAACCCCTTTGAGATTACTGCTAGCTATGTAGCACTACACATAATTGAATACCATGTAGATACAGGGACCTTTGAGCCCGTACAGCGTTCTAAGGACAAATAAACAGACGATGCGATCGCACATGTCTCTCGCAAGACAAATAGGAGGTTTCTAGGAGTACCATACTTGTGCACGCTTTTCCAGGACAAATTTTAAAGAAAATTATTTTTATTTCTTTCAAGTTTGATTACAAACAGTTTGAGAAATTGCCTGCTACGCAAGCGACGCAAGTTCGAATCCCAACGGAGCCTATCCAATGAGTTTTTCTAAAAACTTACGTGCAGTGATTTCACACCATGAGCTCTACGGTGAAGGTTAAACTGGTGATTAAACCTGTATATGTCCGAGGAGTAATTCAAAGACGCATGTACCAGACGGCGATAGACTCACCATCTATCAGACTGGTACTTAATCATATTCGGTGAAAAGTTGGAGAGTCGGGAATACAGGC
The DNA here is from genome assembly GCA_929442735.1 of Watsonalla binaria. Lineage (NCBI taxonomy): Eukaryota > Metazoa > Arthropoda > Insecta > Lepidoptera > Drepanidae > Watsonalla > Watsonalla binaria. The sequence continues at coordinate 3,625,680 of OV838930.1, forward strand.
GTGGATATTATGTACGTAAATATGAATTCCCCGACAATTTCCTGAAAATCTTTGCGGCATAGTCACCCGAGTGCCCCAACCTCCCCTACCGCCCCTATCCTTAGCCCGGGCTCGCTGACAGTTGGCATTCACCTGCGGGGAAATAGCGCCCCTACTTCCCTTATAATGTTTTCAGCTGTATATTCCAGCTCAAATTGAGCAGATAGACAGCTATTCTGTTTAACAGTAATGTCGTGGTTTTAGTAATAACAAAGGATCACTAGACTAATTCCACTGCTAACTAGATCATCTATCATCTTAAATATTTATATTTCCTTCATAATTTTATGTTTGGTTGGCGAATAGTTACTGAGTTGATTCATGCCTCGCTTAGAATGGTGAAGGTATTTAATATTTATTTTTCTATCTTACGAGTCCTACGCTATAACCCTTTGGAGTTGTAATTGTAGGAATGCAGTCAAACCCTACCCTTATTATAAATATGGTTCAAACGAAGATGGTTTAAATTATTGTGGAATGATGTGGTGACCAGAAAAATTATGTTGAGAAGGTTTGGACATATCAAATGATGAGTGAAAGGCGATTAAGAAACAAATTTAAAGAGCGAATGTGAGCGGAAGTGTCGGTAGAGGGCGTCCAAGGAAGAACTGCTATGACCAAATTAATAGTATTTTTCAGAAAGGTCAAATTCGGAGCACTCGTAACCGAAAAAAGTGTATGAAGAGATACTTGAATGTGGTTGAAGCGAAAGAATTATGTAAGGATCGTAGCTTGTGGCGAACGGCGGTCTCTGCCTACCCCTATGGAATACAGAAGTAAGCATAAGTAATGTATGTTTAAACGAAGACTATACCAAATTCAGACTAAACCTTTGATGATTGATCCTAAAGAGGAGTCGATATCACAGAAAGAGATGGTACTACTTTTAAACCAAGGACTGTGTTTTGTGATAAAGTGGAATGCGTGTCTTCTCCTTCTAAACAGAATGTAATAGCATGTTTGTTACATTGGTTGAGAAAAGTACCTGCTCTAATTATGATTATATATTCTCACATAATAAAATATTGTAAGTCAAAAATAACATATACAGATTAATAATATTATTTTATAATCTTAAATGTTTATTTAGTATTTAAGATAATTATTAAGGTATAATTTTGAATTATAATAAAATGTTTTGGGTTTATGTAAGACATTGTCGTCTAACCACAATTTTCATACAAACTCAGAGGCAAATGGACTACTTTTTTGAATGAAGTATCCGTAGGTACTTATTAGAATGTTGTTCTGCTTTAATGGAATTCAATAACACAAATATTTCTAATAAGAATTTGTACATTAACAAGCCCTATTCACTTCGGAACCTATACCAAAGAATCACAAAACATTCTAACAAGATCAATTCGTAAATCCAATATGCTGCTAACGACATCTGTCGTCGAGTAGTATCAAATTATTGATAAACTTATTTATCACTTAGATTTTAAGCCATAGATGGCAGTAGAGTAAAATTTTTGCAATTTGGTACATGAAAATGTTTTAAATGACAAAATTTCATATTTCTCCTGAACTAAATGTATATATATTATATACAAAGAAAGTCTTAATTTCCGATACTCCTGCTAAACAAAAAATAAGGTTACCAATATAAAAGCATGATATTACTAGAACTAACAATAAAACTAGAAATTTATAGAAATACTACCTGTGATCCGCGGTTTCACCTGCGTAGACTTTTTACCGTATATACTTTCATATGCATTTAGTAAAAAGCTATTATTTTGGAATTACCAACATACGCTTCCATTTTATTTATCTGTATACACTAGATAGATATATAGATTACCTATGCCGCAGTTCATAGATATACTGGGGCTACGAGCGTGCTACGACGTAGCACTTTTGCCTATTTAGATAGGCAAAATGTTAGCATTAGGCAGGGACATAGTCATGGGTATTGTCTGTGGCGAGGAATATCTATACTAATGTATAAAGCTGACGAGTTTGTTTGTTTTCTGCTTGAACGCGCTAATCTCATTGGTCGATTTGAAAGATTCTTCGCGAGTTAAAGTTAACTATTTCACGCGGATGTAGTCACGGGTAGGAGCTCGTTTTAAATAAAGAGAAGATTTTTTTATTAAGTCAAAACAAAAGAAAAGCATTATTTTCCAGAGACATGTAACGAGACATGTACCTAATCAAAAAAAGAAGTATTTGTAAGTTTGTTTTTAATACATCTACGTATATACTAGGTACTTTTTATAATAGGCTACGTTTTATAATAGGTACTTTATTTGTAAGTCAGCTAGAGATCATGGAAAATGTCGATTATTTTTTTTTCTTTAGAAGATTAATAATCTGTTTGCATTTATGATTTCACCAAAAACTCCCGTCCTCCAGTTCGCGAAGGGGTAACCACACTCCCTTTTCGCCGATATGATTAGAGGTAACGTGACAGACGGCGAGTCCATCGCTTTTGCAGGCACTATTTATAGTTTTCGTTTTCGGGAAATTTACCTTTGAATAGTATTGATTTTAAGAATTTTAAGAATTCAGTGTATATTCTTGACTGCGATAGTCAGGAAATATTGGCACTTCGCAGCGTACTGAATTCAGCACGTAGTCTCATGCGTATTTATCTATTATAATTGACTACGTGAGGCGACTGTGACATTTTTGGCGTTAAATCTATAGTGGGGAAAAAAATCAGTTATCTAAGCGAGACCTCCTCCTCTCCCTTGTGTGAGATTGGGTGCGATTTAGCTCGAACCCACGCGTAAAATATTCAGGTTTTCTTACGACGTTTTCCTACACCAAATAGATCATAGTTTGAATAGATCAAAATTAATTTATTTTGAAACTCATTGGTACAGACACGATCGATTGGGTTGCTTGCGTAACTTTATCTAACCACTGTACATGTATTTAGTGTCATTTAGAAGACAATAACAACAATTCAAGACATCCAAGCAATTCCCCGCACCGCGTTCTATGTATAACATAAGGTAGATAAATCTAAGCCGTAGCTACACCGCGGCCCCCACGGTCTACCGGCTTTCCATCAACGGTGATTGATAAGCCGAGTCCCGTGAGATAGTCGTCACGTTCCCCTGTCGCCTTAATACGGATAAGACTATTAAATATAACATTAAATATTCAGAAACATTTGTATACAATAACGTACATAAAACATATAGCATATAATATTTATAATCTCAAAAAATCTATATAAAACTATAATTTTATAAATAAGTTTCACGCTTAGATTTTTGACGTATATTACATACATACATATGCTCACGCCTGTATTCCCCGAAGGAGTAGGGAGAGATGTTGTTATCACAACACCCACTTTTCACCGAAGATGATTAAGTGCCAACGTGACAGATGGTGAGTCTATCGCCGTCTCAGACACTTTGACACTTATCGACAATGTTCATCGTAAACTATACTTAAAAATATAAAATACATTGTATTCAGAAGTGGTAAAATAATTACTACTTAAGTTATGAATTCGAACTTGCTAATCGTTGATTACGACTTCCAAACAGAATAGATTGAGCCCCTATCGTATTAAGGGTGCGACATGTACGTCCATTCGTCCACAAAATTCCCGAGAAACGTCCACAGGAATTTAGGTTAAAAGCCGACCGTATTAGGTACAAAATGTGCCCACATAAAGTAGCTAACATAAACGAATCGTGCGCGTCTCCGTTAAGGCTTACCTCCTAACATTATTGATGACTAAAACAACCTCCCCACACCCTCTGGTCCCGAAATACGAAGTGGGGTCAAACGCTAACATTTGGAGTCCGAGATCTCGGCTTAACTTACCCGAATACCAACTCTATCTGCTTTAGCCCAAAGTTTATATTTGAGTGTCATCTCCTGTCCTTAAAGTCCCTAGTCGTGTTACTACTTAGAGGGCGAAAGAGGGTTAAACCCCCTAGGTGGTCGGGCAATTTTACCACGTTAGGCTGTGACGGTCGCCTGTAATTTTGGAGCCTAATGCGACTATTCCTATTTCAAGCTACCTTCGGCTTAAGTGTGGGACTGACGAGCGAGATAAGGGTTGAAATCACCTCTATAAGTACATGTATGTATTGGTGTGCGTACCTAAAAGGGTACGGTCTTAGTGACTCTCAGTGAACTCGAATTAGAAAATGTTTGATATAATAAGAGCCGTGGCCTTGAGGTTTGAGCAGTCGCCTGCTACGCAAGCGACACAAGTTCGAAGCCCAGCGGGGCCTGAACCAATGAGTTTTTCTAAAAAACTTATGTACAGTGATTTCACACCACGTGCTTTACGGTGAAGGAAAACATCGTGAGGAAACCTGCATATTTCTGAGTAGTAATTTAATGACGTATGTAAAGTGTCTGAGACGGCGATGGCCTCACCATCTGTCACGTTATCACTTAATCATCTTCGGTGAAAACTTGGTGTTGTGATTACAATACCTCTGCCTACCCTTTCGGGGAATACAGGCGTGAGCATATGTATGTATGTTGAAATAATATACATAAATGTTTAGTTCTGTACTGTATAAAAATGAAGTAACATATGAAATACAATGTTTATTTATATGTAATACTACGAGCTGTGCCTATTTTTCATACAAAGTTGAATGTAGAGCCGTACAGGCCGGTTGTTTGATCAGTGACATGCTGTGATCAGTGACAAGGGACGCAAGTTCCTCTGCTTCCCACTTTGGGAATCCTTCTGGGTTGGCGTGCGCATATTTTTGTAAAGTTGTATGTGCCCCATTGACCATGGAGTCAAAGTTAAGTAAGTATTCAGTACGAACAAACAAATGTTACATACATACATATTCTCACGCCTGTATCCCATGGTGGTAGGCAGAGACCATCGATTGCGATATGCTACGATCCTTAAATACTTCATATTTAAAATTAACAAACGTTAATATAAATATATCGGCTACAAAACACCTTATTAATTTGTTTGCCCAGAACAGAGGCACATCAATTAAATAAATACCATGAGCTCTTATTTCCATGATAGTTTGACACAAATTATGCGACAGGTTTACATGACGTGTATAAATCTGTCACTGTCATACAGTTGAATTGCAATAAGAGATCATGGTTAGGCCCAGACATTTTATAATAACGCTAAGGCTATAATCGTCTTAGCGTTATTCTTTAAACTAGTAACGAAGCAGACGTATTCACGTAGAATGAAAACAAACGGAGCCGTTGTAGCCTTTGTTTGACTCGTGAATTATTGAGGTACGTATATTTAAAGTATTTTACCAGTTACGTTTAACACTCATGTAATAGAGGACGAGCCTATTACCACTAACCGGGCACTAATCTATTGTCCGGGCTGCTAATGGAAAATAACAGAAGGAAAAAGCCAATAACACCTTGCTCGCCACGAGGATGTTCCACATGAACGATTATGCTAATTAACAACAAGGCAGTTTTTTTACTAATAAATAATTCGAATATCAATACATTTCTGCTATCCCATTAATTCGTCTACAACACAAGATAGTAGCGTATTAAAATTCTAAACAAAGATAAAGGTACGGAACCCGACACGAATATAAATGCTATAGGGTCCCGACGCTCTGCGGGTTAATTAATTGCCTTCGGATTTAACTCGACTTGTTTTCGAATGAAGTTGTAGCATGGAAGTATTTGACAAGAAACACATTTATTTACAACAAATAAATTAAAACATAAAGATTTTTTTGTTATTAAAAAAAGAACATAACTGTTGCTTGTTTTGTATGAAAATATTATCCTATGCAATTTTTAATATGTACTTACATTAAGCATGCCAATTCCATATTTATCGAGACAAGGATGATATTTAGCTTTAGTTATACGTAGGTACACTAGAACTGAACCTCCTTCCAAGAGAGTTGGTTAACATGTCGCGTGTCTTTCTATTACTTTTATAGAGTTCTCATTATAAAATGTAATATACCTACCCTGTATACATTGAGCCTTGACTCTGAAAATGAGGAGACAACTTTTCTCTTGCTTGCGAGCGTATGCTACGCATGCCCGGGTCTTATATTGAATTCATATTTTTGCTGTATGCCATATACCATAATACTATGAGAAAGAGTTGACGAGAGATTCGTTATAGTTGCATTCGTAAGTGATTTGAATTTCTCTGACTCTATTTGATAATTAAATAAAGAACCAGGTGCCTTACCATAAGACAATGACAGACTTATGCTCGTCCTATACATCTGTCTCATAGTAAGAGTTAAACTATCATGGCAATAAGAGGTCATGGTAGGCCCAGTCAGACTACTACGTGTTTTCAATTATTCGTATAGAACTAGGATTGTGCGGTAGGAGGTTGAGTGACTCTATCGTAAGTTTGTATGAATTCATAGATAATTATTGCATAATAATTCTGCCCTAATTCTAGCCGATTGTGTCAATTACCTAGTTTAAACAACAATCACAACAGTGTGTCAAAAAAGCAAAAATTAAACATCCTGCTTTGTTGGCGAAAACGCTAAATTGAGGAAATTTCCATCCATTCTCCTGGCTGGCGTCATCCGCGCCTAAACCCGCTTCAATTTCAATAGCACCCCCTACATACTCCCTACACCCTTTAGGACACCCCCACGAGCGTATCTCCCGCTCTGACTAACACTTATCTCGCGAGGATGAGTGAGAGAGCACTACCTACAGGGCAGGTCCGAAAGTTAGACATATATTATTGTATTATACGGTCGTAGGTGGCGCGGGGGTGAAGATTGATGCCGAGGGGAGGGGGTAGTTTCGGCAACCCTATGGCGAGGTAACGAAATTTGCGTGACGCATGAATGTGTGCGTTACATAGCCTCATATTTCACAGGAGCGAAATTAGGAAGAGGAATTAATTTTCAAGTTTTAATATCGAATGGAAATTTTTTGGTCGTATAAGTACTACCTACATATAAAACGTAGTCTTTGACGAATATTAAAAATATTTATACGGTTTCAGTCGAAGTAATTGGTAAAGTGATTCAGGCTCTGTATGATTGGTATCTATTGATCAGATTTATGTTATTCACGGAAAAAAGTTTACCTGTAATTTGATATTCGAAGTAATTGGAAAATTCCTTTTGTAGGAAATTTTTCTTGGGTGTTGCATGGAGCAAGTGCGTAACGCATATCGTGACGGTCCCTGTATATCTACACTACTATTATAAAGAGGAAATATTTTTATTTTTGTGTGTATGTTTGTAATGAATAAACTCAAAAACTACTGTGCCGATTTCAAAAATTCTTTCACCATTGGAAAGCTACATCACCAGAGAGTAACACAGGCTTTATTTTACCCACGTACCTACTACCACGGGACATGTTATATATTCAATTTGCTTTGCCTTGTTTGATTTATGTTTTCGATTTTTTATTCGTATAATAACATTTCTCGAATAATAAAATTGTCTGGTAGCAACTAAATCAATGAAAAACACTTTTTCCTATTATTTATTTTAAAAAAAGGGAAATTTTAAAATTAGTAGATTGCTGATCCTCGTTGAGATTAGTCGCCGTAACCGAAAGTCGGTAGGAGACCATTATTATTGCATATATGGTCTGAAACAATGTGTCTCTCTAGAGTCCAATTTCAATATGTCCTTTTAAAAGTAAAAGACTTTAAACAAAGTATAGCCATAAAATACGTTAAAACTTTGGCACGGTACAATATTGAGCGAGACAAGGTATAATATAGAAAAGTTCAAAGTCAGCGAGACCATTGTGCTAATTACGCGGCAGACGGCTCGCTTTCGCTTTCGATGCTCGTTTTAATTATTTTTTTTAGCGTCTCGGCGCCGCCGGCGTCTGGCGCGAGCGACAGGGAAATCGACGACAGGATACTAATGCATTGACAGCATTATTATTTTATTTAATACTGAATGACTTGCACATTCGAAAGTCTTATTTATTTATTGCATTTATGTTAGTTCCATGTACAATACATACTAATCTTAATTATAATAGTAACCCAAGTAAATCTAACATAAACCCTGTTAGGGCACAGCAACGTGAGAGGCACTACTAGAGCTATATTAATATATTTATCAATAAGTACCAAATATGTATAAAATTATTTATTAATAAACAACAACGTAATATCTATTATTTCCTACACTTTATTACAACAGACAACGCACACTTATGATACAATACAATTTTACTTAATTGCTCCACATATAAGAACTAAAAGAAAGGCACTGCCGCGTTATTCTGTAAGGATTCTCAACTCGATGGTCGTAGGAAATTGAAACATAATTCATAAATTATAAAGTTCAATTTCGTATATTTGAAACCGAAGTCGAATTTCGAAGTCGAGTGTGACCTTATCAAATAACGCGGCAGTACAGAAATGAAAGAAATAAAGAGTAATAAAAGTTACGTAAGTGAGAAATTTTTTTAATATTATATAGAATAAAATCAATTCAATAGTATACTTAATTCATATTTAGATGCACAGCCTTACAAGATATGATGAAAACTGATAATGTAAATAATTTTATCTGAAAGCTCCAAGCTTCTTTAAAATCGTCAAAGAAAAAGGACCTCGTAGCTCGTAGCAGAATCAGACGAGAGAGTGATCAATTTGAAAATTAAATGTCAAGGTGATTAGTAATAATATTTTCAGGAATGTGATTGATTATATCATTCCATATAGCTAATATTTTTTTGTTTGTCCATCAATATATACAATTTTTATTGTTTTTGTTTTGAGGTAAATAAGCAAAAGCCAGTTCTTTTGAAGTCATAATGGTTGATATATAAAATAACTGTTTTTATTTTACAAAAGCTCAAAATAAGTAGTCCATTGTAAAAATCGTCGTATCTACAGTTACCTGTCGCGCCGTCAACGAAGTTCGCGCGCTCGATCTTTGATACTTCCTTGCATTTTTTTAGCTCGCCTTATTAATGAAAAGTAGGTTACTAACTTGGTCCGCTTTAAGAATGAAAGTTACGACGTTGCCCTAGGTCGATGAACTTCACAGCTGTCTTTTGTTTTTGTCTTTACACCCTTCTCTAGGGTTGACAGTTCAGTGATAGTTCCATTGTCAGTAATAATGATTACGTCATAGTCCATGTTACGAATATAGACGTAAGTAGAGAACATTCGACTTATGAGCTCTGTCCATGAATAGTAATTTTTTGAGTTCGCATAGGACGAGTGCGAAAATGCAAAATATCTAAATTCAAAAAATTCATTAGACTTTTAACAAAGTATTTTCAAATCGTCAGAACGACATGATTATACAGTATTATACATGCTTCCGTCGGGTTCAGAAGGTTTCTTTTACTTGGAAGAATCCGACAAGAAAGTCAGTAATTACTCTTTTCAAAAATATTTTTTACAATATTGAGTCAAAATAAATCTCAATCGCCGTGCCTGTGACAATAGATATACATGCATAATTAATTATCCCCACTATTTTCGCTGATCACTCATAACTCTTGACGACATCTGTACGTATCAAAATTATCTAACTAGTGACGCTGGATGAAATAGTTCATTGACAAAGTTCTAGCACATGAAGAATCTACTGATAGAAAACCTTGGTTCTACTAAAATTTAAATAACCCTATATAACAATATTTCACAATAAAATACTGTTATGCAACGACTAAAGTACACTGCCGTAGCAACATCATTAATTATCTATTAAGAATAATCCTTTTATACGTCAAAACCCATTCAGTAGCGGGAGAGGACATAGGGATTACCTGGACTAAGACCCATAAAAAATAAACCAAACAAACATTAGCACAATGGCAACCCTCAACTGTAAGGTGGGTATTTTTTGCCATTACAAAAAAATATCAATAGAGACGGTTGCGTTACGTCATTTTATAGTATCTATTATTTAAATTTGGAGCAAGTATGATTCTTCGATCAAAATTAATATTTGAATTTAGAATCCATTAGTTAGAGTGAAGTTACGAGACCGTTTTTAGTAATCCTCAACTGCTTACCCCATGCTCTTAAACCCTAAGGAAATACTTTCGTGTCTTCACATTTCTGTGTTGCCTCGGGCGATCTAAATCCTCCTGAGAAAGCATGCATAATAATCACCTAAAACTCTTCAATACACCCGACAGGGTTACCCTTTAAAAAAACTCTTAGGGTCCCTTCAATACCTGAGGGTGACATTTTTTTATTCACACTTCCGTCAAAAACGCATATGCAAAAAGACTGTTATTTTCTTTGATAGAGTATCGGAAATAATAATTATATGCATAATAGAACGGATTAAGGGTTGCCAGAATTTGTGTGTGACGTTTTTTTGGTTCCTGTCACCTTGCCAGTGTCAGATGTTCTTTGAACTTTTTACTCATTGTACATTTATAATAATATGCAATTCTGTTTGCAAGCTGAAACGTACCGATATTCTACTAATTGATAAGCTGCAATTCAATGTGCGTATATTGACAGGGTTACATTTGAAACGGGCTTAGTAAAAAAAAACCTTTTGTCGCATTAAATATATGCAAATGTATACAATCGATATTATTGGAAAGCATTATATTTAAGGCAATACTTTTCGACGGTTAACCCTTAAATGCACGCGGTAGGTGTGAATCAGACATGTCGTACATTTTGTAAGGCACTCGAGTGGAGTGCTCGGCTCGCGTACAATGCGGCCCGGCCGGTATCTCGGCGTGCAGCCTCTTGACTGCAATCAAATAATTACTGCCCCACGGTCGAATACACCCTCAGCTCGCCAAACATTCAAAATGGCCGAACCATTAAATTAATGCGTACGATAAAATCTCCCGACTAAGATCGATGCGCAAACTTTTAAATTGTGAAATGGAAATAAATATTTCGGATATTGCATACCCAGGTATTATTATTAGGTATTTGGTAATATAGCATTGCCATAAAACATTACACCCTTGACACACCACACATCCCGAATAACAATAGGATGCAGATTTTGATTCTCCAAAGATAAATAATACATTTTGATTCATAATAGAAGTAAAAAAATACTCTTCGTTTATTGAGAATGCATAAATAGACCCTATTATTCGATATCGGGAAGTGCAAAATATGGGTGTAACTTTTTTATATTCGTTGAATACGTGTCAGTGAGCGCCGAACGGGTTGACTTACGAGGGACGATTTTTTTTAGACACACAAAGTGCATTCAAAATAGTTCAAAAATATTTTACGGATGCATTCAATGGTGATTTGATTTATTCCAATGACATGCAGATGTAAGAGTCCTCGTTAGATTTATTTGACTGCTGTATCCGCATTGATCTCGCGTTACGCATGATTGGTCATGTCGATTGGTTGTTAGTCGTTATTATTGTGTTTGATGACCTGTCACAGAGAACACAAACGATAAATGCGTTTATTAAATAACTAGCTGTGCCCTAAGTATTTTTATTAAAAGTAGCCTAAACTTTCATCCCCTATTTAATCCTCTTGGAGGTAGAATTAATCAAAATCCTTTCTTAGCGGATGCCTACGTCATAACATCTACCTGCATGTCAAATTTCAGTCCGATCCGTCCAGTGGTTTGGGCTGTGCGTTGATAGATCACTATGTCAGTCTGTCAGTCACCTTTGAGTTATATATACGAGTATTTAGACTTCTAGATATCGTATTTAATTTCATGGGTGACCCGCGGGACCCTAATGTTTTTTTAAGTAAATGTAGCCAATGTACTCTTTGCAACATCCGCTATCTGATAGTGAGAGTCCCGTTAAAATCGGTCCAGCCGTTTCGGAGCTTGGAACAAACAGACAGACAGACGAACAAACAGACAGAGAGAGATAATAAAAAAAAGAGTTTTCAATGTCTGTACCGTGTATACGTTAATATGCATTTAGTTAAAAGCTGTTTTTTTATTTGGGAATTACAAACACACATAAATTATATTTATTTGTATAGATATATATGTATAGATGTATAGATTATAGTTGTCTGTTTCTTATCAACCTTTCATCTTAAAAGATTTATACTTTTATATCTTATCTTCTCATGATCAGTAAATGTATTTATACAAGCACTTGACGCTCACATAGAAATAATATATTCTTGTTATGTGTGAAATGAGGAGACTGGTGTCAACTTGTAGAAAGTTTATTACTAATATTATAGTATACAAGTACTTTGGACACGTAAATTAGAGTTGCAGAAAAGTATTGCACACGCAGTCTTAACGGTCGCGGCCCTTGAATCGTTCGCAAATCCCTCGTGATGATTATATCTAAAGGTAGACAATAATTCTCAAAATATATAATGTTTCCACGGATTCTACTGCTCTATATCGATCAATTGACATTTATATTGACACACAAACTTCGCCGTGGTGGCCTTGAGGTTTGAGCAAGTTCGAATCCCAGCGGGGCCTGTACCAATGAGTTTTTCTCAAAAACTTATGTATAGTGATTTCACACCACGTGCTTTACGGTGAAGGAAAATATCGAGAGGAAACCTGCATATTTCTGTGAAGTTATTCAAAGACGTATGTATAGTGCCTGAGACGGCGATAGACTCACCATCTGTCACGTTGGCACTTAATCAAATTAAAAAAAAAGTGAAAAGTGGGTGTTGTGATAACAACACCTCTGCCTACCCCTTCGGGGAATACAGGCGTGAGCATATGTTTGTACAAACTTCCTATGGCATATCCACAGAAAAACACAAACACGACTATTCGTTCAGTGTTATATACTCTATGTAACACACCGTATCGTACAGTTTCGCAGATTAGAACCTTGAAACGCAAATGTTATCTAAATCCGGGGTCTGATAAACCCCTAATCTACATAATAAAAAGAAGCATCCGGATACAAATGCAGTGATAATGCCTCGACGGCTGCAGAGACCGCGGTGCGCACCGGAAGGGTTGCATTGTCTGAACTTACAACTTCAAATTAATGAGCGACTGCAAAAAATGTAGCACAATCGCGATATACGATCTCTTTAACTGTGTCTCAAAGTTTACTTCCTTGACAATGTTGCTTGTACCAACAATACCGCATACGACGTCACGCGAATTCACTCGCGTATTTCCCATTCCCGTGGGAGTACGGGAATAATATACATCCTGTATTGTTTGCTGATAATGTAGCTATCCATTGCTGAAAGAATTTTTCAAATCGGTCTAGTACTTTTTGAGCCAACATACGTTACAAACATACTTACATACAGATATTTCCTCTTTATAATATTATGAGTATATTAGTATTAGCATAAAAGTATTGATGTAATAACTATAATTTGATAAATATACAGCTCTTAATAATGTTTGATTATAGTTGCTGATTTAATTATAAATGTCTGCCATACATTTACACATTTACAACACATTGCAAATTTTGTTTATATAAGTAATACAATTGGTAAGGCTACACTAAGAGAATATATTTTCATTTTGATACTTCGGTCCAAAAGTTTGAGATCCACTGCACGCCGCGCTACCTACTGATCTAATTTCCATGCGTATGCGCACCGAGGTAGCGAAGGGTTAACATTTTATTCACAGTTTCAATAGAATCATTGCATTTATTAACTTTGCGCGAGGAACCAAGATTAGTATGTTTCTAATGTTTGATGCGAATAGTTGTTCCGTGTTGTGATCATGTTATTAAAAATATGGTTTTAATTATAAAAACAATAGTTAAGAATTAACTAATTAATTGTAATAATCAGTATGGATTACTTGAAATGTGAGTAACGCAAAGTTTTACTACCTCTGGAAAACACCTAAGACGGATAAAGATGCAATCAAAACATAGCAGAAGAAAAAATATTGAAGAAATGCGCCTGCGCAACGATGGAACATGGAGTTCAAGATCAGCGGAAGAAAATGATATACTTGTCCAGAGAGGAATTTACCTACGAAACAAAAATAAATGTTGATTTATTCATTCGGCAAATGTATTGCAAGCAAATTAGGGACTAATAATGCCTTTGGTAAAATAGTATGGTTTGAAACTATGGAATGAATAAAATACTGTTGGCTGTCCCAATATCAATGGAGAAGAATTCAACCTGAATAATAAAAAAATCAACGTTATTTGGTAAGTATGTATTTTTTAGCTTCGTGTGTATTGCAGTAAGATTTCATACCTCTATTGACCCCTTAGAGATGGAATTGTGGAAAACCCTAATTTTTTGAATACCTACACTTCGCAAAGAACACACTCTTCAAATTACATGTCTCCAGCACAAGCTTGAGGCTATGCAATCAGTCAGTCAGTCAGGACTCTGAATTTATTATGTAACTTCCGCCTGCAACTTCTCCTGCGTGACATTAAATCTTACATACAAACTTTTATCCCCTATTTCACCCACCTGGGAGTTGAATATTGAAAAATCCTTCCTTAGTTTGCCTTGCCTTAGGATATCTTCGTTATAAAGGGTCGCGACCCTTGGGTAGGCAGAATTTATGTTTTATCGGATAATTCTCAGTAAAAACAACCTCTGCGGGTAGCATTTATCTTGTACTAAGCTTTCTTTGATATTAATAAAGTAATTTATTAAATATTAAAGAAATGTAACCCAAGCTACCGATTTTCCTCTTTAAAAGAGTGTCGAAGGTCAGATGGCAGTCGCTTCGTATAATAATCAGGTGATCAGCCACATCGGGTTGAATCAAGTGCCGACCCCAACAATGTATGGGATAAGGCCAGGGTGATGATGATGATGATCATGATTAAAGATATATAATTATTACTTACCAAACACGTAACAATGGCGTGTTAGGCAAAGAATTTATTACTTTTTTGAGAAATTATATAATATTTCTTCCCATCTAATGCATATCACCCTTTTTGTAACTACGCCCTTTATAGCTCTGGGCGTTTTCAGGGCCCATCCCTAACGAGCATTTGATCCCCAAATAGCCGTAAGCCCAAATACTCTTCGTCGTCATAAAACCAACATATTTGGGCTTCTAGTGTTGTATACGTGATATCATAATGATAGCTACCATGTGTGAGATTTTTACATTGAATATTAAATACTATCGCAATTTTGCCTACGAGGTACTGCGTTATTTGGAAACAGTGACCTTGGAGATTTTTTCCAGTAAAACAAAATATTATCTTATGTATTCATATCCACATGTGTAGTGAACTACTAAACAATTGTTAAAGTCAACTACTAAAAATTTAAAATACTAGAATGTGGGTCGGGTTGTCATCATCATCGCCCTGGCCTTGCCCCATACATTATTGGGTCGGTACTTGATTCAACCCGATGTGGCTGATCACCTGATTTTTTATACGAAGCGATTGCCATCTGACCTTCGAAACCCCTTTTACGAGGAAAATCTGTGATCTGAGCTAAACCAGTTGTCAGACTATTTTAGGCCTCTGACTGACCTGAAACGATTGCCAAAGATGATAAATTTGCAACCGGGACCGACGGCTTAACATGCTCTCCGAGGCACGGAGGGAACTCGGGTGGTCACCCATCCAATTACTGGCTAGGCGTAGGGTTGCTTAACTTCACTGATCGAATGATATGCGCAATAGCAACTGTGCCACGAGCTCCTCCGTAGTTGTAGTGGTTTAAATGGGAAAAATAACTAGTTTTTTACACAATTAAAATATAAACTACACGGATGTCAAGCAATATATAAAAGGTATATATTAAGATATTTTCTGTGCTTGAAAATGAAAATGATTTTTTTTATTCAGTTTAGGCCCTGGCTCTTATGAATGTGGAGAATTTACCACCGGTTCGGAAACTAGCCTTATGAGAAGAACCGGCAAGAAACTCAGCCAGGCATGATGTACATTTAATTGAAACAATAAAAATACAAAAATCAAATTTGATAACATGTATTCACAATAGTGTTACAAATTGTATTAGCCTTACGGCTTACGGCTTAGCTTCTTACGGGCGTCAATTTGCTTCATCAATTCGCATAGGCTCCATCTTAATATGCCCCGCATAAGTTCCAGCCACACAAGAGCTTACATTCTCTATATAAAATATACCATATAAGGCTGTATACACAGGCTTAGGCCTCCATTTCGCCGGGACTTCCTACTAACATAAATCCACCCCTATTTTGGAACGCGGCGGGTGAAAACTGAAAGGTGTAAAGACTCAACTTTTCAATTGTTTTTTAACGTCCTTTGATATGACGTCAGGAAACATTCATTTTATCGTAGACATTATTCGTTTGATGTTTTATCTTGTGGTTACATATTTATTTGTTTTGTGATTGAACTAATATTTTTTTTAAATGACACCACTTCCTTTTTTTCTTATTTTTCACTGACATTTTAAGAATATACATAGCATGTATTCGAATGCATGCTAATCGTTTATGTTATTATTTTACTAGTATAATATATTTCTTTGTTTCCTTGAATACGCTAATCACAGAAACTACAGATCCGATTAAAAAAATATTATTGTGTGAGATAGCTCATTCATTGAAGAAGTTTATAGGCTATTAACATCACACTAAGATCAATCGCGGTTTAAAGTTAGCCTTAACTCAAAATAACTATTCTACGCGGACGAAGTCGCGGGCAGACGCTAGTAAAGTAAAAAAATTGTATTATCAGTCACAGAATGTATGTAAAGGTTATATAACTTATTGGTATTTCAAAAAACAGCGACTCAACGTCTTCCTCTGTGCCAAATCGCCAAGCGCATAAACCAAACAAGTGCGTCCCAAGATGATGCTCTGCCCGAAATATCCAATAACCATAGTTTTACGGGGGACCCTCTGTATGGGAAATCGATCATACACCCCCCGCCTCACCCCCTCACCCCCCTCACCTCCTGATGGATTACGTCGTCAAGGAATAAAAAGAAAACATTAGACACCATCCCCTAAGGAAAGGACTTGAAAAATATTTTTATTTTTCGGATGGGGCACGTCGAAGCCTATTTTCGGTTAGATGTAAGCCCGTCCCTTAAAGGCTCACTGTCTTGTTTGACAGTTATATTACATGTGATGTCTTGAGGTCACGCTAGACGAATATAAACCTTATTGCCTTGGAAAATCCATTGTTCGAATTGTATACGTACCTACTATGAAATGTATAGTGCATCAGTCGTGTCCCTTTTCGTGATAAAACTATTGAACCGATTATTTTTCCAAATTGTTTCCTAAAGGATTCTTACAAAAGAAAGAAAGAAAGTTTTGAAAAACCTTAATAAGTAAACTGAGTTCAAGGGCCAAGTTTTCTACTTGTAATTAGCAATTAAGTGTTTAGTACTGTTCCTTGTAAGATATTTGCAAAAAAATAAATAAAGCCAAAGTTCAAGGTTGAGTTTAATTTCCAACTCGCTTTGCCCTGCGGTTTCACCCGAGTAGACTTAATTTTGTAAGAGACTTTTTTTTTTTAAATAATAAAAGCTTAAGTTACTCCTTGAAATATTAGCTATCTGCCAGTGAAAGTCCCGATAAAATCAGTCCACTTGTGTCGGAGATTAGCCGGAACAAACAGACAGACAGATAACAATATTAAAAATAGTTTTTTCTCTTTCAGTATTGTATATTTTCATATTATGCATTTAGTCAAAAGGTGTAATTTTGGAATTACAAACAGACACTTAAATTTTACTTATCTGTATAGATTTCTCCGAAACCATAATCGTGCAGCAAGGCATTCGAGTACCTTTAAAAATATAGTTAGGTAGTCAAAAATAGGGCTCTCTAAGCTAGTAAAAGTCTTAATTGCTAAAGTAGTAAAGTTACCTTAAAAATATTGCTTAAACAACTAATTACCTAATTTTCACACCATAAAATCTGCTGATACCAATTTATTTCCATCCTGACGATATTTTTCCTGAGTGATATTCGGTGTTCCCGAAAAAGTCACCAGTCATTGAGCTAATGTATTGACGTCAGCATAATCTTGTTTTAAAAATAGATTATCTTATTAATTCCCGTAGTCTAATTACAATTTTATAACAGAATCAAAATAGATAGCCTATTATTTATATTGTGAAATAAATGTATGGCCCAAGTCTTATTCACTAAATAAAAATGTTTTTGCTATTATTTTATACAAAATTATTTTACTATTTTAGGTATAATATAATATTTTCATACTAATTTGACGTTTAAAATCTATTTGGTAATGAACAGTACAAAAGATAGGATAAGCACGTGAGTAAGAGATAGCTCTTTACGAGAACGTCCCAATTGGGACGCTTTAGTATATTCTCTATACGCGCGCTAATACCTTAATAATATCTGACAAAATATCATTATTGATAGCGAAATATGTGCATAAAGTATTTATTCGTACAAAAACAGGCAGAAACCCAATAATATTAGAGGAAAACTCCTTGGAAACCTGTGTACAAAATCCGTTGTCCACTTACCTATGTAGCTTAGTCAACCTTAGTTACAAAGCGGGGGAGTCACCCCTGAGATACGGGTGATTTACGGAGGGTCTCGGAAACCCTTATCGGGTGTCGTTATGACCATGTGAGGGTAAAGTTATTGTACCGTTAGGGGTGGGCGGGGGGTTACCTCCCGACCACTTCCAAGGGATGCGATGTATTGTTATAGAGTTTGCTTTTGATTTTCGCCCTGTTTTGAGTAAACGGGACAGGTTGTTTGTGACCACGTTAAAGGTTTCGGGTTATGTAAGTAATTTTAATTGTTTATTAAACGGAAGGACAGAATACAATTTGAATTAAAAAAAAATGTATGTTATCTATGGCATTATTAGTTAATGTTTCTAGTACTTACATAATTGAAAATCTATGCAATATAAATTCACCGATCGAAGAATATTAAACCTTTTTAAAAACAGATGTATATAACGAGTATACATCTGTCACTGTCACAGAGCTGAAGTATCATTTCAATAAGAGCTCATGGTTGGGCCCCTATTCAGTAAAAAAATCTCAAATCAACGTATTTAGCGGCTAAAAATAACCATTTAAAAATAGAGGAATATATATATAAGGTAAAGTGTTCAAGTTCAAATATTGAAATAATAAAAATGATAACAAACGTAAAATATTTATATTAATAAATATCAAACGACAGACATGTTTCGCGAACCATTGGTCCCCGGCAATAAAATTATATACGCCTACGAAATAACGGCGACCCCTCGGCGACGGCATTCTGCATGCAAAATTTAATTTTAGAATCCAACCGTTCCAATATAGGTAATATTAGAAATTTATGTTCCATGTTTGAATTTGAATCGTTGTCCTTTTTATCGTAAATTGTATGCGCATATCTAATAACTTATTTTTTATTATTTTCGTCATTGGTAACTCGAGGCTTAATACCTTTTTTTTTTTTTTTTTTTTTTTTTTGTTGACGAGGGGGAAACCTTCAAAAGGTCCCCGACCGCCCTGGGAGAGGCAGATCGGGGTATGTGGGATTTTTACCGCACTAAAACCCCCCCGGTGGCCATCCTCAGTGCTCAGGGGGGACTCCGGGTACTCTGATAGAACGCACCGGTGTCCCCCCACACTTTGCCGGGGCACATCCCCGGGGCAGCTGTGACGCCGCCCCTGGAGACCTCGCTGTGCAAGGCAGCGCGAGCCACATCGCGCTGCCACCTTCCCGGGCCCGCGCCGGTGGTCAAAGCTCCCACCCCGACCACCGCCAGCAGGCCCTCCGGCCCCCTTTTAGTCGCCTCTTACGACAGGCAGGGGATACCATAGCCATATTCTTAGACCCTGGCTATTGGGTGTCGAGGCTTAATACCTATTTTATCTGAGCCCAACTTGGGCCCAAATGTTCAAAAAAATAGTTTAACATAAATAGCAATTTCCTTATCTTCTAATTTAATATCAACTAGCTGTAGCCCGCAGTTTCACTCGCGTAGACTTAGTTTACCCTATTTGTTTTTTTAAATAAAAGTAGCCTTAGTTAACTACTCCTTGAAACATCACCTATCTGTCAGTGAAAGTCGCGATAAAATCAGTACAGCCGTTTCGGAGATTAGCCGGAACAAACAAACAGACAGACAGACAGATAAACATTTTTAAAAATTGATTTTTATATATCTAGTCAAAATGTGTAATTTTGGAATTACACACAGACACTTAAATTTTATTTATCTGTATGTATAGAATATAGATACAAATATAATAATATTATTCACTACACAACCTAAGTAAATAGGCACGTTGAATAAACTTAGCAAAGCCCTTAATAAAAATATCAGTGTTGAATATTTATGAACCAACATTAATTAACCTCTTAAACATCGCCACACCGAATGATAAATTAAAAAGGCATCATCCTCAACAATTAATACAATTATGATTGCGGGGGAGGGAAACACTGCGTTAAACTCGTGTTAAAAGCCAAAGTAATATAATTTTCCCGGCTTTTTCTCCCCCGCCTAATTACAAGACGTTTTATTAATAAAGTTGATCGTTACAATTGATATTGTTTGGTGAGATATTAAATAACATATGCTCACGCCTGTATTCCCCGAAGGGGTAGGCAGAGGTGTTGTAATTACAACACCCACTTTTCACCGAAGATGATTAAGTGCCAACGTGACAGATGGTGAGTCCATCGCCGTCTCAGACACTTTACATACGTCATTGAATTACTTCTCAGAAATATGCAGGTTTCCTCACGATATTTTCCTTCACCGTAAAGTACGTTGTGTGAAATCACTACATAAGTTTTTTTAGAAAAACTCATTGGTACAGGCCCCGCTGGGATACGAACTTGCGTCGTTAGCGTAGCAGGCACCACGGCTCTCAAGATAATAAATAAGTATACACTTATTCAATAAACTACCATTAAAAATGTGTGAACTACCATTTTTAAGTTTTAAGGCAATCAATCAGAAACTTTGTGAAAAAGCATATTATAGTGCAACTGAGTATATTGATGATAGCCAAGCATGGCAATGAGTAACCCTATGTATAATATATGTATAAAAAAACGCTACCCCAAGTTTTTTATTAAAAGTAGCCTAAACTTTCATCCCCTATTTTACCCCCTTGGGGGTAGAATTAATCAAAATCCCTTCTTAGCGGATGCCTACGTCATAACATCTACCTGCATGCCAATTTTCACTATGTGAGTCAGTCAGTCACCTTTGTGTTATATATATTTAGATGTGCCCCGACTTTAAATCGCGGAGCTCTTATTCTTTTAGCCAACTCCAAAAAGGAGGAGGTTATCTTTTCAATGGTATATTTTTTTTATTTTTGTTGCTTCAGACCTCTTGACTGGGTGAACTGATTTCGATGATTCATTTTTATTTGAAAGGTTATGCTTCCTAAGTGGTCCCATTTTTAATAAAAGCAGGTCGTCTAAGTTACTCGTAAATTAGCTATCTGCCAGAAAAAGCCCCGTCCAAATCAAAATTACGGTCCACTCGTTTCGTTGATTATCCAGACAGACAAAGAATAATTATAAAAATTGTTTTTTTTTTAATTTAAGTACTTACCGTATAATATACTTCAAACAACATGCATTTAGTAAAAAGCTGTTAATTTGGAATAACATTATCTGTATCCAACTGTATAAATATAAAGAGTCATAAATTACGTCCAGTGGTCGGTGCTGCCCACTGAAAATATTTAACCATCAAATGGTCGCGTGGACCACGGGTCAACCATTCACTAAAATATATATTTGAATAAGGAATGATATACGGTTTGTTTATTGGCAGGCCTTCGCGTTCCTTTTTTGAATTTCATTATGACAGTGACCGACGCGCGCTCGGGTCGCCGCCGGTCACTCGCAGGGGACGATTGGCCGGATGACCCCTCGTGTTAGCTACATTATATACAAAAGATTTCATATTTTCGCAGCTTGGGTCTCTTAGACCGGTTTTGTTAAGGCGAGGGTTACTTATAGGAAATTTTACGAATAATTTGTGATTTTGTTAAGACGCGTGTGCTGTGTTAAAAGGTTAATGTGTAGTGGGGTTGGGTTATTAAGAGTTCTTAATAACGAATTCAGAGAAAGGACTTCAAATATTTCTGTTTGTACCGAGATTTATCTGAGAAATAAGGTAACTTATTATTTACTTAATCCTATTAATTTTTCTATATCTATACAGTTAAAAACAATAAAAGTGTCGGTTTGTAATTCCAAATAACAGCTAACTAAATGCATATTAGAGTATATACGGCACTAACGGACTTAAAACAAAATCATTTAAAAAAAAATCTCTATCAGTCTGTCTGTCTGCCTGCCTAATCTCCGAAACAGCTTTACTGATTTTAACGGTAATTTCACTGGCAGATATTAAATTATATAAAGTCAAAGTCAAAGTCAAAAATATCTTTATTCGATTAGACTTTTTACAAAGTACTTTCAAATCGTCAGAATGACATAATCGGAAGGTTGCTTTTACTGAGAAGAACCTGGCAAGAAACTCAGTAATAACTCTTTTCAAAAATATTATACAATTTAAAGAATACAAAATAAATAATTTAAGAAACGTAAGCTCATGGACAATGTTCCAATGCACGAATGTCGATAAAAATTAACATAACTAAAAATCTAGTACATCTATTTATAACTATATATATTTAACTATACGGGTGAAACTGCATGACACAGCTAGTATTGAATGAATCCCTTCATCCAAACACGTATACTCATATGATACTATTTAATCGAAAATTGAATGAAAAAGCTATTTGGCCAGAAATTTGAGGCATAGCGCTCCAAGAGGGGAGTTCCAATGAAAAACGGGAAAACTTTCCCTCTGTTACTTTGTTTACTTACACTACCAGTGGAAAAAAATGAGGGGACGTTCAGACCCTTGCGATTCCTAAGACGTGATTCAGAAAGCATTGTAAAGTTGCTATCTTTGAATATTTTTTTTACTTATAGTGTGGGGTGCATAAATGCCAATTTATCATCTTTGGCTATCGTTACAGGTCAGTCGGAGGCCTAAAATAGTCTGACAACTGGTTTAGCCCAGATCACAGATTTTTCTCGTAAAAGGAGTTGTAAAGGTCAGACGGCAGTCGCTTCGTATAAAAATCAGGTGATCAGCCACATCGGGTTGAATCAAGTGCCGACCCCAACAATGTATGGGATAAGGCCAGGGACGATGATGAGTGTAGGGCGCATAAATAGCTTCGTCGTCGTTTACGGGTTAAGTTTTCTTTTAATAGTGTATCGGATAAGGTGTGACATTTATGTATCGTATATCATTGGGATTATAGGGACATTGTTACGACAGTACATTTTTTATTTAATTTTGACTTAATTTGGCGGAGCCCTGCTGTTTTTTTTTAATAAAATAACCTGAGGGGGCGAACTTCTTGTATAATGTATATAACATTAGGTATCTGCTAGTGAAAGTCCCGTTAAAATCGGTCCAGCCGTTTCGGAGATTAGCCGGAACAAACAGACAGGCAGACAGAGAAAAAAATTTTAAATTGATTTTTTTATTTCAAAGGTGTTATTTTGGAATTACAAACAGACACTTCTTTTTTATTTATCTGTATTGAACTAAATGAAAAAAAAATCAGTCGCTTATCAAGGAGTAAAGTAAACAGAGAAATTCCGAATTTATAATATTAGTGGGAATTTGATTACCGCCGACGAGCATGGCGCTTCGAAGCGAATTTCTGAACCTCACAGCAGTTTGGTATTCAACACCATTTCAAAGGGTTATTTGAATGCGGGAGGAGTGTCGGTAATTAGCACATACTCCCTATGGTGTGTTCTGGAGGCTGTGTTTAAACGTTACATAGTACCTTAGTACGTATGTCTTGAATACGTGCTCATGAAACCAATTTAAAATCTAGAAATCTCTGAATTAGATCAGATTTAATAAATTGTAAGACATCTATTGAAAAATCTATAAACCTATGCCTCGTTTGAGCAGTCGTCTGCTACGGAAGCGACGCAAGTTCGAATCCCAGCGGCCTGTACCTATGAGTTTCTCTAAAAACTTATGTGCAGTGATATCACATCACGTGCTTTACGGTGAAGGAAAAAGTCGTGACGGCGATGGACTCACCATCTGTCACGTTGGCATTTATCATCTTCGGTGAATAGTGGGTGTTGTTATTACACCTGTGCCTGAAAACTGGTGTTTAAAAACCTCAGCATTATAGTAAATTTTCTTCTAATATAAAATTAGTATTTTCTAATCGAAAATAACTATTAAATATTAAATCTACACGATGTTCACGGTAAGCTATGTAGATAAGAACCATCAAAATATACGTACAATGAAGCTCTGCTGAAATTGCGTGGGTACATAACATTCGGACCCCAACGTACACACTCACACCACCCGCACGCACACACGCGCGACACACATACGGCCGTATGTGGCCACGTGCGGGTGGGACACGTGTGGGAGAGAGAGCGTGTCATATTTGTTGTTGTATGCAAGAGAGGGACGGTTGTTGCAGGACGAGCGATACAACAAATCAATACGAGCGGTGGTGACCGGTAGCCTGTGTCACTACCCCCCCCCTGGCTCCCCTCCCCGCGCCTCCCGCCCCGCAGACCGCATGCCTCCACCTACATTGTCAACTGCCACAGAGTAATTTAGACCTCCCGAAACTCGTGAGTATATAAGCATTCCACTGTAACGGTTCGCATAGCTTTGTTTGAATTTGGAACGCTTTATGTTTGGGAAAAGCAGGGGAACTATTTTATAAGACTACCTACAATATTTGATGAAATTGCTGAAATTAGTGTGATGATTTAAATTAATATCTAATACGTAATGCATATACAGTTATAATATTGATAGAATCTTCTAATATTTAATATTCCTGTGATTTATACCTTATTACTTAATACTGCTATAGTATAAACAATTAAAAGAAAAAATATGGAAGCATTTCTAAACGAATCATAACTCTGTGAAACAAAATCCGCTTGACCGCCCCGTATAGAAGGCGCGTCGCTACTTGGCCCAATACAACTTGATACTTTTGCAAAATATCTCTTCCATATAACTTTACGGATATCTCCCTTATTTTTCAATAAGTATTAAGTACGCTTGACCGCACTTGCCACGAGTAAAGAAGAAAAGTGCGCGGGTAGAAGAAACTTGATAAGTACGTATATTTTCTGGTAAACTCAATAACAACAATTATATATTTTTTGTATAATTTCTGACGTTATAATATTTCTGTCGTTTCAAATATGAAATGTCGTAAAGCTTTACATAGTACTTTAGTTAGTACAGTAAAAGGCTACTAATTACTGATATTAAAATTGTTGGGGAAGATTAATACAATTTCAGAAATGTTATTTCACGGATTTTACATACGCCTGTATTCCCATTAGAGGTAGGGTTGTACTTATAATACACCTACATTGCTCCAACTAAGTTTTTAAATTCCATGCCCTATTATATAGGCTAGACTATCGCCATGAACTGGGTACTAATCCAGACTCCAAGCTGTTACCAGTTAATATAGATCAGAAAATCTAAAAACACATTTTCCGAACCGAGGATTGAACCCAAGTCCCAGTAGCGTTTGCGACCTACGAGGCAATAATGATTTCGTGAATTCAAATATCAAAGAACACCTAACGCTGTAATGTAACAAAGAAAATGTTTCATTCCTTACGCAGTGACCACGAATCCAAAGGGAGAGACGGGGACCTTTTATCCCAAACTTTTAGGGGGTGCATTCCGCTGAGTAACAGTCTAATTCAGTACCCTTCGGAGGGCTCGCAGGGGACGATAAACTGTAAAACCACGGGAGGGAATAACCCCCTCCACTAAACAGGGTGTAATTTATGACACCTAAGAACCCTTGCTGGATGGACTTGGGAGGATAATGCCCTCCCGCGTATGTGGGAGGTGAATTTACGAACTTACATAAGTACTTGAATTTGGTTGAATGTTTTCACTTGGAGCTACTTCGAAATTATGTTTTGATTAGGTACCAAATTCTTCAAAGCTTTTCGTGGATCTGTTGATAATATTAAATTAAAACTAAGACAATTATGCCAAGATTTTTTTTTTATAATAAACCATTATAGCCATTATAGCATTAGAGCCGTGGTGGCTGCTACGCAAGCGACGCAAGTTCGAATCCCAGAGGGGCCTTTACCAATGAGTTTTTTCTAAAAAACTTATGTACAGTGATTTCACACCACGTACTTAACGGTGAAGGCAAACATCGTGAGGAAACCTGCATATTTCAGAGAAGTAATTCAATGACGTATGTAAAGTGTCTGACACTTACTTGGCACTTAATCATCTTCGGTGAGAAGTGGGTGTTGTGATTACAACACCTCTGCCTACCCCTTCGGGGAATACAGTCGTTGTTGACGTTGCATAGCCGACGAATTTCGTTACAATCACAACCTGTCTCTGAAAAAAACAAATCAGATCTCAAAACCCATACTTGGTGCACTGGACATTTGCCTTGAATGAGCTTCATATGTTCATGAAACCTCATTTCACGACAAAGAAGTCACGGGCAAATTATCTATACAGATAAATAAAATTGAAGTTTCTGTTTGTAATTCGAAACTTACACCTTTTGATTAAATGCATATGGAAGTATACGTGGTACTGATATAGAAAAACCAATTTTTTTTTGTCTGGCTGACTGTCTTCTGTTCCGGCTAATCTCCGAAACAGTTGGACCGATTTTAACAGGACTTTCACTGGCGTATAGGTAATAATTTCAAGGAGTAACTCGGGCTACATTTATTTAAAGAGAAACATTAGTGCTTTACGGGTCAATAGCTTAATAAAAAGTCATAGATTTTAGGACAATCGCTGTGACAATTTTATCATGCACTACCTAGCTCAATGTTTCAGTATTACGCTCATTGAAACTTATACTATAATGCCGTCAATTAAGGTCTATAATAAGACAACAGTAACACGGTCGACACCAAATCGTCGCTTAGTCGATGAGTTCGGAGCTGTTTATTGAATAAAGTATTCAAAAAGTTTCTTCAAGGAGGAAAAACTTCAGTTGTTCTTTAATTCTAATTTATCTTTGACATGAACCTTAACTTTCATACGTTAGTATTATTTTCCTTTCCCTTTCCTTTATACATTTAGGTACATACCTAATTGGATTACATAAAAAACAGAGAATAAAATTCTCAATCACAAAATTTTCGTTTTTTCGGCTCTATGAATTCCCACATAAAAACTTGAATCGCAACATTTGTAGTAAATAATCAAGGAAATTTTATATTTCTTAACAAAAAAAAACTATAGTGAAATCTGAGGAGATTTCACTCTCACCTTTACGTTTTACACACATTTAAGTAAACGGCAACACTATTAACCCTTCCCTGCCCAACCGTCACCCCAAGCGCAAATCCCAAACGTGGCCAGAAAAATCGATACAGCGCTCTGACCAATACACTCACTCATATAAATATATAAAGGCTCCTATTTTACCCTTATGGCCGGCCGGCCATCTTGGATCGCACCCCCGCCACCCAATTTACCCGGCCCCCGATATAAGGGGCCTGAAAGACCGAAACCCACTAATACTAATGCCCTCTACGTATGTTGTGTGGGTGTTTGATCTCCGTTTCGGCGTTTAGACGGTTGATTAGCATTTTGTTCTTTGTTTGAAAATGTATACACACATTCTAGATTTGAATATTCTTTTATCATTTTCTAAATAAGACGGTAGTTTTTCTAATAATCACCGTAAAAGTAGTTTTATTCCTAACAAGGTGCTGCCGAAAAAATACTTTTTTTTATCATATTTCCGCTTAAAATTATATTTCAATAACTTTTCAATTAATAAATAAACAAGAGAGTTCGTAGGATGAACATAGCTTACAAAACTAGGTCGTATGTATCATCCACACATGCAATATTGTATACAGTAAGTATGTAGAGTAAATATTTATAATAATTCTGTTATAACGCACTTTACGATAGCAGTTTACGGGATGCTTTTATGTCGTGTTGCGTCATAAAAGTTCAGATTTACCCTAAAGGATTCGGTTGAATAACTTGAACATCATGTATGAAGTGAACAGTATATTGTAGATAAGAGAGTAGGTTATTCTCGCCAATAAGTTTTCTTTAATAAGTTTTTTTTCTCGACAGCCGTGGTGGCCTTGAGGTTTGAGCAGTCGCCTGCTACGCAAGCGACGCAAGTTCGAATCCCAGCGGGGCCTGTACCAATGAGTTTTTTTAAAAAACTTATGTACAGTGATTTCACACCACGTGCTTTACGGTGAAGGAAAACATTGTGAGGAAACCTGCATATTTCTGAGAAGTAATTCAATGACGTATGTAAAGTGTCTGAAACGGCGATGGACTCACCATCTGTCACGTTGGTACTCAATCATCTTCGGTGAAAAGTGGGTATTGTGATTACAACATATCTGCCTATCCCTTCGGGGAATACAGGCGTGAGCATATGTATGTATGTATGTAAGTTTTCTCGGTTTTAATCTAAGACTATGTAACTACTCATAAACTATGTATACGCACTTAAATGCAGTTCTCTTGAAATGTTTAGTTAGATGCAGTTTTTATACATGCTCACGCATATTCCCCGAAGTGCAGGCAGACGTGTACTTGTAGTACACATTTTGCCAGTTATGTTCAAATCTCATGTAAAAGACGGCGAGTCTATTGCCATTAACTGGGATCTATGAATCCAGACTCCGGGCTGCTGGGATAATGCTAATGGGCCGGGACTGAGTTGGAAAGCGCACCGACTCGTTTTCGACGTAACTTTTTGAGATCACTAGACCAACGCAGTCTAAGAATAAATAGTATATTATGTTGAAATTATTACCTGCAAAGTGTATCGGATCATAGACGAAATACAAATGTATTTCGTCTATGATCATATTCACGGGTTGTGTCGCCGGCATTAATGAAATTAAGTATATTTTGGATGAGAGTTGGGATTCTTCGGATGCTAAGATGACGTTTATTTGCTAAGAGTGCTTGTTTAATTATATGTGGTCATCTTCATCAACAGGTATACTTGATTGGCATCTGCTAAAACTCTGTGACGTCACGATATACAGTCCGATATGAGTATCTTATGTTGCATTAAAATCAAACAACGTGTAACAAACACGCCCTGACAGCAAACAAGGCGAGACGCGTCTAAAAGCAGCCTCTGATATCCAATCACTCACCTCAAAGAACATTTGGGAAATAATTGGCTGCTCGAACCCCCGCAGAATAAAATAATTCCATAAATTTCCAAAGAGATTTCCATCAGAGCCGATACGGTGGCTAACCACAAGCCCCGGTGTGGCACACGTGAAATATTCAGTCGCCACTCCAATACATCATTCATTCGTCCGCCGAGAGCGGTTCGACACCAATCTTCCATTTGGCAAGAAAATCGATACACGTCCTGGCCATATAAGCATTCCGGGGGAGGCAGACGGGGTGTCTTAAGGGGGAGTTAAGGTTTAGTCCCGAATATTGAATTTCCCTTGGGACAAACCCGTTTCGCTTTGTCCCTTCGGTCGGGGTCGTGTGGGCCGTGAGATGCCCGGGCTCGGATGACTATACCTATACATATGTACGTGTATCTATGTATAGGTGCGTGAGTGTACGTTCGTGCGTAAGTGTTGGATAATAACATTGCGAGGCCAGGCATACGTGACTTTCAGAGCGTTTGACGGGCCCCGAGCTATGTACATATACATACATACATGTACATACTTTATCTATGTATGCGTTGAGTGGGCGGTTTCTATACGTGATATAGAGGCCTCCCTTCACATGAAAGCCTTCAAATTGGCTCTCTTTAAATAAAATGCTGTATGCATACGCTTTGTCATTAAAGGATTTTATGATTTAAAGGTCAAATCCTTACGAGTTCAGTCACGTCATTTGGATTGAATCTACTTAAATTTTGTATCATGAAACTACAGTTCAACTGCTGGGCTTATAATTACCTTTCTTGTTAAGCTAGGAACACAATAGTTGAACTTCTACTTTCCTGTTTTTTACAAAATAAGATCATGGGGCCTACCATTGTCGGTTTAAAAAGCGTATTAGTAACGTAAAATTTGCCAAAATTGTCGATTGCCAAAGATGTTAGAGTAGCAATCGGTACCTATGGCTTAACGTGCTTTCCGAGGCACGGAGGGAAATAGGGCAGTCACCCATCCAACTATTGACTTGGGTTGCTTAACTTCGCATTGAACGATATGGGCAATACAACCCGTGTCACGAGCTCCTCTGTTTCCGGCCATACGCAAAATATAATTTATTGTCTATTTTACCGTCAGTCCGCGGGGAAGGTAAAGCTAACGCGAAATATATAAATCTCTGTCACAATGGATTGAGACAAATTTTACTTTATCTCACGGCGCTGTGTGTATAAAATAGAACAAATGAATAGATGATTCTTTTATATTGGGTAACCCTGTAAGGATCGCAAAGCAGTAAGATGGAGTATTAAATAAATAGTACCTGGTTGACCGAGCTGTGGTCGGTTTCTTTTTCACACAAAAGAAAGAACTTGACAAATAGCATGTGGCTAATGGCGGTCTTTGCCTACCCCCATGGGATATAGGTGTGAGCATGGATGTAGAAAAAATTCAAAAGTTAAGATGGAAGAGAATCATCGTGGAATTTAAAGGCGGATCGCTAAATCAATAAAAAACTCCGATAGTCAAAAAAATCAACAAAAGTGACACTTCAAATACTCATTGAACGTCATTTTGTTTTGTAACTTAGGTTAATTTACTACCGCTTCCAAATTTAAATATATAAGGAGATTAAACGACGAAAGAAACTCCCCGGTTATACTTTGTATCTATATACTAACATATAAAGCTAAAGATTTTGTTTGTTTTCTAGAACGCGCTAATCTCAGGAGCTCTACTGGTCCGATTTGATAAATTATTTCAGTGTTAGACAGTCCATTCATCACATATGCTCACGCCTGTATTCCCCGAAAGGGTAGGCAGCGGTGTTGTTATCACAACACCCACTTCTCAGCGAATATGATTAAGTGCCAACGTGACAGATGGTGAGTCTATCGCCGTCTCAGAAACATACGTTTTTGAATTACTTCTTAGAAATATGCAGATTTCCTCACGATGTTTTCCTTCACCGTAAAGCACGTGGTGTGAAATCACTGTACATAAGTTTTACACATAAGTATATGTATATATATGTACATATATGTACATAAGGCTAAATATTATCACGCTAAGACCAAACGCGAGTTAAAATTAGCGTAAGCCCCTAGTTACTATCCCACGCAGACGAAGTCGCGAGCATGAGCTAGTTTTAATATCAAGATATACATATAGCTAAGCGTATAATATAGCTAGCCTCATTTCCTACAGAAGCTGGGATTTCCAATCATTCCCACCTTTGTATCGGTATCGGCACAGGGTGACAGCAAGACACATGGGCCCGCTATCCGTCCCCAGTTTAATCCCGGTAGACACGAACTATTACTATTCCCCGTGATTTATACGAAGAAATTGCACACTAGGATATTGGTTTGCATAGTTTTTTGGCTGTAAATAAGGTACGGTCTGTCTAACGCAAATGGTAATGGTTTTTTTTCGGATGAGTTATGAGAGCTGGGGCCTTACCATGAACTCTTATTGCCATGATAGTTTTACTCTTATTATGAGACAGATGTATTTGACGTGTATACATTTGTCATTGTCACACAGCTCAACTATGATTGCAATAAGAGCTCATGGTCAGGCCCCTGGGCTGAAATAGCGAGGCTAAAAAAGCATTCAATCAAGCAATTTTTTTTTAGCAATACAGTTAAAAACAGCAACACACTTGTTGGTAAGCGCTTACTGCAATTTATAGATGCTTATTTTACTTACACGAAACCGCGCGCGCTTTTTGGAACACCAAACGCCTAGGTAATTATGTTTTTGATTGATAAATTTTTACTCGACAACGGAGAAGCAAAAAGGAGGGTTGTGATTTCATATATTCCCTCAGAATCCCAAAACTACTAATTTGTAATAAAATTTGACCTTTTAGTTAACGTAAGGACACTTGGATGCTAACACTCAATAAATAAAAAAAAGATACTAGATTGATCTAGAACAACTTTTGGAGAAAAACCTTTACTTATTTTACCGTATATAAAAGGCTTTTCAATCAAAACTCCACCGCCCATCAATGAATAATGATAGAAAAACGTACACAGTCCCCCTATCTACCCCCAGGACTTGTTAGAGCATCGGTCGAGAATCACGTTCACTTTGAAAAACGCTCTTTGATGCGCTCGCTTGTTAAGAACGTAACAACTAGCGTTCTCTCCACGTCACGTGTATTAAACCTTTAACTCTTTGTCATTACACTCCACGCCAAATTCAACCTTACGCCATAATCTTAAGGCTCAATAAGCATAACAAGAAATAAAATAATTTCGAGCAGGCTTACGTGCCTGGGAACTGAAAGTTATTCGCCCTTGATGAAAAAATTACGTGTTTCATGACGTATTCTCAAATGCTCTTCTTTTTGATGTATTGGCTTGGACTTACTCTCGATAAGAAAAGTTTCTGAATTGGAAACTTTGTCCCGACCTCTGTCTGCTTAGCTTTTGGGGGAAGTGCCTAACATTTTGTTTTTATTGTTATTAAGTCATTTTATAATTATAATAGAGGAGCTTGTGGCACAGTTGCTATTGCGCATATCATTCGATCAGCGAAGTTAAAACCATAGCATCCATAGCCCTAGCCAGTAATTGGATGGGTGACCGCCCGAGTTTTCTCCGTGCCTCGGAGAGCACGTTAAGCCGTCGGTCCTGGTTGCCAATTCATCATCTTTGGCAATCGTTACAGGTCAGTCGGAGGCTTAGAATAGTCTGACAACTTCCTCGTAAAAAGGGGTTGCGAAGGTCAGATGGCAGTCGCTTCGTATAAAAATCAGGTGATCAGCCACATCAGGTTGAATCAAGTGCCGACCCCGACAATGTATGGGATAAGGCCAGGGAGATGATGAAGTCATTTTATAATGTATGTTAGAGTATAAATTGCACCATATGAATCAAATATTGCTTCTCGTAAATGTGCTCAACATTTACGATTTATTCAAAACTAACACGCTACTCAACGTAACTGGCGAAATACTTACGAGAGGAGAGACGATAGAAAAATATTGAAATGTTCCTACGAATTACCCTACATAATAACTCCACTATGTATATTATAGGGCCGTTTATCAAACAGACAGGTAAAGAAGAGCCGTGATGTCCTTAGGGTGGCGACGCAAGAATCCCAGCGGGGCCTGCACTAATGAGTTTAATTTTATTAAATCAATGACGCGTTTATAGTGCCTGAGACGACGATAGACTCATCATCTGACGGACATACTACAAGAAACACTTATACTGGCGCGGTACGTCAGTAAAATAGAGTAAGGTAAGGTGAAGCACGATCACTTTTTCATAAATCTGATACTTTAGATACTTTCTTCATTTCCCATTTGTAATTTTAATATGGAGAAGAAACCAGAATAGGTTTTTCTATATATTTTTAACAATTTACAATATTTTTTTCTCAACAACCACTTGACTTTGTCTTAAGAGCTGTACTCATGCTCGCCGCCATTATATAAATAAAAGTTTTTTTTTAAATTATGGATGTAAATTATTTTCATTTTAAAAATAAAAACACTGAAAACCAACTACCTACAGAAAAGTAATCTAAGCCCGGAACATAAATAACACACGCTCATTGCGACGAGTTCTCATAGGCCTGTGATATTTGAACCTTGATGTGCCTACCCCTCGTGATTACCATTTGACGAACTGAATATTCCGCTCCGAAACACATTTTGAAGCCGTACTGTGGTCTGCAATTCAGACGAGAAAAATGACAAATTACCACCATTCCTTACATTGGAGATATTTACTTACCTTCTTTCATGTTATACAGATGTTTATGGATGTTTGATTGATTGGTGTCGTCGGGAAGTTTGGAATTACTCTCCGAAGTTGGCTTCTTGTGATGTTTATTATTAATAAACTAGATGTGCCTTGTGGTTTCACCCGCGTAGATTTAATTTCATTACCGTGGAACCCTAAATGTTTTTAATTAAATTAAAGTAACCTAACTTACTACTTATAACATTAACTATCTGCCAGTGAATGCCCTGCTTATATCGATCCAGCTGGTGAAGAGAATGCCCGGAACAAACAGACAGACAGACAGACGAACAGAGAAAAAAATATGAAAATTTGTTACATATGCATTTATTTATCTGTATGTATAGATATGAAGTATACCTCCTGGTTTCACCCGCGTAGACTTAATTTAATGTGTCGCTTTATTAATGAACAGTTTATAGAGTCTAACTTACTCCTTGTAACATCAACTAGCCAGTAAAAGTCACGTTGTTAAGACCCGTCCACCCGTTTCAGAGATTAGCTGGAACAGACAAACAGACAGAACAACAAGCAAATATTTGTCTTTTAAACAGTTCTCAATTAGCCAATGCAAGTTATCCACTAATAACATATTTTACACAAGTAGAAAGAAACGGAGGTTGCCCATCTATACTTATATTATAAAGCTGCAGCGTTTGTTTGTTTGAATGCGATAGTCTCAGGAACTACTATTACTAATGGACTATCCACTGAAATATTTTTTCAAAGAGGACCAGTAGTTCCTGAGATTTACGCGTTCAAACAAACAAACTCTGTAGCTTTATAATATATATATTTATATAGTGTTATGTTGGTTTGTGTACGCTTCAAAAACTCAAAAAGTTCTGCACCGATCGAGCTGAAATTGTAGCATGATATATAATCCGCATCAAGGATTGTTTCTATCTATTTTTTCATCAGTCATTCAAATTAAAATTAAAATTCAAAATATCTTTATTCGATTAGACTTTTTACAAAGTACTTTCAAATCGTCAGAAAGACACGATCGGAAGGTTGCTTTTATCATTATCCGCGATCGTGAAAAAACAGAAAACATTACGGTTCCACCAATGAAATTACGTCTAAGCGGGTAAAACCGCGGGGCACAGTTAGTATTAGTATTGATTTATGTTGGCCCATTGTTAAATCTACCCGATATGTCCAAAAAATTCATACAAATCCATTTATTTCGGAGTAACAAACACCACGACATGAGACTTTTATAGATTAGAAGGATTTATTTTGCTTACTACAATTCCCATAACCCAATGACAGCTTAACCCTTTACCGACTAAAACAATTTGCCTTGGAACAAAAAATACCTATCATGCACCGAATTAATTGCGTTAAACCATTGTTTATACGCACAATCGTGAAACAATAAGTTTCGTAGTCACATGCAGAGTTTTAGACCCTTGTAAGCCATTGTTGCGTGCGCGTTCCTTTGTTTTCCGGGAGTTAAATTAATCTCAGTATATTTCTTTGACGGGTGGAATAAAGCGCTGGTTGACAGAGGTGATATAATATGGAAATGCGTAGTTTTTGTCCCCACAGAGGTCAATTGTTTTAGTGGATTTCTGCATTATTAAATTGTTTGGACTCCGCTTTGTTTGTGCGGAATGTTTTGTTAACGAACGGCTATTCAGTACTAGAAACGCGTAGTGATTAAAAAGTATTTTTGCTACTAAGGCTGTGCCTGCATTTACAGAGGTTCGCAGTAAATATAAATATTCCCTTAGAGTAGGTGAAATATCCTCTTGTTGCCTATTTGAGCCTATCTTTGACTTTAAAAAAACTATTATTATTTTGACAAGAAGTAAAAAAAACAAATGAAGAACAAAAGGTAAATTACTGACAGAACTGAACTGAACTGAAATTAAAATTGTTAAAAGAACATTCAGCAGTAGGCGTGATAAAACTATTAAAAAAAATTCATTATATTTAAAAGTATAATGTAAGTATATTTTCTGCACACCACGTTAAGGTACATACGAACGTCGAACATTTTCCATCAAACAATTGTAGAGATGAAGAAAAAAACAGTCGAATTGACTACCTCTTTTTTATGAAGTCGGTAAAATATTTCTATAATTATTTTGACCAAATTGCTGCAACACACCATAGTAATGATAGCCCTAAAAAACAAAGACAGAATTAAACATATCTACGCAATTTTCTCCCATACATTATGTATGGGCATACATTAATTCCGTAAGCTTAGACCGCGGCAATATCCTATGGGCTGTCAGTTTGTGCGATAACATGTAGGGATTCCAAGGAGGGTGAGGGAGACGCAAGATTGTTACTCATTCTTATATGTTTATTAAGTTTTTATTATGTTACCGAGATTGAGGAATTGTAATGTAATGAACTAAATTGAAGTGACATGTTCATAATTCCAAAATTACACCTTTTGACTAAATGCATATAAAAATGTACACAGTACTGTCATAAAAAACCAATTTATAATTTTTTTCTCTGTCTGTTTGTTCCGGCTAATCTCCGAAAAGGTATCTTAAGTATACGTGGGTGGAACCGCGGGGCACAGCTAGTGCTAAATATATCTTGATATCTTAAAGTGATGATTCTGGTGAATCATCGAACTGATTTAGATGTAATTTGGTATTGGGATGCCTTCGAAACACAGGCGGATAGGCTTCTCTAAAAATTTTGTGAAGTCGCGGCTAATAATTCACATACCTAATCTCAAATTCTACGATCAAAAACTTTAATAGCATTAAAATACTATACAATATACACCTTAGCCGCTCATGATTTTAAAAACAGATAATGAATAGGGAATAAAAAGGATTTCCATTTATGTACATACCAATTCCGAATGTACCAGTACCCAAATGCGTCATTCAACCTGAAAATAAACTATAAAATTAGATACAAAAGCAATGAAACCTTAAAACTATTTTATCATCTAAGCACGAATTAAGCCAGGAATTTACTTAAAAACCCCCTTATTTCGTGTTTTTTACTGATTAATTACCTTATCTCAAACATCCCTAAGCTACCTATAACAAACATACATATACGACTAATTTATAGCGTCTAATTCAACCCTTAACAAGACGGTGTCCGTAAACTTGTATATAAGTACACCCACACATAGACAACGTATATATTGAGTTAAGCCTTCCCAAAGTAGCTACACACACATGAACGTAAAGCCGCAAGGCACGTACCGTAAGGAGCTTTGAAATTAATTTAGCTCAGAACTAGCAGGCAAAATGGATAGACGTGTGAGGTGGTGGGAGGGCCCACCCCCTGAGAAGGTAGGGGTGTGTGAGGCGCAAAATTCGGCGTTAGAACGTTTGTGGCGAGCTCGTGCTTACCAGTAATTGTGCTCGTACAATGTACGTGTATAATTAATGTTTGGTACGCAGCCCTAATTAGGTACAGGTTGGTATTATTACCGGTAATCAATGCCAAAGGGAACATAATGGTGTTAATTAAGTACTCTTTCGCTTGTCGAAGAAATATTGTACGCATTATTTGCTTATGTAACGGGCATGTTTCATTATCGAAGGTAATTTTGGTTACGTTCAACATACATGTACCTATATACTTATTACGAAAACTTTTGAAGGACATAATGATAGTATGACAAACACTGTATACGTAATTATATGCCTATACCAGACTAGAC
The DNA here is from genome assembly GCA_929442735.1 of Watsonalla binaria. Classification (NCBI taxonomy): domain Eukaryota; kingdom Metazoa; phylum Arthropoda; class Insecta; order Lepidoptera; family Drepanidae; genus Watsonalla; species Watsonalla binaria. Next base: position 3,663,101 of record OV838930.1, read on the forward strand.
ATGGTGGAATAATCTATACTCTATCTTAATTCTAATAAATCTACTGTGTGTCTGTATGTCACTGAACTCCTCCAAACGGATGGACCGATTTGAATGATTTCTTTTTTGTAAGCCTTTAGGTGGCGCCCTGGATGTTTTAGATTCACAAATCACCCCGGCAGATGGCGCTGCAGTCAGTATCTAGGTTATATATCTATTGACGATAACGTCTGTCGGGTCCGTTAGTACATTATATAAATAAATTAAAGTGTCTGTTTGTAATTCCAAATTAAAAGCGATACTTACATTAAAAGCCAATGTAAAAAAAAAATCTGTCTGTCTGTATGATTCGGCAGCTGGTGTTACAAGGAGAAACTTATGCTAAGTATTTTGATTTAAAAAAAATCCACGAAAGAAATCCATACATGAATCTAAGTGTATGCCGATGAGACCGCGGTATACAGCTAGTTATAAATAAAACGTTGGTAACATGTAGGTACATGTTCAAAGCCCTCAATATCCGCCTTTTCTACATTATGTCACACGTCCCCATCACAACAGCGGGCCCCGGGCAATTGCCGGATAACCCAGTTATTAATATCCGGCTGTCTGGAAAGAGCCTTTGATTTTCAACGCATGATTTTCTATAACACATTTTAAAGATAAAGAGGATATTATATGCGGTTTAAGACGTCACAGTTCACACGAGATATATTCCTATGATATTCGAGGAGATCAGGGTACTCATCTCCTGGTATAAATGTTACATTATGATACGGACATATAGTCGAAAGGCATTGAAGCTAGCTCTTTAAATTTCTGAAGCTCTAGTACTTTGTGTGGATCAGGAGACGCATGTATACCTCACAAATTTAAGGGAACGAGTTAGTCCTGAACCTCTTGAGGCAGGGGCTTGTCTTTGTTTACTCTGGACCTTACACGCGAAAAAAGGAACATCATTTATTTAGCTTACACTATCTATACTTAATATTCTTAAGCAGACTTAAAAAAATCAATAAGATGGTTTATTCATTGAGGAAGGCTTTTATAACATTACTTCTATTATTCGTGACCAATAGGAGCGAATCAACAATGGAAAATTTTGCAAAAATTGTAAAAATTATCACTAAGTAACATAGTTTTTATTGTTAATTCTACGCGGGTGAAACCACGAAGCTAACTACAGCTAATTTTCAACAAAACTGTGGCGAGTCTTGTTCTTAAAAAAATTCATTCATGATCCCAAGAGATGAAAAAAGAGGACAGAATATTTAACATAAAAGTAACATTTCAACTAAGTATTTAGTAGGAATTGATAATCAGGGATAAATTCTTTTTTAGCCTAATCTGGTTTGTCAAATCGAGGCTAGACTAGTTTAGCGTAGGCTATACCGGTTTATCCGTCAACACAGTTTGATCTCAGCTAAATAAGTTTGCCCAAATATCGGGCTTGGTCGTTCAACATATACACGTATAGTATTATAAATAACACCACTATGTATAATATTGAGTAATACAGTTAAAAAAATTATGTTTCGGGAGAATTAATACTCCCGCGATATCTTTATTTTATATATGCGTGAAACCGCGGCTTTCAGCTAGTTCAATATATGAGTAGAATATTATTTAACTCAAATAAAAATATTAGCTAATTTAAGTACGTTTTTATATTAGGTTCTTTCCGAATACTCTGAAATTCCACACGGTTGAAAGCTACGCTTCTTTGTCACTAGATGGCGCTTTCGACTCCTGAATCGCGCTTTGGTTTCGTTTCAGATCGTAGGGTAAATGTAAGCTGTGTTATTTGTTCCGCTATCTAGGAGACGCAGTATTGCTAGTCTTATGAACCTGAATGTAAATAAAATTACAATTTGTACAATATTTTTTGGCGGGTTACCCTTTCGGGAAAGGAAGACCTCTAATATATAATTAATTTTAAGATCTACGCGTCCCTTTAGAAAATGGTATTGCAGTCGCCACATACATTGTTCTTAACTCCGTTACAGACCTTGATACGGTTATTACTTTTTACTATCATTATGAACTCCGACAGGTTTATAGAAAATCCTTATTATATTTATAGGAACTCAACGTTTTGTAATATTCTTCAAAATCGTAGCCTATATTAATATGATACTATAACTAACTGTGCCCCGCGCTTTCACCCGCGTAGATTTAATTCACGGGAGGCTTTATTTTGTTAAGTTCAATTTTGAACAAACAGATAGACAGAATGTTTTTTTTTAATTCTCATATCAGCATCTATTTGAATGCTGTTTGTTAGTATTGGAATTAAAACAGAAGTGACTGTTTGTAATTTAATTTTCCTATATATAAATATAGAGTATAGATAGATACATCCATGTATACAATGTATGATGAGAGACATCCTTGGAGCTGAGTCTTACGTACGTAAAGCACATTTTACGATTTGGTTGTTCGAACATAAACCGCGTATCTACAGGATCACTGGGGACGCGTGATAGACAATAAGACTCGAATTGCTTTATTTTACTACCATATAATACATGTATTTTGACAAAAAATAACGTAGCTCGGTTTCTTTTTTACACAAAATAAACGTAACATTTAGCACGTGGCTAATGGTGGTCTCTGCCTACCCCCATGGGATACAGGCGTGAGCATATGTATGAATAAATGTTGAAAAGAGAAAAAATCGGACTTAAGACGGCATTAGGACTCAAATCGGGGTATTCGTTTTGTTATCGCCCCATAGACGCTTCTAGCAATTTTACATTTCATTCTATATTAATTATATTATGTGAATGTTAAGATTTGATTTTTAGTTAGTTTTATAGGTCATTATGTAGATATTATGGGTGTAGGGATACAGTTCCAGTCAATGCAGAATAATGTTAGCCTTATATTAAGAAATACACTAATTAATTATTTTATTCTATAATTGTAACGGCGTGTACTAGACGCAACGTTACATCACGTCTGAGCATAACTTGATAGATGTCGGCGAAATTTACTTTCATATTGAATGATAGCTCTCAATCTGAAGATAGCAAATTTTACAAAAAGTTACTTAAGCTACTTTTATAAAAAAAAAACATTACACAGCGGCACAGCTAGTCTATACCAATATGATAAAGAAAAAAGGTTTGTATGTATGTTTGTGACGAATTGGCTCAAAAAGTAGTGGACCGATTTTAAAAATTCTTTCACCATTTTAATACTGCATTATCACTCATTAATATAAGCTATATTTTAGCTCTGTAAACCAACGGGAACGGGAACTACGCGGGTGAAATCCCGAAACGTCCGCTAGTACATCATAAACATTTTAATTACTCTCTCTGCAGTACGCTCTTAGACAACGTCCGTAAAAGTCAATAAAACTCCACACTGCAAGAAGCTTACTTGAAGTATCGCTGACATTGTTTTATTCACATATGTAATGTCATATAAACCTCTGTTTATAACTTTTGAACTTACGATTAAAATTGGATTCATGGGATCAAGTACAACATTTGCTGGTAATTTCCAAACAGAATGTATTATACGTGACTAACCTGCCATTAGCTTCGCCTGCAATTGCAATTATTGTAAGATTCCACATAAAAACTTTCAACCCCCATTTAACCCCTTAACAAACATATATTTAATTGAGCTCGTGGCACGTATGCTATTGCGCATATCATTCGATCAGCGAAGTTAAGCAACCGCTTACAATAAATTATTCTGATTTAATATAAATTAATTAAAACAATCATCATATTATCAATATCTTACAAAACAATAATACTCAGTTACATAAAATAACAATTATTCTACTCTTATTTAGTTTCAAGAGAAACAAAAGAAGATTGGAACAATTTCAAAGTTACACTAATATTTAATTGTAGAAGGCACCAAATAGGTCCAGTAGGTCGAAAAAGGCCACTTTGGGAGAATCATAATGTGATCTGAATATGATTCGTCATCGAAATGACAAAATGGTTCGGATTACATTATGATTTCATGCCTTCATGCATGTTACAATACATAAAACAGTTCATTCATCGAGGAAGGCGTTGGGCCTTATAACATAACCTATAGGAGCGAAGCATCAATGGACAATGTTACAAAAACTGAAAAAATTATCACGAAGTAGCATCTTTTTTGTATGGCACAGCTATATATAAAGCTAATCTTCTCGAAGTATTGTAGGTCACACGAGCCAAACGCGTCGCTTCGTTGATGAGTATTAGATGGGAGAGCTCGCTACACTCATCTGAGGAACTCTTATTAAATCCTCCTTAACTAATCCTTCGGTGGAGCGTCGGCAAAAAAGGGATTTCTGTCGGATTAATTTTATAATTGATTTTATTCGAGTATGGAGAATTTCGTAATTATATACATTATCAACTCTTTAAAAACCTTTCTGACACTAGCTTTAAGCCGCAACTATAATATCACGCTCATTTAACTAAATTCTATTTAAAATCGTTAATATTTATTTAGCCTTGATGGCCTTGGGGTTTGAGCAGTCCGCTACTACGCAAGATCGAATCCCAGCGGGGCCTGTACCTATGAGTTTTTCTAAAAACTTATGCTAAGTGATTTCACACCACGTACTTTACGGTGAAGGAAAACATCGTAAGGCCAAAAACCTGCCAAATCATCTTAGTGTCATGATTATTCAGGATTGTAATTGTATTACATTACACGCCGGGAAAGTACACTGTCTAATACTAAATACACTGAGTCACTGAGAAGACCCCGGCAAGAAACTCGGTAATTACCTACTCACTTCCAGTTTCATTACAGTCGTGAATAATCTAGTTGGTGTATTTCATCAAAATTGGACCAGACGAAAATATATTGCTGTAATTACCTAGTAACCCGCGAGATTGAAGACAAAACGAACACATGATAGGTACCTCAGTTTCTTGCCGGTTCTTCGCAGAAGGCTAAGTTACGAATTGGAGGTAAATTTTCTAATTTCATAAGCTTTACCAGGGGCAAAACTGAATAAATTAATCAAATTTTCTTTTTCATTTATAAGTTCCAAATTTTTATTAACATTCCATCGGTACCAGTAATTAGTGGGACCGGCGTACATAGCCGTGGTACATAATGTAATTATGCATACATACGTATATTCGCTCTAAAACACTCGCGGAACAATTTGGAACTAGACGCCAAGTTGAAACCACAGCAGACGGCGGCCATCTTGGTATTGCCATGGCAACGGACCGCGAATTGTCTACTCGCTACCTGAAAATGTAAATAACTTCTCGCTTTGTTGTTTACGAGTGTAACTTGTATTACATTCTGATTTTGATGTTACTACAAAGGTTTTCACCTAATAAATACGTATAGTAAATTTATCATGAAAGTTTGATCAAAAAGTTAATAAAATATATAATACGTAGCCATAATTATTAGGTGCTTATTGAATACTAGTCATTTAGCCCCTTAATATAAATCGGCTCATGCCTGAACTCCTTGAACGAGTAGACAGAGGTGAACTTATTGTATACAGGTCGCTAGTTACATTTAAGTCTCCTGTCATTGGGAAAATTACCACTTTGTCCGAGCCGGGGATCGAACCCAGTACCCCGTGATCTGCACTCCGCAGTACCGTTTACAACCACTAAACCAACGAGGCCGTCTTTCATAAAATATTACCTGAAATATTCGCTCATACTGAAATACATTCTCTTTTGTATACTGAATAAAAAAAAGATAAACGAGATCCTCCTTACTATAAGTTTTTATTTTGTAGTAAATGGGAAGATATTTAGTCCAGGATTAAAGCATATTTTGAAGGCATTCAAAACTGCCTGTAAATTAATCTGCGCTGCTAGCAAGTAATACAAGGTTGTTCCCGGTCTTACCTTTTATCTTGTTATAAGCAAAGCAACGTGAAACTAGATTTGTATTTCTATGTGTTTCTGGCCAGAAGAGCCGTGGTGGCCTTGAGGATCTAGCAGTCGCAATTTGAATCCCAGTGGGGCCTGAACCAATGAGTTTTTCTAAAAAAAACTTATGTTCAGTGATTTCACACTACGTGCGTTTACGATGAAGGAAAACATCGAAAACAATCTGCATATTTCTGAGAAGTAATTTAAAGACGTATGTATAGTGCCTGAGACGGCGATAGACTCACCATCTGTCACGTTGGCACTTAATTATCTTCGGTGAAAAGCGAGTGTTGTTTACAATACCGCTGCCTACCCTTTCGGGGAATACAAGCGTGAGCATGTGCATGTATGTATGTAACTGGTATATAAACTGAGTTAAAGAGCCACGTCTCCTAGATGAAGATATTAAAAGCGTCATAAACAAAACGCGACAATATTAAACTCGAAGTAAGTGCATCTCTCGCTTGCTTAGTCCTAGACATAACAATTCGATGGAGTATTTCAATATAAACGGTGTCCGCCATTAAAGGCCCCAAGATATGAGGAACTAGCGTCACTGTATTATGTGGAGATGGATTATGCTTTTATTAATTCTATGTTCTTTTTTTATGTGTGTGCGTTGAAGTCTATTGTTGAGATTTTTTTACTAGATAAATAAGATTTGAATTGTCTGTTTGTAATTCCAAAATAACAGCTTTTCACTAAATTCATATGAAATAATATAAGGTACTGAAATGGAAAACGAAAAACAAATATTTTTAATGACTAGGTACAGGAGCCGTCACAAGTCCTGAGTGCTGACCTGAATTAGCAGTTGCAACTTTTTGGATTAAACATATGCGCATGCATTTTGCATTAAACATATGGCGAGTAAACATATGCGCAGTTCTATCCACTATTGTCGATAAGCGCTCAAAACTCGTGACGGCATCTGAGCTACTTACTAATGGATAATAACGTAGTAATAGTCTTCTTCCATATGTTCCAGCTGTGAGGGCAGACAAGGGTAGTGGTAGAGCACTCTTCATTTCGAATGCCTGTCCACGCGCCGCCTCCGCGCCCCGCGTGTATTCACGACCTATACTCATGTTATAATGCTAAGGAGTTTGGAGAAGGCATCGACACAAGAACTGAGAAGAACTAAATTGAATCACACAATAAATTTAAAAATATAACTCTATGTTCCAAACTTTTTAAAATCTTGAGGAATTTCTACTTTGTAATTGAAGTTCATCGACGCATGTTCTAAATTTAGAATTAGTAGGTATGTAATCCTCCTGATCAGATACTGAACGATGTAGACAATGAATAATGTTTTTTAAGTATAAAGTGTTATTTTGTATCAATAGTAAGTGCTTTCACGTCCGTCCCATACGTTGCCTGATACGATGAATAAAGAAAATTGTCTTATTGAAACTGATAAAATCTGTCTTATAACGCAATACGTGAAAACCATCTGGACAGATTTGAATAAAATTTGAAATGGATAGTTTATATGTGAACTTGTAACAGCTAACAGCTTTTGTACTCATAATATGTTTGTCATTTAAGTAATGCGACCTCCAAGTAATCGTACTCATGGTCGCACGCATGCCCTTCTCTGAAAGGACGTGTGATGCGTACTGTTGTGGTTGGTCTCACAGAGGGCGTAGGGCTTCACTAAGGTATTACTAAGGGGTGCCACCTGCCCATAGACACGTCTTTGTTTACAATATTCAGATTGATCTATACTCAAAGGCATAGAGATCATAGTCCCTTGTTTTTGCGCGATATTAATTTGTAGCGTCGCTTGGCTTTCATGGAACAGTTCTGAAGGTTAAACAAAACGAGCGAAGTATTCTAGAGATGTCAAGCTATTATATTGCAGTATGTTTATAGCTTTAATTTCACGAATAGGAAATATTTATATGCAAATATGTTTATAACCAATTGGTTCAAAAAGTACTGGACCAATCTTGAGAATTCTTTCAGAAATGGATATCTACATAATCATCGAGTAACATAATCTATATTTTTCCCCGTACTCCCACGGGAACGAGAACTACGCGGGTGAAACCGCGTGACGTCCGCTTGTTTGTTTATAATACTACAAAGGTGACTAACATCTGGGGGCCAACTATGATCTATTAAGCAGCGCGTATTAACAATTTCTTAGCTTTGACGTTTAATTTTACGCTACAAAAATGAAACATCAATGCGCAGAAGTTCTCAATACACTCTGCTTAAAGCAATGATGGTGCCCTGTGCCCCAATTATTGACACTTTCAAAAGCACGCTAAAACGTAAGGACGTTTGACCATTTGCAAACCTATACTAGGAGTACTATACGGAAATAGTTGAGTATATAGGTAGGTAATGCTAGTATAGAACACAGTGCTTTATTTCCCTTATAATAAGCTCTTGGATAAGGTATGAGACAAAAGTGTTTTTTTAAGAATCACGTCCTGAATCAATAAAATCCAACGACGAACCCATGGCAGTAAACATGGGTTAAACGAAGACTAGACTAAGGACTAGAGGCTTATTCCCAGACATCCATCATTTTATTATCACCACCTCCACGGCTTTTGTATTTGTATACAAATGAATTTCACGACATCCTAGGAATTGATTGTCGCGGAGGTCGCGGGAATTAATGTATAAAAGTTTATTTTTCAAAATCTATGGGAATAAGCCTTTCTAAATCCGTATCACAGAAAGAGATGGATCTACTTTTACGTTTATATTAGTAATTTTAGCAACACGGTGAGATAGATGTATACGAGGTCATATGTCGCTGTCACTCATTCGAATAACCATCGGAATAAGAGTTGATGATGAGACCTCTGAACATAACTGTTTTATGTACTTATAGAAAAAGCAAATCTAAATTCTAAGTCATCACAACACGGTTCTTTTTTGCTCAGAGCGTATGTTATCGAATATATCTTCCCCAATAATTATCAGTTCAAGCCACAGGAAGCTAAGTAATTACAGTGACGTTCTCTAAAAGCAATCACGGGCCGGGAACGAGTACCTATCCGAGATTGAATTGCGAATCCACGTAATATATCAAAGGTAATCCGTTTAGTTTAAGGGGCATAGTATATCATGCCACGGTGGCTGTGCCCACCCCGCGATGTTTGGTCGCCTAAGCAGGGGGGCTGCGACGCATGTTTAGTTGTGTGCCATAAATGCGAGAAAAAAGTAATCTTTATTAAAAATATTAGAATTTAGCATGTAAGGATCGTAGCATGTGGCAAACGGTGGTCTCTGCCTACCCCCATGGGATACAGGCGTGAGCATATTTATGAATAAATGTTGCAAAAAAAATCGGACTTAGGACTCGAACCGGGATATTAATTTTGTTATCGCCCCATAGACTAGAAGCTTCACGTCTGAGCTATCATAACTTGACAGATGTTAGATGTTAGCGTATGTATGTAGAATTTAGCATAGCCGTAGTGGCTGTTGGATTTGAGCAGACGCCTACGACGCAAGCGATGTAAGTTCGCATCCCAGTGGGACTGTACCAATGAGTTTTATAAAGCTTATGTGTATTTGAGAACTGAAGAAATACATGGTGAGGAAACCTGCATATGTCTGAGAATTAATTCAAAAAACGTTTGTCACGGAGGCACGTGTTTTGGGGAATATAGACGTGTGTATGTATGTATGTAATATAATTTAAGGCATAACGGGATCTCTCGTTCGAATTTCGTTTGTATTTCGAATAAAAATCATACTCATCGCAAATATATACTTATTTGAGATGGTATGTACGTACATAGCATCTACCCGCAACTTGCCCACTCTGAAAGTCCATTTTAAATATAATTGAAATATTTTTTTTAATTGTCTAGTCTCGGAATTTATGTCCTTCATAGATACGAACATTACCTCTTCATAACAAAAGTATACATATGTTAATTAAAAATCTCTCATCGGTTATAATTTACACCACAGCCAACTATACAGGACGGGGTGTATCATAGGGTGGGGGGATATTTTCCTGTTTGAAGGCACACGTCGTGAGGAAATCCTGTACAGGACAGGGTTCTGAAATTGCCCGCCTGATAGAGGTTTATTATACATCACACATATGCTACAGTATATACATACATATATAACGTCTGTATATAATGTTGTGACATGTGACGAAATATATTTTAGAGGATGTGTAGGTTTCAATACGTTAGGATAAAACGTTTCGTTTACATGTATTTACTGGAGTAAAGGAATGTTTGATTATTAAGTACATATTTATTTATTTGCCGTGGTGGCCTTGAGGTCTGAGCAGTCGCCTGCTACACAAGCGACGCAAGTTCGAATCCCAGCGGGCCTGTACCAATGAGTTTTTCTAAAAAACTTATATACAGTGATTTCATACCACGTGCTTTACGGTGAAGGAAAACATCGTGAGGAAACCTGCATATTTCTGAGAAGTAATTCAATGACGTATGTAAAATGTATGTAAAACGGCGATAGACTCACAATCTGTCACGTTGGCACTTAATCATCTTCGGTGAAAAGTGGGTGTTGTGATTACAACACTTCTGCCTACCCCTTCGGGGAATACAGGCGTGAGCATATGTATGTATGTACATCTATCATCAGATTATCTAACACCAAATACTTAGTAACATTACATACAATCTATAATAATATATAAAACTGAAGAGTTTGTTTGCTTGAACGCGCTAATCTCAGGAACTATTGGTACGATCTGAACAAATATTTTAGTGTTAGCCCCTTGATCGATGAAGGCTATAGGCTATATTATATCATCACACTCAGGTCAATCGCCGGATAAATTTAAAGTTAGCCCAAAGTAACAATTCCACGCAGACAGTAGCTAGTAAATGTATATAATTATATATCTATGTATATATGTATAATGTACATAACCTGAAAGGGCGTAGGGTGGCCTCATTAATTCAAAACTTAATGAATAGTTAAGTATCGGTGAATGGATAAGTATCCACACACCACTCAAATAAGGCACATAGGAGCTATGTAATTCAGTGCTAAAGTGATAATGGATCGTAATTGGTCGGAATAAAATTGAATTTTAATTAGTAATTACGAACGTATGTACAGTGTCTTACAGAGGAACTCGTGGCACAGTTGCTATTGCGCATATCATTCTAGCCATATCACTCTATTCATCTAGCCAGTAATTGGATGGGTGACCGCCCGAGTTCCCTCCGTGCCTCGGAGAGCACGTTAAGCCGTCAGGCCCGCTTACCAATTTAACATCTTTGGCAATCGTTATAGGTCAGTCGGAGGCCTAAAGTAGTCTGACAACTGGTTAAACCCAGATCACAGTTACGAAGGTCAGATAGCAGTCGCTTCGTATACTAATCAGGTGATCAGCCACATCGGGTTGAATTAAGTGCCGACCCCAACAATGTATGGGATAAGGCCAGGCAGATGATGTGCCGTGTCTTTCTCTGATCAAATTAAAATCTTTAAGAGTGAAATAGGCCGTAAGGGAATCTTCTGTTCGAATTTCCGAGGTGCTTAACTGCGGACTATAACTCCAAGTTATAGAATATCACAGCTTAATAACTCTACTTAGCTGTGATTTTCTGTAACATGAAGGCAACTTACATTACGGACAGACGTATATGCTCACGCTGTATTCCCCTAAAATTAGGTAGAAGTAATAACAACACCCACATTTCACAGAAGATATTTTTTGATTATATTAGCACACCGATTCCATTCCTTATAACATTGCCAACCCACAGGTCTTAGTGTTTGCTTGTAGCAAGTATTGATAGGTTGTACGGACTTTTGTTTATAATTTTTTACTATTATAAGTATGAATTAACTACGGACGTTTGTTTATAAAAAAATCACCGTGATTCATGGACGATACAATTCTCTTAAAATCTAAGACAAATGTACCCAAAATATGGATAACCGTTTCACACATACATAATATGCTCACGCCTTGTGACAGATGGTGAGTCTACCGCCGCCTCAGGCACTATAGACGCGTCTTTGAATTCATTCTCAGACATATGTAGGTTTCCTCACGATGTTTTCCTTCACCGTAAAGCACGTGGTGTGAAATCACTGCACATAAGTTTTTAGAAAGTCTCATTGGTACAGGCCGCTGGGATTCGAGCCACCACGGCACATTTTCACAATTGTATAATGCCATTTGAAATAGATATAACTTCTTCTCCTATAGAAATGCACAAGATATGCACAATAGTCGCTTTTGGATTTCCATCCTGAAAAATTATGATTTCGAGTACGAAACCCTCAGTGAGACATTTTCGCAAATGTTTTTTTTTGTAATACCAACGAGATACTCCAATATTATTAATTACCGTCGCAACATCAATGTCAAACATCACTAACATCTTTTGTTAAGCCATGGGAAAAAATAGCTTAACCCTACTCTCACATTCATCTCTTAACCCTTTTTGGTCTGGAATGCACCTTGTTGCAAATTAAGGATTCAACCCTAAAAAATGTGACCCCAAAGCATCGTGGGTAAAAATGTTTTATCTCTTTTTTTTATTATGCGTTATTGAAATGAGACACCAGGGTACGCATATAAAATTGGTCTTTTTGTCCGCAGTGAAAGGGTTAGACACGTCAGTGTGTATTGAATGTATTTTTTTAATGTATGCGCAATGAAAAGAGTTAACCCTTTCGCTACTGCGGTTCGGGACGGTTCGTTATTTCGGTGTTAAAGTTGAATTTGCGTTTGATATCACGTCGTAACTTTTGTGGAGTCGTTTTTTTTATTACTGTACTACTTCAGTTTTATGAGAACTTAAATGCTTTACTATTTGGTAAGTTTCAACGTAACGTAAATATAATTATCAAATATTTTTATTTAAATGGAGTAGGTACCTATAGTATTTGATGTAAGTACAAGATGCCTGAGTTCCTTGTCATTTCTTCAGAGGGCTAGATTCTAACCGGTGGTAATTTTCTCGACCTGCCCTTATAAGGCACATAAGAATTAACCTGCTAAGCTGTATAAATAATATTTATTTTCGATGAATAGGTAGATACGTAACGCATTGCTTAAATTTTGGATAAGTTGCTAGTTTTAAATCACATTGTCCGAATAAAATTTTAAGCAATTTTTAATAATTTAATTTAATGAACTCTGGGGCCTTGGGGTCCAGATGCTCACCAACTTTTCAAAGAGGTTGCACGTCGTCTGGTAGAAGCTTCTCGTGATAAGCGGGCTGGGGCTTTTCTCGCTCAGAGAATCAGCATTTCTATTCAACGTGGCAATGCTGCCAGCCTTCTTGGCACGATCCCGAGAGACACCGATATGGGCCAAGTTTACTACTTGTAATTATTTTTTAGCTACTTATTAGTCTAAATAAATTTAATAAAAAATCCATTTTGACATAAGAATTTTATTAGTGAATATAAAAATATTGTCCGCAATAGAAAGTGTTTCACTGAACCCTCAAATGTCCCAATAACCCATTGTGCGTTAACACAAAACGCACAGACAAAAACTCCAAAGATATAATCTCTAATTTCACACTTGGCGCGGATGCATCACATGCTTTCAATTTGACAAGAGTGCTTTATTTCCACAGATACATATCTGGCAATCTGACATCATTATTATGTGGAGCGGCCCTCTATTGACTTCTTATATCATTGTTAAATTAAGATTAATCAGTTACAAAAAGTTTGGAGTGGACAAATAAATTAATTATACGACTACAGACATATGATTATAGTATGAAAATAGCTGTGACCCGCGGTTTCTAGTGCCTTGACTTTTACAAATAATATATAAGCTGTAGCTTCAGTATCTACATTAGTTCCTCATCATTATTATTATTTTAATTAAATTAAACAAATAAGGTTATATTTTTATTCGAATCCCTTCTGGTATCTTTATTCTCTTACTAGCCGTGCTTCGTAGCGTATTAACAATAAAAATTATGTTAAGTGATATTTTTCCGGTTTTTGTAACATTTTCCATAGATTCCATCGTAAACAAAGCCTTCCTCGATCCAAATTAAGTTCCTGTGACTAGCGCGTTTAACAAAACAAACACAGGTTAAAATATTAGTGCCCAAATTTCTAACCAAAAAACATGTATATATCCTTGTAATTAAAATTTTCAATATAAAAACAAAACAGACACAAATCCATCATATATAACAAATAGTTGTTAAAAGAATCCCTCCGCAACTTAAAATAAATTTAAAATCAGTTGAAAATACATAAATTTCACCTAGCCCGTCAACGGCGACATGTTGCGCAACTGCGTCACCGCGTCACTCCCCTACCAATTTACCTATTTACCAATAACCCTCACTGACCCTTAACCCTTCTACCTAAATATGACCCGCCTGGCCCCTGGACATTGTCCAGTGAATTAATCGGGTAGTATGCCCCATTGTCCACCCTGCCCACCGGTTACGTACATGCGTTTCATTGTGCATGTATTAAAGGGCCTTAAGTGCCCCCACGGCAGTTTACGGTTATTGCGAAACTGGTTCGCCAATTTTTAGAATTTTGCACGTTACCGGTTTGTGGATTATAGATCGTTTTTTTTTATTGTTTTAGATTGCAAATAGATAATATTATATATGATGCATTTTATTTTAAGCTAGCCGTGCCCCGCGGTTTTACCCGCGTAGAGTTCATTTTATGGGTGACCCACGGAGCTAATATTTTTTTAAAATAAAAATTACTCTTTGTAACATTAGCTTTCTGCTAGTGAAAGTCCCGTTAAAAGCGGCCCAGCCGTTTCGGAGATTAGTCGGAACAAAAAAAGACAGACAGGCAGACAGACAGAAAATTAAAGTAGATATGGATTTAGTGAAAATTTTAATTTTTGAATTACAAACAGCCACTTCAATTTTATTTATCTGTATTTTATAAGGTATCGAAAACTCTGAATAATACAAATAATAGGAACTTAGCTACTAACTTATAATACTTAAAACGTCTTATTGTAGATTCAAATGAATTCATTTTGAAATTAAGAAAGACAATTTCCCCGCTATTAAAAACATCGCCAAAGATTCTTGGTTCCATTCTTTCTTCCATCTCTTTTTCTCATACGGATTTCAAAAGAGATGTACATAATTTAAGTCCGAATTTGGTCTTGTCTTGGGTTAAACCATGTTTTGTAATACAGGAGCTTAAGTATATTTTATATTATTTTTATTTTCAATACCTAAATATTTTAATACTAGCGGACCTCACGCGCTTTCACCCGCGTAGTTCCCGTTCCCGTGGGAGTACGGGGATAAAATAAAGCCTATGTTACTCGCTGATGATGCAGCTATCGAATGGTGAAAGAATTTTTGAAATCGGTTTAGTAGTTTTTGAGCCTAATCATTACAACCAAACAAACAAAGTTTTCCGCTTTATAATATTAGTGTAGATACACTGAAAACCAGAGTATTTCAAAGTAACCCTAACAACACCGATATTTGCAATGTATAGAATCTAACCCCAACACCTGGCGAGCGATGGTTGCTAAACTATTACAATGGGCACATGCATGCAAAGTAGCAGACATGCAAAATGCACGCTAAACTATTTTGCATATCACCCCTTCCGAACTGTTTATTGTTATTATTTATGCAACCCTTGCGGATATCCTAAAGATCATAGATTTATTATTTACCTACGTATTTATAATAATGCTTGTTGTGCATGAGTGTACGTATAGATTTAATTTCATATATTTTATTAAAGAAGCCGTGGTGGCCTCGGGGTTAGAGCAGTCGCCTGCTACGCAAGCGACGCAAGTTCGAATCCCAGCGGGGCCTGTACCAATGAGATTTTCTAAAAAAACTTATGTACAGTGATTTCACACCACGTGCTTTACGGTGAAGGAAAACATCGTGAGGAAACCTGCATATTTCTGAGAAGTAATTCAAAGACGTATGTATAGTGCCTGAGACGGCGATAGGCTCACCATCTGTCACGTTGGCACTTTCGGTGAAAAGTGGGTGTTGTGATAACACCTCTGCCTACCCCTTCGGGGAATACAGGCGTGAGCATATGTATGTATGTATGTTTATGAATAACCCATACCAGTGAAAGTCGCATCGAACATAGTCCAATCTTTTCGGATATTAGTCGCCACACAACATATTAGCAAAAATTAAGCTGATATGTTGACCAAAGAAGTTGTGTGAAAAAGAAGTTGGAGGAGCTCGTGGCACAATTGCTATTGCGCATATCATTCGATCAGCGAAGTTAAGCAACCCTAAGCCTAGCCAGTAATTGGATGGGTGACCGCCCGAGCTCCCTCCGTGCCTCGGAGAGCACGTTAAGCCGTCGGTCCCGGTTGCCAATTTATGATCTTTGGCAATCGTTACAGGTCAGTCGGAGGCCTAAAAAAGTCTGACAACTGGCTAAACCCAGATTTTCCTCGTAGAAGAGGTTACGAAAGTCAGATGGCAGTCGCTACGAATAAAAATCAGATGATCAGAACCACATCGGGTTGAATCAAGTGCCGACCCCAACAATGTATGGGAGATGATGATGACCCTATATACAAGTCAGCAATTTTACGGACAGTATATATTATATACAATACTAGCGGCCGGTACGTGCTTCGCTACGTATAATGCATAGTAATAAAAAAAAATTTATTAAGTTAATTTATTCAAACAAAAAAATATTTTACATTGCTGGCTGGTAAAAACTAAAAAATAAAAAGAATTTGGTACTTTTCAAGTCTTTTTTTAAATTTTCTCTACGTACAAACCTTTCCTGGACTTCCACGATTTCAAGATCAAAATTAGCCAAATCGGTTCGTGCGTTCTGGAGTTATAGCGCCAGGAAGGAAAACCCGACTTATTTTTATATAGTAGATTATGTAGATTGGAAAGGTTCGACTCTACATAACATTGTATATAAACGACTTTCTATTTTCTAATCTGTATAATATCCGCCATTGAATCCAAGCTGTCAGTCAAAATGCATTGAACGGATCAACGGGGAAAGGTGTGCAATGTCCTTATGCAAATTGTTCACTGCCAATATTCTACGTTACATTTCAAGCTCTATGGCACTTGCATTAAAGTTGATTTTTAAATACATTGCTAGTTCAAAAAATATTCTGCATTGAATAACATGCTTAGCAAATTCAGATTATAGCGGCTTTAAAATAGAGTTGGAAATCCTGTATTTTAAATTGATTTGAGTATTGTCAAAAAATATTATCTAATTTGCATGCTGCTTTGTGAATGAAGTTCTATTTTTAAATCGCCACAAAAGGTTTTTTTTAATAAACAACATTGCCAATGGTTGCCAATTTAAAATAGAACATCTGCTCTAAGCTCTATGGATTAGGAATAAAAAATCATATGTTTAAAACTATCAATCAGTTTTAAAATGTTAAGACATTTAAGGACTATTTATATCAAAACCTAAATCACTATATACAGTCAATACTTGTAATATGTAATAGGTACCTAACAGTCAAATTAGGTTCTGATAACCTAGGTAGGTATGTACCTCCACCCAATAGCCAGGGTCTAAGAATATGGC
Organism: Watsonalla binaria; assembly: GCA_929442735.1. NCBI lineage: Eukaryota > Metazoa > Arthropoda > Insecta > Lepidoptera > Drepanidae > Watsonalla > Watsonalla binaria. The sequence goes on from OV838930.1 coordinate 3,680,455, forward strand.
TATGGTATCTCCTGCCTGTCGTAAGAGGCGACTAAAAGGGGGCCGGATGGCCTGCTGGCGGTGGTCGGGGTGGGAGCTTTGACCACCGGCGCGGGCCCGGGAAGGTGGCAGCGCGATGTGGCTCGCGCTGCCTTGCACAGCGAGGTCTTCAGGGGCGGCGTCACAGCTGCCCCGGGGATGTGCCCCGGCAAAGTGTGGGGGGACACCGGTGCGTTCTATCAGAGTACCCGGAGTCCCCCCTGAGCACTGAGGATGGCCACCGGGAGGGTTTTAGTGCGGTAAAAATCCCACATACCCCGATCTGCAAAATCCGATCTGAAAAAAAAAAAGGTTGGTATGTACCTATTTAATAACAATATAAACTTGAGATAAGTAAGGTAAAGACACCTATGTTGGACGCGGACCAATCATGGACATTTTTTGCTTTTTCTTCCAAAGTTAAGGAAACGCGCAGTATGTTTTTTCAAATGTCAATACCGATCAGTTGTGCCAGTATTATAGTTGTCATAACAACTGTTTTTGACAATTGAAACCCATTTTAATTGCGGCCATAACGGTTGTTAGTTTCATATTTTTCAGTTAGTTTCATTTCAATAACACCTTATTTGGTGTCGGGAATCGTAATTTCTTACTAGAATCGCAATGCAAGTAGGTACACTTAACTTATTTTGTGTCTGGTTTATCGTCGTTGTTGAAATTAATATTATTTAATGATTCATCAATAGAAATGCATCAATTTTATAATATAACCCCTACTATAAATTATCATTTAAGCCCTAAAATACAACACTGAATTTTTAGTGTCCATTAATGGTGTCTAAGCAGGAGTGTTGTTTGTTTGTATTATTTCATTGTACTTAGTACATAACTGAAATTAAACATTAAATTCTGATTAAGAAAAGAGCTTTTAATTTACCTCCAATTCCTTAAGAATGTATGTTGAAAAATAAAGAAATTACAGAGCAAATATGAAAAAAATTCGCTTATCTATACTGTCTATGGCTGGTGACTTTGACTAGTTTTTTTGTAAGTCTGTCTTAGAATGTACTAAGATACTATTACTTCATCATCATACATTGACTCCGATGTAACCGATGTAATTTTTTCCATTCGTCTCTATCCAAAACCATCATTTTGACCTCCCTATACTTACGTCATGACAGACATATTACCTACCTCTCTCATTTATTTATTTATTTATTTATTTATCTCATTACCTATCCAGGTAAATGCGAAGTTGTCTGCTCTATCTACGTTGAAACTTATAGGTATGTAAGTAAGTACTGTAAGGCCTAATAAGGCCACATACTTAGGTAGTTACATTTAAGTTTTTAGAAAAACTCATCGCTCCGCTGGGATTTGAACTTGCATCGCTAGCGTGGCAGGCAATTGCAACCCTAAGGCCACCGTGGCTCTTAACTGTGAGATAAGAATGATCTTAAGATAAGTGGAGTTTCCATTTCGGAGTGCGTAAAAATAAACATCTTCTTTAAGTAGTTACCAGAGACTGTAGAAAAGGTAACATTATCCTCGCGCTTTGCTGATAGAAACAACTCTGTTTATCTACTATATAAAAATAAGTCGGGTTTTCCTTCCTGACGCTATAACTCCAGAACGCACGAATCGATTTGCCTAATTTTGGTCTTGAATTATTCGTGGAAGTCCATGGAAGGTTCGTACGTAGAGAAAATTTAAAAAAAAGTCTTGAATAAGTGTTAAATCAACATCTTTCTATACTCCCATATACAAACAATTTGTACTAATACTTAAAAGCCAATTTGAACTTTAATACCATACCTTAAAGTTCAAGTAGGTATTAGTGAAGAGATTTCGGGAAGGTAAAACAATCGAAGACAAAAGAAGTGACGATAGTTCTGTCAAACACATTCAATGTCATCATATGTCATTTCATTTTAGCAGCGATAATTATTGCTTTGTGTTTATATATAAATATTTTTTTGTTTGAATTAATGAACTTACAATATTTTTTGATTACTATGCATTATACGTAGCGAAGCACGTACCGGGCCGCTAGTTATTATATATATATATATCTTTAAATGCGGAATTGTCTGACTCTATCTACGTCAAAACTTATAGGTTAGTAGGTAGGTACAAACACTACGTGCGGCCACATATTTGTTCCAAAACATGCTTACATTAATCGTTCTTTGAGGACCAGGCCATAAATCACGTATTTCACGCGCTTTAAAATAATTTACGACGTGCCCAGTAATTATTAGCTAATTCAATAATTCGCCAACACCGGGTCATTCCGGACAATGTGTCGTGGACAAAGGCGGTGTTGCCAGTTACAAAATAAAAATAAAAATGTGCAAAAATAGGCGCGTGACCAAAACTCGTTTATAATCAAATAACTTGTATTTCTGGTTGGTTCTCTATGAATTTTGCGAGCATTCGCCGAACATAATAATTTTCTATGCTTCACATTGTTTGAACTAGTTTTAGCTGGTTCACGGCTGTTTGAATGTAAATAAATGTTGCATTTTATTGTTAGTGCGAACACGCGTGCGTTTAATTTATGAAGAAATCTAATCGTGAATTGAATCGTGTCTGTATACCACACTGTAGCCCTAGACAAAGTAACACTCTCTCGCACTTGCGCTAATAAGTAAAACGATACAAAATGTAAGGGAATGACATAAATCCGTCACGTGTACAGGCCCCAGACCAATGAGATTTTCTAAAGAAACTTATGTACAGTGATTTCACACCACGTGCTTTACGGTGAATGTAAACATCGTGAGGAAACCTGCATATTTCTGAGAAGTAATTCAAAGACGTATGCATAGTGCCTGAGACGGCGATAGACTCACCATCTGTCACGTTGGCACTTAATCAAATTCGGTAAAAAGTGGGTTATGTGATAACAACACCTCTGCCTACCCCTTCGGGGAATACAGGCGTGAGCATATGTATGTATGTATGTATGTGCAAATACAAAAATGTTATAGCGCTATCTAGTCCCAAACTAAGCGGAGCTTTTACTACCTATAGATAGTAAAAATATAATGTATGTATACCTTAAAAAATTCTAACATACCTACATATGATAATAAATAAACGCTATAAAAAAAACTTATTTAATTATACTACACCCTTCGGCCAAACATTTTCCTTCACGAAGGGAAAATTGGGTAAATATGGATTTGATGGTAGCTGGCCACTAATTTAAAAGCAAACGAATAGTGCACACTCAAAAATGGAACGTGCATTGTCCAAATTGGCGCCAAAACAGTGCGTCGTATAGTGCCGTTCACACACGGCCCCGCCCCACACACGGCGGCCAATCGCGCCACTCTAGACGCCCCGCAACACGCATATTGATCTGCGGACACAGCTCGAACCGTTTACATTTCGACATATCACATGCTAAACAGCGACAAACAATAACATATGCACAAACGATTAGCCAAATACAACCCTCAATTTAACTAGATAGAGTTGAAAATTATTTGCTCAAAACACTGTCCTTTACGTCCTTCTAAGTATTATTGACGGTATAATTTATAATGTGACACACATTCAAGCGAAAGTGAGTCTTGTAGTGGTTGACAAAAGTTACATTTTCGGTAATGAATGCCGAAAATTAAGATCACAAAATATTAAATTACTCAACTCACTCATCTCGTAAGTGACCTCAAGGCACAATATATTTTTTGTGCAAGTTTTCTTACGTTGTTAGCAGTAATATAATTTTATTTTATTTGATTAACAAACAAGACAATCAATTAATTACATTGTGGTAATTTTATCTCTATTTTATTTATATTAATTTTCCAATCCATCCCAATAAAATGTACGAAAATATTTTACTTCTGTACAACGCCATCTCCCGACTTAACTAAATAACTAGGTCATGTCTTCACCATGGTTACAATGACGTCAAACATTCACTTGCTATTCCACGACAGATGTCGCTTTGTTTGAACATTTTTTTATTTTAATAAAACAGGGTCGTGTCGTTAAACCAAAATGAAACACATTTTTTGAATTTAAAAACAATCATTGTTTAATTTTTGAAACATGTTAAGTAACCATAAGTCAATAGGTTAAAAGTTTAACATTAATAAAATAAATGCCTATATTCTTGAATGTCAAATAAACATATTAATTTTCAAAACATAACATAATCTATAACTATTTAAATAAAATCTAATGATTAATTAAGTTAAGGTGAAACGGTGTTAGTTATCCCACGTAATACCATAAAAATGTGTAGAAAAAGTGCAGTCTTAGAGATGATAGAATCGGCTGATACAGAAAATCCTTAATCTTTATACATCTTCTTTCCCTAAAACTTTTGCTGGTTCATTCAAGACTAGTGGTATATCTCCCCCACCATTCCTCGGGACCCACCCAGCAGATTCATCTTCCATTTTTTTCTTTTCTTCCTTTACCCTTTCATATTCATTAATTTCGATTTGATACTTAGGTGTTGTTATACCAAAGAAACCGGCCAGTGCCTCACCAGCAGTATCAACTGCACTCAGTACTTTTGTCCCCGACTTCCATGCATAATGGGAAAACCAGGGTACCCAGGTCAAGGTTTTCTAAAAAAAGAACATGCAAAATAGAAAATTTATATTATTTTGTCACTATGGAAAAAAAAACAGTCTTATTGGAATTAATGGATATAATTTAGATTTTTTTCAATTGGTTGTTTTTTCTATAACATGTTTGTTACCTTCATTATTGAATTAAAAATAGTTTTACATATTGAATTTAAATACATAGTGTAGGATGATACATTATTTTCCTCCGTGTTAGGTTTAATTTATTACCTATTTCGTCTTTTATCTATGTTTATATTATAAAGCTGAACTACTAGTATGCTGCTATCGCATATAATCATTTGTTTATATGGTTTCTATTGTTAATCCTACACAGGTAAAACCACGCAGCACAGCTTATGTTTTACAATTTAATAAAGAAAACCGCACTGCGTAAAGCAACAGTGAGTATTGTTTACATGAATGATCATCATAGTTATTTAAAGATTCTATTTATATTATGATCTCACTCAGGTATTTTACTATTTGCTATGCATTAGATATACAAACCGGGCCTTAAAAGTAACACGGAAATGAATTAGTCATCATCGTTAACTGATAGCGTTGCGCTAAAACAAAGACCAATATTTTTGTTAATCTAGAATGTTCATGCGTAGGCAGTAAAAAAAATACGACGCCGATATCTGGGGTTTAAAATTAGCACATTTATACTGCAGAAATTCCATTTGGTATTCTTCAATAGCTGTTTAATTTAAATAATCATATTATTTTCATTAAATACACTTACAGGGTCAACGTCTGGTTGAGTAGGTTCATTTTGTAGTTCACTAACATTTTTCTCCTCTATCTCTTCATCGACTCCATCGCTAAAATGTAATACCCTCGTCGGTTTGTGGATGGTCAAATTAACTTGTGGTTCTACTTTGTTGTCTGTATCCATTTTTTGTTAACTATGTATTAGAGTTGTTGAAATTCAATAACAACAACATGAAAACACACACCTGCTGCTATCGGACTGTCTGACAACTGAACTGACACTATAATATCTGTAAAAGACGTCTGTCAACCTCACGTCATTCACCTACAGCCACAGTATCAATATATAAGCTCTCAACAACCACTTGACATTGGCGGAATAGCTGTACTCAAGCTCGACGCCATTAAATAAATAAAAGAAAGAAATATATAAGCTTGCAGTTATGAAATCTTGGAACAAATCGATCGAAATGACGCACTCACCATACGCGCGATTTTATCTATATCTATGCGCGCATCTACGCGCACTTAGAAGTTTAAGAACCCATATATAAAAAGTCTTTATCCACTCCAATAGTCCCATTGATCCCGTCCCATAGATAAAGAAAAATCTTATAAATAGAACCATCTTTGTCCCGCCAGTCTCTTAACATAGGTGACTTGCAACAGTCAATCAAGGAAAAAATATTCTGTCATTCCTCATTCATACATGGATATTTAACTGATATCATTCCGAACCAATGTAAATAAATAAAGCGCGCGGATACATTTCCGAAACCGAAGCTTATTTTTGTTTTGTTTGGATATGTGAAATTCAATTTGTTCAGAATAGAAACTGAGATGGAAGGATTTTGCAGAGCTTGTTTATTGAAGTATGATGAACCTACAGATGTTTTACAGTATACGGAGAGAAATAGAAGACTTTTTGTGTATTCAACTAATTTACAGGTAAAATAAGATGTTTCCTAAGTTTTGCTAAGTAAGCCAACAGTAAAATCACCGAAACAAAAGTTTTTAATTCTTTAACGAACATTTTCCGACATCCGTAAAAAAAAATATTTTTCTCCAGGTTAAGCGCAATGATGCGTTCCCTTTCCAGTTGTGCAAAGACTGCTCCACGAACATGAAAATGGCCTGTAAGTTCAAGAAGCTATGTCGAACCTCAGACAAGAGGATCAGAAATTATTTAGCACTGAAAGATGTCGGAGATAGCATAGACTTTTGTACATTCCTCAAGAATAATGATGATACTCTAACATTTAGGTAAATGTATACTTCTATACTAATCTTATACTCGCCTGCAGCTTAGTGGCCGTAAGATTACAACACATGCAAACTTTCATACTTACCCATTTCCACCCCTTAGAGATAGTTATACACATGCTCATGCCTGTATTCCCTGAAGGGTGAGGTGTTATAATAACCACACCCACTCATCACCGATGATAATTAAGTGTCAATGTGACAGATACTGAGTCTATCGCCATCTCAGGCACTATACATACATCTTAGAAATACTTCTCAGATGCAGGTATCCTCACAATGTTTTCCTTCACTGTAAAGCATGTGGTGTGAAATCACTGCACATAAGTTTTTAGAGAAACTCATTGCTATAGGCCCAGCTGGGATTTGAATTTGCGTTGCTTGCATAGCAGGCAACTGCTCAAACCCCAAGACCACCATAGCCCTCTGCACAGCACCTTAGAAATATAATTTTGGAAAAGCCTGTCATATTGGGTGCCTACACCTCACAAAGAACATACTACAAATTTCATGTCTTTAGGACCAGTGGCTTAGTGCAATGTTATGTAAGTCAGTCAGTCAGAACTTTGAAATGTGTGTGTATATGCAGATTATAAATACCAAGATGTATCTATCTGTCTGTTACCTTTTCATGGTTAAACTGCTGAACTTATTTAGATGAAATTGAAATAGAGGACTCCAAGGACTGAAATAAGATACTTATTAAAACATTATGTAAATGTCTAGAATATTTTTGAAAATTAATTATTCACTTTACACAGTGCTCATAAAAAAGAATATTATTAATCTTATTTCTAGGAAGAACTCACAAGATACCATCATGGTGGATCAAAGATTGATTACATAAACTTTAAAGTCAAATTGTGTCCTCAATGCAATGTTTATTCCCACAGGCTCCCACTGCAAAGCGGCAACAGTACTCCGGCTAACAACAAAAATGATGACAATGGTAAATTTTATTAACCCTTAAAAGCATTGAGTATTCCTCATCATAAAGCCCTTTGTATAGGCAATTCGTAACCAGCAATATATAGAAAAAACTTTGAAAAAATACTTGGAGCAGCCTGTCGTGAGGTCATTTGAATGCACAGTAGACATTTTATAAGTCTGGCTCTGCCTCAAACATGCACATTATGGGGATAACCACAACGAAAAATACTTGGGGAAGTATTTTTCGTTTCGCTATTTACTCATGATGGGACCTGTACAAAGTTTGATTGAGGAAGCTATACTATTTTATAATATGTACTTGTTATTTGGTGTAGTGTAAAGCTGCTAATTTGGAATTTACACAGACACTTCAATTTTTTTTTATCTTTAAAGATCCTCACTACTTAACAGTCCCTGACTTAATATACTCTGGCTGTTGAAACCTTAGAGGATTAAAAAAAATATATATATAATGCTAGTTTGTATAATAAACAATGTGTTGCTACATATGAGTACTTAAAAAAAAATTTCTTTATATAATTATTTAATATATAATTTAAATTTAATATGACTATTTCAGAATCGACGTGCACAAGCATCCGCAACTTTATGACAGACATACTCCAAGGTGAAGAAGTGCCTGACTCTGAGGCACAAATCATCCGCGAAGTCATTGAGGAGGAGGCGGATGTACTGGACGATTCCTTAGACTCGCACTGGTTGCAGGATGATATGTCCATTGATACTGATTTTGGGTATGACTATTTTATATTTGAGTTTGACATGTAAATAAAAAAATATTATTCAGTTTAGACCCTGCCGCATTATTCTATAAGGCCAATCATAGAAACTACTAAAGAGATTTAGATATAGGTTACTTTAATACATGATGGTACAATATTATAGCGCAACATACTGCTATGGAGATTAGCCTCCCCTAGTCGTGGCCTCTTGTTCTATTAGCTAAAGCACTTTATTCTGATTTCTGCAATATATTTTGTTTTAACAATAAGTTACTGCCTGATGCAACATCTGGTTGTAACATCTGGTGGCACCGAATTCTGCCGTGAATTACGACTTTTTCTTGTTAAAACAATTTGTATGGATGTCACTGACAATATTAATCTTATAATTAAACAGTGAATTAGCTATGGAAAAATTTACTAGCATATTCTTAGCCAGCATAAAATGAGGCGAAGTGTTAAATTATAATAATCTGCAACTATTTTTGTTATAGCTTCAGTCCATTCTCAACTCCTCGCACAGTCCATGACGACCACTGCTATACACCAAAGAAACTAGATACGAACAAACAAGCAGAATCACTACCATATTATTCTGTAGATCTTGAAATAAAACGTCTTAATGATAATGAGACAGCTAATTTTGAAACTCCTGCAAAAGAACAAGACAATGAAGAAAATAACCCTTATATTCTAAGCAACAGCACTGAATTTGCAAGGAAATTAATAACAGATGAATTGCCAAGGGATTCGGAAACAATTATATTTCAAGGGAAGAAATATCTTAATTATTACATGGAACAATTAATAAACGAACCTGCAGAAATCACAAGTGAATTTTGCAAAGAGAGTGAAGATAAAGCGAAGATGTGTACGATTGATAGAAATCTAGAAGAGGCATTGAAAAACGAAGACACTAAAGAATTTGCATTGGATGATTTACTAGTGACACCTCCAGGTAATTCATTTGTATATGCTTATGTTCTTTTAAGTGAAATAGAGCAAAATGGGAACCATTCGATATTTGGAGTAAACCTTTATTTTTTGATTGATCAATATTTCTCAAACTAGTCATCGTGTTAAGTTTTTTTTTTTTGTGGATTTGCTTTCGGTAGACCATAATCAAATGTGTTGTGAGGGTTATTGTCGCGTGGGGAATTGAGACCTTTGTCTCAAGTTCGTCATAGGACATTGCCTCGCTTCAGTCTACTGGCCGCTGTGTTTCGGAGTGCCAAGTAATACTGATATGAGGGGGTTAGGGTGAAATATATAGGTGAAAAAAAAGGCGTTCTCTGTAAGACTTCTTCAGGCGGTCAATTTCATTGTAGAATGTGGGTACATTGAGGTAAGCGTGAATTTCATCAGTTCTTGCAAACCAGGGTGCATTAGTTTAGGCTCGGAGGATATTGTTTTGTGGGCGTTGGAGACACATTACATTGCTCTTGCTAGCTGTGCTCCACAGCTGAATACCATAGGTCCAGATAGGTTTTAGTAGTGCACTGTAGATTAGTAGCTTGTTGTCTACAGACAGCACCGAGTTTCTGCCTATGAGCCAGTATAGATTTTTGAACTTGTTGTTGATGACGTCTCTCTTTTGTTTTATGTGTTGTTTCCACGTGAGATGCCTATCCAAACAGAACCCAATCGTGTTAAGTTAACAATGTATAATAATATATGTAGTTTGGTGTATTTTTTAATATAATAAAAGTATAATGAATGTTTCAATATCTTTACTTCGTCTTTTCGTCTAAAATGAAATAACACAAAGCAAAGATATAGAAACTTTTATTATACTTTTTTTATATTAAAAAATACACCAAACAACATTTAAAGCTGAAGAGTTTGTTTGTTTGCTTGAACTTGCTAATATCAGAAACTACTGGTCTGATTTGAAAATGATAGGTCATCTACCGAGGAAGACTACAGACTATATATCAACACCAATAGCGGTCTAGGTTAGGTTAGCGTTAGCCCAAAGTAATTGTTATAATTACCAGTACAAAGTAGTTGACAGAAGCTAGTGAAGAAATAAAAAAGGTTTAAGCTTGTTAATGTTTCAATTTATAACATACTTAAACATAATTATTTTACCAAATCTTTTTTTACATCATATCATTTTGATGTAATCAAATAATTTGTCTTTATTTGCTCTTTCCCATAGAGTCCTTCATTCAATTTACTGTTTTTCATTGACGTTTTATCAGATTATTCCTTTAAAAATAATGTATAGCCGTGGTGGCAAGCGACGCAATTTCGAATCCCAGTGGGGCCTGTACCAATGAGTTTTTCTAAAAAAATTATGTACAGTGATTTCACACCACGTGCTTTATGGTGAAGGAAAACATCGTGAGGAAACCTGCATATTTCTAAGAAGTAATTCAAAGACGTATGTATAGTGCCTGAGACGGCGATAGACTCACCATCTGTCACGTTGGCACTTAATCATCTTCGGTGAAAAGTGGGTGTTGTGATTACAACACCTCTGCCTACCACTTCTGGGAATACATGTATGTATGTAATTAATGTATATTTTTATGTTCTCAGCCGGTTCAGAAGCATCCACACCAACAATTCAAAATATATTATTTGGTGACAAACTAGACATTGATGGCGAAAACGCAAACCTGCCTCCTACACCAAGCAATCAATTTGATGAAGTCAAAACGGACGATATTTATGATGATTTCTTTGGTAACGATGCCGTTGATTCATTAGTTGAAAAAGACGAAGGTAAAGATGAATATATAAATGAAAAGGATATAGATGACGTCATGAATACCGATAGCCTTTTTAATGAAACTTTTAGTAATCAAGATAATAATAGTAATGAAATAATAGTAAATCATGATGATTATATTAATAATGAAGATGTAAATGACGAAGATATAGCAAAGCTGTTAGCAGACGTAAATAGACTGGTTAAATATGATTTAGAAAATGGACATTGTTTGTCATGTAATAAAAAATTTAAAAATGCAAGGGCGTTGAAAATACATTTGCGTAGATTACATGATTTATCTATTCCGGCGGACAGGAATGAATATGTCAAGCAATATATAAATAGATATAGAACGTGTGAAATATGCGGACAAGAAATGCCTACATACGTATATTATAGACATAAGAAATTACACTTGATGCCAGTGAGTATTGAAAAATCCTACTATATAATATTATAAATGCGTAAGTTTGTATGTATATTTGTTACTCTTTCACGTAAAAACTACTGAATTTATTTTAATGTAACTACAATAGTATGACTTCCATGAGGATAGGGCACTAGCTAGTGTATCATAACTTTGTCTAGATTGTAATCATTCTTACGATCCATTAAATAATGATTAAGATTGGATATTGACTGAATCCATTAGCAAAATGCAGGTGTTGCGTGAACGATGCTAACGAAGTTTGTTATCAATAGCATCGTTCAGCAATTTAGCAATTCCAGTCGGTCAGTACTTAGGTTAAGTATGTCTGACAACTGGTTTAACCCAGATGGCACTTCATTTGTGAAAGGTGGCCAGCAACATCAGGTTTAATTGAGTGCCAACCCAAATAATGTATTGAAGAATGTATAAAAGTATACTGTGCATTTATGCATTGGAACTGTGTCCATGCGCTTACATTGCATATATAATTTCTCCTGTTATTCTTCATGTGTAATCGTGTTATTCTGACGATTTGAAAGTACTTTGTTAAGGCTGCTATTACGAATATTGGTCATTTTCTGATTTAAAGAATTAGTGATCGAAACTATCGGAATAAAATATATAATATTATAGGTAATGTACTCAGCTTTCCAGCTATGCATATAGAAATAACAGTCGCACAATGTTTTCTCGGTTCAATGTTCTCATAAACAAGTTTTTCCCGGTGAAAAGTGGGTGTTGTAATATCAATACCTCTGCCTACCCCTTCGGGGAATACAGGCGTGAGCATATGTATGTATGTTGACCTAGCGCCACACAAGAACCTAAAATACATTTAAAAAATATTCGACCTGTATATACATTTAAAAAATATTCTGTCTATATTTTTTTTTTGTTTCAGAAAGTAACCAAATTGCAATGTGATCACTGCAAAATAACATGTGCATCTAAGGGGCACATGATACAGCACCTTCGGAGTCATGGGTTTAAACCAATTATTAAGTACAAGACGAAGGTAAGTCACTTCTCTACACCCCATACAAATCTCAACAAGTTTACAACAAGGCTATTATTTTGGTTGCAAAGTGTGATGAAGAATGGATAATAAATCGCTTAAAATACATGTTACCCGCCAAACCTATTTCAAAACAAACCAGTTTACCTTAGACCAAACTAGGTATTGACATTTGGTATAAGTAACTAACCGGTATATTGTAGGCCAAACTCATACTAGGATATAGAGGTTTTTTTACCTGGGGTATACATATTCAATCTACGACGAGTGATATATTTCAGAACGAACCAGTTTTGCCTAGGCACAACAATTGTAGTCTATTAGTAGAAGAATAAAGACATACATACATACATATGCTCACGGCTGTATCCCATGGGGGTAGGCAGAGACCACCGTTTGTCACATGCTACGATCCTTACATACTTCTTTCGCTTCATCCACATTCATGCATCTCTTCATACACTTTCTTCGGTTACGAGTGCTCCAAATTTTACCTTTCTAAGAAATACTATCAATTTGGTCATAGTAGTTGTTCCTTTAAATCTCCACTCTATAAATTTTTTTCGTTAATCGCCTTTCACTCATCCTTTCGATATGTCCAAACCATCACAACATACTTTTTTCAAGAATAAAGACTAGATTAATAATATCCATTCATTTAAACTGATGCAGAACTTGTTTGTCCGTAAATTATATTAATACTATCTGTACCCTGCCACGCTTCACTATGGCACATTGTCATTGAAAATTCATTTTCAAGCGTACACAATCAAACATAACATTTATATATATATATAGATGAAAATAAAAATGGATAAAAACAATCCTTTATGCGGATTATATATCATGCTAAAATTTCAGCTCGATCGGTGCAGCGTACATAAACCAACATAACATTTATATATATTAATATTAATAGTTGTTGTGTTAACAGCCGTTCATGTGTGCTACGTGTGGAGCGGTGATACACGGTATATCCAACTATAAGGTGCACGTGGCGAGACACAATAAGAAGTTCACAATATTCTGTCGGGAGTGCGACAAAGGGTTCTATAAATCATGCGACCTTGATAACCATTACAGGTAAACTATTTGTTTTGTTTAATACATTTGTTAGGAGAGCCATATTGGCCGTGGTGGCCTTGGGGTTTGAGCAGTCACCAATGGGGCCTGAACCAATGAGTTTTTAAAAAAGAGACTTATGTGCAGGGATTTGACACCACGTGCTTAACGGTGAAGGAAAACATCGTGAAAAAACCTGCATAAGTCTGGGTAGTAATTCAAAGTCGTATAGTGCCTGAGACGACAATGGACTCACCCTCTGTCACGTTGGCACTTAATAATATTCGGTGAAATGTGGGTGTTGTTGTTACAACACCTTTGCTTACCCTTTCGGGGAATACAGGCGTTGAATTACTTCTCAGACATATGCAGGTTTCCTTCAACGTAAAGCATGTGGTGTGAAATCACTGCACATAAGTTTTTTAGAAAAACTCATTGGTACAGGCCCCGCTGGGATTCAACTTGCGTCGCTTGCGTAGCAGGCGTCTGCTCAAACCCCGAGGCCACCACGGCTCTTTTTAATAATAAATTTGTTTATTTGGTATGTATTTATTGAACAGAACTCACACTGGAGAACGACCATTCGGCTGTGGACACTGCATCAAAAGATTTGCACGCCGCTGCGACTTAGTGAGACATGTGAAAACAATGCACTCAGGTACACCTATATTATTAATAGCTGTGCCCCGCGGTTTCACCCGCGTAGACTTAATTTAACGCATTCACTGCTAGAGCTAAATAAAAAGTCATTACCGTGTGCTACACAATCGGACCTTACAACAGTTCGTCAAACGCATATCGTTGTACAAATACGTTTTCGCTCTGTGCTAAAGCCTCAACATAGCGTCGACGTAGCATATTCCCCAGCGCTATTCGGCGCTTCTGCGCGTTTGACTATTGTTCTATATAGCAAGGTGGGTAAGGGCCCTTACAATTTGGTCTTATTTAAACAATAGACGCGTAGAGTCGGCTTTAGCACACAGTGAAGGCACAGACATTTGTATGGACTCACATAAGCGTCGTTAGCATATAGGAAAGTTCGGATAAACGCGCAGGCGCGTCGTTAGCAGTGAACGTGTTGGATGGTCCCCGGAACCCTTATGTTTTTTAAAATAACAGTAGCCTCAGTTGAAAGTCCCGTTAAAATAGGTCCAGCCGTTTCGGAGTCAAGCCGGAACAAACAGACAGACTGAGATTATTTTTATAAATTGTTTTTGTGTCAATACCGTATATACTTTCATATGCATTTAGTGAAAAGGTGTAATTTTGGAATTACAAACAGACACTTAAATTTTATTTATCTGTATAGAGTTTAGATAATTCTATACGACTTAAAACGCTTTCATCAATATTGAGAATATATCATAGCCTTTGGGATATGAATGTACCTTTCTAGTATAGATAGAAGGATGGTCTAAGGATGTTGACATGGTTTTTAATAAAATATTTATTTTTCAGGCGGAAAATATGCGTGTGACTGTGGCGTACAATTTATGAAAAAGGCTTCACTTACTATGCATAAGAAAAGAAGTAAATATTGTAAAAGAATAAAACAAAAGAAGGCTCGAGATGAAGCTAAGATTACAAATAAACAAAAAGACATCGAAGAAGATTATTAGTTAGTAGTTAGACAGAAGATTGGAAAGGAAAATATTTTTTTTAACAATACACAATTTTATACCTACATCAAAATTGTTGTCATTGAAAAAAGTATTCCCGTAAGGATAAGACAAGGTGAATGAAAGTTTGAGGCAAAAGAAATACTACAAAATACGATGCCTTTTATATAGGTACCGTCATGAGTTTTGAGCGTTGGCCTTGAATGCGCACGCGCAGTTTATATAGCGTTTTTTGGGACACATGCGCAAGCGTTCCGTCTACGCTATTATCCTCACGCTTCGCTAGTAGAAACGATAGACAATGTACGGGAATGACATTTGTCACGTGACTTATAATTTATTTCCCTACATTTTTCATCGTTTCTATTAGCGCAAGCGCGAGAGAATGTTACTTTGTCTAAGCCTAGTGTAGGCCTTAACAAAGCGATTTTCCACACGATCGTACGATAAACGATAAAAAGTAATTTCCATAATTTTGTTCGAAGCGAGTGGATAGTGTTACTTCGCTTCAGGCCCTCTACCACTCGTAAATTAAAACAAAACTCATATTTCAACAACACCTGATTATATTCAAATATGTGTCAACTAAAAAAATACAAAAAAAAATCTAATTTCACAGTACAATTGACGGGTTCATTAGGGCTGTCACTATTTACTTTCCGAATATTTGGTTAAATGCATTATCAAGCCAAATGTTCCAGTAACACTTACTAACAACTAACCTACAATATAACTTAATTACTTTAATGTAACTATCATATAAAATGTATATGAAATTAGGACAACATTTAATTCGATTGTTCAGTGATTTATTGGACCCATTACATTTATTGTAGTATTTATTCTGTTAAATGTTAAACAGAAAACTATGTAATTGGGCGCCAGATATGAAACAAATAACATACACAACTTTAGTATTAATTTGATAGAAAACTTTATACTATTATTAGGCTTGTTCCATTTGGTGCCTGTATATAAAGGCTGAAATCTAAATACTGCCAATTTAACAATTTAAAATGTAACAAACATCTGCACGATCATAAACAATAACTGATTGTGGAAGGAAAGTAACGAGAGTAATAAACATTAAAATATAAGTAATAAATGTTTAAATCTAGAACACTTCACATTATCATAAAGTGTAAGTATTGTCTATATCCGAGGTCACTGCACAAGTTACACAACACTTAACAGCGCCAGCACCTTTACTCAGTCCGTGGAGTGTTGCCCATCGGGGCAGGAACTAAGACTTCTGCCCCTTTGGCCTGTGGGTTAGCACTATACAGTTGTCTGCGAGCTGGTTACGCATAGTTGAGTTTTCCTTGCGTACCTCAGTCAGCTCTTGGTTGAGTCTCAGGATTTCTAATACGAGTTTCTCGTTCTCAAGTTCCAATTTTTCTAATCTGAAATGCAATATTTTTAGATACTTTTAGTTTCAATGTAAGCTTTTAAACAGTTTTGATAATCCTTTAGTTTTATTATTTGTTTGTGGATAACTTTCTAACTAAAATTAAAGAAAACTTATTTTTCTTGCAGTCGGTTAACTAGCTTTTTGCCAGCAAGTGGAATTATCAAGATGTGTAGCTTGCACGAGAAACAGTGATCTGTATTTTTCACCATAATTATAATTCAGTTGCACAACACAAACAAAGTTTTATAACACAAACATGGATTAAGCTACACCCCTCTTATGCTCTGAATTATATTACCGAGCCTCAGTACAACAGGTTACAATACTAAAAAAGTTGATAATCAAATTTTAGTAATAATGTTACTCGTGTCAGGAACAGTGTGCCTAGTGAGTTTTACACAGCCGCCGTCGCAAATCATCGCGTCGACGTAAACGCAGATTTGTATAGGATCGAAACAGCGCCTGTGGGCCTAAAGATTATTGTGAGCCCATACAAATCGCGTTTACCAGGAAGCGATGATGATAGACTATTGACGGCGATTTTGAGAAAACTCGCAATAGGCTCTCAGGGACCTAATTTTAATCTGTTATTGCGATGATAGTTCAGCTGTGCAACAGTGACATATATAAACATTATCATCATCTCCCTGGCCTTATCCCATACATTGTTGGGGACGGCACTTGATTCAACCCGATGTGGCTGATCACCTGATTGACCTTCGCGACCCCTTTAAGGAGGAAATCTGTGATTTGGGTTAAACCAGTTGTCAGACTATTTTAGTAGTAACGATTGCAAATGATGATAAATTGTCAAATATATACACGATATATACGTCTTATAATGAGAGTTAAATTATCATGTCAAAAACTCATGGTAAGGGCCATGTACCTAGTACATACATATGGTCACGCCTGTATTCCCCGAAGGGGTAGGCAGAGGTGTTGTTATCACAACACCCACTTTTCACCGAATTTGATTAAGTGCCAACGTAACAGATGGTGAGTCTATCGCCGTCTCAGGCACCATACATACGTCTTTGAATTACTTCTCAGAAATATGCAGGTTTCCTCACGATGTTTTCCTTCACCGTAAAGCACGTGGTGTGAAATCACTGTACATAAGTTTTTTAGAAAAACTCATTGATACAGGGCCCCGCTGGGATTCGAACTTGCGTCGTTTGCGTAGCAGGCGACTGCTCAAGCCCCGAGGCCACCACAGCTCCCTGTACCTAGTTAGAGTATATATATACAAACCTCTTATGTTTTTCAGTGAGGTCAGTAATATGATCACAGGCCTTTGCTAGTATGCCCCCTTTGCTGGCCGAGTCAGGGAGGCCGGAGTTGGGAACCAATGCAGCTAGTTTAGTGATCCAATTGTTAATTTTATCTCTGCGACGTCGCTCTACTTCGTTGTGGGTTGCTCGTCTTTTGTCGTCACGCTGAAAATAAGAATAAGAATAACTTTAATTCATTAAGGAAACAATGGTATCTATGGATCTAATCTTAGAAGTATTATAATTACAGGAAAAAAGTATTTATCTAGTAAACAATCAAAGATCATAGTAGGTAAGTATACCGGCAAGAACTTTACTTCCAGTGGTAGTTCAAAACTTACGACAAAGTAAAGACTCTTATCACATACATTCGGGTCATTGTCGAGTGCTATTTAAAATGGTATTCATATTTGAAGCCGTGGTGGCCTTGGGGTTCGAGCAGACACCTGCTACTCAAGCTATGCAAGTTGTAATTCCAGTGGGGCCTGAATTAATGAGATTTTCTAAAAAAGAAACTTATATACAGTGATTTTACACCACATGCTCGTAATCAAAACTAGGTACCTTTTTTGCAGTGACCGCTTTTATTTGCAAAGGATCTCGGCGCATGGTCTTCTTTGGAGTACTTGGTGTTCCAAACACTTCCACTGGATTGCTTATGACGAAATATTCAGCATCTAGAAATATAGCATTATTAGTTAAATATAAAAATTTTTTTGCAAATAATACATTCACAAAATTTGAGCAATTAACTCATCATGGATGAAGAACAAAGTCCACATAAATACAATTAAATAAATATGTAATTTGATAAGGCATCAGAAATTATTTATTAACTTATTGTTGTTTCAAACAATTGGCCTATAAATTGTCCTGTCATGCTTTTTGTTTGACGATGCTTCGGAGAGTAATGTTAATTTCTAATAGATATAGAGATTCCCTAGACAAAAACTTGAGATTTGTTAGATGTATTCATCAAAATAAATCATTCAGATTAAAGGTATCATTAAAATGTGACTGCCAATGTACGTATAATGGGCTCATTATACATATTCCATATGAAGAAGTCAGTGAGCGAATTTACGACGAAGATAAGACAGTGAATGTGTTGTTTTCTCATTTTTCTTTTGTATTAACAATCAATCATACATAAATAATATTTGATAATAATTGAACTTAATATAATAATAATATGTACTGAGCTCCTAGTAATATCCTTTATCCTATGTTTCTAGCTAGGGGCTTAGAAACAAAGCTTCCGTCTGCAGTGTCGGCTGAATTTTATTAAAGATTCCTAATTGAAGTCACTTAGCAAGATAGCCTATGGTACTCAGAAATATTTTAGCAATCTTTAATGAATCTTGATTTTTTTAATTATTCCAGTAGTTTCTGGCAACTTTACAAACAAACAAATTTTTTCCTCTTTACAATATTAGTATAGGCAATGGTTAGTATTGTTATACTTACCATGTACAGGTGAATGAGTTTGATTATTGGGTGTCTCTTCGCCAGTCATTGGAATTAATTTATATGTCACAGCACCAGCTAAAACAACACAATTATATTCTGGTTATTATGATGACTATCCATTAATCAGTGATTTAATAGTTATTGTGATTGGAAGGACAACTCAGACCAAAAATACATTGAGACCCGCATACAGTTTGATGATTATGGCTACCTTAATGTCAGGTCTTAGGTTCAATAAAAGACTTCAATTCACCACCCTGAGGCTGCTATTGATGTTGGTAAAGTTTTAATTGAATTTAAGGACAATTGTTCACAATTCTCAGTCTCAATAAGTGTATATTATTCTTAAAATTTGTCAGGAAAAATATGAACATGAAGCGGGACTCAAACCCACAACCTCTGCAAACCGTGCAGTTGCTCTGCCAACTGAGCTACATGTGATCCCACCTCATGTGTTGAATTTTCCCTTCTTTGGCAATTTTAGCAGTCGTCTTGAACTGTATTAATCCAAAGTGTTTGTTTTAGGGCCTTATTTATTTAAACAGTATATTTGCAACAGAATTTTGTTTATTCTCAGTCTGATACATGTTTTTGTTCTCTTGAGATAACATAATCAGTGTTCATGTGTAACTGATAATACATTGCACATGTCACAAAATGAGCAGCGAGCACTCCCTAGTCCGAATAAACTTTGATAGTTCTTATATTTATCCGTGGTGGCCTCGGGGTTAGAGCAGTCGCCTGCTACGCAAGTTCGAATCCCAGCGGGGCCTGTACCAATGAGGTTTTTTAAAAAAACTTATGTACAGTGATTTCACACCACATGCTTTACGGTGAAGGAAAACATCGTGAGGAAACCTGCACATTTCTGAGAAGTAATTGAAAGACGTATGTTTAGTGCCTGAGACGGCGATAGACTGACCATCTGTCACATTGGCACTTAATAAAATTCGGTGAAAAGTGGGTGTTGTGATAACAACACCTCTACCTACCCCTTCGGGGAATACAGGCGTGAGCATATGTATGTATGTAGTTCTTGAGATATCTTAAATTGTAGTGTCATTAAGCTGTTTATGAATTGTGCTCAAGGTAGGCTGAATCTTATCTTTAAATGAGCAATTCTTGTATACATATAATGTGAATCTCAGAAACGGCTCCAACAATTTTCGTGAAACTTTACATGTAGGGGGTTTCAGGGGCAAAAAATAGATCTAGCTAGGTTTCATTTATGGAAAACATTGTTGTGACCATGTTTTCAGGCACTGAAAAACTCATAAAATATCATTACGATAAAATAGCAAATTTCGCTGACATCTGTCAAGTTATGGTAGCTCAAAGGTGAGGCTTCCAGCTTACGGGGCGATAACGAAACTAGAGTACTCTGGTTCGAGACTGACATTCACTAGAAATATTTTTCTGTTTTTTCCTTTTTTTGTGATTAGAAGAAACCAAGCACAGCTCAGTTAATGTGAAAGACATTATACCTGATGGCAAGCAGCCTGTATATGAATGTAATCATAAATTTATCAAATAACTACCTGATGGATGCAAATTTCTGTACTTACATAAATCCTTAAAGTCATATGCAGAATTATTGTCGTTGGTATCTAGGTAGGTTTGTGACACTAAATGCGTTCTTTCCTCTGAGCTCCCTGGAATTACAATAATTCAATTTAGAATTGATACAAACATTAGGCTTCACGGCTTCTCCAGCCTTATAATTAAATTTAAGACAGGTATAACAAATTAGGGCCATTTGAAAGCGGGAATTAGGCTTGGTGTGGTGATTTGTTTTGATTTAGGGGTTACTCACCAAAAGATCCCTCATCTACCATCCCCAGGTATTCACTGTCTGCACTGTAAATAAACGCGGTAAATCAAAACATAGCACTTGATAAAAATCTAAATCGAGTACAGACTGAACTGTCTGCCAAGTTGCAAAACTATGAACTAATGACCTTCGCTATCTTCAAATTGTGATAATTATATAACGCACTATTCACATTAACACAAATTAAACAGTATTTTACCTGTTATCAAGTGAATTTTCATGCATGTCATCAACGTCAATTTCTACTTTAGCCATTGCGCGTAATTATTTTGAATTTCCACAATTTGATCACGGGGACAAAATAAAAGGGTCATGTGATGTAACCATAGATCAGACAAACAAACAGAGTTGCCAATGCAAAATATTATTTAAGCAGTAATTCTATCCATAGACAAAAATGTACATATAAGTCTTAGCTACATTATAATAATATACATTTATAATTTGTATGTCTGTGCTACATCATTATTGCAAGAATTATATCTAAGTTAAAAAAGGTAGTTTGAAAGCGAAATACGTATTATACATATAAGTCGCTTACAACTTACTCAATAATTATCAAAATAATAGTTATCTATGAAAAATCTATGAATTAACCTTAATTATAAATAAATAATTCTAATCTATTCTATTCTAAAATAAATACGACAGATAATTTACACCAAAGCTTTCCATTCCGCACATTGTGATTCTTCGTCTGTGGTCAGCATCCATAAAAAGTAATTTGATTTTATCTTTATAAAGTATGCCAGACTTCTAAAGTAACGGAATTTAACATTAATTAAAATTGAAAGCAAGCCCTATAAAATCGCGGCCAGTGTGGCGTGTTGCGTAACTTCTAATTTTACCTATACTTCAGAACTTATTCAGCAGCATTATGTGTCGATTTGAAGCGTATCCACTGAACATCTACAGAACTGAATATAGTTCAGCGCTAAAATAGCCCAATCAATTAGGCATACTAGATCGACGCTAAAGTAGTCATTCCAGTATTTTCAATTCCAGCGTATTTGAATTAAAAGATCAATCGTAATTTACATATTATGCACATAAATACCGTAGGTACCTACTATTCCTTCTCAGTTTACATAATGAAATATAGCATAAGGAATTTGTGCTAGTTGGGACTAGGTAATTCAAATTTAGATAATTTGCAATTTATTACGTACCTAAAATTTTTTTTTAATCTTCCTATTGGGTAATAAATATTTTGTGGAATCAAAATAATGATTTATAAAAAAACTTTTGGTAAAAAATATTATATAGATAGGTATATGTATATATATTATGTAGATAGGCAAATAGGTACTAAAACGTTGTGTTAGGTAGTACATACCTACTTTTGATAAAATGGCTCAGCAAAAAGCTGCTTTTCATTCAAATAAGTCTGGCATGAAAGTGTCATCGATGAATTGAAATGATGGACAAAAGCATGAATAGTACGATCGGTGGCCGAGAGAGATAACGCGACTCGGCGGGTCGTGGGCTATTGAGGGCATTTGAGGGTCCGTACCTCCATTGAGTTTAATATAGATTTATCGGCATGCACTACAATGGGTGTTGGGTTCACCGTTCAGGCGACTCTGTATAGCTCCAATCTAGTAGCAGCCTAAGAAGAAAATTACGTAGGCAGGTAATAGGTCAACCCTGAAAACTAGTTCTTAACTTATATATACTTTATCGTATCGTAATGTGTATGGACATGATGACCTATAGGTGCCTTTATTTAAAAAATTGTAACACTACAATATAAATCTAAATGCGTTATGAAAGAATATACTTTGGTACTTACGATACTTCGTACATAAAAATCTACACATGCTCACGCCTGTATTCCCCGAAGGGGTAGGCAGAGGTGTTGTAATCACAACACCCACAATTCACCGAAGATGATTAAGTGCCAACGTGACAGATGGTGAGTCAATCGCCGTCTCAGACACTTTACATACATCATTGAATTACTTCTCAGAAATACGCAGGTTTCCTCACGATGTTTTCCTTTACCGTAAAGCACGTGGTGTGAAATCACTGTACATAAGTTTTTTAGAAAAACTCATTGGTACAGGCCCCGCTGGGATTCGAACTTGCGTCGCTTGTGTAGCAGGCGACTGCTCAAACCTCAAGGCCACGACGGCTCTTAAAAATCTATTAGGTACTTATTCAAAAATTCACTTCCTGTCTGTCTATTTGTTCCAACTGCTATCTCTGATACTGCTGGACCGATTTTAACAAACAGACAGCCAAACAGACGGAGAACAATTAAAAAAATTGGTTTTTCTGTATCAGTACCGTGTATACTTTCATATGTGTTTAGTCATAAGGTGTAATTTTGGAATTACAAACGGACACTTAAATTTAAATTATCTTTGAAGAATAAAGAATATAGAATGTATAGATAGATAAGTAAACATAGTTTTGTTGTTAATCCTACGCGGTTAAACGCTGGGCGCAGCAAGTACTTTCTAAATTCATATGGGTGACGTTGGTAAAGGTTCCTAGTTAATCATTAAAAGTATCTTGGTAAATATGTCATAAAAGCTAAAATATCTCTGTCTATCTTCTACTTTTGACCACAATGCGACATACTCTACATACAAACTACAAGGCGACAAACTCTACATAAAAACCAGGCGAATTCGCTTATAAAGGAAAGTATTATATAAAGCTTCTTCAATTCTTAGATGCTGCTCTGTGAAGAGAGGTTCCCGTGGGACCTCTACAAATTAACTTAAGCGTTCAGCCAGAACATTGTTAGAGAAAGTTTTTGACATTAAACTGAAGAAAAACTGCATTTCGTGCGATTTCAAGAACCCTGAGGTTTTTAGTTAACTTAAAATCATCTATTTTTTAACTTTGCAAATTGATAGTCATTAAAAAATCTCGAATATACTACGTGTAGCTAAGTTTAGTCTTTAAGATCAGCGCTCATAACTCGTGACAGCACCTATACAAACCTATACTTGAGGTAGTCTTTACACAATTTAGTTTTTTTACTGCTTACCCAATGTACACGCTTACAATAGGTATTTTCTAGTACCTACAATATATTTTTCCCCGTTGATAACAGTTGAAGACTTAGGTAGTAAATCCCAGGCTCAGCTGTTCCCTCAACCGCGGTAATATACATGACATATTGCCAGTAAAATAGTGCGCAAGGTAAACCAAAAGGGACAATCGCAGAGATAAATGCCCTCGGTTCTGAAGGGATGTGGGAGTGGCTGCGAATCCCAAACCTTTATTACCCGAAAATCTTCGGCAGCTGTTTAAATCTATATACCTTTCGATCTTGTTGTGGTATCTTATAAGCCATATAAAGTATGTATATAATTTGTTTAAGATTTTGAATTACTTAGTAAGGTAATTACTAGAACAATTCCATTTTCTCAAATAGATTCTTATTGCGAGTCCTATACAAGCTATCTATGTAGCGATCGTTTTCAGGGTCTAAAGACAAAGTAACATTATCCTTGTGCTTCGCTAATAGAAACGATACCAACATTACATTACATATGCTCACGCCTGTATTCCCCGAAGGGGTAGGCAGAGGTGTTGTAATCACAACACCCACTTTTCACCGAAGATGATTAAGTGCCAACGTGACAGATGGTGACTCTATCGCCATCTCAAGCACTATACATACTCCATTGAATTACTTCTCAGAAATATGCAGGTTTCCTCACGATGTTTTCCTTCACCGTAAAGCACGTGGTGTGAAATCACTGTACATACATTTTTTTTTTTGGAAAAACTTATTGGTACAGGACTCGCTGGAATTCTAACTTGCGTCGCTTGGGTAGCAGGCGACTGTTCAAACCCCGAAGCCACCACGGCTCCGGATACCAAATGAATGGGAATGACATGTCACGTGCCTGTTTAATGTAATTTCCATTCAATTAGAATCGCTTCTATTAGCGCAAACGCGAGAGCATGTCTCTTTGTTTAGGCCTACAGTAAGTCTAGACAATGTAACATTCTGTCGCGCTTATTATCTCGTAGATGCGCACATATGTGAGACACGGATTAGTTCCTACAAATCGTCAATTTTTATTACTGATATGAATAATCCTAGATGCTTGTAGTCACCTCATATTTATACTGTGCTTTAGCATTGATTGAGAAAGTATCTACGGTACAGCAATTTTTTTACATACATATGCTTACACCTGCATTCCCCGAAGGGGTAGGCAGAAGTGTTGTAATCACAACACCCACTTTTCACCGAAGATGATTAAGTGCTAACGTGACAGATGGTGAGTCTATCGCCGTGTCAGGCACTATACATACGTCTTAGAATTACTTCTCAGAAATATAGTACAGTACAGCACGTGTTGTGGAATCACTGTACATACGTTTTCTTTAGAAAAACTCATTGGTACAGGCCCCGCTGGGATTCGAACTTGCGTCGCTTGCATAGCAGGCGACTGCTCAAACTTTAAGGCCACCACAAAGTTCTAAAGACAAAACCATTGAATTATTCCTAAAGATGACACGATTAAATTCCAAAGTAAGTCTTTATTAGTACTAATAGTTTTCTGTGAAGACGGTACTAATATCTCCAGTTCGATATTATAGCGAACGACATAGGAATTATACCAGGCTTTAATTCTTAGAAGTAATTAAGTCCAAGGCTTATAATGTTCGCTCCGTTAACACAAGTAGCTAAGTCATCACCCAGCAGGGTAAATTCATTACCCCGACGACGGCGACGCGACGTTCGTTCCAAACGGGGTAATGTTTATACCTCGCTCTATTGTTTATGCAACATTTTCTTACAGAAAAGCTTTATTTTTCTGAATAAAAAAGCTACCTGAGACAAAGGCCTACCTAATTTGAAATTGTAATAAATCCACGACACGATTTGCCCTAGCCTTTATGTAAAATAGGGTAATCTCGGGACCTGAAGGGATGTTAGGTAGCTTAAGTGGAAAAGCATCTCTATTAGCGATGTTGAGTACCTATTCATTGTCATTTATACATTATCTATCTACTAAATTGTAATTTCTCTTTAACACAATAAGTAAATGTTCGTATATTCTATTTTATTTTAAGAAATTCATACTAAGCTTCCTCATAGCCTATCCTATGTTATGATGCTATTATTCAATTATCTTAAAAAAATACGAAGTTATGTTTCATTCATGTCGACAAGTGCGTGCCGTCACAAAGCTTTATTTGGTACTTATAGTTAGCTCAATAGGTACGTCGGATATCCCTACAGAATCAACACGAACACTATGGACACTACGAGGAAGGTGCATTATAGGTATTGTATAGTGTATATAAGTAGCTCCTGTACCTACTAATATGAGTGTAGCTACACTAAGCGTAGGAATTTGTAACGTCACAGAATTAAATGCCCCAAGCGAAAGTAAACATTGAATGAATTCGTTATTTCTCTAGATATTGAGATAATTCTTGGACCGTGGCTAAAATAATTGTAAAATTATACATTTCATCACATTAATATTACATACACAGATATAATATATTTCGTTAAATTTGTTATCATTGGAAATCTTCTTATTAAGCCTACCTTTGAGTACACTTATATCTGTGTCGGGACCTTTACATCACGAATTTGTCTTCTTCGTCTGTCTGTCTGTTTGTTCCAGCTAATCCCCGAAACGGCTGGACCGATTTTAACGGGATAGCTTTCACTGGTAAATGTTAGAATGAGTAACTTCAGCTACTATTAATCAAAAAAATATTAGAACTCCGCGGGCCACGCATAAAATTAAGTATACGCGAGTGAAACCGCGGGGCACAGCTAGTAGATGTATATAAGTGCACATCCCTAATTTACTCCAAGCTTTCATTCTGCTCCTTAGATACCTATTCTGGAAAATATTATGTTACTATTCTTACAATGAAACAAAAGGATAATCTCAAAGGTCGAGCTCCGGAAATGGCACATACGGTTACCTTAAGAGCTCCATGCCACAATTGCCTTACTAGGAAGGGTTCTTTGTGTAGGTACACGTGTGGAAACCTTTTCCTACTTACAGGTAATATTAATCCTATCGAGCACATACCAGGCATATATATATGAGGTTGTGGCAATGTCAAAAAAGGCAGAATTATATATTTGGTAAATCAATCGAATCAAACAAATCAACATGATAGACATTTGGAACACTCATTGAGCGTCATTTTTAAAGATAACTTAGCAGGAAATTAACTTCCTAATTTTGTGATTATAATATAAATGACGATACAATTATCGCCATCTATACTAATATTATAAATATGTGGAAAGATTTGTATGTAATTTAATTAAAAATCGGACCGATTTAAAAAAATTATTCACCATTTGAATGTTACATTATCACTGATTAATATAAACTATATTTTATCCCTTTTATCGAACTACGCGTGTGAAACCGCGTGGCGTCCGCTAGTTGTGTTGTGTGTATTATTTATATAATTGTAACAAATTAAATTTATTATTGAAATAGGCAATTAATTCAAATAAAAATAAAGTATAAATATATGTATATAACTTAACATAAATCTATTCAAATTATGAGAATTTGAACTTGTCTGCTGGAATGGTGCCCAGCAAGCTGTTTGCGTTACCTTGCTGGATCGCTTAACTGATCCTTTGACGGAGGTAAGAACTCGACGATTTTGTACTTTTTATTCTTTGTGTCGAGTAGCAGCGGACGTAGCCGCGGGCGGTAACTAGTAAATACATACATATACTCACGCCTGTATTCCCCGAAGGGGTAGCCAGAGGTGTTGTTATCACAACACCCACTTTTCACCGAATTTGATTAAGTGCCAACGTGACAGATGGTGAGTCTATCGCCGTCTCAGGCACTATACATACGTCTTTGAATTACTTCTCAGAAATATACAGGTTTCCTCACGATGTTTTCCTTCACCGTAAACCACGTGGTGTGAAATCACTGTACATAAGTTTTTAGAAAAACTCATTGGTACAGGCCCCGCTGGGATTCGAACTTGCGTCGGTTGCGTAGCAGGCAACTGCTCAAAGCCCGAGGCCACCACGGCTCTTAAACTAGTAAATGTATAAACCTTAAAAGCCGATAAAAGTAGTCCAATTAGTTAGCAGTTAACCCAATGAGCGGGTATTTTACAGACTCGAAGATAGGCGTTAAACTTTGCTAACGACAAAGTAATTAGCAAAAAGTTTAGGTGACAAACATGGCTGAATTGACATACCGTTAAAGTCCCTTGGGGTGCTATGACGGTGGACAAAGGGACCGTACAGTTGACTTAACTAATCCCTAGAAAGTTTCTGCTGACCATCTTATTTGACTTTTTGATTTTATAATGTTTAAACGGCGATGGACTCACCCTCTGACACGTTGGCACTTAATCATATTCGGTGAAATGTGGGGGTTGTTACAACACCTCTGCTTACCCCTTCAGGGACCCTTCTGGGATGGCGTGAGCATATATTTAATATTTAAAAGTGAAAAATACTTGATTTAAATATTAACTTCTGGGTAAATCTTTCTAAATTCTTAGTATCTTCGATATAAACTTAAATGTGACTTCCCAAACTGTGTACTAACGACGAAAGTTGCTTGTTATATATATTACAGCTGTCCGGGCGGACAAGAGAAACTCTGTATTGTATTGTATACTGTATAATGTAAATATAAATCCAATTAATATAAGATGCGAATTATGTAAGGAATTCTAATTTCTATGAGATCGTTGATGATGATGACGTTGTATGTTGTATATTGCTATCTCTGTCTCGCCCGCCCCTTTACGCTCATCTACGCCGCGCTGTGTGGGCAGGCTGAGGAAGCGTCTCTTGCAAGGCCAATTTTGTTCGTCGCGGTTGCGCGAACAACAGCCTTTAAGGCTAGAACAGTAATAAGGATATCTGGATCTATATCCTGAAATTACACGAATAAGAGAAGAAGAAGAAGAATTCTAAACATAATATTTTATTGTCAAACCAATCTTATTTTTTATTTTAACATAAGTACTTCTAGATAAGTATCGCTTTATTATATTTATACTTACTTGTATTAAAACATTCTGTGATCCATTTGTAAATTCATTTTATATTCATTCAAAATGTCTACAAACAGTATTTTTTTATTTTAAATACCTAAAGAATACCCAAAACAAATTATCATATTTCCATGATCATTCGGTCTATTACTATAGACACACTATATATAGTTTTCTCTTTAAAATCCCTTGAGACCTGGCGCAAATGCAAAACTCATGTTTAGCCGCGTCCTGCGTACTCGGTAAACTGTAAGATTTACGAGCTTGGAGACTTGATGAATGGCGACCAAATTGATGAGTTGGGACTTATTGATGGCCAGCGAGTCGTCTTTCAGTTACACGTAACGGTCAATCACCATCAAATCATTATATACTTTAATTTATATGTAATCAGTTACACGTTTTTTCCTTCACCGTAAAGCACGTGGTGTGAAATCACTGTACATAAGTTTTTAGAAAAACTCATTGTTTCAGCAACAGGGTTTCGAACTTGCTTTATAACAAGTTTTATATATATTGGTAATGCCTTGTTACTGATTATTTGTTACTTGAATAATGCTTTAGTTTAATTTAGTTGATTAAATGAGCCGTGGTGGCCTTGGGGTTAGATCAGTCGCTTGCTACGCAAGCGACGCAAGTTCGAATCTCAGCGGGGCCTGTACCAATTAGTTTTTTTAAAAAACTTATGAACAGTGATTGCACACCATGTGCTTTACGGTGAAGAAAAACATCGTGAGGAAACCTGCATATGTCTGAGAAGTAATTCAAATACGTATGTATAGTGCCTGAGACGGCGATGGACTCACCCTCTGTCACGTTGGCACTTGATCATATTCGGTGAAATGTGGGTGTTGTTACAACACCTCTGCTTACCCCCGGGGACCCTTCTAGGATGGCGTGAGCATATTTTTTTTTCTGCAGAAGTGAATCATCACAAATATCTATTGTGTAGAGCATATGTTTAGAGCTTTATCAAATTTCATTAAGTTTACCGATAATAGCCAGGAACCAAACAATGGACGTATCAATGTGCTTTCAATGTGCAAACTTTCCTACAGTTTTGATGGGATTAATACTCGATCCATCAGTTATACTCGATGTGCTAGACGGCTACATTCATATAGGTATGTACCTGAGCGTGATTGATTTAGTGTACGTGTTAGTTGACACACTTCAATTGAACGAGTATGTAGACTACAGCGAACATAATTTGAAAACGGCAACTGTAACACTTTCCTAGAGAATACTCTGCCTCCCCATATCAAACTGGCTCAAAGTTATGATCCTTTCGAGTTACGATATTATGAAACTATTTAAAAAATCGGAATCTATTATCTGGGGGCCATCATCGGTTTAATCAGAGACATTTCATTTTGGTAGCGTAAAATTAAACGTGTCGATCAGATGTTCTTAATACGCTGCTTAAACGATCATAGTTGGCCCCCAGGACACTGCATTTCACATTCCAAACTCGTTCCTTGTTCTTCTGATATTGTTATGATTTTAATACTATGGTGGTGAAGCTGGGGTTAGCGGTTAATGCTACCACGTAGGCAATATGTGAGCAACAACAAGATAGTACACTAAGGTAGGTATAGTTATTTGGTTGCGATTTGTGTGGATGGATGGACATAGCTTGACGGATACAAAATCTTCTACGTCAGTGTGAGCGAAACTACTCTAAGATGAGATTTGAAAACTTGCTCGTAGTACTTAGGTAATGTAATACTTAGTAATACATGGTTTGGTATAAAATAAAAATATCTTTATTTGCGGGGCCGGTACCAATGAGTTTTTCTAAAAAACTTATGTACAGTGATTTCACACCACGTGCGGTGAAGGAAAACATCGTGAGGAAACCTGCATATTTCTGAGAAGTAATTCAAAGACGTATGTATAGTGCCTGAGACGGCGATAGACTCACCATCTGTCACGTTGGCACTTAATCAAATTCGGTGAAAAGTGGGTGTTGTGATATCAACACCTCTGCCTACCCCTTCGAGGAATACAGGCGTGAGCATGTGTATGTATATCTTTATTTTATTACCTACACTTTTGACAAAGTACTTTCAAAGCGTCAGAACGACATGATTTATACAGGATTATACATATATATTTCGGTTTGTTATTTTACAAAGCTTGTACCTACTTAAGACAAATAAACAAAACAGTTGTAGAATCAAAACAGGGTATAACAAAAGACTTCGTAGAGGAGTTCGTGAACCTTTGTAAGCAGAAGGTAATATTCAAGAAGGCTTTGTTTTAGGTTATGTTGAACTTCGCGATGAGGGCACACGGTAGTGATATTCCTGGTGCAAATGTATGAATGGTATACATACATGGGCGAGAGTGAACATCGCTGAGAAATCCTAAATTACTAGGAACAATGATTTTGCTTTCTTGGCAAATAATGCTTGGTTTATCTTGGCCCAGATTTTGACCAACAGGTTTAAGAGATATTGATAAAATATCTGAGAATTTAACAATACTAAGCACAGACCTCTGATATTTTAACATGCGTTCTTTTGTGTAGTGAGCGACTAATCAACCATTCGTCCTTCGCGGCTGGTTTTCATTCATCAAAATCAAAATCAAAAATATCTTTATTTGATTAGACTTCTTACAAAGTACTTTCAAATCGTCAGAAGGACACAAAATACATTATACATGATTATAAATGTTACCACCGGGTTCGCAAGGTAGCTTTTGTTGAGAAGAACCCGGCAAGAAACTCAACAATTACTCTTTTAAAAAAATATATATATTATACAATGTTTTTGGTCACAGTATTTATATCTCATGAATATAAGCCCGTGGACACAGCACAAATGCTCAATTGTCAAATATAATAACTAAAATATTACAAATATTTGTGAGCATGGCAAATTCCAGCCAGTCAAAGCAAAGATCAAACTAAGATTAATTAATTGTAGCAAAAGTACAGTGCCAATGGGATTATTTACAATAATTTTTCGACAAAGATACATCCCAGGGTTCCTTATCACAAATATAATCACTTACAGTATAATATCCTTTTTTGAGCAAAACTGCTTTGATGGTCTCTTTAAATTTATTGAATTCTGATTTTATACTTACCTTTAGCTTGGAGTTAGCATACATTCTCATTCAGCGTAACTAGATGAAAATCGATTTGTACCCAAAGATATTTCCACCTGACCTTTGTGAATACAGGCAATTCAAATGGTCACACGGCACATGCAATGCTTATTTGGATTCTCCTAGATCTGTTTTATGCAAGTAAGTACACAGTGGCGAGTGGTCACAAACACAATACGAGGATGTGGATTCGATCCTCAGGTCGGGTAATTGTTATTAAGATTTTCCCATTGCGACCGGCTAATGTATAAAATACATGGGACGCAAACATAACTGGCGAAATTTGGGGAATATAGGCGCGAACATAGTCAAAGTCAAAGTCAAAAGTATCTTTATTCGATTAGACTTTTTACAAAGTACTTTCAAATCGTCAGAATGACATAATTATACAGGATTATACATGCTACCGCCAGGTTCGGAAGGTTGCTTTTACTGAGAAGAACCTGACAAGAAACTCAGTAATGACTCTTTTCAAAAATATTATACAATATAAAGAATACAAACTAAATAATTTAAGAAACGTAAGCTCATGGACAAAGCTCCAGTGCACAAATTTCGATAAAAAATAACATAACTAAAAATCTAGTACATCTACTTATAACTAAATGCGTAACTTGAGATGACCAGCCCCCACAAGCAGCACCTGTTCACAAGTATGACGTGAATGCCAGCCATATATATGTATATACCTGTACAGATAAATACAATTACTTTGCCTGTTTGGAATTCCATAATAACAGCTTTTTACTACATGCATATGAAAGTATATAGGGTACTGACATTGAAAAATCAATTTTAAAAATGTTTCCCTGTCTGTATGTTTGTTTGTCTAATCTCCGAAACGGCTTGATCGATTTTAAATTCTTTAAAACATTAGGGTTCTGCGGGTCATGTTCTCTCTCGGGACATAGCTATTATTGTATGTGTATGTTACCGTATTGACTAATAACTAACTAATCCAGAATTCTCCTCCAAGAGTAACTTCCTAAGTTGCGGGTAGGATTGCAACTAAGCTTTCATTGGCTCAGCTGGTCTCATATGTGATATTGGCTTTTAGCGTAAGAAGCTAATAACAAAGTCAACATTGCTTGATTTATTTATTATTTTTATAGATAACGATTAAATCTATACATCTATACAGATAAATAAAATTTAAGTGTCTGTTTGTAATTCCATATAAACAGCTTTTCTAAACAAACATTTCAAATTTTTCTCTTTATGTCTGTTTGCTTGTTTGGTGTTGCTAATCTAAGAAACGGATGGGATCAACCTACTAGCAGGACTTTCACTGGCAGATAGCTGATGTTAAAAGGAGTTTTAATTCAAACAAAATAATTCAATCCAATTCAAAAATATCTTTATTCAATTAGACTTTTTACAAAGTACTTTCAAATCGTCAGAAAGACAAGATTACATAGAATTATACATGCTACCGCCAGGTTCCGAAGGTTGCTTTCACTGAGAAGAATCTGGCAAGAAACTCAGTAATTACTCTTTTAAAAAATAATTTTACAGCTTTGAGTAATACAATATAAATCATAAAAAATATATATAAGCCCATGAACACAGTTCCAGTGCACAAAAGTCTATATAAAAAAAATTAAAACTAAAAATAAGTACTACGAATAATTGTGTAGCTTGAGATGACCAGCCCCCACTAGCAGCACCTGTTCACAAGTATGACGAGAATGCCACCAATAGGGTTCAATAAAATGTACGTGCATGACGCGGCGAGGCACAGCTAATATAAAATGAAGTTGAAGTGTAATAACTGGACCTTTACCACGATGATAGCAACATTTCCAAATATTTAATAATAATGAATGGACGAAGTTCCAAGAGTTTTGCTAATGAAATGTTCGTGGGAGCATCTGCTGCGCTCCATCGTCCTTAAGATTTAACGATGGTACAATTTGAGCCTTAAGCCTCCTTATATATGGTCTAAAATCTTTGTAACGACTAAAAAAATAATTGTTAAACAATTTCAAAGCACTGCATTGCGAGTCAAATCTGTACCAATATTATAAAGAGGAAAGGCTTGTATGTATGTTTGTAACGAATTACCTCAAAAACGAATTGAACCGATTTTAAAAATTCTTTCACCATTAGAATGCTACATTATTACTGTATAATATTTTATCCCCGTACCCTCACGGGAACGGGAACTACGCGGGTGAAACCGCGTGACGTTCGCTAGTGTTGTATAATGGTAAACAACATTTTTTCCGGTACAAAACTCACTATTCAGACTTATGTCTCCGTCCATACAATAAATCACTTTGTCCGTGTGGAGATGAATGTTCATGCAATAATTTATGGTAATCCATTGAGTAATTAATGCCTTATAAGCAAGCATACATTTCAAATGTTAGTTATATAGTTATATTTATTTGAAATATTAGTTAAAACTATTACTCAGCCGTGATCGTCTTGGGATTTGAGCAGTCGCCTGCTACGCAAGCGACGCAAGTTGAAATCCAAGCGGGGCCTTTACCGATGAGTATTTCTAAAAACTTATGTACAGTGATTTTACACCACGTGCTTAACGGTGAAGGAAAACATCTTCATAAAACCTGCATAAGTCTGAAAAGTGATTTGTGACAAAGACGTATGTATAGTGCCTGAGACGGCGATGGACTCACTCTGTGTCACATTGGCACTGAATCATATTCGGTTGTTGTTCTGGGATGGCGTGAGGATATTGTTTTGCTATTACTAAATAATATACATTTATTAAGATGATTGCTTTGTCCCCTCAAAGACTTTATTTATCCGTTTTCCTAGAATAAGAAGTCTAATAAATCTTTTATGAATGTAATTTCCAATAAGTACAATTATAGTTAGTAAACATCCATACCAAAACCACGAATGTACTAAAACCACATCGTAATGGCGTCACGCTTTCCCATTACCGTAATAACAACGATTCCACGTGAAAATTGAGGAAAAGTGTACTTCTACAACTGAGCTATTATATACTGCGTACTACAAAAGACATTACACTCACGGCCATTGTCTGAGTCAGTTATTGCTACTCTATGTCAGTATTTTACGAACACAGCCATAACAACAGTGCCCTACTATAGGTTCTAACACGTTGATATCAATGTTATTCATTTGTGTGCTGTGGGATTGTAGCAAGTTTTATGTTTCCATACAAAAAAGCGCAAAGCGCTATATCAAGCGACAGCTTCGAACGCTGTGATACATATACTGGGGCACTGATCATTCTTGTCTTTCAATATATGATACGTACAATGCTCGGATACGACAAAAAGTTCAAAATCAGCTTTATCACGTTCATCTTGCTCAAAATCTGTTACTACTCTGTACCCAATTTATAATTAGAATAATAATTTATTGTACCAGCGCCTTTTCATTTCTTCACACGATCTAAGAAGATACGCTTGTTTAAATTTTCGCTTCGAAAGTCACGTGCTCAACAGCACGTGACTTTCGTGTGTTGTGTCTTCTCTATACGAAATAATACTAGCTCAATGTTACCTATCGTATCGGTGTTGTAACGAGCGTGTGATACGAAAGTCGCAAATAGAACATTTTCCTCCGAAATAGGCCAAATGCGAAGGTAAGCTTTGAAATATCAGGAGAAATAGGTCGGAATGAATGATGACCAATAGTTTGCCGAGCGGCGAAGTTTGTGAAAATGGTATTGATAAATAACTATTGATACACTTTTCACATTATAGAGCCGTGGTGGCCTTGAGGTTTGAGCAGTCGCAAGTTCGAATCCCAGCGGGGCCTGTACCAATGAGCTTTTCTAAAAAACTTATGTACCTTCACCTTACCCTACCCTACCTTCACCGTAAAGCACGTGGTGTGAAATCACTGATTTCACACCACGTGCTTTACGGTGAAGAAAAACATCTTGAGGAAACCTGCATATTTCTGAGAAGTAATTCAATGACGTATGTAAAGTGTCTGAGACGGCGATGGACTCACCATCTGTCACGTTGGCACTTAATCATCTTCGGTGAAAAGTGGGTGTTGTGATTACAACAGCTCTGCCTACCCTTCGGGGAATACAGGCGTGAGCATATGTAATGTATGTAATGTCTTCACATTATTTTATTACGGCGTAATTGTGTTGATACACAGAGATCGCTAGGTGGTGGATGGTTATGTTGGAAGTTGTCAAGGTTAAGGAAGGATTTCCCAAAATGTATTCCTTAGCGATTTAAAATGTGGCTTGGAAATCTGGTGTATAAATAGTATATAATATAATGAACCTTAATTTTTGAACAGATGGTAATCATAACTGGTATTTGGGTATTTGTTTATAAAAAAGGAAAATGTGTTGCAAGTTGCAGTTTTTTTTTATTCAAACGCAATTCTAGTATGAAACACAATCACATTTAATGAAGATAATATGTTATTTGTATACTCAGTTGTATGCTAAAAATAACGCTTAACATGTAGGAATATTTACATGCTAAAACCAAAGTAAATTGAGTAATTTTATACCAATTAAATGAAAGCCGAATAAAATTTCCCGGAATAAATAATAGAGGCTAATGTCCAACCATCTTTTTAAAATGGTCGAGGGGACACCAAGATTATTTAATTAGTTCAATTTCCTCATTTAACGAACGGAATGCTAAATAGGCTATTTAGAAGGAATAAATTCATGACATTTTCTGATACAAAATTTTCCTTAATTTTCGATTGTATTCGTGTTATTATTCATAAGTATATACATTCGCAGATAGGAAAAAGTGGAACGACACCAAAATTTCACCTAAGATACTTTAGGTGCCTACGTGAAAACAAAATCAAAATATTTTTATTTGATTCAAATCGCCAGGATGATAGTTTACAATTTAATGGTTGCAATAATATATCACAAAAAATATAAACTCACGGTTCTATTGATAAAATCAATAAATAAAATTAATAAGCCTCACAATACTATTGCTAATTCCTATGAATGTGTTAAACGTTCACACGTAAACTGAGTGTGTTACAATAATGATTAATTTAGGAAATGAATACATTAACAGCAATTAAGCTAACATCATTACATACATCAACTCGGCGTGAATATGTTACGTTGGATATATTTGATTAACGTCCCTATTCATGATGATTGCGAAAATCTATTAACTTTCGTAATAACTTAAGGTGGACCTACATGGGCGTTACGATACGTACATTCTCTGACGAATCGTTTATAGGGATTCAGAAACAATGTTGGAATGTTAACATTAAATTTGAAAACTAACAAGTCATACCTTATGTTCATTGAGAGATTTTTTTTCTTTGCATTTTTTGCTCTAACAGATCTTTCTATTTAGGTATAATTTGGAATACGAGATGTAGGGGTTCGTATTTAAGTATGTATTAAAACTTTTTTATATAGTATGGTTTATGTGGAGCATAACAATATGTTTATGGTAACAACTCCTGGCTGTTGTTCTCTCTCTTTGTCGTGCGTTCGTCGTAATGTAAGTCACATGTCAAAACCTAATAAAATTATCATAAGAATTTTAACTCGATTTCACTGTAATAACTTTTTCAGTAATAAACTTGTGTAATTCAGGCATACAGCTGAATA
Source organism: Watsonalla binaria (assembly GCA_929442735.1). Classification (NCBI taxonomy): domain Eukaryota; kingdom Metazoa; phylum Arthropoda; class Insecta; order Lepidoptera; family Drepanidae; genus Watsonalla; species Watsonalla binaria. The sequence continues at coordinate 3,718,197 of OV838930.1, forward strand.
GTTATAGGTCAGATACTGGCAACAAAACCCACGAAATTCGTGCATTAGACGCACACATTTCACATTCCCAATTCACAATCTTAATTAACCAAGATTAATTCAAATACATATTTTTTTACAACTCCGAAATGGCAACGTATGACAAAAATATTTCCAACTTAATTGTATTAAGATCAAGGCCTTCATTTAATAGTGTTAAAGAGAAATTCTAGAAACCGAGAAACGTGTTTCTATTTATTGATTTCACGACTACAAGGCAAGTATTTTCAAGAAACCAATTAATATTACAGAGCTATAAATACTGTTATTAATTAGAAAGCTTTTTAGAAAATAGCTTTTGTTATAAAACACTGGAATGTGTATCTGTTTATTTCCAAAAAAAATGGGGATTTAAAACAGGAGGGAAGTTTAAGCCCTCCTGTTTTTAATCCACATTATTTTCCTGTATGTCTCTGGGAAGGAGTCAATACTTTTGTGTTAAAAAACTACGTGTTTAGTTCCCGTTAAGTAATAATTTGATGAGTCTGTGTGTCTGTCATGTCTTTATGGCGCGACGTGAATAAAACACATGGGCAGTTGCCCACTATATTCGTTCAGTACTCGTAGCTCGTAATTGCACTTGTATAATACTAATTACTTTTAGGCAAGTTAAGCCTTGTTTCCCGAAAAAAATACTGAATTGGTGAATGGAAATGGCAAGTTTTCCTTACATAATTTCATAAAGTTGTGGCGTCAATACACGTCCAGACTGGGCGGCGTCGTAACGTCCTTGGACGACGCCTGCCTCTTGGCGTCATGACGTCGCGACGCACGTCGGCCCGGGAGCCAGGCCCTGGAGCTCAGTTTCAATGTGTTTGTTCGGGATCAGTGAACACTTCTGAGTTTAAGTGGGTTCCATTGTAATTTATGTATCTTAATTTGAATGATTGATTGAATTGGTTCACTAATTCATACGGTCAGGGAAGAGGTATACAGTCCAACTGTACCCAATGTCTACATATACATACCACATACAGATAAAATGAATTTAAATGTCTGCATATGAAAGTTATTCGGCACAATAACTTTCATATGCAGACATAAAAAAAAAACTTATTGTCATTCTGTCAGTCTATCTGTCTGTTTATTCCGGCTAATCTCCGAAACGGCTGGACCGATTCAGCTAATGTTATAAGGAGTATTTTAGGCTACTACTGCCTCGGGCTACCCATGAAATTAAGTCTACGCGGGTGAAACCGCGGGGCTCAGTTAGTTTTCTATATAATGGTGATTGTTATATGACATACAATTTTACTAATGCAATTTGAATATATTTTGACTTAAAAATATAAAGAATATGTTCTATTATATAGGCAGTACTACTTACTACGTAGTTGGATCAAAAGTATTATTTTATTTTATTTGAAGCATTTTTATCCAATTATCGAGTAGAATTAGGTGAATTTAAATCACCGATCGAGGATATAGGATATAACTACAACTTTCTACTATTTATAAGATCAGTTTGCGTCGCGTTCTTGATTTGTTACGGCCAAATATGTAGATCAATAAATTTTATTATAAGAAGGCATCATCTATAATAACTTTTTTTTCAATATTAACTTGAAATAAATTACTTTCCATTGTTTATTTCTTACGAACAATACAACTACAAACCTCTTTATAATCCAAGTAATCAAATCCATCCGAGATTGCAAACTAATCTATGTCGGTGCATATCATGTTAATAGTTTAAATTCAGCTCGGCGAGTGTGCATACAAAGCGAGTGGGACTCAATACTACACTTTGAGTTTGAAATTCAACGTACATTTCGCTATTGAAAATGTAACAAAGACATTTCTGAATATATGTTGATGTGACTATTGTGATTAAATTGAGTCCTCAGCAATACATATGCTCACGCCTGCATTACTCGAAGAGGTAGGCAGATGCGTTGTAATAACAACACCGACTTTTCACCAAAGATGATTAAGTGCCAACGTGACAGTATCTATCGCCATCGCAGATACTATACCTAAATATGTCTTTGAAGTATTTCTTAGACGTATACAGGTTTCCTAACGATGATTTCACGTGGTGTGAAATCACTGTACATAAAGTTTAACTCATTGGTACAGGCCTCGCTGGGATTCGAACTCGCGTCGCTTGCGTAGCAGGCGATTACTCAAACCCCACGGCCACCACGGCTCTTCTAAGTTTGGCTAAGTAGTATGTAATATGAAAAAAAATATATAAAATATTCGCACACGCATTCAAATTGTTAGCACCACGCTTTGCACTAAATAAATACATAGATTACAAAGCTTATAGAAATCTAAAGCTTGGGCTACAGTGCTCAATTTAGTTTACATACTTTTTCCAAGGCGGCTTGTGTTTATATTCCGAAGATGATGGATCAAAATATTTCGAGCCACACCAAATAAGCAATCGAATGTCAACAACCTGTGCGTGGGCACTGCTCGCACAACCCTTCGAAGGCTTAGGTGAAAATGGCTGGCATTCACGTCATACTTGTGAACAGGTGCTGCTTGTGGGGACTGGTCATCTCAAGCTACGCATTTAGTTATAAGTAGATGTACTAGATTTTTAGTTATGTTAATTTTTATCGACATTTGTGCATTGGATCTTTGTCCATGAGCTTACGTTTCTTAAATTATTTATTTTGTATTCTTTAAATTGTATAATATTTTTGAAATGAGTAATTACTGAGTTTCTTGCCAGGTTCTTCTCAGTAAAAGCAACCTTCCGAACCTGGCGGTAGCATGTATAATCCTGTATAATTATGTAATTCTGACGATTTTAAAGTACATTGTAAAAAATCTAATCGAATAAAGATATTTTTGACTTTGACTTTGACTTTGATATGTATTTACTAGCTGTGGTTTGCGGTTTTATCCGCGTAGGATTAACAATTAAAATTTGAACAGTGGTCTTCTATTGCTATGCCATTTTATGCTTCGAGATTGATCTCGAAAAATGAGAAGAGATCTCGGATGATCGGATCTCGCGAGGTTGCATTCCCTAGCATCCACTAGACCAGGGTGACATTGACAGCATAGTTGTTTAAATAAGAGGATTATTATAATTTAACAAGGTTATAGAAATGTCTAGCGCTATTAGGCTTTTTAAAGAAATAACTAAAAGGTTAGTTGACATTACAGGAGACCGAAAAGCTGGCAGCTACCTCGGTCAAAGAATTAGTCTTGCCATCCAAAGAGGGAATGCTGCCAGTATCTTCAGAACCTTGCCTACAGGGAATCCTTTTATATTTTTAAGGTTGTTAGTTATGTTAGTTTTCAGTTATTCTATGAGTATCCCATAATTATATGTTGAATATTTTTTTTTGAAAACCATAGAAATGACAATTACGCGCACTTAAATTAGGAAAATATTTTTTCACAAAGCTTAACGACATCTTAAATCTACACGAAAGGTGTAGAAGTGTCAAACGACACTAATAAAGGGAAATTCCAAATTAAAATGTTCAAAAGAATGTCTCCCAACGTTCAGGTTCGTTTACATAGGATGGAGAGAGTAATTTCCCTCGACAACAGCGACCTTACTTACTGGAGTGCGCAAAGCTCTTTTTTCTTGGATCAAGAATAAGATATCCAAATGCCATGTTTGTTAAATTTGGTTATTTTGTGTTTTTAACTGACTATGAAAAGAGGTGCCCTGTCATGGTGGCTATTGGTCTTCGCAATGATATATATCCTGTATATATGGGCTATCTAACACTGAAATATTTTGCAAATCGGACCAAGATGTCGTTCAAGCAAACAAACTCTTCAGCTTTATGTATTACTAGCGAACGTCACGCGGCTTCACCCGCGTAGTTCTCGTTCCCGTGGGACTATGAGGATAAAGTATAGCCTAAGTTACTCGCTAGTAATGCTATCCATTGCTGAAAGATATTTTCTAATCGGTCCAGTAGTTTCGGAGCCTATTCAATACAAATATACTAACATACATCTTTCCTCTTTATAATATTAGTATATATAAAGAATAGTTTAATATTAATAAAATAAGGTCCTTTTTTTGTAGGTTATAATAATGGGAATACGAATCGAATGTGCAAAGCATTGATAGAAAAGGCGTAGGCGCGACGTGGAAACCAAGCGCTACGCGCGTAGCACATCGTAGCGGTGTGCTACGAATACATCGCTACGATGTAGCTCGTCACTACATACGTAGGACATCGTTATGTACGTAGCATTAATTAATAGTTACACTGTGACTTTATCAGGGGCCCTAGCATGACCTCTTATTGCTATGATACTTTAACTCTTATTATGAGACAGATGTTGTGATGTGTATGAGTCTGTTACTGTCACACAGTGGAACTATGAAGGCAATAAGAGCTTATGGTAAGGACCCTGTAGCCCAATTTATGAAAACCGAAACGATGTCATAGCAACGTAGTCGCTGACAGTGTTATCGTATTCATCATATCGAAGAAAAACCAAACAACGTCCTATTCAGTTGTAGTCCTATCGAAATTCATTGATATAAAAATCATATTGATATAAAAATAATATTCGAATCACGTGAAAACCACATTCAAAGAGGACTTCAATCGATCGTTTGTTTTACTTGAATTGGGGCACAGGTGATAACCACCATACTGCCGTTGCATAACTAAAATGTCGTTATGTGACATCTGGTAGATTTTTAACTTGTAATGCTATTATAACGAGAAAAAAACATCGATCTGTGATTCCGAATTTTCAATACCTTGAATAGTTTTGGAAATAATCCAAGTAATTAAGTCATTAAAAAGTCACATCGGTTTAAATTTTTATCGCAGTTTTTGCATGTTATTCAATGCAATTTGGTAGATAACGGCATTATAGATATACTACGGCACCATAGGCTAAAAAATGCTGCGTCCACCTTATTTTATATTCCACTAGCCGACATCACACAGTTTCACCCGTGTAGTTCCTGTTCCCGTTGTAGTACGGTGATAAAATATAGCCTACATTCAGTGTTACAAACACACCTACAAACCTTTCCTCTTTATAATATTAGTATCTTTTAAGCTTTGTTCAAAGCGCCAGTTTGTTTGCTTTGATATAGAATCTTTGTCACAAACTAACTACGAACAGACTAAAATAAGATCTTTAAGTTAGTCTGGAACCAAATGATACGATTCTTTTTAAATCTTTATAACAACAGTAGCGAATTGAATATCCCGCTGTTTAATAATGTATACGTACAAAGCTCAAACATCTTTGTAAACCTCATTTACATACTCGCCCATACCCACACAACGATGAATATTCCGAACAAGGATCATAGTTAAAGAGTAAAAACAGTAGCTCATCTACAGTAGTCATCTCCCTGGCCTTATCCCATACATTTTTAGAGTCGGCACTTGATTCAACCCGATGTGAAGCGAAGCAACTGCCATCTAACCTTCGTAATCCTTTCTACGAGGAAAAATTGAAATCTAGGTTAAACCAGTTGTCACACTTTCTTAGGCTTCCGACTGACCTGCAAAGATTGCCAAAGAAGATAAATTGGCAACCGGGACTGACGGCTTAACGTGCTCTCCGAGGCACAGAGAGAACTCGGGCGGTCACACATACAAGTACTGGCTTGGATCAGGGTTGCTTAGCTGATCGAATGATATGCACAATAGCAACTGTGCCCCTAGCTCTTCATTAGGCTATGTTTTGTAATATATTAGGTTAAAACCCAAGCATTACACTATTGTCGCAATTGAGTCATTGAGGTACTGCATATGTTTTTTTACTGTGGCAGCTGTGTGTAAGTAGTTATATATGTACTTGTGTAGTAGGTATACTTCGGTTGTGTTATTCCACGCGTACTCACGTGCATCGAATAGTTGTATTTACTTTGAGTTCTGTTTTAGGATGGTGAAATGTTTTATTCATTTCTCTATTTGCATTCTTTCTGTTGACAATTTGTTCTACCATTTAAAAATTTCAATTACAACTATACATACAGATAAATCAAATTGAAATGTCTGTTTGTAACTTTAAATTAACAGCTTACAGCAACTAAATGCATATGAAAGTATATACGGGTATGCCTAGTGAGAATTTTCTTAAAATCGCTGTCACAGTCATCGCGTTGACAAAGCCCAGATTTGTAAGGTAGGGCCGACAGATGGCGCAGTTTCGATCTTATACAAATCTGCGTTTACGTCAACGCGGTGACTTGCTACGGCGGCAGTGAAAAACTCGCACTAGGCACACTGCACTAAAATCTAAGATTAAAAGATAAGCGCGCAGACAGCGGAAGCGATTTATGTAATTAAGATTCATATGTGTACTTGCAGTCGATTAAAAATCATAATTTTAAATCAAAGTAGTCAAAAGAGATGTAATTTGACACTAGTACGAGAATGAATGAAAATGTATTTACAGTTGCATAAAAATACAAATTTACACTTTGATCATAACTTGCTAGATCATAAATTACATTTTGTTGGAATTTAATACAAAATCTATACTTATATATAAAGCAGAAGAGTTTGTTTGATAATTTGCTTGAAGGTGCTAATCTCAGGAACTACTGATTAAACTTGAAAAATTCTCACGGTGTTAAATAGTCCATTTATTGAAGAAGGCTATAACATCATACTAAGTAAACAAAGTCGTCGGTTACAGTTAGCGTCAGTCCAAAGTGACGAAGGCTCCATACGAAGTCGCGGGTAGACGCTAGTGCTTCTATACCTAAAGAGCACACCGGTGCCAAAACTACCAAATGCGGTAATGTTTGCCAAATGGCTTTACAAATATCTATAGCAAGTATCACGTGTACTTAATCCTCACATACAAACACGCTAGTCACGCCCCATTCCTATTGACCGACCACGGGCAACTAAGAGGTATAAAGGTTAAAGATTTGTAGGTATCAATGCGGCCTTACAATTTATTGAAAACATTTTTTGATCGCTAGCGAAGTGATTGATGTCTGCACTTCTGAATTTTTGTAAGGTGTTATCTAGGTAGATTAATGATTCAAGTTTACTATGTACAAGGTCATGTAGTGTTAATGAAAAATAGGCTCTATATTAACGGTATAAAGAGTTCAGTCATCCTCAAGAAGCAAAGTGTCAAAAGTCTATATCTGACTTTTGACACTTTGCTAAAAGTGAAGTAGATAAGGTTTGGGTTAAATAATGCTTTTTGATATGCGTATAATGTGGTTTTTTGGAGGAACAAAATTATAATGTCGATAATTTACATCTATATCTATATCTAATCAGATAAACAAAATGTCTGCTTATAATTCCAAAATAACAGCTTTTCACCTAATGCAGACATACATATGCTCACGCCTGTATTCCCCGATGGGGTAGGCAGAGGTGTTGTAATCACAACACCGACTTTTCACCGAAGATGATTAAGTGCCAACGTGACAGATGGTGAATCCATCGCCCTCTCAGACACTTTACATACGTCTTTGAATTACTTCTCATGCAGCTTAATATGCAGGTTTCCTCACGATGTTTTGTTTGTCTCACCGTAAAGCGTGGTGTGAAATCACTGGACATAAGTTTTTTAGAAAAACTCATTGGTACAGGCCCCGCTGGGATTCGAACTTGCGTAGCTTGCGTAGCAGGCGACTGCTCAAACCTTAAGGCCACCACGGCTCTAAATGCATCTTCACTAAATGCATTTGAAAGTATATACGGTAGTGATATAAAAATAACTATTTGTAACTTTTTCCTAGTCTGTCCGTCTGTCTGTCAAACGGTTTGTTCCGGTTAATATCCGGAACGGCTGCACCGATTTTTAACGAGACTTTCACTGATAAAATGCTACAAGGAGTGACTTAGTTTACTTTTATTTAAAAAAGACGTTAGGGTTCCGTGGGCCATCTGAAATAAAATCCACAAGTTTTACATATAAATGTCGGTGCCGTAGATGCTTAGTGCAAATAATTACTACGTCAATTGTCGCGTGTTCGAATCACGCATCTACAACATTTTATGAGGTTGACATTTATATTTGCTTTGAGTCTGGGGGATTGTAAGTGTATGAATATTCAAAAAATTAAACACAAGTACAAAGCGTTACTTTGGGACTAGATGGCGGTGTGTGATAATGTCCGAACTGTGTGATATATTCGACCAGAAAACCTATATTCAGCTCTTTAGTGAATTTATTACGTTATGTTGTGGTTATTTCGTTTTTCTAGGACACAACCTTGCCCCAATATTCTCGAAAACATTCATACCCAGTTTAAAAGACACGTATTTAAGTGAACCTAAGTATGTCTTAAGGGTCATTTCAAACTGGCGTATAACCACGGAACTTGGCAAACATTATGTTGTCATGACGCAATGCCAGCTCCCACGACGCATAGCGTTTTTGCTCCCATAATTTTAGGGATAACCAGTTTTATTTCATTGCAATAGAGTCGATACTTAGTAAGACCTGCTTACAGACTCTTAGGCGCTTCTATGGGTTGTGTTGTGGGACATTATAGAAAGTGGGCTTCAGTGAAATCGACATTACAATAAGCTATGTTTTTGCACCCTTGATCTAGTGGTTTTAGAACTTGAAATTTTAACATTGTTAGGTGTTGCGTATTCGGTTTCCATGTTAGATTAAGCATTTTATATGCCGTTGTCATCAATTTGTCGGGATGTTTATTATCTAGTAGCACCTACATAAGTATTTACAATTATATTGTTGTTGGGATAAGGGCAGGGAGATGATGATACTGAAGTATGTGGTCGCAATGTAAGTACATCTCTGATATCCCTTTGGGGAATACAAGCGTAAGCGTATGTAAATGATAAAAAGGTTAAATTATCTCTTTCAAAATACAGTTGAACAAATGTACCCGTAGGAATACTTTGAAAAATGTTAAAAGCCTGCTATAAAGGTATTCCATTAGTTCCAAATTAATTATTATGATTATTAATAGCGACAAGAATGGACATTTGAGTCATTGGACAATATTCGTCTATTCCCGTTGATCAATTACACGAAACCAGTTTAATTAGTTGTAGCACAAAATATAAATCAAACAATACAATCTCAGACGGGGATAAATGATTAGACACTTACCGAAATACCAGCTTTTGTTGTTCAGCTGCTACTTGACGCGGCGACAGTCTGTCGAGGAGATGAAGTCATCTGGGCGATAGGGACGGAGATATCTGATTCATTTGTGGTGAAAAGGGAAAGAATTTATTAGGATGTCGATATATAAACATGTTTAAATACAGATTATTGATTGAAAAAAATATATTACTAAATCACTGCTAAAGGAAATTGGAATGTCTAACAAAGATACAATTTGATTCTAAATTCTTAAAAAAATTGACTACAAATACGAACTCGAGGCGGCCACGACCTCCGCAAACCGTGCAGAATTTAGATTGTAAACGTATATGGTGTCAGTCATAAAAATATAATATTTACAAAATTTGATGTTGAAAATAAAATACGAACATAATATTCGTAAAAATTATAGAATTAATCGTAAGCTGGTGATCAATTCTCCGACGTTCATAAGTGTCTCTCCAGTGCCTAAACTGAACAAATCATTTTCATTTTCATATTCGTTTAGATTCAATGATATTTGATAAGATTACATATAGGGACAAATAAGCATAAAGGCTCCTTGGTAAATCAGACATCACCTCGACTTTCTTTGTAAATCATAGTATAATTTAGCCACGGTTCACTCGCAACGGTGATGTAATATTCATAGGTTGTGTCTAGAAGCTCCGAAAGCGTGAGATACGGACCAAGTAGGTGAATTAAACATAGGCCCTCAAAACAACGTGTTTTCATAACTAGTTTATTTGCTACAAGTTGGTTACTTCACACCGCAATGTTATTATGTCTACTAATGTTCATACTTCCCGTCCTTTGTATCGTACTTAGCGGTGAGTAATACAATTATGTTTGTTACCTATACTCATAATTGTATTAATTAAAACAATATATGCTCTTAAGAGGCATTACGGGATCTCGCGTTCAAATTTTAGAACGGCTTGAGTTAATTTTGTAGCTCCACTTTTAAGAAGATTATATATAATTTCTTAAGTTGTAGTAACCTTGGGTCATATTCCTCGTCATACCACTGGTGGCACAAGTTGATGGTACAATGAGGAGTCAGTCTTATGCTCTACGTACCTGATTCCTCAAGCGAGCGGATCTAGCTGTAGAAAAATCAATTAGGTCCAAATAAATCTACTAGTGTTGTGACGTTATGGTGAGGGTCCTACATATTTCACGTGAAGTAATTGTTTTTAGTATTAGAATATTTTTACTCCGTTGAAGTCGTTGAAGGAATATATCGTAAGGTAATTTCCAAACGCCTGAGGAGAAAATCACAGAAGTGTGATTGCACTTATAGTAAGTTCAATATGCAGATTCATACTGTTATGTTGGTCTTATTATGTTCGATAAAACTTATTGGAAAAATGTATCCTACACTTTGACTTAAGGCCTTCGTGTCAAAGTGTAGAATAGAGGCATGCTGAAAGAATGTACTTAGTGGTTGAACGGTAACGGTCGAAATAAATCCTCCCAAAATGTGACCTAGCGAAAATAAAATAAAAATAAATAAATATGCTCACGCTACCCCAGAAAGGTCCTCGAAGGGGTAAACAGAGGTGTTGTAATTACAACACCCACATTTCACCGATTAAGTGCCAATCGCCGTCTCAGACACTATACATACGTCATTGAATGCTTCTCAGACATATGCAGGTTTCCTCGCGATGTTTTCCTTCACCGTAAAGCACGTGGTGTGAAAACACTGTACATAAGTTTTTACAAAAAATTTGGTTCATGCCCCGCTGGGAATTGAACTTGCGTCGCTTGCGTAACTGGCGAGTGCTCAAACCCCAAGGCCACCACGGCTCTTAATGTAACGGCTCTAACAAAAATGTAACTAAAAACTTATCGCCATTAAAGTTCGCAACTCGCTCTTAGTAGCAGGTGATAAAAATATATTCTATTTTATCGACACTCCCCGCCTTGCTTGGAGACGGGACTTCGTATAAATGATGTCTTCAATAAACGTGGAAATCAACTGTGGAAAATTTATTCGCGAAGTAATTTCATAAACGGTTAAGCTACACCTCGCTGAAGGAATAATATGAACGTTGTCAAAAAATTACATGTATAAAAGATGCTTTGTACAAATGTTAGGATAATTTGTATGAAGCTGTTATAAAATAATGTGTCGGTAAGATACAGCCGGAATTGCAAAACATTGAGGTCATTGGTTTGGCAATTATTGACAAATTTCTGATCACTAAGCTCAAGTAAAAGCAATCATTCGCACCTTGCGATAACATTGATTACCTTGTATATCTTCATGTGACAGCCTAAAGCACAGGACAGAGAGATTTGGTCATCTCTGGAGGAGGCCTTTACCCAATCTGGGGACTTCGCTTAAATTAAGTAGTCATTGAGTAATCAAATTACCAACTAGGTCGAAATGAAGCATGGTCAATAAAGAATTTTTTATTTACATCTTCATGTCATGAATATTTAACAGAGGTCACAGCATTTTCTAAAATTAATATGTAAACATAGACAGATAGAGAGATTAGGAATGTTTCGTGTTTGTAGGTTAATGTCTTCTTAATTTGACTATAACAGAGTGTTCTGAATACCATGAGGTAGCACAGAAAACAAAAACTTAAACAACTTTGACTCTGACTATGGTGACTATTGTATCAAAGTTACATAGCTACACTAAGGCTTGGTTGCACGAAGATAGTTGTGATGATAGCAAAAGCTTATGGCAAATTTGACTGCGACAAAACCCATGACTTTAGCTTTGACTGCGATTTGCGATGCAGGAAACGATGTCAATTGATAAATTTTGCTACTTTTGTAATTTTTTGTATGTAAAAGCTATTAGTAATCAGAAAAATATGAGGAGTTGCAACTTTTTAAAATATTATTTTAAACAATTTATTTTAAATTTTTTTTTTTTAAACGATTTACTAGCCTTATGTTCTTTATAGCTAATGTGAACTAACTCACACTTAGACACGATAAAGAACCTGAGGCCTTATCATGAGCTCTTATTGCCATGATAGTTTTACTCTTATTATGAGACAGATGTATATGACGTGTGTACATTTGTCACTGTAACACAGATGAACTATCATTGCAATAGGAGCTCATGATAAGGCCATGAGCTCCCCTGAATGCTACCTTAGAGACCTAACATAGTTAGGATCAAACAATATGAAACATATTTTACTCATATATGTAAGATGTGTTAACATTACAAATGGTAATGTTCCATTATGTTTCGAGTATACAATTAGTAACCCAGTATCGTATGACGTACGGTTGGAAGTCAATACATTACGCTTTACGTAGAACGTGAAGCTCTTTAGTTAAAATAAATGTAAACTTCTTTCTACAATCGTTCGAGAGAATGAGGTATTTTAATGTTCGTTTCAAATATTCGTTTGTAATATGTATATTAGTAATTAAATTCAACAACCAACAATTATATTTGAAAACTAAGATCACATTTTCATTTTATTAGATACATATGGATCGTTTCTAAGTCACGTTTCTCGTTAAACAAACGATCGAAATGTCGTAGAACGATGTATACCATTCGAACGAAATCTTCTCCCAATGTGGTTCACAATTTACAATTCAGGATTTGAAATCAATAGGAAATTTCACTACGACGACCGAGCTATTCTCTTTTTTTTTGATGTAATGAATACGAAAACACTGTCTCAGTGATTATATCGCTACAACATAGTTACGATTTTCAATACGTGAATCGGGCTGCGGGTATTAAACTGTTAATTAAAATCTGGATATGTCAATATGATAGGTAAAAACATTTAAATAATTCGCAGATGTTAATATTAATTCTGCGACTAAATTTAACAAAAGTATTTGGGGAAGGTAAGTAAGTAAGGTACCTGCGGTAGGTACTGTGGCGGCGTAGCTGTAGGTGAAGATTTAATTGCTTTGAATTAAATTATTTATTAGGGATTATTTAATCATTACTGTCATGGCATCTCTGAATTCCTTTTAATTTTAAACCATCATCAATGGAGGTTGAATTGCAACTCCTTACAATAGTTATGCTCAATTTTTTGGAGATACCTGAAGAAATTTTTTTTTAACTGGACATTGAATTTGTTTTATAGTAAAAGTCAATTTATAATGCTGTGTAAATTCTAAGTAGACAACTTTAAAGCTTTCCTTAGGTGGTTTATATGTGGACGCATTCTCGTCATACTTGTGAACAGGTGCTGCTTGTGGGGGCTGTTCATCTCAAGCTACACAATTATACGTAGTACCTACTTTTTTTGCCAGGGTATTCTCAGTAAAAGTAACCTTCCGAACCTGGCGGTAGCATGTATAATCCTGTGTAATCGTTCTGACGATTTGAAAGTACTTTGTTTAAAGTCTAATCAAATAAAAATATTTTGAATTTGAATTTGAAGTGTGACGTGAAATTTTGAAAATAACATAGACATACTAAGCTAGAATCTGTAGACCTTTAGGAAGCTGAGGGAGGTAGCCTCAGTGTTTATATAGCCCAGCGGTCACAGCCCCATCGGGTCTCTGTTAGCCTACCTCTGGCAAACTAAGCCAGTTTTACCTACGACATGTCAATAAGCCTAATTAAATACTAACAACGGATATTTTGACCTCGCCTGTCTGTGTAGACTATTATCCCCCGAGGACCTACTTTACTCCGTGAATAAAGGTCTGAAATTTTTAATATATTTTGGGGTTGAGTAGTGAACCTCTTTGTTTTTTGTCGGTTAGAAACACACGCTTCTCATTTAATTTCAATTAAATATTCACATAATTATTTCCTCTCATTTTAATTTTACCTACTAGACTAGCTATATATAATAAATGAATAAAATACAAGATTGAATATAGAAAACTAGCTGTGCACCGCGGTTTCATCTGAGTATTATTATTTTGCCAGTGAAAGTCCCGTTAAAGCCGTTTCAGAGATTAGCCTGAACAAACATAGACATACATACAGACAGGGAACAAATTTTGAAATTGTTTTTTTATTTATTTAAGTATATAGCGCATAAATTTTCATATGTACATACATACATATGCTCACGCTTAGGTAGGCAGAGGTGTTGTAATCACAGCACCCACTTTTTACCGAAGATGATTAAGTGAATAAGTTAGTTAGATTAGGTAAGTTAAAAACTCATTGGTACAGGCCCCGCTGGGATGGGGTGCAAGGCCAGGAGACCTCCTCGTGTGCCCGATCCATTGTTTGTCCTAAGGATACGTCCGAGGGAACGACAATGGCTTCGGGACGGTGCACCCTGGACGTCGCCGACAGTCTCTTCGGGGGCCTCCATCGAGTGACTTAGCTCCTCGATGGCGATCCCTGGGGACACTGTCGTCGATGACCAACACCTGGCACTCGACGCAGGTGGCGGAGGTGGAATTCGCTCCTTGTGCGTCTCTGTTCAGCAGAGATGACAACGGATGCGAGCCTGCGTCACCCATTCCCAAGGCCCGGCGTGCCTATGGGAACTAGACCTTCTGTCTAGGGCTGGGGGGTGATACCCAGTCAAACGTCAGGGGGATGGGGAGGCACTCCGAAAGGGGTGCCCGGGGTTGACGCTATCTCGCTCGTCACCCCGTGAATGCCGTAATCACCGGCTCTTCCTTCAACGATTCCAGTTAGCGAGGCTGGATACGTCGGGGAGTCGGTGACCGGAGAGGGCTTGCCTTAATTGGCCGGCCTGCGAGGAGCAAACCTCTATAAAAATCCGACAGCGAAGTCGTGAAAACCTGAGAGGCCTTGGGCCACCTCTCAGTATGTAAGTCCCCCATTGTCGGAATGGGCGTCACCCGGCAATGGTTTTTAGTTCGACCAATACTCGTGGGAATTAGTATGGAAATTCAAACTAAAAACAAAACAAAATCGATGGTGGAAGAAGGTGACGGGGAGAAATCCCTAGATGGGAAGGAGTCTGCGGGGGGGAAGCAGCCGCTTACCCCCGTGGTCGTGATGGAGAGCTGCAGTAGTGGAGCTGCAGCCGTGGCGGTGCGAACAAGGTCGCAGAAGAGGAGTAGGACCAACTCCGGCTCCTCCTGCGGCGAGCAGATAGCCGCCAAGGTTGGTTCGGCGACACGTGGGCGAGCGCGCTCAGGCGCAGCAGCGCGCATAACGCGCGACGGGTCGGGCCGCTTCATCCGGCCTCCCACACCGTGCGCGGGGAGCGAACGCGAGGAGGACAGCGACGCGATGTCAGATATGTCCCTCGTGTCGCTGACCTCAGCGGAGGCAGACGCTGCGTGCAGGCCCGGCCCTTCAGGAACGAACCGCGCGGCGTTCTTTAAGGACGACGCGGAAGACCTGTCCGGTCCCGAATTGGCCCTGACCAACACCAGGGCCAAGAAGAAGCTGCCCTCGATAGAGGAGCTCATGAAGAAGATGGAAGAGCTGCCCACCGACGAACTGGGCACCCTTATAAAGGAGCAGCAGACGGCGGTAGAACGAGTTGCGGACAGGTCGAAGCACCTGAAGGGCAACTTCGTGCACCAGCTTCGTGTGAGTGCACGAAGGACCGAGGCGGCGTCGCTTGTCCTAGCGATGCGCACATCCGCGGGCGCCAACACCGAAAGGTTGGAGCGCGAAAACGCGGATTTGCGCTCGCAGATGGCGGCCCTCTCTGCCCGCATGGAGAAGCTCACGGAGGAGCTCTCCACCCTCCGTGGGGCGGGCAGAGTAGGGGCCAGTGATGCCGCTTCGGTACTGCCCTCGGGTGTGGAGGACCTCACGCGCGCTATCATGGTCCAGGTTGGGACCATGATTAGCGCGCGGTTCGAGGCCCTGGAGGAGCGGCTCCTCCCGGAGAGGCGCATACGTCCCCCACTGGCTGCGGATGCCAGGAGGGCAGCTCAAGCGCCTGCCGCGCCACCCGCCGGACTGCCTACCGGGCCACCCTCTTGCCCGGCAGCCCCCCCGGCCCCTGGGGCACCTGTTCCGGAGGCGCGGGGGCGGAAGCGAGGAGGGAGGAAAAGCAGGAGGAGCAAGCAGAGCTCGGCCGCTGCCGCAGTGCTGCCGACCGCTGCTCCTCCTGCAGCTCCGCGGGCAGTGCAGGCGCCACCCCCCCAGGTGGCGTGGAGCACCGTTGTGGGGCGTAAGGCCCAACCAAAGGCTGGGCCGAGCACAGGGCCCCAACGGGCTCCAACTGCGAAGCCTGCGTCGCGGCCCCCGCCGTCGCGCAAGCCGGAGAGGGGTCCCGCGCGGCCGCCAACGGTCGCAGCGATTACTGTGACGATCCCGGAGGGATCGAAGGTCACGTACGCTGCGGTGATGGCGGCTGCGAGGGACAGGATCAAGCTCGCCGACCTCGGCATTCTGACTCTTCGGAATCGGAAAGCCATAACCGGCGGGCTGATCCTGGAGGTGCCCGAACCGGACTCTGCCTCCAAGGCCGACGCGCTCGCGAGTCGCATGCGGGAGTCCCTCGCAGACCTGGGCGTGCGAATTGTGCGCCCAGTGAAGACGGGGGACATGAGGGTGTTGGACCTCAATGAGGCCATCACCCCCGAAGACGTGGCGACCGCGATCGCTGAGGCTGGGGGCTGCGCGGCGGCGGACGTAAAAGTGGGCGTCATAAAGCGCCCCTCGCGTCTGGCGCTGGGGACTGTATGGGTCCGCTGCCCGCTCACCGCGGTGCGCAAGTTGGTCACAGCTGGGCGCATCACGGTTGGGTGGGTGTCGGTGCGGGTTGAGGCACTGGAGGCACGGCATTTGCAGTGCTTCCGGTGCCTCGAGATCGGCCACGTGCGTAGCACATGTCCGAGCACCACGGATCGGAGCACCATGTGCTACGCATGTGGAGAGGCGGACCACCGGGCGAGTGAGTGCACTCGCCCGCTAAAGTGCCCGCTCTGTGCGGACCTGGGCCGGCCCTCTGGCCACAGGATGGGGGGCAAGAAGTGCTCCGCTCCTCGTGGCAAGAGGGGCCGTAAGCCGGGTCCCGCGCTGCCGAGCGGCACGGGTCCGGCCCGGTCGGGTTCTGCCCCGACCGAGGCGGCAAAGAAGGCCCCAGCACGGCCTTAAGGCCCCAGAGAGCCCTGCAGTGCAACCTGAACCACTGTCGCGCGGCGCAGGACTTGTTCCAGCAGTCCGTCGCGCAGTGGTCGGTTGCACTGGCGGTGGTGGCGGAGCCATATCGCGTCGTCCCAAACCATCCTCGCTGGTTTGGTGACGACATGGACTCCGTCGCCATATACTGGGGTGGCGGTAGCGGCGACCCTCCCTGCTCCCTCATTGAGAGGGGGCTGGGATACGTCGCCGTGAGCTGGGGCCGCATAGTCGTTATGGGCTGCTATGTCTCCCCCAACTGTACCCTCGCCGTCTACGAGGCGTACCTGGACGGGGTGGCCAACTGCATTCGCAGATGTCTGCCCCGTCCCGTGCTCGTCCTGGGCGACTTCAACGCTCACTCTCGTGAGTGGGGGAGCGCCCGGGATGACCCAAAGGGGGAGACAGTGCTGGAATGGGCGGCGGCGCTGGACCTCCGGTTGCTTAACCGGGGGTCCGTCAGCACCTGCGTGCGCTGGCAGGGGGAGTCGATCGTGGACCTTTCGTGGGCGACTCCCCAGGCAGCGCGCATGGTGACGGGGTGGAGAGTGGCGGAGGAGATGGTCACACTATCCGACCATCGCTATATAGCGATGGATGTGGCCATCCGCCTTCCCCGCCCCGACAGCCGCCGCCGTAGCAGCCCGCCGCGACGATGGTCTCTCAAGCGGCTCGACAGAGATCGTCTCTGCGCCGCAGCCATCGTTGCGGCCTGGCCTGAGAGCCAAGTGGATGGGATCCTGCCCGATCCTGAAAGGGAAGCCGCCTGGTTCCGGGACACGATGACGTCCATATGTGACGCGTCGATGCCCCGGACCAGACCTGCCAAGCCCCGGGCCGTGTACTGGTGGTCGGAGAGTATCGCGGAGTTGCGGGAGACGTGCCTCCGCGCCCGACGCCAGTACACGCGTGCCCGGAGAAGAAGGCGAGCCACAGCCGAAGAGTTGGGTGGAGCCTACGTGGCATACCGAGGCGCCACGAAGGCGCTGCAGGCAGCCATTGCCAGCGCCAAGGCTCGGTCGTGGGATGAGCTCATCGGGGGACTGGAGAGGGATCCATGGGGCCGCCCGTACAAGATGGTACTGGGCAAGCTGCGCCCGTGGGTCCCTCCGTTGACGGAAACTCTGGACCCGGCATTCGTGGAGAGGGTAGTCGATACCCTCTTCCCCAGGGTCCAGAGCAGTCCCGCGCCCCCTCCTTCGGAACCGACCATTTGGTCCGAAGAGATGGGGGTGACGACCGATGAGCTGGACCGAGCCGTGAGGCGCCTCGGAGCCCGAAACACGGCACCAGGCCCCGACGGAATTCCTGGTCGGGCCTGGGTGTTGGCTCTACCCAACGGACTGGGGAACAGGCTGCGGCGGCTGTTTGACGACTGCCTACGCTGCGGCGTGTTCCCCAGAGGCTGGAAAGTGGCTGGGTTGGTTCTCCTCCATAAGGATGGAAGACCCGCGGACTCTTCCTCCGCGTATCGTCCTCTCTGCCTACTAGATGAGGCGGGTAAGCTGCTCGAAAGAGTGCTGGCTGACCGCCTCAGTACGCACCTGACGAGCGTCGGGCCGGACCTGTCGGAAGACCAGTTTGGCTTCCGACGCGCGCGGTCGACAGTGGACGCGATCATACGCGTCCGAACACTGTCGACGCAGGCTGTATCCCGGGGCGGTGTGGCGTTGGCAGTCAGCCTTGACATTGTCAACGCCTTTAACAGCCTGCCCTGGGATGCAATATGGGGGGCCCTAGTGTACCACCGCGTGCCCCCCTACCTGCAGCGCGTGGTCCGTGCCTACTTGCGCGACAGGTGCGTGCAATATGTGGGCGGAGATGGACGACTCCACCGGAGGGAGGTGTACTGCGGGGTCCCACAGGGATCGGTCCTAGGGCCACTCCTGTGGAACCTCGCGTACGATGCGGTCCTGCGGGTCGACCGCCCCGACGGCGTTAGCGTCGTCTGCTATGCGGACGACACGCTGGTGCTAGCCGTCGGGGCGACATTCGAGGAGACCAACCGGCTCGCCGAGCTTGGCGTGGCATGCGTCGTGGAGAAAATCCACGAGCTGGGCCTTCGGGTAGCGCCGGAGAAGACCGAGGCGCTGTGGTTCCACAAACTCCCGAGGGGAAGGGAACCACCCAGCTCGTCGGTTCGCGTAGGTGACGTGGAGGTCCGGGTGGGACGGTACCTCAAGTACCTAGGTCTCACCCTGGACGGTCGCTGGGGCTTCGAGGAGCACTTCAACCGCATGGTCCCCCGGATCAAGAGGGTAGCGGGTGCATTGCACAGACTGCTGCCCAATCTCGGGGGGCCGAGTGAAGGAGTCCGCCGCCTCTATGCGGGGGTCGTGCGATCCGTGGCTCTCTACGGAGCACCCGTCTGGTCTTCCAGACTGGGTGTTAGGCGCTGCAGAACTATGTATAATAGTATGCAGCGTCCTATGGCCATCCGGGTCGCCCGGGGGTACCGTACCCTATCCTTCGAGGCGGCCACTGTCCTGGCGCGGTTTCCGCCCCTGGACATCCTGGCGGAGATGGATGCTCGTGTTTACGACCGTCTCCGCCGGGCGGACGGAACCGCGCCTCCTAATGCGGCTGAAGTGCGCAGGCAGGAGCACCGACGTGCGCTTTTGGCGTGGCGGGAGCGGCTGTGTGAGCCGCAGAACGCCCGCCAACGCGCTGTCGGTGCAATTTTGCCGAGCCTCGGGCCCTGGCTAAAGAGGAAGGACCACGTCACCTTCCGGCTGACGCAGGTACTCACCGGACACGGGTGTTTCGGTGAGTACCTGAATCGGATCGGTCGCGAACCGACGGCGCAATGCCACCATTGCGGCTGTGACCGGGATTCCGCACAGCACTCGCTGGAGCAGTGCCCAGCGTGGAGCTCGGAGCGTCGAGTCCTGGTCACCAGGATCGGGCAGGACCTCTCTCTGCCACGCGTAGTGACGGCTATGCTGGCAGACAGAGAGGCATGGAGGGCCGTAGTCTCCTTCTGCGAGACGGTAATGTCCCAGAAGGAGACCTCCGAGCGGGATCGGGAGAGAGCCGATCCCTCTCGGAGACGACGGCGACGGCGGGGCGGAGGCAACGCACGCCCCGGTCCGTCCACCCAATAGCCAGGGTCTAAGAATATGGCTATGGTATCCCCTGCCTGTCGTAAGAGGCGACTAAAAGGGGGCCGGAGGGCCTGCTGGCGGTGGTCGGGGTGGGAGCTTTGACCACCGGCGCGGGCCCGGGAAGGTGGCAGCGCGATGTGGCTCGCGCTGCCTTGCACAGCGAGGTCTCTAGGGGCGGCCCTACAGCTGCCCCGGGGATGTGCCCCGGCAAAGTGTGGGGGGACACCGGTGCGTTCTATCAGAGTACCCGGAGTCTCCCCTGAGCACTGAGGATGGCCACCGGGGGGGTTTTAGTGCGGTAAAAATCCCACATACCCCGATCTGCCTCTCCCAGGGCGGTCGGGGACCTTTTGAAGGTTTCCCCCTCGTCAACAAAAAAAAAAAAAAAAAAAAAAGGCCCCGCTGGGATTCGAACTTGCGTCGCTTGCGTAGCAGGCGACTGCTCAAACCACAAGGCCACCACGGCTCTTAAATTTTTTTTCATACGTATTTAGTTAAAAGCTATTATTTTATAGATTATGTTGGAATAACAATCAGAAACTTCAAATTTATTGTATACATATACAGGTACTCGTCTAATCTATACAGATTAGACGAGTTATATCGAAGCACACATAAACTGAAATAATTCATATATTTTCACAGCTAAATGACAATACAGTTAGAGTTCCCCTGCAGGTTCATAAATTCTCTGGTTTCAAACGTCTTTTATAAGGATAGGGGAGAGAATGCGTCGGCCTCGACAAAGGAAGCTCGAGGGGAGTTTAATATGAAACGCAGTTTATATCATTGTAGGGGGTATTTGATCGCAGTTACGCAATTTTCGGCTTTATAGCCTTCTGAGACGTGGGAATCAAATCATCATATACTCATTTGGGCTGTAGTTTCCTCGAAGGATAACCTTGGAGAGGCGGCTTTACATAATGATAGAATATAAAAATGAAATAAATATTCGCTGAAGAATTATTGTGACCACAACACCCATATTTCACCGTATATGATTAAGTGCCAACGTGACAGTGAGTCCACCGCCGTCTCAGGCACTATACATACGTCTTTGAATTACTTCTCAGACATTATGTAGGTTCCCTCATGCTACTTTCCTTCACCTTAAAGCACGTGGAATGAAACTGCACTTACATTTTCTTTGATAAATTCTTTGGTGCAGTCCGCTGGGATTCAAACTTGTGTCGTTTGCGTAGCAAGCGACCGCTACCATGGCTCTTAGAATGTAAATAAAATAAAAATAAATAAATATGCTCACACCATCCCAGAAGAGTCCCCGAATGGGTAAGCAGAGGTTTTGTAACAACACCCACATTTCACCGAATATGATCAAATGTGAATGTGAATATAAAGTAGAAAAAAATTGTGAGACAATTTTTTGGTCCGCTTCGTTGGTATAGTGATAGTAAGTGCTCAAGTTCTGCACACGAGGTTCTGGGTTCGCCTCCGGGTCGGGGAAAGTCTTATACGGTTTTTAAATCTGTAAATTCCCAGTAATAGTGCGGAGTCTGGAGTAGTGCCCGGCAAATGACAATAGGCTTGCTCCTTATTACAAGGGGCTTAACAAGAGAGAATTCTAGATAAGTAACCTCTGCATATCCCTTCGAGGAATACAGGCGTGAGTGAATGTGAGTTATTGTGTATTAAATTTTCTTTTTGTCTTGGGAATATGAATAAATAATTTTCATTTTGATATTAAACTGAGTGAAACTTTCCTCATTCTTTGAAGATTATTTATACTTGTAAGAATTTAATATCAGCTCGTTTCAATAACAGAAGTACTTAAACAATACAATGTAGGATTATCACAAGCCACTCGTTACAGTTGTTTGCCCAAAGGAAACACCACTGTTTATAATGATAGCTAACAAATTCAACAGCTTTGTGCGGACAAGTTCATTGAATTTAATTTACTATAATTATATAAGACTAGTTGACCTGGTGAACCTGCTTATCACCCTTTTCCTTAGTAATTATTTATGGTTTTCAGCGTTTAAACCTTCTCAGGACCTTCACCAATATATCAAGACCAAAATTACCCAAATCAGTACAACCATTCTCAAGTTTTAGCGAGACTAACGAACAGCAATACATTTATATATATAAAAATACTCCCGGTTTCAGGCGAGTCACTTAAATTGTATTGCAAATAGAGATGTTGTAATAACAACACCCACTTTGCACCGAAGAAGATTATGTGCCAACGTGACAGAGGGTGAGTCTATCGCCGTCTCAGACACTATACATACGTCTTCGAATGATTTCTCAGAAATATGCAGGTGAGAATTAAGTGCACTTACGTTTTAAAAAACTCTACAGTTACTTACTTCGGTACAGACTGCTGAGATTCGAACTTGTGACGCATGCGTAGCAGGCAACTACTCCAACCCCTATGTCACCACGGCTCTCTGTATTCTTAATAATAAAACGCCCTTGGCCCCTGTTAAACACCACTAAAATTTTCCTATTTCTGTCTGATATCCCTGTATGCTAAAAGTAATAAAATATTTAATTAAACCAATAAAAGCGGAATGCTCTTTACGAATATTAAACTCGTATCGCAGGTCTCGATGTACCTATGAAACACGTTTCAGCCATACACTAGATCCGCACGAATCGTAAATGGCTGTAGACGAGATGCGAATTCTAATCGACCGTACTATTGAACTTACATTATAATTATTTCAGAATTTTTGAGCCTAGTGGTTTGTGTGGTCACGTGCATAGCAAGGAAAGCTACATTAAATCTTAGATACCCAATATTAAACTTTAATTTCGTGTGTCTGCTGCGTTTCTCCAGTTGTAAATTGTGGAACAAGGAGTCATGGGTGATTCCCAGGTCGAGTTCCCAGATGGTCAGTCTATCGCCGTCTCAGACACTATACATACATACGTCTTTGAATTACTTATCAGAAATATGCAGGTTTCCTCACGACGTTTTCCTTCACCGTAAAGCACGTGGTGTGAAATCATTTGAATTTGCGTCGCTTGCTTAGCAGACGACTGCTCAAAGCTCAAGGCCACCTCGGCTCTTTTTTTTAAATTTACTCTTTTAATTACTGTCAGTAATGTCGATTTGAAGTTTAGAAAAATGTCTATAAAATACTTCAACTTATATGGAATCAGTAGCGACGTGACACACTTTATTGACTATCGTTATTGATTATCTCGTGTAGTGTTGACTCGCGCGTCTGTGTGAGTGTGTAATTTCGAACGAATTGTTCCCAGGTTCAATACTGCTTACAATAGGCTTTATTCTACTATGTGCCTCTGTTATGTATTTTGTCAAATACGCCACAACACTCACTAATTTGCTAGTAATCATTAGTTAAAGTACATAATAACTAAATTGGTATTCATTTGTTTACAGTTGAAAAGCCTCGAAGGAATAGAGCAATTAACTAGAGAATATCAACGAATCAACAAATTAATGCGATTGAATTATGTTGAGCTCACAAACACTTTAGATGAGTGTTGTGTGTATAACAAGCACAAAACAAAAAGCGTACAGAAGACCAGCCTATATAAGACACATCGGCTGGCATTCTGTACACTTTAAACACAAAGACACAAAAGTAAGTTTTTTTCTTTTTTATAAATCAGGATAAAAACAATTGCTTAGCAATTACAAAAGTTATAATACTTGTTAGTGTAATAGTTGTTGGTTACGATGCAACCGGCTTTGTTATCTACATGATATAAATTGTATGAATATCATTCATGGATACGTCATTATATAATTATAGAAATATATCGAATATATAAATATATATCTGTCTACCCCCATGGGATACGGGCGTGAGCATATGTAAATGTACGTGTGTGAAATGAAATATACGGATTTACCTACCTTATAACCGTTTGACATAGAGGTGTTAGAGTTACAGGGCCTGTAGAAATATTATCCTCACGCTTCGCTAGTAGACACGATAAATTTTTTGTTAATGTTACTTTGTTTAGGCCTACTGTAAAGAAAAACTTAAACAAGGAAGCCTCATTGAAGATTGAAAATCATGATAAATAGCTGATAGCTTTTTACAAGCCACCACTTTAGGAAGCCGGCCTTCTGTAACCTTTAATTGTTGTGTACCAAGGCAAAAGGTTTATGATAACAATCGAGAGATGTTGGCGAGCAATCGAATCGAATCGTAGTACAAAAGAACCATAACATTTTGTTCCACACAATGGAAATGTGACATTCGATTACGAGGAAATATCGAATGGAAAATTTATTATCCAATAGGCTACTTCGATAACAAATAGAAACTGTTATGATATTGCTATTCAAATTATCCAATAGGATACGTATGACCAGATAATGTATTATAATACTTACGTAAGTGATCATTACTTTTACAATATATATAGATAAATTAAATTGAAGTGTCCTGTTCGTGATTCCAATTTAATAGGTTTTTACTAAATGCATGTAAATGAAGGTTACTTCATTAAATACTCATTTTAAATGTCGTTGTGTTTAAGTCGATGATGTAATTAAAAAGAATTTGTTTTATTTTCTGACAGAGGCTGTCATATGATTATAATGAGAAATTACATTTATGTTAATATTGTTTAATAAGTTTATTGGAAACAGCATAATATTGTTGTTTCTCTTTTCAGGTGAGTTCTTCTGTAGTTTTTAAGATATTTAATTTAAGTTAAGGTAAAAAACTTTTTTCAGAGAAACACAAGTTTGTCTGTTTTTATGTTATAAACATATTATATGCATATAAAAATTATACGATTTTTACTTAAAAAAATATTGTTAAATAGAGTTCCGTGAATAATCCAACCATGAAAGTAATTTTAAACCGCGGGACACATTAGTATCTCTAATCTAAAAATCTAAGACTTCCTTCACTAATTGACTCATATAAGTTTCTCGGCCTTTTGGCTAAGATCAAAGTGTAAAGTGTGTAGTGTATAACAACGCGCAGCCTAAGCCACTGGCCCTAGAGGCATGAAATTTGGAGGGCGAGTTATTTGTGTAGGTGTAGGGACAGATTTTTTAAATTCAAACCTTGTCGTGAGAAAGGGAGTTGAATTACAACGTGGGTGAAACTGCTGCGGGAAGAATGAGCGATAGCAATATAAAACACTATATAAATGAGTGGTATTCTAATATAAACAGCCATGATTTGTAGTGGTCTAACAAAGAGCTTAAGTCTGCGTCGCCACTGGGTCGCGTCTAGTCGGCGCCGATACCCGCCTCCGTAGACCATTCACATCCTTCTGATAACATATGATTATAGTACACAAAAACGTATAATATGAAGTACAATACTAGAATTTCGTATGCAGGGGGAGGCAACAAATTGATCTAGCTTTATTTATTTTTTATAAAACATCGTTTTGACTATGTTTTCGGGCAACGAAAATCTCCTACGATACGAAAGTAAATTTCGCCGACATCTGTCAAGTTATGATAGCTCTGACGCTTCCAGTCAATAACAATACTACAACAATACTAGAATACCCTGGTTCGTCGTAATGATACCAGTTAAATGTTCTCCCTATTTTGATTTAATTAAACATACATTCATTCATACGTAATATGCTCACGCCTGTATCCCGGGGAGGTATGCAGAGACATGGTTGCCACATGCTAAATATCAAGTTTTTTCTTTTGTGTGAAAAAGAAACAGAGCACAGCTCGGTCAACCAGGTACTATAGTTTTAAAAACCAAATATAGTGAGCCCATGACTTGAATATGAGCACTTATAAATGTATGTATAAATCAAAAATATTGCAGAATTTATGAAAGCACTTCACTTAACGACTACTAAGTATGTTATATTTGTTATGTTGGTTACTGTTAAGATAATGTTGGTATGAAAGAAAATGTCGGAAAAGTCAACAATTTTTGTTAAAAATCCTTAAAATAAATTTCGGTCGATTCCGAAACGTGTGAAGCAACGGAGTGCTCTAGTTAGTATTTGAATTCGGTAGGATATTATACTATGTGTCCATTTCAAATAAATATCTGAATAAACACGATATTCCTTCTGCGCGATACACCTCCGAAAAAAAATGTTACGAACAAAATTAAAATTAATATTTTTCTGATCACCTTTAAAGTTACTCCTCAAGTATAATAATGGCACTTGAGTTACACCTTCAAAGGGAACATTATTCGTTAATTTGTGCAAATTGACATCACCCAGATCGGAGATACAACACGTCTGGATGAAAGCCGAATTGCTAAATAAAATTCCCTTTGTCCCTTTGGGTGCGTGAAATTGACATTTTGAGGTAGGTAAGGTAGACAAAACAAGAATACCGACAAACGTTTTGCATCGAAAGCAGCAATTTGTCTAGTGTTTTGAATGTTCGTTAAATATTAAGAGAGGTTGGTGTAACGAGGTCCCTCGTCCAAAATTTGTAGTTGCTGGGAACAGACGCCTTATAGCATGAGCTCTTGCCATGATAGTTTGACTCATATTATGAGACCATTTATGACGTCTTTAAATCTGTCACTATCTCACAGTTGAACTATCTGTAATGATATTACAATATACCTTTGAGAAATGTTGTGTTTGTGCGGTAAATAAGGTCCCCCCAGTATTCCATGGTCTGGTTCTAGTTCGTCCAAAACATAGATACCTAGTAAATAATCAATATCAAAAGGGGCGAAGTTTATATCCAGTGTTTTGTGTGCTCTGAAAGCATGTAGGTACACCTACATTTATGTTTTAGTCTACTTAAGTCTATTATTTTTTCTTTTATAAAATATAATTTTTATTCGTTCGCTTGTAACAACTCTATTGTTCATTAGATATTTTCATGACAAATTAAAAAAGTAATTTTCTTTTTAATTTAAAGTTACAGCTTATAAAAAGTTGCATGAAATATCTTTATAATTGGTTTATAATCCAGTCCAGCGTTTGGTATGTCCGGTTGCACAATAAAATATATACGAAAAGTCAGCTCATATAGATATTATTGCTAGATGGTGCAAGATTCTCGTACGCGCCTGGCTGTTTTTCAGATAAATCAAATAGCACCTGATGATATACTGCTACTGCAGCCCCTGGATGTACGTATGTTACACCAAGAGTCATTCGCGTTGCCTACTTACCTTACGTTAGGGCTATCATACACTTACTACTTGTTTACTTTAAGGAGTCAAATTCATTGCATAGTAAACTACAGTATTCTTCGTTTATACACACATTCCACCCTAGTAGTTGGCTTCTACGGGCGGTCATAAGCACTTTATCAGCAGCAGCATATGGACCCCTATTGCAGTCAATAGGAGTCCATATGAAGAATAATATAGCTGTGCGAACTTAATGAAGAACAGCCACTCTATATGCGCGAATGCAAGATATTTCAACAATTGATACAATCGGAGTGAGTAAAATTTTCTATCTATCATCGACTCGACCTGGTGGTGAAACAATCGAGAGGTGTTTCGATTGTTTTATGCAAGTGATTGGTCCGAAGCGCGTCAAATCTAACCGCATGGAACCGAACGTGACTGGCGACTACGCGTGAGTCGAACTCGGTACCATCGACTGCGATTGAAAACAATCGCGATTAACCTCTCGCCATGGCTTACATGCTATACGGCAAGCTATAAACATTATAGGGGAACTGTCCTTTGCTTTGTATTTATTTTCTGTTACGGTGTTAGAGCGGGTCGGGCGAGCCGGTACGCTCCGCAGCACATCAAAGGTTCGCTTTGATCCCGTCGACACGACTCGCCGCCCCTCTGACCAACTGCACCATTTACCGGTATAAGGTGCTATATTGATTTTATTGCTAACAGCTGATTGTTTGTTTGCTAACATTGACATATTTAGATAGATATTGATAAGTTGGAGTAGTCACCTGCTGCGCAAGTTCCAACCTGGGCGGTCAGTATAAATAAGTTTTTCTAAACACTGATATAACACGACGAGCTCTTTAGTGAAAGAAAACATCATTAGAAAAATCTGCTTACTTATCTATATAGCTTCTACTTACTTATTTATATAGTCTAAGACAAGGATGGACTGACTATCTGACACGCAAGCAATTAATCATCTTGTTTTACATTATTATTTTCTAAGATTTTTATGGTGTTTTCATCATTACTATTATAATATGAATGTTATGATATGAATATTATTCAATAAATCCAAACCTAACCCGTGCATTGCAAACTGGTTAACTTGGTTAACTAATAGTATAAGTAATTTAATGAGAACAACAAACAGGAATAAATACATTAATTAAACACATAAGTATCAAGTTTTCCATCACACTAAACTGTTGAACAAATGATTTTACTTTGTAGAAAAACCGATTAGAATAATGTTGTTTGTTATGTATAAAAATGTTTACCTTAGCTCTCGGCTCTAACGATATTGGCACAAAATATAAACGTAACCAAATGGCGGCTTACAACGGTTTAGCAACATTCCGAAGACTAATATAAGGATAAATCCATGAAGCTACCACCAAGAGGTTTCTTGCGAGTGTAGTTTAGTTACATACTTACTGTGCCTCGCGGTTATACCTGTGTAGAAGTAATCACGCAGAATCCTTTAAGAATTATTTAAAAAATTGTAACACCGATGTTTGATTTAAATAAGGCTTTCACAGATAGACAGATAATTGACTTTGTGCCAGTAATTAACTGGAATAAAAAGACAGACTAAGATTTTTTAAAATTATTTTTCTTATATTATATACACATTTTAATTTTATTTATCTGTATGGATAAAGATATATAGATATTTATAACTGTAAACTTTATAGTGTGATATTAGTTATTTTAGAGCACACGTCAATGTACGGGAGCTGGCCTTCTGTATATATTTATTTGGTGATATTGGTTCGTACGAACGGTTTATTGTTTACTTTGGCATCCGCGGTTAACGGACCAATTTCTTTATACAAATAATAGGAAAGATTATACAAAAGATCTCAAATGATTGCTGGATAAATATGTCTTTATTGTAACGAACGTACTTACAACATATTTGTTATTTTAGTCTCATAAATATCGGAGTTATTTGACAATTAATATAATCTGGGGCTGGTATATCAAAACATTGTAGCAAGACAAATAAAGGCGGTTTTTTCCTTGCATTTACATTGAAAAAAAAAACATGTAGTTTTATTGGCTTATCGTTAAAAAGATTTCTTCTTCTTTGATGAGGCCCGATATTAACAGTAGATAAAATTTTCTCAATCTCGGCCTGCATCAAAGAGTTTTTCTAAACACTTATGTGCAGTAATTTCACACCACGTCCTCTACGGTGAAGAAAAACATCGTGAGGAAACCTGCATTTGTCTGAGAAGTAATTCAAAGTCGTATGTATAGTGCCTGAGACGGCGATAGACTCACCATCTATCACGTTGGCACTTGGCCATCTTCGGTGAAAGGTGGGTGTTGTTATTATAACACCTCTGTCTATCCCTTCGGGGAAAATCGACCTGAGCATGTTATATCTATGTATGTATCTACTCGTAGCATTAAGGCTTAAGTAAAATAAGCGTGAATTTGTCCCCGAATCCCAGACTTCAACAACTCCGGAATACCGTGATCCCAGAATTGCGGTTTATGTCAGAGCCGGAATAGGAAAGTAATTAAGTATAATGTGACCCACGCGGAGCGCGAACAATATTAACTTAATGAAGCAACTCTGGGATAACCAGTGGTTTTGTGATTAATGTGCGTTGCATACACCATGTCCTGGACCTAACTTTATTAATGCATTGCGTTAACAAATTGTAGTAACTTTGTTTAGATTTAACAAAGTATTTGTTGTATTTTTGTTTGTGTCTGATTTATTTGAAAATATATATGAGGAGCTCGTGGCACAGTTGTTATTGCGTATATCATTCGATCAGCGAATTTAAACAACCCTAACCCTAGCCAGTAATTGAATGGGTGACCGCCCGATTACCCTCCGTGCCTCGGAGAGCACGTTAACCAGTCGGCCCCGGTTGCCAAATTATCATCTTTGGCAATCGTTACAGGTCAGTCGGAGGCCTAAAATTGTGTGACAATTGTTTTATCCGAGATCACAGATTTTCCTCGTTAATGGGGTTGCTAAGGTTAGATGGCAGTCGCTTCGTATAAAAATCAAGTGTTCAGCATCGGGTTGAAACAAGTGCCGTCACCTACAATGTATGGGATAAAGCGACAAACAACCAAGACTATAGAAATTTAAAAAAAGTCTCATTGTATTCAAAACTAGTGAAATAATTAATTGCCGACTGATCTATGATTGCGATTTCCAAAAAATATTTGATATGAAATTGAGCCCCTATCGTTCTGAGGCTGCGATATGTTCAGTTTGGGCCCTGCCGCGTTATTCTGTAAGGCGATTTATAGGCAGTTGTCACTTACCATAAGATGGAATGTACGCTTGACATTTGAAGTATAAAAAGTAAAAAGAAGGAAAAGCTGTTTTGGAATTACAAAAAGACGGTTCAATTTTATTTATCTGTATATGTTTAGGTATATTCGTGCTGTGAGTAAGCTTGCTAGTACTTTCTTACGAGTGGCTCAGTTGGCAGAGTAACTGCACGGTCATCAGAGTCCCGCCTGGTGTTCGTATTTTTCCTAACTATTTTTAAGAGTAGTTATATTTTTAAATTCGCTCTGAAGCCTTTTGTGACAAATTGCTCAACACGGTTCTATTAAAAACATTAAACATAATCATTTCAACCGTAAGTAAATATTGACGCATGTTTGACCTTTGTTAAAGAGTATTAATTAATTCCAATAGCAGTGACATATCAATAATTGCGTTTGAACGCCATCCGAATGGTAACGAGCATTTCGTGTCAATTAGTTGGTCGGCATGAAGCACGTTTGGGAATATTATTCCAATGGCATTCGCGGTCATTAACGGTGTTTTTATATTTCACAACTAGTTATACCCCACTGTTATATCCGCTTAGGATTGTTATCAACAAAAACAAAATTACTCAGTAATGTTTTTCTAAATCTAAAATGACGTAAGTTACTCCTTATAACATCTGCTAGCAACTAGTTAAAATATAGCTGTTTTTGAGAAAACAAACAGACATACAAATATAGAAATAAATTAATAATGTGTTTTTATATAAATACGGTATCCTTTGTTGTTTTTTTAACATTGAGAATCCGTTATAGTTAAATGTTAAATGGTTAATAAAATAGATTTACTAGATAACATCGAATCATTAGTAACATAACTAAAAACCTTAAAAATATAATCTTCTAACTAAAACCTTAAAAAAAAAATATCTTCTAATATATAAAATTTTCATTTCACAATGTTAGTTACCGTACTCCTCCGAAACGGCTGGGCCGATTTGTATGAAATTTTGTGTGCAGATCGGGTAGGTCTGAGAATCGACCAACATCTATTTTTCATACCCCTAAATGATAAGGGTGACCACCCCAAAAAAATATGTGGCAATACAACGTTTGCCGGGCACAGCTAGTAATATATATTATTATATTATGCATTTAGTGAAAACTGTTAATTTGAAATTACAGACATCATAATCTCCCTGGCCTTATCCCATACATTGTTGGGGTCGGCACTTAATTCAACCCGATGTGGCTGATCACCTGATTTTTATACGAAGCGACTGCCATCCGACCTTCGCAACCCCTTTAACGAGGAAAATCTGTGATCTGGGTTATTTTAGGCCTCCGACTAACCTGTAACAATTGCGAAAGATGATAAATTGGCAACCGGGACCAACGGCTTAACGTGCTCTCCGAGGCACGGAGGGAACTCGGGCGGTCACTCATGCAATTACTGGCTAGGGTTAGGGTTGCTTTACTTCGCTGATCGAATGATATGCACAATAGCAACTGTGCCACGAGCTCCTCATGCGACATTTTGTGAAAACTGTTAATTTGAAATTACAAACAGACACTACTATTTTAATATTTCTTCTATATAATAGTTTCTATACAAGATGTTCATAAAACTTTGTATATAATCACAATAATATTTCGCTAAAGTACTCTGTGTTGTAAAGGCGCATTGTTCCCGAACTGCCAACGAAGTTAATCAGAAGAAAATTAGTGGGAACAGGAAAATCCGTTCCCGATCCCCAATAGGAAAGGAAAGATGGCTGGCTTCATCGGAACACGACTCGAGGCCGTGAATAGTGGCCGTAATACTAATTAAGGTGTTGAGAAGGAAAACATGTCACTATTTGACTACAGGATAATATGGCAGTAATTTCAGCAGTTTATATATTACGTTGCTGCTTTTAAAATGGAATTATGTATCTCCTAAAAATGCATCTGCGAGTGTAGGTAGTTATAATATACCCAAAGTATGAAATTGAGTTATTAAGTACTTATATGCATAACGTTTCGTAATATTTATGTAAGGTCATCCGCATTAACTAAAAAACTTCTTGATTTCATATATTCATTTCTACATTCAATTATGTAGAACTAGCTGTGCCCCGCGGTATCACCCGCGCAGTCTTAATTTTGCGGTACCCAGTTTTTTTATAAACGATACTAGGCTAAATTCTCCTTGAAAAATAAACTATTTCCCAGTGAAAATCCCGTTAAAGCAGTAGTAGTAAAAAAACAGAAAGACAAAGAAAAAATTAAAATAGGATTTTTTATGTAACACTCACTATTATCCAATCAATCAACACAATATGATAAAAACTTAAACAAAAAAAAAATCTCAAAAAGAAGAAATCAAACAATTTGTGCTATATATTTGGAATTACAAACAGACACGATAATTTATCTGTATAGATATTAGTATGGACATCACATACCAATATTTGCTCGGTATTAGATACAATTAAGCGGCCTTTAAGCCCCGTGAACATCTGAAGGAGCTAATTAGATCTGCGCTGATTGGGCCAAGTAATTGATTTACAAATAACGACCCTTGCAATTTATGTTACCAGATTATTTATTTCATAAAATTACATGCGAAGGTTAAATAAGTTAGTCAAATACTCAAATACATTTTTACTAACACTACCTTCAGATTGTGACTATTTAGGGCTAATGCTAACTTTAATCTACGACTTCGTTTACTTAGCGCGATCGTGTATATATAGCCTTTAGCCTTCCGTTATAAATGGGCTATCTAACACTAAAATCATTTTACAAATCGGACCTGTTGTTACTGATATAAACGCATTTAAGCAAACAAACGTGGCAATGCTGCCAGCCTTCTTGGCACGATCCCGAGAGACACCGATTTGGGCCAAATTTTCTACTTGCAAATAGTTTTAAGTACGTATTTGAATATATTAAATAATACATATATACAATAATAATAAACTCATCAGAGTTATACAGGTGTCGGGAAAATAGTTGGCTGTTAAAATAATTGATAGGGTATAATTGTAGGAAGTAAATAAAATTATTATGTCAAAAATATCTTCTTCCGTTCGTACTAAGTTGACCATATCAAGACCTTATATTCGCATAAAAATCAGCGGTAACGTAGAGTTATTCACGTGAAATCTAACTACGTTTTATTTTATTTCTCTCACTAATAGTTCTTGAAATAATCCCATAAAACCATTTTTCGAAACCTCCGTAATTTTAAAAGTTGAATTACCGCGAACGTAATGTAGGTAAACGCGGCTGCGCGTTCAATCAATCGCTTGAGGCCGCGCGCTCTTCGGCCCTTAGCAACCATAGACTATAAGTACGTTATCGTTGGAGCTAGATATTTACGACTTCTACATAGTGATATATTCATAAAACCCTACAACTTCTAGAAGACAACTGTTCGTTTTTCTCCGACATCCTGTATATTACAGTATAAAAATACTACCTGTAGGTATGTACTATGTATGTATAGTAATGCATTATTTTGTTATAATACTCTTAATTACTACTTATATACCGGGTAACACCGATTTGGACCAGGTTTCCTACTTATAATTAGTTTTAAGTAAAGGGGGCCTACCATCATCGGTTTAAGCAGAGCGTATTAAGCACTTCTGAGCTTTGACGTTTCATTTTGGTACCGTACAATTAAACGTCAAAGCATAGAACTTCTTGAAAGAGATTACAAAGATAGATAAATAGATAGATTAGATAGCAGTCACTTCCGTAAAAATCAGGTGATTAGCCACATCGTGTTCCATCAAGTACCGACCCCAACATTAAAAGAGATGATGATGATTTAGACTTACTTAACTTTTTATAAATGCTCCAGTAATTTACAAAGTGAATCAGCAAATTTGCAGTGTGAGCTAATTCTCTAAAAGTGTTCACGGTACCTCATCCATTCTCAGTGACATTCCAGATCCGCCCACCATTGATCACTATTCAGCTCCAAAAGAAAACGCAACGGTGTGAAAACGAGAAAGCTTAAAATATATTTCCTCATTTTTATCTTCACCATACAAATACCGTCAATAAATTCGTGTCTCAGGAGGTTTAAGAGTTGCACAATTTGTTGACGGGTACAAGAATCTTTTGAATTTCGAATAAATAGCACGAATTGTTTGTTTTTTTTAAGCTTAAGTTTTTAGAATATTGTGTTTATTGATTGGATAATAGCATATAAAGTGTTTCGTTACATACATATGCTCACGCCTGTATTCCCCGAAGGGGTAGGCAGAGGTGTTGTAATCACAACACCCAATTTTCACCGAATTTGATTAAGTGCCAACGTGACAGATGGTGAGTCTATCGCCGTCTCAGACACTATACATACGTCTTTGAATTACTTCTCAGAAATATGCAGGTTTCCTCACGATGTTTTCCTTCACCGTAAAGCACGTAGTGTGAAATCACTGTACATGAGTTTTTTAGAAAAACTCATTGGTACAGGCCCCGCTGGGAATCTGAATTATTATATATTATGTTGTATACTACCATAGTACTTCGAGGGACTGCCTCGTTAGTCTTGTGGTTAGTAGGTTCGTTTGCAGATCACGAGGTCCCGGGTTCGAAAAATAGATATTAGGTTTTACTGCTAAAAAATTCACAATAAACGCTTGGAGTTTGGAAATTGTTTCCACCCTCGTGCTGGTCCTACGCTGATCTCTTACCGGTCGTGTCGGATTTCCGTCCCATTCTATGAGAGTGAGAGGATAAAGAGTGCAGACTCTTTTAACATGTATAGTTATCTCGATAAGCCCCAATGAGATCCCAGTTGTCACCTTTTAAGTACGAGGTTCTTAACATAAGGTAAATGGGGTATATAAAACACACACAGTATTTGTAACATAGTTTACTGAAAATAATAAACTCTCCATCGACTTAACTCAGACATAATGTTTACAATCGAAAATATTTTAATGCAAGCGTTAAGGTTATCGCACACATAACAACTCGAAAGCGGAACGTCACCGCCTCGTTTAGTTCGCTAGCTTGACCCGAGCGAGTCGTTACGATATATCCATCTTTCATTTAGATTACTAAAGGTAAACAAATCTATAATTATGTCCTTACTTTCATTCCTGCTGCAGCAGCTGCAGATCTGACCGATAGCTAAAAGGATAGCAATTCATCTGTAAACTTTGACAGGTTATTGAAAACGGCTGTAAGTGATTAGTGTACGTTACAATATGAAGTACAAATAACCGCCTCTAGTTGAGGCGATGGCATTCCGATGCCGAGCTGGTAAGTGTGCGTTACCCTTTAAATCAATATAATAAATTTACATGATGTTGCGTACGAACAACATTGAAAGCATCTTATTCTAAATAAATGTACTCTTATAATTAGTGTTACCATACTGGTGTGTCGGGCACTTTGTGCTGTACGAAGCTGACTACATATCTATATAATACACGGTCTTACATTAACATTGGCACTTTATATTTAATCAATTTGTTCCACTTTTAATCCCTAGTAATTTAGATGTAGGATAGACGGGGTTCATAAACAGTTCTGACTAGAGTTACATAAGGTAGAAGCCAAAATAACAGTTATAGTTAACATTATTGCTACGGTGAATTTTCTACAGTACCTACCTAATAAAGTTTCGCAAGGACAGTAGCCCGATTCACGTGATGAATACCGTTACAATATCGTAGCGATTTAGTCGTTGATAGTGCTTTCATATTCATTACTAAAAAAACGTTTAGTATCAATTCGATTGAGTTGAATTCCTATTGAATTACGATTTGGGGTCATATGAATACCACATTGAGAGAGGATTTCGATCGAATAACTTTAATCATTCAGCGATATTTTGATAAATAAATCAGGGCACAAGTTTCTGGTAATACCTATTTTCAAATAGGTTTATGAGGACGCAATGACAACAAAAAAACCGTTTCAAATATCGAACCTTTTATCTCGACGATAAACACGAAATGCTTTATTCTCGGTGGAATATTGGACGGGATTTTGATAGAATATACAAATTAAATTGCTGTTGTCTTTGATAAGCGAACTGTATTGGAGTTATTAATAAAAAAGTTAATTATATTTTCAGTGCTGAATATTACAATTCGAAAAACACATATAAGTAGGTATTTATATTATGACATTGTATCAATTATTAACACTTATTCAATCCTTAGTTTACGTTTTATAAAATTTGGAGTGGATTGCACGATGACGATGACAAAACATAGTAAAGTTTTACCTTCAAATGCACCATTTTACGCTACCAATTGGCTAATTTTGCGGTCAGTATTTTTTTTGTATGCGTTAGCAATAACTTTAACCAAAAAAAATCGGCGGTTAAGCTAATAAGGTAGAGTAATGACTATTTTAAAATGTTGTTCTTGCCTAACCAGTAGGCAGAGTCAGTTGATGTAAGATTTGGTAACATTCTATGTTTATATCATGTTATGTTTGCAACAAATTATGTCACAGAATGACATAAGTGTCATAATAATTTATCACTTAAAGATGCAACCTGATGTAAGCTGCATGACGCTCGTTTCTGCGACAAATGTATTCACGTAATATGTAGCGATACGTGATAGGAGCGGCTGCATGACGTAGTTCCTTTTGAGTCCATTTTAAGTTCCCGTGACTCATATAAAAAATCTAAATCCTGAGCAGCGCATCGCG
This sequence comes from Watsonalla binaria, assembly GCA_929442735.1. NCBI lineage: Eukaryota > Metazoa > Arthropoda > Insecta > Lepidoptera > Drepanidae > Watsonalla > Watsonalla binaria. The sequence goes on from OV838930.1 coordinate 3,755,366, forward strand.
GGCTTCAGCTTGTGTAATAATAGTATGAGATCACTCACAAGTTGCATAGACAGAGTGGGAGGTTGAGAGATGACAATAACTTGTTTTATATTCTGTGAATATTAGAACATAATAATGGTTTTTAATTAATTATCTTAGTATACATATCTTCAAGCTCATTGTTCAATTGACGAATTAACACATAAGAATATTCTATTAGCAAAAATGGCAAAAACATGTTTATATCGAAACTGTACAATAACCGATCTGAAATGTATTTGATAAATATTGTAGAAAAGAAAGCAGGTTTTATAAGTACGTACCTAGTTGATGACAATCTAATTCCACAAAGTGTGGGTGGTGTTCGTGAGAATTTTGCTAAGTTGGTGGAGGCGCGTGTTTGGCTGAAAATATAGGGGAACGTTATTTTTATGTTACAGAGACATCGACGGAATAACACTTTCAGAGTGTCACTAATATTTAGTGAGATTGCTGCCGAATAATGAACCAATACACTTTTCGTTTAGTACCACATTATTCAATCCAGCGAAACCGACGGACCCTTCAACCAGTGAGATGAGCTGGCTTATTTAAAATGACCCTCGGTGTCATGTTAGAACGGGACAAAATACTAATATTTGAACTTGTATGTCGTGGTCGCAGAATTTTATTGCTATCCGTAACTAATCCTCTACGGATACTTTCATATTTAATTTTCCTTTGCTGAATGATTCTAAGGTTTCTTATCCGTAACCATAACACCAAAAACATTATTCAAATTAGGTATTGAACTTTTTGAGATGTTAATTTAGTAAATAGTACCACTAGCCCTCGCCTTCTCAACTTAACCTCTTAATTCTTCTAACTTCGTCTGCACTCACGTATCACTTCATACAAGCTTCGCCGGATACGAGCACTCTTTACTTTACCGTCACTGAGTGCTCAGTTAATTTGCTTTAGATAGTTACCGCTCTCTTCAAGGCTTATACATTACTTTGTGCATACTGACTGGAATTTCATCAACAATGGAGCCCGCTTTGAGTCCCTCTTCGAATCATAGATCCATGACGTCATTAATCCGTTATAAGAAATAATTTCGCATTCATATTTTTAGCTCAAAAGTTATTCAATTCCGGAACAACTTTGCCCAAATTTACAGTATGAAATGGGTAATTTGACATCGTTCATTAACTCTGAACACCTATTCCTAAGTTATGCTCCGAGTTAGTTACTGTTGAAGTGTCCGTACCAGGAAGGTGGCGTGTTCAAACTTACTTCGTGAATAATTACGAAGTTTGCTGAGCTTCAAATAATAATGTGGTTGTGAAGTATAGGAAATTAGCTCTGTTATCTTTTTGATAAAATAAAATGATAGAAAAGAATGGCACATTTTGAAGTATGTATTATGCAACAAGTGAAAAACAGTTACTGTTGCGTACATATCATACGATACACTTTTCTGGTAATCAGGGGACCAATTATAGTCATTTAATCAGCGCGTATAAACAACTTCTGAGCTTTCACGTTTAATTTTACACTACCAAAATGAAACATCAAAGCTTAGAAGTTCTTAATATGCACTGCTTTTTTAAGCAAACGATGATGGTAGGCCCCCAGTATCTACTTCCCTTCGTAGCTCTAGAAAAATTTTGGTATCGAAAATCTTATCGATTTCCCCTGATAAATGTTGTGAATGATTAATGAAAAATGAAAGCGGTTGACGAACTCGACCGCTCTGACAAGAGCGTAACTACTGAGAAGAAAGTATCATAGGATTCACATGGTCAGTACATAGTTTTCTTGTTACCTCTAGAACAATTCAGGTATCTTTTCTATTTCCTTGAAAAGGGGTTCTGAAGGTTAAAAGGCAGTGGCTTCACACATAAATCTAGTAGCCAGTCCTTTTGGGCTCCCTTTCCGAATCCAATAATGTTTGGGATAAGGCCTCTATACATACGCATGGATATATAGTTCTCAAATATTGATTATTACTGGCTTTAGCCAGTTTACAAAGGGTTCTGTCAACACTTGACCCGGCGAAAGGCAATTCGACATTGCTTTATTTATATGTATACTTGACCCAACTTCACTGGGAATTGTTGACTTTGCCAATTGTACGTGTGCAAAGTCAACGACAATATTGCGTTGAATCCAAAGCAAAGTACCACTTCTTCTCATCGTGTCTGTCATCGGACAGAACTTTTAAATTGTTGTAGTCCAGAACTTGGCTACTTCAACAGCATTATTGGTGGCAGCCGTCAGATCTTTCCGCGTGCAGCTGGTAGGGCTCGATATAAGGTGGGCCATAGTTTGGGGTGCAGCGCACACACGTCTTATGTCAACGTCATCAGTGAAACCCCTGTGAAGTACCAATTCAAAGTACAAGGGGTGTATGTAAAACCTGGTTTCATAGGTAGGTAGGTACCTTACATGTTGTATTATCTTCTTACATCAGATTTTCAACAGACTGTATTTTTTATAGTTATTAATTACTAGCTGAGCCCCACAGCTCCACCCGAATAGATTAATTTGTAATTGTAACATTAGCTATCTACCAGTGAAAGTCCGGTTAAAATCGGTCTAGCCGTTTCGGAGATTAGCCGGAACATTAAGAGAAAAATTTAATTTTTTTTTTCAATTCAGTACCTTGCATACTTTCATATATATTTAGTGAAAAGCAGTTATTTAGGAATTAAAAACAGACACTTAATTTTATTTATCTATATCTAATATATAAAATTCTCGTGTCACAGTTTTCGTTGCCATACTCCTCCGAAACGGCTTGACCGATTTTGATCTATGTATCTATGAGAATCGGCCAACATCTATTTTCATCCCCCTAAATGTTAGGGGTAGTCCACCCCAAAAAAAAAATGGCAATACAACGTATGCCGGGCACAGCTAGTAGAATATAGAATTGATTTTTAAAGAACACTAAATCGCGTGTCTATTGTTTTGTTGGAATTAATTAATTGGACCAAACAAAGCAAAGGCATGATTATGAAGTATTTGATTAATTTTGGAAATATTTTCCTAATTTAACAGTTGGTGAGAATGAAGTAAGGGGAATTGCTTTATAATAAGCTGTTAACATTGTTAACTCTATCTTTATTTACAATATCTGACGTTTCATCAACAATATTTTGTTAACTGAACATTTATCGAAGAATGCATACAGAGAAAACCAAAGTTCTTATAGATACTCACACTAATATTATTTTGGTACTATTGCGTAATAACTTGCGCAAGCTCATCTCAATTCATTGACAATTCCAAAGCGTACAATATATTATTACAAACAATATCAATATAATACGCCTATCGCACTAGAGTGTCCTTAAATAACTTTTTTGCACCATAATAGTCAATAATTGCACTAAAAAGCGCTATAGCGGAGTCTCGTCACCGGATTCAGAATAAGGCAACCTAACTACTTTAGCTCCCGCTAACACTCCTACACCTTCGAGACATGATCTTCGGTTCGCGAGGACATCCCTCAAAAATGCCCTTCTCGGTCCAGCCAGTTCAGTCCCGGTTATTGACCTCGTCAGTTTCCTTATCGCTGGTAGCTTCAATGCTTCCTCATAAGACGGAGGCTCGTCCGTTGGAGTTGTCTGGGCTCGCCCACCGAACGGATCTCGAGAACATGTCGTTGATAATTCCGTAGAGAAATATAAGGTATTCTCTTCATTTCTATTTACTCGAGGCTCCGGCATAGGTTCGTAGCTAGGAGGATTACTCCTGAATTCTTCTAAAATTTGCCGAGCGCTTCTAGCTGTGGTCATCACTCCCGCCCACGAGCGTCTGTTCTGCTGCTTTCCTTCGTTAGATCTTGAATTAGCAGCGATGTTGTAGCTAGAGTGTGTCTCTGCGATCGTCACTCTTGGTCTTCGTGTGGGTTCGTCAAATGACGCCGCCTTAATGGATGGCCTATTGGTCCTCTGGTCTGAATCAATGTCAATTGCAACTTCACTATCAGCTAAATTTTCAGTGGGTTCTTCCCTTAGTGCGGCGTCAATACGCATTGCTTCTGAGTAAGAAGGGACTAAGGCACAGTTGCCTCGGATGGCAGCAAATAGTTCTAAACTATCCACGGTAGAGGCGTGTGAGAGTGGGAGGGTTCTAGATGGACGGGGTGCTGAGCAGAGTACCGCACTTTGCTCATCAGCTAATGCCCAGGCACCGTTACCGGCGGTCACCGGCGGTACCGTTTCGGATAAGTGGGCATCCAAGTCTAGCTGCCTACTAGGGTCTAGCTCATAGTTCGTACCGAATATTTTTGTTATCTGTAACAATATATGAAGTATTTTACAAGATATTTCAAAACCATAAAATTGGGTTTTATAATAGTGAATTTAAATAAATTTGACTTACCGTATAATGCACATAAGCTGTATTACATTCTATAATGATGCGAAGAGGCCATGACAGTAGAAGACCGGAGAGTAGCCAAAATAAGATCTGAGACGAATACCATGGGCAGCGATCGGCGTCTCTGAAAACAGAACTGGTATTCAGATACCTCTATATATATATATCACTAGGTGGCACATTATTTTGTTTTCTATACATATTTACCTATAAGCTACCATGTACTCCTTGAAAGAAGTAACTCCAATGAGATCCAGCCCCTCTCGCATCTCCATGAAGTCATCAAATCTTTCATGCTCAGCGAAAAATCTTGATCGCTGATCTTCGAATTCTAAAATTATATTATTGTCGTGAGTATACATTACTTAGATATAGGTTGAAGATTTTAATCAAGCAGTCAATCGATAACACTATACAAGCTCGGAAACTGGGTCCACGTAAAAATCCCGCCTTGTCTTTGTATTTTCCTAACCATTTTCAAGAATCCATCCGTAATGTTTCGTAATCATTTCAATGTAAGTTAAAAAATATATATATAAACATTGTATGCATGCTAATAAATCAAATATTTCGGATAGAGGTCGCTACACAAAAAAACTACCATAGCTATAAAAATTATGGTAAAGCTCCAGGGTGGATATTATAATATGCTCACCACTCGCCGCCTCAATATTAGCGAACGCGAATCCTTTACTGAAGCGAACTTTCGTGATGGGCGTCTTCACATCCAGCACCAGATTCCTGGAAGCATCCTTCTGTCCACAACACGCGTGTGCGAATGACGTACTTGCACTGTGGGTGTTCACTCTTTCGTAGTACACCTGATGGAAAAAGTACATACATATGCATATGCTCACGCCTGTATTCCCCGGAGCGGTAGGCAGAGGTCTTGTAATCACAACACCCACTTTTCATTGAATTTGATTAAGTGCCAACGTGACAGATGGTGAGTCCATCGTCGTCTCAGACACTTTACATAAGTCATTGAATTACTTCTCAGAAATATGCAGGTTTCCTCACGATGTTTTCCTTCACCGTAAAGCACGTGGTGTGAAATCACTGTACATAAGTTTTTTAGAAAAACTCATTGGTACAGGTCCCGCTGGGATTCGAACTTGCGTCGCTTGCGTAGCAGGAGACTGCTCAAACCTCAAGGCCAGCACGGCTTAATTTTACAGCATTTTATTTTGCCAGAAATTGTTGCTAAATATCTACATCAAAAGAGTAAACATCAGACGGAGACCACAATATTATTCCAATACCTGGAAATAAAACGTTTCAAGTACTCAGCGTGCAAACGATTACTGAGAAATGTACCTACCTATATCTGTTTTATAGAATCTGACTGAATATTTTAAAATATATCTGTACTACAGAAGTATATCTTTTCAACTGTGGTTTTAAAATCACAAAAACTGAAAATGTTTTTCATTATTTTGTTATATCGGATACTGTGTAATTTGAAAGTATAAATATATTCTCACTAATGATACTTAGTTCGTAAAATAATAGTAACACGTAACTATTTTGACGCTATTTTTTTCTTCCTAGATTCATAGCTGCTTATAAAGTTTATATTTAAACATAAATATAGATTACAACACTGGGCATGGACACGTGCATCAAAACTGGTAAAATGCAACCGATATCGCAAAATATTTCTAAGAAAATCTATAATTTGTTCGACATACCTGTGTCGTAGTGTAGGCATCTCCGTTCCTGTAGCGCGTGACTTGCCTCTTACGTCTCACGTAATGGTAGCATATTGCTTTCCACCTGAAATTATATCTGATATCAGCCCTTTTACTTATCGAAAAAAGTCCTTTCACAAAGGTTTGGCGCAAAGTTGGTCATGGTAGCACTTCGCACCTTTGCAAAAAGGTTCCTGTTAGATCAAAAGTTAATCTGCTGATTTTTTTTTATTTACTTATTAAAATTTTTGATTTTTTTTTCGGTTAACGTCAACTATAATCATAGGTATTTTGTGTAGGTTGCTTAAACTTTGAAAAAACAATTACATTATAATTAAATCTGCTTACAAAATAGCTGTCAATTAAATGGCAATTAAGAAAAACTATGTCGCATTGCGCACTAAGTAAACTATTCGTTAAAATATTTGTACAGTAAAGTTGTTGAAACGATGCAACGAGGAAAACCTTTTAGTTCGCGGTTACAACTGGCCAGTTGGCAATACTATAAAGTAAATTTTAAAGCGAACACCTAAATGTTCGGTCTGTTCGAGGTTCAAAAAGTTTTGCAAAGTAGTTTTAAATTTATTTAAAAAAACGTAATTGAAATATGCTGACGCGTAGTTTTTTTTATGAGCAGGGGGCCTACTATCATCGGTTTAAGCAGAACGTAGTACTGATTTTTGGAACATAGATAATAGTAGCCAAATATATTCTACATAGAGTAAACCCCCAGGCATTACGCTGGAAACATGCACTAGTTTAATGGACAGCTGTAATGTTATTTCAGACAAGCTTTTGTGTGCGTATAGCGTAGATAGATTAAGTTGGCACCATGTTGTGCTAGATAATAGTTTAGTCTTCATATTAAAACGGGAATTAGGAAGTTGTATTGAGCTATAAACCTAGGCTTTAAAGGTATTTAAGGATCTTACATATTGTATTATTCCTTGACTGTGTTAAATTAAGTCATGAGCTAAACAAATATATTTGCTATTTGGCAAATACATTATCATCTGTTCATTGAAATTTAATTCAGACGGCTAAGTTTAACGTAATTTTGTAGTAGTTTTTTATTAGCAGATTCTTCTAAGGCTTAATTACTTGTCGATAATTCTATGCCCTTTACATATTTTTAGGATGACATGGACATATTTTATACAGGATTACAAAATTTACGTTTAAATACCGGTAATTCTCTGTAACCGGTAAACTGTATCGGCTGTACTCAATAAACGCTTATCCCTTAAAACATAGACTGAGATATTCCTTGTTTTAAAAGTGGCTCCATCTCTTTCTGTGATTTCTATTTTAAAAGGGACGAACATAGCTTTTGTCCGAATTTGGTCTAGTCTTCGCTTAACCATGTTTTGTGATAAGGGGGTTAGTGTCTCTTACCAAACTCTTGGAGTAGCGCTCCTCATGGCGTGCACCCTGGTGCTGACCGCAGTCACATCGACTCTTCTCGCCAGCTGTATCCTGGCAGTACTGTGGTAGCACTCCACCAAGTACACCAAGTATAGGAGCAGCACGAAGGCGATGGGAATATACGCGTAGCCGACGTCACAGGGAGACTCGCGTACCGTCCGCTTTATTGGGTGTCTGATGGATGCAAAACTGATTTAGGTGTTAGCTGCTTAAGAATATGCGGTCAACTGTACCCCTATCACAAGTTTTCCACCGTTCTCGTAATCTATACAAAGCGTATCCCGCGATTGAATGAGAATTGAATCCCGCGAAAGAATTGTTCAGAACCTGAGCGCTGACGTGAAGCTCTCATAAAAATATTGTGGGTGACGCTAGCGAGTATAGATTACGAAAACGATGAAAAGTTCGTAATAAGGGTACTGTTCTAGATTTTGGACTCATCCGAGTATCTCTATGAACTCCTAGAACTGGTTACCTCTTATATCAAACTAGGAGTAGGGTGCACAGATACGAGGCTTTTAGTTAGTAAGGATTGATGAAAATAATGAATGCAGTTGATTTGGTGTTCCACTCATGAATGTCGAGAAAATCATCACCTGGTTGAAAACTGGTCACGTGGGAAGATCAGGCAATTAAAAAAATCTTACTATGTCTATAGTTGGATCTCGAAGAGATTACTAATGTATGTAACGTAATATATATTTTCCTGTCCCAGCAACTTACAGTCTTTAAGGCTGAGTCACATACCTCTCAAAATTTTGTATTCAGATGAACAACGTAGATAGGTGTAAGCAGGTGTTCTCATGATAACTGTTCATAGCATAGTAGGTAGAGTTGAGGAATAAATCAATCCAATTCATGAAATAGAAACTAGACTCCTCATAAACATACATTAAATAATTTGAATATATTTGATTACATTTCACTAGAGCTTTGTGGGTGTGACGTAATAAGAGTACACAGAGCGTTGAAAACAAATTAGATGTAAATATTTGATATTCAGTAATCATTCATAGTGTATAAGTGCGTGTAAAAGCAACTTTCAAAGTCTGGCGATAACATTTAAATTAAACTGTCATAATTATGTTATTATGACAATTTGAAAGTACTTTATCACAGTCTATACGAAGATAATTATTGAAATTTATTTAATCAGAATTTGAAAGACTATCAATGCTGGTATTACCTAAATATTTCATAATTCTTTATTTTATTATACTCTAGTAAAGCGTTACAAAATGTCGATGAAACATTCCATTCACGTAAGATAAACGATACAAGTCGCTGAGTGAACTTACCTTGATACACAAAGTCACGTGACCAGAATTTAGAACCTCGGATTTAAGTATGACGTCATACTCATACTACTGAATAAGCGCTGCCCGTAGATGTTGACTTCTAAATATTTATACTATACATTATACTTTTAGTTGAGTATGCTTTTACATTTTTAATAAAGATCTTGGTCCTGCCGATCTCCGAGCTGCCGTTTTTTATTCGCGGGAAATAAAATTCTCCTAGTTATTTGGTATTGGTACAAACACTATGGCCTCTATCGCAGGGTAAGTAGGTAGGTAGGTACTTAAATATTATTTGTTTTAACTTTTACACTTCAAATATACCATATTTCAACACATTTCAGAGATGTTATAAGCGATGCTGCTACATTCAGAAACCTTTAGCTACTTTCACCAGGTTTCTATATCGTTCGTACCGTGGTCCATTTCTCGACCGCTACTCTTCTTCCACATTGGTCCCGCCTCCTACAAAGCCAGTCATGGGTAACAATAGTGAGTTGAGCTCTTACTTGCTGAAGTCAATAAGGTCCCTGTCGATCTCAGCGGTGTTGCACCATACCACGGAGGCGAGGCAGCCGGCTATCATCAGAGTCAACAGGAAACATTTCCAGTTGCCCTCGCGGCGCAGCACTCCTCCAAGACTCTGTTGTTTTGGCCGCTGGAACAATGTGAGGAAATGATAAAGATTTCTATGTATACATATATATTATTTCAATGTGTAGTCCGCCTGACAGTAAGTGGCAGTCAATGAACGTGACCAACACCAAGGTTTCACTCTCACCTACCTATTAAAGCACACAGCGCTTCAGTAAAACTCTTAGTAATTTGAGCGTCAAAAAGGTAAGAAAAGTAGACATGCCAGTTCTTCTCAGTAATAGTAACCTTCCGAACCTGGCGGTAGCATCTAAATCTTGTATAATGATGTTGTTGTGACATTTGATGTCGATTAGAAAGTACTTTGTTAAAAGTGTAAACAAATTAAGATATTTTGAGTTCTGAGCACCTTTAGATAAATAATCATAAGGTACTATTTACATAGCAGTTAAATCAGTAAAGAAATTATTATCAAAAAGGTTGCAATACAATTTCATTAGCCGGGTCGTAGGTCCGAGGGCGGGATTTAATCATTCCTCTCGTTTGAAAAGGTGAGTTTGTCTAGTCCGAATGGTGGAACCCTGGGTCCGATTGCGAACCTCTATTTACTGTGACCTAATAACCGGCTCCATCGTTTGAGCCAGTGTGTAAATATTTCATATATAAATACTTTATACAAAAAAGGCATTATGATAGAAACATTATGGTAATATATATATTAAATCCTGATTATCTTTAGTACAGTGAAATTTAAAATTCTCAAGTCGTTTCTAAGCTAAATAAATTCTATTTGGGTACTTATATATTGTATTCAATTACAAGTGTTACTTTCGCTGCGCTACGCAGGCATTAAATAGTTCCGAATGACACATTTACGGACTTATACGCATTTTTAATAAATTTGAGCAACTTCAACACAAGCTCCGTTCCTTGGTTCTCGATATCCCTCTTTCCAAATTTACATCTTTGGCAATCTACTCTGGTCTGAAAAGAGTGAGAGAAGAGCTTTTTCAACTAGTTCAACTGATTATTTTCATAAAAAGCGTTGCAACGATCAGATGAGATGAGAGTCGCAAATATTGAAGAACTAAAATATCTCATAAAAATATTGTCGATGACGCTAGCGAGTATAGATTACGAAAACGGTGCAAAACTCGTAATCAGGGTAGTTACAGGTGATTAGACAAATGTCGACCCGAACTATACGTTGCATAAGGCCGGGGAGATGATGATGATCACAAGTAGTAGCCATAATTGGTGTCCAATAAACAGAATATTTACGATACCGCACGTAACGCTTAAAGTCAAGCCTTTATTGGAGGGCTACCGTAAGCCAGGCTTACGAGCAGCGATTACGAGCCAATTGTTTGGATGAACTGGAGAACGGCCGGTTACATTGATTATGCCGGTTCACTACCTAACTTTATGACTTGGCAGTGACGGAGCATTACAGGGTTATTTAGGTTTTGATACAAATTAATTGTGTGTGACAAACGTTATTAAGCTGAGCCATCTTTGGGCAATGTTTTCAAACTATGAGATTCTAGACAATCCAACGCTGTTAATTAAAACAGACTGCAGAAAGGTGGTCTCTGATGAGTGATTTCTGAAGTCTAGATTTTTTTTCCCAGTGTGTCTTTGAAAAGTACATAATGTGTAACGTTTCCAATAACAACAGGCCATACTTCGTCATTTAACCTTTTCCATGTGAAAAGCAAGCACCTGTCCAATCATTAATAATTATTATTATTTTAATTGGAGAAGCTCGTGGCACAGTTGCTATTGCGCATATCATTTGATCAGAGTAGTTAAGAAACCTAACCCAATCTAGTAAGTAGGTGGATGGGTGACCGCTCGAGTCCGTTCCGTATCTCGGAGAGCACGATAAGCCGTCGGTTCCGGTTGTCAATTTAACGTCTTTGACAATCGTTACAGGTCAGTCGGAGGCCTGAGAAAGTTTGACAGCTGGTATGATCCAGGTCACCGATTTTCCTCGAAAAAAACTAAGCTCAGACGACAGACTGTTCGTAAAAAAGCCAGGGCCTGTAGACAAAGTGATATTATCCAAAATGTACGGGCATGACATATGTCACGCGACTGATTTATTTCATTAGGTACCATAAATTTATCGTTTCTACCAGCGCAAGCGCGAGAGAATGTTACATTGTCTAGGCCTACAGGCGATCAGCTACATCGGGTTGAATCAAGTGCCGACCCTAACAGTGTGTTGGCTAACGTCATGGAGATGATTAATTATTATATTAATACGTAGTGTAAAACAGTATGTAATTAATTTCATAGGTAGGTACGTTATTAGAATTTGATGTTGGCTGAAAACAATATTCCTGTTCTATTATTATTTAAGTACCGGACGACCCTTTGGGATCAAAGTTTCAAATTCGCATCTCGTTAAAAATAACCAGTTAACTACTTTTGACGAGTTGAATTGGTTTGTTGTATATTGCGAGGGTAGACTCGCTATTTTAATTGGTTGGGGAGAGCTTTTAACGAAAATATATAACAGCATTTATTTCAGGTATCAATATTTATTATCGTGTAAAATTATCGTGGCTAAGTCCGATGTCTTGCATACTACAGGTTCCCTACTGTATTTTTTTATATTTTGTGTAGATATCCTATGACTGATATAAATGTGACATAATGACATATTTCATTCTCCGATGCGAGACTATAAAATTTCTGTTGTAATTTTTTTTTTCACTAAATGGTAAAATAAAAATAAATATGCACACGCCACCCCAGAAGGGTCCCCGAAGGGGTAAGGAGAGATGTTGTAAGTACAACACCTATATTTCACCGAGTATTATTAAGTGCCAACATGACAGAATCCATCGCCGTCTGAGTCACAAACACGTCATTGAATTACTTCTCAGACGTATGCAGGTTTCCTCACAATGTTTTCCTTCACGGTACAGCACGTAGTGTGAAATCACTCATAAGTTTTTTAGAAAAACATATTGGTACAGGCCCCGCTGGGATGCAAACTTGCGAAGTCGCTTGCGTAGCAGGCTTTTTTTCGAGTACGGATATGAATTCTTGAGACGGGGGTGATTTGATGATAATAGAACTCTGCCATACAATGAATTCAGTGGCACAGTTAGAGCTGATATTCAATTGTAAACTTTACAACAAAAGACATAGAACTTAATTAAGTAAGCACGTAATAGTATTACGTAGAAGAGAACACTAAGACAACAGTTCAAACAGATGTTTATTACAAAGAGAAAACAAGAACTTAAGACTAGTTTCACAAGTACGAGATGAAAGTTGGATCCAGCTGCCGGCACTTGGTTTAGACTTGAATTTTCCAGCAGTTTCCAAGATGGAAATATTCCCGGACTGTAGATCTACATTGTTGTAAAATGGTAGGACTTTATATATGTATTTGGACATTCATTAAAATTTTGAGCTTTAGTTTACACTATTATTTATAAAAGTTCCAAGCCAAGACCCTATTATTTAGTAAGTATATCTATCAAAGCTTTCAGACGTCAAGCGGTTTCACTCGCATAGTTCCCGTTCCCATGGGAATATAGGGATAACATATAGCTTGTGCTACTCGCTGATGATGTAGCTATCCATTGCTGAATTTTTTTTTCAAATCGGTCAAGTAGTTTCGGAGCCTTTTCAATGCAAACAAACAATCAAATATTTCCTTTTTATAATATTAGTGTACATAATCATATTACAGAATTGTTTCGATGTTCAAAACGACATACCACAAATAGAGAGTGAAGGATGAGTATCGGATAAAGATGTAGGGTTACATTATCGACAAATTCGAGTACTTTATCCGTGATTACCTTAGTTTATTATAGTGTACTTTTATGTGTTTGCTTTTTATTTTATATAGTTATTATTGTATTAAAAGAGTCGTGGTGGCCTCGGGGTTTGAGCAGTCGCCTGCTACGCAAGCGACACAAGTTCGAATCCCAGCGGGGCCTGTACCAATGAGTTTTTCTAAAAAACTTATGTACAGTGATTTCACACCACGTGCTTTACGGTGAAGGAAAACATAGTGAGGATACCTGCATATTTCTGAGAAGTAATTCAAAGACGTATGTATAGTGCCTGAGACGGCGATAGACTCACCATCTGTCACGTTGGCACTTCGGTGAAAAGTCCTCTGCCTACCCCTTCGGGGAATACTGGCGTGAGCATATGTATATTATATTGTTAGTACCCATATTATTCATTTGATGATGTCGCAGGCTGTCGGCCCTGGTACCGATGTAGGATACCACAAATTACCCAGAAGGATTACAAAAACAGATAACCCTGGTAATCTACCCCATACAGCATTATACATTGAACTACGTATATGATTATACTTACTAAGATATCGTTGTCACAATATGCGTGTTTATAGGGTCCTACTAGCATGCAATCACGGCCGTCTGGCATCGAGTATCTGTGGTTAAGACATTACGTACGACGGAAACCACTATATCAAGCGTCGTAAATTTCTAAGTGATTGCCCTGAACTTGTGTTGACATATACGAGTACTGGGGAATGATTGCGTGTTATTTGCAATACCCAAATGTCTTTATATCATATCGAATTTTCAACGACTTGGCCTAACCATCAGCTTCTATTGCAATGATAGCTCTATGACAGTGACAGATGTATAAGGAATATATACATCTGTCCCATAACATGAGTCAAACTGTCATGGCTATATCATGGTAAGGCCCCAGATGCCAAAGACACAGATGGTGATTCCATCGCAAACATACATATTCTGAAACCAGTGTTTAATTTATTGTAGCAGGCAAGAAGGCCGGGACCTATTTTGCTGCTGGCCTTCTACAGTTAATTAAAATGAAATAAGTTTTAAATTAGAAATAGTTCCGGTTTTCTTTTGTTTTTTCTTTTAATACATGTTGTTGTTGCTATTGAAGATTTATATTGATATTGAAACCTATCGTATTATTGTTTAATATTGGTTTGTTGGCATTCTCGTCATACTTGTGAACAGGTGCTGCTAGTGGGGGCTGGTCATCTCAAGCTGCCTGATTATTCGTAGTTCTTATTTTTAGTTTTAAATATTTTTTTTATATCGACTTTTGTGCACTGGAACTGTGTTCATGGGCTTATATATTTTTTTTATGATGTATATTGTATTACTCAAAGTTGTAAATTTTTTTTTAAAAGAGTAATTACTGAGTTTCTTGCCAGGTTCTTCTCAGTAAAAGCAACCTTCCGGACCTGGCGGTAGCATGTATAATCCTGTAAAATTATGTCATTCTGACGATTTGGAAGTACTTTGTAAAAAGTCTAATCGAATAAAGATATTTTGAATTGAATTTGAATTTGAATTGAGTTGTATTGCATTTGGTAAATATAATATTGCATGTCAGCCATAATTTTTATTGTTTGGAAAAACGGGGCTGCACTAGCTACAACAAGGTATTGATTAAATTTTTCATGTACAAACTTTGGGTTTGTACAACCAGTTAAGGTTTCTTAACAATGTATTCCTTCACCTTTGTCGCGGTGTGTCATCACTTCACAATTTTTTTAATAACGTTTTATCCGAATCTAAAATTATTTCACTAACTAAGAAGTCATGTTCAATCATTATACCTTGTAAATTAATATAAAATCTTCGACAGAAGAACATAAAGTGTAAATAGTTTACAATAAATATCGTAATACTGTGATAGCACTTACAAATGTTCCTCTGAGTAGGTAGAGGTGTATTTATAGAACACCCACATTCCACCAGATATGTTTAAGTCGTGTATTAGAAGTAGAGCTTATTTCGGTCATCTCTAATTCAGACTCGGGGCAGCTACTTTGAAATAACACTTTGATTGAACCCTAAAGAGCCGTGGTGGCCTTGAGGTTTGAGCAGTCGCCTGCTACGCAAGCGACGCAAGTTCGAATCCCAGCGGGGCCTGTACCAAGGAGTTTTCCTAAAAAACTTATGTGCGTGTGATTTCACACCACGTGCTTTACGGTGAAGGAAAACATCGTGAGGAAACCTGCATATTTCTGAGAAGTAATTCAATGACGTATGTAAAGTGACGGCGATGGACTCACCATCTCTCACGTTGGCACTTAATCATCTTCGGTGAAAAGTGGGTGTTGTGATTACAACACCTCTGCCTACCCCTTCGGGGAATACAGGCGTGAGCATATGTATGTATGTATTGAATCCTAAACGAGGCAAACAACCATTAATGCATATTAGGTAGCCGTTTTAAAAACAATCAGACGAAAACAAAAAGGGGAAACATGCTGAAAATTAATAAGGCAACGTTCTGAAAGCCTGAAAATATAACATACACATGGAAATAAATTCACGCTAAAAATAAAATAAAACCGGAAACATGAGCGATGTTCGCGAATTAAAATTGGTTAAACTTTACCGGTGTAAGCACCCTCGTGTTTTTTTCGAACATGTAAATTGTGTTGATATTAATTTTATGTTAATTTGCAGTGGTATGAGGTAGAGTCAACTTGTTGGGAACAGATTGGGGGAGTGGAGGTATTTTATTAAAAAAATATTTAATGATCCAATATTTACAAAATGTATTAAGATAGTGATGAGCCGTTGTAGCCGTGGGGTTTGAGCAGTCGCCTGCTACGCAAGTTCGAATCCCTGCTAGGCCAACCAATGAGTTTTTCTAAAAACGTGCAGTGATTCCACAACCAATCTCAAGGAAACCTGCATATGTTTGAGATGTAATTCGAAGACGTATGTGTCACGTTGGCATTTAATCATCTTCGGTGAAAAGTGGGTGTTGTTATTGCAACACCTCTGCCTACCCCTTCGGGGAATAAAGGCGTGAGCTTATGTTTGTATTAAGATAAAAGAGAAAAATTACATTCATCTCGTTCACACCATTCTAAATTGTATAATTTGATGGATGATTCCTTCAACTTTTCCTTATAGTATTTTTTATCAAGTTTGAATAAATTGCAAAAGTTTGTTTGTAAAGTGCTGCGTACCATTTCGGTTTTTCTATACAATATTGATAGCAATATATCTCCCAAGGCTGGTAATGAAATCCAATATATTTTTGTCAGAAATTCAACGTACCTTCATCCCTTCACGGTAGGGTTCAATTTACAGAGTAAATAAAGCTACCGGTAACAAAATGGCGACCGAAATTGGAAACAACCGTTTGGTATTTAATTGCCACTTTCGTTTCTTTTCAAAACATCCTGTCAAAGAGTTGTAAAAGTGCGATTTTATAATTAACTAGCGGACCTCACGCGGTTTCACCCGTGTAGTTCCCGTTCCCGTGGGAGTACGGGGATAAAATAAAGCCTATGCTACTCGCTGATGATGTAGCTATCCAATGGTGAAAGAATTTTTGAAATCAGTCCAGTAGTTTTTGCGCCTATTCATTACAACCAAACAAACAGTTTTTCTCTTTATAATATTAGTGTAGATAAAAGGTAACTCTATATTAATGTAATCACTTTCTTTTGAAAGTGACTTCGTATTATCGTATATTTATACAGATAAATAAAATTTAAAACGAATTACTCCTTTTGACTAATTACATATGAAAATATTCACGGTATTGATATATAAAACATATTTTTAATTTTTTTTCTCTGTCTGTCTATTTGTTTGTTCCAGTCTAATCTCCGAAACGGCAGGACCGATTTGAACGGGACATCAGTGGCGGATAGCTTAGGTAGGAGTTACGTAGGCTACTATTAATCAAAAATTAAGTTTAATTAATAATTATGTTACCGCGAGCCGCCCATAAAATTAAGTCTACGCGAGTGAAAGCGCGGGCACAGCTAGTATATAAAATTGCCCTATTACAAATTACAGCAAAATCACCTCAGCCGTCTTAAGGTAAACAGACGGACAGACAGAGGCATTTTCGCATTTATAATATTAAAGAAATAAATACTAGTATGGATATATTTTATATTACCAAACAGTCTATATAGCAAATAATAAAATGGGACACGGCATATTTCCAGCAGAATGTCATATCTCGAGTATAATATAAAACAATGTATTGGTTCTTATATTTTGCAATTTTGGGCTAGCCTATCTAACTAAATAACATTCAAGGTTTATTTATCGAACACTCCTTTTTTTAATCGGCTAATATGTTCCAAGTAACCACTCAAAAGACAAGAGCAGGGGCCCAACCATGAGCTCTTATTGCAATGTTAGTTCAGCTGTGTGACAGTGACAGATTTATACACGTCATATACATCTGTTTCATAATAAGAGTAAAACTATCATAGCAATAAGAGGTCATGGTAAGGCCCCAATACGCTTACTAACTTTAGAGCTTTGACGTTTCATTTTACGGTACCAAAATCAAGCGTCAAATCTAGGAAGTTAATGCTTAGACCGATATTGGCCCCAGCTCACCTTTTTATAAGATTACCAATAAATTTTTTTGTTTTTTACCTATAGTGTTTTAAAACTAAGTATTGCACCCTGCTGGCAGTTAATTAAGTTCGTTATATGAAGTATTTTTAAGAGCTGTAATCCCCATAATACATTATGTTACGTTTCGATGATTTCTACTCGTGCCAGCAAGATTATAATACCTCGCCCTTGTTACTCGAACTTTCCAGCCTTTGATGTTATTTTGAGATGAAAGAAAACTCGGTCCAAACAAGAGCTATATCTTGGCAAGATTCACAATAATCTATACTAATATTATACAGAGGAAAGATTTGATTATTTGTTTGTTTAATACGATTTAACTCAAAAACTACTCTAATGATTTGAAAAATTATTTCACCGTTAGTAAGTTACATCCTCAGCAAGTAACATAGGCTATATTGTTGATGGATGTTAATTAGGGAGTTTTTATAACACGCGGGCAAAGCCGTAGATGGAAGCTAGTTAAGTACACCTATAAGGAATAACAAATATATGTATAATAGTGTTATTAACAAGGGGTGATTGGCAAAGCATAATAATAGCGAAGCCTATTTAATGAAGTGAATTTATTTTTGTTATAAGCTGAACATTTTTGTGAACAAATTTAATTATATTCTCAACTTATTCAGGAGTTAAGGTAGTAAAGGAAAATAATAGACGGAACAAAAAGTATAAATAAACTCCTTTCTGAGATTATTTTCAATGTTAATAACCTTTTATGAACCTTATTACAGTTAAAAGATAAGGTATTTATATAAAAAATACAATCACTTTTTCGTGCACTCCAAGCCCTTTCATTTGTTACGCATATAGTAGTAGTGCAGAAAAAATAACCAATCTGCCATCTTGGATGATCCGCCATATTGAATTTAGAAAGACGTCACGTGGCTAAGCGTGCATTTTCATCCAAAATAAGCCTATATACCAAATTTTAGCACAATCTGTGAAAGGTGATCTAAAATTAATTTTCAAAATTCCACCCAGACAAACATACATTGCAAGTTAATAAATATCTTTTAATACATTTAGCTAAGATCTACAATGTACGCTCAAGACACAGTCCAAGAAAATTTGGTTTGAAACTCGTAAATTTACTAATTAAATCTCAACATGTAAGACTGTTCACGAGCTAGTATTTAAACGCTCCAAGTTCAATTAAAATGATGGAAAAGTTTGTTTTCGCGAGCTTTGCCTCATCGGATTACTGAGCTCCGTGCGTTCACTCTTGTCAAAACCTACTAACTTTAATTAGCTGTCTCTAAGACGTCTCTTGGGTGTTTCAACAAATTTTTAAATTAAATACTAATTGGTAGTTGCAGACAATGCACCAATTTAAACATATTATATTTCAAGGATATTATTTACTTAATGTTAATATTCTATTTTGCAGAAGTTTTCGACTTATTATTATATGTGTAACGATAAACATAATCATTATCAAGAACCCCAACAATGTCCTATACATTGTTGGGGCCTTTGATTCACCCGATGTGGCTGATCACCTGATTTGTATATGAAGCGACTGCCATCTGACCTTTGTAACCTTTTCCGGGGAAAGTCGATTATCTGGAAACCAGTTTTCAGACTCTCTTAGGCCTCCGACAGATTTGTAATGATTGCCAAAGATGCTGAATGGGCAACCGGGACCGACGCTTAACGTGCTCTCTGAGGCTCGGAGGAAACTCTGGCGGTAACCCATCCAATTACTTGCTTGGGTGAATGATATGCGGAATAGCATATAAAACAATAATAATATGATGTAAATACATACATACATATGATCACGCCTGGGGGTAGGTAGAGATAAATACATTTAACATGGACATATGCTCACGCCTGTATTCCCCGAAGGGGTAGGCAGAGGTGTTGTTATCACAACACCCACTTTTCACCGAATTTGAGTAAGTGCCAACGTGACAGATGGTGAGTCTATCGCCGTCTCAGGCACTATACATACGTCTTTGAATGACTTCTCAGAAATATGCAGGTTTCCTCACGATGTTTTCCTTCACCGTAAAGCACGTGGTGTGAAATCACTGTACATAAGTTTTTTAGAAAAACTCACTGGTACAGGCCCCGCTGGGATTCGAACTTGCGTCGCTTGCGTATCATAAAATGTATGGAAGCGACTGATTATAACGTTATGAATTTATAAGTGGGTGTAAAAACCATTTGATAGCAGGGCCTGTAGACAAAGTAACCGTATCCTCATGCTTCGCTAGTAGATACGATACAAAATGTAATGTACAAGAATGACATATGTCACGTGACTGATTTATGTAATTTCCATACATTTTATATCGTTTCTTTGAACGCATGCGCGAGAGAATGTTACTTTGTCTAGGCCTACAGGCTGGACTGTCTCGCTGGTGTAATGGTCGCAAACGCTTCTGCATATCATGAAGCCTTGGGTTCGATCCCCGGATCGGGCAAAATGTTACTGTAATTTCTAGTAACCCGGAGTCTGGATTACTGCCCGGTTAATAGTTACAGGCTCGCCCCCTATTACATGGGACTTAAACATAACTGGATATATTTGGGTGTACTATAAGTACGTCTTCTTCTTCGGATAATACAGGCGTGAGCATTGTATGTACGTAAATAGCAGGCATATATGAAGGTAGAGCCTACTCAAAGCTATATTTAGACTAATCAAAGTTTCATCATAGGCTGTTAACAACTCCTCAGTAGTTATATTGGTAAAGTTTGTAGCATCATCCAAGGTTGGCTCCTATCATGATTTCAATTTATTCATAGCTTATAATTGTGTCCATATAAGTAAACATATACATACATGGTTGTATAGAGGAATAAATCTTGAGGGAATGTACGATAAATATTGAAGCTGTTATATATATAAAATCTTATGTACATAAAAGTAAAGGTATGTTGTCTCAGAGTATATAACATGTTATGTATGTACTTATGCTTACGCCTGTATTCCCTGGAGGGGTAGGCAGAGGACCCATGGAATAGGGAGCGAGCTTATTGCAATTACTTTTCAATCGATAAGAATAATAATTGCATTGCATGCTAACATAAAAAAAGCTTTGCTTGAGCCGAGAATGGAACTAAGTGAAAATGTCCAAAGCGGTCAGAAAAATACTCTAAATTATTAAAGTTATTATATGGATACATTTTCTTTAATATTAATGTTTAGTTGTTAAAGTTTGTATATTATTTTATATTTTAAAGTAGTAAGCCAGGTTTGTCTATTATTATTGTGTTTATGGTTTACGTTTGAATTTGCCCTTTGTGTTCATTTTTTATTGGCATGT
Source organism: Watsonalla binaria (assembly GCA_929442735.1). NCBI lineage: Eukaryota > Metazoa > Arthropoda > Insecta > Lepidoptera > Drepanidae > Watsonalla > Watsonalla binaria. Next base: position 3,776,401 of record OV838930.1, read on the forward strand.
CACTCCTTGTTTTGTTCCGTTGTTGATTTTACCAATTTTACGTTATTAAATATATATCAATAGAGAAATCTTACATTATTACTATCGATCCTGATACGACCTCTAATATTAGTGTACCGTTTCGTGTATCCCAATCTATGTATACATCCTTTAGAGATGTAAGATTAATTCAAACTGGTTTTGCATAAATGGGCACAAGAAACCAAAGTAATGTCCCAACTGAATATTCAAACCTCTAATTTGGTTTTTGTACGCAAATAACAGCAATGAAATGAGGCTTCCATCCATTAAAACATTGTTACAACAAAACTTTGGAACAGTGAATTAGCCGTAAATGAAGTACGAAATCCCCCAAATTTGAACTATCACTGAATGAAACGATTATTTTAGGTAAATTTGGGTTGTAATTACTAGATTCATGTGTTTTTTTTTGTAAAGTTTAGATATACACTAAGAAATAGTTTCCGGAAATTGAAAAAGTAGTAGCCTATCTTATATTATTATAAGATAGACTAGTTGATATCAGCTGTCTGTCAATGAAAGTCCCGTTAAAAACAGACAGAGAACAAAATTAAAAATAGTTTTTTTTAGGTATGTACCTACATTTTATTCTTCCATATGTATTTGTTAATTGCTGTTTATTTGGAATAACAAAAAGCCACTTCATTATTATTTATCTGTACAGATGTACAGATTGTGGATTAAAATTTATTATAAATGAGATAAAATAACTCAATAATAAAGTAATATGTCGAGCGACAAGGAGATTGTGTTCAATATTAATTTCCCAAGTGGCGGGAATAGAGCGCGTGAAGGTGATAGTGAAGGTTATTGGTGCCAAGCCGAAGCTTCAAAGCAGCCTGAAGGTTTATAAACGCGTCATATTTGAAATTCAATGACTTAAAAAAAAGGAAGATGGAAAGACGATCTATAGAAAATAGCTAGTAAAACGATTGTGGAAGTCGTTGGGAGACCTATTCAGGCGAATCTGAATTCCGTTGTCTTATCTTAATAATGATAAGATTAAGAAGTATTTATTTTGCACAAAAAATTGTAGGTTAGGTACAGTAAGTCTTATGAAATAAACATTTGTTCACTGCATGTTTTGCCATAACGTATTGGCATGTGAAGTATATAGGCAGCTAAATTAAATGTTCAAAATAATAACTGAGAACACTTTTAGAGAATATTAGCGGACGGCACGCGGTTTCACCCGCGTAGTTTTCGTTCCCGTGGGAGTACGGGGATAAAAATAGACTATGTTAATCGCTAATAATGTAGCTATTCATTGCTGAAGGATTTTTTCTAATCGGTCCAGTAGTTTCGGAGCCTCTTCAATACAAACATACTTTCATACAAATCTTTATAATATTAGTATAGATAAATTACCAACCACAATTATCAGTTTACAGCATTCTTGAATGTTTGGAGCGGCTTAGCATAGATATTGCCTTTAAACTATTTTGTAAGAAAACCTATAATGCTACCATGTAAATAAATATGTACCCAAATTAGTATAAGATTCTCAATAAAGGCTTTTTTTTAATTGGATTACTGCCTTCATACTCCATACCTCTCACGAAAAAAACTTAAATCTTAATTAAATATGTTACTGACTTCCTTTACCCTGAATGACATCTGAGCATGTCCTTGTCCACGAGACTGCAGTAGGGAGAATTTTCCGCAAAAAGTGGACTCATATCAAAATATTATGCGTCGTATTGAATGACACACTGCCTCTAAAATCCTGGCTTTCTTTCAATCCGTGTCACAACATACGTGGTGGATTTAGACAAAGACAGTGTAACAGATCGCTGTATTTTCCACGCGAAAGCCCACACAACAGAATTGGCTTTGAGCCTCTTAAATCTGTATGTACATACTGAGAATATATCTTGTTCAAGAAAAGATGGGATGAATGAGAGCACGTCTGGTTTTAACATTCGGATATTTTTTGAATACATATATCGTGCAAAAAGGGTCCCCTAAGGGGTAAGCAGAGGTGTTGTAACAACACGCACATTTCACCGAATATGATCAAGTGCCAACATGACAGATGTTGGCACTTGATCATATTGACAGAAGGTGAGTCCATCGCCTCGGGCACTATACATACGTCTTTGAATTATTTCTCAGACATATGCAGGTTTCCTACGATGTTTTCCTTCACCGTAAAGCACATGGTGTGAAATCACTGTACATAACTTTTTTTGGAAAACCTCTTTGGTACAGGCCCCGCTGGGATTTGAACTTGCGTCGCTTGCGTAGCAGGCGACTGCTCTAACCCCAAGTCCACCACGGTTTTTGTTTAATTTACGTACTTTGAAAATGAGAGAGACGGTGTTAATACTCGGTTTTCGTTCGAACTAAATTATTTTCGGGTAAAGTTGGGGTTTGTTACACCTTCACACCCTGACAACTATTACATGTCCCGGCTTTTGTGGCTTTCGATAGAATATGAAAATTCATATATTTGACCTTTTATTTCTCACGTCTACTATACTTAGATAAAAGAATATACAAATTGCAGAAGGTAAAAAGGGTACTCGAAGGCGTATGCATCCATTCGTCGTCTCAGACACTATGAATGCGGCTTGGAATTTCTTCATAGATACAGGCAGGTTTTCTCACCATGTTTTCCTTCACCTTAAAGCACGTAGTTTGAAAGCACTGCGCTGAACTATTTAGAAATCTCATTGGTACAGACGAGTACTTGCTGGAATTCAACTTGCGTCGTTTGCATAGTAGGCACTCAAATCACTCAGGTAACACGGCTCATAGTTATGTAACTATCTATATAAATGCACATTAAACTATGCCAAAGCTTCCAAAAAAGTAGCACAACGTAATTTTGCATATTTATATAATAATAAAAAATATTTATGAGAATATCTTTTTTTTTTTTTTTTGACGAGGTGGAAACCTTCAAAAGGTCCCCCGACCGCCCTGGGAGAGGCAGATCGGGGTATGTGGGATTTTAACCTCACTAAAACCCCCCCGGTGGCCATCCTCAGTGCTCAGGGGGGACTCCGGGTACTCTGATAGAACGCACCGGTGTCCCCCCACACTTTGCCGGGGCACATCCCCGGGGCAGCTGTGACGCCGCCCCTGGAGACCTCGCTGTGCAAGGCAGCGCGAGCCACATCGCGCTGCCACCTTCCCGGGCCCGCGACGGTGGTCAAAGCTCCCACCCCGACCACCGCCAGCAGGCCCTCCGGCCCCCTTTTAGTCGCCTCTTACGGCAGGCAGGGGATACCATAGCCATATTCTTAGACCCTGGCTATTGGGTGGTTATGAGAATACCTAGCGTAACGCGATAACCTGGATAAAAGCTAGCTCCAATTAATAGAATATCGGGAATATAAAAATGTATATGTCTGATCATAAACCGAAGATAAGAAGACAGAGCAAATAAATCTTTGATCACAGATAACAAGATACACTGCAACAAGACCACTTCAGTGGATACATATTATTATCATTGCAAAGGCTTAACGGTGGAACTGTGTATCTCATTCAATGTATCCACAACATCGAGCACACGTGTTTGTTTGATACGGATCACTGTCAGCACACGAGACCCGGGTATGTAGTTACGCTAATAATGTTACTCTCTCAACGTGACCTTTTTGTTTAACAGGTGACGTGGAAAATGTTTTAAGGGAGAGATTTTGTACTTTCTTCTCAAAACATTCTGCTACTTGACAGTGTGCTAACCCGCTGGAATAACAGATTGGATACATTTTCTCATAGCATGTAGGTACGGGAACAAATGTTCGACACGTGTTCACACGAATCACATTTACTTTCTTTCTTTATTTAGATGCCAGTAATTGTTACCCAGAAAACCAGGCACTTGATCCTTCGAGCCGTATGTATGCTATTAAGATATAAAATTCACGCTGGACTAGACAATTATGATGGATCAAATATGATCGGCACAGAAGTCGAATCATTAACAGTACCTCTACTTAAACGTAATCGCTTATTCGTTCATTAGATTTTTATCACGTATGTAGGTATGTGATCAAAATCTAATAATGATTAAAATGCCCATGTGACAGAAGAGCAAATAAATGATGATAAGACAAAATGAATTAACTAATCATTAAAATTGTTATAGTTGAATTGAGAACATGATTGAATTCAAAGCCTAAATATTCCATTTACAATCATCGCCCCTCATTACACGATTGAGCATACCTCCCTCGCGTCGTGCCATTTTTTTGCCACCGGTCCCTTGTCAGATGAAACAATAAAATTGTTGGAGAAATAAAAACAAAACAAACGATTTTTCAACACAGGAATCAGGAAAACCTACACGGCTACCCTAAAGAGTACACAGGTTACACGAGATTCCTACTCACAAAAACTCCCATTGGTGGCCAACGTTCAAGCATTTTTTAAGATTTTTCAGAGAATTGCATTGTCCACTCCTGCACATACATGGTCAAAAATAATAACTTAATTTGATAATGTGGATGTGTTCCTGTGGTTAGTAAAGTTGCCAGCTGTTGTCCATAGAGGAAAAACACAGAGGCACTGTTCTAGCTAGAATATAGCTGTATAATAGATACTCTTTCTTTCATTGTTACCACGGCCATTATTTGCAACACAAACAAAAACGTCTCTTCGTGTTCTGTCTTATATAAGGTACCAGCGGACGTCACGCGGATTCATCCGCGTAGTTCCCGTTCCCGTGGGAGTACGGTGATAAAATATATAGCCTACATTAAACAGTGATAATTTAGCATTATAATGGTGAAAGAATTTTTAAAATCGGTCCAGTATTTTTTGAGTCATTTAGGTAAAAACGTCCATAAAAACCTTTCCTCTTTATAAAATTGGTAAAGATGCTACGCCCTAGTAATACCCCTGGAGTTAAGAGTGTATACATATTATAGTTTTATCCAAACCCCGCTAGAAGAAATTATGTTTAACGCAAGCACAAGTTAAGGAAACTTACGGTTTTGAACTAGCTGTGATTGATCGAAGTTACTCAAACTTCACCCATATATTCCAGTAATACATCGTACACGACGCGTATCACGCAATTTCATTATTTTAATGGTTACCTTACATGCGAAACTTGAATTAGGGCGGTTAAAGGTATGGATTAGTCTGCTTTACTTTTATAGTTGTTCGTAATATTTGTAGCTTCGTATACGACTTCGCACGGTTCAGTGAATTTCATAAAAAACCACATCAATTATATAAAAAAATTTAATACCGTGTTGATAGATAGGTACTTCGTATCTATATACTTTCTTAATGGAAGAGTAAGATCAAAAAGATGGGAGCTTATTAAGAAGAAGAAGACTGTAACTATGCTTGTTTACCTTTGTGATATAAAATCCTAAAGCAAAAACCAATTAAAAATAAGGTCAACCTTATTTAAACCTTTTAGACAGAAGATCCCAAACTTACTTTGTCTAACGCTCTCTTTGCATACCAATTATTTTGTGTGCATGCACACAAAATATTTTTGGGGGTTATCGCCCACTTCGGAAGGTCAGCTTTAATTTATTAATTTATTTATTTATTTGGAAAACAAACAGCTTTTATACAAAAAAGTAAATGTTACATGGTTTAAAACTTACAAGCCTTCAGTTTTCGCAGATAGAACATAAAGATACGGTCAATTATACAATTTTTTGAAATTTCAAAAAAAAAAACAAAAGCTTTAATACTTTTGAATATTGCGATTGTTATCTACATAAACAAAATCAATGTTTAAAATATAACATCAAAAACTCTCATCTCCCCTAAAGCAACCTTCAACTGCTTAAAATTGCTCACAATAAATATAATAACGAGATAACAAGTGCCTCGAAAATTGTGGTTCGCTGAAAAAGGTCATAAATATCAGAGCGAGGGTTGGAATGTATAACAAAACACGCAGAGTACATGGAAAGTGATATTCCGGCATTTTTTCGGGTGTTGTTATGTTAGGAGTTGCTGTGTCATTTCAATTACTTATGGAGGTTCAGCATTCGGGAAGGCGTGCGATGTTTTTAATGTGCTTTCATATTTTTCAACTTGCGGTCTACACTTCGGGTTACGATTTCTGCCAACTAACAAACCGATATCCTTTTTCCCAATATCTTAAAATATGCTCACGCCATCCCAGAAGGGGAAGCCATCCGAAGGGGAAAGCAGAGGTGTTGTAATAACACCCACATTTCACCGAATATGATTAAGTGCCATCGTGGCAGAGGGTGAGTCCATCGCCCTCTCAGGCACTATACATACGACATATGCAGGTTTCCTCACGATGTTTTCCTTCACCGTAAAGCAAGTAGTGCGTAATCACTGGATATAAGTTTTTAGAAAAACTCATTGGTACAGCCCCACTGGGATTCGAATTGCGTCGCTTGCAGCTAGCAGGCGACTGCTCAAACCCCGAAGCCACCACGGGTAATATATCTATAAATATTATGTCAATTATTCAGCTATAAACCCATCGTTGTTCTAGTTTAGGATCCGTGACGCAGTTTAGAAGAGCGATGCGTTCAAATAGGCAAATGCATTCTGTATGGAAATGGCGACTACAATTTATGCTACCTATTTAAAGATATGGCCTGGGAATGGGATTGCTGGTTCGACTTCGAAGCCAAACTGTGTACTGAAAATTGCAGATTGAGAATCAACGTGCGGCGAAATGTCGCCAGTGCTCCATAGAGGGGGAAAAAGGACTGCAGGCTCTGCTAATGATAAGATCGACTCTTTCGTCTTTCAAAGAGATAGCTGTCAACGAACTCTACACTTTATTACGGTATGTTTATATTATTTGAATAGTCTGAGTTATGTCTGGCAATGACCTTTGGAAAATGTTTTAGAGAAGTCTCATCAGAAGCAGTTCAGTCGTGATTAAAAGATTATTCCGGAAAAAACAGACTTGTGACATTACCATAAACTCTTGTTGCCATGACTGTGTGACAGTGACAGACTTACACACGTCCTATACATCTGTTTTATAATAAGAATTAAACTATCATGGCAATAACCTGACATTACTCTTAGATCAGCAAAATTCTTAAGAAAGTAAAATTAACATACAAATATTTTTATTGATTTATTTTCGGAGTTCGGCATTCCTTTAACCTCCAACAATCTTCGTTTAAGAAAAACAGTAATCATACATAAAGGTGCCATAACGAGCTACGAGCGCTGACCTTGAATACGCAGTAGTAATTTTATGAATTTACCTATGGCGCGACATGAATAAAATACATGAGCTTTTACCCTCACTCTTTTCGCTCACCGCCCATAACTCCGCAATATTCCAGTAGAAAAAACATCAAAGCACTCAAAAAAATGCAACGTACAAACAATATATTCATAGTAAGACAAGGGTGAAGTTAATGGTCTTATTAGTGGGGGTAATAAACGACCCCGGGGGTCAAATCGTTAGTTAGGTCACGTCCTTAAGTTCGACCTGGGGTCGCGATCGATGTTTGCTGAATAAATAAACTTTACCCGCTGTTTGTTTTTTGCTCGCTACTTCCGTGACGCCATTAGGGAGCTCTTCTCACTAATAATTACAGGGTTTGCACTTTTAATGGGTTTTTAATGACATTTACTAGTTAATGATGTTTCAATTAAATTAAGTTTACTGCTACATTATTATTGCAAGATTTAATTTAACTTGCAATATCGTTTTAAGTAGGCCGTATTAAGAATTTCTGAGCTTTGTCGTTGCATATTTGTACCGTAAAATTATACTTCAAAGCTAAGAAGCCTTTTGAGCTGAAATATGGTATGCACGCTTAATTTGGATGACAACGAATGCTTAGCAATGTGACGTCATTCTAATTCCAATATGGTTGATCATCCAAGATGGCGGCTAGTTGTTTCTCTACACTACCACAGGATGGGTATCAAATTAAAGGGTTTGCTGAGACCAGGAAATAATTTCATCACGTAATTTTTTTTAAGAAAATAGATCTGCGATGAACTTTTTAATAATGCTGGTGAATGTAGCAGATCATATCCCTCTCACTACTGGGTCCGTCTGCGTCTTTCATTAATAAATATTGTGATTGACTTGTAAGGAATATTATGATGGGTCGACATAAACACATACATACTTGACACTTCTACTCATCTTATACCTATAAACGAACAATTCTTTTTTATATATAAATATAATTAGAATCTCGAAAACGGCTCCAACGATTTTCATGAAATTTAGTGTAGGGCGTTTCAGTAGCAAAAAAATGATCTAGCTACTTTTCATTTTTGGAAAACATCGTTTTGACCATGTTTTCAGGCACTGAAAATGTCATAAAATATCATTACAAAACGACAGTAACTTTCGCCGACTTCTGTCAAGTTATGATAGCTCCGAAGTGAGACTTCCAGCCTACGGGGCGATAACGAAACGAGAGTACCCCGGTTCGAGACTGACGTTCACCGCTTCGCTTTTCCTTTTTTTTCAACACACACACATTATGCACACGTCTTTATCCCATGGCGGTAGGCAGAGACCACTGTTTCCCACATGCTAAATGTTTTTCTTTTGTGTGAAAAAGAACCCGAGCACAGCTCGGTCAACCAAGTTTTTTAAATAACAGCGCAAAAAGAGTTTGTGGCAAGGCCTCAGAGTATACAAATTATTCATAGAATTTCATACGTATACGAAAGTTTGGCAGGAATTGAAAGTGTCCGATACTTTTTTTACGCGAATACCTTTTAAAGGATTTTGATAAAACTTTTTACTTTATAACAACAGCATATACCAAAAAATTATAACACCACATTTTATCAAAATATTTAGCAAGCTCAGTCAGGGCGAAAACTAGTTATTTACAACAAGACGCAATTGTAATATTGAGTGAAAAAATCCCAATAGAAAGTACTTCAGCTATTACGAAATTAGCTATTGCTGAGAAGAACCCTGTGATTACGACCGACCCGGGACACGAAGGAAAGGCAACTTTCCCTAAGCATGGTTGGCCTCTATAATAGAGCATGGCAAAACTTCAAGCCTCTATTAGTTGAATAATAAAGTTATCATACTGCAACCATGAGCTATGTATCGATCAACATTCCTAAAGTAGACACACCCTATTACCCCTTTCATAGGGTGCGTTGCGATGACATAATACAACGTATTATTACTCCTTAACAACTAAGTTATGACGGCAAGTAAGCCTGTTCATGACGTCAGGAGGTAATCAGTCTCCGACTGTTTTATTATGGATTAAATTTAATCTAAGTTCCATGCCAGAATAGCGGATACTTCCATGACGGTGAAAATTATGTCAAATTAGGCTCCTTAAAATGTTGACGTGAGAACATTTTGTTCTTTCTATATTTTAATTATTTCACATCGCAGACAGCATTAAAAAAATATACATGTTATGTTCTAAGGAAACAAAACATCTAGGTACTTACAGAATTAAATGTTACAACATTCTCAAAGCAATTCAATCTTAAATAATATATATAAATGGATGAATGAACCGACTTGAGAGATTTTGATCTTGATATATTTGGCCGTTCAGTATATAAGTACAGGAAAGGGTGACACGAATAATTTAGTTCCTAATAAAATGTACTCGTGTGTCTAATAGACACAAGAACAATGGAAATTGAAATTGGTTAACTAATATTATAAAGAGGAAAGATTTGATTGTTTTTTTGTTTGTTTGTTTGCATTGAATAGGCTCCGATACTAATTGACCATTTTGAAAAATTCTTTTAGCAATGGATAGCTACATCGTCAGCGAGTATCATATATTTTATCCCCGTACGGGAACGGGAAATACGCGGGTGAAGCCGCGTGACGTCGTGACGTCCGCTAGTATTTGAATAAAATTGTGCGCCACACATTTAGTGGTATATTTCATTCCATTTTAATTACTTTGCTGGCATTCGTGCGTTTCAATTTCGTTTTCATATGACAGTTTGGACTATTTTAATCCGTGGGATGAAAGCTTGATGGATTCATATAGGTTTTTTTTACCGTGCTAGTGTAGATTTCAAATCATTTTTGTCCTGAAGAGAGTCATAGTGATCAAGAGCAATTTCAAAAACTTGACTTTATATTTTTTTGCCCTTTATTATATTAAATTTAAGTTCTTCTTCTTAAACGAAATCTTGCGTACCTTTACTTAGTTTAGGAAGTGATACTAATGTTATTTAATTAATTCTTTACGGAATGGTGTAATAACATCAAAAATTTCTAGTGTAACATTTTTTGTTTTGATAAAAATATTTTCGTTATTAATCGAATTTCATCACCCAATTATACTTAAGAAATCATCATGTATTATTATATTATATCATTACATTATATGACATTATGTTATATTATACATATAATTAGCTACTATGTTAGTAATGATCCGCAATATAATGATAATAATAAAACACCTTTGATAACATATAAAACAAAGAGCAAGGTAAAAATAGAAGGGTTGAAGAACTGTACAACATAAGCAAATAGTTCTAAAGTTTGCAAGGAGGTACGAAGACGCTTTTGTCCTTTCACGCTTGGAATATTTCATGTGGATTAATGATTTGTTTTGTTCATGATATCTTTTATTTTATTCTTAATTATAATCTATTTATTATGATGGGTTATTAGTAATTAGCCAACACCCTCTTAAAGCCAACTTCTGTACATCAACCTAGTTCTATATCTTTTAATGAGTCGCAATTTAAGATAAATATAAACATACATATCATATCCTTGGGCTTTATCCCATACATTGTTGGGGTCGGCACTGACTCAACCCGTGGCTGGCAAGTGGCTGATCACCTGATTTTTATAAGAAGCAACTTCCATCTGACCTTCGCAACCTCTTTGTCTAGGAAAATCTGTGATTTGGGTTAAACCAGTTGTCAGACTATTTTAAGCCTCCGACTGACCTGTAACGATTGCCAAAGATGATAAATTGGCAAATGGCAAAAAAATCAATATACAAATAGAAAATAAATTGCTGTTCGTTTGTCTCGTTAAAACGTGAGAATGGCTGGATCGATTTGGGTCATTTTGATGTCGATTTATTTATAAAAGTTGATAGAAGATTTAAACGGTGAAAATGATAAGTAAAGGAAAAGGTGAAGTTCACTGGGTCATCTAGTTCAAAAATATAAATAATGAATTCAAATAGGTGAAACCACGGAGCACAGCTAGATCATATTAATTATAATGGCCTGACAGACTTACTGGTATATATCAACGAACCTGTGGGTGCAAGCTAATAATTCATACAATTTATGAATAGGTTTAGTTAACCTACTTACAGCCGACACATTTTACCTTGACATAACCCAGAATACTGACTGCCCATTTAACACCAAAGCATAAATGGAATAACTTGATTGGAATAACATGTTAACTTGTTGGCTTTGAGGAAAGTTACTTTGAGAATACGTAGGAGCCGCTAGGGCGGTATTGGTCATACCAACGGGGAAGTTTGCCTTGCTCACTGGCCGGGTATAGGTTAGTTGTAAAGTTCTATCCTGACTCGTCTGCCTCATAACTTTTTAAATTCATTTGGGTCTCTATGTAGGCGCTTACCTTGTTTGATTTTGGTGCATTAGACAATATAGCTTCAATGAATGCGTTTTCTTTTCACTTGATATTTCAGAAAACTATGTTTTAATTTGTTAAATGATTTAATTTGTTTGGACCACTATCCTTACTAACACATTACTCTAACACTTTAACAAACTTGGATAACAAAGGACTATTTAATTCCTAGTGACAATTTAGTATTCGTTGTAATTCTCTACTCTTCTATACATGTACGATATACTGGCTATAAAGACATCAACTTTTTGAGCCCATGCCCTTTTGGAATTTGAAGGGGTCGGAAACTGATTGTAGAGGGGATAAAACAGAAATATGTTCGTTATAAACGTCAATTATATTTCCGATTCCTACCTTTAGTTCCCGTAATATACCCTATCCTACCCTCTTCAGTCTGTGCAAAAACAGTTTGTTTTTTATGACCAGAATAAAAAAAAACTATTACACTATCAATGTGTAATTTTGTATGTTTTTTACGTGACACGAATACATAATGGCCAGTAAGGAATATTAGTAAAAAAAACAAAATTATTTTTTGCTTTTAAAAATCCTAAATGGAACTAAAATGGTTCTAACCGAAACACCTTGTTTCTAATCATGGAATTGGTATGTTTACAACACTTCGTCTGGGGAATACACGCAAGCGATGCTACCATACGTCATAATTCACTGGAATGACATAACAACCTTTGGTTGAAAATGAATACACACTCTTGTACATAAACACAAGGTACGCCTAAAGTTCACAGCTGAGTATTCCCAGGGGGGAGAAAATGGGTTTTTGCTACCTTGCAAGTCGGTGTGATAGGAATTTTCCTCTAATGTCCTCTGAGCTTTCTATGTAAGCTTTTATAACTGTCTGACAACATTGAATCTTGTGTTTTATCTATCACCACGATGCTATACATTGAAGAGGACTGCTGCGTCTGTGTTTTATATAAGAAAGGTAAGACGAAGTGATAATCCAAGAAACTAGACGGATTTTCATTCAATTTTCATCAACAGACGAACTATCTATCGATGCAAACGGTTTAATTTTTATTGAGAGTCCGTGGTTAAAAAGTTTCCTCAATAGAGTATACTATACCTACCTATATTTAAAAAAACACTTTAATTGTAGAAGCTGCTATTAACGGAAGAGGTTTTGAAAATATATTTTGTTAAGATATTAATGATCTGTAAAAACCCGGCTGTCGCCTTTATTCTCCGAAGGGGTACTTAGAGTTGTACATAGTACATACATACATATGCTCACGCCTTCATTCCCCGAAGGGGTAGGCAGAGGTGTAGTTACCACAACACCCACTTTTCACCGAAGATGATTAAGTGCCAACGTGACAGATGGTGAGTCCATCGCCGTCTCAGACACTTTACATACGTCTTTGAATTACTTCTCAGAAATATGCAGGTTTCCTCACGATGTTTTCCTTCACCGTAAAGCACGTGGTGTGAAATCACTGTACATAAGTTTTTTAGAAAAAACTCATTGGTACAGGCCCCGCTGGTTTTCGAACTTGCGTCGCTTGCATAGCAGGCGACTGCTCAAACCACAAAGGTGCCACGGCTCTTACATAGTACACCCATATTTCGCTAGATATGACTTAGCCCCATGTAAATGGGGAACGAGCCTATCGCCATTGATCGAACATAGACAAACTCAAGCATTGAAAAACCCGATAACACTGCCCGACGCGTGGTTCAATCTCAGGACCTCGTGTTCCGGAGTAACCATTTCGACCAATAGGAAGCAATAACTTATAAAAAAACATCTTAAATAACAGTAGAATTGTAATGAAATATCAAACAAGGAATACAAACGATTGTGACGAGAAATTAAAGTACTGTGATAAGCTACAGCAAAGCAAATACCTTCAAATATATTAAATTGAAGACAAGGATTTCGATGAAATTGCTCTCCAAGTCGTGATCACAAAGGAGAAACGATAAAACAACGGGGAAAACGGATTTCTGCAGGTACTTACAAAGGAATAACACGGGAAAGGTGTAGTACGTACCTAAATTGGTCATAAATTTTGTCCCTCTCTCGAATTCTCAGGAATATTTCCGTCCTACATAAAAGTACTTAACAGGATTTTCTAATAAGTTTACTGAAAATATTCTGGCATTCTCAAATATGTTAAAAGGTATATACTTCTATATCTACACTAGTATGTGGTGGCCTTGGTGTTTGAGCATTAGCAAGTGACGCATGTTCGAATTCCAGCGGAGCATATACCAATGAGTACTTGTAGAGTTTGTGCAGTGATTTAAACACCACGTGCTTTACCTGCCTTTACCTGAAACCTGCATATGTCTGAGAAGTAATTCAAAGACGTATCTATAGTGCCTGAGACGGCGACGGACTCGCCCTCTGTTACATTGACACTTAATCATATTCGTGAAATGTGGTGGTTGTTGTTACAACCTCTGCTTACCCCTTTCGGGGATAATGGGGTTATTGATGTGAGCTAATTTTTATTTTATTGTTTGTTTGCTTGAACGTGCGTCTCTCGGGAAGTTTTGGTTTGATATTAAAAATGATTTCAATGAGCCCATTTATCGAGGAAAGCTAAAGGCTAATACCAACACGCTAAGATCAATAGCGGGTTAAAGTAATGCTAAGGTGATCAAAGGCAAGCCCACCCCCAAACAATTGCAGAACTTTCATTTACCTCCTTTGTTCTTCTAATTCCATAATGCTTTCTACGCACAACACTCATTTATTTTGAATATTTGCCAGATGAAAAACGACTCTTTGGCATTATACCAAAAAAAATTGCTGTATGAAATAAATATTGAAAAGCCCCTTTCAATATTAATTGATATTTTTTCATATTTCATTCTGTTTTGAGTTTTTGTTATAGCGGCAATAGAATTACATCATGCGTGAAAATATCAACTGTCTAACTGCGACGGTTCATGAATTACAACCTGGTGACAGATGGACCGACAAATAGACAGACAGTGGAGTTTTAGTAATATGATCTTATCTTATCCTTTGGGTACGGAACTCTGAAGACCATGGCAGCTAAGGTAACTTACAGTAACAATATTTTTTCCACTCAATATAACTTAACTAACTTTGAAAAACAATATATATTAATAATATATAAAAACAACATAACTTTGTTTGTAAATTCAACAGGATTTAGAAGAAAATCATTAAATTATGAAGACTTTACTCGACAAAGGCTGGAGTGTGTACTTATCAAATCTTGAAAAGTTTCTCTGCTTCGTTTCTGGGCTGTAATTTGGGGGAGGCGCGCTTTAATTTACTCCCCCTGATACATAATTATGTAATGTGGTCTCTTGTGATAACGCAATTTAAATAAGAAGCCATATTTTGTCGTTGTAACCATAAAAATGTACATAAACTGAAAGGGATATAAAATCATTCACTAAAGGTACATTGCAATCCCCCAGTAAACAGAATAACTATAGTTTCAAGCTAACTGTGCCCTGCGGATTCACCCGCGTAGATTTCATTCGATTCCCGCTGATTATTATTTTATATTTTTAAATATAAGTAGCCTAAGTTACTCCTTGTGACATTACCTATCTGCCAGAGAGAACAAACAGACAGAGAGACGGATATTTTTTTTAGAAATTGTTTTTTATGTCAGTACCTTATATATTTTCATATGCATTTAGTGAAAAGCTGTTATTTTGGAATTACAAACAAACACCTAAATTGTATTTATCTGTATGTATGTATATACATATATGTATTTTCTTAGGATCGTTTTAAATTTGCTATCAAAGTTTACAGATGGATTGCCCAGATATCTGTCAGATTTGATATATCCATACCTTCAATTACAATGAAAGTAATGACAAAACAAAATATTTTTTTATCTTTATGAATCTAAATGACAGATGGATAGAACATTGAAAAAGGCCGGTAAGCATAAACACAAATAAAATAAATCAAATACTTTATATCAATAAACATCTGGGCGAATGCCACCGCTCCGCATGCTACCAACATTACCACGCTGGTTTTTTGGGTAAAGTCATTCCAGCTTTCTTTCCCCTAGGAGCCATGCCATGGTAACCAATTTCCATCATAATGTGCGACGGTGAGGGACTTATACACTTCAAAAAGACATGTATCAAAACCCCATATGGTATAAGTGCAGGAGGATAAAAGTGAAGCAGAGAATAGCAAATAATAATATTCGGATCATAATATGAAAAATTGCCACCTGGTTACGATTTTGACACTTTTTTTGTGGTAATGCTAAGCAAAAATCCACCAAGTACAAATATATGTTGTTTATGAGAACACTTTTCTATATAAGTGTAGGTAATATTGATTCATGTTATGATAAAACCACGTAGAACAACGCATGAGTTTCGTACATAATTTATTTAGTACACAAAGCGTGTAGAGTTGGTGAGCTCTTGAACTTTCTCCCATAATCCTACTTGTTATTGTTTTTATGTTTGTTATTCAATCCCAGCTAAATTTCGAACAGATATAAACAGATTTGAAAGAAACGGGGGCGTGTAATGGCGCGTAATAACTCATGGGATACTTTCGATCAGGAACACATCAATTATACACAGGAAAACGCCAGTGAAACGTAGCAAAACATGGGTGATTAACTTTGTTTATATTTACGTCATGAGCCCTTTGAGAATAATAATTTGGTTTTGTGAAAAGAAATGGTAAAAAGAAATGAATAACAAAGTGAAGCATCGAAGATACACACCTATTCTAATATATAAAGCTGAAGAGCTTGTTTGTTTGAACGCGCTAATCTGAGAAACTACTGGTCCGATTTGAAATAATATTTCAAAGTTAGATAGCCCATTTTTTTTTACCTACTTTCAAGTTATTTGTCTGTAAGCTTTCCTCAAAAGAAATACATTTATCAAGGAAGGCACTCTCGCGGTTTAAAGTTACCGTAACTCCAAAGTTACTATTCCACGCGGACGAACTCATGGGCAATAGTTAGGGTAATAGTTGGTTAGGACATTGGCTAGTCTATACTAATATTATAAAGATTTTTTGTGTGTATGTTTGTAACGAATTGGCTCAAAATATACTGGACCGATTTAAAAAAGTATTTCACCATTTGAATGCTACATTATCACTGATTAATGTAGACTATATTTTATTATTTTTATTTTTACACGGTAACGGGAACTACGCGGGTGAAACCGCGTGATGTTCGCTAGTTATGTATATTTGTTCACTGTGTAAAATTCAAGTTTAACTAATGGAAACAATTTGATAGTAAAAGGCTCTTTAAAGTGAAATTTCGAGGTGTGACATCGATGCACTCAACTTTTTATAAAAACTCATTAGTACAGACTGCTGGGATTTGAACTAGCGCTTGCACAACAGGGGACTACTCAAACGGCTCGGTCACCACGGCTCTAATAATTTGATATCTTCTTAAAAAATATGTTTCAATTCTGTTTTTCAATATTCTAACAAACGGTCCTTTGCAAGCAATTTCCTTGAGCACTTTCCTCAATAAAGCTTATTTAGCGTATTTCCTTTGATAAAACTATTGAATGCTCCGCGAAAAAAAGCACGCGATTTGAATTGTTTGCGGGTTGTCTTAATACACACATGTACAAAGTAATATATTTCGAATAATTATACTATATTGACGGGCAGTGTTTTGAGGAATTATTTCAGATAATGCCCATGGCCCTTCTACCATCGCACTTCTGGCGGGGGAGCTCCTCGCCACACTTTGGAACCTAAATGGTTTCGGACGGCTCGTTTTCAAAGGAGCTTCCTTCCTTGGACACTCAAGTTGTACTCCCCAACAATACAGCATGGGGTTCTTCAAGAATGGTGTAAAGAGATATTGACAGGGACGGCAACGCGCGCGTGATGCCACTGGTATTGCAACTGATCATGACTGCGGTAACCACTTACCAACAGATGGGCGGCATGCTTAATTGCCACTTTAGCGATATAAAAATATAACCTATTTCATTTTGTCGTTTCGATACTATTGTGTGGTAATAAGTTGGTGGTAAGTTCAACATCAAAAATCCAGGAAGGCTAAAGAAAAAAATAATAATAATGAAAATGATGAGATTAAGCCCTTGTAAGGCACTTATGGATGTCGAAGAATTGCCCTGCTTGGAATCTAGGCTTCTGAGAAGAACCAGCTGGCATTATGTACATTTCATTACATAGTGCTTAAGCTTATCTCAACAATAGAGGTCTCAAAGATAAGAATGTTACAATACAAGTAGGTCAGTTACAGGTCTCGTTCTACCTTCTCGATTCTCACCGCGTCTGAGGGTTTATAAACACCACACGGTCAAAACACGACCCATATTGTGACATACAACCTTGTGAACTATAGCACTAAGTTCACTAACTTAAGTGAGGCACCTGATATCATGCGAAGCTTCTTCGGACAATTACATGGAAAAAAATATTTGGATTTGCCACAGTTGACTTTTACCTCAGATTTGAAATACGAGTAGATAAATTATTTATTGAACACAAACAATAAGTGCAGATATAGATACCAATTTTATTATACAGTAAACTTAAGTTATTATATAAAAAATATAGTGTAGGTTTTGTTAACACAATAATAAAGAAAGAGAGCAGAAAATATATTATCTTATTTGTATTTACGGCCTGATGGTACCTTAAGGCTATCAAATGTAAATAAATCCCTGTAAATTTATATCTTTGCCTTCATGACTAATAGAGTGTTCAGTTTGGTCGTTGGACGAGATCGGGTTACGGATTACGTTACTACAATGATACATGTGTTTTAGCTCATGATACATTATTTAGAAAGTTGACACCAAAATCCCTATTTGTATTACTCAATTAGTGCCTGAGTGACGTATCTGACGGATGTTGAAAAGCCTAAAGCTTTGACCCAGAAACAATAAAAGAAAAATAAATTCGCAGGATCCTCAAGAAATAAGATATTACTATAAAAAAAACGTATTTTTATGAGAAGAGAGAGAAATTTATTAAAAAAAATGTTTTGTAGTTTTCTACTCTGCAAACCCTTTCATTTGATACCCTCGTGCTGTGTTAGTGCAGAAAAATAACTAGACCGCCATCTTAGATTATCCGCCATATTGGATATTAGAATGCGGTCACATAGTTGAACAGAAACAGCCCAAAAGTCATAAGCGATTTAAAATGCTGTTGCAAGATACCATCCTGGCAAACATACATACATTGCAAGTAAATAAAAAGCTTGTAATAAAATTACTGTAGAAGGAATGGTAGCACTAGAGACTAGGGTATGTACTTAAACAATCAAGTAATGTGCGGACGAAGCCGCGAGTAAAAGCTAGTAGAAGTGTAGCAATTATATGTATATTTGAGTGTGAATGAGAAGATTATTCTTCTGTTATGGACACAGACTCTTGTTCACAAATATATCAAACTCCAATACATATGCCTACAAATAAGGGACCGCGATATTTACCAGGAATATAAGGGTGTCAAGCAATAAAAGAATGTTTGCCCTGGCTTTCTTTTATGTTCCAAATAATGACAAAGGAAATATAAAAGTTGGCGACGTTCTCTATAAATCAAATTTTGTTTACTTCGTTTGTGCTTGAATTCCTAATGGATCCTACTCCAAACACATTTTACCTCAGTATATTTTTCCTTCATATAAATAATGTCCATTATTATATTCTCAATTATATTATAAGTGACGATAATAACATCCAATGAACTTGGACCGCGCTGTGTATGTTTTTTCGATAAATTATGCATACTGGAACCGTTGGTTCTCATTTACGTTTTTTTTTTGGTGCTTTTGAAGTGTAAATATTTGAAATATCGATATCCAATATCGATTAATGATATTATACATTTCAATGGCAGTAATACAAGCCAATTCGTGAACATCTTTGGTACTGGTTAAACCCAAATACCGAATTTTGGTTGTGATGGTCAGATGAGGCAATTAATTTGTGTATGTATAAATCAGGTGTGCCAGCCGACCCTGGGTGATGAATAAAAAATCTGTTTTATTTTTATCTGGCCAAGGGTGACTACACGTACCGTACGGTATATGTATATAATTGTATTATTATGTATTCGTTAGAGTTGCAGTATGTGCTACAATGATAATTACATCCCGAAACCGCACAACCAGCCCACTGCACACCCGTAGAATGTGAATGCGTTCAGCATCTTCTTTTCGTTCAAAATATACCTATACACATACGTACGTACACAGATAAATAAAATTGAAGTGTCTGTTTGTGATCCGAAAATAAAAGCTTTTCAAAATATCAGAAACAGGTCAGGTACTGACATCAGAAACCCTTTTTTTTTAATTTTCCTTTACCTGCCCGCCTGTCTGTCTGTCTGTCTACCGTTTGTTCCGGGACCTTTCACTGACAGGTAGCTGATGTTACAAGGAGTAACATGGGCTACTTTTATTTAAAAAAAGACATTAGCGTTCCGTGTGCCATCCATGAAATTAAGTCTACGCGGGTGAAACCGCAAGATACAGCTATCGAAAATAAAGTTAACTCAATTTCAGCGCTCAAGCTTCAGTGATCACTTTTATGAAAAGGTTATGGTAGCCTGCTCGCAGCAGCGTAAGACGGGTTTATTAATAGATTGTGTATTTTTATCTGAAGTTCCTCACGTAAATAATCCATATTAGCAATACTAATATTATAAATGGGAAACAATGTCATATCAAGAGCCGTGTTGGCGTAATTTTACAATTTTGAGTATCACAAAAAATATCTAAGCTTATGGACTATTCAAGTGCACAAAAGTCGATTAAAAATATAAAAAATAAAAGTAGGTACTACGTATAATTGTGTAGCTGGAGATAACCAGCCCCTATAAGCAGCACCTGTTCACAAGTATGGCGAGAATTCCAGCCATCGTCCTCCTCAACCATTATAGACGGAAGTGAGGGACTCGAGCATGACAACTCACCGGAACTTCAGCAGGAATACATCATCTGTGAACATTTCAACAGCTTGGTGACAGACGGACCAAAAGACAGACGAACGGACAGCGGAGTTTAGTAATACATACATACATATGCTCACGCCCGTATTCCCCGAAGGGGTAGGCAGAGGTGTTGTAATAACAACACCCTCATCTCACTGAATACGATCAAGTGCCAACGTGACAGATGGTTAGTCTATCGCCATATCAGTCACTATACATACGTCTTTGAAATACTTCTCAGACATATGCAGATTTCCGCACGATGTTTTCCTTCACCTTAAAAGCACGTGGTATGAAATTACTGTGCCTAAGTTTTTTTGAAAACTCATTGGTATAGGCCCGCTGGGATTCGAATTCGCGTCTGCTCAAACACTAAGGCCACCACGACTCATTAATATAACCTCTTAAGACTTCATATACACTACAATAATAATACGTAGTATCTATTATACAGCCAAACAACCATATTATGAAAGCTGCATCTGGCATTGCAAACAAAGTATTATTATCATGAATACAGCTTGCTCGTTGTTACAAGAAATATGAATAAATATGCAAATGGACGTGGTTGCACACAATACGGCGAAACGAGTACTATATACAAAGTAAACAGCAACAGCCTATATTTCACTTTCATTTATTCAGATATGATACAGTACAAGTTGGACAATCTGACCTTTTCAGAATGATGAAAGTTTCACAGATAATTGTAAAGATTTTTGAAATCGAACCTTCTTGTTATTCTAGTCTAAAGTCAAGTCGTCGGGTATCGAGTGTCGAGTTCTAAATTTAAATATTATTATTCTCAAAAATGTTTTTGTTTTTTTTTATAGATTGCAACTGAATTTGCTATAAATTTAAAGGTTAGGTTAGGCGAAAAAAATATGGTCACATAACATTATGACTATAACTATTAGCTTTAACCGCTCTTGTTTTACTGGTCAAAACTACTGCTAAAGCAACTTTTACGTACAAAAAATTACACTGACTGCAACATTTTAAAATTGACAGCGTAATTTGGTGTAAACTCTTTCCTAGATAAGGCTTTTGCCATCGTCAAAGCCTATAATTATTGGGCTACCCACCCGTAATAGTGTACGTACCAAACGTACACTATCCGGAAGAAACCATGTGCCAGCTTTCTTGATCAAATTGATGGATCAATAGGGTGGGAGAAAGTACTCTTCTCTACTTCTTAGCTTCTTTCATAGTTCGCATTAAAAATACGAACATAGATAGCGTCCAGGTTAGAAGTGATTACGCTCTATTCTCTCTCTAGCTTCTCCCTATCTCGCTCTCTTTCTCTCTTTAGCCATCCAATAAGGCCACTTATGTCTCTGAATAAATGTTTAATCGATTATATAACACGATATTATGTATGTATGTATATCGCGTTCCGCAATTATTTTCGGCATCGTCATTACAATAAATCTCCCAGTTGCGAAAATTTTATTTCATATTTCGCATGGTTCGTTGATTAAACGCATACAATTTGTTTGTGTGCAAATAATTCAACAAACAAGGGTATACATAGGGGTATCGTTCGTGACGTTCGTGTGGTGTTAAACGCGATTCCATTAAAAATAATTGCTTTTACTAGTAACTGGATGTATCGGTGTAACGTATATGTAGATAGGGTGACTGACTATAAAGTTTAATTGACATAATAATTTTAAATTGTTTTTCACGGCTTCCTCCCATACATCCATGATTTTCCACCATCCACCCCCAAGGCTTATGTTTTGGTATACAAATGAATTCTCACGACATCCTAGAAATTGGTGGCTGATTATAAAAATCAGGTGGATTTTTATAAAAAACGACTACCATCTGACCTTCGTAACTAAAGTATCGATAAAGCCTGCAAAATAAACTAAATGGTAGTTGGCTGGAAATACAATATTATGACTGACTATCAGTACCAAGTAACAAGGGAGAAACACCACATCAAGGCAAACGTAGTGGACGGCCAACCAGATACCAGAAGGTCAATGATCTGAAGAAACAGGCAGGGTTCCGCTGTATGCAGAATACTGATGATTGGGTACTGTAAACATTTAACACTGACTTAGGCCGATCGATTGATTTTGTGAGTTGAAGGGTAAATTCTTCAGTAGGGCCGGTACGCAATACGAATAATAGATATCCGCCTACCCTACCTCTCTATAATTCGTTTTCCCAATCATTTCTATTAGCAAATTGGCAACCCTAACTGTGAAGGGCGAACACAGGTACATTAGGGTGTATCACCGCATCACTGTGGCTCCGAGATTTATGTTGGCAAGCCACGTGATATGTAGTTTCGTTGTAACAGAACGATCCATTTTCTGCGGTATCCTCCGAACCCCACTCGAGGTAGCTTCCTTACACGGTTTCAATGGTACGGGTGTGAGCGTATCCATTTAAAGTGGATTTTATCTTAACATCCTTTTGTGTTTCTAAATTAAGGACCGTTTTATAGCTTATTCTACAAGAGCCTTCCTTCATTTCACAATGTAGAATTAAATGCATTTTAAAAGGAATTGTTTTTTTCATTTGAAAAGCTCTCCAGAAGAATTTAATGGGAGAAAGTACCGGCTTTCTGTAATTTATTTGATTGCACAACTATTTCACCTAATAATGTAAACAGCGTAGGGCTGGTGCTGCTGTGCTGGTTTATATGATACTGTACCTGGAGGACCGAGTATTTATTGGGAAACCAATCGTTAACCGTTCCAGAGATACAGATTACATTTTAAAATAATTGATCGATTAAAAGTATGATATAGATAAAGATACTCCAACCGCATCATCACGATCTACTGATGCTGGTATCTTCATACATACGACAACTTATGCATGCATAAAATTCCATATTCGAATTCCATCTGCAAAAATTGTTACATTTCATCTCGCGATGCAGATATGGACTTTATGTAATGTAGCAGTTTCGTGCTATCTTGGAACGGTTCCAAGGTAAGGATTCTATTATATAACGCTACATAACTATATGTATTTTACCACAACACTCACCAAGTCCTCGTCATCATCGGTGAAAATATTTGCTCTGTCCTGTGCCGTCATGGTTGCTGTGTAAACATCCGATAGTATCCATAGCTCACACACACAACACACCGACCTCCATCACACAAATATACTCCAACTGCATCCAAACTTTGCCCTCAACAATTGCACATTCACCATACATATTGTGATCCTATTAAAACTTTTTAAACAGAAGATATTAAAAATGTTTACACTGTGAAGGTAATTTTAAAGTTGAATTCAATTTTGTGTCGAAGATTGGTATGGAGTAAACATCGAGGGTGTTTGAGGCGCGGAGTGGCGACCTCACAGGGCGGATTGTGATCGCTGACTGCGGCGGCGGGCGGGTTTTACTACTGCAGCGTCGCGACTGTAACCATGACAACGGAGGCTTCTGCGGAAAAAAGCACAATCGCTTGCATTCCTTATAAAATCACTGACTGGGAAACCAAATTACGCTTGCCTATTTTTGTGAAGGCACTTTGGTATGCAGGGATCACTCACGTAATTAGATCGGGGTGTTGATATTCGGTTCATTTTATTAGATACGAATTTCGTTTCTCATGGCTGGTTTAATTATGGCAAAATGTGAAACAAACAATGGAAACACTTCAATGTTTGTTTGTTCGTCTCTATTATCTATAAGTAATTCAACTCAAGATAAAGAAATTTGACCTCAGGAGTTAAAACATTATAGATGATTTCGATCATTCGACAACACCGTTGGACTACACTAGGTGTCACGGGTTCGATTAACGCGTCAGGGCAATTTTATGTGATCAGAATTTGTGTTTGCCTTGTGTTGTTTGGTATGTCGTTATATGTATGTATTTACAAAAAATTACCTAAGTACCCATAATACAAGCTTTGCTTACTTTGGAACTAGATGCGCTGTGTGATAATGCCCGAACACTATAATTACATATCATAATTTTGTGTACATAAAAGCTTCGCATCCTAACATAAAGTAAGGCAGAACATGGAATACGAGCATCGAGTATTTATTTGAAATCCATGAAAATTTTCGAATATAAATGAAATAAATGAACACGAAAATATCAAACACGTTCACTGCAAAAGGCAGGTTTATTTTACCCTTAGCGTTGGTTGAAATCCCATTGAATCTTTTGATGACGTTCACTAATTGGCGACGAGACTGCTATTTACGGTCTTATGTCAGTTAGTGGAGTCAATAAAATGTATGAACATACTCTATACGTTGTCAAGAATGTGATAGAAAGGAGAGATTAGATACATTTGAAATATGAGGTTTTTATTAATTAGGTGCATTATTAAAATATTTTTCGTATTCGTTTATTTCGTGTTAAGAGATTTTAAAAAAATCGCAGACCCTCAAATTGATGACCCTGATGTAGCAACTGCCCATACAAGTTACATTTTGAAATACAAACGAGGCATGCTTGTCTTCCACGCAAGTTGAGGTAGAGAAAGAAAAATGCTCTAGAGCTCAAACACATTTATTTCTATAACATCATACATTTTATTAGGTTTTTTGTTCGATGTTATCATGACGCAGAGGGGCGCCGCGACGCCTCGGCGTCGGTCGTCCCACTAAATATTACACAACTCTCTGCTCAGAATCTATCCAACTTCGCAGTATTCACTTGGGTACCTTGTATTGAATATTTCATTATAATATTCTGATGATGCGA
Source organism: Watsonalla binaria (assembly GCA_929442735.1). Classification (NCBI taxonomy): domain Eukaryota; kingdom Metazoa; phylum Arthropoda; class Insecta; order Lepidoptera; family Drepanidae; genus Watsonalla; species Watsonalla binaria. The sequence continues at coordinate 3,801,581 of OV838930.1, forward strand.
TATAATTCTTGTTTTTCATACTTCCTTACATTCGTGATTCACGTATTTACGCGGATTTATTAATACCTTTAAAACGTGACAAATCAAATCAAAAAGTTTTATTCAACATAAGCGACACTTGGAACACTTATTGAACGCCATTTCTTTTACGCTAACTTAGGCTAATTTACGACAAGTAAGTCGATATCAAAATAGCGTCTTAGTACAAAGCGAATAAAATTATTTTGGGCTACCATGTTAGTCAAACTATGCGTCGAAACTTTAACGGTTTATATCGAGAATTTAAGACTACTAATTAATTTATGAGAGCTTAGTTACTACTTAATAGCGCACATCGAAAAAAGGTGGATTTATCCTTGAGTTCTCTGTTCAACACTTCTTTATAATCATATAACCATGGTTCTATGTAGGCCTAGAAGTTGTTGATTGCCGACAAATAATATGTTTCCTTCTTTCTTCTGTCTTTTAACAAGTTAAGTACCAAGTTGAATCTTTATTATGAGTACTTTCATTGTTGTAACCCACGTTTACACGCGTTGCATAGTATCCCTTAGAAACCATATATTCTCGGGGATAAAGGGCCTCCTTTGTCAGTCGCCAAAGTATACGTATGTAATGATCACTATTTGCGCATTTATAGCGTTACATTCGTTTTTATTCCTTAATGATAGTGAACAGGCTTAGTCTCTGCCATCCAGGATGTTATTACCAGCACCTCCACGGCTTTTGTTTATACAAATGTATTTCACCACATCGAGGGAACTAATGTTTGAAAATTTATTTTTCAAAATTGATGGGCTCAGGGTGTCTGGGTCTATAAGCCCTTGGTGGTAAGCTTGTTTACTATCTTGCCTGATGGTTAGCGGTTACAGGAACCAATAAATGTAATACCAAAGTCGTTCGACGTGTGCTACCTAATTTACGAAGTATTAGTTTTTTCCACGCGGCTTCACCTGCGTAGACTGAATTTCATGGGTGACTCTAAATATTTTTTTAAATCATTGTAACATCAAACATCTGCCAATGAAAATCCCGGCTAAAATCGGTCCAGCCGTTTCAGAGATCAGCCGTCAGATTACAGACAGACAGATAAAGGCAGACAAATAATATTTTTTAATTTTGTTTTTTTCTGTGAGTTCTGTAAGTTCCAAGTGTAGTTCCATTTATATAGTGAACAGTAAAAAAAATCATACATTTAGTTTAAAACACCTAAGTAACTGTTATTTAAAAAATACACCATGGGATTGGCAAATGCCACCAGGATTTCCTATGGAATTTTCGGGCGCCAGTAACGATATCAGGTCAAGGCATCTAGGCGAAATTTTAATCCTCATGGGGTGGTGGCAATGAAAAATCTAGAACACCCCATGAGTCACCGACGCAGTATCGACTGCGGACCCTGCCAAATATGACGCAAGGTCACTCTAACACTGCTATGCAGCATTTTATACACTAAAGAAGAAAGCATATCTACATAGTAAATGAAAGCTCTTTCAGCGCTTGTCATTATTTCTATACCGACGTGCTTTTTACTTGTAGAGATAATTTTATCATTGACGGAGATCGTAGGTAGAATTTCCAGAAAGATGTGAAATGCATGGATTATTACTTAATTTTAGAAGGCTGTACTGTTCCTTCGCCTTTCTGGACGAATTTTTTTTTCTAAACCCTATAGTAATATGTCCACGACCGCAAAGTTTAATATAACAATTTTTTGCAAGGAAATCTCATAGGGGTACGTAACAAAATAAAAAAATAAAAATTAGTTCCATCTCTTTTTTGTTATTGGATATCAAAAGGGATGGACATAGTTTCAGTCTTAGTTTGGTCTCGTTTTGGTTTAAAGCATATTATGTAATAAGGGGTGTGACATTAAAATCTTTGCACGCCTTCTTTCTACGAATCTCTTTGGTTACATCCATAAATATTGACGCTTACGAAATACCCGACTATATTATAATGTTCGCCACTAGTGATGATTCGTCAATCACGACAGATTGATGGGTGCAATCGAGCGGAGCCCAGAGTGGAGTGCGTATCGATATCGGCAATTTGTTCGAGTCGACACATAGCGACTCGATTGATGGCCCACCCTTGAAAGCATCATGTCACCATTGTGTCCTTAATCATTCTTTTCACCGATTAGTATGAACGGTATTTAACGCAGCCTCCGTCACTCTGTGGTGAAGTACTTAATGTGAGGCGTCGAGACTAAAGTGGGTTCTAAATTAAGAGTAAAGTTGAAAAAAAAGTCAATTTTATAGGTGTCGTCACGAGCTATGAGCGCTAACCCTAAATATTGAGATTTATTCTATGAGTTGGCCTCTTTCTATCCGTATAGCACGACGCGGATAAAGTATAGGTATGCCCAGTTACCCCCCACTATTTTCACTGAGCGCTGTCATAAACACTTTTACTTACAAATCCTATCTATCTATATATTACAGATCATAAAATGGTGAAATGCTCCGGGGCAGGAAATTATCTTAGAATCACATAGCATCGTGTAACCAAGTCGAAGGATGACGAGTGTGTAGCTGTCTAAGATTTTTGTTAATTTCTCGTGGAATGCCACCTATTTTAAGAACACCAGGAGGGCTACTATCATTGTTATAGCAGCGACGTCTTACAAACTTCTAGGCTTTGACGTTAATTTTAGCATCACAAAATTATACGCACTCGTTAAGCCGATGATGGTAGACCCTCAGTTCGTTGAACACCCAAAGTACTTATTCCACAAAGAGCAAAGGAATAAGTATCTAAATAACACTACAAGATATTAGTCATGTTAGTCCTAGGTCCTTTCTTAAAGCCGTAAGACGGACGGACTAGCTAAACGTAGCAGCAAAAATTGTTGAGGTAATAGAACATACCATGTTCGATAATACAAATTATGTCTTATTGCCCAACTAGTTGAGCAGTGGGTACATCAGAAGGTCTACCCACTGCTGCAGTTGAGAAATTTGAGTTGAGTTGGGGAATTAGAGTATGTTTAAGCAGCATTTTCTTCCTTGCACATTTTCCAAACCAAACAGAGATTACCTAATAAGTTGGCGTAAATAAAGGGTGAGTTAAACGAATCGGGGGCAATTTTTCGCTATGTAGGTGTACCCAGACACCGTAATGAAATGAGCAACACGTAATGGTGCGTAAAATGAAATCATTCAGAACGATGTACACAACCACAAGAATTCAATATCTTGTTGCGGAGCAAACATTCTATTTCCGAGACGAGACATTTACTACGGGCGCAAGTCATAAACGCATCCTTTTTGGTATCATTATGACGAATTCCGCCGATACCGATTCTGGGAATTACATAAGCCAGTTGACAATCTTTCTATATAAAACTATGTGTAACATGGTGCCCTCGAGGTTTGAGCAGTCGCCTGCTACGTAAGCGACGCAAATTCGAATCCCAGCGGGGCCTGTACCATTGATTTTTTCTAAAAACTTATGTGCAGAGATTTCATACCTCGTGTTTTACGGTAAAGGAAAACACCGTGAGAAAGCATGCATACGTCTGAGAAGTAACTCAAAGACGAATGTATAGTGTCTGAGACGGCGGTAGACTCCCCTCTGCCACGTGGGCATCATAGTCGGTGAAATGTAGGTGTTGTTGTTACAACAGTTCGCTTACCCCTTCGGGGACCCTGATGAGGGGATCGCATATTTATTTTATGTGTGCCCGGAGCTTTTTTCATAAGGTAGGTCTTATTTATTATTGTTAAAATTTACTAAATAATTAGCAGCGTCAGCTGTTATCACTGTATCACGTAAATTTTGGTCCTTTTAAGCCTGAGAAATTAATCTGGTTTCGTTATGCAATTAAAGCAAGTTAAGTTATCTAGATTAGCACTGATTTTAACATATGTAAATGTATTATCACACTCTACTTGACGCCTGTAACCGCGTTATCTTATTGCTTGTTATACATTCTAAAGACTTGCTATATATCAACAATCAGGCGCTTAATGTTTATTGTGACCTATAGAAGCCGCCACGAGTCATGAGCGCTGACCTTGCGCAGTAGTGTTTTTATGTACAATACATGCGCAGCTATCCCCACTGTTTTAACGAAACGCTTATAAGTCGTGACGGCACCTGTAGCTAATTTAAACAACAAAAATAAGCATTAGTGAAATATTTCAAAGATTGCTTTAAAAGTAGCTCCCGCGACTTCGTGTGACGTAAGCCAACTTGTCAAAGCGACGTTTCGAAGAAAACGTCTTCTGCCAATTTTCCTACACCACGGTCGAAAACACATTTTAAATAATATTTCCTCTTCAGAGAAAGCTTATGGGCTGATTAGATTTTCTCAGTGCGTCCCAGTTTAGGTAAATAAGGAAACCGTAATGTCTTACTTAAACCTATACATGATTTTGCTTTTCGTAATGTAATTTACTTAATATTGGTTACTTGGTTCACTCTTTCCTTATAATTGAGACTGGAATTATTTTATTCTTCTAACTTTCCCATGGGGGTTGTTCAAAGATTCTCGTTCTCACTTTTAACAAACTGCATGCGTAATATACCTAGACTAGTTTCAAGTCAAGATAGTAAACACCTATGCGTTTCACTTAATTCCCTCTTGATTAAAAACCGTGCTAGCCAAGTGGTTTCAGTTATCGTCTGTTACGCAAGCTATCCAAGTTCAACCTCAAAGGAAAACTCTTTGTCCTAAAGTCTAACTCAAAGAGTTGGTTTATCCTATATCACGTATATTACAACACGAGCTTTATGAAGAAAAATATAGTTAGTTTACTTGAATATGTCATGTCTGAGATTAAAATCATGACGCACCATGAGTGGAACCCTCGGAACTTTTGTTGTTGATACCTCCAATTACCTAATACACATAAGCTCACGCCTGTGTTATTTGAGTACATCCATATTTCGACAATTACGTGTACCTACTATGTAAAAGGAGGCAAGTCTATTGCTATTAACCGGGCACTATAATCGAGACTCAAGGCTGCTGCTGGGAAATTACAGATGGAAAAACTACCTCCGAGATTACAATTTAAATGTGTTTATTAAATTTGTGTCTGGAAATGACTACCCGGGCAGAGCTAAAATTGTATAATCTTCTAAACGTGCCATCATTCATAAAACTGGGTCACCCATTTTGATAATTTAATTATAAACTGATCATTTGATTAACATCCAACTGACTAACAAACGTAACTTAACTTTTATACCTATACATTATACAAATTTTAATATACTTACTTATGCCAATATTCCTACTAATTTATCAATCATAAATTAGTAAGAATGTTTGGTATTAAGTTTCTGTAGAAGCGTTTCCGCTCACTCTATTAGGGGCGTTTTTGATGACTGAATATACTCATCTCGTGTGTTTGTGTGTCTATACCAAAACGTACATACCTACGCGCCATATTGGTATGTACTTAACCAATCTACTTATCTACTTATTGTTTATGCTTACCCCTCTGAAAATACAATGCACGGCCCTGTACATAGATGGTGTTATTCGCTAACTATTACAAAGTTTGAGTAGGTATCTACAAAGACACGAGAACCTTAATATCTTCATACGAGTTTTCGAGCGCATTGTAGTGTGTTATAGTTTCCAACTAGCACAGTCGGAGCCGTGGATATGACAGATGCGTGGCTGGAAGATCATACCGGCTAAGCATGATCACTCACTCTCCTCACTAATACGCATTAATTATACTAGTGAAGCCCGTCCGCTATGTGGTAAATTTATAGTCATATATTCATGTATTTAAATTTATATTAAAAGAACTTTCTTCCTTCCTAAACAATGTCGAATCAATAGCGAAAAGCGCATGAAAATCCATGTGTGCGGATTTTTGCGGATTTGTGCGGATGTTAAAAAAGGCGTGCATCCAAGAAATAACGGGATATCGACATCAGATTATTGTATTCGTATTGTATAGGTACGCAGGTTATAACGGATCCCTCATTTAGCTATATAGCCTATGTTACTCAGTGATAAGGTAGCATTCCATTAGTGAACCATTTTTTTTAACGGTCCAGTAGTGATTTAATTCATCACAAATAAAGTACAAATGTTTTAAAATCTCAGTATAGATGAGAAGTATCACATAAAAAACCTTCACACATGCCAAACGAAAGCTTAGAAATGGCAGTAAAGCACCCTTTCACGTGAATTTAGAAGATGAAAGCATTCTCAAAGAAGGCTGGAAACAAAACGTGCGAGGGTAGAGTGGCTCTAGTAGCTGTAACGGGAGGCTTGCTCCTCGAGGCGGCCCTCACTGTGAGGGCACCTTGAGGGCACTCCGAACACTTATAGCATCAGTCTGTTGTACCACTACTTTGTAAAGAAACCATCGTTTTAACGTCCACTAGGTAAGGAGGTTATGTTTGAACAGTTCAAGTAAAGATTTTAAATATTTTTACTATAATCAGCTAAACCTGGCGAATCCAGTCGGTCCAGTGGTCACTAATTCAATGTTTTCCCAATGTTTTCATAGTCCGATGGGAAGCAATCCGACACGACCGGAGAGAGATCAGGCGTAGGACCAACGGCTTAACGTGCTTTCCGAGGCACGGGGGTGGAAATACCGCCAACTTCCAAACTCCGGGTATTTATTGTCAATTTCTTGACAGAAAAACCCAATATCTATTTTTGACTCGACCTGGGAATCGAACCTGGGACCTCGTGATTGGCAACTTGATAACCACTACATCAACGAGGCAATTAATAGACGCAGGGTACCTAGATAGACGTGACGACGGCGGGTGGCTGAGAGAGAGCTGGGAAGTCCAAGTCGCAGGTAGTCGACGTCTTGACTCACTAGATGGCGCTAGTTGTAGCCCAGTGATGCCATCATCCAAAGTATAATGGCGGTAACAGAAAATCTGAGTAGTGCATACAAAAAACAGGCGAAATACAAAAACCACGAATGGGCTGTCTTGTATGTGTAAGGGTAGTTAATAGGTTGATAATACTTAAATTAATATATTGTTCCACTACGGAACAAAATTTATATCGTCTGCGTATTTTTCTCATTTTGTATGGGAACGTTAAAAAGCGCCCCAAGCGGCGAGTGTTGGAAGTTTAACATCTCCACACAAAAAAGCGCTAAACGCAAGGTCAAGCGACTACCATCAAACGTGACGTAACTTGGAGAACTAAAATCCATTCCTTTACTAAATATTATAATTCTGAAGAGTTTGTTTGAACGCGCTAATCTCAGGATCGACAGGTTTTAGTTAAAAAAATGTGTTGGATAGTTCATTCATCGAGGAAGGCTTTAGGATTTATAATATCACGCTGGTACCAAAAGGAATGAAGCATTCATAGAAAATTTTACAAAGCAGTATCCTATTAATCATTACGCGTAAGAAGTCGGAGGTAATAGCTAGTATCTTAAGAAACAATAGTATATTGCCAGTGTGTTTTATTATTTAACCGTTTAGCGGTTTTTGCAGGAAAATTTAGGTACAAACATCTTTGCATGGTAATACATTTTCACATTAAAATACTTTGTAAATATTGCAGACGAACACGCAAGTAGCCTTCACTTGTATTTTAACTTTCCGCAGCTAAGATGACGTTATCACTAATGCAATTGGATGTAGGAGTAACTATTCAACAAATACCATATTGATCGCGTCACCTATTTGCGTTTGACTATAAATAAAATTAAGACCTGCCTTTTTAAGAGAACGATAAAAATAAATTTGTACCCACTTGTGTCTGTGGTTATATCATGTGACATCGATCTATAGCAGCAGACTAGATAAATACCTAGTTGTTAAATAATATATGTTTCGATTCTCCTTTGTATTTCACACCTTTATGTTAGTTATTTGTACTAACTAAAAATGTACCATAAACATATTTATACATAGGCTAATAAACTAGAAGGTGAACACATTAAATCTAAGGCTAAAATTATTTGATATTAATATATCTGTTTTTAGTAATAGTATCTGTTTTTTTTTAATAAAAGCCATACCTAGTTATTTCTTGTAATATCAGCTATCTGCCAGTGAAAACCCCGTTAAAATCGATGGACCGATTTTATCGCAATCTTTGAAACAGCCAGAGGCATTCGCAGTCCACTATACATTACTATTAAACAACATAAGCTATCAATGAGTTGTGACAAATAAAATAATTATTGAGAAGAATTTGCATGGATTTTTCATATTTTATTAATATAAAACAACTAAATATTAGAGTTTTTATTCATGACACACCTACATGTTTAAATTCTAAGTTCTTAAATAGGTTAAAGAAAAATACGAACACGAAACTTTAGAATAGAAATAGCTTTAATCGCAAGGATGTACAAATCATAACGTGGACGAATTCGCGGCTAAAACCTAGTATGGCCTATAAAATTGTGTCTCTGCCATCATAATGCCTCAAACATTAACCCAACCTTTCGGAAAACCTCGTAAACATGCTCTATTAACATGCATCACCTATGCACAGCTACCTATGAGAATGTAATTTATTTTATGACGTATCATCGCGGCAATATGGGTGTTTATGACGTCACTAACGATTCTCCATGGCGTTTACGAGCCTCAAGGGGGAGTAAATTATACTTAGCGACATTTATCTACACTTTATGAAAATGCATCAAAGTTTCATAGATGCCGACAATTTACTTAGGAGCTATCGATGTGATTTGATTTTTTATACACATTAAGATATAAATTGGTGTAATATTCAAATTCTAGTACATTACCTACATTTAAACGCAAAGTAACTTAATAAGAAAAAGTACTTACCTCGATCAGGGGTCTTACCATGACCTCTTAATGCCATGATAGTTTTTCTCTTATTATGAGACAGATGTACACTGTCACTGTCACACAGCTGAACTATCATTACAATAAGAGCTCATAATTGGGCCCCAGTGCTCTTTAGGTTTTGATTTGACACGTTCGAACGTCATCGCTTGACGTTTTGCGGCTTTTTGTATGTATGTATAAACTTCCCACACTCACCGCTTGGGGCGCTTTTTAAGGTTCCCATACAAAATGATGAAATTACGCAGGCGATTTCGTCAACGTTAAAAACATGTTAAGACCTATACTTGGGCCACTGAGGATTTGTTTTACCATGAGTCGTGGTGGAGCGGTCGACTGCTACGCAAGTTCAAATCCCAGCGGGGCCTGTAACAATAAGTTTTTCTAAAAACTTATGTACTTGATCGTGATTCCACGCCACGTGCTTTACGATGAAGGAAAACATCGTGATGAATATATATGCATATGTCTGAGAAGTAATTCAAACACGTATGTATAGTGTCTGAGACGGCGATGAACTCACCCTCTGTCACGCTGGCACTTAGTCATATTCGGTGATATTGTAGTGCTTTTGTTACAATACCTCTCCATACCAGAGTCATAACGCGCAGCCGTTTGACTGAACCAACCATACCCGGGAACATATGTTTAAATTCTCAGTATCTACGGCTCACGCCTGTATTCCCTGGAGGGGTAGGCAGGGGTGTACTCGTACACCCATATTTTGACAGTTTAGTTTCATGTAATAGTGGGCGAGCCTTTAACCGGGCACTAATCCAGACTCAGGGCTGGTGCCGGGAAATTGTAGATGGAAAAAGTCTTAAGTAAAGTGCCCCCAATTTTTTTAATCTTGGATAAAATGCCACAGATTTTAATCATTGTCATTGACCATGATTTACCCAAGCAAATACCTATTTCGGGTGCCACCGACGGACGACTATCTATAAGAACTGGTTTACCCACTTATTGACAGACTAATCTGTATTTGGAAAGGAACCAGCTTATTCTGTGACCTTTGCAACATGCAAGCTTGAAGTGCAGTCTTCACAATTAACAAGTAAATTATATTCCAACCGAAAGCAATGAGTAGTAAAGGCAATACTTGCCTGCGAAATATCAGGCTTTTATAACTTAGGTAACGTCATATAGCGATGACTTGTCATCGAAATCTTCGTTTTCATAATTTACTGTACATGGATTGTTCCCAGACATCCACAGCCCATAGATTTGGAAAAATAACCTTTTATACATTAATTCCCGCGACCTCCACGAAAAATCAATTTCTTGGATGTCGTGACATTCGTTTGTATACCAGAACAAAAGCCGTGGAGGTGGTGGGAATAAAATTATGGATGTCTGGGAATAAGCCGCGATATTTACTTATGTTTTTTTTATAAAGCGTAGCTTGGGATTTAAAAATAATTCGTCCCAGCCTCTGAGTTTATATTAATATGTAACAATTTTGGTAAACAACCTTGGCCAACTGTCGATCGACGGTCTGTTTATACATAACGATACCGTCACCGCTTTATTAGGTACTGTAATCTATTCAATAATTCAACCCAATTAAATAAATGTTTTCCACTTTTATTACATTCTATGTCAAATCACTCTCTGGCAACTAATACTGTTATGATCGTTTTTCGAATTCTTTTCGGATTATGAAATATATTTCATAAAACTTAAATTTTCAACGATCAAGTTTTTAAGACGCTTGTAAGGCTGAGGTCTTACAGTACTACTGATGATATCAAACAGTATGTTATCATACTTATTTAGAACCAAGGTAACAAAGCCTATAATATGTCTCTATTTAAAATGCATATGAAAGTATATAAGGTACTCACATAAGAAATCAACCATTCAAAAAAATTCTCCGTCTTTCTGTCTATATCTCTTTATTCCAGCTAATCTCTGAAACGGCTGGAGCGATTTTAGCGGGACTTTCACTGGCAGATGGTTGATGTTTCCAGGCTAAGTACTTTTATTTAGAAAACATATTTGGGGTTCCGCGAAATAAATAATGAAACTTAATATAAGGAGGTGTAATCGCAGGACACAGCTAATTTTCTTAATAAAACTCCAGTTTAATTGCGGAGACGCTCGCTTGTGGCGAATCAAATCGACATAACGTGTTATGTCGATTTGAATAGCTTTTGTACTAAATAGCATAGTATCTTCTACATGTATAGGTCAAGGTTAAGTGTGAATGACGGTATTAATGTCGGTTGATATAAACGGACCTTAATTCCCTGATTCAAGTCCAAGTCAATAGGCTGTGTCGAGCCAATGTCGACCTTGTGCCATGACGTAATGCCTTCGTCTCCCCGCCGACCGGCCGAGGCGCCGAACGTGCGCACGCGACGCGACATTCGAATTTTCAATATATTTTATATCAAAGTAATTGATTTAATATAATATTTTAAAATGTTTTTGTTTATTTGAAATCTAGGTGCTGTTTATGTGAAGTGATTTCTGTGAACAATAATGAGAGTTTCTCGAAAGATAAACCATTTTTGATGTATTGACGAATTTTATGATTGCTTTTTTTGGTGAGTATAATAATAAATAATAAAGCCTCTTTATTCCCTAATGTTACTAATAAAATGTTAGTATGTTAAACTTATATTTAATGGTTAGTAAGTTGTGGTATATTCTTCATATATTAGGGAGGGATCCCTCATTGGATGAAGGCCTCCTCCATCTCTTTCCATGCCCCTCTGTCTTTACCTAGAATCAACCAATCATTCTCTGCTTTTTCCTTGATATCATCAACCCACCGTCTATTGCCTACATTTCTTATATGGTGAGTAAATTGACACCATTATATTTAAAAAACGAAACACATTCGATTGTGTAAAACGCCAAATAATACTTCGATACTTAATTGATAAAATGTAATAATTGACTTATAAATAAACTATAATTTCATAAGATATTACCTTAATTTCTCATATATTGGTCTTAAGAGATATGGAAAGGGTAAAGTTTGAATAAAATATAGGGGTAAAAATATCACAATACAGTTTGAATAAAACTGTTGATAGTTGTAATTTTTTAAATATAACGTTGCAAAATATTGAAGTCATAAAAGTGATCACAACTCTTCAAGCAACGAAGACTTGGCACATTGGTATCATTGTAACATTAGTTTGATGTGAATTAATTAACCAAAACTAGTTCGATGACCTCACGAGTCATTTGACTGGTGGGACGACAAGTCAATTAAATAACAATAAATATAATCAAACAAGGTGGTAACAATTGAGTAAAAATAAAATAGGGAAGTTTTATTGATGCTGTTTAAACGATTCCAATTTCGAGTGTTTTGAAAAAGTTATTTTTTCTTTTTCATGCCGCTCTATGGTCGCTCTATAATAATAAAGATTATAAATATGCATTTATTGTTAAAGCCAACCAGTTTGTCTACGGATTGTTCTCACAATCTTCTGCCCACGTATACAGACAGACAGTGAATCGGAGAGTATTTTTATTTTTTGGTTTACGTTGTTATTATTATACTAGCTTTGCCCCGCGGCTTCACCCTCGTAGATTTTAATTCGCGAAACCTTATTTTTTTAAACTAAAAATAGCCCAAGTTACTCTTTGTAATACAGAGAAAATCCCGTTAATATCGGTGGAGGCGTTTCGGAGATTACCCGGAACAAACAGTCAGAGATTTTTTTATATATCATTATATTTTTATGAACTTTCATATACATTTAGTGAAAAGCTGTTAATTTGGAATTACATACAAACATTTCAATTTTGTTTATCTGTATAGATTTTGAAGATGACTCATAATGTTCCTCTACCTACTATACACGTTTTGACTTGAAAACCCAAGATACTGCTTAACGACCATGACATAAACTTGTATGGAACTCACTTATCATGCCCGCATTAAAATGAGGATAATTCATGGAGTTACTATGTCATAGGCTAGTTCCTAATCAAAAAACTACTAGTCTAGATCAATCAAGTAGTATCTTCTATACTAAAATATATGATACATAGACATAATTTTTGAAATAAAACTTTTTTTGCTTAAATCTGCCTCTGTTTAGTCTTCTAGCCATCTGCGAAACGGCTAGACCTGTAAAGTTGCTAGAACAAAAAAAATGTCTTGAAACCTACTTCAATACGAGCGAGACTTTAAATACTATATTTTGGTAACTCATTTTTTTTTTCATAATATGAGTAGAAGAACCTTACCTTGAACGCAAACTATACTTTAAAAGAAAAGGTGCGTACACTCGACAGGTGCATTGTGATACCGGCATTGGCAGTCAAATGACGCAATGTGCATCTGTCATTAGCATGCTTTATATGTATTATGTGTCGGAGAGGTAAAAACTATGCATTTAAAGTGGATAGCCTAGACTTAGCATGTAAACCTAGATGTTCTAGGGCACGGTTGTACGCTCATTTAATAGGTTCCTAGGATTTAGTAGCGAGATTCCTACTATCGCACTTAGTTGACTATTACGTTTTAATACAATTGGTAGCATAACGCCTGAGGAGCTCGTGGCTCAGTTGCTATTGCACATATCATTCGATCAGCGTAGTTAAGCAACCCTAACCCTAGCCATATAGGTTTTCTGGGACATATTATGAGACAGATACGAACTGCTGCAACTTATAATGTTAACAAAGTGTCTGGGAAGAGGCCAGTAGGCCGAAGGAGGAAGTCGTGGCTGCGCAATATCAGCGAGTGGACTGGCATCAGCAGTGCTGCTGCACTCTTCCGCCTCGCGAAGGATACACAGAAGTTTACCAAACTGACAGCCAACCTTCAATAACTGGAGAGGCACTACAAGAAGAAGAAGAACCCTAGCCAGTAATTGGATGTGTGACCGCCTGAGTTCCCTCCGTACCTCGGAGAGCACGTTAAGCCGTCGGTCCCGGTTGCAAATTTATCATCTTTGGCAATCGTTACATGTCAGTCGGAGGCATAAAAAATAGTCTCATCATATAAAATAGGTAACATAGGTGTTATTTTATAATCCCTCCAAACACTTAGTCGCATTATACCTTTTATTTTTGTGGCGTGTTTTAACGCACCTCGCAATTTTAACGATAACTCATTTGTGCAATATCATGATGCCGACTTTATTAGGTACAGTGTTGTTGAAAATGTTGTTTCTGTATATAATATACTTAATCATTCTTACTTCGAAAGAAAAATATGTCAGTGCCAACAAAAGACAAAAGAGTGCCACTGTGGATTCAATTCTTTGGTTTTATTTACTAGCTGTAACTTAACTTAAACTAGCTGTGCCCCGCGATTTCACCCGCGTAGATTTAATTTCATGGGTGACCCGCGGAACACTAATGTTTTTTTAAATAAAAGTTAGTCCTTGTAATATTAGATATCTATCAGTGAAAGTCCCGTTAAAACCGATCCAGCCGTTTCAGAGATTAGCCGGAACAAACAGACAGACGGACGGACAGACAGAACGACGGAGATTTTTTTAAATTGTTTTTTTTAGTACCTTATATACTTTCATATGCATTTAGTGAAAAGCTGTTATTTTGGAATTTGCAAATCGACACTTCAATTTTATTTATCAATATCTATCTATATTAATATTATTATATTTGTATGTATGTACTATAGATGTATAGATTCTGACGACTCGCACTTGTTTTGGGATCAACTACGCCTAACCATATCTGCCACCTCTCAGCTACCTTGCTCTGAAATCTTATTTGTAGTAGATGTCAGCAGTACGTCATATAATTTTACCCCTACTTTTTATTCTCTCCCACATTACATGAAAAGGCCTCTGGATAGAAAGGTATCCAACCTTTGGATAAAAGGCTAAGGCTTTTTTTTTTCAAAATATTTCCACAGGCCACGGTGTAATGCACAACGTGACACCTTATCTTTGGACATTTAGTATACTCTTCATACGCTGATACGTTGAGCATAAAATTCTCAGACACGAATTATTTTACAACAGTACCATAACACTATCCTTATCGGTGTAATGCACATGCAAACAGAGAGATTATGCTTGGTTTTAACCTTCTGCAAACTGTAACAAGCCTATCTACCAACTTATCGTATAAAAATCCATATATTTTGAGCTTAATTACGTATATTATAGCTAGGAAGCAAGACAAAATTTTCGAAGATTCCACGCTCAAATAGGCTCGCATTGAGACGGATTGACCGAATCCATTGTTCTACAACGCACTCAAAATGCTACGAACCGCCAAAATGGCTAGATATAGCGAGATCTGCCATACGTGCGAAGGAACCCCATGATTGAAACCTAGTATAATCGCATTCTACACAATCACGACGATATACTGAGTGAGCGACTGCGATGAAGAAGTTTTATACTAACCTAAATTAAATATTAAGAACCATCCAACTCAGTAGTCTGATCAGCAAGTGCTTTCACAATCATGTATAGTCAAAGGAGAACCTCTAAACATACTATAATTTCAGCCAATGTATTCGTATCGTTTTCTATAATTATACAATTGGAACTAATGGAACGTAATAGTATTGTTTGTCCTTCTAAGTACTACCTAACGTTGTTCCAATGTGGAGCTAATATGACATTATACATTCATTATTAGACATGACATTTTACCTCTAGTAAAAGTCATTTGTAACAATCTAAGCACGTATTAAATATGCTGCCTTAGTATATTGTTGTGTAGTTAAAACTGTTGCTAGAATGGATGAGATTGACCTAGGACTGGAAAGCCTAAGCCCTATGGCCCAGTAGTGGGCCGATAAGAGCTGACTAGAAAGATAGATAACACTATAACAGTACGTTTATGGGATTAGTATTTATATAGGATACAGGTGAAGGCATATTATGTATGTATAAGTTTGAGGAAACGCAGTATAAATGACCAAATTTATATGCTTACCTTATATTAATTAGTTCACGCAAGTTCGCTAGATGGCGCTTGTCAAATTAGATCGCGCTATCAAGATTCTCTATGCAATATCCAAATAGGACAAGAGTTCTATATGATTTTGAATTCAAATTGATCTCCTCAGTGCAGAACACGTAGGCTTTGCTAACAGCTGAAAAGATCTAATCAGAATCCACCAACTAAACTACGTACAACATAATTAAAATCTCATAATCTTGACAGGCTTTGGTTAATTTATAGAAAAAACCCTAAAGCTATATTATGTCGGGTATACAACCTTGTCTTTGAGTTGGTTACTTATAAGGCGTACGTATTATAAATAATTGTGTCAAGAAAAATCCTTAGCCCATTAGAAAGGAGACCAAATACTTAATCCCTCTTTTGTTTCGTTGTATGAACGGTTGGGTATTTATATGGAGCTGACCTTGGCCCGTTCGTTCACTGGGACCCTCACCCTACAGTAACCTTTACAAAACCGTGCGGCGAACCGTGACGACGATCTTCAAGGACCAATCATCATAGACCCCTGGAAATAATCATCATCAAACCCACCAAAGACCTACTTAGCCTAGCCACTCCAAGCCAATTAAGTACCTATGTCCTCTAAATAGCACATCGTGTTACGTTTGCGGACATATCGGTTGTGTTTAGTCCAAAGCTAGTTTTGTTATTGTTCATTTACTAATTCGGAATTGCGGACGAGCAGTGAAAATGTAGTTTTTTAATTTGTGCACGTTTTCAGACACCAAAAGAAAATTGTTTGAGGTAAACATTTCGAAATTCTGTGACTCATAATGGAGGTGATTTTGTAGAGAAGTTGAACTTTTTTGATCCGACACAAGGAGCACGTACTTCTTATAGAACTGTTATGTTTCGTACAGGATAGCGCATTTTTCCGTGTTTTTTCGTTGCCAAAGATTAAAATTTGCATAACGTTAATTGGGCTACGTAAAATTTGCGGCTCCAATCTTCAAAATGTTTATGATATTACAAGCTAAGCACCCCATACCGCAGTATTACAACCATTAAATACTTTGAAACAATTTTTTTTTCTTGGATACAGACTTCCAAAGCTTTAAATAATTAAAGAGAGAGAATTAATAATTTATAATATATCAAGGGGAACTACTGATCAGATTTCCAAAATTATTTCTTATATTAGCAAAAGTATAAATCACTTGAGCGAAAATTAGTATAAAAGTTATAATAACATAATAATTCAGAGAACCTGGTTACATACATACATATGCTCACGCCTGTATTCCCTGACGGGGTAGGCAGAGGTGTTGTTATCACAACACCCACTTTTCACCGACTTTGATTAAGTGCCAGTGAGAACCTGGTTACATCCTCAAAATTATTTCATTACATTGTTGACCCAAGATTCTGCTTCTTATTAGTCCTTCAATAAGTCTACGCGGTTTGATGTTTCCTAATTTGTTATTTCCAGGGGCACAAATGAGATCAAGATGACGAGAAAGTTTCTGTTCTGCTTCCCTTTAAGGGCGGGGAACATCGTGTTTGGCTACATTCTTATTGTAAGTATTCTAGCTTTCCAATATGCTTTCTGTTTGCAATACGGCACCGCTGTTACTTAGTATACCCTCATTACTGCGCCAGATGCCATGAGTTCGATCCCCGTTTCGAATGAAGTATTGTATGAAAATTTGTGTTGAAGGTATCTAGGCTAACATACTTCCTTAAGTTTGGATAAAGGCTTTGGAAGGAGTTTCTGATACTTTTTAGAGATAGTTGTTAGCTCATTTGCCTGTAAAAAAAAGTTTCAGCTTTACTTAGTCTGGAACTAGATGGTAACTAGGCGCTGTGTAAATGTATGAATATTAATAATATCCATAATAAGTTCAGCTCGTGAGCATTGCAGCGAATATTTCGTCAGGCTATTCGCTTTTCTTACTATAACTTGCACTTAGGTACCTTTTTTTTTTTAACGTTAGGTACCTAAATTAATTTAGTACGAATAAATTTCTAGATAGCAAAAAGGATGGAATATTTTAAGTTTTTATAACGAAATTTCTTTGGAACTATGTTATAAATTATTATAAGCAAAAATAATCATTGAGGGAATTTCTAAATAATAGGCATATAAATACATCGATTTTAGAGAAACGGCGTCTTTTGGGTTTTTCTTTTTGGTCAATAAGTCAAATTTAGTTCCAAACCCTCGTGAGATCGTTTCAAATCGACACAAAATGTAGACGTCATTGCCAGTCCAGTGTACTGATGTAAATAGTGAAGGCTATGGACAAATACTGATAAATAACTGTTTCCTTTCCAGATGCTATCAATTGCTGTGATAGCCTACCATTTGTACGAGCTGGGCCTCGCTCTAGTCGACGATAAAGAATTCAACCACAATGATGAGAAATTCAAAGACTTCCAAAACTTGGAGAAGATATTTGGGGCCTCAAGGGAATCACTGGTCCGGCTGACCATCATAGCGTACTATGCCAGTTACATCATAATTGGGTTCCTTTTGATGCTCGTGTCTGTGATGTATACCTGTGGTGCTTATAAGGTAACCGTTCAGTTTTAAATGAATTTAAATAACGTTAGATACACAGTAATGCGGAGGAGCCTTAAGGGATGAGATGATTTAGTAGTTGCTTGCAAAACTTACTGGTCCAACGAGCTTCAATATCTCTCAAAAGTGTATATCAATTTGAAGACGGCACTTTCAGGGGATTTGTAACTGATATTAGAAGAAATAAGTAAGGATTATTTTGTATTATTAAAATAATTAGGGGTCCCGCTCGAAAAAAACTCCATGATCCAATAATAAAAATAATGTTTATTTGCAGTACAGAATACAGAGACGGTGACAGTGACATTTAGTAAAGATTTAAAACTGTGTCTTAGAGACAAAGATCTTTACAAAATTAAGATAGATAAAGCTATCTTTACCACGTTAATTTAATGGTATGCTTTTTATATCAGACACTCACACGCTCGATATGTTATTTAAACGCATTTAAACGTGGGATTCCTGATTGCAAATTCAAAATTATAGTCCGTTTCCACTCACTAAACCCATATAAAATGTAGATACTTAGTTGGACTATTGAATACCTAGGTGTACTACTGAATATCATGTCTGAGCTAAAGCATTCTAGACTCGCTACATAACTTCTCCACGTAACCATTACGTCACTTCACGTTATTGAATAAAATAACCGTAATTGAATTTTGCGCATAAAATCGGTTATCTAACGCAGTTAGCATTTGAACTGCTTCGTCTTCTTATTAAAAAATAGATTTCTTTATACATGACTGATTGAACATTCACTTTTAAAGTAATATACTTTTATGACGCTAACAGCTTTCTATTACATGACTAGAGTCAAATGCAACACCAGTGACACAAAACAGAAAGATGACATAAGGGCGGCTTCTTACAATAGTCGAGAAATGTCGCATGCACACTTCGAAATCCATAATTTATACCACTAATAACTATACTATATATTTTTTTATACCACTAATAACTATACGACACACCATTGATAAGTAGAAACCGCAGCCTATGGACGCTTACAATGTCAGAAGCATCATGTTCTCGTTGTGAACCTCGAATCAAGTCGAGATACATTCAATTGTATAATTAGAGCAAGATTCTCGTGAAGAATACGTGTGAGTGCTCTGTTACGATCGACGTAAGAAGGTCTTCTGTATGTAATGTAGATGTAACAGCATCGATCAAGTATAATCTTTGAACGCGTTTGATGCATCTGTGGTTCGATGCGATCACTCATAGATACCGTTGCATGCATCTAATTGGTACATATGAAGGATAAACCAATTAAAATGATGATAGCTTTTTTAAAGATCGTTAAGCCGTAATGATCGTCCACATTTAGCTTTTTTAAAACATTTGTGCAGTTTTAACATATTTTCTTTACTTTGCCAAACACAAACATGAAATTTACAGATAGCATAGAAGTACGTGATTATACTGTGGACGTAAATACCAAAAACATCACAATGAGTAATTTCGTCACTTTGTTTCACTTCACCTGCACTGAGACTAGATCATTAATCAAAGGTACATACTAACTACCTTTTGTTTTAAGTAAAGATTTATTATTGGTTCGTACAAAACTGAGTGTGGATCTCATATAATTATATTTGATAATATGTGATTCTTATGGGAAGTTAAAAATCATTATCATCATATGCACATGTAACCATTGTTGGTTACTTATAAGCCTTCCCTGTTATACGCCACTGCTCTCAGTCAACTTAAAAATATTATATGCAAATCTTCTTTATACATGAATCCCTATTTTTCTTGGTCATGCCATCACACGAGAACTGCTAGACCGATTTTAGCATTCGTTGGCAGATAGCTGATGTTTCAATTTTATTTTATGTTATTTATAAATAATATTAGGGTTCTGCGAACTAAAGCGTGAAACTAAAACCACGCTAGTGAAACGGAAGGCACAGCTAGTCTAAAAAATTATAATACTTACCCTGGATACAGGATATTTACTAACATTGTTTTCAAAAACTAAGGTGCAGTGATTCACAAGATGAAGGGAAACATCGTGAGGAAACAAGCATATGTCTAAGAAGATATTTAAACAGCGGGAGACATCGATAAACTCATCATCTGTCATGGCAGTCAATCATCTTTAGTGAAAATTTAGTACTCCTTTAGGGATCCTTCTGGGATGGCGAGATCATATTTTTATTAACCTTATTGTTGTTTCCAGGCAAACCACTGCCTCGTGTCAACGTTCTTCGTGTACAGCTTCTTCCACCTGTTCTTTACCATTTGTCTGGTCGTATGGGAAGCTCTTACTGCTGGCTGGATACAGCTTGGCATCATTTTGTTCACAGATCGTGAGTATATTTTATACTATGACGTCCTGATATTACACTGATATGGCAGTGGTTCGAAGCCACACATTTAAAAGTAAGATCTCATCCAGAATGAAGATTATAGCTATTTGTTTGTCCCAAGATATTTCTATGATCTTACTTATGTATTTAATACAAAACTGTTTTATTAATAATTGAAGAAAAAAATCATTGAAAAAATTACAAAGAGAGCTGTTACGATTAAAAAAATTGCATTAAAATTTATAAATTACCAAATTGTTGCCATTTTCAATTTACATTGTTTTTTCACTTAATCGAACTTCGTCGTATTAACGTAAGTTAATTCTTATAATATTATTATTATATATATAACATTAACTTATAACATTGAACAATTTCGATGTATTTCGTCCATTTTATTATGAGCAGCTACATAAACACATTTTTCCTTTGCAGTGCTCCTGATAATTTGTTTGTTTGGTGTCAAATATCTCATGGAGGCGATACGAACTGGGAACATATACAGTCGACCCGGTGAAGTCTACTACAAATATTAACATAAATAATATAAGATACTTAAAAAACGACACAAGCTATTTTTATATACAAAGTGCATTTTCTTGTTAAGTCTATAAAAACTGTGGAAGTTATTTCACTTAAAGCTATTTATTTTGTTAAATTTATAATAACTTAATTCAGATTACTTATGTTTAATTAAAATATGAAAAAGCAACAATGGAGTATTTTCTTTAGAATAGTGTAAATACTTGGTTAGAAAATTTATGTAATGAATAAAATAACGATCTCTTGTATTCTAAGAGCTAATTACGCTCTCTAAATTATTCTCGGTATGATATAATTCGAGAGAGTACATTATAATAACAAGTCTTTCATAATAGCGGTCAATGCATTAAGTACATATTCTCATGCAACACGAAGACTCGTCATAGAATTTAGAAAAAAATATAAAAAACTTACCTACATTTAGAAAGCCTGCCAAACGATCAAATAATTAAACATCGGTTAACTTTAAAATAGTATTTAATATAAATTAATGAACAGTTCTTTCTTTAATAATTCCTTTTTAAAAGGTACATCGCTTATATCAAAATAAATACACATATTTACGCAGACGCTCACACTCACAATTACATTTAAATTACAATCACAGCTATTCAAACTATAATAAGATACCTTAATGACGCCTATAGTACAAGTTATCTAAATGCAAATGTTCTGGAATTCCTCTTACGTCTCGTCTGCGCCTACGACGACCAAGCATCATCGGTACCACCATGGCCATAGTAGCCGGCACCATGCCTGCGCCCACAGCGGCCAACAACGTGGAACTATCTGGAGACACATT
Source organism: Watsonalla binaria (assembly GCA_929442735.1). Classification (NCBI taxonomy): domain Eukaryota; kingdom Metazoa; phylum Arthropoda; class Insecta; order Lepidoptera; family Drepanidae; genus Watsonalla; species Watsonalla binaria. The sequence continues at coordinate 3,823,473 of OV838930.1, forward strand.
AGATACCTTTTTCCTAATTATTCTATTCTTACCTGGCCTATTATTAGACGCAGACATTTCTAGATCATTCTTTTTATCCATATCTATTTTGGACTCTTCAACTGTTTGAAAACTCTTTTCGACTTCCAGCATGCCTCCGTGCGACGTCGTCATGTTTGTGTGAGCACTGTCCACTGGAAGCACCGTCAAAGCAACTGTTTGATGAGAGGTCATGGTTGTAAAATCAGAATTTTCTTCTGGGGGAGGGCTCAAGGATCTTTGATACTTCTTGTTTCTATATCCTTTTGTAGTTGATAGGAGAACCCACTGGCCGTCACCGTACGGTGGCCTCGAATTTCTATCACTATCGTATTCAGGACCAGCATAAACGACTGGAGTGGGTCTTCTGAAAGGCCGTTTCTGTGTTGCGCTTGAGGCTTGATGGAGAGCCTCGTACTCATATGGGAAATTAGATGGACGATGGTCAGTCACCAAAGAGTCTGACATGTCATAAAATACTCTATCGTCGTTGGAATGGTGCTGTGAGTGTGAATCACAATTTGGTTTATGTGGACGCCTTCCATCATCAGGAGACCACGATTCCGGATACGTGGCCTGTTGGGAATTGACGGTTGGATGTGAATTCATAGCCCATGTGGGTTTTGATGGTAATTCTTGCTCGTAATCACTAGGCACATGAAGCTTGTTATTAATAAAGCCCGGCCGGGACAAAGTTGGCCTTTTCTGGGGATAGTTGAAATTCGTTTCCATATTCTGTGTGTCTGCCATTGTGGTAAATTTATTATCATTGGGAAATCGGTCATCATCATCATTCCAATAACTTGGTTTCTGTTTCTTAACATTGGGTTTCCACTTAGATATCTTACTTGTTGACCACGCGACTGGCTCTAATGTCACCCAACCATCTTTGTCATCATAAGGGTGTTTATGTTGTTTCACTTTCAATCGATTCCACGTAGTGAACACTTTTCTATCATTATCATCATCCTCTTCATTGTCCATATTGGAGAAGCGATCGGTTTTATACTTTTCTTTTTTGAGTTTTGCAGCCAAAGCATTTATCGCTTGAAGACGTTCCTTAGAAAAATCACGATAATCTTTCATCTTATTCGCGGCAACTAAAATGTCCTCCATTCCGTCTTGAGGGCCTTCATCACTGTCGTAACCTTCTTGACACGAGGGCCCAAAACAGCGCTGCTGATCACCATCCAAATCGTGCACAATGTGTGTCATCAGGTTTTTCAATTCTGCGTTATCCCCGTTTGTATCCAAAGAAATTTCTTCCCATTTTCTTTTTTTAGATTCCTTGGTAGGTATATTTTCTATAATCGTAATAGGTTCTTTTCCAGGGACATCCAGTTGGTAAGTTTTAACTTTATCACCATAGTTCTCAATTTGAGTGGGATCGTTGGGGTCGGCCGCTGCCAGGGCAAATACACAAAAGATAAGTGAGCTCACTGTCATTTTCATCTGGATATTTTCACTTTCACCGTTCAACGTGTTGGCGCGCGGTAGAGACGCGCGTGGACTGAGTGCCGGCGCAACTGTACTCCACTGATATAGTTTTGATTATGGATGCACAGTAACCCTCCCTGCGCTCTAATGCAATGGTAATTTCAGTTCGGTCACGACGAATAAGCGAGATAATTATGTGGCGATTGTCGTAGCTGCGTACTATCTTAATTGACAATCGCAGCTCTCACAGGGCCATGACCCGCGCTCGGGTGAAACCGTTTTTCATTTTATGGGATATTTTCTCCGTGGATAATAGGGAAAAGTTCGTTGATGCTTCCCACCAGATACGGACTGATTTGTTTATACATAAAATGTACCTGCATATTTGCGTGTTTGCTGTAGATTGGAGTATTTTTAAGTTCTTTCAAATAACACTTCTATGAAGTATATTACTTCGTAGTACATGAATTTAATATTATACGTGGACCTTTATATACAGAGACAGTGCCAAGCTTATGTATACTCAGTGATTTTTAGATCAAACTTGATCATCACAGGATACCTGACTCACCTGAGTAGTTTCTTGACGTTGAGTGGCTTTCTAGGACTTAAAGTGAATAAATCCTTTTCATTTCATTTCACCAAACAAAAACTCGGTGGACAATAATTTAGGCTGATTTTTATAGTATCTACTTACACAAACATTATTATTATAATAAAAAACGAATTCAAATTAATACATTGCAGTTTGAATCATTTGATATAAGGTAGAGAGATAATGTCCGGTAAAAGTGCAGGTACAATTAGAGCGCAGTTGTTGATCTCTAGATACGGAAAATAAGCGGCGACATCACACTAATATAAAGGTTACAGTAGGCCGACCTCATGTCATATTAATCCATTATTGAACAAAAAGTGGACATTATGAGTCTTCACAAAATTAGAAACCTTATTTTTTTATTTATATTTCAATCTTGCTAAAGCCAAGCCAATACTTAAAATGTCAATAAACAAATATATGTGGTCGTGGGAAGAGAGTTCTGTTCTGTAATTTTGTTTGGGCTAATTGCAATAGGAACTTTTGTAATAGTAAATGTGTTAATGTTGTATTGGAGCCGACCTTCTGTAGGTTTTTATTTTGTGACCTTACGGAGAGAGTAGACGTGACCGGGAAATGGAGTAAAATAATACAGGCTTGGAAATATGTTAAAGTAAATAGCTTCTTAGGTTAAGTTTTTTTTTGAAAATTAGGCATTTATTAAAACATAGCCATAATTATCCATATTATGGAGGTTTGAATTAATATTTCAATCAATAACATATTATATCTATAAACAGCACTGTATACTTAGAAATGTATAAAGCTATTCTGCTTTTTATATTTAATTTTAAAATATTCATAAATAAATAGGCGATTTGTATAATGAAATGATGAATAATTACGTTTGTAAACGCCACCACATCGCGAGCGCAGGAATACAATAGCGCGCTTACCTAGTTAAAAATGAATTACTTAAAACACATTTAACCAACTAAAATATATGCTCAATCAATTGGAAAATTGCCACATGCTATGATTTAGATCTTATCTTTCTGATGGTCAAGACATGTCTTAAAATGTAGTATGTTAAGTGAGGTACAAACAATAAACCCATATGTATTCGTCGTGATGGGTGTATTGTTACGGCTTGGATATATCTGTCAGTCAAGTGAATAGTTTTATGTAGGTACAGATTTTATTAATTAATTTCAAAACGATAGTTGTAAACTCAAGACACGAGACAAATATGAAATACAAATACAAATATAAAAAATAAGAGAACAAACTATTCTAGTAATAAAAGTAAATAAAATTAAGGTAACACAAGTCTTTCAGAATAAATTAAGCATTCATTCAAAATCACCTTCCATTCACATCACAGTCGGGACATGAGTCCAGGAGGGCATTCAGCGCACACAGCGATCTTGGAACTGGAGATCGAGCTCGCGCGACAGTTCGGCATATTTCACTCAACTATTTAGATAATAATCATTTAACACATCAAACTATTTGGCAACATTACGTTAGTGTGAAAGGAAACATGATCACATATTTATGCTTCAGACTTAAACATTAGGCCTATCGCCTCAAAACGAAAGATACTTTACGCTGACACAATGTTTGTGCAAATACGTTTAACGCAATGCCTTTCACTCCATACACGAACACTAAGCACATCAATTTAATTGTTATTACAGATTTAACCTAGAAAGTATCCAGCGTGCATCTTATACGCAATTTGCCTTTTTATCTTTACACGCGCGTTTTATCTGTATTTTTATCTCGAAAGCCTTAAGCACTAATATATAAAGGTATCAGAACGGCAGCTTCCTTCATACATTTGTCGAGGTACGCACGCACACATACATGGACGCATACGAGAATCTCGTAGAAATTGGTTTTGACATGATTTTTCGATACCAAATTTTGTACCGTAATTGCATGGGCTGTAATTGGTTGATTCGCCAATTAGGAGTTCAACCACCAATCAACTCCGAAAAAGCATCAGCATGTTTTCAACCACACTAATACGTAACTATGTATATAAAATATTTAAACATGTCACAGCTTATATTTGGTACTTCAAATCGATGGCAATACCTCTATTATGAAAAATGGATTGACTGATCAAATCAGGCTAATTCCTGTAGTAAAGTTGAGGTAGACTCTTTCCCCCACCCAATAGCCAGGGTCTAAGAATATGGCTATGGTATCCCCTGCCTGTCGTAAGAGGCGACTAAAAGGGGGCCGGAGGGCCTGCTGGCGGTGGTCGGGGTGGGAGCTTTGACCACCGGCGCGGGCCCGGGAAGGTGGCAGCGCGATGTGGCTCGCGCTGCCTTGCACAGCGAGGTCTCCAGGGGCGGCGTCACAGCTGCCCCGGGGATGTGCCCCGGCAAAGTGTGGGGGGACACCGGTGCGTTCTATCAGAGTACCCGGAGTCCCCCCTAAGCACTGAGGATGGCCACCGGGGGGGTTTTAGTGAGGTAAAAATCCCACATACCCCGATCTGCCTCTCCCAGGGCGGTCGGGGACCTTTTGAAGGTTTCCCCCTCGTCAACAAAAAAAAAAAAAAAAAAAAAAAAAAGACTCTTTCCCATTTATAACAATATTAGTAAAGAAGTTTGTATAGGTACGTGTGCGTCTGTTACCGCCAATACATAATGGGAGCTGGTGTTCTGTATGTTTTTATTTTGTTCCCTTTGTTATACAAGGTGTATAATTTAGCTCTAATCACGCATAGAGAAAGGAAGTAGGAGAAAACAAATGGAGTTGTAAATATTAGAAACTTTATGCAAACGTTACTTACGTTGACGCGATGCAATCATATGTACTTTCGACGATAACTAAATCGTGTTGCTTATCAAGTTCATGGAAAAAAAATACATATAAGGGCATGATGACGATTAATTAACCAGCCGTGGATAATATCAGAGGGATCTGACTCTGATATCAAGTTTATCAAGTGTTTAAGTAGGGTAATACTGTAAAGAGTTAAGTATGAACGCTCTGTGAAAATAGTGGAGATCACTGCGTAAAAGTCCTAGCGCTCGCGCTTAGCCAACCCAAATTAGCTGACTTAGAACTGTTTATTCAAATCCGGCGCTCTCGTGACTACTCCTATACTAGGCTATAGGAATAATATATTTAAAAAAAAGCAACAACGTTGCTGACGGCCTTACCTATGACCACATATTGCCATGACGGTTCGATAATGTGACACAGTTGCTCGTGAAGAGCTCGTGGCACAGTTGCTATTGCGCATATAAATCGATCAGCAAAGTTCAGTAACCCTAACGCTAGCCAGTAGTTGGATGGGTGACAGCACGAGTTCCCTCCTTGCCTCGGAGAGCACGTTAAGCCGTCGGTCCCGGTTATCAATTTAAAATAACAAAATACCTAACCATCAGTCGGAGGCCTAAAGTAGTCAGACAACTGGTTTAACCCAGATCAGAGATTTTCCTCCCCAAAGGAGCTGCGAAGGTCAGATGGCAGTCGCTTCGTATAATAATCAGGTGATCAGCCACATCGGGTTGAATCAAGTGCCGACCCCAACAATGTATGGGATAAGGCGAGGTGGATAATGATAGTTCGACATTGTGTAGTGTAACTACACCTCATCTGTCTCTTATGATGAGTTTAACTATCATGGCTATAAGAGCTCATGGCAATAACCCTGAAAGCCTAGTCTACTATTTATCTACCTCTGATGGGAGGGTTTCCTAACGTTATTTATTAATCACGGTAACATCAATGTACTAAGTTTTTAGAAAAACCCATCGGTACAAACCAGCCGTGTTATTCACTAAGGTTTCTCAGCGTCGAACTCGACAACGACTGTTGGTTTCAATCATAGGAAAACTGATATATAGCATGCGTATCTAGCAGACGACCAATCAAAACACTTCAACACCGCGGTTAGTAAAAGCTTCGGAAAATTCAGAAATTAATTTTAAAGCTACGCCTCTCATAATCTTTTAAGAAACCTGCTATTCATTGTATCCATTGAATGGAAAACAACGGAATTTTCCAAGTTAATTAATTTAGAAGCAACCAATTCTGCGAATCAATATTATTTTGTTTGGAACTGAGTAACTTTGTTTATTAAAACTCTTTGCAATCCATCAACGCTTTCAGATGAGCGAACGTACATAAAAAAATTAAAATAATAATAAGGACAGTATTGTATGAGAGTGTAGTACCTATCTGAATTCTTTCGTATTTTGACCACATAATGCGAAAGGGGTAATGAGAGCTTGGGAGTAATTGATCGTAATTGGGAATACAAATGGCAAGCGAGCCCGAGGCCGATCTCCTACCAGATGGGCAGACCAAATAAAAGTCTCCAGGTCCCCGAGTTCACTCCAAGTGTGGACATGAGATACAAAGTTCTAATTACTGAGTTACTTGTCAAGATCATCTCAGTAAAATTATCCTTCCAAATCCGACGGCAGCGTGTATGATTCTGTATAATCATGTTGTTCTGATGATTTGAAAATACTTTGTTAAATAATCAAATGAAGATATATTTGAGTTTGAAGGAAGTGTTAAAAAAAATAGTACAGCTTAATGGATTACTGAAGACAAATTAATTGAACTTATCTGAATGGGACAGTGCCATTCAATTGTACAGTTTCTAATGTTTTTCATGGTTCATTACTTTCTCATTTGCTCATGAAAGGAAAGAGCAAAATTATTGTATGTGATGATGGTCGAACACGCTTCCTGCGTCGCAATATAAACACGTGTGTGTTAGACACACACTACCCAAAAATACATTTACGTTTTCTCCTTTACTAAGTACTACCTATACTTTTAACATTTTGAGCCGTGGTGGCTTTGGAGTTTGACCAGTCGCCTGCTACGCAAGCGACGCAAGTTCGAATCCCAGCGGGGCCTGTACCAATGAGTTTTTCTAAACACTTATGTGCAGTGATTTCCCACCACGTGCTTTACGGTGAAGGAAAACATAGTGAGGAAACCTGCATATGCTAAGAAGTAATTCAAAGACGTATGTATAGTACCCGCTGTCTCGTTGGGACTTAATTATATTCGGTGAAATTTCGTGTACTTATTAATACGTAATGTGAGCATAAAGGCATAGAATTAATATAGAGAATAAGACATATAATAACATAATGAGACGTATAAAGTAAACGATAGACAATAAGAATAAGGCAGGTTACCATGCTGTACCAGTGTGCTTATATCTCAGATCATATCGAAATTTGTAATTGACATCTTACTATTATTAGTTTTTCTCATCTTACTGTACTTACTTACTTACAAGTAATGTTTATAAACAGTTTCTTTAGCCGGGAAAGGTGAAAAATAGAAATTCGTCAAATCCAATTGTCAGTTGTAGAAAGCATAAACAACATCTGGCGTTAAATGGAGATAGCAAGTCGGAGCTGCCACCGTGACAGACTCCTTAATAAATACGAACTGTTGCCATGCAATAAAGAACTTAATTGGATTTCTGACCCATTTTGCACAGAATTGGTAAATAAGTAATTAAGACAGTGAAGAAAATAATTAAAATAAATACTTTAAAGTTATATTCTATATTTTTAACCCCATTGGTGGCAAGCACACATCTCACCAAGCCTACGTTTTACATTTAACGTTGACTATATCAATTACGTATTTACCTCATTTCGTATGGGAACGTAAAACTTCCTAGACTCGCCGCTAGGGGCATATTTATTAATTATCATTCAGTCTATGTCGTCAACGTTAAAACATCAACCCCAACAATATATGGGATAAGGCCAGGGAGATGATAATGTTATATAATATATAGAACTAATTTAGTTGTTTCTCAATTTTTTTGGAGTAAAATAAATAAATAAGAAGACGGTTATAATCTATACTAACATTATAAACAGGAAAGATTTATATGTAAGTGACGCGAGTAAGTTTGTAACGAACTGGCTCTAAAGCACTGGGCCGATGTTGAAATTTTTTTCAGCAATGGATAGCTACACACTATTTTATACCCGTTCTCCCACGGGAACGGGAACTACGCGGGCGAAACCGCGTGACGTTCGCTAGTAGTATATAAAGCTGAAGAGTTTGTTTGTTTGTTTATATGATCGCGCTGGTTTAGGAAGACATTAGGAATTACTGGTCTGACTTGAAAAATATTTCAGTGTTAAATAGCCCATTTGTCGGGGAATTATATTACACGCGGACGAAGTCGCGGGGAGAACTTAGATAAAAAAATATAAAACGATCTAATTGAGGATTATTCACACCTTCTAGATACGTTTTATGAGTTGAAGTTTTTATTATGTCCGAAATACCGTTATATGAATCTGGTATGAAGATGTTATGGAACTATTTAAACACGTAGAAACGGTACTACCGTGCGAAGAGTTCACACAATTGTTCGACCACAATTGTATTGTAGGTATAGAAGCTTTCTATTACTAACAAAATCTTGCAATCTTTACAAAAATCATCTACAAAGACTAATGGCCGTTTTCAATTCGTCGATCATTATTATTATCGTGTATTGCCGTCAGATCCATTGTATATCTTGCGACCGTAAATATTTTTTTTATAGCATAAGTTAAATATACATATATATTCTCACGCCATCCCAGAAGGGTACCCGAAAGGGTTAGCAGAGGTGATGTAACAACACCCACATTTCACCCAATATGATTAAGTGCCAACGTGACAGAGGGTGAGTCCATCGCCGTCTCAGGTAATATACATACGTCTTTGAATTACTTACCAGGCATATGCAGGTGTTTTACTCACGATGTTTTCCTTCACTGTTAAGCACGTGGTGTGAAATCACTGCACATAAGCTTTTAGAAAAACTCATTGGTACAGACCCCGTTGGGATTCGAACTTGCGTCGCTTGCGCAGCAGGCGACTGCTCAAACCCAAACAATTTTTTATAGTATAGTTAAGAAATTAAAACAAAATGCTTCTTATTCGAAGTGGTACAACAAGTTTATCTCTTCCAAATATCGCTATCAGTCATCATATTTGTATTAACCATACTATAATCCATTCATCGTTTCAAGTAAGGGTTACGAGTGATGGCCTTCCTATATGCTTTCGAGAGCAGAGAGAGAAGCGAAGAGCCTTAAAAGAGACTATAAGAAAAAAATTCATGGACAAATCTCATAGGTATAAGTAGTAATAATAATTCTCTTTGTAGCAGTTTATATTACAAGCCAAGGGTGAAGTGGCCAATAAAACTAAATTTGTTTCTAATTCACTGTATAGGTACTTAATCTATACATACAGATAAATTAAATTGACGTGTCTGTTTGTAATTCCAGAATAACAGCTTTTCACTAAATGTATAATGAAAGTATATAAGGTCGGAAATGAAAGAAACTATTTTAAATCAAATAAAAAAAAATATCTGTTGTCTGTCTGTCAGTCTGTCGATCTGTTTGTCTGTCAGTCTGTCGATCTGTCTGTCTGTCTGTTTGTTCCAGCTAACCTCCGAAACGGCTGGATCGATTTTAACGGGTATTTCACTGGTATCTATCGTACAAGGAGTAACTTAAGCTACTTTTATTTAAAAAAGACATTTACGGTTCTCCGGGAATGAAATTAAATCTACACGGGTGAAACCGCTGGGCACAGCTAGTACTTTCATTATCTTGTACAATGGATGCAAAAGTGCGTTAGTTGGTTTGTCTCTCATTGGTCCGCTTCGTTAAAAGAAACAAAGATTAATGTGATTTTTTGCACTGAGATAAGCGTTGACAAAGCCTACTTTTTACCCGGGAATAATGATGGTTCCCGCAGGATAGTTAGCAACGCGGGGCGCGCTTATCAAATAAAACTGATTCGCCACACAATCCGATATAGTAGATCGCATGGAAATAACGTCTCTAGCGAACAGCTAAGCTTTATTACCGAGTTGGGGCCTTACCATGACCTCTTATTGCCATGATAGTTTTACACTTATTATGCGACAGATGTATATGACATGTATACATCTGTCACTGTCACACAGCTAAACTATCATTGCAATAAGAGCTCATGGTTGAGCCTCAGGACCAAATTCCCTAACGCTACCTTGTATTTAATAATAATTTGAAGAAAAGCGATCGAAAATGGAACAAGTAAAAGGTTCTTTGGAATTCACAATTATTTTAAATGGCAATAGAAGCTCGTGGTCTCATTTTCCCCTTCAAAAATGGCTCAGTATTTATGCCAACTTGCTGGTATAATCGTAATGGATATTGGTAATGGAAGGGCCGCGCATCAAAATACTAGCCTCGGAACCTTGATTGTTACACGGAGCGACTGCCATCTGACCCTTGCAATCCCTTTCATGAGATAAATCATTGACCTCATTTTAATGCCTCTATCATCGTTGGAAGAAATGGTGGAAAGAAACACATTGCTTGGACCCTAAATAAAATGGGATAGGGTCAGGATGGTGATGATCACAGACTTACCGAATATATAAATGATTACGTACACACATACGTTACATCACGGCGATCTTGGAAAGCGTAATTGTACTAACAAATTGTTATAATAACAAGAGCACTTTCGTCATGTTCTATCCAAATTGCGACCCGCGGCTATAGAACAGAGACGACTGTGGAATCGTCAGTTATAGTTTTCTGGTGCCTTTTTAAAATAACAAGAAAGCTGTAAGTGTGTGTGTGCATATTGAAAGGGAATAAGTTTCTCACATCGCATGATGATATTAAGAGATATTTAGATGGAAACATCATAATCATTTAGGATATATGCCAGCGTATTAGGTATGCCACTGCGATACAATCCTGTAAAGTCCACAAAAATAAAGGCTTAAAAATATGTTTGCTAGGATAAAATTTTGGGACAAAATAGCTCTGTTAAATAATTTATACCAGCATAATTAAGTTTCCGATTTTTGCAATGCTTCGGTTGCACGATAATAGATGTTAAAGAGAAATAAAATAACTTTAACGGTAAAATTTATTTATTGCCACTGTACTTGCCTATATTATAATTCGTGGGTAATGGTGTTGGGTATATAATAAGTAAACTTTAAATTCTAGAATAATCTACCAATTAGTTATTGTATATCTGTTTTTTACCCCTAATAAATAAATAAAATATAATAATTGCACCAAATTACGTTGTCAATTGGTAATTGATGTATGAATAAGTTGTGACTTTAGACTATGGCTAAAGTTTAACCAGAAAAAACACTTGTTAAAGTCTGTTGATGCAGTTTAACCTACATTTACAGATAAATACAATTTAAGTTTGTGTATATAGTTCTAGAATAATAGCTTTTCAATGCATATTACTATATATATACGGTTGTTACATAAAAAACTTCCTATCTATATGTATGTTTGTTCCAGCTTTCTGAAACAGGCAGCTGATATTACAATGACTAACATAGGCTACTTTGATTTAAAAAAACATATAGGGTTTATTTAGAGATATAAGCCACTCATGAAATTAGGACTACGTAAGCGCAAACCACGGGGCACAGCTTGTAGCAACTAAACTTATAATAATAATAATATTAAATAACAATGCATACGTCTTAGATGTAATTCAAAGATGTATGTATGTATAGTGCCTGAAACGGCGATAGACTCACCATCTGTCACGTTGGCACTTAATCAGTTGCGGTGAAAAGTGGGTGTTGTTAATACAACACCTCTGCCTACCCTTCGGGGAATACAGGCGTGAGCATGTGTATGTAAATGATAAATAATGATGTGAAGAATATAAACTGCGTCTCCACACCTTTCCAAGAGTGGTGGTCAAGGCTGGCTACCCGGTTTCACTTTCTTATAGTAACCAAAACATTTTCACCGCTCTCACGCCGCGGCTCCGCGTCGACGCCGGTGAAATGGAGGCATTGTCACAATAACAAATGGATTATAATGGCTTACGACACCGCTGGCCATGAAATTGTCCACCGTTGAACTTCAAACTTACTTTACTCTCACTTTGTACTATTATGATTTCCATTTACATAATTACGTTCGCACGGTACAAAAGCCTGTGACGATCAGACCTTCGTCTACACTATATACTAGTCTATAATACTATTATAAAAAGACAAACTTTGTTTGTTTGGTTGTAGTGAATATGGTCAAAAACTACTGGATCGTTTTAAAAATTATTTCATGATTCGAAAGCTACATTATCCACGAGTAGCATAGGCTTTATTTTATCCCCGTACTCCCACAGGAACGGGAACTACGCAAATAAAAGCGCGTAACCTCCACTAGTCATTTTATAAAAGCTAAAAGTTTCCCTATATATGTTTCCATTACATGTAGGAACGATCACCGACTATGAAGTCATGTCCCATCATCGTCGTCGTTATCACCCTGGCCTTTTCAAGTACCGACCCCAACAAGTGCCGACCCATACATCATGCAGAAGGAAGCGCCAGCAAAACAATGACTCGGGGCTGTATCCAGGGCTCTGTGTGCGGCCCCACATTGTGGAACCTGGTCATCGATGAACTTCTGGATCTTGAACTCCCGAACGGCTGCTTTATACAGGCGTTTGCCGATGATGTCACCTTAGTAGCGAGTCATAAAAATCTAAATAGCCTTAAGCTCATAGTTGAAGAAGCTCTAGAAAAAATCATAAGCTGGGGAGAGTCCGTTAAGCTGAAGTTTGGCCCGCAGAAGACTGTCGCGGTAGCTTTCACTCACAAAGCCCGTACACTCGACATCACCATCCGTGGAACACCCATTCCCATCAGTAAGGAATTCAAAATTTTAGGAGTTATCATCGACAACAGACTGTCATTCACTAAACACATTACTCATACTATTAACAAAGCTGCAAAAATATATAACAAACTCACCAGATTCATACGACCCACTTGGGGGATTCATTCAGATAACATAGTCACAATATACAGACAGGTGATCGAACCTATAATCTGTTACGCATCAAGCGTATGGCACACAGCGCTAAAGTACAAATACGTCCAAAGAAAACTACTCTCATTACAACGAGGCTTTGCAATAAAAATTATAAAAGGCTTCAGAACCATCAACACCGTCAACGCTATAAGTCTCTCAGGCCTAACACCTATCGACATAAAAATTAAAGAATGCGCAGAAGTTGAAACCACCAGACACACCGGCATCACAACCTACCTACCCACAGACATTACACTTGACAAACCCACGCACCCCTCAAAACTACTACATCCTTCCTTAAGGAAAATACTCACTTACACCACTGCAACCGACTCCACAGAAACACACAACATTCTAAGAGCACACCCACATACACACTACATTTACACGGACGGCAGTAAGCATGACGGACAAGTAGGTGCAGCCTTCGCAGCTTACTGCCCCGACGGCAAAACAATTATACACAAAATAAAAGTGCATCCTACTAACACTGTTTTTCAAGCCGAGCTTATGGCAATAGAGCACGCATGTTTATGGCTTGCAAAACATAAACACTCATTCGCATTAATCCTCTCAGACTCCCAATCCGCACTATTAGACATTTGCAACGCATACAGCACAAACTCAACCACTACAAACATACGCAACACTTTACACAAACACAACATCAGTCCTCACCTAATATGGGTCAAAGCACATGTGGGTATCGCTGGAAACGAAGCGGCAGACATAGCAGCTAAAAGCGCCGCAGGAAGCCACACTGCTTGCATCAACACCAACTTCCCACTAAGTTATGTGAAAAAGGTTTCGAAGGAAATAAGCAGAAAAAAGTATGAGCAAATGTACGCACAAAACACAAAAGGTCCCATATTACGCAAATGGTGCCCAACACTACAACATTTACACACCCTCACAAACGCTACACAACACACCTTTGCACTCACACAAATACTCACTGGACACGGCTTTCATAAACAGTATTTACACAGATTCAAAATAACAGACAATGAACACTGCCCCTGCGATAACACCACTCCACAAACAGTAACACACCTCCTCGAACAATGCCCACAATACACTATACAGAGAAATAACCATGAACAAACATGCATATATCACCAAGTAAATCCATACAACATCACTGATCTACTCACTCGACCTTCCGCATTGAAATCCTTCATCCACTACATACAACAAATCATCAGCACAATTAAACAATTCAACAGCACATAATGAAAATGTACCATCCCCAATAATGTACCATACTTAATATAAATATTCATCCATTTTAATTATTATGTATTTCACATATTCTGTATCAAATAGCAGAAATAAATTCCCCCAGAAGGTGGGTAACCTTTTGGGGACAAAATAAAAATGACCCCAACAATGTATGGGACATTGTTGGGATCGGCACTTGATTGAACGCAATGTGACTGATGACATGATTTTTATACGAAGCGACTGCCATAGCCTTCGTAACCATTTTTACCAGGAAAATCGGGTTGAACCTTTTGTCAGACTCTCTTCGGCCTCCGACTGACCTGTAACGATTGCCAAAGGTGTTGAAATTGTCAACCGGGACCGACGGCTTAACCTGCTCTCGGAGGTCGGAAGGCGGTCACCCATCCAACCACTAGCAAAGGTTGCTTAACTTCACTGATTGAATGATATGCACAATAGCAACTGTGGTAGTTATATGACTTTTCTCATGTATATGAGATAAACTTACAGCTTATATAAAGTGACTAACGTCAGATCGTCGCTCGCTCTAGTAGTTTCATAGTAAAATGTAATTTAAGCGTTAAAAGACATTTAAACCAAAACATTATTTTTAAAGGCAAGTACTCTACTTGTATTTAAAAAGAAAGGTTTATACGTGATGGTTTGTGAGCGAACAGTAATTAATAAAATATCAAGTTTTTAGTAGAACCGTGATGACGAGTGATTTCAGTAGTCTTACTGATTTACTGCAAGTCACCATTGAGTTTTCTTAAAAAATAATCGTTAGAGGATATCCATAATTAGTTATGTCTGATAAGAAATCAGACACTGGCCTGAGACTGCGATGTAATCACCATAATCTATCACGGTCGCACTTTAGCACCTTCGAAAATACGGGACAATTTGTACCTACATAGGTAATTTTATGTGTCTCACATTAACCAATCATAAATAAAATGGTTTTGTTTTATTTTTCATTACTTAAGGTTCGTCTTATCACATAAATGAAATTTAAATGACTGTGTAAAAAAACTAATCAAAAAAAAATAAAAATTCCTACGCGAATAATACCACGGGGCCAAGCTTGTCATACAAATACAATATTAGTCCACCAAAAAAAGCTCTTGTTTACGTGCCAGCGCCATCTATTGTGACCTGGTGGAACTTAATACACGCTGCACTTTCGGAGAATAAAAAAAACAAAGTTCATCGTGGTCTCTGCAACTAGCGCCATCTGTACTAATCTTTACATAACATTTCCTATTTTACGAACGTTAACGTCCTACATTGTAATAAATTTCGCTTGTTTCGTAGATGTCACTACGAAACGTTAATAACATTTAACACGCTTACGTGTTTAGATATTGTGCTAGGTGGAGATCGTAGATAAAAAAATCGCAGCGCACCGAATTTTTCATGTTTGAATAAGTTATTGAAAATGTACAGTGTAAGGGTTGTTAAAATCCTTTACCTATATTATAATGTTCATTTTGATAATTTCTACACATCCGATTTTTTTGTTAAATAAATTTAACACTAGCTATCCGCCAGTGAAATACCCGCTAAAATCGGTTCAGCCGTTTCAGAGTTTACCCGGCACAAGCAGACAGATAGACAGAGAAAAAAAATTGTAATTTTTTAATGTGAGTACCGCATATACATCATATGCATTTACTAAAAACTGTTAATTTGAAATAACAAACAGACACTTCCATGTTATTTATCTGCATGTATAGATTTCCTTTCCTTTATTTATTTACATGTATAGATTTACGTGCAATATTTTCGTACTGTCAAATAAGTCTGTAAATTTTCTCACGTAACGCGTATATTTCGAGTTTTTAAAGGAAAGCATTTTATCACAAAAACGTCTTTGCGAAAATTTTATGGGGAAAGAGTCTCACACAGAAGCTAAAAGTAAGTAAGTAACTCTTTAACCTAAGTCTTATGATCGAACGATGATTGCCCTATTTTCCGCAATTGACAAGCAATGAAAGTTTGTTTGTGTTGCTGCCGTCATGCAGAACGAAAATAAAAGTGGCCTTGCTTGCATAAACATTGCCTGTTACATTGAAAATACAATACTTTCCACTGATAAATAAATCGACTTACTTCTATTCTTACCTACTACTAATCTACTAAAGACAATAGCTAGTAAGTAGATATAAATATATGAAGTAGAAGAAAATAGATGCCCTAGAGATGTAGTGCTGGAGATAAATGCTCGGTATATCGTCGACGAATCTCCGTACAAACGCCTCGATACTTCTAGAGCTAGGCATCACTCAGCGTCTGTCGACGTTGGTACAGTCCCGTACCCTTAAGTTCTTTGGACACGTTCCAAGGCAGGATGGTCTATTGAACTTCTTGTCGTCTACCTTGGTTGAGGTACTAGGCCGCGGGGAAGATCACCCATGCGATGGACTGATCAGATAAAAACAGCAGTGGGCGGACCAAAATTACATCCAACAGAGATCGATGGCGAAACATCGTGAGAAGAGTGACATCTGCGCCGAATAGTACCACATGATGACCACGACCGATCTGTCAAGAGCGTAACGAACAAGAAGAAGAGATATACATACATATGATACGCTTTTGAAGGCGCTTATAATATTAATATACGAATTTATATGATCGCTTTTTTTTACTTCAGATCCCATTCATCACAAGGCAAACGCAATGACACCCTTAGTCTCCAAGGAGCTTAATACTCTACGACTTCGGACTCAGCCCTCAGTACGGCCGGAGCAAGGAAGACATAGTCAGGTTGTAAGTAAAAACAAAAATAATTTATACGATTTTTAAATAAAGAAAATGATTAATAAGTGAAATTCTCGAATAAGTCAGTTAAGAGGCTTGGCACTTAATGGCCGTTATTCAGTGTAGGCCTGTCAGGTACTTAGATTCACTGATGACACAACAACATAGGATGTACGTGTATTGCGACTCATACGATGGCCCTCTCTGAGGGCCCACCTTATATCCCCGCGTGTGCCGCGTGGGAATTCTTCAATAGGTCCCCGACCGCACTGGGAGCGGCAGGTCGGGGTACGTTGGATTTTTTCCGCACTAAAACCCCCCTGTGGCCATCCTCCCTTCTTAGGGGGGGGGGGCTCCAGGTACTCTGATAGATCTCACCGGTGTGTCCCCACACTTTGCCGGGGCACATCCCTCATGATCAGAAAGGTGCAGTTTACCCCAGTGAGACAACTCTAGTTCAGAAAGGGGAATTCCATAGTTTCAAAATAATACACATAACATTTAAGATTCGAGCATGTTACTCATCAGAACTGGTTCATATATCTTATACAATATATTGTATAGTGTGACATAACGACAGCAGCCGTCAACGTCACTTAACAAAGGTGTCAATACCCTCGTTGCAAACATAATATGATGTGATGTTACATCACAATCACCGAAACCGCAAGTGTGTGCTATTTGCCCCAATTCGCTCCACATACCATTGCGGAACCAAATTGACATATCTTGGAGGTAAACAAAGATGTTCCGCCAGGTTTAACATTGTCGCCTCCTTTTGTTTTGTGACCGTCGCCGTTAAAATTGATGAAATAATCTCATACACGCAGCAGGCACTCTTGTATGAATTTGCTTTCATATTATGTGCTAAACCTAATATTTTTTTCAATCAAGTAATTTCGATATTACAAGTTCTCAATATATTGTAGACGACTCTTAACGTTCATCTCATTTTATTGAATTAAATCTAATAGGTATATTCCTTTGAAAAGTTACTAGTAGTAAAGTATCTAAAATGCAATTTGTTGTGTATGCAATATTTTTTCAAATAAATGCATGCCACTAAAAAGCAACAACAATAGCGCCATTAGGAGATGTCATCGTGCGTGCAATAAACAAAAGAAGCCGGGAAGAGATAAAACTGCGGACTATAGTGGATGCGCCTCAAACATATCAGTGCCATTGTGATAGCACTACCTGTTCCTTCACTTCCTACTACCAGTTGAGTCCCAGCACGCAGCCACAATGGTTGTCCTCTATGTGTTCCTATCCTGTGCTCTCCTGGTATCAGCGGAACACTCAGGCGCTTATTCCTCCCCTCAATACGCAAAAAAGATGTACCCAAAGAAAGGATTCGACACGGCTAATCTGCTGCCTAGAGAAACGCCGCCAATACCGTTCAGGGATACCCAAGAATCCATCGCAAGGTTCGATAGTGGAGTAAACGACACCCAGTACGGTAGAAGTTCATTTTTGGATACCGCAGGCGACTTCCTAAGCGGTACTGGGGGTCAGGTCGTCAGCTCCCTAGCTAAAGATTTCCTTGCGAGGTCTACTGGAAGCAGCCAGGTTGGTTTTGACTGTGTAACACAGGTTCGTATCGCACTTCCATTTAACTTTGCACGCGATTTCAAATAACTTATGCATGAGTAAGCTTCCTTGAAATGATAAGATTGTGACCCAAAATCGTAGGGTAAAATGACGTCATTATTTTAGGGTTGGAACACAAAGCTTTTAGTTCAAGCCGAAGTTCTCCCAAACAACAGGATTACTGACGCATAGCGTTGGACGTTTCAATCCCGAAAATAAATTTGTATGCCTTCATAGATTGCATCGAATCAGTAGGCTAAAGTTACAAAACGACGGCATCTGATTTGTGTAACAAAGTCATTTTGTATATTTTAGGTACTGAGTCTAAACTTGACAAACCTGGTGATCCTCATAATTTTGAAAGCGTTGATCTTGGCGGCTGGCTTCTTTGGTGCGGGAGCCTGGAAGGGAGGGCATCAGTATGGGAGGAGCTTAGACGGTACGTAGACATGTTTATAACTAAAATATTTACTAAGAAGCAACACCCCTTACTTACTTACACCCTTACCTCTCGTAACATTAGCTATCTGCCAGTGAAAGTCCCGTTAAAATCGGTTCAGCCGTTTCGGAGATTAGCCGGATCAAACAGACAGACAGATATAGTAAAGTTTTTAAATATACTTTTTTTATTGAATGCCGTATTGCTTTCGTATGTATTTAGCGAAAAGCTGTTAATTTAGAGTAACAAACAGACACTTCGATTTTATTTATCTGTATAGATATGGCTAGAAAGGGAGTTAATACAGACTTGACGACTAGTAGAGAAAAGTGGAAGAGATCCGTAATAATAATATTATATAATAAGCCCTACAATTTTGATACCAATAAAAGGTTACCGGCATTATTATTCCTTTTAGAATTTCGCGTGCCTAGATGTTACGATATTCGTAGAATACAAAACTGCTAATTGAAATAGTTCACTGCTGTTGCGAGTAAACTAGTCAATTCAAATCAACTCAACTACAAAACCCAGGAAGTATTCACGTTCGGTTTACTTACCAGCTGCCTGTCCAGTTGGTCTTTTGTTAGGCGCACGTCAAACTGACCGCCAGTAATGGCTGATAATCCAATACACCTACGAGATGCGTTTGTCATGTCCATTTCGGGCCTAATCCTATTGGCAAAGGATTATCAGGCTCGAAGTAGACTCGCCAAATGACCGCCCGCTCTAAAGCTTGTGAAAGGGGTGTAAAAGCTTGGTGGAATGTTCTTGGTTTCATCTGATATTTTGTTTTGATTGTATTGTTATTGGTGAGCTCGTAGCACATACTATTGCGCGTATGTTTTTCAAAGACTTTTTTTATTGAAGACAATTGCGGCTAGTTGGTAGAGTTATGATTACGATTGTGATTAACAGTTCCATGTGAGTCTTGAGAGAACTCTTCAGGATTAATACTAACTAAGGCTAAATACGATTTGAACCCCAGTGTCTGCCTACTTATTGGCGAACATGTAGTAATCAATATAATTTTAAAAATATAACGTCGACAAACTTATTTGTCTGTGGTTTAATATAATTTTACACCGAATATGTCCAACGGATCATCGCCTGCCTGTAGTACTAAATTAAGAACATTAAGTAGACATTTGAAATTTGTAAAATTTGTCTTCTACAGTCGCCGTCGCTAGTTGTGATAGCTCAGCAAAAATAGTGGTAACTGGTTATATTATTCGCTTCAGCCATTCGAACGGATGGAAACAAACTAATATAATTACTGCTGCGCATTCAAGATCAGCGCTCATTACTCGTGACTGCACCTATAAGTACTTTCTATTATCTGCAAAATTCTCACCTACAGACAACAAGAACGCGTCGTACATCACAGAAGACGAGATCCTTCTGTACCTGAGCTACCTGGCTGGTCAGCAGAATAGGAACTACAGTTGTCTTTACATGCTGTCTTGTAAGAAACCTCATCAAGCTGCGCTCTACTCCTCTGGGGCTGAGCTGTTGGTGCAAGGAGCTAAGCTACTGCATGGGTAAGTTTAAAATATGTTTCCATTACTTTTCTTAAGCATATTCGTTTCATATAAATGTAGAATTTATTAATATATATAAATGTGGTTACATTTTGGTGCGGTAACAGAAGACAGAAGGAGAGCTGAAAACTAGGCGCCATGAGGGAGTGAGACCTATGTGCTAATGTTAATAATGATACCTAATGTTGAATTTATTGCAAGTAATTTGGAAATATAATTGTTTTATTATCTCGCGTGCTATGATTGTAGGTATTATTTGTAATTTTAAATTAACATTTAGTTAATGTTTAATCTGTCATCGTATCATTGAATTACTTCACATACTAACGTCCATAGATTTAAAAATAACTGAGCGGTTTCTTCAACTAAGCTTGCGGCGCGTCGTTGAATTGAATTGAATAAGAGTATAATGATGATACTCATGGTAACTATAAATATTGTAGAAGCATATGAATCTTGAGACATAATAATATGCCTTAAATCATGTTTCAGGAACAGCATTGAGTTGGAGCAATATGAAGACATATCTCAAGGTATCCGCCAAGCAGCCGCGTGGGGGGAGTCAGGCTCGTCGTGTGACACTCGTTATAAATGTGGAGAATAATTCACTACCTTCTACACATTTTCATTGTAATTATCATTATCATCATTAGGTAATAATTAGATATTTAATATAAGGGCTACTCGAAATTATTGGACTGATACTAGACTGCTGTTATTGTGCCCCATTTACCGAAATGGCATGGTGTTACGATGTCCCTATGAGTTGAAACAACACCACATTTAGAATATAATATGTGTTGTATGTATGTGTTGCAATATGAGTAGGAAAAATTGAGTGCGTCACTTTCTTTGTCCATTATTTTAACATTCATGATTTTTTTTGAGAATTTCGGTTCCAAACTTCTTTGTCATATAGTACTTGTAGTCATGTTTTGTTGGTAATAAATTATTGCTTTCTTTCTTTGTTAATATTTGTACATAATAACTCTTAATAATAATCTAACAATTAGTTAGTTGTTGCTTACAATTCGTCTACATCATCCACCGTAATATGATCTAACAATTTATCAATTTCCCGTCTTTATAACATAGTTGATTATCATGTCAATATTTTACTGTTCTTAAAATTATACATTTTATTGCCAACTCAGAAGTATCAGTCACATTTGACTTTAACCTATTTTAACTGTCGCTTGGTTAAATACGTACTAAGTTACAAAGAAATCAATAAGATTTCCAAACACATAAAATATTCAATGATATTGAACAGATGAGTACTTACATACAGATATAAACTTGAAAATAATAATGTTAACATAGAAACGAATGCAATATAAAATGAGTGTATTTTATATTTGCTTATGGTAAAACGTTGTTTTACGTAAAAAACCTCATTTAATATTGGACACGATAACCCTGGGCGATCTTGCAGAGGAGTTATTGGCCCTGGCAGCTCTGTACTCCGGGTACGACACATATCCATCACCGTCTGTATCGTCGGATTCCAAGGTGCGGTCTACTAACACTGAAATCAAACAAAAATGTATGTGACAGAAAAGTGCGGACGAAACCTTTGGCGTACTTTCACCGGGGTAAACTCAATGTCATGGACGAAACAAATTATTTTTCCGAAATAAAATTCCTTCTCATAAGTCATGTTCCATTTGCCAGTAAATTCCAGACAAAATCGGTAGAACCGTTTCGGAGATAAGATAGAACTAAAATAGATACAGAGTGGCTTAATTTTATTAAATTCCTATTTACCACCGTAAGTATATTTTTCCATATGCATCAATAAAAACTTGTTATTATGACGTAACAGCATTTATTTTTTTATATAACATCGCACCCTGAGAACGATAGGCTCAATTCAAAAATCATATTTTTTTAAATCTCTATAAAATATCGGTTTTGAATAAAATTAAGTTGCGCATTGTTAAAAAAAATATTTTTAAAATGTTTTTCTGAACTAGATTTAGAAATACATTTTGAGGTCTGTCTTAAAGTTTACATAATTATTTTTTCAAATGTTTGAGTTGAACCACTATCATTCTGAGGGTGCGACATGTTGAATACTTTTGAAACATAAAAGAGACTTCTTATTTATGTTGTAAAGGGCATACCTATATAAGTGTCTAAATCATTAGCCTCTGGCTCAATCGAAGAGTCTGTATCTGGGTCGGGTGGTTCATGTTCTATCGTGTGGTACACGGCCTGCAACAAAAATATAGGTACTTATGATTATATACTATATAGTTAGTATTATTATCTTCACATCTAACAGCTGCTAGGTTATACCTACTTCAAAAATAAAATTACCTTTATTTGATTAAACTTTAACAAAGTCCTTCAAAATCGTCAAAATGACATGATTGATCCAGGTTTGGAAGATCACTTTTACTGAGAAGAACCGTGTAGGTATGTAGGAAACTCAGCAATTACTCTTTTAAAAAAAATACAATTTTGGTCTTTACATTATATAAAATATAAATTATTATAAGCCCATGGACATAGTTCCAATGCTCTAAGGTCAATAAAAATATAACCCATATCTTCATAGCTAGTTTTCAAATACAAAATGCCATTGCTAGTAATAAAACACCACTATAATTTTACACGTAGGATCCATAATATTCTGATACCTTTAAAAGTTCTAGTCCGTCTAACTTTGAATTCCTATCGAAGTCGTGAGCTGAGAAGTAATGGAACTCCAATTCCTCAGGAGACATTTTTGATAACATTTCTGGAGTGAGCATGTTCGAGTCTTCTTCTAAATGCCTGTAAAAACATACAAGCCAATTATTAAAGGAAAATATAATCAATTTATTCTAGCAATTTCTTTCTATTCTAGTTAAACTCTTTTTTTTCGATAACTAAACAGGATTTGATCCATTCAATACATCCACTTTGACCACATCCTACATTACTTCATTCTCATCTAGCTATGTAACAAGTTGGCCACGACTTTCGTAATCAATATTCGAAGTGTCACTACACATCTACTAGACAAGACAACTATTTTGTACTTCATGTGATCGCTGTGCTGCAGATTCTTTATGTGTAGTGCAGGGTCGTATCGGTTGAAAAAGTTTCAATACTAATCATTGTGTGGTAAATACCTTAAAGTATTCCTTACTTAGCATCATGCAATAGCTGTGTGTCCCCAGTAAGGGAGTCAGTCCCCCTCGGCTTGTAGTGGTGGTGTCTGTGGGCCACGGGGGTCTGTCCGTGGGGGTGGTGCGGGCCTCGCCTGAGGGACCACACCATAGTGTACAGAGACAGGAGAATCGCCGCTGGAAGGTCACACGTATTACTTGATTATCTTATATGGATGTTATGGTATCACTAAAGCTTTATAGCTGGAGTCATCTTATGATGTCCTAGACAGAGGTCACGTCTCTATACAGTTAAATAAAACTTTAGAGTTTGTTTGTAATTCCAAAAAAAAACATTAACAGCGAATGAAAGTACCTACATACGGTATCATATAAAAAAAATGTTTCTCTGTCTGTTTGTTCCGGCTAATCTCTGAAACAGTTGAACCGATTTGAACGGGACTTTCACTGGCAGATAGCTGATGTTACAAGAGGTACACAAAATTAAGCCTAAGCTAAGTCTACGTGGGTGAAAAATAGCAGGACAGTATTTCGTACCTTTGTCTGAAAAGAAATCTAATTTAATCTCTACAAAATGTAAAATTCAGTTCCAGCTGACTGATTCATAATCAACACATAGCTTAAGCCGCTGATCAGTGAGCTGTAGGTATGGTATGAGAAATGGTTTTTCTTAATTTCACGCCTTATGGAGTTAAATAGGGGTTGGAAATGTCTAAGAAAAACTTTACCGACATACAGACGAAGCTGCAGGCGCAATCTAGTGATTTCTTTAAATTTGATCTCAAGTCAAATCAAAGTAATTGAATAAAAACTACCGTAACAATTTCACGTTTTATTATTGTGAGAGTAACCATACCGTCCAGCCGTACATAGCAGTTTAGTACCTCAACGATATTTTGCGCTCAATTTGCCACAAAACCAACAGACACGCGCCTACAATTTATCAACTAAACATCAAAACACTACAATACATTGTAGTACCTGTCCATTTCTCGTCGAAACATAAAGGGTGAGCAGCTGGGCCTATATGGCCCCATGGGGCCACGAGAAACCCCGCGGGGCCCAATATTCACACCTCATTTCACTTCGGTCCTGCCCTGCCCATTGCATTTGTCATCGGGCTGTCGAATTATTCGCTGTTTTTAAATTAGCCAGGCTCTTTGGATTTAATTGTTACGATTTTAAATGCTTATGAATACAAAATGGGTTCTTGCAGCTATTCATATTGTATCCATTATCGTGACGCTTAAATAAGTTGCGGTTTTTTTAAAGAATGTAAACTAACTGTCTCATCGAATATAATTTTTTTACTTTGTAATAAAATAAGAAAATTGATTCATAATATATTTTAATCTGGTACCTATTGATAAAACCAAGAGTGCATTCCACCGTATCTCTTCATAACTCATATTCACTTACTAACTTGAAACTATAATAATAGAAATATATTTATTAATATGTCATCGAAACTATTCAACAAAACAAAAACAGGTGTGGCGCCACCCTTTATACAGAAATCTATTAAGTACGAAAAGTTTCAATATATCGAATGCATAATTTATTTTGAGGGCGTCCCTTGGAACATTTGTTCGGACAGAAAGACGAGACCGCTCTTTAATCGGACCCCACTTTATTAGAGACTGTATGAAATAAAGCCATAATGGGGCACAAATTATGCGCAGTGACAAGTGCGTTGTACATATGGCCGGGGTGTCCGTCGCAAACGGCGATGGGACTCACCGACGTGCCGCTTGGAGAGATTTACATTTATTATATTTGTTAGTGAACTTTCTGCATATTTTTATGAGTTTTCTTCTTTTATGAGTTTAAATGCTTCCGTCGAAAAAATTGTCGAGTGCAAAATTGTTTATTAAAGCACATTCTCATTAGAGACCGACTCAAAGAAATATGCAAGGAAAAGTGATAATTGGTATTATGTTGTAAGAAATATATATTTCATATTTTTATGGATAACTATTTAGATAACAATTGAGTTACAAGCAAAATTGTTAACCATGCTCTGCTTTAAGTTAATAATTTGTCTAAGTGAAATTGAAAACAACATTCGCCGTCCTTGGTATCAATGTGTAACAACTCCGTGCAAAACTAGGGTGCTTCAAAGTACACCAGCCCACCGTATTATCACGCGATAGCACCCTAAGCCCGCGATTACAGCACATCAGTCACAGATTCCTTTATTCACTATGAATCTTGCTCACCATGCGGTGCATTTACGTATGTTGAGTTCAAGGCGAGGTTCAAAATTTATGAGAAAATTAGAGGACGAACGAAGATGGCGGAGAAACTAATGAGTAAGGAGGGATATGCGGAATATAATAAATTTCACGATATAATGCAGCAGTACTACAATAAGCGGATTCCAAGAATGAATAATAGTGACGAGACTGAAAAGGAGGATGCAATGCCGACGTCAGAGGTGATAGCAGAATTAGATTCCACAGTTGACATCATTGACAAGAAGTCCGACAATATGACAGATTCAAAGATGGTGGATCAATGCAATGTCGTGAGTGACATGATTACGGTGACGGACGGTTGCGATGGAAACGACATAAACGTCACAGATGACAATGTTAACAAACAAAAGGAACCAATAAATATTACACTAAGAGAAAAGATGGACAGCGAAATTATTGAAGCTGGGAACATGATGAAGAATAGTGATGTTTACAATAACGTGTTGTGTTATGTTGTAAATAAGTTATGTTGGTCTGACGGTGAAAAAATTAGTCAAGAGTGTACAGAAGGAGTGTTTCGGGTGTTGAATTGTGAGCGTGTTAAGTTGAATGCATGGGACGTAGTATGTTCGGAGTATGATAGTTTGATGGGTAAGGTGAAGAAGAGAAAGGTGAATTTAAGAGTTAGTTATGATTTTAAGAAGAGAAAGAAGAACATGTTGTTAATAGTTGTAAATATGAAGAATTATGTTATTTAAGTTATTATTCTTTGTTGTAAATTGTTAGAATGTCTGAGGACAGACATTATTTTCAGAAGGGCAGTGTGGAAAGAGGTTTTATGTTAGCATGATAGGCAGCGTGTAAGAATAGAAGAAGAAATAAGATGTGACAGATGACAGAACGATGGTGGACGACGTGAAAGACGGAAGACGTGTTGATTATTTTATTATTTTAAGACGTATTATTTTAAGATGTGTTAAAGACGGAGTAAAGAAGACTTCAGTCAAACCTTTATATTTTTTTTCTATTTAAATCTCACAGTACATTCTACATGCATGGATTACCTGCTTCTAAAATAATATATTTGGGTTTTTTTATGACTGCACGATTTTTTGATTAAATATATTTAGTTTCTAATCCATAGTTAGATTTTAGGTTCATTGTTACATTGCAAACACATACAGGAGTCACAAGCAACGTCTGCTCGGGGATTTTTTTATTTTAATATCATAAAGATATATTATTAACAGACAAATAATGAATAACTCACATAGCATTTCGCCAAACGGGACGCATTGAATATCTAAGAGTAATAATTTGACTGACAATGAGGAAGTAGTTAATATGATTATTACTAAAATAAATTGGTACATTACCTTCAAATCTCATTGCAGCTGTAACTGCATAACTTCGATTCTCATTTGTTTATTTTTGTAAAATAATACCCTTCACACAGGTTAAACTCGCATCTGTCACTCGTCGAGGAAAAGAAATCGATGGAAAAGCGCTTGCGCAATCTCGTCGTTTCAAATTCAACCCTGAATATATGCAACTAAGAGTGAATATTGTTTGATATATTATTAAGTAGTGCGCATGGCTTTTGAGATTTCCTAAGTTTCAGTTTCTGGTACCTAGATGGCTCTATCTGTTCTTAAAATTAAGGTGAACTATAGCAGCCACATGAATAATATAAGGCGAAACCAAGTGGCTAGAAAATAATACTTTGTACAATTTCAGTACTACCCTACTACCCACCTAGCATATGCATACAAAATGTTGTTTGTGCCAGAGTATAGGATCTTCTAGATTGCTTATACCTTTCTCTGTTGAAAAGGCAACTAGCTTCTTTAATATCTCTCACGCTTGTATTCCCCGAAGGGGTAGGCAGAGGTATTGTAATAACAACACCCATTTTTCACCGAAGATGATTAAGTGCCAACGTGACAGATGGTAAGTCTATCAAATTCAAATTCAAATTCACGATGTTTTCCTGCACCGTAAAACACGAAAAAACTCATTGGTACAGGACCCGCTGGAATTTGAACTTACGTCGCTTGCGTAGCAGGCAACTGCTCAAACCCCGAAGCCACGGGTCTGCTAGCTGCTTTTACTGATTATAAATCCCTGGCTATTGGATTTCCATTTCGTTTGGAATTCCTTGCCTTTTTCTTGTTCCGTAAATTCTCCCGATGTGTGTTTTGCTGCTACATTTATGTCCGTAGCAGATCGTCTACAAATTCTACGAATGATGCCTTGAAGCTGTAATTCGACTGATCAGCCCCTATTGATATTGCAAACGAAATAAACTCACACGGAACATATTTTAATACAAATTTCAATCTGTGAATATTGACTTAGTTGCAGGGGATATTGATATAATATGTGTAAAATACCAAGAGGAGCTCGTGGCACAGTTGCTATTGCCCATATCATTCGATCAGCGAAGTTAAGCTACCCTAACCCTAGCCAGTAATTGGATGGGTGACGTTAAGTCGTCGATCCCGGTTGTCAATTTGTCTGTCAATCTTTGGCAATCGTTACAGGTCAGTCGGAGGCCTATAAAAAATAGTCTGACAACTGGCTTAACCGAGATCACAGATTTTCCATGTTAAGGGATCAGGTGATCCGTCGCATCGGGTTGAACCAAGTGCCGACCCCAACAATGTATGGGATAAGGCCGGGGAGATGATGATGTGTAAAATACCGAATACTTATAAAAACTAGTATGTGTCAACTAAATCAATTTAGCAAACAAAGGCCAATTCATGTGTATATACAATTAAGTTTTTATTCATCTAATTCAACTAGTTTTTGTGAAACTTCTCATCAATGTGCTTTTATCCAATTCATATCGCAATAGCTGAGTGAAAATAAATATCATTTGCATTTTATAAATAAACTAGTGGACGTCTCGCGGTTTCGCCCAGGTACTTAGTTCCCGTTCCCGCGGGAGTACGATGATAATGTACAGCCTATATTAATCGGTGATAATGATGCATTTTAATGGTGAAAGAATTTTGAAAATCAGCCCAGTACTTTTTGAGCCAATTCGTTACAAATATACATACAAACCATTCCTCTTTATAATATTAGTAAATACATATATTACTTAGCTTGCACTAGCAGCTTCGGCTGCGTGACGGTAGGATCACATACAAACTTTCAACCCTCATTTAACCCCTTCAGGATAGATAGAATTTCAAAAACAAATATAATTACGAGTACGTTGTATTCAAAAAGTTATACTTTAAAGTGGTATCTGGATTTTTTATTTATTTCAGTAGCGCATTCTCAATATAATATTTTCGTCCTATAAGCGTACGTATTTACGAAGCGCTAACTGATCACCGTGTTTACAACCCTCTATCTTTTTAACATACAATATAACCATTCGTACAACTAAATAACTCGTCAACAACTGAGAACCAGGCGCCTTCCGTAAGCTTACGATAATAGCTTTTGCACTGATCGTATACGATTCATTTTCTTTTAACTTTCCTCTGAAATAGATCTTTATTCCTTT
Organism: Watsonalla binaria; assembly: GCA_929442735.1. Classification (NCBI taxonomy): domain Eukaryota; kingdom Metazoa; phylum Arthropoda; class Insecta; order Lepidoptera; family Drepanidae; genus Watsonalla; species Watsonalla binaria. The sequence goes on from OV838930.1 coordinate 3,852,743, forward strand.
AAAGATAGAACCAGAACTTGCTGGCACAACGATAAACCTTGTCGTGAAAGAGTGCGTACTGAATTGGTCTTTGTGTCAAATGAAAATAAAGTTAGAATTTGCGTGATAGGGATATGCTGAGAAGGCTTTTCGTCGTGAAAATATCGATGTTTATAGCGATCTGTTGTGGGGAAGTTAAAAAGGGACGGGCGTATGTAAGCGTGTGAGGGATCGTATGATCGATACGCGGCGCTCTGCGTGCTCGAAGGTTTACCTAATGGTCGTTTTCTTACATTTGCATGCTAATTGACTTCTCCGCTCAAGGCTTGCGATGCTCATTTTGTCTCGTGTGACGCAAATTGCGACGAATTACCGCCATGAAGGATTGTGCTCGCACGCGCTACGCTAGTGAGGCGAAAATGTAAATTCACTTTGTCTTTAGTACTTACCTAGGTCTGTGTAGATGAATATTTCTCGAAAGAGTTAATGCTTTGTTCTCGTTTCAGCCACTTACTTAAATGATACTACAATGTTGCTGTAACTTTAATCAGACTGACAAAATTCGTCAATGCCCAGTATCTCAGATTTTGATAAAGGGGAATAACCATATGCTCTTACAGCAAATGTAGTTTGACTGTGTGACAGTGACAGGCTTATACACGTCATAGACATCTGTCTCATAATCCATGTCTATCTGGCATGGCCTCCGATGCTAAGAAAGGGCAAAACAAGGATATGCACCTTGAAATGTTACCTTAAATTTTATCGTCATTTTAGAAATTATGATATTATCTAAATAATATTATCTATTCCTTTCATATCTAGGAATACTTCTTCTCGTACTGCAAATGAATAGGCATTTAGTACGAATGCATGGGAATAATTAAATAGAAATCTAGATACTAATATTTGTGATTGTGAGTATTGATGTTTATTATTTATTCAGGCAACAACTACGCAATGGATTTAAATAAAACTTCACAATAATATAACTCTTACATCAGAATAACATATAGGAGAAAAGGTATATTATATATTTATTTCTGTTACCTTTACATGGACCGCTAAACAGATATTGATGAAATTCAGATCGAGTTTACTCCAAAGACAAAAACTTTGAAAGTAAAAACGTAAAGTTTACCGATAAATCTACTAATAAAATTTATTAAAAGTTTCTTATTAAAGACTATTTTTGACCGCAAAAAAATATATCAACTGCAGTTTTAAGTTACTTTATAATATGACAAATATTTGGAAGAACATTAATTGCCAATATTCAAAGTTGAAACACAACCTTTCCTTCAAATCAACAATTACATCTACATCTAAATACCTACCATTACCACTAGTTACTACATATGGTTATATTCATATAGATCTCCCTCATAAACGCACATAAACCCGCACGTTTCAAACAATAAATGTTCGGTTTTGAGCAGAGCGGAGATTTGCGGCGTGGGGGGCTAGGCGGCGTTGCTAGGCAACCGCCCGCCCTACGGATCACTTTTAAACTTTCATGTCGGAAAGTTTTTAAGGCCGCGTGTTCGGCGATTCGCCATCTTTTTACTTAGCTTTGAGACAACACCTACGTTCACTTAAGTACTTAGAAGTTCTTAGCTCAGGGAATTGTTTTGACTTTTAACATTTACGCTGTTACTGTGACAAAATATCATAAGAAGACATACCTACCGGAAATTCGTACCTAAGATAAATCACAAGGCAAAATTCGCAGTACCTCTCCCCCTGCCACCCACGACCACTCACTAGTGTCCTAAATCACCGTAGGAACACGACACTACTCCAGCCAAGGTATCATTATTGGGTAGCAACCTCTTATAGTTGAAAGATGTGATCGTTCATAAGATGAAAATTTAAAATGAGAATACTTTATTCAGTTTATGTCCTGGTAAGATACTTACAAATCGAAGAAATGACTACCGGCTCGAAATCTAGCCTTCTGAGAAGAACTGGCATGAAACACAACTGACATCTTGATTTCAGAATAAATTATAATTAATAACAATAGAAGGTGGCCGTGAGGTTTGAGTTGTCGCCTGATACGCAAGCGACGCTTCGCGAAGTTCGAGTCCCAGCGCAGCCTGTACCAATGAGCTTTTCTAAAAACTTATGTGCAGTGCAGTGATTTCACACCACATGCTTTACGGTGAAAGAAACCATCGTGAGGACATATTGTCTGAGAAGTCATTCAAAGACGTATGACTATCTGTCACGTTAGCATTTAATCATGTTCTGTGAAAAGTGTGTTTTGTCATTACAACACCACTGCCTACCCCTTTATTGTGCACCTTGTATTTTACACTTGCTTTTGGTGATGCATAGGTGATAAGCACTGCACGGCTGGTCATCTCAAGCTACACATTTGGATATAAGTAGTGTAGCACCGCAACCCCAACTTGGGCCGCTGGCTACCCGTGATCTAATCAATAAATCGACTTAGTTAAATGTTTTTCACGTTTATTCCATTCCACTTTCATCGGTATTCTATTTCAAATCAATTTCTCTCCTTGACAACTAATCGTTTTTTTCCTTTTTCGAATTCTTTTCGGATTTCCTTTTTAAATATCTTTCAAAAAACATAAATTTGTTTTTAAAGGCTTAAAAAGGTTTTAAGCCACTTGTAAGGCCTTACAGTAGAACTACTGTTTGTGTTATTTTTTATCGACATTTTGTGCATTGGAACTGTAATCATGGGCTTACATTTCCTAAGGGATGTATTTCGTATTTTTAATATTGTATAATATGTCTGACACGAGAAATTACTGAGTTTCGCCAGGTTCTTCTTAATAAAAGCAACCTTCCGAACCTAGCGGTAGCAAGTATAATCCTGTATAATTATGTCATTCTGACGATTTCAATGTACTTTGTAAAGTTAAATCGAATAAACATATTTTTGACTTTGAACTTGACTTTGAGATATACCCGTGGGATAGAACCTATACCTCTACATTGAACCGGCAAGAACTGAACTAAAAGTTTTCCAATATAGCGAGATATAAAACAGTTTGATCTTGATCTAAAGACTGCCATCAAATAGGTATCTGTACAATAAAAACGCTACAAGAAACAAAGTATTTTCTCGTGTTAAAGTGCTTGAAAACACGTACAAAAATGTGAAAACATTTTCCTCGCTCATTAGCTCGGGAACGTTGTTACATCGCTCTGTAAAAGTAACGCGGCTCCTCCACGTGCGGGACCTATTACGCAATGTACTGGAAAATAATTGATTTATACGGCAAGGTCCTAGGGACACTATCTAGGACTAGACATACATAGCAAAGGGTGAATACACCCGAAGGTAAGACGTTTTAGGACACCAACCGCAGCCAAAAATCTTAATATCTTGCTAATTGTGACGTATTTAAATTCTCAAGTAAGTTAGAAGCTAGACCCATAGTTTGTATACGTAGTGACCAAAAGAGAGATAAGGTAGTGAGATCCCAAAGGTTTCATTTTGTACCTTTTAGTACCAAACCCTAATTAAAACATACCTACGTATATACAATCAGGGAGTTGCATATTTATATACTATCTGTGCCCAGTGGTTTCACCCGCGTAGATTTAATGTTATTCCCGCAGAGCCGAACATGTTTTTTTTAAATAAAAGTAGCCTAAGATACTCCTTGTGACGGTAGGTATCTGCCAGTGAAAGTCTCATTAAAATCGATCCAGCCGTTTTAGTGTATCGGAACAAACAGGCAGACAGACAGAAAAACGGACAAACAGAAAATTTTTTTGAAACTTTTTTTTTCAGTCCGTACTGTTTCATGTGCATATAGTGAAAAGCTGTTATTTTGGAATTGCAAGCAGAAACTTCAATTTTATTTATCTGTATAGATTTCCTTTCTTATAATTTTTTTAAAACTAAATAATTTAAGCTCGGTGTCAAAACCAAGTGTCAGTATTTCACTCACGTATTTCAGTATTATATTGGCTATGCTAATGTCCGATATTTATTTAATCATTATTTAATCATGAATTCGAACAGCATGATCTGAAATAAAATTAGCAAAACCTCGTCTTACTGTTCTCAATGTAAGTAAGATCAGAGTTTTTGTACACAGACCGTAAAGTTTTTAACTTACGAGAGAGCTACGTACAAAATTGATGAGGGAAGGTAACCGCGGCCCGCTTCCAGGCTCCAAGGTGCTTTTAGCCCATAATTGGTGAGCTTTTAAGACTACGCTTTCGTTTGACGTCGCAACCTGTACTGGCAAAAACGAAACGCTATTTTCCTCTAAAAAATAATAAAAAGGAACGGATGTTTTCCAGCCAGTTACGTTGCCAGTTTGGAAAATATTTATGAAAATGCTGCTTTTTTTAGGTTATGCGAGGAAGTGAACGTATTTCAACTACACATACAAATAAAAAGAAATAATAACTAAATATGTTCTCGCCATCCCAAAAGGGTCCCCGAAGGGGTAAGCAGAGGTACACATACTAATTACATAGGTAACTAATAATTGAAGTGTGCTGAAAATTACTACATAACTTTGACACTTACGTTTATTTCCGGATTATGACAAATTACTAGCATAAATATTATTCTACCAGCATGTTATACTATTTCAGTCTTGTATAAAATGATTTTGTAATAGTATTGATAATATAGGTGTAGGTACAAACTACGATTTTTAGCTTGACTGTACCTTCGTATCAGTATAGTAAACATCGCAGCAGAAATTTGGATCAGCAATAATAAAGTTAGGTTTTGTTAGTTGCCTTTGAATTCAACTCTATTCCTCCCAGGATTACTTACCAACTTCTGTTGTTGTCCAACTCTACAGAATCTGTCAAAGATTTAAAATCGTAAACATGGTTGAGCCAATGGGCAGTGTACCAAGTTATCGCCACGTGGCTTCAATAAAAAAGTTAACAGTTCCAATTTCAAAATTAACAGTGGCCGCCGTTTTGCGCTCCCTAAATTAGACGGCAATTTTGTCAGCGGGATAACTAAGAATTTTCTTGTCAAAATATTTTTTCAAACAATCACGGCTCGTATTGAACGACGCGTGCAAACGCCCACATTCGAAACAACAAAACAAAACCACAATTAGCATAATAGTTAGTTGCAACATTTATTGTTCGAGCACAATGAAGCACTGGTACACAGGCCCCGCCTTCACCGAGTGCAAAATGTAATTTTGAAACATTCTGTAAGTACTTTTAATAGAAATAATTAATTACCCCAATTGACCTGCCTAAATCCGGGATTGCAAATAAATTATTTATCACGGAAAATGGGCTCAAAAAGGAATTATAAAATTACCTCTCAAACGTTTCGTGGCATAGGAAAGGGTGCTTTTAAGAGCTTTACACACGATTTTCCATCTCTTTCTGCCCTCCCTTGGTGTGGAGGGAGGTAGTTTAGTGATGGGACCCTTTTCAAGGGTCGCCGATACTTAATACCAAATGCATCTTATGTGATGAATTTGAAATGGATAACTAAGTATTTATATACAAACGTAAATAGGTATGTTAAAAATGCAACATAAGAAACTACAAGTCATAAAAGAAGAATATCTTTAGGACATATTTAGTAAATAACTATAACAAATTGCTCCAAAATGGCAAAGCTTGATCTTATGTACTGAATTTATTCATATTCATATTCATATATATATATTGCAAGTTAGTACCATATCACACACAATATTAACATAGTTACTTATAGTGGTAATAACATATAGCTAACAACCCTGTTAGGGCATAGCAATTTGGGAGGCACTACTTAATCAATATATATACAATTTATCTTATACCTATTTACCTGTAATGAAGCGCTTAGTTTAACCCAGATCACAGATTTTCTTCGTTAAAGGGGTTGCGAAGGTCAGATGGCAGTCGCTTCGTATAAAAATCTGGTGATCAGCCGCATCGGGTTAAATCAAGTGCCGACCCCAACAATGTATGAGATAAGGCCAGGGCGATTCGAATTCTTTTATGTCTGTGTTTTTGTCACTACACCTAAGAAACTAAAATATACACATTCTATCTCGATTTTTCAAAGGTTGTTTTTAATCACAGTTAAACTTATGTAACTGCTCATAAACAACATGGATAAATAATGTCCAGCTTAAGTTGATCTCCAAAACGCTGTACTGAAACCTCATTGTCGTATTGGTGTGGGATCTAATATGCCTGGTTTATATTCAGAATTCAGCTACGGTTAAGAGGCGGTCCGTCGTGGCCATTAAAAACTTATTATACCTCATCCAAAGCAATTACTACGACCCTCCGTATCTGCACTCGGCTAGTTAAAGGTAATCGCTTTGATATTTTTACATCAATAAATCATTAGAGTGTATATAAATGCATTTCGCGTCTTGATGTAAATAATGTACTATAATTATATATCCTAATCAAACATTTTATGTAAATATGTGATATCTATAAGGCAGTCAAACAGACTTTTAGTGAATTGCACTCCATAATTTTTTTAACCGACTTTAATAAAAAGAGGAGGGTTGAACACTATTTACTCGAAAACGGCTGAGACTGTACTGATTTGTATGGTTTAAAGTGTATTGTGTCAAGGAAGGTTCAAAGGTGGTCTCATATTTCTTTTTCAGTGTATAATTGACCGTTTTCTTATTCATTCTCATATCATATTGTTTCTCGAAGCCACTGTAGCTAAAATATCTCTTCCAAGCCTGCATCAATCCTGACTAACTCCATTCCAAGCCAATCATAGAATTATAAAACATTTTTTTCGCATCAATAATATCTATTTGAAACTGGAATTTTAAGATACCTCCAATATCTATACTAATATGATAAATGAGTTTGTTTGTTTGTTTCGCTGAACGTGTTAATATCTGCAATAAATTGTTTGAATTGAAAAAATCCTAAATGAAATATAAGTTATACCTAGCCTTTGTTACTCCTTGTAACATTCCTTATTCCCCATTAAAATCGATCAAGCTGTTTCAGAGATTATCCGTAACAAACAGACAGAGGCACAGAATATATTTGGAACCGCATATATTTGGAATTACAAATAGACATTTCAATTCTATTTATTCTATTTATACATTAGGTGCTATTTTGGTCATGGTGTGTAATATAGTGCTCGTCTTTTCCGTCCAAATTATTGCTGAAACAATTGAATATAACTTATTCCAAGCAGAAAATATAATACTCCACATACAAAATCATGTACACATTTTATTGGCAATCTCTCCAGACGCGACCGGAAACGTCGGATGCTACCCACCGCACCGGACTCCGGAACTAGTCGTCGTTTGCGCGCCAAACCGGAATTAAACCACTACATTTCCCCGGTCACATAAAATATATGATATTTTTATTGACGCTAAATTTCTCATAGTTTACATTTCTATAAAAGGTGAATTATTATAGATTTTCGTATAACGTCCTATTTTTAATCAATCAAATCAAAGCCGTGGTGGTCTCGGGGTTTGAGCAGTCGCCTGCTACGCAAGTGACGCAAGTTCGAATCCCAGCGGGGCCTGTACTAATGAGTTTTTCTAAATAACTTATATACAGGGATTTCACACCATGTGCTTTACGGTGAAGGATAACATCGTGAGGAAACCTGCATATTTCTGAGAAGTAATTCAAAGACGTATGTATAGTGCCTGAGACGGCGATAGGCTCACCATCTGTCACGTTGGCACTTAATCAAAATTCGGTGAAATGTGGGTGTTGTGATAACAACACCTCTGCCTACCCCTTGGGGGAATACAGGCGTGAGCATATATATGTATGTATGTTTTAATAAATTTTCTTAGATACATTATGAGCTTGACAGTGAAAAATCAAATCTATATCCATACAGATAATTAAAATTGAAGAGTTTGAATTCCATTTTTCACTTAAAGCATATCTGCCTGCTGGGATTCGAACTTGTATCGCTTGCGTAGCAGGCGACTGATCAAACCTCAAAGCCACCACGGCTCTTATATGCAGTCACATAACTCAATAATAAGCCGTTTTGGAGGGTTTATTCAATACGATACAAGCACACGTGGCGCAAATCACATGTGAATAGAGTGTAATTTCATTGAAATACAACAAATAAGAATAATAAAGTTTTATTTCAATAGCTATTGTTCAAGGAATTAATACTTATCACTATCAGCTCCACACTAAGTTTCCCCTTTTGTTTGGGACTCATATAGTGGATCACAAACATAATATTAAGATATACTTGGAAATTGTACGAAAATCTTTACATTTATATTTATACAGGTAAATAAAATTTAAGTGTCTGTTTGTAACTCCAGGTTAACATTATTAAATGCATATGAAAGTATATACGGGACTGTAGGTCAAAAAAACAATTTTAATCTGTTTGTCTGTGTATCTGTCAGTCTGTTTGTTCCGGCTAATCTCTAAAATGTCGGTAACCATTTTAACGGGACTTTCAAAAGCCGATACTTATTTAAAAAAATATTAAGGTTCCGGGTAAGGAAGCCTACGCGGGTGAAGCCACGACGCACAGCTAGTCATATTATAATAATAGTTTTAATATGAATTTAAGTTGATTTTCTTCATCCAATATTTTCTTCGTGTCGATTAGAATAGTGTTCGATAAGAACTGGAAGTAGGGGAACTAAAAAAATTACACAATATATTTTATTTAATATGAGAATATGCATTGCGCTTCACCAAATAGGCGTTTTTCATCCAACCGTTACAGACCCAGTAGAATTTATATGAAGAAAAACGTAACGAATTAAAACGAATTATCTAAACCACCAAATGTTACGTCAACACGCCTTCATGTGAAAATTGCGTAAATTAATAAACCTGTGTTTAACACCTTCTCTGTATATCCACCCAAACACCATGCAGAGCGGATATGCCGAGTATCTTTCTTGGGTCCAGTACAAGTTCCTTTGGAGTTTTCTTTGAAGGCACCACTTTAAACCGTTTTAAAAATGCTGCTAGACCCAGTAATATCATAAACTTTCCCAATCTTAAACCTAGAACAAAAACATATTAACACCAACATTTTAGTTACTTTGTGAAAATTATTTATGGTATTGGCATTCACTAGGGACTGGCAAGTGTTCCATAGAGAGTAACGTTACTGGATCATCAATATTTTTGTGCTTACATAGGCACAGCAATTTCACTTCACAACGGGCGGGAGTGATACTATTTTTACTGCAAGTATTCTTAAAGAGCCGTGGTGGACTCGAGGTTTGAGCAGTCTCCTGCTACGCAAGCGGATAAGCGTAAGTTTTTCTCATAAACTTATGTACAGTGATTTCACACCACGTGCTTTACGGTGAATGTAAACATCGTGAGGAAACCTGCATATATCTGAGAAGTAATTCAAAGATGTATAGTGCCTGAGACGGCGATAGAATCACCCTCTGTCATCTTGACAGGTAATCACATTCGGTGAAATGTGGGTGTTGTTGTTACAACACCTCTGCTTACCCCTTCGGGGACCCATCTGGGATGACGTGCTTCGCTCTTGTTTGCACTGTTTATTATTGAGAAAAAGTACTAGATATAAACAGTAACAAAAGCATTGAAATAACTTTGAAGTAAAATTTTATAATAAGACAAACATACCAATGCAAATCCTTCGCCCTTCTCCAAAAGGTGTATAAGCGCATTGCGGTATCTTGTGTTTGTTTTCTGGAGAAAATCTCTCAGGGTCGAACTCGACAGGATTTGGGAAGTACTTCTCATCGTTAAGCAGCCCGTTGATTGGCACGTACACATACGTACCTTCGTTGATGACCAGATCATCACCAAACTTGTACTTGGACATACATTTGCGATCAATATAATGGGCCAATCCATATTTTCTCAGTGTCTCGTCTAATGTCATATCCAAGTATTTCATATCAATAACCGCTTCATATTCTAGTTTCCCAGAATACTTTTTATCAATTCTCATTACTTCTTCATAGCACTTGTTTTGTATGTCTTGATGATGAGCTAATTCGAACATTATGAAGGCCATCAAATTCGATCCTGATTCGTAAGAGGCCATGCAATATGTTAAGCATTGCTGGACTATCGCGTCATCATCTACCAACGGTACTTTACCGTCTTTAATCTCCTTCTCTTTCAGTGTCGTCGCGAAGTGTAAGAAACTCATATTCGACACTCCACTGTTTTTACGAGTATTGACAACAGATGTTACAAATTCCTGAAATATTGCTACCATCATTGCGCAACCTTTTTGTAATAAAGGCACGAAAAGCTTATAAACGGCTGGGAAGCATATTGACACCACGTGCACTATAGACGCATATAAATGCTCATTCAATAATTTCTTTGAGAGCTTCTCCATGTCATCGTTGCCTGAAAAAGTATCTAAATCTACACCAATCACTAAATTGCCGACCATCTCTAGAACATATTTGCTGTTCAGAGTACGCATTTCCATTTCAATTTTCTTTTCTACCAGATTATCAATGAATTGTATATATTTACTCAGTACCTTTTCCATCTCGGGCATTAGTTGCGTTAGCCTAAGTTTAGTAAAAGCAGGCGATAAAGCTTGTCTTAAATTTTGATAAGTCTTATCACCGTTCATTGCAAAAAGACTCTTAGTGAAGTATGTCTTGATCATATCGTCTACGCATCGCGCATGGAAGTGATCAACATCCTTGATGAGAACTAGCTTGATGACGTCAGGATCTCTGATCAGTAGGACAGGGATCACTCCTTTGAAAACTCCAATAAACGTTTCATTTGGATATTGTTCGTAAAACTTTCGTAAGAGGAAACCTTCAGTTTGTCTTCGGAAAATAACTGGTGCATAGTTACCCAGAATGGGAATCGGAGTAGGACCTACGACACCTCTCACTTTCCAATAGTTGTATGTCTTCCAAAGATCCGATAAGTAATACACGAACAGTAGTACAACACCACAGGTTACAAGACATGTGAAGAACTCCATGATTTGAACTATTTTAATGATAAAATGTCCTTGCGCTTATATTAAAAGTCAGTCTTATTTTTGTGTCGTATGTATGTATGTGTGTATAAGACACGCCGTGATCATTAAAGAGCTATAATTTTTACGTATACACCTGATTGTAATTCGGAACAAAGTGCTACAAAATAGCATTTGGATATACAAGTATATAAGATGGTTGCTTACTGTTCGTAATATTCCTAAAATGGATATTGGAATATCAAGACGTATTGTTGACGTACAGAGGTCGATTTTTCTAGGTTTGCAATTTGTAATTTTTTTAGTATCAAACAAGTAGGTAAACGCCCTCACGCTTAATGGAGTAAACGTTCTTATTTAAAAAATACCTAGGCTTTGGTTTCGCAAATGCTTTTAAAGCATATATTTAAACTGTTCTACAGGCCCAGTTATTCTGTGAACTGATGAAGAGAGCATTTACAGATAGACAACGTAATCAATGTACCATATATGTGGCACCATCTTGAGAGTAAATAAGGTATCTTGTATTCCTGTCAATCCGATTTTGACGGGATTTTCACTGGCTGTTGTTGCTGCTGTGGTTACATTTATTAAAAAAAAAAAAAATTACGCAGGTGAAACCGCGGGGCACAGCTCGTACTAAAATATAAAATGTGTACATTGTTAATGTAGTTCGTGATCTCGTACAAACTGACGATACTATGCACGCGATGCCTCTTATATGGAAGACTAGCTGTGCCCTGCGATTTGACCCGCGTAGATCTAATTTCATGCTTTGACTTGCGGAACACTAATTTTTTTTCTGAATAAAAGCATCTGCTATCTGCCAGTGAAAGTCCCATTAAGATCGGTCAAGCCGTTTAGGGGACACAGAATGATTACAAAAAATTTTTGTTCCGTACCGTATACTTTCATATGCATTTAGTAAAAAAGCTGTTATTTTAGAATTACAAACAGACACCTCAAATTTATCTGCATAGATGTATGGATAAGTTAATTATATTACCCAATTTCAAAAGATAAAAACGAAGTGCTGAGTTAAATTAATATATTTGGAATATTTGCCAGTGTTGCTAGACGGCCCTGTGGCGCAATGGATAACGCGTCTGACTACGGATCAGAAGATTCCAGGTTCGAATCCTGGCAGGGTCGCGTGGTTTTGGTGGTGGTTTTTTATTTGTTTATGTAAAATTTAAAACTATTTATGGATTTTTATCAATTATATTTCAACTTTTGACGGTAAAATCAATAACATGGTTTTTTATGTTACTAATCAGTTATGAGATTGTTTTTATAACCTACCTTGTTTTTATAACCTACTTTGCTGCCAGCCTTCTTGGCACGATCCCGAGAGACACCGATTTGGGCCAAGTTTTCTACTTGTAATTAGTTTTTAGTTACCTATTTATTATTAATATAATAAATAATAAAAATTGTACCTACCCCTAAGATCGATAAAATTTGTCAACACAGTACATAGTTATCAATTTATAGATTTATAGCTATTTAATGTTCTATAAAATCTATATCTATAATATATGATAATAATAATTGAAATGAGTGAGGGTTTGGGTACATATTTTATATCCGATTGCGGCGAAGTGAAAAGGAATGTTATGATTGTGACCGGTATGCATGTAGGTACGTTCATCTGTTCCTGTAGAACTCCCCCAGAAATCTACTTATCATAATTTGACCACTTATGAGGTAAAGTATTCATGAAACAAGTAAGGTAAGTAGTTACTTATAGTTAAAAACCATTTTTTCTTGCGAAATTTTCATTCGTTCACAAGTACTAAATTACTAGTGTCTGCCCGTGACTTCGTCCGCCTGGGATAGTTACTTTGGGCTAACGCTAGCTTTAACCCGCTATTGGTCTTAGGGAATCTGATAATATATAGCCTTTTTCGATGTACAAATGTGCTACATAATTCTGAAATATTTTGTGAAATCGGACCATTCGATTTCAGATTACTAAATTCAAGCAAACATACAAACACTCTGTTTTATAAATTGGTATGGATTTAGGAACTTTTAAAGGTATTATAAATTACTTATATCATTATTACTTTATATAAAAACCTATGTACAGTGATTTCACACCACGTGCTTTACGGTGAAGGAAAACATCGTGAGGAAACCTGCATATTTCTGAGAAGTAATTCAAAGACGTATGTATAGTGCCTGAGACGGCGATAGACTCACCATCTGTCACGTTGGCATTTAATCAAATTCGGTGAAAATTTGGTGTTGTGATAACAACACCTCTGCCTACCCCTTCGGGGAATACAGGCGTGAGCATATGTATGTTATATCATTATTCTCCACCGCAGATTAATATCAGTTTAAATGAACCCATTATGCCACGGGCACGATGACTGAAGTTTGGTACACAAAATACTAGGTACTCGTATATAAATAATACATAAGTATCTGTTCAAAGTTTGCTAAAGCTGTACTTCAAGGAGCGGAGAATCAATTAAAACTACTAATAAAGTTGTAAGACATTTCACTTCTCCGTACTTACCTACACCCCGAAAACTTCCCTTTAGTTTAACACGAATTCCATTTTGCCTCGTCTTCCTTACGAGTTCGTACAATTAATAATTAACTACGCTAATTGTATCAACCGATGATATCCGGGCTTATATTACTACTAGCGTCATTAAAATGTAGCTTTACTAGAATCATGCATCAATAAACAGTCCTTGTGTTTGTCTGTCATTTCCATATAACTGTAAATATACCATATTGGGATTGCAATAACTAACTAGGAAACGCTAAAATCAGCAATCAGCACAATAAAATATATTTACCAACAAAAAGAAATATATTTTACTTTTGTTTTATTTATATATTATAAAGCTGGAGTTTGTTTGATTGGTTAAACGCGCTAATGTGAGTAACTATGTATGAATTGAAAAAATATTGTGTTGGACAGTTCATTCATCGAAGAAGGTTGTATGACATGGCGCTGTGAGCAATAGAAGCAAAGCTGCAATAGATAATGTTACAAAAACGGAACAATATTTAAGACTTTTTCGTGGAAACTACTTACATTATACGCAAGAGAAACCGCAGGGCTCATCTAAATTAAAATTAATATAAAAACAAAAGCTAAAGATGATATTATTATTCTAATAAAGATATGAAAGAATTAAAACATTTGAAGAATATATAATCAATTATTAGGCGAAAGTCCCTTTTAAGGATCTCAAAACGCCTGGTACACGTCTCTGATGACCGTCAAGCTGGTTCTTACCTCGGTCAGAGGATTAGTTTAGCGATCCAGCGAGGTAACGCAGCCAGCTTACTGGGCACCATTCCCGCAGACACTAATTTAAATTCTGTGTTCAATTTATAATTTTTATTTTTCTCGTGTTTCTAGATTTAAGTTAATAATTATGTATAAAAGAATGACATGATTGATCAAATGTTACAATTTAAAAATTATTAGGCCGACTCCCTGTATAATGAAATTTACGAAATGCCTGACTGAGTCTCTTGCTAGTTCTTCTCAGACTGTGTCCGAACAGATATTCTTTTTAAATCTAACCTGAATAAATTAATTTTAATAAAGTAGATAATAACATCCATCAAATGTAACTCGTGCACGTGGAACTTGATATAGCTAATGATATTCATAACCACTGTGTCATAGGGTTACGCGCGCACAAGGGTTGGGAGATGGTATCTTTAAAAATGTATGAGTGACACACTTGTCTCTGTATTCAAATCACTGGCTACCCATATTTAATTACATGCTTTTATCATTGCAGATAACAAGGTCTGTCCATCTCAATAGTTGTTGTTCGTTGTGGGTTATGATTATAGGTGCATACTCGAATTACTTGTATTATAATTGTACTAGCTTCTGCCCGCGACTTCGTTCGCGTGAAATAGTTACTTTGGGCTAACGCTAACTTTAACCCACTCTATAGCCTTCCTCGATAAATGGGCTAACTATACTGTAAGAATTCTTCTTATACAACCCGTAGTTTTTGAGAATGACGCGTCCAATCAAACACAAATAAACGAACTCTTCAGATATGAGAATAGATATAGATTAACAATCATTTGCATAGGAGCATACAAATGTTCCCGAAATATATTTGGATCCACTTGTGAGCAAGCCTGAGGATAAATAAAGGTATCGGTGATTATATATTTTGATAAGTAATAGGTTTCAAAGTTACAGTCAACTTTTATACCCCTTAAGAAAGAAACATTTTCCAAAATGGGCTCTTCAAGTGGAACTTAACAAATTGCTCTCTGTCTACAGATTACAAATTAAACAACAATTAGCCCCTTTTCCGAATACTCGTATATTATTTTATTCATCACGCCACAGTTGCACTCCGCCAGCCTGCACAGCCTTTATTCAAAATGTTGCCCAAACAACTTCATGTATGATTTTGAGTTCTGTCAAGCAAACATGCAATGCATAAACTTTAAACGCAAGATCGACGAGAAGCCATGGGGACAATAAAACAAAGAAAAGCGTATTTGGCCCGGAGCGGTGGCGGACCGGCGGAGGACTGCGCGGCCGGGGCCCGCCAATGGCACGCCACGCCGCGCCCACTGGCCCGCCCCGACGCGCACCCACTGCCGCGGGGATGAATGAGACGCAGCATCCCTATCCAGATTTTACATCGATTATTGGGGTATGGGAGCAGGCCGTTTCTGTCTGTCGCGTGGGCGGCGACGTGCAGTCCTCTCGCGCAGTCGCGAACAATTAGCACGCGGGGCGACGTAGCGTGTGGAGTGCGCGCGGCGTGCGGCGTGCGGCGTCACTATAATGTGGTTAGTCAGTGAGCGTCGGGGCCGAGCCGACGGCGACGGCGAAGGTACGGATCACGAGGCGAGAAGCGCGGGAGAGCCGCGCTGGTCGCTCAGCCAGCGCACCGGCCACAGCACGGTGGAGTTCAAGAGCGCGGCGTGCGCGGGGGCCGGCGAGCCGCCCGCGCCGCCTCTATCCGCGCTGCCGGACCCCCAGCAGTTCAACATCTTCCCGGCCTTCTTCAGCCGCCAGCTCAACTTCACGGGCGGCGGGGGCTGCGGTCAGGGTTCCAAGATCATGGAGGAGTTACGACCCAATTTAGTAGGTGGTCTGCTAGGGGTGCCAGGATTGCTGGATGAGCACCAAGCGGATGCTAAGTTCCTGCAGGCGGGCAGTGAGAGCAAGTATACGCCGGACAAGGGCCGCAAGTGCAGCAACGCGTCCTCATCCTCCGCCGAGGAGTTCGGCGGGTTGTACGCTGGTGAGCACGCCGCCACACCGCCCGCGCCCGCACTGAGCCGCTCCTTGCAGGATCACACAGGTGTGTACATATCCTTCATTACCGTTTTTCATACTGTCCAGGTGGCATTGAAGCCTCATCTTATACGTACACTTCCATCACCAGACGTCTCCGGCAACATGCTTATAGTTCAGTCCAATCACCACGCATAAACTACTTCCACTTACATACGTCACATACACAGCTGTCAAGAATTACATGGATAGGAACGTAAATCGCATTTTATCTGGAAGTTAGAAACAGTTCGCAACGGCTTCTTATGCCGACACACCAGCTGTGGACCGTCTTTCCTTCATATTAGTCTACAGCCCTAGATGGGTCTTGCAAGCGAGAAGTCTTGAGAAGTAATTTGATAGTGGTGACACTTGGTGGGCGGGCGGACCTATTTACCAAATCTTCTAGAACTTTCCATCAAGTGAAATCACGTCACGTAAAACTAAGCACAATAAAAACCAAAAATCATTACAAATTATATTAAGGAAATAGGCTGTCCATTGGGTGTTCATGCTCCTATTCCCTTTAACAACTCGTTTGAGTCTGA
This sequence comes from Watsonalla binaria, assembly GCA_929442735.1. Classification (NCBI taxonomy): domain Eukaryota; kingdom Metazoa; phylum Arthropoda; class Insecta; order Lepidoptera; family Drepanidae; genus Watsonalla; species Watsonalla binaria. The sequence goes on from OV838930.1 coordinate 3,869,472, forward strand.
TGAACGAATTTGTACGAATACCTATATATTTACACATAAACCTAGATTCTGCCCGAAACTATTTTATAAGTTTACAAATCCGTTTGCAACGGTTTTGCTTCATTGAGTCACAATCATTCAAACACCTGATAATAACTTTCAAATTAATAATACTGATAGTGTTTCATGACATATCTACGTGAAGCGTGGCTATGCTTTGATTAAATAAATATTTTTTCTTCAGTTTCGAATCAGAATTCAGTCTTTGTAACACTTTTTATTTGGAGCAAACATTGAATTCGCTAAAATGTTCATTTACTAACTCATTCATTTTGTTTCAATATGTATGTAATGTATATCAAATAGTTAAACTAAATTATTATAAATCATAAGAACTCTTTAGAACTTGAAATACTTGTAGATTTATTTTCTAAAATAAAAATTTGTTTCTCCATTTTACCTACATTTACATTGATTAGGAAAAGGTTTTACAAGTACTTTTATTAAATTAACAACTATGTTTTAAAGTATCCTTCAATCAGTTCGTGAATTAAATAACAATAAACATAACGAAACCCTTGAAAGCCCGCATTGATGTCTTTTGCTAAGGGAATTCTAACAAAAGCTAGCTGTGCCTCGCGGTTTCACCCGCGTAGACATCATTTGATGAGTGGCCCGCGGTACCCCAATATTTTTCGGTTAACATTAGCCTAAGTTACTCCTTGTAACATTAGCTATCTGCCAGTGAAAGTCGTGTTCAAATCGGTCCAGCCGTCTCGGAGATTTCGATCGGAACAGACAGAGAGAAAAAGAGAGAAATTTAAAAACATAGTTTTTCTTTGTGTAAACTTTCATATGTATTTAGTGAAACAGTGTAATTTTGGAATTACAAACAGACACTTCAATTTTATTTATTTGTATAGATATATAGATTTTCACTTGTATTCATTGAAGCTACGATCCTATTGAAGTATTTTGAAAAATATATCTTATTATTTGTTATGACTACCTCGTTGGTCTAGCGGTTGCAAACAACACGGAACACGACGTCATGGGTTCGATCTCCGAGTCGGGCACGGTGTTTTCCTGCCTCTGTAATTTTCCAGCAGCAGGCCTGAGTCTGGACTTGTGCCCGGTTAATGCCATTAACCGACATTAGGCTCAGTCCGAATAAAATTAACCTCTGCTATATACTACTAGTTACTCACTTTGATATTAGATATCTGCCCGTGAAAGTCCCGTTTAAATTGGTCCAGCCGTTTCAGAGATTAGCCGGCACAAAAACATAGAGAGTAGTTTTTTACGTTTTTTCATGTACCTAAGTATGGTAAAGGCACCTATGTTGGACGCGGACCAATCATGGACATTTTAATTGCGGCCATAACGGTTTTTCGTTTCGCGGTGTCATTTGGTGTCGGGAATCTTAATTTCTTACTAGAAACGCGATGCAAGGTTCACCAATCATTTTATTTTGTGTCTGGTGAATGGTCGTTGTTGAAATAAATATTATTGAATGATTTATCAATAGAAATGCATCAGTTTTATAATATAACCCGTACAATTATATAGTATAGTATAGTATAAATTATCATTTTAGCCCTAAAACACTACACTGGATTTTTACTGTCAATTAGTGGTGTCTAAGTAGGAGTGTTGTTTATTAATATTATTTCAATGTACTAAGTACTATACTGAAATTATACATTGAATTCTGATTAAGAGGGGGTAAATTAAAAGCTCTTTGCTTTTAATTTACCCCCAAATCCTTAAGAATGTATGTTGAAAAATAAAGAAATTACAGAGTAAATATGAAAAAAATCGCTTATACTGTCCATGACTGGTGACTTTACCCTACTCTGTATACTTTATATACTGTATATGCATGTTTTGAAAAGTTGCCAATTTGGAATTGCTAACAAACAACTAAATTTAATTAAGTAGTTCTAAGATCGAAATAAAATTTTAAAATTCTTCTGTGTCTGTCTTGCTATCTATTCCGACTAATCTCAAAAACAAAAAACATTAATGGGTCTTTCATTGGTAGATCTGGCGTTACTCGGGCTGCGTTTATTTAAAAAATATATATCAGAAGTAACATAGCTTGTTATAATACCGTATATGTTATAGCCTAATATATATATATATTAATATGGTAATAAAAAAACGCTTTTTCCCCGCTTTCTCCTATACAAAATGAGGAAAATAAGCAAGCAATATCGGCAACGTAAAAACATGTTAAAACCTATTATTCTTGGGGCACAGTATACAGTGTGTTTGAACGTAGAACTATGTATGTGTGTATAATTACAATTCCAATTAGAGTTATATTGCAAACAATCGGGCCGGTGTGACGTCATGAATACGAAATGTCGCTAACGACCTCTCCTCCCCTCCCCACGCCCCGCAGCTACCCTGCACGCGCCGGCGAAGCCTGAATTTTCAGCCGACCTCTCCATATATACTTATATCTGTAGGTACGTGATGAATGGAGGAACAAAGGCTGTGAAATATAAATAAAGACCTCGAATTTCGAATTGTGAGGAATTTTTGCTATTATGTAGCGGGTTTGTTAGTTATTTATATTCCTAATTCATAAAATACGTAGTTATCTGATTGAATTCCAAATAAATACAATGCTTAAGAGCCTATCATAATATCTATACGCAAAAATAAAATGTAATTATCCGTATGTTATTCCAAATGAACGGCTTCTATTTCAATGTAAAACACAAATATTTTTTTCTCTGTTTGTTCCTGCTAATATATCTGTAATATCTGGACCGTTTTTCAGTGATAGATCTGATGTAGAAGGAGTAACGTAAACTACCTTTATTTCAGATCAAAAATATCGCGAAATAACATATTTTAATTGTGATTCCTACGCAAGTAAAACCGCGAAGCACCCAGCTAGTTACTAGGGCATGGATGACTAAACCTATTTATACTCATATCACAATATACAGAGAACATTCAGTAAAATCAATATGGGTATTACATTATCTTAAACATACATACATATGCTTTCGCCTGTATTCCCCGAGGGGTGGGCAGAGATTATAATTATAATTCTTTTTGTTTCTTGTATTTTGTTTAATATTTTTTTGCAAATAAAATATTGTCTTTATTTCTTCTTATGTAAAAAAGACCCTCAAAGAAGTAAGCAGGAATGTACAATTATTTTATCCGTTTACTTCTGACTGATGATTATACAGCATTATTTCTTTTTATAATTCAAATTTGTAAATTATATTACGAGTCGGCGATAGACTCGACAAGTGGATTTTACAAGAGCTTTGCTTATGGCATGGGATCGTTATTGAACATAAAAACATATATTTCTGATACCTTTGATAGCAAAAAGAGACTAATAAATTAGATAAATTGTAATAATAATAGTTAAGTTTATTTAGCATGAAAACAATTAACATTTGACACATCAAGGGGCCAACTATGAACGTTTAAGCAGCGCGTATTAAGAACTTCCTTGGTTAGACGTTTAATTATACGGTACAAAAATGAAACGTCAAAGCTCTAAATACTCTCAAAATCGATGATGGTAGTCCCCCAGTGATTCTTAAACTAGACAAGCCTGATTATGAGAGACTGACTTAAGTACTCAACAAAAATTTCACTTACAATATTGTAATTAAATAATACTTTATATAATCATAAAAACCGTTGTGAAAGTGCGCGTCGGACTTGCGCGCGAAGCGTTCTGAACAATTATCTAATAAAAGAAAATTAATATTAACTACAAACAAAACAAGTGATACGCGTTCTTTCTTTACTTTTTGAGGTAGGGAACCCTAAAAACAAATGTGTATAACATTATTCCAAATAATACACAGTTTCCTTAACATTGGTCACCTCACCATCGGGTACCACCGGCTTTGCTTGAAAATAAAACTTCTTCTTTGTGATAGATTGCATTACATTTGAATTTTTCCCTTTACTTGGTAATTTGTTTGAATTTTTTGTAAGTCCCGGCGATCTTGAATCAATTTTGGGAACATAATCTGGTTGTTTGCTCTGAACCGGAGAGGGGTTTGGGTTCCTCCAGTCATTTCCCCCAAATCCAAATGATTTACCCTGACGGAAACCATTGGGGTCTCTAGATAAGTCATCGTCCAAAAACAATGAAGATTCCGTTGTTGGGTTGAAACCATCACCGAAGGGATTGCCGAATGCGAATGGGTTGCCTCCAGATGTCATTAAGAAATTTCCTGAAATTAATTTATAAATTTGATGAAATACTGACGAAATATATATAAATAACGGTCGTAGAGTTTGAGTATACGCCTGCTACGCAAGCGACGCAAGTTTGAATCCTAGCGACTACTTACAATAAGTTTTTCTAAAAACGTAAGTGCAGTGATTTCACACTACGTGCTGTGCCTGCACATGTCTGAAAATTAATTCAAAGAAGATACGGCGATGGACTTATCATCTGTCATGTTGGTACTCGATAATCTTCAGTAAAAAGTGGGTGTTGTTTTTAAAAAACCTCATCTTACCCCTTCTGGGATGGCGTAAGATTTTCGTATGTTCTTTGTGTTTATTATTAATTTGTTTGATAAATTAACCGTTTTAATTAAAATGGCGCAACGAACTGTTTATTTGTTCGAAAGTTTTTAAAATAATATCTCAATACATACATATGCTCACGCCTGTATTCCCCGAAGGGGTAGGCAGAAGTGTTGTTATCACAACACCCACTTTTCACCGAATTTGATTAAGTGCCAACGTGACAGATGGTGGGTCTATCGCCGTCTCAGGCACTATACATACGTCTTTGAATTACTTCTCAGAACTATTCAGGTTTCCTCACGAAGTTTTCCTTCACCGTAAAGCCCGTGGTGTGAAATCACTGCACATAAGTTTTTTTAGAAAAACTCATCGGTACAGGCCCCGCTGGGATTCGAACTTGCGTCGCTTGCGTAGCAGGCGACTGCTCAAACCCCGAGGCCACCACGGCGCTCAATATGTTAAATAAGATTTTATTACTCCCACATATAAATGTAGTATAAGGTATAAAAGGCTATGTAACAACACCAAAATAAAACTTCTTCAGGGCTCAGTCATAATGATTCATTTAATAGTAAGCTAATGATTAAGATGACTTTACATTCGGTTCAGACGTATTAATCAATATCGCCAATGCTCTATGAAACAAGACATTTTCGTCTTCAATCATGTTGACGTGAATTGCGTTTTAGGAACCATGTACTAGACAATTGGAATGGTTGAGAATTGTAAATTTTTGGTAATCGTTACAGTTTAGTTAGAAGCCTAAAAACTGGTCTTACACTGGAAGCCGATTTTATAAATAAGGTTTATGAAGTTCAGGGGCAATACCTCATGGCCTCTTATTGCCATAATAGTTTAACTCTTATTATGATTCAGATGTGTATGACGTGTATAAGTCTGTCACTGTCACACAGTGGAACTATGACGGCAATAAGTGGTTAAGGCAGTGGCTTTCTGAAATAATAAGGTAGGTACCCTTAACCAGCCACATGGGTTTGAATCGAGTGCACCCAAAAATTAATAGGATAAGGCCAGGGAGATTATGAACTAGACCTTTGAAATATATTTTTGAATCAATCGATTGCAATTATAAACCACGTGAGGTATATTGAATTGCTACAGAAAACAAAAAATATTGCTTTACCCTGTGACTGGCCGTCAACAAAAGTCGGTATGAGGTATAAGGTATTTTGTTATGATAAATTTGTAAGTTAAGATATTAAATTTCTTCTAATTTAAAAAAAACTTATAAGCGGTAAAAGTCAGAGTGGCTTTATTGAAATTCAATAAATCTACACTGCAGGGCAGAGATAATTAGCAAAAAAATTATATTTTTCTATTTGCAGAGTCGTTTTTTTTGGTATCCGTAAGTACCAGTATTCCGTCGGCCGACGGCGGCCCGCAGCTTATATCACAACCGATGAACGCATCACTGCGAGCTCAGGTTCCTACGGAAAATGAAAAAAATATAATGAGGTCAAACACGCGTCATAATTATGTCATCGACAGTAAATTATCCGATGCTTTATTGAATATATTGTTATTCGTATAATACAAGTTTTGACTATTTGGAATCAATTTGTTAAAATAATATGCCATGGTTCAAATCAATTACATATTTAATATCTGTTTGATGACAAAACCGCCGCAAAATGCGGAATTTTGGATATAAAACATAATTAATATCAGTGTAGCTGTAGGCCTAGACAAAGTACCATTTGTAAAAAATCTCGCGCCTCCTCTTGTAGAAGCGATTCAAAATGTATGTAAATGACGTAAATCATCCTCATGACATATGTCATTCCAAATTCGTTTTGTATAGTTTCTATAGACGAACCGCGAGGATAATATTACTTTGTCCCTGACGACTATTCGACCGTTTTGGAACCGTTCTTTATTTGTACGGATAGTCAAAGTCAAGTCAGAGCCAAAAATATCTGTATTCGATTAGACTTTTTACAATTACTTTCAAATCGACACAATTACATAATTATACAGGATTTTACATGCTACCGACAGGTTCAGGGGGATGCTTTTACTGAGAAGAACCTGGCAAGAAACGCAGTAATTACTCTTTTAAAGAATAATATACAGTTTTATAATACAAAATAATCAATTAAGAAATGTAAGCCCATGGACAAAGTCCCAATGTACCAATGTCGATAAAAAATAACATAAATAAAAGTCTAGTAGTTCTACTTATATCTAAATGTGTAGCTTGAGATGACCAGCCCACAAGCAGCACCTGTTTGTGAACAGTGTGACACGAATGCCAGCCATTGACTTCCTCAACCTTCATAGAGGGAAATGAAGACAACACGTCACCCAGATAGCAATGTAAACCTGATGATTCATATACTAAGTACAGGACACAGTAAGATCATTTCGCAGTCGTATAAAGAGTCTTAGGTTGAGGATGTTTTTAATCCGAGGCGCGTGGCAGCCTCGTGTCACCACCTGCCTTGTGACAATGTGTGAAGGGTTCACACATTGTCACATCGTTTGTCATGCCATTTCTAAATACCGGAAATGTCCAAATACAATTACTTCCACGTTGTTGAATCTGTTTAAATTATATTATAAACTACCAGTGCCCTGCGGTTTCACCCTCGTAGATTTTAATTTCATAGTTGACCCACGGAACTCTAATGTTTTTAAATCAAAATTGACTAGGTTACTCCTTGTAACATTAGCTATCCGCTAGTAAAAGTCCCGTTAAAATCGGCGTAATCATTTCGGAGATTAGAGATTAGGCGGAACAAACAGACAGACAGACAGACAGAGAAAAAAAAAAGGTTTTTCTATCTTAGTACCGTGTAAACTGCATAATAATATGCACTCATAATAATATGCATTTAGTAAAAAGCTTTTATTTGGAATGACAAACAGAAACTTCAGTTGTGTTTATCTGTATAGTATATAGATATAAATGTAAATGCATCCATTATTATTGAACATTATTATTATCTAATATAACTAGGCTGTATGCTATGAGGCTCAATTTAGCCAAAACTTGGAATAAATTCGGGCTACTGCACCCCAAAGACGGATATTGAGTAAATACCAAAAACGTGGGTAATGTCACGGTAAAAGCCACTTTGAATTCCTTAAAGAATCGTATTTTATTTTAGCAAATTTGTATGTATCCCTTGTGAGTTTATGTAACAATATTAATATAAGAAGTAAGGTTGTGGTTGAAACTCTGGTGCCTTGGGGTCCTGATGCTCATCAGCTTTTCAAAGAGGTTGCACGTCGTCTGGTAGAAGCCTCGCGTGACAAGCGAGCTGGGGCTTTTCTCGCTGAGAGAATCAGCATTGCTATTCAACGTGGCAATGCTGTCAGCCTTCTTGGCACGATATCGAGAGACACCAATTTGGGTCAAGTTCTCTATTTGTAATTAGTTTTAAGTACCTTGTACGTTTTAAAAAACAAGAAGTTAGGTTGATTTTAACTGTCCAATAATGTCATTTAGATAGAAGTAAGGAAGGTGATACGCGAATCGTCTATCAAAGATAAAAAGCTCGTTACATTTTTAAAAGTAGTTAAAGAGCGTAATCCTGTCAACAGCTAACCAATATGCGCATAACAATGTATTGGCAAGGGTGCTCGACATAATGGAGTGGCATTGTGCCGGCGCGGGCGCAAATCCGCTAAGCCCATTGTAATTACTCACGGCACGAGTGGTCGCATCAGCTGGTACTGTGTTACTTGGAGTGGTCTGCTTGACGCGTGTAGCGTGTTGACTTTTGCTTTTTATACGGAGTGAGTAATTATTGTGGTAGTGATTCTTATAATTTACAAAAAAAAAGTATTTTGTTTTGTTTTTGGACATTCAAAAAATTTAGGACAAAGTTACTCGATTTTTTTATCAGTTTTTCTCTTCAATCAATTGTCCCGCTTTTGTTTATTTATAATTTTATAGAACAGCTAGCTGTGCCCCGCGGTTTCACCTGCGTAGATTTTGTTGTATGTAATATATCAGTTTAAAATTGACAAAGTTTCATCCCCATCTTATCCCCTTGGGGTAGAATTAATCAAAATCCTTTCTTAGTGGATCCCTACGTCATAACATCTACCTGCATGCCAAATTTCAGCCCGATCCGTCCAGTGGTTTGTGAGTCACCTTTTAGTTATATATATTTAGATAGAATTTACTCATGCTTATATCGCTTCCAACTAATAAATACTGCTGTCTCTGTCACGCAGAGTTGCAACTGGCTACTCTTACCACAGTTTAAATATAAGTTTTAGAAGCAGCGCGCTTCTACAATAGGCGTAATGACAGTAAGAGGTGTCACGTGGTGGCCGCTTATCCGTCTATAATATACATTATAGATGTACATTATTTTGACAGTGCATAAAAGAGTTAATTTATAAATCTTTAAGATTGGCAACCCCCAATGGAGCAAACCTGGTTATTAAAAAAATCCGCCTAGATTCCTTGCAACACTTGCAAGCACCAAGGTAAAGCTTATATTATACGGTGTATTACTTTGCCTTCCGCGGTCAAGCAGTTCTAGTACGTGGGTTATAATCAGTCTATTTTGTAATGTTCCTTGCAACTTGAGAATTGAGAGCCCAAAAAAAAAGTAAGCAAATAACTTACTCTGTTTTCACGACTGTTAATACTTTTTCATTACTTGTCGAGAAATTAAATGATAGTGGACAGATAGAGCCACATTCAATACGAACCTGTCTCTATCTAGATATTCGTAATATGAAGAAAACGCTGAAAACAGAAGCCTAATTGAAAAATGTTAGAAGCAATCTCTTCAAGTTCTATCCAATTCTAGTACTACTAAGTAATCCAAGTACCTAATACACACTAGCTGGTGCCGCGATTTCACTCTCGTAGACAAAATTTTATGGATGGCTTTAGCATGGAACCCATTTCTATAAAAAATAAGCTAATTTACTCCTCCTGGAGCATTAAACTGTTTTTTTTTATGTATATACATCATCATCAACTCCCTGGCCTTATCCCATACATTGTTGGGGTCTGCACTTGATTCAACCCGATGTGGCTGATCACTTGATTTTTATACGAAGCGACTGCCATCTGACCTTCGCAACCCCTTTAACGAGGAATATCTGGAGGGAACTCGGGCGGTCACCCATCCAATTACTGGCTAGGGGTAAGGTTGCTTAACTTCGCTGATCGAATGATATGCACAATAGCAACTGTGCCACCATATTGTGAAAAGCTGTTTATTTGCCATTGCAAACAGACACTTCAATTTTATTTATCTTTATAGATATAGTAGGAAGTAGGATTGTCTCAAATACCGCAACAGCTGGTACACGTAATTGCACAACGCAGGTCAACAATCAATGATTGCAATCGACATATTGCGAATTGCAACGATTGTAAATCTATTAAGGGCGTATGACATATGGACGCGGGTGGAGGGCGCCCCTGTCGCGACTCAGGAGGTGGTCTGGCCCCTTCAAGCAGAAAATATAATTCCAATATTAATACATTTTGCAATGTATTTATTGACAAAACGCACATTTGATAAAAATATATAACTCTAAATGTTTGCGATTTTATTGGAGACTAGCTGAGCCCCGCAGTTTCATTCGCGTAGACTTAATTTAATGGAAGCCCGCGGAACCCTAATATTTTTAAAATAATATTTTTTTTTAAATTTTATTATTTAAAGCCTAAGTTACTCTTTGTAACATTAGCTATCTGCAAGTGTTTCAGAGAATCCTATTCACGTCGGTTCAGCCGTTTAAGAGATTAGCTGGAACAAACAGACGAACAGACAAACAAATAAAAATAATACGGTTCTGCCGTCCATACTTTCGTACGCGTTTAGTAAAACGCGTAATGTTGGAAATTGTTGACGCGAATTGTTGGAAAGACATTTACAATAATATGGAGTGTCTGTTTGTAACACTCCATATTATTGTAAATGTCTTTCCTATACAAATCGCAGCAAGGAAGACCTCACACGTGTTACAATGTAAACAATGTCCTAATCCAGAATCAATTTCCAACCCACTATTTATCTGTCACACTAGTGCAGTCACCCGACACCTCTCGGCCGCCACAGATGGCGCTTTTATGTCAATCGTCATAATTAGGGGATTACCACCCCTAATGACGTGTTACATTGAATCTCGTCACACCCCCGAACAAATGTTACTCACTTTGTAACAAAAATAAATACAGTGCAGTGACTTGTCGTCGAGTCCATTTATACACCCTTTGATTTCTAATTATTGTCTATTGAGGATAAATTGTTTTGTTCAAGATTCAAAATATAGTTTTATCAAATTTGATAAGAGCCTTAGGATAAGAGAAATCATACATAAATTTATTAGTTTTTTTCTATAAATATATGTATAATTTCTTCATTCCACAACCCTGGTAACGTTTGCCAGGGTTGTGGAATTTCAGCCGTTTTATTGTTAGCGGCTCCATGCAGCCTATGAACCTTGACAGCACAATGAGTGTCACTTACGTTTTTTTTCAAAACTAGCTGTGCCCTGCGGTTTCACCCGCGTAGGTTTAGTTTCATGATTTATTTCGCGGAAGCATAACATTTTTTCTAAATAAAAGTAGCCTATGTTCCTCCTTGTAACATCAGATATCTGTCAGTGAAAGTCTCGTTAAAGTCGGTGCAGCCGTTTGGAAGATTAGCCTGAACATACATGCTGACAGACAGACAAAGAATACATTCAAAATAGTTTTTTATGTCGGTTTCATATGAATTTAATGAGCTGTTATTTTAGCATTACAAGCAGACACTTCAATTATATTTATCTGTATAGAGTACAGGTGAAATATTTCGTATTTTTTCGTAGTCCAATTATGTTCATTATCAATCAAAACTATCGAAAATATCTTGTAATTAATTTGTACAATCAACCACATGCTTAATCCATTTTATCACGCTGTCGAATAATCCACCCACAACCCAAACTACTGAATTGGTTAGTTGATGCAAGTTGCTTATTGCTTGTAATACCAATTAAGCCAGTAAAATACAAAAGGAAACATTGTATCAACAGATTCATCACGCTTTAACAGTTGTCTATTAAACGGAAGTTAACCGCACCCGAATAAAAATAAAAACGAAATGACCGAAACATAAACGCAGAGAGCTTTTCCTATCTCTAATGGTTTAATCGCATCTCGGAAAAATGTCAGGTAAAAAGCGAAACCAATATATTCGCCATCAAAGCGCCTAAAAACATAGACGAGAGTAAAAAAAATACAACCTTTTAAACGTTAAAAGGCCCGTTTACCGCGGACGCAAACACTTAGCTCCATGTTAATTAGTAAGTAGCTGGCAACACCGTCAAAGGGAATGCATGAATACTTACCAAACCGATCTCCGACGGCGCTTTTAAAATCTCCCCGCTTAATACAAGCTCAGAGAAACCGTTGGTAAACTGATTATCTCGCCAATATGCGAGTTTTTCAGAAACGCGAGTTCGTTTGACATATACGGAACCAGGTGGGCATGTGGGAATACAATTAAAACGCGGTAAGGATTGCCCATTTCGGACTCCGTTTCCACTTTGATTGCAGCCACTTCCAGTTCATTTGTATTCATTTTGTTTCAACGATATTAGCATACGTACATTATAACTACTTTAAATTTTACTACGTTTCTTTGTTGTCCTAATTGATAAACGTTAATCAAGATTACGATTGCTTGAAGCTGAATTTAATTTAACTTTTGTAAAAACGTAGAACACATTCCAAATGATTTCAAGACATACATTTCAAATATACCTACATAGATTGATAAAATTACATTAAGAAGATAAAAAAATTACCGTCAATATGTTGTTCATATGTATTGGCAAAAAGGTTGTTTTTTACACCTATTTGGGTTTTAAGACTTACTTTGGAAATTCGAACTGCAGAGCGCTCTGAACAGCAGTCTAAGGGGTCTAGCAAGATTTGCTTTTGACCTAGGTATTCAAATACACCCTAAAATAAGGCACTGCCTTAAATATTAATGTAAAACACAACGACATTTATTGACTGAACATCATCGGGAAAGTTAATTCTCATACAAAGTGTATCATATAATTGTAATTTTTGTAGTCACAGCCAACGAGGTATTTTTAGCGGCATTTAAATTCGTTTTATCATCCAAATCAGAAATACTTACTTTATTCTTGATTTCAAACACAAGTCGTTAAAATTTTCCTCCATCTCGAAATGAGGGATTTGCCATCATGGAATGAAGGATTTGTGTGCAGCGAGTTGTAAGTCATGTGTTACAATATTTTAATTTTGTATTTTACACAAAATAACACACCAAAATGTTATCAGAATGATAAAGCAATCGTTGTTCGAATTTGGCTACGATAAAGTGCTCTTAACCGCGATAATGGGCAGCAATTACAATTATAAATTAGAGCGAACTTGACCCCGGCCAGGGGTCGATGCGCTGAGACACTCCATGGACGCTATGCAAATAAGAAGCTAACAGAAGCTTAGCGTTTTCTTTGAGAGTGGACGCAATTGCTATTCGGTGTCATTTCAACCGCCTGACGACGTTCAATCGGTTTTGAATTAACTTTAATTTACGTAATTAGTATTGATGATGGTTCGATTGAGATTCCCAAACATAAAAACCAAATTATAGATTTAATTGAACCAACGATGAAATATTCGATTATTAAACATGATTTGGGTTTATTCAACTTATTGTACAGCGCAGTTTCCCAAACAATGTCCAGATATGAAAATAAAAAAAAAATGTTTATTCAGTTTAGGCCCTGGTCTTGAAACCGGCAAGAAACTCAGCTGTCATCATGCATATATAATATAATAATGGTTTTAATCCCCTATTATTTTGATGGCCCGGTACCATCCAAAACGCCGATCCAGCTACATATTTATATCGTATGTACTCTATGTTAATATCGTTCCTTTATGTGCCACACAGCGGAAGGCGCGTTCAAGAAATTAAAGCCGGAACCAGGTGGGACCGGGTCCGGTGCGTCAGGCACGTCAGCCCTGTCCCCGGCGCTGGGTCCCCAGCACGCGGGCCACACGCCCACCACCGCCTCCTGCCCCACGCCGGCAAGGAGACGGCATAGGACTACCTTTACACAAGTAAGATACCTACATATGTTCACGGCCAAAAGAGATAAGCAGAGGAGTTGTAATAACACCCACTGGTGAGGCCTTTGCCATCTCAGACACTATACATACGTCTTTGAATTTCCTCCCAGTTATATGGAAGTTTTCTCACGACATTTTCCTTCACCCACAAACTCTGAAATCACTGCAAATAAGATTTTAGAAAACTAATTGGTACTACAAAAAACTTACCGTTGGTATTTGAATTTGCCTCGCTTGCGTCACAGGCTACTCAAACCACTAGGGTACCACGCCTTTTTTATGTCTTCTATTGCGAAAACTATCTAGAAATTAACAAAACTAGGTCACAGGTTTTACCGTTAATAAGTAGAACCACCAGAGTGTTCTTCTGTGGTGAGTTAAGTTTCCGGACAAGACATCCATGTACCTACATCGAGAGCATGATGTGTAATTTCAATATTGCAACCATGCCACTATATCTCCACCACACAAAGAATCTTATACATTTATTCATATTCTTATAGTGTTGTAAGGTTTTAGGAATTCTTAAAGTAGACGCTATGCTAGCAGTAACAATACTTAGAGTTACAGAATGAGACCACCCACTGATGGCAGGCTAATCACAGCTCTATAGACGGGGCAAATATGGTGGTGGTTATATTATGGCGGTTTGCTTATAACCTTAATTAAAGTTAGAAAATAAATCCATACTTATGTAACGAAGTTTTAAGTAAGGCGGCCTAACTCAGTGACGTCTGGTTCTTCAATTTGATTTGAGTTCGATGGACTTCAATGTGGAATCGATAACGTGTTTACATACCTTTAAATTGCGATACTTTGCATGCAGGGAGATTAAAAGAATTCCCAAGGGAAAGAGACCGTTCATTTCAACGCGGACCATTACCAAATCCTGTGAGGACGAAATCATATTATTGCATTGGAGAGAAACTTTTAACGAAACAATAAATTATTTTCTAGTGAAAGCTTTTTTGATTTTATATTGTACTTAATAAACAACAATAAAAAAAGCATTACACATTTTTTAACAACAAAATTGTCCTTTAGACATGAAGTTTGCCTGATAGTAAACAGTGTCTGCCTGCAGCATATTGCCGCCTGTGACCTGCGGCAACTAAATTGTCGAACGCTGACTTTTTGAATTATTAACAAGGGTGAATCCTACAATACATACCCGGCCATCCCGGGAGGGAAAGTCAGGCTATTTGGAATTCTTGCCGCACTAAACACCCTGCTTTAGGGGGACCTCCTGGTACCTATTGTCTTCATCTGCTTACCTTTTACAGACTGACCCTTATATATTATATTTATTTACCTATATTACTATTACATATAATTAAGTGTTTATATTCATTGTAACAGGAACAATTAGCTGAATTAGAAGCGGCATTCGCGAAATCCCATTACCCGGACATTTACTGTAGAGAAGAACTGGCGCGGACGACGAAACTCAACGAGGCGAGGATACAGGTCAGTGCAATTAACATACACCCTTACTAACCTACCGGATAAACCAATATACTTCAATTTGGTCCAATAGCACTCACAATTACTGTTATTATGGGTGAAACGAATGTGGTATTTAGGTCTTAAGCACATTTTTTTTACTTTCTGTCTACACCGTGTGAGCGTAATGAAGTAATGTCTTAAAAATGGTAAAGAAAGAAACGAACACGAGACGGGACTCGAACCCACTACCTCTGCAAACCGTGCAGTAGCGATCCTAACGCATGCGTCGAATTTTTCCTTCCCTTGTCTTGCGGTTTTAGTGGCCGCCTATTATATATATTTACTAATTATATATCAAGTCAACCTTAAAAGTGCTAATTTCAAATAGGTTTCATTCTTCTTATCATAGCAATAATTTAGTTGTCACGTTGAATGTACAAACGATAATTAGTGGTTATAGCAAATTGTATTCGATTTTAAGGTGGTAAAGGGAATTAATTCTTAAACAAGGTTGACTGTTCAATGACAGAAAAGCATTTCTTGTTTGTGCGTTTAATTTTAGCTGTAGGTATCTGTCTTTCAAAGTCAAAAGTATCTTTATTTGATTAGACTTATTACAAAGTACTTTCAAATTGTCAGAATGACATAATTATACAGGATTATACATGCTACCGCCAGGTTCGGAAAGTTGCTTTTACTGAGAAGAACCTTTCATAAGTGCTAGTGCAGAATTGTATGTAATTCGTTTGTAAAGAGGCGATGAAAAAGAAAAATCAATAATGTGTTAATAAATAGCGTAAAATCACACAGAGTAGCGTGAGTAAAATGTGAAATATCTTATTTTCAAATCACGAATTCTAACGAATACGATTCAAAGTTTACTTCAAGTGAATTGGGATTTGATAACAAAAAAACACTTATAAGTACATATACATTTCTCGGTAAAAAATAATAGTTTATGTCACAAAATGGACCGCCCGCTACGTGAATACAAAAAGTATTGAAGTAATCGTCGCTTAAAAAAACAGACGCAGTACAATGGTGCGCCACCGTTCGTTCTTGGGTAGAATTGTCGAAATATCAATGATGCGCGAATACTCCAGTAATACAATTTGCAGCGTAGGCCGGAGGCGGATTGAATTAAAGCGCCATCTGTCGTCCTCGACCGTATGAATACGAAATGCTTACAGTAACTCGCGAGAGATCTTTATCTCAGTTTTAAAATTGCTCAATCCCTCGCGACCCTCGCTATTGATTTGTCCCGGAGCACCTAATTTGTCGCTTTAGATATTTTATTCAGAACATGACTTTTAACATCAATGAGATGTTAAAAAATAAGAATAATGACGGCGAAATATTCCACTTTCATTTTGTATATTGCTTACATTTAAGAAATTGCGTTAGAGAAATAAGGCCAACCTCAACATTTCAATACAAGACCTTTTGACTGTAACACGTACATTGCGACGTATTAAGGTTCGCACACTTACATAAAGCTCTTTTTAAGTGGTATTTTATATGATATATTATTCAGTCCCTCCATCAAGTTGCAAATTAGTCGTTTCTTTCAAGCGCGATGAGTGATGTTCTTCAAAAAATGAAAGGTTGTTAAAAGAGAACCTTATTATATTGGCAACCTTTACATGCCTACCACCGTTAAAAGCACGTAAAAACGCGTAGGCGAAGCTAAATATGTATATAGAGTAGGTATATATATATATATATATATATATATATATATATATATATATATGTGTGTGTGAGAGAAGCGTCGATATATCGTGTACGTTGACAATGTGAGTTCGTACACGCGCTCCGGAGGAGGCTATTAGCGTTTAGGCGACGCTACATAAGAATGTAAACGTTAAAGACGACAGCGACGTCGAGCTCCCTCCTTGTGGAGGAAATTTCGATATAAAAATACAACGTTGGCGGGAGGAGGTTCGGGGAGAGAGGCGGGCGGCCCCTGAGGCATTGCAATCCCATCAAATGGATCCGTAACGAAGTTAGCCGCTCATCCTCCCCGCGCGCCGCCCGACATTGTCTCTACCCTCAAATGAATTCTACAATTGGAAATAAGAAAATGTTTTGTTGGATCCCGTGCTTTTTCAGTTTAAAGGCGACCGTTTTCTTCGGATAACTCGATGCGCTCCCAGCTATATAGGTACCTATAGCTTTGATCGCAGAGCAAATTGTTTTAGGAGAGTGATCATTACGGAATTAAGTATTATCTGCTTTTTATTTATATCCTATAAGTTTGAGGTAGGTATTAACTAGACGCTTATTTGTTAATAGTTTATTCATTTAGTTTATTCAATAGTATATTCAATTAGTTTACTTTATGAAAGGAAATATTTTACTATAATATATGAGCAATAGCATTATATATATCTTTCCTTTTTACGTTTGTACAATCATGACATTCTTTTATAAATAATTATTAACTAAAATCTAGTAAAATAGAACTACTAGAAAAATCAAAAAAAAAAAAAGAACACTGAATTTAAATTTGTGTCTGCGGGAATGAGTAAGCTAGCTTCGCTACTTCGCTGGATTAAAAGGAAATACAATTAATATAGTACAAATATAATAAAAATATTTAATTAAGTTTAGATAGTTATAGTTTCATTGAACTATATTTTCATATTTGTTTCTAAATACCATGGTGTATTTTATAAACAGAATAAGTTCATACCCCAAACCATTCGGAAATTGGTTCGTTTTTCATGACAACGCTCGCCGAGGGCGGATGCTGGGTAGCTTTGCGAAAAAACTAATATCCCATTTACGTTTCCTCCCTCTCCTAAACACGAGGTTAACGGTTCTCAATCTTTAAAGCTTTAGGCGATCAAAGGTAATTTTATTATATTAATAAAGAGTGGTTTTGTTACATAACCAAAAGAATTGAGAAATCTTTCGAACGCTGTGGAATGATTTAATATTGCTAAATGTATAATCATTTATTGTTTTAGATTTTAATTAAAAGTATAATAAGTATTTTAGACGAAATACATCGTCAAATATATGAACTGACTCTAGGTACTGATGTAAGTACTGACTTAAAAAAACATTTTTTTTAAATTGTTCTCTGTCTGTCTGTCTGTTTGTTCCGGGCAATCTCAGAAACGGCTTGAATGATTTTAACGGGATTTTTATTGGAAGAAAGCTGACATCACAAGTAGTAACTTATTATACTTAAAAACACATAATTGTGTTCCGCTGGAATGAAATTAATTCTACGCGCATGAAACCGAAGAGCACAGCTAGTTAATCATATAATTAATTATTTAGTACATTTATTCGGACATCTTCATACAGTCATAAATCAGACATTTTGCGTATTTTTTTTTTGTCGAAACATTTCGATTCGTGTTCAAAACCAATCATGGATTTAATATTGTCATTTCAAAACAAGGTATTAGTACCTTGTTTCATTTCAAAAAAGTTTGCAACCATCATAACATGCATTGAATTAACATATCATAGTAGATCATCTTATTACATCAAGCAGCGTTAATTCACCCTCTAACATTTGAGAATCATAGTACGCAGTATATAATCGTATATATGTGTGCACGTATTTTATATAGGGAGGGAGTGAGTACAGGGTGTATCGGTTTATTTATATGGGGAGTGCGTACGCCCGCCCTCCTCTAATCAGCTCTAATCACCATATCAAACGACGCACGCTCTCATTCGCACCGACAACACACTCATTAAACATACTTTGTGTTTTTTCTGGTAAATCTATACATATAAATACAATTGTAGTGACCGTTTGTATTTCCAAATTAGTAGCTTTCACTAAATGCAGTTTAAAGTGTACAAAAAGTCTATTTCAGTCTGTTTGTTCATTCCGGCTAATCCCTGAAATGGCTGGATTGATTTTAACGGGATTTTCGAACAATTACAAAAAATAAGAGTTCTACCTACTAATAATATTTTAGTGCCGTTTCATATCTCGGAACAGAGAAAGGTAACCTTTTCTTCTCTGTTATAAGGGTAGGAATACAAGTAAATATATTACTAGGTTTTAAATTGTTAGAATTACCTCATTGGTTTCGAGAATATTTACACATCAGAACTTTACAGAAGAAAATATCCTGAATCGTATTTATTTAATTACTGTATAATTTCACTGTTAATTGGATAAACAAAGCACTCTAAGATCTCTGTTTCCCATCACACACACATGTTTCTCACAATCGAATTTAACAACTCACAAAATGTATAAAATTTAAAATGATAACCTGCTATAGTTATAATTTTATTCACAACCAAATGTAACCTTATCGTCAACAGGTTTGGTTTCAAAATCGTCGGGCGAAATATCGAAAGCAGGAGAAGCAATTACAGAAGGCTCTCGCGCCGGCGGTGCTGCCCGGCTGCAACGGGATGATGCGCAACATACAGGGGTACCGGGGGTACCAGCCCTACCCTCACCCCAACACTATCAATAGATATCCTCAGGTATGCTAGCGACCCATTAAGTTCACAATTCGTTGGATTTTAAGGTAATGATGCTGATCTGTATCATGACCTGCTGCGTTATTCTATAAGATATCCCAGCGACGAACTAGGCGTTGATAGTCGGTTTCAGTCATAGCATATTGATACATATTACAATTATGATAAAGTTCTATTTAGTATGTTTGAAACTTGACACATAAAGCAGCTTTTGTGATAAGTAGAAATACTGTTCGCCACTATGGGATAAGCTACCAGTGGATCACTATATTTGTCCCCACAATTAATAGGTTGGACCATTTAAAGCACTTTATTGATGATTTGTTTAAACTGTAAAAAAATTACCTTTCGCAAAGAATAATGATCGAGTATTTCATCTTTACCAAAAGACGTTCTTATATTCAATGTTTGTGACAAAATACCAATGCATTTATCATGCGCAGTCTTATATATTGGTATAGTACGCATTATGCACCATCAAACCAAATACAACCTTCTATGTGAAACCTCAGGAACAGCTATATAAATAAGAATATCAATTTATAATAGAAACTCGTTTACCATCTTAAAAACGAAGCGTTATTGGTAAACATAATATCATCATCATCCTCCTGCCCTCATCTCATATTATATGTGGTCGGCGCAATATGTTTTTCTTTTCCATTTCTCGCTATCAGCTGTCATATCTGTCTTCAATCCCGTTCCAGTCATATTATCATTCACACAATCCATCCATCGTTTCTTTAGTCTTCTCATCATTTATATCCCATCCTGGAGAATGATAATAATATGTAAAAGTAATAAAAGTGCGTGTCCTGAGCGTTTTGGCCGCAATTTGTTCGCTCATTACCATCCGGCGCTAATCAGTCGCTCTGATTACACGATAATGGGATTGAGCGCCCCGGGCCGCCGCCGAAAATAATGCAAATACTGCCCACTGAAAACCAAATTGGTATGCGTATATGGACTCCGTAGATATTTGTGACTACCTACTGAATATAGTAGGCTTTTCTGTTAGTATCTCTACATAGTATAAAATGAAGTCGCTTTTGCTGTCTGTTCGCTAAGATCTTCTAAGCTACTCATGTTTATAATTGCAGCTTACGGTAATAGGTGGAGTAATTCAAGATTGATATGTATAGTATATGTGAAGCCAACTGTCGCTAATATAAAGATAATATGATATACGCTTATTATAAACTTCTAGTCCCGTGCGGGTGTGATTTAGTCAGAAAAAGACAGAAAAATGTTTAAGCATTCATATTATTACAATCATCCAGTAAAATAAAACTGATGCGTGCACAGACAGACCAAATTTTTTAAATTTAAAGTGGAATTTGATATGCTTCAGTTTCCATTTTTATTGGTATTTACACTCCCGAGTTCCGACATGAACGAGTCGTAGTCATAGATAATTGAATAAATGAATATTCCTTTCGTAAACTATTTTCAAGAGATTGAAAATTTTTATACCTACTTAACAGTAGCTACTCGTTTCTGTGCCGTTATTATGAACATATTATTAGTATATTATGATGATGATACGCTACCAAATTTTTGGGCTGTGAGGTTGCGCTAACGTAATTGCACACCACTATTCCATTAAGTGAAGTGTTAATCGGTATAAAACTCGGTCGTTGGTTAACGCGCGATTAACATAAAACAAGCGTGGAAAAATGATTAACCGGCTCATAATACAGCTTTATATGGACATGTTCGGGGATTTTGTTATGATACTTTAATTGACTCGCACAATTCTAAATAGCAATAGCTTCCAATGGCAATACCAATTACGTGAAATTCAACACAGCGTCGAGCCACATGCTCGATTCACTCATTAGTAAACTAATTTAAGTTTCCAACCCCTGGACATCGAAAGCTACGATATAAACGGGTTTCTAGTGATACAACCTCGCTTGTGGCTTCATAAACTAAAATCAAACTCAAGTCCAAAATTATCTTCATTTGATTGGAGTTAACAAAGAAGTACATTTGAAATATATAACATTTTCAGGAGCTATTTACTTCAGAATGTCGGTCCGTCGCGCATCGAAAATGTCTGTGTTCAGGGGCGTCACTATAACCTCTTAGTGCCCAGATAGTTTTTATGAGACAGATTTATATAAATATATTAATTTATTGACAACAAACGGGTATGATAGAAAATACAACAAGTTGTGCAATGTGGTATACCGGTGCAGGGTGATATGTACCAGTACATCGAATATCACGTGTTTAAGCCTATCACAGGGGTCATGATACCACTGGGGCCTTACCATAAGCTGATATTGCTAATTTCTAGATAGACAAGGTACATGATAAAACATAATGACAACATAATGACAGTCTTGCTGCATGATAGAGACTTATTATACCAGTCATATATCTCTGTATCATTAATCATTTTCAATCTATCATAGCAGTAAGAGGTCATAGTAGGGCCTACGTTTAAAACTCATTTAAATAACGGGTAAAAGAGACTTCAAACGAGGTAGTACCATACCAGTACAGCGATATAGGATCTATTAAGAATGGTGTGACGAGGCGCAATCTTATTCAATCTAAAATATAAAATTTTTGGAAAGTTACTTTTGCTGTAAAGAACCCGGCAAGAAATTGAGCAATTACTCTTTTCAATAATATGCTCACAATTTGTTATAGTTACAGTATATCTCATGGATATAAGCCTACGGGCACAGTTCCAATGCTTACTTGTTAAAAATAAAAACTGTAATATTTAAAATATTTGTGAGCAGAGCATACCAAATTCTAGCCAGTCAAATAAAAAAATCAATATATTATAGTATACGGTCATATAATTACAATGTTCATTCTTCACACAGCATCACGGAAGTTACGAGGAGCTGCAGAAGGACATATTCTCGCTGTCCCAGATGGGGGGCGGGTCGTACCCCATGCCTCAAGGGTTCTCCATGGGCCATAGCGCCAACATGAGTGCCGTCGGCATGCGACAAGACACTATGGGTGAGTCTAATAACAATTTATAGGTTTTTTACCAATAGACCTTGTATGATTTTATATTATTAGTAGACCCTGCAGACATTGCACTGTCCTGAGAAAGACATCTAATATTTTCAAACCATTCAAAGATCCACTTAAACACATAATATAATGTCATCGAAATCGCTCCAGCAAATTGTTTGTTGTTGGTAAGTGTGGTTGATGTTGCGCATTTAATAAATGAGATGACGTGATGTGGCTGATGCATATTGACTAAGGCATAAAAACTATATGAAGTAGAAATTATAAAGTAATTTCAAGAACCTTATTAAAATTTCAGCAAAAGCATTACGTTAAAAAGATATAACACAAAAATTGAGAGCAAAAGAACTAAAATATAAGTTTGTAGCGTAAAACAAAAGGCCGTGGAGAACGCGGCAGCTTTCATCAAGTTTCTATTAGAGCCGTCAAGGCAATTATAAAGTTGGGCGGGCGGGTGATCGCAGACCTCGTTTTTATACAAATATCCTCGCGATAATGGGAAACTTGCTCTTTTCCCATCCGAGCTAACTCACCACAGATGATCTTGGGAAAGAATAAAACTTGATTACAATTTATTAATCGCTACCGGTTCTCTTTGACGATTCTGCTAGCCATCTGGGGGCCATCTATAACTGTTATATATATAAACTGTAAGCAGCGCGTATCAATAATTCTTAGCTTGACGTTTAATTTTACGGTACCATAATGAGACGTCATAACTCAGTTCTTAATGAACGCTCTGCTTAAACCGATGATGGTAGGCCCCCAGGTAATTCTATGCTATGTATAGTATGCCATCCACGTTTTCCAAATTGAACTGTGTTTTAAAATATTTTTTACTAGTTTTGGTTTGTTTCAATTAAACATTGGGTACGTAACGTGGGCTACTATAATATAAAAAAAAATCAGGTTCCGTGAACCACCCATAAAATTAACTGTACGCGGTTGAAACTGCGGGCACAACTAGTCTTAAATATAAATTAAATACTCTCTTAAACTTGTATGTTTGCCTTTATTTGCTCCGTGTGAGAATTCACAAGGCCCTTATTAACGGATTGTTTTAGGTATTGGACACGCTTTAGGACATTCACTTGACCTACATAAGATGTTCCACATTCACATTAGCATTCAGTATAGATAGCGAAGTACCTACGCGTTGAATACTCTAATCAAATAGTCTTTGAATGTGCGGCCGGAGATTATTAATTTGCTCCTCAACTCGAGATGTGCGCTAATCTCAGTCAAGATTAACGTCTTGGCCTTCAATTTACGGTAGGTAACTTGTCTAAACGCTTCATTTTGATATGATATCGCCAAAGTTGTCAAAATAAAATATTTAATGGCTAGCTGTGCCCCGCGATTTTCCCCGCGTGGAGTTAATTTCATAGGTGAACCGCGGATCCTAATGTCTTTTTTGTATAACATTAGCCTAAGTTACTCCTTGAAACATTAACTAACTCCCGTTAAAATTAGTCTAGCCGTTTTATGTCGGTGCAGTATATGCATATGAATGCATTTAGTGAAGAGCTGTTTACCTTAGAAATACAAACAAACACTAAATTTTATTTTATTTATGTATGTATGTATGTATAGATGTATAGATTGGGGCTATATAATGTAATGTTTGACAAATTGGTGGTATAAAGTTTGTCATAGTGCGAGGAAAACTTTACAAAAGCATATATATACTCAGTAGATATCTGCTATATTTTTATGTATGTATTTTATCGAAAACCCCACGAGGCGGCAAAGCGTGAAGTGAAAGAGAAACGGCCGCGGGCGAGATTCCTGCGTAAGAAAAAACGAGCTCGTAATGCCGGCGAGGCATCGTACCGTAGATATTCTAATAAGAAAATTTCCACTACATTTACTTTGGCGGGCGTCCTCGCGGCGTCTTGGCAAATATCTTATTTCCTGCGGCGAGATTGCATCTTGAGAAAACGCGAGGGTCGCGGTACCTCACTATTCGCTTCCCTGCCTCCTCGAGCTATCGACTATTTGTACATCTCTACGTGTTTGTAGCAGGAGTCAACGCCTCGCTTGCTACGAGTTTCGTAGCTCCCACGTAGCCGTTTCTTTGTTCGAAATGTTCGTATACAGAATACAATTTTAGCTTACGTACTGAAGATTGGCCACTATTATTTATTTGTGTGCTTTAAAACTACGGTTTATATTTTTCTACGGTACATTTTTCTTAATACATGATGTAAAGCTTTTGCAATACTTATTATGCAATATCTTAATAATCTCATCCTCCGACAGAAATATCCTATATCTTTTGATGGCCAAATTGCAGATCCGTTAGATTTCTACCATATCGTATATAAATGCTTTTTCTTGCCATGAAAACTTATTACCTACACATACTGTTGCGTATACCATTACATATTGATGCATGTACAGGTATGTCAGCGGAAGACGAGTGGTACAACAAATCGCTGTCGGCGCTGCGAATGAACAGCGGCCATCACGCAAACCTGGCGGCAGCGCCGATGTTGCAGTATCAGACCTAATCGTTGCTACACGGTGCCGACTACTCGCCGGCGCCGGCGCATGACTACGCGCCACCATAGACACCATACGTCACGAACACGGTAGGATACGTAACGCAACGTTCATGTTTGGTTGGCAAGGACGCTACCAGTGCGCGCATATGCTTACCACTATTACGTATACCAACGCAGAAGAGTATTTAACTTACAAGCGATCCAGTGCTAATTATTCTTAGATATCTCAAAAGCGGAATCCGTGGTTAGTTTTCAATTGCTGCTAGGGGAAATTGAACTTAATCGCGTAATAATGATTTTAATTGCGTATTTATAACGACTCATCACGGACTTCGCGTTTGAAGTTCTTAGAATTTATTACGGCCGAATGTTCGGAAAATATAAATCTACAAACAACAACCCCTATCACGAGTTTGCCACCGTTTTACGTAAACTATTATCGCTAGCGTCATTCGCAATATTTGTATGAGATATTTTAGTTCTTCACGTCACAGCTGGGAGTCGCTGCACAATTTTTCATAATAATATTCGGCGGAGACGCTAGCGAGTATAGATTACGAACACGGTTGCAAACCTGTGATAGGGGTACTGAATTCATTCCTCAATCAAATGTGCATCGTGCAATCAAAACTAATGAAGAATTGCAATTGTGTTATTTGTGTAACTTGTAAAAATATCAGCTTACACACCACTGTATCAAATGACGAAAAACTATGAATTGAAACGAATTAAAGTTTTATTAACTTTGTTAAGAGAATGCATTTACCGAACGTGTTAAGTCACTATAAATAGGTACAAATAGTGTTTTAATTTATTAAGGAATATTTGTTTTGAATATTATGCGTTAATAAAATTATGCTAGTCATATTGTACAGAACGTTTTAATATAAGTGATAAACATATTTTCCTGATTGTTGTAACAATTTTACTGAGATAATAAAATTATAAAACTTTATTATCCCTGATAGCTGAAATGACATTGTTTATCTTTACTGAGTATCTTGTATTTTTTTTAGCATCCGAGATGATCGCCGATATTAAACATAAGTCATTGAATTTCTTCTCAGACACTGGGGATTTCTTCACGATGTTTTCCTTCACCGTAAGCCTCATGGTGTGACATCGCTGCACTTATAATTATGGAAAAAGTTATTATTAAAGACCACACAGTTATTCAACTTAAATTAAAAATAAACTGCTGGCCAACGTGAATAAAATGGAAATTTGAATGTTCTTAATACTTTAAATAAAAATACTTTCGTCGTTCTTTGGTATTTTGTCAATGATCCTTCGGTGGTCAGTCTCCTAATTTACGTTAAATATATTTTCAGTACCGACTTAATATTCTACTTTATTATTTTATTAAGATAGTAATTTTTGTAGCAGATGCGTTACGTATATTTTTTACCCCATGTTTAATTATTAAATCCCAATTATAGGTTTCGAAATATTTCAACTTTGACGATTTTTGTTGCATATTAGCATGACTGTGTAGATGTGCTGATAATTTTTCGGAGTTCTGGTGCATTCCAAAGAAGATGCAACGAATTTCGTTAACGTTGAAATATTATAACATTAATAAAAAAGTAAGCTATCATAAAATAATTTCTTGAATAAAACTGAATTAACGCCAATGTAAATAATAAATATGATTTTGCATGAACTTTTTTATGGTGTTAACAGCTCAACGATATATTAATTATAGTATAAAATATCTTTAAGTGGCCATTTACATTACACAGTATGCCAAAGAAATGCTAGTCACTCGACATACTCATAACATTAATGAATCAATCTCATAGTACATTTAATAATAGAAATAAAATAAACTAATTACTTGGCATTTGTATAAATTATACCAAACGTATCAATAAGACTGTTCGGTAAATATCTAACCAGTCAATGGCCATTCTGTGCATTTTTATGTAAATATAATGTAAGTAATCTTGTCTAAATAAAGAACATGTGTAAAATGAAATAAATTGTGTAAAACGTAAAGTATATTTTTATTGTAATAATAAAATGTATGAAAAGCGCAAAGTCAAGTAAATTCAGGTTTTGGTGTAGCGTAGTGTGGGTTGGTGACGCTGTTCCTGGCGAGGTGTCGCGATAAATGAGCCATGACGATTCGATCGCCTCCCACCGTCTTCCAGAACGACGCGGCGTCTGCGCGAATCGCCGCACTCTGACCACACTCCTGCGCACATATACATACATACATATGCTCACGCGTGTATTCACCGAAGGGGTAGGCAGAGGTGTTGTAATCACAACACCCACTTTTCACCGAAGATGATTAAGTGCCAACGTGACAGATGGTGAGTCCATCGCCGTCTCAGACACTTTACATACGTCTTTGAATTACTTCTCAGAAATATGCAGGTTTCCTCACGATGTTTTCCTTCACCGTAAAGCACGTGGTGTGAAATCACTGTACATAAGTTTTTTAGAAGAACTCATTGGTACAGGCCCCGCTGGGATTCGAACTTGCGAGCAGGCGACTGTTGAAATCCCGAGGCCACCACGGCGCACATATAGTATGGAAGATACCTTTTACGCAACTGATTCGTTGGTCTAGTGGTTAGCAAGTTTGCCTTCAGATCACGAGATCCGAGTTCGATTCCCGAGTCGGGTTAAAAATTGATATTGGGTTTTTTGCGCACACACTTGTGCACTATAATATCTCCTGCGCAGTTGGCTGATCCTGATTGAGATTACCCTGTATGCGGCCTACCCATGCCGAAATGATCAATTTGCAGATGTTGACACATATCAATATATTAGAAAGTTTTTCTTTAAAACAAATTGGTGTTTTCAAACCAACTTACAAAACATTAACCTCTTCAAAATATAACTATACCTATATTATTAACTTACCGATGGAATGTCAGTAAGGTGCATGTGCTTGACCTGTAAAAATTAAATATTCACATAAAATAAATTAATATTCTAGGGTATTCATATGCATATTCAAACTTACTATATGAGTACTGCTAGTCCGTGCAACGAATCTATCTATAACGGAACGGAATGTCCCGAGATTCTTCGCATCCTGTGAATTAATATAAGATGATCATTCCTATTTCTCTAGAATTTTTTTTTTTTTTTTTTTTTTTCTGTTTGAAATATATTATATTATTATATTAATAATAAATAGGTAACTAAAAACTAATTACAAGTAGAAAACTTGGCCCAAATCGGTGTCTCTCGGGATCGTGCCAAGAAGGCTGGCAGCATTGCCACGTTGAATAGCAATGCTGATTCTCTGAGCGAGAAAAGCCCCAGCCCGCTTGTCACGAGAAGCCTCTACCAGACGACGTGCAACCTCCCTGAAAAGTTGATGAGCATCCGGACCCCAAGGTCCCAGAGTTTCAACCGCAAACGTAGAAAATATGTATCCTTGACCAATGCAAGCATATTTCCGGCGCTTGAGGCACTCCTGCTGAGCAGCAGCAGCACCGGCCGCCACAGCAGTGCCGGGGAGATGGGACGGAGCCAACGTATCGACACACGTGGCATCCCACACCAGCGGCCGACCCAATCTCCACGGCACCAGCGACATACCATCCGGCCTCCGGCCATCGCTGCGCGCCAAACCTACTGGTTCCAGTACAGCAGGCACCCCGGCGGTGACCAGAGCCCGGCGTATTAGGTCATTGATGGAAGAATGACGACATCGTCAACCGGCGCTACTGACGCATGACAGACCATGGTGTCCGAAGATGTCCACACTCTCCACAGTGACACCGATGAGGGACAATACATTTTGCGCCTAAACGCAAGCAAGCACACAATCTGAATGTTGTGTCATCCAGAAGCGTACCGATGTTAAAAGATGGTAAGGCCTGAAGCCAAAGACCAGACTCCCATTTAGCTACTGCCAAGAGGCGGGCACGATCAGCAGAGATTAAACTACTTTCAAGAAGTGTATTATAATTCAGCCTGCTGATAGGCTCGTCCCATTGCCTTTGAGATTGCGGTCTTGGCGGCAAGTCAGTGTTAGGGCAAGCCATAAGCCAAGTATTTCTGGCCTCAGTTAGGAACGAAACCTCACAGTCACTGAGTGACGGAAACAGAATATTGCCAGTGAGGTCGCGCACACTGTGAACTGAAGCCAGAAAAGCCGGCAGGGCCACATCCGAAATTTTGCGTATTCCCAGCCCACCAAACCTAATAGGCAGGGTAGCCTGGGACCACGATCGGTCGTCCAAATCAATATTGCAAATTGTGGATAAAGTTGATCGAACTTGAATATCTAAACTCTTTAAAATTTGGGGGTCTTTCCACAAAGGGCTGCTGCGCAAGACGTAGGTAAATTTAGGTACGAAAAGACAATGTCTTATTATAAAATAAGCCATATGTGTTTTAATTTTGGATAGATGTTCTGAAGAACCTCTAAATTTTTCTAAATGGTCTTCCGCAAAAGCCGGGAAAGCCTCTTCAAATATGGGAGATCCCAAGAGGCGAAGTGAACTCTTTTCTTTGATACAAATATTTGGGGCTAAAAGGAGATAAAAAGATAACTGGAGATAAAAAGTTCGCATTTAGTAAAATTTAAATCAAGTCCGATGGACTTGAATTCGGAAATCATTAATTTAAGGTCTGAAAGGACTGTGTTCACGTCACCTCCAAGGGTGCCATCATCTAAATACCAAACATTGAATTTAGAATTAAGCTTAGAAATTAGAGGGTGTATTGCTAGGCTAAATATGGCTGGTCCAAGAGGGTCACATATTCTCTAGAATATAACGTCATTTCATAATCCATTTAACGTTCAAGATTACATTAGTTGCGTAAGATATAATCTATACAACTAGATAGGTAAATACAATTGATGTGTCTATTTGTAATTTCAAATTAACAGCTTTTCACGAAATGCATATGAAAGTATATACTTACAGTACCCACATAAAAAAAGCAATTTGTCTGTCTGTCTATTTGTTCTGGGTAGAAATGGCTGCACCGACCTAAACGGATGTTTGCTGATGTGATAAATGTGGTATTTTTGCAAAAGAAACAGAAGATAATATACGAAATACCAGATGAAAATAATACGAAAAAAAAATTGTGAACATTACCTTGGGTCCAAATCCACAGCTAGGCACAGTAGAGCAAGTGGAAAAGCTTCTATTGATATCTGCCATCGAGGCTTTGGAGCTGTCGTTGTAAATGGAGTATTTTGAACACACCAAGTCGTATACCTGAAAGACATGCATTTGTTTTCAGTGACGCAACAATTCAATGATAATTAGTTCTTTAACAAATATTAGATAACACTTAGATTAGACCAAACTCGGGCTAAAACTATGTCCATCCCTTTTGAAATCCGTATCACAAAAAAAGATGGAACTACATTTAAACCATGGATCATATCTGACATTAGGCGATGTTTTGTAATAAGGAGGTTGGTGCTAAGGCTGGCGAATGAGATTGCCGACGTGATCTCCAAGCCGATACCAATATGAGGTGGCTTAAGAATGACTAAACGAGATTTTTTATAATTTTTTTTCATAAATTGATTTTTAAGCGTCGCGATTTTTCCTGAGGTCCAAAAAGCCTACGGTTACCGTGTACCTTATGATGGTTTGGTGATGAAAAAATAAGGCAAAATAATGTCGAATAAAAATTATTAAAAATTATAGAAGAAAATTATTGACGAGAACTAAATGTAAGGTGTTTTATCACATAGCTCAGATATCCTCACCATGTTTCTTATGTAGAAGTTAACACATACCGTGCCGACGTCTTGTTCGTTAATATCATTCAGCAGATCTCTGAACGTCTCCTGATACATAGCTGCCATCCACGGTCGAGTGAAGAACTCATACAGATCTTCTATCTCCTTTGCCTGAATAAATATATAACAGGACAATAACAGGTTATTTATTATGGTAATTAAATAAATATTCAGATGAAAAAATACTACACAGGGTATGTGTGTATACAACTCTCAAAATTCAAGAGCTAAAGTTAGGTGACTATTTAAATAGTTAGGAAACTGCATTACTGCATTACCGATACTCTGAAAGAATCATCATCGTCCTTGGCCTTATCCCATACATTGTTGGGGTCAGCACTTGATTCACCCGATGTGGCTGATCACCTGATTTTTATACGAAGCGACTGCCATCTGACCTTCGCAACCCCTTTGACTAGGAAAATCTATGATCTGTGTTAAACCAGTTGTCAGACTATTTTATGGCCTCTGACTGAGCTGTAACGATTGCCAAAGATGACAAATTGGCAACCGGGACCGACGGCTTAACGTGCTCTCCGAGGCACGGAGAGAACTCGGGCGGCCCATCCAATTACTGGCTAGGGTTAGGGTTGCTTAACTTCGCTGATCGAATGATATGCGCAATAGCAACTGTGCCACGAGCTCCTCAGATTCTCTGAAAGAATCTGGGCTCTATATTCTATCATACATTTTATTTTAGTAGCTAGAAAACGATAATGAATATTACCATGAATCTAGTGAGCAGCTTGTCAAAGAATGCCTCATGTTTCCCGTACAGCTGGGCCAGGACGTCCGTCGAGAAGGGCTGCTTGGATAGACAGACTACAGACTCCACGCAGTGCAACACGTTCAGCTGCAGCCTGAAGTAGTTGCCGCGCTTGTCCGTAATTAATGTGTGACCCTTGGTACAATCATCATCAAAATTGGAATTTACATAAAGATTTCTACTGATAAAGGAATCTTTATTATATGAGACATATCTAAATCCAGATGCCTAGAAGCTTGGCTAAAAAATCTAGGCGTATTTTTTTAAATAAGTACGTTTGTTACTTCGAGCGTAAAGGTTGCCGATCTTAAGGATTTTCTCTTTAATTTACCCAAAATAATATAGATCTGTCCTTTTGAAGTTTCAACGAAGACCGTTAAAATACGTAAATGTAAATATTTGATGACACGTGACACCCCTTATTGACTCTATTGCTATTTTGCTTATAATCTCGTAGATGCACGCAAGGCCCTTCAAGATTGTTCAGTGTAGGATTGTCAAGGCAACGGACAACACAAAATGGTCTTACGGATCAAAATACAAACTGGACTTCTAAATGCCCCAGTTTTAAAAAATAAAATCGATAAACATACATAGGTAAATAAAGCCATTTAAAAGATTAGCTTGAACTAGTAATGAAACCCGCTCGCTGAGCCAGCGGAGTAAGTAAGTAATAATTAAACCAGTACCCTTATCACGAGTTTTGCACTGTTTTCGCAATCTACACCTGCTAACTTCACTCGCAATATTTGTATGAGATATTTTACTTCTTCACGTCACCACTGGGAGGCGTTGTACAATTTGTCATTCAAATATTCGGGGAAGACGTTACCGAGTATATATTACGAAAACGGTGGCAAACCCGTGATAGGGGTACAGGGTGCCACTTAAAAACTGAGTAACTTTCGATAAGTTGAATCTTGTATGTAGGATAGTCAGCCATCGTGATAGGTTTCGGAGCTGATGCAAACTTTAAAACTAATTTCAGTTGTATCGCCTCGTATGACGATGGGCATGGACTAGACAAAAGGGGGTAAATCAGTTTTTGCAAAGTGAATACAAACTTGTGAACATTGGTGATGGACACTGTACATACAGAATACTGTCTAATAAATCGACGGAGACTGCTCCTAATAGAACAACCAAGCGAAAATAATAATCTCCACAGATTAAAATCTATACATCTATACAGATAAAGAAAATTGAAGTGTCTGTTTGTAATTTCAAAATAACTTTTCACAAAATGCATATGAAAACATATACGGTACAGAGAAAAAAAACCTCTTTTGAATTTTTTTCTCTGTTTGTGTCGTTCCGGTCTATGGCCGAAACGACTTGACCGATTTTAGCGGCACTTTTACTGTCAGATAGCTACTATTACAAGGAGGGACTTAGGCTACTTTTATTATAAAAACCATAAGGATTCCGCGGACCACCCATGAAATTAAGTCTACGCGGGTGATACCGCGGGGTACAGTTATTTGGATGCTGATAAGCAATAATGTGTCAACCCACAAAAAGTCAAATTCAAAGGTTTTGATATATTTTGATAATGCATCACGGATTTAACATTCTAAAAAAGTGTTTCAAGTCATCTGAAACATAAAAGTACGTAAAAAATGGATTTATGTCATAAAACAAATCTTAAATCACGTATACAATCATCTTAAGACGCCATTTTCTCAAAACCAAGTTTATGCGGGTTGACACATTATTGCTTATCTGCATCCATTTATTATATTTATTTAGAGCCCGATGTGTCCCATTACAGGGCAAAGGCCTCCCTTCCCTCTTTCCAACCCTTCCGATCCAGGGCTATCTCCGGCCAGTTTTTGAGGTAAGCGGCGAGTTCGTCCTGCCATCTTTTTCTCGGCCTGCCACGTCTGCGCGTTACATTCGGAGGGGTCCATCTTGTGGTTTGTTTAGCCCACAGTTCGTCTGACATGCGACACACGTGCCCAGCCCAGTCCCATTTTAGTTTAGCAGCTTGATGACCAACATCGGATATTTGTGTTTTGGAACGTAGTGTACTATTTCGAATGCGGTCTGTTAATCTGACTCCCATTATACTACGTTCCATGGCGGGGCACAGTTTAGTGTCAACAAAATGTGGTAATAAATAGACCACTTATTTACTCACAATATGTCGTCAAACGTCAGCAATAACAATATACCGTACAATGACAACATTTACTTAAACCTTAAGTGCTGACAATTCAGGCAGGACACTTATTTCTATTCTTACCTGATGTGGTAGACTCATCTGCACTTCCATGGGTAATTCAATGCCTGGTCTTCTCGCCTTCATATAATACAAGGGTCCAGGTAATGTAGCTGAGTTTATTATTGGGGAGTCATACTTCTTCACGGGCTGCCATCTACACCTACAACGTATAAAAGGATGATTCACTAAGAGCTTACATTTGTCATGTGATTCATTTTGTATTTATAAAATTGTACAATATTTTTGAAAGAGTAATTACTGAGTTTCTTGCCAGATTCTTCTCAGTAAAAGCAACCTTCCGAACCTGGCGGTAGCATGCATAATCCTGTACAATCATGCCATTCTGGCGATGTCAAAGTACTTTGTTGAAAGTCTAATTAATAAATATATTTTTTGAGTTTGATCCATTTTTTATTTACTACTGGACCCGTCTGAAGCTTAAGGCAACTAATTTTTGCCAACTCTATACATAGCGCTTCCAGAAAAAAATTAAGGTAACTTACTTATTTATTAAGGTATATACATTTCTCGTGAATGAACTTAAAGAATAATAGTTACCCTATTGAAATTCGTAAAGTAATTTTTGACGCCTAGTCAGGTTTCTCAAGGCAAGCTTGAGTTTGGAAGGGTACTCTTTTTATGCAACTATGATAGTTTAAATAAGAAATTGAAAATTGCAATAGGAAATACCTCCTCAAATTGGCACCCGACAAACTCGAACGCGACTCTTTGAATCTGAAAATAATACATGAACTAGTAAATAATTAAAGTAATTTTCAAGAAACAGTGTGCATTATATGTTAATATATTTAATTACGCTAATAGACTGGAACTGAACCTCGGCGTATCTGCATTTAAAACATTATCAGATCCAACCATCATAAACGGATCCATCTTCCTCAAGAATATTTTTGCTAGCTGAAATTAAACAATATGTATTTACATACATGATACTCCAATAACTTGGTATCTCGCATTACTATGTAACTTACAAATTAAATATTCTTCAGTCTATTTTATCATAATATAAGTACGAAATATTCTACCTGGCATTTGGCATTTCACATTCAAATTTTCAACCCCTTTTTCGAAAATCCTGCGTGTTAATCGGACAATAACTTTTGCCTTTTACATATATAGAGACTTAAAAAAAACAAATAAGGCTATAAAAAAATACAATAATAATCCCAACCGACTCCCCAACATCCTCTGAGTTGTAGTAGCCATGTAGACGGCGGGAGGCGTACAGACGGCGCGAGTACCGCACGCATTTACCCGCGCCGTAGATATAAGGGTCGTTGGTCTCGAAATTGCGGCCTACCACTAGGCCTCCGTCGTACACTAAGCCGCACTCGTTTATTGCTTCATGTATCGTTGAAAGGAAAACAAAACAAAATAAATTTATGATTTTCTATTCTTCTATACTCACATAAAAGAGGAAAGAAAGCTAATTATTCTTATGTTTTTGAGTCAGACGAGTGGATGAGAATTAATTCTACGATGATAAAAGAATACGAAAGAAGTCACACGGATGTAACGGTAGCTTTTATTGTTTCATAGTATTTATCGAAATGACAGATAAAAATGGATGCTGATAAGCAATAATGTGTCAACCCACAAAAAGTCAAATTCAAAGGTTTTGATATATTTTGATAATGCATCACGGATTTAACATTCTAAAAAAATGTTTCAAGTCATCTGAAACATAAAAGTACGTAAAAAATGGATTTATGTCATAAAACAAATCTTAAATCACGTATACAATCATCTTAAGACGCCATTTTCTCAAAACCAAGTTTATGCGGTTTGACACATTATTGCTTATCTGCATCCAAATATAAAGGAGTGTCTCTCTATCTATCTTATGACTTAACTTCACAGCTAAGCACTGAACCGAGCTATATTCCAATTAAAATATTGAAGGTACAAAGGTGCAAACAAATCTCCACACAAAAAGCTATACTTAGGGTAATGTTTGGGGTTTAATATACTTTAACGTTGACGATATCGATTGTTTATTTTCTTCCTATTGTATGTGAACGTAAAACATCCTATATTAGTAGCTAGGGGCGCTTTTTCGTTCCCATACAATATGTTATAACCTATACTTTACTTGGGGTACTGTATAATAACTGTTTCCATTATACAATCAGATTATGCAAATAGCCGTGGTGGCCTTGGGGTTAGAGCAGTCGCCTGCTACGCAAGCGACGCAAGTTCGAATCCCAGTGGGGCCTGTACCAATGAGTTTTTCTAAAAAAAAAAACTTATGTGCAGTTATTTGGTGAGGAAACCTGCATGTGTCTGAGAAATAATTCAATTATGTGTGTATAGTGCCTGAGAGGGCGATGCACTCACCCTCTGCCACGTTGGCACTTGATCATATTCGGTGAAATGTGGGTGTTGTTACAACACCTCTGCTTACTCCTTCGGGGACCCTTCTGGGATGGCGAGAGTAAATATTTTATATATTATATATTCAGATTATTTCA
The DNA here is from genome assembly GCA_929442735.1 of Watsonalla binaria. NCBI lineage: Eukaryota > Metazoa > Arthropoda > Insecta > Lepidoptera > Drepanidae > Watsonalla > Watsonalla binaria. The sequence goes on from OV838930.1 coordinate 3,905,717, forward strand.
GATTTGTGAGTGTACCACCTTTAAAGGCATATAGATCTATAGCTTTCTTCCCATAGTAGAAGAGAGCGAAGCACGGCAGTCTGATAGCTTGTAGCGTGGACATCAAGTGCAAGGCTTCCACATGATTCTGAGTCTGACGCCAACCAACCAGCTGGCACTGACGGAGCACGCGGACACCAAGCTGCTCTATTTTACTTTGAACCCTCTCGTCCACCTTTATCACAGATATAAAATTATAACAAATGTTACTATAATGTATTACGACGGTTTTGAGATTCAGGGTTTGGAAGGCTCTATAAAGATGAAAAAATTTTTTTTGCATTTTCGTAAAGTGTCCACTTTCATCTAACATTTCACTTCTGTAAGATAAATACTGTCAATAGGTTCATTTTTATGAACTTTTGAAGAAATAATTATAAGTTTTTTAGTAGAAAGCAACAGATTACGCGCAGTTTAAGCTTTAAACAATCCTCCTTATTCAATATACATATACATATAGAAACAAACATACTATAGGTACATACAGTCTCATTATTAAAACAGTTAACCCTCAGCTCAGTGGGTTCCTCTGGTGGGAATGGTTCAACAAAGGTGATCACTTGTGGGTCCAGCCCTAGTTCTAACAACGCCGCCACGCAACTGTACGCTTCTAGACATTCTCCATACACTACCACTTGATTTTCATCGCTGAGGCATCGATTGGTCTCTTCTACAAAATACTTATAATTGTGATTGTGCATAAAATTATGGCTGCGAAGTTGGAAGCAATCAGCCAAGTATGGAAGAAGTCTATTTGGAGTCGGTGGAATGTGTTTATTTCCTATCAGAATAGGCTTATATTATATGTCAATATTCATAATTATATAGATGTTCTATATATAACGTAGAACAGTAATACCGCCTACTCGAAAAGTAGGTATCCACATATCCTAATCCTAAATGTCAATTCTTAGAAACCATAAGGATATGGAATTAAGCGTATCAAGTCGGTGTGCTTATTTACATTTGTCGTTATATGCGTATAGACATACTTGCATCACTAATCATACACATAAGTTTCCTCAAGCACACGTTGGCGTTGAACAAAGAGTTAATGAGCATCACATTCTCAGGCACTGTTGATGGAGGGGGCACACTATCTGGCATGTATTTAGGGTTGTCCATCAATAGTCGGTCCCAGGGCTTCCCTTTTCTAAAACAATAAAAGAAATCCATTACCAGTTTTAAAATATAATGTTGCTTATGAAATCGCTTCAAAACTGGCTGCAATTGTAAAGGCCATAAGCTATATATTGGAGTACTAACTCTATTTCTTTGACGAGTTCAAGTGGTTCTACCAGATAGTCAGGATGCTGGAACTGTTGACCACAAGTCAGTACCAATTCATCATAGTACTTTACTCCTCCGCCTTTCAATAAAATACATTTCTTTTTCCTGCAAGTTACATATGTGTTATCAAGAATTTTCAAACGTTTTGAGTGTGTGTTTTTGTTCGTATGTTTCAAACAACACATACATACATATGCTCACGCCTGTATCCCATGGGGGTAGGCAGAGACCACCGTTTCAAACAATTACATCTGTTTTATTGTTATTGCTGGATTCGATGCGCTGACAAAAAATCTTTGCTGGATTTCTGAGCGTTCGGTGCGGTCAAAACTACTTGACCATACAGTTGTATATAATGTCATCAAGAAGGTATCAGAGAGAAAGAGTAAGAGATTACCAGATTGGCATCAAGAAGGTATTAGAGAGAAAGAGTAAGAGATTACCAGATTAGCAAAGCCCGAATGAAAGACTTGTATGATAAACTTCTAAAGGCTAAAATAACATCAAAATTCTTCTTCATATTACAATTATGTTCTAAGGCGTACCTATCAATTCCAATCATAATAGCGGACATGACGTCCACGTAGAAGTAGAAGGGCACGCTTTTGATGTATCTGTCTGAATACCGACTCTGTGAAGGGACGCAGGTGTCGGCGGCGCGCAGGCACTCCGCCACAGTTGGTAGACCATGCTCAGATACCAACGTCACGTTACTAAATGTCAGGTACTGGGCTGTAGGACTGACAAGTTTTTTTCATTTTAACTATGCCTCATATTTGTGCTGGTCAAGGATACAGTGGGGAAAGCGAGTGATTATGCTTATCCCCAGCAAAGCCAAAATCTTCCAGTCAGGCGAATGTCATGACTCCAAAGCAATGAAATGCTCGAAAACTCTTATTGCGCGATTTAGGTTCTCGTGTTTGTACTCAAACTTTGCCAATTCGACTAGCGCCATCTATGTAGCAAGCGGGGAACGCTGATAGGTCCTCGTCCTTGGCAAAAGTAGATTCAATGTTGGATAAAGTACCAGTCGTATGTCTAAAATGTTTTAGTTATAACTATGTAAAGTTCATTATTTTATATAATATTTTTTGCTCACCCCAATAATAAAGTTTCTAGAAAGGCCAGTCCCGTGCTACTGGCTCCCACCACTACGATGCTGTTGTTGACGAATACTTTAGGTAAACTGGATAAAGGCCGCTCCAAAACCCACAATGCGAATGGAGTAGCACTGAAAATTCATAAAATGTGATGATAAAGTACCTATCTCAGAAAAAGTGAAGACTGTCGCAGTAAGGGGTTAGGCAGAAGTGTAACAACGACCGTGATTCACTCTAAAGGTGCAACCTGATGTAAGCCGCTCGACGCTCGTTTCCTACGACAAATGTGGTCACGTGATATGTAGCGATACGTGATTGGAGCGGCTGCATGACGTAGTTCCTTTTTTTGTCGCCGGAAATTTAAAATGGGGTCACGTGACTACACTTGTCGCTGGACACGAGTGTCCCGCGGCTGCATGTGGTTACACCTTAATAATGTAATGGTGAATTTATTTAACGGCTCATCTTAAAAACAAATCTCTACACACTTTTTACGTAGTTTCATTTGTATGACTTAGGTACATTGCATATTAATGATTAAATAAATAGAAATAGTCCAGGCGTTATACTAACAGATTCTTAAACAGCTTTTCCAGATCCTTGTTACCGCTAATGTTGGGCATGGACCGCCGAGGGTGCACTGGGGCCATATGACCAGCGAGGGACATCAAGTTACGACTGGGGGCCTAATAATCATACTATATTGAGATATACAAACACATAATACTAAGATTTGCCTAGAGATAGCAAAACCATAACAGGCTTGCGAGTTACAAATATATCAAGTTCATATGAGTTACTGACTACTCTCATCATAATATCATCTCCCTGACATACAGTGTTGAGTTGGGTAAGAAATGTAATTCTATGTCCTTCGCAATCTTATTTTAAGGTATTCAGGGTCAAACGAGTTGTCAGACTTTCAGACTTCTGGGGATTTTCATTGGAACCGATGACATATCGTGCTCTCCGTCTGAGGCACCGCTAGATCCCTGGCGGTCACCCACGAGTAATACTGATTATGATATGATAGATTAACTCAAGTGCACTGTACGCACAGCATCGCCCTTAGCGAAGAGGCGGCAGATCCAGAACAGGGTGGAGTAGGCAGATTGTCGCAGTAGCTCTCGCATGAACCAGCGACCGTGAGGCTCTAGCGCTGGGGACATCACTCCTGCTAATACCTACAACAACATATCGCACCCTTAGAACGATAAGGGCTCAACTCAAAATTATGCGAAAATGAATTGAGATCATTTCTTAATTCGTTTTTTTTTTCAGGAATACATACACACAAACATATGCTCACGCCTGCCTTCCCCGAAGGGGTAGGCAGAGGTGTTGTTATCACAACACCCACTTTTCACCGAATTTGATTAACTGCCAACGTGACAGATGGTGAGTCTATCGCCGTCTCAGGCACTATACATAAGTCTTTGAATTACTTCTCAGAAATATGCAGGTTTCCTCACGATGTTTTCCTTCACCGTAAAGCACGTGGTGTGAAATCACTGTACATAAGTTTTTTAGAAAAACTCATTGGTACAGGCCCCGCTGGGATTCGAACTTGCGTCGCTTGCGTAGCAGGCGACTGCTTTAACCCCGAGGCCACCACGGCTAGAGATAATATATTTTTCAGGAATTTAAAAAAAAATTCAAAAACTAAAATGATTTATCGACAAAACACAACCTAGACTTTACGATAAAAATAGTCATTGTACTCTAATCTAATAAAAGAATTACTGTTAATATGAATCCAAACTTGCCATTGAGGTGCGATATCATAATACAAATATAACCACTCCTGTAGCCAATATGGGTACAGTAGGTATGTCTGTGTGAGCTTCTGACCGCGCCAAGTCTTACTAACATTTCATTAATTATGTACGCGTCAGACATGTAATATACATTTTATTAGAACTTGTACACCGGGCAAAGCTATATTATACATACATACACACATATGCTCACGTCTGTATTCCCCGAAGGGGTAGGCAGAGGTGTTGTAATCACAACACCCACTTTTCACCAAAGATGATTACGTGCCAACGTGACAGATGGTGAGTTCATCGCCGTCTCAGATACTTTACATATATATAGCTATATTCTATACAAATATATCTGGCAACCCGTGTCTATTTCTTAAAATTTTTGTTTGCCTTCTTTTTACTGTTTACTTGCAATTTTGTTTGTGTGAAAATTTGTCAATGAATGGCAACTAACCGTTCCATCTGTTCCCGGCCGCCGTGGTTCCGGGTCCAAATCAAACTGGGTCCTTATTGCTGTGCCATCTTCAACGGGCCTGATAATAATGGATTAGTTTTGATTTAATAAGCAATCATGAGATCATTCAGCATCTCAGCTCTCGGACTAATCTCTCCCTTCTCATCCGAGGAAGGAGAAAAGTAGAAACACCTTAGTTGCGAACCCTTCTGCACATAATATAAGCGATGAGAGGATGACGTCAGGATACGTCAAAACACTTTCCAACTCTTCTAATATTCAACTAATTTTTGCCCAACTAAAATAAGGTCCATTACTAGTATCCTAAGACTCTTACCCAAGTACAGCCATGCCAATAGGTTGATTCTGGCTGAGCAGCACGAATGACTGGAGCCGAGAGGCGCAGAGAGTTGATTCGAACAGGTCTAAGAGGGACTCCATGTGAGGCACGTGCTCTAATACGTCCTGCAGGGCTGGAACATCGTACGCTTCGCCAAGACGAACTGATACATCGCTATATTTGAAAATACAAGGAAAAGTAAGCAGATATCACACAATTCCTGAAGCCCTTAGCTTTACGCATTTCTTGCTTTAAAATATATATTTAAAAATATATATTTTTCCTCCTAGTTGTTCTCGGGCCCATAATTCTGTGCCCCGAATTGATCGGAATAAACAGAAGAGCCTAATACAGAATATCATGCCATTCCATCCAATTTACAGAATAAACTTACTACGCTAGGTACTTATCAAAATTCGTAATACTAAAAAAAGCTCTCTCCAGCTCGATACATTATAAAATGAAGTAAAGTTGTGAATGTACTATATATAAATTCTTACCCTCTAACCGAGTTCACATGAGCTACGTACAGGGATTCGTTCATGAAATGCATGCGACAATGATATGGGGTCACCAGCTGAAAACAAATTATTTACTGTTTTATAGTGAATGTTTATATGTTTACACTCCTTCCTGCCTAGATACCTATTATAGAGATGTAAAATTTTAAAGTTTGTATATAGGAGGTAATCTTTGAAAGTACGATAGTCTGCGGGTGGGAACTCGGTGGTGGAAAATAGTAGTAATAATTAAGGATAAGGACACAGAGAGGAAGCTTACGAACATCTTTCAGAATATTAGAGTTTAGTATGCTCGAAATCTAACTTTTTATTAAACACGTATCCATTTTTAAAAGGACACAATTATAGGAATATAAGTAGGTAAGAGACTACCATTATCGGTTTAAGTAGAGCGTACTAAGCACTTCTAATCTCAGCTTTGGTACCAAAAAACTAAACGTCTAAGCTGATTAAACGATCATAGTTGGCCCCAAATACGTATAACAAATAAGTTGATTATCATTATTGACTCACCGTAAAGTGTTCGAGTAATGGAAACGATGAATGGTTAGAAGGCAAGCTGAGCACACAATAATCCATATCGGGAAAAAGCTCGAATGCAACTTCTAGCATGTCAAAACCATATCTATAAATCAAATAGAATCGAGATTAAGCCACTTGTTCAGGCGGTGCGGACAGTGCCCTGTTTGAAATAATGTTCTATCTCCTATATAAGCATCCCTCGATAGCTATCGGCATGGAGTTCATCCCTGCCTTTATGAAGAAAGAAAACGCAATGATTTCAATGCAGTATTTATCGTCTAGTCTACAGAATAATTCTTTAAAAAGAGTGGGAATCGATCCCAAACTTGTATGGAAGCTATTGCCTAGTTAAGTTTGTAATTAAGTCCTATGATGTACAACAGAGTTTTAATGAACAAAATATACTCTTTGCCCCCTGTACGCTTAGACAAGGAGACATTCTATCGCGCTTGCGCTAATGACAGCAATACAAAGTGTATGGAAATGACTTAAATCAGGCACGTAATATATGTCATGCCCGTACATTTGGTATGGTTTTTTTAAGTGAAGCGTGAGGATGATGTTACATTAATGTTTGCCTACGGATCCTGGTGCTATAATACTGGTCCATCAGTTACGGCAGCCAGATTATATCAGGGTTCTTATGCTTTGCAGCCACCTTAGTGGTATAAAACGTTCTGATAGTCTTAATGACTCACCTTTCGTCGTAATCAGGATGCATTGCAAACAACTCCAACAGGAACGCATTGGGGGCTCCGGTATACCTTCTCGGTTCTACAGGGTTTGCTGGTACTCCAGCAGGAGATGCTAAATATACACGATCACAATGTAAAAATCTATTATTCTCATAGTTATCTCACACTAAATTATAATATCGTCAGTGATCACCCAGTTTTTTCAGAAGCTTCTCTTTTTTGCTTGTCTTCTCTTCAATAGTGTCGGTGTGAAGACGACCACCTTGAAGCAACTTCATCATTGACTCTACAGGCCTGGAAAGTTAAGTATAAACCACAACTATTTATTGCAGAATATTCTATCAAAACTATAATGTAATTAATATAAGTAGGTACCTAGTGCTAGGTTACGAAATTGCTGCAGAGTAGAAAAAGTTTGGTACCTACTCATCCAAGTACTAAATATATAGGTACTAATATTATAATCAGGTTAAATTATATTTATGCCTTGTGTGTGTGACTCCGAATGTAGATTGTTGGTACTAGGATTTCGAAGTTATCTCTGGTACATATTTGGTTAACAACATTTATCAACTTATGTAAATACAAGCTTTTACAATCTCTTCTTTTTTATATGCAGAATGCAATTTATAAAACAAAATATGTCGTTACAGACCCTCGTCCCATAGCATCATAGGAAAGCAACTTGGGTACTCTCAATAAGTCTCTATCGATGTTTATAATGTCAAATTCCAGTTCATCCTCATCATCCTCGTCCAGCATGTCGAGTACGTCATAGTGAACTGTTTGAGGCAACGGGGAGAGTACGGCCCTTCCGTTCGGAGGTGACGGGGTAACACTCTCTTCTGCGAACTCTTTGAAGTCACCCACTTCATATTGCCACGTCACCTAGGTTATCAAGGGGTTATTTAACACATGCACATTTAAATAGTCTCAAAGTAAAGCCTGTATACTCAGCTACATGTTGAAACTATTAAATTTCAGTACAAGTTGACCGTGTATTATATTTCCGTACAAATAATCGTATGGTAAACTCACGCAAGAAGAAATAAGGACGGTGACAGGTGGTGAGTATCTCATGGCTGGCTAAACATACGTTTGTGGATATTTTCTCAAACATACGCAGGTTTCCTGACGATTATTTTCATCACCGCGAATCTCATGGTATTGCATTCTGCATTTAAGGATTTAGTAACATTTTGTTAGGTAGGTATCTATCCACACGTATTACGGATGGTCAAAAGAAGGCTGTCTACTGGAGGAGAGCACTTGCACAAAATCTCCGCTTGTACAAATCTCTTGGTGGGTTTTTACCTCGTTCACCGATTTAGCTTTAATAAATTGTATAAATTACCCTAGACTTATTATCCTTTGTCGGCTGTATCCTCGTATCCGATTGAACTTGAGTCAAATCACCCACCGAACGGTCAGCGTGGAAACTAGAAAAGTCATGCTCTCGTTACAAAGCAAACCACTTAGATGAAGGGATGAATTAAATTCTCAGATTAGCTTAAATCTTAATGCTTCTCATCCCAAACCATACATGCCAGTTTCCAACTTCGTGACTCCAGATTTCAGTATTTTTTTCCAACTATTTATAATTATGCTTCTTATTAGGTTTTTTCTGAATGCTACAAGTTAGAAACTGACTTATGTGCATGAGAGGAGTAAGAAACATACATTACTAAACGATTAGAGACATCGTAGCGATTCGAAATATTATATCAAGATATAAGTAAAAATAATCAGGCTCTACTAGTTATTTCTTGAAATACAAGTATGACTATAATATTTTACCTAGCAACAGAATCCTGATCCTTACTACGGTTATGTTTAATTGGCTGTGCTATCTTCCTGAGTCCAGCAAATGCAGATAGTTCAAAGCTATCTTCAAGCCCTTCGAAATTTATTTGTGTGTTGAGGCACATCACGCCCACCGCCAACTCTTTATGCTGAATAGTAAACATAAGGAAAAAAATCCAGTGGAGGCTTTCTTGCTCATACAATCTTAATACTTATCAAAATAACCCCTTATAAAATGTTGTGTTTAAGTCGAGCATTTTTGCCCGTTATTGTTAGTTAATATGTATATCTTGTAGTTGATAGATAATGCCTATACAGGCATGATAATAGTATGTCAGATATCCTAAGTCAAATAATTTATGGCTACAAAAATGAATAGGTAACCTTTTTTTTATACGTGTAGAATCCGTAATGGATACACCAATACTGGAACCCTCTCATGAGCAAATACGAAAAGGGGGGAAGGAGGGGAGGAGCAAAAAGGGGTGGCCAGTAGGAAGTTGAGAGCGTCTCTTTACTCCTTTCCAATAATTATTAAAGCATGTCCTAATGTCACTTAAATATACCATCACCACATTCGCTTAAAACGCCTGCCTGTCTGTCTCTGTGTAGATACTAAGATATATTGTTCAAGAGGAACTGGTTCAAAGAGTAACACACCTCACAAACAAGCAGAACTCTATCCGACTCTGGGTGTCTTGATATCAGTTCGCTGATATAAAATTCTCCATACATCTGCTTCAACAGGACCGAGTGGCGCTCAATTATAGGTACTAAATCGTCGTTGTCTTCTTCGCTAAGATAAATAAATATAATAATAAAAATGCTCACGCCATGAAGGGTCCCCAAATGAAGCAAGCAGAAGTGTTGTAACAACAATACCCACATTTCAGCGAATATGATTAAATGACAGACGGTGAGTCTATCGCCGTCTCAGACCCCATACATACGTCTTTGAATTACTTCTTAGACATACTATGCAGGTTTCTCATCTACTCTCGCTAGTTCCTTCTTCTGTCGCATCACTTTACTTACGTCACTCACAAAGTAACCATGATCTTATATCGCTGCAAGCTCGTCATGTGTATAATTGTTATAAAATTACTAACACAGCTCTCCTGATTCTTAGCCGAGGACTGACATCTTCGCGGGCCGCTACAAGCAGTGCCGGCAGTCTGTCGCCTGGCACGCCGCGTTCTATTACCTGCATACGCTTGAACGACGCCTCCGACCGCGACTGGCCAGGGACCAGTGCTTTACAAAAAAAATATCTTGATTAATATAAAGATATCTATATGTTTTAAATGGGGTACGTATCTAAAGCCCAAAAAGATTTCATGAGAATTATGTGGTGCAAATATCAATGATTTCGCAAATACGTACGCGACGCACGAGTTTACGTACGAGTACGCAAATATGTTTTTCAAAACATCATTTAGGGTTTAAGCTCATAAACATTTACCCAGAACAAAATTGGTTGAACCTAATTGTTATGAAGCATTGTTTTCTAAATTAGTTTCATTTGATCACTAGTACCTAGAAACATAAACGCAAGAATACAAAATAAGAAGCAAGCTTTTCACGAAAATATTTTTTTTTTCGGATAAGTTAATCAAATTACTTAGCAGTTAGTTTAAACAATGCATGTGAACCTACTTACTAGGATAGTTGACCAGTGACTTGACAAACGCGATGTTGTGTACATAGGGGTCGTGCATGAACACTGACTTGAGCATGCTGTCGACGATATCACGCGAGTATATCGCGTTCCAACACAGCAGGTGGAGAAACAGTGTGTTGCGGGCATTCAAATCAACAGCCCTATGAATATCCAAATAAACTAAAAAACTTTATTCAGTTTTGACACCCGTGTTACAGGCACTCTACCTATCTACAACGATTTGTTAACACAAAGAAGTAAGCGGTGAGGGAAAACCTGCGCCTGAAGACAAAACTGTATGTGTATAAAACCTGGAACAGGTCCCGTCACGAGACGGAAAGGACGAGAAGGTACCTTTGAATGTGCAATAATCTTTTTTTGAGTTTGTCTATATCTATATTTAAATTAGCATGTAAATAAATCAGTATGCAGGTTCTACTCACTTGTACTTTGTCCAAACATATTCCTCCCAAGACAGTGAATGCACGGCAGGTATCAATGGATAATCCCGCGCCGCCAAGAAACCCACTATCATACCATTTATGTCTAGCTGGACTATCGATAGTATGCTGTTTTCACTGGAACAGTTGCATTGAACTTGAATAAAATCAGAAATCCTACATTATATCTAGGTACCTACTTTTAGATTAGCTTGTCGTGCTCCGCGTCAGTCATAAGAATCTATGTGTAGGTCGTCGTCCGGGAACCTTGTTTTAGCCATGCAATTGAATGTATTGCAAATGGTCGTAATTATATAAATGGCAGCAGGCATGACCACTCGTTAAAGGTTACAAAATGTACTTATAAGAATTTCGCTCTTTGGAAGAGGTCATAGAATATTTTTGTTTTGAGCTTTTTCTAATCTTGAGTACTATATTGAATTTGAATGTTTGCAGTGTTATATAAAATAAGGGCTCAGTTAGGTAGGTATCTTACATAAGGTATACAATTTGAGGAGTGCCATCTACTCTGAAGGTCTTTGACATGGGTTCGTTGATCAAGTCGAAGATGAGGGGAGCATCTTCTACACTCGCAAAGCGTAGACGACCAAGGGCGGGTGGTCGAAATATTCGAGACACCATTGATAAAATAGTGTAAATATTTTATTACTACTTCGTTATCAATATACGCGAAAATGTTTGATTATATTCCAAAACTAAAATAAAATTATTATATTACACGACGATTCGTTTGCCTTGTCACAATAACAGCAGGATCATTGAGAAAGAAAAAGGTTGATAGGGGCCACAGAAAACTACTACCTGGCCACAGAGGATTATATTTTGTTCAATGAGGAAGGATACATTTTTTGTTACATATGATTTACAGACACTTCGGAGTGTTATACGGATGGTCCAATGCACTGCTTAGTTACAGTCTGTGGTTATATATATAAATCAATTGCTGTTCGTTAGTCTTGCTGAAACTCGAGAATGGCTGGACCGAAGTTCAGGGGAGGCTTAAACGGTGAATAACTTAAATAATCAGTAAAGGGAACGGGGATATGTTCACCGGGTCAACTAGTCTATATATATAAAATTGAGTTTTGTTAGTTACACGATTTTTAACTCAAAATATATATATATATATATAAATATATATATATATATCGTTGTTCTCTTTTTAATTTACTGACCATTACATTTTTTACATGGACTTTATGAAATGGACCTTTTCTCTGCTTTGTAGGGACAGGAGAGGAAACATAAGTAAAATAACATTATCTGTAAGTAATTGTATTCAATAAAAACGCAGGTGGATACATACTTAGATTTATTCATTATACTTAAAATAAACTCCCTTAATTTCAGACATGTTACTAATTTTGAGGAAACGACCACAGGCATCACGGGAGAAAACAATAAAGGTAGGTTGTTTGAGCTTGCTCTTATTATAAAAAAAAACTTCATTAGGTACCGATTAATATCCTTAATATACAGAACACAATACATTCTAATAAAAATACTTTAAATCCAGTAACAATATACCTACTAGCTCTAATCAGCATCAATAAATAAGATGACTTCATTTGTGTGGATGTCTTTGGAGTGATTACGATGTGACCAAACAAATATTGTTAGCCAATAGCAAAGGAAATTTATTATTCTTTCCAAATAAACCACGAGTATATTTTGAAGACAATATAGCGCAGACGATGTACACAGGTTGAGATTTTAATATACGCGAAAGCCTTTTGTTTTGGACTAATCTCAACCTTACATGCTTTGCCATAAGATCACAAATAAAAGTAGGATCTGCGCTGGGAGTAATTGATTTAGATGTAGTTTTACTATTTACAAATTCTCATATTAAACTTAACTAAAAACCCCATGACCCCTATTAGTTAAATTACGCAGTAGTAATCGAAATTAACATACATCAGTATAGTGCGCAATAAACAAGTTGAGTTAAAATGGCGATCGCGACAACCGCTTAAATCGATCATTGCGCATGTAGATACTATACGTACAATATACTCACACGATGCGATACCGTGGCACTACGGTGCTTACTTCGAAAGCATTTCGCACATAATTAATAAAACTGAATGTAACCTGCCCCCAAAAACTGTATATACATATTTTTGACAATATTCCACGTTATATTAGGCGGGAGTTACAATATAAATAACTCAAATTTGTGGTACAACACATTGACAGTAAATGGCTAACTTATAGCAGCAAAATACGCTCAAGCAATAAAAATATCATCGGTAACGACACATTGGTTCTGATACTACATCATTCTCGTCTCATTCGTGATGTACGCACATTAAAACTAGTAGAACATTATGCTAAATATCGAATTCAGGTTACACTAAACGAACTTAATAATTACATGAAAGACACTATAATTAATGTGTTAGGATTTATAAATTAAACAAGGCATCAAACAGACATTCATGTTCGACAAACTACTGAAATGTCTTTTACTAGTATAAAAATATCGTCAATACAATTTTTCTAATATTCTGATCCTATTAATACGGAAATTGAAATAATAGCAATTATCTGTACCTATAATTAAGGCCTCTTATTAATAAAAATATCTTTAGATGTGCGTAAGGTAATCCGAGGATCACATTTATGTCCCTATGATATGGAATTAGAAAGAGATAGATATTGTACGTTTAACGTATTTTCGGTCTTAAAGCATTTTTACTAATAAGGGGGTAAGAAGCTTAGGGTGCCTAATTCATTATACTATTATCAAATCAATGAATGTATCTTCTCTCATAATTGTCACAGCTCTCTTTGCAAGAAGATAATCATTTTGAGACCTATAATATTCCCATTTACATAACCGAGTATCGTCGAGTAAACGGGACTAAAATAACGTATTAATTACATGTTAGTTTTACATAAAACTAGAAGCAAAATGGACACAATTCAAGTTAAAACATTTCACTTAAATATAAGGTAATACAAGTCTACATGAAAATACCTATCAACTATATTATTCCCTTAAATTGCTTTAAAATACAAAACTATTTGTATCAACACCACATTATCTGCAGTAAAATCCGTAGGTTTTCCATAAATCCCTATAGTGTAATTAACCATGCGAGTATACGTCAAAATGATTAATAAGGCAAGTGAATAACGTGTTATACTCTAGAGACACGCACTAATTAACCATTAGCTAACCCCACAACATATTTGGCAAAAAATGTAAATTTTACATTAAATTAAAATTAGATTTTGGACTGTCAAACAATAAAGTCGTTTTGAACCCTGAAATAAGAATAGAAAAGTGTATCATTTCATATCTAGTATCTCTTATCATTGGGCCAATATTGTTGTGGGACGAGCTACTGAATAACACTATCACACAATCCAGGCTTCCATTCTGAAGAGATCAAAGACAGTTTTATCAAGAGCACAGCTCTCGAGTCGTCCGGAATAAAGAGAAGGAAATGCACTCAACACCACACACATTTATTAAAAAATATTTACTTTCCAAGAGGAAATTTAGTACTTAATTAATTAGTATGTATTGTTCATAATTATTTACAATCCAATTATGCTTTCTTAGGCGTATACTGACATTTCTTATTATTAAGTCACTCGTATATACAATCGTACATCATGAACCACCACTTGCGTCATTCCACTGTGATATTTGAGACAACCTGAGCATAACTATAAATTGGACCGGTTTTGGATTGGTATTATTAATCGTATGTCATAATATCATTAATGGTAATTGACTAAAAAAACCTCGCCTTAGTAATAGAAGGAAGAAAGAAAATATCTTTCTAGCTTTCGCCAACCAAATTATCTAAGAGAAAACCGCATCAAAAACAACTAGTTGTATGAAAACCTTATTTCACAAACATATGAGACGGACTTCATTTCTATTTATAGAAGGTGTAAAAAAAATCACTTTAATTTCCACAATACAAGTATATGCTTTGCTCAGATGCCTTGATATTACGAAAACCGCTTGTAAGCAGTCAACTGCGAACCAAGAGTGGTTTCATCCTATATCAGTATGCGCACTGACATTTCAATAACATTATGAATACGTCTAAAGTGGGCTAAGCAAGATAGGATACTGAAACCTACTATTAGTTGCATTTCTATAAGCTTAACATCTACATAGACTGAACATCTCAACGGTTGGCGCGTAATTAAAAATAAATACGATTCACTCCCATTCTGACTGACGCGCCAACTGCAGTATATTTTCATTAAGCTTTATTGTGACTTCTTTCTCGCAGGATATATACATGTAGCGCATGCAATATAATTGTTGCATGATCCTGAACATTATCATTAACTTTGTACGTAACTCAACTGACTGACTCAAGTAGGTATCTATGTAACTTTAAGGAAATCAATACTAATCGTAATGCTATCTGTCGTGGTACTCGTATTAACGTTTGTAATTTCAAAACAATAATGTTTCATATTGTTAAGCTGGCCTGAAGATAATACTAAAAAGTGGGTTAATACTCTTTTAAATGCAATATCAGGTCATCTTACTGTTGATTTACTTTCAAAAGTCTTTCTTGTTTGATAATGCTTCATGTTATTACACGGGACTAAGACATAACTGGCGATATGTGGGTATACTAAAACTACACCTCCGCCTAGTGTCTACCTCTTCGGAGACTACAGGCGCGCGCATATGTCAAATCCGCATACAATTCAGTTGATAGAGAACCCAAGAAGAATATAATCAAATAATAGATTACATCTGCTGCATCATTATATTAGGAATTGTTGTAGCTAAAAGCTCAGCTAACTGAAAATTTGTTGGTCTTAAATGGAATGTCCAAGATAGTAAACACGTGACACCTGCCATCAAAATAAATATGGTCAGTCAGTTGCGCATATTCCAAGTTCGCGTCGCTTGGATATATTGCAGTATTTTTAAGGCCAGCCTTAAAAGTAACCGAAACAAACTATAGTAGAATCCCGGGCCAAGTGAAGTCAAATGTACTAAGAAATTGACATATTTTAAAAAAAATATATTTTAAGAAATTTTAAAACTTAAGTGCCCTTTCATAACTATAATTACATAAATATTATAGATTGCAACAGCTTCGATATATTTTCCATATTTTGCATATATTGTGATCAGCGAATAAAGACCTAAAGCATATCCAATAGATTAGCGCGAGTCTACACCAATCACTTTATACATGTCGTTTTCATCTTTCATTTTAAGGCTGACCTCAAAATAAGCACCATAACATGGAACCACACGTAAATATCACGCGCGTAAGTCAAATATACAATCATACCGTCATTCAGCAGAGTAATAATAGTCAACGTTCATCAAATGCACTAGATCATACCGTGATACCAAGAAGATTTATAACTCGTCAGTGGTTCACCGTGTGGTTCGCCATCACTTGGCAGATTTGTGTTTGGGCGGCGTGGAGGGCGGCGCGACTTGCTTGGGCGGCGTGGAGGCTCCTTGCTTGGGCGGCGTGCCTTGCTTGGGCGGCGTTGTGGGCGGTCCGCCCTGCTCCGCCGGCGCGCCCAGAGATACTCCTTCGCTGTCTACCTCTGGCTGGACAGATATTTTAAAACTCAAAATATTGATTCATTCAGGTCCAGTCATAAGTAAAGAACGAGCAGCGAAAAATAGTGGGATTACTACGCCTGTTTTATTCGCGACATACATATAAACAGATGCGTACCTACTCATAAAATTACTACTGCGCATTCAAAGTTTCACTACTCGTGACGGGACCTGTAACTTAGATCATGTCAATCCTACTAATATTATAAACGTGTGAGTGTGTGAGTTATAGAGGTTTGATACTATTTCACGCAAAAAACTACTGAATAGCACATAGGCTATAAGTTTGAAAGATATTGTGTGAATTGTACAAAATATTACAATAAGTCAAATCCTGCGCAGACCGAGTCTGAGGCACCAGCTAGTATGTAAATAGTAAAGTTATTTACCTTCTCATCTTTAGTCGTGGACTGTGGTGAAGCTGTGCCGTTATTTGAGTTTGTGCTATCGGGCGCTGTTTCTGCGTTCTGTGTGCTCGTTGTAGCTGCAAATGTTTTTAAACATTGCTTAATGGAAACATTCCAATCCATCTATCAAAATATTATCTGTACCTAAAGCTTAATAATTTACAAACATCTTAATTTTACTAGACTTGATCCAGGAGTTATTACATTGTAGTTTCAAAGAGTTGCCTTTTCTAAGAAGAATCTGGCATATAGAAACTAGGATATTACTTTTAAAAAGATGTTTTATGCCTTTTTTATCTTATGTCCACAATACTTCTCATATGTATTACATTGCAAGTCGCCCTATTTCACCAAAATAGATATACATCATTAATATATTTAAAATAAATATGGCTAGCGTCACTTTGCGGAAGAGAACATGACATTGAATTAATTAAGACCAAAAAAGATTGACCTTATAATGGTTACTGGTAAATCAAGTAGTTGGGTCAAAACTCTGGATCTTTAATGTCTCTCGCAAATTATGATGCGAGTTAAAGTACTCCCTACTTTAACTCGCATCATAATTTGCGAGAGAAATTTTCCTGGTAGAAATCATGAAAAACATACAAGTTTGAAATATATTGGAAATAATATATGGTGATGTTACATTTTCACCTGACATGTTTGGAAAAATAAATTCTGCTCTTGAGTAATATAATTTGACACCTGATAAAATGTATGAAACAAAGACATTATGATCACTAATATTAATGAAATGTGCAAATCATACCACAGAACAAATGATATTTATATTGATTGAATACTAGAAGGATAGCCCAAAACGATATAAGGGAGTGAATATCCCTTATGTTCTAGAAATATTATGATACAAAAAAATGTCTGTGGTTCAAAAAAAGTAACTTTCTAAATTGCGTGTTATTGCTCGATGTCCATATTCACCAATAAGTTTCAAAATCGCGTCAGTTGTAAGTCGAAACTTAAGAAACAAGCAAATACTTCCGAATTCATACATAATAACAAAAAAGTAAGTATTCTTACTGGCTTGTATATGATGCGTGTTGTTACCGCGTTCAGCCTCATGTTCCTTAACCACGGCGTCCAGGTTGTAGCGGCGTCGGTACGATATGAAGAACGAGCGCACGTGGGCTTCCGTCTTAGTGCCTAGGGTCTCTGCGATAGCTAGGAAATCCTTACCTAAAACATTCAACCACTATAAGTACTGTCGAAAGTGTTGCACCTATACTGGAATATGTACTATATTTTTTATAGCAGATGTTGAGTCTGTTTTGATGCCTGGTCCTTTGTCTCCTAGGAAAAGGTATTATCACTGTAGAAAGATTAGAAACATCTTAACAGTTGTGTTAGTTCTTACCATACTTCCTGACGGCGGTGACGGCCATTAGTAACTCATCGTTGGTCCACCGCGAGTTGATCTTAGCGGGCGGCTCACCGGGCCGCAACTCCTCAACTCCGGTCTCTCCAACCTTACGTTTCATCGCACTTAGCTGTTGCTTGTTCTGCTGTACCTACACACACACAAGCCTTTACAAACTACCCACCAATCTCTTCACATCACATGTAGTGCTGTGCTTGGTGCATATCTGGATTATCCAAACTACTACGACTAGGGGACGATCATCGTACAGCTAGCCTGCCAAGCGAAATATATAATATTAAGGGAAGCATGGTTCTATCATATAATAAAATGAAAGGTCCAACAAAGAAAATTGTTACTACATGTGTGCAGAATACATTTTCACAATACCACCTAACGGTACTGCATTCAGCGGGATCACTACAAAAATATGGGCTAGTTTTTTTTATGAAATTCGACTAACGTTTCACATTCTCACATTACATGACAGATAGTGTCGAGACCGTGGACGGCAGACTCGCGAGTGAGTGTCGACGTAGGGTGAGAATGGCAACGGCACTACTAGCGACACTGTGGCAGATGGCGCTTACTTGTCTCTTGAGGGATATGACCTCTCTGTCCATGGCTTTAAGCATGGCCTCGCCCTGATTGAGGGTCCCCGGCAGCGGCGGCTCGCCGGGCTGCGGGCCGGTGGCCATGGCGACGAGATCGTCGTGATTGATGTAAATGCCGCGCGGCAGCCGGTGCTTGTACCGCTGCTGCTTGCAGCCCGGCCCGCGGCGGCCCGACGGCCCGCACAGCGGCCGCATGGTGCCCGTGCCTCTGTCACATCACCGCGCCGTCAACAACTGGGCCTACACTCCACTACCGCCGTTCGCCATTGCATCTCACTAACTCATCTTATTAACTCCAACTTATGTTATGCGCTCGCAAAACAACATTATCCGTACGCAGTTTGTCAATTGCCAAATACGTACTATAAAAACTTGAGAGCAATTGAGGGTAGAGGCTAGAGTTCTGACAACTTTAACACCTCAATTTCGGCACGCTAGTGACAAAACATACCTTTTTTTAAGTCTAATACATTGATTAACTTTCACTAACACAAGTGTCAATTTACCATTTTTTAATTAAATGTGAGTTTCAATAAAGTGGGCTCAATGTTCCATTTAAATTGTTTCTATATACTTTGTGTAAAATAAAATTTAAAAAAACTCTCTATTTGTACAAATCCGTAAGTGTTAACACATTGGATTTCATTACAATGTACATGCAAATGATTGCGTTAAGTAATGATTATTATTTTTATCTGTATACAGGGTTGATTTTAAGTAACACAACACCTCCGCAGATCTATTCTTTGCACTATACGTCCTCAAACTATAGTATTACAACTTCCTTAATTACAACGCCTCCAAAATTTCAAATACGACATGAAGCAGCTCGCGATGCTGCTTAAATACCGCTGACTACATAAATCTGGGCTATGAATTGTTCAATGGATAAGAAAAACTTATGAAGTTTAACGATAAAACTGTCAACTAAGCTACAAAGAAGCAAAGTGTGTGAGGTATTGTGATAATTAAAATGAACCCTGTATGTATTAGAGTAGTATTGTAAATAGGTAGTACCGACCTGGCGTGCACGAGGCATGCCTGGCACAACCTGTGTGAATTGTGCGCCGTGGTGTGGGTACACAGAATGCCGCACACCGTGCACCACTTGCCCGCGCCCCCGACGCCGCCCTCGCCCTAAATCCCCAATCAATATTTTACTATCCTGCCTCAACCGACATGGAATCTCGACAAGGACGGACAACATTACATTAAACAATTCTCACACACTTCTTTTAAAAACCCATTACAATATTAAATGATATTCTGCACACATTAGAATCACTTTATTATACAACAACTTTTCCCTCTGTATTTGGGGCAATTAAAGGAAGCATGCGGGAATAATTGAGGGAGTGCAAGGGAGGGAACAGGGATAGATTAATAGACATAGAACATTTATAGCACATTGAATTACCACAGTTAAATAACAATCATGTCAATAATTTCAGCGGAGCCTCAATAAGTTACACTAACACTTTATATATAAGAAACATGAAACCCTGCAGTAACACCATTCAATTCTTGGAATAAAAACTTAAAACTGAAATGTAATGTTGTAGTAAAACTATGTATTATAAAATAAGTGTAGTACCATGAAACAAGATTAGTGTGAGAGTGTTAATAATCACTACCCATTTAAGGATCATACCTATGAATATTTAATGGGTGAACAGGATGAAGTTCATAGATAAAGTGGTAGCAATTACAAGATTGTAGATAAAAATGCAGAGCAGTCAACGAAATAAATTAAAGCATTCAATTAAGTAGCTGATTAATTCTTTACAATGTAAAGAACATGGTACCTTGTAAAAGCTCAAAATAAAAATAAAAATATTTCCATAAAAAATGAAAAGCATGTGTAGCCACAACAGAACTTGCATGATTGATAAAATGAAGTGCTTTATAATGACAATATTTATGACAACACTGACTTGATGACTCAAGGGGGATTTACCGGACCAGTAACAAATGGGAACTATGATGTACATCAAAACATGAATGACATCACAACAATTGACTAGACAGTATAGAGAAGACACTGAACATAGAAAATTCCATGGCGAAAGTGAATTTATAGGGTGTCCCCAGATTTACACTCAATATGGTTGAAACACAAAATGGGTGTATATGACGTCATACTCGTCATGATGCCGAAATTGAGACCTGCTCCTCATAAGTTACAACTCTTATTAATACAAGTGAATAACCATAGAATTGTTGTCAATTGAAAAGTCATTGCAAGAACAATGTGACTGGTTATACATTTGTATTATTAGGTGTACCCTTTGAGAAATAGGCCCCAGGTAGTTTTAGGAAGTGTTTGATACATCTGGGGCCACTCCTAGTCGGTGTGGGGAAGCGAAGCACCCACCTGGGCGGCCTGCTGACCGGCGGCGCGGTGTGATGCCCCGCCCGTCGCCAGAGGCTTCCCTCCTCGGACTATACCACGGTGGATAGTCCACTTCTGTTATTGAACACACCATGTTCGTAACTCACAGAATTAACCAATATTATTTTTCTTGGATTTTCCAACTTACATATAACATTAAATGTTTCAACAATCCCTCTCCATAGCTTTATGAATTATAACTAGTTCATGAAAATTCATTTGAGTACATGCAGAGTGAATAAAACTACTAGCTACATGTCAAAATTAACTATTCTTTTATTGTTAGATAGTGACAAAAAGCAGGTTTTTAAACTATTAGATGTACCTACTATAAAAAGAAACCAATAGATTGACCCCTCTGCATCTCTATCTACCACTAATGTTAAAATCAAATATTTTGGACAATCCAGATATACTGCAAATGTTCAGCAATGCCAAATCATGTAGCAATTAACATGTTCTAGTATCCAAATTAATATGATACTAATTTACAAACACAGGAAATTAGCAAAATATATCTGTATTTTAGAACTCTGCAACATATTGTTAAGGTTCAAAAAAATAATTAGGCTTGATAAATACCTTTTCATCATTGTCAGACTCCTTGTCTGAACCACCAGGTTCAGACTCCCGTTT
Source organism: Watsonalla binaria (assembly GCA_929442735.1). NCBI lineage: Eukaryota > Metazoa > Arthropoda > Insecta > Lepidoptera > Drepanidae > Watsonalla > Watsonalla binaria. The sequence continues at coordinate 3,927,373 of OV838930.1, forward strand.
CCCAGTTCCAGAGCTGGTGGCATTTCGACCTTCGCTGACTACATCCATCAAGGAGGTCCTAGCTCTTGTCTTTTTCCATGAGTAATAGTATTTGACTAAAGATGCTATCGACTTGTCTGGCAGCTGAATGAAGATAATATGACATTAAATGAGGATTATATAAAAGAAAAACCAGCATAAAGTACCTAATTAAGTAAATATAAATACTAATATTAACTTAATTATACTAATCAAAACAAGAACTCACCATTTGTCGTATTCTGTGAAAACTTTTGCCATGAAACTGAAATGCCTGTTCAAATAGAACCTTGTCTTCCACTGTCCACTCATCAGGGAATGGTGTAAAGTTGGCAAGGTCCATTGATGCTCTGTTAAGGTCATGTTTGTGCCAAAAGAGCATGCCAAGTGCTTGTTCCCCATTGTACCCATACTTTTCTTTAGCTGTGGTTATGTATTCATCCACTAAAATGATAATACAATTTTACAAGGCATGTTTCAAAAAGTGCCATCAACAAATATGATGAATGAAACTTACACTTGATGTCAGATATGTCAGATGTGGGTGACCAGACAAGCAAGGCTCTGTCAGATATCTGTTCTGGTTTCCTCTGCTCTACGGGCTCCAGCTCTGGGCAGATAGCTTGATAGTCCCGACCCACTCTAATCTTCTCAGCTGCAAACGGTACTACTGCTTGGTTTCAAGTGACATTGATGATGGGATGAGCGCAGCATGAAGGCGATGATGGTAAGCATAGAAAATAAAGCATGATGTCAGATGGTGATTATCATTTGCAACATTAGAAGCTTATGGAAGCGGTTTAAATATACTGTACCAGTGTTAAATTGCGCGTCCAGCGTCGCTGTGTCAATAGCATTGTCAGTGAATTGCACACTTAGTCATAACAACGAAGTAAGTACCAGTCGCAAACCTAGCTGCACTGGCTAAAAGAGCTTAAGCCCCACTGGAGTTGGTCACTTACATATTGAACATATTTCTTACCATTTTCATCTTCCGAACTGGAATCTGGACTTCCATGGCCATTGGGGCTTGGCCCCCTTGACCGCTTCCCGTTTCGAACTTCGGTACTTCTTTCGGCTAAAACCATGACGTTTTCACTGTTTATAGCACAAAAATCACAATATGTTGACACAATTCACCAGTTCATTTGGATAATATTACAAATAAGTTAAATAATAAATAGAAATCCTCAGCTTCGCACTTAAATTCAAACGTGATTCAAACCACCGCATCAATAATTTGACAAACCAGCCTCAGAAGGTAATGGTTCATTTGATGGCGTCTGTAGTTGAGGCATTCACTTTCAGAGTGCAATGTAGGGGTTCGTCAAGTTAATTAAATAGGCGTTTGAGTGATTGTTAAGGTAATATAAAAAAATTTAAAAATAATTTCCAGTATTGATCGTAATTTACAAAAAATATTATTTTAATTAGTTTAATATTTCATTAAATAAAATATTTTATACACGCAACATTGTTCAGTACAGAGGTTTACAAAAGTAGCAATCCACTTTACTTTCACTATTTCCTAATTTATTTGATAAAAAGTTGTCAAATTAGTTTTTATGGTATATTTCTAAACAAAAATGTTTTATAGGAAGTTTACGGAACCTAAATTTACTCGATATAATTTGTAACTTTTGTAGATTTAGTATAAACACTTATTAGACTCATTATTTCGACAACAGATGGAGCTAGAGCAACTTTATTGTTTATCTCGCTTCTAAGTTCGCCATTCAATCAAACAAAAGCTGGATCTCATAACATCCATCGACCTACGCCTTTGTTAAATTCTTTCTCTCTAGTTCAGCAGTTAAGAAATACCTAATATTAAGTAATAACTTATAACGTCAAAGGTAATGGTAAGGATTATCGGTTATAGAAGTTTCTGGGGATGTTTGCTAGCAAGTCTCAACTCTTAACAAAATGCGTAGGCCGTCCGTCACGAGATGTGAGCGGGCAGCTAAAATAGTGGCGCATAACTGACTCGTAAAATGACTACTGCGTATTCAAGGTACCTACGCGCTCATAATTCGTGACTTAAAATGATCAAACCTCGTCGCTTGACCCTGCGTTTTACCATGGCTCAAAATGTGTTGATACTTATATTATTCGGTGGCGGGTTGTGGTTGAATGCCAAGGATGGCGGAACAACATATTTTGAGTCACGATAAAACAAAATGTTAACCGACGGCGTTTGATCGTGCAAAACATATACTTGGATACACTGTACAACCCGAGAAAATCTACGAGGGCGTGCGCACTCGCAGAATTTGAAAGAACACGTAAAAAGCAGTACTTATAGCAAACCGAGTCCCCATTGCTACAAGCAGAGTCACATGACTACACAGGTGTCGTTCGAAGGTTGCGTACAAAACAATTTTAAATGTTACTTAATTTTGCCATTCTTTAAACCTTTAGACCTATGCGATGTACTTATTAGGACATTATTGTCCTAATAAGTAATGTTGTTCCTAATATTAGTGTTGTTAAAATATTTTTTACTGCAGGGCCCGATTGCGTCTGAGGAGACGGGATATTATAGCGTCCCAAACGTCCCACCACCGGGAAAGGTTACCCAAAAAGGGTAATCTTAAAAATTACAACCGAATATCTACTGAAAAATCACGCACTCAAAAGTATGAAACAAGAGTGATGTTGACGTGGTCACACGTGGTTATATGCCTCTATACTATTTCAAGGTATTGTATCGTTAGAGTACGTGGTACATGACCACTGATATCCTCTGAGCATCACTCTTGTTTCATACTTTTGAGAGTGTGATTTTGTCAGCACATAGACGGGTTTCAGTTTTTAAACTTAGGTTTTTTTATCACTGACTGAAGAGGTTTAGATGCCAACGTGAAAGATGATCAGCATGTCGCCATCTCAGGCACTAGAGGTGCTTAGGTTTATTACTCTTAAGTCTTCGAATTTCTTCTAAGATATGCTACAAGTTTTCTCATGGTGTTTTCCTTCACCGTCAAGCTGAAGTGATGTGGAAGTGACACACTCTTTTCTGTACTTAATTTCAAGCACAACTTATTGGTTAGTACTTTGTAACTTGCGGCTGGGATATGAACTTGCGTAAACAGGCGAGTGCCGACTTTTTATCAAACCAAACCACTCGATCACCACCGATCTAAAATCTATCTAACTAGTAAGTTTACTGCCTTACTGTCAAGGCGGGCGTGACTGTTGCTTTGATTCCGTGGGGCAAGCTCATAGTAAAGAGAACTAGCTGATACCTACTTCTATCATACACCTATTATCTCTATGATCCTATTAAAATTTTCTAATTTTATTTGCTACTAGAATTGGACGACCTCTAAAATAAAAAAAATACCTAAGTGTTTTGCAAAAAATAGCAAGCCGAGTAAGCAGCAGCGTTTCCGAACGGACTCTGAAAGTGTCAGATTTTGTTGCTACTGAGCTGAGATTTTTTACGGAATAAGTTTCTTTAGCGATTCATTTCAAGAATGTTATCAAAAAATAGATAACGATTATGTTGCGATGCGCGCTGTAGTTCACTCGTTTATTAGGTCGTGAAGTCTTGTCAGTGATAATCATACCGCTCAACTGTGAAGCTGCCGTCGGAAATGCTTATACCGTAAACGACACCGCGTTGTGAGCCTTGCTAGAATTTTGCCAAAAAAGGGCGCACAATAATTATAATGAATGTTATGTAACGTGTGTTTTAGTTTTTAATTAAGTGTTGTTAAATTGGGGACAAAATGAGGACGGTGGCTTTGATCAGCGGAGGCAAAGACAGCTGCTACAACATGATGCAGTGTGTCGGCGCCGGGCACACTATCGTCGCTCTGGCCAACCTCCAACCTCAACATAAAGGTTACAACAGCATCGCCAACCGATTTAGATTTATATATTTACACTGTCTCGAGTTATATTCGTTTATTTTTACTTGCTCAACACTAAACAGTTGCTATGTCTGAATGTTATGCATTTATTAAATTCTATGTAGGTACATAACATATGGTCATTGTGTAACACATGGAACCATAAAGGACAATTTCCAGTTTTTCTAGAATTTAATATGTATCTTTCATTCAGGAATTTTCAAAATAAACAAACAACTAAACTAACTTTTTTAATTTTAAACCCAATTGAACTTTGTATGTAATTTACAGATGAACTAGACAGCTACATGTACCAGACTGTAGGGCACCAAGGCATTGATCTGTATGCAGGAGCCATGGGGCTCCCCTTGTACCGGGAGCACATATCTGGAGTGGCTGTGGACCAAGGCAAGACATATAAACCTACTGAAAATGATGAAGTTGAGGATCTTTATAGACTCCTTGCTAGAGTCAAGGTATGATATCTGACCATTTTTACTAATTATTACTTACACTCCCTTTAACAAATTATGTCTTAAATTCAGATTTAAGTAGACCAGCATTTAAAGTATGCCTATCACTTTAAGCCAATATTATCACAAAAACTATTTCTTATAACATGTTTTCTATTAAATGGGTGAACCACTGCCTAATGTCCTATTACTTTGGGGTTCATTTTGATCTTTACTCTGTTAATAAATTTAATAGGGTAAACACTAGTGTTCTAGCTTTGCCTGAACATGCTATAAATATTATATACTCTATTTCCACCCTGAAAATCCATTCTGAATATGGATGAAAAACTTATGAAAACTGATTAGTAGTTTTGAAGAATACCATCATCAAATCTTACAAACTTTTTTATTATGTTTATAGTAAAGACATGGAACGTAATAGGTTTATTAATTAGCACTAATAGCCTTCAAATGAGGGTACATGTCATTAAGAGAGAATATTTATATACTTTGTTATAAGATTTATATTACAAGACAAATTCTATTAGCATTTTAGTCCAAGCAGTTAAGTATGTTTTACAAATGTATTTTTAATAAAAAAATTTAGCTTTTGTCTCCATTGGGGTCACACATCTAATTTCAATGATTATTGATTAGTCTATAAATTTGCTGGAAAGACCTACCAGTCACATCTCACGTCCTTGAAGCCAGCTCATTGCTCTCATGTACCTTTAGGATTTTAAATACAAATTTGAGCAATCTCTAATTGTCTTCAAGATATACAATAGTATCTATATAGAAGTAGACTATTCAGATTGGATTTTTCCTCTCGGAGTGATATATTATGGTAGCACTTAGCTACTATATTTAATCCTATAAAAATATTTACCACCATATTAGACCTCTACAAAATCAATTTGGTAGTTTTCAAGTGTTGGATCCAGTAAGCTCAGTCAAAAAAAAAGTATATCATCTATCTTGTTAGCTACATTTACAATCCTATAAAAATATATATTGTTCCCATATTGTCTTGTTACAGTTATATTCTAAGTATAGATTCAATAGTTATAGATATGACTCCCAACATACAAAAAAAACAGTAATTTTTTTCATGTTTCTTAGTCATCACTTATCTTTAAGAAACTTGTGTGTTTCATGTGTGTATTGCATTGTGATAAACTTATATAGATATGCAAATGTGAAAATAAACTTTCTTAAAAGTATAATTATGAATCTGCTCCATTTGAAATAATTAAGTATTTGTTGTATTTCCTGCTTTTAACTTGGTAACCAATAATTATTAAGTAAATTGTTAGTAGTTACATGAGAGTTTAATTTCTTATTCAGAAACTCAATGTGGACCTTTGTGCGATAAGGACCTTAATTCAATGACACTAAAAACAATAATGTTTCTTGTGTATTTTTTTTGTAATTATTTTAGAGCTGGCCAGAGCAAGGGATGGAAAGAGGGAAGGGAGGCCTTTACCCAGAACTGGGACATATCAGGCTCATAATAATAATAAAATATTATTAATTGTTGTAGGAGGATTTAGCAATAGAGGCTGTTGCAGTTGGTGCCATACTGTCTGATTACCAAAGAATTAGAGTTGAAAATGTGTAAGTATCTTAACCTTGTAAAGTATAATCCATAAGTATTCATATAATTAAAATGTAAGTGTCTTTGTACCTTTTCACATACAAGTACACACACATATAAAATATTTCGTTTCATTACACAGCAACGACGAAACATACACTTACAAAGCACTAATTAACAGATTTTTCTGAAAATTGTTAAGTGTAATACTTCCTCGTTGGACTTGTGGTAGAAAACGCTACTATGGGCAAAGTGTTATTGGGTTTTGCCATCTGCTATTTCTAAGTAACAGCCTGGAGATTCGCTATGTCCTGATTAATGGCAATAGACTTGCCCCCTATTACATGGGACTCAACATAACTGGCAAAGACATCTGTGTGGGGAATATGGGCGTGAGCATAGTGCAGATAGCTTGAACTTTTTAAGTGTCCATAATTGATTCCATAAATATGATTCATACATCCACATCCAAAAACGAATATTTACTGCTGCAACCAAAACTCAGGACATCGCAAGCAAAGCGATTACCGCTTAGGTATGGAAAATTTTAAGATTAGCATGTTCAAACATAGGTCATATTCATCTTCAAATATTAGTGTAAGTACATGAATATTACGTTTTTTTCTTTATTTGTTTTTTTAATACAACGAATGCGGCAAACATGAGTATGTCGGTAAGTAGTATTACCTATTTATATAAGGATTTTCATATGAAATACATGAAGTTTATGTGATACAAATATTTCAGGTGTCATCGGTTAGGTCTGGTATCCCTCGCCTATCTGTGGAGGCGAAACCAAAAGGAATTGTTGCAGGAAATGATAGCGAGTGGTATTGAAGCGATCATCATTAAGGTAAGTCTTTTGTTTCACAACGGGATTATCGAACATAAAACTGTAAAAGTAAAATAATATACAAAATAGTACTGACGTATTTCTTGGAAAGTCTGACACATTGGTTTCGGGAGTAGAGTCTGACTTATAATATCAATGCACAGTCTATACATATGGTCCTAGAGACATAGGAGTCTGTGAAGTATCAGTAGGTAACCATTGAGAAAGGATTGTCCAAATTTCCATCCCTAAGGGGGTGAAATGCGTTTTTTTTTAGCTATTGGAGTATACTGCACTTCATGGTCCGATAGATGATGCGAATTTTTTGAATATAAAGAAGGATTTTTTTTTGTTCGAATAATGCTTTTTATTAAGAATTAACCAACCTATTAATATGTTTTTGTTAGTGAGCATAATTCAATAGATTGTTTGTAGCAACATAGTTGCTAAGGCTATTATAAAATAGCTGTGCTTGCAGCGCCTTGAAACTTAATTACTTATACCGACATAATGAATGGTATTGAGATAAATGTGACCCAGAATAGAATATTATATATCTTTCAGCGAAATTTATTTAGTTGCGCATATTTGTGTTAAGTGGCATTAAGACTGATACTTTGTAACGCTATTACATAATTTATTTTTAATAATAATTAATTAACATTATTTAGCTGAAAATAATAACTCTAATAATGCAAAGTTGAATGTGTACATACACATAAAATATTTTTGAGTGTAAGCTAACAAAACAAATGCGCTAAGCGATTTCATTTTACCCGACTGTTCGAGACGGAAGGTTATGTACTTTGTACTTACTAGTTATTTAGCAATGACGTCTACCTTATACAAGTACGGACCTTCTATTAGACCGTAATTTTCTATGGAATATTAAGTCAAGCGTACTTGCATAGTGTTCGGACATTGTTACACAGTGCTATCTAGTCCCGAACTAAGCAAAACTTGTACTATGGGTAGTAGACAACGGATATAATACTTATATGTATACTTTTTTAAATACATACTAAACACTCAGAATCGAGGCCAACTCAATTGCTCATCACATAAAATATTGCCCTGACGAGTAAATTGAACCCACGACACCTAGTATAGCAGTCAGAGAGCCTAGTGAGAGTTTTTCTCTACCATCGTCACAACTCATCGCGTCGACGTAAACGCAGATTTGTATACGATAGAAACAGCGCCGCCTGTCGGCCTAAAGACACTATTGTGAGTCCATACATATCTGCGTTTACGTCAACAATGACATGTGACGTCGTTTTAAGATAACTCGCACTCGTGGTATACTAACCACTACCAGCGGTGTCGTCAAAAAAAGTATAGGTCAAATATTGAGATAGAGATAAACAAATACTGCTCTCCTTGCAAACAAAAATAATTATGTCGGATTTTATTGTAGGTACACTATCTAGTATATGAAATCATCTGGTATAAACAAATGATATCAGTAAGAACGCGCGTCACAGTCGGTTTACATTTATGTGTTATCAGGCTTTCACTCGCAGTGGTTATGACAACATAGTACTTAATGAAGCCGTCGTTAAGAGGTCAAGTTGATCTCTTAACCTACTGAGAGTGCATTTATAAGCGTTGTACAAATATGTCTGTAGGGACGTCTCTTGTAACATGTCCCTTTTAATTTTTCATAAATTATTTTGCCCTTCAGAAAACGTTAGTCATTGTTAGTCACTTGTTGGCCAAATGCTTAGAGAGTTGTTTTTGCATCTTCAGTTTCTTCTTAGTAGAACACTTCGTGTTTACTTATATGAAACTTAGTAGAAGATCTCTAATCGAAGAGTAACAGAGTGGTTTGAGAAGGCAGTGTGTGAAATACATCAATTAGTAACTCTTATCTCTTGGACTGATATATTTTTGTATATATAACTTGTCATTGTAATATGTATCTTATAATGTTAGGGATTAAGAAAATAATATCAATTCAATTATTAAAGAAGACGAGTATCTTGCATTCTTACTTATCTTCGGCAGAAAGTGGTTGTTATTCTCTTCTGGATGGCGAGAACATATTATATTTTATTGTTTTAATCCCCTTTTCCCAGGTGGCAGCCCTTGGTCTGGACCCGAGGATACACTTAGGTATGACGATCCGTGACATCCAGCCGCACCTTCTAGTCATGCAGGAGAAGTACGGTCTGAACATGTGCGGAGAGGGCGGGGAGTATGAAACCTTCACGCTCGACTGCCCGTTGTTTAGGAAGAAGTTAGTTATGTGAGTATGTTGCAGTCAAGATTCGTAATCAGTCAAAACCAATTTGAAACAAATTGCTGCTAAAATAATATTACTTTGCAATGATTTTCAATCATAGCCTCTGACTAACCTGTCAAAAGTAGTTGGAACATTAGTTCCAACACTTATCATATAAATATAAATACACTTATCTCACTTTTTTTGCTGAATATTAATTCAGTAAAAAAAGTGAGATAAGTGTATTGTTAGACAGTTGTCTTTTATGGCAACAGGCACGGCCCCTATTACATTGGACTCAAATACAAATGGCGAAATATGAGTGAGCTATAAGGACTCCTCTGTGTATCTCTCCTGGGAATACAGGCGTGAGCATATATATTATCTTTATCGGAATTCATTCGAATCTGTGCATAACAATAGAGAGTTGGTTCTAGGTGTGTGTGTGTAATAAGTGTATTACTCAATTAAGTTTGTTGGCTGTTATAATAGTCTTAGTTTAGTAGATAAGGCTGGCAATCTTTTGTTTTCATTGGAACTTCAAATATGAATGTCTGTTATTGACTAGGATTGAACTGCGATTTTATTCACGACTTCCTTGAATGATCATAAAAAGGGTGTACAGAGGTCTACTTAGTCATTCATTCTACTTGTATTCCGCCAGTCTTGTTTAAATCCAATGGAATAGGGGGCGAGCCAATTGTTATTCCCCTCAGATATATGCAGATTTCCTCAAGATGTTTTCCTTCACCGTAAAGCCAGCCAGTATCCATAGGATATGGTAAAACGGATAATCTTGAAATGTATTTTTCGTCACATAAATATAATGTTCTATAACGTATCTGCTCTTCAACAGAGATGAAAAAGAACTTGTCATGCACACAGACGACCCGGTGGCACCAGTCGGCTATTTAAACCTTTCATTGCATCTCGAGTCTAAAGAGAACGCCGACGGCACAATAAAACTCCCTCCAACTGTCAAAAGCGCATTAGATTACGTCAACGACATGAGCGACACTGTATTCAGCGACATAAGCGATATTGAGTTAAGCGAGACTGAGATCGAATCTATAGAGAAGTTAGAGAAAGAGGAGAAGAAGAAACAAAATGAACTGAACCCTTTGCTCACATATTCGGAGGATAAAAATGATTTGTCTGGTAGTTTAGAAGCGATAGAAAGTAATGACACGGCGAGTGTAGAAGGGTATACGTATGAAACGCAGCGGGAGTGTGAGATCCAGCCGGTGTTGGACCACAGGTGTATATACGGCAACAAGCACGGGTGGTACTTCATCGGAGGGATCGTCGGTGAAGGCGTCGACACCGGCCTAGCGACCAAACAAGCCATGAACAAACTCATTAGTAGGTAAACTTGTTCAACAACTTTATTACTTCAACACTTTTGTTAGCTAATTGGGTTTCCTATAGAAAAAAAACAACACCTGTGACGAAACTAAAACTTTGAAAAATATTCAGTTATTGTGCGGGGTATACAAGATATACTTTCTGCATTTGGTGCGAAGTGGGTTGGATCCTTAATAATGTACAACCACATACGTGGTCAACATGGTTTCGGGTTTGAAACCATGATACAAGATATCCAAACCCAACCCGAATTGGCATTTATTGGCTCGCTAATAAAAAAGAGACAGATTCTTTATTAATACATTCTGTGATGGAAGAATTCTCACTCCAAAAATGACCTATGTCAGTAACACTGCGATAATTTCCGAGCCGAACGTGCTAAAAAAGCTATTTCGTTTTGACACATACAACAACGCAAGTATTACCTTACACAGAGTAGTTAGAAAGCTTTACGAGCATTCAAATGTTTGTTTCTCAAACTGCTCCCTAATTTCAGTGTTGCTGGATGACTCGAGGCTACAACTAACGGACGTATGCTCAGTAAATATATACATGCGGGACATGGATGAGTACGCGGCCTTGAACGCGGTGTACGTAGATACCTTCTGCTTCGCCAATCCACCCACGAGGGTCTGCGTACAATGCCCTCTGCCGGCGGATGTTGGACTTATTATAGATGCTGTAAGTATTAATCACATCAAAATGGATGAAAAATGAGTGAAAATGGGAGCCAACTTCATTTAATATGGCGGTCCAATTAGTCTATGCATTTCAAGGTATTATGCTCACGCTGTCTCAGAAGGGTCCTCGACGGGGTAAACAGAGGTGTTCTAGCAACAACACCTACATTTCACCGAATATGATTGAGTGTCAACGTGACAGAGGGTGAGTCCATCGCCGTCTCAGGCACTATACATACGTCTTTGAATTACTTTTCAGACATATCCAGGTTTCCTCACGATGTTCTCCTTCACCGTTAATCGTGGTCTGAAATCACTGCACATAAGTTTTTACAAAAACTTATCGGTACAGACCCCACTGGTAATCGAACTTGCGTCGCTTGCGTAGCAGGCGACTGCTCCAACCCCAAGGCCACCACTCTCCTATTTTATAAATAAACAAAATTAATGTATAAATGTTATGATATAGATTTATTGAGGAGTCATAAGTAGGTTCAAATGCCTTTTTCTTATCGTTAAACAAGACAAAAACAGATGAAAGCCCAAACATAGTTAATAAGAAAAGTCATCAATTGAACCGATAAGGTTAAAATGTTAGTAATATTTAAGGTAGACAAAACACTGTGCCATAACTATTTCTTACAACTGGAATCTTATCTGTCTGGGATAACCGCGCTTGTTGATAAGTAGCGATAAGTAGACTATCGCAGTTTACCACTAACAGATGCCTTACCCTGTGCCCCAAGTATGTTTTAACGTTGACTATATCGAGTGCGTAGTTTCACCATATTGTATGGGGAATCTTCGCACTACATACATACATACGCTCACGCCTGTATCCCATGGGGTAGGCAGAGACCACCGTTTGCGTCATCCATATTCATGCATCTCTTCATACACTTTCTTCGGTTACGCACGCACTAGGGATCGTAAAAGCACCTCTAGCGGCGAGTATTGTTTTACGTTTCGATACAAAATGAGGGAAATACGCAATGGATAAAGTGAACGTCAAACCATGTTAAAAACTAGTTGGGGTGTTGTTTTCATGATACTGAAATTATGCTTGAAACAAAAATGTTTAAATATGAATGTGTCACAATTTTCATGATTTCATGCATGATACACGTGCTTTGTTTCTGAATTCCTAAAATGGTTAGAAAAATTAAGAACACGAAGCGGGAATCTAACTTACGACCGCTCCAAACCGTGCATGTATGTCTGTAGATGTTTGAACGTGTCAAAACCTATACTTGGGGCACGTATCTCAAATGTTATACCGTCACTTATCATTGCATAATGATAGAACAATCTGTATTATTCGTAATTTTATCGCTTTATGATTTTGGAGTAACTCAATAATGATTTAGTTCATATCTTATCGAGACGTGTAGATCATCTATAAATAATCGCTTATTACGTAGTGGAGATAGTAAGAGGCGCGTTTATGTACCAGTGACGTTAACTGACTGATGATGACATTTAAATGCACTTGACTTTGACCTATTGTTTAGGACATGCACAAGAGTTACGTGCGGTGACCTTGAGCGCGTAGCAGAGCGAGCGCGAACAAATACATCCACACTATTTTCGCGCTCATAAATCGTGACGGCACCTGTATTTCTTTTATCATTAATTTAAGAGCTAGGCTCTTGTCGGTGAAGCAATCGCCAATCCTCTCTATTGTCCGCCAAAACTTTAACTTCCTTGTACGACGTTGGCTTTTTCCTTCAGCTGTTGTATATAACTAATCCTTGGTCTCCCTCTTCTACGCTTTCCTTCTATCTTCCCTTCTATGATGTTTTTGATAAAAGCGTCATGTCGTAATAGGTGTCCAATCATCTTACCCCTCCTGTTTTCTATTGTCCGGATTATCATTCTTTCTTCTTCTACTCTTTCCAATACTTCGTCGTTTGTGACCATCTCTGTCCAACTTATACCCTCCATCCTTCTCCAGCACCACATTTCAAATGCCTGCAGCCTTTCCCTATCTCTTTGCGTGAGTGTCCACGTCTCACATCCATATAGAGCGATGCTCCATAAATATGTTTTTATGAATCTTTTTCTCACCTTCTTTGCTTTTATAACTAATATATTTTGTTTGTTCGTCTTGTCACAATCAATGAATGTAAACATAGTCTGATCATCAGAAAGGAGGATACAATCAGGTCAAGTTCGGTCACGAGTAAAGTACGCACAGCGAAAAATAGTGGGGATATTGTGCATGTTTTTGTTAGCCTCGCGCCATACATATAGACAGACCCATAAAATTACTTCTTCTAAGGCACTCGTTCTTAATTCGTGACGAAGAAAACAGAAAACCTCGCTACGGCTTAGGTTTTGAATACTTGAATCGTGAGAGGATATAGGTTTAGTAATTAACACATGCTCATACTGATTATGCTTATCTTCACGGATGAGTAGAATTGAGTTTCTGTTAATAATGATTTTGTTAATAGCTTTGAGCAATTATGCGTTGGAATGGACTTCTAATGAGTTTTATTATTAGTTTTCATTCATCCACTTCAAAGACGTAACAAAAGTGAGGACACGTAATAAGTCCTTTTCTGATACTTAATGTATAAAGCTGAAGAGTTTGTTTGTTTGTTACCTTGAAAGCATTAATTTCAGGCACTACTAGTCCTATTTGAAAAATTCTTACAGTGTTAGATAGCCCATTTATGGAGGCGGGCAAAGTTACTATATCACTCGGATGTAATCGCGGGCAGAAGCTAGTATCAAATTATCCTAAAAAAAATTATCATGTTTTTCTCCTATTTCCTAATAACCGGTAGCTCTTGTAAACAGTTCTGTTTGGAAATATCGATAACATTGATTACCATAAACCAATAGTGTGAAACATGAAGATAGAAGATAGTCTAATTAATACAAATTATTATCAATTATGTTTAATCGAGTAGGTTAAAATAATCTCCAACAATTCCACACAGAACGACCTAGTTACGAACTTATCGCTGTGTATTTGTATTTTTTGTATTTAACTAGCAACCACAAGCTCTACCATGTCCTTGTGTTGCCATGATCGTTTAACTCTTATTATGAGACAGATGTCTTTGATGTATATAAGTCTGTGACTGTCACACAGTGGAACTGTGATGGCAATAAGAGCTTAGGTAAGGCCCCAGCCCTCACTTCGCTGTGGATTACGATTTTAAAGACTACTAGCTAGCAGTTTTCACTCGCGTAGGTCACGTTCCCGTGGGAGTACGGGCATAAAATATAGCATATGCTAACCGGAGATAGTGTAGCTTCCCAACAGTGAAATAATTTTTCAAATCGGTCATGTAGTTTCGGAGCCTATTCAATGCATCCAAACAGAAAAAACAATCAAATATTTCCTTTTTTTAATGTTAGTGAACACGTATATATAATTTCCGCTACTTTACACAAACATATTAAGGATTTCTTTTAACTATGTACCCGTCGGAGTTCAACTCTAACTTATTTGTAAAAACCGTATCCTTAGCGTAATTTACACCGACGATGCGTTCATACACAATTTTGTATGGGAATGGCGAAGTCAATTAATCTATTTAATGTTTCGTTTTACAGGTTGCTCACAAAACAAATGTAAACAATTCCGATGAGACTGATGGCTGTGGTTCCAAGGAGCGAGTTACAATGCATGTGCAGGGTATATCGCACTGGGCGCCAGCCAACATTGGACCATATAGTCAAGCCGTAAAGGTAAATTTTTTTTATCAATTGCCTTCTCAAACTGATCGAGACGACTTATCAATTAAAATTGCAATGGTCAGACTGAGATTTATCAAATAAGTTACAGTGTATGGCTATAGACCTACAATATTATAAGACTTGATGGCAGAGCAGCAGGTTTCCTCACGTTGGAAAAGATTTCATCGAAATACGTTTTCGGTTGCAATATGAAAATTAAAATTGATATGATTTACTCAGGGGGCCTACACACTATCTCCGAAAAACGAAGCTTCGCCGAAAGCTCGCAAAGTTCTTATTCGTTCTAAAATCACGACCAATCGTGATTCGCAAGTAAATTTTTTGACGTATAGATATATATTCTAAACCTACTTTAATAAATTATTAAACGAATGAAAAATTTGAGTTTGATTGAAACATAGCGATACTGAAAGTATGTTTGGTTTTCTTTCGTTTGCGAAATTTCGTTTTAGAAGAATGTGAGTAGAGCCCCGGTAGAGGTTAGGCACTTATGAACATCGTAGGACTAACAGCCAGTTCGGAAATTAGCTATCTGAGAAGAACCTGCAAGAAATTGAGATGTAGTATGGTGAGTGTAACGAGTGCTGTTGGGTGTAGGTGGGTGAAGTGATAGGCACGTGCGGCCAGATAGCGCTGGTGCCGGGCAGCATGCAGCTGGTGGAGGGCGGCGCGCGCCGCCAGTGCGCGCTGGCCCTGAGGCACCTCACGAGGGTCATACGGGCCGCGCACCCTCGCGCCACTATACGGAGCGTCGTACAGGTGCGTACACATCGCTATTACTTCGTTCACAGGTACCGGTTACAAGTTTTGAGCGCTAGCCTTGAGTGCGCAGTTGTACTTTTTGTCTTGTATGAAAATGATTTATTCAGTTCAGGCCCTCTTCTGAGAAGAACCGGCAAAAAACTCAGCTGGCATCATGTACATGTCATTATATAGTAAACAGTGATTAATTGCAATAAAATTCATACAAAATTAAAGTATGGCGCGAGTACGATCAATACTGAGCGGCTTTGGAGCCCAATGGGGAGTTATGAACTTTTCCCAAAATTCCCTATTGAATATTCCCATTCAAAAGGCATTTAGGGGTCAACTTTGGTTTTATGTTTAATGTTATGGTACCAATATGAATCATCATTGCTTATGAATTCTTATTACCCTAATTACAATGATCGTCCCCTTGTTCTGTCAGTTCGTAGTTTTGCAAATATTTGGAGTAATTCTGATGTATGAAAAAAATATAAGAAGATCAAAAACTCTAAGAGGTACAAGCAAACGTTCAATTAAGGAGCAAATGAGTATAAGTATACACTCCGTATAAGTCTAGTAACTTATACGGGGTGTATACTTTATACACGTAAATTTTTGGTACAGAGCTTCAGTTACTGCGTTGTTTAAATTTATATACAAAAAAAACAGTATCTTTCAAAAAAATGTAGTTGATTTTTGGGTAAACAAAAATAAGCATTGTCTTTTGTTCCACATATCATCCAGTAAACATCGAACGTTTAATAAGCCCTTACTTCCTTCGTCATTTTTTTGATATTATTAAATTGGTGCTAGCTGTGCCCAGCAACCGCTGTTAGAATTACAATTTAGGGGTATAAAAAAAGATGTTGACCGATCATCAGACCTACTCATGCACACAAAATTTGATACAAATCGGTACTACTAGATGTACCACCTGTAGATGTACAGCCTATATAATGTGTGTGTGTGCGCGCAGAGCGTGTGCTACATGGTGTCGGGCAGCGCGGTGGGCGAGGCGCGGCGGCAGCTGGAGCGGCGCACGGCGGGCGCCATCGTGCAGTACGCCGTGGTGCGCGCGCTGCCCCGCGCCGCCGCGCTCGAGTGGCACGCCTGGGCGCACACCGACAACAACCGCTTCGAATGTAACTACTGCATACCTATAGTACATTTATTGGAGACGGGGAAACCTTCAAAAGGTCACCGACCTCCCAGGGGTTAGACTCCCGAGTACTCTGATAGATCGCACCGGTGTCCCCCCACACTTTACCGGGGCAGCTGGGGACAGCAGGGGATATCGTAGCCAAATTTTATTGGGTGATTCCATATGCGACCTTCCACCAATGAGATTACAAAATAAAACTTAAATGCAGTTATTACCTCTTGACTTAAAAATTGAAATACAATACCCTGTCCCTCTGATTACAAAACATATTATCGCCTCGGTTTTAAAAATTCTAGTTCTATCTCTATTTACTATACGAATTTCTACCAAGCCTGACTATGAGCTCTTATTGCAATGATAGTTCACCTGTGTGACAGTGACAGAAGTATACATGTCAAATATATGTGTCTCATAATAAGTGTAAAACTATCATGGCAATAAGAGCTCATGGTAAGGTCCCTGGTTTTGGCTTAAACCATGTTTTGTAATAAGATTGTCTTAAAATATGTTTTAAATTGAGCTATGATCTTCTACGAGAAAATGTTGCCTGCCATCACAACTAATAGTGTTATCTTTCGAAATTTTGCTATGGTGACTTATCGTTGTTTCAAACAAATCTATATCGATCAAAATCGGATCATAAATATATTACGATAAATTATATAACATCATGATCGGAAGCCGCATATATAATGTATTGATGGCACATACATACATCGGTAATCACTCATAAGTTATTCTTCGTTGTATATTATCATAATATCCATATCAATATTTTAATTGTTTAAGTGAACATAAGACTTGTCTGTCAGTCTCCTACCTTTATACTAGACCGATTTTGCTCTAATGTGATATAGGCTTATTTTATCTATAAATTTGCCACTCTTCTGTCTGTCTATGACAATAATATATAAACGATGGGTATTAATTTATTAATCTTACGTTGAACACGTTTTCCTAAGTTTATAGATATGTAAAGTTGTTAAAATTATTATTGAATGCACTATTACTATTATGAAATACACTTGTCTGCTTGTGTCCTTAGTTCCATCCCCCGAGTCGAGCAAAGTGCAATTGGGTTTTTCTGTAATTTACTGATATATTTGTATATATTTCTTAATATTATCAATGTGCGAGTAGTGTGCATGGATGTAAAAAATATGCTCACGCATCTCAGAAGGGTTAGTAGGGTAGGCAGAGGTGTCGTAACACCCACATTTCACCGAATATGATTAAGTGCCAACGTGACAGAGGGTGAGTTCATCGCAGTCTAAGGCACTATACATACGTCTTTACAAAGCAATTACTTCTCAGACATATGCAGGTGTCCTCGCGATGCTTTCCTTCACCGTCAACCACTGTGCATGTAGGTATACTAAAGTATGATATATGGCTAGCTGTGATGTCTGCTATCAGACGCGTGATTTCTATCGTGTTATAAAAATTACCTTAATACATATATAAAGATATGTCAATCGTCACAATGATAACAATTATATAGCTACTAGCTGTGCCCGATAAACGTTGTATTGCCATATATTTTTTGGGATGGATCACCCTTATCATTACCCTTATGAACAATTGATGTTGGCCGATTCTCAGACCTACCCGATATGCACTCATATTTTAATACTAATCAGTCCAGCTGTATTTATCACAAACACAGCTACACGAGAATTATATAATACTCCATTCCAATACTTTCAAGTTCACAACATTGGATACTTTTTTAAATATAAACTTAACAGACAATTCAGGTAAATTTGCTCTCGTGATCAGCTTCTTTGAGCTTAATTTTTTGTTGCTATCCACTCTATCTGCTCTTAGGTCTGTATTATTATGAAACAAGATTACAACGGCCCACGCCACGCCTCCAGCACGCTGTCGTGTCATTTTACAATTGTTAATCTTAATATTTTTATTAGTTTGTATGATTGCAATTATAATTTACGTGTATTGAATTAAAGTTATAAACAATACAGATCTAAAGGGGAGTGTATACTATTTTTGTTGAGCTCTGCTCCGCGGTTTCACTCGAGTAATTTCATGGGTGGTCTTTATTTCACGTACCCATTAAAAAAACCAGACTCCTTTAGAGTCTGATACACTACCGCTTTGCGCCAGTGAATATTTAATTCTCTGGCGGATAGCCTTCATTCCCCTTCTATTTTATTCATGTGTATACATATAGATTCAACTTCTTGAACTTCGTGGAACATGTGAAGTTTATAAATAATTATTAAATTAATGCCCGAATGTTGATAAGATTGTATATAATATTTGGTATATTACTTTGAAGTTGAATTCGAAATCCGTTCAAGAAACCGTAACGAAGATATTTACATTCTAACAATCATCATTTATAACAGTAATGAGATTGAAATGGGTATGGAAGTGATATATGTATTTGTGTTTTACAGACGAGGAGACTGGGTGTAACGTGGGCGAGTACAAAGTGGCGATAACAAGGAGGTGGAACTATGAAAATACTGTCGCGGCGTTTGTTTGTTACGTAGCTACAGGTAACTAACACTTTTATATATGTTACTGACATTAGGATCTTTAAAATGATGATTTCTCGAATCTCGAAAGAGCAGACTTCGAGCACATGCCCCCTTACATTTTCAAACGAGAAGGGATGGACGCAGCCTATATATTAGCCTTGGTATTTGAGTAACCATGGTAACGTTAGTTTTATTTATCAATAAAATCAAAAAATAGTAATGGTTACTATTCAAAGCTTGTAAGCCTTCAAGAGCCAATGTGCTATCAGTCGCACTATCTCATCCTCCCTATAAGCATTCGCACTAGAAAACCATTAAATATATTTTTTTGTAGTCGGCCCAACATTTATTTACGTATACACAAAATACCTTACCAATTAGTTCCACTAAAAACTTAATGCTATAATGTCGTACACAAATTTTCGGTGATGTAACATACAAGTGTTTGAGAATATCAGTGTCTCAGATCACTGGCTTGGCTGTTTTTGTGAGCTTACATAACTGATATTAATTCCAGGTTCGTCTCCCTCAACGTGCCAGTTATCGTTCCCAAGCGAGGAAGCATGCTTCACGCACCGCTCGCTCGCCTCCACGATGCAACAGGCTGAAGTAGAAGAAGTGTTAGAATACGCGCTCAAGAAACTCGTCAACGACTGCCGAGATAAGGACTCACATCCCGCCGTCAAGATGAGGATATTCTATCAGGTATAGTACTGAATAATACGAATTTGAAAATACAAAGTAGACGTATGTGATTGTTTGGAACGGTTAGACTTGGTGAACAGCCAACCTTATCTCTTTATTTAAAAAAAAAATATCCTTCAAAAAGGGAAAAATAAAATTATGTTCAATAAATTACTCACTTGTTGCTAGAAAATCTTTGCTTGCCCCTCGTTTCGGGGACCCTTCTGGTATGCTGCGAGCATTTTTAATTTAATTTGATTTGTGTATATTGTGAGTGTACTGTATGGCGTGGAGTGTGTATGTGCAGGCGTGGAGCGCGCCGTCGCCGAGCGTGCTGCGGGCGGGCGTGCGGGCGGCGCGGCGCCGCAGCGGGGTGCGCGCGGCGGCCACGCTGGTGCCCGTGCTGGCGCTGCACAACGCCTTCACCTTCCTCTCCATCTCCGGCCTCAGGCTCGACGAGTGACCGTGGGTATTGACATTAAAAAAACAAATTTTAAAACATATCTACGCGGGTGTAACCGCGGGGCACAACTAGTTCAATGCTCTCTTCATTTGGTTAGACTTTTAACAAAGCTTTCAAATTTTCAGAAACGACGTGATTATACATTCTACCGCCAGGTTCAGACGGTGGCTATTCATGCTTCTCAAAAGAGAAGAACCTGGCGAGAAACTCAGTTATTACTCTTTTCAAAAATGTTTTTACAATTTACCAAATATTACACAGTTCCAATAAGTAAGTACTACGTATAATTGTGTAGCTAAAGATAACCAGCCCCCCACAAGCAGCACCTGTTCACAAGTATGGTGAGAATGCCAACCATCGCCCTCTTCGTTTGACCAGCGTCTTCTCAGTTGGACACTCTTAATAAAATAGTCGTGATTATATTAGGTCCATACTATCAAGCGGCGGCTAAATCAATACATCTCCACTTGACTCTATTGCAAGCATTACGAGAATTTTCGGTCACGGTGGAGTGTGTGGTGGACTTTATATGATCCGACCACCTAGTCGGGGACCGACCACGTGGTCTCTTGCAATCCATTTTGACCAGCTTTGGATTGACAATTAAATAATAACTTTATTACTTAGTTATAATCTTCCACGTTTTTGAAACATTTTCTCTTATTGAATTCCACGATGAATGAACTATCGATAAAGTGAGCTATAAGCCCTGTCATATTATTGAAATGGTAAATCGACCTGCTTGTTTCAAATGAATCTTTGGTAGACTGGACCATATATCATGAGTTTTTCGCATGCAATGTCAAAAAAATTTATGACAATATAAGAGGCGCTGTACACTTTCCCATACAAATATTGCGCCAAAAAACACTAGCGAATAGTGCAAACTTATGATACTAGTATATTTAGTTAGAAGTAAACATTATAAAGTAAAAAACAATTTTCCTTGTTCACAGATTTCCTCAGAATATAAGGACTCAGATGCTTTATTGCCGATTTATAAAATATATTTGCTGAATATTTTCAGTGTTTATAAAATTTTGTTAATTATGCTACCGAGTTTACCATACTGTAAGTCAAATTATATAAATTATTTTTTATTGCAACGTGGTGTATCATTTACTGCGTCTTTTTATAGTTAGTGAAAAACAACATTCAAATTAAATTTATTTTATTTTTTTTACAAAATTGACCGAACAGTGCGAGATTTCTAGAACGTTACACTTGCATTAAGTAGACATAAAGTTATCATTATTCTCTTACAAGTAAGTCTTAAGAATTCACCTGTGTCAATGAAGCAACGCTAATTGCGGCGTAGGGCGCACCAGAGCCAGTTGTGTATATCGTATAAAACATATATCATCATGATTTGATTGATGAAACAATTTGTGGACATTCAATTTTTATCTTATAATTGTCACTAAGTAAATTATTTATGATTAATAATTAACCGAAGCATAACTACAAACTAAAACATGATACATTACATGTCAGTATTCGATGACGTAACTGATCTATGCTCTTACACAATATATAGTCTAATACAATGTATAATACACAACATATAGGGGTAATTGCACACAGCAGTGGTTAAGAGACGATAGCGAGAGATTACCATAAGTACAGCAAATGCATTCATCGTTGGAACCAGTGGCACGTTACGTATCGTATCGTAGTACGACCGCTCTGGAAACGTACGCACAATGCAGCTACATTATTAATACTATCATTTGTAACACCCCGTATAATAAATAAATAATTTCTCATAATGAAAATAAAACATAATCACTATTATACTCTTGAGTTAAATAATTTATTTGATCTTTATAATAAATCTATATTCATTGGACATACGCTTTCCAGAACGAGTTCGTGTCAATTGGTACATTTAGGTAGCCTATGTTTTGTACTTTGAAATTAAGTAAGGAAATAATCATTGATAGAACAGCTGCTAGATTTCATTCATACCATACTTCAAAAAAATCAATAGGTACCTATCTTAAAAGTTATATAAGTGTAAATTATCAACAACTTTATAAAGTATATGTTCAGGGGACACATCGAAAATCATACCAATTAATTTGTAAGTTATCAGGCGCCTTTACAAAGCGCGCCTGGATTTTGACATGTTTTAGGTGGTTGCAACAATCCTTCTCGATTCAAAACAACGGAACATGAGATTGTATACAGTTGTATCCATGAAAAGTAAAACTAAAATAAATACCTTATTAAGCGAAATTAACGATAACCTAAAAATTATACTATATCAAAAACAAAATGCGTACTGCACGTAAGCACGCGCACGTTTTGAAGAACAGTGACCAACGCAACTTTTTGAACAATTCAAATGCATTAAAAGGCAAATTATATCATATGCGTTTATTTTCACTTTCGAGAACGAATTAATTTGTAATAAACAAATCAATACATAATACAGTTATATTCATCTACGGTTATATTATAATGGTCACACTCCAAACCGTCATGTACCGACACAGTCACTCACACAGCTCGCCGCCTCGCGACGATACGACACAACTACACATGCTTATTATCTCACCAATTCCTTAAAGTAAATAACAAATCGTGGACGAATACACCATAAATGTTTGTCTTGCACGGTACTTCAAAACAAATCTACGAATATTAATAGTATGATTGCCCAGCTACCCACATAGTGAAGTTAGTATTAAGTTACTGTACAGTTTACACGTTAACATACTGCCATCTACAGCTATCCATCTAACCACTTGATGTTCCTCGCCTGTCCAACCAAACCGCCAATCGCCTACCTCCCACTAGAAATACATTATAATATACATAGTAATTTCGATCGAGCTCGGCCAGGGGCGCGGCGCAACACATACAGACAATACAACTAGGATCTCCTCACTATCCGATAACTTATACGTAGCCTACGGTTAATTGTTATATTAATCAGATTTATGCAACAGTTTACCTTACAACCGTATTACCGAAGCGAATAAGAGTACATATAGTCTAATACAGCTAAATATATTACAAGGTCCGGCCTCGATCACGCGAGCCGCTCGCACCGCAACGCTTCCACTTGCCAGGTGAATAAACTGTCCAAGTAGGAGCGCCACGAGACCGCTAGTACACCGACTCTGCCAATCGCGGAGCTGATCAACACTGCAATGAGTCGATTAAATTTTCGCAGTTCGCAATCGGAACCGCCGTTAGCAGGTTCGGTGTATGAGCGGCGGGGGAGCGGGGACGGGGGCTATACAGGGCGTTCAGTCGGCCGGCGCGTCGTCGTCGGGCTCGTCGAGGTCGGTGCGCGGGCGGCGGCTGGCGAGGTACTGGCGGTGCGCGTACTTGTTGAACCGCCGCTTGGCCATGAACAGCGTGGCGATGGTCCGCGGCGCCAGGCGCACGGCGGCCGCGCGCGACGTGATCCCGCCGCGCCGACACACGCCGCACGTGTAGTCCAGCACGTCCACGCGCCCGCCCGCCTGCCTAACGCACTCTGCCGGACAACGAGCGCACTTTATACTACCCACGCCACAAACACGTACAGGCCGCCTGATGGCAAGTGGCTCCTACAGCCTGAGAATGTTTGTAACACACAGAATGAAAGCCCTGTGCTAACATAATGACAACTATTGCCAGCACAGCGATTCCACTCCTACTCCTCCCCTCCATGGAGCACTGGCAACATTACTCACCACAGGAACACAACACTCCTCAAAGGTAGCATTATTTAACTGCGATTTTTAGGTGAAAGTACAGTCGCCAGTCGGGCAGCTCCAAATATTGGACAGGAGATCCCGTTACGCCCGTCGTAAAACTACACAAACCGCACCGGCCCCATTTACCGGCAGCAACCCTCCACGCACACTACACTTGCTTCACTTCAACAAAGCAGCCTATGTGGATTTACCATTCGGAATTCTAACGGCTTCGTAAGTATTTATCTTACGTAGTTTGGTATGCTAGCTAGCACACAGAATAAAATAATTTTGCACTTTCGTGTTATTTCGTGCCTATAGTTACTTATCAATCGCAAGCAGCATCAGAGTCCTAAAGATACTGTAGACCTAGACAAAGTAGTATTCTCTCGCGCTTGCGCTAATAGAAACGATACAAAATGTATGTAAATGACTTTTCATTCATTCCCATACATATTTTTCTTGCGAGAGTAAAAATCTCAGGTTAGCATGTAAGTGTGTGTGGATTCGCATAGGCAATGGGCGCGGTCGTCACCTAGACACAAGGCACACACAAACCGGCAACTGTTGAAGACCCCTCGAGGCCGTCCAGTTCAATCCAACATTGTCAACTACCGTCTAAGGAGAGAAATGCCTCCTGTGTATCATACATCATGCGGTCCCCTACAATATTCACATCTATACACATCTAGTTGGAACAAAAGCTTCCTGTCGTACACTTATCGTTTCCACAATCCGGCAAACCTCCATTGGACTCCCTCAGGCTTACATATGAAGGCGATTTAAGTAGCATAATGTACATGAATGACAGGAAGGCGATATAGGATCAAGCATACATTAAGATAAGCATGGCAATACACGAGATAATGTAGTTAATGTACATGCGCTACTACTAACTGAGTGAAGCGCATACATAACACGAGGAAACATTTTTTACCCACATCACATCCACTACTACACTATCAAACATCCAAGGTACATGCGAAGCGATGCTCACTATTATGTAAAAAATGATCCCTCTGTTCGGGAACGCTCAGGCAATGTATTACACGAGGCCGAATGATACCGAAACTACACCATGTCCAGCATATTAAATTTACCCTATGGTTAGGAACCTAAAAATCTTAATATTATATGAAACGAAATCTGATATCAATTTTTACTACAGTGGAATCGATACGCACTGTATAATCCGCGTGATGGCGCGTCACTCATACACGGCATCTAATTAGCTGGACAAGGTATAAGCGGCTTGGTATGTGTCGCCAAGTGTCGTGTGTAGTGTAAGCGTTGCGTCTACAGGTCGGTGGTGTATGACGTACCTTGATGCAGTTGCCTATCGCAGAGCTTACAAATGACGAGCTGCATGGTCCCCTTGGGCCCGATGAAGGAGCGCTCGCAGAGCGGGCAGTAGCGACCGATGCGATACGCCCTACGTACGCACGCACACACACATACGGACCGCACGCGCACAAGCCCCGGAACAAGAAACACGCCATTAGTATCACGGACACCACTCACGGTCTCACACTCCCTGCTGGCTACATTATTACTTATCTTCCAATGGCTCTATTTGTGTATCTATTTAATATTATGTTAGTCTCGTGAGCTTCGTAATGCAATCAATACGTAACATTACCAAGCCCATGAAACGACTTGTGCATTTTTTTTATAAAGTATAAATACTTACTAGTATACAATATAGTCATTTTAATATAATTTTGTAAGAATAGTATTGCGTTATAAAATATATAATAGTTTTAATATTATAATAAATATATTATATTTAATTATACATCAAAAAAGAATTTTATGTTCCATACCAGGTTGAGTAAAGCTAGTGTTGATTTATAAAATAATTAAATGAATACTTAAATATGTAAATAAAAAGTGAGATAAACGATTGGAATAATAAATAATTAATGTGTGTTGAGCCGAAGACAAGTAATAAATCGTAGTGTGGCAAGTTAGTGAACGCTATAAATATGTACGGTCTACGCCCGTGTTAGTCTTACGAATGTCAGTAATGAGTTAGTCGGAGCGTTATCTGCAATGATGGATGAGATGTCGACACCCATTGTCATTGATGACAAATTGAACATTGACGCAGTACATATCTTGGTTTAAAAAAATACAATAAAACTACATTTAAATTCGCACGTTTTTGTATGAAAAGAGATAATTGTTGTCAATTATATAAATATCAAGACCAATTACAAGAATATAAGCCTACGGAAATATTCTTTGCAATAAAGAAATAACAAAAAAACATAGACAATACAATAAGCGACGATATTTATAAATTATAATAATATTTGTACTGAGTCAATGGAACAATGTTACTTCGATATTAAGTAACGAACTCAAATTACCAATAAACAGTAAAAAACAATATGATGAAAGAACAGTAAAGATGTTGTGTGATTCAAGAGTGAAAAAGTCCAAACTTTTTGAACTTATTTTAAATACTGTTCATAAAAATCTTTCCGAATCCTCTAAACATAGGCATATTCGAGTCTGGTACTCTGCACATGGGAAATAAATTTTTGACATGTGTCAGTTTTGACAGATGCGTTTATCTGACTTTTGACACTCGCAATTGGAGGGTTCAAAAACATTTGTATGGACTTGTGCTTACAACAAACAAAATTTTACGGTTCTTTTAGTTATATTGAGACTGTTTGCCCATTTAACTTTTAAAAATATAAATGAGCAAGCAGTCATGTAATGTGAATGAATAAAACCAACTTATATTTAAGAGGATGTAGCATGCAACTTATGAAATAATACTGGGAATGTGTGCTGAGTAAGAACGCTGCATTGGGACATAGATCATTCTGCGGGGGTCAAAATGCTACGAGATACCAGAGACAAAGCGGATGTCGACAGAGTGAAGGCAACGTCGAGACGACACTGAATGAATCGCATGTGTTAGTTCACATAAAACACGCATGAGGTGACGTTACACATCAACTACCAATACCACTTACAAATTACACATATAATAAATCATTGAAAACTTTCAAAATTGGGTACTTTGTATCTGCGTCCCTGGGTACATTATCTTCTTGGTTATCGAGCGTAATAGGTTTCAGGTTTTGTTGGAGCCCCTCTTGGATTTACTTGAAAACAATACGGAAATTGTTTAATATTCTCTTGTCCGTGGTTCGTACAACATGTGCAAGACAGCTTGTTCAAGTAATGACACTACCTACTGAAGTCAAGTCTAGAAAAGGAAGCATAACAGTTTATACTTCACTAAAATGCAAATTATACTTCAATTCAAATAATTCAATGTAAAATAACCAATACAATGTATACTTTGTAAATAATCTTTTGTCTATCTTCTATATATAGCGCTTGAAACTTTTTTAGTGACATACAGTGTGCACGACATTACTAACAATTTTTCTTTAATAATTATAGTGCTTCAATGTATGTTACTTTACGAGATGGAAATTCAATTAAGGAAAAATATGCCTTATAAAGAATAACATAAGAATGATTATGTAACAAATTTTCATTTTTGATTCCTTGTAGCTACATTCAAATACATTGACTGCTGTTTGTATTTCATCATAACAACTGGAACTTGTTATCTGTGTAAATAATGTAATCATCTAATATAAATACTACGCCGTCGCCATTGTATTGTAATAATACTTCATTATCGCTTTGTTTCACTTAATATACAGTTCACAGTATTTTTTATATATATTTATGGATATCGATAGTGACCTTATTCACACGAATTATTGGTATTTGGTCTACATAAATAGAAGTAAAAACTAAGCTTCAAGACTAACGCCCTACGCCCAGTGCATTCCCTACGAGTACCACCCACCGCGATACATACATCTATCACACAATGCACCTCAGAATATTTACATATTTTTATTTGTGGAAGTTTTATACATACGACAAAATATAAGGAAATTTGGAATAATATTAGAGATTAGTAATATTCTTGTTTTGCTACCACCCTCAGTGATGTTAGAATAAGTACATATCGTGTGTAGAAGGTCACTTCGAATAACAGGAGCGGTGTATGCAAGGTACTGACCTGGCACAGGGCGTGCAGAGCGAGTGCGAGTATACTTTGTGTCCGCCGGGGCCCCGGCGTGTCTGGTGGTGCCACTCGGCCTCGGGCTCGGGCCCCGGGCCCCCCGAGGCCCCCGGGGCCCCAGCCGGCCCGCTGGGCACCCGCGCGCCGCAAGACTTGCACACCGCACACTCCGTGCAGTGCCATCGTCCTGGAAACAATCATTGAGTTGATTTTTTAACACCCTTTTAAAAATTACATTCTCAATTCGTAACAAAACTAACTTAAAAAAAGATTGTTCGCTTTTACTGATAAAAGTGGCAGGTCCTTAAACAGTGACGGGCATGCAATTGACTAGATACGGTAGAGTTGGCAACGTTCATTTCCTCTTTTTTTGTATCATAAATAAAAAAACTATTCTTTAAATCTCATTAATTTTCTTACAAAGTACTTAAAATTGTCAAAAGAAAAAATAAATTATAAACAGACAGGGTTACAAATGTTACAGAGTTCGGGAACGATACTTTTACTGTGAATAACCCGGCAAGAAACTCAAAAAATATTTTGAAAATATATTTACCATACCGGCTGTATTGCATCGGTGCCATATTTACGGAAGTTCATATATTCTTAATTCTTCATTAAAATGGAAGACGTAATTCTTTAAATTACATACGAAAATAACCCGCTCGTATAAATTTCACCCCGTATATCTCATTGATACAGGTTGTAATGATTAATTGTCAAACAAATCGCCATGACAGAAAACAAGCTTTCCCGGAACAAGGCAAATGTTCGAGTGACATTGCAAGATAGTTTTAGCTGTTAATTTTACCTTGCGGCACCTCTGTGAGGCCGACGCAGTAGATGTGGAAGCCGCGGTCGCAGAGGTCGCAGAAGAGCATCTTGTCGTCGTTGTGAGGCCGGCGGCAGGCGCAGCACGACTTGCACTCCGCGCACTGCCACGGGTACTCGCGGCACTTGCGGATCGTGTCCGGGCCCAACTCCACACAACTCGGGTGCACTGAAACACAAATAAATATATATATATATACAAACGAGACTACATCCCGTCTGATTGTCTAGAATCTGGATGGACGGCTTTAAAATAATGAAGACTGTGCAGACATAATGAAACTATTGTTAGCACATCCATTCCATTCCATCCCCTCCGTGGACCTTACCCACCGCATAAACACATCACTACTCTGCCGTCATTTTGCAGAGATTTTCTGTTGTGTGGGGGTTATTAATCAAAATAAGTCACAAAGTAAATATAAGCCCATGGACACATTCCCAATGCACAAAATGTCAATTCTGCTGACCACTACTATGGTGCCTCACTAATATCAGAAGACTTCGAAATTTTTGCTAGTAGTAGTGAGTACTCACGTTTAGCATTACAGTTAGCGCAGACAAGGAACCTCTCGTGCGTGTACTTGCGGTTGGCTTCGAGCCGCAGCTTGCACACGCGGCACGTGTCCACCTCGCCTTCCGTCTTCACCTCACTCAAACCACTGCTGCCTGCCTCGTTTTGGCTAACACGTTTCACTTTCGTCAATTTCTTGCGCTGAAAATATTATTTTATGATTATGAGTATCGTGTACATGTTACTTATTTGTACAAAGATAGGGAGATAAAGGACCAGAGACGAGACAGATAGGAATGGCCGTGGTGTTTAATAATGATGTCGCCGGCTGCGTAAGCGACACAAGTTCGAATCCCAGAGGTCTGTACCAAAGAGTTACTAAAAACTTAGGTGCAGTCATTCCACAATACGCGCTTCAAGGCGGCGGAAAACATCGTCAAGAAACTTGCATATAGACATATGAGAAGTATTTCAAAGACTTATGAATAGAGGCGGTACCATCTGTCACTTAATTACCTTCGGTGATGAGTGGTTTGTGCTAATACAATGCTTACACCCCTTCGAGGGCCCTTCTGGATGGCATGTGCATTTTCAGTAGCAGTTTCCATATATGATAGGTTTACCTTGGGTGCGTGCGGTGCATGTAGTTCGTCACTGGAGGAGCACCGCGAGCCCCAGTCGGGCTCCGACTCGCAGCTCGAGTCGGCAGGAGACGGCGGCGCGGCAGGCGCTGCCACCACCGTGTTCAGAGGGAAGTATCTATAATAACACCACATATTACAACATTACTACTCACCTGTACCACAAGAGTCAAGTTCGAATATAAGCTTTACAAGCAGTTAGACACACAGACGCGCGAATCTACGAGAAAATATACGGAATGCGAAAGCGTAATTACAGTGTCACGTCATGGCCGATCGCCTACATTTCAAGTGTATTCCCGAAATTTTTCAAAAGTTCAAAACGACAAATCTACATTAGTTACTAGCTGTGCCCGGCAAACGTTGTATTGCCATATTTTTTTTTGGGGTGGACTACCCCTAATATTCAGGGGGATGAAAAATAGATGTTGGCCGATTCTCATAGATACCGGATAAGCACAAAAAATTTCATCAAAATCGGTCAAGCCGTTTCGGAGGAGTATGGCAACGAAAACTGTGACACGAGAATTTTATATATTAGATATAAAGTTTTGACGAAACGTAGCTTTGCAATAAAAGTCCGAAATAATTTAACCTTTAAAAATATTTCTCAGTGCAGAAAAAAGTCTAGTCCGCCATCTTGGATGATCCACCATATTAGAATAAACATGTCGAATAGCTGAGCATGCATTGTCATCTAAAATAAGCGTGTATACTGGAATTTCAGCTCTACTGGACGCGTTCACGACAAACGACGCAGTGCGTTCAGCAGTGAGCGAATTTACGGAGAAGTGCAATTGGTAGCAGTGAATGTGTTAAAGATTAAAATGCAGTTGCAAACTCCATACTCATAGGACATAAGTTGTTCATAGCCTGTAGACAAAGTAACATAATACTCGCACAACGCATATAGAAGTGATACAAAATGTGAACGGCATATGCTACGTGCCTCATTTACGTCATTCCCATACATTTAGTATTAGCGCAAGCGCGATAATATGTAACTTTTCTAGCTCAAGCGGACCGCGCGCTTGTTTGTTGCCAAGGAAGTATAAGGAAGGAAGAAAGTGGGGCACCGTACCTGAGTTGTTCAGGCGTGTAGACGGCGTAGTGGTGTTGGTACTGTCCGGGCAGCAGCGCGTGCGGGTAGAAGCCGGCGGGGGGCCGCACGTGGGTGGGCGGCGCGCGCGCCGGCGGTCGTCGCCGCAGCACGCCCAGCGACTGCAGGTCCGCGCACGCCGGCCGCCGAGACAGGTTCACTCGAGCGTTCCACTCGCTCGCTGATGCTATGGCCGCTAATGCCATGTCCTGGGAAAACAATATTCATACATGTCGCACCTTTATAACCATAAGGGCTCAACTCAACATTTTCCGAAAATTAGTTACGATCATAGGTTTTTATCAATATCTGATACAACCAAAAAGAAAGAGAGAACAAAGAAGGTATCAACATTGATGGTATGTCGGGATTCGTTTTTAAAAACCTTGGAGCGGAGGTAGTTTTTCATAAATCTACCCGCAAGTCCAAACATATGCAGCGAATACAACAGGCTCAGCTCATGAATACGGCCAATGTAATTACGTTGAAACGAGGTAAACAAAATAATGTAAATTTGCTATTCATAAATTGTATGAACCACCTGAAGCTTACTACAAAAGAACCATATATGAACAATATATTATGATTTATATTGTTTCGATGTACATGATGTCTAGCTGAGTTTCTTTACGGTTCAGAAGGCTAGTTTCCGAACCGGTGGTAAATAATAGACGTTCATAAATGCCTTACCAGGGCCCAAACTGAATAAATATTTATCAATTTCATTTTCAACCATAGAAAAACGACAATATTTCTTTGATGATACATACCTGTCTCGTTTTCTCCGGATCAACTTTAGGCGGTTCAGGCTTGGTTTCCATGAGCTTGGGTTCCACCTTTAACTCAACCTTCAGCACCTTATCCTCCATTTTGACCTCAGGCGGTTCTTGAGCCTCGATCCGCTGCCTCTCGCGTTGGTGCGAACGGTACTCTTCGTATTTGTGCGGGTAGTCTGACAGCATTATGTCTAGAACTTCACTCGCCTCTACTGCTGTTATGCCTAGTAAAAAAACAATAATTTTAGTATACTTACTAGCTATGCTCAGCAAAAGTTGTTTTGCCATATTTTATTTTGGGGTGGACCTCCCATATCTTATAGGGGTATGAAAAACATTTTTGCCCGATTCTCAGACCTACCCGATATGCACACAAAATTTCATACAAATCAGTCCAGCCATTTCGGAGGAGTTTGGTAGCAAACACCGCGACACTAGAATTTTTGATATTAGGAGATATGCTCACGCCATCCCAGAAGGGTCCCGATGGGGTATGCAGAGGTGTTGTAATAACAACACCCACTTTTAACCAAACCCTTTTACCACCATCACCCGCATACCCTCCATCTGTCACAAGGAGGGTCCATAGCCATCACAGGAACTATATGTTTTTAAATTACTTCTCAGACATATACCTACACATATCCTCACAATGTTTTCTTTCGTCGTAAAGCTTGTGGTGTAAAATCACTGCACTTAAGTTTTTAGAAATACTCAATTATAAATTTTTTTTTTTATGCAAGTACCTCAATATACTTTCATATGCATTTAGTTCAAGGGATTCCCACGTTTTCTAGAGTGAGTATTAGTACTCACTACTAATAATTAAAGATATAACTTACCAAGGTCGCAGAGAGCTTCAGTAACAAGTCCCTTGGCAAGCACATAGTCTCTCTCCTCGCCTCCGACCGGTCGCCGCTTCAGCTCGGGGTAGCGACGTTTAAAGCTCTTCACACCGAGGAACATCGCTACTTGTTCCTGGATCATCATTATCTGCAAACACAAAGTGACAAATAATTATAACTATCCGTGCCCCACGTAGGATTAGTATAAAAAACTAAAAAAGCGATAGTTTTTCCTCTTGTTGTACATAAATACATATTCTCACGCCTGTACCCGATGGGGGGGAGGCAGAGACCACATTTTGGCACATGCTACGATCCTTACATAGTTATTTCGCTTCGCCAACATTAAAAATTGTTTTTGTAACATTTTTTATTGATGCTTCGCACCTATTGGTCACAGCGTGCGTGATGTTATAAATCCACTATTTTATTTATTTATTTTATTAATTATATTATAAATTTAATTAGAAGGGCTAAAAGCCAATTACACTAATTAAGAGTAATATTAATATATACAAAAACACATTCATTCGTTCCCCTCACAATACTCCAGGCATGCTGACATTATCGTCTGCCATTCATCCACAAACACGTCACAATCAGGGTTGGACTCCAAGAAAGCGAAATTTATATTACAGTTCAAACCAGTTCATGATCAACAAACTCTTCAGCTTTATAATATTAGTATAAAGTTTATTGTATCGTAAATTTGGTGTTATGTTATATGAAAGATCAATTAAGGGTTTTTGTGACTCACCTGATGGTCTACATCTGGCTGTTCAGGAGGTGGCCATGTGTATTCTTTGACATCAGCTGCCGTCCACACTTTATTACTGTAACCAAAAAAATGTATTACTGTATAAATTTAATTTGAGTTTGACTTTGCCTGCAAATACTAGATTGTATGAAAATAGTGGAAACCTACATAAGTCTGATCATTTGAAATATTCTGTTTAAAGTGTAATCAAAAAATATATATATTTATATATTATTTATATATAATATTTTTTGAAAATGTAATTCAAAGAATTTTCGTAAAGACATAATTTTAGAACGAATAAGAATCATAGGAACTTTGTGAACTTTCGGCCGAAGCTTAGTTTTTCTGGGAAAGCGAGTAGGCCCCCTGTAACTGTGTGATATGAACAGCAGACAGTCAAATACATACCTGTCAAATAAATCGGCAAACTTAGACTTCTTCATTTTATTGCTCTCATTAGTAGAACTTTTGACGGAGCTTTGAGAGTCCTCGTCTAGTAGATGCGATGGTCTGCACATGGAAACAAACAAGCAAATTATGTACAGTACCCCTATCACGGGTTTGCCACCGTTTTCGAAATCTATACTCGCTAGCGTCACTCGCAATATTTGTATGAGATATTTTAGTTCGCTGGGAGTCGCTGCACAATTTCTCATACTAATATTCGGCGGAGACGCTAGCGACTCTAGATTACAAATCGGTTGCAAACCTGTCATAGGGGTACAGGTCACGTTTCCTTTATAGATATACATATGACATTATTAAATACTAATTACCGATTATTAGTTGACTGGGCACTTACTTGGCAGGTGTGGCATTGTCGTCCATCATACACGTTTCCTCCTCAAATAGCTGAACGGTGGTCGTCGCTGGACCACACACTCGCCCGTAAATACCCATGGTTTCCTAAAATACCAAATAGTTAAATGATAAGCTTCCTTGAAGATTGCTACTAATTAAGTAAAATAAAAAATAGGTAAAACTCAACAAAATGTACACTTTACAGTTACGTTCGATATTAACCGAATGAAGAACTTTAATGAATGAAGATATTGGCATAGAAAAATACTATGCTTTTACGAGTACAGCTGGGTATAACTAATGTTTGGTTAACTAAGGCCATCCGCCTGATGGTAAGCGGCTGCTGCAGCCAATGAATGCTTGTCACACCAAGTCTCACTCGCGCCTTGCCTACCTTATAAATAATGGAATCCCTATGCTAACATAACGACCTATATGGTTAGCATAACAAGCAGTATTGTTAGCATAAGTAGTCATAGATGAAGGGAGTGTTGACCTTCATGTAGACGGCGCCGCGCCCGCCGCCCCGGCCGCGGCCCCGTGCGCGCGGCGTGCGGCCGCGGCCTCCACGGCTGCCGCGCCCGCCGCGCCCGCGCCCGCTCTCCGGGGACTTCATCTCCTCCCCCTCGCGGGTCACTGCCACCTCCACCACCACCTTCAACTCCGGCGACGACGAATGCCGTCGACGGCTCGATAGTGGGGTCGAGCACGCGCCCGGCATCTTGTCCAGCGCCTCGGTCATTCGCGGCAGTTTGATCCTCGCGCTGGTCGGGTCTATGGTGCCGGAGGGTCCCTCGTCGCCCGGCTCGGGCTCGGGCTCGGGCACGGGCTCGGGCGGCGGGCTGGCGGCCGCGCGCCGAGCTCCTCTGCCCCGGCCGCGACCGCCGCGAGGCTTCGCTAGGATTGCTGGCCGCTCCCTGGAATACCATAATGTTATGTAATCGAAGTAAACAAATATTGTAATAAAGTACGGGTTTGGTGTTTTCACACAGAAACGGAGGAACAGTTAAAACATTTTTTTACACCATTACAGGGATGAAGCTTGAGGTACTTTTATGCTTGAATGCTTGCTGCTATCTATAAAAAATAAATTGATCTCGTTATATTTACCTCGTGAGACGCAGGGACCGCTGCGGTCGCTCCTCGAGCGCCGGTACCGGCAAAGGTTTGGGGCCCTCGGACACTGGCAGTTTTCGCGGTCGTCCCCGCTTCTTAGGCTGTGGCGTTAGCTCCACTATCTTCGGAATGTTGAAGCTGACTTCGGGACTCTCCGATTCGATCTTCAAATGATCTACCTCAAGGGGGTCCTGTGACAGCTCATCAGTTGAAGTGCCAAAATCGCGAAAATCTGAATTTTCATTTATTATCATTTCCTGCACTTGTGGGTGGCAATTCTGTACTCGGTCGATTAAGTCGGGGCCCGTCGACACATTAGACTCCATCTCAGTAGGTATGCTTGGAACCTTTTCCAAACAGTTTGATTCACTGATAGACATTGCCTGCATTTGCTTAGCTTGTTTCGCTTGTAAATTTGACAGTATGTTATGTAACTTTGAGTTCCCATTCTTAGAGCAGTTTTCATTATTTCGCAATGTATGGTTGATAGCCTTTGGACTTTCCTTGACTTCAACTTCAGGTTTGTTTGTTGGAGTTGCAACTCTTGCAACAGGTGTTATTGTTAAATTAGGTTTATTGCCACATAGAAGTTGACCTAACTTCAATCTCTTAGTTTCAAGCACTGAGAGTTCAGTGTCTTTATTTTGAGGGGGGCTGATTTCAGTGGTGGGCGGCCTCTTGCCTGTATTTCGCCTCACAATAGGAGTTTTTTCTGTATTTTCTACAACAATACGCGAGCTTCGTAACCTTTTTCCCATTGAAATAGTTGGTGAGTCGTCTGCTACTTTTTTTCTGCTATTTGTAGTGTTTATTTTCTGAACTTGTTTGTCATTCAAAATTTCTTGAGTATTATCGGGATAGCTTTTTTGGACACTGTCAGACCTCGCTGACTCTTCAGTTATAATTTTTGCGGAAGGTCCATGATCAGTCTTATTAATTTTTAATATTATTCTTGGAGAATCTTGCCCAGAGGTTTGATTTACAATTTTTTCAGTAATGCTGATTTCCAGGGGTTGAGTGAGATTTTCATTAGGTTCCCTCAAATTTCCTTCCTTGGATTGAACCTTAGGAAGTTCTAATGAACTATTTGGACAATCCAATCTGTCATGAACATTCTTAATCTTATTTTCACTCTCCTGACTGGGCTCAGCCCGGCTCTTTCCTTTACTATAATTTACAGGCAGTTCCTCACAAACTTCAATGTTTTTAGGTTTGCCAAGTGTAGATGTACAGTTGGACATAACACGAGTAGGATCTTCAAAACGCTTGTCCATATCTTCTTTTGTGGTTTCCAAAAGCTTTTTTAACAGAGTACAATTTTGTACAGAGACTTTCTGCTTATTAGGTGAATGCATTTTGAGTGCCTCTCCCTTAGCATCAAATGGGTTAGTCCTAGTATTTACATGTATTGGACTTCTACATGACTCATTTACATCATTTGCCTGTAGTTCTCTTTTTTCCATTTTCATATCATGTGATTGAGCGGGAGTCACTAATAACTCACTTCTGTTGGTAGGAGAAGATCTTTGTTCATCATGTAGCTGTACTTTTTCTTTTGCCACCTTTGAATGTTCTTTTTTTGAAATTGCTGGTTCAAATTCTCCAGTACAATTCAGTTTTGATGGTTGGACATCAGAGTGCTTTTCCACCACTAATTTACTAACATCAGATTTACAGTGTCTGCTTTCTTCTTTCTGTGATGAAATTTGTTTACACCCTAAACAAATTTCATCACTGCCTGAATGATTTACAGGCTTAATAGTAAGTTTTGGTACCACCAAATTTTCACCGAGATTATTACAATGTTCATTGTGAAAAGCATTATCACTACTTGAGGTGTCAGCTCTACCTTTCATATTAATTTTCATCACTAATGGGGGATTTTTTACAGGCTTGTCTGCATCTTCATCCTTACATTTTTGAAGCTCAATTTCTTCAGGTTTCAGCACAGGCTTTATGTTTAACTTTGTAACAACAGGTATTACACAATTATGGACATCTGGATTTTTTTCTTTCTTAGGAGACGAAGGTGATCCCCCACTCTCATCTGGTTTTACTAATGGTTTTATATTGAGTTTAGTTACAACAGGAATGTTCTGATCATTGCATATGACAGGCCGACTCAAGTCCTCAGGCTCATCTCTTTTAACAATAGGTTTGATATTTAATTTTGTTACAACTGGTATATGATCCGTATTGTCATCACTTGAATTGCCAGCCTCTGATGAATGGTTTTCAGAATCTTTCAATGCATCTTCCTCTACAGGCTTAACAATAGGCTTAATATTAAGTTTAGTAATAACAGGTATACTATCTCCAACAATGCCAGCATTCAATTCATTACAGTCTTTTTCATCTGAAGTATCATCTTCAGGGCTTTTTAATGGTTTAATATTTAATTTAGTGATTTTAGGTACATCATCTACATTAGAATCTACTTCATTATCTTTAGGCTTTACTATAGGTTTTATATTTAATTTTGAAACAACAGGAACTTTATCTTCCAAACACTCTGAGGTTTCTCCTATGTCTACAGGTTTTAATATAGGTTTGATATTCAATTTTGTTACTACAGGTATATGGTCTGGACTATCACAAGCAACTATTGTCTTTTTCAGTGGTTTACCAGCATCAACATCTGATCTTGTTACAGGTTTTATGGTAATTTTCGGTACATGTGCATTTTCTTTTACATCACTTGTTGAAAATGACTCTGAAGATATTTTAATCTTAGGAATTTCTCCCTCCCTGTTTAAATTATCTGGAGGCTTTAAGGGTTTTATTGTCAGCTTAGGACTTAATGGCTGGTGTTCCGATTTTGACATAGTTTTTATAGTCAGTTTTGGGATTTTTTCAAGTGGTTTATCGTCTGATTGGCTAATTACCAATTTTAGCTTAGACCCATCTTGATCATCTTTATCACTTTGATGAATACCTTTTATAGTAAGCTTGGGAACATTTTGTTCAGTATAAAATTTGCCTTCACTTTCAGTACCAGGTTTGCCCAACTTTATAGTAACCTTCGGAACCACATCAGATGAGCCTTGATCTGATGTTGATGCTTGATCTGATGTACTTGTGGTTTCATCATTTTCAGAATACTCTGATTCTGATATTTCACTGCTGCTGGACTTACGATGAATGTCATTTATTTTCTCTGGTGGTTTCATGATTGGTTTAATATTTAACTTTGTTATGTTAGGTATCTGCTGTTTTATAATTTTGTTTTCTCCATCTGTAGGAATATTTCTCGAGGAATTATCATTCTGTTTGTCTAATGGCTTTTGAATAGGTTTGATGTTTATTTTAGTAACAGAAGGTATCACTTGGCTGTTATCAGATGAATTATCAACCTCTTCTTCACTTGGCGGCTTTATAGGTTTTATAGTGAGTTTAGGTATGGGAGATTTCATTTCCTCAGATTGTTTTGAACTTATTTTTATTGTTAATTTGGGAACTTGTTTAACTTCCTCGAGATTAACTTCAGAAGATATACTACCTGTCTTTTTTATATCACTTGCCTTTTCACTAACTATTTCGGATGAACTTGATTCTGTTATATTTGTTGAAGATAAAGACAATTTGATAGGTGGAACTTTTCTATCATCATCCTTGGGAACAGTAGTTTTATCTGTATCATTACATTGTGGTTTTACAATTGCATTACAATTAGTTTCTTCCTGTATGGGTGGGATACTTATAGAATCCATATGTAAAGGTATATAATCAAGTGCCTTTTCCATTGGATTACTGTCGTTATTTCTACTAGTACCCTGATAATTTGATTCCTTTATACTCGTGTTGGATTCTGAGACAGCAATTTTACTTTCTGACACTGAACTGCTGGCATTTTCACTTTCAGCAACTTTACTGGTTTCTTCTGTATTTATATTTTCACATTCAGAAGAGGCTATTTCGGCTAATCTGTCACTAGCTAATTGCCCTTGACAAGTGACAGCTTCTTGACTATCAGGATTAGTCAATGGTAACTTAAAGCTTTCATTTAAGCTATCATTATCCTTATTTAGTGTTTCCTCGGAGATTTTACTGGATTGTGCTACAGTTGTAACAATAAATTCATCAGTAAGTCTTTCATTAACTTGTTCGGTTAGTTCATTATCAGCCAGTGATTTTGTTGTGCTTATATCACCTGAATGTTCTGCACTCTCTGTATGATCCTGTAATAAGCTATCTGCCGAAGTTGACTGACATGGGTCTCTTTCAGAGCTAACAGTATGAACATCTGACACATTATCCTTATGTATTAAAGTAGGTGTTATTTTTTGTCTTATAAGTTTAATTTTTTTGGGAGGAGTCATAGAAGTTTCTGCTTTGCAGATACTAATTTCACTTAAATTTCTAATCTCATCTGATTTTACATTACCATGTATAAGGGGCAGAGCATCCGATGAACTAGACACATCCTTAGCAATGTTCTCACCACAGGATTGGCCCCTAGTGTGAATAATCAGTGTATGGGAGTCATCCGTGGAGGAGACAGTTGAATCTGGCCGTCGGTCACTTGGAGCTGGCCTGACCAGCCTTCGCCGCAAAGGTGACCTGGTTTGCGGTTCCACAGCAGGAAACTTGTTTTCACTAACACTACTGTCACTTGAAGTTGACTCTGCACTCTCTACAGTAACAGTGTCACAATTGTCACTGGAGGTTACACACTTCACTGTCCTTTCCAAGTTATCACATTCACTCACATTCAAAGAATCCTGCACAGTCTTTTCAAAAGAGCTCGAAGGAATATCAGATTGTGGACAAGCAGCCAGTGGTTCAGGTTCCTGTTGTAGGAGCACTGGCTGCTCGCATGGTGGTGTGGGTTCGCTTGATTCACCAATCACAGGTACAGGCGAGCTAGCTTTCAATAATTTGTTTTCAGTGCCAGCAATTTCTACAGCTGAACCACTGTGTGGTGGACACTCAGCTTGTGTGTCAGGCACACCAGCATGTTCACTTTCGTCACTTTTGGCACTTATGGCAGAGGAAGGTACTTGGGGCTCTTGCAATTCCTGCGGCCTTGTTCCTGCGGGGTTGGCGTCAGGTGCGTCTATTTCATGGGAAGATTGTGATAAACTCGAGCTTGTGAGTTCGCTACTTTTGTCCGGCGTGTCTTCAGGTACGAACGGCAATCTCTTAGGCGCTCCTGGGCCGTCGACTATTTCGTCTATCATATCCAAAATTGCCTCCGTGCTCGTGTTGACATCCTGCGCCGACGGCGACGGAACACTGTCGCCGTCGAAGTTATCTTCTGACATTGCGGGGGTTTGACACGATGCTCGGGCTTCGGATGTATCTTGCTGGTAACAACTAGTTGCATCGACGTCCTCCGCCTGCCCGAGGTTCTTTTCCCGCGCCGATTCGCGGCGGGAAGCGCTTGTCGCGGTGCCCGCATCATCTTCTGAACTCTCCATTATCTACTAATTTGCGACGCTGTCATATCTGAAATATAAAACGCTGGCTTGGTGATATTTACGTTACGAACGGGTAACCTGACGACGTGCGAGACTGACAAGCCACAGGCACCATTCTAATACACCATAACGTTACAATAATTCCTTCACGGGTGCACAGCGTTGATTTTATACCTACACATGTAGTTTAATTTCATATTCACGACGTTTACGTCTCAATTGAGTACGCGCGGGGTCTTGAAAACTATTCAACAGCGTAAACCGGCAAACAAAAAGCTTGTATACGCCATTTTTAAAACCAAAGACATGGCAGGTTGGGATGTATGGGCCAATAAAAAATATCCTATACGGACAATTCGGCCATTGTCGTGTTGGTAAACTGCAAGAAGCCCATAGATCGCTCCAGTTGAGCTGATAGGTAGCTTGTAAAAGAGTAATAAATATATCTTTCGACATGTGTTAAAACGAGTAGGATAATATCTTTTGAACTAAGTGCATTTTAGATATGGCAATATTTTAATTCATGAATGTTTCGTCAAAATAAAACTATTTTAATGGTTTTTTTTATCTTTAATGTCTATAATGATACCATAGATTTAGTGAACAAATTTGGGGTATATGCACAAATTAAATTTCTTTTAAAATGAATATTCAATATAAAAAAGACCCTTTCACTACACCGCGCAAAATAATACAATAAAATATATTAAAATAATTGCTGGCTGCAAGAGGGTGGCGTTTTTAACCGACTTCTACTAAATGTTGGTAATAAATATAAAATAATGAACTTTGAATATCATTCGAGTTTTGGAAAGAACATTAGACTTCACTTCAGTTCTTGTTTATGGCTTAAGAAAATTTTAAAGGGTGTGTGTGATCGTTAGCCAAACATTATTCGTAAAATAGAATTTATTATAAAATATTTAATCTGAATATTTCAGCATATTAAATTGAGCGAATCACGAATTTTATAACAAATTAACACGCCCATCATTGCTTTAGTTTTATTATTGTAATACAGAAACTAAATTTGTTTCAGACAAGCAAAGCATTATTCATAGGGACTAAAAAAGTGCTAAATTAAGGAGCAGAATGTGAAGGGTGCTAGGCGTATAAAGACTACATTCTACAAGTAGATTTTTTTAGTTGCGCCGGTTTCTGAATTTGACATCGATTGATTGAACCATAAGCAAAACAAACAATATAAATATAGAGTACGAACTTAAAATTTCGAGGATAATTTATAATTCTACAATCTGTGTACGTTTATTTACGCAGAAAGATGCACATAGTAAAATAAGAATAACATTCTGTAGAAAATATTCTCGTACATTATTATCTATGGTACTTATTAAAAACAGAACACACCGACAGAATCAAACATAACAACCTATAAATAAATTAACTATATTGTTTGTATATTATTTTCTTCCTGCTGATACTACTACAGGCTAATACATTTATTGAATTTCCAGAACCATGACTACAATTCGACCATTTACGTGTGAAGATATGTTAAAGTTCAATAATGTGTGAGTAAATATTACGACGGCCGACATGCAATATTTATTTTATTAAAGCTAATATCAACGACATAAATTTACAGGAATTTGGATCCTCTCACAGAGACCTATGGGTTGTCATTTTACACACAGTATCTGGCTCACTGGCCGGAGTACTTCCAAGTTGTTGAATCCCCTAGTGGAGAAATAATGGGATACAGTGAGTTTGTTTTAATATAATTAGTACTAACAAGTTAATATCACAAGTGCCTATTTTGTACATGTATATTTATTTCAGTAATGGGCAAGGCTGAGGGACATGGAGACAATTGGCATGGTCATGTAACGGCTCTCACTGTAAGCCCTGACTATAGACGTTTGGGGCTTGCTGCAACTTTGATGAATATTCTAGAGGATGTTTCAGAGAAGTTTGTTTATTCTGTCTATGTAAACATAGTAATTAGTTGTAAATTTTACTGACCATGAATTTAATTATATCTACTACAAATTTCAGGAAAAAAGCATTTTTTGTTGACTTATTTGTCAGAGTCAGCAATAAGGTGGCGATCAATATGTATAAGAACTTGGGTTATATAGTCTATAGAATAGTATTAGAGTATTACTCTGGAGATCCAGATGAAGATGCCTATGGTAATTATATTTTAAAATTATATCTTCTGGCTTCATTGTTATAGTAGATAAAACAAATATAAAATTGTGCCCACTATTTGATTTTCAGATATGAGAAAAGCTTGTTCAAGAGATGTGAATAAAAAGTCTGTCATACCCTTGACACATCCTGTGAGACCTGAAGAAGTGGATTGAATAAAAATTATAAATATTAGATCAGTTCTTTTATTGTTCTGACAAAATTTTAAATTAAACTGGTTATGTTATGTTAAGTGGAATCATCAGATTGATTCTCACTATCCTTAGCCCTATCACTATCCTTAGCTTCTTCACTATCCTTACTTGATTCCTCATCATCTACATTTGTGTCCGAACTAGATGGTTCAGGAACTTCTTTTTGCTTGCGCCATTGTTTAGCAGCTGCGAGCAACTTAAGGTTGGGTCTGACCATTTCATCTTCAGGGAATATGTAGTCAAACACTTCCTCCCATCCTTCCTCAATACCAGCCTCACTAACAATTTTCTGCCTCTTCTTCACTCTTCTTGGCATCTTAGCCATTACTTTCTCAAGTTTTATTTCTTCACCTATTTCAATTTCAAATTCTTTCCATGCTTCCAAAAGTAATACTCTAGATTCCTTTTCACCAGCGGTCCTGAGGCTATCATTAGCACGCTCATATACTCTCCTGGCTAACTCAACATTAATATTGTCTGGATTTTCAGCATTTAGTTCAAACTTGGCATAAGATAACCATACCTTCACATGAATGGTTCTCTCGAGTAACCTTTCATAAAGCTGTCTAGCTTTCTCAGTTTCTCCTTGTGATACTTCAAAATCAATGTAACTTTTCCACAACAATTCTGGCATATCTAATCGTGGCTGTCCCACAGCAATCTCATATATTGCTCTAGCTCTGTCTATATCACCCAGTAAAGTCTCCAACTCTGCAAACTTGATCCATGTTATGCAGTTTTCAGGCCCATATTCCAGAAATTTCTGGTACAATATTCTGCACCTGTCAAACTCTCTCAGCTGTATTTCTAAGTCAATGTAGCCCCTGTATAGTTTGTCTCTAGGACAGATGCCCAGAGCCATACCCAATGTTTTTCTAGCTTGCTTCAATTCCTTACATCTCACCTCAAATTGAGCATACATAAGCCAAATTTTGGAGAAGGTGAATATTTTATGTGGTATTAATTCTAAACATGTTCTATACACTTGTCTGGTGCGCTCAATGTCTTCAGCTTCTAATTCTTCATACAAAGCATAGTTAATCCACAGATAAATGTAGCGTCTCCAAAATTGTTTATCTTTTGATGGTGGCACATTTGCTATAGCCCTTTCATAAGTGTCTCTTATGTCGTCTACATTACCCTCATTCTCAACAAGTCTGATGTAATCAAACCAGGCATCATAATTGGTGGGATTTTCTATAACTTCTTGCTCATACATATATTTTCTCTTGTTCACAATGACATCTTCAATGCCTGATCTGTCACCATACTTCTTCTCATGTATGGTGTAAGCCTTGTAAAGTTCCTTGTTCCTGTCTTTTGGTATGTGATCCAAGGCATATTTGTAAATTACTCTAGCTCTGTCATGTTCTTTTTGATTCTCCTCAAATTTAGCAAAGGCTATGAACAGCCTCTCATCAAGCTCTTCATCACCAAAGAATTCAACAGCCCTCTCAAATACCTTCCTAGATCCATTGATGAATCCATGATTCTCCTCAAACTTAGCATACTTTATCCAATTTTTGACATCAGGATGAACCATAACAAATCTCTCATATATTTGTCTGGCCCTTTCAAGCTCTTTGTATCTCAATTCAAAGTTA
The DNA here is from genome assembly GCA_929442735.1 of Watsonalla binaria. Classification (NCBI taxonomy): domain Eukaryota; kingdom Metazoa; phylum Arthropoda; class Insecta; order Lepidoptera; family Drepanidae; genus Watsonalla; species Watsonalla binaria. The sequence goes on from OV838930.1 coordinate 3,972,206, forward strand.
ATGTATGTTTGCCATGCTTGTTCATCTGGTTGCCACTCCATCCAACGCTCAAACACCTAAAACAATAATATTATTATAGCAATTAATTTTAAATAAAAAAACACTACATTGTTTGTGAAACTGAAACCAACTTGTCTTGCCCCAGCCACATTCTCCAGCATCTCTTCCATGTAAGTGTACTTATACCAGAACTGTGACACTCGAGGGAGAATGGTAACAGCTCTATCCCATAAGTTGCGGGCATGGTTTACTTGTCTATTCCGCATTTCCATTTCGGTGTATTTCAACCTGAAAAGATCATGTATTTATGAAGGTGGATTAACAAAGGCTAGGTCTTACTGTCAAACTATACATCATTGGGGCAGCCGGAGCTGATGTGGTTCCTTACCAGATTACCTGTAGCCAATCTGACTTTGGTGATATCACATTAGAAGAGTTAATTAGTTTGCTAATGCACTGATAGTTGTAAGACTAGATTCAGAACACTTTTAAGTAACTAAAAACTGTAGCATGTACACAAACTCTACTAATGTATTATATTTTACTAACCATAGGGTAACATTCCTGTGGCCCACATCCAGAGCTCGTTCATATATGGAGCGAGCTCTCTGGACCTGCTTCTGTGATTCTTCCCACTGTGCATACTTAAGCCAATTGCCAATAACCTGCAAAATAAAGATTCAATGTTATAGTATCCAAATGAACTGAATATTAAGTTATTCCAATAGAAATATTGTGCTACCCTACCAGTCTATTCTTCCTTATATTATCCTCAAATGCTTTTCTCTTACGATGCTGGTAATCTCTCAATTCTTCAGGATCAGAAATCTTCTGCTTAGGTGGTGGGGGCAATATTTCCAAATCTCTCTCTTTAGCCTCCCTGAGCAGTTGCTCAGCGGTGATTTGTATCTCCGCTGGCGCTTTATTTTTAACCTAAAAGAAAAATAAATACCGTCAACACTGAATTCCAGGCTTTCCAAAGCAATTAAATGTTTTGAAAGTAATGTAAGGTACCTTTGCCACCTTGGGCATTTTTGATGTTTTGCTGTCCATTATTGCAACTGAAGCGAATTGCTCTGTATTACTAGAAATCAATTGTGGAATGAAGTAAACAAAGCAAGAAGATTGATAGAATTCGAATTGAATTGTATAAATCGTTCGCAATTTCCTTATGAAACAACACCACGGATCAAGCGCACATAAACCGAACCGAACCTTTGCTTGCTTGCTTCAGGCTGCTGTCAGCTTGACAGTGAAGAAAAATCATACGTTGAATCGAAAACTAAATTATATCTATTTATTCTGTGCTCTTACTCTACAGATAAAATAATCTCAATAAATTTATGTATTAAACTAAACCATCTAGAAATCTAATATTCCATCAAATTATTCCTTTCCTTTATTTATTTAATGGTGATGAGCTTAAGTAAAACTTTTCCGCTAATTTCAAGTGATTGTTGAGAAAAACATCTTGTAAATTGTTAAAAATATGTGGAGGAACCCGTTGGATTCCCCTTTGCTTACATTATCATCTTATTAATTATTATAACCTAAACAAACTAGTCAGTCAACTGTCACCCAAAACTTATTAAAAGTAAAAACTAAAAATATAACCCTATTTTATAAATGTATTTTTGAGAGCGTTAATAAATTTAAAATATAATACTAGTTATTGAGTATATGAAGCTAAATACTACTATGTTTAACTTACGTTTTGCTTTATCCTCCCGTTGTGGTAAGTTAATAATTAAAGCGAACTTTGGGTTGAATAAAGTAATGTTTCGGTTTGATTGCTTAAAAAATATTATATTGTATGCCACACTTTTTTCAGGTTTCCTATTAAGTGTTCGGTACTCAAGTAAAGCGTCTGTGGTTAGCAAAAAATATAGCGCAGACCAGGTGGAATGCATAAAGTCTCTCGTAGATGGAAACATACAGGATTGGTCTGAGGTTAAAACTGATGTGCTATCAAAAAGTGGTGTTGTTACGGACAAAAACTTTGATGGTGTTCTATTGAAGACTTTGACAAATATCAAGAAATATGATGCTGCACTTTCATATGCAAATTATTTAAATTCACAGTCAAAAGATCTAAGTCTTGGTTCTATAAATGGTATATTACATCTTTACACAAAAGTTGCGACCGTAAAAGAACTTTCAGAAACAGAAAGGGATTTTATTTTAAGGGCTTATACAGATTTGTACAAAAAATATACAGTTTTAGATTATGCTACGTGCGAGCGACTTATTCATGCATTATGTACTATAAATGAGATGGAGAAAGTGTATAAAGTTTTAGATAATTTGAAGTTGAGTTGTGCTCCTTCACATTCAGCATATAGCACTATAATTGCTGCTTTATTTAACACTAACAAAAAGACCAAAGCCTTTGAATTCATCACAATGAGTTTGAATGACAAGAGACCACTCTTGCACAATGCATATGAAGCCTGGATAAATTACATCTTAAGGAAATATAAGGATAAAAAAACAATTGCAAAGTATTTGGATGAAATATGTTCACATTTAGCTAAAACTTGTAGTGTTGTCACACATGAAACAGCAGATAAATTTCTGGAGGTTTATAACAACCTCGGCTGGAAGGCTAACCATACAAAGATAAGGAAATTTAAGTAAGTGTTACTAAGTAAAATATTTGTATACTAGGTTTTATCCGAATAGCATTAACCGTAAAAAACTATGTAACTTAGTAATAATTCTAGAATTTGTAACATTTTCCATTGATGTTTTGCTCCAATTGGTCACAGTGTGAAACCTAAACACTTCCTTGATTAATTAACTGTCTACCACAAATATCATTTTCCAATTTAAATCAGTAGTTTCTGAGATTAGTGCGATCAACCAAACAAACCCCAAGGACTAAATTAATCATTATACAGGCAAACTTGAGGGAAAAACTATTATAAAGCTTTTTCCCTCAAGTTTGTCTCTATAATGATTAATGTCAGTCCTTGGGGTTTAAGCTATCTTAATTCCTAATAAAAAAAAAAAAAGAAATCTTTTCAGCAGTTAGGTCAGTGTTCATTATACTTATCTGGTCAAGGGCCACATAGAACAATATGAGGTATCATATTGTTCTATGTGGCCCTTTTTGGATTATTTAGTTGACCACTAGTCAATTGATTTTAATTTACGACCAATTACTTTCTATCCTTTTTCTTGCTGGTGTGAATGAAAGTGACAGGCAACCTAGCTTAGCATTAGTGTGATTTTGTTGGGCATTGAGGCCATTATCAACTAAAAAATTTTGCTTGTCATGTGCCGCAGAAATATCGCCCCAATGTCGAAAACAGCTTGCAAGCCGTTTGACGACCTCTGTAACTGATAAAAAAGTACACACAGACAGAGATAATTTTCCATTGATAATATTAGTAGATATAGATGTATTTGCACCTTTCCTAAAAATACCGAGTGGTTTTTCTTTTGCAGGACTATGAAATTTTGTATTTTCTGTTGTCCTATGGAAGTGTCATTACAATAAGCTGATGGAGGTGGGGCTTGGACTTAAATTCAGTTTCTGTTTCAGTGGAGAATGTGTAAGTTGCAAACAAAAATTGGATTGTTTAAAATTGTCAGAGGCAGAATTTTCACAACTGCAACAAAATGTAAAAGATAAGCTAATAGTTGGATCAGATTTGTTCCTCAAATCGTCTCCAGAAGAGTTAAAGAGGTTTATAAAATTTGTTGAAGATACAGCTCCTTACGACATAGTGATAGATTCTTTGAATGTAGCTCATGCTATTGGCAAGAGTCAGTACATGGATAAAGCTGGGTTTCTAAATCAAATTGTTGATTATTTCTTAAAAGATAATAAGAAAATCCTGCTCTTAGGAAGAAAGCATATGCTAAGATGGCCAAGGCGTCGTATGGAGCAGTTATTTTCAAAAGCTGATTGCTTTTTTACTGAAGATTTGTGAGTATTATAATGTATATTTATAAATTTTATCAATCCTGGTTTTCAGACTCTTTTTTTACGAATCAAACAATGAATTAATCCTTAGAAAAATATAATTATGTATATCATGAGTGATATTGATCAGTTGATCAAAAAAATGTACTCCCTAACGGTATTAGCAATTTACAGGGAAATACGCATTAGATAACTCATATCAGGGGTTGTTGCAAGTTTGGCACCGTTTTCCTAGTATCTATACTCGCATGCGTCCCGAGAATATTTGTATGATAAATTATACAACGCCTCCTAATGGTACCTTGAAATAAAAATGTTTCACACAAATATTGGCGGAACGCTAGCGAGTATAGATTACGAATAAACTTGTGAGGAGGGTACCAATTTTATCATGATTTTACGTTAACGATATCGCCTTAGTATTTTCCTCATTTTATATGGGAATGTTTAAACAGAGCCCCAAGTGCAAAACGGAATTTTAAGCGACGACGTTCGAAGTACATAGTCAAAAGCTATAATTGGGGCACAAATATCCTCCAGTATTTTTTTAAAATCAGTTTAATGATCTAAAAACAAATTTTCAGATCCCAGGATGACCCATACTTCATAGCTGCAGCACTGTTAAGCGGTTCACATACAGACCTCGTGTCCAAAGATCTCCTGAGGGGACACAAGTTCATGCTAGGCGATGATCACTTGATGCAGCTGTTCCGACGCTGGCAGTGGCAGCATCAGTGGATGGTGTTCCTTAATGCTAGGAGAGGATTTATTGTGCAGGTATGATAAGTCCATGTATATATAGATAATATATAATATAGGACAGATTTGTTTGTTTGTAACAAATAGACTACAAAACTTTTTTAAAATCTTTCACTTATAGAATGCTCCACTATCGCTGTGTAACAAAGGCTATATATTTTTAATCGAGGTAATTTTTTTAGGTATCAGTAATAATACGCGGGTAAAAATTATACAATATAAATTAGCAAAGTGTTTAGAAGTGTGAATGCTCTAAATGTTTTTTTATAAACATACATACATATGCTTAGGCATTTATCGCATTAGGATAGGTAGACACTTAAGTAAATGTACAATATTTTAGACATTTATTTATAGCCACATAATGAGCTCAACCTCCCAGAGTATAGAAATAAAAAAAATCTTTATGATTCCAGGAACCCTTGAAGTTTACTCCCTGCGCACAAAAACAGAATGACAGATGGCATTTACCATATGAAAAGGCAGATTCAGAAGAAATATCACAACTCAATGACGGCACGCCGAACCTCTCCACTTGGATATGCATAAGACCTCAAACAAATAGATGAATAATAATTGTATAAATAACGAAATGGTTTCATTATGATAACTTTCTCAAATAAATAATACTTAGTTATATATTGTCAGGGCTGGATTAAGCCATTCGGGGCTCCTAGGCAATGCAACTTCCTTCACCCTTCTTTTACCTTTTAAAATATATTTTGTTTTGTATGTTCAAATTTATTTAGTCTTTGTTACTAAAATATATATCTTTCTACCTTCATCTGATACCTGCAAAACCATGATTCGAGGGTATTTCTAACATGTAGTTATTGGCGCCATGCACCGAGGAACTTTCAGCTTTTGTTGTATTCTCGGGGTCATAAAAAAGTTTCATTGAAAAGCAAAGAGGATTTACGTTTTTGCGGCCAATAACCAAACTTTGTCACATTGACATTCCGGCCATCACGATTTTTAAGCGTCAATGCTTTTTGGCTTGCATTGATAAAAATTAATAGTATAATCTGATCAGTAAATTATCGCCATGCCGCCTAAAGATAAGACCCCTCCGTCCAAAGATAAGAAACTGGACAAACCAAAGACATCGAAACCTACCCTCGCCTCAAAATCCGAACAGAATGTTAGAATAGTCAAGCAACCTAATGCCGGTAAGATTTTCGTCTCTGCTCTCAAAATGCCATTAGTGGCGCTATTCTATAAGATTTCTCAGCGTCGCAATTGACGTAGAGTGTCGGTTTCAAAGATACGAAGCTTAACCAATTCGTCCTTTGTATAGTGCTCGTCGCTGAGAAATCTCACAGAATAACTCCACCGTCTTCCCCATGGAGCACTTACTAAGTAAGTAGGTACAAGGTACTCTAAGGTAGAATTATTTGGCTGCCATCTTTTGCAAGGTGGAAGTGCAATCTCTATTGAAGCAGCTCCGAACCCGTTATGCCCTACTTCTACTCATGATTTCCTTGCAAAGAGTTTAGTTACTATTGATGTCGAGCCCTTAGAAAAACTAAAAGGTACAGGATCGCGGTTCGAATCCACTTATTGTAGGTGGCAAATAACGAAATTTTCTTATTAACGGGTAGGAGACGGTCCTGGTAAGAACAAAGATAAAGAAGCCAGTTCGCGTCAACGTCGCAACCAGGAGCGAGTAGAGATGCTCGCGCGGCCCACGGCGCGGCGCCTGCGCTCGCTCTGGGACGAGAAGTGCTCTATACTACCGCCTGAGAGAAGAGACAAGATCAAGAGCGCTCTGGAAGAAGACTACTTTCTTAGTCCTGAGTAAGTGCAATCTTAAAATAATTACCTACTTGTCATAATTCCTATGGGAATTCCAGTAGCTAGGTAAGGGTTGTAGATTTGTGACTTTTGGATGGTACAGTGAATCATTACGTCCAGCATCTTTGTGTTTATTCTAGTTTAGAATGATCCCCAGAAAAGGTATCCAAATGATAAGCGACACCCACTATTCACCGAAGATGATTATAGTTTTGGAAAGCTTGACGAATTGACGATGCGCCATGTGTTTGAAGTAACTAGAATTGTTTTCATCAAAAAGGCCTGAATAATAATTGTATATTATGGTTTCGTTGTCCCAGTTTAAAAGTAATCAAAATTAACCATCATCCTAATTAAACAGACAAACAGAGCAATATTTCCAAGCACTAGGAGAGTCATCGAAGCGCTGGGCGGGCCCCGGCGGCATGCTCGGACGCCGCGAGCAGGTTGAGCGAGCTCGAGAACTGCGTCAGAGGCAGAAATGGCTTGTCAATTTTAGTGCGCAGGTACCTATATATTTTCACGCCTTGTCCGCAAACTAATGAATCCCACCGACTTTATAAACGAAAATTTACTCCACTGTAAATTAATAAACAAGTTCAGTAGTATATTTGGATCCTTAAAATCCTCTTTATAACCTACCTATGTTATAAATTAAGACCTTTTTCCCCCTCGTGTAGGTAGCCTATCGTCTATGTGACTACATCGCCAAGGGTCAAAAGGAGATGTTGGTTTCCAACAGACTGAGGAGCATTGCGGATGTTGTGTTGGAGAGGGTCGCCGAAATTTTGGGTTAGATCATGCTCTTTAAAACGATTTCTTAGTCTGAGTGGCAGAGATAGACAATAGGACTTTAGGTTACATTATAGGAGATAGAGTTATAGGTTTTGAGTTGGTGGATTCAGAACTACCCGCGAATTCTAAATCCTATCCAAAATTCAGGTGATGTAAAATCGTAGTTCGATAGGACTTCAACTCAATAGGATTGAAACTAAACGATTTCTCGACGACTTCTAAGTAATTAGGTTTTTTTATATACTTAGCTAATTTTTTCATTACGTGGATCGGGTATTTTGGTTCGATAGCAAATTTAATTACTTATTAATTTTGTGAATACAGGTGAACCAAAACCCTCTCGTACTCACCCCGGCCGCCTCGCTCGGTTCATGGTCGCGATTTCGGATCGGATCGCAGTCTGGATCGAAAACGCAGTCTACAGAGCTGACGCATTTGAACCGTTAGAGGGCGTCTGTGATGAACATATGCGACTTGATTCTGAAAAACCACTCATATGCTGATGATTATAAGGTTCCAGTTTTATCAACCCGCTAAGTTATAAAGACATAGGTACGCAAGATTCTCTTTAAATTTTAGGGAAGCATTTTTGCATACAAATTGTTTTCGTATTCACATCGGCTCCATGATGTAAAGGAAGTAGAAATCAACTTCGTTAGCTCAATAATTGGCGGCGTAGAGTGGAATAACGGCTTCCAGGATGGTCGTGGGTTCGGATTCGCATCCCTTGTGTTAATTTTTCCTAACCGTATTTAAGAGCATAGATAGATACGCAAATTACTAGAGTTCCAATATAGATTCACGGCGAAGCATGTGAAGTGTGGAGGAACACCGTGGATTTTAGTCGGAGTGAGTCCGACATAACCCTTCCGCTGCCCCCGCGGCGGTTGGTGTATCCATAACGGATTCTCCACGTTAAAAAAAAAACAAAATTAATTGTTATCTAGTTCAACCACTAGTCTATATAATTAGGTAGGCAGGTAAGTACTTACCGATATCCCTAGGTGCTTGTTTTTCTTACAAAAATTAACAAGATATTGCAAAGCATTGATATAATACGCAATTAATATATGCTTCATATTACAGAGCTGAAAAGTTTGTTTGTTTGATTGAACGCTAATGTCACGAACTAAGTAAGTACTTACTGGTTTGAATATTTTTTTTGTTCTTGGATTGTTTATTAATCGAAGTCAAATCAAATCAAATCAAATCAAAAAGTTTTATTCAATATAAGGGACACTTGGAACACTTATTGAACGTCATTTTTCTTACGTTAACTTAAGTTAATTTACTACCGTTTCCAAAAGTAAGCCTGTCAGGAGAAGAAACGGCGAAACAAACTCCCCGGTTTTTTTTTTACATGTGTCCCTTCTATATACATAGGGTTGTTTAAGTACATTTCAATGGAAGAGTGAGCAACTCATTGCCCTGTTTGGCTATCATCAATATACTCAGTTACACTATAATATGCTTTTTCAACAAGTTTCTGTTTGATGCTTGCCTTAAAACTTAAAAATGGTAGTTCACACATTTTTAATGGTAGTTTATTGAAAAGGCGTATACTTTGCCCCACAAAAGAGTTACTAGTTTTGTGCAGTCTAGTCACAGGGACACGGAGTTTATCCCTCTTGCGTGTATTTATATTGTGCATATCACTATTTTTCTTAAAACTATCTATATTCTTTCTTACATATATCAAATTTTCAAATATGTATTGACATGCCACAGTCATTATCCCTATTTCTTTAAACTTCTCTCTGAGAGAATCTCTAGATTTGAGTTTATAGATTGCACGAACAGCCCGTTTCTGCAGCACAAAGATAGAACTGATGTCTGTAGCATTTCCCCATAAAAGGATGCCATAAGACATAACACTATGGAAATAACTAAAATAGACCAACCGAGCTGTGTTTATATCAGTTAGGTGTCTAATTTTCCTTACTGCGAATGCTGCAGAACTGAGTCTTTTCGACAATCCAGCTATATGGGGCTCCCATTGCAATTTATGATCCAATGTAACTCCAAGGAAAACTGTTGTTTCAACAAGGTCCAACACTTCGTCGTTGATAAGTACATTGGTTTGCACTTGTTTCACATTTGGCATAGTGAACTTGACACATTTAGTTTTTTTACTATTGAGTACTAAGTTATTAGCGCAGAACCAATGTACTACGTCAGAGAGAGCATTATTCACATCGTCAAAGTTAGCTTTTTGCCGGTCTATCTTAAAATCAGAGAAGTATCATCAGCAAATAATACAATATCGTGTTTATTGCTTACCATGTAAGGTAAATCATTAATATAAGTTAAAAAGAGAAACGGACCAAGAGTTGAACCCTGTGGAACACCCATCTCTACTGGGCACCCCGGAGATGTTACGCCATGTATATCGACTTTTTGTATTCTATTACTTAGATATGAAGATATAAGTTTTAGAGCCAGGTCTCTTACACCGTAGTGTTCTAACTTCCTGATCAACGTTTCATGGTGCACACAATCAAAGGCTTTAGATAGATCACAGAATACACCTAGAGCATCCTGTGAAGCTTCCCAAGCTTCAAGAATTTTTCTAATGAGCTCGACACCTGCATCGGTAGTCGAGCGACCCTTTGTGAAACCGTATTGTTTAGTGTGCATCAAATTATGTTCATTAAAAAAGGCTAAAAGTTGATTAAGTATTAGTTTTTCAAAAATTTTACTGAACACTGGCAGTATTGATATAGGTCTAAAGTTCGTAGGGTCGTTAATACTACCAGCTTTTAATAAAGGAATTATTTTACTATACTTCATTTGATCAGGAAATTCACCACTTTCAATACAAACATTAAATAATAAAGCTAGATCAGTAGCAACAATATCAATAATACTATTGAGTACTTTAACAGAAAGTCCCCATAAATCAGCTGACTTCTTCATATCTAGCGTTTCAAAAGTTTTGACAATGTCTCTGGGGGTAACAGTTTTAAACTTAAATGCAACGTTACATTTATCCACATGCATTTTTAAATTGGCTTCTGCTGCTGCAGGAGACGAATTTAAGACTTTGGTTAATGAAACTGGTATATCAGCAAAGAATGTCTCAAAAGTAGTTGCCACATCAATATCAGTCTTAATTATATGATCATTAATTTTTAGAGTTATTGAGTCATTCTTAAGAGAAGTTTTTCCAGTTTCAGAATTAATAATGTCCCAAGTTGTTTTAGTTACATTGGAGGACTTCAAAATTTTATTTCTCACAGTAATAGACTTGGCGTCTGAACAAACCTTTTTAAATAATTTTGAGTAATTTTTAACATAATTTGTAAATTCCAAATTAAAATTAATAGATTTTTCTTGATAAAGTTCATACAGCCTTCGTCTACTTATGTGAATGCCTGGGGTAGCCCACTCACTAAACGACAAACGTTTTCCCAATAGAACCGTCTTCGGGGTAAATATGCGCTTATGTTCTGCGTGTACAATTTGAAAAAAAGAATTGTACATTGCATTACACGCAAGGTGGTTATTTATTAAAGGAAACTTACTTTGGACATTACCTCGAAAACGGCTCAAGCGATTTGCATTTATGGGAATATAAGTAACTCTTTTCTTGGGAGCTTTCACATTTTTCTTACTGAAAGTTATTAATTGGCCACAGTGGTCAGAGTCTAATTTACTTATGATTTCATTACTAGTGGGCCGAAAGTATGTGAACACGTTATCAATGCAAGGCTTTAGGCATTATAACATCACGCATGTGAATTATATGAATAAAGTATAAATGAAAATGACAGCAAAAATGTGTTTTTTTTTAACTAAGTACTTAACAAAAAAATATTGTTAATCCTTCGCATGTAGTACCGCGAGGCACAGCTAGTGTTATCATAGAATGACTAAATTATGAGAAACGCCTACGAGTCAATCTAGTTTATCTTAGCATAATAATTCGTTATTCGAATTATGCAGGCAGCATTTCTAGCACGAGTTACTAGAAAGATAAAGAGTTTAGTCATGTGTGACATGCCAGGTGTGATACAAAGCACCACAGAGCATTCGTATAATCCCTCTTATTTCAAAATAGAGTAGTCCTTTATTTAAGAGTAATATAATCCTTTATTCAAAAGTAGTTTTCTCTCTTTCTATGATACGGATTTAGAAAGGGATGTTTGTAATATACGACACACAAATTTTCCCGACAAAGTGGTTTATCACGGTAAACATTTTAATCTATGTAATTGCCACGTTTATATGTAGATTAGTTTAACGGAATGCAGTCGAATACAGGCGTGTGCAATTTTGAAATCTAGATTGAAAGCTCTTTTTTAACAGTTGGTTGGTGAAATGACAAGCATGGAGTACGGAAGAATTTATATGGTGACAAGAATCCCACAACTGAAATACGAATTGTGTGGCATGTTTTGTCTCACGCGTCCATGCTATAGGTGCTAGTGGAGCTAGTAACATAAGTTGTTAATGTTGTTATGCTAAATACCTGTCCACATTGTTGTTATGTTTACAAAGAAAATTATATTACAATAGTCATAACTTTATAAACAAGAATATTGCAATATTATATTGCATTGATCAATTAATTGTGTGCGTTAGCTTTCTGACCTTCGGTTAGCTAAAACTAACTTTAACCCGCGACTTTGAGTGATTTCTTGACATGATTTCTTTAAACGCACTGTCTTTCCAACTCGTAATCTCATCGTAAGAAGATAGACGGTCAGACATACAGAGACAACTTATAGTTAAATAGAAACCTATAGATAGATTTTCCGGGTAAGGATTTTCTGCATTTGTTTATATCATCTTAGATATATATGTTTCTTAAGATTTTTAGAAATATATAAAGTAAGAATTGGTATGCCTAAATTTCCTGACCATCTTATGGAGGCGATGTTTAAGACAGCTGCATCTAAAGTGGTCGGTCTCTTCGCGAAATACCTTATTACCTGATACCTTTTAATTATTCTGAAAAATATATCTGAATGCCGACAGTCAATGGTACTTGCTTTCCTAAATTGGATTGAATAACTAAATAAGGTACATTACTCATATACGATACGACGTTATAGATGTGTTTAGCAATTAATCTTATTATTCAACCACACCCAACATCTAAACAAAGATATATAGCACGAACCTGTATTATGCTTCCCATATCTAGATCGTATAATTAAGTCAAGTATTTAATTTTTTCATTAAGCATTCAGATTGTGACCTAAGCAGGGTCTAGGCGGTATGAAGTGCTAGGACGACCTTCTAGGGCACTATATAAAGTCTCTGTCTTCCGTAGGACGGTATAGTTTGCACCAAGAAGGCTCAAGAGCAGTTCTAGTGAAATCTACATCCAACAATACTCACTGTCAACATGAAATACGCCGTAAGTTATATTTTTTGCATTGATACAGGTGCTACCACGAGTTTTGAGCGCTCAGCGATGGTAAGAAATAGTGTGGATAACCGCGCCATACAAGTCACAAAAAATCGAATGCACATTCAAGACCAGCACTCAAAACTCGAGACGGCACCTATAAACACATCACTTGTATCCCAGGGGGGTAAACAGAGAACACCATTTGCCACGTGCTACGATCTTTTTTATGAAAAGAAAATAAATAAATACACCGTTTTTGTAGCTAAGTTATGTCTTATCCCAAATAATCAGAAGACAGTTCCAGTGGGATAATAGCGTAACACATGTGCGAATAGTACGCAATGACCCACATACAAACCGTATACAAGCATTTTTAACAATTGCTATGGTTAGCAGAAATCTCACCCACAATCCCTAATCAGCTGATATCTAGATACATTTAAAATCATAAGGCTGCGAATCCACCCCAGTAGGTTAATTAATTTACTCCAAGCGGTGGATTTCTTCCACGCATACTTTAGTGGTTACGCAGCCTTATTCACAAATATTTATATAAGGGTGTTTAATGGGCATTAATCTGTGTATTTAGGTGTTCTTCGTCCTGTTCTGCATCGCCATGGCTGCGGCCGCGCCCCAGTACCTCACCACCTGGCCCGGCTTCACCGGCTGGAACGGCGTCGGAGTTTATCCTAGGGTAAGTTTAGAGACTTACTCACTTGCGGAGGGCGTTTTCGAATTCGCGCATCTGTGTCACTTCTTGGAAATGTGGCCCTACAGTGTAGTTCTAGATGATCCTTGTTTACGCAGTAGTTAAATGACGTGATATTTTGCACAAAAATTTTACATCACAAAATGTATTGCATAGTTGATGGCATGGTAATGCTGTATGCTATTAAGCTAACATCCTGTAAACGAGTTTCCCGGCGTGGAGTTTTATTCCGCTTTTTATTAGAAGTGTTCATATGGTGACCACTTACTATTAGGTGGGTATACAATGCATCAACAGTATTACTTTTACAAATTTATTTCTCAATACTTTCACTGTATAACATTTTTTCAAACTAAAAATGTGTCAATGTCAAAATATGTTTGCAGACCGTTGTGGCTGGCCCCACCGTTGTGAACCCAGCCTGGGGCGTGGCTGGAGCTCGTGTGATCAGCCCTGGCTACGTCGGTCCCGCTTACTTCTAAACACGATTCCTTTTGTCTTCATTCATGATCTGGAACATTGTGTAAATATTAACTTCCTTCTCATATAAATCAACCGTCTATCTTGAACCTGTTTTTCTTTTATTTTTATACATCTATGAAAATATTTAATGCTTTAAAGAAAAGACCTACTGCATAGTATCCCTATTATTAATATTTAGATATTATTATCACTTAAAACTACACTAAAGCTATGGGATAGGTACACACGTAGATAGGTATTTATGTTCGTAGAAAGTGACATAACTTCAGTTATTCATCCTGCAATAAAGATGTAAGGCCCGTCGTACACAAGGCGACGCAAATCTTCGATATCCTACGATTAAGGTCTCTACCAGCCGTTTTCATCCATCTCAGCCATCAATCTATCATTCAGGTAACTAAAAATAAACAAATCTATCAATTTGTTCACTTTCATTGCAATAACTTATAATAAGTTATAATTAAATATGATAATTATCATTTGTTAACATTATTATGAAATTAAAGGTATGAGTAGATCAAGTCTGGCAGATATTTGGGCATAACAATCCATCTGAAAACTTTGATAGGTTTTTAGGAAGTAGGAGTTAGTGAGTATCAGATGGTTTTTCACCCCTGAGCGGGTTAAATGGGATTGAAATTTGGATGTAAAATCTTATTGCCACGAAGGTGACACTGCGGGAGCAAGCTAATTGAGAATAAACGTGGATAGGTAAACATGCAGGAATGTATTCTCTGACAGGTATACTTAAATTATGAACATCTATTGATTCAATTAATTATCTTGAAAATTACGGTCGAAGAGATAGTTATGACACTTGATGCATGAGCACGTGGTGCAAAGTACTATATTGTTAGTGTAGCAGCGTTTCTCCGCTTGAAACATAGATGGCACTACTCGCTAACAAATACGAAGTTTGAGAACAATACAGGAGAACCTAAATCGCGCAATATGAGTTTCTAACTAGATCAGTTGTAGCGCCTCTAAGCGCTTTTTTGAATCTGCTGAAAAACATCCCAACCCAATAATAGTATCGGCTTCCCGATATCGAATCATGTCATCGATAAAAAAAAAGTAAAGATTTACTTTGCATTGCAGCATTTGCAGGTAGATCAAGGTGAGGTACTTTTATTTACTTACAGATACATAATAAATAAGGTTGCCAACTAGATACTTAAATATTTTAATTCAAAACCAGCTTTGTCCCCTGGTTTCATCCGCGTACTTATTTTATTTAATAGGTGGCTTTATTCGCGGAGCTCAATTTTTTTAAAATAGGTACATGTAACCTCGTGAAAATCGGTACAATCTTTCACAGATTACCCGGAATAAACAGACAGTCAGACAGTTATTTTAAATTGTTTTTTTGCGAGTACCGTATATACTTTCATATGCATTTCATTATCGATTAAATTTAGATGTACGGGTCTCGCCATAGAGGAACACAGCGCTTCCACACCTGGCGACCATACTCACAGGAACACAATACTACTAATGTATGGCATGCAATATCATAACGTCATGTGTGTGTATGTGGCTTACAGCTGGTTTTTTTTAATGAAAAATAGGGTCTCCGAAGGGGTAAGCAGAGGTGTTGTAACAACAACGCCCACAGTTCACCGAATACGATTAATACGATTGTGTGCCAACATGGGTGAGTCTATCGCCGTCTCAGGCACTATACAATACATACTTCTCAGATATATTATGCAGGTTTCTCACGATATTTTCCTTCATCGTAAATCACGTGGGGTGAAATTACTTGACTTAAGTTTTTAAAAAACCTAATTGGTGCAGGCCGCACGGCTCTCTTTTTTAAATAAATTGATAAATAAATTAAGCTGGTTAGCATGTTCAGGAGCATAGTTATCCATACATTTTGGTATAAAACGTGGCAGTACTAGTACCTATTTGTATCTATTATGCTTTTTAGCTCTCATAATGAATTCGTAACGCAGTCATACAAGGAGGTATTTTTTATTATTTTTTGTCTGCCTTAATGATACAGAATCGCTTTTAGCTGTACACTGGGGTACTCTCACTTTTACAGTCGTTTGGGAGAAATAGTATCTTATATTATGTTAGACAGCATTTTATAAATTATGTGTTCCAATTGGTGCAGTTGTAACCGTAAGAAGTGTATGAAGAGATGAATGATATAACGTGGACGCGAAACACGTATTTAAGGACCATAGCATGTGAGAACAGTGGACTCTGTCTACCCCTATGGTAAAACAGGCGTGGGCATTTGTAGGTATTCCTAAATATTTATAACGGATTAGAATGAAAACACTCCTTTTACGTAAGTAATATAAGTAAGAAAGAGGAAAACATGATTAGAGATTTTGTTACTTCAGAAGGAATCTACGGTACCACGTGGGTATTTTCCAAGGCCCGTCGAAATAAACGAAGTACTTAATTGGATCATAACTGAATAGGTATCCATAAATTGAAAATAATATAGTATTATTTTTACGAGGATTTCCATCACGAGTCACGAGACTGAAAATAAAAAGTCCATTATTCACAGCATATTAACGATTTGCTAGCTGCATGTTATGCTGCAAATTACCTTAACTGATGAAGTGAGTGGTAAGTAACTCACTAATGAAACATATGACCGGGGTCATCGCCTCACAAATACCTAAAATCTGGGAACACGAATTACCTAACGGCGCGGCACTTCAAGAGCGAGAAAGTTACGTTTTAATAGGAAATGTCTCACATCTTTACAATTTCAAATATAATTAACATAAACAGCTATATTTATGTTGGTGGATTAGCATTAATTACGTAAAGTCGATGTGTATAATGTATATTATAAGGATATTTGGAAACAGTAGTGCTATGATAACATTGTTTTCAATAACTGGGTCCTACATGTAACATTCTCCTAGAATACATTTAATAAGTATTTTATTAAATTCGACTTTGTTCATACATACATAGAGCCTATGTTCACGTACACCTTTTCTGTAATGTGGTGCGAAAGTGCTGATGATTTTGTTATATATAATTTAGGCTCGACTACAAAATACCATACCAAAGCGCCTTACCGACAGACAACACCCAATCAAAGTCAATAGATTACAATCTCGCACGCTCTAACTGAACAAGATCGCAATCTTTTTACACAATACAATTAATTATGGGAATTGTTAACAGAGTGAAAACAGGTCGTTAAATTGGCACAGTATTTTATATTTTTACTTTAACGGTTAGATAATAAAGTGTAATCTAAATATGATGTAAATGTCCGGTGCGAGGCGACCGAGAGTAAAAGTGGTCATTCTGGAAAAAAGACGAAAAACCAGCCGACTCCGACCGACATAATAGCGGTCTCATTTTGACCACAATTACTTACGAGGATGGCCCAATTTTAAATGGACTTTAGTGCTTCGTTTTTAAAGAACAAGTTGCAGTACTTTTTGGCAACTACAAATTGGTCGGATTAAAATCCAGTTGTGCAAGGGTTACAGCTGAGGATTTGGTGAATCAACCTAGAAAGTCTAGTTGGGAAGGAGTTATGCAACGACAATTAGCTTATACCGTATGACATAATTATGCTTAATCGCCGACGACGCGAGGCAGGAAATTGTAGATTGATTTCATAATACATAATCTTTACATAGTATATAAAATGAAGTCGCTTCCCCTGTCTGTTCGCTTCGGTCAAAGCTTAGATCTTTAAAAAAAATAGTTCTCACCGGATTTTAATGCAATTTTCACTAATGGATATTTATTTATATATATTATTTAGATTGTGATTCAAAATTAAGCGTTATATGAAATAGCGGACGTCACGCGGTTTTACCCACGTAGTTCTCGTTCCCGTGGGAGTATGGGGATAAAATATAGCTTATATTACCCAGTAATAATGTAGCTCGCAATTGCTGAAAGATTTTTTTAAATCGGTCTAGTAGTTGTTAAGTTTATTCGTCATATACAAAAATACAAATATTTCGTCTTAGAACATTAGTATAGACACAAATAACGCAAAGCGAGTCGAGGGCAGGCCACTTGTTTACTAATATAATATATTGTGTAATCAAACTGAGCTTGAAGTTCTATCTATCGGATATCATCTATTCTCAGTTATCGAATCATCATGATAACTTCATTGTAACTGGTGGGTCACGAACAAGTTATCTGAAACAATCGGTAACCTAACACATTGCATCTTAAGTGTCCGTACATAATCAATCATTGTTTTTATTGATGTAACATCGATGAACACGGGCAACATTTAAATCATATTTATTCAAATTTCTAACCTCTATCTAAAACAAGTAAAAGCAATAATTGAAGAAAAACAACTTATTGTCATTGAAAACTTGGAATGGAAATTTCATACTGGTATAACATTGTTCATTAGAATAATCTACATGGATAAATAAAATTGTATTTCTATTTGTGTCTGCATATGAAAGTATGCATACGGGACGAACATCAAATTTCTCCTTCTGCCTGTCTGTTTGTTCGGGTTGATCCCTGAAACCGCTGAATTGATTTTATCGGGTCTTTTACTGGCAGATAGCCGATGTGACGAAGAGTATTTGTAGGTGCTTATAAATTTTATTAAAAAAAATAGAATTACCCATGAAATTTATTCTACGCGGGTACAATCGCAGGGCACAGCTAGTAAATTAGATAATATCTACATGAAATATTTTATTTTATTTATTCTGCTATATTAAGGCTTCCGGCGACGGAAACTTGATTTGCAATCGACTCTACGATGCAAATATTGTAAGAGATTTGATATCGATAAATGATAAGAGGCGCACTGTTGATGACCAGGGGCGCAACCATCTATTTTGTTGATATACTTTAGATGCTGACTGTGCCCATTATGAGACGGATGTATATGACGTATATACATCGGTCACTGTCGCTTAGCCATCGTTGCAATAAGAATTCATGGTAAGGCCTGGGTGGAATGATGCGTCCGAAAAAT
The DNA here is from genome assembly GCA_929442735.1 of Watsonalla binaria. Lineage (NCBI taxonomy): Eukaryota > Metazoa > Arthropoda > Insecta > Lepidoptera > Drepanidae > Watsonalla > Watsonalla binaria. Next base: position 3,990,993 of record OV838930.1, read on the forward strand.
TACGTAGATCAACCAAAACAAAATGTGTAATAATAATAATAATAATAATGATCTCCTACCGAATTTCGGTTACGGCGGCTAATCTCAACAAGGATTAGCCATGTGCGCAGGAGATATTATAGTGCACAAGTGTGTGCGCAAATGCAGGTGCACTCTTTATTCCCACACACTCTCATAGTCCGATGGGACGGCAATCCGACACGACTGGAGAGAGATCAGGCGTAGGACCAACGGCTTAACGTGCTTACCGAGGCACGGTGATGGAAACACCGCCAACTTCCAAACTCCGGGCATTTTATTGTGAATTTCTTTACGGAAAAACCCAATTTTTTTGACCCGACCCGGGAATCGAACCCGGGACCTCGTGATCGGCAGGCGAACGTACTAACCACTAGACCAACGAGGCAGTTAAAAATAAGTATTTAGTACAGGTACCTACTATAAAACAGTAGATATATTTAAGCAGAAAACATACTTTTGAAAAGTAGTTTGATCAACTAATTTGTTCGCACAACGCTTACTAACATAATACATAATTGCTTTAGTGAATAATTTATAGACACCAAAACTTACGTGTTCAGTAAGCGAATGATGAAAATAAATACATATTGAACACATAATTCATCAATACTTAAAAGTGGCTAATGGATTATCAATTAATCATCAATATTCACATGACACAAATCAGCGTACTGTGTCGCTTCGTGGACATATTTTAATTAGAAGACATTACTTTTATAATTTGTATGCCACAAGATACACACTGTGCTTAACTTTTCGGTAGTATTCTTCTCGACTTACTTCATGCTATTTGAGATGGACGCTATCCTTCTTGTTACAAATTAGCCCGTTTAAATAGCTCGGGCTGTTTCACAGATTACCCGGAACAAACCGATAGACGGACAGAGTAATCTTTTGAAAATTTGATTTTTTAAGACAGTACCTTATATCCGTCCATATGCATTTAATACAAATTTATTATTTTATATTACAAACAGACACTTCAATTTTATTTATCTGTATGAATATAGAATATAGAAAATGGTTTGGAATGATCGCGGTTTCGTTTCCCGCATTAAGGCAAACGTTTCATGTGCTCGTCAAATTTATCGCCATCATATTTGTCTTTCCAACGTGTCTGTTCGTTTTTAATTATCTAAAAATAAATCATGTATTACTAAAAGTAAAACTCTAAAGATATTTATAGATCTAGGTAAGCTTAGTTACCTATCCCAACAACTTTTTAAACTTTTAAACAAAACTTTATAGCAACTTTTGTCCGCTCATAAATGGTTCTAAATTAGTTTCTCAAATAATGATATGATATGTTTTTTTATCATTCCCATTGCTAAGTAGTTACCGTCTATCAGTAGGCTGTCAAAGATGATAGTTAATTGTATTCTCAACAGTGACTTGCGTGATCTTGTCGTGTTACTGCGAGCCCAATATAACAGCTCGGGGCGATGAGAAAATAATGGTGTACCTATTCATTGACACAGAAACTTAATGTAAACAGGGTGTATTGTTCGACAATGTGTTATATCATGACGCTTTTACAAATTAGTGTTAAATACTACTTATATAATAAACGTGAAAGTTTGTAAGTATGGATGCATTAATGATTGCTACTATTTAAAATTATTTCTCTCAAGTTTTTGTTTAGTAGTTTTACTGAAAAGATATTTACTGATAAGAAACTTTATAATGATATAGCTTAGGTATACATGAGAATAACTATATATTATTAGCTATAATTTATTAAGATATTGTGTGAATTGTCCAAAATATAAAGATAAGCCCAATCAGCCGTAGTGGCCTTGAGGTTTGAGCAGTCGCCTGCTACGCTCGCGACGCAAGTTCGAATCCCAGCGGGTCCTATACCAGTTTTTTCTAAAAAACTTATGTACAGTGATTTCACACCACGTACTTTACGGTGAAGGAAAACATCGTGAGGAAACCTGCATACGTCTGAGAAGTAATTCAATGACGAATGTGTAGTGTCTGAGACGGCGATGGACTCACCATCTGTCACGTGGGCACTTAATCATCTTCGGTGAAAAGTGGGTGTTGTTATTACAACACTTCTGCCTACCCCTTCGGGGAATACAGGCGTTTGCATATGTATGTATGTATGTAAGTCCAATCAGGAAGACGGAGTCGCAGGCACCAGTTAGTAATACTCATCTATACAGTGTTTGTATTTATACAAAGTAAATGATTTATTATTCGTCAAAGTTCACTTAAGACACGAGTGAGACACAAATAGAAATAAAATTGCAAGTAAACATGTTCCTTCGAAGAATGAAATAAATTATTGTTTCCAGCCTCACTATAACTGTAATCTGAGATGTTGCGTATTTTAAAATAGTTATTTTATTACATAAACGGACATTAGAAAATATTGATATAGATACCTTTTTTTCTATTAAAACATCGACTGTAATGTTTTCGTGGAAAAAAGCGTATCTGCGTGAAATTGTAATTTGTCACACAAGTAGAGCAGTTGGTAAAAAATATTTATAAATGGTCGAGCGTTGAACGTTGACTTTTCTATCGTATATTTCCAGCCCCTATGCATTTTATTACCCAAGTAATAAAACACTAATCATGTAATAAATTACTGGCGACATAGTTTAATGAATTTGCATTGTAATCTAAATGCATTCCTGAGAAAGTATCAAAACTTTAATAAAAGTGTATTACTGCAATTTGTTACGAAACATCGTTAGTTTATTTTCACTATGTGTATTGTGTATAATATGTATTGTTATCTACTTCGATTTTCCTATTATGTTACACATTAAGTATAATTTACGATACAGGATAATAAATAAAATGAATAATACATATCAGTACCCCTAAATATCAGTATCACGGGTTTGCCACCGGTTTCGTTATCTATACTCGCTAGCGTCTTCGACGAACATTTTTATGAGAAATTGTGAAGCGACACCTAGGTGATGTGAAGAACTAAAATATCTCATACAAATATTGAGAGTGACGCTAGCGAGTATAATTTACGAAAATGGTGGCAAACTCGTGATAGGGGTACAGGAATGAAACGTCGTAATTTTTCGAAGATATGAATATGCATAAATATATGTTTTTATTTGTTGTGAGATGTCACTGCGCTTAAGTTTTTTGTAGATAAACTCATTGGTACAGGCCCCGCTGGGATTAGAACTCGCGCCGCTTGAGCAGCAGGCGACTGCTCAAACCCCGAGTTCACCACGGCTCTCACTTCTGTTTCAGTTTATAGAACGTGCTATTAAATACAACTTACAAAGTGTTTAAAAAACACCTTTTGTATTTTTTACAAAAGGCAATTTTTTTTTGCTTTTAACACTGAAACAATGTCATGAAATCATATTCCACGGTGACGGGCGGAAAGTTAGAAGGTGGGTGTTAATTGTTGGAAAAAAGTGGGCGCGTCACTTTTTACATACAATGAACATAATACTCCGCAGTGTGACAATGAACTTGATTTGATATATTGCACCATTTAATTGTTACAATATTAAGGTTGTAATCAAATGTGATTTATTTCTACAAACAGGAAGATGAAGCTTGTTCAACTTTTAACACGATGGTCCTACCTCTTTCTCAGTAGTTTTCACTACGAGTTCATTACTAGCGAGATAGTTAAGTAATTCGCTATCGGGAAGTTCTAACACGGTTCGACTTAGGACCTTCTATGTCGATGTTATAAGGTTGGATCATGGTCGTAATGTGCTTCCTATTTGTTGCATTCTCGTAAACTTAATAATAAGACCAATTTTACTGCCTAGTTGGTCTAGTGATCGCAAGCGCTACTGCGCAATACGAAGTCCTGGGTTCGACTCTCACTTCAAAAGTGTTATTGGGGTGGGGTTTTCTACCTGTAATTTCTCAGGAGCAGTCCGCCACCTATTACAAGGGACTTAAACATGACTGGCGAAATAACAGAAAAGGGTGTTCTGTAAATACATCTTGGTCTACCTTCGGGGAATATTTTTTTTCTCTGTATGTCTGTATGTTTGTTCCGGCTAATATCCTCTGCTTGGACCGATTTTAGCGGGACTTTCACAGGCAGATAGCTGATGTTCCACGGAGTAACCTAGGGTAAATTAGGGCTCCGAAAAAAGCCAACCATAAATTTAAGTATGTGTGTAACCGCGGCGAAATACTACTATTTATATGTAAGATCTATTGAATAGTGTACACAGTTTCTATTAAGTGCCAGATTAATTCGGCGCGGAGTTCATATCAAATTATATCAAAACTATTCAATGGTATCATTATTTGCTACGATATTCTATCAGATGGAGATACAATCCCTAGTCGTGCAACTTAAAAAATCTAACGCTAGATCCTTTCGTTATCCTTTATGTCTTTATTTGTACACTAACGGACGTCACGCGGTTTCACCCGCGTAGTTCTCGTTCCCGCGGGAGTATGGTTATAAAATATAGCCTATGTTATCCATTGCTGAAAGATTTTTTCTATCGGTCCAGTAGTTTCGGAACCTATTCAATACAAACATACTTACTTACAAATCTTTCCTCTTTATAATATTAGTACCTATAGATTGACAAAAAAGAGTTATTCGTTAATATGTAGGTAGGCAATATACTGGAGTACCAGCATATTGTGCCTCTATATAAGATATAGACAATGAATAATACAGTTAACGAAAGAGATGCATTTATAGAGTATAGTACTTACACCTATATAGATTTCACGGGCAATTTTCAGCGTGAAATTCCGCTCGTATTTCGCAAACTTGACAATACATTTGTGCTTAACTGTAGCGACTTTATAACAATTAGGATATTCAATCTCCCAAACAATGAGTGCGGCGTAAGAGTTGTGCAATACATATATACTTACTGTACTCTTAGTGTGTGTTACCAATCTGGACTACCCAACTTTCACACCACAATATATGATAGTACTAAACAAACTAGAAACGACGATAAAAGTGAAAATTTACTTCTTTTCCGACCATGTTTTTGGGTGTGATGTAACTCGCGAAACACCTTATGAGCCGATTGAATGCCCTACTTTTAGTGGTCAGATGAGTTCTACTTAATTGATGAATAAGCACGGAACTGCTAACTGTGTCCATATATATAAAATATAAGTGTCTCTTTGTAATTCCAAATTTCATCATTTCACCAAATGCATATGAAAGCATACACGGCACAGATAAAGAAAAATCAATTTTGAAAAAAATTCTCTGTCTGTCTGTCTATTTGCTCCGGCTAATCTCCGAAACGGCTAGACCAATTTAAACGGGACTTTCACTGGCCAATGGCTTATTTTATAAGGAGTATCAAAGGCTACTTTAATTTAAAAAAAACATTTAGGGTTCTGCGGGAATGAAATTAAAACTACGCGGGTGAAACCGCAGTGCATAGCTAGTAGTCAATAAGAAAAAAAAGTAAGATTGATGTAATCGGCGCGGTTGGATTGTTAGTAAAGCTGCATTCAGTGAACTTTATGGTTACGTTGCTTCGTTTAGAAGGTACTGCCGCATGCCGTTACAAACTTTACAATTGCTATAATCATTTTGGTTTTTTCTAACTTACTGTTAATCACGAGATTTTTGTAATACTTACCACAAAGTAACTTACATAGCAGTTATGGTACAGTGACGATTTTTACTTCAACTCCATACAAATTTTATTAACAAAACAATATTTAACTGTCAGTCTTAACTGTTAATCTATACGGAGAAATTAATTTGAAATGTCTGTACGTAATTTTAAATTTAAAATTTAAACAGCTATACAGTAAGGGCATATGAAAGTGTATACGAAACTCTCATTTCGTTTTCTGTCCGTCTATTACTCTGTACGTCTGTCTGTCTGTATGTCTCTCTGTCTGACTATTTGTTTCGGTCAGTTGGACCGATTTTAACAGAACAGATTAACTGGTAAATGTATAATGTTACAAGGAGGAACTTAAGATATTTTTATTTAAAACAAACATTAGCGTTCCGCGGGCCACCCATGAATATAACTCTATGCGGGTGAAACCGCGGGATATAGCTCGTTCAATATAAATCTGGTACGATTGAATGCAGCTAAATATGACGTAATTATGTGCTACTGTACAAACTTTGTGTATAATGTATATTCCTGGTCGTAACTAGTTCTGTGTTAATCAGTAAAAGCATTAACATATTCAACAAACGCCAAAACTTACAATTTGGATTAAATAATTGTTTATTAACATAAAGTGGACGTAAACTCTTTGTTATTCTGTCATAAAACTAGTAATCTGTGAGATTTCACGCTGTTTAGTTATGTAGGTATGCATATTTCTAATGGTCAATTGAACTAGTGGTAAAATAACTTTATGACGAAGAATAGTGAGTTATAAGTAAAAAAAAATAATTGCATGCTATACCAAAGTTTTATTGTTACTTAGAATATTATTATAATTTAACACATACAATATTGCTACTAGAAACTGTATGCACTCGCACTACTAACAAAATTGAAACTTGACTAACACTATACATTCGAACAAACGAAGATGTTATGAAAACAATCTGTTTGGACTATCTTGTTTGCGCTCAAATAGCTGAGTGAATTTGGAATTGAAATAGCATAACGATTAATTTTATTCAAATAAATCCCAGTACAAAGGAGGCCTTTGCCCAGAAGTGGGGCTCATTAGGCTGGTAATGTATTCCTTTTGTAGATAAGTATATATTTTCATCATTATCAAGTGTTTTTCAAAGACTAGCATATACCACCGTAGTTTCCAAATTAAAGTCGGATCCACGATTATGTATGATTGAAACCCCTACATTTGCATGTGCTCATTCATAAGTTACGATAATTACCGTCTCTACTGCGGGTTCTTCTTTTGTCAGCTTCTTATAAAAGACTTTAAAAAGTGAAGTGCCAATAAAATTAAATAAAAAAGTTTAAACAATGCTCTAACTGTAAAGTTTTTTTTATATCATAATTGCGTGAAGTTTATTACTTCGGAGAGCGTGAGCTACCTGCCTTATCGGGAATACAATCTACAATACCTTATAGGTACATTGTTATTAAGGTTTTTTAGTGTTCTTTAGTGTGTTCAATTGTGAGAGTAAAAAGTATTTAGATTATGGTAGATGGGTCAAGTGGTAACGGTGTTAAAGTTCACAACTAAATATCACTCGCTGCCGATTTTGTGAAGGATGGATGTTTTGGCAGTACATACATACATATGCTCACGCCTCTATTCCCCGAAGGGGTAGGCAGAGGTGTTGAAATAACTACACCCACTGTTCACCGAAGATGATTAAGTGCCAACGTGACAGATGGTGAGTCCATCGCCGTCTCAGACACTTTACATACGTCATTGAATTACATTCAGAAATATGCAGGTTTCCTCACGATGTTTTCCTTCACCGTAAAGCACGTGGTGTGAAATCACTGTGCATAAGTTTTTATAGAAAAACTTATTGGTACAGGCCCCGCTGGGATTCGAACTTGCGCCGCTTGTGAAGCAGGCGACTGCTCAAACCTCAAGGCCACCACGGCTCTTGTTTTGGCCGTAGGTGCCAGCAAATTGCTAGCTGTAGTAATAGGAGATGATTAGATCCCTCTAGATCTAGTCGTGATGATCTTGTGGTTAATGCTACACAAGCGTTCTAAGTTCAAATCTACCCGCTGTATAGGTATCAATTAGATTTTTTGTACATTTAACAGCAATGTCTCCGAACGAATCTTATGGCGATATATCATAATATTTATCTCTCACGTTGCCTTTCAATCATCTTGTTAGTTTAGCACCTCTTCATCACCATCTCTAGGAGCTCTGGGAACATTGCTCAGGAGCAGAACGCTACTATTAAAAAAAGAGCGTATAGTAGAAAAAAGCAATCATCTTTCATTTTGGAGAAAGCATAGTATGTGAAAAATAAGATATAAAAGTAAAGGTTTCGGTTTTAAAGTAATATGATTTAGAAGCTAAAGATAGTATACCTTTTCACTGTCGTACAATAAAATTATGGATATGCATAAACTCTACAATGACTACAATATAAGTATTAGGTCTACGCGATCAATGTCATAACACAATAGTATTATGTAAGGTTATTATGTTGATAGACATCGTAAGTGATCTAACTTAGGTACCTGTATATACTGTGTATGTTACAGAACTAATAACTATGAGCGACATGAAAGTACAATAGCGTAATTAGGGTACAGTCAAAATAAGTTCTTTTTAAATATCCAGATAATAATATACATACATTCAGTTGCTTTCATGTCATATAATGCACGTTCATGTAATCTGTGCATAAGTTATGTGTATAAATTATAGGAAATAGTGTTATACATTTAATGTTATAATCTGTGGTGTCAAGATGAATAAGAATAAGAAGAATATTTATTTATGTCAAATATGTTATTTATAATTAATTATATATTTCGAATTCATAGCATGTCTTACGCATTTTATATTTACTTGTATGTAAATATTACCGAAGATCGTCTGTAGTGTTATTGGGGGACAACTAGTGGAATGTTTGGTTTCATGAATACGTCTTCTCTAAAATCGGTCCAGCAAACAAAGAGGCCGACAGACGGACAAACAGACAGTGACATTTTTAGAAATAGTTTTTCTATGTCCGTACGTACCGTATATATTTTCATGAGGATTTAGTAAAAAGCTGTTATTTTAGAATTAAAAATAGATACTTAAATTGTATTTATTTGTATAGATATAAGATGTGGTCAAAGTTCCGCTAGTTGGTACCAGAAATCAAACTTTTATTGTACACTTTGGCAAATCTAATGAGGTTTTGGGCTAACCGGCCACTTATAATGACGTGTTTACAACAGTCATGGAAATATTGAGAAGAGTATTTATTTCTACATGTAGTAAGTATTCTGTTTCTTCATCTTCCCATTCGGTGCGCTCTTGTCAGAACGGTCGTGGTCGTCATGTAGTTTTATTGTCAGGAGCAGCTGTTACTTGCTTTACAATAGCTCGCCGTCTATCTCTATAACCGCCGATTTGACCTGGTCGGTCCACCGCACAGGGGACCTCCCGCGTGCTCTGGTGCCTTCCACTTACCCTGATTCTTCATACACAGTTACTATTACCTCAAAATCTCGTTTATTATTTCTCTCAGTTTTCAGTCTACGTTACTAACGGTTTCACTTTCAAAATAAGCATTTAGTCAATTAAAATTTCGCGGATTTCACAATTACTCAGCGCAGTTTCAAATTGAAGTCACACAAGTGTTATTTTTTATGATTTTAACACAAACTGAAGTCTGAAATGTGCTAATAAAGTCGTGAAAGAAGTATAGTTCCTATCTCCAGTACAGTATTACTTTATTTGGTATCGTTCGCTCTTCGCCATCCCATTATACGCTTACGCCATCCCAGAAAGGTCTACGAAATGGTAAACCCCCACTATTCACCGAAGATGATTAAGTGGCAGATGGTGAGTCCATCACCGTCTCAGGCACTATGCATACGTCATTGAATTACTTCTCAGACAAAATGTAGGTTTGCTTGTTTATTTTTCAAAGCACGATTTTCTATATAAAGAGCTATATACCTAAAAACAAAAACTACTTGATAAGTCTACATACGCATGAAAGAAATTGCTTTCAAGACATAATCAATACGTGGTTGACAGAGGTCATCTAATTGCAATTGCTGATTGGAAATGATTATGAGACAGATGTATATGACGTGTATAAGTCTGTCACTGTCATACAGTCGAACTAGCAAGGCTCATGGTAAGGCTGCTCTCTCAACTGTCAGAAAAAACTAGGTCTGTAAACTAATGATCGGCATACAAAATGATTAAATAAAAATTGACCTCCAATAACGTTCTCAAAGAGAAAGAGAAATGTGATTGGATCCTGTAAGTATGAGCGATAGAATGTGACCTTAATTGTTCAATTTCACTTTCATGACACAGAGGCTTTCCCTCGGAAGGTATTATCTTTACGATTATTTCCTATTCCCATTCCTATTCATAGAGGCGAGTGATGATGTCATAACCTTCTGCACCTACCTGCAGCAACTTGGCGATACTAAAGAAACCTCAAACCATGCACGGTCAGGCAGTGAGCTCTCTGAGATTATACTGCACGGTCAGGCTTTAGAATGAGCGTTCTGAAATTTATTCCCGAGCGAATACATCATGGACATTTTCACAGGCTGTGCTTAGCGCGAATGATAATGCTGGTGTTGTGTCCATACGCCACTATAACCGCTTACTTTCAGGCGGACCGTATGCTTTGTTGCCACTTTAGTATATTAAAGTCCCTGCGAAGTAAAAGGCACTTAATGCTCATTCCTTAACTTTATATAATACTTTGAGGGGAGGAGAAGACCACAGAAAATGGAGAGACGTTTCTCTATGAATTTAGCTTGTACTACAGAGTCGTGGTGGCCTTGAGGTTTGAGCAGTCGCCTGCTACGCAAGCGACGAAAGTTCGAATCCCAGCGGGGCTGTACATAAGTTTTTAGAAATACTCATTGGTACAGACCAATGAGTATTTCTAAAAACTTATGTACAGTGATTTCACACCACGTGCTTTACGGTGAAGAAAACATCGTGAGGAAACCTGCATATATCTGAGAAGTAATTGACGTATGTAAAGTGTCGAGACGGCGATGGACTCACCATCTGTCACGTTGGCACTTAATTATCTTCGGTGAAAAGTGGGTGTTGTGATTACAACATCTCTGCCTACCCCTTCGAGGAATACAGGCGTGAGCATATGTATGTATGTATGTATATATCAAATAGTTTTATATACTAACTACAATTTTATTATAAGCTCTCTGGCGACTCAAAATCGTGCTTACATAATTGTACTCAAGCATGAATTCCACGAAGGGGTAGGCATTAATCTTCTTACAGTAGACCCTATTTTTTTCATTCATGTTTTAAGTCCCATGTAATAGGGGGCGAGACTGTTGACATTATTCAGGCACTGATCCAAACTCCGGGCTGTTACTAGGAAATTACGATTGGAGGAAAAAGAACAGAGATTGAACTCAAGACCTCGAAATCCGCAGTAGGTAGTTTTTGCAACCAACGAGGCAGTCCTCCATCCAAAATTTTACATGGATAATAATGGAATAATAATATTTTACGATCTATTGTCAACAAATTCACAAAGATTTAGATTGTCTTTTCTATTATTGCAAAGAATAATCATTTTTAACAACACAACTTAAAATATACTTTCTGTAATAACTGAAATTCATATTAACTACATTAAAATATAATGAGTTAACCCAATGCCAGAGGATTAGAGGACATCACTCCACATAAACTTGCACAGCAAATAGCATTGAGTAAATAGTTAAACACTTCGGCTATAAACATAAGGCGGCGTGTAAACAAAGATTACTTTGCATTACACGATATCCATCACGCGTACAAATGAGGCGATTGAATGAAAGTGCATCTGATGTCGCACATTCGGACCACGACCGAACATGACTTGTGAACTTGAGCATCTTATATAAACCGTTTAAGAGTTAAGAGTTTGGCACCGTGCCATATACTTTTACGAGACTTTTAAAAGTAGCACAGAAAGTAATGCAACTAAAGTTACTTGCTATAATCCTCTATGTGCAAAAGTAATTGCTTACACAAAGAGTGCATTTCACAAGTGTTACCTATCCTGGTAAATCATCTTGGGAATAAAGTAGGTAAATATTGGATCTAGAACGTTAGTAGCATGCGTCGACCGAGCGACATCTCGTTCGATGAGTGCACCAAACCGTGATCAGTTCGTGACGCAATAGTTCCGGTTTCTATTACCTCATTGTTGGGTTCGGAAGCTTGATGGCCCGCTCCCATTCTTTCAGCCGGCAGTGAAAGGGTCCTCCGATACACTTTTACCCTTCCGTCGACCAGCCGGGTGCGCGCCACCGATCGCTCTCTTATAAATTCGGTGAAAACACTGCGACATCACATTACAAATTCGGCGGCTGTGCAAGTCAGCCGACCGTTCACTGACTAACATAAATATTTGTTTGTGTTGTTCACAAGCCGACGTGTAGTGATTTAGTTCCAACAACGAGCCCAGTTGTCCTAATAAGAATTCAAAATGAAATTCACGGTGAGTGCGTGCACTGTGCTATCGAAGCCTATTTAATATTTTGGACAATTATACGAAGTGCTAGTGGTGATAAACAAATGCGTAGAAATATTTATTTTTGTTGAGTGAGAATTAATACTAGATTTTACATAGAATGTAACATTTCAATTAAATACGTGTTTAAGTGCTTTTAGTACCCAGTAAAATGGTCCCGCCGAAAATTCAAGATCGAATTGTTATCGATGATAATAGAGTATCGATGATATTAGCGTCACTTAATTCAATGAACTATAAATATACTTGAAAGGTTTATCGTAAAGTAAAAGTGGAAAAAGTGAAATCAAATGTATAATGTGGGCTTTAATCTTGAGCTTGTAGCAATGCCATGCGGGTCGCTGTTAAACTTGGCACTTATCCGACCACAGAGTTTCCGTTCCAAACCAGTTTCAGACTTCCCTTTAGAGACACAAAATATCTTTCATTATAATTTCATGAGATTATACTAATTAAATATTTTTCATTCGATTTCAGGTTGCACTTATCACGCTCTTGAGCATCTCAACATCATGGGCCGTAATGGCGAAGAGGGTGGAAGACCTGAAGGATAAGAGGGAAGCTCCTGTGGGATATCAATCATCTGCACAAAGCTACCAGTCACCGTCGCATGGACACGGCGATGCCAGCGCCATCAGCGTCGCTGCCGGCTACAGCATTGGCGGTGCTAAGCCTAGCTACAACTTCGGTGACTTCGGCTCTGGCGCCGCCCAGCTGCAGCTCCCTGCTGAGGGTCTACACTCAGGAGGACAGGGAGCCTATCAGCTCGCACCCATCACACTCCAACCCGGGCAGGGAAGCATCTCCGGCACTGATCTCTCACAAATCATGAGCCAACTCTCCCACAGTATTAACTCCGGAGCACTCACCCTTACGCCCTCAAATAACGTTGCTGAGTTCCATACTGGCGGAGAAGGTGCTCAGGGTGGCCAAGAATTATCGTTCCCTCAGTTCTCTTACGCACAACCGAAATACCAACAATACACTTTGTCAGAGCCGCAAGCAACCGTGCAATCATACTCCGCTGGAACTAAGGGCCTAGGCTCTTACGGCTCCACTGGACCTGTTCTGTTCAACCCATCTCAAGCTCAAGCCAGCCAATTGACCTACAATGCTCCTAGCTCAGGCCACTCTTTCGGCGACGCAGGCTCTATCTCCCTGGGTGCTTCTGGTCACTCATTGGGCGGCTCCGGTGGTCACTCATTAGGCGGGAACGGTGGCTACTCACTGGGTGGTTCCGGTGGACACTCGCTGGGTGGATCTGCTGGCTACACTTTGGGTAATTCTGGTGGCCATGCGTTAGGTAGTTCTGGTGGTCACTCACTGGGCGGACACTCTCTTGGCAGTTCTGGAAATTCTTTCGGTGGATCTTACAAAAGTTTGGGTGCTAGCTACGTCGTACCGAGCAAGGGTTCCTTCAAGCCTTCTGCCTATTTGGGTTCATCTGTTCAAGGTGACTCGGGTCATGGTCTATCTGCCATTTCAGGCTCATACGGATCTCCTTCCTTGAGTGGTTTGTCTTTGGGATCTGGTGGCCACGGAGCTAGTTTTGGAAATTCATTCGGAGGATTCGGTAGTGGATCTGTCAAGTACCTCGCCCCATCTTACCAGTCTCCTAAATCAGAAGGTTTTGGTTCCAACTTAGAGACTGTCGCCTCTTTCAGCTCAAACGGTCACTTGGCTTCTCCCCCAGGCACCACATACGGAATCCCATCTTCCTCCTACTCTGCCAACAATGCTCACGCCGCTTCCTCGGCCAGTCCTCAGTACTACGTATCATCCTCTAAGCATTCAGCTCCCTCCAGTTTCGGTGAAGGATCATCATCTTACAGATCCCCAGCCTCATCGCACAGTTCATTGAGCTCTTATTCATCTGGTCCTAAGTACAGTTTCGGCAGCCACGGACCCAGGTACAGCTCGCCTAAGGACTCTCACGGCGCCTACAGCGAGACCTCATACAATACCATTAAGTATAGCGAAGAACTGAAACCCCGCGCCCATTAAGAAGTACACAACATGTCAACCTCACGAATGGATTGTTTTGTAAATATAGGCATTAATAGTCATTCACGAGGGCTGAAGGCTGTGGAAAGCATAGATGAATCAGAGCGAAAGTATTGACTATTTATTTGTGTGCGTTCCGATAATTAGGTGTGCTCAGGCAACCGCTTTGACTCTCACAGCTGCGTAAGAGTCGCGGTTCAGATACCTGAGTGCTTTCTTTTACCTGCATGATTATGTAGTAGTTATAAATAACGCTAGTAACTGTTGCCTCCGAAACTGGTTTTGTAAAACATGTGATCCAGGCAATAATTTCATAACTTCCTTTCATCAATCACTTTCATTATGGATGTTTAATTTGCGCCGTGAATTTCTGTAAATATGGTGATAGTTTTAAGACAGCTTATTTATTATTTGTAATTTTAGATTAATGAGAATGTTATTGTTTATAATAAAATTATTAACTATACAGTGTGATTTCATTTAGGCGAATGTAAAGTTGCAAAACCAGATAGTAAGATAGTGAACTTGATGTTCACTTGAGTAATCAACACAGCATGCAGTAACAGTTTCACTTGTGAGAAAGTAGACGGTATCTCTGATATACATACAATGTAGTTAGATACAAACGTAATCTTTTTTTTATCATTTATTATGATTTAAAAAAATTATACTAACATCAACTCCACGTAAACTTAAATTCTCTATTCTGCGTAGGAATTGGTGGGACACTAGGTAGTAACGTCAGAAAATTACCACAATGGCGCAGTATAAAAATTATTATTTCACGTTATAAAAACAATTATATCGTGAAATAAAAGTGAAAAATATTTAAATTGTATATTTTATAGGTGACCCATGTTGGGGTTGTCCGGTACAGAATCTAGACCTCGTGAGGGTTGGATATCGATTACAAGTTTAAGCCATGACGAGACACTGTGACACCCCATACTGACTATTGTCAGCCCTGCAATAAGCAGCCTAAAATAAAAGACTCATCATATAAAGAGCCGCTTATTGTCTCGTACATGCGTGTGCCTATGTCAGTTTGTCATTTCGACCGCTTTGTTCTTAAATTCCGTACCGCTTGTAGTGAGATTATTTTTATACTGAGATAATGGGATGATAATGGAGGGTCATTCCACTGTAGACTCTTGCAACTCGCAACAATAAATAACAACATCACGAAGTGATGTTTCTTGTGGGAAAAGTTGATAATATTTTGATCAAGTAAACAATTCATACTGTTAGAAATCATACTGCGAATAGATATTAAGAAAAAAAATATGGTTTATTCAGTTTAGGCCCCGGTAAGGCACTTATGAATGTCGAATAATTGACCATCAGTTCCGAAACTAGCCGTCTGAGAAGAAACCGGCATGAAACTCAGCTCAGCTCATGTAACCACATGCGCACTGCGCATATATCCCCACCTGTAGCTACCTAACCTGAATATACTGTACATAAGCCTTAAAAAAATTACTATCAATATAAATAAATTAATTTAAAACCACTCGTGCCATACAACTTAGTTAATGTCGAGCATTATGTAATGGAAACGTTCATAAAGACATTCACATTGAAATCGACCTTTCATCATCTATAATCCAAATCTTGAATCAAATCCGTCAAGTTCTAAAAAGCCGTCGCTTAGTGAAGACTAACATTAGGACAAGGAAAAGTCGGAGTGCTGGTTATAAAAAACCATACGAACGGAGTTAGTTTACTAGGTTTAGTGGAATAAGAGCAAAGAAGTATAGATTAAAGGTCTCTGCCTATTCCCCATGAGAATATGGGGATACAGGTGTGTGTATATGTATGTATGTAAGAGCAATTCCAGACTTTAATTGGGGCAGACTCCGAGAGTTCGACCTCGTTGGAGTAGTAGTCACAAACGCTACTGTGGAACACGACGAACTATGATTTAAGCAGCGCGTGTTAAGAACTTCATAGCTTTGACTTTTAATTGTACGGTACCAAACAAAACAAAGCTTAGAAGTTTTTAATACACTCAGCTAAAACCGATGATGGTAAGCCCCCTGGGGAACCGTTCGATCCCCAGATAAGGCCAAGAGTTGGGTTTTCCTACCGCTAATTTAAAAACAGTAAAACAGTAACCGAACAAATTTTCACATTTATTATATTAGTAGGATTGTTAGGATTTAGTGATGTTACGTACGTCTGTCTCTTATGTTTAAATGGTTACATATATTATTTAAAAAGTTGTTTGTTATTTATGATCGAAATTTAAATTCCTATCACAGGCGCACCCGAATGATGACCACTTACATAATCATTGACATACATACTATACTAGCTTTTTACCGTGACTTCATCCACGAGTTGAGTTTGAGAGCAACTTATAAAACCACTCGGACCATCAAAGGAATTTATTAAAGTAAATATGCTCACAGTGAAATAATAATATTTATGTTTATAAATATGGATGCTTACAAGAGTAGAGGAAGACCTAATCAACGAGGAATGGAATGTGTGAAAGATAATATGGCTAGAAAGGAATTGACAGCTAAAGACGGCTGATAAAGAGAAATGAGAGAGAAAATACATAGCGCGTGTGATGATGATGAATAGGAACTATAGTATGGCTATATATTCTATGAGGCTACAATGGTGTGCACGTAACATACATATTCAAATGTCGCTGCACCTTCACGCCTAGCTGTGAGATCCAACTCAATGCATTGTAAATAGATTACTTAATTGATTCACGGTCGAGGGAGTATCCGGGCCTCGTTGGAGTCAATGCGTTCACTTCCGAACTGGCGGATCACATTATGCAATGTTGTTACACCCAAATAGTACATAATGCATACGAAGAGAAGTTCGGCTCCCTAAAATTGGCGGAAACAGGTGCACGCACACATAGGCGTATACAAAGTACCTACTAGCTCTCAAAAAACAGTCGCTTAGTGCATAATGTATTAAAAAGTCTTTCAATCGTCTTCTATCAACTATTCAGACGTTTCTCTACCAAATCAATGACGCAAATGGACTCACAAATCTCTGAGAATATATTCTAAACTTTACTGAGAAATGGTTAGTGTTGCATTTTAACTTCCATATACACAATAAATATTGTACAATCCAAATCAGACGAGCCTTCTCAAATTATCGGTTTAACCAAAAATTTATGTTGAATATTTATTGTTTTTTAAGTAAATTAATTAGCCTAAGATATCTTGAGATCCTGGCACTCACGTCGCGATGAGCCTATAAAAGTAGGAAGCTGTCCTTCGACTACCTTACTTCTTTGTATAAATCCGCATCAATGAAATTGTGCGTAATATCTAGTTTCATCAAGTAGGCAGCTAGTTTAACTCCAGCAAAATGAAAAGTGTATCGGTATTTAATGAATTAAGTAGTTCATAAACTATTGTACGCATACACACATAATATGGCTAAGCCTGTATTCCCCGAATGATAAAGATGTACTTATAGTACATTCACATTTCACAAGTGGTCTTTAGTCCCATGAAATAGGGGTGAGCATATTGCCATTAATCGGGCAATTATCCAGACTCCGGGCTACTATTGGGACATAACAGATGGATAAATCTAGTTACACTTTGCCCGACTCGGGGTTCAAACAAACATAGACCTCGTGTTCCGTAGTACTTGCGACCATTGGATCAACGAAGCAGTATAATATATAAATAAAAATAAGCCGTTTATTAATATTACTAAAGACACATTTAAACAATTATTAATAGAGCTACTAGTAAAACTATTTCAAGGGAATTATTAGTATTCATAACTCTGGGGCCCGTCGTCTGGTAGCAGCTTTTCGTGACAACCGGGCTGGGGCTTTTGTCGCTCAGGGAATCAGCATTGTTATTCAACGTGGCAATGCTGCCAGCCTCCTTGGCACGATCCCGAGAGACACCGATTGGGCCAAGTTTTCTAGTTGTAAATAGTTTTAAATATCATAAATATCTATGCTAATATAAAACTGACTAGGGAAATAAAACAATGTAATACTTTATAATACGGCAGACTTTTCTACCGATTCACATAATAGATACTATCTTCACTGTTTCATCTTAAATCTTAACCTTCTGTTAACATGGCCTTATTAATTTCAAACCGTTCATAATCGTAGAAATATTTTTCCGCTGAACGCATTTTGGTCAAGGTTTAACAAGTGAAGTTCAAGGTAGGTTTGGTTATAATTGCAGCGCCACGCATTTTATAACACAATTTAAAAAATAATAGTGCGTTAAATGGCAATTAAACACTTTATAAATAGATTTGATGGTTAGTTAGAAACCGTCCGTCGAAATAGTGTAATATTATAGTTGCTTCGAAAACGTCAGTCAAAACAGTAAAGTATGCCTGAAAGAAGTTCGTTTGTGGTTTTCATACTTCTGAGGTGGCAAACAAGCATACGAGCCACCTGATGGTAAGCGGTTACCGCAGTCTATGGACGCTTGCAATGCCATTACATGCGCGTTGCCGACCCTCTAAGAATCTCTTCACACCGTTCTTTAAGAACCCCATGTCGTACTCGTTTGGGAAGACCACGCTAGGGAGCTCATGCAACTTGGAAGCTCCTTTGCACCGGAATTTCAGCCATATTATGACTTTATCCGCAAATTAGCGGACGTCACGCGATTTCACCCGCGTAGTTCCCGTTCCCGTGGGGGAGTACGGGGATAAAATATAGCCTATGCTATTCGCTGATGCTGTAGCTATCCATTGCTGAAAGAATTTTCGAGATCGGTTCATTACTTTTTGAGCCAATTTGTTACAAACATAGTTACATACAAATCATTTCCCTTTATAATACTAGTATAGAAGTATAGATTGTTCCGGGCGCTTTCGTAATTTAAAAGATCGTGTCATGCCATGATAAGTTAATAATGTATGGTTAATTAGTATCATTCAATCAAAATCATACACATCTATCATTCCGTGAGTTCGAGATTCGTTCCACTTACGATCTCTTGGTATAATTTGATTATCTTTATTATATACTTTGAAATTGTTCGACGCGTAATAAAATGTTAAAATTACTGTTTACCGTGCATGTCTCACTGACTATATGATATACTTCTCGTATCACTTTATAAACTCAAGTAAATTATATGCCCTTTATTACAAAATTTACAGAATATAGTTTATGCTAAGACCAAACTCGAACTCTGTCACAAAGAGAGATGGAACTTCTTTTAAACGAAGGATTGTCTTAGGTGATGTTTTTATTAAAGAACCTGGTTGTTCTTTTCAATGACGTTTTCTCATATATATATGCTAAAAAATAAAAGAAAAAATAGACTGGAAGCCTCACGTCCGAGCTACCATAACTTGACAGATGTCGGAGAAATTTACTGTCGTATTGTAATGGTATTGTATCAGTTTTTCAATGCATGAAAACATGGTTTAAACGATGTTTGCCATAAATGAAACCTAGATAGATATTTTTTTGCCCTGAAACCCTCTACACATAAAATATTATGAAAATCATATTCAGAGATTCAGATTATATACATATACAAGAATTGCTTGTTTAAAAGTATAAGATTAACGCTGTCGATGGACATCATACAGCTCTTCTTATCTCATCATATCATTTGATACCAATTTGAAGCTGTGACACCAGAGAGCTCCATCTATGTAACTAAGCGCTTTACACGTTTATAACAAGCCAGTTAACTGTTCAATGAACGATGTTGGACAAATTGTTCGAACAGTTCTTTTAAAATACTACAGATGGCGTTAGAGTTTTTGCTTAGAATGAATGGTTCTTAAGCATTACAACATCACCACCCAAACGGAAGGGCCGTTAGGGTTTTTGAACGGGTTAGGAAGAAACAAAAATAAAAGAAGGAAAAAAAAATGTTCCCACATCTTCCAGTTCCGACTTAATCGTACGAGTTTGTTTATAAATATTATATTATTTGATTTTACTCTTTCTCAGAGGAGTCCCTACTATTTTCGCTGAGCGCTCAAAGCTCGTGACGGCACCTGTACAGACGCTGGATGCTGGATCACTAACTTGTGTCGCTTGCGTTGCAGGCGACTACTAAAACCATTTGGCTTGCATGGCATAAATTGATTAAGCTATTAAAAATGCTTTTTTGTGATTGAATACCACTCTGGAATTGAATCTGCAGTCTATCTGCAATTTCACACAACTTCAAGCCTAGCCACAAACGCACTAAAAGGCGGAACTAATTCTGAGTAATTCCTAAACCCCGAGTGCATACTAGAAATGTATAAATTCTGTTCTGAATTACCGTTAGTCACCTGTACCGTAGACCACAATTTGATTTAATATTCGCAAGTTTCGCGGCGGCAGTAGAAAGCCTCGAGATTAACTGATTACTCGAGATATGGCCCTTAACTTTAATGATTTGTTTCCTTCGCTTTCCTTAATGGCATATCACATCTGATTTCAGGGGCATATCATTTATTGAGATCTCAAAAATAATATACAATTGATATTATATAAATATGGTGAAGAGCCGTGGTGGCCGAGCGGGGCCTGTACCAATGAGTTTTTCTATAAACATATGTGCAGTAATTTCACCCCACGTGCTTTCGGTGAAGGAAAACATCGTGAAGAAACCTGCATATGTCTAAGAAGTAATTCAAATACGTATGTATAGTGCCAGAGACGACGATGGACTCTGTCACGTTGGCACTTAATCATATTCTGCGAAATGGGAGTTGTTGTTACAACGCCTCTGCTTACCCCTTCGGGGAACCATCTGGGATGGCGTGAGCATATGTATAAATATGATCTTTGTGAAATTTGGCAGAAGAGGCCGTGTTAGCAGAGTGGTTTAAGCGACAAGATATAATGACCCCAGCATAATATACTTAGGATAAAAATTTTCACACGTATGATTAAACTACTAACATTACTTTATGAAAGGGATATACAGTAACGAGTTACTTATCGGTACGGCGTGTAGGAAGTGTCTGATCGCGGTGTAAACTGGATACGTTCCGATACAGGACAAAGACCTATCGCCTTTTCCCGCGTTTAGTTTTGGTTCCGAAGGAAAGTTGCCCTCCGCCGCTCATATAAATACGTGAACTTGATACACTCATGCACTTTTCCACGCGCCCTGGTGTATACAACACTTTTCCTTTCGCAATACGCGTTTTCCCTCAAGAATATAATGTAATTACACCCATCGTACGCATGATACGATAATACACCATGGCCAGATGGGAAGTTTTGGTAAGTTCTCTCTTTATGTAACAAATTGTAAAACTAATTGACTTTGCCATTCAATTTAAACTTAACTCCGAAAGCGCAATTTGTTAAAAGTTGAAAAGTATAAAATGCTTGTGTGTATTTCGTAATGTAAATAATGATTAAGTTGATTGATTGATGTTTCGCACTTGTGGAATTAAATCTGATTAATGTTTCCTTTTTAGATTTTCATTGCATTCACTGCATACGCATGTGGAACTGAGGTTGAGGATGGAGAGCAGAAGAAACGAGGCGCTGGGAAGGGAACCAGTTTGAACACAATTCCAACCGGAGCTCAAAAGCAAGATTACACCTACAACATATACTCACAGAGTCCAAACTCGCAGACTTCGGGGAGCTCATCGTATCAGCCACAAGTAGCAAGTTCGTTTTACCCCAACCAAGGCGCCACTCAGTATTACACGTCCGCCAGTTCTCAAACTGACACACCACAAGCTACGTCTTACGCTAACCAACCGCAGGTTAATCTTATCCCACCAGGAAGCCCGTCTCAGTTCGTCCCGATAAATTTCGTCGCAAATCCTGGTTACCAGTCCAAATATCAGATCGTGCCTTCGAAATCAACCGGCCCAATCCAGCTAACACTAGTTCAGCCGTCTGGTAACTACCCTACTCCATCACTTTTACCATATCACCAGAGTTTGTTCAGCCAAACTCCAAATAGTCCGATAAATGGCCAGCAAAGCTCTTTAGTTCAGCATCTGCCTTCGCAAGGGGCCTTTAATGTACCAAACTACCAACCTGTTCCTCTCGGCGGTTCATATTTGGGATCGCCATCAACCATGCTTCTATTTGCGCAGCCCAACCCTTCGCTATACAACAACCTTCTTTATCAAAACCCTGTGCAGAGTTTCTATAACTATTATCCAAGTAATTCGCAAGCTAAGTACAGCTATGCATCTCCGTCTACTGGTGAATATGACAAGATACCAAGTGCTTCAAATCAAGGTATTTCCAATTCTCCGACTGATAATGATGTAGTGGCACATAGCAGTGATTATAGCACATCATCTGATCCCAATGCATACAAGAATGCCTACACGGCTGCCCGCACCTACGCTAAACTATAATGTTATTAGAGTTACTATGTTTTTTTTATAACAATTTAGATATTTCACGTAGAATTAAGCGTTACCACAGATTTTGTATTATATGACTGATGCCATTGTATTATATTCACGATTTTATTTATTCGTTTTCATTGTTATAAGTTAATACCTATATATATTTGTTATCCATTACGTAATATACATACGTTGCATTATGTTAATTTTGTTTTTTTTTCTTGTTATCATCCCAATAGTTATTTTGTTTAATTGTCATTATATGAAACCATTAAGACGAAGAGTTTCAAATGGTCAGAATGGCATGCGTTATACAGAATTATAAATGTAACCACGTTTTGAAATTAGGAATACATTTACCACGTTTGATAAACATTTAAAAATATTTTTTATGAATTCGGTCGTGATGCGATGATATTATGAAAAATTATCCCAAGAATATTTTAAGAGAAAAGAGACATTGCTTACGTCGACTATCCTAATCACTATAAACATAATGTTTCACTTAAATAACATAATTTCTTGAAATATTTATTTATTCATGTGTACCTAATTATAACGGGCATACAATTATAATAATCATCTTATAAGCTCATTAGAATTGAACTTATAACAAAATTATGCAATCTCGCATACTTCATCGTAGAATCGCTAAAATTCCGACAAAATGTAATCAGATCACATTGGTTACTCGTATACTTACGTCAGTATCGTATGTTAGAACCTTTTATATATATTAAATAAAATTGAGATAGTATTTTTTTTACATGTAGCAGGTAGCTGTTACATAATTATAAAGCAATTAAATAATGTTCGGGTTATATATCTTTGAATAGGCATTTTATAAATTAAGCTCTGCGAATTACAGACAATCTATTTCGTATATTTTAAATTTGCTTGCTGAATGACCAATTACACGATTCCGCTTATAAGCACATTTCACCTTCCTATAGTACCGACTATGGCCTTCCTTTCAACATTCCAAACTAAAGGCGTGAACGATAACTTACAATACAGTAAAATATCACTTAGAACCTTCCACTTTCTAACCATCGTTTAGTGTGATTTAGATGTTACATTATGTTTATAGAGCACTGAGATTTCACAATAATATTTCATTGAAGTGATCTTTGTCTGAATTGACAGTCCATCTCATATTTAATGGTTTGCATGTTATGTTCCGAAAATCTATACATATAAATAAAATTGCAGTTTGTGTCTGTAGTTCCAAATTAACAGTGTGTGGATAGTTGATATATATATGCTGTTAACAAAATGAAAGTCTAATTTATATCTATACGCATATTATGAAGAGGAAAAATTTGTAGATATGTAAGTATGTTTGTAACGAATTAGCTCAAAAATACTGGATCAATCTTAAAAAATCTTTCAACAATGGATAGCTCCATCGTCAGCGAGTAGCATATATTTTATCCCCACTCCTCCTCCCACGGGAATAGAAACTACGCGGGTAACACCACGTGAGGTCCGCTAGTCATCTGTATGAAATGAGATAGAAAATAGGGTGTTCTTGCAACACACATCTTTTGGTAGTAATTAAAGGCAATATTCCGAAGTAATAAGGCGATACCTTAAAAGCCAATTAGGGCCAAATAGGTTACTTGAAACCATTCACGTAACCGTTCCATGAGCGTAACACTTTATGACACATTGTAGATATGTCGACACCTAATAAATCCCGTCCAAATATGTGAGAACATGGCGAATTAATATATTAAACTCATGGTGTAGTATGATGGACGTGAGAACAGGATTTTACTGTGTTTATGATGTAACGTCATAAGTGATGTTCTTAAGTGAACTAGTGAAAGGGAATCTTGGTTTGTTAATTGCCTTACATATTATTTGTATCATTACATTTGTGAGATGCGTAATAAGGCGCACCTGTTATATACAGTATGGTTGGAAAGCTCTACAGAAGACGTGACATTTGTATTCTAATTACATTGAGGCAATGCAGAAAATTACTGGTACACTCTGGATGTTGTTTCGTACTTGTACGCATGTGTCATTTAGGAATTAGTGCACTAGCTGTGCCCTGCGGTTTCACCTGCGTATATTTAATTTGATTTCCGTGGATCCCTAAATGTTCAGAGATTCAGAGATTAGCCGGAACAAACAGATCGACAGACAGACAGAGATTTTTTTGTCAGTACCTTATATACGTGCATTTAGTGAAAGCTGTTATTGTGTAGAATTACAAACACACACTTATTTTTTATAGATGTATAGATTAAGTGTAATGTTACGAACCATTCAATCAAAAACTATATAGTAAGCTAGGTTTTGTTAAAAAATATTATTCGCATCTATCATCATCTCCCTGGCCCTATCCCATACATTGTTGGGGTCGGCACTTGGTTCGACCCGATGCGGCTGATCAACGAAGTGATCACCTTACGAAGCATAGATCTGCTGTAGCACAGCATAGTAAAAGATAAAATAAAAGAGTGCCACTATATGCTAGCACAACGCCTCCATTCCTCCCCTCCCATGGAGCACTGGTGAGCTTACTGATCGAAATTTGGTTAGCATGTAATATATTTGCTGGTTAGTTTTTGTACAGCGTCATCATATATAATAATATTATAAAGAGAAAAGATTTGTATCGAAGTATATTTGTATTGAATAGGCTCCGAAACTACTGAACCGATTACAAAAAATCTTTCAGCAATGGATCAACGGCTACATTACCTATATATATTTTATCCCCGCACTCCCACGGGAACGACGACTATGCGGGTGAAACCACGTGATATTGGAAAAATTTTTTTTCGAACGCTCTCATCATATAACATTTACAAGAAAACTTACGTCGTAATATCTGCTAATGCAAGTTAAAATTGATAGATAATGTAGTCCACATTACTTCATAGGCGGGCGGTATAGTTTGTTTGAATACAAATCTTCAAAATTGTAAGTCATCATAGCTTGCAGAACACCGCGAGTCAGTCATACCTGTTACACAGTTGATGGGCGAGATAAGCGGCGAGAATAAACAATGAGTAATTGGACCAAATTGACGCACTGTCAGACTGTCAGCGTTGTAAGCACAAGTCATAATCATTTGTCACAACACTGCGCACGAAATAATAGATTCAGATGAAGATAACCTCATCTAAATCTTTAACTTATCAGGGTACCACGGTGTCGGACCATAAATCTTTACATAATTGAGTGAGTGATCGATTGGTTGGTTGTAACATCCGACCCGACGCGAAAGCAGCTGAAAATACAGGACCATGGTGCCTAGTGCGAGTTTTCTTAAAATCATCGTCACAAGTCATCGCGTCGACGTAAACGCAGATTTGTGTGGGCTCACAATAATGTCATCTTTAGGCCGACAGACAGCGCTGTTTCGATCCTATACAAATCTACGTTTACGTTGACGCGATGACTTGTGACGGCGGTAGTGAAAAACTCGCTCCGCTTATAGAAACAATGAAATGTAATATAAGCGTACTATATGTCATCATAATTTCACGAGCACGAATTTATTGCTCATAATCTAGTACTTATAGAGGACAGTAAGATTTATACTAGTTTGATAATATGAACCTGAGAGGCACATCAACTTAGGAGAGAAACATTACTTAAAAGATCTAGGAGAGACCACTTACATCATATTATATTTTACTCTATTCTATTATACATTTATTTAAAAGACCTATTATCATTATTCATATAATTATATTATTTTGGATTTTACTTAAGGTTATTAATATAGTAATATGTTTTGAGATGTACCTATTTAATATTTATATTTTAAATCAATAACGTATCATAAATTAATATTTTACAATATAATTTGCACTGTGTACCTATAGGATCTACTTCATTTGGAAACGGCAGTAAATTAACCTAAGTTAGCGTAAGAAGTATGACGTTCAATGAGTGTTCCAAGTGAAGAATTTTAAATTATAAAATTAAATCAATTATCTCTTATTTATTTTGATTAAATATTATCACTTATTATTTACCAATTTAGGCCTACATAAGCCATCATGGATTCGAAGCGCTCAGCGAAAACAGTAGCCATACTGCGCATTTTTTATTCGCCTCGCGCCATACATATAGATACATACCTACTCATAAAATTACTACCGCGTACTACTGCGCAAAGGTTCGTTACTTTGGTAGCACTATAACTAAAGATTTTATTATTTTATAATGATACATATATATTATTATATATCTTAATATTATAATGTTTAAAGATGTTCGTTACCTGTTTGTTTTGAATATAAAATTTGACCTAGTCTCGTTACTAGTGTCCTGGGAAAAGTCACATGATGTTATAAATATTGCATGTTACATTTGTTTGGTGACCGACATTATTAATGTGAGATTAATGTGCAATATGTTGCGCGTTATTACTAATACTATTAACATGGATTAAGTAAATTAATTTTAATTAATACAATTTTTTCCGTTTTCTATTTCATTAACTATTTTTTAAGTACATGCATATGTCTTCAGGGTAAGTTAAAACATTTTTGTTATTAAATATGTAAGGCTAAAGACATGTATTTCTCAAAAATAATACAATTCACTTATCGTGAGATATACAAGTTAATCGTAATAGAACATACAAATAATATTAACTTACAAAGAACGGTAGGTAAATAGTAACTTTATGAATATTTAAATTTTAACAGATAAATAAAATTGAAGTGTCTGTTTGTCATTCCAAAATAACAGCTTCTCACTAAATTCATTTGAAAGTATATACGTTATTGACTTAAGAAAACAAATTATCAAAATTTTTCACTGTCTGTTTGTTCCGGGTAATCTCTGAAACCGCTGGATCGATTTTAACGGGACTAATGCTACGATAGCTAATGTTATAAGGAAGAACTTAGGCTACAAAAAAAAAATAACATTTAGGGTTCCGCGGAAATTCAATTAAATCTATGCAGGTGATACCACAGGGCACAGCTAGTATCAAATAAACTTAATCCAATATCGTGAGAAGTCCTTTAAGATGTTATGTTATATATAGATTTCTTGTACAGAGAATATTGTTCGATTTCTTTTATGTTTTATGTTCTGATAGTCTGATTGACGGACCACAACGCATTAGCAAGTTAGGAAGATTACGTTATTAGGCTGATACTTGATATTGTGTGAGTTACGCCTCTGATGTATTTATAAGCCACATAAACCACATTCAGGGACCCAACCATGAGCTCCTATTGCAATGTTTGTTCAGCTGTGTGACAGTGATAGACTTATACACGTCATATACATCTGTCTCATAATAAGAGTAAAACTATCATGGCAATAAGAAGTCAGAGTGAGGCCCCAGAACCCTAAATCACAAAACAAATGAACCTACAGAACTCTCTACCTACAGTTCTCTACATAGTTCATTTATTAGAAAAGAAAATAAAAACAGTTATTACAACACCGACGCTTTTTTGAAATGTACTACTTTCAAATAATCTGCTTCCAAAGAATTTTCTTATTATGAACCCACGCGCTCGTTAATCATAACTTCTTAGAAATACCAAATGGGATATCGCTCACAAGGTATTTTGGCACAAGCTGTGTTATGGTCATTATCGAGTACAAGCCCAGCTAAACTCGTAACATACGCTACAATTTATTTATTCCAGTTAAAGCTGACATCTTATTGTAAGAAATGTTTATACAATGCGAGAACAAACTATAGTGGCGATGTTCATATAGTTTAATGTATAGCCAAGACCGGTCTCATCTAATCCAGACGCAATGCAAACTCGAAGATCTCACGTAATGGCTATTAATTGTGATAAGTTGCTTCACATGAGTCCCACATTAAATTATTTGTGGCATAAAACAACTTTCTATATGGGCGGCCGTGTCGATCCTCTTCATTGCGGCAATACTATACACTAAATAAAAAACGATTTAAACTTTTTACACCAACTATATCAGTGTGTTGAAGATCTGTTTATACTGACGTATCTATGAAGGAGACCATTTGGCAATTTTTCTTCTAGCAATTGTGTATATTTTTATAATAGCAACATCACTTACACACACTTTTTTTCAAGTTCTAATTCTCCTTAAAACAAGAGAGAGAGAGAGAAACGAGAGGATGGAAGCGATTCGAATATATACTTTTAACAACCTTTAATATTTTATCCAATTTAACCAATGAACTTAATAGTAAAAGTGTTATAGACACCTAAATAAAATTCGATGTGGTTACAAATAGGTCGTGCCCCATGTTATGAATTTATATTAGACAACTCTTGGTAAATTATAATATTTACCAAGAGTTGTCTAATACGAGGTTATCCGTTATATTTGCATTTTCTTTTAAAAGTGAATGTTATGAGAACATAATCTGTCACACAGGTTCGTCAGTAGAATTATTTCTTTAAGTTCTGAAACCAACTAATGTAAAGAAAGATTTATATAGTGATTATGTGTTTGATAATATGTAAATGCGCACAAACATATTATATTATATGTCATTTACATATTACATAAGGAACGTGATAAGTGTAACATGAAGCTTGAACCATAGTAACAGATCGTGAAGATCGCAATCGACGAAATAAACGTAATAGTCGAAAAAATATCATATAATCATATAATCTCGGAGTTCTTTTTTTTTCTATTTATATAAAATTGAAAGCCTAACTGAATTTAAAACTTAGACTAAACCGCTGTCTAACTAGACATGACAACTTAGAGGGCTTGTTCTTGGTTCTTGAAAAGTTCACCCCTAGAGGGGCTTAATGGCGGTTGAAAGTTTGTATATGAAATCTTACTACATCGCAAATTAAGCTGCAAGTTAGCTTTCCATTACTTTGGCATTCAATGATTTCTGATTGTAATATAATGAACAAAGTTATTTTTCGTATTTCCTATGATTTCGATATTCATAACTCTTCACGGTTCGTAAGTTCAGTGTATTCAGTGTATTGTAATACAAGTCTAGGAACTCTCGTAGCACTAACATAATTAACGACCTCCAGTTTACATTACCTTCGAGTTTTACATTATGTAACCATCACAGTGCTTACCCGTTTGTCTGCTATTGTATCTCAAGTCTAGTGGTCCTTTTCCTGTGAAAGTAGCTGTGTCTATTTCCTATTGAATTGATTTTGATCGACAACATATTTCATTCGAAAGTATTTGCGTCAAGAATCTAGTGATTCCAAGCAATCTGATATATAAAATTCTCGTGTCGCGGTGTTTGTTACCAAAATCCACCAAAACGGCTAGATCTGAGGATCGAACAACATCTATTTTTCATAGCCCTTAACGAAAAGGGTGGTCCACCCCAAAAATGTATTTGGCAAAATAACGTTTGCCAAGCACAGGTAATTATTTTCATAAGTTACACCCTCATGAAATCAGTAAACAGCTTCTAAAGTAATTCGCTCATTATGGCATGTGTTTTTACTGTGCTAGTAATCTAACTAGCTAATCTTAATATTATATTAAGGCTTTTAGCACTTCGTATTTAGAAATAGATATATTGATAGATAAAGATGAAATAATCCTAAAATATGATAGATAAGTGGAATGGCTAATCACATTCCTAAGTTGGTTACGTTACATTAAGTCGTAAAAATGGTCCTTTCTAAACGTCTAGACTTGGCTTAAGTTTCAAAATCAAATTTCAATTTCACTTTGTATTTTAACATACGTTTTATTATACGTTCGTTTTATCGGGTGTTATTTCCCAAGACTAATCGGTCAATCATATTGTCTATCGTGAATTGTGAGAACAATACCGGGCTAGGGTTACCAACACATTTAACGGAATCAATTTTCCTTAGTCGCCGTCACCGTAAAACAAGTGGCGTCAAATCACAGTAGTCAATTTTGTTTGATTTGTAAAACTTGTTCGGATATTGTACTTAAAATTGAGGAGTTTAACCGACATCAAAAAAAGAGGAAATTTGATGTTTGATGCGAATATTTTCCAATTTGTTGTGCTCATATAAACAACTATCCGAAAATGTGTCATTACAATATATTGCACGTCTTTGAATCGGCTAATAACATAATTTTCGCTCCTTTATGTATGTTGTTATGAATAAATTTATTTTCTTTCTTTCTTTCTTTCTAATGTTAATGTGCGATCAATACGACATGTATTGATCGCTTTTTCAATTTTTCTAGCTATTTCAAAGTAATAAAATGTTTATATAATTAAAGACAAGCTGTGCCTCGCGTTTAAACTACGGATACTTAAATTCATGGGTGGCTCCTTTTTTTTCAATAAATGCAGCCTTATTTTTTTTCCAGTTTCCGAGATTAGGCGGAGAAAATAATGAAAATTGTTTTCTTTATTTAAATACCGTATAAATATTAATATGGACTTTAATTTTTATCTGCATATATTAAAAAGTAAATGTTAATTGAATTAATGGCAACCCTAAGTCACGGGTCACCTCGCTATCCGTCCGTCTGCACAAACGCCACCGCGCACCACATGCTGTCGGCTGGAACAGTTGGGCAACAATAACAACTGTTATATAACACCTTTGTCCATTCACAACTTTGTTTCAATTCGTTGAAAGATCACCGTACTTTACCTACTTGTTAATAGATAGGTGTTGTTAAGTAATAGTTCGATTTTCTAACATATAAAAAACACGTTTATCTAGCAAGATCATCTTGAATTTCATGGCAGTGTAATATTACAAAGACAAAAACTGTTTATTTATTACTTAAGGATTTTTATTGCAACTGGAAGCTAAGAGTTATATTCCATTCTTTGATTAGGCAAAGTTTTTAGCTCCTCCTGTAAAATTTTCCATAATGGTGACTAACCACAAAAATATTTGAACATTGTGTGAATCAGGTGACATTTCATTATATATATAAGTTGCGCTGCTGTCTCTCACCGAAGAATACAAAACAATCATAAAACGCGAACAACCTTTTCCTTGCATATCAACGAGATCATTTGACGAAATTTTATTACTTTTGCGATTTCCAAAGTAGATTACACATTGTCTTGATGATTTAAACCAGCGTACTCGTTTCGAAATCGATTTTATTTCATAACAATATTCGTTGTTTTACGTCTTATTCACATGTGCATGTTGCCAAAAGTGACTCCATTCTTTATTCATGCAGCGAAATTCGACCCGATTTGATGATTGACGTTTCAAGTCGTAGTTTGATTTAGTAATTTA
The DNA here is from genome assembly GCA_929442735.1 of Watsonalla binaria. Classification (NCBI taxonomy): domain Eukaryota; kingdom Metazoa; phylum Arthropoda; class Insecta; order Lepidoptera; family Drepanidae; genus Watsonalla; species Watsonalla binaria. Next base: position 4,022,598 of record OV838930.1, read on the forward strand.
AACAAAGTTATGTCACAATTTATGATTCTCTAAATTTCTAGCTACAGCATCTTGTCGTCGAGTAAAATCTATACAGATAAATAAAATTCAAGTGTCTGTTTATAATTCTAAAATAACAGCTTTTAATTAAATGCATATGAAAGTATACATGGTAAGGATAGAAAAACCAATAAATTTTTTTTTAATCTGTCTGTCTGTCTATTCTGCCTAATTTCCGAAACGGCTAGACTGATTTTAACGGAATTTTCAACGATATTTTAAAAAAATATTAGGGTTCCCCGGGCCACCCATAAAATTTTGTCAACGCGGGTGAAACCGTGGGGCACAGCTAGTTCATACTAATGGTGTATTATTTTTTCCACAAAAGTAGACAGTTGTGGTGTACGCGTAGAGTTGGCGGTGTTAGAAGAATTTATAGACAAAATAGAGAAATTATAGACAGATTATAATTCATATTACTTACGCGGTAAAGAACGTTGATTATAGTTCCATTATCTTCGGCCGTAAATGAGAAAAAAATATTGAGTAAGTAAAAAATCCGTGACTCATTCATAGCGTTGGCCAAACTTTATTACAAAAAAACTTTCACTAATATATGGTTTTGTGTTTAAATGTAAAGAGATTACAGTCCATTGTTTCGATTACATACCAATCGATAATTGATTAATGTATGTCTCATATTCGAACAATACGTGCTGCACACATACGCAGTTTCTGACTCTGAGTCTTTATATATCTTGAAATGCACCTTTGATAAAATCAATAGAAATCCATAATCATTCCACTCTGGAGGAATGGTGTAACTAAAAGGAAACTTGTTTAATGAATAGGTTTAGTATACGTATGCGAAATCACAAACTTCGACCTACAGGTTAGAATTGGTAGAGCTACTCTATATGTGGTGAGTAATCACTCTTACGAGTATTATGGATCTTAAGTTATATACAGGTTGTCGTCGGATGACAATATTTTTTTTGTATAACATACATATGCTCACGCCTGTATTTCCCGAAGGGGTAGGCAGAGGTGTTATCACAACATCCTCTTTTCACCGAATTTGATTAAGTGTCAACGTAACAGATGGTGAGTCTATCGCCGTCTCAGGCACTATAATAATAATAATAATAATAAAGTAATAATAATAAAGTTTATTCGGTAACTGACATGGTGTACATTACAGGGTTAGGATTCGCCTTTTAAGCAATGAATTTGCTTGTATTAGGAGAACCCGCTCTTCCAAAGCTATTACAGAATATATTTTTACAAATGCATTCTAAATTTAAATTTATGTTGTAGGAATAAGTATAGTACTAAAAGGGTAAGCTTATTACAATTAGGAGTGGAAGTATTGTACATTTGTATGTATGTGAGCGTGTGTTTGTGTGTATGTGGAAATGTGTGATTGTGTACGTGCGCGTTAGTGTGTATGTGTGCGATGTGAGGGTGTCTGCTCATCCCTACGCTACGTCTTGGGATTGGAATTCTCTGTTTGGACCAGAGCATCCACTGAGCAGGCATGTGCGGTTTACTTGGGAATTGTTTGTACTATGGTCTCTATTTCACTATAGCTCTTCTTCTTCAGCCAGTCTTTTAAAGTATTTTTGCAATCAATATATTTTAGTGGGTATATGTTTAGTTCTTTGTTTAATAAATTATACAAGTGAGATGATTGTGTAGTATATTGTCGCTTAGCGAAGGTAGATCTGACTGTAGTTAGGGTGGCAACATTTTTCCTCCTTCTGCTCTTTGATTTCTCAACATCATAATATGGTAAGGACCTGTGTTTTTTCAGTATTATGTGGAGAACGTATAACTTTCTAACCGACAGCAGGCCAGTGACTTCGTAAAGACCTTCAGTTGGAAATCGAAAGGATTTGAAGAACATAACCTTTAATAGTGATCTCTGTGCCTTCTCAAGTTGTAGAAATTTTGTTTTATTAGCTCCTCCCCAAACTGGTAAACAATAAGATATAACTGACTCAGCCAGTGAGGTATAAATATCCAGTAATAGTTTTTGGGTTGCAACATGTCTCAGCATTTTAAATGTCCATATTAGTTTACGAATTCTATTCATGATAAAATACGTCTATACATATACGACAATACATACGTCTTTGAAATACTTCTCAGAAATATGCAGGTCTCCTCACGATGTTTTCCTCCACCGTAAAGCACGTGGTGTGAAATCACTGTACATAAGTTTTTTAGAAAAACTCATTGGTACGGGCCCGCTGGCGTAGCAGGCGACTGCTCAAACCCCGAGGCCACCATGGCTTTTTGTGTAAGTAATTTAAATAGTATATTGTTTATTTTTTTATGGGGGGTATGTATTTATATATGTATGTCAATCTTTTTCCTCTGAACTTCAAAACTACTACATATAAACAACGAGGCAGCATTGGATGCGTCTTAATAAACCGCTGGTTGTTATAGGCTATATAAGATCACATACGACCTCTAGAGGAGATAAAGTGATGATCTAAAATAGGTTTTTTAAGTGCCGTGTTGGGTATCAAATGAATGTGCTTAGTATGAAACAAGATGTGTCGTTGTGATGTTCAGAGGATAGCTGTGGCCGTAGAGCGTGATTTTTCAGTAGTCGGATTTAAGTTTTGTATGAAGAATAACAAACTGCTAAAGTACTTTTTTACAATTTTAACTATTATTTAAAAGTATTTTTTTACTATTTTTTAATTGTTAGGTGACGTTATGATTTTAACTGATATTAGTGATTAAAGCTGAATTTACAACTTTTCACATACTAATTATACTGACATAAAATACGAGGGGGAAACCTTCAAAAGGTCCCGACCGTTCTGGGAGAGGCAGGTCGAGGTATGTGGGATTTTTACCACAGTAAAACCCCGGTGGCCGTCCCCCGTGCTTAGGGGGGACTCCGGGTACTCTAATAGATCGCACCGGTGTCCCCCCACAATTTGCCGGGGCAGATCCCCGGGGTAGCTGTATGGCTGCCCCTGGAGACCTCGCTGTGCAAGGCAGCGCGAACCACATCGCGCTGCCACCTTCCCGGGCCCGCGGCTCGGTGGTCAAAGCTCCCACCCCGACTGTCGCCAGCAGGCCCTCCGGCCCCCTTTTAGGCCTCTTACGACAGGTAGGGGATACCATAGCCAAATTCTTAGACCCTGGCTATTGGGTGCGCACTGTGCAACCTACTCTAAGTCATCAAGCCATTACCTAACGAATATCTCGTAAATGCTTCAGATGTAATTGGGAACATTACAACGGCACTCAATCGATTCTTTCACACAATATGATAAATTAACTGACGATTCAATACTTAATAGAACTCAATTGTTCTTGTAAGTGTTATATATATGTGAAATGGTTTTGTTACGAAAGAACCATGGCATTACGGTATTAATGGTACATGTAAGTGACTAGACAAATCGAAATTACTTCTGCAGGGAACCCTCAATAGGACAAATAGTTATTAAAAATCAGTAATAATTCGGAATCGTTGTAACCGTTACCCTTCAAGAAATTCCGTAAATCTTTTCTGTAATTAAAATAAGAATATACTTTACAAAAGAGATATTTACTTTTAAGCTGAAGCCTACCTTTGTACTTTTGGCATGTTGTATGTATACATACATACCTATAGAAAATGTTTGATAATTTACACAATATACATATATCTATCCATTATATATATGTTCCAGCTCATTACGATAAGTCTATGAGATGAGAGAGATATACTATATAGGTAGGTCGCGGAGGCCTTACATACTTGCATGCGTGTTTTTCTGTAAATATATAATAATAACTGTATGATGGCTGTATATATCATTGGGCTTAAAAGGTATTATTCTGCGCAACCTGTATATAGAAAGTAATTTTATAAAGCCCTTAGATACATTCCAATTGAACTTAAACCAACTTAACCCGATGCATTCAGTTGTATGATTGGTATCCATTTACTACATTCTATACAGATAGAGCCAGTTTGATTGTGACAAATGATGAAAATCATCGTAAAATATATTCATCAACACATCATGATTATGCAGATTATCGGGTGAAGGATTGCTTCATACATTGCAATATAAGGTAGGGTATGAATACATTTTTGAACAAATTTATTTAGGTAGCAAAACTTGTACTCTATAAGCACGACATCTAGGATTAATATTCAATAGAGGGCGATTGATAAGCTCTGGTTTATTAAAAAGTTAGAATGGAAAAGGAATAGCATACAATATTTAGATCTCAGCTCGCAGCCTACAAATCGTCTTTCAAAAGTAAAATTTTCTATCTGTGAAAGCGACGCTCGACGTCGAGTTCAACTCTGAGAAACCTTACATCTGTCTTACAGGTTAAAATAATCGTATTAAAGCTACCCAGCTTCCATTTATAAACGCCTAGCAATGCAACGAGTTATGAAGCCGTAGCACCCAATTCGTTTTTAAGTACTAACGATCTTGATTACATTAGCAAGATTTTAAAACTAAAACAACTATAGACACACTAACGATACGTATTAATAATAACTTAGCTTAAAAAACCTTGTTAGACTTGCAATGAATGATCTCGTCTTTGCTAATTAATGAGAAATGATCGCACGTTCTAATATAAATGATGCCTACAATTAATACATCATCATATAAAATACGTCGACTAATTGCTAATTGGTGTTATGAATAATTCGTTATGCTAATGATTTCTAGGCTGGTAAATTTGCATTACAATCAAGAGAAAACAAAGTTCAAGTTTAAATATTCTGAACTATCTGTGCCCCGCAGTTTCACCCACGTAGATTTACGCTTTATTTCGCGGAACTTTAACTTTTTTTTAAAATATATAAGCCTAAGTTGCTTTTCGAAACATCAGCTATCTGCCAGATAAAGTCGGTTCAGCGGTTCACTCGTGATGGCGTGACTATGGGAAATCAGGATTCTTTTTATTTATATATAGATTAGTGAACAGAGCATTATAGATGAAATCTTTCGGTCTTAGGATTTCCCAAGAGTATCGAAAGAAAGGATCTTTTTTATACGATAGAAGTGGCAAACAAGCGCACAGTCTACCTGATGATAAGGAGCTCAAAGCTAAAAAGTAATACAAAGGGTGGCACTCACGTAATGACATTTAGATTTAAGCCAAGATGTCAGTTTGTAGGCGCTGGCAGCATTATTTCTACGATTCCTCAATATTTCTTCCAGAAAGTTAAGCTTCCTAAACTAAATCAGAGGAATGCGGACACTCTTGTATAATATTACCAGCCATATAATCGCTCTTAATAATGAAAGCGAACATTATTCAAGAAACTACTATTGTAGAGGTGTTGGGTTCGTTCTCCGGGCCGAACAGTATTAGGTTCCTCTTATTTCTCAGAAGCATCACTCACCCTCTATTACATGCGACTTCTATAAAACTGACGAAATTTCATCATCATCATCAACAACCTATCTTACTCCATTGCTAGACATGGGACTAAAACCTCCTTATTCCAGAGTTCCCGAGACGCTAACGACCGCAACAAATGGAAGCGCATCGCAGGGGGTGTGTTAGCTAATCAAGTTGCAACATCATCGACCACGACCACTCTGTCAAGAGTGACCGACTAAGAAGAGAAGAAGACATAGGCATCCACTAATGAGTTATGGCGAAATGTAGTGTATGTGCTACTGACTAAAGGGGTAGGCCCCTTTAGAGAACAGGCGTGGAATTAGGCCTGAGTATGCGTGCAAGTTAAGGCCCTGTCAAGGCACACACGTGGCATCCATGAATAGGTTACGACAGTGATTCCTCTAGTTATTAGTCAGTGACCAGCGTCCAAAGGGCGTGTCAATGGATATCCATCAGGGTTGTGTGATTAATTGCCATGATGCCATGAAGGTGGTACTCCAAGTAATTACTGTGAGCGGCATTTAAAACAATATGTATGTCAATTATGATGTGCTGTGCGTACCACAGCGCTTTAAATAGTTTCCGGTACGATATTGAATATATGTTCAATTTACTATAGGAACAAGAAACACTATTATATTCTTGAAAGAGGGTCACAACTTCTGTTTGAAGAATATAATATCTTTACTATAATTTTACAACTCGATTTTGTTCTAAGTATGTAAACCTACTTCTTTAAATAATCATACATGTTTTCATGTTAGTTGTTAAATTAAATACTTTTTGTTATTTTGAAGATATTTTATTAGTTACCTTTATTAGGGTATGTCCAACGCGTGCTTCGCATTAAACTTGACGAATTATATGGCATTTTGATATTTTTGATCCAACTTTGGTCTCTAACTCTACGTTGTTTGGCACCCCCTAATATGTTAAATATAGAGGCAGGTAGAGGTATTTAGATTATTGGATTATTGGCTATACAGGTATTAAGATTATTGGATCTTGGGGCTAATTGATCAAATATCGAATAAAAAATTAATGAATACGTGAAGGCGAAGAAAACGGTAGGGGCGATCTTTGTTTCCATAGTGTTTTTTTAATGAGTTGACATTTTGGCGTGGTAATTATAATAATTTTACCTAATTACACCAATATTTTACGCAAGAAGAAGTAGAGAAATTTCATTTTAATTCACATGTTTATTTAAATTATTTTGGAGTAAGTAGGTTGTTTATCAGTATTTAAGCATAAATCACACGCAATGCGTTTATAAGACATGCCTTTCATAATTATATGATTCGAGCATTAAAGTTAATTAATTAATTGAATCTTTTTTATTGCGATCTGGAAGCGCTAAGTGGCTAACAGTTTGCATGTTTTCTTTTTTATCATATCATTAATACGCGTTCATATTATGTTCATTAAATTCCACCCACTTTGAAATTAAACCTTGATATCAGATCATCCGATTTGGAATATTTTTTTGTAAAGATTTTTTGTATTGCGCATAGTAGTCCAAATATAAGAACAATCATATATTATAACTCGAGCGCAGATGAACATATTGCGGAAACCTACATACATGCATACTAAAGCTCACGCCTGTATCCGATGGGGGTAGGCAGAGACCACTGATATTTTCATACTTCTTTCGCTTTGCCCACATTCAGGCATCTCTTCGTACATGTCTCATACACATTCAACGACGTATGCAGCCTCCCAGATATGGTGACAGACTCACTATCTGCCATGACACATACATATGCTCACGCCTGTATTCCCCGAAGGGGTAGGCAGAGGTGCTGTAATCACAACACCCACTTTTCACCGAAGATGATTAAGTGCCAGCGTGACAGATGGTGAGTCCATCGCCGTCTCAGACACTATACATACGTCATTGAATTACTTCTCAGAAATATGCAGGTTTATTCACGATGTTTTCCTTCACCGTAAAGCACGTAGTGTGAAATCATTGTACATAAGTTTTTTAGAAAAACTCATTGGTACAGGCCCCGCTGGAATTCGAACTTGCGTCGCTTGCGTAGCAGGCGACGCAAGTTCTGCTCTACTCAAACTTCTGCTCAAACCTCAAGGCCACCACGGTGTCATGACACCTTCGGTAAAAAGTTGTAGCACTTATGCCCTTACCCTTAGGGATCCCCTTGTGGCGTATATACACTTTATTTATTGCCTTGTATGCAAGGTAGGAGTAGGCTGTATGAATAAAGTAACTAATAGTTGGATTATTTAGATTTGCAGTCTATAAATGTTTTAATTCCTGCCTTTGTTGGAATGCTAAATCGATACCTCTGCTTTTGGCATTTTAAACATGATTTTAATCTAATACTAAGTAGGTAGAATATATGCCTGTAACATTAAAATACTAATATAATATGGCGAAGACTTGAGATACAGAAGATATCCAATCACCGTTTCGATAACTATCGATGCCTTGAACGGTGATATATTACAAGTTAAATTTCCTTTTATACAGCATACTGTGTTGAGATATCCAACTTAAGATAATCTAGGCGTTAGTTATGGAACCTTGTGACTATTTTATCGGTATTGCATTATTATATGGCAAAAGATAAGTCTGTTTAAGTTACGAAATCAAAATCAAAATCAAAATATCTTTATTTGATTAGACTTCTTACAAAGTACTTTCAAATCGTCAGAAGGACACATAATACATTATACATGATTATAAATGTTACCACCGGGTTCGGAAGGTAGCTTTTGTTGAGCAGAACCCAGCAAGAAACTCAACAATTACTCTTTTAAAAAAAATATATATTATACAATGTTTTTGGTTACAGTATTTATATCTCATGAATATAAGCCCATGGACACAGCACAAATGCTCAATTGTCAATTATTATAACTAAAATATTACAAATATTTGTGAGCATGGCAAATTCCAGCCAGTCAAAGCAAAGATCAAACTAAGATTAATTAATTGTAGCAAAAGTACAGTGCCAATGGGATTATTTACAATAATTTTTCGACAAAGATACATCCCAGGGAGAAAAGGAAAGAAAGTGTTTATTATTATTACAGTATCGAATAACAATCTTTGATCTACAGATTTTACATAATTGGAAAAAAATCTAGTGGAACGTTTATTTAGAGGAACCCTCAGTGAAGTAGTAGAAAACTGTGTTAAAAAATCTATGTAATACTGAGCTGACTGTTTATCTATATCTATTCTATATCTATACAGATAAATGAAATTGAAGTGACTGTTTGTGATTCCAAAATTATAAATTTTGAATAAATGCATATGAAAGTATAGAAACGCCAATTAAAAAAAAAACTCTGTGTGTCTGTTTGTTCAGGCTAATCTCCGAAACGGCTTGACCGATTTTAACGGGACTTAGACTGGTAGATAGTTAATTTTACAAGGAGTAACATAGGCTACTTTTATTTAAAAAAGTATAAGTCTACGCGGGTGAAACCGCAGGACACAGCTAGTAAATAAACCATATAGTAATATGCACTCATAGAGTTTCGTAACAATATCGCGCAAGAGCTTTAGGGCTCTTAGTAGCACTCATAAAATGTCATTGTAAGTGTATGAGGACTGACTTTAATTATTTAATTACAGTGTCAGTATTTGTTTGAAGAACTAAATCATAGGCTTTATTTGCGGTCACAGTAATTACGACTGTGATGAGATGTGAGGGGGAAAGCGTGTGTTTGTTTTGCGTGTCAAGCGATTATTCGCATGCTCGCTGAGTGATCTTAATTATATAGATTTAAATTATGAAGGAGTGAAAAAGAGGAGCTTTTTTTAATACTACGAAGGCGAGAAACAAGCGTGCAGTCCGCCTGATGGTAAGCGGCTAGTGCAGCTTATGTATTCTTATAACACCACTTGTGTCACGTGCGCGTTGTCTACCTTATAAATAATGAAATCCCTGTGCTAGCATGAAGACAACTATTGCTAGGACAGTGCCTGCACCTCCTAATCCTCCCCTCCATGGAACATATATACATCCAATTTTTTGCATTAGTTACTTACATGTACGATACAAAATAATCTTAATAAGTAACTAATAAGTAACTAAAAACTAATTACAAGTAGAAAACTTGGCCCAAATCGGTGTCTCTCGGGATCGTGCCAAGAAGGCTGGCAGCATTGCCACGTTGAATAGCAATGCTGATTCTCTGAGCGAGAAAAGCCCCAGCCCGCTTGTCACGAGAAGCTTCTACCAGACGTCGTGCAACCTCTTTGAAAAGTTGATGAGTACATCTATATTTATACAGATAAATAAAAATAAAGCGTCTGTTTGTAATACCAAAATAACAGCTTTTCACTAAATGCACATGATAGTATATATGGTGTAGGTATAAAAAATCTTCTTTTTAAAAATTTTCTCTGTCTGTTTATTCCGGCTATTTTCCGAAGCACAGTTAATATATCCAATAAAGAAGAAAATACAAGTACAACAAATTAAATAAATTAGATCTGCGTTAGCAGGTTGCGATGGTATACCTAGCAAGCGTGCTTTGCTTTGCTGGATAGCTAAACGAATGATGAATACAGATAAGTATCAGTTCCAATTGAGCACCAGCTACATACCTAGAACGTTGTTTATATATTGAACTAGCTGTGCCCGGCAAACGTTGTATTGCCATTTTTTTTTTGGGGTGGACTACCCCTAACATTTAGGGGGATGAAAAATAAATGTTGGCCGATTCTCATAGATACCGGATAAGCACAAAAAATTTCATCAAAATCGGTCAAGCCGTTTCGGAGGAGTAGTGCAACGAAAACTGTGACACGAGAATTTTATATATTAGATTACAACCTAGTTGACCGATCTATGCTTGGTTTCTTTTCGTCACAAATAGCAAATAGCTGTAAAAATCGAACCAGTGAACGTCAGACTCGAACCGGGGTACTCTAAATGGTCAAAACGATGTTTTCTAACAATGAAACCTAGTTAGATCTGTTTTTTTCCTCTGCAACACCCTACTCATCCTACATACATCGTTTCCAAGAGTATATAAATATATACAAGAATTTCTCGTTTAAAGGTAAACGAGATTTAGATTTGATAAAATTTTGCAAATTTTTGAAGCACCCAAAAGGCAGAATAGTGAGATTTTCAGATGAATACAGGTCCCAAAAGTATAGTATTATAACTAATCCCTATACATTGATATTGTAAGAAATTCGTAACTATTTGCTTAACTTATCCACAGGCCTCTTGGGTTTGATTTTGAAATAATGTTATATGAGTAAAGTATTCATTGGTGTATAACAGAGAATGATATGCAAACAAACAGGCGTATCGGTTACAAAGGGAGTGGATCGCTCCACTTGCTTAGAAAGTATTCAGTGAAACCGATCGGAGCGAGGGCAGCGGCTAGTGGTGAATATTATCAAATGCACTTTATACTATAATAACATAAATACGAAAGTTTAAGGGTATGTTACCTGTTTACGCTCAATCGGTTGGAGGGGAATTAATTTAGATGAATTTGATCTGTAGAAACTTGAGAGAGCTCTTAGCAAATATATTGTTTAGCAATCTATATCTATACAGATGATATAATTGAAGTGTCTGTTTGTAACCCCAAAATACATCTTAAACTAAACGCAAATGAAAGTAAACACGATGCAGACATAGAAAAAAACAAATTTTAAATTTTTTTTTTGTCTGTTTGTTCCGGCTAATCTTTGAAACGTCTGTACCGATTTTAACGGTACTTTCTCTGGCGGATAGCTATTATTACAAGAAGTAACTTAGACTACTATTAATTAAAAAAAATGTAGGGTTCCGCGGGCCACCTATAAAATTAATTCTACCCGGGTGAAACCGCGGGCACAGCTAGTATGAAATATACATACTTTCAAGCGTTTTTTAAATAGTTTATTTAATATGGTTTTGCATATTCACCTACATATGAGTGTTAGTTAACCAACGCCTGTCAAGGGCGAGTTGGACTCGTAAGTAGAGAGTTCTTTAAAAAGCAAGAAATATATTTCACATCTAATTAATCGATGACGGAATTAATATTCTCGATATTTAAGTATGAAATGCAAAGGAAAAACCTCCATTTCAAACGTAACGATAACATACGATTTGGTAATATTTTCCCCTGTCGTTCCTTATTTACTGAAGGTCATGTTTATAGTCTTTCGTAGTTTCCAGTCAGATTGCTTTTCTCCAGTGAGTCTTCGGCATGTCGAAAGGCGGTATCAACCGAGGGTCCGGTCAGCCGTCGTATTTGGTCCGTCCAGTAGTTGGAGAGCGTACGGTCATTTGCCCTCTGCTTTTCCAGTTACCACTAGCTTTTCTAGGCAATCCCGATTACTATGTGACCAAAACTGGAGAGGATTCTTCATAGACAAATGTTGGATAATCATGTATGAAAGCCTAAGTCCGTCAGCATGTATATTTGCATTGCTACGTTTTGTGTATGGTATGCAAAGCCTTGACCAACACCACATCTCAACAGTTATGTACAGGATTTTTATCGAGTGTACAGAACCCCGAAGACGGCGGACAATACGTTTGTGGCAGCGAAATAGTAATAAAATTATATATATTTTAAATGAGAAATCTTTTACTCCATATTCATATGTTAATAACACGTCGCCTAGCAACCGACCAGATAGATGCTCAAAGAGAAAAGTAAGAATGTAAACTATTTACAAAATACTTCATAGATAAATAATACACGAAATGTGGAACACCCATAGTACCCCCCTTCAAGTAAACCGTACTCTTGGTTTAATGACACGGCCGGATCTCGTGGTATAAGAGGGTGGCCTGGCGCATGGTGGTTCCACAGGGCTGGCTGTCTGGCGCGTAGAGGAGACTGGCTGACTCGGAACTTCTTCTGTATCTACCTCCTGACAGATGTATGCAGGCTTCAGTCGGTCTAACGATACAACTGTGACTCTAGTAGGCAACTGTATCTTGAAAAACTTGGCATGCCGCTGTAGAACTGGGTAGGGTCCGTCGTAGGGCGGAGTGAGTGGTGCCCGTACGGTGTCGTTGCGTACAAACACATGTGTACACGTGGCAAGGTCCTTATGTACAAATGGACGACTCGAAGTTCGTGAATTGCTTGGTACTGAAGACAGTGACGTCATTGTTTCGCTGAGACGCCGTAAATATTCTGCATCGTCGATTTTCGGCTTTGACGGCACGAAGAAATCTGATGGAATGCGTAGTGGTGTACCGTAGGTAAGTAGTGCGGGACTGAGGTTGTTGTCCTCGCGCAGAGCAGTACGCAGTCCTAGCAGTACTGTAGGTAATTCGTCGCTCCAATGTATAGTGGCTCCTCTGGCCATTAGCGCGGCTTTCAGAGTTCGATGCCAGCGTTCTATCTGTCCATTGGCTTGCGGGTGAAATGCAGTGGTGCGGATGCGTGTTATGCCAAATTTCTTCATTAGCGAAGTGAAAAGTGATGATTCAAACTGTCTGCCTTGATCGGTAGATATTCGCAGAGGACAGCCGAATCTTGATATCCAAGCTTCGTATAACGCTTTCGCGACGACTTCAGCTGTAATTTCTTTTACAGGAACTGCTTCGGGCCATTTTGTGAATCTATCGATGATAGTGACGCAGTAGCGGTAGTCGTTTGATATCCGGAGTGGTCCAACTATATCAATATGGATATGCTCGAAACGCTGCGACGGCGGGAAACTTCCAAGCGGTGTGACGACGTGTCGCTGTACTTTTGCGCGCTGACAGTTAATACAACTTCTTGTCCATGTGCTGACATCTTTATTCATAGATGGCCAGAAATACTTAGATGTAATAAGTTTTCTTGTCGTTCGCACACCTGGATGGCACAAGTCGTGTTGAGCTTTGTAGGCTTCGTATCGATGTGCTAACGGCAGGTACGGACGCGGTGATGACGTAGAAAACTCGCATGCTATTAGTTGGCTGCCGTCGGGTGCGGCGATGTCGATAAACTTGAGGTTTGGTCGCAATCGTAGCTGTTGTAGTTCTTCGTCATGAATTTGATCACTTGCTATCTTGTTGTAGTCGAGATGTGATGGGCAACTTATTTCTTGAATGCGTGAAAGTGCGTCGGCAACGGGGTTATGGTCGCCTTGAATATAAATTATTTTCGAGCAAAACTGACTAATGAAATGCAACTGTCTTTCGCGTCGAGGTGTGTCGCTGCTACTGGGCGGTCTTGTCAGTGCGAAGGACAGGGGTTTATGATCCGTGAGCACGGTGACGTCACATCCCTCGATTAGACGGCGAAAGTGTTTGACAGCTGTGTAAATCGCTAGTAGTTCGCGATCGTACACACTGTACCGGCGTTGCGTGTCGCTCATTGCCCGTGAAAAGAATGCGAGCGGCTTCCAGACCTTGTTGACGCGCTGTTGTAGTACTGCGCCGATGCTGTGGTCTGAAGCGTCTGTCATGATGCTCAGTGGAGCTCCGGAGATGGGATGACTCAACGTCGTAGCTTCCAAAATGCTTTGTCGGCAACTTAGAAAAGCTTGATCGGCCTCCGGTGTCCAGTCAATGGGTGTGTTATCTCGTTTCTTCCTGTTGTGTAGATATTTATTCAACTCTTTCTGTAATTCTGCTTGGCGTGGAAGGCAGTCTCGGTAGAAGTTAAGAATGCCGAGAAATCGTCGTAACTCGAGAACTGTTTTCGGTTTCGGATAATTTGATATTGAATCGACTCGTTCTGATGTAGGTTTGATGCCTTCTGATGAGACTTCATAGCCAAGGAAATTTATTGTTTTCTTCGCAAATTCGCATTTTTCAACGCTGAGTGCGACGCCATATTTGTTGAGACGGTCAAGTACTTCATGTAGCAGGGTCTTGTGTTTCTCCTCATCTTCGCTGCATAGAAGTATATCATCGATGAATGAAAAACAACCTTCGATGCCTCGTAGTACTTCATGCATGAATCGCTGGAAAGTTTGACTTGCGTTGCGTAGGCCGAATGTCATGCATTTAAATTCGAAGAGACCGAATGGAGTGATGATGGCTGTCTTCTGAGCGTCTGCTTCTGCCATTGGTATCCAATAGTATGCGCTTTTGAGATCGAGCTTGCTGAAAATTTTCTTGTTGTGAAGTAAGTACGTGAAATCTTGGAGTCTCGGTAGCGGGTATCTGTCGGGTAGCGTGACAGCGTTGAGGCGGCGGTAATCTCCGCATACGCGTAAGCTTCCATCTTTCTTTTTAACGACATGTAGTGGACTTGCCCATGAACTTTTCGAAGGTTGGCATATGCCCATTTCCATCATTCGTTCGAATTCTTGCTTAGCCGCTTTATACTTGTCGGGCGGTAGAGGGCGTGCGCGTGCGAAGAGTGGTGCGCCTGTCGTGTTAATGTGGTGAGTCACGTTGTGTTTGGCTGGGGCTTTGAGTGACATCGGTCTGAGGACATCTGGATACTGCTTCAGAATGTCATAGTAAGTTTGTTTATTGCTCAGGACGTGGACGGATTGTTGCATTGAGGTGATTGTAATGGCGTTTACTGAAAGTTCAGTGATGCTGTCGATGAGTTTCCTCCGGTGTAGATCTACCAGCAGTTTGTAATGCCGAAGGAAATCGGCGCCGAGGATAGAGGTCTTCACATCTGCTATGATGAATGTCCATCTAAATGAGCGTCTGAGTCCCAAGTCTAGCTGAATATTCTGCTCACCATATGTATTAATTTCTGTACCATTTGCGGCAAAAAGTTTGTAGGAGCTTTTCGTACACTTCTGTTTGTGTATTCTTGTGGCGGCGAGTACAGATATATCCGCACCGGTGTCAACGAGGAAACGTTCTGTAGAGTTGCGATCGAAAACACACAGGCGGTTGCTTGTTGTGGGAACACCGACGTCCGCCACGGTCGGTGTTTGTTCTAGTTTTCCTGATATTGAGGTTGTTGACTGCGTCTTGAACACGGCTGCTCACATTTCCTAGCTTGATCTCCAAATCTAAAGTGGTATTTGCAGAGACGATCATCCTTATTTGAGCTGTTATTATTGTAGTAGTTGTGCCTATTCATTGATTTCGATCGCGAGCGGTAACGATGAGGCGTGCGATAACGTTGGCTCTGTCTTTCTTGTTTTAATTCCGCCATTTCAAGTGTCAGTTTTTCGATTTGCTTCGCCATCATTTGAATTTGTGTATTCATGATCAGTTCGTTTGAGCTGCTGGGGAAAGTTCTAGAAAATTGATGTTGATGAGGTGATATGGTCCAACCTCGTGGGATCACTTCAGTTTTCCTCCAGAGTTTCAGCGTTGGTGCGATGTTCACTTCTTCGGGGTCACCAGAATGTGGCAGCGAAATAGTAATAAAATTATATATATTTTAAATGAGAAATCTTTTACTCCATATTCATATGTTAATAACACGTCGCCTAGCAACCGACCAGATAGATGCTCAAAGAGAAAAGTAAGAATGTAAACTATTTACAAAATACTTCATAGATAAATAATACACGAAATGTGGAACACCCATACGTTAGTTAGTAAAGAAATCTTTGGTCTGACTATCGTAAACAAATGAACCGTAACTCTCACTGAGTATTAGAGTGAAGTGCTCTTCAAAGCAATCCGTAAATACTCTTAGAAGTAACGAGCAGTTTTACTTGGATATGTAGGTATTGATGGTGCAAAGAAGTGTATATGAAAGTAAAATGTATACATACATATGCTCACGCTTGTACTCCCCGAAGAGGTAGGCAGAGGTATTGTTAACACAACACCCACTTTTCACCGATTTTTTGATTAAGTGCCAACGTGACAGATGGTGAGTCTATCGCCGTCTCAGGCACTATACATACGTCTTTGAATTACTTCTCAGAAATATGCAGGTTTCCTCACGATGTTTTCCTTCACCGTAAAGCACGTGGTGTGAAATCACTGTACATAAGTTTTTTTTAAAAACCCATTGGTACCCATTGGTACCCATTATTAAAATGTATAAGTAAAAATAAAAGTAAAAAAGACTCTGAAATAAGTTTTAAGAGCCATAATAACGTACTGCCTAGTCCCGACTGCACTGTACTTCCAGCTAACAGAAGATTGTAGCTAAATAATCTTCTCGTTGTTTTGTGTTTGTGGTGAGTATGGTTGCCAGAAGTCCATGTGAGGAGGAGGTATAGCGCTTGCTACCTCTTTGCCGATGGGAGTAGAGATTCGAACCTATCGGATATCGTATTATGCATATATATTCTCTTAAAAAGATGTCTGAAGACATCGTACACGTTTAAAGCATTTCGGTAATGATCTTTTGCTAAAGAGAAAATCTTTGCTAGACAAAAGTTTATCAAAGAAACAAAAGTGGCAAATTGAAAACGAACACAAGTGTATTCCACTTTTACTTAAACATCATCCGCTTCAATACTGCAATATTCTCTTTTTTACAAAGATGGTAAACAAACAAGATGAGCGATTATTGTTTGTAAAACAACAAAAAAACATTGTTCGAGATTAGTCGCATTCATAAGATCCTCCAAATTATTTATTCGTTCTCGGGTGTTTATACCGAAAAAAAGTTGCTGATTTTTGACAAAACAGTCCATTAGAATCTAATAAATCTATTGGTGTGGTGATTTATTCCGTAATTAACTAATAAAGTGTTAAATTGGCCATATAATAGTGCACTGTGGAATTTTGCTACTGTGTTTTGAAGAAACGCGTAAGCGACGCGATCTACGCGGCGCTTGCGACCTTTTTCTCGCCAGCTCCGATAACACCGATCGATACAAACTGTGGATTGCGAACACTGCCTGTGATTTCTTGCAACTGTTGTCATTTCTACCCGCTACAAGATAACAAAATAATGCCACCTAAACCTAAGGTATGTTCGGGGTGCCGGATTGCGATAAAAAATAAGGAATATCTATGCTGTCCGCAGTGTAATAAAACTTATGACTTAACCTGTATTAATATCAGCCCTAAAGTATTCCAGTTAATGAATACAGATCGAAAACAGAAGTGGTCGTGCCCCGAATGTAGCAGTAAGAGACCAAAAAATAATGACAGTAATACACCTGTGCGCAACATTACATCTATTGAGCCATCTAAGAGTAATATTAATGACGCACCGACTGTAAAATCAATGCGCGAGCCCAGAGATGGCTCGACCGATTCGGATACTTCCATCGAGAGTGAGCACAGCGGTGGTAAGAATATATCGGAACTCATTCGTACCGAGATTCGTCTTGCATTCTTGCGTGAGCTACCAAGTATTAGAAAATTATTTGAAGATGAAATTGGCAAGCTAAGAGAAAAACTGGATTCAATTGAAGCTTCAGTTGCCTTCACAAGCGCGCAGTTTGACGACGTTGTTCAACAAATTAACTGTGTTACCCAAAAGAACCAGGACCTGCAAAATAAGTGCGATACACTTCACAGCACAGTGACAGACTTGCAGGGACGTCTTAATGCAATGGAACAACACATGCGAAATTCAAACGTCGAGATAAATGGTGTACCTGAGCATAAAACAGAAAATGTTGTTAATATTGTAAAGCAAATTGCTAAAGTAGTCTCCTATAAACTTCCAGACGAAGACATTCTCTCCTGCTCAAGAGTAGCCAGCCTAAACAAGACAAACAACCGGCCTCGCGCAATTGTACTAAAACTACGAAGCCCTCGTTGCCGTGATGAGATGTACTCTGCTGTGGCCCGATATAATAAGGCAAACTTGAATGCAAAGTTAAATTCTAGTCAAGTTGGTATTGCCGGTCAAGTAAGTCCCATCTTTGTGTCGGAACATTTGTCGCCAACCAATAAAGCACTGCACGCAGCAGCCCGTATTAAAGCGAAAGAACTCAGCTATAGGTTTGTGTGGGTAAGAAATGCCCAAATATTCATGCGCAAAGACGAAACCTCCCGCTTTATTCACATTAAGAACGAGAATACCTTAAGTTCACTCACTTAGCTATTAAGTTTTCTAAGTACAAGATTTTATGTTCTTTTTTCTTATCACAAAAATGGCTAACAACACACTGTCCATCTATTATCAGAATATACGTGGGATGAAATCCAAGCTGTCTACTATACACAAAAATATACTCTGTAATAACTATGACATAATTTGCCTTTGTGAAACCTGGCTGGACAATGATGTATACAGTTCTGAAATTATAGATGACAGGTATACTGTTTACCGCCGAGACCGTTCTTTGGAATTTAAGCAAATGTATAACAAAAGCCATGGTGGAGGAACACTACTGGCCATAAAAAATAATCTAGTCTCTGAACACAAACCGGATTGGCAATCTTCTGTTGAGGATGTTTGGGTCCGCGTCCAGCTCTCCAATAAGTGGATTAACATCTGTACCGTATATATTCCCTCATATGTAGATTACGATAAATTTTCAAAATTCATAGACAATTGTGAACAGTTAGCAATTGACTATCCAAACGATAAACATCTAATTATCGGCGATTTTAATTTAGATGACGTAAAATGGTCAAACAAGGATCCAAGTCTCCCAACCGCTTACATCTCAAGTAAATCCACATGTCTCGTAGAATTTATGAATACAGTTAATTTTAAGCAGTGCAACAACATACCTAATCATAACAACAGATTATTGGATCTTGTCTTGGCTCAATCTGCATTATGTTGTACCGTTAAACAGTCTCAAGAAATTAGTCGAATAGATTCCCATCATCCACCTCTGGAGATTATACTCAAATGCGAAAAAATTTCATTTATGCAAAATAAACCGTGTAAAAGATACATATTTTCAAAAACAAATTATGAAGCTTGCAACCATGACCTAAAGCAGATCGACTGGGACTCATACGCGGATCTAGAATGTAACGACTTTTTACAGACATTTTACAACCTGTTATGGCCTATCATTGATAAACATACACCCAAATCAACGAATAAAAAATTAATATACCCATACTGGTTTCCACAATCCTTAATAAAATTGTTTAAAGAAAAAGATAAATATCACACGAAATTTTTAAAATACGGCAACCCCAGAGACTTTGATTGTTTTTCAATGTTGAGAGCAAGAACCAAAGAACTATATGATACTTGTTTCGCAAAGTATATCTCTAACACTGAGGCTAATATAAAATCTAACGTTAAAGCATTCTGGAGGTATGCGAAATATAAAAAAGAAAGTAATGTATTGCCCAGACATATGCACTATAATGACGAAAAAGCCGAAGATGGTGTCGATGTAGCTAATTTATTTGCAAAATACTTTGCCTCGGTATATAACCCATTGAAAGGTAATGCATATAAGCCAAATTTCCCGAAATCAAATTTCTGTTTATCCAACATAGTAATTAGTCCCAGAAAAATTCAGCAAATATTAATGAACCTTGATGGTAATAAAGGTGCTGGACCGGATGATATCCCACCGCTATTTTTGAACAAATGCGCAGCAGGGCTTATTAAACCTCTACACATACTGTTCAATAAGTCCCTAGAAAGTGGTTGCTTCCCCGATTTGTGGAAGATCACAAAAATAGTACCCATCCACAAGTCTGGCAGCAAAGAAAATGTATCCAATTACAGACCCATAAGCATTCTTAACTGTCTTGCCAAGGTTTTTGAATCTTTAGTCTATAATAATATTTACAATTTCTTTAAACATATGATTAGCCCTAGGCAGCATGGATTTGTGTCAACTAGATCGACCACATCTAACTTATTATCATACATGCACGACTTGACGCGCGCCTTTGGCAACGGAATACAGGTGGACTCCATCTATACCGATTTCTCCAAAGCGTTCGATCGTGTTGATCATTACATCTTATGTGCCAAGGCAGAATACATTGGCATAAATGGCTCATTACTAGACTGGTTGAAGTCTTACCTCTCAAACCGTAACCAAGTGGTTAATGTACACGGCTATGAATCCATACCATTTGAAGCAGTTTCTGGAATTCCCCAAGGCTCTAATTTAGGACCATTATTATTCAATATATTTATAAATGACATCCTAGATCAATTTACCTCAGAGTGTCTCGCCTTTGCTGATGATATTAAAATTTATCGTGAGATAGCTTCAATGGAAGACTGTCGCGCACTTCAATCTGATATTATTAAATTAAGTAAGTGGTGCTCAAATAATAACATGTCCCTGAATATAAAAAAGTGTCAATGCATCACATTCACTAAAAAGAAAAATATATTAACATTTGAATACTCATTAGATGGAGTTGAACTGGAACGTGTGCCTGTGATTAGAGATTTGGGTGTATTATTTGACACTAAGCTATCTTTTAAACCTCATTATGATTCATTAGTACTTAAATCAAGGAAAACTCTGGGTTTTATCCACAGACTAACACAACCATTTAAACAGTATTCTAGCATTCTTACTCTTTATACTTCCCTAGTGAGAAGTATCCTAGAGTATTGCAGCGTGATTTGGTCACCGTATTATAATACACATATTGACAGGCTCGAATCTGTTCAAAAGCGGTTCTTAAGACATTTGAGCACACGTTTTAAATTTAAGAGAGACTGTACCAACTATGAATCGCGTCTGAATAAATTCAATCTCAAACCACTACACACTAGACGTAAAATCCATGACCTTCTTATCCTGTATAAAATTGTAAACTCTAAAATGGACAGTCCTATATTAAGCCACGTATATTTTAAGGCAAGTAATAGACCTAACCGTAGACAACACCTATTTTACATACCTGGGGCAAACAATAAGGTAGCCCACCATAGCCCGCTACCTCGCATGTGTAACCTATACAATGGTATATGTAAAGATCTGGACATATTCAATCTGAGCCTCAATAGTTATAAGCACCAACTGAACCTATTTTCCACGACTTATATTGAAAATTTGCAATAACCTTTTTTTTTTTTTTTTGTTTAAAGTGTATTCAAATGCTGTGCATGGTTATTATCGATGTACAAATTATTGAATGTCTTAGAATTAAACTATAATCATGTGTTATGTGTGAATTTGTATGTTGTTACTGTGCCAAATAAATAAATAAATAAATAAATAAAATATACAACCGCTTTCAACATAAGGCTGAATGTAATGAGGTTTGATATTTCATAGAAAAATTTGTTAATTTTTTTGGTATGCGTTCTTATTTTATAATGCTGGCCATAGTGCCTATTATTGTGTAAAAAGTTACAAGTGTAACAGGCAGATATAAAGTATCTGTTTAGGAATGGAGTCCATAGACAATCTTTGGGAACAGGAATCTATAAACAAAGTAGACACTTCACAGTCCCAAACTCCTGCCTTTATGCATTTTTCACTGATAATTCATTACTAGCTGTGCCCTGCGGTTTCACTCGCGTATATTTAATTTCATTCCGCGGAACCCACCATTTTTTTTTAATGAAGAGCCTAAGTTACTCCTCCTAACTTTATCTATCTGCCAGTGAAAGTCCCGTTAAAATCGATCCAACCGTTTCAGAGTTTTAATTGTAATTGAACCATATACATCCATGCATTTAGTGAAAAGCTGTTGTTTTGGAACTTCAATACAGATAAATATACACATAAATAAGATTAAAATGTCTGATTTTAATCTTATTTATCTGTATATATATATAGATGTAAGTCACGAAATGTGTCTGCCAGTTACATTGATTGATGTTCGTAATGTATAAAAAACTTCACGAAGAATTTAATCAAATCTTTCTTTATTGCAGCGATATATTAGAATGATGTAGGTAATCATATATACATTAGCGAAAACAGTGTAATCCTAGACTCGTATGATACTAAAAAAATTAGGCGCAAAAATGGGAATTATACAAAAAATAATGAAAAATTGTAGATATTTATAATACTGTGTAGTTACTTCACGACAAATGGTCGTACAAACATAAAAATAAAACTAAATCATGTTAAGATAACATCTGTAACAGGTTCTTTTAAGATTACGTAAAGTATACGCACTTCATTTTTGTGGGTAAAATAAAAGGACATAATCTTACACAACCGTCCAGCCCATAGGCACATATTACGCCGCTTAAAAACGTACTACAGTGATTGTGACTATATCGGCACTAAATCCGACTATTACCAACCACCTTATTACCCTAATCTCATCTTGGTTTTACACAGATTACCTCGATTACATAACTGTACTTTACAAGAAGTAAGAACCTTTACGTGTGGATATCCCTATAAAACATCGTTTGAGATAATCATTGGTTTAAAAGTAGTCCCATCTCATTTTGTGTAATGAATTTTAAAAAGGATGGACATAGTTTCTAGTCTAGTCTTGGTTTAAACCATGTTTTGTAATAAGAGGCTCTGAGTTCAATACCATTTTGTAATTGTTTAGTATTGACAGTGACAGTGTATCGGAGCTATAAGAATCGGTCACTACGCACGCTGCATCTAATTATTCGTGTCTTTAAAGATTATCCAAGCAACATTTCCGTTACTGTCGGTATACAATAGACTATGTGTTTAATAATTTCCTTTAAAAACAACTGCCAATTTGAACGTATTTACTTACAAAATAACCGATTTAGGTTCAGCGAGTTGCAAGAAATTATTATTCAGAAGCCCCCGTAAGTTTGACCTTCCGTTAAAATTTATTGCGTAGACTAGTCACAAAAAAACACCATTTTATATTATTTTACAATTGTGAATTTGTCACACTTTTAGTTTCCCAGTAGTAGTCATAATTATTTTATTGAAGCCAGCTTTCGTCAAGGTATATATAAATTTTGGTTGCCTACAATATTATATACAATATAATGGCTTTTACAATATAAAAGCTAAAGTATATATTGAAGTACCTACATATTTTACTAGATAATATAGATGGAATTTTAAAAATTTGGAGGAGTTTTCTCCCTGACTGTAATCAAGTAATTATCATTGTAAACCTTTGCACATACAGCTATGTCTAATATTATCGCAACACAATGCTATTCTATTGTGTTATAGTACTAACATTTTACTGCGACTTTCTATAAGCTGGAGGTACCAGTAGCCCGATTCACGTACAACATAATCGCAATATCGTTGAACGTTTAAAGTCGTTCCACCAACGTAGTATCCAAATCTTATTATCACGTTTTTTTAAATTGTAGTTCGATAGGACTTTAATAGGATTGAAAGTAAGCTGTTTCTCGAAGAAATTAAGTAATATCTTTTGTCTATATATCGTATATTGTATTACGAAAACACTGTCACCGACTCAGTCGCTACGATATTGTCACGGTCTGAATAAGGCTCCAGGCGGTCAGCTTTGATTTAATGGATGATCACGTTCCTTAAGTCTCTTAAGGTTAACGCACACATATAAATAAGGAATCAGAACGTCACCGCCTTAGATCGCGAGTTAGTCCCAAGGCGAGGATATGTGGTTACATACAATATGCCGATTAGTGTGCGTTGCAATTGAAGCTGTGAATAATTATGTGCTCTTATTATAAAACATAGTGTAAAACCAAATTTCAACTCGGACTACAACTATGTTCATCCCTTTCGAAATCCATAGCACAAATGAGATGGAACTACTCTTTAACCCTTGGACGATGTTTTGTAGCAAACGGGATAGAGTTGAAGCAATACTTATAAGGTGTCGAGTTGATTACTGTGCGTTAGTCTTTAGGATTCATGTAAATTATCGTACACTTCACACCGGTAAATCACCGGTTAGGTCATACATAAACCTATCTCTAGACCAGAGGCTCCCAAACTTATTTCATCTAACGCCACTTTAAGAATTTTTTATTTTGTAGAGACTCAACCTTTTCATTTTTAAAAATCTTATATTATTAAAAATAATAAGATGGATGGACGCTGTATAGTAGGATGATATTAATTTTAAAATATGAAGTTAAATAATATCAGCTTCCCCCATTTTCGAGGTCCCTTACCACTCCCTCTAGGCCTCCGGAGCCCAAAAGGAGGCGTTATCGCCCACTTTGGGAAACACTGCTCTAAACCATCACTAAGCTACAATTGAGTAAGCGATAAATCTTTTCAAAATGCACTTTCAGTTTTATCGAGGCCCAAATAAAACGAAGTATACTTAATAACCCATTATATCGCACTAATCGTTTCGAATAGTCTAATGATGGACGTAAATATAACAACTAAATTATCCTGCGATTGCTCCGAGTAATGATAACTGCCATTCTGACGATAATTTGTTTTTAGACACTAGTATTGCACTAACTAGCGGTTACATTTGCTGTAATATTTTCCGATCAAATGAGTCTTATGTTCGAGTGAGAGGTTCTACTAAAATAGTCATTATATTCATGTTGTAGAATTATATTTGTACATACCATTAAGTTTCAAAATGTGTTACAAGAATATAAATTAGATTATACAGACATTACACATAAATATATCTATCTATTCATTACATGTATACGTAATGCATTATGCATTGTTATAGTGAATTACAGAATAAGTTATTATATTTTGACTGCATTACTTGATGATGTGGAAAATATACAACAAGCCCAATAATTGGATGTATATTTTTCTTACAATTGAACTGAAGAGCAAAATATAATTACGAAGATTAATAGCCTACAATATTGAGGGAATATTGATTTTTTTCAGTCACCTTTTTGATATTTTTTTTTTTTTCATATATATAGAATAAATGATTAGTGTAGAGATATATCAAGAAACATATTTTGTGGTAAATGCGAAATTCTTAACGGAAAATATATTTTTGTGCTTTGTTGTTTGTGTGCAAGCCTAGGATAAATCTGAATAGGAATAGCATTTCCTGGAATTTCTATTTTTAACGAGAAACTCTCACTTTAATATTGTGATAAGAATTTAAATTAGGCTGAGATCCACATAGTTTACGCAGGATTGGATAGATAGCGCCAAGCGCGGTGTGTGGGCATTCATTAAGAAACAGCGGCGACTGATAGTACGCCTTTCTGTGGCGATATGTAGAGTAGTGTATTTAACAACACCACAGTCGATACGCGCGACCACTTTCTTAGCAGGCCGCCTGCCGAACGCATTCACGCGATCTATGCATTCACCCAAAAAAAGTTCGTACACTAATCCATTTACATCATAACAATAACATAACTAAACAAAATAACTGATAAAGAAATAATGTCCCTTAATATATTTGTTTTCAATAACTAAGTATATTTTCGAAAAAAACCCATTGAAGAAATTCAAACATCGCGACAATTAACGAGTGTAGTCAATGGTGTAGTAAGAATTTTTCTTTTTAAGTAATGGTTTGTTAAATTATAGGGTTTCTTCGCTGCGCTTGCGTGGATAGTTGGGAGTTGCGTCGCCGGACATGAGGACAGACCACAGTGACTGAAGACTGGGTGACGAGTCATAATGTGGGTGACCGGTTCTTGGTGACTTTGGTGTGTTCGTTGTTCTTCAAAACACTTAGTGCTGTTGTTCGTGCTCTGTGCTCTTAAAAACTTTAAGGACTTCGTGATATAGTCAAGATGCTCATGTTTAAGGTAAGAGTTGAATAAAAAAATATCTTTGTAGCTTATAATTACCCTAAGTATATTCTTTAAAAAATGGACCAATCTTTTGATAACATTCACTAACTTTCATATTAACACTACGCTTAAAGGTTTAATCTATTATTCGACTTATATGTGTACTAACATAGAATCATATATATTATTAATAATTTTTATTAATCGTAGTTTATAGATATTGGGTTGATAAACGTTAAATTAATTATTTAACTAACATATAAATTAACATGGACATTGGACACTATTTAATTTTGGTCAGTCAGAGTTAAGTGCCCTTAAAATATTACGAAAAAAAATAATTGTATGAGAAAATTATACGTGGGACAGGTTCAGTCCATTCAAAAATATTAAGCCTTCAGCTGTCACAACAAGTGAACTGCCGACCTTTTAATTAACTTTTAACCACAGAAAGCCGAAAGCACTTCTTATTTTACGCGCAACTAGCTTACACTTTTGATCTATGTTAAGTTATTTGTTACAACAAATTATTGTTTCAACAAACTTTGACATTTCAGTTCAGAGAGTTGGTTATATCTAGTTAACGATTCAAAAATATTTATTAAACATGGGACTTGCATTTTTAAACACAGAGAATTTCTAGGAGCGATCCAATGCTAATTTCTACCCTCATGAATTTTATTATAAAGCCGTGGTGGCCTTGAGGTTTGAGCAGTCGCCTGCTACGCAAGCGACGCAAGTTCGAATCCCAGCGGGGCTTGTACCAATGAGTTTTTCTAAATATGTGATTTCACACCACCTGCATATTTCTGAGAAGTAATTCAATGACGTATGTATAGTGCCTGAGACGGCGATGGACTCACCACCTGTCACGTTGGCACTTAATCATCTTCGGTGAAAAGTGGGAGTTGTGATTACAACACCTCTGCCTACCCCTTCGGGGAATACAGGCGTGAGCATTTGTTATATAGGTAACAAGATCAAGATTCCGCAATTTCGTTCATGTATTAAACTTCAGTATTGTCCGTTGATGTTTACTGCAAATTTTAGCAGCTCAGAAGCTAAGCCGTGAGGATAACAGCTTGATAGAAACTTATTTACCCACAAGCTGGCGCCACACGTCAACTAGATCGCATAATATGGTCGCATTTTCTTAAATCTGTAAATGCTCTCCCTATTTGACCATTGATAGGACACTTGTTATTTATAATACCAATATGGACGATAATTTGTACCGACGACGTTCCCCTTTTATATCTGTGGTCTCTGTACCATGGGTCACCGCATCACTTAACACAAACAATACAATATAACAAAAGCCGCTTTGCACGACTCTCTTCCTCACCTGCCTGCGACTTGCTATCGATATAAGTACTCACAAGTTTATCGAAAAACAAGATTTTTTTAAGTTTATGCATACAAGTCCTTTCATTTGTTATTCATAGGTACTGGGGGGCAAAAAAAATAACTAGTCCTTCATCTTGGCGATATTGGAATAAGATTTTCGTCACATAACTGAGCATGAATTGTCACCCAAAATAAGCACCTATACCAAATTTCAGCTCAATCAGTTCTGATTTAAAATTATGTTGTAAGATTCCACCAGACAAATGTACGTACATTGCAAGCAAAATAAAAGTTTGTAATAAGGAAAAAAGCCTATGTTTCTATTTGGACCTCTATCAAAGGACTAGCTGATGTCACGCGGTTTCCCCGCGTAGTTCCCGTTCCCGTAAGAGTATGGGTATAAAATATAGCTTATGTTACTCGCTGATACCGTGGCTATTTGATGCTGAAAGAATTTTTAAAATCGGCCCAGTATTTTTAAGCCAATTTGTTACAAACATACTTGCATACAAATACTTCCTCTTTATAATATTAGTATAGATTCCCACCCTTTATTGGGATAAAGGGTGTGAATCCTGATTAATATCAACATTATGAACGTTTTATTGTCGGTCGATATTTCATACTATTATAGACTTAACTTTTTTTCCGATGGTAACAAGCTGGTGATGTTATTTTACGTCAATTCATTTAAATAGTAGTAAACTGCTACAACAACTATCTTTTAAAGTGAAATGAAGTGGATACTTCCAATGCGTCGTAAATGCTAATTAGATGCTAGAACGTCTCAGTAAAAGCACATAATATATTAGTACTTTTATGTACATAAAAGTGAGATTGAAAGTATATAAGGATGGTGAAGGCCACCTGTGGTGTGGTTCGGATTTCTTAATCTATGACGTCACATATAATTTCACTGTTAGTATGGTAGAAAAATATACTTCTCTTGTTTTGCAAGATTTTCCGTCTCCGCGCCTTCAATTGGAATAATTTTGACACCACTACAGGTCTAGTTGTAAGCCTGATCTTCAAATTTAACTTTGTAAATGTAGAAATATTGTCGTTTGACCTTGCGTGGCTCAAAATATGTCGGTCCGCAATCTTTGTTATTCATTACAACTCGCCTCCGAAAAAGTATCAACACTTTGAGACATGACTTGAGCACTGACTGCTACTTTCAAATTGTTAAAATTAAACCCGTTTTTTCAAATTGATATGTACAGCCGATGCTCTTTGCCAAATATGTGCGCAGAAATTGCCTAGACACACAATTGCTACCTACATCCGATGAGTAATCCGAAGATCTTTGCTGAGTTTGGAACTAGAAGACGCTTTGTGATAATTTCCGAACATTATTTATTTATTAATTTAACCAAGATGTGTCACGATCAAAGCAAAAATTTATTAAAAATTTCTCAATCTAGAGCCGCACCATATGTGACGTCATTTTGTTCAGTCACGTGACCTAGCTGTTACGGAATGGGCATACTTGGTTTTCAACCCTGACTTCACTTTCGGCACCTTTCCTGTAGACCGAGAACTTTAGATATATACATATTTAATTCGTTTATTAGCTTCACACTAACTTGCTACAAAATTAACATTAAAGTTATGTTCGAACTATGGTCTAGTAATATGACATGCGTTGCACTGGTGCAAATGGACTATGGTGAGCCATTGTATGACTTTGCTCTTACAAGCAAAACACTGGTATTCTGTAACCACCCATAATGCGACTTAAATTATTTAAATATATTATTGTGCAGGAGAATGTTGTGTATGTGTTTGTAAAAATGTGCAGGAAATCAAGACTGAGTATGAGTTAAGTTTGATATGAAGAAGTTGTCTGTTAGATTGTTAAGGAAGGTACATTGAAAAATAACCACTTTGTGTAACACACTTTCCTCTTTTCACTAATAAATCCTCAAAGCACGATTACGAGAGCTAAGCCCAATTATAAGGGGATTAAATATACCTTTTACCGTTTCCACATGACCAATTCAGTATGAACGAATGTATTCATTATACTACACACTAACCCATTATTTGAATGATAACTTACTCATTATAATAATCAAAAGCAATCCTATGTATAATATGAACTAGAAATTCTTTTTTTTGGGGTTGATCAACCTTTATCACTTTGTGTATGTCCTGTGAGGGTTCCCGAAGGTGTAAGAGGTATTGAATAACAGCACCCACTTTTCACCGAAGATCATTAAGTGCCATCGCGACTGATAGTGAGTCTATCGCCGTCACAGGCACTATACATACTGCACCGTTCATCGGAAAGCTTGCGGTGTGAAATATCTGCACTTAAGATTAATTAGTATATTTCGTTCGAAAAAATATAAGGGAGAAATATCTCTTTTTGTACTGTTACTTTTTGCCTATTTGATTAATATACGAATTCAATAGCCTCAGATTATAAAGTATTTTGCTTTACCAGGGATTTTCTAAACAACGCAAAACTCTTCATTAGATTTAGAAGTCAACGCGAATGAAACCATGGGTTACGGCTTGTTGAACATCATTATGACTGGATGTTTATTTCGCCATTATGAAGTGGGCTATAAAAATACGGTCAACCCAAACGATCATTGGTAATCGGTAACCGCGACCTACGGACGCTTGCTACATTGGACATCTTTATATTTTACGAAACAACTTCAAAAACATATTTGAATGTTAATTTAATATCTTGGGCTTGAAACTGTTAATTTTCATATAAAACTAATATTTCATATGCCTATTAAGAAAGACCAGAAGAATACAATCTATATCTTAGTTTACTATCTTGATAATCTCGAAACTTTACGATAGAATTATACGAAAGATGCCCTTTTCATTATTATTTTAAAATGCCATTTATGACGAAATTTCTAGCATCCAATATCACTGCAATTGCTAGTATAGTGTGAGATTACTGCTAGACGAATCACCAAATATTCTACAGACATAAATATGGTCAAATTGTGAACGTAAATCAAATTAATATACTTAAATTCAGTTACATTAAAACCATGCAAAATAACCACACACACACAAAGATACATTGGTGATTCACAACTACAAATAACCCGACGTAGTCCAACAACGTGCCTGTCAGTCTGTATTGAACCTAAGCCCACACAGACTCTAGATATGGCTGATCGATTATGATTTATACTATTATATTTTATACATCTGCAGTCAATTAAATTTACACAACTCGTGCTACATTATTGTTATATAATTTAGTAAATATATTCTATGACCCACTCAGTGCCATTCCCCACGCATACTTCGGATTCGAATTAAATCAGTTTTTACAATATTGGTGTTAATGTTTCCATAATAGACTATTCTCACGTGATCTTTGCTACATTATAACATACCTTTATAATATTTTGCGGAGATTAAAATATGTTGAGACAGCAAACAATGTTCTTTACATTTTACATTAAATCAGCGTAAATAGGCAAATCTTTCAGCGGAATAAATTTTAATATAAGGGTTGTTCTTTGCAAAATGTGCCAAATAACTCAAGGAAGTATTGTATTATCTGTCCTTGTGTTCTCTTCAAACGCTCCCTTACCATTAGTTGTTGCCATGCCATTGCCATGATAGTGTGGCTGTGTAACAGTGACAGACAATTACTCATAATGTACCCATAGTCTCATAATCATTGTCAATCTATGATGGCAATAAGATGCCTCTGGTCATATCACGTGGGTGGAGTCGAATAAGTGCAGTAAAGAATTCTAATAGATTGAATGTCAGAACATCCTATCTGATATTTCAACAGCCTCAATCAATGATAATCAATCAGGAAACAGCACATATCTGTCATCTGTCAGGAGTCTATAAACCTGACAGATGACAGGTAGGTAGATGAGAGTTTAGCACTAAATCGCCCACGGGGATAGCGGCGATATTAAAATGATTTAAATAAACAATTGCATACAATAAAATTGCTTTCATTATTGAGTGGGCGGACTAATTGGAGTGTTATAGAAATAAATAACTCTTTTCACCTACATTGAAGCTTATATAACGGATGATTGGCCATACGCCAATAATTCGAACAAGTAGTATCTAAGAGGCGCGCAATCCAATCAACGACCATTCAAACTTTAAAACTTGACCACATAAAATCTTAATTAAGGTTTTGGGGAATCTGGTAGCGGAATACACGCTCATAATTGTCAATTAGCAAAGCAATTCAAAATGTAATAAAGATTTAATTCCTTTACATATTTCAACCCTCTCTTCACTTTCATCGAATGATTCATACAATGCCATGCCCAAGGCAGCTGCGAGTAATGTGAAAACAAAAGACGATTTGGTTTCGTAACATAGTCTCATTATTTTTCGCAGCCGAAAGAAATTCACACATCAAACCGACTTAGCACATTTCAAATTGTTTTGCATAACGATATGACCATTGCCGCACACTTAATTAGTCACTAGGTTTTCACCACACCTGTGCGGTCGTTGACAAATTTAATAAATGTTACCGTAATGTAACGTCTCCGGAATTCCAAATGTTTATTTAATGATGATCTATAATAGTGTACGTAACGTAGTGGGAAAGTGTAGGAATGTTTTAACCACATGAAATGTGAGTAAAAGTTAGCTCCCGTATCTAGTACCTGCTGAGCGGAGTTAACCGGTTTCGTAATAGGCTCTACTCCATTTTTTGCCGCTCACCTGTTTGTGGTAATACAAGGCGCGGTTCATCGTTTCGCCGGTCAGCGCACGCGCCGCGGACATCCACCTCGCACACTCACCTTTCCACTTTTACTTTCAGGTTGCGCCCATTTTCCTCATGGCCCTTTTCGTGGGAGCGGAGAAGAAAATAGAACTGCAAGACATCGAGGAAGACAACTTGAAAAGCGAGAAAGAAAAGGACTTCGGAGAAACCGAAGCGCGATCACAGGGCTCAGCCCAGTCCTCTCAAGGACTGCCCTTGGAGTTTTTGAAAAATGGCATTCTTAGATATTTCGAGAACTCTCCGCAACAACAGCAAACTCGTTATATACATCAATACGACGTAACAGAACCACCTGAAAAATCACCACCAGTTGTAGCACCTAAGCAACAGTATGGACCCTCGGGGCCTCAGCAAGCGATGGTTGGTTATTTGTCCAACGTGCCGATGCAGATATACCTAGTCCCACAATATTACAACGAGCAGTCTGGACCAGTCCCCAGCCCACAACCCAGCCCAGCCTACTCTACTCCTCAAGTTCCCTACTCCACAGCCCAAGAAGCTGTACAATCGCAAACAAACTACATAGAGGTTCCAGCATATGTCAGTCCAGGAGGTAAAACCTATGTTCAACAATACACTCCACCCGTAACTTACGTTAGTTATAATGGCCAGTCCGCCGTCACCCCTGCCCCGACCGTGGCTTCGGTTCTGGCATATCAAATGCCAGTTGTACAATACACGCCAACGATTCCTGCACCCACTAGTCCATCCAACGAATATCATTACCAAACGCCACATTACACTGAAACTAATACAGTGGATGAGGTCCACGAGAACGAAAACGAGGCTTCAAAACAGTACACTACACACACAGAGGTATCTTATTCAAAGGCACCGGCGGTTCCTGATTTCCACAGATATTATTCAGCTCGCACACCGCATAGAGAAGAATACAGACATGGACCAATTTCGGAACTTCCTCCGCCTAATCCTTTGATACTGAAGGCTTCTCCACCACATCTGTCACATATTCCTAAAGCATTGCCTATGTATAGGCCTTTAACGAAGCCATCATTTAATAATGGAGTACATGCAGGGTACACACCGCGGCCTAGCGATCCTTACGGCCCTCCTTACAAGAGGCGACCGACGTCTCTTCTAGATTCGTACATCCCTTCCAGTGTACAAATAGAGTACTTGAAACGAGGATTCGCTAAAGATCCTTTGGAAGCGTACGAGGCTTTGTCGAGTGGACGGCACTTGATCCATTCACACAATGCCCCAAGACATTACGAAAGAGGTTTCCTACCAAATCAAATGTACCACACGGCGGCCGGCGGCGTCACGTACGGACACTACAAAAGATCACCGAAGGTAGACAAAGCACCACACCAATAATTAGTAAGTAGTTAACTAATAAATACGATGTTTTATACCTACTTACGCACTGCATTGTAATTAAGAAACTATTATCGAGATGTACAATTAGGTATTACGTGTAATGAAGCTCAGATTGTTGTGAAATTATATTAATTTTAATGGTCAGTATTGTATAACGATACATATTGTTATTTATAATAAATGTTGTTAGATAATACGGTGTTATTACCCACTCCATAATCCTTAGTGTGCTTCTAGTTTCATATCGAAGCTGATTAAGTGCTATCGTGATCGCCGATCTATCGCCGTCTCAGGTCCATTAACAGACATATTGCAGGTTTCCTCACTATGATTTCCTTCACCGTAAGTATTTAGAAAAACTCACGGGTACAGACCGTTGGGATTTGAACTTGCTGCGCTTGCGTACCAGGTGACTGCTAAAACCACTCGACCTCCAAGGCTCTCTTAGTCAAATTATTGATATTCATATGGAATTCAAGGCTTTCCTTTCTTATGTAGCCTTGAATTTTAAGAAGCGAACGGGACATTGTGAATTTGATCAGAATAATACGTAACAGTTCAAATGAGGTTATTGCCACTTAAGTGTAGGATTAGGCAAACAATGAAAGCTTGGCGAAAAAGTTAATATACTTATCTTAGTTTTTGTCTTGTTTCCACAATCAATAGAAAGAAAAGTATCATTAGTTAGTCTTTTATTTTTATTCTATACATAGTATATAGTCTGTTATTTTTCGATTTGGTTGGTGGGAAAGTTACTTATATTTAAGAAGAATCCACAAAAAAACTCTATAGGATGACTACACTATCACGGCATGGCAGGGTGGATCAGAGCGGCATATATAATAATTATAAATTAAAATTGATCCCCCGGTGGATCATAAATGGGAAATCGGAACGGCATATCTCTATGAATGTTACACGGCAAGTTACTTAGATTGTAGAGTATGTTGGAAATCCACAACTTTCGACGCAATTGAATCAAAAATAAAATTTTCATAAATTATCTCAGTATTGCATGTCACAGCAGGATTTCAACTCGAAAACGGCTTCAATAGTAGTTTTAAAAGATTTGTTCTAAATTTCAAGAGTGACATAACTATTCCATATACGTAAAGCCTTAAAGTTAAGGAGCCCCGCCCAAGATACGCTTTATTTGGGTAACTAAGTTAATGTACCTTCATTAAACACCTGCCCTTTACTTGGTGTGTTTATCTGTATAATCTTGAATTGCATTGCGAAAGAACTAACGTGAAACTTTAAATTCAGTTAACTTTTATCAATGTAGGTATGACTTACATATACATTTACCTGTGCCTCGCAGTTTTACCCGCGTAAAGCTAATTTCATGGGTGACCCGTGGAACCTTAATGTTTTTTTAAATAATATTTGCCTATTTTACTCCTTGCAACATTAGCTATATGCCAGTAAAAGTCAAAGAACACAGACATGAGCAAATGTAAAAATGGTCATACTTTTACATATGCTCACGCCTGTATTCCCCGAAGGGGTAGGCAGAGGTGTTGTTATCACAACACCCACTTTTCACCGCATTTGATTAAGTGCCAACGTGACAGATAGTGAGTCTATCGCCGTCTCAGGCACTATACATACGTCTTTGAATTACTTCTCAGAAATATGCAGGTTTTCTCACGATGTTTTCCTTCACCGTAAATCACTGTACATAAGTTTTTTAGAAAAACTCATTGGTACAGGCCTCGCTGGGATTCGAACTTGCGTCGCTTGCGTAGCAGGCGACTGCTCAAACACGAGGCCACCACGGCTCTTTTATTTCATACTTTTATTATTATTATTGGAATGTAACCCTTATCCTACAGATTGCCTCGTTGGTCCATCTATACCTATTTTCCTTGCTTAACTTTTGGTTAAATGCTATAGACATTATCTATTCAGTAAATAGCAGGCCGAAGGTGGTATGTAAGCACACGGCGTTTCGTGCTCAATATGCTTTACACGTAATTAGTCGTAAATTCAAGAAGTGTTTATTCATTTATATCGACTCTATATATAAATTGACACAGCTAAAACTCGCCAATCGATACAATGCATGCAAATAGGTATCAAACATTAACTGTAGTTTAAATTCACTATTAAAAGAGGTCAGTAATGTTTGGATTTTTTCATCTTACTCCAATAACCATTTAAAGATATCAAGCTCATTACATAATTAGTTAAAAGGCATTTATCAAACACGCAAATTCTTCGAAGCTCGACAACTTTTTGCTGCGGAGAAGTCGGACGCATAAAAACTGTAATTGGAGCCATCAAGTCTTACGTATCTTATGTGGAACTACAAGTAAGTATTAACTCACATCTATGAAACATTGTAACAAACACATTAATAAGTAATTTATTGCAAAAGATAATACAATAATTCTTTACGGCTTAGCAATAATATATAACAGTAAAAAATTTGAAAATTTGATTTCTGAATATTAAGATGACATTTAATCCAGAAATTTTTAAGTTTGATATAGAACCTTCAAAGAAATTAACATGAGTGATGACGTTAGACTTTTTTATAGTGAGGTATGACGTGCCATGACATGTTTAAGTATTTTCGTTCCGCTCTTTATTTTTAACCGACTGCAAAAAAAGAAGGAGGTTATCAATGATCATCATTCTCCTGGCTTGATCTCATACACTTTTAAGGTCAAGCCAAATTGTGGCTGATCACCTGATTTCTATACGAATCGCATGCCCTGTCTAAGGGATTGTCGAGACCCGACCTTCGCAATCCTATTTACGGGGTAGACGCATTTAACATAATATCTTCCCATGAGCTTTCTTAGGGGCATATTATGAGGTAACTGCTTACTTTACTTATAATTCTGGAAAATTAAATTGTGATAGTTCCATAGTAAGCACTGCACAAAAATAAACGATGCAGTTCAAAATATTTTACGCATAGCATAGCATTACGCACGATAATATATATAAAAAAAGATTTTTAGAGAGTTGTCGGCACAGCAATTTTATTTATTATTATGCATACATACATATGCTCACGCCCGTATTCCCCGTAGGGGTAGGCAGAGGTGTTGTAATCACAACACCCACTTTTCACCGAAGATGATTAAGTGCCAACGTGACAGATGGTGAGTCCATCGCCGTCTCAGACACTTTACATACGTCATTGAATTAATTCTCAGAAATATGTTGGTTTCCAGATATGCAGGTTTATTATTATGTTTTAATGAAATCTCGGAAGTATATTAAAAGGTAAGTAAATTACATTGGTACTAATTTCACAGCGGCACAGATACCACAAGGAATGTGATGTTTAAAGTGTTATACAATTGCACAACCCTCAGTTCCGTCGTTTGAATCACGATCGGGCTGGCTATTACTCTCAAAAACCCTGTATTAGACAAAATGCAGTAAACTGACCTTTGACTATAATTGTAGAAAGAACAGTCTATTAGTTGTTAGTTACACGGTACTGGATGTTTATAGACAGGTCATTTTAGTCTGAGGAAAGTATGAAGATTATAGCTCACTTCCTTTTATAATGGTTGAGCAGGGCGATGGCTGGCATTCTCGTCATACTTGTGAACAGGTGCTTCTAGTGGGGGCTGGTCATCTCAAGCTACACAATTATTCGTAGTTCTTATTTTTTGTTTTTAATTATTATTTTTTTATATCGACTTTTGTGCACTGGAACTGTGTCTATGAGCTTATTTATATTTTTTATGATGTATATTGTATTGCTCAAAGTTGTAATTTTTTGTTTTTTATAAAAGAGCAATTACTGAGTTTCTTGCCAGGTTCTTCTCAGTAAAAGCAACCTTCCGAACCTGGCGGTAGCATGTATAATCCTATGTAATCGTGTCTTTCTGACGATTTGAAAGTACTTTGTAAAAAGTCTAATCGAATAAAGATATTTTTGATTTGATATATAAAAATATCAGAGTAGTTGAAGTGGTAACAAGTACAGGTTTTTATCACACATGCTCACAGCTGTATTCCCCGAAAGCGTAGGCAGAAATGTACTTACATGTACAGGGGTAGATACATAGGGTGAATATTATTTTATCTAAGAGTAGGCAAATGAAGTACTATTCGCGAAAAGCTGAAAAATTACATTTACCGATATTCTTAACTCGAAATCTATACATACATACATACATATACACACAAATAAATAAAATTGAAGTGTTTGTTTGTAATTTTAAAATATCAGCTTTTCACTAAATACATATGAAAGTATATACGGTACTGATTTAAAAATAGGAACATTTTCTCTGTCCGTCTGTCTGTTCCGGCTTATCTCCGAGACTTTAATTGAAAAAAAAAATACATTAGTGTTCTGCGGGTCACCCATTAAATGAACTCTACGCGGCTAAAACCGCGGGCACAGTTAGTTGTTTATAAAAATAATCTACATCAGTCCTATCTAATTAAGTAAAATCATCATAATACTTTTAAAGCAAGTTTATGTAAGATGTAAATTTATAAACATGTTAAAAACAAATTCAATTAGTTAAACATCGAACATGACAGGTCGGCACGCTTGGGGTTATGGGTTAAGTATGTTCACAAACAAAAAAACGAACAATTTGAGACTCTCTTGTTATTTTAAGGGCTTACGACGATCTTTCAAACATATATTCAATGTCCTTACTGATGAAATTTACACTATGGAAGGGTTTTCGAAAATTCCACCCCTAAGGGGGTTAAATGGGGGTTGAAAGTTCGTATGTGGAATGCCTGCCACCCAGTCACTGTTCCGGGTGCCGGATAGCTATTACATATGCTCACGCCTGTATTCCCCGAAGGGGTAGGCAGAGGTGCTGTAATCACAACACCCACTTTTCACCGAAGATGATTAAGTGCCAACGTGACAGATGGTGAGTCCATCGCCGTCTCAGACACTATACATACGTCATTGAATTACTTCTCAGAAATATGCAGGTTTCCTCACGATGTTTTCCTTCACCGTAAAGCACGTAGTGTGAAATCATTGCACATAAGTTTTTTAGAAAAATTCATTGGTACAGGCCCCGCTGGGATTCGAACTTGCGTCGCTTGCGTATCAGGCGACTGCTCAAACCCCGAGACCACCACGGCTAGCTATTAGTGAACTTAAAAGTAATCAAGAAGAAAATCAGCTGGTGATACACGTCTTTATTGACAGCAACTAGTTTTGAAAAGTAACTAAGTACTATAAATCATTATCTACACTAATATTATAAAGAGGAAAGATTTGATTGTTTATTTTTTTGTTTGTTTGTTTATTTTGGCTCCGAAACTACTTGACCGATTTGAAAAATTATTTCACTGTTGTGAAGCTACACTATCTCCGGTTAACATAGGCTATGTTTTATCTCCGTACACCCACGGGACCTGCGCGGGTGAAACCGCGTGACGGCCGCTAGTTTTTTATAACAAGTAACTAAGTTTTTAACAGTAAATTATAAAGTGGGTGTCCTCGATATATATCTCTAAAGTGGTAAGTGTTTCGTCACAGTTTTCACACATCGTGAGGAAACTTACGTATGTTTGAGAAGTAATTCAAAGACTTTATATATTGCCTAAGACGGCGATGGAGTCACCACATCTCTCACATTGGTAGTTAACCATCTTCGGTTAAAACAGGTTGATGTTGTTGCAGCACTTCTGCTCACCCTTTCAGCGACCCTTCTTAGTTACTTCTAAACCAAGAATTTTCTTAATCCACGTTTTGTAACAAAGGGGCTATAGTTGTATGTGTTATTTTATATAATGCTTTGACGTATCCAATTACTGTTAATGGACGGCTCTATGGCAATCAAACGTAATGACGAACGGTATCGCGGTACGAATAATCATTAAAATCCAGGAAGAATCTACATTTAATCTCTATAATTATAAGTCTCATAATGCTTGAGCAGAAATTATATAACAATTTAAATGTACCCGAAAAGTTTTATACAGTTCAGTTTGAATTTCATTAAGTCAATTAACATTCAAGCTTCTCTACTTCGTTCGAGTGGAATAGTTACTTAGGGCTAACGCTAATGTCAACCCGGGATTGGTCGTGGCATGACGATATAAGCCTTCACAGGAGACCGAAGAGCTGGCAGCTACCTCGGTCAAAGAATTAGTCTTGCCATCCGAAGGGGGAATGCTGCCAGTATCTTCAGAACCTTGCCTATAGGGACTCCTTTTAATAATAAATTTTAGTTATTTTTTTAAGGTTTTTAGTTATTAGATTATATGTTTAAGGTTTTTAGTTATATTAGTTTTTGGTCATTCTATGAGTATCCCAATTCCTTAAAAAATAAATTGTTATAGCCTTTCTCAATAACTGGGCTATCTAACATTGAAATATTTTATTAAATCAAATTAGTAGATCCTGAGATTAGCGCGTTCAAGCAAACATACAAACAAAGTATTCCGCTTTATACATTATTAGTATAGATTTGATCGCATTGTCTTTTCTATATATCTTATAACTGTGTGTAAGCATTCAATCTTGGATGCGAAATTGTCTATGTCTGTCTGTTTATTTACCAAATTGTTTTAACGATTTTGCTGAAATTATACATACATAAAGATAGCTTTTCACTTTGTTCACTCCGAGGACGTAAATAGGATACTTAAAAATAATTACTAGACTAGAAGGTTAGTTTCCGAACCGGTGGTAAATTCTTCGACATTTATAAGTGTCTTGCGAGGGCCTGAATAAATCATTTTCATTTTCATTTTCAACGTCGTTATCTTCAAATTATAAATTAGGTGTTACCTTATCATGACTATCGTTCACCAGGAGGACCAAACACGACACCATTCTTGGGATATAACACTTTACTAGTACGTGAAAATAATTAAGATCAAAGTACGATACGAGTTTCGAAACATTGCATGGGCGGTGCGTAAGGCGAAAGCTTCCGATGGTAAGAAATACACGTAACAAATATGTATTATTACATTAAAGTATTAGCAAATGATAGACAGT
Source organism: Watsonalla binaria (assembly GCA_929442735.1). NCBI lineage: Eukaryota > Metazoa > Arthropoda > Insecta > Lepidoptera > Drepanidae > Watsonalla > Watsonalla binaria. The sequence continues at coordinate 4,062,737 of OV838930.1, forward strand.
TGAATCGTATCACTAAATATTATCTTAGTAAACAAAACAAGTGGTCGAATATTGATCAATCAATTATGGGTGAAATATATGGAGATATTACTATGTGTTTTATCAATAATGCGAATCGCATTATATGATTGCATTGAGATAGCAAGATTATTATATTGTTATATGTATCATAACATGATAACAATATATATTCACGTCTGTATTACTGGATAGAGAATGGGGTAACACCTACTTTTCTCCGAAGATTATTATGTGTCAACGTGACAGGTCTATCGCCGTCTCAGGCAGTAAACATACGTCTTTGAATTACTTCTCAGACATATGCAGGTTTCCTCACGATGTTTTCCTTCACTACCGTGTAAACTTATGTACTTATGTACGGTAAAGGACAACATCGTGAGGAAACCTGCATACTGAGGCACTGAAGCACGTGGTGTGAAATCAATACACAAGCTTTTAGAAAATCTCATTTGTGCAGGGCCCGCTGGAATTCAAACTTGCGTCGCTTCCATATTAGGCGACTACTCAAACCCCACGACCACCACAACTCTCTATATTGTTATGAGTATCAGAGTGTTCAGATTTTTTTTATTCCGACTGACCTGTAACGATTGCCAAAAATGTTCAGTTGTTAACAGGGAGCTACTGCTTTATGTGCTTCCCGAGGCACTGAAGGAATTCGGACGGACACCCATCCAATTACTTAGGTTAGGGTCGCTTATCTTTACTAATCGAATGATATCCTCAATAGTAACAAGTCCAGCTTTTCTTAGTTTGAAATTGCTCATAAAATCCTGCAGCACGTTTTACACTGCCAGTGTTTATAAATATGAATGTAATAATAAATATGATCATAAATCGTGGTAAAATATACATCCGTTTAAAGTTCAAGTTTTTAGAATAACTCATTGGTACAGGTCCCAGTGGGATTCAAACTTTCGTCACTTGCGGAGCAGGCGACTGTTCAAGCCACCATTTAACGCCATCTAGCGAACAGATCATCAAACGTATGTATCTGATGACTTCATTCTGAGTTGGCTTTCAACAGACTTTTACATGAATATCTTTGCATTAGTTACATGCACGTAACAAGCAAGAGATACTATGCCTTGCTACTAGAGGGCGCTATATTATCGTGATTCATTAGAATTTGTTTATTAACCAAACTAGGGGATGTCACGCAGTTTCACCCGTGTAGTTCCCTTTCTTGTGGGAGTACGGAAATAAAATATAAAATATGTATATTTCATTTTATATATAATATAATATTATTTTATATATAAATAAGTTATCAATTGCTGAGAGAATTTGAAAAATCGGTTAAGTAATTTTTGAGCCAATTGGTTACAAACATACTGACATACAAATCACTTTATAATATTTGTAGTTGTAGATTAATTGATCAAGTTTCATTTACCTTTTCATTAATAAATTGTGTGTTAACTTTTCAATTCACTGGTTCTTTATATCATACTATCTTTTACTTTATATACAAGCTGTACATACGCATAATGATATTCTTAGTATTGTTAGACAGACTTACAGTCAGAGAAACTCCTATATACAAGATTTTTATAATTAGTAATGATGTCGATAGTTATTGTCAAATAGTTTGCTCATATAATCCAATATACAAAATTGTCGTGTTGCGGTGTTTGTTACCAAACACCTCCAAAACGGCTGCACCGATTTGTATGAAATTTTGTGCATATCGGGTAAGTCTGAGAATCGACCAATTTTTTTACCCCTAAACGATAAGGGTAAAAACCCCAAACATTATATGGCAATATAAAGTTTTCTAAGCACAGCTAGAAATATTTATGCAACAATAAAAAAAGCTGTGCCCCGCGATTTTACCCCTCTATACTTACTTTTATGGATCGCCCCCGGAACCCTAATATATATTTAAATATAAATATATTATTAATTAACAGTAGTAGCCTTGTAACATAACCTATCAGCCAGTGAATCTGTGTGTACGCATTTATATATAATAACTGTAGATGTATAGATTATATTCATTTTATAAATATAAGTGTATTCGAATGAATAAAACGTAGAAAAAGTACATAGGGGCGATGTTTTATTTTTATTGTACCCCAAAGTTGGCAAAGGAGGTCGGTATCAATTAGTTTTGTAATGAACCAGGAAATTATTCTAGATACAAATTTAGATTTCAGTTACGTAGCGTTAATTTTGTGTCTAAGAATATTGCATGAATTACAAGCATTACGTAATTAACCACTCTTCATATTAATATTGCCGGAAGGATATTTGCTTGGTTTTTTTAGAAAAGAGTTACTTGCAATAATCTGGAAAAAAAATCTGTGATACTTTTCCATCAAACTCAAAAATATCTTTATTCGATTAGACTTTTAACATAATACTTTCAAATCGTCAGAATGACATAATTATACAGGATTTTAGATGCTACCGCCAGGTTCGAAAGGTGCTTTTACTGAGGAGAACTTGGCAAGAAACAGTAATTATGTACTCTTTTCAAAAAATATAATTAAAAATTTAAGAATACAAAATAAATTACTTGAGAAATGTAAGCCCATGGACTCAGTTCCAATGCACAATACATGTCGATAAAAATTAACATAAAATAAAACTCTAGTAACTCTAAGCAGAGCTATCTAAATGTGCAGCTTGAGATGACCACAAGCAGCGCCTGTTCACAAGTATGACGCGAATGCCAGCCAGCAATTTAGCAATACCAAATAAGTTCCTCTATTTAAAAAGTAATATATAGAATATTATTAGCCGTACCGATTCGATTAGTATTACAGTAACTATTGTCAATTTAGATTAAATACCAGAAAATATTGATATTCTTTTTTGTTTTATAGAGTACTAAATAAGTGGTTTACTTGTATTTAATGAAAAAGAAAAGGATTTATTCACGTTAAACCCTGGTAATTAATGCACTTATGAACGTCAGAGAATTGACCACTTACTAAATAACTAAATTTCAGATAAATACAAAACCATAGCGCTAACTAATTCTTTGGATATGAATTCTGGGCATGGTTGAAATCGGATTTTCGAATTGTTGAATAAGCCTGAAAATACTTTATCTGGTCATAATTCAGGTGCCTTACAGTGCACTGATTCATTTGCACATAGGTATATGACACGGAGCGATGAATTTTATCAAGTGAGGAGTGAGAGTATGAAATATTTCACATTAAATAATTAATGCTACATTAATGAGTGGGAGAATACGTGAGAGACGTGAAAGTACAAAAATATTTAGAGTTAAAATGGCAGTTGACGCTAACAATACAATTCTATGCATGCAATTGCTTACGCAACGGAGCGTTGTTCGGCGTCATGATACTAGAGCCGATCTCACAACTAACTAGATGAATGCACTTATTATTAATGCATTGCACATGTCATCGGCTATTACACCCGAATTAATGCATTTTAAACGTCGTTACATGAAACATCTTCAGGAAAAAAGTGAAAATTAGTATGAATGCCGTGCGTACGCGCTGTCGCGTCGGTTCGTTGCGTCCGCGTCTTGTGGATAAAACAACACTTACTACTTGTGAGCTACTGTGCTCATTATAAAACATGTACATCATCTCTCTTTTATGGTGATCTTGTGGCATATTCTATTGTGATTAATAACATTTATGTATATCTTTGAACAGCCGCGGTGGCTGGGGTTCAAATCCCGGCGGGGCCTGTACCAATGACTTTTTCTAAAATCTTATGTGCAGTGATTTCACACCACATGATTTGCGGTGAAGGAAAACATCGTGAGGAAACCTGCAAACATCTGAGAAAATTAATTCAAAGACGTATAGTGCTTGCGACGGCGATGGACTCACCATCTGTCACGTTGGCACTTAATGATTTTCGGTGAAAAGTGCGTGTTGTGATTACAATACTTCTGTCTACCCCTTGGGAATACAGGCGTGAGCATATGTATGTAGGAACGAGAAAAAGAGCGTATCACCAAGCCGGGCCAATACTAGCTTCTTTCGAGATCATAGACTCGTCACCACACGTCTGGTCTAACCTCTTCAGTTTCCTACGTACATGCTTATAAAACTCGCAAATTGAGACAGAAAATCTTGCCTAACGCGTATTACGTAACAATTCCAAGACTATTCCGTCAATTATGCCGAATAATTGTATGTTGCATAAAACTAACACAATTTGTAATGAGAAAATATAATTACCATATAGGCTCTATATGCAAATGGGCGCGATGGCCAGAAAGCGCGTTAAGCCGTCAGTTCCCGATACATGTACGAAAATTATGTAATGCTCGTTAATCATTTGGATTAAAATGAAGGGCTTATATATATTAACATATTACTATTATTAACAAACGGCTATCATATTCCCCACTACACAGCTTCTCTCATTTCATCATCGGCCTGGCCTAATCCCACACATTGTTGGGGTCGGCACTTGATTCAACCCGATGTGGCTTTTAGGTCTGATGTATGATAAATTGGCAACCGGGACCGACGGCTTAACGTGCTCTCTGAGGGAACTCGGGCGGCCACCTATCCAATTAAGGGCTAGGGTTAGGGTTGCTTAACTTCGCTGATCGAATAATATGCGCAACAGCAACTGTGACATGATCCCCTCTCATTTATGCCCCCAATACTTGATATTTAATCTATATTAATGTATAAAGTTTAATAAACTCATATAAGGCTATAGGCTATATATCATCACGCTAAGACCAATCTCGGGTTAAAGCTATCGTTAGCCCAGAGTAACTATTCCACGCGGCCGAAGTCGCGGGCAGAAGCTTGAATAATATAAATTTGAGATTATGTCACAATCCGGAATTATTATAATTCAAATATAAATAATCGGTAATATGTGCCAACAGAAATGTGATAACTCAATAATATAATAACCGGTGGCAATTTATTATTTTATAATTCACAATGAAAAATAAATTCCTCAGTCATTTCGTAATTTTGATGAATTATAAAATTTTGTCCAGCAGCAACCTTTTTGACCTTACTCAAGCCGATTTTTCTTATATGTGATTCATCTCGTCCGCCATTTCGTTTTCTTAACACACTTACACACACACACCTTTCCAGAAGGGTCGTCGAAGTGTAATCAGGGGTGTTGTAACAACGCGAATCCATCGCCGTCTTAGTCACTATACATTTGTATTTGAATTATTTCTCAGATGTATGAAGGTTTCTTCACGATATATTCTTCACCGTAAAGTTCCAAACGTACAGGCCGCGGGGCTTCAAACTTACGTCGCTTGCGTAGCAGGCGACTATTCAAATCTCTCCTTCCTTCCCCATTCTACCCTCCTCCTCCCTCCTTCACTCAGGATAGTGGTCGTGATTGTGTAGAATGCAGTTAACAATCTTGCTATTAACTACTGATTATATTTTTTTTTTCCTTTGCATAAATTTCCTATACATATTATATACTGATGGTATTGGTACTTAAATCTAGTAGAGATCGAAACAGAAAGCAAGCTAGACCAGAGACGTCAACGTCTATTAACTACTGTATTATTAATATGCATACTTTTTGGTTTGTAACACATTCTGAAAGCTACGTGTTTCCATTTTCGTATAAGTCTATATTTCTACGCAGTTGGTTACCAAATATACAGACCATTAACATACATACATATGCTCACGCCTGTATTCCCCGAAGGGGTAGGCAGAGGTGTTGTAATCACAACACCCACTTTTCACCGAAGATGATTAAGTGCCAAAGTGACAGATGGTGAGTCCATCGCCGTCTCAGACACTTTACATACGTCATTGAATTACTTCTCAGAAATATGCAGGTTTCCTCACGATGTTTTCCTTAACCGTAAGGCACGTGGTGTGGAATCACTGTACATAAGTTTTTTACAAAAACTCATTGGTACAGGCCCCGCTGGGATTCGAACTTGTTTCGCTTGCGTAGTAGGCAACTACTCAAACCTCAAGGCCACCTCGGCTCTATTACCTATTACCATTAACATAGCAGTAAAAATGAAATTCACGACGTAGTGTGCGTGTGGCAAACATTTTGCTAACATTACGTTGGTTGCGGTAACAGTATAATCTCAGTGTAACATAATCGCGGTTACCGAAGAAGAGCACTTCATTTGCATGCGGTTTGCGTCAACAACGTCTTCTGAAACGTATAATTTTGTTGGCATTATGTACTAGTGCCGTAACTTGAGAGTTGTGGGATGACATCATGAATCACACTTTGGCAACTCGAATGATGCCAAGTGTCATACATAAATGGAAATCGACTATAGAGCCCTATTCACGTAAAACAAACAATCGAAATATCTTTGAATGATTGAACATTATCTTCCCGCTTCGCTTATGGAAACGGTACATATTTACGGTAATGACATGTGCCTGTTTTATGTCACTCCCATTCATTTTGTATCGCTTTTATTAACGCAAGTACGAGAGAATGTTATTTATCTAGGCCTACTAAAGTGTAGTACCTTAGAAGTAAGTAATGATTAGCGATATAAATAAACATTCCCAGGAGACCGAAGAGCTGCCTCGGACAAACAATTAGTCCTGCCATTCAGAGGGGGAATGCTGCTAATATCTTCGGAATCTTGGCTACAGGGACTCCTTTTAATAATATATTTTAGTTATTAGATCATATTTTTTTAGGTTTGTTATAATAATAAATAAAGAGTACGTAAAAAAACCAATAAGTCGTTCGATCGAAAAAATATAGAAATGTGATGATATAGAATGACTTTAACTATTGGATACGAAAACGCTGTAATCGACTAAGTCGCTATGATATCGTGACGATTTTCTTTACGTGAAGCGGCCTTATGTTCTTGGCTCATGTGGAAACGCACGTACCTACACCATAGAATATGATGCATTCTAAATACGTAGTACTTACCATTAGGTTCTCTTTGTCATGCGGTAATAGAATTAATATAAAAAAGGGGAATGTGCAATATGATAAAAATAATAATACTCTTTATGCTTGACCAAAAAATATACCTTGCAATAATAAATACAGTGTTTCTCAACACTGAAATAAGTGTACTCATCAATTCGATACGAGTTCCAATGAGATAATTTGAGTTTGATGTGAATTAATAGATATTTTTATTTGAATATGTCATTCAATAAACTAGGTCAGCGAATAAAAGTTGATTAATATTAAATATTCTTCACTATGAATGTAGCAAATTATGATTTAAAGTTTAATTATTAGCCGATGAATTTTTTATATAAATTGCTTACACTAAAGTATGTTCTATGCTAAAGCTAAAGTTAATATATGATTAGTTTAAACACTCACTTTGCAAATATTATTATCAGAAGTACAGTAAAAAAGAAATTAAATAAAAACATGCTCACGCCATCACAGAAGGGTTCCCGAAGGGGTAAGCAGAGGTGTTGTAACAACAACTTTAATTTGACTAAGTGCCAACGTGACCGAGGATGAGTCCATCTCCGTCTTAGGCAGGCACTATATATACATATGCTCACGCCTGTATTCCCCGAAGGGGTAGGCAGAGGTGTTGTAATCACAACAGCCACTTTTCACCGAAGATGATTAAGTGTCAACGTGTCAGATGGTGAGTCCATCGTCGTCTCAGACACTTTACATACGTCATTGAATTACGTCTCAGAAATATGCAGGTTTCCTCACGACGTTTTCCTTCACCGTAAAGCACGCGGTGTGAAATCACTGTACATAAGTTTATTTAGAAAAACTCATTAGTACAGGCCCCGCTGAGATTCGAACTTCCGTCGCTTGCGTAGCAGGCGACTGCTCAAACCTCAAGGCCACCACGGCTCAGAAACTAGCATCCTTACTAATATTAAAAATGCGAAAGTAACTCTGTCTGTCTGTTACGCTTTCCCTTAACACCAAAAACCTCGCAACCGATTTTGATGAAATTTGGCACAGAAAATCTTTACACCCTGAGAAAGGACATAGGCTACCTTTTAAACTAAATCTACGCGGGTGAAACCGCGGGGCACAGCTAGTACATAATAAAAGTCGAGGGAATCGTGTTACATTTCTCATGAAGGTGTTATCAGCCTTTCACTTGGCAATGACAATGAACCACCGCAGACAGTGTAACGGTTTGTTCATCAACGTGCGAATATTAATACTATTTATATTCATGTCTGTGCAATAAAGTGTATTGAAATGAAAAGTTAATGTCTACAAGATTTGGAGCATCAGTCAAAGTTGTATCTATACATATACATTTCAAAGGAGGTGTAAGTATCTACTAAGAAGAGGTTTTCGGAAATTATACCCCTTAGAGGTTTGAATAGGCGAGGAGCTCGTGGCACAGTTGCTATTGCGCTTATCATTCGATCAGCGAAGTTAAGCAACCCTAAGCCTAGCCAGTAATTGGATGGGTGATCACCCGAGTTCCCTCTGTGCTTCGGAGAGCACGAAAAGCCGTCGGTCCCGGTTGCCAATTTATCATCTTTGGCAATCGTTACAGGTCAGTCGGAGGCCTAAAATAGTCTGACAACTGGTTTAACCCAGATCACAGATTTTCCTCGTTGAAGGGGTTGCGAAGGTCAGATGGCAGTCGCTTCGTATAAAATCAGGTGATCAGCCACATCGGGTTGAATCAAGTACCGACTCCAACACTGTATGGGATAAGGCCAGGGCGATGATGATGAGAGGGTTGAAAGAAATGTGATATCTGACTGGCACGGGACGAAGCTGCGATCTTAGGCTGTGCGTTAATACATAAGTTAGTCGAGTGACTGACTTATATACTGTTTACTACTGACTAGTCAGTCAGTCACTGTATTTTCTATGTATGAAAACTCAACTCCTCCAATCCAACTCCACATTACAACATTATGACTGGTCATGAGCAAAACCCTACAATTGCTATAGCACATATCAATATGTATATGTTATGACTACATTGAATGATAATGATCTCATTTCAACATTATGTGAATTTAATATGTATGTGTGCAATTTAATTATCTTTTCCCAGATCGCCTTGGAGACACGAAATTATGATCATAAATATTGTTTTTTATCTTCATACATACTGCTTGTATTTACAACATACTTAATTCAATTAAAAATGTACAAAAAAATCATGAAATTATAACAAAGCCAGTGACTTGTCCGCGTGTGTGTGTGATAAAATCGATATGGCACTCTATTTATGCAACTAATAATTTTGAAAACAAAAACATAACATTAAAATAGTTCAGATGATTTGGATTCATATTATGTAACTAGCTGTGCCCCGCGGTTTTACCCGCGTAGAGTTCATTTTATGGTTGCCCGCGGAACCCTGTTTTGCACAACATTTTATAACATACTGTTATTCCTATAACATTAGCTATCCGCCAATGAAAGTTAAAATCTATCCAATTCTTTCGGAGATTACCCGGAACAAACAGACAGACGGAGAAAAAAATGTTTTTTCTATGTCAGTACCGTTTATACTTTAATAATATGAATTAAGTCAAAAGGTGTAATTTTTGAATTACAAACAGACACTTCAATTGTATAGATGTATATATTACTTGACCGTGCTTCTAAAGTTTAACTCTGATAAGATGTATATATTCTGTGTTCTATTTATAATTTTTATTTTATTTTATTTTTCTTTTTCTCATACTAGATATAAGTAATTCCATTGTTATTATTAGCTTATAATAATAATAGAAGCATACAACTCGAAAAAAAATGTTTCTCTGTTACCTTTCCACGGTGAAACCGTTGGGTCGATTTGTCTGAAATTTGGAATAGGTTTGAATCTAAGTAATTATGGTACTTACAAAATCTATAACATGGATTAAGTATCGAGTATAAACTAGTAAAGGAATATGTCAGGTAATCGCTTCCATTCCCCAGACACTCCATACCTATAATATTTACAAAAAATAACACGTATTTTTTGGTATATAATTTTGTGATTGCAAAAGTTGTTTGTATTAATAATATTGGTTATTAGCGTGTTTGGTGTTAAATATTACGTGTATCTGGTATTGGTGTTTATTGGACTATTGCGTTTTGGGCACCTTGGATCGAAACCGTACACAAACAGCGAAAAAAAATTGCGTGTTCATTATCCATCCAGGTGAGCTTGGTTGGTCAATGGAGCAATGAAGATAACGAAAGTAAGGAAGGAGTGTAACAAAATAAAAACCTACAGAAGGTCAGCTTATAAACATTAGCGAAACGCGGCTGTGAGGTATGCAAGATTATAGTGTTTGAACGCATACGCTTATGAGCTATTAGCGGACGTCACGCGATTTCACCCGCTTAGTTCTCGTTCCCGTAGGATTATCGGGATAAAATATAGACCATATTAATCAAAACTTTCCCCTTTATAATATTAGTATAGATTGAGCTCTTTAAAAAAAGACGGGTATCCACTGTACCCCGATCATCTTCAACTTCTCTAGTAGTGGTCACGTTCACGCTTTTACGCTTGGTGGCAGCTCTTGTACGAAACTTGTACTTATCACCGCTTTAAAAGGAACGTATTAAGAACTTCTGAGCTTGGAAGTTTCATATTTGTACCGTAAAATGAAGCGTTTGATGTTAAGAAGTACTTAATAAGCATAGTTTTAGATAAACCATTATAGTTGGGCCCTTAGTGTAGGTTGTTTTCGAAGCCACTGCAAATACGCGGCGCAGTGAATACCCGCCAATAAATTGTGCTGACTGAGTTAAATTAGGAAGCAGTCCTTTTGTTACCTTTCCGTTTTGTAATACTAGGTAGATTGCAATCGATGTATTATCAGATGTATAGATGAATAACTTGTTATGTTGCAACAACAATATAATGAAATGTTTTAATGACCAATTATCATTACTGTTGCAGTAAAGACAAGTTTCTATAACTTGTAATACTTAGGGTCAATTTACGCTGAGAGGGCAGAATATTACTGCAAAGCTCTTTTGTTTGTGTTCTATGTAATAGTTGAACTTTCTACGATTAACAAGGTCAATGTTTTGTTTAAGGCCTACAAGGGACTTGCGATTAATGAAGTTAGTTTCTGTCGCTGGCGAGGAGCTCGTGGCACAATTGTTATGGTGCATATCATTCGATCAGCGAAGTTAAGCAACCTTACCTCTAGCCAGTAATTGTATGGGTGACCGCCCGAGTTCCCTCCATGCTTCGGAGAGCACGTTAAGCCGTCGGTCCCGGATGCCAATTTATCATCTTTGGCAATCGTTACAGGTCAGTCGGAGGCCTAAAATAGTCTGTCAACTGGTTTAACCCGGATCATAGATTTTCCTCGTTAAAGGGGTTGCGAAGGTCAGATGGCAGTCACTTAAGTTCCCTCGCAGGGATATGATTATGAGTATGCTTATCCCTTCGGGAAATACAGGTGAGTATTTTAGGAAGAATATTTTAATCTGGGTGAAAAGAATCAACCTCTAAAGCTTAGGCGCTTGACAAACTAATTATGTATTTACTCTACAAATTTTGTCACTTCCTTTTGTTGCTAATATTACGAGACAGAGTCTGGTAATTTAGTAACTGATATCATTTTGTGTAGGTAGTCTAAGATATTATCTATGTTGAGTAAAATTTGTTTTTTGAGCTTCTGCTAAGATTACATAAGTAAATCTAGAAATGAGACATTATTCGGAACGTTAGTGATAGTTTGAACGCTAATAACATTTTATTATAACTTTTCTTAAATTGTTTTCAGATACTTACATTCACAAATATTTGTAATATTTTAGTTATTATATTTGACAATTGAGCATTTGTGCTGTGTCCATGGGCTTATATTCATGAGATATAAATACTGTAACCAAAAACATTGTATAATATATATTGTTTTAAAAGAGTAATTGTTGAGTTTCTTGCCGGGTTCTTCTCAACAAAAGCTACCTTCCGAATCCGGTGGTAACATTTATAATCAGGTATAATGTATTTTGTGTCCTTCTGACGATTTGAAAGTACTTTGTAAGAAGTCTAATCAAATAAATATATTTTGATTTTGATTTTGAACAAATCTTTCAACTTCCAATATATCATTAAACACGGCTTAGTGTATATTAATGATTTACCAATTTTAGTCAAGAATACGTGTGACATTGTACTGTTCGCTGATGACACATCTCTTTTGTTTGAAGTCGACAGAGCCAAAACGAATTATGCAGATGTAAACAGTGCACTTGATCAGGTATTGAAATGGTTTAATGTAAATAACTTAGTCTTAAATGCACAAAAAACTAAATGTATTAAATTCACTTTACCAAACGTCAAACCTGTTGATACAAAGGTCATGGTAAATGGTGAAACTTTGGATATCGTAGAGTCAGTAGTATTTCTAGGTATAACCCTTGATAACAAACTTCAGTGGAGCCCACATATATCCAAGTTATCAGGAAAACTCAGCTCCGCGGCTTATGCAATTCGTAAAGTTAGACAGTATACAGACATAGAAACAGCTCGACTCGTATATTTTTGTTATTTTCATAGTGTTATGTCCTATGCTATTTTAATTTGGGGCAAAGCTGCTGATATAGAGAATATATTCACATTACAGAAAAGGGCTATACGATCAATTTATAATTTGGGACCCCGAGATTCGTTAAGGGAAAAATTTAAATCAATTGGAATTTTGACAGTGGCCTCACAGTATATTTTAGCTAACTTATTATTTGTGCATCAAAACATTGGATCGTTTCAACACGCACAAAAACAAAATTGTAGTGCCTGCGCATCGCTTACAGAAAGTACATGGCTCATTTTTAGGACAGTGCACACGCTTCTATAATAAATTACCAACAGAAATTGTAAACTTGCCCTTCAATAAATTTAAAGAGACCATCAAAGGAGTTTTGCTCAAAAAAGGATATTATACTGTAAGTGATTATATTTGTGATAAGGAACCCTGGGATGTATCTTTGTCGAAAAATTATTGTAAATAATCCCATTGGCACTGTACTTTTGCTACAATTAATTAATCTTAGTTTGATCTTTGCTTTGACTGGCTGGAATTTGCCATGCTCACAAATATTTGTAATATTTTAGTTATTATATTTGACAATTGAGCATTTGTGCTGTGTCCCATGGGCTTATATTCATGAGATATAAATACTGTAACCAAAAACATTGTATAATATATATTTTTTTAAAAGAGTAATTGTTGAGTTTCTTGCCGGGTTCTTCTCAACAAAAGCTACCTTCCGAACCCGGTGGTAACATTTATAATCATGTATAATGTATTTTGTGTCCTTCTGACGATTTGAAAGTACTTTGTAAGAAGTCTAATCAAATAAAGATATTTTGAGTTTGAGTTTGAGAGTTTAGGTAATATTTTTTTTTACGTTTCGTAAATATTAGATAAATCAAAAAATCATCATGAATTTCTGAGAAGGCATTTAACAATATTATGCGACTTAAAAAGTAAACCATTGCCACTTAGGTATTATTAGTTAATAGAGGTGTAGTAATTTTTCTTGGAGAGGTCCAAGGTAATAATGTAATCCTATGAAAAGGAAAAAAACGAGACACCCATAAAACAAAATGTCCAGTAAAAAAGGAAGAGAGAGAAATTTAATAGTTACTTTTCCATTTAAACAATGTTTATTCACTAAAAAAACCTGTCTTGTTTTCTCTATTTTTAAACACAGACGTATTTTTAGTTTTAGAATATATATTACATTGCATAATCATACGACTACGCGCACATATTTCGTAGTGTATGCTAAAACTATTAATAAAAATATAGTAACGTTTATAATATTTAACACTATAATAGCGGCAAAGGAATAGAAAGTTACCTTTAGATTAAATTGTATTATCTACGTAATTAATTATGCATATTGATATTTATTGGAACATAGAATATCATAAAGATGGAATGTATAGGCTTATGCGTAACGAACTATAATTACATATACATTAAGATTTCTTCACATAATTCATGAAAATCCCTATATTGTAATAATACCTTGTCCAACGGATAATAATAGCCCTGAGGTTCTGTTATTTGTGACAGCCAAATACCAGTGATGCAAATAAAAATCTAAACAAAATCGAACATGAATTTGTGTCAGAGTTGAATCGATACTCATTGTATAATCGAATGGATACGGCATTCGGTATGACTGTTTGCAATTTGATCTTAGGGCAATTTATATGACAAGATATAAGTAAGCTGTAAAAGGATGGTAATGCTTTAGAAACGCGCAAGTGTGTAAACTACTAATTTATGCGAATATGAGTTCTTGCTGATAGCAAGAGATGCGATGTCCAATTGTGGTTCTTCATAAAGAGTTTGCACGTTTGCCTTCATATGTCATTATTTAGCAGTTTCTGACACAGTGTTGCAATCTATCGATGGTATGGGTACAATAAGCCTTGCAACTAGGTCACGCGGTCGACTGTCTATCGATGACCAATGACTTTGAATATTTGCACGAACGGGAAACTCAAATATATAAAAAAGTTTGTTAAACGGCAATGTTCAAATTTCAAGGAAACAATTGCGTGATTTTTCATTTATGCTTTAAAGCACACATTAAATTGGAAATTAAGTAGAGCAAAGTTGAGTAATTCCTATCACTTAACACATATGATTACACATGAAATGAGAAACATGTCGTTACACTTGTCGCCGATAGGAATCACTCTAAATATGACAATTTTATTGCCTCTATATTTGAGCCTTTACAAAAAGTAGCTAATGGGCTTCTTTCCTTTATGAGGTATAGTTAGATACTTACTGGTTTATGATGAGAGGGTTGAATGAGCTGGTTACGAACCTCCAATATGATGTTCCTTCATTCGTCGGCATTCACATACCGAGCGATCGGTCTGTTGAGCTTCAACTCATAGCTTAGTACTGTCCTTTATAATAATGATCTCCTACCGAATTTCGGTTACGGCGGCTAATCTCAACGAGGATTAGCCACATGGCATGTGCGCAGGAGATATTATAGTGCACGCGTGTGTGCGCAAACACAGGTGCACTCTTTATTCCCTCACTCTCATAGTCCGATGGGACGGCAATCCGACACAACCGGAGAGAGATCAGGCGTAGGACCAACGAATTAACGTGCTTTCCGAGGAAACACCGCCAACTTCCAAACTCCGGGCATTTATAATCGACTTAAAAAAAAGAGGAGTGTTTTACCCCTAACTAACCTTTCATCGTCTTTATGATTAGTACTATGATTTATTTTTCAGTTTATTTAAAAAGTTAGGGTTGTTTGAATATGTACTTAATAGAAAGGAAATAAGCTTTAAATTAGCTTACTTACTTTAAATATAAGTTGGAGCTCAAATTCAAGGAAGTGAGGTAAATATTAGTGTTGAATTCAAAATAGTATCATGTAAACACATAACTCAATATCATTCCCATACTAATCAATTTTAAATTAACACGACAATCAATTTATCTTGCTGCGTCGTCGCATCGTAGTTCTTCGTGTTTAAATAATTAATTGATATCAATTAATTTCCTCGCGATGTTTGCATAATTCAATGACGTAATTGAAAACGAGGTCGGTAAATTTTCTTGGGCGAAAGAAAACTGCTATGTGTGTCAATACTCGTATTTACGATATGCTTTGACCATGCTCGGGTCACCTCATGGTAAGAAATAAATCTATACAGATAAATAAATTGAAGTGTCCATTTGTAATTTTAAAACTAACAGCTTTTCACTAAATGCATATGAAAGTATATACGGTACTCATATAGAAATACCAGTTTTTTTTATCTTGTCTGTCTGTTTTTTCTGGCTAGTCTCCGAAACGGTTGAATCTGATTTTAACTGAGGCTTTCATTGACAAATAGCTAATTAGGTTTACTTTTATTTAAATAAAAACAGCATTAGATTACCACGGGCCACCCATGAAATTAACTCTACGTGGGTGGAACTGCGGGCACAGCTGGTAGCAAATAGTTTTGCTCACGTTTCCTCATTAGTATGCAAAATAGCTTTTTGATAATAAATAATGTTTAATTCATTTTTTGTATACTAATGTGTATGCCATGCCGTAACCGCAACATAATTGTATTGTCCGACAAAGCGGAAGTGCAAAATTCAAAGCTCGCGTTGTTACATTAGGAACAGTGTGAAGATGCTTCAATGCTATAAATAAATTAGCAAAAAAAAACATGCTTAGTAAAAATATACACATACATGTGACTACGCCTGAATTCAACGAAGGGGTTAACTATTCTTGTACTGATATAAAATACTTTAACTATTAGTTTACCATTTGAGAATTTTGCCAACGTGACAGATGGTGAGTCCATCGCCGTCTCAGACACTATACATACGTCATTGAATTACTTCTCAGAAATATGCAGGTTTCCTCACGATGTTTTCCTTCACCGTAAAGCACGTGGTGTGAAATCACTGTACATAAGTTTTTTGAGAAAACCTCATTGGTACAGGCCCCGCTGGGATTCGAACTTGCGTCGCTTGCGTAGCAGGCGACTGCTCTAAAAAACTTATGTGTATTATTAGTGATTTTACACCACGTGGTTTGCGGAGAAAGAAAACATTGTGAGGAAACCTACATATGTCTGAGATGTAAGCCGAAAATAAAAATAAAACTTTACATATTTCCTTATACTTCAAATAAACTTAGAAATCGAAGAAGACTGTAATTCACTGGTTTATCGGAAGTGTTCAAATGGCTTTTGTGTGTAATCGCTTCCTAAGTATGAACATTGCGTATGGGTAATGATCAACCCTAATGCAACGCGCTATGTAACCTAGGATAATTTATCATTAGGCGATCTATGTGTAATAGATATAATCATGGAACGCATAAGCAAGTAATGGGATCCTAAGGATTCAGTTCTACATTTATCATGCCTAAGAGTTTCAAAATTGAGCTACTTTTTCGCTGTGTATGTTTGGAGTTGACGGGTTACACAAAATATATAATACTTTAGGTTCAATAGTACCTAAGTATATGTAACTCTTTGATACAAGCTTTATAGTAGAGTATATTTAGTACGTTTACGATTTCTACATATTTTAATTTTAACATATAACGACCCTTTTTTTTTATTTACGAAGGGGAAAATCTTCGACCGGCCTGGGAGAGGTAAGTCGAGGTATGTGGGATTTTTACCGCACTAAAACCCCTTCGGTGGCCATCCTCCATGCTTAGGGGGGACTCCGGGTACTCTGATAGATCGCACCGGTGTCCCCCTACACTTTGCCGGGGCACATCCCTGGGGCAGCTGTATCGCCGCCCCTGTTATAGATCCTCTGCCTACTACTTTGAGATAATTTCTAGAAGGGCGAATCAAATAGTACAAATGATTAATATTTATATTTTTATTATTTTTATTATTGCACAAATTCTTATAATTTTTAATAATCGGAGATGTAGCGGTCGCCATGGCCGAAATCGGTCGGATCATCATCATCATCATAATTTTTCAATCAGACTCATTTTTAAATTAGTTTAAAATATTGCCTTACAATATTTGAAATCATTTATCTTCTCATATTAAAGTAATTATCATGAGTTACAAAATGGTAATATACTTACTTATTGATGGTGATGGTCAATGATTACAGCTGAGCATTGATCATCACTCTGAATGGGCATGTTGTGACGTAAATGGGGCATCTTTAATTGAACTGTAGTGTATGCAATAGTTGCCATTGTTGAGTTCATGACGTTAATAATTACAATTTATAAGTACTTAAAGTGCTTTCATAGAAACAGAATATGGATGTTAAAAAATAGCTTGAGTCAGCAGGCCTAGACTAATTAGCACTATCCTCGCGCGAGGTGGCAACAGATTTGCCATCCGTACATAATATAATATCGGTTTAAATTGCACGCTATTTGGATTATCTAAAAATAAAACAAATTAAATTATCAAGCTTGAATACGTAGACATATTATTCTAAGCTAAAACTGTTTACCCGCATGTCTTGGCCTCGTGTTGTATGACTTTCGTTAGAACGAGATTTAAATCAGCACCAGTTCAACTTGCATATTATAAAAGCTTTCAGTTCCTAGAAACTCCAAAGCACTCTAGATCTATCCTTGAGAAGTGTTCTGCGTTCTCTAATGCGAGACTAATTTAATGATATAAGAAATCAGAATATGCTTGACCGTTACCCAACATAAATCGCTACTATGTTACATAATTCACTCCACATTAGCATTTAATTGAGAGTAAGAATAATTACAAATAATCATATGCTTATGTATTGTTTGCGAAGGCTTGGTGAACCCAATTTACTTGTTGAATTTTAATACCAGAAATAAATTTCTAACAATTAAACTCTGCCTACTTTTTTATAGATACAGGAGATTTGCCGCTAATTAGATAATGGCGAATATAGTTGCATAAGGTGGAATTTATAACTGAAACCATCTCTTTTCTCCAAACACCGTCATTATACAGTGGTCGGCATAAGGCATGTTTATATGAGACGACATGAACCTTACAGTTACTTCGTATTTTTTTTTATTTTGAGCTTAGTTTTTATTTCACGTTACAAAAAAGGTTTAAGTCCTAAGATAAGATTAACAAACCATTTGCGAATACCATAATGCATTGGTGTTAACTGCGAAAGTAAAATTTTTTTACCTTTGCAGTTTATACTTGCTGCGTTATTTTTATTATTATTAACAAACCTAATGTTAATACGTACTGTATCGTTATAGTTTTAAAGTTTATTGACATGTCCTTCTCTATCTCTATGCTATAGCGTTAAGTTCTTGTACTTTTGTGCGTAAGGTGTAAAAAAATAAATGAACTCTGGACGATTTTGCCTCCGTTCAAATCAGCTTAGCTCAAGTCAGTCAGACCATTAAGGTGCAGGACCACTGCTGCTTAAGCTAGGATTTACTTGCTAAGGCTAGCTTTAACGTTGCGTAGTTTTATATAATGATATCTCGCGACGGAGACGATGCGTTTACGTATAAACGAACCTTTAAGCGGTCGCCGGATTCCCGTCATTGTTTCCAAACTTACATTGCGTAGAATAAATTGCGGAACTATTACGTGATGTAGATAAATGTGATCAAGTTAATCTTTTTTTTTGGAAGCTAGAGCACGGATGTAAATATTTTGTTCACACGAATGGTAAAAAAGAAATAAGTTGTCAGAATAATTCTTGATTTAATCGTACCCTCAGAACTAACCTAATCTTGTACTACGAAATTATGACACAATTTTTTTGATAAAGCTGGCGGTTTTATACCGCGTGTGACGTCATGATAGACGCATATGACACTGCGTCAAACGCATCTAAGAACAAATATTCGTTACCTGAATTGTGCACCTTCAAATGGGATCAAATTTCTAAACTCTTTCCAAACAGGGCCAACTGTAGAGTTGTCATGCTAGAATATGTAAGAGCATGATATAAATAAATGTCCCTCACATAATTCTCATGTTACATGTGATTTGTTTTAAGATAAAATTGCAATGCAGATTTTTGATTGCACGACTGGGAGATGAAATTTTTGAAATGTAAATATATATCACTATACGCAATCCTGTAATGATTTTGTAACGACTCATATGAATTTTAATGCGTTTTATTTGTAACTTTTACATGAAATCTTTCCGCAGTAACAGTACCACACTATAAATATAAGATTTACAAGCAGTAAGGAATCGAAGCCTATTTTTTAAATAAGTACGTTACGACTCGTAAAGCTCTAGTCGCGTTATTCTGTAGAGTTTGCCAGCGTTGAACCTGACGTCGAGCGTCAGTTTCAACCATATGGAATTGATACATTACACATAGAAGATACTGTTCAATTTCATATCTTTCAAACAGACATTTGACGTCAAGTGCTGAGACATCTTAAAGAATAATGCGGCAGGAGCAGATTTACCATTAAAAGCTGTGTAAATTTTGTCGATTTGGAGTTTTGGTAAAAGTCGATAAAACACGTAAATGACACACACGATTGGACACGACGTTATACTCCTCATTGTCGCTATTACCATTCTGCTTATAATCTCGTAATGTGTGCTCTGTGTGGGTGTGTCATTTGACCAATTTGTTCCTAGATTCCTTACTGCTCATAAACCTGATATTTCTACTGTGACTGTAGACTGTAGTATCTTAACGACATCTCATATTCATGAGCATCTAAGAGTAATGACACCACACATTTACTGATATGACAGAAATATATTTCAATTGCTTTGAGTGTTAGCGTTTCGGTAATCGCACTAATGACAGTGCAAAATCAATATTAACTTAGTCTACTTAAATATTACAGTCATTAGCTAATGTGAATGTATGTTCGTTAGTGTTTTAAGTATCTGATGAAATGGTAAATAAATTAGTATGAACTAGATAGAGCTCGTAGATTAGGAAAATAATTTATAGTTCTCATACGGTATAAGATGGACGCTAATCATTTCTCAGTATAGAATACCTATACTCACTAATACAATTTCCAAAATAGTTGTAATTCATACAAATTACAAAGTTGCAATCAAAACACAACATAAACTTCCGATCCTAGAAACTTGAAAGTATGCTCTTGATAGACACCTCGTCTACTTCTTGTATTGCCTCTCCAGCTATTGAATGAGGTGTCAGATTATGTATATCAAGAAGGGGTTTATCCAAATTCCATCCCTTAGAGAATATATACGTAGTAAGGTAGGCAATCAGTCTAACTTTTGTAGCCAAATATTGTAGTTATATTGAAATGTTCGTATATAGGTAGTTCTTTTCATTGAATGCTGTGTAAACTATAAACAAATGTCAGTCTAAGCTTGGTACATTCGACAGCTCCATCACTTGTATGCAAATAAATCGAAAGCGCCACAACACTGGTGTGAGATACGTTCGCTAAAATAATGGGCATGAGGGATTGTTCATAAATTATAAAAAATATACTGAAAATATTTAGTGTTCGGTTGTCGGTAATAATGATGTAGTCCCATACGAATCAAAGCATGTTTAAATGGCGCATATAATATCGTAGACTAAGATTATAAGTTTTTGATACATATCTAGTGCTTGCCAAAGAAGAAGCTCTGCTCTTTATTGTCACGAAGTGTTTGCATAATCTAGAAACTTTCAAATATTTTGCTATAGGAAAATCAAGCAAACTTTCCTTCATGCCACTACATCCCTCTGACTTTACCCCACGTAGGTATTGTTAGGGTTGGCACTTTATTAAACTCGATGCGGCTGATCACCAGAGTTTATCCGAAGCGCCTGTCTAATCTAGGTAAAGTTCTCCGAGGCACGTAGGGAACTCGGGTGATCACCTATCTTTCTTGGTTTGGTTTGGGTTGCTTAGCTTTGCAACTGTGGTAAGAGTTCTTCTCTCTTCTTCATGCCAATACAAATACAAATTATATATTGGATCCCTAATTTTAAAATTCGTTTAAGTGGACTGGGCCCGTGGATACGTTTCGAATTGGTCTAGTTGCACCTGCTCTCTAGATACCAGGTCGAGGTTCAGGTCCGTCTGTCTACTTCGAGGTTCTACGTCGCGTCTTCCAAAGCGTTGACTTTAGTAATTTGTTTGTCTTATCATAAAGGTATGCATTGTATGAAGGCTGGAGCTTTTACCTCTGGCGACGTGTTGACGGTGTGACAATTTCATGGTCGAAATTTTACTTAATTCTACTCGTGAAGTTGGACCAATTGAACAAAATAATTCCATTTGAACTTGAAAAACGAACGATTACAACAAACACTAAATATAAACGCAGTGAACTGAAAACGTGTAAGTCGTGAAAGTGTTGACAAAAAACGCAAATAAACATTTTGGGCGAGGTGAGATTTCATTGATAGTGAAAGCGCGCAGCCGAGTTGCTCGTATCGGTCGCACTGTACTAAGTGAGCGCTTTCGGCCAAGCGGAGTCTCTGCGCATCTTGTGAGAACATTTCCGAGGTATAAAAGAACGTAACATGGTGATTCCTCGAATCATTGCTAAGCACCCGCTCGGGCAATCAGAACAAAGAGGTACTTGCACGTGAATTAACTGTGGTGTTACTATTATCAGTGTTGTGTTGTGAAGTGATAACATACCGGTTTGTTTTCTTTTGACAGAAAGTGCGGCCCAGTGACGTCATAAACAAGATGCGGATATTAGCATTGGTAAATGTTTGGACTTGTTTTTCTAGATCCTATAGTGCGCGATAGTGCAGTGATGATGGAGTATTAGTTGGGTTCGAATCCTAACACCAGCTTAAGAATATACCTACATTGAATTCGGACAATGTATTATGGATTGCAAAAGTTGGATTATTAGCATTTGAATAAATCCTTAGCAAAAAGCATAATAATTTTTATGACACACTTACCAATTTCTATAGGTATTCATGTTAGTCAAATTAGGTAAAAATGTAAAGTTCAAAACTACATAAAGCTTACTGAGGTGACTCATACATTCCTTTGGATCATAATATTTATATTGATTCTACTAAAATAATACATCCAAATACTGTACTAACGGTATCAGACAGGCTATTTCAATGGATGTAGCGGTACAACGGATATTTAATCAGGACGTGTGCATTATACGTGAATATGTATATTAGTTTTCGGTCAATTAACAATTTTTATTTATTGACAAATAAAATTTCATATGCACAATTTTATGCACGAGAAAGATTAAAATTTTCTTTTTTGTTATTATTGTAGTATACAATTAAATATTGATAATTAAATTGAATATGAAAAAGAAGTACGATATAAGCCTCGAAATTAACTGAACTTTGCTACTGTTAATGGATTAAGCAAACAATTTAATAGTAATTGGCAACCGTACAATTGTATATCAAAATGAACATAAACACAACTCCCATCGAACCAGATTTTAGGATCTACATCAGGTTGCATATTTGCCACCCTAAAAACAAACATTTTAAAGTACACTTTTAGAATTGAGAGTAATTAGTTTATTTGCTACTTGCATTGCCAATATAATGTTTTTGCTTGATTTGAAAAAGCTCTACCGCCACCAATGGTATCAAAAGTGTAGATACGTTACACGAAAATTAATTTTCCGTACTCAATTTGTCACTTGTCAAATTAGTACTGTAAAAATATGTGAGTAACTAGGAATTTCGGCAAGCTTGTGACATATCTAAGTACCTCTTTTTCAGAAGTCTTATATCATTGACTGGCATAGGTAAAGTGTATTGGGCGCCTACCATCATGGTTTAAGCAGAGCGTATTAAGAAATTCTGAGCTTTGACGTTCCATTTTTGTACCATAAATTCAAATTTCGAAGCTGAGTAGTTCTTAATACGTGCTGCTTAAACGATGATAGTTCGCCCACTGTAGCATGAGTTATTCTTGAAAAACTATGATGCCACACAGCGAGTTTTAAGTTGAAGCCTCAATGCAAGTTTTTCACTCCCATTATCATTTAAGGTTATATAAGGTACCGTTCATAAGTTACAGGATTCTGATACAATCTGGTGGGATGAAAGCTAGTTTGACACCTTCGAAGCTTAAGTATTAAAGACACGTAGACACGTAGTATACTTATGCATACCTCTCAAGGGTACCCTTTTGTGGAATAATATGGTACCAGGGCCTACTATCATCGGTTTAAGCAAGGCGTATTAAGAACTTCTGAGTTTTGACGTTTCATTTTTGACCGTTAAATTGAACCACAAAGCTAAGAAGTTCTACTACGCAATATCTGAACCAGTTTTGTCATATTTCAATTCAAAATTATTCGTACATCAAAATATAAGGCCTGCTCTATTTACCAACGATTGAAAGTAATGGTCAGACACAAGTAAGTGTCATGAATCTATAATGTGCAACGGTGTCCTCGACTTGCGAATTTTACTGTTGCAAAAGTGATTGCTCTGGTTTGAAGCTGTATATTACGTATGCACATAGGAATATAGACGAAAGGAATCACATTTACCCAAATCCATGTTTTGTAATAAGGGAGTGATTACTAAAGATGGATTTAATGAAGACTTGACCGGACTCTGTCTAAAACTATGTCCATTCCTTTTGAAATTCGTATCACAAAAAGAGATGGATTACTGAAGCCCGCTCCAATATCTTGAACTGTGACCCAGGTATGATAGGTTTGTAACGTGAACTCATCCAAGGCTAGTGTCGTTTTGTTCGGCATGCTTGAAATTATTCTAATATACTTAGTCAGCCAGTAATTAGAACTTTAAGTCATCCATCCATAGATTTGATCCATCCATAAAGAACTGCTGGGGGCCCACTATCATCGTTATAGCAGTGACGTCTTACTAACTTCTTAGCTTAACTCTGACGTAAAGCTCAGGAGTTCTTAATATGATCTGCTTAAGCTCATAGTGGTAGGCCTCCTGATAATGGTAGGTATACTAAATAGTAGGTGGGTACCGTGGTGCACCGTCTCGAGCTATGAGGCTCAGCGAAAATAGTGGCGTTAAAGCGCATCTATTTTATTCGCGTCGCGCCATACAGACTGACAGAGATATACTGTGCACATTCAAGGTCAGCGTTCACAGCTCGTGACGCCAACTGTACTCTTCTGATTTCAATATTATTTTACTTTTGAAAGAAACTCTGATTTTTAACTAGAATATATATTTTTAATAGAATTAGACTTGTTTAAAAGGCATGCAGCTGTATTCATAATTTGTAAACAAGTCAATGAATGTTACGAGGAAAGTTGAGATATCTTCGATTCAATAAATTAGCGATGCAAAAATGGAAGTGAAACAAATGATTCATATTGACTAAGGAATATAATAGATCTTATTAGACTTTTTTTAGCTAAATCGATACTTTTCATAAAAAGTATGTTGATTGTTGAATATCACTTTTGGCGAGAGTTATGAACATCATCTCCCTGGCCTTGTCCCATACATTGTTGGGGTCGGCACTTGATTCAACCCGATGTGGCTGGTCACCTGATTTTTATACGAAGCGACTGCCATCTGACCTTCGAAGCCCCTTTGATGTGGAAAATTTGTGATCTGGGTTAAACCAGTTGTCAGTCTGTTTAATTCATTTCATCAGGCTTCCGACCGACCTGTAACGATTGCCAAAGATGATAAATTGGCAACCGGGACCGACGGCTTAACGTGCTCTCCGAGGCACGGAGTGAACTCGGGCGGTCACCCATCCAACTACTGTCTAGGGTTAGGGTTGCTTACTTCGCTGATTGAAGGATATGCGAACAATTTAGATTTTTTTCTCTCTCAGCTGTCAGGAATCAGGTTGCAGGATAACTCCATTACTTATAACTGCATATGCAGTTTTAGTATTTGTTGTTATAGCAGAATAGAGCCGTGGTGGCCTCGGAGCTAGAGAAGTCGCCTGCTACGCAAGCGACGCAAGTTCGAATCCCAGCGGGGCCTGTACCAATGAGTTTTTTCTAAAAAACTTATGTACAGTGATTTCACACCACGTGCTTTACGGTGAAGGAAAACATCCTGACGAAACCTGCATATTTCTGAGAAGTAAAGTAATTCAATGACGTATGTAAAGTGTCTGAGACGGCGATGGACTCACCATCTGTCACGTTGGCACTTAATCATCTTCGGTGAAAAGTGGGTGTTGTGATTACAACACCTCTGCCTACCCCTTCGGGGAATACAGGCTTCAGCATATGTTAGCAGAATTAGACAGTCTTACTATCACGGTTCATGGTCTCATGACTGGGGGCAGACGGAAACAGTCTTAGTAATACAATTCACAAAAATAAACATACATACATACACAGGCTACCTTTGAAAACTCATAATTTGACCAAAGCAAAGGTACGCATCTCATAGCAATATAACTTACAATCTTTCAGATACATAAACTCAAGCCAATCTTCAATTCTTATGGACATGTTGCCATTTAAGACAAAATTATGATGTACAATTTGGCCATAAAGAGATTCTCTACACTCATAAAATTCAACAGGCATTTGAAGGTAGTCATAATGTTTCTCACAAATTGTGATTTTCTTTAGCTCTTATATAAGATATTGCTGTATAAAATGATCTCTAATTGACGGTTTACAGTGTTATGCAATATGAAATATGTCAGAATGTTTGTACATCCGTATCAATTTGCCTAATGTATCATAGATACTTTCAACTTAATATTCGGGTAATTATTTGAACATGCATGCATATCATTATACTGTCTCAAGTAAGTTATGTAAAATAATAAAATGACATTTCACTACTAATTCATGGTAATAATAAGCCACGGTGCTAAGTAAACCGCGGTGACTGTGGGGTTTGAGCAGTAGCTACGCAAACGACGCAAGTTCTAATCCAACGGGCCTTGTAATAATGAGTTTTTCCAAGAATTATGTGCAGTGATTTCACACCACGTCGGTGAAGGATAACATCGTGAGGAAACCTGCATATGTCTGTGTAAGTAGTGTGTATAGTGCCTGAGACAGTGAGAGACTCACCATCTGTCACGTTGGCACTTAATCAAATTCGGTGAAAAGTGGGTGTTGTGATAACAATACCTCTGCCTACCCCTTCGGGGAATACAGGCGTGAGCATATGTATGTATGTATGGTTATGATAAATATGAACAAAAGATAAAATGAGGACAGAAATTAGACGAAGAGAGAATATAAGAGGTAAATGTATACCTTAGATGATGTCCTCGCAAACGAATACATGGATAGTGATACCATGAGACACCCTATTAGTTCGAAGGATGTCGCGTGAGAGTGAGCATGGATGCCTCAAAGAAAATAAAATTACGTGATATTATTATAGTAAATAAATCATGCTGTTGGTACTAATCTATACATCTATAACTATTAATAAAATTGAAGTGTCTGTTTGTAATTCCAAAATGACAGCTTTTCAATAAATACACATAAAAGTACAATCGGGTACAACAAAAGTACTGAATTAAAAAAACTAATTTACAAATTTTTGCTTATCTGTTTATTTGTTCCGCGTAATCTCTGAAACGGCTGGACCAATTTTAAAGGGACGTTCACTGGCAGATAGCTAATATTACAATGAGTAACTTAGGTAAATTTTATTGATAAAAAAACAATTAGGGTTCCCCGGGAATGAAATCAAATCTACGCGGGCGTTAACAGGACAATGATATGAGACAGATTGTTTACGACTAGGAAAGATATCATATTATATTTCATTTAGCCACTTTCATTTTATAGTCAATGATCTGAGACTTGTATAATATAGTACAACTGTTACTCAGCTTATTAAGTGCAAGTTTAGGACTTAGTATATTCGTGATAAATGCCTTATCTCTCCTAAATACCTGGCGCCATACAAAAACTATTCAGCTTTTGTCTTATATTGAAATCAAATACTGTTCTTCGTTCACGTAAAAACTAGACGGCTTCAAGAAATTTATATTTTTTATTAGAAATGGCCACATACCCATGCATTTGCTAAGCATGTAGTGGTCTGCATAATGATATTGTCGTACAGTACTTACCATCTAGTCCCAATTAAAAATACATAGGAAAGATTGAGACGCGTAGCAAACACAATGCTTTACCCTAACGCGTGGATCGAACTATTTTTTTATTCTCCTCCAAACAAGTACGAATCACGCCTTATGGTTAGCGGTCATTCTATTGAAGCTTGCAACACCAAGGGTGCCTCTCTGGCGTTACTATACATAATTATGAATAATGGACTGCTCTGTGCTCCGTCCCATTTTACCGAGTACTGCACTTTTATTAAAATTTTGGCTTAAATCCCAGACCCTACTCAAATGTTTTTTGTAGTTAGATCTGAACTAATCAGAAGTACTAATTTACAATTAAAAGCTTAATACAGGATGACCATTAGAAAGCCGTAAGCTATGTACCTCTTCGTCGGTAGAAATGCTGTTGACGTGGGCTGTGACCTTATCGACCTTGGAGTACTCCCAGTAGTTTCAAATTTTACATAACATCACTTTGAAATTGACTTAAGTGAGAACGATATTGACATTTTAACACGTGATAAATGATACTAAAACGACAAACAACTATTTAACTTCAGAACTATTTTACTAGCGCTAAAGGCTGGGTAAGTTTCGATAAAATTGCTCAAAAATCAACGTACATATAAAAAACATGCAAAACCGTTTAGTAAACCTCTCAAAGAAATGAGATATCTCATCACCTCAGCTCATCTAATAAAAAAATGCATCCTTTATTATTATTAGGTATACTTGAAATAAATGACATACCTACCTGCTTCACAGTTTAACACATGTAATATTTTTTTATATTTTATTTCTTCCGGTAGTGCCAAAAATTTTGACGTAATATTCGTAACAAACATTTCAAGATGACCGTATTTTATGAAAGAATAGAGTCATGCTGATTGCGCACGTGTAGTAATAATGAGATGTCATTTGCAACTGTTAAAAGAGTATTACGTTTTCTCTATGATTACCTGACTGAATTACAATGACCTTTTTCAAACTGTGTCATTTACATTAGCTATTCCATTGGACAGCCTTTCCTTATAGCTACTACAACTGGACGCTAACCTCGTATTTTAGCCGAACCAAAATTGATCACGACTAAGCTTCATTGTTTAATCTCTCTAAATTACGATGCGGATACAGCAAAGATTGTTTGTAAACGTTTCTTTGGCAGGAGCAAGTAGGAAGCGCAATGCTATTGAATGTTGCAATACTGGCAATCCTGAGCAACGTGGTCGCGGGTACTTTCACTTTTATCTCAGCCAATGTTTGTTGCACCGATGCTCAAATTAAATACACATCACTGGACAGACCACTCGTGTGTCCAATCATTATATATGAGCTCGCACGAGCACAGTTTAAACATAAGCTATACAAGCAGTATGGACTTAGGCTTATTATTTGAAAGGAAAACGATTGCCCCATTGAGCTGAAAAGATTTTAAAGTAGACTATTGGATTTACTGTCAGAGACTGATAAGAAATAAATGCCGTATACGCGTTCGGACACGACTTGAACCCCTAACTTATAATATCGTAAATGTTCGTGTCTGTGTGTCTTATTTTGAACGATTTGTTCTTAGATTCCTTACTGCTTGTTAATCTTATATTTATGTCGTAAATGTGCAATACATTGCAACTTGAGCATTAGGCTTATGTCATCTCGTTAAATTTTATTACTCTTTCCATTAAACGTTTTGTATGTTTTCTTCTTCTGAAATAGATAGTAAAGTTGTTAATTCCAACGCAAAAACAGTGTTAATATATTATAGTCTATACAGATAAATAAAATTGAATTGAGTGTTTATAATTCCAAATTAACAGCTTTTCACTAAATGCATATGAAAGTTAGTATATACGTTAAAGATATTTAAAAAAAAATACTTGGAAAAAATTACTGGAAGATTTTAGCGGGACTTTCACTGTCAGATAGTATTTAGAAAAAATATTAGAGTTCCGCGAAATAAAGCTTGAATCTAAATCTACGCGGTCGAAACCGCGGGGCACATATAGTTTTATAATAAAGTTTAATGATATAACATAGGTTGCGTAATAGCGAGGTGGTAATGATAGAGAGTTGTTAATTAGACGGTGGTTATCCTTGTGTTGAGGGGTCGTGGAAAGTGGCAACCAGGGCTAGTCACGCGGCTGATGCGCGAGAAAATTACTGTTGCGCAACTCTATAATAGATTACAACTATTATGCGCTATAACGCAACAACAGCTTCACACAGAAAACACTATGTGAAGAATCTCAGAATATTATATACCTGTATTTAGAACATAAATTTGACAAGGAATTATGAGGAACTCATAACCAGAGAAAATTTATAATTTGATCAACCTTATACGTAATCATAAACACGGAAACACGCAGAGATGGTCTCTCGGCATAGCTTCGCAACATTAGGAAGGTAGTTAAGAATTTCACAACTAGAGTCAATGATAGTAAACTCAGAAAAAGTAAGATAATGTCATGTTACCTAATTGCGGTCATCACTTAGAGAGCGAATACTGGGGAGACACACGCATGCAATCACTTAATTAATCGTAGCCATAAAATGTTTTAATGTGTTTTCTTACTATGCTAGTAAATCAGAACAGATTCATACATTGACCTGTACTTCATGTAATCTTGCACATTGCGAGCTTTCGTTAGGAAACCTTTATATATATCTGAGAACAATTCCAAAGACTATGAAAGGCAACAGAGGCTCATTTTATCATATTCGTATGCCAATTTAAGAAGTGAGATATTCTATAAAACCAATCCATATAATTTAATGTTTGATCAAAATATTTTCTCAATTTCAGATATGGTTTTGTGTGGCGCTGACGACGATAAGCGCCGAGCCAGATCCAAAGAAATTCAAAACAGAAATAAAAGATAGAGAAAAACATTCGAACTCAAGTCTAACTGAAGATGAAAAGAAGTTTTTAAGAGAGGTTGAAGCCAAATTTGGTATTAAACCTGAAGTTGTAGCGGAAAAGGAGAAAGACGTTAGCGAAGAAAAGGAGAATCTCCCAACAACAAATAAAACACCTTTTCCAGCAGTAATTGCAATTGAAATTGTGAACGATACTGACTCGAAATCGAAAGACAAAAGAACTATAGATGCTAACCTTGGCTATGGATACAGAACTAATAATGGATACAGCTATAACTATTTTGGTAAACCAGCCCAAGACAAAGGCAAATTCATGATATATCCTTATTCACAAGAAGATATTCCAGCACCGAATTATAAAACGCAAAGTTCAGGGTACGACCATCCACATACCACATACACAAAGACGTCAACCAAAGTGGAGATACAGCCTTCACAAGCTTTCGAGCTGGTTACTGAGAAACAAGAGACAGGATACCATTACGAGAAACCAGGGATGGATTTCCAACAAAGTAACTATAATAATATTAAGGGCTTAGTCTCTCCTCCTATTACTTATTCTCAACCAGAAAACACTCAAGGCCATTCAACGTTATACACAACATACAATGGAGAACAGTTTTCAGGCTTAAGTGGACAATTCCCAACGGTGATGCCAAATTACTTTGTCGATCCATCACAACTTTTAAGGAATCCTGAATACCAAAACGCTGGATTAACCCAAGATCACTTACGTCAACATGGTTCAGTTTTGGAACAGCGTGTTGTGCCAGTGCTGGTTCTTAGAATCCCAAGTTCTTCGCTAAAGAACCCGACTGCTGAACTGTTTGCTAACTTACCACATAACTATCCTCTTTCGCAGTATTTAAACAATGTTAACTTGCAAGAACTAGTCAATGGATACTTTAAAAAGATGGGGTATCCATTTGCACCCCATGTAATGCCGTACCAAAGCTCACATGCATCGATGGCAGATACGCCTACAGCTGCTCCAGTGTCCAACTATGAACCGCAACATTACGCCACTCCTTACGTGCAACCTTCATACACGCATGCAGATTACTCGGGTGTGCAATACTCAGCTGTGCAACCAGTCATGGCTCGCTACCCTTCTAGCTATCCTCGTAAGCATTATGTCCTTTCACATGGACATTCCCTGTATCAAGCACCTCAACAGCAACAACGACAGCGTTATGAATATCAGTACCAGTATGTACCCCAGTCTGCCGTGCCCTCACAGACATACTACGTTCACCCAAAATACCAACAACAAGTTCAAGCCTACAGTGGACGCGAAGAAACTGATGCTAAAGTGCAGTACGAAATACCTTCACAAGCTCTAAATCATGGATCTGGTGCATCATCCTTAGAATATACTTCTTCACAAGCAGACCCTCACTATGACGCTGGGAAAGCTGCAGGTGCATCGCATTACGAGAGCCCAATAGTAATTCCTTCAAGTTATGGTTCTTCCAAGGAAGAGAGCTCAGCCGAAGTGTCCGCAGAATATGATCCCGCCAGCATACAAGGATATCAAACAAAAGATGCGATAACACCTCAATACTACACAGTACAACAGCCAGAACAAAAGGAAGAATATACTTATTCTTCTCCGGATAGTACAAATACACAGTCATTTACCCATGACGACGCAAGTGTTGGACCACAATATACCTACCAACAGCAAACACACGAGGACACGGAAAATAACGGACTAATACTGTCGGAGAACTACCCGAGCAAGGATCACACAATAGCCACAGTTTTGCCAGTAAGTTACAAAAATGCAGGGAAACAAAGAACAACGGCCGCTCCAGTTCAGAGCGTGAGCTACGTCACTCCGATGCCACACTCGTACAAATACCAATCACCCTACAGGGTAATGGTCCCTCAAACCGTATTTAAGAGTCCATCGAGTGAGAAAGTTTCCTATGTTCATTCTCAATCAGTATCGGCATCTCAAGCTAGTTTACACCAAGATCGTAACCCCGAGGCCGAATATACGGTGAGCACTCATTACGTGCCTCCCGTGAGTAAGCAAAGGCCTAGCTTCCCGAGAAATTACCATTCACACCCGAAGCGAATGGTGAAACCCGATCACAAAGCACAGAGTAGTAACACGTCCAGGAAGTACAATGATAAGAAAATGACGTCATAACAAAAGAAATCCTAAAAAGTCTGTGTAAATTAATTAGTTTAGTGATATTGTTTTTAGAATAATAATTTGAATGTACATAAGTAGTTAATTTTTGCATTGTTTTGAGATTATGTATATAAGGAGCGCTTAATCTTATTACTTAGCCGACTGAGCTACAATGTTGCCTAATTACCGTAGATTATCATTATTTTAGTAAATTGTTGAATTGATAAAGCTCTTGCTTATTTTGCGCCTTCCCCGTACCTATCTATGCTCATGCCTGTATATCTTAAATTATAAGTAAGTTAATGGTCTCCTGGGTGTTATTTATTACTAAAGGTAATGATTTGGCTGTATTATGGTGCAATATATTTAGGATAAGTGTTTACTGCTATTAAAATTGTTTCAATAAAACATGCGAATTTGGATTTGTTTTCAATTCTAGCGGATATATAAAAAACGGATTATTTAATATAAGAAGAACCACACGGTATTTGTCACTTTGAAAATAATAGTTTCAGAGAGAGTAATGTACAGTACAGAGACGGCGATGGATTCACCATCTGCCATGTTGGCACCTAATATTATCATATTTAGTGGAATGTGGTAATAGCATTTCTCTTAGCTTCGTAGCTGGCTGAGATCGCCGTTTATCAATTATATCTATTTAATATTTTTAAACGAGAAATTCTTGTATATGTATAATCGGAATCTCGGAAACGATTTTCATGAAATTTTGCATGTAGGGGGTTTCAGGGACAAAAAATAGATCTAGCTAGGTTTCATTTATGGAAAACATCGCTTTGACAATGTTTTCAGGCACTGTAAAACTCATAAAATATAATTAAAATACGACGGCAAAATTTCGCCGACATCTGTCATGTTATGGTAGCTCAAAGGTGAGGCTTCCAGCTTACGGGGCGATAACAATACTAGAGTACCCCGGTTCAAGATTGACGTTCACCGTTTTTTTGTATGAAGAAGAAACCGAGCACAGCTCGGTCAAATTTTAAGCAAGTCAGGCTTTCGCCATCGCTTTATAGTGAAGACGTCTGCGAATTCCCCTAAGTATGAATCAGACGCACCATTTCTGTCCGCGATTTGTCAACGGAATGGACTTGTGGCTAATGGTACAGATTAGTTCTAGCGTTAACCACATCAATACAAACGTGATGTAAGTAGACACCCTCCAGACATACCGCTAGACATACTCATGAACAATAGAAGTTGACAGGATCTGCGGAATGAGTAATGAAGTAGCCGGTAAGTACCTATGATAGCCGGTAAGGTGCTGTGAAATAAATTAAAATACTTGTATGATTCATAGGACGCCTATTCCAGCAGTGACTCAAATATTATAATTATGAAGTAAACTATTGTTTTTTATTCGGCAAAAGCACCGCTTCTCCTTCTCATATTTTTTTCTTAAAGAGCCGTGGTGGCTCCGGGGTTTCAGCAGTCGCCTGCTACGCAAGTGACGCAAGTTCGAATCCCAGGGGGGTCTGTACCACTGTGTTTTCCTAAAAAAACTTATGTGCAGTGATTTGCCACCACGGGATTTACGGTGAAGGAAAACATCGCGAGGAAACCTGCATATGTCTGAGAAGTAATTCAAAGACCTATGTATAGTGAATGAGACGGCGATGGACTCACCCTCTGTCACGTTGGCACTTAATCATATTCGGTGAAATGTTGGTATTGTTGTTACAACACCCCTGCTTACTACGGGGCGTGAGCATGAAAACACTTTGGTGTTGAATCAAATAAAAACAATTAATTTCTGATGAATTTACAGCATGCATTATCGGGATAATTGAACGAGTCATTTAATTGTGATATATGGGCGTTTTGTTTATTAAATATCTCATAATTGCCGTGATTGTGTATTTACATCGGAGCCACGAACACGCCACTACATTAATGTCATTGAGATCTGATTGTTACATCGAAGATGCGTTCAGACTATTCACGTGATTTATTTGATTCAAGTGAATTATGTCCCAGCCCGTATTATGAATGTATGCGATAATTGTAATAAGAGAACTTCACGCATTTACTTGTCATTGACGCATGATATAAGTTTTATAACTTTTAGACCATTATCTACGCTTTGATATTATCTTCATTCTCCATGATTACAGGGATTATGAAAATTAATCATACATACATATACTCACGCCTGTATTCCCCGAAGAGGTAGGCAGAGGTGTTGTAATCACAACACCCACTTTTCATCGAAGCTGATTAAGTGCCAACGTGACAGGTGGTGAGTCCATCGCCGTCTCAGACACTTAACATACGTGATTGAATTACTTCTCAGAAATATGCAGGTTTCCTCACGATGTTCTCCTTCACCGAAAAGCACGTGGTGTGAAATCACTGTACATAGGTTTTTTAGAAAAACTCTTTGGTACAGGCCCCGCTGGGATTCGAACTCACGTCGCTTGCGTAGCAGGCGACTGCTCAAACCTCAAGGCCACCACGGCTCCTAAATTATCTAATTCATATAAAGGTATATAGAAAAAAACATTTATAACTAGTGAGCTTAATTTTAGTTCGAATAACACAATAATGTGTGTGTAGAGTGTGGTAGTGACTTTGAAGGGGAAAAATTGTGAATTAAGTTTTTCACACCACGACAACATGGATTAATTCTCGTTTTAAATGACGTAACAAAGTTTGTTAGTAAGTCGGAAATCATAACGGTAGGTAAACCTGCTAATCACTACCTTTTAAAAGCGGTGTGTCGTAAGTTTAATCTCAAGGGTTGGGTAGTTTCACTCTCATTTCCCGCATCGGTTCCGCGTTTTCCGCACCTAAAGTACCGGTTAACGGAATCCGGAAAAGACAAGTGCTAAGCTTGACCGGTAACCTACCATTACCGGTATATTACATAGGTACCCGTTCAACATTACCTTTAGAACCTCCCTGTGGTTTTAAACAAATGAAAGAAAAGGATGTACCGCTATAAAATGTTTAATACATTTCATTTTGTATCATTATATATTTGGCAACTTAGATTTTTTTGATATATGCTTTTTTGGTGCTATAAAAATTAAAAGTATTTATGTACTTCGATATATGTACCTTTTTTTACTACTTAAACTATTCTTATGAAGAATGCTGAAAATAATTACAGACTTTTTGACCCAACTATTACGTATAAAATAAAATAAATATGCGCACGCCATCCCAGAAGGTAAGCAGAGGGATAGGTATATATTCGTAAACCCTATTTAGCCCTTACTAGTAGATAATAATTACTGTACATAAAATGCAATTAAGTTAACTAACAATACAAGACAATATTGAGCCAATGTGATAAAAAATATATTAGCCTTCCAAAATTTATCAAATCTGCGCGATGCAACATGATTTTCGTCAGGCGTTTTTAAGACATGTTCATCTAATCTGTCGCTTTACACTAACTGAGGGTCTACCATCATCGGTTTAAGTACAGCGTATAAAGAACTTCATAGCTTTGACGTTCCATTTTTGTACCGTAAATTCTAACTTTATGAGAAGTTCTTAACACGTGCTGCTTATACGGTCATAGTTGGCCCCCTATTATTACAGTTTGAGTATTGACTAATAGATATATGACGTCATAGCATAATAGACATATAAACGTACATCTACATTCTAGGCATATTACGAACGTATAAAATGTAACATGTCGGGAGGATATACGCCGGAAAATTTAGTACTAATTACATAGGTGTGCTATTAGTAATCTAGTCTCATTCGAAATTGCAATACATATATAAGTACCTATATGTCATCGCGTTGAATCCCTCACAAGGCAGGTAATTTAAATACCTTCAATATAGAGTATATTTTACAACTCTTGTTCGAGTAGTTTGAGCAGTCAGCTTCAAGGCGAGAAACGTGAGATTCTATCTAACGGGTCTGCATAGAGTTTTTCTTAAATCTTTAGATCAGTGACGTAACACCAAGAGGTTATTCATTTAAGAGAAGCATTGTAAGGAAACCGATATAGGAATTTCAAATTTCAAAAAGCTATTATTAAGCGTGTGCTAAGTGCCTGAAACGGCATTAGACTATCAAACACTATCAAACCTTATAATTTTCAGTCAAAACTTGGTGCTGTTACATCACTTTCTGATGACCCTTCTAGAAAAACCTTATAAAAATAAACTTACTGTTATATATCTCAAAACTCAATCTTTATGGTTATAATTTTATTTATAAGTATTTAAAACGTGGGTGGAAAATGAACTAATGTATCTACGAACTTGTAAGACGGAATTCCGAATAATGTGCCAAACATCGGCACGGAAGAAAATTACAAGTAATAAGCTTGAGTTGAACTCGTAAACAAAGCATATTATCATATAGCCAAGGGTGTAGGCGGGATTTGCTCATAGCCGTTAGAAAGTGACGTAGAGTTACATAAATCGGGATGAGGCATAAAACACTTTACGGTTTGCGATAGAACATTTGATTAATGTTTTCTTTCAATTGAGTCGCATTGTAAAGAGACTGGATTCATCAAATATTTTTGGACATATTGCACTGCTGAAAGTACATGGTATTGCATAAGTAACGAATTATAATGCTGACATACTTTGTTACTATTGTAAAGCAGATCGCTTAAAGACATGAAGTAGTACTAGATTTGATATTCGGATTGAGAAAATACAGGTCGTACATGATGCCCTAAAATTCCTCGGGACGAAAAATATACCTATAGGGTGATAATAGAATTAGTCGCATATCACTTTGGGATATCACCTTCGGTAAAATTTCAGGACCCCTATCACGTGTTTGCCACCGTTTCCAAATCTATACTCGCTAGCGTCTTCGCCGAATATTAGTTCGAGAAATTGTGCAGCGACTCCCAGCGGTGACGTGAAGAACTAAAATATTGTGAGTGACGCTAGCGAGTATAGTTTACAAAAACGGTGGCAAAATCGTGATAGGGGTACAGAAACTCTTATGAGATAAAACTTTACTTCGTAGTTCCTGCCACCGGGTGTAGCAAGGATTCTCCCTTCAAAGTTTATTTTAAAAGTATAAGTAACTGTCAAAACCTTTAATTGTATGAATCACTAAATGTAAATGATTAGGTTTTGCATTGGAAATATAAGATATTGTTCTTATATTAGTTCTAGGCTTACAAAACAATTATACATGAGCAATGGAAGTTAAATTTAGCCACAGGCTAGCTTAGATCTGAGAAGCTCTTGGATTCGCTAGCACTTCAGTGGTTGTCAAACTATGCGCACAAGTCGTTGTAATAAACTATATCTTTTAAAGTCATTCAATTCCAAAATAACAGCTTTTCACTAAGTGCATACGAATATACGCTATATAGTATATACGCTACAAACATAAAAAATTACAACTTCAGAAAAAATCTCCGAGAAGGCTCGTCCGATTTTAACGGGACTTTCACTGATAGATAGCAAATTTTACAAGCAGTAACTTTTATTTAAAAAAAAGTAGGGTTCCACGGGTCACCCATGGAATTAAGTCTACGCGGGTGAAACAGCAGATTTTAATTACAAATAAATATTAATGTATTTTATGTCTGTAATTAAATTTTTACAAAATTTATATTTACTGTCATAACTTTAAAAAAAATGGTTTGGTGATTTCCATTGCAAAAGCCTTAGTAATTTCTTGACAATCTAGATTTGGACGAATGTAGTTGACACTAATCGATAGTTTAGAAACCGTTCTGTTGTGTAAACTTAAAGGACTATTATGGTAAACTTTGCTCGTTTGCATGTATATTATTATTAATAAATTATATTCAGGTCGCAATGTCTTTTCTGCGAACAATATATTAAATTTGGTTACATTATTATGCAAATATGTGAAACACCCAGGTGAAAATAATGGTTAAAATATAGAATTGCAAAATAAGGTTATAAATCGACAGTGAGGTAATTAATTGAAGGTTTTCGTAGTAAAGTTGCCTAACCAAAGTTGTTAAGCTGTCAAATTTTATTGTGAACACGATTTCCATAAGCTTGACATATGACTACGAGCTCCTTGGAAGGAAATTTAAAATGTTCTTATGTAGTATCATTAAAATGTCATCAAGATAAAACAGTAGTTTTTGTATTAAAACGTATTGACCTTCAAACCTCAGCAGCTTTTCTCAAAATAATCTCAAAACCTTATCTGAAATTCTTAAAAATAGTTAGGAAAAATACGAACACGAGACGGGACTTTTTAATATAAACATATACAAGTCTAAGATAAAGATATTATTAGCAATATTTTGTTAGAAATATTTCACTGAACATAAGATTAGCAATTTCCATAGGTTGCATACCTTCAGAAAACAAATCACAATAAATAATTAGGGTTAAAGCTGACTTGTGGCCATTGGCAATGCATGGCAACACCAGATGTACTGGTGCAAACCATTTTGCATCAGTAACAAGATTGTTAATATTGTATTAATATTCTTATGCTTTTGTGTAAATTTTTTTCATGCTTTTTTTGTATTGTTGCCATGATTGAAGCCAATAAATACTTATTATTATTATAATAACTACTAGGGCCACAGATAATGATATTCCAGAACGGGCATTAAAGTTTGAGAGCCTCATTGCATGTGCAAGTGTGCATAGTATGCGTCGAGTCCATTGGTCCCACTGCACCGATGCACCCACACAAGTGCACGGCCACGCTTCGCTACCCCCGTATATAAGGCTACTTCAAACTAGCCTTGAACTTCACTCCTCGGCTGCAACGACCAACGACCATCCCTTACTAAAGGCGCAGTCTCAAGTGCCTTACAGAAGGTTTGCCATCCCCGTACATTTGCGGACCGCGGTTCTTGAAGCATGGTGTCAGTGTGAAACTATGGTGTGTTGTTGAACTAACTGTGATTGTTGGTGCTGATACTGATATAACACAAGATGAAGGCCGTACTGAAAATCGTAAGTAAATATTTCACAAACACCAAAATAATAAAAATGTAGGTTATTGAGTAAAATTTTAACATTAATAAGAAAATGCAGAAGTTTTCATTAGCCTTTCATTTACATTTTCATCTAATCTAATTACAACACAACATATATCAACACAGTGGGACAGAAGATGGAGGCTCCCAACTAAATATGCAATAGTTAATTACTGACATTGACTTATAATAAATAAAAACTGTATAAACTAAATGCTTCTACGTTTATTCTGTTAAAATTCCTTACAGACAGGATTTTGGGTGTGCCTTACAAAATTATCATGACTAAGAAAGATATAAGAAATTTCTATAAATATATCAAGATTAATGCAAATTATTCATATTTTTAATATTTATATAAGTTGAGAAGTTCCTTAATCCTTATAATGTATGACTTAGAAAGCACTGCCTATCAATAATATCAATAGAGCATATTTTGTTTACGATTAACATTACAATATTATGTAATGTGAGTTTATTTCAATGCTCCTCACAAAATTAGACTATAAACATTATAGTTGAAAATACACAAGGGCCTTACCATAACCTCTTATTGCCATGATAGTTTTACTCTTATTATGAGACAGATGTATATGACGTGTATAAGTCTGTCACTGTCGCACAGCTGCACTGACATTGCAATAGGAGCTCATGGCTGGGCCTCAGGTATCGACCCTGTTAAAAAATGCGCATACTTATACTTTATAATGAACTCTATAAATATTGTATTCCAATCACTAAATATTCATCTTAATAATTTATAATCTTTTCTCCTGCTATTTTCCGGGCAACTAAGCATCACCACATTCCATAAAAGTAAAATGGTAGATAACATCTCCATTGCAAAAACAGTAATTTTAGAAGGAATAATACTAAGTGTCTATTGAATCGCCTCAGGCTTCTTTCTAACTTGAACGTAACATATTTATGTCAAAGCTATTACATTCTATACATTACATAACTTTTGTATAGAGAAATCCTGTTAAGATAAATTATGTGGAAATATAACTAGATTTTGGTAGTGAGTTCGTATCATCTAACTAATGTTTTTTTCTTGCAACAGTGTATTCGGTTGTATACTGACGCATCTATGTCTATACTAATATAAAAAGCTGAAGTGATTGTTTGTTTGCTTGAGCGCGCTAAACTCAAGAACTGGTCAGATTTGAAAAATAATTTCAGTGTTAGATTTAGAGCCTATTTATTGAGGAAGGCCAATCGCAGGTTAAGTTAGCGCAAAGTATTTATTCTACGAAAGCGCGAGCAGAAGCTAGTTTTGCATAAAGATATACGAAGTGAATATCGTTGGCTATAAACACTTATGGTGGGTTGCACGAAAATGGTTGCTACAATCCTATAGCTGAAGATACATTTAACGAAGACAGTAGAGTTGACAATAGCTTTGACTGCGGAATGTATTACACCAAATTGCGCTTTCAATTGACACATTTTGCTATCCGTGTTCTTTTTTGTATGAAAAGTTTTGAAAATGAAAACGATTTATTCAGTTTCGGCCATGGTAAGGTTATGAATGTCGAAGAATTGACCACTGGTTGGAAAACTAGCCTTCTGAGAAGAACCGGCAAGAAACTCAGCTGGCATGTACATTTCATTGCAGGGCAAATAATGATTAATTACACTAAAATTCAAATAAAATTATTTTAACCTTAGTTATAGTTTATGATAGAGACGAAAGGAAGAAATTGCATCGGTTAAACCGACAAGAGGCACAACTTTTAAATTATGATGATATATTTGTTTAAACCTACCCAGTTCTTTAGTTATAGCTAAAGTTGGTTGGTGAAAACTACCCTTAATTTATGTTGGTGAAACTGTGTCTGAAGACCAAAGTCTTCGAACAGTGCGTGTTACCAGTGATGACCTACGGTGTCGAGACGTGGCCTCTAACTGTAGGCCTCTTGAATAGGCTCAAAGTCACTCAGCGTGCCATGGAAAGATCTATGCTTGGTGTCTCGCTACGAGATCGAATCAGAAATGAGGAGATCCGTAGACGTACTAAGGTGACCGACATAGCCAATCGGGTTAGCAGGCTTAAGTAGCAATGGGCAGGCCACATTGCTCGAAGGATGGTCGCTGGGGCAGTAGAGTTCTCGAGTGGAGACCACGTACCGGCAAGCGCAGCGTAGGGCGTCCCCCCGCGAGATGGACGGACGATCTGGTCAAGGCCGCGGGAACCCGCTAGATGCAGGCCGCTTCCAACCGGGTGAGGTGGAAATCATTGGGAGAGGCCTATGTTCAGCAGTGGACGTCCTATGGCTGATATGATGATGATGATGATGATGATGAAACTGTATTAATCTTTAATATTCCTCTGATATTCAAATATCAGAGGAGTTCGTGGCACAGTTGCTATTGCGTATTTCATTCGATCAGCGAAGTTAAGCAACCCTAGCCCTAGCCAGTAATTGGATGGGTGACCGCCCGAGTTTCCACCGTGCCTCGGAGAGCACGTTAAGCCGTCGGTCCCGGTTGCAGCATCTTTGGCAATCGTTACAGGTCAGTCGGAGGCCTAAAATAGTCTGACAACTGGTTTAACCCAGATCACAGATTTTCCTCGTAAAATGGGGTTGCGCAGGTCAGATGGTCGCTTCGTATAAAAATCAGGTGATCAGCCACATCGGGTTGAATCAAGTGCCGACCCCAACAATGTATGGGATAAGGCCAGGCAGATGATTCCTCTGATATTCAAATAAAAGGTAGGCTTTGTTCAGCGCCTACGACAGATAGATTATTAGATAGATTATTCTTCTTTATGTTTTTTTTCTTCTGATTGTTTTTCGTAGTGAACTTGTTCTTCCAAACAATCAAGCTGTTTAAGCAATTTACAATAGACACTACTTCGCTTCCTTCCTTTTAGATTTTATCCAATTAGAGCTTTGACTGACAATAGCAGGGAAATGGTGTAAATAATTACCAAACATAAGCACAATAGTAGGAATGAAATGGAAGTTTTAATTACATTAATAATTTAATTACACTTTTAAATTACCAGTTAAGGTAGATGTTTAGATTTAACAAAATAAAATACATCAAAGTAATACATTATATTTATGTCTATACTCGATTTGATTTTAATTAGCATCGTCTATTCTGCTTCGTTGAAATTTGTTTTTAATATGTTATATTTATTGTAAAATTAATATTAAAATTATTTAATACAAAGTCTATACTAAACACATATTTGATAAGACTTTCACTAAG
Organism: Watsonalla binaria; assembly: GCA_929442735.1. Classification (NCBI taxonomy): domain Eukaryota; kingdom Metazoa; phylum Arthropoda; class Insecta; order Lepidoptera; family Drepanidae; genus Watsonalla; species Watsonalla binaria. Next base: position 4,105,258 of record OV838930.1, read on the forward strand.
ATTACTTAATTTCTTGAACCGTGGTGGCCTCGGGGCTAGAGCAGTCACCTGCTACGTATGCGACGCCAGTTCGAATCCCAGCGGGGCCTGTACCAATGAGTTTTTCTAAAAAAAAACTTATGTACAGTGATTTCACACCACGTGCTTTACGGTGAAGGAAAACATCGTGAAGAAACCTGCATATGTCTGAGAAGTAATTCAATGACGTATGTAAAGTGTCTGAGACGGCGATGGACTCACCATCTGTCACGTTGGCACTTGATCATCTTCGGTGAAAAGTGGGTGTTGTGATCACAACACCTCTGCCTACCCCTTCGGGGAATGCAGGCGTGAGCATATGCACTTAATTTCTATCAAAATATCACCCAAGATCTCTAGCTAACCAACATATTAATATATTTTTCTTCCATCGATATCTCTTACCAGCACCACTATAACGTGACGTCATAATTTCTGGTACCTAAACGGTAGTTTATGAATAGTGAAAGTGCTTTCAATCCGGTACCTAATTCATAGGTTCACCTGGGTCTGCGACCAATGCCCCTTCATACTTTATTACAATACTTGATGCGTACCCAGTATAAAGTTCTCTCTCATTCCATATACCTTACAAAAAATCATAGCCAAATAATGCTACATCTGGATAGTGTTGTGTTCCTACGGTGAGTAAGGTCACCATTGCTCCATGGGTGGAGTAGTGGGAGTGGAGTCGCCCAACTAATAGTTGTCATTATGTTAGCACAGACATTTCATTATTCATGAGATGGGTAAGCAACGCGCGAGTGACATTTAGTTACAAGCATGTATAGAATAAAAAGAAATCAAGCAAATTGTTATGAATTTGAAATAATCTTGTTATAAAATTAATAATTATAATTATGTTTTCTCACGACTAAAATAAGAATATTTATCTACCACTTACATTATGACTCCCGTAGAAAACTAGCAATTATATTCGCACCAATCAGTAAATGAGTATTTCTAAAAAACTTATGTACAGTGATTTCTCACCACGTGCTTTACGGTGAAGGAAAACATCGTGAGGAAACCTGCATATTTCTGAGAAGTAATTCAATGAAGTATGTAAAGTGTCTGAGACGGCGATGGACTCACCATCTGTCACGTTGGCACTTAATCATCTTCGGTGAAAAGTGGGTGTTGTGATTACAACACCTCTGCCTACCCCCTTTGGGGAATACAGGCGTGAGCACATGTATGCAATCAGTAAAACGTAACGACAACGATTCGATAAGAATTCACTTTCTTAACAATAACAAATGATATGATCATTGACTAACTAACTTGACAATGTAGAAGTGTAATGATTGATCACAGTGGTCATTGAGCCAGCTATGCTACGGTCATTTGTCATGCTTATATCATCATGATCCCTTGTTTGATTAATTGGTGACAGGAGAAACTGTCGCCAAGATTATTGGTTATACCAACGCGATGGTATTAAGATTGGGGTAAATGGTTCGTGCTTTAGTTTTGAATGTAACATAAAGTAAGTGACAATAATGATTACAATCATTGGTTGAAAGATTCAATAAAGAAAAATAATAATGGTCTAATATCTTAATTCCTACTACTATTATAAATGAGAATGTAAGTTTGTTTGTTACGCTTTCGCGCGAGATTTACTTAGCCGATCATCTTTGGAGGTATTAGAACTAGTATAGATTTTTTTTTACATTTACTTTACAATTATTTTATGCAACGTGAGATAAGCCGCGCGTAAAAACTAGTATTATTATTATTAAAATGTGAAAGTGTGTGAGTGTGGATGTAAAAAAAAACTACTGAATTAATTTTAATTAAACATTAAATGCGTATTACACATAATACAAAGACTTGAATTTACAAAGATATTGTGTGAATTCTCTTAAAAATAAAGATCAGCCAAATCCTGACAAGTAAAAATCTGTTAATCACACAATAATCTAATCAGTATGGCACTATCCGTGAAGTACTATTTTATCAATTGCAAAAAATTGTGCTTACGCGAAAGTAGGCGGTATTTATTTATTATCGTGACAAATGAAACATAGGACTTTGAATTTTTTCGAAGACGAAATAAGTTCGAGAAAACTCTTTGGTACAGACTGCTGGGTGTTCTTTCTTTCTTTTATTTATTTAATGGCGATGAGCTTAAGTTAAACTATTCCGCCAATGTCAAGTGATTGTTGAGAAAAATATTTGTAAATTGTTAAAAATATTTGGAGGAACCCATTGGATTCCTCGCTCGTGTATCTATCCCTGCTGGGTGTTGAACTTACTTTCAAACAATCAACCACCACGGCGCCATTATATCTGTCATAGAAAAAAATAATAATAATCTCTTTTTCATTCCAATTTTCATAATTCACAGTAAAAATTGTAAAAATGTGTATCTAGCGCAATTTTAACCATTTATTGCAGGTGTAAAATGGCACGTGGCACTAGATATGTTGTTTACAAAGCAAAACTAATAGGGCAATAAAATACTTACCTATTAAACCTTTACTATTTAATAATCCGAATGCACTTAAGCTTTCTCAAAGATGTTATCGGTATTACGCAACGTATGGTCGCATTTTAGTAATAGATGTCACGTTCCACTAAACAGTCGTAAATCTTGGCTTTTATTACCATTGCATAAGGGCTAAAGTAGGTTAATTAAGTCCCTTTATGTATATCTAAATAATACGCTATTAATTTAAAAGGGAAATTTCGTTTGATATTGTATGTAAGATTTTGTATCTAGATGGTATGATTTTATTTGCTGAAGTGTGTCACAACTAATTTTTTTCCCGAGATTTCGTTAGGATATTTAATTACCCCATTACGATACTGATTTAATGTCATTTAAATAAAATATCCAATACAACAAAATAAGTAAGAACTTCCAAATCTAGAAGTTCCATGTGTAAATCTTTTTAAAGCTTGTGAGAAATTTACTTTCAATGTATGGTGTTTAAAAATGTGACGAACTTGCAGTGACTAATATATAATTCTCGTGTCGCGGTGTTTGCTACCAAACTCCTTCGAAACGGCTGGACTTGAATGAAATTTTGTCTGTAGATCGGGTTGTTCTGAGAATCGGCCAACATCTATTTTTCATACCCCTAAATAATAAGTGTGATCCACTTTAAAAATGTATATATATAAATATAGAAGAAAAATAGGTTCTCAACATGAACCATTACATATTTAGGGAAGGTAAAGAATCGCATGTGACAAACAGTGTGGTCTTTGTATATAAATAAGGCTACATTTAAGCAACCCTAACCCTAGCCAGTTATTGGATGGGTGACCGCCAGAGTTCCGTGCCTCGGAGAGCACGTTAAGCCGTCGGTCCCGATTGCCAATTTATTATATTAGGCAATCGTTACAGGTCGGTCGGAGGCCAAAAATAGTCTGAACACTGGTTTAACCCAGATCACAGTTTTACCTCGTTAAATGGGTTGCGAAGGTCAGATGGCAGTCGCTTCGTATAAAAATGTATGGGATAAGGCCAGGGACATGATGATATATAAGACTTATCTAATAAATATTGTACCTTACCTTATAATATTTGATTCTCATCTATACAAAACCACACGAATAAAAGTCTCTGTAAGCGTTAGGATAGTTTATGTTCATCGTTAAAGCTGAATATGCAGCGACTAGTAAAGTTCTGATACCATCTGTGGAGCTTTTGCAACGATTTCCTTACATACAACTTCTGTTGAGGTAACAGTTGAAATATTTCCAACGGCCGTCGTCGTAGGTTTTGTTAACTTCAGGCTTTAATACATTATGGAACTTATAAATAATTCATTTTAATGTAAATAACGTTGCTTCACATTCGACACACCTGCTCAAGTTAATTGGCATGAGCTTCGAGATAAGTTTTGGTTGTAAAAATTTAATATTTTTATTTACACCTTTACCTATTTTAATGCTTTTGTAAGCATCTGACTTACTGCCATTTCATTAGTAGCATATATTATATTAGATATTATAACACAATCATTTCATCCATGATAATGACCAATGTGGCAGGATTTATTACGTCTAGATCACAAGTGAACTTTCTTGCAGGTAACTGTATGATTTTTTTAAGTATTTTTGTTTTTATATTCTCTGCAACTGTTTTGTGTCAATAAATGATTATACTTTTATACATAATTATACTGTCTATATGAAATATATATGTAACCCAATTTATTACATAAACTTTATTTTATCTCTATCTATTAATTTCTCTACTTTATATGCCGATATAATATTATGTAAATCGGTTTTGTTGCAGGCCACAGTCTGTCGGTACGGTGTAGTGTATAATTAATGCAGATAAAGATTAATAGTATTTGGTGCCTCAGGCTTCATGTTATATAGTTAGATATAAATAGCGTTTAACAGACTCATGCATTGAGATGGCAGTGTGAGAATTTTCTTTAAATAAACTACGTTAGGTTAGTTAGAACTTAGATCGTTTTTTTACAAGTAAAAGGATCCACCTTACATACTAAAGTTCAAAATCGTTTATATTTTATAAATATATGCAAGATTTTTTTAAATATCGCCCTGGTTTTAAGAAATAACTATTTCTTGATCAATATTATAATCTGGTTTTTTATGTTTAGAAAAAATTAATAAGTATAAAAAAATTTTCGTTATTGTTATATTTGGAAATTTCTTAGTTTACTTAGCGTAAAATATAATAACATATAAAATATTTTTACGTCGTAATACCTATGCAAATATTGTGGCATGTCCTAAATCAATGTATATTATTTCCTTCGATTTAATGTCTTCCTAGGCCCTTATCAATATTATAAATCTCGGAAGTTCCCACGGCAGGTCGAAGATCCGCTGCTGTCTTCGGTAGTTAGAATCGTTCACTTTCCCCGACACACCCCGCCGACGTGAAACTTGGTCTAAAGGGCAGAGAAACGTGCGCATGCGCATCCTACGACCACCTTGTCTTTACTTCGTGACCTTTTACTTGTTAGATTTATCTCTAACTGAAGCCAGCGCTTTGTTTAAAGCAGCTTCTAAATATTTATTGCAGTATTTATCATAATACGATGGATTAGATTTACAGTTAAACTAGCGACCCGCCTTCGTTTCACTTTGGGTTCCAATTTTTTATTAACATAACAATTATTTCAATAAGATTATTATTAGTTTTAGTTAATAGGTTCAACTGCACATGTGAATATAGCAGTGTCAAGATCCGTAAAGTAGTTAAGAATGATGCGCAAACAGACAAACTAGTTATGAATGGAATTAATTATAATTATAAAGAGAGTTTATTACATGATAGTGGTAAAGGCTTCACTTTTACAAAGTGGACTGTATAATTAAGGGGAAAATAATAGATATTCACATTTTGCGTCAAAATATTATATGGTAAAAATATTTGCCACTGAACATAATTGTGTATTACAAGCTATTTGTTTTAATACGATTAGTTTTTTGCTATGATTAATTGATATCTACTTGTGTCATATTCAAATTTATAATCATTATTCATACATTCCTAACCAGTAAATATTAAGAACTATATTGATTATGTAAATTAAGCCGCTTTTACTTTCTTTAAGCCTTGTTAATGTTCCGATTGAATGTTTGGTTGCTATTTGAGAAACGGGAATATATCCGTGATGTAGTTTTAATGAACCAATTGAAGTTATTTCTGGTTGCGAAAGAATGCAATAATATTCATAGTTGTATATATACCACGATGGATTTCGTAACTAGTTCGATATGTTAACATAAAATGACATGATACAATTTTAAATTTCATAAATTTGGTTCTGAATTGGCTTATTTCTCCAATGTAGTTGAAGCGAATAAAGGTTGAGAAATTAAACAGTTTTATAGAAATATATCTAGAGTTGCTGTTACCCTTTTTGGAGGCTTCTACATAGCGGTAGGTGAATATTAAGTATGTTGACAATGCCAGCCAGGTGGTGCTTGCCAAACGCCTATTACTTTTGAATCGATGGCAGTCCGAGGTGACGTAGGGTTTACCAATATGTATTAGTATATAAATAAATAAAATAAAGAGTTGTTATTACGCAAAAAAGTTTCAATCTCTTTGATTTATACCAATTATTTTATGCAATGTCACAACAACTAAAGGAAATTATCGTTAAGTATCGGTATGCTGCTTATGCCAGCGATATAATAATTAAAAGATGTACAGAGTATTAGTAGTGAGACACCAAAGGTATGGAATAAAAAGCCTGTTGCATTCAAAAATGTTTTATTTAATTGTTGTTTCCCATGTAAGAGAATTCTTTTGGGAAATAAATTATCTCGATCCCGGCTTTCCATCTACCGCGAAGGCCTTTTATCGCGTAGTGATTCATCTTCAATGAAAAGAGAGAGGGATAACATCTACTGTCTCCTTATGGCAAAGCGTGAGCTTACGTGAAATAATTAATGGGTATAATTAAATGAAATGATGACGTTGCGAGCAAACAATTATTGCGACGTTGTAAATATATTCCGAGCATGTTAGTGACTTGCCCTTTCACCCTGACCTCCCGGATCACGCTAAGCACACGGATTGAAACTTGCAAAACAGACATGCTTTCTACAGTAGAATCTAGTCACGTTTTCAAGACTTATACATCACGGGATTCACCGGCTAATAGGCTGTTATTGCGCTTTTATAGATGTTCTGGAGTTAGGTCGTCACTTACCTAGCTCATCATAGTTTCTAGTCTACAATTTGTAGATGCTCAAACAATTTTTCAAGGTATTTTTAAGTAGGGGTGCAAACGACCTTATTGATGAAAATGAAATCGAAAACATTTATTCAGTTTGGGCCCTGGTAAGGCACTTATAAGCGGTAACAGTGCTGCATACCCTTTTCAAACTTCTTCACATCCTCCTTGAACGACTCCGTTCTCTATTCACTTCGGTGAAATGTTTTAACTTAGTTGTTAAAAAAAAACAGGAATGTCACTTCTTCTCTCTTTCACTAAGATAGTAAATGTTCGTTCACTGCCCGTAACCGGTGCTCTATGAGTTCGTATCGGCGCACGAGCATTAATGCGTATCGCATTTTTTGTACATCTTGACACATTCTACATGATGGAACTATATTGATCACACAGTGGTCAGAATGTGAGCTCCAAAAAAGTCAAAAGTTAAAGTGAAAAGTTAAATTATGTAAATTACATGATTTTTCGGCATGTGGAAAAAGCTTGGAAATGTCATAAATATTTTATCCTGAACACAGTGGATACTAAGCGAGAAATAAATGAATATTACTATTTAAATTCGTCAAAAATGTAAGGGTTCTTACATGACATGACTCTTGATTTTTACGATAGTTTTGTTATGTGACAATGACAAGTATACAACTCACAATATATATCGGAATGTGATTCAAACTATCATAAACAGCATTAAGATATTAATCCCCCAGATCAAAGTATTATTGCATTTAAATCACGTGACCGTCCATCACTAACCACACGTTGCGTGTTAGGTACATGTTTATATCTTTAGAAAGGTTTACAGAGGATTCCTCGGAATTCAAACATGTTTGCAAGTGTTTTTACTTACTCTGTAGATGTAGATAAAAATTACATTCCTGATGTTTGCATATGGTAATGAGATTTAACTTTCAGTACATACTTGATCATGGCTATACTTAGTTCACTTAGTAAATAAATGTAATTATAATGGATGTAAACATCTTTGGGAAGTTTGAGAAGAAATTTAATGGCTAATCTTGTCTTAGATACGGGTATAGACTCAACATATATCACGTTGGCACATAATCAATTATCTACGGTGAAGTGTGGGTGTTGTAACTACCTAGCCTTATGAGGGCCCTTATGGAATTGAATATATATACATATTTACTTGCACAATAAATTATACTAATATATCTTATAGCTTGCGTATCAGGCGAAAAATCACCACGATTTTTTTAAATTTAAAACTATAACAGCGTGAATATCAACATTTCAAACTCAAAGAATATCACATTTATTATCTATTATCAAATATATTATCTACAATATCAAAATTGTATTTAGATCACGAATTACATAATAAGCCGTAACATGTTTCATAAAAAACTAGTAGCGAATATATTAATAAGCCTGTATTAGATATATCTAATTTCTAACATGGAATGTTATACTATCAGGGTTGCATTTTATATTATTATACATTTGATTTGAATAATTGTAAACATATTTTCCTGTCTATCCCTAAAATCCATATGGCCACTCTTTGTACCAAGAATTATGCTGTAAAATGTATTTAGTAAAATTATTAAAATAATGTTAAATACTTCAATGAATTAAATTTAAATACAAAGCACTTAAGAAAGCCACGTGAATAATTTAACGCGTCATCATCATTTATGGGAACTAGTAGGCAGTGTACAGTCATAGAGCCATAAGGCAGCTGACCCTTGCCATGAGTTGTAGTTGAAAGGGAAATCGCACACCCTCTAAGGAAAGGGAATTAAGATAATTACCAATCTAACTTGTTCTGTAATGGTCAGACTTTATTAGGTAACATGTATTTAGAACCAAACATCATTAAACCAGACGAGTATTTTAATCACTAAGATGCATTTCTTTATGCTAATTGCTGCAGGGTTTCAAATACGACTACTTGGTTGGTCGAGTGGTCGCAAGCACTACTGCGGATCACGAGGTCCTTGGTTCAATTCCAAGGTTGGGTAAAGTGTTACTGGGTTTTCCATCTGTAATTTCCCAGTATCAGCCCAGATAAGTACCCGGTCATTGGCAAAAGCTCGCCTTACATTACATGGGGCTTAAATATAACTGCCGAAATGAGGGTACACAAGTACACTTCTGCAAGGAGTAGCCTTCGGGGAGTAAAGGTGTGACTGGCGTTCGTTTTCAAATACCAGGTTTAGATTTTGAATACTGGATCGCATTACCGTCATAAATAACGTTATTTTTTTTGTTTACAGATACGGATACTAGTCGTAATACTTATCGTCAAACCCGCCCGTTGTCAAGATGGTTTTAACAATCAAGATATTCTTCGCATACAGAAAATGGCTTCAAACGATGGAGATGTTGAAACTATAACCAGCTATAGTACTAACATAATTCAAAGAGACCCAAACAGTCAATCACTTAGCTCAGTAAGCGTGTATCAGATATCAGACGATGGTAATCACAATGACAATTATCATAGAGCAGATCGTACTCGTAACAGGAAAGTGTATAGGATCAAAAATCCGTTTAATGTAGAAGATAATGCCCCACAGCAAGATGTTAGCCCTGAACCACAAGACAGCGACACTGGAGCTAGTAACCAGTATGCAGCAATGCAGTACTCCCTACCTCCGGAGGAATTCCTGCAGCAGATCAGAGAAAATCAGTACTACCAACAACAACCGCAAATATCTACCCCAGCCCCTAATTTAAGTTACACGGCTACGCCGTTACCACAATTACAATATTCTACTATTTCCTCGCCTAGCTTTGATAATCGGAACCAATTGTCCAACCAAGGATCATATCTTGAACCTAAATCACTATCCCAAGCTTATCTTTCAACTCCCAATTCTTATCAGTTTGGTGGACAGAATACATATAATTTAGAAAGTATAAGCACACCGTCTCCTGTATCGTCATACTTATCCACATCATTTCCGAGCAGTCATTTTGTAGAGAATCCTTCAAATACATATGTCTCTAGTTCTTCTCCAATATATCTTTCGAGTCCATCCAATTTACCCCAATACGTGTCGTCTCCGATTTCCAATGTCCAAACTGTGCCATCAGATTACGGCACCAACAGAGTTACGTCAACTATAGGAAGTAATTCATTGAGCTATGACAATAATGATCATAATAAAAAGATGCAAATCGATCATTATGATAATTCCGCTATTGGGGTCAGATATCCGAATAATATACAACAGCAGTTTGCGAATGAATATGTTTCAACCACTGTAGCTCCATCTTCATCTCTGTACCCTGATTCATTGCGTGATTGGCAAAATACGATGAACGCAAATATAAATGCCCTGTCAAAATCGTTGCAGGAGGTTTCTATGACTCAATATCAAAATTACCCGTACAATAACAATAATCAAGACACTAGAAATGACGCTAGTACTAGCAATGATCACAATATGAATAGCGACAATAGCCGCCTTGGTAACACACCATCAGCTAATAATATTTATATGAATTACGCACAACCAGATTATCAAGCCGTAAGTAACTCAAAAAGCCGCACAAGGGACTTAGAACAAGAAACAGGGCAGTCCGAATACTATTCTAATGGCGATTATGGTTGGAGAATGACTGGCAAAAAACCGTTAATCAATTATGAGACATTTCAGTCAGGGAACCAAGCCCGCTATCAAACAAGTAGTAATTCTGATGGTGCAGTGAGTACCATGAATTTCCATATGGATACGAGCAGGCCGTATAATCAAAACTCCAAGTCTAGCGCTGATAATAAGGATGCACAGGACTTTGCTAGGGCAGCTGCAAAAGCGCACGAACAATATAAGCAACAGCAATTATATGCCAATAATTATGCAGCCAATGTTAATAACAATAACAATCAAATTGCAAATTCTGCTTTAAACAACAATGCTTATTATGCTAGTACGGACAAGCAAGTTAAGGGTAAACTTCCAGACCATTCTAATAATTTTATGTATAGTAGTAATTCACAATCAGATTTGATCACGGCATCTCCATATTATTATTCCAATACACGAGAAAATTATGTGGATCCCAAAAACAAACAACCATTCGATCACGCGAAAGCCCTGAAAAATATAGTTCCAATTGATGTATCAAATGTTGTATCAAATTCTGAATCACAATCCAAATCCAATGAAGCAGAAGCCTATAAATATAACGTTCATAATTACAATAAAGATGAAGATCAAAATATAAGAACCTATTATCGACCTATTGTTGATTCTTACCAAAGGGATAAAAATCCAATGTTCGATTACAACCTTAAATCTAAGCCTGATGAATATTTGTCTGCCGACAATACTAAGCACTTAGATTTGTCCACTTATTATGGAAAGCAACAACAATCCCAAGAAATTAACAATAATCAAGGGAGTCATTCCGGAATACCACCGCAACAAAATTTTGTCACGCAAGTACCTTCCAACTATCAAGATCATTTACAGTCTTTGAGTAATAGTCAGTCAAACCTGCAAAGACCACAGAACCAAGTGCCAACTGATATAGCTAGTATTTTAAAGTTGAACGACATACCATATCGACTTACTCAAGGCCAAATTACAGAGTCATCGCGAGCACAAAATAATAATTTAGATTTTTCAAGTTTGCTACCAGGAAGAATTAATCAAAATGTGGACAGTCATCAGATTGACGTTACCAACATACTTAATAAATTAATGCTTGGTAAGCAAACTGCTGGCAATATCAACAGGCCCGAACTGGAATTGCAAGGAAGTAATGTACTGTCAAATATTCATGGATACAAAGTCGCGAATCCGTTTAATGTAGATCTTAAACTAGTTGCGGATTTATTAAAAAATAAGGCCCCAGGTGATGAATCTCATTTGATACCAATAAGAGATCAAATAAATAGACAACCTATAAAACTGGATTTATCACAATTGCAATACTTATTGAAGAATGAAAACAACGGTAATCTTGTCTCTCTCAATGACGGCTTTAGTTCATTTAACAGTCCATATCTAGATATTTATGGTAGTGGCCGATTTCCTTATCAGAGTGTAAAATACTCCCGCAGTGAAGAAGAGGAAGAAAGTTTAATTCCTATTGCTGATGCATCGAGTACTCACCCAATAGGTGCCGTTATGGAACAAGATGATTCAGAAAGTTCGCGAGAAGATGATTCTTCTGATATGACAGCACATGGTGAGGAAGGCATAATGACAAATTTTGAAAATAATAGATCCAAAAATACATACAATAATGTACACAGAGATAAAGGTGAGAGATATCATCCTAATTCTTTATCATCAGCGCGTCATACTCATCACAGAAAGTATCCCAAAACGAACACCAATGCGCCGTATCCCTTATTGAAACCTCCGCCTCGGACATCTTCGAACAGAATTAGAAGTAGGGGTAAAATTGAAAGGCATAGTCGCAGACGTCGTGTAAACAAACCTAAACTAGTAAGAGTTCTCAAATCTGAACCTTTATTCGAGGATGACACTGATGATGATGCAGAGAAAACAGTACCAATATTATTGCGACCACCGCCTCCAGTTGCCGAAGCAAAGTCTGACAAAGTCGATTTACAAAGTTCATAGTTTCACTGTTTAAAAATCGTAAACCTCACGTATCTTAATGTTAAAATATACTTCACTACTGTATAAGTGCTTTTTTATCTTATGTCATAAAGTAGTTTTTATAAGTTGTGTCAGTCTAATCAGACATTCAATAAAGAATTCTCTTACATTTTATTAAAATCTAAGTAAAATTTAAATTTCATTTCAAATTTGGCATTTAATATTATAGTTCGTAAGTAATGTGTACTATAATTTTAAGGATTGTGTTGTAAATAAGATATACTATAACAAATAGAACAAAACTGTATTTTAAGATGTAAATAATATTCAGGTAATAGTTTGTCGTGCTTGTACCACTCTTGTTTTTGTGATAAGTAAAAATGTTGATGTTTGTTAAGTTATTTTGTTGCTATTCCATTGTGTTATTGTTAACAAAAATAAAATAATTTGGAAAATATTCCGTTGTCATTTATTTTCTCTTCGCAAAATACTAGAAAATTGTTGGTGTAAAAAAATTACAATCATAATTGGTTAATGTAACGTGACACACGTACATACATGAATAATTAGAATAATTTGTTCAGATACCGAAAAAATATGACATCACATCACGTTCAGATTCTCAACTGATTTCACTAAGGAGACGCTAATTATATATTACGAAGCTATTAATTAATCGCAAGTGGAGATATATTACGCAATTAACGCATAGCATAGAAACATAGCTGAAATTGAAAACGATAAAAGAAACTACAATTACTTTTTTAACATTCTTCACGCTTCATTATATTGGGTTATAATGGGACTGTTTGCCTGTTATAGGATAACATAGATAATGTTATTTGGGATATGATGGTTATTCTCTATCAGCCGTCAAATTATTCACTCGCCCTCTCGCCCGAATTTTTCAAATTATCGATCCTAATCTACCTACTTATTATAGAATGGTCCCAAATTACTTTGTCTGACCTAACAAATAACGTAATTGTTTAGACAATAGTCTGTCATGCCACCGTCTTTACCAAGCATGTAGTAAGTAATGCTTAATAGTAATGATTGTCAGTAATTAATGGAACGTGTGTATCCACGGCCAGTGTCGCGTGTGTCTCGCTTTCTTCACGCACCGGCCTCGAAGTTTCATTGCCATTCATCCGCCGCTGAAGATGATACAATTTAGTTACGAAATTGAATTTTTCATTGTTGACTACATCTCCGTAACTGGCTTTGATTTATTATTTATATATATCACACACATGCTTTGATTCGAAATTCTTAACATGGGTAGCAAAAATACGCGCACGAGACGGAACACGTAACCGCGTGCATTACAAGCTGTTCGTATTGTTTGTAAAGATTTTGAATTGGTTTTCCTTTGGTAATTCTGAAATTAATTACCATCAAAAATAAATTACCTTTGGGGACAAGTGTGAATACTCCTTTTGGTGTCTACTGGGAAAGCGTAAAGATTAAAAGAAAAAATGTTTGTGGCGATGTAGTGTTATGATGATATTATTGTTACAAAATAATTAGTCCATGTATAATCTCCATTAAAGTTCTTAGTTTTCTTTGATAAATACGTATTAAATATGTGTTATGTCTGCCATTGATAAGCGATTAGATGGATTTGGACAACAGTCCAAAATTATACTTGTTTTGATTCTTTTAATTTTTGTTGCTTCTAATTCAACATGAATTCCTCTGCAATTACATATATTAAGAGAAAGAAAGTCAGGTATACATATTTATGAGCGATCTATGGTGTTACATGACTATGTGACTGTTAAATAGTGATAAAATACGTTTAAAATTAGTAAGTTTAAAATTGACATTTTAGCCATTATGATAGTCAATTAAGCAGATAAGTTAACGCGGTTGATTTTCTGACCGAATTTTATATTTTTATTTTCTAATGTCCCATTAACTTTACTAAAATGACCACTTTCTTTCCATTTAAGTTAGTGTATTCGTTTTGAATTGTTTTATTCGCAAAGTTATAAGATCTATCACTATTTTATAGGAAAATATTAATACGTCTGTTATGTATGACAATTATATCCAACAAGGGAAACGAAATCTCAAATTAAAAATAATTATGAGCACCTGAGCCTGCGGTCCGCATTTAAGAGCTCACTCGTAAGTCTATAAATAATTAGAAAGGCGTTCTATTCTCTCTGCCAATTCTGTAAAGGATCATGTGTGACGATCTAATTACGTGTGTACGAATAATATTCATAAAACCTGGTATTACTCGTACAAGAAAATACAGAGGCCTATCCATGTGGTCTTATTGCAATGATAGTTCATCTGTGCGACAGTGATGTATACTATATACATCTGTCTCTTAACATGAGTCTAACTACCATAGCAGTAAGAGCTCATGGAAGGGCCACAGGTGGAGGTTCCTCAGATCGCATGAATCATAAAGGCCGTAGCAGACGGCGCTATAATATGAATATTACTGTATTCCGGTTAATTATAGGTACCGTAATATATATATGCTACGCTAGCGCCGTCTATTGCGGCCTTAATATTTTAGCGAAAAAATTAAAACTATCGTCATTATTTTTAAAAGTTGATTGAGGTAGAAAATTACCTTTATAAAGTTTTAAATAAGTACACCTGTTTAACTTTTGTAGAGATTGAATAATAATCAACGTTTTATCACAGATTTTTCTGTAAATGGGCATTTTCTAGTGTGATTTCCATATGACACGCATACGACCTCACCCATTAAGAAATCGTCAAAATATTAAGTAGCGCCCATAATTCCTTCGGATCGAGAGGTTGAGTAACCGATCAGAATTAATTTAATACTATTTCCGTTAGAAAAGGAAAGATGAATCCAAAACCTGTTTTTTTACTCTCGTTCTCGATAACGCGTGGAGTTCTGCGGTATCGCCTACGTCGATATAAATATCATGGAAGAATACGACACTACACAATCACCCGCCGTTTGTAGTCGCACACACAAGTTGATCCAGTGGCCAGCGATTAGCTAATCAAAATGGCCACTTTTGTAAGTATTAATGAAAATAATTTAATCAATTTGATAAACATTTGTCGCAAACTATAACAGCTTTTTGTTTTTCAGACCAAATTGGCTTTCTTAGCCATCCTAGTGAGCAGCAGCTATGGTGGGTTCCTCCATGGAAACCATGACCACCACCACCACATCGAGGAACACGTTTCTTCTGGACATATTGCACCAGCTCCCGTCGGCCTGAGTGCACCAAGTGCGATCGGCTCATCTAGTTTCGCTCCCAGCAGCTTCCCCGCAGGATCATTGCCATCAGCCACCTTCTCCGGATCTGGATTCAACGGTGGATACGCCAGCGGTGCTAGTTACAATCTTGGTGGAGCTGGACTCTCAGGCCCCGCCCTCTCTGGCCCTGCATACGCTGGCAATGGATACGCTGGCAATGGATACGCTAGTGGATTCGCTGGTGCTGCCTACTCTGGCGCTGGTCTGGCAGGCGGAGAAGCCCCACCCCAAGGCCCAAGACATCCAGTTATCGACGAGATCCATGGTCTTGCGAATAACAACGGTGCCCCAACACAATACCGCTACCGTGACGAGCCCTACCAAGTACTGCGTGAAGTCACCCACAGAGTACCTCAGCCCGTACCCGTGCCAGTACCCCAGCCCGTGCAAGTACCCGTGCCTCAGCCCTACCCCGTGCAAGTGCCAGTCGTCAGGAATGTACCCGTACCAGTTGTGAAGATCCAACACGTGAAGATTGACAGGCCCGTCCCCTACCCAGTGGAGAAGATCGTTAAAGTACCAGTTGAGAGAGTTGTTGAGTTCCCAGTAGAACACCCAGTACCGATCGAAAAAATTGTTGAGGTACCCATTGTGAAGCTTGTGAAGGTACCCGTCCCCTTCGTGAAGTCATACCCCGTGCCGGTGGTGAAGACAGTCCACCACAAGGTGCACCACCAAAGCCACGGATGGTCCCACGGAGGGTGGTGAACACTCCACGCTAGACTAAGCGGCCGTACCTCAACCTCTCTACCAATCCTAGTCCGGTCTTTTGTAAATATATTTCCCGTCATAGCTCATCGAGAGGCTGCAACCTAGGGTGATAACTAAGTCATTAATTTAGGTGAATACACATTGTGTGCATTCGGTTTTTTTTGTTTGTAAATAGTAATACTTGTAGGTTTTATTACTCTAATAAAGCGATATACCTATCCAAAGACTTACTGCTTTTATTCCAAGATAAAAAAATCCCAAATATTAAATTGCATTATTCAATGCTAAAAAAAAGATTAGATTAACTTTATAGATTTCAAATTCATAAAAAATATATAAAGATAATTAATTAAAAGTAGCAATCAAATTAAAATTGAATTAATTGAAGAAAATGCAGAAAGGATTCATATCCTTTCTGCTTTTTCTTTTACTACAACAGAACCTAGGTGGTCATTATACTGTTTAATCCCAGGTTTCCTAATAATATAATGCTAGAAGTGTATCTACACATAAGAATTTGAAAAACATAATCCTGTAAATTATGAGTGCATTTTTTGAAAAAGGTTTGTATGAAATATGTTTACCAAAAATTCAAGTGCGTCTACGCAACAAGTGGAGCTATTTATTTATGAGATTATTAAAAGATATTTAATTTGAATTACAGGGCATTTTTATTATTGTTTCAATACTTGGTTTAATTGATTATATTTAGTGTTGCATAAGTACTCCTTTGCTAGAGCTGTAGGCAAATCAACAACAGATAAAAGAATGGGCGATTTTTTTGTGTTTTAACTCTGAATGCTTTTGAATCTATTTGAAGTTATTTTATAATTTTGCTATCTAGTGTCAAGATTTTTGAGGTTTTTATAATGAATAAGTAAGTTATCAAACCAATTCAGGAAGAATATGAATACAAAGTGGGATTCCAACCCATGAAAATGTGTGTGGAATTGTCCAGATTATAATTACTTTTTACTAAATATACTCACGCAATCGCTGAAGGGTATTTAGGGAAGGAAAGGGCTAATCAGAGGTTACAACACCCACATTTATGAACCCAATATGCTTATATACGATTCCATCGCCGTCTCAGCCACTTACATACAAATTTTGAATTATTTCTGAGAAATAATTTACGCATGTTTACGATATTTTCCTTCACTGTAAAGCACGTGGTGTGAAATCACCGCACGTAAATTTTTTGAAAAACTTATTCGTACTATTATGTTGGTGGATTCTGGTACCGACCGCATACTTAATATTAAACCTTTAATAACAAATCATTAATATCAATTAAGTTCATTAAGAACTGTAAGTATATATTTATTACATTTGTAGCTATGACAAAGTTAGACATATGCTCACGCCTGTATTCCCCGAAGGGGTAGGCAGAGGTGCTGTTAACACAGCACCCACTTTTCACCGAATTTGATTAAGTGCCAACGTGACAGATGGTGAGTCTATCGCCGTCTCAGGCACTATACATACGTCTATGAATTACTTCTCAGAAATATGCAGGTTTCCTCACGATGTTTTCCTTCACCGTAAAGCACGTGGTGTGAAATCACTGTACAAAGTTAGGGGATGCAATTTCCTGTAGTTTTCGATAGTCTAGTTAGGTTAAGTTGGTGCTCAACGTGATTTCCTACTTGGGAGGCTGACGTTTATAATCAACATGCTGCGAATCAAAACAATAAATTAATGGAATAAATATAGTTACTAAGTAGGGAAAGTTGACGTAAATTTAATCTTTCTTTATTACGTTGTCAAAGCGTTTCATTAATTATTAGTTTGAATATTAATCGACTTAATAATATTAAGTCGATTAATATTCAAACTAAGACACAATTGAATCTAGGACACGATTTGCACTGGATTGCGTAACAAATCACAGTGTAACCGGAAGTATTTGAGATGTTCGATTGGTCACCTCATTGGTCATTACCATATGAAATCCCGAGGCTGGTGAAATTGTTAAGAAATAAACAGGTATGTCGCAGGCCATTATAATACCAAATTCGTGTTGATCAATCTAGGGACGGGGACATCTTTGCGTAAGGCTTTAATGTGAGCCCATAAATCTACTGCAGAATTACCCGTCTTAATATAGGCCACGATCGTGGAGTTGCTTAATAAGTTCAAATCATTCAAATCTTATGGTATTCAGTAGAGAACTGAAATATTTTTTATTTATTATATTTATTGAAACAAAGGACATCATGACAATTCAAATTACTTTTTTAAACCGATTTCAAAGAAATTATCACGTTTTCAATTCGATTGTATCTTGAATATTCAAGTGCAGTCTGTTCATTATCATTCTACAGGAAATTATGTACATATTTGAGTCATTATACATTTTACAGTTATTTATTTATAAATTATTACATAAAAGCTTTTAAATTAAAACAAAATTAATGATCACAACGGAATATTATCAAACAAAAATAACTCTATTTCCACCTTTAAGCATTCAAATAACGTGTATAATATTTTGAATATGTGCAAGTTTTTATTATGGTTTTTTTTAATAGTGCGATACAGTAAATCTAACACAGTTCTTTTATTACTTTTTTGGTGGTTCATATTGAAAATGATTTACCCAGCTTAGGCTCTGTTCAAGCTTACGCTTCTCTTCTTACATCTTACGATGAAAAAAAAACTGTTTTAGAAACTAGCTTACTGTGAGAAACTGACGAGAAACTCGATAGTCATACCAGAAATTTTAAAAATTAAATTTAAAATCCGGTATACTATTTAGCTTATGCTACATTAATAGCTAGAAGTAATATTGCAGTTATACTCAAAGATTATTATAATCATTTTCATTTAGTCATGCGTCTTATCATAGTTCGCCCTAAGGGATGCCCTGTACAAGATCCAGAGAAGTCGGAGATAATTAGTATCCAACCCCACTTCAGGCCTGAATTACCTCTTTTCTTCACTCTAGTTTATTAAGCTCTTTATACCTACTGGGAGTTCGAATACTTATAACTTTTCCATTCCAACTCCAATAGTTGACTAACCTCTTGCATACAATTATCAGCAGGACTATAATGATTTAAAAATGAACAAAAATTTAGTATTTTATTTAGAATTAACTTTTTATAAAAAGTGATGCAAGTTAAAAAATACTTTATCGCATTAGAAAAGTGTTGACCCCCATAATGAAATCGAAACTCTTTTCTCACATGATTACCTATTGACAAACATGCCTACAAAATACACATTAACTTCGAGTTTCTCTACATTTTCTACATGATAAAGTCCTGTTTTTTAAATGTACATAATAAGTATAGCCGAGGATTAACATATATTTAAATAATGTTATAGCTCTAACCCGTTTGATTCGATTATTCCTGAGTTTAATCAATAGTAAAAAGCCTGTATCCTTTATCCTTGTGTAGCTCTATTCAGCCGTGGCGGCCGTGGGGTTTGAGCAGTCGCCTGCTACGCAAGCCATGCAAGTTCGAATGCCGAAAGTTGTTCGAAAGAGTTAAGTGCAGTCATTTCATCCCACGTGCTTTACGGTGAACGAAAACATTGTAAGGAAACCTGCATATGTCTGAGAAATAATAAAGATAGTGCCTGAGACGGCGGAGGGTGATAGACTCATCCTCTGTCACGTTGGCACTTACACTCATATTCCGTGAACTGTGGGCATTGTTGCTACAACACCTCTTCTGCTCTTCTGAGATTCGAGAGTGATTTAACGAGTTGAATTTTTGTGGGCAAATTTACCCTAAACTAAACAAGGCTAGCCCATAAAAACATTATTTACACACAAGTTTATTTCGTGGTGTATCACTTCTTTAAAAGTGGGATAAGTATATCTATGGTGCGATATGGCTATTAGAATAACCTTCGGAGATCGTTTCGAGATTATGTAAATATTATACGAGTGAAGAAATAGATACCTACAATTTCCATCCATTTTATCATCATCACACATGAAACCTCTCGAATTGGTAAGCGTTCAGAAAATGTATCAAATAAATATATTGATCAAGGTCAAATTCAAGTTACAAAACAGTATAACTTTATTTACATCCTAGAAATACTGCTCATAAAAAAATATTCCAGTACATTCTTAAGTATTTTCACATTCCTAGTTTGTGCAAAGATATACCCAGCCATACTCCTTATTTCAAAAAGAGTTCAGTTGTCGACCAGCAGTCTATCGCTGGACAATTCTTGATTACTTGCATAACTTTCGGAAATAGCGATCGAGACCAAGAGATTAGCATAATTTTAGTAGCGACGACGTATCCGCTAATATTAATGAATTCATGGGCGTTGTTCGATACAGCGAGTTGTATAAATATGTGCTCCGCTCTGTTATCACATCACAAACCACCGACACTCGGACAAGACAACAACAACTTCTCTTTTTGGCTGGCTTCAAAGCGATTAGCTAAAAGCCATGGCGTTTGTTGTAAGTGTTGATGATTATGACCTAAGGTAGTCTAAAACGAACTCTTCTCTTAATTTAAACCCTTTATCGTATTTTGCAGGCAAGGATACTGTTCGTATCCGCGTTGGTGTACAGCGCTAGCGCTGGTCTATTGGGTGGTCATCACGGCTCCGACTCATATGTGTCAACAGCACTTCAGTCTCCATCCGCTTCTTTCGGAGCGCCATCAACCTCGTATGGACCACCAGCTGTGACAGGCGCCATCATTGGAGCTCCCGCGCCTGCAATCCACTCTGTGGATGAGACCGTCATTGAGGAGCACGGACCTGCTCTAGATGCTCATGTCCACGAGCACGCACACGATCACGCACACGATCACTTCGCTAGTGGACCTGGCCCCATTGCTAGCGGCCCCGGTTTAGCTGGTGACTTCGGCTCTTTCGGCAGCGGTCCAGCCCTCGCTAGTGGACCCGGTCCTATCGCATCCGGCCCTGCCTTGGAAGGAGGATTCAGTGCATCTAATGGTATTGGAGGCGGTGTTGTGGAATCTTCTGGAGCTGCCTTTGGTGCTTCAGGTGTTGGAGGCGGTCTCGCTTTGGACACTGGTCTTGCCGGCGCTAACATTGGAGGCCCGAGAGTGATCGGTACCAGCGTGTCAGTAGGCCGAGGTGACGCTACTCAGACCAGATACGAGCTGCAGTCCGTCGTCCAGAACGTGATCCGTCGCGTGCCTGTTGAAGTGACCCGCCACATCAAGGTTGCTGTGCCCCATGCTGTACCTGTACCCGTGCCCCATGAGGTCAAGGTGCCCGTTCCCCAGCCCTACCCCGTCCACGTTGACGTTGTCAAAGAGGTGCCCTACCCAGTATACAAGACCGAGCACCATGAGGTCGAGAGGCCAGTTCCCGTTGAGGTTGTAAGACACGTTCCTTTCGAGGTCATCCGCAAGGTACCCGTGCCAGTTGAGCGGCCGTACGAGGTCATTAAGAAGGTCCACGTGCCAGTAGAGAAGCACGTAGAAGTGCCAGTGGCCGTGTGGAAGCCATACCCACTCCACATCATCAAGCACGTCACCCACTACAAGAAGAAGAGCTGCTGTTGGTGAACATCGCAGCCGTGATTGTACCAAATAGTCAATAGATGTGTAAATATATAGTCATTAGCTGTACATATTGTAGATAAAAATTAAACAATCTTCCAAACCCTTTTATTTTATTGTTTGTTTTCATGTGTACAAACAGTTTACTCATGACCCGATCTCGAATTCTAATCCTAATGTAACTTGTTCCACTAAAAATTTCGTATATAATTTTCGTATATATTTCGTATAAAATACGTAATAGTCGCAAATTCACTTTAAGAGGACCATGCCGATTTCCATTTTAGTCTATATTAACATTAATATCACTAAAACAAATTTCAGCAGTTATTCCATAGTTACTAAAATTATCCAATCATTTAATGTAGTTGTCAAAAAACCTTACTAATATATAGTACTTTCAATCAAATCAGTAAGTACTTATATAACTAATCACAATGAAAAAACATTATCCAAATCGATATACCTTGGAGAGTGCGCTAAGGAGGCTACAGGCTACAACATAGACATGCTTAATAGTAACGCCGATTCCAAGCGAAACTATTCGCAGCTCGCTTGTCGCGAGAGGTATGGGACGCCTACAAAATATGTATGGGAATGACAAAAATCGCGTGCCTGATTTATGTCATTACCATAAATTTTTCTACACACCTAGTACCGCAAGCACGAGGATAATGTTACTTTGTCTAGGCCTACAGATCAGAAGATGTGTAACTTCCTACGATCAATCAATTAAGTTGCTGTTGAAGGAGTGCAATTTTTAATATAGGCGTTAAGGCCATGCATAATACAAAAAAACCTAAGCTGTTACATTATAATACATCAAAGATTATCATTGTGATACTATCGTATAAACTATGAAAATTAAATACTTTTAAATCAATAAATTGTAATAATGCCGTAGCCCCAAATATTTAACAAGTTGAGGCAATGGCCAAAACTGGTATTCTTACAGTTACGTCAAAACTGCCTACATATTAAATTTTGACATATACAAATAGAAGTTTTATAAATAATAAATAAATATTATACAGAGTATACTCACTAGAAATCGGAGTAAGTAGGCGTATAATCGAGAGTAGGAGATTATCTAAGCGTCGAAATATCACTATTACATAACATGATCGATTATTGTGGGAAATTTAGGTGATAATGCTTTATTACATCCGGTCTCTTAAGAAAGATAACCTTAGGGCAAAGAAGAATGAACTACTTTTTTATGTAATCACGTCCACATAACTTGGGGATTCACGATTTAGTGTTATCACTGCGCTTTGAAAGCCTTCGACGTTTTGCAGGCTACTTGCTATTCGATAAAAAAGTTTTGAATAAACCCTAAGCTTATTCATAAAAATAATTATTGTACCTATTAATTGTGTAGGCACATGATAATAAAAACCATGTCAATGTTTTACAAAACGATAATATTCAGATAAATACAATAACAATAAAGTTTCAAGAACTATATACATTCAATAGCAACAACAACAATAATTTTAAGAAGAAGAAAAAACAAAAGAAAATCGTAACTATTTCAAATTTAACATATTCTCATTTTTAATTATAGAAGCCCGGTATTAAAATAGATCTTGGCCTTCTTGCAAACTACAATAAATTAAACAAGTTTAAATAAGCAAATGGTTTAAAATTTAAATATCGCAGAAATGTTATGCCTCCTTAACTATTTTAGGCGTCATTAACTACAATTTTGACTAGAGAATATGATGATACTTCAATTAGAGAGATGGACTTAGTTTTGAGAGACTTTCAGTACTTATTGCAGTTGGTAGCTGGTGTAGGAAGAACCAAGATTTGGACTTCGCTTTATATGCCTGGCACGCTCTAGTTTACGTTCAATAACATATGCTCACGCCAGTATGCCTCGTAGGCAGAGGTGTTGTATTAACAACACCCAGTTTCCACCGAAGATGATTAATTACTAACGTGACGGAGGGTGTGTCTATCGCCGTTTCAGGCACTTACATGTGTCATTGAATTATTTCTCCGACATATGCAGGTTGCCTATGTGGTTAGAAATCATTGCATATGAGTTTTTTGAAAGACTCATTGATGCCCCGCTAGCGTTCAAAATCAGCACCACATAGCAATCGGACATAGTATCTTTTAACTGAGAGTTTTTTGGAGTATTCGGGATTGCTCTCAGTAGCAATACTCTAATAAGCTCGACGTAGCAGGCAGCTATTATAGTCGATCGATCACAAATTAAAATCAGAGATTAATGTCAAGTACATTTTTTCAGGCATATAACTTTATAATATTGATAAGTTGCTAGTATCGGTGGATAAGTAATTACGGTAGCGAGCGCCTTACTTGGGCCACTGGCAATCTATTCAATAAATCAATTAACTTAATTATATGCTTTCCACTTTTAGTATATTACTCTTCCAACATTCTTCTATTTCAAAATGTCACAACTAATGTTGTTTTTTCTT
Organism: Watsonalla binaria; assembly: GCA_929442735.1. Taxonomy (NCBI): domain Eukaryota; kingdom Metazoa; phylum Arthropoda; class Insecta; order Lepidoptera; family Drepanidae; genus Watsonalla; species Watsonalla binaria. Next base: position 4,129,447 of record OV838930.1, read on the forward strand.
TTATCGAATTATGAAATATCTTTCATAAGACTTAATTTGCAAAGAACAAGGTTTTAAGCCGCTTGTAAGGCTGAGGCCTTACAGTACCTAATATCTTCATCGGATGAGTAACTTGCTTAATAAGTTTGATAAATGGATATTGCTAAGTAACACCGAATAAGTTAAACAAACACGCTGTAGAGAAAAAAACAAAACCCAATTGGGGATTTTACATATGGAATGGGGAGTTTGTTGTTCTTTAAATAGGCTCCTGGAATATTAGTGGCCGCATGAAATGATCTTGTTTTATATAGCTATGAAGTTTGACGAAGGCGCCTATTGCGGTGATAGCATACATACATAATATGCTTACGCCTGCATTCCCCGAAGGCAGAGGTGTTGTACTACACCTACATTTCACTGAAGATCATTAAGTCCCAACGTGACATATAGTGAGTCTATCGCCGTCTCAGATACTATACATGCGTCTTTGAATTACTTCTCAGATATATGCAGGTGCTGACCATTTTTTCATGAGGCGTAATTTTTTTCTTTTCCAACTACAAACGTAATATTTTTTACAACAAACAACTAAATACGAAAGCATTGCAGACGGAAAAAAAAATTGTATTTTTCAAGTCGGACGCTAAGATCACATAGCTAGATTTCCTTCATCGTAATGCACAAGATGTGAAATCACTGTACACAAGCTTACAGAAGAACTCATTCGTACAGGTTGCTGGGATTTGAACTTGTGTTGATTGCATAGTGACTGCTCCCCACGGCTACCTCGGCTCTTATTTGGGATGATATATTCAGGAGAATTGATATTGGACTGTAACATCATGTATCTTATTGAATTGTTAAAACTCCTAATTATTTTATCTTAGCAAACATGCTACATAGTACATACATATGCTCACGCCTGTATTCCCCGAAGGGGTAGGCAGAGGTGTTGTAATCACAACACCCACTATTCACCGAAGATGATTAAGTGCCAACGTGACAGATGGTGAGTCCATCGCCGTACTTTACATACGTCATTGAATTACTTCTCAGAAATATGCAGGTAAAGCCCGTGGTGTGACTGTACATAAGTGTTTTCGAAAAACTCATTGGCCTGTTCCAATGAGTCCCCGCTGTGATTCGAACTTTTGTCGCTTGCGTAGCAGGCGACTGCTCAAACCTCAAGGCCACCACGGCTCTTGCTACATAGTTTAAACATTAAATGAATTTTACTAATTAATAAATACAAGTTTAGATAGTCTGGCAGGCAGGCACAAAAAATGGTGTACTTATGTAAGAAAAATAAATATTTATAGTTATTTATTAAATGTATAAATTAATGTCCGGCTATAAATTTATATTTAACTAGATGTGCCTCGTAGTTTCATCAGGGTAGACTTAATTTCCTGGGTGGCTGCCCAGATGTTTCAGAGCTTAGCCGAAACAAACGGACAGACACAAAGAATTCTTATTTTATTTTTATTTATGTACGCGCTTCTTTCATAATATGCTCTAAGTGAAAAGCTGTTAATGTGCAATTACAAACAGACACCTAAATTGTATTTATTTGTATAGGAGACTAGCGGACGTCACGCGGGTTCACCCGCGTATTTCTCTTTCTCGTGGAAGTACGGGAATAAAATATAGCCAATGTTACTCACTGATAATGTAGCTATCCATGTTGAAAGATTTTTTCTAATCGGTCTAGTAGTTTCGAACCCTATTTATTACAAATACACATACAAATCTTTTATTTTTTTAATATTTGTATAGAAGTTTAGGTATAGACTTACTGAGGCTCCTTTTTTATGGTGCCTCGAAATAATGAACTATGAAATTAAGTCTACGTGGGATAAAGCAGCGGGGTACAACTAGTATGCAATATGAGATTATATTATGCATCCGAAGTTGCAGATGCAAACAAAAATGAACCTTCTGTTCCAATAAATAGGATTCGAATTTAAAGTGTTCCTGACTTTCATAATCATCTACGTCCTACGTTACTCATAGCAATCGGATCACTGTCATATTGCTATTGTATGCAGCATGTATGCAAAGGTTTTGGTAACCACACGTATTCTTATTTCAATAAATGTTCTGTGTCTTAAAACAGGAGTATTGATATAAGATATTCCCTGAATGGTAAGAATAAGATGAGATAATTAATGATAAGAATTAATTATGGCTGAGAGAAAGAAAGAAAGACTTCAAAGGTACCGAAGTAGGTGGGAACATAAGTTATGTTAAAAAAATACCGTAGAGATTTCTAAATAAATAAATATCACAAACAGAGTTACAATCATTTTATTTAAGCTGCAATGATTATTTTTTAAGGGTTTTCAAATATTTGAAGAAAAATATACTTTACAAATTCAGCACCTACGGGGATATTGTAGATTTACCTAAATAACGGGTTTCTTACAATATTTTATAAGGCGCAATATTACACTTAATGTACGCTGTTGCTTGCGACTACGTCTGCGTAGAATTCTTAAAAAATGGTTTATGTATTTAATAAAAAGATGATAATACTGAAAGATTTGCTTGAAACCTTATATAGGTTGGTATTCGGCACCAACTACAAAATATATGATACATACATATGCTCACGCCTGTATTCCCGGAAGGGGTAGGCAGAGGTGTTGTAATTACAACACCCACTTTTCACCGAAGATGATTAAGTGACGTGACAGATGGTGAGTCCATCGCCTAAATATATGATATTCACCATTTTATTATCTATTTAAAAAAAAAATAATGACAGAATTTTTCCTTAAAATTTCGGCTAGAAGCTAACACTGCGCAGATTTGTATTTTTGTATGTATGTTTGTAATGAATAAACTCAAAAACAACTGTGCTGATTTCAAAAATTATTTCACCATTGGAAAGCTACATCATCAGCGAGTAATATAGGCATATTTTATCCATACTAGGGAGCTACGCGGGTAAAACCGCGTGACGTCCGCTAGTCTGTTATAAAATAATAATAAAATGTATACGGTTCGTTTATAAGTGCACATTATATTCATATTCATATTCATATATTTTATTGCAATTATTTAGTTACAATGATACAACATAAACTTAATTATAATTGTTACATTTATGTGTAACTAACATAAACCCTGTTAGGGCGCAGCAATGTGAGAGGCGCTACTTAACATTATATTATAATATATTTTCTAGTATTTGTTTCTATCATATATCTATACCATACTATATATCTATCAATAAGAAATATTAATTAATTAAACATACTTCACTTATTGCTTTCTTAATACCTATTATAAATGTAACACAGCTTATTGAGATCATAACTTTCCATGCCTATTTATCTAGTTAGTTAGTTTTTCTATACATAACAATTCTATACAAAACATTATTCAATATTATGTGGGTTTCGTACAAAGCTCTCCTTTAGTAAGTTATGTAATTATTAAATATTAATAGCTTGCAGAACATGCTATAATATTAGTTTTATTATGTATACGTTTCCATGCAATCATGTAAAAATTGTTGTGAAATAACTATATATATAAGGCATTTTCTAATATTCCGTGCGGGCGGGACCGTGGGTGAAGGCCAATATGTTATGACGGTTATAACTTTACATACTAAGTAGCCACATAAACTATGTGGAGCACTATTTCATAAAACTATGTTAATAAAGCCATTACTAGTTATGGTATTTGAAAATATATGGAAGAAATACCACACATTACCCATAACCAACAAATTAGACGAAACTACGAAATCATATACTTAATTAAAGCAGCTATGTGCGAAACATACTCGTAATTTATTTTATTAAAAATAAATATTATGTCTACTTTCTAAACTTACATGACATGTAGATTTAATCGGTGTCACATAAAATGTTAGTTGAAATTAGAATTTTATTAACGGGTAGTCTTTTTTAATCTTATACTTTGGCGAATGAGACTGGAATTATGACAAAAATATCAATTATCTTTATATTAAATATTAAAGTATAAGCTATATATAATTAAGAATTTTATCCATATCTATATCTATATAGATGAAAAAAGTCTATCTGTTTGTTCCGACTAGTCTGTGAAACTGAGCAGATTATAACGGGACTTTTAGTAGCAGGTAGCTGATGTTACAAGGAATAACTTTTATTCAGAAGTAAATTAGGGTTCCGCGAAAAAAGCCAACGTGGTCGGAACTGCGGCGGCGCACATTTAATCGAGTATAAGTTTGTTGTTGACAAACTCATAACAGCGATATGACCGAATAGAATTGGATGGCACAAGCGGTAATATGTTAAGGTAGGCCCCAAGGTCTTATGTATTATTTCTTTATGTAGATACGATAGAAGTTGTCTAGTACCAAAAGTATAGGTTATATGTTACAATCATAAGATGACTTAACTATAGAAACATTGACAAATTTGGCTGGAAATGTTGGGTGATTGGTCCGCCATTTTTGCGTTTCAGCAACAATTTTCCTCCGAAAAAGTATCATGACATTTTCAATAACGCTGACAATTCTACTTTTATTCTATGATCAACTGAAGGTCCTGTTCATATTTGTCTTTATTAATTTCTCAAACGATGACGACTGCAAAAATACGTATTTGATTAATCATTGATTCACCAACAAGATATATATTAACACAAGGTATCTAATAACGAGTAAGCTTTATATGATTTTTTTTTCTGAATTTTTACGTTAAAAACTGTCTGCGATAGGGAAATGATATAACACTATCTCTATATCTTTACACCTTGCCAAAAGGGTGAATAAAATGTTAGCGCCGACTGCGGCTCTCCCTGGTGATTTACAGCTGTAAAATATTGCAGAACAAAATCTACCCAGTAAAGTTCTCGATAAAAATCCTGAGATAAACATACGAATTCTAGATCCTAACGCACTATCATCTCCGTTCTGCCCCGTCTATCGTGGGTAAAAGTAGTTAGTTAAGTAGGTAATACATCCTTATCTATACAGATAAATAAAATTGAAATGTCTTTTTGTAAATCTAAAATAACAGCTTTTCACTAAATGCATATGAATGTATATACGCTGCTGAAATACAAAAAAAAAAAGTTCTTCCTAATAGCTGGTTCAATTTACGGGACTATCACTGACAGGTAGCTCATGTTATAACGAGTAATATAGGCTACTTTAATTTAAAATAAATATTTGGTTCCGCAGGCCATCCATTAAATTAAATCTACGCAGGTGAAACCGCACGGCACAGCTAGTTCTTTAATAACGTTATTTTTGATACTGGTACAGACATCCTGCATTTACTGTTATAAGAATGTTATTGACGTCATCGATGAAGATATGCCTAATTTGTTGCCTAGATATCAAAATAGCATTGGGGCCGATGCCTGATGCTGACACTCCGTTCAACGTCATAGCCGTAGCTTTGGAATGGAAATTTTGAATTTAATTAACTACCTATTTATTACAAATACCTGAATGACACGTTTTTTTTATTTAAGTTTGTTGAACTAACCATATGACAAAAATATGATAGAAGAAAAATACGAATATTGCACATGCTAAGAGTAAGCAGAGTATAGAAACTGACTCAAGTCTCGTAAATGGTATGGTATACGAAAAACAAAATGCCACGTGCATTTACCATACAGGGATTCCAACACTGTGTTAAGTCGATAATGACTTGACTTCAACCATTTTTAACAGACTGCAGTCGCAGAGAGTACCTAACGAACTTGTAATTAGTGGATGTATTTCAAAATCCAATATGTATATTTATATAAATTGTATGTACTTTGTTCTCCCAACTAAAAACTAAGCAGATAAAAACAAATTAAGTGTCTGTTTGTAATTCTCAATTAACAGCTTTTCTCTAAATGCATTATTAACAAATATAGGGTCCTAAAAAAATAGGGTCATAAAAAAATACTGTTTTAGAATATTTCTCTGTCCGTCTGTTTGTTCGTTCCGGATAATCTCTGTAAAGGCGCTGGCAGATAGCTGATGTTACAAGGAGTAACTTAGGTTACTTTTATTTGCAATTAGTGTTCCAAATGTATTAAATAATTTTACTGATAACGATAATATGTAAATATGATTTTACTTCAACTTGTTTCTGTAAGGATGATGCTTTCGAAAGTACCTACTTTCGAAAAAAGCCTTTCGATTGAGCATCTAGTTCCTTTTCGGTAACTGAGAAAGTTTTATTTAAATTATTTACTTTAATGGCCAACGAATATGATATAGATGTTGATATAAATGTATACCAGTCAGAGTGAACAAAATCGCAAAAATGTTCAAATATAACTACTTATTTTAGAAACTAGTAATGATTTTAACCGTCTTCCCACCAAGGTGGGTGTTGTAAACTATTTGATGTTGTAAACTATTTTGTAATTATTTATGGTTTTTACATATTATTATTTTTAATTTTTTATTAATTTTATGTATTAGTTTTTTATATACGTCAAAAGAGACAGTTGTTTTCAGTAATCAATAAATTATTTTTCATGTCAGCTGCTTTTTTCTCTGCTCTCGTACTAATATATTTTAGTCATTAGCTATCGTCTATAGTGGGAGACATCAAGTATTTCAATGACCAAAATCATATTCGTACTTAGAAACGACAATCCTTGAAATTTTGTTCAGGAAACTAATGCTATGTACTTACTTAAAAATATTTGTTGTTTTTGGAGAACCAAAACCGATTTTGACAGGACTTTCACAGCGGGTGAAACTGCAGGGCATTACTAGTAAAAATATACACTAAATATATACAGCTAATATAAATAGGTACACTTGAATGAAATCGATAAATATTATTTTATACTGGAGAAAACAGTTTTCATCAGATTTCTTCTATTTAAAAACATTGAGATCTGAGAACTTTTTACAAGACTTGGAGCATTTATACTATAGATATAAATTAACAGTAAATATATTCATTTTAACACAAGGTAACAACAAGAAAATCAACGTTATTGGAAACTAATTGTTCAATATCTTTACAACATCCTTGTTATAACAATCACTTCTCACCGAAGATGGTTAGTTGCCAGAGTTATGGTGTGAACTCGTGGTATGATATCACTGCACATACATTTTAAACATTTCTTTCTTTTAACAAAAGCTCACTCGTATAAGTAGTTGAGATTGCAACTTCCTTGCGTAGCAGGCGACTACTCGAACCTCTGCTCTTTATTAAATTAAAAAAATGACAGACATAATAAATCAGAGCTCAAAGTTACCGAATAATGTTCTAATGTAAACAGATTAATTATTCAAAATGTTGTTGCTTTGTTTTTAAATCATGCTATATAAAGTTTACTATGTCACACGTGTCCATTCAATGTGTGAGAATTGTATTACAGTCTAATGCACTAGTCTACGACTGTAACATAAAAATATAAGTTAGCACTTGATCGTTAAGGAAATTTGAATCTTATGCACCTTGTAACACATATCCATTCATAATTCACTTATTAATATTTATGACGAATTAATTGAAATCGAAATTTTGTGAAATGATCGAAATTTTCATCATAGACCCATATAATTATGCAAAAAATATTCAGCATGTAGGTAATACATATCTACATGTTATATTACGACCGTATTTGGCAACTTTGTATCATCGATGTCGATAAATAACAGTAAAGAGAATCAATTAACTCATAAAAATTACGTACATGTTTAAAAAAATATAATCAATTTTTTTAATTAGCAGGGTTAAAAAAAGTCACTGAGTGAGTATTTTGTAACCTGTGTCACACAAAAATAATATACATATACAAAATATTATCTTCATGCTTTGGCACAAGGGTCGCTGAAGAGCTTAGGAAAGGGCATAGGAACACTACCCATATTACTTTCATACGCTCAAATGCAATTGTATGCAGATTCACGTACAATGTTTCCCAAAGTGTTGTGATTTGATAAATAAATAGGTATATACTGTTCGGATATTCAATTTAGGAACTAAAGTAAGCAACGCTTACGTATATGTTTACCAGCAAAGAAGTATTGATGAGTCTGATTTATCAGTATTTGAGTTCGGGCGATTAGTGTATCTTTTTTTTTTTTGTTTACGAGGGGAAACCTTCAAAAGGTCCCCGACCGGCCCGGGAGAGGCAGATCGGGGTATGTGGGATTTTTACCGCACTAAAACCCCCCCAGTGGCCATCCTCAGTGCTCAGGGGGGACTCCGTGTACTGATTAGTGTATCTATATCAAGTATACATTAACTTGACTGCCTCCGAGGTGCTGGTTTCAATCCCCGGATATGGAGTGTTATAGTCCGGAGTTTGGACTAGGCCCGGTTAATGGCAATAGGTTTGTCCACATTTACATGGGACTTCAACATAGCGGAAGAAATGTGAGTGTACTTTGAGTACACGTCTGCCTACCACTTCGGGGAATATAGGCGTAAGTATTTTATATTGTAACAGAGATAGATTAAACCTCAAACACCATGCCTAAAAAATATTAAGCAAGCGTAGTCGCGGGTAAAAAAGTATATAATTATTAATCCTTAAAGCCTAGTGATTAGCATCCGAAACGAAACGAAATTTAAATATATAACTCTTTTATTATACTCAAAAATAAAAATAAAAATTGTGAACTTGGAATGAAATATTTCGCATTTGTATTCAAATTTTAATAATCTGATAATTTATGAGGTGATAAAGACTAACAACAAAAGAAAATGTATTCCATTCGCATAAAATTTACATAATAGCATATATGTTTTGGACCATTGTGTTTTGATAGCTGAAGCTCACAAACTTAATTACTATTATTTTTACTAAGCTAACATCGGTAGATGAAGAGAGTATTTGCAAATAAATAAAAAAAAGAGCATACATTTTGTTAAATATGCGTGACATACTAACTTTGGACCAAAAACTTGTTATAATTTTATTATTTACATAAATATGTAATTCATTTCCCTTTAGAAATGTAATCGATATCAGCGCATCACTAATCGAGACGAGCTAGTTATGAATCGAGCGGCGACTATGAATGCATAAGCTGTATATAAAATTGTGCTCTTCCTAGATAAGGTACAGACGATCCACAGCTTCCCAACAGTCCACAGGCTGCTCTCACCAACAAAATCTGCAGCCATGGAAATCCACGTATGTTTCAATATTAAAATAAATATAATTATCAAAATAATATTAAGAAAATATTTAAAAAGAAATACTAATAATTTTATTTTTTTCAGATATGGTGTATACTAGCTTCGGTACTTCTAGCAACAGCGTATGCAGGACGTTATGACACAGGACCACAGAGATTTTACCAAAGTTCCTCGCCAGCTAGAGCTCCTCGCCAGGATCAACAAGTTGAAACAAAAGAAGTTATTCTGTACTTAACACCTAGTCAGGTCAAAGCTTTGGAAGCTAGTGGAGCTTTAGTGAAGCCTCAGCCTGCTGTTGAACCTGAAGCCGAAGAAGAACAGAGAGAGGAAGCTGAGCCAGCGGCGGAAGAAGAAGAAGCACAACCTGAAAGTAATGAAAGCTCTGAGTCGTCTGAAAGCTCTGAGACTGCTGATAGTTCCGAAGAAACCGAATCCAATGAGAGTGCAGAGCCCGCTGAAAACACTGAAGATGCTGAAGATAGTGACAATGCCGAGGAAGAGCAATCAGAAGAAGAATTGGGCTTGGAAGAAATTCTGAAGATTTTGAACGAACAGCAGGATACGGAAAGCAATAAAAATGCACCAGTCAGCGAGGAACCACAGGAAGAAGAACAGGTCACTGAAAAACCAAGGAACTTCTTGTCTCGCTATCAAATCTTACAAAAACCTAGGTCAGAAGGCAAATATTTTGCCCCATCTGTGCTAAGGAAACAACCAACGAGGTTTGCCTACATCCGTTACACTCCAGAGGTGCCAGAAACCCTGAAGATTGTGCGCGCTGAACAAGAAGAGATCAGGCCAGTTGAGGAGGCCCAACCTGAGTCTGAGGAAGTGCCAGCGGTGCAGGAACAAGACCAACCGAAGAGGTATAAGTTGATCCCCGTTGAGGCTACAGAAGAGGTACAGGAACCCGAACAACCCCAAGAGGAGAAAGTGGAAGAGAAACCACAAGAGCCCAGTGACGAAAGATTGGCCTTACTGCCACTGCTACAAAACAAGAAAGTCGCCGATAAAGTTGCAGAAAGACTAGCCCAGCAAAAACAAAAGCTGCTGAAACATGAAATATCACTACAAAACACATTGCGTGAGTTGCAAGGCTCTCCTAAACATAACGACCAAAAATATGCTATCGAAGTCGAGAGGCTAAGGGCAAACTTGGAAAGGCAAAACGCCCTCGCTAAGGCTGAAGTACTAGCCAAGGCTGCCCCGGCGATAATCAAGGAAGAATTACTTAAGAAGCGTCGTCTGCCGTCTGCTAATAAGCAGGGAAAGACTCTGGGATCAGCGTCAGCGCAGCTGCGTGTTCCCGAGGTCCCTGTTCCAACCGTGAAAGCAGAACAACCAGAGGCTGATAAACCAGCAGTGAAGAAACGTGCTCCCAAAAATGTTTACGTAAAAGTTAACAAACCATTTTTTTCTGAACGCGCGGTTCCCGAAGTGAAGAGGGAGGCGCGAAGGCCAGAGAGAGTAACGGTATTACGACACGTATGGGAGCACTGAGCACTGAGTACTGTATTGTTACATGCATAAGCATTTATTGTTATGTTTTCATGGTTGTTTATTGTTGTTATTTCGTATTTAATTAAATAATTACCTAAATTTAAATAAGCTTTTCTATCATTGAATTTATCCACGCCAACTAAGCATAGATAAAATGTATATGAACACAAGTAGGTTGTTGCGTTTATAATTTATTGAACTCAACACTGATTAGAAAATATTTTAATCAATCGTATAGCAAATAGACCAATTAATGCGATATTAATTCGACAGATTATCTTAATATTCGCTAATCTACCGCTACTTATTAAATTGCACAATATTTTTTTCAATATCATCATGTAGAAAGCTGTGACCGCCAATCTCTTTGAATACGGAATGTGTACCAGGAAGGCGAGATGTCACGCCGTCTTAAAATCACTTGATTTGTATTCACTAACATTGCGTAAATGGACGGCGGTGAGTACATGTAGTGGCCCACATCCGTGCTCTACGTCTAATGCGATTATGTTTTATCTAAACTTACAAAATATCTCCCAAATTCATATTAAAATCAAAATGATTTCTTCATACAAACACTTAAAAATTTCGATTCCGACCCGAAATCATCATCTTTCTAAATAATATATACATATAATTTAATGGAATATCTATGTATATTTTATAAACGAATATATTAACATGACATTATTAGCTAATGTTATAACTTTACGTGACCATAAAGATAAGGTATGCCCATAATTTATCTCTCTTTGATAATAGCTTTAGTTGATAACTTAATGTTACGTCATTTAATATAATAACAGGAGTCAATCACACTCTAAGTATTATGCAAATTGATTCGATTTAATTAATTAATCGATCATATCTGACTCGGAACTTTATTGCTTAGTAACTCTCAATTGTACCGTATCTTGCCTTACATCACATGTATTATTATGTTATTACTGCACATTTCATAACTCTTGTAACGAAATGTTTTGTAGCGATACATCGTGAAATCGCTAGACTCCTAACCTCAACTAGTTTTATCTTTCATAATGTTTTCTTTGGATGTAATGTATAGATCAGTCAGATCAGAAGAGCCGTGGTGGCGTCGAGTTTTGAGCAGTCGCCTGCTACGCAAGCAACGCAAGTTCGAATCCCAGTGGGGCCTGTACCAATGAGTTTTTAAAAAAAACTTACGTACAGTGATCTCATAACCCGTGCTTTACGGTGAAGGATAACATCGTGAGGAAACCTGCATATTTCTGAGGAGTAATTCAATGACTTATGTATAGTGACTCACCATCTGTCACGTTGGCACTTAATCATCTTCGGCGAACAGTGGATGTTGTGATTACAATACCTCTGCCTACCCCTTCGGGGAATACAGGCGTGAGAGTATGTAAAGCAGTCAGATTCTGGAGAAAGTCTAGGAAGAGAACATTTCCTAGCGTGAATAAAAACTTATCTCGTGAATTTTAATTTGAGCATTGATCTTAGCTATTGTTTGATAGAGATTATTGAACCAACAATTTCCGCGTATTATTACATGCATAATTACATTATGTAGTACTGATTAATTAGTTACGAACACTCTTACGATATCAGTTTGTAATCGTTATATCATTTTGATTAAAGGGTTTTTTTCTAATCACAAAACATGATGTTTTAGAAACATATTTAAGTGATGGGAGCGAGGCTCGCTATCTAAGTGTACGGTATTTATAAATTAACAAAATTGAGCTAAACCAACATTTTATTAATATCACAAATTCACTGGGATTCAGTCAATAATTGTCTTAGTTATAATAATTACTAGCAAACATACATACATACGCAAACATATACACGAACAGAGTATTTTCAAAAGAAAAAGCTACAAATACAACCTATCGGAAATAACGGTTTTGCTTCAATATTTTTTTAATTAAATCTAAATCAGGTACTTATTAAGTCGGTCTCAGCTTCTGAATAACCGCTTCAACCGACTATGAATCTAGGAATCTTTTATTAATATTGACAGGCAAGATGTAGATCTAAATGTTCTTTTAGACAGTGGAGAAGTTCTCCACAATTTAGTATGCCTATAGTAGCTAGACTATATGCTTAATAGCTTCCATATTTGTAGCCTTCGCCGCTGTCTCCGATAGCTTGCTGTTCCGAATAGTGTCCGTGCGCATCTGGCTGGAGTTCAGCGTAGCTTTTGAGTCCTTCGCCACCTTCATAGCCTTCGAAGCCACCGAGATGCTCGTATCCTTCATGCTCAAAACCTCCATGCTGCAAAGCTGCGTAGTGCTCGGTGTCGTGCCTGTCATCTTCCAGAACCAGGCCACCGCCGTGTTTGTGCTCAGTCTCTGGATGGATCAGCTTCAAGTTAGACTCAGTCTTACCTTTCTCCAAGGGGTGCTTCAGAAGATGGCTGTGCTCTTTCTTCACGTAGACAGGCACTGGGTGGAAGTGTTCAAACTTGATCGACTGGTGTGACTTCGCGTGTTCATGTTCTATTTGGTGATGATGTCCAGTCTCACCGAGTAGAGCCTGGTGATCGTATTTCTCCTCCAGTTGAGGCTCCTCGTGGTGAATGTAGCCAGGGTAGGCAGCCACCATGGCTAAGAATCCCAGGCAAATCTAAACAGAAACAAAGACGTTAAAGTTTGTATTTCATATAATTGCATAGAGAAAGCGGGAACTTGCGAAAGCTTCAACGGTTTATAGTTCCTTGTTGAAGTGATTGTTTGATTTCTCGTATAGACGATTTTCTGTTCATATATTAAGGGCTTAGAGTCAAATGTCGCATGCATTATTTCTAAACCTGTTCTCAGCACGAACATTACGAAACCAGAAAGGCCCTGCTAAACCGCGGGCAATATCGATCAGGAAGAATAACTCCCAGAGTCGCTTCACTGAACTCGTACATACATCAACGCTAATAGCTTGATTACTAGGAACTAATTTTATTTGCAAATGGAATACGTTTTGAAATTCCAAAAGTATCGATTTCACGTTGATCGAATCAATAATCCAAGCGGTGTCACGTTTTACTAGAAACGCACTGAGAGTGGAAGCACAAGTAAACACAAGTTGTACGCACTATGTACTTCATTGTAGTGAGCTGAACTCCTTACTTCACGACAGGGTGGTGGGTAATGCCAGCACTTGTAATTTACATCGCTTTTATACTCGTTTTCTCTTAGCGGGCTGTGTGCGCGAATGCTCTGTTTGCAGTTACGTATGCGCCGACGCCGCATTGTCAGTCTATCTGCGTCTCAAATAGAACAATTGATAGAAATTCGTTGAGAGATGCATGGAAAAAGTGTAATCGCGGCGACACATACATATTTTACCATTATTTGTAACGTTACCCCGATGATCAGTTCGTAATTGTTCGATAATCAATAACGTAAACGCGATTCTAATACAATTTGAATAACATTTATTACGTTAATTTATTTAAGACATTGTATATGCGAAGTAAGCTCGACATCTGAGCAGTTAGGAAATCAATTATTTCGATAAAATGTGTGCAAAATAATTATGCCTTTACTGCTATTACTTTACCCCGTGTGGACTCTCGAAGAAAGGTGTGAATTTAATAGATACCTAATAACAAAATTTGTTTTAAAAGTTGTTTGAATACATTCAGTGTGGTAAACAATTACGTTCATTAAACATCCATACGAATTGGAAAGTTGGTATGATCTTGTGGGATTATTACTGCAATTTGAGCATTCACAAAAATTTTCGACTGCCACTCTATTGTAAAACCAGAACAAGGACAAGCGAGGATCGGCGAATGTTTACTCTTTAGGTTCAGCACTGCAAAAAACAAATGATAAGCATAAAAGTCGTTATAACGATAACTACCTATATGTGAGTATATTCTAATATCTGGCTAAATCCCGATGGAGATCAGATCTACTAATATCTAAAAGGAGAAAGGAAGAAATGAGTTATATATTTCACCAAAGTTATCGGCGGTTTCCAATTTCATGAGCTTTATTTGTTGTGTGAAACTTAAATGACTTTTCTTGGTTAGTTGTTTATTTATCATTACTCGAAACATCATAATGAGATTAGCCAAAACAAACAAACAAATATCTCAATTATAGTTGTAAAACAGTCTTCAATATACAAGAGATTCTGTCACTGATATTTCTTATTTTTTTATCGAACGCCCGAATACTTTTGTACAAAGTTAGTAGATATTAACTATGTAACTCAAGTCATTTTGGTTAGTAGTTAATTTTACTAAAGATATACTATACATTTTTGGAGGACATTTGCCTAATAATGACCATACATCCAATTGTTCTACTTCCAATACCAAGTTATATCACAACTTTTTAAATAAAATTGTATCATATAACTACATTATTTGAAAAATATACGCAAACTGGTAGAAATACATTACGTTTTAATTTGCGTGAATTTTCACACCGACTTAACGAGCTGTAGTTTACGAGATAATGTGATAATGTTCTCAAAATGTTTATCTACGGTAATTTATAAAAACATTAGTATGCATCGCTTTTATACTCGTTTTCCTTATTAGCTTGTGTAATATGTATGAGTACATACTTCGTATATGTATGTTACTAGCGGACGCCACGTCCACGTATTTTGTTCCCGTGGGTGTAAAGGAATAAAATATAACCTATATTTCTCGCTGATAATGTAGCTATCCATTGCTGAAAGAATTTTTTAAATCGGTCCTGTAATTTTTGAGTAAATTCTATACAAACATACTTACATACAAATCTTGCCTCTTTATAATATTAGTATAGATGCTGGTGGCTGGCTCAGGGGGTTGTAAACTAAAAGAAGGACACATTAATTCCAAATTTCTAACAGTAAAGACTCGCTAACTTTTGCGCAATGAAGTAAATTTAAATTTGTAGGGAACATATCCACTTAGTAATAACATGCGGTGACGTGACGTTGATTTGAATGAGATTCATGATAAGGAAGTCGTTGCATGTGGGTTTTGCTAATTGCGTAAAATAGCATGGGTACAACAAATCATATAAAAGCTGGCTGGATGACCGAGCATTGCTCGGGAATTTTTTTGGTAAATCCTGTTTTTAGGAAATTATTGCTTACAAAAAATTTCGTCAATAGTTGTCATATTCTAATGATATTTTAGTGGTTTTTCACAACCTGAAAACACGCTTATAATGACGTTTTCTGAAAATGATACCTAGCTAGATCAATTTATTGCCCCTGAAGCTATATACAAAATTCCATGAAAATCGTTGAAGCTGTTTCCGAGATTCAGATTATATAAAAGAATGGCCCGCTAAAGGTATTAGATTGATAGATAGATTAGGTAAAGTTAGCTAAAAAATTCTAGTGTGTACACTTATTAGTTAAACTGTATAGAGTTTCTGATTTCTGAAGAGAGATTCTGTAGTTTGTATAAATTATTAAATATTTCGCTAGACATAAACAGTTGTTTTTATTTAAGATCACGCATCACGCTGAACGTCTAATAGGATTTGTATGAACCTTGGCGTGAGTTGTCATGCTCACGGGTCGCTCACTTCCCTCTATAATGGTTGAGGAGGGCGATGGCTGGCATTCTCGTCATAATTGTGAACAGGTGCTGCTAGTGGGGGCTGGTCATCTCAAGCTACACAATTATTCGTAGTTCTTATTTTTAGTTAAAAAAATTTTTTATATCGACTTTTGTGCACTGGGACTGTGTCCATGGGCTTATATATATATTTTATGATTTATATTGTATTACTCAAAGCTGTAATTTTTTTTTGTTTAAAAGACTAATTACTGAGTTTCTTACCAGGTTCTTCTCAGTAAAAGCAACCTTCCGAACCTGGCGGTAGCATGTATAATCCTATGTAATCATGTCTTTCTGAAGATTTGAAAGTACTTTGTAAAAAGTCTAATCGAATAAAGATATTTTTGATTTGATTTGATTATACCGGTATCTCGAGCTACAAAGATTTTTCCGAAAATTTTATTATAATGAAACAAATTACTTATTACGAAGTATATGCCCCCTGCGCTTCTTTTTTTTCGTCAGTTCCAAGCACATTGAAATGATAATTAAAATATCCCTTTATTTTCTCCCTTATTCAAGATACTTATTAAAAAAAACACAAAAACAAATTTATACCAAATAACCTTAACTTAAACCTTAATAGCTTAAAAATGCAAGGTGTTCTCCACACAGCAAGCCCTCAACAGAAATCGAACACACTTCTAACAGCGCTAATAATTTAACAACTATCAAGCCGTCAATCTATCTTTTTCTGTACCCCACGCGGTCCTCTTTACAACAGTTTTAATTAATCTAGTTTTTTTTATTAATTACACATTGCGAGCTATCAATTATTATTCTTATGAAATATTAGTTCAAGAAGTGAAAGGGACAGAATATTCTGCTCTATTAATCAATAAAGATAAATAAAGTGTCTGTTTGTAATTCCAAATTAACAGATTTCACTTAATGCATATAAATGTTTTAAACTATTTTCTTTTAATGTTCTGTCTATCTGTTTATTCTGGGTAATTTTCGGCTGTACCGATTTCAACGGGACCTCCGCTACTTTTATTGTAGAAAATGACATCCTACGTGGGTAAAACTGCGGGACATAGCTAATAGACAATATAGAGTGTTGAAGTAAGTACCTTCACACATATTAATTACATAATGTATGTTAATAATAATGATCTCCTACCGAATTTCGGTTACGGCGGCTAATCTTAACGAGGATTAGCCATGTGCGCAGGGGATAGTGCATTATAGTGCACAAGTGTGTGCGCAAACACAGATGCACTCTTAGTTCCCTCACTCTCATAGTCCGATGGGACGACAATCCGACACGACCGGAGAGAGATCAGACGTAGGGCCAACGGGTTAACGCGCTTTCCGAGACACGGGGATGGAAACACTGCCAACTTCCAAACTCCGGCATTATATTGTGAATTGTTTGACAGAAAATCCCAATATAAATGTTTGACCCGACCCGGGAATTGAACCCGGGCAGTTGATTTTATGTTATGATTAAATGTCATGGATGGAACGTCTCAAGAGCTGTTACCGAAACGACGTGCGTTTTAAGTTGCCGTTGCCTTTCTGTATTGCAACTTAAATATTCAGAGTACTTGTATACTATCATATTATAGTACAACTAGCTGTGCCCGGCAAACGTTGTATTGCCGTATATTTTTTTGGGGTGGTCACCCTTATCATTTAGGGGTATGAAAAATAGATGTTGGACGATTCTGAGACCTACCCGATCTGCACACAAAATTTCATACAAATCGGTCCAGCCGTAACTAACATTGTGACATGAAAATTTTATATATTAGGTAAACGTTCTTCTGGGGGTCTACCATCATCGGCTTAAGGAGAGCGTAATAAAAACTGAGCTTTGACGTTTCATTTTGTACCGTAAAATTAAACGTCAAATAAAAAAGTTCTTAATACACGCTGCTTAAACAATCATAGTTGCCTATATCCCACAGACAGTTAGCCTCAGCGACGATCCTCCGACTCTTCTTTCCTTTTATGAAACTTGTCAGGTTTTGATTGTCATTCTTTTGAACCATCAGATATGCCTTTTAGTCACGCCTCTAGGTCAGCCTAGAAGGGTCTCCAGCAGAGTTGTAACAACACCTTTCTTTCTTCTTCTTTTTCCCACCCACCAACTGTGGGTGGGTGGAAGTTTTGAATACGAGGAGTCGTATGCCCGCCTCAAACTTCGGTCTTGAGCCTTGAATCCAGTTTTCTCCCACTACATGGACCTTATCATCTCGCTAGCTGTCCGTGAACCCAGCCTTGGTCTCCATTCACAACACCCACTTTTTGCCGAATGTTTGCATGCCAAGGTGTCAGATCAGTAAATTCACCAAGCACTGTGCATACCCTTTTTGTATCCCTTCTCAGAAATAAACTATGAACATTTCCTCACGATGTTTATTTTATCTGCAAAGCTTGTGATGTATCAGCATTGCACAATATGACTTATACTAGCTTCTTCCTGTGACTTCGTGCGCGTGGGAGTTACTTTGAGCTAAGGTTAACTTTAGCCTGCGATTGGTCTTTGCGTGATGATATATGGCCTATAGCCTTCATCAATAAATTGGCTATCTAACACTATAAGAATTTCTTAAGTTGGGTCCTTAATGCTTAAAATTAGCCATTTAAAGCAAACAAACAAACTCTTCAGCTTTATGTATTCGTATAGATTCGATAACTTTGATGATGAAAATGATGACTCACAAAGTGCGTTATATGATTAATATAATCTAGAAATGTATGTCATCGCGTATTGCACCTCCGAGTTAATAATCAATTAAATAATAAGTTTCATAAATCATAACATAACAATAATATCATTATGCAGATTCATTTCAACGCTTTCGAGCGCGTTGATGTCTATTACTGCCGAAGACGTGCGATATACCAACGAAATTAAAAATGAGTGTCAAAAACGAATATAAACCTATTTCTTCCAATATAATGAGCAACTTTAATTTAATATAAGCTGTTTCTTCGACTTCGTACGCTATTTTGTGGGGTACTTTATGTCCGTTATTGGTGTGAGAGTCATAATAAAAATGTCCCAAATGTGGTGATAAATTAAGAAATCCTCAAAATCAGATCAGTAGCCCTAGACAAAGTAAGCAAAATTCTATCGCGTTTGTGCTAATAGAAACGATGAAAAATGTATGGAATTGACATAAATCAGTCACGTGACATATTGGCTCTGTAATTTTTTTCTTCTGAAAAGGTGGGAGACAAAGATGTTTTCCGTCTGATAGTATGCCTATGAACGTGGCCAACATCAGTACCCCTATCACGGGTTTGCCACCGTTTTCATAATGTATACTCACTAGCGTCACTCTCAATATTTGTATGAGAAATTTTCGTTCGTCACGTCACCGCTGGGAGTCTCTGCACAATTTCTCATACTAATATTCGGCGGATACGCTATCGAGTATAGATTACGAAAACGGTGGCAAACCCATGATAGGATACTGAGTGACACTCACGCATTGCCCACCTAATAAAGAATGGAATCACAGTGAGAACATAGTAATAGAGCTATACACAGCGCCTCCATTCCCCGCCATTGACAGCGCGCGATCTTACTCACCGCAGGAATACAACACTACTCTAAGTTAGCATTATTTATTTATTATTTGCGATCTTCTGTAAAGAAGTATAATCTCTAGTCGGGCTGTTCCAAATTTCGAATGGAAATCCCGTTATGCTCTACATACATATATACATATACTCACGCCTATATTCGTAATAACAACACCCACTTTTCACCGAAGATGATTAAGTGCCAATGTGACAGATGGTGAGTCAATCGCCGTTTCACCCACTATAAATACGTCTTTGAATTACTTCTCAGACGTATGCAGATTTCCTCACGATGGTTTCCTTTACCGTAAAGCACGTGGTGTGAAACTTGACCGCTATGCCTCTCATAAATTGACATGAGTATTCCAAATTATCACACGTATAAAGTAATAGTACAACCAAGTAATAATAGATAATAGCGTTACGTGCGTGAGACTTAAAGAAAAATCTCGTCACACATAATTATTGAGCAACAATTTACTACACGTAACCTGGCTACCGACTGTAATCTTTGAGGTGGAGCGAGCGGTAATGGGCACCTGAATTATGCGTGTGAGCAATCAGTAATTGGCGCTTATTCATAGGCAGTATTGTCGCTTACCATCAGGCGGGATTCTTGTTTGTTTTCCACCTCTATTAGCGACCAGAAGGCTGAGTTTACTGGCAGATTTTGGCAGTCGCCAATAGAGATAAAAACTATTCATGTCTTGTAGAAAAAAATACCTATAGTTTCATCACTTACTTCAGTAGATATACATGGTAGATGTATGGAACTAAGCTCGCTACCTATTACATAAAACTTAAACATAATTGGTGAAATGTGGGTGAACTATAAATACACAACGGCTTACCCCTTCGGAGTTTACGAGCGTGAGCATAAAATATACATGAATTACATTTTTCCACAATATGCTTTATTGTCTTGTCTTATTGACTGACCTACAACTGCGAACTTAGATATCGAATTGTAGAGGTTGCTAAATGCAATAAAGAATAATCTACCAATATACTGACCGCCAAAGGCGAATTATAAATTTATACTTTCCACCTCTGTCCGTAGTAGCAATAACACTACCTAATATAATATTTAAGTTGTTAATAAAAGTTTAAGTCTAACACCCTCAATTCGCTCGACGGACTTACGTAAATTTGGAATATAGATAAATAATGGTGTGGTCTATTGGCATAAACTCAGGAGAAGAAGTATTTCTGTTCGTTCAGAAGAGTGCGTGCGAAGTGAAATACAAGATCGGTAACAAAACTTACCATAGGTGCTAAATTTTAATACTATGCTTTGATGAATAATTTATTTCTGCAAAAATACATTTTGCCTAAAATTTCTCTTCTCATGTGCCTACCGGGCTACTGATTCTATGATTTAAAAATATAAAATATGCAAGATATTAACATCTAGGCTTTCACAGATTTAAAACTCATTAAAATAAAGTTAATGATTCACACAGAAATGGCGTTTCAAATTAAACCATCTTGGGGTTCCATATTTAATCCAATGAAGCATGAGTCCATCCTGGCTATAGGTCAAAATAAAATATATGGGGCTAATCAGCTTTTGACTAAATGCATATGTACCTAAGTACTTATATGCGGTAGTCAAACAAAAAACTAATTTTTAATTTTTTTCTCTGTGTGTCTGTCTGTCAATAAGTCTGTCTGTTTGTTCCGGCTAATCTCCGAAACGGTTGTTATTAAATCTAAGCGGGTAAAACCGCGGGACACAGCTGGTAGTACTTAATATTTTCTTTATACTCTCTTGTTATTAAAAATGAACTCACTTTAATAACTGCCAAAATTAACGGTCGTAACACTTTAAACACAAAGTCATATAATAAATCATTATTATATTTTTGGTGATAGGTACTGAACCTTCGACGCACAAGTCCACTCGCATCGGCTATTTGGGAAAATGCTTAAATTATTCGATACGCAAGAAAGTTGGAAATGTAAATCGTCTAGATCTCCTGATTTTTAAATGATAATTGATTGCAGGTTATAAGCCATGGAAACGTGTCACCAGATAGTTCTATAATGCTTGGATATGTGAATTTAGAGCTTACTAGACCATTAACAATGAGTTTATCTTAACTTACATATCTTTAATTTCTAGTGATTTTTCTCGAAATGTAGGTAACGCAAAGGAAAATATCATGACCTGACATGAAACAAGAAACACAAATCAATATATCCTTTTTTTTTTTTTTTTTTTTTCCGTGGGAAATCCGTCATGGATTCGCCAACCGTAGCGGGGGCAGCGGAAGGGTTATGCCGGACTCATACCGGCTAAAACCCACGGGTGTTCCTCCTCGTCGCTTTTGCAGGGGGGGCGTGCGATCGCGTTAGCAAGCTTGCGTTGCCCCCCCTAACGATTGGCCGTTGGGCCTCTCCTTCTTTCCGGGCTGAACCCGGCTTACTCTCTGGGAGGGCGCGTCGGAACACGGACGCGCCCTTCAACCGCGAGGGTTTTGCGTCAGCGTCGAGACCCCCGTCCCGACGCCCGCGGCCCTCTTAAGGAGGCATCTGCCGCACCTCGGCACGCCTCCTGCGGCCGGTCCTCCGGCGGCGGATTGGGTCTGCCAGGGGGTCATTCTCCCGGCCCCGCTCCGCTGCCTCTTTCTGCGACATGACGTAGTCACAGAAGGACACGGCCGCCTCCCATGTCCGGGGACTGCCGACCATGGCCAGAACCAGCGTCGGCAGCGTAATGTCCCGTCCGGTGTGTGCGACGAGGGCACCGCGTTGCACCGACCAAGCCGGACAGTGTTCCAGCGTGTGCTGGGCGGTGTCCACGTCGCAGCCGCACTCGTGGCACCTTGGGGTCGCCTCCCTCTGCGCCACCCCGTGAAGGTACTTGCCGAAACAACCGTGTCCGGACAGTACCTGCACGAGGCGATAGGTTAGCGACCCGTGCTGGCGGCTTGTCCACTCCTTGAGGACCGGGCGAATTGCTTCAATGGTCAAACGCCCGGCCTCCGGCTCCGCGAGCCGCTCCTGCCACTTGGAAAGTGCATGTTCCTGCGCATTTTGCCGCACACGCCTTAACTCTTCGGGCGCGGCCACTTCGCCGTCTTGTCGGGCCTCAGTACCCCGCCGATAAACGGCCGCGAGCACCTCGGCCTCGAGGTCCCAGGGTGGGGTCCCCGCCAATACGCAGGCCGCGCCGTGTGAAATTGTGCGGTATCCGCGGATCACCCTGGTCGCCATGACCCGCTGCGGTCTACGCAAAAGGGTCCTATTGCGGGCGCTCAGGGCTTCCGCCCACACAGGCGCACCATACAGGGCCATTGACCGCACCACCCCGGTGTACAGACGACGGCAACATGCACTTGGTCCTCCCTTGTTGGGCAGGAGCTGGCTAAGTCCACCAGCCGCAGCGACGAGTTTGGGGGCTAGGCGCTTAAAATGCGCGTGGAATTTCCACCTGCCGTCGAGGACTAGACCGAGATATTTCATCTCAGTCCCTATCTCAACGGCAGCTCCCCCTACGTCAAGCTGCGCCCCCGCTGGTGGCTTCCTGCGAGGCCCGTGGAAGCACAGGGCTTCGGTCTTGCTGAGGGCAACCTTTAGGCCCAACCGTCGGATCCGGCCGACGACAACCGCGACGCCGGCTTCCGACAGAGGGATCGCCGCGGCGAAATTCGCAGCCCTCGCTGTGACAAGGGTGTCGTCCGCGTAACAGACCACGTCGACTCCGGGTGGGAGAGCACCGCGCAGAACCCAGTCATATCCGATGTTCCACAAGAGCGGCCCTAGTACCGATCCCTGTGGAACACCGCACATAACACGCTGGCGCAGTAACTCCCCATCTCCATTGACGCAGACGACACTCCTGTCCTGCAGGTAGTCCTCAAGGACTCGTCGTAGGTACGCCGGTACCCGATGGTACCGTAGTGCCTCAGCCACACAGCTGAAGGGGAGAGTGTTGAAGGCGTTGGAAATATCCAACGATACTGCCAACATCACCCCGCCCCCCGCGACGGTTGCTTCGGAGAGGGACTTTACGCACAGAATTGCGTCCACTGTCGACCGTCCCTCCCGGAAGCCGTATTGGCTGGTGGCTAGATCCGGGCCCACAGTGCGGAGATGGTTTCTGATGCGGGCAGCGATTATGCGCTCAAAGAGCTTGCCCGCCTCATCCAATAGCACAATGGGCCGGAGCCCCGACGAGTCCAGAGGACGACCCTCCTTCCTCAGCAAGACTAGTAAGCCCTGCTTCCATACTGAGGGGAACCGCCCGCATGCTAGGCACGCATTTAGCAGTCCCCTAAAACGGGCCTCGAGCGCTCCTAGGGCCAACACCAACACGCGGCCGGGAACCCCGTCGGGCCCTGGAGCGGTTTTCTTGGCGCGAAGCCGTAGTACCGCCGCCCCCATTTCGCCATCTGTTATGGGGGGTACGGGGGCGGCGTCTGTGTCAAGTCCGGTAATTGGCGGCGCCATTCCCGGTGGCTGAAAATCAGCACTCTCGGGGAATAGCGCCGCGACAACATCTTTGAGGAGGCGGGGCTGGAGGGATTCCGTTAGTGGGGCGGCCTCCCTGCGCATCTGCTTGCGTGCATACCGGTATGGCCGGCCCCACGGATCGCGGTTAAGCGCCTCCAGCATCTCTTCTCGGCCTCTGGTCTTAGCTTCTGTGATGGTCAGCTGCAGAGTCTTCTTACATGTTCTGTAAGCATCGTACAGCCGACCTTCAGCTGCCTCGTCGCGCACGTGCTGTCTTCGCCACCGTTGATAGGCTCGGCGCGCAGTAACGCAGTCCCAGCGGAGGCTAGCAATTTCTGCCGACCACCAATACACCTGTCTCCTTGGCGGTCTGCGGGTGGCGCGTGGCATTGCTACGTCGCACACTTCAGTCATCGCCTCCCGGAACCACGTTGCTTCCTCCTCCACGTCAATGCGCGACTGAGGCTGTGTAAACCAAGACCGAACTATGGCCGCCTCCTCAAGAAGGTCTACGTCCAGTTTCGCCAGCGCCCATCTGGGAAACGGTGTCCGGCGTCCTCTGCGACCTCTCGGAGAGCCCGTCGTTGGGGAGACGCTGAACCGGATATACCGGTGGTCCGACAGCGTCTCAACACCTTCAAGGACCCGCCAACCCTGTACTTGCGCCGCGACAGCAGGAGATGCGAACGAGATGTCCACTATCGATTCTCCCTGCCGTCGAACGCAGGTGCTAACAGACCCTTGATTTAAAACGGAGACTCCGAGAAGGACCGCCCATTCCTCTAGGGTTTCGCCACGAGCGTCTGTAGCCCGGCAGCCCCACGCCGTCGACTTTGCATTGAAATCCCCGAGAACGAGTACCGGCAGCGGTGACGCCCGTCTTACCGCCGCCCCAACCTCGTCCAAGAAGATTTCAAATTCGGCAAGGGTTCTGTTGGGAGAATAGTACACCCCAATAAGAGCGAACTGCCCCCAGGCTACGACGACGAAACCCTGTCCTCTCTCCCTGACGATCAGGTCTCCTGCGCCTGCTATGACCACGGTTCCCGTTACATCGCCCGCCCAGTTTGATCTGTTCGGAACGAAGTAGGGTTCCGCGGCCACTGCAACGTCAACCGACCACTCCAGCATTGACTGCAGGAAAAGGTCCTGAGCCCTAGCGCAGTGGTTCAGGTTGCACTGCAAGACCTTGATTGGGAGACTAATTTTCGTTGGATACCGTTCCTTCCCCTTGGCTTGTCAGCTCACCCGCTACGGGGGTTATCTCCCCCGTGGGCGCTGGCTGCCGACGACTGCCCGGTTTGACCGGCGCCGCCTTACAGTTCTTATTGCCAGCCACATGGTTGGCTGGCTTTTTAGATTCGGCACATAGGGCGCAGTGTGGCTCTGCCTTGCACTCACGCGCCCTGTGTCCAGCCTTGCTGCAGCGGTAGCAAGTGTCACTACGGTCCACTGCGGAGGTGCACTGCGACACCATGTGGCCGGTCCTGAGGCACTTGAAGCAGCGCGCTGGCTTGCCCTGCAGCAGCGTCACGCGTGTACTGACCCATCCTACGACCAGCCGTCCTTTTTCGGCTAGCGTTTTCGCGGTTGCTACTGGGCAGCGCACCCATACCGCGTAGAGGCCTCCTGGGGCAGGGCGTACCTCCCCTATTTTAACGGCCGCCTCCGCGCAGCCCGTCTCCCGAGCAATGGCCGTAGTCACCTCTGCTGCTGTCGCCGAGTCGTCCAGCCCGGATATACGAATTTCCGCGCACTTCACGGGTCTGGATACCTTTACTACATCCGCACTCAGCGACTGTCTCAGGCGCTCAGCCAAGGCCTCTGCCTTTTCGCTGCTTGACTCTCCAGACACCTCCAAGATTCGAGCCCCCGTGGCAGCCACCTTCAGTCGTACGGATGGTATGCCCTGAGCCTGGAGGTCCTGTGAGTCCAGCTTCGTCTTGGCCTCGGTCATCACTGCAGCGTAGGTGACCCCCCTGGCTACTGCATCAGGCTGTAGTGTAAGCACCACCACAACAGTGCGTGGGGCGCGTATTTTCGAGACCGGTGGGGATAGTCGTTCCTTGGCTTTTTTGGACGAAAGGGTCTTGCCCTTCGCACCCTTCTCACCCAGATTTACGGGCATGGTTGCTGGCGGACCGACAAACTTCTTTGCGGTCTTCTTGTTGCCAACGACTTTGGCCCACGTCGCGGTTGCTGCCGGCACAGGTGGAACCAACTCAACTTCGGGACCGCCTCTAGAGACT
The DNA here is from genome assembly GCA_929442735.1 of Watsonalla binaria. Taxonomy (NCBI): domain Eukaryota; kingdom Metazoa; phylum Arthropoda; class Insecta; order Lepidoptera; family Drepanidae; genus Watsonalla; species Watsonalla binaria. The sequence continues at coordinate 4,155,858 of OV838930.1, forward strand.
GCCGGCAGATCACGCACAGGAGCAGCGCGGCTGGATCTCTGCCGTTTCCTCCCAGGTCCCTTCTTAGCCGGCGTGGGTTTTGGCTGCAACAGACCGTCAGATACCTGACTAGCTTCGAAGGGAGCGGGGGCCATGCGCTTCTCCCACTCTTCAAACCGGTGTTCCATTGCCGCCATAACAACAGCAGCTACATTCTGCGTCATGGGTGCCGTTGCTGTTGTAGCTGGGGTCGTCGGGAGCGGTTGCGACCTGGATCTCCCCAGCTCAGTCCGCAGTGCTGCTAACTCCTTTCTGAGCTCATCCAGCTCTTCTCGCAGACGAACGTTGTCAGCTTGGTCGCGTGCGGCCTCTGCCACCTCAGCCCGCAAGCGTTCAACCTCGGCCTGGAGCTTTTTATTTTCGAGAGAGGCTGAGCTTTCGTATAATTTCGCCCCCGATATTTGCATTGAAGCTGCAACATCTTTCAGGGCTTTAACAAAAGTGCCCTTCAGGCGACCCGATTTGGCAGCCACATCGAGGACAATATTGGCGTCGGCGATTATCCTCTCCTTATAATCTGCCGCCGTAGGGTCCTGCAGCCTCATTTCCTCCTCCATACCGAGGCTTTTCCGGGCCTCATTGGCCTCGCAAGCGGTTTCTGCTTTGGCTGATTTAACAGCCGCCTTCTTTTTGGAGCGGGGACGACCATTCCCCTCACGCTTCGATAAACCGGAGGCTTGCGAGCAGTCACTTTCACTCTGCACCTCCTGGACTTCGGGGTTCTCTGGTACGCGTATATAGCTGGCCGTTTTGTCCTGCCCCTGAGACAAAGACGAAAATGCCCTACGGCTTCGCACTGCTGCCGCTGGCCCCGTCATTGGCGCTGGCATTTCATCCTCTGTCGGCGGACTGGCCGAGCTACCACCTGACGCCCAGAAACGCCCTTTGGCATCCAACCCCTTCGCCTCCACTGCGAGCGGGGTGTGCCCCAAATCGACGAGCAACTCCTTTTCCTCTTCTCCTTCACCTCCTCCGTTGGGTTTTAGTGGGGTATCCATAGGCCCAAATCTTCTGTATTCATCCTGACGGCTCCCCACCCTCCTCGGAGCCCGCACACTTGGGGATGCCACTTTGGCACCAGGGCTACCGCCAGGATATAGAGCCCCGAGGCTAGCTGCCCACGAGACGGACGACGCTCGCTGTCACCACCACTTTAGTAACCGCTTACACCGCCGGCTGCGGACCTCTTGACCCCAGGACTCTAGCCCCCCTCCCGCCTTAGAGCGGGTTTGCAGCCGATTGACCAGTATGCGGCTACATACCGGCCTCCCGTGTTAGAGGAGCTCCGGACCAAAGAGGCGTGTTGTCGGCGACGGACATCTTACCCGGCCCGCCGCGGACTCAACCCCCAGGACTCCTTCGCCCCCCATTACGGGTCCCCGCGCACGGCATTCACACGCGGGAGGTTAGTCCCCCCTCCCACCATCTACATTCATAGAGATGGCAGGACCGCGGTGCCTAACCTCGGCACACCACAGCGGAATTTTGGGAAGGAAATGGGATAAGGACAGGAAAGGGATGGGGATAATATGTTTTGAGTTTTTGCTTGTGCGTATGTGGTTTTTGCATGTATATGTGTAAGGGTTGTGTGCTGTATGTATTGCGAATGGAATTGTGTGTGTGATTTACGAGTGTTGAGTGTGTATGTGTGTATGTTAATACCCTGTAGAGTGTACCCCCCTTGGCTAGCTATTTGCCACCGGTCTTTGGCCGGTGCCCAGGGTGCACCACGTGGAGTAGGAAATATACACGTGGAGGCAGGTTCAGATATTCCTCAGTGTAACGGATATAAGAGCAATAACTTGATCTACTTACTTATTTTTATGACTAGGTACAGGCCTAAAACGAGAAAAAAAAAACAAAAAAAAGAAAAGATTCGTTTTTCTGATCTGGACAATATTTCCCTCGTTACTATTATTTCCATTGATCCTCATATTTACGAAGACGTTACGTAAAAACTCGATCCATTTATTCTTACGCAAATTGCAGCGACACCTAAGTCCCAGTTTGTGTTCATTTAGCCAATATCAATTATCTATTGCTCTGGTTCTATCCCCCTGTAATCACTCTGAATATTTAAACGAGCTCGTTTGTCGACAGTTAGTCTTGCATTAAATCTTGCAACATGATGACATAACGGAATATGTATCTCGTGATGTTGTTAAGTTGTAAATTCACTGTTCATTCTCAACTTTTTCTTGTGATATGTCTGTACCCGAGATTAACATCGTTTTCCTAGTTTATACTCGCTAGCGTCTATGAATAACATTAATATGTATCCATCTTTATCCCATAAAACAACTTTCATTGTTTCATCCGTATCCGACGCGTGTTTCTTTATGCAGTTAGGTACATTTTATTATGTAGAAAACGGCAGTGAATAACAAATTCCTTAAGGTTGTATCAAACATTTGTTTGACACGTCATCTACATGCTTGTTCTATTTAACCTCCCCCACATTAATAATTTGGCGTGATGTTATCTATCTACATCTTACATATAAATAAAATTAAAGTGTCTGATTGTAATTCCAAACTCAACAGCATTTCATTAAATGCACTTGAAAGGATAATATAAGTACAGTACAGTTTGTCTGTCAGTTTGTTCTGGTTAATCCCTGAAACGGCTCGACTGATTTTAACGGGACTTTCACTGGCAGATAGCTGATATTACAAGAAGCTCAATAGGGTTCCACGAAATAAAACATCTATGAAATGGTGAAATCACGAGGCACAACTAGTGTGCCTATTACCTGCTTCCACCCAATTAGACAGTCAAACATGGCTTTGAATTATCATCGCCTTATCCCATTCGAATAGTCTTATCCCATTTATTGTGGGGGGCATTAAGTAATACCCTGTCTCCTATTACACGTTTTACTTTAACATTAAGTAAATATTTTATGTTAAGTTAATTATATTTTTTTAAATTTCACAACATTTCCGAACTAGTTATTGTAGGATGCAATCGCCAATCACATAATTTTATTGCTATTTTACATAATGCGAAACTATATAAATTATTATAATCAGTTATTTACCTATTTTTGAACTCCGTGGTATTTTAAGGTGATTGGTACAGTTAGATCGCCATTTCTGCATATTATTAACTCTATATAGAATTCATACTAGGCCGATGTCCTATAAAGTAGAGTAGGTAAAATTTATTTATTGCGGTAATACCATGCCATGGGAGTGTGCGACAGAGATAACGCTCTACGAAGTCGAAATTAACCGATTATCTTTTTCCTTGCTTACAGGGACTCCTTTTAATAATATATTTAAGTTATTAGATTATATTTCTTAAGGTTTATTACCTTTAATTATATTTAATCATCTTTTTCCCAGTTCGGCAGCACCAACAATCGAACAGGAGATCTCGTTATTTATTATTACTAACTAAACGTATACAGTAATAAATTTTTATTATAAAGTAACGGTACAAGTCGCAATGTTAAACAGCATTACGCACAGCGACGGTAGGTACTTAAGTTGATAATTACTGTACCAAACACGTTATTACGTTCAATGATTTGAGCGTTTAGAAGAACAAATCGGCCGAGACTCTTTGTCTGGCAAATAAAACAATATGCATTCTAAACACGCACCCACATATTCCAAACGTGCTCTCATGCTACCTTCTATCGAGTAACTTGCCCTACATTCTTATATAACTCAATGTTTATATTCAAACGATTCAATCACATCTATATTATAACTAGGTAGGTATTATACTTATAGATTAACAGATGCCGTCACGAGCTAGGGGCGCTCAGGGAAAATAGTGGGGGTTGTTGCGCATGTAAGTATTTTACTCGCGTTGGATCAAACAAACGCACAGAAACAGGTCTCATAAAATGTAGTCATTTTGGTGCGCACTCAAGGTTAGTTTTTATAACTCCTTCAATAGGTACCTTCATACATTTTTTGGGTGTTTTATAACTTGAAAATCGAGGTACTTTCACAATTTCAAATTAAAATATATTATACCTAATACGATTTCATGTCCTAACGTTATATTTACGTCATCTTCTTTATAAATTATTATGTATAAAATAACTTTTTATATTTGTAAACATTACATTTACATTAGTTTATTATCAAAACTATTTTAATTTGGTTGCATAAACTACGTTTCCATTGTCTTAACGTATCACTATACAAAAAAAAACTAGCCTTTTCGTAAGCCAATCACAGCGCTGCGTTTGACTTTCAATGTAACGTCCCTATTGAAATTTGAAATGAAAACAAACGTAGCGTTCAAGACAGTCAGTGGCTCGTTAAATTGTAATTCCGCTTAGTGTAATTTTGAAATAATAGAAGAATACAAAGCGGTGTAGTGTAGTGATTAAACATTACTTTGAATTAATGTGTTTGTGAATTGTAACTAAGCAAGATGATCACTCTAACGGAAAGCGAAAATAAACTATTGTAAGTTACCAAAATGTCGTTATATTCTAGTAGGTACCTCCCTGTCGAATTATATAATTATTCGTTTATTGTTCCTACCAAGATGTTTTTGTTGAGATAAGTAATAAAACAATATACGCTCAAAAAAACAATGTTGTAACATATATGCATGTTGCATGGTATTTGTACATTTTTTGTTACAAGTGGATCTTGAAAACGAATATACCATTCTTGGATGCTAGGCTTCTACATATTATAAATTAACTGGATCTTGACATCTTACAAAAAATCTTTTGACTGACTTGTTCACTACAAAGTTCTCATCACTGGAATCAGACATTTAGTGCTTTCATATAATTAAGTAATAAGAAGTAACCAAAAGTTCAGACTCGTCACGATACATCTCCTATTTCAAGCATAATTTCATCCAACAAAGTCAACTTATCAGGAGTTTGTTTGCAATATCCTATCAACTAGAAGATCAAAAATATTTGATCTCTTGAGGTGAAACTATGGTACCAAATCCTTTCAATATAAATATTGATTTATTTGTGAAAACTGCTGCTATAGTAACATACTACAGCTTGATACATTTTGATGCTTCCACAATGTGCGCGTGATACTCTTGGCATTGCAAGTGATCAAAGGCTGGGGCAACCACTTACCATTAGGTGGGCTGCATGCTTATTTGCCACCTTAGACGGGACCTAAACAGGTTGTGTCAATAAAGCTAATACAGCGCTTTTACACAAAAGCATCATTTCGATGGCTCCAAAAATATATAATAAAATACCACAACCCATTAAGGAACTAAATGTTGCATTATTTAAGAAGCGCCTCAAACTATTTCTATCTGAAAAATGTTTCTACAATATCAACGATTTCTTAAATGTCAGTTGGTGATTTCAATCTTTTTGTATAAAAATCTAATTTTAAGTCAAATTTGTTTGTTACATAGTTAATTACTAACCACAGATCCTTAATTTGTACGCCCCCCGGGGTAAAACATGAAGAAACGAATTGTTATCTGCCTAACACCTATATTGTCACTCATGTTTTTGCAAATAAATTATTCTATTCTATTCTATTCTATTCTATTCTTAGGGGTATAAATGGTTAAAAAAATATTACTTTCTCTTCCAGCAATGAAGTTATTCAAGAGATATCGGCGAATGTGCGCTCAATGATGGAGGAGCTGTGGTTGAACTGGTCTCATCTCGGTGTGGATGACAACACCAAGATCAACAATATCACCAAACTGGTGGTTATTGAGAAGGAGCTACATCGAGATGTCATCTCCGAGACCAGACTGAAGCTTAAAAATATGCAGAGTGTTGTTGATAGTGAGTTACATTACATTGCATTACAATAGGACTGAGGCTGTAAGGTTTTTATACTAAAATGGGCACAAACATACATATATACATAATTTAAAGTTTATAAATTTGTTCATGCATTCCCTGAATGGGTTAAGCAAAAGTGAGTGTTGTACACTCACTTTTCACCCAAGATCAGGGGTGTGCATTGGATTTTCAGAGGGGTAAGCATAAACAATAAGTAGGTACCTTAAGTATATACCCATGTCGCATGGCCAGGGTTCACATGTTTTGGTATAGACACGCATACAAACACACACAACAAGAGTGTATTATTCAATCATCACAAATATGTAAGCACTGCTTATATGGAATGCATGCCCCTGTCCAAGATGATTTGGTGATAAAGTGTTATGTGGTAGATGGTGAATTCAGGGATGTCTCAGACACCATACACATGTCTTTGAATTTCCTATCAGACATATTCAGGTTTGCTCAAAATGTTTTCCTCCACCATAAAGCTGTGAAGTATAGATTCACAGCTTTGCTGAAATGTTTCATGTATTACTGTGAATAAAGGTATCTATTGCAAACATTAGAATCAATAAAGAGAAAAAAAATTACTGCATGCTTCATTTTGCTTGTTGAGTATATATGAGTATATATTCGGGTTTGTATTGATAGAATGTTTGTAGTTATATATGTAGTTGTAGTTTATATTAATGACATAATGACATCTTTAAACATACATGTTTTCAGCTCAATTATTGACACACAACACTGCTAAATAATAATTTTGTTTTTTTGCACAGAATTGAAAGAAGAAACAGATGAACTTAGCAGATGTCTGTCTGTAGATATAACCATACCTGACTTCAAGGAAGAAATGATGCTTGTTGAGTATAAGAGGGAATTGGAAGAACAGATTGCTGGGTTGGTGATGTTTTCTTACTATTTCATTGTCAAAATCTATTCTCTAACATCTGTGTAGTGTGGGTTAAGCCCTCAACTTTCATAATTACGTTATTTTTGTCCTGAACCAACCTAATATTATGTTGATTTCTTAAAACTCAATTTCATTATATTCATCATATTATAACAAAATAAAAAACCTTTCTCGCCAGTATAGAGATATTATCCTTACTTTTTTTCCCATTCATTACTCAATATATTCTTAAAAAATGTTCTTGCACAACAGGTACCGGGAACAGGTAGAGCAGAGACGCATGAAGATGGAACGCCTTCTTGAATGGCAGCGTGACCTGGCAGACAAGCTTGCGGTCACCATCCAGGAGCTGCCAGATATCCCTCTGCCATCCGAGGAAGAGTTGCGTAGACTCAAACGTCACCTTGAAGTGCTGCAGGCAGAGAGAGACAAGAGAGCTGAGATATTCCTTAACATTCAAGTTGAAGTTAAGGATATTATGGGTAAGTTTGAAGACAAAATTTTGCAGCACTTACCTTGAATATGTAGTAGATATGTTATGGGTCTGTCTGTGTTTGTGTATGTGAGTACTAAATTTGGTTGTAGATAAAATGCAAATAAAGCCACAGAACAAGTTTGAGCACATTGTGATGACATCCCTTTCGGTGGACTTCAAAGTCACTGATCAGAACATGGACCGCCTAGCTCAACTGCGACAGGACCTGCATGAGAAATATGAACAGACTAATAATAGGGTGAGTACCTACCCTTGCTATTGATTCTTGTATCAACATTATACAAACTTTAAAATATATTTTTTTTTTCAATATGGCACATCAGTGTTAAAACTTACTTTACTAAGCCTATGTGTGTTTAAATAATAATTTGATGTACTGATTTTTGTTTGTTATGGGATCTATATTCATACTTATATTTAGTTGCATAATAATAATGTTGGTAATAGCAAAAGGTGAAATATATATATATCTTGATTCCTTGTTCTGTTTCTATTTGAAAGATCAAGCCTTCGTATTTTACATTATTCAAGATTTTAGGTGATAACTGGGTGTTAAAAATACCCTCTTTATGTGAAGGTGTGAAGATTATAAATAGCAAAATTTTTCGTCCAGGTGCTAGAGCTACGCGAGCGTCTGACCAAACTGTGGGATTGTTTGGAGGAAGACCAGATCTACCGCGAGAACTTCTTGCATGCCCACCCGGGCTGCAACCCTCATACCGAAGCTGCTATTAAGGAAGAGATTAAGAGATGCGATCACATTAAGAGGCAGAAGATTCAGGTATGCTTATTAAATTAGGTATTTTAGTTACACTTGGATATACCTGAAAACTTGGTGAGAGCAAGCACTTGACTGCAAAAGGAAAGAAGGAAGAGAGGTCTTTGTCCAGCAGTGGGAAACACTTCAAAACTATCTCCCTCTTATTACAAAACAGACTAATAACCATAGTATTTGGTTTTAGAGTAATTCCATCTATCTGTGATACGGATTAATAGAGTGACATAGTTTTCTTCCGAGTTTGGCATAGGCCGGGAATAATTGAAGTTTTGTAATAAGGAGTCTGTCTGTAATGATTATTATAATGTGTTCTTTGTATGTCAAGCTTGTACATTTTTTAAACTTTTAATTATATTTCTAGGTGTTCGTAGCAAACGTACGCACGAAGATAAAGCTGATGTGGGACAACTTGATGTACTCTGTCCGAGAGAGGGAGGAGTTCATACATTACTACCAGGATGTGTTCACCGAGGACACCCTCACGCTACACGAATTGTACCTGGAGAAGATCACCAAGTACTACAATGAAAACAGGTATATTTATATCAAACCAAATATATGGCCTAATGACACCCACAAATAACGTGGCTTTCTATTTGCCCAAGAATTTTCAAAATCTGGTCATTAGATCCAGAGATTATTCCCTTCACAAACTTCACCTCTTTATAATCGAATCTGCAGGCATCTGTTTTTCCCTAAATTATGAAGGTGACCCTCCACAAAAAAATATATGGCTACACATGTATATACAACATTTGTCGGGCACAGCGAGTATTATTATAGATTTGACTGTGTATGAAACCAAGTACCTATCTTTAATCTATAACTGTGTTTGTTTTATTGTTTATAATATGTGGGCTAGTGACCCTCTCTATTCATAGTATTATTGTTACTCTAATGTACCAAAAAATCGCTATATCTTGACACTATGTAATGTAATACATTAATTATTAGTGGGTTGCATCCAAATTATTGTATGTCCTGGAGATAATTTACATTTTTAGTATAACCTAACAAATTTTCTAGAAAGGGAAAATCAACCCAATTGTTAATGCAGTGTAGTTTATATTGAAGCAAACTATTATTGTGTTTACTTTCTCGCATATACTTTAATATACTTACCACGTAAGTGGCAAACAATTCACTCGATGCTAGGTGATCACCATTACATAGAGGCACAGTACTATAAACAACGCGCTTTCCATATCGAAAGGATGAGTGAATGGCGATTAACGAAAGAAATTTATATAGCGAATGTGACCGGAAGTGTCGGTAGAGGGCGTCCAAGGAAGAACTACTATGACCAAATTAATAGTATTTTTCAGAAAGGTCAAATTCGGAGCACTCGTAACCGAAGAAAGTGTATGAAGAGATGCATGAATTTGGATGAAGCGAAAGAAGTATGTAAGGATCGTAGCATGTGGCAAACAGTGGTCTCTGCCTACCCCATGGGATACAGGCGTGAGCATATGTATGTATGTATGTATCTAATACATTCTTTGGAAAACCACGGCGCGTTATTTGTTCATACTGTAAATGAGATTCCAGTCAATTCCACACTATACTAATTTTAGCTTTGTTAATTAGAAGTCGACTTACTACTTTCCGATAATCTACCTGATACGACTTATGTAACAGATGGAAAGTAATGTACCCATTTGTGTCGTAATTGTCTGGTTAAGTGGTTTACGGTCGTTGTGGAATGTGCAACCCATTTCGCGTGATAAGACAGTTGTTTAGATTAACTCGTCGACACCAATGACTTAATACACTTGTGTATGGAGTACATGCTTCATGAACCAGCAATATATAGTTCTATTGAGAGTAATGATAAGACTTAACCTGAATGATCAGACATCAATTAATTATTAACTATAGCTGTGCCCCGCAGTTACAGCCGCGTAAACTCAATTTATAATTTTTTTAGTATATTAGGTGCGCAGGCCACCTAACGCTGATGTTTTGTTTCAATAAAAGTATTAAGCCTCAGTCCAGCCGTTAATTTAGAATTACAAACAGACATTTAAATTTTATATGTTGATACTGATATGTATATTTTTGTGGTATAGCGTGCACTGGATCGGCATTTCTTTGCCAAAGACCGTTACTATAATCCATGTCAGCAAGTGCATAGGCCAACTCGATTGCTTATACCTATTTGTGATCTGCACTCCACTGGCATTTTTAAATTAACTATCCTCAGTACGCTTCGATTCCGACTCATTTAAGCGCAGTTAAAACCTCTACCAATACATGCTGTTTCTTATCAAACCCTTATAATTTTAGACTTTTATCAAAAATCCCTTTTCTGTATTAAAAAATAATGTATTATTTGAATTATCAGGCAAATATTCGAGATGGTGATGACACGTAAAAATCTCTGGCTGAAGATGACAGAGCTCGAAGGTCGCGCCACTGAGCCCGGCCGCTACCACAACCGCGGCGGGCAGCTGCTGCGCGAGGAGAAGGAGAGGAAGGCTATCGCTAGCAATGTGAGTCTTACTCCCAATACATATGATACAATATACTCTGGCAAAACAGATTTGAACTTCCATAAATCTGTATTTGACACATTTTAAGTCCTCGCTAATGGCTAATTTCTAACTACAATCGCGCGCAGCGAAAAGCAGGAGTAGTGTGCATTTTTTGTCTACCGTGCATTCAAGATACGCGCTCATAAATCGTGACGAAATCTGTACCTGTTTGTTGAATAAATAACCAAATTGATAAAACTTACAATATAAATGGCTAATATTGCCTGAATGTTCACAGCTACCCAAGATTGAAGCGCAAATACGTGAGTTGGTGACTGCTTACGAAGCTAAGACTGGCAATGTGTTCACTGTCGACGGTAAACCTCTGCTTCAACTTATGGAGGACGACTGGGAGACGAGGAAAGCTGTGAGTTATTTATTCCTATGTATATATACAAAGTTTTTTGTGTTTTTTTATTCAGGTGTGTATTGCTGTTTCACCCATAAAGACTTCTTGGGTGACTTTATTACTTAAAACCCATTTTTTTTATGTAGCCCAAGTTATTTCCTGTAACATCCACTATCTTGCCAGTGATTTGTAAAGTTCGTAGCCGTTAATTTTCTAAATTTCTTTTATGAAAATTCAAAATTGTTTGAATTTTCTTAGTCTTAATTTGTAATGAAACCTCTTACTGGTCATTTAATTACATTTACAAATTTTTTTGATGGTCCTTGTGGTTGTATGTAGCTCATATGTGACGCAAGAGAAACCGCGGGGAAAACTAGTCTTATTATCAAACTCTGCATCATCAGTACTGAATAAAACTCAATACAATATTTCTAAAGAATAAATATTCTGGAGATTTATAATTAAATAATGACCAATATTCTTAGAGAGCTTTTCATGTAGAATTATTTGAAGACTCTTTCTCCAAAGTTCGTTGTTAAATTAATATCTGACAGAATAGTTCAGTAACTATTCTGTCAGATATTGCACAATTGCAATGTTTTTCGTTTAAATCGTCTCTTATAATAAAATTCTATACTCTATGTATTATATGTCATATTTTGTTGTTCAGGAACGCCATAACAAATTGTCAGCGCGCAAGCAAGCACTCACTCCCCAGGCGCAAGCGTTGTTCCGATCGCTTGCAACGTCGCCGCTCGGCAAACGGAATCGCACTGCCGCCGGCCTGCCCGCTACAGCCGAGAGGAACAGGTGGTTAGCATTTTGAACTTTACAATGAACATAATAATGTAAGAAATAACTCGTAAAAACTCTTTCTAGGTTTAAACAAACATTTAAGAGAAATCTGACGCTGATAATAGTTGTTGACTTCAGTAACTACTTACCATCATCCGTAATCAAACCTTACAGCTTTCATTAATATCTAATATTGCATGAGTACCAATTCTGCATTCTTTAAATAAACTTCAAATAATCTTGTGCCCGTGATTATAGGATTGCTAAATTTTACCGCTGCATGAGTAGGTATACAATTATTTGCTATGGAAGTGATTTATTTATTTATATAAATTAGTACAACCAGCCTATTCACGGTATAGGTACAGCCGATAAAAACGATTTTCATTTTGCAGATAGCACGTAAGATTAAATAATGGTCAATATTATGTCCTTTAAATATCGAAAATTATAATGTGATGTTGAATTCAACAACTTATGTATACTTACAGGCCGCCGTCAAAGCGACAGCTCATAACAGGCAGCGCCACCAAAGCTGTCACTACCCTCACCAACAATCTGTCCGCGCTGAAGAGATCTGCTATATCCACTGTTAAGAGGTATGCTTTAATTCAAGGCATAATCAAATTAACGTAAGTTAGCGTAATAGAAATGAGTTCAATGAGTGTTCCAAGCGTCCCATGTGTTGATTTTTTTTTTTTAATTTTGAACACTATATCATAATAGATAAGAAACAATAAGAACTAAAACTTGACTATTTAATAAGAATAATATTATAAAAGTCACATTCATTTTATAATAATTTATTGACATGTATGGTTAGCATCAAAAGGAGCTGAAGTGTTTGTAGCTTATGCAAAGTAAATTAATATTTACTGTAAATGAAGAAAGAAACTATTTTAACCGACTTCCAAAAAAGTCGGTTCAATAGTAATTGCGATCTATCTTAGTTTTATTTCTTTAATTTATTTGGAACTTTTGTCTGACATAGACAATGTCAGCTCCATTGAGCTCGCACATCACAACTCAGCAATCATTGAACAATCCAAACATTAACCGGATAAACCTAGCCGTTATTTATATCTTATCTTGTAATAGTCCATGTTAGTTTCGGTGCCTATTGTAAATTGTTTTAGTTTTTAGTAGTGTTGTTACAGTGTTAAAGCCAGCGAGGCGGAGACAATTAATAACATTAACGCGTTCACTGCTAACGATGCGTATGTGCGTCCAACTGTTAGAGAATTTACGAAGAAGTTGAAATGTTAGCAGTGAATGTGTTAAAACAGTACCAATTAGCGCGCCAGTGTTCATTTGCTACGATATTTTTCATTCCTTTGATTATTTCAGTGCTCACTTGTGAATGTATTGACCGCAACATTGCATCATTGTTTGAAGGCAAGTTTTGTTGTAAGACTAGTAGTGTTCTCATCAAAATTAATCGCGTTTGATGTAATTTGTTGCTTATGTAGAGGGAATGAAAAATACTGCTGTATTATCATGTAGGTAATTTGTACGTTAAAGTGTATATAGGTACGCATATTTTGACTAAAAAAAATCATAGTCAGTAGAACATGTTTATTGTAGTGTTTTTATTTCTAACTAAGAAGGTTTACTTTTGAAAATTTACCGAATAGAATAAAAACTTTTTATTAAATTGGGTAAATTTTTATCAATGGATTGAATTTTAGTTTGCACAATCGCAGAGCACGACATGTAACTGCGCCTTAAAGTACCCGCGCGATGAACTAATTACAAGAAATTATATATTTAATACTACTATGCATCACCTATAATAGAATGTCTCCAAATTATATTTTAGTTAGACTTGTCTGTTAGTCACAAATATATACTTCAATGGTTGCAGATTATAATTGAGTATTTTTACAGGCGTATAAGTGGTCGCCTAGCTGCCAGAGCCGTGGAGACCCAGAGTGCGCACGCTAAGAGGAAGCTCGACTATGGTGGGGAAGCCAAGAAAACGCCCAAGGTCAAAGTCAACGGCAGCATTCTGAAACATAAGCGTACGGTAAGACCAACCTAATATTGTCATTAGAATAAAGCTCTCAATAATACCTTATGAGTCAGCTCGTATGCAAAGATAAAACAACACTCATATGGTTATTATACGAGCAAAGTGGCAAACTAGCTATAGATGATGTCACGAGCTATGAGCGCTGACCTTGAATGCGCAGTATTAATAAGTATTAATTTTTTTACCCATACGGCAACGAAACCAACCACGAGATCACATTCGATCCGATGGAAATTTGTAACCTTTGGTAAGCTAGGTAAATGAATTGATTGTATGGGTTCTTGACAAACATCTTATCGCTACGCATCCTCGTTCATCTCCGGTGGGAACACGTGGGAACCATCCCCCTGGCCGTATCCCCCCCATACATTGTAGGGGTCGGCACTTGATTCAACCCGATGTGGCTGTTTACCTGATTTTTGTCTGAAGCGACTGCCATTTGACCTCCGTAACCCCCTTTACGAGGAAAATCGGTATTCTATGTTAAATCAGTTGTCAGACTTTCTTAGCTCTAATGGCAACCGAGATCAACGGCTTAACGTGCTCTCCGAGGTACGGAGCGAACTCGGGCGGTCACCCATCCAACTACTGACTTGGGATAGGATTGTGTTACTTCGCCGAAGATCTGCGCAATAACAACTGTGCCACGAGCTTCTTGCCACGTCTTAAAAGATACCTATCATTGTTTAGTCTCACGGCAAGCGACGCAGCGGTGGAAGGCGGTCTATGAACGCGACGAGCTCCACAGCCTCTCGTGAAGACCGCCATGAACCACGTGATCCACTCGTTGATACTACGCTGCTCACCACATATACTGACTTCAAGGTAACTAACAAAAGATAAATACTTGTATTCCTCGAAGGGGTAGGCAGAGATGTACTTATAGTACACCCAAATTTCGCCAGCTGTGTTAATTCCCATTTAAAAGGGGGCGAACCTGTTGCCATAAAAACATCTCGTCATTAACGATTACCAGGAAATTAGGCAAACGACACTGCTTTATTTATATTCTAGTGTGATAAACGAGGTCGCATAAAGACACTTGAGCTTCTTCAGGAGGCTTGTTTGTGGGGGATGTGATCTGACACAATAATTTAATTTACATAATGTCAGCTCGAGGTTCTCGCTCGAGGCACTGGTTTACAGTGTCACTGATTATTGTAGCTTGGCAAGTCTGTACATACATCATAGGTATTGATCTAAAAGAGTGGAGTGTGTACTTCCTTGACTTATTCCAGACTTTTTGTCAATTTCAGGACAACATCAACGACAAGCAGATCAGCCGTAGCTCGATGGCCAACGCTAAAGGACCCGACGGCCCCATCCTCCCCACCATAGTGTACCAGACCATAAACGAGACGCCCACCACCCCAAAAAAAACTCCGCGGACAAAAACACCTTTGACGCCTAAAGTAGGAAAAGAAAATATAGAACATCTGAACCTTCCGATGACGCCTAAACATAACCTTCTTTATACCCCGACCAGACTGACGCGATCGGCTTTGAAACTAAATAATGACGGCTTTGCAACCCCCCGAGCACCGCTCAGTGCGAATAAAGTTAATTTACAAAGACAAAACACTGTCGCCAGTGTAACGGTCAAAACTACCCCCAATAATGTTAGCAGGTCTAAATCGCATTCACATTTGGTTCGAGTAAAGAACTTGCCGCCTCTCATTTGAATTTTTGACTGAACGATTTTCAATATATTTTGTACTTGATTATAAATACTGGATGCTTTATCGCTAATAGATCCGATTGATAGATCGGTCGTATTACTTTTTTACTTGACGAAAATAAAATAACCGACAAAACTTGACATTATTCATTGTAATTTATAATTCTTCGTTTATGATTGTCTCGATTTATTTCGCATATTAATAGGTGTCGCTTTTAATTCGTTTTCTTAGTATTGATGTGGTTGCTTTCGGTTTGTTTATAGATGTGATTGTGTTATGAGTATTTGAATTTTTAGAATAGTTTGATAAGTTTTTACAAGGAAAATAATATTTTTATTGTCTATGATTAATTATGATTTGTTTTAAAGTAGTTTTGATGGTAAGCGTTTTAGATATATTTATGATTATCTTGCTGAAGGAACAACAAGCTTTATAATATTCGTGAGTGCCATCAATGTATCAACATTTCTACATGATTTATTTACAACCAAAAATTGACATGGAATTTACTTATTTTCAGATAACTGTTATTATGATTTCTACAGATCAATCTAAGAAATACATTACGATGTTTAGAAATGTTTTAGAAAAATAGACCTTATAGCTTTTCGGGATAGATTGTATGGTACATAATACCAGCTACACATTTCCAGTATTAACTGATCTCTCATCGTACAGAACGCCTATTCCAAGTTATGTACCGTATGTTGATGTCATAAGGTTTATTTTTCTTTGACATTCTTGGATTCTAAGAATTTTTTAATGATGGCAGCTTACTAAAGAGTGCATGAATCTCGCGAACTGTACTTAATTTCAAACAGTATTTAAGCGAGATAATTCAATAATGTTACAATTTGTCGTCGTATTTTATTTTTTAATTAGGTAGGGCATTGATTTTTCTGATTGAATACTAATAATATAAATGATAGTTGTAATGTGTAAATTATGGTTGTAATATATTCGTCATAGTTCAAAATAATCTGTGTTTAATTTGAAGATCGGTAACACCTAAGTTTAACTTCTTTTTATTATTATAGTGGAAGTCACACGGTTTCATCCGTGTATTTCCCGTTCCCGTGGGAGTACGGGGATAAAATAAATGCCTGTTACTTGCTGATGATGTAGCTTTCCAATGGTGAAGAATTTTTGAAATCGGCACAGTTTTTGAGTTTATTCATTACAAACATACACACAAAAATACAAATCTTTCGTCTGTATAATAGTAGTGTAGATTTGCATTCAAGCAGTTCCGCTTAATTTTTTTTTAACGAAATTTATTCGTTTAAAAAAAAAATTCATTCGGGTTTTTTTTGCTATAATCTTCTAATTCATAGGTTTTATATTGTTTTCATAAACTTGCGTCAAAAGTATTTAATACAAGAATAATTTTCAGAATATCAGAATTCATTACGTTCCACAAAACAAGTGCACAGTAGTAATTTTTTGGGTTTTGTATGGAACGAGCGCGAAAAATACATCCCGGCTATTTTCACTGAGCGCTCATAACTCGAGGCGGCAACTGTACTCAACAGAGTACAGATGCCGTCTTTTGTATTTTTTTTTCTAGTTGTTACTAGAAATAAAAAACAAAATTAATATGCGTATCTAGAATGTAACATCCATGCCCTATTAGATTTCACTGTAAAAAATCATTTGATCACAACAACATTAACAGAATCATGTCAATATATTTTGATTTCGATATCGGACCAACAGGTAGACAATTTAGACGAGCAGTCGACGGTGATAAGCATGACATTCAGTCAATCAGCGACCCCCGGGATGTGGAAATGTTTGGACAGGTTGATATCGGGAGCCTCATGTTAGTATCTTTCACTTTTCAGTTTAGGCCCTTTTGAAGGTCGAACTGAACAAATGAACAGGGTATAGGTACCTTGACCAGATACCTAGGTAAATATATTTTAGTTTTTTCGTCGCCGACCATGAAGAAGGTGCGATTAAGTATAATGCCAATATCTCGTCCTATATATCTGTGAACTTGTGGAGGTTCAACGTGGTGTAGCAATTTCATAATGATTATAGCTTTGAAAATTACCTACTTATGCTCACGCATGTACTTATTCCCTAAGGGGGTAGGCAGAGGTGTATGTAAGGGTACACCGGCATTTCGTCAGTTATGTTTGCGTTACATATAATAAGGCGTGCCTATTACCATTAGCCGAGCACGAATCCAGACTCCGGGTGCTACTGTGAAAGTACAAATGGTAAAACCCAATATCATTTTGCCCGACCCGGCATTGAACTCATGACCTCCTTCCAGTTCCACAGTAAGGCAGACAGCTACGAAAATATGGAAAGTAATATTCTTTATAATATTTCCAGTGAGCTAAGAACTCTATCGATATGTATGATGAATGAAAACAAAGACGTGGTGGGGTTCATGGCTCTGTGCGACCATCCCAACGTGGCGGGCGTTGACCCCGCCGACTGGGAGATATGGATCAGGAACATGTACCAGTAAGTATCTACCTTCACCGTGTTGCAATTAGGTTTTTATTGCCGTGCACTCGGAGCCCGGGCTTTGCGGTTTGCCTTATTTAAAAATGATTAAATTTTCCAGGTGTCAAATTAAACTAAGACACGAGTAGGTAATCTAAGCCTAGAATAAAAGATGTTACACTATAGCTTTACATAACATCACTGGTGATATGAAAACAAGTTTTAAGAATTTAGCCTAGACCAAAACAGAACCGAAAAGAACCTTACTTCAATTTCTATGAATTCACTATGCACAGGCGTTCTACCATTGGTAGTATCGCGGGTAATAAAGGATGGGTACAGGGTGCAATTTCACACTCAACTTTATAGTCACTTATCAAAGTGCATCTCAAATATTATGAGCTTTCTATTTTGTCAGCAAAAAATTACGACGTCTGACATGGGTGACGTGACGTTTAATCATAGGTTAATTGTAATCAACAGTATGTATAGCGTTATGTAGTAACGAATTGATTTTGTCTCGTCTGTGTTGTTCGATTATGTTACATTCATTATTTTTATGTTAATTTTTAGGAAATTTTATCTATCGCGGAACACTCTCTTCATCCATTTTATGTGCTGCAGCGACTCGGTGGCAGAATACTTCCTGAGTGAAGCAATCATTTCTGTGTTCACGAATGATTTCTACCTTTTGCAAATTGTTCTAATTGTGCTTTACGTTTGTCCAGAAGGTTAGTTCTTACATTGGTAATTTACTATATCTATTCAATATACCTACTGTCATTTAACAAAGTACCTACGAAGTTTTGTTCGAATGTTTGCAAAGCTACGGTTTTTATTCGAACTTATTTAACGCCCGAACGTGGCCCACACGAAAATTATTGGACGTTTATATATTCATACCTTTAATTGAATTATTTAACTAAAGACAATTTGAGAAAATTAGAAGAATTTTTTTCTGATATAGAGAGTAGACCCCCAGGTGGATCTAACAAAAGGTCAGATAATGAAACACTTGTGTGCATTTTTAAATTCTTTAACTTTATAGCCCCGTTTATTACCTTATGTATCAATCAATCGTGTTATAACCTAGGCTTAGGTAACACAGGCTGTCTGCATACATTATGACACATTTGCCATATCTTGCTATAGAAAATCAAATAGGCATACTAATTTTTCGTAAGTAGGTTTGTAAGTTTGTGTAAGTAGGTTCTGCATTATTTGTAAATTAGAGTTCAGTGTGCGGACACATCACGGGGCGCAGTTACCTACTTTTATATAGCGACAATGTGCTCGGGCGATACTAAGCATATCTTTAACAAAATGATAATTATCTATTCAATATTAGGCCCTGTAGGCCTGGACAAAGTACCATTCTCTAGCGCTTGCGCTAATAGAAACGATAAAGAATGTATGGAAATAACATGAATCAGTCACGTGACATATTTTATGTCATTCCCGTACATTTTGTACCGTTTCTACTAGCGAAGCGTGAGGATAATGGTACTTTGTCTACAGGCCCTGGTAAGGCATTTATAAATGTCGAAGAACTGATCACCTGTACGGAAATTAGCCTTCCAGTAGTAGGTACATAATTACTGAAAGATTTTAGAAGGATAATATATATTACCCATTCCAGACTACTTTGATAGATTCAACATATTCAAGAAGCATAATGTGCACAAAGTTTATGCCACTCAACGCGATGATGGCGTTTTCACCAATAGTTACATCTATGTATTCGACCGAGAGGAGTTTTGCCCCAGGCTGAAAATACGAAGAGCAGTGTGAGTCAACAAACTCTAACTATACAATAAAGGACGCAAGTTCGTATCCCAGAGGAGCCTGTACCTAACAATATGATTTTCTGAAAAATAAAGCAGTGATTTCATATTGGACACATGGATTTTGAGGGGGAAAAATAGACCACGAGCGTGGCCCCCAAAGGTCCCAATTTCACCCTCAAAAATAATAATTATTTACCCAAAAGCCCCTCGATTCGTAGGTACAAAGAAAACTCTGCAAAACGATTTCTGAAACCTACCCTTACCCTATAAAGTTTTGCACCGTGACCGTAATCTATCCTCGCTAGTGTCACCGATAATATAATCAAATATCAAATGAAATCAAATATAATATAGGTAGTGTGTGAGTCGTCCATTATAACTCTTCTTAGTTGGTCACCCTTGACAGAGTGGTCGTGGTTGACGATGTTGCAACTTGATTGACTAACACAGCCCCTGCGATGCGCTTTCACTTGTTGCGGTCGTTAGCGTCTCAGGAACTCTGGATTACGGAGTTATTAGTTGTAGCTTTGATGAGGTCTGTCCAACGTAGGTGTTTGACCGCGTGACCGCTTGCCCTTCGCCTGTCTTGGACAACTAGTCTCTCCATAGAATGTTCCTTTCGAATAACGTGTCCACCCAATCGACGATTATGATATCAGTGCCTTATTTATGCAACCCAGCTTGCATACTCTCATGGGTATGTATTCATAGAAGAGCTAATAATGAATAGTTGCGATAAATAGGACATAGAACCTCGACGCTCTTTACCGCAAAACGACACTGATAATCTAATAAAAACACAATGTTTCTCGTAGTAAAAAAAATAAGCCCTAGGTTTAAGAAGAAATTAATTTGCAGGGAGGAAGACAATGATGACATAGTGGAAATACTGGACAAGTATTGTCTATCCTTAAGAGAGCTGTACGGCAGTTTCTACATAAGCGAGATAATTGGCCGGCATCCGGAGAGCAATAGAACAATACTAGTGGCTGATGTATGGTAGCCTGCACTACCTTCTAAAGTATTTTCTTCTTTGAGTTTTTTTTTCATAGATATAAATATGGATACAATAACCTCTGTTATCAATAAGTCCAAGGGCACTTATACTCTCCGTAATCTACTGTGCATTATTAATCTGTGTCCAAATTAAATGTTTTGACTCGTACGAACGTCGTCGCATGGATCTTCCGATTTGAGCTTTTTTTGTATCGAGATGTAGACACTTCCAATTTCGCCGGTTGGGGCGCTTTTGAACAAAATGGGGATAATACATATTTTCCTCGTATATTATCACCGTAAGGACATGTTCAAAATTATACTTGGGCACTGAACTCTTAATACGACAGGATAAATCTGGGGCCCAACAAATTTCAGCTGTGCGACAGTGACAAATGTATACACGTCATATACATATGTCTCATAATATAAGTGATACTATTATGTCAATAAGAGGTCATGTCAAGGCTCGGGATATTCCGTGGGAATTGATTACTTAATCCTACATGATCAAAAAGCTCGGGAAATTTATTTCAGATCCTCGAACGTACAGCAGGCGTGATATGTCTTAATTCAGACATTAACTATGAGAAGCTACAGGAGTTATACGAATTGAAGTCCTTTTACGGGCTGAGGAAAGCCACGACCGTTGAACAAGAGGAACATAGAAGTTCAAATGTTTTGTTGCAACGATTTGGGTAGTCTTTACTATTATGGTTTTGACTCGCAATAAATATAAGTCTCTTACAATCAGTATGAAATCTAGGAACATATCGTTTGACATATCACACTCACAGACGCGCGTATCTACGAGATAATATTTCTTGCTTTGGCGTAATGTCAGTATGGGGTGTCACGTATCTTACAGACATTTTTCTATGCTTCAAATTGACTTTACTTCGAGGGTAAACCCTGACGCTCGATGGAAAAAAGTTCATATTTAAAAAAGAAAAACTTGATTCCAAACTGCTTATATTCTGTGGAATTGTAAAATTAGTAGGCGAATTATATGATAGTGTAAAATATGTTTTTTTCAGAGAGCCGATTATGCAAGGAAAATGTAGTCCATTCGATTACCCTAAGGAACTTACAAACAAGGAGAAACATTCAGGTGTACGTACCTTAATTATTTTAAAGAACTTGTCCAAGGAATTAGCAGCCCATATACAAGTGAAGCATCTAAATAATATACGAAACGAGATCGAATATTAATTTGCAATAGAATTAAATCGATATTTCAAACAAACAACACGACATACTTGGGTCAAATCATGAATTATAAATACTTTTGCTTAATATTATCAGAAGTACATACAAACGCTCATGCCTGTATTCATCGAATGGGTAGGCAGAGGACTACTTCATAGTATACCCACATTTTGTCATTTATGTTATGGTCTCAGGTAAAAGTCACTATTGTGAATACAATACAATCTGCCACTATTGTGAATATTTATACCTATTATCGAATTAGATTTTTGTATGATGATTTATATTGTTTCAATGAAATGTACATGATGCTTGGCTGAGTTTCTTGCCGGTTCTTCTCAGAAGGCTAGTTTCCGAACCGGTGGTAAATTCTCGACATTCATAAATGCCTTACCAGGGCCTAAACTGTATAAATATTTTTCAGTTTCATTTTTAAAGTAGGAGCGCCTGTTGCCATGAAATGTGTGGATAAATAAATATTTACAGGAAAAGGAAAACGTCTCTAACGACAAGACCAAAAAGTTAAGCAAAGTAAATTTTCCAAGGGAAGGGCCAATGAGGAAAAGTATAGTGAACCCGCTGGACGACCAACACTATTCTGAAGAGGGCAGTTACAGAAACTCGCCATCCACGTCTTTTGTCACTCATACGAAGTCGTTAGTCGATCTACTCGATGAGGAGCCGTTGGATTACGAAATCGTCAATATCGATAAAACTCTTTTCGCTGCACCTGAAGACTCGTTTTTTGATATCCCGCAAGTATTTTTATTGTGTCATACACCATGGTTGACTATCAACAAAATAAATATGCTCACGACATCCCACAAGGGTCTCCGAAGGGGTAAGTAGAGGTTTTGGGGCAACACCCACATTTCACCGAATATGATGAAGTGCCAACGTGACAGAGGGTGAGAGCATCGCTGTCTCAGGCGCTATACATACAGAACACTATCTTAGAATTAATTTTCAGACATATGCATCCTCACAATGTTTTCCTTCACCGTATAGCAGGTGAGTGAAAATGATGCATGTACACTTTTGGAAAACTCATTGGTGTTTGCTGCTTCTATGCGAACTTCGTCGCTTGCGTAGCAGGCGAATGCTCAAAACCCGACGACCATATACATACCTCTGACTATCAATATTTGGGCTTATTCACGGAATCCCCACTGATCTTCCGACGAGGGGATGCGTCTCCGATAGCTACCAAATCATCAGCCAGGTTCTAACCATCAGCTCTTATTGCTTTGATTATTGATTGTCAAACTATTAATTAAAACTTTAAGGACTTAGGACCCGTCCCGAGTATAGGACGCGCAGCGAAAAATAGTTGGGAAACTGCGTATGTTTTTATTCGCCTCGCACCATAAATATTGACAGAGACAGTCTCATAAAATGATTACTACGCATTCAGAGGTACTCGTTCTTACCTCGTGATGGGACCTGTATTATATTATCGATACGTAATTTGTCTCAGGTTTCCTACAAGCAGACCACTGTTCCGTCCCGAAGTATCATACCCGAAATCCAAAAGTAAGTACCGATCGATATAGCATACTATGAACACCAAACCATAACAATATGTCTCCCGGGACCTATTACATACGTTAATAATTATTATTTCAGAAAATAAAACAGTTATAAGAAACACTGATCGCAAGAAACACGATACTATTCAGTATCACGGGGGTCCTAATGCGTTTATGATTGAATTATTCGGTCTACGCGAAGATATAGATGAGAGGTATATAAGTGAATTAAAGACTACTCAATTTGTTCTAACCACTTGTCAGTACATGCGAATACACTTCTCAATACATAATAGAAAGGTTTTTCGTTACATACACACATTCAAACACTTCGCAATACATATTAACCTCCTGATTACATGATATAACACTTCTCGATACTACTAACCGCATCTCATTATATGCTAACTGCCTCGTTGGTCTAAAATAGATATTGGGTTTTTCTGTCAAGAAATTCACAATAAATGCCTGGAGTATGGAAGTTGGCGGTGTTTCCACCCCCGTGCCTCGGAAAGCACGTTAAGCCGTTGGTCCTACGCCTGATCTCTCTCCGGTCGTGTCGGATTGTCGTCCCATCGGACTATGAAAGTGAGGGAATAAAGAGTGCACCTGTGTTTGCGCACACGCGTGTTCTATAATATCTCCTGCGCAAATGGTTAATCCTCGTTGAGATTAGCCGCCCTAACCGAAATTCGGTAGTCTCCTACCGAATTATTATTATTATATGCTAAAACACTTCTGATTACATGGCGAAACTCATCTATTAATATATATGTATTAATATATGCTAACAACCTTTTAGTACATGACAAGGCACTTCTCAATACATTCTAACTAACAATAAATACAATCTAATTCTTGTTCAATTAGACAGTTCCGTAAATATACAGACTTCACAAAACCTTGAAGACGTTTGTCGTTTTCAGGCATGCTTTTGATCTATTAAGAGCGGCATTTGAAGTAATGGATATGTTTGAGTATTGCATCATACGAGTACCATGCTCGGATAAGGGCTTGCACTCTCTACTTCAGCATTTTTGTGTAAGAAACATTTATATTTCAATTAATTTAGTAGAATCGGGATCAATCTGAAGAGTGCCCTAAGAAGCTGATGGCAGAATCCGATTCATTCCAGAATGACGCACAATTTTTTTCACACAAATGTTGCTGCTCATTTAAAAGTTAAGCATTTGGTAGGATGCTTTCTAATGAAATAATGTATTTCAGTTCGTCCCAACAAAAGATGAAGTTTGTTGCGAATATGCTCTGTACGTGGCACACAAATGTTCAGTTTTGGGGTAAGTACGTAACGAACTTTATACATTCTTTCATAGAAACCCTTGGATATATATTTTTTTCAAATCTCTTATGCATGACCGCAATAAAAGCTGAGTAGTCCTCAGCACTTCAAAACAGATTCGGCAACAGACTTCAAAAAAAGGAGGGAGGTTATCGATTCGACTGTATATATTTTTTTTGTAACCTCAGAACTTTCAACTGGGTGAATTTTGTTCAGTTCTGATGACGGCATCTATGAGAAACCGAGGGGAAAAGTCGAACATCTTACAAACGGCAAGTGCGTTTGTTGATTATTTTCATTAAATATTAGAAGCACTACTTTTTAATGAAGGTATTACAAACGATAAGTGCGTTTGCTAATCATTTTCATTGAGTATTAGAAACACTACTTTTTAATGAAGGTATGGAGTCTATCTCTTTTCGATTCTCTATTTGAAAGCGGTTTTACTTTTATTAGTAAATAAAATTGTCTATACTGTTTTGATGATTGTTTTGATCCCTAAATGTAGACTATGTTGACTTCTCTATGGTTTGCTCTTAAGCTGCTGCGTTGTTCTGTAATCTCAGTCGGTTTCAAACATACGAATTTGAACTTCATCGTGTTTGTAAGTATTATGTATCAATTTACTTTGATTGTAACCGACACTCGAAGCTAAGTTCATCGCTGAGATACCTTACGGACTAATGCAGTTGAACTAAAGTATTAGGAACTATATTTATCCCTTAAATGTTTTTTTCTTTCCCACATAACGCCGAATTATTTCAGAATCTTCGACTGTTATTCACAATTTTGTGTATGTAAACATTTTAGCAATCTAAGAGTTCGCGAAGTAGAGTTGTTGGATATACCACAGATAGCGTATATGCTGCATGAACTGGGTAGTAACGAAACGATTTGGTCCATTGAGAGTAGTATCGCCAAGTCTAAGCCGTACTCTGCCTTTGTTTTATTCACTGGAGTGACGCTGGTTGGAATTGCGATTTTGGAGTAAGTTGCTAATGCCGTTATCTCAAGTTTTAGAGTTTCGCCCGTAAAAGTAAAACGGGACCCTATTGATAAGACTCCGCTGTCCGTCTTTCTGTTTGTACATCTGTCTGTCTGTCCGTCTGTCATCAGGCTGTATCCTATGAACCGAGGGTCTTGTACAGATAACATTTTCTCAGAAGATATATCTATTTCTGTTGCGGCTATAGCAACAAATACCAAAAATCAGAATAAAATTAATATTTAAGGGAGCTCCCATTTTCTGTCGTTGTTATGGATAATGTTGCGGAACCCTACGTACGCGAGTCTGACTCGCACTTGGTTGGTTTTTTTATCTGCCTTCCTCAAGACATGCTAAGCGTGATTACTTTTATACGTAATACTACTAGGTACCTATGTAAATACTGATTCTCAGAGTGAGATAAGTAGACACAATTACTTTAAACCCCTACAACATCACATTAAAGTAAAAGTAACCAAATTCCCTATGGTATAAGGTCCATTATTACATTTTAGAAAACCAGAAGCAATAAACTTCATAAGAACTAAATTCACCCTTGATGCGATACATTGTCACAAGTACCACTTCCCTGGGCACGGCATAGGAGCTGGCATTGCTTCATTAAAGACAGTTTTAGCTTATTCAGCGTTTGAACCCCACTATAGGTTCTTTGCTAGAGAAATAATGCGGCTCTCCAGTTCCAACGCGTTGTTTTGGCTTACAGCTTATAGAAATAAATGGGTGAGCTAATATTTTTTAAGTATTTTTTGCTCATTTTTTATCCTACTGTCACGTAAAAAATATATATGTGTTTTTGTATCCTTGCCGGCCTTTGGACTCGTGTCCTAAAAAGCGTGAAGAGGCGAAAACAAGGCTCTTATTGTGGTACTATGGCGTATTTATGTAGATATCTGAGCTGTAACTAGTTATTGTGCACTGGGTACCTTAGCCAGTGCTTTCGCCTGTGTGTGGGTAGCTTATACGCAGTAGACGCATTAATATAAGTAGTCTAATTACCTGATAGAATATATAGAAGTCGGGAGTAAGTACTTGGGGCCAACTGTAAGTGTTTAAGTATTAATAGTACCAAAAGAAAAATTCGAACCTCAGTAGTTCTTAATACGCTCTGCTTAAACCGACGATGGTAGGGTAGGCCCCCTTGTAAGCACATATTAATTGATAAGATGGTGTTACAGATAGTCGACAAAGCTAATTCACTGGTAGCTGCGATGGTTCCACTTAGAGCAAGGAAATGTGAAATCGACTGTGTTAACACACGTGACTTCAATAAAATGCAGGACATTGCCACTAATATGTGAGTACAACTAACACGTACAATCAAGGTTTATTCAGTATAATTTCCCCATACGATACGTAATAAAATTGACATTATAATTCACAAGATTGGACTTCAGCGCATGGTACATAGGAAAGAAGATAACTAGCATACAAAAAGTAATTATTACGACCCGAATTGTGGTGGTTGGTGCTTCAAGAACTGCTACGAACTTCCTAAGCACTTTGTTTTTCAGGTATTTTTAGGTATTAAATAAGTATACTAAGTTTTGTAAACGCGCCTACACACGGCCGTTATATCAAAGATTATATAGCGGATGTGGTGGGGAGCACACTGGATCGCTTTCTTGAACGTCATAATTATATGTAGCTACGCAAATGGGTATCATGAATTTTTGTTCCTTCCCAACTTTACTATGAGTCGGTACTAGGATTTAGAGGGGATTTTGTCGACTATATGTATTATTTTTCCTATTCATAGTTAGTTAAATATTATTATCTTGAGGCTATTTTACGACATACTGATCAACTAAGTTGAGCAAATAATTGTTGCGCTGTAGAGCATAACATTTTCGGTATTAAAACCTACTGATCAACTACTCAGCTGAGGCACATGAGTAGATAAATGAGGTTGAGGTGAGTTTAGCTAATTTTCTTCCAGCGACGCCTCGTCGTACTTGACCTTCACTAACGTGACACTAGTCTCACCATATGGTATCCCCTTTGTCCGCTCCTCCAAGTCTCCAGCTGCGACGATGTTCCTTAAATACTACTCCAAGACCGAGAGGTATCTGAAGAGCATACCTTACACGTACTACATGAATGTCGTTTACGGAAGCATGGCTGAGATTGACAAGTAATAGTTGTAAATATATCTTAAAACCGTCTTCTATACTGACCGCTTGAAAGAGTCGCCGCGCCCACGGGGTACAGGGGTGCAAGAGTACGACGACATTGATTCAACTCGCACCTCTCTCTTTTTCTCTTTGTCGTCATTATGCGGTTGGTCCACGTATAAGTACGAAATACACAGGGTGCCAATAATGAATCTCGTTTACAAACCTAATGAATGTTGTGGTGTTTACTTAATAACTTATTTGTTTACTTAATCAGTAATCAGAAAATTAAGATATTTTGCATTACATTGTGACACATAGTACTGGCAACACACATAGTAGTGCTGCCAGTACTATGTGTCACAGTTGAGGAGCAGTAGTGCACATTTAATTATTATGCACAGGAAACTGGATGCCACAATCGTAAAAAAACTAAGATTTTTGTACTTAATACAGAGTTATGATAATTTTTTGCAAAAAGAAAAATATATTTCGGAAACACGAAATTAAACCGTGAAGACTCACTTATAGCATCATACTTTTAATTGCAGACAAGGAAAATTTATAACGTTAAATGATGGAACCAAGTATTATTATGATTACCTGTTTCTGCTATTCGGGAAACAGTACCAACATCCGGACTATTTAAAGCCAGCTATGAGAAGAGACGATGAATTCAAGTAAGGCTAACATTGTAATAAGCATACCCACAAATATGTCCCACTCTATGTTATAGCTATGTCACTGATGTGCGAGCGGTTCAACTTTAAAATACTCACAGCTCCACCAAGATGATGACCAGGGCCAATGAAATGCTTGTAGATATGTAGCATAAATAATTAATGAAATAAAAAAAGAATAATTCTTAATTTTATTCGTAAAGACGTGGTTCTCCCCCAAAATACGTGCGACTGGACGTGCCCAGGAGACCTGATGCTAACATTGAGGCTATGCAGAACACGCCAGATGAGACTCCTCGTAATGTGTTCATTGTAAACCACATCGTCGTGGCGCACAAAGCTATGGACTATGTTAGACGATTCATATGGTCTGGAAATGATTGTTCGTATTAAGCTTGTCCATATCTATACATCTCTACGAATAAATAAAATTGAAGTGTCTTTTTGTAATTCCAAAACAGCTTTTCATTAAATGCATATAAAACTATAAGTATTGTAATACTGACGTAAAAAAAAACAAGTTATCAAAAAAAATCTCTGTCTGTCTGTCTGTCTGTTGGTTGCGGGTAATATCTGTAACGGCTGGACCTTTTTTTTTTTATTGTTGACTAGGGGGAAACCTTCAAAAGGTCCCCGACCGCCCTGGGAGAGGCAGATCGGGGTATGTGGGATTCTTACCGCACTAAAACCCCCCCGGTGGCCATCCTCAGTGTTCAGGGGGGACTCCGGGTACTCTGATAGAACGCACCGGTGTCCCCCCACACTTTGCCGGGGCACATCCCCGGGGCAGCTGTGGTGCCGACCCTAGAGACCTCGCTGTGCAAGGCAGCGCGAGACACGTCGCGCTGCCACCTTCCCGGGCCTTTTGCTCGGTGGTCAAAGCTCCCACCCCGACCACCGCCAGCAGGCCCTCCGGCCCCCTTTTAGTCGACTCTTACGACAGGCAGGGGATACCATAGCCATATTCTTAGACCCTGGCTATTGGGTGACCTACTTTAACGGTACTATCACTGACAGATAGCTAATGTTGCAAGGAGTAATTTAGTTAAAAAAACATTAGGGTTCCGCGGGAATGTAATTAAATCTACGCGGGTGAAACCGCAGGGCACAGCTAGATTATAAATGTGTAAAATGTCCAATCATTGTGTGATCTAACAAATCTATAGTCATATCGTTGTTCTTACAAACCATCCATATTTTCTTAGGTCTAACCCCTGATTACCACTGTTTATTGATTTATGATAAAATTATTGTTTTAGTTAAAATCGTTGTTTACGGAGCAACGATTCACGCATACTGTTGTCTCGCGGCTCTTTTAGAATTGGGCGTCCCTCCAGTCAACATAGTGTTCATCGAACCTTTCCCGCCTGACGATCCGACTAAAACGAGAATTCCTATATTCAACAACGTTAATGTTAGTTACCTATGACTATTAACAGTATAATCTAACACCTTATATGCACTAGTTTGATGAAGAAGTGAATAACCAACTTAAGCTAGGTTAAGTTGCTGATTCACTTCTATGAATCAGAGATGTCAAAGCTCAGAAGTTCTTAATACGTTCTGCATAAACCGATGATAGCTGGCTCCTAGTAATTAGTTCTTAGTTTAAACTACTAATTTTAATGCAGGCGATGCGATTCTCTGTCAGTGATTTCCGCGTGATGTTCAATAGTAACTTTATCTTGTTCTCCAGGTTGATCAAACTGTGAAGCAAGTTCTAAAAAACCTAAAGATAACAGTCTACCGATCGTATTACTTCCAAGAGTGGTTGGTGGACGCAAACAATATCGCAACTCATGTCAACTTTGTATCGCACTTTCACATATTAAGTTTAGAATGTTCCGTTTTGTTTTATTATGGGAAGCGGGCTATCCATGCTGCGTCATTCATTGGTAAGTACATTTTGCCGTGAGCCGTGGTGGTCGTGGGGTTTGGGTAGTCGACGCAAGTTCAAATCCCAGCGGCCTGTACTAATGAGTTTTTCTAAAAACTTATGTGCAGTGATTTCACACAACGAGGTTTAGGGTGAAGGAGATTATTGGAGAAAACCCACATATGTCTGAGGAGTAATTCAAAGACAATGTATTGTGCCTGAAACAGCGATGGACTCAACTTTGGGTGTTATATTAGCATTCCTGGACACTTCTGGGTTGGTGTGGGCATATTTATTTACTGGTTCGAGAGGATAAGTGAGACTCTCTAGTCTTAAATTTGTTCTAAAGCATGGACATACTGTAGACGTTAGGACTATACACCTAGCATCTATGTAACATTATCCCTAATAAACTTTAGACTATTGTCTTCTCTATTCTATGACAATTTACTTTTTTTATTCACTAACTTATTGCTCAGTACTAAAGGTCATAAAAACTTTATAGCTTTGTTAAACTCTCTGGCGTTTTTATCAAATTAATTTATTACTAAACAGTTTCTGTTCGTAAACCTTAAATCTTCCCAAGAAATATTTATTTGGAAGAATGTAACGAAGCGGTTAAGACATGAGCACTGGAATTGTCTACTTCTTTATTTATTAAAATTAATTAATATATTTTTTTGATTTTGCAGCTATAAATAAATGTGGCATGGCTTACAACGGTGGCATTCTAATCGATAATAAGTTTAACACAAATGACCCATTCATATACGCAGCCGGGCCGGCCACGAGGTACTACAGTCGGTACTTCGCTGAGACAAGCCGGCAGAAGTACTACGACTCGTGTGAAGTTGGAGAAAAGGTATTCGAAGTTCCCTATTATATTTTTTTCATCTATGACTTCCACATGAAATCCATGTGGTCCAATGATAATACCAGGCCCCTAAATGAGTGAAACTTGTAGCTACGAGATAATTTCTTAATTACACTGGATTCTGGTTACTTTAAGATAAAGAGTAGTTGTAGTATTTGATATCTGAAATCTTTAAGGTTTGCTTTGAATATTGAGAAGTGATTTCGTATTTTTTTCCTACTAGTTGGGTACACAAATCATTCGTCAATTGGATCCTTTATTCTCTGGTCGTCCATACAAAGCTGGAAGAGATACAACTCGCACGTCGAATAAAAAAGTTAGCTTTGCTGGCATATCCTTTTCTAAAAAAGACAGCTTTTCTTCTAGTGGAAGGTCTTCATCGTGAGTATAAAGCTGTTTTGAATGTCACAATTTATACCGAAAATATATACCTAAGAGATATTTACTATACCTAATGTCATGATGCACTGACTTAGCTTCGCGTATAAACCTGATGATTTGTAAAAAATATCTAAGTAACTGCAATTATGGCTTATTATGATAAGTCTTCGTGACGTTATAGCTTACCATGACACGTCATAATTTCATGAAGGTAAGATATTACGGACCTTTGATATTTTGCGGGAAAGATCAGTATCACCATAACTGTCTGTGTTGTTTGAAATATTTAACAAAGTATGATTAGCTGATATAGAACCTTAACTTGTTTATTTTAAAGTCACGAATCGAACAGCAAACCTGACGATACTCTGCCGGAGTTAGTAAAGCCAGTATACATGTACTGCACATTGCCTGGGGGATTGCAGTATTTGGAAGTGCGATCACCTGGAAGTAAACTGCCACATCATTACATACAATCGCTTAATTATAATGTAAGTACCTTAATGCATTCCTTTAGGCTAGTTTCCGAACCGGTGGTAAATTATTTTACATTCACCATGTCTTACTAGGGCCTAAACTGAATAAATCATTTATATTTTCAAATATTTGGCTCAACATAACCATTTGGCTTGTACGTCATGTAAGGTGATATTAGTTTGAGAATAGAAAATAATGTGTTTGTTTATATTAACATAAATATCGTTTCTGTAATTCCAAGGGGCCCACCATATTTTTTTTGAGGTTTGAGCGCGTATTAAGAGCTTCTGAGCTTTGAGAAAGAAGTTCTTAATACGCGCTTCTTAATCGATCGTGGTTTGCCCCCACGTAAGTGTTAATTAGTATATGTTATTGTAATAAAGTGGGTATGCTATTTAAATATAACTAAAATAAAATATCTTATTCCAGAACTTATTAACTAGTTGACTATTTTTAATGTCATATAATATTGATCTTTTTTATACATTATAGGGTATTGTATTGGAGACCTTCAAGGGTGGTTATTTCAAAATACACTTGAACAAGGAATTGATTGTCGACGGTATAACGTGCTTGACTTACGAGAAGTATAGTTTACACAGTTTGAAAAATCTCTACGGAATGTCTGCGATTGTGCTCAATAATGTTCATTTAAGATTTGCAGTGAGTATAAATGATCAAGACATTTATAGTACCTATTTGTGTATTTTTGTAATGTTTCTTTGTCTAGGCCTACTGAACCTCTGACATTCATTCCAAAGACGGGCTTATATAGTACTTAAGAAATCATTACCCGAACGTTGTCGTGTGTAAAGCTAATGATTAAAGCTGCTAGTGGGGGCTGATCATCTCAAGCTACACAATTATTCGTAGTACTTATATTTAGTTTTAAAAATTTTTTACATCGAATTTTGTGCACTGGAACTGTGTCCATGGGCTTATATATATTTTTTATGATTTAAATTGTATTACTCAAAGCTGTAATTTTTTTTAAAAGAGGTATTACTGAGTTTCTTGCGAGGTTCTTCTCAGTAAAAGCAACCTTCCGAACCTGGCGGTAGCATGTATAATCCTATGTAATCGTGTCTTTCTGACGATTTCAAAGTAATTTGTAGAAAGTCTAATCGAATAAAGATATTTTGAATTTGAATTACACAGCAGAATTGCTTTTCTAGCTATAATATATTGATAATTGTTTGATCATATAAGTGTATACGAAAACAATTATTTCTTCCATGTTTATAAGACAGGGAAAGTGGAAAGTTTCTACGAGTTCTTCCGAGCACCATGGTCTTTCTTCCTGTACTATGACCAGCGTGAGGATCTATTTGCTATGGCCAAGGAACTTTTGCCGAAGGTATAAGTTTTCAGATAATATAATAAGCGAGTAGTTTCATAAAGTGCTAAAATCAACATATATTTTGTTAAAGGGACATCGTTGGGGTCCAACTATTAGACAAGCATTGAGAACAGTTGGGAAAAAATTTTGTAGTGCAGTAAGTATTCCAGTAAATAAAATATTTTATACTTAACGCAGTTTCATCTGCGTGGAGTTAATTTAATGAATGATTTATTTCGCTTAACGGCCGTTTTCAATATTCTATCTATCTGTCATTTAGGTTACTAAAGATAAGCAAATCTATCTTTTGGCCCTTACTTTCATTTCAATAACCTATCGCTAGCTGTCATTATCTATCGATCTCTTCTATCTATCGTCGGGAGGACGGATAGCCTACCAAAGATAGGCACGTCATACAAATCGGGCTTACTTGCGTTTCAATATGAGTTGGTAGTTACTCTGAAGGTAATATATGCTATCTTTAGTAACGTCATCTGCTATCCGTCAAAATCGGCGGTTTATCCAGGCCTTAATTTTAAGTTCTTGCGTATTTACGTGATTAAAGCATAATATTTCCTTAAAAAGGAATATGTGACCAGTAATGACAGTGATATGGATTTATTTCTGTTAATTGATTCGTGATTGGGTGGTTTGTCCACTGCCCTCTGTAGGTATATGGTTGATGAGGACAATAGCTGGCATTCGCGTCATATTTGTGCTGGTCATCTTAAGCTACACATTTATATATAAGTAGAATTATTACTCTTGTGCATGGGAACTGTGTCCATGGGCTTAATTTTTTTATGTGCTTCATTTTGTACATACATATGCTCACGCCTGTATTCCCCGAAGGGGTAGGCAGAGGTGTTGTAATCACAACACCCACTTTTCACCGAAGATGATTAAGTGCCGACGTGACAGATGGTGAGTCCATCGCCGTCTCAGACACTTTACATACGTCATTGAATTACTTCTCAGAAATGTGCAGGTGTCCTCACGATGTTTTCCTTCACCGTAAAGCACGTGGTGTGAAACCACTGTACATAAGTTTTTTAGAAAAACTCATTGGTACAGGCCTCGCTGGGATTCGAACTTGCGTCGGCTCTTACTATACTGCTGCTTACACATATACCTACACATTATGTTGACAATTGTATATTTTTTTTTGGTTAGTTATAACCTGTTTATTTGGAATTTTAAACAGACACTTAAATTTAGTAAATTTTTTTGTGTAGATTATAAATAAAAAACATAAATATGATGAATAATATAATAGTAATTTATCCTTATAATATCTAGTCTTTATTATTTTGTGCTCTAGTATGTTCTAATTCCAGCTTAAGTTTGGCAATTACAATCTCCTTTTCCTCATTTTCTAGATCAAGTTTTCTCTTCTTTGAAATTAAATACTCTGATAACATATCATCTCTGAATATGCGGGCTTTACACTTCTCTTCTTCCATTTTGTGTTTTCGCTTGGCTGTGAAAATATATTAAAAAGTATTGTATGTTATAAGAATAACTAAATACCTATTATTATTAAAAGATAATAAGGATCAGTCTGCACATAAATACTATATTACTTGAACTAATAATAGCAGCTAGATACCAACCCAAATTACTGCTTCCACTAGCCCTATTACAGAAGAAGTTCTTCTGTCTTGGCAGAGGTTTTTCAAGAACTTGTACACCTACAGCCTTATTTTATTCGCCGCTATAAGTTGCACGAGGAGCATCGTCTAATCCTTTGACATAGCTGCTGCTTTGACCGACTGAAAATTGTGTATTAAATCAGTATAAAACAAATATTGTACTTATGATCACTATCAATGTAGAAAACTACAAAAATACTTACATTCATACACATAGAATTCATTTTTTTTAATTAACTTCAGTAAAATCAGCACAAATTTAAAATGTTTGTTGGTATTTGAAATAATCGCGGGGAATAAAATTATTACTTTACGTCACTTGATAATTTATGGCAGAAAACTGACATACATTATCGTAGACATATTTAAAAAAAATCTAGCTATTTCACATTCAATAATATATAATAATATAAATAGAAACTAGAAATAATAAATAAATAAAATAAAATAATACAAAAGTTTATATGAAATTATTTTTTGCTTTAGTAAAACCTTAGGTGAAACCAAACTTTTTGGATAGATGGGAGGGAAAACGCTATCTACTGTTTGTTTGACAGGGATAGCCGTTATCCTCCATTGTGAAATGCAAGTTAAGGATAGATCAATTCTGACAGCTATCTAGAGATAGCTATCCATCTTTGATCGTAGATAGAATATTGAAAACGGCCGTAAATCTGTAAGTTTTTCTTTGTAACAGCTATCTGCCAGTGAGTCTCGTTATAAACGGTCAGCCGTTCCAGAGATTCACCGGAACATACAAACAGATAAAAAATTCCTAGTTTTTTTTTTAATTCAGTATCACAATATCTCAATCACAGTATCACAATAATCTACACATACTTCCAAATTATGCATTTTGTAAAAAGCTATCAATTAGGAATTACATATAGACACTTGAATTTTTTTTATCTGTCTAGATTTGATTACCTAAATAACTATATTTATTGCGTTGCGACACTCGTTCCAATGTAGAATTATCCTGAATAAGCATTCCGGTTGAAATTATTTTTTTTTTCTCCTAGTCGTTAGTAAACGACGCGAAGGTGGATATTAGAACCAACTTCGACGCATCACCATACAGCGAGGCTATAGCGGAGTACTTGATGGAATGGGTAGCTGAGAACGACGTGCTACTACCCATGTACCTTCAACCTTTATACGCCGCAGAATGCAAGTCTGGCTTGGACCATAACCCTGTGTTCAAGAAGAAAAAAAAAAACTTTCCAAAATTATGAATCAAGTCTTTGCGGGCTCTACAATGTATCATAAATAAAGGCCGTTCAGAATTTCCTCCTTTGGTTTTTGTTTTGTATCTAATTATAATAATAAAGAGGAGCTCTTGGCACAGTTGCTATTGCGCATATCATTCGATCAGCGAAGTTAAGCAACCCTAAGCCTAGCCAGTAATTGGATGGGTGACCGCCCGAGTTCCCTGCGTGCCTCGGAAAGCACGTTAAGCCGTCGGTCCCGGTTGCCAATTTATCATCTTTGGCAATCGCTACAGGTCAGTCGGAGGCCTAAAATAGTCTGACAACTGGCTCAAACCAGATCACAGATTTTCCTCGTTAAAGGGGTTGCGAAGGTCAGATGGCAGTCGCTTCGTATAAAAATCAGGTGATCAGCCACATTGGGTTGAATCAAGTGCCGACCCCAACAATGTATGGGATAAGGCGAGGGGGATGATGATCTAGTTATAATAATATCTTATCATAAAGTACGACGATTTCTTACCCTAGCCGTCCATAGGCTGCTGTTACTTGTTTGAGTATGACTATTAAGATGTTCTTTGGAATTCTTACCAGAAAAGCGTGTCCAATTTCTTTCTAACGTTTCAAATGTGTGTGTCTGTGCTGTGAAAAATAAACTGTAGAAACTCGCAATCGTAATTTTTTTTTTGGATGACCTCCAAACTGAATGAAGCCTACTGTCAGTCAAATATTCGTCAAATTTGACATCGATTTTAGAGAACTTTTATTGTAAAATATTTTAATTATAAATCATTATTTAAAAGAGTATTATTATTGAATGATGGCTGAAACAAAACCGTGCAGCAAGCCTTTGGTGTTAAATGAATTGTTGATCCAAAATGTGAACACTTGGGGTAATGTTCAGTACAATATTCCTCTGCGACTCTCCAGCAATGAGACAAGATCCGCCACCAGTATTGGTTTGAGACATATACCCGCTATCCCGCATAGCTTGGATTGTGTGAGTATTTATTTCTTAACTGCAATCTACATTTAAACTATAGCCCCCTAGGTGGTCATTTTTCGACGTTTATAAATGGCCCACCAGGGCCGAAACTGAAGAAATAATTTTAATTTTCGTCGATTTAGATTAAATAACATGACACATGGTGAGTCTATCTCCGTCTCAGGCACGATACATACGTTTTTTTAATTATTTCTCTGACGTATAAATCACTGAACATAAGTTTTTTTTTAGAATTCGTTCTTGCGTAGTAGGAGACTTGGCTCTTCATTTTAGACCAAGCAGTTTCTTTAGTATTTTCTAAATACCTAATTGTCTTTCGTGTTATTTAGAAAATCACCGACCCTCTTCCCGAAAGAGTGACAGGTCGCGACATGGTTGTCGAGAAGGAAACCTACAAGACTACGACAGGGGAGTACTGCGTAAAGCCTAACCCTA
This sequence comes from Watsonalla binaria, assembly GCA_929442735.1. Classification (NCBI taxonomy): domain Eukaryota; kingdom Metazoa; phylum Arthropoda; class Insecta; order Lepidoptera; family Drepanidae; genus Watsonalla; species Watsonalla binaria. The sequence goes on from OV838930.1 coordinate 4,193,557, forward strand.
ATAAGGCGATGGAAAGATCAGACTGCGCCATCAATTGCCGACGAGTCATCTTCCTTACTGGGGTTGAAAAACGGGTAAAGATCCACTATTCAGCTATTTAGGCATTTCGTAAACGGGACATAATAAGGGATGATATTTTTTCAAAGATGGTTATCAAATAGGTCCTGATATGATCAGGATATTATTATATTTTAAAAGGAAATTAATATTAAATTTGATAAAAACTAATCTTATCCTTTGATAAAATGTATTTTATTGACATGTCCGTCTTTTAGCTTCAAGGTAAGAACATTACCCAACCTTTAATGATATCAGAAATGAAAGATAACTTCCGAGGACTTTCAAAACCACCCACTGCCCCACCAGAGGTCACAGTTAAAGCTCCGGATCCTGAGTATATTTTCGATGTAAGTTGAATCCTATTATAATTTGTATAAATATCATATTCCAAACTTGTCTTTTTTAATACTACAATTCTTTTCAAGGTGGTAGCAGCTGGGAGAAACGAAGCACCTGTTATACCAGAACATGCAGGTGGTTTCCGAAGACTGCTCGACCCTTATGTCTCCACGTATAGAGCGTATCATAAACCATTCTCGGCTGAAGACCAATACGGAATAGGAGCGAAAGATCATATCACGTTCTATTCTGAATTTAACACACCCAAAGTAAGTACTTATTGCATTGATTTCCCTATCCAAGAAAATATCGCAATTCTTCTGCTAAAGTTAAAGGCCGAAGGAAAGAAATGTTTTCGAAGCTTATTTTTGGACGTCGTTACTTTAAAAAGCAACGCTTCACCGTTCGCTACATAGATGAATGATGCTATGGAACTCTTCTGCAGCTTTGTACACAGTTTCCCACTAGAACTTTGGGGCCTAGAGGAGCGGTTCCATACGCATAATAATCGCTTGCCTGGCCTTTGGTGTTGCTGAGCATGATCACTCGCCGCACTCTAAATTTCCACCAGGTTCGTGGTTTCGGTCCAAGATTCAAGGAAATATGGATGCCCCAAACTTCCAAAGTACACAGAGGGGTATACGACAGGATTCACGTGAAAAAAGAATACAAGGAAGTTGCTGCGTGTCACAACCCAGTTAACAATATAAAAGGGTGAGATGTCTTATTGTAATAAATCGGCCAAAGGTTAAAGGGTAGTAAGAGCTCTATCTTTATGAACTAAACCTCTGAGCCAGTTAGTTATCCTTAGATAATATTAGTGACCGGAAAAAGTATGCAGTAAATTTCATGACAGATTCATGGAACATTTATTGCTCGCAGTTCAGAAGACTTTTGTACTGAAATTAATTTTTCAACAGGGTATTTGTGTCTGAAACGAAGTCGAAATACAAGATACCGTTTGCGCGCTCTCCACTCTCGTCGTGGTCTCACGGAGAAATCTTTGACCTTGCACCGTTCCAGCCGAACCCCTTCCAGACGAACATTGCCCCATTCATGTACTGCAGCGATTACTGTCACATTGCCCAAGGAACTCCTCCTTACACCGTCATAGACCAACTCAACCACGAAATGCCTCCTCACAAAAAATGCCAGGAGAATTATGTCGTTTCCAGGGATTACCAAATGTAGTGCTTCAAAATGAATACTGTTTGTTATTTAATAAAAGTTTATTATGTAAAGATTTGTATATTATTTTAGTTAGACCATTTCTCTACCGTGGGCATCGTTAGATGCGGCAGATACCGGACCAGCTGAAACCAAAACGAACATAATATAAAGAAAAAATCGCAACTATTTAGAATCCAGTAAGAAATTAAGGTTTATGGTGAGTGCATTCTTAAGCACTACAATTACTTCCGACAATTTTTTGATCTGCGTTTGTTGACACACAAATTATTACCACGTCACATATTTAGTTTTTTGTAAAATCAGAGCAGTCACCACGAAACGAATACTCACAAAATGATGAAGAGAACCTCATGCTCACTACAATAGATTAATTTAAGGGATACTTTTATTCGGGAAAATAGGTTCCTGTGAGATTATCAATGAACAAAATACCCCTTGAGCAACCACACAGGTGAAAGTTTTTACTATTAGGTACATGTTCGCTAAAACCATTTGCTTTACACATCCACAATCTCTAGTCGACATGAGACTTAATTACCTTCCAAATAACCCGAATGAGTCGCGACATTACTTAGTAGATTCATTTTAGTCTCGATTCCTCATTGTTCTGCACAATTACGCCAGATTTTGTAGGAGCACTCTGCAAAAGTAGATTATTATGTTTTAATGTAAATATAAATTGTTATTTAATTCAGACAAGTACATTACACCTTTGGTCTTGATACGAAGCAACTGACACAAGGTGGCGAAGAACATTCGCAAGTGCTGATTTTTTTATTCTTCTGAAAGAAAAGTATGTATATTTTTAACCATTTATATATTATAGTATCTACATGTAGTTATTATAATAATTATTATACATTAACCTTCTTCTTTTTCTGCTCATTTTGAATCATTATAGATTCGCTCTGTAACATTTTATAAAGTGATTAAATGCAACATCAAAATTGAAAGCAGGCAGGAAGTAATAAGGCAATAACGTGAAAGCTTACGCTCAGGCAGTCGCAAAGAACTTGCTTCTCTTTGGGTAGAACCATAATATACAATTCTTAGATAATTATTTAAAATTCTGCAACTATTTTTTCTTATTCTGTAAGATTATAAAAATATTATAAAGTATGTTGTATAGCGCTAAACCAAAGTATAATTTAATAATAATAATTTTTAACATTTCTGTCTGTCTGTCTTCTTGTCTGGCTATCTGTTTGTTCCGGATAATCTGTAAGACCGCCGATTCCGTGAAAAAATACACCCATGAAATTAAGACTACGCAGGTGAAACCGCGGGGTGTGCCCCGCGGTTTCACCTGTGGGTAGTATAAATTATTTTGATAACATGGGAACTTACTTTTCCACAACCTTCATTATTGCATAATCCTCTCTTGTCAATACATGAATCGTCCTGTAATAAAACGTTTATATGAAGTTAACATATGCTCACGCCTGTATTCCCCGAAGGGGTAGGCAGAGGTGTTGTTAACACAACATCCACTTTTCACCGAATTTGATTAAGTGCCAACGTTACAGATGGTGAGTCTATCGCCGCCTCAGGCACTATACATACGTCTTTGAAATACTTCTCAGAAATATGCAGGTTTCCTCACGATGTTTTCCTTCACCGGATATAAAGTTAATTACGATGTAAATTATGTTAAGTTATTACAATCTTGTAAACCTTGTGTATAGATCTACCACTATCATACCTATCTATACTGCTAGCAAATAATATCATTAAAATCCAGAAGGGTGTAAAGAGATATCAATAGGGTTGGCAATGCGCACGTGATACCCCAGGCAAGTTTGTGGTTACTACGATCAGGTGGGCTGCTTTCGTGTTTACCTTAGTGGTATTAAATAAATAAAATAAATATGCCCACGCCATCCCAGAATAGTCCCCGAAGGGGTAAGTAGGGGTTTTGTAACAACAACACCCACATTTCACCGAATATGATTAAGTGCCAACGTGACATAGAGCGAGTCCATGGCCGTCTCAGTCATCTTTGAATTATTTCTCAGACTATGCAGGTTTCCTCACGATGTTTCCCTTCACCGTAAAGCAGGTGGTGTGAAATCACTGCACATAAGTTTTTTAGAAAGACTGATTGGTAGGCCCGGCTGGGATTTGAACTTGCGTCGCAGGCGACTGCTCAAACCCCGAGGTCACGACGGCTCTTAAATAAAAAAGCTAGTGGTATTAAATAAAACAACTGTGTTAGTAAATATCCGGAGTATTGCAAAAAGGTTACCGGTGGCGAAGGCGGTGGTCGAGGCTTCCTCGGAGCAGGGCACGGCGGGTTATGGAAGCACTGGGTCGGTATACTGCACGGGGCTGCGGGCCTCGCCGGCCAGAAGCATGGCATCAGGTACGGGAAGCACGACGACGGAGGTATGCATTGAGGAAAGTGATGACAGGATCTTGATGCTACTGGCTGTATAAAAACAATAATTTTATAATATACAATCGGGTGGTATCAAGCCGTGGTGACTTTGGGGTTAGAGTAGTTCGAGTCCCAGCGGGCTTGTACCAAGGAGTCATTCTAAAAAAACTTATGTGCAGTTATTTCACACCAGCCGGTTTACGGTGAAGGAAAACATCATGAGGTTTATATGTCTGAGAAGTAATTCAAAGACGTATGTATAGTGCCTGAGACGGCGATGGACTCATCCTCTGTCTTGGCACTTGATCATATTCGGTGAAATGTGGGTGTTGTTACAACACCTCTGCTTACCCCTTCGGGGACCCTTCTGGGATGGCGTGAGCATATATTAATAAAATCGGGCGATAGACCAAGTCAGAAAATTCATTTTGTAGATTTCGTTGTTGCCACTTACGTTTTACTAATATGTATTTACTTTTTTAAATTTTTTACGTTCAAAATAAAGATTTGTAATAAAAGTTAATATGCTATCACTGATATCATTAAAAATATACCTAATTATTTGACCAGACTGATTCATTCACATAAGGCCTAAACCGCTAGGCGTGTGTCGTGATAGGTGCCTAGAGGTGAGTTGGTATGATGTGTTCATGGAAAATAGTATTTTAATTACTTATACACACATACTTTTTGAAGCACGCAACTGGATTTTGGTGTCAATTCAGCGGGACCGGGTTCATATTTTTGCGGTTTATGTAGGGAAATCTGAAAGGATAGTACAAGTGTTAAAAATTTACCCAACTAACACAATTTTACATACTCACGCCTGTAATCCCCGAGGGGGTACGCAGAGGTGTTGTAATAAAAACACCCACTTTTCACCGAAAATGATTAAGTGACAATGTGACGTCTTTAAATTACTTTTCAGAAATAAGCAGGTTTCCTCACGATGCTTTCCTTCATCGTAAAGCACGTGGTGTGAAATCACTATACATAAGTTTTTTTTTAGTAAAATTGGTACGGGCCCTGTTGGAATTCCAACTTGCGTCACTTGCGTAGCAGGCGACTGCTCAAACTCAAATGCTACCACGGTTCTTTATTAATAACGTTATAATTGGTTGGTTACCTTCAAGCCATAACATGTGCCGCAGTTGACTACACATCGTCCCGGAGGACAGGCCCCCTACAAAAAAGCATTAAGAGAGTAAGTTATTGAAACTGGTCATCTCAAGCTACGCATTTAGTTATAAGTAGATGTACTAGATTTTTAGTTATGTAAATTTTTATCGACATTTGTGCATTGGAACGTTGTCCATGAGCTTATGTTTCTTAAATAATTTATTTTGTGTTCATAAAATTGTATAATATTTTTGAAAAGAGTAACTACTGAGTTTCTTGCCAGGTTCCTCTCAGTAAAAGCAACCTTCCGAACCTGGCGGTAGCATGTATAAAATATTCTGACGATTTGAAAGTACTTTGTAAAAAGTCTAATCGAATACAGATATTTTCTTTACCTTTACCTTCACTTTGATTTTGAAACTAACCAAAATAAATAAAAGGAAAGGTATCTTACTTTGCAAGTACATTTTCCTTTTGGGCATGATGAACACTAAAAAAATATTATTTTATTTAAAATTTAAAATTCATTTAAACTTTTATATCTTGTTAAATTTTGGTAGGCACTTACAAGTTTACTGCACGGTGGATTATACTGAAAAAAAAAAACAGTATTTGTTGAAATGAAAAACAGAATATTCAAAATGTTGTACTGAGAGTTGAAAGTAATATTTATTATACGTACGCAAGGCGGGGTTCCGCAAGAGCTTACGCAAGTAGCACAAAATGGGTCCCAACAACTCCTACAGCCGCCGCACTGAAAAAAAATTTTTTATATTACACTGACAATATCAACGCCTAAATATTTACCAAGTCTACATAGATACATTAATCCTCAAAACGTATTTAAATCTCATTCAAGCAACTAACCTTGAGAGAACTCGGCATATCTGTGTTGCTCTGAAATTAAATTTTAAATCAGTTCTTACTTAGTTGTTATTCTAAAATAATTCAAAGGTAGATGGAAAATTGTAAGGGTTAAATATTGAACTGCGTTCACGAAAGCGAGAGTGTGTTTGTTACCGTCTGTGTAGTATAAACAATAACATCAATACATAACCACCTTATGTCTACAGCATCCTTTCCCACAACAAATTTGTACTATCGCAGTCTGATGGAAGACCGCCCGGTCGTCCTCTTTCTTTATTTTCTTCGACGGTCTCGACCCCACAATAGCTATGTTCGAAAGCCCGAACATGTTATGCTCTCGGTCCAGGCGGAGTATGGTGGACAGGTATCTGTCACCAATGCTGTCATGCTTGTCTATTTTTCCTTGAGATTCATTGCTGCAGGAACTAGTCGTCGACCCGTTTGGTGACAACGAAGGTGAGCTGCAAGAGATAATTCTGGTATTGGAAATAAGTCACACCGTTCCATCTTAAGGTCATTCTCAATTTCTATACGTCATTTGATAAATAATAAGTCGATAGGAAAAGCAACTGCACGGTTTGCAGGTTGAGGCTTAGAAGCCTACCTTGTGTTCGAATCCTAACAATTTGAAGAATATCAAGCCAATTTTAATATTACCTTTATATCTTCAGTTCAAGAGCTACTTTGGTTTCCTTCCTTTTGACCTTACCTGGGCACCTGTCAATGCGTTTACCCTTCTGGAACGACATCATGCCTCTGTACTTAGTCGTCAAGTTCCAAAACATTAAAAAGTTATATCAAAGCTTACCTAGAGTCTTGTCCACCGTCTTGCTCTTCAGACAACCACTTCATTTTAGTTAGTTTAAGAATATTTGGATTATCGCAGCCTGGTGGATTATCATCGTGATCGGATTGTTCGCTGATTTCATGGGCCGTTGTGGGCTATTGAAAAATATTCAGCAACAATAGAATTTTGGTTTGTATATTGTTTGCGTGTCCTGACTTCACGTATTGGTATTTCTTAAATGAATTAAGTTATGTAAATTTACTCACGTAAGATGAAGATGAATTATTAGCCCTTTCAGTACTATTAAATTTCTTTGGAGACTCGATCAGTTCGTGCAGAGCTCTGGTTCTCTCTACTTGAATCGACTCTTCATCAGGGTCCTTTTAAGGGAAATTTTGGTTTAAAAACATGCTCCATTGTTGTGTGTCGTGGCCAGAGCCGTTCTTCATAGAATAATTAAATACAACATACGCGATAAAATGAAGAAAAAAGTCGCGCTCTCGAATTTTTCTTACTTTTAAAATCCTTAACTTTCACTTGTTTAGTATAATTCCTTATACTTACTTCTGGGCTTTCCATATCAATAGGGTGAAGTGAAGGTTTATTGGGTCTGTATTCTGGAGTCACGTGGTCATTCGGTTTGATGTCATTAATCAGGCATACGTAGGTGACGTACACATTCTGATCAGAGGCACTGCTGGTTAGTTTCATTGTTTCTGGTGCGTACATCTTAATGGCTATTTTAGACTACACTACAGAATAACTGTTTCAGAGTGCGCTTCCTCAATGTTAGTCATGTTTTGAAGTTACGGTGTTACGAGCTTCATTGATGGCATCTGAAAACAATATTTTGCTGTTAAACCTTATATTTCTCCGGGATTTTATATAGTCTTTAAATGTACCTTACTTGAAACGTAATTCCTCCTTTGAATTTATCACCAAAAAATTATCAAGCCATTTTCCGGTTTATCTGATTTTGACGGTACAGTTTTGACAGTGATTCAAATCCACAATTTTGTCATTATTCTTCTTTAATGCCTTATGGCTGGTGGAGGTTCAAAGACATTTGACCTGACTTTCTCATCTACATAAATATGTTTCTTTATAATTTAAACAAGGCGCTGTTTTATTCCGTTCCTATCTTGACAACGTGCTCGCCACCTGTTACATGTGTCTTATACATAGAAACATAACTCGCACATATGCCTATCCTATTGAGGAATATAGGCATTTGTATGTATGTATCTTTTAAAACCCCCCCTACTTTGTAGAGCGAATGTTGATTTTCTTTTACTTCGGATGACCGCATCACTGCATTGAAGTTCAGACTCTCCAGCAGTAGTTATTATTATTTATTAGAACGCGCATAATAAGCAAACAATTAACCTAAAACAACCTAATTTAACAATATCATAGATCATACCATTGTTTAAGCAGCTTTTACAAAATTCCAACTATGTGGTTATTTGGATTTAATCACATTAGGAAGTAATTATTCACATGCTACGAACAATGATGTGTCATCGTGTGAATTCACGCCCCGGTTTGTGACCTCTGGTGTGCCTTTGCCTCTTGTACGTGTGTATCGTGTCATGAGGCAACTTGAAATGCTTTTTACATTGATGAAATTAAAATACTAAATTATTATTTTGTGGAAGACGTAAATTTGATTATCTGTGAAAATTTCTGTAATGAGATGTAGAAATTTATTGTCTGTGTGATTTTTTTTTATTATTAAAACAGAAAGTTATTGGATTATATGAAAAAGAAAAAGTAGGCTTTCCGTTAGTGTTTTTTTTTTATTATCGAAAAAAAGCTATGTTTTTTTCTCTAAAGTAAAACATTTATTTTATCGCTGTTTTTTCAACAAAAAAAAGTGTATGCACACATCGCATCGCCTACAATAATTGTAATATTACTAAGCCTTTCTTAGGTTTGTTGCTTACAAGGAGATATACCGCTTAAGTATATTTGGCAACGATCTGGAGCAGAATTTGAACCAGTCATGCCCTCGTGTACTGTCTAGCATGACAAATAATTTAGGCTCTCGCTTATTACTCTCGAAAACGTAAGCAACACGAACCACTAGAATGATGAGAATAATTACCGAGTGAAAAAGAGTAATTACTTAGTTTCTTGGCTATCCCCAGTAAAAGCAACCTTCCGAACCTGGCGGTGGCATGTATAATCGTGTTATTCTGACGATTTGAGAGTATTTTCTTAATAGTGTAATCAATTAAAGATATATCTGAACTTGAATAAATTATACGACACACCGCGTAGTTAGCGAATATAAAGGTTCATGAAGTGTTAATTTTAATTGAATGTACATACATATGCTCACGCCTGTATTCCCCGAAGGGGTAGGCAGAGGTGTTGTGATTACAACACCCAATTTTCACCGAAGATGATTAAGTGCCAACGTGACAGATGCTGAGTCCATCGCCGTCTCAGACACTTAACGAAATATGCAGGTTTCCTCACTATGTTTTCCTTCACCGTAAAGCACGTGGTGTGAAATCACTGTGCATAAGTTTTTTAGAAAAACTCATTGGTACAGGCTCCACTGGGATTCGAATTTCCGTCGCTTGTGTAGCAGGCGATTGCTCAAACCTCAAGGCCACCTCGGCTCATTTTTTGTATCAATTGAATGTATCATTTTCAATTTTTTTTAATATTATACATTATGGCGAGAGACTCAAAATATATCATAAACTGTATGTTGTATGAAAGCTTCATACGTTTATGATTGAAAATGTATTAGAAATGCGTTTCAACACAAATCAAAAGTCGTTTGAATTCAGCTTGCTGGATGGAATTGTTAACTGTAGCTTCTACTCAAGACCGATGTGACCTAATGTGAATGACACCATACGATGCAAAAACTTACTACACCACAATGAAAGAATTAAAAAAACTGATTTTGCGTTGATTAGGCGGCCACGGTCCGTTCGCTGCGACCATCGGCCGCTGTTTTTTTGTGCGTCTGATATTAAAAAGGTGTGGAATCCTCGTATACCTAGTTCATACCTTTAGTTTTGTGGATTGAGAAAACAGCATTACCTTTTTTTAAATTCTGGTTGAAAGTAACAAGTAAGAAGCGCTGTCCTCAAGAGGTTTAAAAAATTTGGAATACGAATTTCGAATAGTCATGTAGTAAATTGCCAATTTTCACTATCAATACAATTTAATTAGATAACGGGGACACGTGACGTGTTCGATTGTAATGGTTTTGCGCTCGCATGTACCCATTGTAAAATAAAAGCTAGTGATGTGAATAGGTGTAAACGACTGTACCGATCTGCGGTGAACGCTAGCGGTGATTCACATTGACCAGAGATCGTACACAATTTGTAACATTTATTAAAAGCCAAAAATGAAATCTTGAAATATGCAGTATTATATTGGTACTTCGGTGGCAGTTACAAATGCCTTATAACCCGGTATCGAGATTCAATGCATTGCTATAAACTATATCATTTGACTTCTATAAAGAGGATTTTAATTACGCATGGTAAAATGTAACTAACTGCAACCAGGCTATACAAAGTTTTGACCGATTTAAACAAAGTACACATAATGTACTTTTCAGCTGAATATGGATGAGTATCGTTGATTATGGACTAGATGAGAAAGTAAGCAATATTATTCGATTAATTTGTATGCGGAAGTCACGAAAATATTTCCAATATCTGTAGTTAACTGAAACTTGACCTTCAAAACGTACCAAGGCTGCATAATAAAAGCATAACAACAAAAGCAAGAGACCTTGCGATATATTCCTTTGTGGGACATTAAATATATTTCTGAATACATTCGTTCCATTTTATTAAAATGTTGTGCACCCCTGCTGAATCCGGTCGAAACGGAGGCTTTGTACCGTATCATTTTTGTTGTGATCCCGGTGTCGGTACCATCAGTATCATCACCCGATGATTATTTTCAAAGTAACTAAATGTTTAACAAACAGTGAAAAGAAAGTGTTGATTAAAAAAAATACCAAAGCAATAATTGCAAAAAAATCTTATTCTTTATAAGTTTGTGTTTTAATGAAATCGAAAGATATGAATTACTCGTGTAAATCTTTTATTTTATTTATTTGTTATATGAAGTGGACTGTACATGGACAATTTGGAAGTAAGTAATTTCGGAATGTGACGAGAACTTTTAAGTTATCACTTTATAGAATAGAAACAAATTAGTATTTTTTTTTGATACTTAAAGGTCAGTTTCTGGTTTTCAATATGTTAAACTTCTCTTAGTTTTTCATTCTGACTATGAATGCTTGCAATATCCTGAATAATCCTGATTTTGCAAGCGTTTATAGATTCATCCTGAGTAGAGTTCACCCCGGTGAAGAGGGCGCTGGAATTTTAAAGAAGAATTATCCTCTGGAAATTCTTCTTTAAAATTATACAGTAGTATATTATTTGTTTGCAAATTTCTTAGAGATGAAGTTTTTGCACGAGGGATCCGGTTAGCAGGGGGGCAACCGTTTCACATGAAGTCTTAAAATGTGTCGTTTTCTCGTACTGCACATATAAATAGCAAGGTGCCTTACTTCACATACTTTTGACTTGGTTTATTATAAGATATATTATCACCTGAATAAATAAAATAAAACTCTTATTTCCAGTTTTGTACACACATGTACATAAAAAGTATCTCATCTACCTACCTACATACATATATATCAATAGAATAAATAGATGAAATAAAAAAGAGATTTATAAAAAAAATTGTTTATCGAAGTGTATATATAGATACATTAGTAGTTAGATAATTATTTTAAAAAAAGTATGGTGCATTTGGTACACCATATACTTATGTATTAGTCCCCATTACGTCATTATAATGCACATCGATCCAATACTAGCACACGACACAATGGCGTAACCTCAATTAGGCGGTGATCATAAATGATAACATCTAGTTTCAAGGTCACACACGACAACCAGTAATTTACTAAGCGAAGGCATTTTCCATACATACATATACTATTGCCTGTATTCTGCTATGTTTAAAAATATCATATAATAGGGCCTAGTGCCATTAACCGGCAAAAATCCAGCTCTTACTGAAAATTCAGGGCTGCTATTAGAAATATACAGATGGAAAACTCCAATATAATTTTGCCCCACCCTGGGATCCAACCAATGACCTCATAAGTTATCTAGTTTTAAGCCGTGACTTCTACACATTTTTTTTAAATACTCAATATCCTTAAATCTAAAATCTAATCCATTAGTAAATCCAACAAAGTCTGGTTTAGCCTTAAATAGGTAACGAAATGACAGATAGACACATTCAATACATTCAAAAATAACAAAATCGCTACACCCCACCTTGCCCTTAATCAAGCGTTAATTCTACTTTCAGGTATATCTATAAGCGCTGGACTAGGAAGAGTGAGTAACGACGACCCTTTAGACTTTAAGGTAAATTAAACTCTAAGGTATGATTACTTACATATATATCCCTATGATTATTTTCATATATTATAATCATTTCAGGGCCCATGTCCAGCTTATACGACATGTATGCCGATGAGTTCATGTCCAATTTTGGCGGATCTTATGGATTTCTCGTGTTTCTCTTCAGATAAGTAAGGGTTTATTAAAATATATTTTTCTACGTATTAAATGAATATCCCTCGTTTTGCATCAGGGCTCAATCATGGTCAACGATTCCCTTGACGTTGCAGAAGATCGTATGCACATTATTGTGCCCAGGGATTGGGACTACGAAAACATGCTATCCAATGTTGATCTCTGCCTTCATTATAATTATAATCAAGTTCCTAGGCGACAGTGGAAAGGTTATGAGTATAAATAAACCTAAAATGAAGTACCTATTTAATTTAATCAATATATAGACCAACAAACGAAAAATCAGAGAGTCCAGAGGGTGCGTCCCACGTAAAAAGAACATTTAAGCTTTTGGTTTTGTTGAGTCTTGAGCCTGGAATTCTTGATGAAATCACGTCCCATATCAAATTGTTACCATAACATCGCCGTAAATTGAATACGTGCTTAGTACGTTACTCGTAGGTACATCTTATATTCACAAAGAGATCGTGATAAACCGATGACGTAGTCATTCTGAGGGTTCTCGACCACAGACCTCGTCACTTAACAGAATACAATTTAGTGACATATATACCTAAATCTTCTTGTGGGGCCTTTCAAATCATCTCCCCCATACAAAAAAGAAATATTTTTGTAATTTTTTTTTGCGGTATTTAACTGTAGTATAGTACCTCTATCACGGGTTTGCAACCGTCTTCGCAATCTATACTCGCTAGCGTCTCCGCAGAATATTTGTATGTGAAATTGTACAGCGCCTTCCAGCGGTGACGTGAAGAACTAAAATATCTCATATAAATATTGCGAGTGATGCTAGCAAGTATAGATTACGAAAACGGTCATAAATCTGTGATAGAGGTACTGATCCTGGGTTTTTGTTAATCTGTACACGTCAAAAAAATATATTATATTGTTATTTTTGATATTTATAACAAATACACTTCTTGTCTTTCTAGATATTTCCATCGACTCAATGAGCTGACGTGTGGTAACGCGAACAACGAGGACTATGTGTGCTGTCCTTCTTGCGACTGTGGCAAGGTGTACCAGGAGGGCACGCAGCAGTGCGGCCAGAGCATGGTCAAGGGCGTTGACTACAATGACCTTGGCATGCACCCCTGGGTCGCGAGGATCGGGTTTACTCGTAAGATTCGCTCTGATAAAGTCTCTTCCTATAAACTTATACATTAATAAGATTGAGTTTCAGTATCCCATACAGCTACACAATTTGTGAGTGAAGCTTCATGGAACGCAATTTTTGTCAATTCTTGTTGAAATATATCGGGGAAGAAAGCCTTATGAATACTTTACTATACTTCCCGTACTTTGTCCATATCCTGTTATAGCTAAGAACATGTTGGTTTATTAGTTTGTATTTTATATTTCCAGATAAAGACACCGGCAATGTGAGGTTCGCCTGCAGTGGATCCATTATATCGAAGCGGGTTGTATTGACGGCGGCGCATTGTGCCCTTGCAAAACCTGAAGGGTACAAGTTGTAAGTTATTAAATTTAGAGTTATATAAATAAACGTTCAAATGTATTTGTTGATCAAGATTGTATATAGAGGTCAAACAGTATAACCATACAATTATGTATTACAATCCATGCTATAACATATGTTTAAAAAGAGGATTACAATATGAACAATTTGAAAATCGACGTTTTGAAGCCATTTATTTGAGTCAACGTAAATGATTAAAGATAACAACGACGAATAATAAAAAATTAAAGAGATAATGATGAGTGTACTTAGAATAAATATAAAAAGATATTTTTTGTCAGATCAACAGTGGTAGTTGGAGAATGGGACATTGGTCGTAGTCCAGACTGCAGCGAGTATTTCTGCGCTCCGCCGACTCAAGCAATCAAAGTAGAGAACGTCGTAGTCCATCCAGGGTACGAACAGAAGATATTCCGACATGACATCGCGTTGATTGTCCTGAAGGAGGAAATCAAATATTCTGGTAAGAAATTTAGTAAACTATAATAATAACACATGTTTGGATAACCCTTATGACCCAAAGATATGTAGAAATTTCTAAAAGTGAGTATTAATATAGTGATCAATCCAGGAGCAAAAAGAGATATTAAAGGTTACTGAGGATGCTGAAAAGTGTTTTTTGTCGTTTTTCTAGTGAAATAAATTTCGTAGGAAGTATAACTAGTAAGTAGTGCATTGAATTTGTCAATATGCCAGAATTTGTATGTGTACCTCATAACATTACCTCAACTGATTGAAAAGTTAGTAAAGTCAAATTCGAAGTTAATACACAATCATGAATGAGCAATTTACTCATTTCGGAAAGTAATTACAATGATTTTGAACCTGACGGTTGCCCTTGGACGTCAAAACTATTGTTGTCTCTAACATGTACCGTCACATGGTCCTTCGAGCTAATTCCTACTATTATTTCAGTGACAGCAGCACCGATCTGCCTGAATGATAAGCCGGAAGTCATGATAAATGAACGCGCTTCGCTTGTCGGCTGGGGGAAGCTCTCCGGACAGACAAATGTGGTATTCATAGAAATTAAAATAATAAGAGGTTATGTAGCTAGATAATATCATTAAGAGGAAAATGGTTGATACCAATGGTGATTTGCATTAATTCTAGTTATTTATTTTTACCTTGTAATTTTGATAGTAATCACTTCAGCCTAAATGTTGGGTTATGGAAGAATTGGAAATGATGTCTGTTATAGTAAACTTTGAAATATATTGAATTCTATTGCTATATGAAAGGTTGGTTTTCTGGGCCATATGATGAGACATGCCAGATACGAACTACTGCAACTTATTATAATGGGCAAGGTGTCTGGGAAGAGGCTAGTAGGCCGAAGGAGCAAGTCGTGGCTGCGCAATATCCGCGAGTGGACTGGCATCGGCAGTACTGCTGCACTCTTCCGCCTCGCGAAGGATAGACAGAAGTTTACCGAACTGACAGCCAACCTTCAATAACTGGAGAGGCACTACAAGAAGAAGAAGCTATATGCAGTATTATATTCTGGGAAAGAAAAGAGACGTAAAATATTACGCAAAAGTGTGCATAAAATACGCCTGTTTCCCATGAGGGTAGAGAACGACCACTGCTTACTACCTGCCACAAATCTTAAAGACTTCTTTCTCTTCGTCCAATATTTTTGCCCACACCTGTAAATTAGACCTTTTTGAAATATGATTGATCTGGTCGTGGTGGTTTTTCCTTGAACGCCCTATTAGCTATTGGAAAAGAGATTTTGCAATGAAATATACCCTATTCCTTCCAGGTTAGCCGGCAACAGCAACTAGACGTACCTCTGGTGACCTTGGAGACTTGTGAGAAGATTTTCGGTGATTCAGTTCCTGTTCACGAGGGTCAGCTGTGTGCTGGCGGTGAGGAAGGCAGGGATGCGTGCTCTGGCTTCGGAGGGGCTCCGTTATTACTCAATCGGGATAAACAATTTGTACAAGTAAGTGTATTTGCGGAAGGTGGAAAAGGTGATGCAACGTTAGTTTACTCATCCGGACAAGTTCTTCCCCATGAGAATAATAAGAACTCCCGGTTTTTTCAAGGTCAGCTTATTTGAGGAATCAGGTAATTATTTACAGCATGAAGGGCACAAAAGATTTCAAAGATCGACGTGCTTAATGGTTTACTGGCCTGATCATGGCACAAGATAGTTAGCAAAATTGATTTGCAATGTGAATGTGCGTGGTATAAGATGATCCAATTGATAATCCTTACTGACTAGTAGGTCTAAATAAAAAGGCCACTTTGGGATAATCATAATGTGATCCGAATATGATTCATCAACGAAGAAAAAATTAAGGAGGTAATATTTTTTTCAGATCGGCATCGTGTCCTTTGGCTCGGAAAACTGCGGGAGCGAAGGCGTTCCCAGCGTGTACACCAACATCGCACATTATTATCGATGGATTGTGGAGAATTCGCCTTCTTAAACGATTTAGCGAATATTATACTAGTCTATTAAGTTACGCAATAATAAAGAACGCATTAAAACATTGCTGCCTACAACTATGAATACCTTATAAGGGTCTTTTAAAGGTTACTTTATGCGAAAACTAGTATTAATGAAAATAAAAACAAGTACTGCGTGTGAAATAATTTATTTGTACCATTTAAATAACAAAGCAAGAGATAAATAACAGGATGGATGGGCAGGAACGATCCTTAAACTGTTTGATACCGTAAAGCGACATTGCTGTAATTATTGTCGCAGGCCCTTACACCCTTCAGGAAAGGACATAAAGTACCAAAAAGGTTATGTTGGGCTCGGTCCTGGTTTCTTTGGTTAAAAACCTGTAACAATGAATTTATAAATTACTAAAAAACATAAAGTCACTAGCTCAAAAACCTTGATGTTGATGATGAACCGATAAAAAACTTGGCACAGATATTGTAAATTTCATGAAAACAGAAAAATACAGGTACAAATAGAATACCATTTTTATTTAAACAATACCGTCTCAATGCGAAAAAAGCATACGTACCCCATTAATAGTAATAGTAGGTATAAACTTAGGGTTCACAGCCTTCGTCAGGTATTCTGAATTGAGTTGCAACGAGAGGCCGTAATTAGAGTTCGCACATTGCTGCACCTGGATCGTAGGTATGTTGTGACTTTGGACGCACTGAAAGTTTAAAGTATACTGAGTTAGCTCACCATAAAACGATATGTATCCATGAAGGAACACATATTGCAGAAGTATGAAATCAAATAAAAATAACAACACTACTTTAGAGCCTGTAAATTTTTGTTTTTGTCTTTCATCTGCTAGTCTCTAGGTTGCAGTACGTGGTAATAAGCAGGTGCCTGCATTCCATATAAGCAGATGAGCTGTGCTAACATTGTTACTGAATACAGTCGTGTCGTGTGTGTTTGTACCTAAACGAATGTACCTACGCTGCATCACATGGTTTGTACTTAACCTACCTACCTACTTATTTTTTATGCTTAACCCTCTGAATAATAAGAAAACCCAGGATGTTACAATTTGAAAAGAGTACATAGGGTAGGAGAGTAAGTTGGCGTTGAATTTTGATTCGAACGAAAGATTGAGAGGAGTTCGTTTTCTTAAGATTGATAGGTACTATCAGTTGGTTGCGTTTCAGATTAAGCAAAATTTAAAAATAAATTTTCCATAGTGAAAATTATATGATGCTACTGCTCAGAAGTTGTGCAATCCAGTTGAGCAGTAGGTTCATTAGAGGGTATTACCTACTGGTGCGTTATTCTGTCAGGTTTCTCAGCGTCGAAATCGACGACGCGTTCGTTTCAATCATAGGAAATTGATACGTAATACATAGAGAATAAGGTTCAATTTCGTTTCTTTAAAACCTACACTCTACTACGAGTGCAACGCTGAGAAACCTTTGTATATAACGCGGCTGCTCAATTTTGATAAGCAACAGGGAAGAAGAAGGCGCAGAGTTCAGGTAATTTATGAAATCCATAGAAATACTTACCGTGAGATTAGTCTTAAAAGTACATTAAACTAACATACCAGTACTACTGGCAACTTAAATTTGAAGCTATGTCGTCGTTACCTGCATATTTCCACCAGCAGCAGCATATGTCTCCATCTCACAAGCGACGTAAGCTAGTTTCTCAATATCACTTCTGTGTTGTATGATGTCCAGAACACAATCCTGGATAATGTTACCGCGGCACTCAGACGGCCCGTGTTGGCATTGGAACATTTGTTCGTTTATATTCTGTAATCGGTTAACATGCATATTACAGATAGCTTTTACCCGCAATTTCAACTGTGTAATTATTATTTTAAACTAAATACCTTATTTATATTCGTCCTTAAGGTCAAAGCTAGCTTTATTTAAAAAATCAGCAAAATCGTATCAACGGTTTATTTGCGATGACGACACACATACGTTAGATCGCGCTATGAATACAGGACACTTTTCAATTATTATCTATTACTAGGTAATATTGAGAATAATAAACAATACAAGAGATTTCAAAGAATATCTTGGAAATTATTTTACATATTCTAGAATTATTTCTTGTCTGTTTGAGTTAATGTATTTGCTTACCGAAGCTTTCCCAAACGGTATAAGTTTTAAATCAACATGACGGTGTAGTTTATTCATTGTAGGCTGTAGCTGTCGAATAATGAAGTTCGCGCTGTCGGAACATTCGCTTTCATAGTACACGGAGAGATGTAGCTGGAAAAAATATGGGAGATTTTATAAGAATAATCTATCATATATACGTCGGCCATATATGATTAAGCAGCTCGTATTACGAACTTCTTAGCTTCGACGTTTAAATTTACGTTACAAAAATGAAACGTCAAAGCACAGAAGTTCTCAATACGCTCTGCTTAAGCCGATGATGGTAGGCCCCAAAGACCTACTTAAGCGGTTAAAATAAGAAACATAAGTACATACATATGCATAGGCCTGTGCCGTTAGGGTATGCACTAGTATACAGGCATCGTTGTTAAGATCCTTACATATTTATATCACTTCGTACGCATTCAAATATTACATCTTTGAATACAAATTTATTGGTTTGTGGGCCAAAGCATAGTAAATTATACATATTTTAATGTTTAAGACATGTAGGGCATAACTGGATTTCCCGTTCGAAATTTGGAGCTTCTCGACTTTGGACTGTATTTCGCTTCACCTTACAGAAGATACACAGCAAAATAATGCTACCTACCTACAAACATACATATGCTCACGCCTTTGGGGAATACTCGTCAAATCGCCTTTGGGGAATACTGGGTTGGCAGAGGTGTTTTAATAACAACTTTTCACCAAAGATAATTAAGCGCCAACGTGACAGATGGTGTCTCTCGCCGTCTCGGGCACTATACATACGTCTTCGAATTACTTCTCGGACATATACAGGTTACCTCACGATGTCTTCTTCACTGTAAAGCACGTGGTGTGAAATCACTGCACATACGGCTCTAAAACGGTTAAAATAACGTTTAGTCAAGTTGACCTACCGCACTCCAAACGTGTCATACACGTTAGGGTGAACATATTAAAGCATAATGTCGCAGGACAACTTTCACTGGTCCAAATAGCACGAGGCGTTGACCTCCAATCAACTTTAGAATATCTACATCGAAACTTGCAAGTAAATTTTCTTGGTAAGTCCTACATTGCATTTGATTTTGAAACATTTTGGATAGCAGTCGATATTTAAATTCAGCCTATATAAATAAATTGAGGGGAAAAAATAGTTAGATTACATGGCATATTAGGATATTGGAATAGGTACCCTTCAGGTTGCGACTGGTGATGATTCTCTTCAAGAACCAAGGTAATCTAAGGTTCGCGAATAATAAAGTCGAGGGCAATGCCGTAAATAGCCTGTTTATAACTGCACCCTCGTGTTTTATATTATTATAATAGGTACCATAGCTAAAGCAATGCTATTTAAAAGTAAATTTTCTTGGGTTTAGAAGAAAAAATAAAGCACAACCTTGGTTGGATAATTATTTATTATTGGATATATGAGGACCTTGGTGTTGGTGGACCTATTAACAAATATTTTGCGAACCGAAAAAATATTCCTGCCTAGTCTGGCCATTCTGGCGCCTCCCAGTGTCTACCCTGTGCCTGTGGCAGCGCCCTATTTATAGCACTGATCGAGAGTCAACCTAACAATGTTACATTCAGAATCCTCAGATTTCACGCGCTTGAGACAATCCTACTTAGTAAAACAAAAACAAGACCTAGTTGAACTGTAGATAGTTAAAAACATCTGTCAGCTTAAGACAAAGCTAGAACTTTCATTAGTAGTGACGTTTCATTTCTTCGATCATAAAATAATGTAGCATGAATACAGGCAAAAAATACGATTTTCTCTTTCCATTGTTCATCAACATAATTAGGTACAGACTCGAGTTTTACTCGTGTTTGTGACGCGTTTTGTACAATTAACTGTATCGCGATTAAATTAATGGATTTTAAATTGGGATATTCCGTATCAACACGCTGTTTGAATCATTTTCTTGATGGAATTAATTGGTTAATTTTAGAAGACCCTTTGTTGGTGGATACACTTGTTTTATATAAATATACCTAGATCCAGTGGCTTGCTGCGCATTGATATATAAGATAGTCAGTCAAGACTTATATAGTGCCTCGCGGTTTCACCCGCGTAAACTTATATTCATGTGTAGTAATGTTTTTAAAAAAAAAAAGTAATCTATGTTACGCCTTGCAACATTAGCAGTCGTTTTGGAGATTAATCGGGACAAACAGACAGACAGACAGAGAAAAAAGATTTCAATGGAAATGTTAGTAGCGTCTATACTTTCATATTATGCATTTTCAGTAAATGCATAATATGAAAGTATAGTAAAGTAAAGTCAGTTAATTATAAAATTACAAACAGACACTTAATTTTTATTCATCTATATGTAGATGTATTGATCTTTACATAGGCAGGTACTTACTACCACGAAATGAAAATATTCAGTAGGCGAGCGCCGGTATATTGGCACTAACTGGGCATGAACAGATTATGTACTGACTACAATTATATTTTGTGTTACCATGTAACTTTTTGTACTTGTATTATTATGGTACTTACAGTAAGTATATATAAAAAATTACGTCCTAATTAGGAAGGTAGGAACCAAAGTGAAGCGAAGTGGGCGTAGCGAAGTCACATCTACAAAATCAAATCACATTTAAACGAGTATTTTATACGTGTGATTAACTTATAACCGTATCTAATTGAATTATTCTTTAACATTTCAGTCACAGTCACGCACTTTGCCTTTACTTTACCTCCAATTAAATAAATAAGATAAGAAGAATAAGAAAGGAAAAACCTAATTATTATTTTTAGTACGTATTTTTGTTAAAAGTTCATTATGAGAAAATAATAGTAATTAAATAAATAGACTGAGATAAAATATAAATATAATCTGAATTCAAAATTCAAAATATCTTCATTTGATTAGACCTTTACCAAAGTACTTTCAAATCGCCAGAACGACAACATTACACAGGACATACATGATACCGAAACCTAAGGCAATGGACTGGGATAAACAGCGTCGAAGATTTGTTTAAGCTTGCAAAAAATAAGGACAAATTTTGCGGAGCTGACGGCCAACCTCCATTAGTGGAGAGGCACCGCAAGAAGAAGATACATGCTACCGCCAGGTTCGCAAGGTCGTACTGAGAAGAACCTGGCAAGAAACTCAGTAATTACTCTTTTCAAAAAAGTTATTTTACAATTTTCAGTATAAAATATAAATAAATATATAAGCCCATTGATACAGTTCCAGTGCACAAAAAGTAGTACGTATTATTGTGTAGCTTGAGATGACCAGCCCCACAAGCTAAATATTAAATAAGCTTTTACCCGCAAAAAAACAGTCATCAAAAAAAAAAGTCGCATTAAAGTTATTTATTAAACAAATTTAAACGAATATATGCAAAATAATATTTGAATAGAGGTTGCTGCCATCGACCTGGTAATCAAACGTTAAAAAGGCAACAGACTACTCAAG
The DNA here is from genome assembly GCA_929442735.1 of Watsonalla binaria. Taxonomy (NCBI): domain Eukaryota; kingdom Metazoa; phylum Arthropoda; class Insecta; order Lepidoptera; family Drepanidae; genus Watsonalla; species Watsonalla binaria. Next base: position 4,215,392 of record OV838930.1, read on the forward strand.
ATAGACTGGCCTCATTGTTGAATGACAGAAGAAGAAGGATACTATGATTCTTCATAGTGAAAGGTAAACAAGCGAGCCATAAATATAATCATAATGACGGCCGTTTAGCGTTTATAGAAAGATAGGACATCTAAGAAAATGCTGGGTTGACAAGATAATTAAGGCCACTGGCAAAAGTTGGATGCAAAAGGTAACAAACAGAAATACTTTTGGAGAAAGTTGGGGATCTATATTGATAAAAGGGTCCATGCCGAAATTAAAAAAATACGCGAAGTATATGCCTTGTATAAGTTTCAGCAAGTATTTATGTAAAAGCTTTATTATTATTATTGTCTAATAATTAAAAACTTACCTTTTTATTCGCTTCAATATCTCCGCTAAGGACACACAAAGCGATGATTGCAGTTAAACATCTATTTATTGCGGTCATTTTAATAACACTTCAATACAAATAGATACTTGAATAGATTCTCATTAACAAACGCGTTCTATAATATCATTTGTGCAAATATTATATTTTAATTTAACTGTAGTAACGTCTTGCGTCGGCGCCGCCAAGCGTCTGACAATTTTTTCACACGTGTTTGTATCGACTACACTGTATAGACTTGTAAATGTATTTACACGTTTAACATACGTCATTCAAAATCAGAAAAGCACTTTAAGATTTGCACAACATGCCGTAGTTCTTTATTATTGATAGCAATGGTACCTTTGCGATTTCATCTTTTAGCTTGGGGTGAAGATAGAGGGAAGGTTCGGGGGCGAAATAAAATAAGATATTTTTTTTGAAGAGTGTTAATATGAAAGTTCAAATGGAGAACTATTGATCGTAAGAGAGCAATTAGCAAAGCGAAGGAAGTAAGCCGCTAAAGGCGATCTAGTTTTCTGGACATTTTATTCACAATGCAATCGAGCGTTGGATCGAGCAGTGTTATTTTTTATACAACCGGATATTTATATAACCAGATATGCTGATATCTGTTACTAGTATTTACCCGTGATCTTCGCCTGCAAAAATTTTTTTTAGTACCTTGCTCTATGGGGTCAAAACAATAGGTACTTGTACCAAAGTTCTGCAAATCGGATCAACAGACAGAGAAACTTTCCCTTTTGTAATATTTATGAACGAATAACGTAGTTATATTTGAAATAAATAACTTACTTTTAGCACTCAGAATATCATAGTGATTTGTGTGTAAATTGTGTAAATTATAGCAAAGGAAACAATAAGTATCCAATACGGTTGTATCAAATAAACTCCATACATCAACAGCATTAGGATTATCAAGAAATATACTATTTCCATTTAATTTTCTTACACATTTTGTCGATTTCTTATAATTCAGATTATTGTTATATTGATAACATTGTTTTGAAAGTCAGCGATGACTTGACTGACAAACTTGTCAACTAGGACAGATAATGATAGTAATTAATTATCTTTGATTAGAAATTATACACCTCTTTTCTTAATTTGTATTCACATTTTGTTACCTAGTAATACTGTCTTATTCAAAAGTTAGGCTGGCAATAATATTGTATAGTTACGCATCAGTTTATGTACCATATTATCTATGAGCTTAAAGTAAATTATATGTTTATCAACCGACTTCTAAAAAAGGAGGAGGTTCTCAATAATTTGACTGTATGTCTGAATAATATTTTTTTCAAATTTTATTTAAGCAATTATTACAAGTTCATTTTTGATTTGTGTTTGCGTGAATGATGTTCAGCAAACTGACCACGTTGCTTTGCTGGATTGCAAAACTTATCCTCTGACCGAGCTAAAAATTAATTTACTTGCATCTAGATTATTTTGCCATTTCCAGCTTCTGCAATCTCATATTCTTTTCAACAAATGGATCAATAACTGAACATAAAGGTTTTCGCGAACCGTACTGTGTATTTTCTGATCGATATTTCTTTAAAACTGTAGAATATTCTTCAGGAACGTTGGTTCCTAGATGCGCTATAGATTTCTCATACAACGATCTAACTTCTTCTTCGTAATTGTGAATTCGGGATTCAGGGCGTGATTTTTGTGATGTGTAGTTATCCCTTGATTCCGTCCGGAAAGTTCTGCGACAATACACACAATAACAGCAGGATTAAATCAGTTATAAGCTAAACGAAAAGTTATATGTAAAGAAATAATAAGAGCCATGGTGGCCGTGGTGGTCGCAAGTTCGAATCCCCGCGGTGCATGTATCAATGAGTTTTATAAAAACGTATGTGCAGGGATTTCACGCCTCGTGTTTTACGGTGAAGGAAAACATCGAGAGGAAACCTGCATACGTATGAGAAGTAATTCAAAGACGTATGTATAGTGCCTGAGACGGCGGCGATGGATTCACCCTCTGTCACGTTGGCACTTAATTATATTCGGTAAAATGTGGGTACTGTTGTTACAACACCTCTGCTTACCCCTTCGGGTATGGCCTGATAGAAGTTCTAGGAGGGGTAAGACTATATCTCGTACATACTTATTACAACTTGGGGCTACCTATGATTGTTTAAGCAGCGCCTATTGAGAACATCTTAGCTTTGTCGATTAGTATAAAAATAAAATTACCCTGGCACCCAGAATGACTTATTGTGAGTCCTTATCTCCCGGAAGTCTTCTTTAAACTTCTCCCTATCATACATTGACTTTGGTCTACTTGGGGGTAATTTCCACTCTTCATACTTCTGTTTTGGTGTACGCGTCTATAAAGATGAAGATTTAGGTTTAGTTAGGATTTTATTTAGAACAGATAAATATATGTATGATTCAATCTTTTTGGAGTTGATATTATGGAATTGCCTCGTTGGTCTAGTGGTTAGTACGTTCGCCTGCCAATCACGAGGTCCCGGGTTCGATTCCCGGGTCTGGTCAAAAAAATTATATTGGGTATTTCCGTAAAGAAATTCATAATAAAATGCCCGGAGCTTGGAAGTTGGCGGTGTTTCAGTCCCCGTGTCCCGGAAAGAACGTAAAGCCGTTGGTCCTACGCCTGATCTCTCTCCGGTCGTGTCGGATTGCCTCCCATCGGACTATGAGAGTGAGGGAATAAAGAGTGCACCTGTGTTTGCGCACACACTTGTGCACTATAATATCTCCTGCGTACATGGCAAATCCTCGTTGAGATTAGCCGCCTTAACCGAAATTCGGTAGGAGATCATTATTTATTATGGATGAAAGAAGAAAATTACTTACCCAAGGTGTGTCGGCGTAAGTATAATATGTAACAATATCCTTGGAACACGACGGTCTGTCCAACTGTTCGCTAGTGTACGGACGATGGTGGAGCCTACTGGTAGTGAGGTACGGATCCAGATACTTCTCGAAACCTTCATGAGTTGTCTCTAAAGGTTCCAGTTCTGTTTGCCAACTTGGCTCTGACGGAGGCTGGGGAAACAAAAACTTGTTTAATTAAATTGCATTTAAATTGATCTTCCCTCAGCTTACTCACTATTTCATACATACATACATATGCTCACGCCTGAATTCCCCGAAGGTGTAGGCAGAGGTGTTGTAATCACAACACCCACTCTTCACCGAAGATGATTAAGTGCCAACGTGACAGATGGTGAGTCTATTGCCGTCTCAGGCACTATACATACTTCTTTGAATTACTTCTTAGAATTGGTTTCCTCTCGATGTTTTCCTTCACCGTAAAGCATGTGGCGTGGTATTTCAAACAATTGCAATTAAGCTACTAGCTATAGTTGGACTTTTTGGCCATTCTTTAAAAGGAAATAATTCATCATATCTTAATCAGACTTTATTGGTATTACAATTATTCTTAGGCTTCAGTAGCCGACTACTACCAAGCGGTCTGTTCTAATAAAATTTTCAAAAAACTAGGAACAAACTGCCTCGTTGGTCTAGTGGTCGCGACCTCTACCGCGGAACACGAGGCCCTGTTTTCGATTTCCGGTCGGCTAATTGGGTTACATCTTTAAAATTCCAGTAACAGCCCGCCGGAGTTAGGATTAGTGCCTGGGCATGGCACTTGTTAGTTAGTTAAGTATAAAAATAGGGAGCCTATTAATTGGGACTTAAACATACCTGGCGAAATGTGGGTGTACCCATAAGTACACTGGCTACAGCTTCGGAGCATACAGGCGTGACCATATATTGCATGTTGGGAGTGGTATCATACCACGAGATTTACAATGAAGGAAATCATTTTTAATAAGACCTCTACGTAATTATAATAATATAAAAAATACCATGTTTTACTTTGACATGAGCTCTATCTTCTACTCCGTAAACCTTTCTGTTACCGTGAAAATATGCATCATGAGGGATCTAAATAAATTGTACATCATACTTACCTCGATGTAATGCAAGCTTGCAGGATGCTTAAACTGATCCTTATCAGTGACAAGTGTCGGTGGTAAGGCGGGCACTTTGTATGAACTTTTCATTTCTGTAGAGCCGTGGGCTCTGCATTGCGGTGGTCTATCTGCAATCTAAATTGATTTTCCAACTTAACTCCTTACCCTTACATTTACGCTAAATTGGCTATAGCCGAGTATATTGGCCCTGCTGTCAATAGCGAGAACGTAAGACTTCTCGGAACTAACGAAAGAGAAAGAGATTGAACTGGAACTTTTCAGTAAAATCAACCTTCATTCACTTCTTTCAGTAGCATATAATCGTATCGTATGTCGTTCTGACGATTTGATGATACTTTGTTAAAAATATAATGCAATAAAGATTTTGAATTTAAATGTGAATTTGAAATCAAAAAATCTTAGTAATCGCCAAGATTAGTTGCGATCTCTTTCGCTAGGGGCGCTTTGGTCGACACATTATGTATATAATTTTAAATAGTGGAATTGAAATTCATAGTATATGAACTTACCCTTCTGCTTAATGGATAAATATATAAGTTTTCAGAGCTAGAAGTGTGCTTATTGAACCTTTTTGTTTCTGGCAGTTTGAACCCAAAATCTTTTGCAGTTTGGGACTGTGTCAATTGTTTGGTCACATTGTAGTCTCGTAAGTAGTCCTTGAGTTGCTCCACTGGTTCCTTCTATGAAGCAATATCCAATGATCGTAAGCCGACGTAGACTTAGGTACATTTGTACGTGTTTAGAAAGTTTTTGCGTTTACCTTAGTGTGGATGTAATTAATGGCCAGAAATTCTACCATGTATATTTTTAATTTATATCACCTGTTTTAGCTGCTGCTACTTTTGATAAAAATATACTTTAATTCATAATTTCATTCAACATTATTATTATGCAGTTTAGAGAGGCTTGCTGACGATTCGAACACAGAGTACGAATTGCCTTTTTTTAATATAAAAAAAATAGTTATGTCTATAAATTTGGCCACTATACAATTATGGAAGTTACATGTCGTATAAAAAAAAGTTTTACAATTCAATATATAGAAAAAGGGCGTTACAAATAAGGGTGTCCTTATGTCTGTATTTTACAATTACTGTAGACTGGGCGGACTCCCACAAATAAGATATCAGTGAACGTTTTTTATCTGGCTGTACAAAATAGATTTATTCGGTGCCGTTTTGTCAGTAATTTTTTGTTTTTGAAATGATCATTCGGACAGTATATCCGAATCGTCAGCTAGTCTACTGAGAGATGGTGTCCAGAAGGGTAATGTACAGAAGAGTAGTAAGTATAAACTGTTTTTACGAGGTGTGAAGTGTAAATATAGGTACCAATCTCTGCAAGACTTCTGGCTGACCTCTCCATTGTCTGCCTATAGTTTCACTAGACGACCCGGTACCAGGATATTTCCTGACTGGATATGTGTTGTGCACTCTGTCCCAATGCGGGCTGGGGTATTTCTTGGGATATTCTGCTTGCATGTTTTGCGCAAGTTTTCGCTTAGTCTTCTTTAATAATCACAATTTTTTCCTTCAATGCGCTTAGTAATGTATCTTTATGTTGTACTAGGTTTCTATTAGCGAGACAATAGAGACATCACTGTCGTTTTTGTTAAATCAATATATGAAAGTGTTTACGTACAGCGTAGCAATCATTACAATAGTAATAGTTTCCTTGGTGATGTAATAATTAATATATTAAGATACAATAATAACATGGGGATATTTTAGTTTTCCAAAAGTGGCTTTCCTGCCGTGGTGTGTTGGCGTTAGAATACCACTCCCCGTCTCTTCTCGTGTGCGCCGTAGATATCGGCTGAGGGATTGCCGGAGTGTGAACAGCAGCATCCTCAGAGTCAAAGCAACATGCTACTATGCCTACCGCAATCGCCAATCCGCCTGCCAAGAGTGGCGATTATCGGCATTCCCCCCTTTAGGGGAGGCCTATGCCCAGCAGAGGGCGTCTGTCGGTTGAAATAATGATGATGATAATGATAGTGGCTAGTCAAAAACGATTATGATGTAATTTCAACTAAACGAGAGAAGACTTTAAATTACACTATAACTCTTTTAGAGCTTATATTTTGCATAAAAACAACATGCATGGTACTCTTAGAGACGTAGGGCATAGGTACTGGGACCTCCCTTTCTGAGCCTGATTAGGGACTATAGGTAACTGTAACCTTCCAGTAGATATCAGTAAATAATGCTAGCTTGAGTAGTGTTGTGTTACTTCGGTAAGGTCGCCATTGCTTTTGATCTAAATAGGTATGGATAGGTAAGCACAATGAAAAACAAATGATACGTTTGTAAAATTCGTTTACTTTTCACAAATGACTGAAAATGTTATCAAAACACAATATACGTGTTACATATAACTAACGTTAAATATAAGTAATGTTATAAATATAAGGGTGTCAGTAACACCAGTTACATATTCAGACATAAGATGGGTTCTTGTAGGATACATGTGGCTACAACGGGCAAGCCTGTAGCCACAGCTACAAATGATTTAGTCGGATTTTTATCGCCAGCAGTTAGATTACTTCAAAAATATTTTTTTATTATTATTTTTTTTAATTATAATTCTTTAAATGTAGCGTTGAGAAACCGATAAGAAGATATCGAAATATGACAATATGTGGATCCAGGGATTGTCTTCTATTGATTTAAAGGGAAAGGATGCTAGATTTTTGAGATTATTACCATATAAAAGGCCAATATTTTAAGTATAATTGAATTGTGTGATAATATGTATCCACCTGAATGGTATAGAGTTTAAATAATTATTTGGTGATAAAATACACTGTATTTGTACTGAGTAAGTGGATATCAAAATATTTATAAAACAAGTATCAGTAATTGGTTGAATCACAGAACACGGTGAGACGTTTATATACTCGTTACTCCTATCTTCTGCTAGCGATAAAACTCTATACCTAAATCTTATAAGAAAACTTTATCAAGCAATGGTAACTTTCTGGAATCGATATATTCTTTAATAGTTTTTGATAATCAATTTGATCGAAAATGTTGATTATCCAAATGTTCGTATGTAGGTAATTTTCAATGGAAAGGAAGAATATTGTCTGTGGCAAGGGAGGGGAAGTTGTTTATTGATCTCAATAGGTATGTTTAATTGATTTGTAAATTTTAGCGAAATGTTTGTATAAATAGATACTACAAAGATTTATTAAGATGTAACTCAAAATTCGTTGATCGTTATTAGTAAAACAATATTTCGCTGAAATTTACCTACCATTATAATTAAGTTGAGTTAAATATTTTGCTTAAAAATACATTTAAATAAATTATATTACGAACGCCTCTACGAATATACAAAATCAATACAAACCTTAACATACTAATACAAATTACATCACAGTTCATAAACAAGTTAGTATTAAAGTGTTAAATACAGATACTTCAAAAGTAAAATTTTGATTTTTAGCACTAGAAAGAGTTTTAGAGAAATACTTAAGGTTTAACTAACTAAAAACAATTTGGTGAGTTCATTTCCGTGCACACATACAACGCTTAGGAACAAATACAAACGTACACTCCAAGAAACCACCTTCTCAAGGCAGGTTAAGTGCCTGTATAACTTATCTTTATATAAAGAACATTAAAAACGTGGTGAAAATTCTCCCTCACATTTCATAACGCACACGTCATACAAAATGTACAAAAGTCGTGGGCGCCGCTGCAAACCCGAAAAAATTCAGTCGAACTATCATAAAATCGTTACTTATACACAATGAGTAAAAAAGCTACATTTTAAGACATTACTTCGCTCGAAATTGAATAAGCGATCGTTTAAAAATACTGCCTTCAAGCAAATGTACTTATCAGTATGTTAAGCTAGAACGATAGAGTTTAAAATTGAGTAATATCGTAGAAAATATCACTTTATTTTAGTGGTGATAAAAATATAGAGCTATAAATTGTTCAGACGTTTAAGATAATCACGACCTGAGATACTGAGCATTCACGAAAATACTCGTGATTTTTATGTCACAAAAATATGTTTACTCTTGTTTCAAGTAAATCATTGATTATCTTGTTCGGGAACAGTATATGACAAAATAGGCAATATTCATGGATAAGACAGCATTGCCTGTTGTGGCCATGCTATTTTAGCATCTATTCTTCTGTAAGCCAGAGTAAAGTTCTGGCCACTCTTCTCTGACATGACCTCTTGTGGGCAATCATTCTCGTTCAACATGGTTTCTGTGAAAGACGAAAAAAAAAATTAACTGTAGTATTATAATATGTTGACATTATTCTAGAGGTTCCTAAAGGAAGTTGAACAAAAGTTGTCTTGTGGGAGGAGGAGGTCAAAAAGATGGCAATGGATATAGAGAAATTGGGAGAATTGCATCAGAGATATTTCAAGGCATTGACACTTAAATTCATGACAATAAATAAAACAAAAAGGAGAAGACAACTGCATAACTAGGTATATTAATCAGCAATAATAATCAGGTATTATTTGATGAGCTCAAGAAACTTCACATGGAAATGATGTGAAGAGTTATCACCATGTGTTGTTTAATGTCCACGTTTAATAAATTGTTGCATAAGATATCGCAAGTAATTCCTTAAGTTCATGTTCAATTATTTATTTTTACATTACATGTGTGTGCATCGGTATCAGTTATTAGAATAAATACCTCCGAATTAATTATTTACGCTGAACAATATTGACTCAGTAATAAATATAATATGGTGCAATATTGGATATAAATACTTTATACAGCGATAACAGCTCCAGACACCGATATTGTGGGAACAGACGTGTGATTTTAAAGAATTTAAGGTAAAGCTTACCAAGAACAAGTTCATCAGTGAGGAACCATATCTAATATCCTACCTTTTGCCCGCGACTTCGTCTGCGTGGAATAGTTACTTTGAGCTAACGCTAACTTTAACCCGCTATTGCTTTTAGCGTTATGATATATAGCATATGGCCTTCCTCGATAAATGAGTTATGTAAGACAGATTTTTCAATCTGACCAGTAGTTCGCAAAGCGGGTTCAAGCAAACAAACAAACTTTTCAGCTTTATATATTAGTTAAATATATATTACATACCATGTCCGTCATGCAGTGCAAACAACGCGTAGTCCTGAGGGTTTGTGATGGCAGCGGCGTGTGCCAAAGCTCGGCAAAGGTCCCTGGCCCGCGCGCCTGGCCGACAGGGCACTGGCACGCGTCGGATAGACCCTCGGCACTCGTCAGGTAACACTACCCGTACCACTGCTACAGCGCACTGCTCGCGATTACCCTCCACGGACCCGCGTCGCCACTGCTGTCAGAACACAAACTATAGTTGGACTTCTTCAAAGGATTGTACTCTAGCGATGGCCGTGATACCGATCAATTTGTGCGGAAATTTCGCATTCTTCCCCAAGACCTAAGGTGTAAGCCTAAGTGCTACTTGCTCATATGTTCTCTTGTCTCAGAGTTTGACAGAAAATGCAGTGTATGTTTAATGTCCATTAAAACTGAAAATGTATTTGCATTAATTCCAAGCCTTTTAACAGATAGATAAATATACAAGGGTTCTAGGGCGTCCCTTGATCATTGAATGCTGAACTCATTACAAATACTTACGTTTGGAAAAACTTTTGGTGCCTGATTGAGGTACAAAAAATAACAGTAATGTAACTTCACACAAAAATGCTATGGATAACTTACAGCCGTATTGCTATCCGGTCCCGGTTCAGGCGCTAGTCGTTTCAACACAGCAACGGCGGAGAACAGAGCGGTGAGATAGTATCCTCCCTCGCCAGCTAGGAGGGCAGCAGGAAGTAGTCCAGCCATCAACTCTGCTTCTAGTTCAGCACATACCAGGCGGCAACGCGCCACCGTCCACGCTAACACTGGAAGTAGGTCATCTGCTCCCAGGCTGCGTTCACCACGAATCTAGACAAGGTATTTATTTAGTTAGCAACACAAAATTATTATACTTAAAGGTATTATTCCCGACATTTCCACTCGCTTAGGCTTTTGAGTGTTTTAACAGGAGTAAGCTGGTGTAAAGATGTACAATATTTTGCCGCGCCATTTGAATTTTAATCAAAGTTAATTTCTAATACTTACTGCATTGAACATGACGGATATAGCTGCAAGGAGGTTTTCCAACTTATCCAAAGGCGAGTCAGCTTCTTGCATCTTCACGAAGTGCTTTGAGATCACCGCTAGCACCGCTGATGAGGGCACCTTTGTAGACTCCTTGAACAATAAAAAACGGTCAACAATTACATAGATTATCGTATCATATTATATATATTAATTATAATTATTAATATATATATATATTGATTAAAGATAATTACATAGATATCGTATTAAAGAGTTAGAAAATAATACATTCCTACTGCAATGGAAGCTTGTTTCGAACAGATATCATTGTTGGTTTTGGAATTCTTAAACAACCACTAGGTACTTATTATACTTAAGAATATGTGTAAGCTCCCAGAAATGTATTTACCGAGCTGTTTTATAGTCTATTTTCGTTTCTTATTAATATATACATTAAAAAAAAATATATAAATTAACCAACCTTAACTCCAAGCTGCAGAGGCGTAGCGTGTTGAGCTCGTTCGATGGCCGCATGTAGTCTTCTGACGTCAGGAGAATGCCACGACGCCAGTAATGAGTATAGACGCGAGCGCAGCGGCCGCACCACAAGTCTGTGCATCACACCTTCCAGGATTGCATCGAGATTCAGGAACTCCGTTGGTTTTAGCTGAATGAAACGTATTTTCCCAATTAGAGACAACAAAAAATTTAAAGTATGGAGGTAAAGCAAATCGTTCATCTCAAGGTTTTACATCGGACAAAACAAAAAAAAAAAGTACTTTTAGAGTTCTGTGGCAGAAGCCGTGGTGGCCTTGAGGTTTGAGCAATCGCCTGCTTCGCTAGCGACGCAAGTTCGAATCTCAGAGGGGCTTGTACCAATGAATATTTGTAAAAAAATCTTATGTACAGTGATTTCACACTACGTGCTTTACGGTGAAGGAAAACATCGTGAGGAAACCTGCTTATATCTGAGAAGTAATTCAATGACGTATGTAAAGTGTCTGAGACGGCGATGGAGTCACCATCTGTCACGTTGGCACTTAATCATCTTCGGTGAAAAGTGGGTGTTTTGATTACAACACCTCTGCCTACCCTTTCGGGGAATACAGGCGTGAGCATATGTATGTATTTAACATTGAAAGTTGTACCTTCAGTCTTTCTTTTTCCACTTCTTTCTCAAACTCTCTCTCGCCGTGTTTGACGAGGTAGTTCTTCATTCCGGACATAAACTGTCTTATGTTTCGCATCATCACCTGTGGGTGGAATAAAAATAAATGTATTTTAAAGAACGGGACTCAAATTTTGTAAAATACACAGAGTTACTAATACACTTTTACAGAACTTTTTTTATGTTTTTGACAATAAATACATGACTAACACTTTATCATTGCCTGGCTTATCTCACACATTGTTGAGGTCGTCACTCAATCTGACTGTAATTAGACACTCTAAACGACTGCCATCTGACATTTGCAACCCACCTAGAAGGAAAACCGGTAACCTGGGGGCCAACTATGATCGTTTAAGCAGCGCGTATTACGAATTCTTAGCTTTGGCGTTCAATTTTACGGTACAAAAATGAAACGTCAAAGCTCAGAAGTTTCTTAATACGATCTGCTCAGATCAATGATGGTAGGCCCCTTGGTAACTTTAAGCCAACAACTTCTTCAGATTATCCAGTAGCGACTCTGTACCACTTCAATGAACCTTGTACGAAAGCGTGGAGTAAAGGATATAATATGGATATCATCAATGCATCTTACCTGTGGACAAGTTTCTTTCGAGTCAAGTGTGCACGCGATGAAGTTGTCAACATTTTGTGCAAAGGTGGTACTCTTATCCTGAGCAAGGTGTAATGCGTAAGCTCGTAGGGCTGCGCCGGCGCCTCGGTTCGTACGCCCACCTCTAAGTGCACGTACGCGTCCTGCTGCTATTGACAAAAATTACGAAATTGAGTAGGTTAGTAGATACAAACCCGAAATGCATGCAGCTTAAACACTTTTTGTATTATCAAGACATGCTCGGAAAACAACAATTTTGATTGCAAACAAACCTGATTGCAAACCTTAGAATGGAACCATAGATGGAATGTATGTAATAACATTTAATACACATATTATTTCTGCAAACAAATATAGTTCATAATAATATATTATTCAGTTGTCATTGTTCCAGCTCTAAAATAGATAATGCAGATACTACAACGTGTACATAGACTATATTTATTGTGGAAGTAGAGCAAATAAATAGGTGCACATCAAACCATTATCTAAACTGTCTTAGGTAATTGTCATGTTCCATTAATATATAAGGACCAGACAATAACGATTATTACCTACTTAGGTATAATTTGACCGAATTAAAATCCGTATCTTCTATCGTGATGGGTCTTGGAGATTCCTCCTTACACTTCTTACATGGCATCTTTTGAAAGCACTGTCGCCAGACTCGCTTAATAAAATGTATAAATCTTTTAAATATCCCCAAACGTACAGGTTTAGTGCGACTTCTTCTTCTTAAAGAGTCACAGTGACAGTTTGGAGACCTGGCTATCACTTCAGCTCGCTTTTTTACGATGCTGTTCTCAGCTAAAGATCTACACAAAGTCGTCAATGAATCAGTCCTTGTCAAATGTTTCTGGAACTTTGGTTCTGTCAGTTGATCTCTGGTTAGAAATATCCATTCACTTTCCGAAGCAAATTCATCCAAGGTATCGCCGCGAAAATTCCTGACAGTCGTTAACGCGTAAATTTCACTCGACGTTGACACTTCCGAAAAGTCCTTTGAGAACTGCTCACTTGGACTGGAACTATTCACGGAATCGAACGCTAACCACGGACCAGTCTTGCTGGTGCTTGGCTGCGGGTCATACTGTTTCGCGCACTTTCCTCGGAACAACCTTTTGAACCAATTCATGACTGATCACTCTGCGGTTTTTTCCCGCGTGGACGAAGGACTTGAAGCGATAGTTTCTCATTCACACAAAGGATGTAGCCGCGAAGTAAGCTGTCCCTACGAGAGTCGGGAAGCGACTGCAAACACGCTCGGCAGCTCACTAAGAAATTCACGGCACGCGTAGAACTTTGCCCTCTAACCATAATTTATTTATTTACTGAGCTAATGTAATTGATAACAAAATGCGCCGCGGTCCCATTGTGTGCTCTGTTAGTTTAATTAATTGATAATGAGAGAAGTGAATAATGATTGATAAACGTCATATCCATATTGATCATTTGCAGATTTATGACAGGTTCCAGATATCTACGCTGAGCACGTCACTATCAAAACACTGAAACTAAGCATTGTAGCGATGAAGACAAAATTTTGTATAGAATTTTAATAATAACTTTCTACAGTGACGTACTAACAACTGGCTACAAGTATTGCCTTCAGATAAAAATATGCTCTGTGTAGAACTATTTAGGCCATATCGTTCGAGAAAGACTTTACTTTTACGTTGCTTGTAACATTTCAATTTATTTAACTATTTAAATATATATTTTTTTTTATTTTTTTAAATGTATTACATATAGAAGGGACAGTACTAAAAACTAATTACAAGTAGAAAACTTGGCCCAAACCGGTATCTCTCGGGATCGTGCCAAGTAGGCTGGCAGCATTGCCACGTTGAATAGCAATGCTGATCTACTTACTACTTAATCTTCCTATCTATTTACCTCAAGACACAAGTGAATAAATCCTATTTCTTATTTGAAAATTATCATTGGCCTTATTCCTAAATGCATCGCTAACCACTTAAATATACGAACCGAACCATTTTCTACTTTCATGAAGGACTATAAAATGAGATTATCATTGAAAATTAACTTTTTATACGAAGTGTGCCTCAGTAATTTAGCATTGAGTGTATCGGTCTATTTGATAACTTACCCAGCAAAGGGTCCAAGCGATCCCTGAAACTCTTGGCCCTTGTCGCTACTGCAGGACCTCTTCTTGGCAACGGTGAGTCCCATTCGCATGGCTCCTCCTAGGCAAAAAAATATTTCGTCAGAGGGATTTACGTCTACTACATTTTGGTGGGTCGATTTTTTGTCTAGAAGAACTAAAACGCTCGAATTCATGTAGCATTAAATCCGTATGTATTTTTATAATATGTGCTAGTCTGCTCTAGAACTTACAGTATCATATGGTTGTTGCCCGTTGCACGGCGGAATCAAACCGTCCCATTGCGAGCTATCCCAAGGCTCAGAGAATACTGTCCCATCGTCGCTTGCCTGCCAACAAATCAATTAGTTATGACATTAACATTTATAAGAAAAACCGATACCCAAAACATCAAATATAAATGATCTTGAAATATTTTGAAATATTCTCAAAGCACTTGCATAATATTCAATGAATGTTCTAAGACATAACATGTTGTGTTCTGTTTGTACCTGTTCAGATAAAGGCCTCAAATCGTGAACGTTGTCATAACACGATGCTCGCGGTGGAGACCGAACTTCTTCAGGCAAAGCAGTTGGTTCCGCATTCAGGTGAAGTTCGGGAAATCTGTAGACAATAGTAGAATTATAGAGAAACGGAATTTGATTCCGTATTGATTAGGCTATTTCGTCAAATAATTCAAGGGTCAACATTTAGGCTTTTAACATTTTAAATATTGTCTGAATTAGCGCGAATGTCACAGGGCATCGTGGCAAGAGGTTATTTTTAAAAGAACTTCTTACAGGCATAAAAACCTCATACTACCTTTGGGCTACAACTTGGTGTACAGTGAGGTGCTGTATTCCGTCGTCTACTCCACTTAGTCTGGTCTCCTGTTCAGCTAACGACGGGAACATCCCGCTCTCGCTGTTTGAGCTGTCATCTTGTTTATCTAAAAAAAAAATACACGGTCAGAAAATGTAAAAGTACTTAATGAAAAAACTAATAATTTAAAGGTGCTTTGTTTATTGACAACATGCAATGGTAACGTATTTGTTTGACATATTTCTTTCAAGCAAGCATCCAACTGATTTGACAAAAATTTACTCTGAAAATATTCTGTTTGGAAACCAATTGAAAAGAAAATTAGGAGATGATGTGGCTTCTTATAGTCGTTCATATAATATTTTACATAATCAACAATATTTTAACAATGTTTAAGGCAAATTAACCTTTGCGAATTCGACATTATAAATATATAACAGAGACGAGACTAATGACAAAAATTACATACGTGCTGTTAAAATCAAAGCATGTGCATTCAAAAATATAGGTGTAAATTTATAACAAAAAGAAAAGATTCATGAAGGTTGGGAGTGCAACATATTTTTCCAAAGCCTCTACACTACTTTCATCTTATCAACACTGACTTATAAACTCCCAACTGGAATCAACAGTCCAAGTCTGGTCGTTCTTGCCTGTGGGTGGCTTGTTGGTGACTCTTGGTGGCTGAACTGGCTTCACCTTAGGCTTGCTGCGGAGAGACACTAGGTTGTCCACCGATGACGACGTGTTTGGCGAAGATGCTAAAAAGGAATAAAACTATCATTATGACGTGATAAAGATGTATGGTAATATTTTAGGCCAAGCATTAGAGCAATTTAATCATGAACTTAGAAAAATGTGTGAAAATATGTTTTATGTTATAATGCTTAAGTACTTAAATATCTTATTTTTTAGAAAAGCGTGTCTTACGCGAAAGTTCTTCTATGCTGTGCATATCCCTAAGAGGGTAATAAGGGTGGCTTTGCGATGGTGGCTCTGAATAACGTTGCGATATGTTGACACCTCTGAGCAGTTTTCTTCTCTGTACTGGTGGTAAAGCCGCCTGTTGATATTTAATAACAAGTTAGTAAAATGTAAACAGTGCTACTTGTAGGTTTTACAATTACTAAGCATACTTCTTTCAGCGCATCAACTGGATCTGCATAAAATGGACTACCAGCGTGGTCCTTCTCAGAATCGTCACAAATTGGTATTTTGTCATCGTCATCATCATCTAATTTTATTGTTTCCATACTCTCAGCATTGTAGGCATCCCTATTCTTAAAGGCAGCTTCTATTTCTTCAGTCAATTTCTTATTCATATTCATGGAAATATTCAGTTTATCCGGTCTTCTAGCTACAACATTGCCTTTGCTGTTGGTTGTTGCAATGATATCGCTAGAACTGTTGAAACTTTTCTTCAAAGAGTTGTCAGAAATTGATTTCTTTTCGTTGAGACTTTCCGTGGAATTGAGTATGTGGATATTCTCTTTTTCAATTATTGATTGTGTACTTTTAGCGGCAATTAATTTTGCTGTAAAATACAAATTGATACATAATTTTATATACGTTTCGATATGTTCAGAAAAGTTTGTTATAAAGTTCAGAAAAGTTTTCGATAGCATTGTATTTATGTAAATAATTATTATCCATGAGTACTTGCAATCCCTAAATGATAAAGATTGTTAAGTCACTTACGCAATGTATCTGGTAAAAGGTCAGGCCTCTTACTTTTCATTAATCCATTATGGATATTATTGTCATTTTCCGTTTTCAATGGTTTAAATGTCGAGCAATTATTACTTTCTGGCCCCCATATATCTTCGTAATCTGAAACTTTATCCATCAACGAACTTCTGTAATATACGCCTGGAGATTCTAGAATATCTGATTCCTGAAAACGATAAGAAATATCTCTTAAAAAAAAAACATTTTAATTTAACAGAAATCATTTATTGATAAATATTTTATTGGTTATTTATTCAAAACATTTTGTCGTGCGGTTAGTAATGAGATGATTTGCATTCATTTGATATTTTCCCCTACCTGATAATGCCTGGACTCCTTTCGCTGGGAGTGCTTACTCCTCCTTGATCTACCAGACGGTGTAGTACTTGTGGTATTCGTATTAGGAGATATTACTTTATCTCTCCCTGTCATCGGGGATACAATCGACTGGTTTGAAGTGGGAGAAAATACATTTTTTGTAGATATTGGGGAACTCCGAGAAACCGGTGAGAAAATGTCACTTTTATTATTTTGACTGACTGGTGAAAATACACCGCTCTTTGAAGAAATGGTATCATTTGACACGGGGGAATTTATTTGACTTGTAGGCGAAAATATGCCGCTGGTGACTGAGTTGGTGCCATTAGGTGACACTAAATTATTTGGAGTGAAACTGCTCGATTTAGTCAAGCTGTTCACTATGGGGTCAATAGATTCAGATGTGTTTGTCTGAGATTGTTCTACTGGCGATGCTGGGTTCCCATTGGTTTGCTCTGTCATTTGTCTTTTGAAGCTTCCGTGCAAACTAGCTGTCATTGCATTGATGCACTCTCCCTCTGGTGACATACGATGCATCAAATTCTATAGGGAACAGTAAGAGTATGTCATTTAAAACCGCCCTTATTTTATTATATTACGCTATATAATACGATGTTAGAAACACACATTGATCTAGCATTCAAACCTCATGCAAGCATTCACTTGTATACAGCCATGCAAAGTAATGTTATTCTCACCTGTGAATCTCCATTACTTTCAGCAATATTTTTCACAGTATCCATTAGACTGAATACGGAGTCTGAGCTACTGTTATTGTTGGCATTACCCGCAAGCGTTAGTTGCAACCTGTCGCTTTGTATGCTCTCATTGATTTGATGGTTGTGTATTTGTGTGTTATTGACGCAGAAAGTGACCGTCGTCGTGACTGTTATGTTTCCATTCAGCGAAGCCTGGTTAATGGGACTAAAAGCTACAGCTTCGGATTTGGGGGATGTTTTTGTGTAGGGTGGTTTTGCCCACCGTGGAGGTGGGGGAGGCGGAGTCTTAACATTATTCACTTGGGTGGGAGATTGTTGCGTGTTGGCTGTTGGGAATGTGTGGGGCTGTGTTATATGAGCCTGAAAACAGGTGGACCATTGATTAGCATTAGATAAGATGACAACACCAATTAAGCTATACAATAATGTATGCAGTAATGCTTACCGTATTAGTTATTAAGTTTAACGTATTTGGTGGGGTTGGCCGTGGAGCTCTAATAAAAGCGCTGTTGGGTTTTGCAGGTGGAGATGGTGCTGTTCTGCCCTTGAATGTACTCAGGTTCTGTCTTTGACTCGGTGGGGAACTTGAGTTGTCAATCGGAGACATCTTAAGCACTACATTCTGATCCTTTTCGGGGCTTAGAATGTTCTCTCGAGAATTTGTTCTTGTACCTAGAAAATTGATGAAATGTTACTTACCGCTCAGCTACATTATATTTTTAAAATATGTAATTATGTATGTGTGGTTAACTTACTGGTATTAAAACTACTAAGACTAGAACCAGTATCAGAAGGTGTCACAGCCATAGGTACTACACCATTGGCTAGCTGACAGGGTGAGAGCAAATTCTGGGGGTTATTCTTCGGGTTTGCCATAGGATATCCCCAAAATTCTTGACCCAGTAGCGTCAGAGAGCTAAGTTGCTGACGGCTTTTAGCTTCGCGTAGGGGACGAGGCAGTTGCAGCTGCACTGGTAATTCATCACTGAAATCAATGTAAGTTTCACGTGAATCGGTTGCGTGTCACTTTTTTATAATGGTCCCCGAAGGAGAATATCAAAATTTAATGCATAAATCCTAAACCATTATAAGCTAATCAATTTAGTTAGAAGTTTTATGTTGAATTACTTACCAGCATTGAGAGTAATGCGCAATCAACTCTGGTATATTGTCAAACCGATTGTGAGACGTCTCCAGTCCTATCCTCCCGCCTGAAGCCTGTATGAGATAGTGCTCAATGTACGGGCCTTTGTCGGCAGGCAATCGAACACTGATCGCCATTGTGTCGGGCTGACTGGATTGGCGAACCACGAAATTCTGAAATAACACCCAATAAACTTATTTACCGCATGCATGCTATGTCCACCACGTCATGTTCAAATCGGAGCGGTAAGGACTCGTTGAATTCTTTCTCATTCGAGGAATTTCATTTGAATTCATTCATTCAAAACTACCTGTCACATTTGATCAATTGATGCTTTAAAAGTTGAATAAACTACATTACTCAATTGGTACTCCAACGTATAATCCTAAAAAATGCAATACTTTTGCTAAGTAATCTGAGTCTATCGAGAAACCCCAGACCGCGCACTATGTAAGCGGTTAATTTAGGTAGATTCATTAAACGCTATGATGTTAAAACCTATTTCCAACTCTGCTTTCCCCATTGACAGTGATAGTAAAATTAATTACTCACTCCTTCTTCTTTTCCCTGCAAAAGATGGAAGGCACCAGCTCTCTGTATGCCAGGCAGGAACCAAACTGGGTGTGTTCTGATGAGCCTCTCTAACAGGCCGATGTCGCATGGTGGCTGCTCTTCTGACTCCGACCCCGATGACCCAACTGAAGAACAATCTCCTCGAGCTCCTTCGCCGTCTGAAGAAAGGGTTTCTCGACTCTGAAAAACAAAACATATTTTTTAATACTTTTTGCACAATTACGACTGCTTAAAATTTTCCACATTCTCTTTTTCTTAAAGCATTATAACTCAACTTACACGTAATACCATTATTATGTATGCTTCATTGAAATATTTATCATGAAACCCTTTCATCCTCCCATTATAACCTGGTGTAATTATTTTCCCACCTGGGTGTATCGCACAAAGTGAAAACGTTCCGCTAATTGGGATGGCTCATGCTCGTGAAATATCGTTATAGGTATTGGATGTGTCCCTTTGCCGGCTTACGAGCTCACTAAAACCCGCAATGCAAACTTAATGTATACACATAATGATTTCATAAAGTAAGGTATTAAACAATGGCGCATTTGAAAATAAGTGAGTACCGTATTTATGGCTATTTTGCGTAATTTTTTTATCATATTCGCGTAATGGAGATATGGAGATATTAAGAAGATCGGTGACCATCTTCAAGCGAGTTCTTTATTATGAAATACCTAATGATGTAGTTAAATATTTCAAATGTTTTGAAAGACGACCAAGATTTACACACAGGAGAAGGGCACCTTATGTAAGAAAGTCAAAGAGAATAATCGAGATAGGTACAGAAGAATGTAGGATGATGACAATATTTCACAAATTTGATATCGACAATCTCTCGAAAAGAAACCAAAATATTTTGTCCTTTGTTTATTTGCGTGACTTATTTCCATATATTTGGGTGCGAGAGGGTTCAATATTTGCGGCAGAAATATCATGTTCACTTCAAACAGAACGAAGGCTTTTTGTTCACCAACTTGGAAATATTATTACGCGATTGTCCCGCCGAAGGGTCGACAGCGTTACAAAGGCATAGGGCAACCAATTTCATACAAGCTCATCTATTCTCGTTTTAGTTTCGCATATTCTCTTATTTATATGTTAAAGTTATTCTTTTTTGGCAAGAGGTCATCGTCCTGAGGGAGTTTATGAGATGTATTTGTGAAATATGTCCGAGCTCCGATATTAAAAGCAATGTTTTTATGAATTTAAACCAGCCTCCGGCTACAAATCCTTTTCGGGTCTTTCTACAAAGAAATATTTGAGTCCAAGTTATGTAGGGGTTGTTTAGTTAGGAGGGAAGTAAATATTAATTTTAGTTGTTTTAATAAAGTTTAACGTTACGGGTCCCGTATTAGAGTTAATTATTCAACGTCGGGGTGCATTCGTGTTCTGCAAATTGAGATGAAATCCCTATAAGCTGGCTAGCAAGGGATTTGAACGCGCGGTGTGTAGTTTCAAATTAAAATTGCGAGCATTCATTAAGGACTTTAAATGTTAATAGTGCATGCATATGCATTTATGGTATGTAAAATTTAACTAGAATATTTGAATTTTAAACGGCACATTAAACTATTTTGTAGTTACAAAGTAGTGACAAATTAATATTTGGACATTATTACACAGCGCCATCTAGGCCCAAACTTAACAAAGCTTGTAGTATGGGCACCAGATAATGGATAACATATAATACACTAGCCGTACCCTGCCACGCTTCGCTGTGGCACATTGTGATTAAAAATACATTATATATATAATCATAGATTAAATAAAATAGATAAAAACAATCCTTGATGCGGATTCTATATCATGCTAAAATTTCAGCTCGATTAGTGCAGAACTTTTTGAGTTTTTGAAGCGTACACAAACCAACCTTACATTTATATGTATGTATATATTATATTATAATAAATACCAAATAACCAGACACAGCACAAATGTTTCATTAACATATTTTTTGGACTATTGTGATGTAGCATAATCATATTAAATCCTAAATTAAAATAGTACATACTAGTTATAATAGTGTTAACCAGACAAAAATAGATTGGTATAGGAAAAAGAACACGACAAGACCAAATAAATAGTCATTGTAAATAAATGGCTGGTATCAGCTAGTGGCTGGCAGACGGTCGTAAGCTGATTAATGTACGAACGCTACTTCTGTAAGACTTTCCTTGACATTTTCTTTAATAACTGCCTATTGGAAGTTTTTAATATACTGTACTATTATTGGACAAGAAATATGAGGGCAGTCGTATTTAATATCTCTATCGACAATCTGTTATTGGATTGAAGCATTAAAAAGTATTTAGAAATAAGACAGAAAAGCATTACGACTTTCGTATAAGTGTTTCTTCTGTATAAAAAATTGGTAAAAAACATAAGTTTTATTTCAAAGAAATTGAGGCTGGTTCTTGATCATAAACTTAGAACCTCATGAGGACCGAGATACGTATAGAAAAATAATCATTATCCGACTAGACGCTGCTCTCATGTTTTCAAACCAGTATGATGTACTATCAATATATCTTGCAAACATTAACTGGCTTATTCCCAGACATCCACAGTCCACTGATTATGAAAAATAAGCTCATACATTACCAAAATATCTACACTAATATTATAAACAGGAAAGATTTGATTGTTTTTTTGTTTGTTTGCATTGAAAAACTACTCGACTGATTAGATAAATTCTTTCAGCACTTTTTATCCCCCACACACCCATTACACCCACGAAAACGGAAACTACACGGGTGAAACCGCGTGACGCCCGCTAGTTTATTAGAAAAAAATATAAAACTAACTTATAAAAAAGCGTTAAAAGCACACATTCAATAAGCTGGCATAAATTAAACTGCCGCCGTTAAACAACATTAAAAGTCCGCGGAAAATAAATGACTTGATATAATTAATATGGAACAATTCGCGGTATTTTGCTCGCGACTATTACAGGCCGAAATGCGACAATCTGGTGGAAATTAATTCTACGATCGGCGACAATAATAACGGTAATGAATCATGTGACAAAGGATTCCCCGGCGGCGGTAAGGTGTTAAATTTAACGGTACAATAGCGCAGAAGCGTAACTTCCGAATATTGCACCTTAAATACCTGGCTATGAATTTATATGAGCGTAAATGCAATTAGTTTTCTTCAGTGCGCCATTCCTATGGACAATAGAACTAATGGCGGTATATCAAGGTGTGTCTGTCTTAGTAATTCAAGCCCAGGAATATTATTATATTAGAAACAGTTTAGGTATATAATGAGATTTATTAGATAACGAATCATAGAATAAGTAACATAACTAAAAACCTTAAAAATATAATCTAATAACTAAAAAATAAAATCTTTTAAAAGGTTCCGAAGATACTGGCAGCATTCCCCCTTTGGATGGCTAGACTAATTATTTGACCGAGGTATCTGCCAGCTTTCGGTCTCCTATGATCTGGACTAACCTTTTAGTTATTTCTTTAAAAAGCCTAACAGCGCTAGGACCCCAATAATATAAGATATAAGATAAGTTTATGAAATGACCACTAAATTCGTACACCAATCTTCTAAGCGACACCTGCTGCTGAGCTCATGAAAATATACAGCGTGGGAGTTCCATTCACTTTCACGAGACTTTTGAACTAAGTGCCAAGTGGCCTCACGTGCTGCGCCGATACAAATGGATGTAACGTTTTAGGATAACACAGATAGCACCTGCGACCGCAAGTTACGGAATAGGGAAGTTTTAATTATGTAGCAAGTTTGGATGGCTCGTTACATGAAGGTTTTATCGGTAAATGTTTGAGAACCTACCCGATGTACTTTCAGCAAAATGTTACTCAGAAGATGGCGCCACAAGTCGTTATAATGCCACATTACGTTTTCTTGAATCTGTAATGCACTCCTCATAACGCCGTTGACATAGTTTTTTTTTCAATTATAGATTAAAATACAAATCCAAGGATTTTTTTTCTCATTGAATTCCAGCATTAATGAGGGTTCTCGCTTCCAAAATACGCACCTAATAAGTTACGTGCGAAAAGAAATGCAAATTTTAAAAATTCTAAAATTTTCAAGCTGCTCTCGGATTTTATTTATTTATTACAGAACTCGTGTCGCTGTCATTCAAGAATTGTAAAAAGTTTTAACGAGCAAAGAACGTGGAAGTTTGAATAACGCAACGCCGTAACAATAGTCCCCAACCAACCCTAGTCGATCTCAAAACCAGCTGGAAGTTCTGTGAGCATATTACTTAACTCGTATTTTTTAAATTTTGTACAAAATATTCAAAAATATACAAAAATTATCGACGGGTTCCAGTATGAATTAGACGGAGTAAAAAGCCGAAAATACGTAGGTACATTAAACATACAAAATCCTTTATCAAATTCAATCAAAGCATGTATGGAGGAATTGCACGTTCAGCACGTATAGCTGAACATATAATATTCCTAATTCGGTACCCGACAGTGCCGTCAAAGCTAGTGTCATTGTCAAATTCTTCTTTAATAGTTATCATCGTACAATCCACATTTTACTATAATTAACAATTTGATATGACATCATCAGCTTGCATCTGCGCTGGCACAATTTGTTTTGTATTTTCGGTAAGCATTTTTTTGTAGTTAAACTTAGTTGGTACTATAATGTTGGTGCTCTAAAAATTGGCGCTGAACTGAAACTCGTCATGTGGTCCACTGAGATGCAAGGGGCGGGGTGGCCCGGATGACTCACTCGGGATGTTAAAAATCAATAAGCGAAGTCTCCCCCGTCGTTGCCCCAAGTAAGTACCCACTGTCATTGACGGTTTTATTGCAAGTCCTAATTTACTGCCTAATTATAGGGGTTATAATGATTCTGAGATTTAATTTTAATTCTTTGCGAATGCGAATTCTTAAGAGCAATTTATTTATTTAAATTTCGTTAACTTAATTTATTATATCAATCTGTATAAATTGTAACACACATTATACAATGTATTAAAGTCGAAAGTTAAGTACTGAAATACATTAAATAAACTACACCAATCAATCCTTAGCTAACAGATTGCAGATTAGTTTGATTAAGACATACTCGGATTAGTGACTTTAACTTTTATGTATAGGTTAAATATTGACTATAAATTATGGACGAAGTTACGGAAAAAAAGTTATAAAAAATCTAGTAAAAGCTCGACATAACCCCTCCGCTGTATCAACGGCAGTTGGTAAATACGTAAGGGATTTTCCTTTAAAAGTAACAAAAGGTTAGTATCTGTAACAACAAATATATATCGACAGCTGAAGTCCTACTTGTGGTCGCGTCATCAAAGCCTAACAACGCTAATCTCTACTTAACCTGTATTGCAATCTATCGACCGATGTACTATACTGGGGCTATGCGCTATTAGAATAGCAAGCGTAGCGTAAAGTAGATAGGGGTGACATACCACGGGCACAACATAAATACATTCAGAAGGCCTGCTTCAAGAATTTAAGGGGAAACGGCGCCGGCGCGCACGCACTTATTGATACTCTGTGTCTCTGTAATGTGGTCACATCAGAAGAAATAAAGAAATAAATTTTAGTTATTTAACACAAAATAAGACAAATTTTGAAACCATTTTCTTTAAACAATTTTTCTTACAAGTTATTCAATCAAGTACCATTTAAATTTGGGGTTAATTATAATGTTTAGTATTTACTACTATAAAGGGAGATAAAAACAAATGTAATGTGCACCCTAAAAATATTTTTTTTTTAAATATAGCTAAATGAGATTTTGCAATGTGCCAACATCTATGCAGATATATGAAATGGAAGTGTCTGCTCATAATTCCAAATTAACACCTTTCACGCATTTGAAAGTAAAACGGCGCTTATTTGATTTTTTATGTCTCTCTCTTGTCCGTCTATTTGTTTCGGCTAATCCCAGAAACGCCAGAACCGATTCTAACGGGAAGTTCACTCACAGTTAGCTGATGTTACAAGGAGTAACTACGCAATTTTTTTTAAATATTTCTCCGTGAAATAAAGTCTACGCAAGCGAAAGCGCGGGGCTGAGCTAGTATATAATATTAATTATAACTGTAGAAAACCTTGCAGTGTTGAAATAAGTGTAAGAAGAGGTTCGCGTTGAATGCATCATTCTCATGTATAGGGGTTCGGCCTAGCGTGTCTCTTTATTTTGTGCCAGGGGGGTAAGATGCCTGACCGCGTATCGAGCTGACATCTGACTTATGTAGCCGTTTCCGACTGTTAGACCAATAATTGGCGTACAATTATCAACATATCTTTGATAGCAATTATTAGAATGTAAATGCAATTAAACTAACAGTAGACAGTTGTTTGATAATGTCTACAACTTGTTAAAGTTATCTGTTTGTACAAGAACTAGTGCTATTCCGGTGGTTTGTTTTGTTTAACTTGAATATTTTATTGTTATTATAATGAAAATGAAAAATATTTATTCAGTTTGGGCCTTGGTAAGGCACTTATGAATGTCGAAAATTTACGATGTTATAAAGTAGTATAAGTATAACTAATTAGTATTATAACCGCGATACCTAGTGTAGCAGTCAGGTATATTAACTGCACTAATGGTATCGTACTTAGTTTTAAGCATAAAGATATTATACATAGGGTACCTACTCGAGATACATTACTCGGTTTGAATCGATGGTAAAATCAGGTGATAATCAGTATGATCGATAATACGAATTAAGTTGAACAAGTTAAATTATCTGCGTTCTTTTGCATTGAATTCCTTCCATTAGTCCATTACAACCCGTCCGTCTGTCTGGTCACGTAGGTAATATATCAGTCTAGTTCATAAAAAGCCCCATGTGACAAGTCTCCCCATATTTTTCCAAAGAGAGCCACATCTATTCACAATATTGTTGCACTAAATCGATACTATTTCACTGCAGTGCATGCAAATTAAACGGTCGGAAGTATTTTTTGTTCTGCGACTATTAAAAATCGCCCAGACAGGGAGGCAGGAAGTGACGGTGCCCGTAATCGCTCCGTGTTGACAATGCCAGTAATTATTACGTACATAGGTACAGTCAGCAGCAAAGGTGACACAACAAATAATATACTTATCTTGCTTACCACAGTTATTTAGATTTAAAAAAATGCTTCATAACTTGAATTTTTTGGACAAAATACTATGCGTTAACTCTTATTCCCTGCGAATGAAAGTGCACCTTATTTTTCATTTCATGCAATATCTACATACTGGTTTTTGAGTTTTCGATATCTTAATATAAAATTATATTATTATTCTGTCGTCATACTATCGATTTATGGAGTATACGACTGTTTGACACATGAATACAAATCCGTTTTATTTTGAAATATCTTATTCGCATATTAATTTCATTGCTGACTCTACCGCACTATAGGACTACAAATATCCTTATATACGACTTTTAAAGCATTTATCTTAAACATAAAAGTGGACTACATGCGGAAGTGTCAGGAGCCGAACCACGATAAAACTCTGGCGAAAACTATCACTATACAGATTACAATGATACACGTTCAAAATTTATAAGAGAAGGAATATTTGACCCAAGGTATAGATCATTATTATGACTTCGCAGCTTAGTCACAGACTAATAATCGTAACTGCGACAAAAACACAATTAAACCGTCCTATAACCGAAATGTGCACAGAGTATGCAATAAAAACCCAATTTCAGAGAGCAGTTGTAACCGCGGCGCTTCCATCTAAAATTCTAAGTCGTTCGCACATGTCATTTACGTCCCGCAAAAGGCAGTTAACTTCGGTCCGCTCGCTAATTTGAGGGTTAATAGTCAACCCAATGGACCAGTAAGTGTTGTATAATGAATATTATGCTACCGAATGGTCCCTTCACTCCGAACCTACCACATTACTCGCATGTACACTTTATTACGATCATAATTTATAATGGTACGGATAGTTACATGTTTTTAAACATATCGTTGCTTAAAAGCCTATTTCATAGTATTTATCTGCGATACCTAGTGTAGCAGTCAGGTTAACTGCACCAATTGTATCGTCAAATGGTTTTGAGATACTTAGTTTTAACCATAAAGATATTATACATAGGGTAACTACTCGAGATACATTACTCGGTTTGAATCGAAGGTAAAATCAGGTACACCATAATTTAAATTCAAATAATTATGAAAATCAAAGTGACTATACATTTCATTGATATCAAAACGTTTGATGTCCAAAAGAGTGTGCACTAATAACATGTCAGCATTACAACCAGTATTTAGGGTGACAATTGCAGTGGAAGGGTTCGGAAGGGTTTCAAGTATTCACAAAGCCCGCAATTGACTGAGATGTTTTACACCTCGAGTGTACTCCTGTCACCGCGTGCGTGGCTGAGAGGCGTGGATTGTGGCTTGTGAGTAAATATTGTGGTACACCTACTAATTCTATGCCTTTCTACATTCAACGAAAGAGTTTAAGCTATTAATTTTTCACTAAAGTTGAAAGCAAGTAGGGAAACTTGATAGTGGCTAGTGGTAAGAGGCCTAACCTATAAACGAATACGTAATCAAGACTGTTAGGCCTGAAGAGTCAAAATATTTTTATGTTCCACAAGTATACTTATCATGTATACAGATAAAACAAATTGAAGTGACTGTTTGTAATTCAAAAATACCAGCTTTTCATTAAATGCATATAAAAGTATATACGGTACTGACTTAAAAAAATAAATTCTCAAAATTTTCTCTTTCTGTCTGTCTGTCTGTTTGTTCCGGGTAATCTCTGAAACGGCTGGACCGATTTTGACGGGACTTTCACTGGCACAAAGCTGGTGTTATAAGAATTAACTTACTTTTAATTAAAAATTAACCATTTAGGGTTCCGCGGGAATGAAAAGTTTTTCTATTAAAATTTAATCTACAAGGGTGAAACCGCGGGGCACAGCTAATATTTTAAATATTTATTTAATTGAAGCTATTTACATAAAATAAACCTAATTATAATGGTTAATAAACCTAAGTTAAACTGACAAAAACGATGTGAGATCACTGCGTGACTCTATGGTACGTAGAATTATAATTATATGATAATTTAAGTAAACGAAGGAGCAGAAATATGTTCATTAATATGTACCATTGTTAATGTAAGCAGTGTAAATAAGCTCCCGGATACACGCCCGTAATTTTGCGCTCAATCAATAAATTTGTGGTCCCCGCCACACGTGCGGCTTTAGTTATTTACTCTACATATAATTGTTTTATTGAAATTTCAGAGATATGTACACAAATTCTGTCATAAATGAACATTAAATGCCATTTTTATAATGTTACTTTTTACATTTTTAAATTAAAAAAAAACATACTGACATTCACTGATAGCATTGTTTTACAAAGCCTACAAAAAAATCCGTATAAGAGGAACTCGTGACACAATTGCTATTGCGCATATCATTCGATCAGCGAAGTTAAGCAACCCCTTTTCCAAGCCAGTTGTTGAAGGGGTGACCGCCCGAGCTCCCTCCTTGCCTTGGAGAGCACGCCGTCGGTTCCGGTTACCAATTTAACATCTTTGGCAATCGTTACAGGTCAGTCGGAGGCCTAAGAAAGTCTGACAACTGGTTAAACCCAGATTACTAATTTTCCTCATAGAAGAGGTTGCGAAGATCAAATTGCAGTCGCTTCGTACACGAATCAGGCAATCAGGTGATCAGCCAAATCAGGTTGAATGAAGTGCCGACCCCATCAATGCATGGGATAAGACCAGGGAGATGATGAATATCCATCGAAACTGTGGTTTGGCAAATTGTAATCTTTCAAGAGCAAATCATTATTCCATTGAATTCATACATATTGTTCTATTGAGCTCACAATTGCACTTTTAGACTGCAGTTTATTTCATTTTTCCTTTCCTGCAGATTTGTACCCCCATTCATCATAAAAATAACAGGAAACTTTTCACAATGGAATTTCTCATTTTCCAGTAAGAAATGCAATAAAAAGACGCTATCCTTTCATTCCATGTACGAGTACCTTGTTGTCTAAGAATACTAGAACAAGAATAAAAGTATAAGTGTGTTTTATTAAACTTGGTTTAATGCCAGACTGGCCTTAGCGTGGGGTGCAATAATACTTTAACTACTCGCAATTGACTAATTAGTATCAGCGTAAAGAAACTAAAAACTAAGTAAAATTTGCATTCATAACGATGCAGTGATTTTGTAAGCATCCCTATCTGTTAAAAAATATGGTACTACAAATAAATAAAGGTTATTTTATTTGTTATTGTTCAATTTCACAGTCATCGCAATTGAATAAAATGGAAACAGAAAAGATGCGCTTCCGTTTTCTATTGATGTACCCGCAAATGTAATTCCGTGTCGAGAATTGAAAAATATTGCTTTCATATAACATTACCTTGAAGCACTCGAATGATAATGGAAGCAAAATACGTAACCTCCCCCGACCCAACGACATACAGAACACACGTTCCGGTACTCAAGCATTTGCTAAATGTATTTCCAACTCGATACAATATTTTCACGACAAGAGCACCATTGAATTCCTACAGATAATAAATACAATTCGGTTTGCACAACTCCCGTAGAAACTACAGACTGCGGGTAAATTTAAAACTAAAGTCTAAACAGGATCGCACTGCGGTTCATTACGCAGGGTAACTTTCGAATTCCTGATTTGAAAGTTTTAAAAAGTTTCCACAATTACCTGGCTAAGACTGTCCCCTAAACTGCCGTCTGCGTCCACGGGTCGGAATAGACTGGGCTCTTTGATTATGTCTCTTCGATGTTTCCTCTCTTGGGCTTCCCTCATCGCTTGACTTTGGAGTCTTTCGAAGAATTCCCGGGGCTTTAGCGGAGGGGGTTCGTCGTCTGGGGGTGGTGGAGGGGGAGGAGGCAGCCTCGTGCGAGGGGAGCTGCGTAGGAGCGACCGCTCGTCGTCTTCCGTAGACCGCTCATCGTGATCAGAGTCCGAGCTGCGGCTCTCCCTCCTCCTTACCCCTTGGAGGTGTGGCTCGAGAAATGTCGCATTTCTGTAACAAAACAAGAAAATATTAATTTCATCAAAGAAATTCAACATTAGTTTAATGGAACATAAACGACCTGACATACGGGATAGCAAAGTAGACTAAGTCCTCCTTCTCACAAAACATGGTGTAAATAAAGACTAGACCAAATACGCACTAATTATATTTCCAGCGTTCGTTCGTCGCTCGTTTAGTTAGTTGTATCCCAAATGAATTGGTTGTAGCTTTGTATCCCACAATGGTAGTGTACAAAGTCCTGTTAATGAAGTTAACTGAGTATTTTACAGCCAATAGATAGCTATTTAACTGCTACAAAATCGATATCCACGCATCTGACTGCAGCTAACAAACACATGGGGCTTCGTTGACCAGACTGGGGGGCATTAACCAAGATTTATTTCCCGAGCACGGTTGCGGCATAGGTATTAATTAAAAACCTCGGCACGGTGCGAGTCCACGTACGCACCACAAGTGCGTTGGACATTCTCTCCAATTACTTACTCAGCTCTGTTGGATTTGTCGGAATGTCGCCTCAGGCGGCAGCATTTTATCCGTAAAACTTTTTCGCAAACTAAAATATTGCTAATTGTTTTTACTTGTAAACCACTCCCGTGTTTTGTGTCCACTTTTGTTTATCTTAATTTAAAATGGAATTTGGAGAGGGAGGTTTGATAACATGAATCTGCAATTACCCATTGCTAGAACCATTTTTGAGGCGCTTATTCTATTGCAAATTCAAAGATGTTCCATGATCCTTTTTAATCCTATGTTAATATTAGTACCTACCCAGCGTCTCTTTTCGAGTCATTAATCCAGTTTTTAATTTATGTAAAAGTAGCATAAAAGTAGCTCATTTCCGACAATCTAAATTCATTGGCACATACCAAGCAAAGTTTTCCCGTAAAAGCAATTTAACCCGTCTCGCCGGACTGGCGTTAAAAATCGCTATAATAACAATCTCCCACGTTGACACGGAACTGACACCCAATTTGTTAGTGACTCTCTGGGACTAAAACGTCATAACATGGTCATAACGAGATCGGTTTTAACAGGAACTATAACAGCAATGTGCTTGGAAGCGAATGTACTTCTTATGACTTTTTTTTGTTTTTCAAGTCTCGAAGGCAAGTCTTCTTAAGTTATTATTAGTATATAAGGAAAGAAAGGCTGGTAATAAAATAATACGACGTTGAAGCACACCTTCAATTTACGTAGCACTATAAATAATTTCGACTTTAAATCCTTTAGAAGTATCTTATATCCTATTCTGTATTACCAAGTTATAAGTAGGTGCTAAAAGTTTATATATAAGGACATAAGTATCATGTCTGTCTGCCCACAGTGGTGCTTGACTAAATCGATTATAGCGATTTAACGGTAACGCCTTATAAATGCGTATATATATTGAGTACAACACACACAGTAAGGGGTGCCGGTGACAAATCAGCATCGCTTCACATGTCACCCCGTCAGCTCGGTGATTACCGCCCGGACTGTCCGACGCATTAATTAAAATGTCATATTCCACGTAACGTCACACGTGCAACCTTCATTAATTTTAATACGCGATCATTTATTCGGGGGTATCATCGAAGTTAAAATGTACACAACATTATCGTCACGCCGAGGCCCACACGTCAAGGAGTGAGAGAATAAAGCGACTTTCCACTATAGATCTACAGGTTTGATACACGATTTTGCTTCAGTAAGTTTCGTTATTACGTTCTACGTTAAAAAAATATGTGGAGTGATTTCACACCATGTGCTTCACGGTGAAGGAAAACATCGTGAGGAAACCTGCATTTGTCTGAGAAGTAACTCAAAGACGTGTGTATAGTGCGGAGACGGTGATAGACTCATCATCTCGTCGTTGGCCTTTAATAATCTCCGGTAAAAATTGTGGGTGCTGTTATTACAACATCTCTGCCTACCCTTTCGGGGAATACAGGCAGGATGGATGTATGTATGCTGTTTTATGATATAATAACATGAAACAATTATTAATAGTAATATATCAATCATATGAGCTACATAAGGCGTTTTATGCCTGCAACATCGCTCACTTGTGTGAAACCAAAATATCCTTCTTTGTTGGTTTCTTCCATCTGACATTCTCATGTCCTGGGCAAAATGAAGAAAATACACAATTTACATACATACATACATATGCTCACGCCTGTATCCCCCGAGGGGGTAGACAGAGGTGTAATAATAACACCCACTTTTCACCGGAGATGATTAAGTGCCAACGTGACAGATGGTGAGTCTATCGCCGTCTCAGGTACTACGATTATACTTACGATTATATTTATATTGGGAGTAATGAAAATCCGTATGGTTCTCGATCATCATCATCCTCCTGCCCTTTTCCCATGTTATTTGTGGTCGGCGCAATGTGTTCTTCTCTTCCATTTCTCTCTATCAGCCGTCATATATGTATTCACTCCTATTTTAGCCTATGGTTCTCGATAATTACAAAACTTTGCCCGAACATAGTAGAAAGATGCAGAGGATAATTTCGAAATGTATACAAAGAAAACAACGCAACTCGTAAACATAAATTTCGAGAGACCAACCACTTTTTGTTGAATAGTGTATGGAATTCAATCCGATCAAGCATTACAGCAGGTACGGTTTACAGTGCAGTATTTGAGTCGACTTTTTACGGCACGGAAATACAAATGATTTATTATGTTGTAAATGTAAACTGTACAGAGAATAAACGTAGTTCTAGTATGATACATTATTCAAACGCAGTCGACCGTCTAGTGATGTTAAATGAATAACTTTTGGGTCGGATTTTGGGAAATTGGGGTTCTCCCTTCTGTGGTTTGTGTGTGTTGTATTTGAAACCATTTTCAATTTCATAATATTATGAATTGTACATACATATGCTTACGCCCATATTCCCCGAGGGGGTAGACAGAGGTTTAATAACAACACCCACTTTTCACCGGAGATGATTAAGTGCCAACGTGACAGATGGTGAGTCTATCGCCGTCTCAGGCACTATACATACGTGTTTGAATTACTTCTCAGACATATGCAGGTTTCCTCGCGATGTTTTCCTTCACCGTAAAGCACGTGGTGTGAAATCATTATAAATAGTGAAGACATTAAATTTGAAAATTCTTTTTCATTCCTAGGATAAAGAACGTTAGAAACTTACAAAAAAATAGTGATGAATGCAATGTATTATGTTTGCCCACTGTCGCATGCGTGAATACTTACGTAAATTTTATGAAAAACAGACTTATTTACAATCACACATACTTGCTTATTGATTAAAATTTACTCATCGATATGGAATAGAACCAAATATTGACACTGTCTATAACGGCATGGCGGCCACATTACCCAAGTATTCATGAAGTTTACTTATTATTTAAAGCGGCAACCCTATTCCCCGACATTATTTGTCATAGTCCTACAGCCCTAATGGTCGGCTTTTGTTTTTCTTCATTACTGACCGCTCGGGCCTACACAAAGGAATTTACCGCTCTCCAGAAAATAGCTTAGGTTAATATAAAATAATGGAACACATTTTCACTTTTGTAGCGGCATTTCAACTTTCTGTTTGTTAATTCCAGCTTTGTATCAAAAATGGGTTTGTTAAGAAATTATAAAACAGAAGTTAACACTTTTATATAATTATGTTGGCTAGAAGCCTCTCGTGACAAGCGGGCTGGGGCTTTTCTCGCTCAGAGAATCAGCATTGCTATTCAACGTGGCAGTGCTTCCAGCCTTCTTGGCATAATCCCGAGAGACACCGATTTGGGCCAAGTTTACTACTTGTAATTAGTTTTAAGAACTGTTCCTTGTATCTATAAAATAACTAAAAATAAAATTTGTTGGGAGTATGCATAGGGTAAGTAACTTATGAGGAAAAATAATCAAAAGATTTCGAAATCCTGAGTGCAAGTGACATTTTCTTTCGTCGCAAATCGATATGATATGTAAGTCTTGAATATTTTAGTCTCACTCAGCCGGGTGGAGATGAGTGTCACAGCTCACAGAGCCTGTCAAAATCTTACCATGAGAGTGAATAAAGGTACGGCCAGCACCAAAAAGATGATAAATAATAATTTACTAACTCTTACCCACGACTTCATTTGCGTAATTTATATTTTTTTATTTAGACTTTCTGACGATTTGCAAGGTATATTTTTTTATTTAAATGAAGATATTTTTGATTTGATTTTGATATTATGTACTTAATTCCAAATTGCAACAAAAGTACATAAACCTCGAAAACAGACCGAAATACAATGTAATCATAGTGTGGTAAATAAATATGATAAAAATCTATATAGCATTTCCTCTTCTAAGAGCTGACAGGACATTTATGATGTTAACAGAGTTGTAAGAAGAATTTAAGATATGATTTACTGTAAAAACTAGTATTTGTAATCTACTTTTCATGCTCTCTGTAATACACTGCTCACTCAATTTAGCTGAAAAAAGTAATTGATCAATCAAAGTGAGCAATATCGAATACCAGCACGCTAGACAGTTGGTATGCCGTGAATTAATTATTCTTAAAATGTTTTATGAACACTTTCCGTGGTCCGACCGTTTCTTTGATGTCATACAATAACACTCTACTTACTATTTGTATTAAATTGTTCATACAATGCAGGATATTGCTTATAAATAAATAAAAAAATTATATGTTCACGCCATCGGGTGTTGTAACGTGAACATCCACATTTCACCGAACATTATTAAGTGCCAACGTGACAGAGAGTGAGTCCATCGCCATATCAGGCACTATACGTCTTTGATTTACAAACATATTCAGGTTTCCTAATGAAATTTTTCTTCACAGTAAAGCACGTTCAGTTAAATTACTGCAATTTAGAAAAACTGGTGCAGATCGTTGGGATTCGAACGCGCGTCTCTTGCGTACCAGGCGACTGCTAAAACTCCACGGATTCCACGGGTCCTTTTGTTTAACAAATTTATAAATTCGACCTAAGCCGCATAAAATATAGGTAGATAGGGTCATAGGGCCAGAGGGCATTTAAAAATCACTTTTGTATTCATGGTTCATACAAAAGTTTTTTAAGTGAACCGACAGTTATCGAATATAGCGGTAGATATTGTCTATACTCAAACTGCGCGTCTCTTCAATGAAATTTGATTTATGTTACTCATATGAAATACATTACTATGGTTACTCACTCTTACAACAAGGCGTCACTAATCACTTAGATGACGTTTCAATAAACAGACATATTTCTGCTCAGCTATCGTATTTTACAGCGCATAAAACATAAAGCACTGTGTCAGGCAAGACTGTTAAAAGGCGAACGACCGCCAACGTTAAAAAACAAGGTTCCGATATCAAGTGTCGTACAAACACTTGGAGCAATTTAACTGCGATCGAGTACGCATAGTAAACATATTAGTGAGCATTTACCTCGCAGTGACACCTTGAAAGGCACTCGAGTGAACCGATAACGGTCCTCGACTGCTCCCAACGACCGTCTTTGTTATAGGGTAGACACTTAGCAACACTGTAACAGAGTATGTAGCAGGGACTCTACTAAAGTAGGAGATATTTTTACCTAATTAATTTAAGGCTTTATAATACGGATTGAGAGAGCCGTGGTGGCCTTGAGGTTTGAGCAGTCGCCTGCTACGCAAGCGACGCAAGTTCGACTCCCAGCAGGGCACGTACCAATAAGTTTTTCTAAAAAAACTTATGTACAGTGATTTCACACCACGTGCTTTACGGTGAAGGAAAACATCGTGAGGAAACCTGCATATTTCTGAGAAGTAATTCAATGACGTATGTAAAGTGTCTGAGACGGCGATGGACTCACCATCTGTCACGTTGGCACTTAATCATCTTCGGTGAAAAGTGGGTTTTGTGATAACAACACTTCTGCCTACCCCTTCGGGGAATACAGGCGTGAGCACATGTATGTATGTATAATACGGATTGTTACTGTGAATGCTAAATACTTATTATGTTATTTAAAAACTAGCTGTGCCCCGTGGTTTTATACGAGTAGAGGTAATTTCATGGGTGACCCGCGGAACCGTGATGTTTTTAAATAAATAAAGTAGTCTAAGTTACTTCTTGTAACATTAGCTATCTGCCAGTGAAAGTGCAGTTAAAATCTGTCGAGCTGTTTCCTAGATTATCCCGAACAAACAGACAGACAGACAGCGAAAAATTTATAATAAAAAAATATGTTTTAGTCAGTACTTTCATGTGCATTTAGTGAACATTTGTTATTTTGGAATTACAAACAGGCACTTCAATTTAATTTATCTGTATATATAGTTCAGAATCTTTTTGAATTTTGAACTCGAGCTCGGAACATTTTTTTTTTGAATATACATATTTATTTTGTATCATCTTGAACATTATAATGCTCTATCATAATATCTTGTATGGTAGAAATTACTAGCATTACGTTAACCATACAGGACTCATCAACTTAACTCAACAGGAAACGTCGTATAACGACGGAACACAGCCAGACCTTCGTTAATACGATTATAACGGCACCTAAGGCTCTTATACGTTGGAAGGCTTTTAGACTCCATTTTGTACCTTTTAGCTTTAGCACTAAAGCATTATTTATTCTGGTAACTTTGAAGATAATTTAATTTAAGGTAGTTTTAGCGAGTATTTAGTGAGTGACGAGCACTGATGCAGTTAATGTTATATTAATAAGGAATATGACAGACAAGTGCTTTAGTTCGTTTTGTCGGTTTTAATATACATTATATGATATACACTTATACATGACCGATATAATTTGCTTAACTTATCATCCATAAGAAAGGCCCTCAAAAAAAAACAATTTAAAAAATATCTGTCTGCTTGTCTGTCTATTTGTTTCGGCTAATCTCCGAAATGGCTGACATTCACTGGCAGATAGCTAATGATACAATAAGTACTAAGGCTACTTTCATTTAAAAAAAAACCATTAGGTCCGCGCGGGCCACCCATGAAATTAACTCTATGCGGGTGAAACCGCGGCCATAGCTAGTTTTATACTATTTAAAGATAATTGTTAAGTAAATGCATTAATACAAATTACAAATGAACCCAACGATCAGCTTTTTAAATCAGTTGTGGTGAGTCCACATGAGCAACCTTCTCAATATTCAAATACCTTAAAATGTCAACATACAAAATAAAATTTCCCAAAATGTATCCACTACTATGTATTACAACTCGAAACTGCCTAAAGCGATACTTATCTCATTTACATACGTGATCCGCCTCGCGAATCGCGATTATCCAAATAAGTCGAGGTATGCATCGACAACCAGTGTCACTTCTCACTGTCAACCCTATTGTGGATAATCTTATTAAAAGTGATAATCTTTCGGGGACGATGACAAATGGTAATTCCTGTTTTGAAGCCTGAATATTTAAGGTGTGTCAATAATGATAGAGGTATGTCTACAATAGTTATTTAATCTAAAGCGTGTATTTTATCCTGGTGCAAATAACAATTCGAATTAAAAAGTGTTATCCTAGGAATTTCCTTTACGAGTAAGATGGCTGAATATCTAAAAAAATATCATAATGATGTAAGTGCACAAAACGTTAATCATTATAATAAATCAAAGTTTTGCTGTGTGTATGAGCAATATAATTATTCAAATATGTATCGTAATATACTAACAAAACAACAACGTATGATTGTGCAAATTATTTGTAATTGTCGCAACTTTTGACTGCACAGGAACTTTCTTGGAGCTGATAAAGTGAATAATTATGCAAAATTGAGATGTTAGTCAGAGCTCCTGTAATCCTCAGGTTTAGAAGCAAGAAGGGCGATCAAAGGGACACAAAATGAGAACATCCCTCTTTGGTTAATATATAATGAGAGATTCGCTTAAAATCCCGTGTTTACATTAATTTGGCGCGTATAAATGGTCCTTTGGATCTTACTTTCAAAGTTCGTTTATTTACTTACGGATAAGGTATTCTGCTTTTAAAAGACTTTTGAATATCGTTCGTTAAAAGTTCTTAGGAATGTAGATACGAGTAATTTTGAACTATAAATACGATGTATGATTAACAACGGTGAAGGAAAATATCGTGAGGAAACCTGCATATGTCTGAGAAGTCATTCAATGACGTACCTACCTATGTATAGTGCCTGAGACGGCGATAGTCTCACTATCTGTCACGTTAGTACTTAATCATCTTCGGTGAAAAGTGAATGTTGTTATTATAACACCTCTGCCTAATATACGGGGAATACAGGCGTGAGCATAATATGCTTATGTTTGTATGAAGTATCACTAAAAATATAGACAGAATGTGTTTTGGTATTTATATCGATAATTATTAACGCACCCGTAAAAAATTTCAACTATTAATAATCTCTTTCCTGTACTGGAATAAGTTTAAATAAATAAAATAAGTAAATTATTAATTAATTTCAGACATTATCACCCAACGCTATCTACTCCCAAACTAAACAAAGTCTGTAATACGGGTACGCATATAATACTTCTTTGTAAATACACACACAATATTCCCATCACATAAAATATTTGCCCTGACGCGGGAATCGAAACTGCGATACCTAGCGCAGCAGTCAGGTAGATATACTAAGCACTAGACCAACGGTGTCGTCAATTCAATACTCCCACCAAGGAGTATTTTGATTTCAAACCGATGGCATTTTCATTAGCGCTCGTGAGTACTAGGGCCCAAACTAGCCTGAATAATTTATATTTAATTTATTTCTAGTTTACATTTAAATTTTAAGTTAAATAAATTATCATAATCATCCTTTCAATATTATAAACGTTAAAGTTTCTGAATATGGTTGTCACTATTTCTGAAACTGAAACTACTGAATGGACATTATTGAAAGTTAAATAATATAGCTTAAACATCAGAATAACAGCTATGAACTATAAAGATATTGTGTGAATTGTCCAAAATATAAAAATAAGTTAAATCCTACTCAGATGAAGAGGCGGAAATCAGCTAGTATAATAATGTCATCTTAATATTAAGTCACATAATTGTAACGAGTTACGAATGATCAAACAAAAGTGGGGACAACAAGCAATGATAATTGGGTCGCTTGTTAGGGACCGCGTCTCTGCTAATGGGATGCTCGTTCGTATTTGTATCGAGTCGCAATATTCTTCCAATTAATTTATTTATTTGTTGAATCTAATTGGAATTCGCAGCCCCTGTGAGGAAACATGCACAATATAAATTGGCCCCATATCTTTGTCTGTCGAATGCCGTATTTCGTATTATGTCGACTGCTTAAGATCTTATGATTTTTATATTCTGTAGGATAATATTTTATAAACCTAATATGAAAAATAATATGAGTTATTCATAGTTAGCATATAACTATTTATAGCTACAGAAGTTTTGAAAGATTACTGCATATAAAGCAACTCCTACTGTTCATCCCATCAGTATCCTCAGTGCTGAGGGTCGAGATTCCCCTTGAATATTCCACCTTCTGCTTAATAAGTTGACAATCTTCTTTCTCTGGATTCTGGAGGATGGATCTGCATTATGGAGGATGGAGGGATTCGCAAACATTGTTGTTAAGGGCGTAGTGGATCTGGTCTGGCCATCTAGGGTTGCGACCTCTCGCCTTTTCTCTTCTATTTTCCCGGTAGCAATGAATATTTTCCTCGATGCTTTTCCTGTCAATGTAGCCGAAGATTTCCAGAACTTTCAGATGGCAGATGCCAGATAGCCTGGAGCCAAACCATAAGCTCTTATTGACATAATAATTCCACTGTATCTTAGTGACGACTGGCTTATACACTTAATATAAGTACATCTATTCTCATAATTAGTTTTAAACTATCATGGCAATAAGAGTTCATGGTAGAGCTTGGCCTTGAGATTTTACAAAGCAATACATAGAAATTAAAAAATCTTCCTATTAATAGCGAAGTAACCATAGTTATGGAGTCGGTTGAGAGACATCATAACCAGAGAAACGTATAAAGTCGAAAAGACTTCATCAAAACTCAGATGGTTTTATTCCACATCGCTGAGTCCTATTTCGAATGCATTCAAATCTATTCGAGAATTACTGGAGAATTTACCGTCTAAAGCGGTGCCTCTATGCCCAGACCAATAGCATTTCTTACAAAGCCCACATACACACATAACGTGCAATCTAAAACCTTATTTACCAAGAAATAACGTCGTACGGATGGGATGAAATAAAATTGTCGTCGCAAATGCACAAGAATCAGTCTGGGATACGCTTTGAGTATTTCGGAGTATTTTATTGGTGCAATAAGCACTTGACGACTATTCAGCATCGAGTATATAAAGTTCCATATATTTTATGTAACAAGGAAAGTGAAATTTAGCTATTAACTATATATTATAAGTAAGTATTAAAATTTGTGAAAAAAATTTCTTGACATTAAATTTCGTTTGCAGAACTGAAAAGGTGGTATCCATATTTAACAGCTAATTGCACAGTTGTATTATTTCATTTTAATATAATTTACGGTCATGTTGTTTGGGTTAAAATTCCGTTCAGCTGCCAAAGCAAATTATCGTGGTAATTAGTTATTCGACAAAGGGGTACAACCGATAAGGCAGACAAATTCGTTTATTTTTTGTCAATAAAACACACGTTTGATATGATGTTCTACAAAACGTATGTGCAGTGATTTCATACCACGTGCTTTACGGTGAAGGAAAAAATCTCGATGTAACCTGAAATATGTATAGTGGCCGAGACGGCAATAGACTTACCTGCCACGTTGGCACTTAATCATCTTCTGTGAAATGTGGGTGTTGTTATAACAACACCTCTTACCCCTTGGGGAATACAGGCGTGAGCGTATGTATGTATCTGATGTGTTGTTGTTTTATGTCACAAAGTATTTTTAAATTAAATATTATTAAATTGAAAGCAAGCAAAGAATGTGTTGTCAGACAAAATATGGCAGAAATTCTCAGCCATATTAGCATTTTGCAATATCTACAACGACGTAGATAACATTAGCTAGAAGAGGCAACCACGCGGGTAAATATTAAAATTTAAGTAATAGTAGTGCTGCGGCATCCGCCTTATTAAAATTTAACATATAGCCGCTGTTCCTCTGCTGTAGTGCTCTCAAGACGAGTGCCGTTCGCCGCAACCATTTTGAATTTCAAGAATTGCCATAATACTGAAGAGGTTTTCAAGCGTATATTTTACCATTTCTTTTCAGGTAATTTTACAAAAAACAGCTGATGAAACATTCTAGATTAATTTGTTTTTAAT
This sequence comes from Watsonalla binaria, assembly GCA_929442735.1. Lineage (NCBI taxonomy): Eukaryota > Metazoa > Arthropoda > Insecta > Lepidoptera > Drepanidae > Watsonalla > Watsonalla binaria. The sequence goes on from OV838930.1 coordinate 4,257,281, forward strand.
AATTGAAAGATCAATTACCTACTGTGTTGTATGGTGACATATCTAATACAACAGTTTTATAAATTAATACATAACAGACCTCCTTCTATTAGTATGATTAGAAAATGATTAAATATAGGACAGGGTATCGTAATATGCTAATTTTAATACAATATGTAATTTAAACTTACTACTTATTCCCACAGTGTATTTTTCTACTGGAATGTTTATTTCTTAAAAAAATACCTTACTAAGTAGAGTATTTATTGTTGAGCTTTTAGACGAGTTTTAATCCGACTTCAAGAAAAACGAGGAGTGATGCTTCCTAAGTGGTCCCATTTTAATTTGGTCCAGTTCTGATGGTGGCATCCATGAGAAATCGAGGGGAACCTTCGAAAATCTTGCTGGCGTGAAGTGTGTTTTTTTTTAATTTGTGCCAAATGTAGCATCAATCTTGGTGCTAACCTTCCGACAAACCATTTCTCTGTATGCGGCGGTTTTGTAAAAATTTTGTATTTTATTGTGCGAGATTAGAGAAGTTAATCTGGCAGCACGTGATGGTAACAACATTTAATTAAAAACCACATTTTGGCGCCGCGTGAATGCAGGCCCGCGTTGTTTATGCAGGGGTTTCATGCGGTTACAGTATAATTATGCAATGTAAAGCACTTCCAAAACGTGGTTTTTAGATCAATACTTGCATATAGTAAAGTTTAAGTCCCAGTAAAGGCCGTCGGTCTCGGCTGCCGATTGAATAACTTTGGCAATGCTTAAGCTTATCTATAAGTCAATCTAATCTTACTTTACTCAGACAGTCAGAAAGTCCGTCACAGATAATTGGTAAACCAGGTTATTGATTTTTCGGATGACTTACCAAACACGGGAGCAGACTGTAATGTAGAAAGAGTAATAATAATTGGCTTTGAATTTTTATAATCTTATTTAGTTTAGTATGAAGTAATTTTATTTAGTTTTCATTTCAATCTCTATTCCTATGTAAAGAAAAGGATCCTGTAAATAAGAATGACATCATTGCCATGAAGCCACAAAGCTTTGTATGAATCCAGATTTCCAAAAGTTCCTATAATCGTTAGTTAATTATAGTGATGTCTATGTGGGTCTGTCCTAATAGTAAAGTTCCCTAGACTGCGTAAGAGCTGAGTGTCTAACATATGCCTAAAAAAGGCTATCCTCATTTTTTAATATCTGACAATATCTAACTAGCATATTTTAACAAAATTATTATAACACAGATGCATAAAATGTTTGAAATAAATATATATTTCATGACAGCTGGGTCCCGCGGTTTCACTAGTGTAAACTTAATTTAACGTTACGGCTTTATATTGCGGAACCCTATTTTTATTTAAAAATGTCATATGCTACTCCTTTTAACATCAGCTATGTGCCAGTTCCGTGAAACCGTTGGAAAGGTAGCTGTTTCAGACATTACCCGGAACAATCGGAGAGATAAAGAATATAAAAATTTATATTTTTATGTTAGCACCGCATACAATTGCATATGCATTGATGTACTGAACTGCTATTAATTTAGACTTACAGATAATTAAATTTGATTTGTCTATATATTTATCGTAGAGTGTGAAAGGTAGAAAATGGCACCATAAATAAATGAATATTATTTCATCACGTCTTCATATAAAAATGTGTTCTTTTAATTGCTTCAATAACGCTACCGTTAATGGAGATACGACTTAAATCAAATTATGTTTTGTCTCCATGAATATATAAAACGAGTTTCCTTCTCAAACCTCAGCCAGATGGTAAGCGAGACAACCTTACCAAGGGTCATTATAAAGGGACGATATATCGTTTGGGCCAGAGGGAATATACTGAGGTATAATTTAGAGAGATCATATAAATCATTCAGCTTCAGATAACACCGAGGTTTTTACTGGTAAATCGTTAACGTGATTTTATATACAATAAATAAAGTTAATTTTAATGAGCTAACTCACTTGCATTTTTTAAAGTGATGAACAACCAGAGCCTCTGGATTTCTAACTTGTGACTACTCAAATCATTATACTCTATGAGTTAATAAAGATGTTTAAATGAGTCCTAACGAGGTCCCAAGGATCGCTCTTACATAGGAGTCAAAAATCTCTCATCACTCACAAGTTGGCTTACATAAAGTATTACATGAAAAATATATAGACACAATATTTTGTTGGGCACACAACATTATCTGATCTAGTTGTTGGCTGATGAAATCATATCCATAATCTATACTTAATATTATAATGAGGAATGATTTGCATGTAAGTATGTTTGTATTGAATAGGCTCCGAAACTACTGGACGGATTAGAAAAAATATTTCACCAATGGATAGCTGCATTATCAGAGATTATAGCAACAGGCTATATTTTATCCCCACGGGAACGAGAATTACGCGGGTAAAGCCGCGTGACGAACGCTAGTAATAATATATTTACTTTATTTCATAGTATTGATCATTCTATATTTATATATATAATATATTTTATTTATGTTTTATTGCAATATTCGATTCGATACATAATATTTATCCAGTGAGTAATAACATTAATATTGTAAGCACTAATCATGAAAGAATTTTCACTATACCTACAGATTAGTGGCACGCATAGTAATTCATTTTCTTTTAATATGTGTGTTCACAATGTGAATCTTCCTAATTTCAACAACAAAAACAAACACATCAACGATCCAGTAATATATATGAGGTAAGTCATTTTATTATTCAGTCAAATTGATCCACGCTAATCCGTTCAGTATTTGTGACCTACTTATAACAATGGCCGATCGTTTGCTGAGTTCAGTCAACTAGGGAACAATTTTCTATGTGACAACATGTTTTTTTTTTATATAGAATCGTAGTCTTCGACATTCCTACAAAATAGGAGGCTATAATTGTGTATTGAGTATGTGATACTACAAATGAGGCTAATTATTAGCAAACATCCCAGCTTCATTACATACATACATTGCACAAACTCACGCCTTCCCCGAGGCGGTAGACAGAGGTGTTGTAATCACGACACCCACTTATCACCGAGGATGATGAAGTGCCAACGTGACAGATGGTGAGTCTATCGCCGTCTCAGGCACTATACGTACGTCTTTGAATTACTTCAAACATGATATGCAGGTGCATTTCCTCACGATATTTTCCTTCACCGTAAAGCGCGTTGTGTGATATACTAGTTGTTTTTTGAAAAAATCATTGGTACAAGCCCCGCTGGGATTCGGACTTGCGTCGCTTGCGTAGCAGGTGACTGCTCGAACCTCAAGGCCACCACGGCCTCACAGTCATTTTATGAGCCCACACTAGTAGATAGTCTTTGGTTTAAAAGTAGCTTCATCTCTTTCTGTGAATTTCCAATTTCGAAACGGATTGGAACAAAATTTAAGTCCGATTTTAGCCTAGTCGTCGTTTAAATCGTCGTCGTTAGAATTACAAAGCTATATCCAAATCGTATATTGAAAAGGCCTGTATGCAATTTCTATGCCCATCTTCATGGGATACAGGCGTGAGCTTAAACTTTTTGTACTAAAGAATCAGATCTTCTTTCAAAGTTTAAAGGGGTGTTCGTAAGCCCCTTCCAAGCCGTCAATTGTTTACAGTACATAAAATGCCCTGCACCAATGCTCTGGCGAAATGCCCTTGCTTTAGAAGTTATCTCTCAGATCTCACACACGGTAGGGTGAAAATATTTAGGTGACCAAGATGTGTCTGTATGTAACAGATTGTGAGCAGTTTAGTTGAGCTCAGGTTTTCTTGGTATGTATTTTATTTATATTTAATGTAGTCAAGATGCAAAGTATTGTGGAAAGGAGTGATATTTGCGCTCACGCTGGATTATAGGCGCGCTGACCTAGCTTAGCGGTAAATTCTGTCAGTATATGACGCGACACAAATAAAATACCCTCTATTTTCGCTGAGCGCTCATATCTCGTGACGTCACCTGTACCACCACATTAGTTTATAGAAGCTAATATTATGTACTAGTAACATAGAAGTAAAAAGTATGGTTACAAAGAAGATAAAAACACAAATCGCAGCGCACTTATAAAGAGGAAATCATTTTCCGAGTCAAATACGAATAACTTTCTCCCGCCCGATATTTCTTTGTGACTAGTATCCCGACCCTACCGTTAGCAGAGAATGGAAAAACACTTTACAGTCATTTCCTGGCGATGTAGTACTACGGGAGGATTCATTATCAACCCCTGACAAATCCCCTGTGTTCTTAGAGGGGACCTCACGTAACTACAAATGTCTTCTAGACTCGTGGGTGCTTGTTTGTCTCACATGTTTTGCGAAGAAAGTCATTTCTCTAATCTCGGCTTTGAACAGGTGGCTAATGGAATAACAACTTTGTGTAGAAATAGGATTTGATTTAACATGGAAATGTGTTTTGTATACAATAAAATTGAAAGACGAATTATATTCCTCCAGGGGACGACAGTGAAGTACTTATAGTATGCCCACATTTCGCCAGTTATGATTTAGCCCATAAGGGGGCCAGCCTAGCCGGGCACTAATCCTGATTCTGGGCTTCTACTAGAAAACCCCAATAAAATTTTGCCTGACTTAAGGATCGAACCTAGAACTACGTATTCCGCGGTAGTTTTGATGTTGGACTGGGGTCCAACAATATTGGATATTATGGTTCGGCAATAACTTTGTTGTTATCGTTAACAATACTAATTTACAACAATATTCTAATATTACTGATAGAATATTCACATAGTATAATACTATGTGACTCACCATCTCTCACGTTGACGCCTAACACTTATCTTTGTTGAAAAGTGGGTGCTGTTACACCTCAGCCTACTTCTTCGAGTACCATTCTGGGTATATATGAAAGGGTTATAATATTCTATCAGTAATATTAGAATATTGTTGTAAATTAGTATTGTTAACGATAACAATAAAGTTATTGCCGAACCATAATATCCAATATTGTTCTATTTGTTATTTATCGAAATATCCACAGGAAATAATTGCAACTCAACCCATGAACTCAACATCAATTTACAAGACAAACAAACGGCGCTATAGAACCCCTTATTTACCTTTTACATTACTATCCAGTGTTTTCATTAGAAACTTCTTCAAAAGGTCCGACGAGCTTCGTGTATTGTTACAACACTTAAGTATTGGTTTGAGTAAAGCCCACCTCATAGGCTTTTTTACTTCGCGAATTTTATGATATATTAAAGAAAGTAGGGCGAACACAGTACGGAAAGTATTCGTATAAAAAACGGAACATACTCTAAGAAACCAAGACGTTCTAAGGACAAATAGACTTTTTAAATTCATCGTCTATCAGAAATTAGAACGATGCAAAGATTGTGAAGCACAAATTTATTATGTTTAAAATTTGAGAATAGTTTTTCCAGTATGAGTTTAATGATAGAATTAACTATTCGTAACAGAAACGTTTGGCACCGTTGCTCGAAATTGGTTCTCGAAAGCAATAATTACTTTTATGTTGCCATAAACTGTATCTATTGAATAAGGTTCATTGTATAGCGCAAATAGAGTTGTAATGCCAACGTGCACTGTATCTAGTTCAGATATTCTCGGATATTCTTCCTGGTACAACTAAATAACGCGATCATTAACTAAAGTCACGAAAGGGTGGATGAACTTTGATTTTAGTAGAATTTGTAGAACTCGGAATATTTTTCCGTTTATAAGTGGTATTGCAAAATATTATTCAGCTTATCGTCTATCGTTGACTGCCAAGTATTTTCTTATCTCGTTAACTAGTTACCGAAGAAGATATTAACTTTCGCAAGTACCGTCAGTAGACTTAAGATATCTAGAGTATGTTTACTCGTGTGCAGAATGTTACGATATTTTTATGCTCATTGTATCTTTATAGATGTTCCAAAATTTTATTACAAATATTTCAAAGTTCACCCAGTAAATTGCAGTGCCTTTTGCTCTACAAAATTTTATGGGGCATTTTTGTACGTGACTTTATAGCCTAAAGGTGCAGTATATCCACAGTTTCCAGTGGCAACACTCCACACGTGAAACATTCATGTCCTATTCTTTGTAGTACATTACTCTTCCGGACGTTTTGCACGGAGCGTGCACATGACTATGCAAAGAATTTTACGAAGGTTGCAATTTTTCGTGTTTATCCTTTTTTGTGTTATGGGAATTCACTGAAATACTCCGACACCGGCGTAGAATATAAGGATTTATTGCTACAGGCAACTTACATTCAGATTCCTATTCAAATGTGCTAGTTTGTTTCCTGTACTACGTTATAAATGCATTAAGTGAGAAGTTCCAGAAGAGCTTTCAGTACATGGATACAACTTGTTTAAGTAAACTTAAAAACACTCGGAGTTAAATTTAACAATACGTAACAAGTCTTCGGTTTTAAATATATCGCCACATACAATAGTAATGGTAATTTTAGGCCCATAACATAATACATTTTCAAGACATCCAACTTTGTGTGTAAGGGAGGTCACGTTTACGAAATTGTCCACTTCCGTGACATGGCGCTAGCTGTGGGCGTGCAATTTGGTCAGGCCAATAAAGTCAAATGTTTATATTTAGCCGCCATATAAATAGTAGTGGGATTTATGTCCACGCCGGCTCGCGGCTCGCACTCTGCTGGAATGAATTGCCCCCAAAATATTTGTCTGTCGTGATCCTGGCTGGACGCCAGAGAGATCACTTTCAGCAAACTGGATAGAGATAAAATATAATAACAGTCTGCTGAAGCTCGATTGAGAAGGTATTTGCTAAACCGTTGCGAGACTTGCGAGTGACTCACACGCTTGGGAATAACCAATCATTTATTATGTAAGAAAATAAGAGTTCTGTGTAGTTACAGTAGCTTTTAACGCACTTACATCATATATTTAATGCGTTTATATCTGTCTCATTACTTTATAGAACAGAAAGTTAATACATTTGTAAGGAAGTTTTATTTTCTTATGTCAAAGGTAAATCCTTGGTAGTGAGTAGGTTTACACTTTAGTCAAGTCCCCTCTATATTCATAAAACTGATAACAAAAAGAGAACTATAAAAAAAACTATAAACAACCCAGCAAGACTTTGAGAATTCGAGATAAGCACTAGTAGTATTTCGGTTGGGAAGCTTAAATATCCCAGTGAGGCTTTTAGCTTAGCAATATCCTTTAGCTAGATTTCAGTGTTTGAGGTGTTTCCAGCTAAACTATTTGCAGTAATTCAGCGAGGAAGCCGTTCGCGATCCTACTTAGATCCCGGGATTACAAGCGGCACGCGAGGTCGAGCGAATGAACCCGCTTATCACGGACGGGTCGAGATATACTATAATTTAAGCTCTATAATTTCATATAATAACTGTGATTAATTCTTAACACTTTGCTATTACATGTGACCTAGTGATGGTTTGTAGTTCGTTCACCTGATGATATATCGTTATACATATATCAAACATACCTTATTTATAAAAAAAACAGTAGTATAACATTACCTCTGTGTTAGCTAGCAAGCTTAGTAGACTAAAACTATGTTGCCAAACAAGTCCAATAGATACCTAATGAATGGAGCGAATAAAGCGGAGAAGTAATTTGTTGATTGGACATTTTGTGTGAGTTCAATTCATGCGAATCATCGAATAACCCAGGAAATCTGAATTTTAATATAGCCTTATATCATTCCTATGTAAGTATGTAATACAAAAACTTGAAAAGCTAAACAATTCAAGACACGACACGTTCCTAGCACTTCGGTAGTATTTGTGTACTCGTCACTTGAAATAGACCGCTCATCTCTGACACTCGTAACCACATGGTGTCAGATGGCATAGACACCGCTGTGCGTCCTTGAAATATATATTCTAAACATGTTTACAGTTCCTATCTTATAAATATTTTTATACCGCATCAGCCTTATATAGATATGAATTTGGCACTTCTTGGATTGGGTCTGATACTATGTCTAGCAAGCAAATTGTTTTAAATTGCGAGCATTAAGTTAAAACATTTACTTGAAAGTGAAGCTTAAGTTCTTAAGTGATATGTTCTTGAGTCACCAGTAAGGCAGGACATTTTACGGACCATTATCGAGAGGTCGATGACATACTCGCTCAATATTGAAACATTCTAAAAGCAAACCGATAAAAGTTACAACTTTCGTTTATTATGTTGCGTGTACTTTAGATAGCACTTTCCTCAAATAGACAAACACAACGTTTTGTAAGCTCCGATAAAAACCTGAACCAATTCTAATACAAAGCTCAAACGAATTATAGCATCGCGCCGAAAACTATCACTGAATTGGCCGCGGAATAGGCATCTACCTGGTCTATCTAGATTAGAAGCGCTCTATTTTGACAATATGTATAATCACAATTTCCTCCCCTTTCATATGAAACAAAGTCATTTATATGTATAGAGATATTGATTGATGAGATTGAGGTTCTCCCACAGAATCCTTTTTACGTTGAACAAATTTATTTACGTAGACGATATTTTGATCAGCTCTGATAATATTTGTCTCGAATGATTGTTAGAGAAACTTGTTCCAAAACTCATATCAACTAACAGGAATGTGTTCAATGTCACGGTTCAACGAACAAAAACAAGAGATAAAAAGTAACGATAAAGGCAATTTAGTTAACTGTACTCACTTTCATATTCCTCCTGTGACAAAGCTAAGGCCGGAATTATATGAAAGTAAATAAAACCCGAAGAGATTTCGTTCTCTCCATTCGTATGATACAATTGTTTGTTTCTTTTGATTAGGAAATTGTGTTAGGAACGGCTCCGATCTTTTTATTAAGGGACTTTATATAATAAAGAATGAACAGCAAAACAGTAAAAGCAATTTATGAAATATGAATAAAGTAACGTGTTGTAATAAATCTACTACGTCTTGCAAACATCAGTTATTTTGTCGCGAAGAAAAATGTTACTGCTCATTTAAAGTTTATTGTGTAAAAGATACAGTATTTCGACACAGAAATATCTTCGCTACCGCAAAATGGCTCGGTAACTTGAGCTCAAAGTGAAACTTAAGAGGTACAGACAATGAATGCTTAACATAAAGGCTTCAGAAGGCAATTTTCTGTAAAATTTTATATGAAAGTTGCCAGACGGAGGAAGCCTTGTGAAGAATGCATTTTGTCTACATACACCGCCGCCTGGGGCTACGACAGGGAAGAAGTGCAAACGATACTTCACTGAACTTAAGTCGAATTGATTTCGCTGCAAAGGGTATACCATCTTCATTGGAATTGTTTAAAGCACATTCTATCGACATATCATTAGCACTTTATATACGTACATTATGACAAAATGAAACCAGCATTGGAAAGTCCCGAATGTATGGTACAGAATGTGAAGGGTTCCCACAAAAAGTTTTGCCAAAAAGAATTTGTTTCCTTACGCTAAAATTAAATATTAACAAAGCTTGCTCTTGGGTAGCTTGCCTCTAATGTATTACAGTGTAATGTGTTTCTTCGTAATTAAGACAGGAAGTAAGGGCAAGACGAGGAGAAATAGAACGTGTTAACTACAATAGTTGAATACATCCTACGTCACCCCTAGTACAAGTTCCGCCATTTCGGATATTACTGCGAAAGTGGTAGCGACATTAGCGGCTGAGATGAATATGCAGCCCGCAAGGGTTGCACGCGAAAATATTATGGGAATTTCTGGAGGGCCTTTAAAGCCACACGATGATGACAGGGGCAAGTGTAATAGTCCTCAGGCCTGCAATAAATAAGGATACGAGTTAAGGGGCTACCTTCATTGTTATTTCCTTAACGGGCCGTCTTATGGGCCTCTTAATTAATTTGAAACTTTCTGAGGTCTCCTGTGGCGCCCAATTTGAATAATAGCACGGATAGGGTGGTGATGCTTAATTTTAATTGCAAATATTTATGTTAAACGATCCCCGAGGCGGCGAATGCCTTTCTAAGAAATTGCAAAGTATTATATATTGTCCGGAAATGGCTGCAAACTGTATTTGTAATTTTCTTATTTATCATTTCCATAATTTACAGTTAGTTCGAGACACTCTAATTATATGTATCAAGTTTAAAGCAATTACATGAGCGTTTACGACTTACCTATGTTACTATCTGAGATTTTTGGATATAATTGATGTAAAAAGATTTGTACGCTTGAAGAGAATAATGATCTAATTTCAAACAATTATGTTTTTGTAGTGAAGTAGATCATAAAACTTTCAAGGTACATTTCATTTATACAAAACTCAAGTAGCAAGAGATGGCGGATCGTAATTTGTTTTGACTTAATTACCTGAAACAAAACAAGGGTATTCATTAGAGAAGTAAACACTCATTTTACATACTAAAACAAATATTAGAGACAATATGACGTACATACTGAAATGTATCTTAAAATAACTAATGACCTTCATAAGATTACGATCTGTTGCAAGTGAAACCATGGAACATCCAAAATAACAATAAAGTTCTGCTGTCATGAGAACCTGCATACTTGATTTCAAACTAGTATATGTATTGACTATACATATAGCCTGATAGACAGTCTCCGCCAAAAATATTACATCTTACGGAGAACTGGTTATTATAACAGCTCTGCTTAACCTTCTTAGACCAATGTACATTATCAAATACAGGATACCAGGAGCCTACTAGCATCGTTATATCAGTGATTTCATAGTATCTTTTTACTTTTGACGTTTAATTTTGGTATATGGATATTATGACAGTATCAATGATCTTCTCCAGGTTTATGTTATAAACAACCGGTTCGAAACAATCCCATTCGTCTTAAGTCCTACAAGCACAAAGTCATCAAATCTCCGCAAAGTAAACAAACGAGCGGGCACAAATTACGAGCACAGTAATATATCCCTCTAAGGGTGGTGTCACACGAAGCCGTCATCGCCCGTATGACTAACGAGAAGGGATAATGCCTATTGTATAACTACAGGTATGATGTATAAACACGTACTTTGTTATGCCTTTGATTTTGTGTAAAGACAAATTTATAAAAGGACAGGTTGTTCAAAACTAATTTTATTCCCTACTTAAATATACTTCTGCGACTTCTTCCGTGTGATTATTACTAACGATTATTATCATACCATAAATCGGAGTTTAAAATAAGTTTCCAAATTTACTTGACAAGATTTAATCATTATTTTGACATGATAACTTCTTTATGTCTACTAAATATATTTGATCCATTTTTTACGTTTGTTGCGAAAGTTGCATTATGATCGAAATGACCCATTTTTAGTTAACAAAATAAAAATATTAATATGAGTACTTTTATCATTTTTAAATATAGTAGGAAATACCTACATGTAGACGATATGGATGCGCAAAAGATAAATCCCATCAGTGGATGTACAAGACGGTGATAATGATACTTAATAATATTATTTGTTTCTTACAAGTTAAGAGAACCATAATTATTTTATCCTTTCACGTCAGTTACTTTTTGTGTCAATAACTAATTTAGATTAAATCAATATCAAAATTAAGTAGATTTTTTTCTTTTAAATACGTGAAACTGCAAAAGTTTAAAACCGATAATAAATATATATAATAAAGTAATATAATAATAGTCAATCATACGGTCCTATACCTATCTGTAACTGCACATTGAATACTTTATGATAAACTGCGGGTGTAACTGTTACATAAATATATTACGTTCAAGAGTCACCAACCTGATAAATTTTCACCTGATTACACCTCTTTACACCTTTGTATAATCCAACATCCGTACTTCACAAAGCACTTCACACTATATCAATGTTAAGTAATTAAATAAAATGCACATGCACAATCTCATCTAAATCATATATCAAACAATACAACAGATACATCAGTATGAAAGCGTAACACTAGACTGAAGCATTGGAGATTTCATAGAAATTTCGCACGGCACGCCACTTCCATCCGTCACCGTCTAGTAATTAGGCGAGATTGGAAACAAGGTAATCTATACACGTTTGATGAACTTTATATACGGGCTATTAAGATTCACTTTAGAGCGATAAACTTTATTATCCGCGAAGAGACGAGAGCGTGCGACTCCCGAGACTCGCTCACGCAATGACCACGAATGTACTAACATTGGAAATAATACCTACGTGTGTTAACGGCCTTGGTGCCCTGTGTTTAGTGCCAATGCCCGGGTGGCAATGATCGAAACATTATTAACGGCTGTAAAATATTTGTGTTGGCAAATATAGGTCAAATTGGTTATAGCTACACTGTAGGTGGGGAAACAACAATATTTAGCAACTTTGAAGCAAGAGGGTGGGGTTCTCCCACACGAGTAAGTGTGATTTTTTTGTCATTGCAATTTTATTTAATTGATTTTTCTAGTTTTTTATGTGTTTCAGACCCAATAACTGAGCTACGCAATAAACAGTAACTACAAGTGGACCATCTCCTAAATCTGTAAATAAGTATATTTTATAATTTGCAAGAACTAAATCAGAATTGTATATTTTATTACGTAAATTCTTATCGTTTTTGCCATTAAGCTTTGACATCATTAGAATTTACAGCTCCTCCTGGTACGGCTTTGTTCGTTACCTAATGAACAGGACACATTTATGCAAAAAGAAAAATCCCTAACAATAGACTGGGGGTGGGCGAACGAGAAAAAAAGATTGAATTCATAATGACGAATTTAGTGAACAAATAAATACCGTTTCATTTAAAAATAATTTATTCACCTTTCGACTTAATTGAGCATTTCCCACGGTTTGTTGTTATGGAATTTTAATTTAATTTCTTATAGTGTAAGCTATAATAAGGGCAATAAGTTGAGACGATCTTGAAGTTTGTTCTCATTTATGGGTTCTATTAAGGTAGCATACAAGCATACCATGCGGTCTAAATTATGGTAAGTGGTCACTTCAGTGGGCATTCCTATACCTAAATCAAAGGAGCATAACACTCGTATTATCATTACTCATTCAGGAAACATGACAGAAAGCAAATTTCAGATCTTAGAATGAAATTGATATTGTGTTCATAGGTAAACGCCTCGCGACGTACATATAGAGAGAGACTTACTCATAAATTGCCTACTGCTCATTCAAAGGTACTTGTTCTTAACTCGGGACGGGACCTAGGGGCTTACCATCATCGGTTTAAGCAGAGTGGGAGGACAAGGAAGGACTTCTTAGCTTTGACGTTTAATTTTGTGATACAAAAATTAAAGGTCAAAGCTAATAACTTAGTAAGACCTCACTGCTAAGAAGTTCTTAATACGTGCTCCTTAAGCAATTGTAGTTGCCCCCTGCACTAATTAATGCTTCCATCCAAATCCAGAAGATAAGTAAGTGTGTAAACGTTTATACCTATATTTACATTAGTTTAACGGCTTTCCATGAATGTGTAGCCAATAGTCAGACGTATAACACCATAGCGCACACACAGAAATTCATACATATTTAATTCCTCATGAGCAGCCATATGTGGATCCGTTGCCACCAGGTGGCACCCTCGGATATTGTACATTATCCGACCGTGACCACAGAACTATGGCTTTCGATACGAACATGAAGTTACTAGGGAAACGAGGGAAGTATCAAATTACATACTTTACTGCATTAGACTATTCACTAAAGGTACGTACATATAACATGTTCTTTCCCGTCGTATTCGTAGATTTTATTGGCTGATTAAGCTCTAGTAAAGATCTTAGTAAGTTATAATGCATATACTCATGCCTGTAATCTCCGAAGGGGTAGGCAGAGGTGTTGTAATCACAACACCCACTTTTCATCGAAGATGATTATGTGCCAACGTGACAGATGGTGAGTCTATCGCCGTCTCAGACACTATACATACGTCTTTGAATGACTTCTCAGACATATGCAGGTTTCCTCACGATGTTTTCCTTCACCGTAAAGCACATGGTGTGAAAATCACTGCACATAAGTTTTTAGAAAAACTCATTGGTACAGGCACCGCTGGGATTCGAACTTGCGTCACTTGCGTAGCAGGCTACTATGTTATAAATGCGAGCATATCTACCGTGATCTATGACTTCGTTGAATTTAGAAGATATAAGAGAATTTATAAGAAGGAATTAAACTCATGACAATTAGGTTTAAGATGGCGACTAAAAACACATCGATGCGCCCATTTTTTACAATATTAATTCTATAAATAAAATTATAATCGAACTCTAAAAACCATTTATTATTACATTATATTCTCTCGAGATAACCATTGTGGAGTCGGTTACCGGTGCCTATCTACTCTGGTAGATAGTTATGAAACTATAATATAGAAATGAGTTCAAAATAAATAGTTACTTAGTAGGAGAACCAACGGAATAAATAGGTATCTAATTAAATATTAAAACAAAGCCCTGCTTGCGAAACAAATGGAACAATGGATTGCAGAATGCACGATAAGGTCAACGCACCAAAACGTCTTTATTGTAGTAAGTATGTGTACATGTACTCACACAACGTGTGGAAAAATCTTTCCGACATATTAGAAGGCAAATTACCAGGTCATTGAGGCCCAAGAATTTAGTTTCGAGTATTGATCCTGAGATATTCATATTTAGTCCGAATCTATCTTTGTGGTAAAATATTTTGCGTTGATTAAAGTTGTATTGCGTGTGTTATTGAAGACCGTGCCTATTTACAGTTAATACTATTAAAACAACTGTGGGGAGAACGAGTGACCATGCTTATGTGATGCAAAGTGAAGATCTTCCAGCCAAGAGAGTGTCATCACTCTCTTGGCTGGAAGAAGCTCCAGGCATGAGCCTGGGGAACCACGGCTCCAATTGTTCTAGTTGGAAACTTGATGCGCTTGAAAACTCTTATTGCGCGATTTAGGTTCTCGTGTATTTGTACTCAAACTACGCATTTTTTAGCGATTAGCGCCATCTATGTAGCGTGCGTGCTATACAATTCTATCTACGGCTAGTATTTGTCTGTTTTATATGATAGCTACAGGTTGGATGAATTAAAAAAATAATTCAAACAAGAGTAGGTACAGAATGAAATTATACTTATTTATGTAAACAGTAGTTTAGAAACTACTCGCGGCTTCTTACTTGTTTTTTTACGGTAGTAAATATCCCGTGTTCATCCAAATCCAAGTAGGTAATAAGCTTCATAGTTTTAAGATTATTCGTGAATATCAAATTACATTCAAAGTCGTATTTGCACGATTAATCAAACATCATAACTCCCACGTGTATAAAATAGGAGGATTATTTAAATACTGATGATGAATACTTCTTGTATTGCAACGACACTGCAAGATTTCTCTTCGCAATTGAGTACTACCTACAATAAAAGTATGTCTTGATAATAACTGTCATTTCTAGCAGGAGTACCCGTGCATGACATGTCATTCGGTGGTTTTAGTCTACTTACTAGACATGATTGGTAAATGATACGTTACAAACTATACAACTCCTTTCCAGCAATTGTCTGCGAAAATAAGCAGAAATTCTTCTAAAGATGGATATCATCTGAAAAATGTAGGACTCAAATTACTTATAGGAGTTTAAGTATACTTAAACATAATTAAAGTACAATTATTTTTTCATTGGTGCTCTTACTTTAGTATCTACTACAATACTTATAAAATGTTCCATAACTTTTGATACACGATAGTAATAAACACCATTCGTTTCTCACAAACTATACTCGCTAGCGTCACTCCCAATATTTGTATGAGATATTTTAGTTCTGCACGTCACCGCTGGGTGTCGCTAGACTATTTCTCATACAAATGTTCGGTGGAGACGCTAGCGAGTATAGATTACGAAAACGGTGGCAAACCCGTGATAGGGGTACTAACTTCAATACCCGGGTCCTTACCATAACCTCTTATTGCCATCATAGTTCCATTGCGTGACAGTGACAGACTTATATACGTCATATAATTATCTCGTAAAAGAGTTAGATTATCATCGTAATAATACGTTAGGTAGGTTCCCAGGGGACTTCCATCATCGGCTTAAACAGCACGGTTTAAGCACTTCTGAGTCTTCTAAAACGACCATAGTTGGCCTTCTGGTTGGTATTATAATATTGATAGACTGCATACCAGAAGTGGTTCAGGTGTCATTTGTTTTACATGCGGAACCAATTAGGTCGTGTACAGGATGTAGTTAACTATTTGTACTGCAAGCACCAACGGTATAGTTTATTAATTTTAAATTTATAACAAATACTTATGATACACATATATCGCTCTTTACTATATAATCGTCTTATTGATAAGGGAATTCTCAAAAGTTTTATATGTAACTATCAGTGCCCCACGGTTTTACTTGCGTAGGATTAAAAATAAAAACTATGTTACTAAGAGTCAGTTAAAATCCCGATTTAGTGAAAAACTATTAATTTGGAACAGACACTATAATTATCTGTATACTTCAACAATAATATAATTATTACCATAGGTACTGCCAGTCAATTACTAGGAGGGAGCTTGTCTTGAATTGCCCAATAAGTTTTCTATAAGATTTAGCAACTAGGGATAAAATAAAGAGAAATCGTACAAAAAATGCATAATATTAACGCCATTTGTATAAATTCTATTGCAATATTAGTCAATGGTAATACAATCACTGTTGGCATTATGATACTCAAATGCAAGAACCAGTCCCTTACAAAAAAGTACTGGACTCTACCATGACCGCTTATTGCCAAGATAGTATAATGAGACAAATGTATATGACGTGTATACATATGTTACTGTCACACAGTGGAACTATGATGGCGATACAAGATTGATTTTAATATTGTATACTAGCTGTGCCCTGCAACTTCACCCGTGTAGTAGTCTTAATGACATGAATGGCTTTGTTTCGAAGACCAATTTATTTTTTCAAATAAATGTCACAAATCTTAGGTTTACTCCTTTTGATATCAGCTAATCGGAACAAACAGACTGAGTGTTTTTAAATTTTTTGTTTTTTAGTCTGAACCGTACTTAACTACACACTTTCATGGGTAATTCATAAAAAGCTGTATGAATTAGAAACATACACTTTAATTTTATTTATCTGTATATAGATTTGGGCCGAAGTCAAACCTGTTATCAACGTTTAACACATGCAAAAGAGCAGGTGCATTAAAAGCTGCGATTTATACCTGTTGTGTTACATCTGTTATATGATGATGTTACATCGACATCACCTTGAAGATT
This sequence comes from Watsonalla binaria, assembly GCA_929442735.1. NCBI lineage: Eukaryota > Metazoa > Arthropoda > Insecta > Lepidoptera > Drepanidae > Watsonalla > Watsonalla binaria. The sequence goes on from OV838930.1 coordinate 4,274,441, forward strand.
ACTAGAGCGACTCGACCGCTATGATGTTTGGCAATTGCCAACCGCAACCGAGGCCGTACAGAATTATCATAAGCAAATTACATTTGATACATTAACGTTGTATGTGAGTATTTTTGGAACATTATTTAAATGTGGTACTCGTCTCGAAGTGGTATTGAGGTGCCGTTGTCCTACCACACTATCATATAAATTGCAACGATATTAAATTATCGACTGGATAGTATTATAAATGCGAAAATAACTCTGTCTGTCTGTCTCGCTTTGACGCCAAAATTTGCACCTGTACACAGGTAGATTGGACCCCGAGAAAGGACATAGGATGCTTTTCATCTTGATAATCCAATGGGAAAGGGAACTACGCGGGTGAAACCGCAGGGCACAGCTAGTAACTTTATTATGGTGTCCCCGCGATTTCACCGGTGTAGATTTCATTTAAGGGTGGCTATTTTATACAATAAATAAAATTAAAATAAAAAACTTAGTTACTCCTTATAACATCGCTATCAACCAGTAAAATTACCAGTCTTCAGAAATTAGCCCAAACAATCACAGAGACAAATATAGACACTGAAAATTTGGTATTTCGAACATACACTTCTATTTATTTATCTGCATAGATAAAGATGTATAGTTTTTTTGTCTATATCCTTTTGACAATATTTCGAGGAGAACTTCGAAAGGAATATTTCGAGGTAAAGTGGCAGCATAGGAGTTCACATATTAATAAATATCCTAAGTAGGTATTCATATTTATCTGCAGTGCCGTAGTAGGCATAACTAAATAGACAAAACATTTAAAATATTTCAAGATTGTCACGTTCCTAAGTTTACTAAACGATCGTAAGTAAAATATTTAATATGCATTATTATCTTGGAAGACCTACTTATATTGAGTACCGTAAACAGGGTTATGTCAAAACAATTTGAAAGAATAACAAACTTTTATTACTTCGCTCTTTCATCTGCTCACTAAAATATAGGGGCGTAAAACTAAGATTTATAACCATCAAAATCATATGCAGACTATTCTTGGCTATATCGTGCACTTTCAAACTACAATTTTGTGAATATTTAACAATACTAGCGGACGTCACGCGGTTTCACCCGTGTAGTTCTCGTTCCCTTAGGAGTACGATGATAAAATATAGCCTACTCTCTGATAATGTAGCTATCCACTGCTGAAATAATTTTCTAATCGGTCTAGTAGTTTCGGAGCCTATTTAATACAAATATACTAACATACTAATCTTTCCTCTTTATATTATAGACTAGCGGACGTCACGCGGTTTCACCCGCTCCCGTGGGAGTACAGGGACAACATAAAGCCTATGTTACTCGCTGATGATTTAGCTTTTCAATGGTGAAATAATTTATGAAATCGGCACTGTAGTTTTTGAGTTTATTCATTACAAAAATACACACAAAAATACAAATATTTCCTTTTTATAATAGTAGTAGAGAATTTTCGAAGTTTTTCGAAATTTAGTAGATTTGACGAAAGAAATAAATTCCAATGAAGCGAATTTAAAAAAAAACAATGCCTGAATTTTATTCAGCATTGTTAAGTAAACAAAGAATTTACATGAAAATGCTGCGGTGCAAGTTGGAAAATGAATTCAAATTGAAGTTACGGAAACTGTTGAGAATAAAGAACAACTTGTAGTCAATATTCGTGATAGAGACTAACCACAAAGGACTTCCGCTAGTGCTGTTGCAGGTGAGTTATAGTAGTTTGATAAAAAAATGCATATTGATTAATTGAAGTGCCTTATTGTAATTCCAAATTAGCAGCTATTATAATTACATTGTTATAACATATACTCACATAAAAAATAAATAAACTGATATTTTTATAAGGAGTATCTTTGGCTAAATTTATTAAAAAAAAATAATAATATAAAGACTATAGACAAAATATAGTTTTTGTCGTTAATCTTGTGCGGGTAAAAAGCGGGCCACTGTAAGTATTCAATAAAGAAATATTTCTAAGAATATGTTTCTATTAGACTGAAAAATTCACTCACCTAATTTTTATTTTAACTATAAAAATTAGGTTGAACGTAAACATAATTTTTTTTAAAAGATGAATAGATGAAATTAACGAGATTTAAAGTGTGTATCAGAAATGTTCACCGATGTTTGAAACATTTTATAATGTTTTACCCAATATATATGATACCTTATGGTTTAAATGGTGCTTTCTACTTAACTTTGTAGAGTATTATCGTGATGATATTATGAAATGATTTAAGATTTCAATGCTTAGGAAGAAGATTTTCCTGTCCTTAAACAATTATATCATTTTTATAGGACTTGGTATTATAGTGATATTTTATTACAAACACGTGTATAATTTAGATATCGAAGGAATTAGTTAACAATACTCATTAATCGGCGACCTACATTAACAGAAGTTGCGCCGGCGGCGGCGTCGGCACCGTGACACGGGGCGTTCATTGGTGAATGACCGTGTGTGTAAACAATGTTGGGAATCAATGTGTCGTTTACACGGCGTACGCACACTACAGCTTTTTCACAATGTGCGACCTATTTGCTTGCATAAATTGTTTGGATCATTTCATGTGCTGAAGTAGGTGGGTAATAGATGTAACTAGCTTCAGCTTCTACGTCGTCCGTCCAATGTCATTACTATGGAGCAACACGGGCTAAGTAAGAAAGTATCTCCAATAATAATATTTATTCAAAAATACTTTATAGCTAATACAGCAATACATACATATACTTGCGGACTGCACACATACATATCCTGCACTAGGGTAACCTGTGGCTCAGGCAAGGAGTGCAAATTATCTGTATTATAACTTCAAAAAAAACCTACTATAATTATCGAGTCGTCATGCCCACGTGGTTTGAATTTCATACGACAATCGACGTGAGTTTTAAATCTCATGGGTTTAAAACTTAGTGCAGTGATGACATACTGTATCGAAGCGGTGAAGTAAACCTGGATTATATTATATACGGGATATACGTCTGAGTAGTAATTTAAGACAAGAAAGAAAGCGAAATAAAGAAAAGTTGGTGTAGTGCTTGAAGGAAACAGCGTCAGCCTCACCATTCTTCACGTTGACACCTAATTAACTTTGGTGAAAGGTTGGTGTTCTAATGTAATTGCTTACCCTTCTAGGACTCTTTTAAAGAGGCGTGAACCTTTGGATAAATTAATATTTAACAAGGCCAAATTGAGATTTGGGTACATATACAATTTAAGTTTCATGCATTCTTATAGTCAGAAATTCTTAACATTACTAAAAGAGGCTATCGTAAAAATTATATACAATTATTATAGACTTAGGTATATTTTTCTAATCATATCCAAACAAAGGAAATAAGCGAAATGCCATAGACAACACCTATAAACTAGTGGCAACTAATTATTAAACAAGAAAAAATCAAAGGGAAACAAAACAAACTTAGAATACGGCGAGATTCGTTTGTATGAGAAAATACTTCAATAGCTTCTCATTTCAACCATCTGTTTACGTTTCATCGTAAACAGAGCCGGGTGTGGGCGATTGTGCCACAAATGGATGCAAATCGCATGTAGGAGTTCGTATTGTTGAAAGATAACTGACTACCTAAGGCTTTGTACATCATTCTTGATGCTGTTTTTATAATGAACATTTCGTATTTACAAGCGCCTTTTAAATAATCTAATTTATTGTGTTTAATTAAAAACTCGAAGAACTATGTTTAAAATTATTTCAATAAATTAATTATTTATGTTTTTATTCTAACTTAGTATAAAAAAACGATGTTCTACAAACATTTGATGCTTTGAGAACGGTTTTTACATTGGGTAGGTACTTAGTTAAAATAAATTACTATCATTAATTATCATAACCACTGCTCTAGATTTGTATCAAACACTTTAAAGGTCGGCTTTCTATCATTATTTTTATGTTTGATCTCCACAACCTTTGAAGAGCTCATCGAGAATCTCTGCGAATGGCATTTGCCTAACGATTTGGCAAAACATCTTATCCATTAATATATGTACCCCACAGCAGTATTTCCGACTAAGTTATAATTACAAATGCAAAAATATTAATCTGGATGCAGGTCGTTAAATCAAGCTGAAATTAAAAACCCAATAAAATGCTTCTTGATTCAAATTGTATTTAGAAAAAACAAGCTGATGAAGTAGGGTGCCAATCAGTAGTCAGTCGGCGCATAGTTTTTCTATCAACGCTATTTATACTAGGAATAATAGTGAAGTAACAATGATCAAGATTCCGCCTAGGGTAGAGCTTAGCCTGGAGGGAATGAAAAATGCCACGTCTCTGCTTGGGGAAAATTATATACTCATCTTACAAATAGATTGTAAAGGGTATGGGTGTGCCTTGTCAAATGAATACAAGGGATCCCAACCTGAGGTCCTCAGGCTATTTGGTTCGCTACAAAGAATCTGTCAGGCCCGCTCATACGGAACTAATACGGACTCGGGGTGCTGTCATTGAGAGACATTTTTATTACAGCGGATTTTAATGAGACGTTGGTGGCGGCATGTGGGATAAAATTGTTGAAAATGTATATGCTCGAAAATTTAAGTAATTAGTATAATTTAGGGTGCTAAATCTAGACATATCACTGAACAAAACAGTTTTTGACACGATTATGTATGTAATGAAATATTGGAATATGATTTTCAACCCTTTTATATTTTCATTAGTCGCAGAAGTGACTTCAGTCATAATATAAACGTCGGGGTGAAAAAATCTGGATTTTTGTTTTGTTTTATTGATCAATAGTTTTTTTAATTATATCTAAAAAATATTACTGGTTTTCGTTGAGAAAAACCGAAGTAAAAACATAATATTCCACGTAATCTGCAGGCCACAGAGTGTATCTCAATATGTTAACTGTCCCATCAAGGGAGTCTTTTTGGTCCAAATAAAATTTCTTTTCAAAGTCGTACAGTAGGACATCCCTCAGGATAAGGGACACAATAAGATTTAACATAATAAAGAGAGCTACTTACTGACTGACCCTTCGGATATTGAGTTTTGAAGGTGCTTCGGAACCAAGATTGATTATTTACGACTTGAGTTATCTTTTTGTCATTCAATAATGTTGTTTTTTTACGCTGGTTTATTTCGAAAGTCGATAAAAATGTTCATTCATCAACTACAAATATAACTGCAGTAAATATTCTTCTATTTAGTAAGTTATCTATACATGTGTACAGATAAAAAAAATTGAAGTGTCAGTTTGTAGTTCCAAAATAACAGCTTTTCACAAAATGCATATGGAAGTATACCCGGTACTAAAATAGAATAAACATTTTTTTCTCTCTATCAGTCCGTCTGTCTGTCTGTCTGTTTGTTCCGGCTAATCTCCGAAACGGCTGAACCGATTTTAACGAGACTTAAGCTACTTTTATTCAAAAATATTCATTAGTGTTTCGCGGGCCAATGAAATTAGTTGTTTACTAAAAGTAATTAAGTAGTGAAATTAAAAAAAGACTTCGACATGAACATCTAACCTCTCTTGAATTTATTTATATTAATGGAACCAAAGAATCACAAGATTATTACAATTTAGAATTTAATTTAATTTCATTTAGCAGGAAAAAGATCTTCTTATGAAGCGGAACATCGCTTCAAATGGACGCTTATTGTCATTGTTCAACTAGTTGTGACGTAAAGTTGGTGCATTGCAAGATGCTTTGACAAGTTGTCAAGTTTCACGTAACAGAGATTTCATCGTTAGTTACAAATCAAGTTTAGTAATAGTTTCATTACAGTGGGACGTGACAACTCAACAGATTTCACCCTGCAAATGCAATGAATCACATAATTTACATATTATCCTACTAATATTATAAACATAATTGTTTGTAAGAATTCATGTGTGGTTGTATGTTTGTTGCTCATTCACTCAAAACTTCCGAATTTTGCAGAATTATAGCTTATGCTGTAATTAAAACAATATAGTGTGAATTATCTAAAATAAACAGATAAGTCATGCGATGGAGTCACGGGTAACAGCTCCAATATTTCTATGCTTTTATAACCGTAAATAGCTCAATTTCTAGTTGTAAGCTGTCTTATAACACTATGTTGTGAAGATGATATTATTATGTTAAGATTCTTATTAACAATGCAATATCTAGATTTATAAAAACCTTCTCGAAAAGAAGTTCAACTTATAGAACAAACCAGTATACTGTAGACTATAAAAATAAATCAAGCAAGGCTAGTTTTTACTCGACACGCCGCGGCGTTCAAACTTGATTACAAATGGATTAAAATTTTTCCCTCTGCGAATGAAGTATCTGCAATATCTTGTGTTTCTAAGAAAATGAGTGAGTGTTCTCGAGTAAGATAAAGACTATAAGGAAAAGGATATTATGAAAATCTTGGAACAGTGACGGATACTCGACGATATGGTTGAGTTATTAAATTGTTTTAAGGAATATTGTATTAAACCTCAAGATATGGAAATGAAATTCAAACAAAATAATATATGTGTTATTTTGTCCGAATGTTCGGCTACTCGTCTGCTGTGCAAGCGACGTAATTTCCGATTGGATAGATTTATCTCAAAATCTGTATCGTTAAAGAAAGTATTGGGAATAGGAAACCTCAGAAGCAAAGACAAATGTATAAATTGCACCGTCTCATTTACTGCTTTCCCCAGCGATGTATGTATTTGTCAGTTCAGCACCCAATCGTCTTCATTGAACAGTGTGTATTGAATCTTTAGGTAATCCTTCTGGGAGGACGTGGGCTAAGATTTATTTACACATTAAAGCAAATAATGGACAACCTATGTATGAAAGTTAATATTATAATTAGTAGCTATACTATAATGAGACGATAAAATAGATTGACTTCCTACGTCTCTGCGACATCAGAGGGCTTATTTTAGTCACTTTATGTGAACCGAGCCATGTCTGTGACATTCGATAGGGCAAGTTGCGACACTTTCGACCCAGACGTTTCTGCTTTCCCTCTTAAATATTTTAAATTAAACCTTACATTTAAATTAACAGGGTTCAAATTGCAGCAGCCCTTTAATATTAATTTAAAGTAAACAGTTCTCCACGTTGTATAAAGTCGAATTTGCTTTGAGAAGTAAAAATGCATCAACGGTCGGGGCCGTAGAGAAAATATTAGCGGCGACGCTTTGCAAACATGGCTGGAGTTGATAACTTTATTGTTATTGCTTTCAAAGCGGATCGCAAATACGATTTACCAGTCTGGAAACACGAACTTTTACAATATACAAATACTTTTTTCATATTTTGTACTAGCGAAGTAGTGGTTTTCTTTTTACCTTTACATTGTAATTGTCTGGACTGTGTTACCTGAAACAAATAAAGATACAAATTGTTAGTAGTGCTATGTAAGTGTTATCATGGTATAAATAAAACGTGTGCCCGTTAGTGCTTATCGTAATTGTTGAATGATAATAAACCTGTTCTACTTGTGTTGCAATAAAAAACTTGTTTAGTATCAGAATCAATATCAATATAACTAGACAAGGTGCTGAGAATACACAAGCTAGCAAAACAGAAGTCAATATCTAAATTAGATTAGTAAACACAGCAACAAACAAGAGCCGTGGTGGCCTTGGGGTTTGAGCAGTCGCCTGCTACGCAAGCGACGCAACTTCGAATCCCAGCGGGGTCTGTACCAATGAGTTTTTCTAAAAAAACTTATGTACAGTGATTTCACACCACGTGCTTTACGGTGAAGGAAAACATCGTGAGGAAACCTGCATATTTCTGAGAAGTAATTCAAAGACGTATGTATAGTGCCTGAGACGGCAATAGACTCACCATCTGTCACATTAGTACTTAATCAAATTCGGTGAAAAATGGGTGTTGTGATAACAACACCTCTGCCTACCCCTTCGGGGAATACAGGCGTGAGCATATGAGTAATTAGTAAACACAAAACAGTCAACCAAGAATTCTGAAGATGCAGTTAGTATAGGAGAGCTAGAGACTTTCAAGCTCATTGAAGTGCTACTGTAAGACAATCTTTAATTTGCCTCAGGTCCTTTGGGGTCTCTAGGGGTAGCCCTTCAACAGGTAACATAATAGCTAAATGAATGCGGAGGAAGCAATTTGGCGAGTGATGTAGTTGTTACATTAATATAGCATCCGTTAAGGGAGCGAGTAATCTAATTTGACTCACAGTTTTGCTTACATCTGCATTTTCATCATTTCCTGTTCACAAAATTAATGTTACTTTTCCAATGTTCGTGTCAAAACCGCTGTTGGTGAAATATGAATACGCATGCAGTAGTTAATTTTATCTGCTTGTTAAATCAAATATAACATGAAAACTTTACATCATAACGGAAACTGTTATTATGAAAATTGTTAGCTCCCATGAGAAGTTAAACTAATGTTTCCGAGAATAGTAAGTGATAGATCACAGCTAAAGATATCGATTCCTCGATTAAACTGTACTGAACTCTAGTTAAACCTGTTTGCCAAAATACAGTTGTCGTTATAGAGTTGACAAGGTAGGAGTCAAGCGCAACAGGCCGTTACGCTCAGTGCATTCAGTCGGAAAGGCAATATTGGGAGATTCATTCTTCAATCGAATCGATTGTACGCTAGCTGTTATTCAATACACGTCCGGTGGAAGAGTAATCGATTGCTTAACTTGCGTAATTTTACAATCTCATGCTTAAATGCAATTAAACTGATCACAGAGTGAGTTAATACGGTACTTCATTCAATTTATATTTTTTACTATTAATAATATTAATAATAATTGTATATATGTGGTTTCACCTTTTGAATCTTCAGCCATTGAAACTGAAGAAAAGCTATGGCTATATTCTGTAAATTATATCCATTATTATAGAAAAGCGAAAAGTATCTATCGATTTCCGATCCAATTTGAGATTTTTTTTTTGTAAAATCTGGTAAAGATTTGGGACATTTACAATTCACGTGATGTAGAAAATAATGCAAAGGCAAGAAGAGCTTGGATATGAAAAATTAAAGCCTACTCATCATTTCAATTGCCAATAAATACTTGAGAAAAACTAACTGTACTTTGTCACAGTGATGGGAACCCGTCCGAATAAACATTCCACTTCTGGTCCTTCCTTCAGACAGTGCCGATTAATGTCCCCGACGACATCTACGATTCACTACCGAATTTGGTGCCCGCATCAGCGAGGTCAGTGAACTTGGGCCGTATGCACACTAACATTCATTGCGATCTTAAACATCATGTTGATTCGTTCCGCTCTGGAACACTTGTGCTCTAGCTCTAGGTTACTTACTTGTTTGTGCTAGCACGTTATTAGTATGAAATGTTATAGTATTCTTGTGATTGCTATGAAGCTAGCAACAGGACAGGTAAATAATGAAACACACGTTGTATAGTGTCCTATTCATGTATAATTATCATTGTAGGCCGAACTTTAGCAGTCATGGAATTTCATATTTTTCCCTTGTGCCCTGCGTAGACGTATTTTCATGGGTGGCACGCGGAACCTAAATGTTTTTTCTAAATACAGATAAGCCTTAGTTACTCTTTGTAACTAGCTATTTGCCAGTAAAAGTTCCGTTTCGGAGATTACCCGGAATAAAAAAAGAAAAATAATGTTATTTTATGTGACTACCGTATAGGTATAGGTATAGGTATACATTATGTAAGAAACAGTTAATTTGGAATTTAAATCTATTTTATCTGCAAATAAATGCGTCGTCTCTTTCTAAGTAAAGTAAACAAATATTTATTTGAAATCACGTGCCATCAGTGTTTGCCACCAAGATACTGGCAGGTAATAAATCGTTTATATTGGTCGTTAACAGCTCTTCGTGAGCACTGCGCATTACTACGGTGACACTTTTACAGACTGTTTAATAGAATAGAATTCCCTACATTAGGGACTGGTTTAAAATTAAATGCTTACCTATGGATTTCATTATAAATAGGAGTAGGTAATGTTTGGATAAGTCTCACAGTCGTACAAAAGGAAACAACGGATAAAAGTTGTCTCTGTTAAGAACCGAATGCAGAAAGGCTGAATGATAAATGAAAAAAAACATCGATATTCTACTTTTGAAATCCAGGATAATATGGTCTTTTAGAATCCACATTTTTAAAATATTTTCAGTTTCACATCATACCTAGTTATTAATATTAAAATTAGAACAGGGGGCCTACTATCATCGTTATAGCAGTGAAGTCTTACTAACTTCTTAGCTTTGACTTTTAATTTTAGTATCACGTTAAAGCTGAGAAGTTCTTAATACACTCTGCCTAAACCAATGATGGTAGGCCTCGAGGCTCGTTCAACTTTTTAAATAGTGCACAAAACAACCATCTATATACTTTTATATAAAAAACGAACAACGCTAAGCGAGAATTGAAATTCTCGAAGCGTTTTGCGAGATTGAAGAGGCTTTTATGGAAATGGACCGAGCGTGAATCCGGCGATAGTAGGCAGTAGGCTGCCACCCTACACGGTATTACACTGCCGATTTAAATATTTACGCAGCCTCTAGCAATTTAGATACACCTGATGTTCAATTTATATCGACTGTATTACATCGTGTGGTGGTTTCCGGTAAATGCAAATGTTTAACCGTAACACGTATCTGCCATATGTGCGTAGTGTATTATTGGACAGCAGCCGTATTTTATGTAGTCGCTTACCTACTTACTTTGATAAAATTGTATATTTTTCTCTGCCTCCTTTATTAAGAACGCTCTACTTATTTTTATTTCAACTAAAACATTTAATTACATAACAACTATGATTCATCAAATTATTACTGGTTAATTCAAAAGATCATAATGCAATATGTTCAAATCCCAAATGATAATCAATATGATCACACATCCAAGGTATATAAAAACGGAGCTGCGACTACTGTGCTGTCCAATACTTACCCACTCAATATAGATACATTTCACTAGAACACAACGCCTAATGATTTATTCATCAAACGCAAACTATGCAAACTTATTGAATGTGTGCAAACAATTTACTGTATAAATAAAACATTCATACGGTCATTGAAACATGTGAACTTGCTGTCTTCTTGTTAGTTTGAGGTCAAATGGTTGACGCATCCTTGAAGTCGATCGACTTAGCTATTTAGTCTTAGCAAGATCAGTTATCCACAATTTCACTTTCAACTTCCCGTTACATATTTCCTCATGACAAATTTCAACATGCTGTGACGACATTTTACTATGTTGCATCATAAACAGCTGCCTGACCATTAGCAACTTGAGCAAAAACGACAGATTTTGTAAACATTTAAGCGTTGTTTATAAGCGTCCAGTAACTGGCGATGGCAGGAGATGTAAATATTTTGACATTGTTTCTTTGATCCAATAAGAGACGCGACTTAAGCTTTTTTGGGTCAGAAGATTGGACAACAGAGATAAAATTAGTACGAAGATGCAAACAATATACAAAGTTGCAGAAATATTAGCTACTATCCCACTTATTGGTTTAAATACAGAGATAATATCAACCGATCGTTCTAAAGGTAAATTTCTTTGTACTTATCCTTAAAAATTGTCAAAAATATTGAATCATACTAGCTTTAATTAGACGAAAGGCTAGTAAACGAGAATAAAACTGCATAAGACCACAAAACCCTAAAAAAATTACGAAACCCTTATCCTACATAAATAAGAGCAGCATGTCAAATCCTAGCATTTCCATCGAATGTTTAGTACATGAGCCCATACACCGCAACATAAATCCATTTGATTTGGAAATGCCATTATAGATATTAAAATATGCGCTCTCCCCCATTTGGGATTGCACGGATTGGCGCCAGGTTTGATTTAGAATGGTGACTTCCGGCTGGATGGGGCTATGAATTAAGGATATTATCTGTGCCTGAAGGCAGCCTATTGGCACATTCAAATTTGAATATTATATCAATCAATTTTACGATTACATTAATACCTTTACCGGAATGCGTCGATAAATTTATTGGGCCTGGATTGCTTACTTTCGAGATAAGGGAAATTTATTTAAAATACTTACTCTTTGGATTATTTCTCATCTCTTTAAATCATTAGTCTTAGGAATATTTATATTTTATTTATATTTGTCCCTTACTTGGAGTTAATGCTAGTACTTGGATTAATCAATAAAAACCCCAAACCTAATGTTAGTTTACTTTGCATGAAAACATCGCACCAATTATGTTGTCGATCTTGTCAGAACTCCATTATATTCTCAGATCCCAGTAGGTGTAATAAATTGTCTAGGTAGCAATCACAGTTGGACATGCACATGAAGCTCCTAATGTGATTGGCGTTCTAGATAATACGATCCAACAAGCTGTTGGTAATTAATTGTTATAGTATACGTAATATAGCAAGAAGGTACACACGTTTACTGTATGTGCAATAAAGCTACATGTCTGCATCCCACTGGGCCCATATTATTTCTTTACATATTATTCTCAATTGTTTATTAACTCATCAGTTTAGTGGTTTAAAAATATCATAAAACCAAAACTGGCCCTAGGTGGAAGCCTTGTAGCACTCATGCTTATTGAAGCTAAAAAAGGTTTCAATACTGTGAACTAGAAATATAGTCTGATTACTAGCTCACAATTTTGTGAAGTGTTTTTGATTTCTGACAAAATCTAATATCAAAACATTGAATCCACAACTTAATGTGTATTAGATATCTATTCATCTTGATCACACGGAACACAAAGGTCAAGTCTTAAGACATACTTCCTCAAAGAAATAATAATGTTAATAATAGATTGTACATACCTTCTAAAAGATTCAATGGCCTCTAATTATATCTTTGGTAGGCGTTACCAAGAACTAAGCAACGGGATACACCCACTTGGTGTTCTGAGATTGATACAAGAGTTCATTCAACAATCAATGAACATGCAAATCAATGCTTACAAAAATCTTTGCATTGGTTACATAATTATATTTCACTACCTATTTAATGATATTTATTTTTATGTCACAAAAAAAACATACTTTCCATATTTAAATGTAGTTGTACAGAAAATTCTTCCTCAAAATTGAGGTATATGCAATAATAAACACGTTAAATAACAAACGCTACTTCAAATATCAATTTACAAATACAGACCATGATTTAATAATCAAAATCACTGCAGCATTCGAAGTGCAATTTCATTACTGGGAGCGGAATATTGAATTTCTCTGTGGAGCGTATTTGGGAATACTCGGGGGATATAATACGCCGAACCGAATCAACTTTCCACTCATGATCATTGTGAACGAGCCCGCCATCATATTTCGTGCCTTTATTTTAACGGTAGCAGACAATTTTGACGCACCCAATTTGACAAGATGAAGTCGAGTATATTGATATGACGCTAGGTAATATTTTTGTTTGAAAATGTGAACTACTATTAAACATAGAAAACTGACGGCAATTTTGCGCACAAGAACAAAATATGTATACGACTGTTGTTTCTTTAAATGATTGACAGTACGTTTTCATTGAACTTTAGCTGCACCTCTGGCATTTCATTGAGTGCTAAATTATTTGATTAATAAATGCCATTGAGCAATGATCAAGGTAATATTAATTAAGACTGACGATTCAACACCTTGTTTTTATGTAGGAACATTTCTTTAAATACCAATCGTCGAATTTTGACCTAGATTGGGACACAAGTTGTTATTGCCCACCGGTCGTGTAATGCCTACTACCTTAATGATGTAGCCTTCTACTTTTTTATATTCCTGAACCGGGACTATAAATTAATCGCTTCCGAGATATATCACAAAAACATAATAGAAATCCTTTTTTGGGCTCCATATTAAAATCAATTAAATTAAGATCGGGAAAAGTAACTTACTCAAATATCTAAAAGCATAGTCTTGACTGAGCACAGGGAGACACAGCCTAAGCCGCTGAATTTAGTGATATTTTTTGTGAGGTGTAGGTATCCAACAAGTAAGACTTTTCCGAAATTCCACCCCTATGGAGGTTGAAAGTCTTTACGTAAAATCTTAATACTATTCAGGTGACGTTATAAGCTATGAGAAATCATACCATCCATATTTCATTATAGATAACGCATTTCGCTCAGGTAGAGAATACCCAAACCAATCGAAATTTCAATCAGTTTGATTAGGTACTATGCTTAACCAAATAGTGTTTATGAAAGTGTACGTTGCCGAGCTATGTTTATTAAATTCCCGGTAATGCGAGGGTGGGCAGACAATTAGGGTTGTCCAGGGGATATAGCTGTTAATCAGTATAGTATTGCGGTTATGCGATACTGTTGACCGGAACTGGGGAGTCCTTGAACGTTAACTAACGGTGGCTATTGTACCCCAATCGGATATAGTTTCAAGTGCTTTGGTTCAAGAATTTAATACTGTGTCATAGAATATAGTTGCATTTGTGACCCAGCGGATATATGCTTGACTAGAGACGGCAAGAACTGAACTTGGGCTTTTGTCCAAAACAATATATTATTTTATTCCCCGGTACTTAAATATAATATTGTTTTTAAATAAGTGAATACACTTCTGAGCATTTGCAGAAATAAAAATTGTGATCGAGATGTTTCTATAGGTGTTGGAATGAGGAAAAGTAGAATCAAACTCAACAGATTTCCAGTAATTAATGTTTTGTGGAGGATTGGGATCAACAACCGACTCTTCGTAATTGCCAGCATTCGAAGCGTCTTCTCTCGATTCCATTTAGTTATCTATCAATCTATGTGGGCTTGTCGTGACATGAAATCCCTGAGGAACATCGAGCAAACCGAATTCAGGTCCGTTACGTGCCAATCTAGTTTACTATTGGGAACTTCTGATTGAACCACGGTAGATTGGTGCATTGATTGTTAACGATACATAATATTATCTTTGTAAAAGAAGATGTAATTGCGCTGACACAAAAAAATACGGGATAGGAACAGGATAATCATATGATTATATTATTATCTTTACGTGCTCCATCGATACCATAACACATTCAGACTTTTGTCATCGTTGTTAAAAAGGTAAGACTTACAGATCATTCAAACTCATCATCCTCCTGCCCTTATCACATGTTATTTGGGGTCGGCGCAATGTGTTCTTCTCTTCCATTACTCTATATCAGCCGTCATATCTGTATTCACTCCTATTTTAGCCATATCATCTTTCACACAATCCATCCATCGTTTCTTAGGTCTTCCTTTCCCCATGTAACATATCAATCAAACTGAAATCCAAAAAGTATAAATACAATGCTGAAAAGAATGGGATGTAGTGAGTACAACAGTTCAATACTTTGTGAATTAAAAGGGAATTTAGCCATAAAAGTCTTTAAAACGGTTGCGTTTAGAGTGAATACACACATGTTGGCGCAAACAGGGATCGGATTGGCCTGAAGCTAGGAAAAGAACTGCAGTTTTATTATGCCGTCCCGGTATCAGGCCGAATACCAACGCTTTTAGCTTTATAGGCTTTGTGTCGTTTTATTGTCGATCCGAGCATTGTTGAATTTACGCATTCATATTTTTAGTTTCTGGCTGGCATAGTTTTAGTTAAGTATTAACTATACTAAACAACTCAATTGAATGATAATAACAATTTTTTTCGTTGCTGAAGAAACCTTCAAGTTTACAGAAGCATCAAATGGCAAAGCAAAACAATCCCAAGTTAAGAATAAGATTTCCCTGATTTCGTTTTTTCAAATAATAATTTGTTTCCGCCAATTCACCTCGAAACGCCTGCGGGCATTAACTCGATAGCCCGTGCAATTAGCTCCTCAAGCATCTTATAAATACAAGAGATTCATGAAAAGCGAGAGTTTTGCTAGCGAAACAAAAACTCCAACTCATTATCTTTCTACGAGCGAAAATCAATTAATTAATGAAGGGGAAGTAATTAAAGCTTTCGTTGATGGCTTCAAGTTAAATCTTTTCAAATTCTTTTGAGTAAGTATGCTTCTTTAAACTAATTTCTATCTTTTCCATTTTTTCTTTGACAGGAACCGAAATAATGAATGCCCTCAACTTCATTTGACTTGTCAACTTCATGTGTTGTGGTCTTCAGTCAGATTGATCAGAATATGTAATGTTCTCCTTAGTTTTAATCCCTGTATTATTTCTTAAAATAGTTACCTCTTTATGTATTTACTACATGAACTTTCTATTAAGTTTAAAATATGAACAAGTAAAAATGAGCCATAACATGAATTGAACAAAGTCTCTATTGGCAGATGTAAATTTTCTAGACATCGATTAAGTAGGAGAAAGTGATCGCGCCCACTTTGCTATGCAAAATTCCTAGACAACCTACGCTGCAAATGACAGCTTCATCACAATTTGCGCTTTTGCCAATATTCTAGTGGCATCCACCGAAGTACGGACTAAGTGGGCAAAGTTAATAGCGTGAATATTAACGAGAAGTTACGTAACATTAATTTCAATTATAATAATAATAGGGATTAGTAGGGATGCAAATTTTCGATGAAAAATGGGAAAGATGAAAGGAAAGTTGGAGTATTAAGAAACAAATTAGCTTAAGTTTTAATATTAAGTTTAGAACAGATTACATTCTATGTAATTATCTGCATACATACATATACTCATTGTATTACCCGAAGGGGTAGGCAGAAGTGTTGTAATAACAACACTCACTTTTCACCGAACATTAAGTGCCAACGTGAAAGACGGTGAGTCTATCGCCGTCTTAGGCACTATACATACGTCTTAGAATTACTTATCAGACATATGTACGTTTCCTCACGTTGTATTCCTTCACCGTATAGCACGTGGTGTGAAATAACTGCACATGAGTTTTTAGAAAAACTCATTGGTACACCCGCTGTATACTTATATACCCGCTGGGCCACCACAGCTGTAATTATCTACACTTTATTAATTAATCTGCATATTATGCACTTAATCACTTGAGTATAAGAACTCTATGGTTTAAGCGGTACAGCGTAAGGCATAGGCATTTTGGTACCTTGTTTACCAACATGAGTGAGACAAGGCGATTAACGAAAGAAATTTATAGAGCGAATGTGATCGGAAGTGTTGGTAGAGGGCGTCCAAGGAAGAACTACTATGACCAAATTAATAGTATTTTTCAGAAAGGTAAAATTCGGAGTACTCGTAACCGAAGAAAGTGTATGAAGAGATGCATGAATGTGGATGAAGCGAAAGAAGTATGTAAGGATAACATGTGGCAAACGATAGTCTCTGCCTACACCTATGGGATACGGGCGTGAGCATATGCATGTTTACCAACAGTGTTCGATACCGATAGCTTTGACGCACGATATTGACGGCGCCAATCCGCTTATATCTCTCTTAATTAACGCCTGCAGCTCCACAGGCATTATCTTTTGATTGACCAAGCAAGTATATCAGTTTAACCAATATCCATTAACGGATTGCATTGTTATAATCGAAGTGTCGGAACGAGAGTTATAATTGGATTTGTTTTAATGCCGTCGTAATGTTTTTTGATTGATTATAATTCCTACCCATTATAGTTTGTTTTAATTGCGTTACTCAAGTTAAATTATATTGAAAGTCATCGAGATTTTCTCTATCTATATATACATACAGATAGATAAAATTTAAGTGTCTATTTGTAGTTCCAATATTACACTTTTTGACTAAAAAGCATATGAAATTATACACGGTATTGACGTAGAAAAACCAATTTTTAACATTTTTCTCTGTCTGTCTGTTTGTTCCGGCTGATCTCCGAAACAGCTGGACCGATTTTAACGGGACTTTCACTGGCTGATAGTTAATATTCCAAGGAGTAACTTATGCTACTTTTATATAAAAAAACATTTAGGATTTCGCGGTAAGTAAATTGAATCTACACGGGTGAACCGCAGGGCAAAGCTAGTCTACTATAAAATTCATATACATACATTCACTACATATACATTCAGGTTACAATAACCAGAATGTATCTAACCATTAATTTCTCAACAAAACTACTAGGTAGTTATAACATTTAAAGGCAATAGATATAAAACTAATTTGTTGATGGTCTGAGTTTTTGGAGAAAACCATTTGTAACGGTGACTCAGAACAAATGGCCGACTAGACAGACGTGTGGAATCCGTACCAATGCATAAGAACAAGATGACTCACGACGAATGAGGTAGTGGTCTTTCCACAATTTCTAAACTCCTTATGATTACATTTTCATGGGTTTTCTTAGTTAAGATTATAAACCCCAATCTGGTAGATTTTATAATTGCTACCTACACTTTCATGTCTAAGCCGCTGAACCCGTTATTGCTGAAAGTATATAAATAACATTAGACACCGGTAATGAACATTGGGTACATCATAACACAGTTCAAAGACAATGTGTAAAAATAATAGTATGGCTGTGTGACAGTGACGGACTTATACATGTCACATTTGGCTCACAATAATTGTCTCTGGATGCAATAAGAGCTCATGGTAGGGCCCCTGATTGCACAAATAATATACATGTGCAATAAATTGTAGGTATACTACAAGATAAATGGTGCTAAGAATGTTGCTAATAAAACTGTAGAGAGGAAATTCGAGTGGAACCCGTCGTGTACGAGTATTAAATTTGTAAAGTGGGCCATTCACGAGCTTCTAGCTAAACGGCCACTTTGCAGTAATTAACCGTGGCGCCAATTCCGATGAACCGAGTCAATGAACACAGTATGAACATGTGACTGCATCGATAGAGCATCGCAAGAAGGGTCAATTGGTTCATTCAATGCTCTTTCATTAGTTAGCATTAACCAAATCATTGATGGAAGTTTTCATTTCTGATGTTCTAGAACACCTATTCATGTATATCAACATCCGTATATTACTAACGTACAACAATTACCTCTTAAGCTAAGCAAACTCAAAATTGCCCATACGACAGTAACCGGTGAAATATCTCGCCTCTTTAAGGTGAAATATTATTGGCATTTATATTAGTACATTTTTTATATTAGAGTTTTTAAATAATTATTTAGACTGCTTGTGTTCATCTAACCCATTCTAGTTGACAGGAGAGTTTTTATTCACAACAATTCTGAAGTGTACATTTCTTTAGTGTAAACACTTGAAAGTTACGGTAGTTAGTAATTGCCCACCAATTTTAATACTACCGCTTGGTCAATTACCGCGTATTATCACATTAGTACCGATCGAGTTCCAGACAGCTCGTTAGAACTGTTGAGTACGTGCGAGTTGTTTTATTGTGCAAATCAGTAGCAATTACCATAACAAACAACAGGAGCCTATGGTAGGGGTGTTTGGTATCGACTTCACGTGCAGTCCACGGTATCCACGCTCGTGCTCGCCAGACCGTGGCGGGCTTTCAACTGCAGCTCTTGAACGCATCTGCCGAATTTGAACTAAAAGGGGGAGGCTTTTACCTTTTACATTTCACAAATACCTGCTCTGGCTCTATTGTACGACACTGTATATTATACACATGTCAATATAATTTCTTTATAATATAATTTTCAACCCTCAAGGGACCTTCATACTTTAAAGATCCTTAAGAGTAATGTACAGTCTATAGATAATATGTTATGTTGCATCAAGTACCGACTTGCATGTAGATATGCCCTAGGTCTTAAATATTATTCGTGATTTTACAAATGCATTAGCTAGGTATCTATATCACAAAATGCCAATAAAGTGTGTGGGTTATTCTAATAATATACTAATACGTGGTTGAACACAAATGATGATGTTAAATATCTACAGGGAAGTATATGACTAGACGAAGAAGTGAAGAGAAAAATATGTATTCTGTTCCCCGGCCCTTTAATAGAATATTGTTTTTAAATAGTGGAATACACTTCTGAGTATTGCACAAATAAAAATTATGCTCGAGGAGTTTATGTAGTTAGTGCAATGAGCAAACTCAAAACTCAACAAACGTTCAATTTCCAGTAATTAATGTTTTTTGGAAAAATAGTATATGACTAGAAGATGAAGTGAAGAAAGAATAACTTAACTTTTATTGGTTCCCGCGATATCAACAACCTCCATGGCAGAACTATTACTGGTCAGCCTCAACCCTAACCGTAAATAATTAATCAGCGAAAATCGGTCTAGAATTCCATTACCAAAGTGAGTGATGTCCCGTGGGACGCGGCATCCGATGCAGCCTTCGGGGACGTCCAGACGAAGTTATTGTAATGAGAGCGACAGGGGATATTTATGCCTCGTCGCGCGTCCCGAATACGCAATGAGCCTCTGTTATAGTTACAAGGCTTGCACCAAGGATAGTCGAATATTCAATATAAGGGCTTGTTCCTTCAATTTTGTTACTCCCGACATTATTTACTAAGCAAACATTACTGTCAGGTAATGTTGGACCCTTCGTATTGACAAAGGCTTGCGCGTGCTCGCGAATGGGTGAATTGATACAAATATCAGCTCTACTACCTTTACGTAATGCTAGTGGTGTTTTACAACACTTGGTGTTAATATTGGGTGGTTTAACCCTCTTCTTATAAAATCCGTTGTAATGATTCAAGAGAGGTAGGGAATTACGGGATCCATCGTTCAAAATTCAAAATTAGAAAATATGTTTACTTGATTAGACTTCTTACAAAGTACTTTCAAATCGTCAGAAAGACACAAAAATACATTATACAGGATTATAAGTGTTACCACCGGGTTCGGAAAGTTGCTTTTGTTGAGAAGAACCCGGCAAGAAACTCAACAATTACTCTTTTAAAAAAATATTATACTACGTTATTGGTTACAGTATTTATATCTCATGAGTATAAGCCCATTGGACACAGTTCCAATGCTCAATTGTCAAAAATAATAACTAAAATATTACAAATATTTGTGAGCATGGCAAATTCCAACCAGTCGATGCAAAGATCAAATTAAGATTAATTAATTGTAGCAAAAGTACAGTGCCAATGGGATGGTTCGAAAGGAACTTGGAGCTTTGGAGGTGTTCGACTGGGGACAGGAGACAGGGACTCAGGGGTCTTGCTTCTCACTGTGTTCTATTGACTTGACACTGATTCTATTATTTATTATTAAGCTCGCAAAGTCCCTGATGTGTCTAGCGTTCATGTGCTGCAGAAGCCACTTATCATGACGTTGCAGATTATTAAACTGCATTAACTACAAACAAGACTGAAAGATGGTGGAAGGATCACGTTTATATCCCTATGTTCGAAGAATAGTACCTACCTTATATATAAGAAATAGTAGTTATTAATTATTATAAATATTTCTGAAAGTTTCCCAAGATAGAGATCATGCTCGGGGCTATTATACACTACTCATAAGTCTATACCCAGAGGCTTGAAAGGGGATTTCCAAAGCCTTTCACAATAGTGCAAGATGTCCTCTCAACGGAAGAAAATTATTTTCCCGGCGGCCTTTTGTCCACGGCGAGAGCGCTCCGTTTAAATTTCTCGCAGATTTTTATTCCATTGTGATATCTTCTCAAAAATGTCAGCCTTGTGTTGTGTTAGAATGTCAACAATTTTCTTAACTTTCTCTGGATTTATTATGCCAATATCAGTACAATTGTATATAAATACAATTTAAGTGTTCTTGTAATTATAAAATAACAGGTCTTCACTAAATGTGTAATATGAAAAAAAATCTCTATCTGTCCGTCCGTCCATTTGTCTGTCTGACAGTTTGTTTCGGCTAATCTCCGAAATGACTGGACCAATTTGCAAATGTTACAAGGAGTAACTTAAGCTACTTTTATTGAAAAAAAAACAATAGGGTTCCGCGGATCATCCATGAAATTAACTATATGCGAGTAAAACCGCGGGTCACAACTCGTTGTTATTAAAAGTGGGATTAATTTTGCTTTTTATAAGCGTAACCGAGTGTGTAACCTTATAGAAAGAAATCATACAGTTAAAATAAACGAGAAAAAATAAATATAAACCATTAAAATAAAATACTCACAACTTCGAAGGCATTCACAACCGGTCCGTAATAATTACATTACTGCAAAAACCAATATAAATAGGTGCATACCATTATTGTATACACACATTGTATATTTAACGATTGCGATTACTTAATACCTGTAATAAGTTACGATACTGTTACCTAATCGTATCGTAATACATACTTTATGGATTCAATAAACTGAGTAAAACTTAAGCACTTTCTCTCGTTCAATCGACACTTGTCGGATTACATTGTAACTGATGCACGAGACGTCTGTAGCATTTTTATACTATTGTATACGTTTATGATGTCAAAGATACTAATTCATACCTAATATACATTTTTATTTTGAAAACTGCAAGCCTGTGTCATTTTACGCCTTCCCAGAAAAGTCTTGGAAGGCATCACTGGACTTCTTTTACAAAATCCTCATACAGATGAATCATTTATTTATCCTTATGTGTTCTTAAGTTTGGAAATTTATTAAGAAATCTATTTACTTCGATGATATTTATAATATACCATTACCCCAGTAGAAGGATCAAGCGAGACTTACGAACCTTTTTTCATGAGTAGCATCCACAATTTACTTTAACATAATTTTCTAGTGAACTAGTTCGCATTATCTTAGAGTTCTTTATGCTCTTTTAGATCTGGATAAACCAAAAAGGGGGTCGTAGTTTCATACTGCCTCTGAATTTAATGTTTTTTAAAATATAACTATTGTGATAACTGCAATAAAGATAATGGTGTGATCAAAATCTCAACAAAATGTAGTCATGATTAAAATTAATTATTTATTAAGGCTTCATTGCTAAGCCATTTTATATCGTTAGCTGATGCAATCAAGATTTGTACTGTAAAATTGTCCGCGGTGATTCATTCTGTAGTGAACCTACAGAATAATAACTAGTACAAGTGCTACAAAGCTTTCCTTGAAATGCTACTGTCACTTGTTTCAGGGTGTGCCAAAGAAGTTTTATGCTGCAGAGTAAGATTCTAGAGTTTGTAATGACAGTGAGATAGCTGATTTCAAGACTCTCTTCGTTATCTAATGGATACTTTAAAACAGGTATATTTAACTGCCACGGATGCTAGATGGTAATTTTTAGTTTCTAGTCCCTGGACTTATGAAAGTAAAACACGTATTTTATTATCACTATGAAGGATGTTAGTTATAAAACCCGGTACTTATCTACATAGAGATTAGCTGAGAGGACATGGAAAGTAAAATGTGGTTAAGCGATTCCATTTGTTTTCGTAATAAGGACTAAAGCAATATATAATAATAAGATTTCTAGATAAATTTTCACGCAGATTTTAGAATACGATTTTACGCACGAGGTCCGAAAAGAACAAACTTATTGTAGCAAAACATAGTTTTGGTTAATTTGAGGAACTTAACCACTCGTGATAAGTAATTACCTCTCCACCACAAAGGCGAAAAAAAGGGTTTCTTAACGTTGATTGTAAAATTATATACCATGAAAAGCTAAATGAGGAAGCGCAGAAGAAACAGAATACGCTACAAACAGTATGGATAGCCAAGGAACAATCACCGGTAGTGTGTACGTTTCTATTGAAGGCATACCTCGCGTGTATAATATTAGCAATAATAATTGTTAAGCTGTGTAATACGTTTGTAATTGCAGCTATCAGAACGAACACATGCTAAGGATATGTTCAAGGAATTACAAGTATTGTTTAGAGTACGCCAAGTCGTTATCTTTGCAACAAATCTTTCGAATATTATTTGAAGAACCCGAGTAGATTAATGATACGATAAAGGTAATGTGAATATTTTCCTATTCCAAAATCTGTTATCCTTACATGCCTATAAGGTTGAGTTTTATTATTCCAAATCCATTTATCCCAAGTAACTGAAAATGCTCATAACAAAATACTTCAGATTTGATCTTAATAAGGGTTCACTATATTTATATCACAAATGGTGTATTCTAATACTTTATCCCCGAAATACCAACGCAGTATTATTAGCTATTAAGTGTAATTAAAAATAAGGGAGACAGAGAACTTGGTAGACAAGTAAGTATTATTGCAAGAAACTACGAAACAATAGTCGATAAAAAAAACTCACGCAACCTTTACTACCTATGTAAATTATGCTCATTGAATAAGAACTCGCTGAGAATAGCATCTACACAAATGATAAGTATTTGAAAATTTTGTGAAAGTTCTACTTGAAAATGCAGATGATACTGAGCAAATTTAGGTAGGTAAATACCTATAGTAGGTAAATAAAGTTAGTAGATCTAAGTAGGATAATTAAATCAAATGGCATTGTTCTCCATACTAAGGCAGACGATTTTAATTTAAGCTAGCTATTGAGAAAATGTTAACCAGATTCAACGAAGTACACAATCTTCAAGCATATTTTTGGATAGTACCAAACACCTCAAGCACGTGGTTAGGATTTATTTTCATAAAGTAATCCTTTTAATTAATGAGCTAGCTTAACCAGCAGCTATTTTTTATGTTATAAAAATAAAGTTACTTGAAACAGAAGAAATAACAGGGGATATTTTATTAAGGCAATGCTCCGAATTAATTGGCGAGGTCGAAGTAAACACTGGCTATAAATAGTGGTAGGGGAGAATCGCTAACCAGCGAAACGATAACATCGCTGCTAGTGACGAGGAATCATGGCGCGATAAAGTGATGAGCCCCTATAAAACCCAAAGTACTACAGCCAGATTATTGGACGGCGCGTCTTATCGAGCGACTTAGCTCGGCCCAAATTAAGTGAACAAGAGTTATGGACCAACTTTCTACTTGGCACGAATAAAAGATAATGAAGATTTCGAATAGATAGAAGAAAACATTTTGGTCTAATACTTTGCGTAAGATGCTTATGTAATACAAATAAGATACACCTAATCTAATTGGAACGTGAAATAACATTATTAGAGGAAATGATCAGAAGAATCAAAGGAAATATTTGTAATAACTTTCAAAAGATTCTTTTGTGAAAATGTAATTCAATCGTTATTAGATTCTGAAACCAATGTTTGTTAAACGCTTTGAGCTAATAAAAGTAATGTTAAGGGAACGAGTCCCGCCAAACGGGAGGAAATGAAAGCGACGAGAGAATGAAATTGGAAAACTTGTTACAGAATTACTCGAGATGAAAAAAGGAGAAAATAAATACGATCTAGTAAAAGTTAGAGGAACATGCTACGGTCAGCCAGTTTTATTTACCTGAGGAAAGCCTTATCTTATATCTCAATGTAAATTTACCTTCAGTTTACAGAAATGATAGATTATAACATATATTTTTATTTCACTTTATTAGGTTAGATTTAACTTAGTTAGATCAGTTAAATAATAAAATAATAATTACTAAAGGTAAAAAAAAACTTGAAGCATTGATTGAATCGTCAATCCTGTCCAGTGAAATTATACCAATCATCTGTTTGTTTATTTATGTAATGTCTAAAATGTAATGAAGCTGCCTAAGATTAATGAACGTAAGATCCAATATCAGTTACACACTCACCTTTTACTCCAGTTCCCGATCTCAGCGTAGCGCCGACCGTTTGTACTTCCGCTCCTCCTCACTTCATTTCCTTTGAACGTCTGAACGGAGTTCCCGTTAGGTGTTAATATTCCGTTCGAAGCACTGTTATTGTTCCGTTCCCTGTTCCTCGGGAAAGTACCGGTTCCTGAGCGAAAAGTTGCGAGTTGAGGCGCTTGTTCCACGTCAGGGGTGAACTGTTGGAGCGGAAGAGTCACGTTTCCACTCCAGCTCTTGCGATTGACGGCGAAAGTTTTGAACGTTCCATTACCGTTGGTGGGTGACGGTACTGCCCCACAGAAGCTGCTACGGTTATGACTGTTCTTTATGAAGGCGCCGTTCTGCAGCGTTACTTGCGGTTTGATCGGCACCAATGGTGACGCCTGGTCTATGGACATCGTTTTAGTAAGTGTAGGAACAACCTACTTTTGATCTATCTACATTTTTGTCTGCAAAGGAGAGAAACGCTACGTTAGGTCTACATACGACAACTTAATAGGTAAATAAGAATATATGGACGTGATATCATCAACGATGTTGCTCTTGACTCCGCCACACTTATCCACTATTCGCCAAGTTGGTCTATCGTCAACAAACTAGTTGTCAAATGACAAAGCAACTAAGATATAATGAAGAGACCCACTGCACAATGAAGTTCAATTTAGGCTAATGGATGTACGAGTTCCGAAACATTTGACTACGCAATGACACACAAATGGAGACATTTTTTTCCATTAGAATTGGCACGGCTTCCAGACATGCCTAATTTAAAACTCAAACACAAAGGTCACTATTTTTTTATCGAATTGAAGCAAAGGAGAAGCGTTCTTGACACCAAAAACGCTTTTATCTTAGATCGTGTAATCGACACTCCAATACAATTCAGTTTCAGAAATAAAGGTAAATATAACGACTCGAAATCCATATTTACTACTATCAAGCAATTTTAATTGGAACTTATGACTTGGAGACCCGGTAGTGTCTCAATTAAGAAGTAGCCTAGCATACTTTTACTTTGAAAAAACTTAACAAGCATAGTCATGTCACTTCAATCGTTTCGAAGATGAGCCTAAGCTTACGGAAATATTTATTTACTAGTGTTTGGGATTCATAATGAGATAATTTAATTTATTTGTGACATAAGATTGCTCTAGATTTTAATATCTTCTCAACCTCGCTGTCAAATAATTCGTTACAAAATCAAATTGACCTGTTCTAGAGCAATAAAATCGTGTGACCTTGCTTATCACAATAACGGCTGTTAGATGCATCCTGCGCGGAGCATTGTGGATTTATTTAAAGTGGAAACTCTCCATTAATTCTACCGCCTTGACCCACTAGTATGGGCGTAAATTTATTTGCGCTATGGATAATTAGCTGCATGGCTGCATTGCGTTTTGGTATTAACAGCTAGGGCGGGGATTATTACGTCACTAAGAGCATTGCCTCGAACAAATTGTAAGCACCTACTTAATCGTTGTTTTGCTAGTTGAATAGCAAATTTTGTGACACAGTTCAACTCACATGGACAACATTATGGTATTCTGGAATGTAAAGTACAACAGTATTCCAAATTAAAAGGCATTAGCTTTATTTACATGAAAATGGATACCTGCTCATTAGAGATAGGGTTCACTTCAGTGTGCCTAATGTAAATTGATGTCAGGTCAACAAGAGCTGACCTAGTGTTCGACGGACACCGGTGATTTGCAGCGGCCACTCACGGGCCATCTCAATCATTATATAACCATTTCGCAACCGGTGGTTAGACCAGTTGCACAACCGGTCTCTTGATGAGATTACGAGGTTTGCCGACCATGCCCCGATTTGGTCAAATTGATGGTCGATAAATGAGATCCATACAAACAGATAAGTAGCTGCTATGATTTTAATGGTGGTTTTTTGTTACATTTATTGATAGATAACTATACAATATATTGTTCCTTATAGACATTGTATCTGATCTAATTGTGCTGGGCTGCTTACTGATCAGTCTCATGAATAGAATATAAGTGTAAAAACTAAACAGGGATCACCTTATTTTGTACATAAGATTCCTTGTTAAGATTGTGGCAATTATTAAACGCGTACTTTATTTACCTCAACGTTTCGTATAAGATAAATCTACCGTGGTAATGAGCTGACAAATTGTCATTTATTGAGTACACGTCAAAGAATTTAGTTACTCGTATCTACGTATTTAAAATATCTTCACTATTTCGTTAACATCTATATATAACTTGGCAAGATCGTAATAATAAGTTGTTTAGTGGGGGTATTGTTCGTTTCGGTCATGATTGATTGACTCGATGGAAGCGGGAAATTTCTAATGCTCGTAACATTTTTCTAGTGATATTATTCTAACTAAATTGCAAATTGTTGACAAGTTAGAGTCACGTAAACTTTGAGCATTTATTGAGTAAGATTATCGTATAAAAATGCTGCAATTTTTTTTTTGTATTTTTGTATTAATTAATTAAATAATTTAAGAAAAACATATATATTTACTAATTAAAACTTAAATGCCACGTGCTTTACGGTGAACGAAAACATAGTGAGGAAACCTGCACATGTCTGAAAAGTATATACCTGAGACGGCGATAGACTTACCATCTGTCACGTTGGCTTAATCATCTTCGGGGAAAAGTGGGTGTTGTTAGTACAACACATCTGCCTACCCCTTTGGGGAATCCAGGCGTGAACATATTATGTAGGTTGTAAAATTGAAAACCTATTTATGCGTGCGCTGCAAAAACTATTGACAATACAGCAAAATTATGTACTACGGGTTACAAAATCGCAATTTTCTTACGGAGCCCTAATAAACCCTAAACCCGAATCCTGATTTTTTGAAATCGGACCAGTTGTTCCTGAGATTAGCTTTATAATATTAGTGTAGATTAAACTCACAACGTTAATAATACGATCATCTGTCCAAAAGGTGCGTTTGAGTTGAGACAGGTGTGAATGGTTTTTAATGTCATGGTTTGCGAGTATAAACTCGTTTAAGTTTATAGACCTCTTACGAGCCTATTACTTAAATGACATAACTCCATCTAGACTCTGGAGCATTGCTCTAGACAGATTATTTTCTAAAAGAGTCTTTGTCAAATGTCACCTAATTTTACTTCGTTCAATATTGTCTTTATTTTGCTTTTTTTTTTCAAAGCCATAGTACTTTTTGTTTGTATTCATTCCAATATAATTTGCACTAATAATTATTTTTTTCTAATACATAGCATATCTACATTGTTTCGCAATTGATGCGGTAATCAATAATGATTGGAATACCCACCAAGTTGAAAATTAATGTAAGTATTTCAGAAAATACACCCACATTTCATAATAATTAGCTACTTGCATGATAGTAATCAATTTCTAATCACAACAAACATAATGTAAGAGATTATAAAATGAGTGTGAATGTTGATTTATTACCAGTCGAAATTAGCATGTTAAATTATTCATTAGCAATGACCGACTTATGTGACTTTTGCTTTCAACCACACACATATGAAATATCATTTTCATTTTTCAAAATGTTTATATTGTACGTATAAACTTAAAATTATAAGCAGCGATTATGTCTGTGGCTACAGGGATTCAACTTCCAAACACATCTATTATCCTTCAAAAAATGTAGATTTTTTTTTATTTTCAAACTAGTGCCTTCACAGACGTATATGACTTCTATATTCTATATTGACATCTAAGCTCAGAATTATGCTTAATTTCAGTCCTAAAGAAATAACCTGATATTATATATACACAGAGTTATTAACAGGCTATCCACAGTCGTTTTTTTCATATATCGGCACTATCTTTGTCTTTCAATGTTTTCATATCAGACAAATAGTCTGCTTACTTCGTAAATTTAATTTTAGCTTGATAGTACCTATAATTTCCAACAAGATAATGTATTTTGACATTTATAGTATCAGACTGGGAAACATTTATAATCGATTATGTGCAATATTATAGTCACGAGTCTACTCGAATTATATCACATGTTATGTAGGGAACGTCAACAATCTGAGTCATTGATGGAACTGAATACGAGAATCGGATGGTTATACATACATATACACCTGCCAATTAATTCTAATTGAATATATCACATACAAAGCTCATTTATTATAAGAGAGAATTAAAATCTGTATGCCTTGGCTCAAATAAATTGGTATTACCAATCTACTAGTTCTCATACTTGTATTTTTAACTATCTGTACCATACAAAATATCAAGGCTTTCTTGACATCGTGGAACCCACGTGAATGAGTAACGTGTGCGATTTGTCACGAAATGTAGAGACATACCCAGGCACTTAAATTTATAAATGGTGTTGTTTATTAAGTGTCAGGAAGCAGCGTTTGCATATCTACCGCTTCCCGTCTGATGCAAGCGTCATATTGGTCATATTACATGTCTTTTTAGAACTCCTTCGCGACTTATCTTGTGTAAGTCTCAAAAACTTTTGCATGTTGATGAAAACGGCAGAAAATTACACAAACATAAAAATATTTGCCTAAATGTATGTAATTCAACATTGGAAGAGAATAATTATGTTCTTATATTATTATTTAGATACAATATATTATTGAGAAAACATTTATTTAGCCTATTAACCTCAAAATCTATAGGTAAAATCCTTGGCCTAGACTCTATCAAAATAGTCATTTGCATTGCATGTATAAACGTGACAAAATGTGAAGCGAGCTATCGAAAAACCGTGTTGTGGTTCACTCACGCATTAATTTGAGTTAATGGGCAGTGATGCAACAATTGAATTAAAAGTCGTCAAAAAAATAAATCATAACGTTCATTCTACTTTAAATGATTGGTATCTACGAAAATAACATAATTTGTGATAACTAAAATGTTACTTTAAACTACTCGTCATTGTTACCGAAGAATGTAATTTCTAATAATATCATGTTTCTATACGACAAAACTGCGAAGCAAAGAGTTCGGATTACAGAACGGAATCATGGACGTTATAACTATTTCAAGTGGACCACAAAAAGCTTTAAGCGAGGAATCATAATTCCCATCAGTATGCGAGGCACGGAGCTCGCAGGAAGAACCATGTCACAGTGTTCTAGACTTCCGACTCTAACTCGACTTTTTCCTCTATCGATAATAGCTAAGCTGCGTCCCAATTTATGTAACCTTAAAGCTTTACTTATTATGTATCTTCACGTCTCTCCAGAGAGGCCCCGAAAGGGTAATTTATACAGATGAAAGTATATACGGTAAATCAATAAAAAACTGTTTTCTCAGTTTGTCTGTCTGTCTGTTTGTTCCGACTAATCTCTGGCTGGACCGACTTTCACTGGCAGATAGCTGATGTAACAAGGAATAACTAAAGCTAGGGTTATTTAAAAACAAGTAGGGTTCTACGAAATAAAGTCAACGATGAAATTAAGTCTACGCGGGTGAAACTGTGGGGCACGGCTAGTTAGGAGTATAAAACATAACATTTACAACAAAAAAGAACAATTTTACTTGCCAATGTCACAATTGCCACTGATGGCGAGTCCATCGCAATCTCTAGTGTACATACCAAACAAGTAGTTTTATTTATTTTTTCTAACACTCCGTCCATGCACTTAGAATCCGAACGAGTCAACTTTGCTCTATAGTTCATTATGAGTGACATGAAATTCTACATTATCATTATCTTTATTATGGTTTTTATCAATTTGTCCTTCAGTGGCAAGCGTTCTGAAGCTAATTTATTTGCTGAGACTTACTTACTCGTATATATATCCATGAAAAAATAAAGCATTTTATCTGATAGCAAAAAAATGGCAATAAGAAATTCGAGGTCGATGTTGGGATAAGTTTTTACACACCACGTATATTCTAAGTATGTGTTTTTTGCGTCGAAATTCTTGGAGCTGAGTAAGTCAACGATAGTAGAAACGTTCGCGTTCTACTGTATTACTTGAGATTAGCTCGGTCTTATCTTATCAAATTAGTCATACTAACGTGTTTATTTAGAATTTACCTTGTGTTAGATTCACAATATAATTCTTTTACCAGATGTGTAATAAAAGTTTAAAGACAGCATTGCATCTTTTTACATTACTTAACAAACCATACCTACATCAAAATTAAAGGCTGTGACATAAAACATCTCATTTCCGATAAGTTCGTTTTTGGGAGGTCCTTTAATTGGCCGAACAACTTGCATAAACAATTTCTTTTTTTATAAATCTTACTTTTTAAATTATAAACATCAGGTTAATCTTCTAATACTGAAATTTAATAAAGTTTAACTAATACAATGAAACTCTGGAAAATATTGTACGTCTCTAACATAACGTATACTCCTTAATATTTCAGAATATGAATAGGATGCCGCTAGGGCGACATTTAAGGTCATTGTGATGCAACTCAGGGTAAGCAAACATACTAGTTGACACAGCCAAACGACGCGGGTCGTGTGTGGATACCTTAAATGACTTGAATACAGATGTACGAATCTGTGCATACTGTGTTTATTTGCATATCTTAAGGAAGTTATCAATCACGTAGTAAACGGCGGGATTCACCAATACTTTAATCTATACTAATATTATAAAGAGGGAAGATTTGTATGTAAGTATATTTTATCCCAATACTCCCACGAAAACGGGAACTACGCGTAACATCCGCTAGTGCTAAATAAGATATATTTTGACAGTGGATAGAGTGTACCGATTTAGAGATCTTTTGCAGGTCAGTTTTTAAAAACAGTGGAGTAAAGATACGATTTTAATTAGTTAGAGAAGACATTATGAATATAAAATCTGATATGAGAAAAAAAATCTGAATATTATAAAATATAATATATAAAAATCTCTCTATTAGTACATATTTTGCTCTTTAGTTTTCAGGTTCAAAATTTGTCTAGCATGCTAACGCAGCTTCGTCTGCGTGGCACTCGGCAGTAAGATTTCTCATTCAAACTCTAACCTCATTTCAAAAAGCCTTACAGATGGAAATTTAGAAAACTTAGCAACTTTAAAAAAACTTTACCTCATCAAGAATACTGGTCTTTGAATTTTATAAGTATAGAAGATAATTTTCATTTTACAAAATGTAGGTAGGTTATTGTTATATCTGTTGCAAAATAATATTATAAACACTTTATAGGATAACAAAATCCGGTGTGAACAAAAGTAATTATCTCGTAAATGCTACTGTATGTCTGTAACGAAATGTACATAATAACCAAGTAAATAAAACAATTATAGTTATTGCAGGTAATTACGGTGCATTTTACTGCGTTTAATAATCTGCGAATAGCCTACTGCGGTTGAGAGTCTGCAAAGTAATCACAAACTTTCCAGAATATGAATGGCTGCAGGTAAATTGAGATGATGATATAGTTATGTGCATTTATTGAAACCTGCCTTTATAATCATTTCAATGAAAGCAAACAATGATAATGATTGTGAGAATAACACCTTCACAATATCATCAGTGCATGGTAAAAATGAAAGTGTTTAAAATCACATCAACGTTCAAATTACTTTCTTAATCACGAAGACGATACTTGAATTAAGGGAAGACAGGCAATCAATGAAGTGCAAACTTTTTGCAGGCAGTCGGGAACATTCTCGCTAAATGGAGTGATCATTAATCAATGTAGCAGAAAGCTGACGCTCAAAGAGTTTTAAAATGAGGCCGGCACAAAAATATTTTATCATCCGTTTAAGGCAGCAAATCCTATAAATATTCATTGATTTTGTAACATTGAAAAGATTTTGCTTTGCAACGATTTTTCCTTTGAAAGCAAGTGTACATTTACAAATAAATCATGTAGTGACAAATACGACTACCCCAAGCGGATAAAGGGAGATAAAACAATATAGACGTAGCTCAGCGTGAAACCGATTGATTCCTTTATAGGGGTCGCCCTCGTCAGTTTCTAATAGCACTTTACGAGACGTTTGGTAAAAAACTTGAAGTTGGAACCCTCCATGCAAGTAGGTCACTAAGCGGGGAACATGACGAATCACTTCCATCACTCTTAAATGTTGCGAGGCAAAGAGATAAGGCTTCTCACTTAGCTACTCTTAAATTTGTGACTTTTTTGATCAATTCTCATAAAGAAAACCCGCCTAAAGCAAAACAATTTGCGAACAAAACGACACTGCAATGAAACTGCACTGCATTTATAAAGACGGCTGTAGTCCACACATGGTTAATCATATTCAGTAGACATTTCTAAGAATTTAGGCGTATGCATTTAATGAGTTGACCAAAGTGGAGCGTATGAAGTCGGACCGCTACTCGCAATATATGGGGAAGCCTGAAACAATGGACTCCGTTGTGCTTTCCGGAGCAACCTTAACCGGCTACATTAGCGAATGTCTCACCATATTAAAAAGTAATTAAAAGGCCATGAAGAGCAGAAACCATCCGAGGCATACCTAAAAGAATTCATTACCTGAATACAGTTTCATTGCCTTTTTACACTGGAAATATTCTAACCTAAAGGAAAAGTGGTGCCATAGAAACGGGATTCGCAATTAAAACAAAAATTTCAGGTAATAAGTAATAGGTTGCGTATTGCAGAGGAGAGGCACGATTGTAGAGTCATGGCATTTCGTAACCACGATCGGGCACATTCCATCGCGGCGACGGTGCAACGCCCGGCTAGGATAGACCTGCTACGGATACTGATGATACTAATACATAGATCGTATGTAAACATACTGTCGAAAGCTCAGCCTAACTCTCAGGCAATTATCATGTGCAAAATGTAGGCGGATGACTAAACACCAGTTGTTAAGGTAGACAAAGTATATGTGGGCTCTAAAGAGGTGAAGGTAATGATCGACTTTAAAGAAACAATTATAATCTCAATAAATTTGCGGATAGCAAGGTATATGATACTGGAACCAAATGCGGTTTATGCCGAGATGCATTGTATGACCAAAACGTTTCGAAACTTGAGGCACACGTGCGAAAAGGAGGCCGTTTGCGTAATCGCCAGCAAGTTATCACAGAGATTATTGCCCTCGCTAATACAACTCTAATATCCGAACTCGACCGCTCTCTAACGGTATAAGCATTAGACTCGGCGTTCTATGCTCGCATTGTTTTGGTCAAATTACCATTAGCAAGTTGGGGAAAGAATGTGGTAGTCATTACAGATGTTAGTGGTTCTCCGTTGCCTTGAGCGGTATTCTCTGTATCCTTACCAGGTTTTTGACCATCATTATTTCGTATTTAACAGAGATTCAATGCAAAATTCTGGTAAGTACCCTTTTTAAATCCTAACCTTAAATTGTTTGCGATTTTAATTTCAAAGTTAAATATATTTAGTTACTAGCTGTGCCCCGCGATTTTACCCGCGTTAGCATACCCTAAGTTTTTAAAATAAAAAGTAGCCTAATCCTTCATCCCCTATTTTATCCCCTTGGGGGCAGAATTAATCAAAATCCTTTCATAGCGGATGCCTACGTCATAACATCTATCTGCATTCCAAATTTCAGCCCGATCCAGTGGTTTGGTCTGTGCGTTGTTAGATCAATATGTCAGTCAGTCAATCAAATTTGAATTACATATATTTAGAGTGAAATTAAGAAACACCATAAATTTTAGCTGAATTGAAACAAGTCTAGACACCTTATGAAATTATAACCATTATCGAGCCTTTTAATGTGACCTTCTATCCTCAAGATATAATAGGCAATGGTAATGCAGATAAACTCCAATCAGAAGGCAATGCTTCTAATGTGCTGCCAACGGTTATCATCAGGCTTAGTCATTTCAATGATTTGTTTGTTAACTGTTATATTTACAGGAGTGCAAACGGCAGTTTGATAATATTGTACAGCTGACACATTGTGTTATGTTTGTTTGTTGAGGACATCAAAATCATTAAGCTAAACATTCGTTTGGGGTCTATCATGAAAGGCAACGTTGGAAACTGCTAATACGTGAGATTATAGAGCCGTATTGAATTTGTGAAAAATCTATTTAGGGAGATATTATTAATCTGACACACGATAAAAAATAACTGCAAATCCATAATATAAAGGGGAAGGCCAATGTCAATGACCCCACACCCTATGGCTCAACAATGGGACAGATCGAAAAAAGGGTCTTACGCCATTATGGGACCAAATTACCGCTTGAATGGTCAACCGAATGTTGGTACCATATTAAATACAGTTGGCACGCGTCTCGATGGAGAACCTGTTTTGAATAAACAAGATACGACTTTAGACCTTAATAAACTAACGACATTTTTTCAAATTTTGCCATGATTAGTTCCGTAACATATTCGCTAGCGAAGGAACTCGAAATCAAATTTGTAACGCATTAAGTGCGCCTTTGCCGTATCCCAAAGCTCGGTTAACCAGAGGCTGGGGAGCACCAGCGATCAATTTCAAGGGCCCCCTCGTCTTATATTCAAATCCCTCCTTTGTCTTTTGCATTTCATACAGTCGGTGATTCACGATATAGACAGTAATCTCAAACTTGTGCGTGTTAGAAATCGATTATGAACAACGTGTTTCTATTTCCGTAAATAAAAGCTATGATTTGATATATTAGTAAACAATAGCCAAATTTTTAGTTAGGTACTCACAAAAGGTAACAGTACAGTGCTGATTTTGATAAGGAAAGTAGGAGTGATAAAGTACCTAATTGTCATTATTGAATTAAAATCTACAATTTGACACGGATTGTCAGAGTTGTAAACCTACATTGGTTGCATATCGAGGCTGTAAAGTTTATCATTAACAAGTCATTAGACATCTTTTTATAAACTGCTGTGTTAATGTGCAACACAATTTAATGCATATTCCTAACGTGGCTAGTGAGTATTAGATAACACGTATCAGTAGCGATAAAGCAACTCTGTTGATGATATCATTGAGAAACAACAATGTTTAAGGAAATATATTTGTAAAATAGGACATAATAACTTATAAAATACAATTAATAAAACAAATACAAAAACTACATACTTGCAACTTATAAAACAGTTCGTAATACAACACTGAGCTACAAAAAACACAACAGCGCAAAAAAATCTTGAAGCACAATTTTTCGAATATAAACAGAAATTCGGCGAAAGTGAGCCAAATGTGACAAATTTACCGGTCAACGCGCGAACTTTATCAAACACTTCATGCACAAATTCAACGACAATATCAAATTTTCGCGTGAAAATTGATATGTGTTCAATGTTTCGAGTTTAGGCCAGTGGTAGGGGCAGCGAGACGACGCTCCACGCGGCGAACGGGCCACTAACTGACGTTTACTCGATGGCCGGCTGTCTCCATCCCACACCAGTACGCATGCCCGGAACTATATCCCTTCATCATTACCACATTCATTCCCTTTTACATATTCTTACGACTATTTTATAACACCATTAACGATAATCTCAACACGTTAGACAATTTCGACATTATAAGTGTGGACAATTGTCAGAAAAATGCCATAATGTTAGAAAGAGACAGCAATAACTACAGAGGCAAGGTCGATCGTGATTGTGTTGCAACGTTGCCCACTGTAAAAGCCAAGTTCTGGTTTTACACCTGGTTGGTAAAGATAAGAAGATTTTAAGTGGCTTCGTGCCCGTCAAATAATAACTGATTTATACTGGCGAAAACAGTAGAGGATGCTTGGTTCCTTTGAAATATGATAGAGGCGGTAAATACTCTGACTCTATCGTAATAACTGTACAAATATAAATGACACTTTAAGAGATATTAGTGAATAAAATACGAAAAAACCATGATCGATAATAGTAAACATTAAAGAATTGATGATCTTGGCGTTCCAGACCAAAGTAATTTCAAAAGGTTCAAAGTCGTCCCTTAACTGAGGAAGCAACATTAACCGGTCAAAGTAATACAATTGCAGCAGAAGAAATATGAAATGATGCAGCAAAGGAATATGTCGCAAAATAATTGCCTTAACGAACCAGTTCTAATGGAAACAACGTAAACCAGAGGCTTCAACGATTCCATTATCAATTCAACGGCAGAATCATACTTTAATAACTCATCGTAAATATTGTATACTTTCACTAGAGCGACACATATGGGTCGGGTAATGAAAGTGAACATTGTCACCGTTGTACAATGCACAATGGGCATGTGCGATATCTCAGACCGACATTTGACCCACACTTTCGCATAACTAGATATTATTTCCTTGGGCACATAATTATCTTCAATTGCTATAACTTTACATTCATCAGCTAGTTTTAGAGGAACAACAAATTGTTTCTTTGATATCGACCTCTTATTATCAACAGATGCATTAGGAGAATGAACTTTGATTCTTATCAAATAGGTACTATTTCGTATTGATTAATCTAGTATAGAATAGAAAGATTGGCAAAGATTGGACTAGGCATAAATTATAAGACTAACGTAAATACAATAATGATATCTAATTAAATTCTAATAATACAATTAGATTTCGTAAAACATATTATGTTCGAAAGCACAGATATAGAAGATACATACAATATTGATCCATTCTAAACTGTAATAGATTCAAAACAACCTGTAAAATATAATATTAGTGAACACAAAGGACATGCTAGAGAATGACTGCTGACCGTTGAATACAACTTTGAAAGTACGAACACGAGCAGATCGGCATTGAACCACCTGCTACCTATTATGTTAATAACAGTTACTTAACGTATCTATTCATTGTCTTTTGTTTTATCTAATGTTTAGAATTCCAAAAACTCAACTATTACGTTACAAGAATTTTGAACTTGTGACATTAGCGTAGATTTCCTCTATGTATTTCTTTTACGACCTTGAGTTTATTCTACGTTAGCAAATGTTATCACTACTATTACAACATGCCAGCAATCCTAGATACTGTACCTACAACCTATAATTTAAAGAATGCCAACAAACTATAGACAGAACATGACGTCTAGCCTAGCATCCGAAAATTGTTCAAGTTTTCACACGCCACCGTGCATGCGAGTTGAAATTACAATCCTCGCCTATTCTGCGACATTTTTCATTCGTTATGACACATGAAGTATTAGGTCTAGTCTAGACAGTGGCAATAAGGTCATAATGTGAGGTGTGTTCATTGACATATTTATCGTAAGGTGTTATGATTGTAGCCATTACTTTACAGCTTTCTTGGTCTTTTACTACTATGCCCATAATTCTCATTCATCTGACTAGATATAATTTTTGGTCTATCGTTGGGGTCAGTCGTTAATCTCTGCATTTACGTCTAAGTAATACCAAAGGGCCTACAAACATTATTTTAAGCAGAGCGTATTAAGCACTTATGAGCTTTGACGTTAAAGAAGTAGAATTAAACGTCAATCAAATAAGTTCTTAATACGCGCTGCTTAAATGATCATAATTGGCCCCTCATTCGACTATATTATGACATACTTTGTCACACTTTGATATTCAACATAATCTAATTGCTTTAAATTTAAAACTGCATTAACAACGTTGTTTGAGCAGACGACATGCTATACAAATATGTTCTTGTGGCTGCAGACAGTGACCTCATTTACCATTCCTCTGGGACAGACCCAAGTGAACTGACCTTCGCGCATTGTTTGCCCAATTAATTGACTTGCGTTATGATTACTCAACA
The DNA here is from genome assembly GCA_929442735.1 of Watsonalla binaria. Taxonomy (NCBI): domain Eukaryota; kingdom Metazoa; phylum Arthropoda; class Insecta; order Lepidoptera; family Drepanidae; genus Watsonalla; species Watsonalla binaria. The sequence continues at coordinate 4,313,467 of OV838930.1, forward strand.
ACTTGATGAAATTGACAAACGTTTTTTGATCTCAGTTCTGTCCATTGGGACAACGAAATGGTATAAAGTTACATTGAATTGCTATTAACTAACGTGACTGGCTAATTAACTCATTTTGTAATATTAGTGGTAAAGTCCTTCAATGGTGTTGGGGGAATTAATGTGGTAATAGACCTTGGTGGTGAACAATAACAGTGATGTTATTATGCCTACTCTTGGCAACCATTATAGACTAAACTTGACGAGACGGTTGAAATAAATGTGAATTAGACAATAATCCAGGCCGAATTATGTAAAGGGAATAAACATAGATACTCCTCATTGAATAGTGGTAGGTATCTCTGCTTCATGGCGAACCATAAGGTAGCCCACCATAGCCCACTACCTCGCATGTGTAACCTATACAACGATATGTGTAAAGATCTGGACATATTCAATCTAAGCCTCAATAGTTATATGCACCAACTGAACCTATTTTCCACTAATTGTATTGAAAATTTGCAATAACCTTATTTATGTTTAAAGTGTATTCAAATGCTGTGCATGGTTATTATCGATGTACAAATTATTGAATGTCTTAGAATTAAACTATAATCATGTGTTATGTGTGAATTTGTATATAAATAAATAAATAAATAAATAGCAGATATTAGAGTTGTTCAGAATTTTTTTTCACGCAGTGAGCCCAGTATAGCTCCCTATATGCCTTATTCTTTTCAAGTGCTGCGATATAACGCATATATAACGTCCCACGGTTTTAATATTCCTTCCAAATAGACGATCTCAAGAGTCCTCATTGAGGACTGTCGTTAATATCTTCATGGTAGTACTTGCAACGAGTTTTAATGTGTAACTCAGTGTGAAGCATCACAAAACAAACTCATTTGTTGAAGTTTGCGGAGACACACAAACATTGTCGTGTTCCGCAAATATATCAAGCGCCCGCGGCAGGGCGTGTGTACAATTCACTTTTGCGTTTAATATTTCCTATTCCTTGATGTCAGTAAAGCAACATTGTCCAAAATAGTTAGCATTTGCATTTGTCTAAACTTTAATTATTTGTTCACGAACTGTCTAATTTGTTATATTTAAATAAATAAAATGTCTCTTTGTTTATTTGTCAGGTTATCCGAAGCGACCTGGCCGAACTTATTGGAACTGAAACATTAATTGATAGAGAGAAGATTTCTTAAAGAAAAATTGAACCTGTAATAATTCTTGCGTGATATAACAATTAACGCAGGAGAAACTACGAAGCGGACTCAGTTCCATACATAGTTTAAGTACTACCTACTATTAGATAGGTATCGTATTATGCATACCTTGAAGCCAGTCGAATCGAAACACTTGTTCATTAGCTCGGCTCTTCGTTACAAAGCGAGAGCGCTGCTTAATTTAGGAGCTTTACATACGATAGACGAATATCAATGTGATACCTGCGACATTTGTGGAATTTTAATTATTTACACAATTATTTGTGTCGATCACTTTCGGAAAACCAATGTTGGTGTGCTGTACGTAATTACGTACCTAAGTACCTATTATCATAGTAATATCAGGTATTATTGAGTCTTGTACTCAATATATTTTATTTATAAGATTATATTTTTTAAGGTTTTCAGTTATTAGATTATATTTTTAAGGTTTTTAGCTATGTAGTTCTTGAATTGAATAATGTTATCTTATGAAATAAATTTGAAGAGTATTTAAATATAACTAAGTTATTAGGATGTTAAATAATAATTTTAATGAGACTTAAATAAGAGGTTTTTTTCCAATCGATAATAAAACGATTCAAACATTTCAGCATACAGAATACATCACTTTTACATATAATTAAGTAGGTATATAGATTTTTACAAAATATGGACAATATTGTAAAGCACTTTAAAAATATGCAAATAACATAGCGGTATTTCAAAAGAGCCCATAAAGGAAAGATCAACAAATTCGTAAGTATAAAAGCTGTCGATATAATATAAACATAAAAGTTTTCATACACTACAATCTCTTGTGTTTGCATTGGCTCGGCAAACTGGGTAAAGAGCGGAAACGTTATTACTACTCTCCGCGTCTACCAATGCAGCTCTACATTTTCTCTCACTTATGAAAACACTCAAAAGCTTACATACATTGCTGTCATTGTTCAGTAATAGTTCAAGTCTTCTGAACAAAAGAAGCAATGGTGTACAAACGAAATCGTTAGACAGCTTTGTATAATTTTTGGAATAAGTTTTAACGTTTAGTAGTAAAGGTGTGTGCTTCAACCACCCACTCTAGCTTAATTTTAATTATTTGGATATTAAGCTAAGCCAACTGTAAACACTTGCGTTTATTTCTGCTCTAATATAAGTAAACAGATCACCCTGGGTTTTCCACTATATAATAACCATTTCTAGATTTGTCTACCATTTTAGAAATCCATACAAATTGCGCTCATTTGTCGTCCTTTTTCGAATTATCATACGTTACATTTTCACCTACTTTAAATGCTTATTATTAAAGTAATCAGTTTCAATGCAAATTGCGTAGATTAACAGGCCTCTTATCAAATTGGAACTTGGTATTAAAATTAAGAAAAGAACATCGAAGCTTTATACTGCGCTCGTATTTAAGAGAAGACTTTTTGCCCATAGCTGTGGAATTATCCTAAGCCGTCCCCAGTACGTCATAAAGCAATAAATATGCTGTAAACCCATAAACGGAGGCAGCGAGCCATGCCATAAATTGTGTTGAATTGGCCAACTTGGCACTACCATAGTCAGTGTTTCCGACGCCAAAGTGTTGAAGGAAATGCTTTTTGAGAATTTTTGTGTTGGTACTTAACCTAAATACCTCGGAGAAGTTTACCAAAAAGATGACGTTGTTTCGAATTTCGCCCATAAAAGTTCACATGACAAAAGTGACATTTCGGGGTAGCAATGGACTAAGTACATATCAATTGGCATTTCTTTGCCCAGGTAGGTTTTACTACCTGCCTTTATCCTTGTCTTATTAAACAAGCCATCTTAGTATAAATTTATATAGATATCTTAGAAACTAAGATTTGGAAGAAAGTTTGTACACAGAGTGAGCTTCTCTTTTGAAGAAATAGCAAGCAAGAGTTTTTTTTTAGAAACGCAACCATAACCTTAGCGGTGAAAGCTCGGCAGCCCATTTCCAAAATATAATAAATAAGTAAACACTATTATAATAAAAACAAAACAAATTGAATTTTCTGTAATTTAAGTATCTAAATGCCGTGGTGGCCTCGGGGTTAGAGCAGTCGCCTGCTACGCAAGCGACGCAAGTTCGAATCCCAGCGGGACTTGTACCAATGAGTTTTTCTAAAAAACTTATGTACAGTGATTTCACACCACGTGCTTTACGGTGAAGGAAAAATCGTGAGGAAACCTGCATATTTCTGAGAAGTAATTCAAAGACGTATGTACAGTGCCTGAGACGGCGATATACTCACCATCTGTCACGTTGGCACTTAATCAAATTCGGTGAAAAGTGGGTGTTGTGATAACAACACCTCTGCCTACCCCTTCGGGGAATACAGGCGTGAGCATATGTATGTAATTTAAGTATAATAATGATACAAATTGAATTTTCTGAAATTAAAATAACTGACTATATTTTGATTGTGGACAGGAATTTATTTTATTTGGTTTATCAGATCTCTACATTTTAACATGATAACAAATAATGTGAATTGTGTTGTTCGCGCGTGACAAACACACGCCAGTGTGTATTATGTTGGAGTTTATGCGTAGATATAAATCGTGAGGGGCAATGGGGTAAGTTTTTACGGTAGTTCCATTTAGATATTCTGGAGCACTTTGTTTAGGCACTGTGTACACGTAGGTACTCATATTATTTTGAAATGTTAAAGCCATCATCAATATCATCCACCTTCTACCGTTGTCGTATTTATTTCACCAAAGATGATTTAGTGAAAACGTGATAGATGGTGAGTCTATCGCCGTCTCAGGCACTATGAATACGTCTTTGAATTACGATGTTTTGCTTCATTGAGATACATAGTTTCGCATTTATAATATTAATGAAGAAGTTAATATGTATATAGTTTTTATTCAGCTTTCACCAGCGCGAGTTAAACACGCTTAGCTTTACAATAATCAAAGCAAGCGTAGGTTTGTTTGTATGATACAGACGGGATAATGAACGGTACGATACGCAAATTAATTAATACGTCGTCATAATTAATGTGTGGATTCAAACGGGGATTGTAATTAATAGAGATGTGCCGAATGTACCTACGTATTACATCTCGGTCTGCTATATCTGTTAGTTAATAAATTATGTTCGTATTGAAGAAAAGTAACTGCAATGTATTTATTTCTTAACAAGAGTATAATTTATAGTTATATTCCTTACATAATTTGGGGACATTAAGTAATCCATATGCCCTTTCTTTGCTCTGTGGGTTTGCTTCTGTGCATTTCAAATTCAAAGACGTATATAAGTATAGTGCCTGAGACGGCGGTAGACTCACCATCTGCCACGATGGCACTTAATCATCTTCGGTGAAAAGTTGTTGTTATTACAACACCTCTGTCTAGCCTTTCGGGGAATAAAAGCGTGAGCACATGTGCTGCCTCCGTTTTAGGATAAAATAAAGCCTTTATGTTATAAAATACAAAACTAGTGAGGGACGTGAAAGTTCCCGGCTATTTTCAGTAACTTTAAAATTATGTTGTAGGTACCTACTAACTTATTCTAATTATTCATTCACAAGAACAAAGTAGTAAGTTCTGTAGAGAGCTACAATTAGCGATGCGAAGTCTGATTGTGCCAACTAGGGACACTTAATTGTGTTAACAATCCGGCTAGGGTTCGCAAAGTATCTTAGCAGGCTAGATGGTGAGTTAGTTTATTCATTTTCAGGGGGGAAGAGCGTAACTGAATCTCCCATTCAAATTTCAGATTTTGCCTACTGAGGAAGGTTCCTGCGTTCGTTATCTTCCTCCATCTTATAAAATATTGTGGCCAAAATAATACTAGGTTTCATTGTTACTATGTTCCCGTGGTGACTAAGGTCGTCATTGCAGTTATGGAAGGGAGGAACAAACGTAGAGTTGCAATTCTGACAGTCACATAGCGTTTGTTATACCCAAATATATTGGCACAGCAATATCGCCCTACATAAGGTATGCAACGCGCACCCTTTGTTTTGCAAACTTTTAGATTTTGCAGTACCCACTTACCATGAGGCAGACTTATGGTGTGAAAGAATAGTAATAAAAACAACAACACTTACCTACATTGCGCATTGGATAACTCAATCTCGTAGATGCGTCCTATGAACACAGCCTTACCTGAAAGCAAAGAACATTTTACATTATTATTTTTCATAGTTAAATCTATGTGTATTTAATTTGTAAATTCTCAGCTTGATAAGCATTTTGCGCCCAAAATGCTTATCAAGCTGAGAATTTAGAAATCTATTCGACAATGCGCGCCTGTCAGTTTTATGAAAGCAAGCGTTATCCGCGCGCTCTCAAAGCCGCTTACTAATCCAAGGCGCGTACATTTGAGTGCTTTGTTCTAGTCTCTGTGCCTTATAACAATGGTATATAGAATATACATAGGATAGATAGAGAGATACAAATGTAACTAGGTAATAAGGACTCTATTTTAGTAAACTAAAAGTAGCTTAAATTATTACACTGCTATTATAAATTCTCGCTCTTATCTGTAACTTTCCAGACAATTCTTAATTCCTCTTCCTATTAAAAGTAGGCTTCTTCACAAAAATTATCCGGAAAGTCATTAAAGTCTTAAGTCGCGTTTAATTAAAGACGTCACGGGCCTCTGAGACTTGTTAAGGGGAAGATGAAAACGAAAAATATTATGAGTGTTTGAAAAATGTCTTCAGTTTGTATCTAGGTAGGTTGGTCATTTGTGTACCTACGTAATGTGCTGGATAGTGAAAATGAAAATGATTCAATTTAGGCCTTGGTAAGGCACTAATGGATTTTGAAGAATTTATCACATACTAGCTGTACCCTGCCACGCTTCGTTGTGCCACATTGTGATTGAAAATACATTTTGAAGCGTACACAAACCAACATAACATTTATATATATATTAGTACCTGGGTACATGGTTAGATACCGTTAGATAGAAGAACAAGGTCAAGGGTCCCCAAAGAATATAAACATTGAACGATATCTACTTCTAGTCATTTCTATAAATTATGATAATCAACAAAAAAAATTACGAGGTTTCATTACTTGACCCTCATATTTGTTTTTTTTTATTATTTGTACAAAAAAGACAAATAGTTATTTGTTACTTTTTAGTGAGTGTTGTCACAACTCTGCTTATGCCTTCGGGTACCCTTCTGGAAAGGTTTATATTTATACCATCATCTCCCTGGCCTTATCTCATACACTGTTGGAGTCGGCACGTGATTCAACCCGATGTAGCTGATCACTTGATTTTTATATGAAGCGACTGCCACCTGACCAACGCAACCCCTTTAACGAGAAAAATCTGTGATCTGGGTTAAACCAGTGACCGAAACCGAAAACAAAACTGACTGACCTGTAACGACTGCTAACGATGATAAATTGGCAACCAGAACCGACGGCTTAACGTGTTCTTAGAGGCACGGAGGGAACTCGGGCGGTCACCAATCCAATTACTGGCTAGGAGTAGGGTTGTTTAACTTCGCTGATCAAATGATATGCGCAATAGCAACTGTGCCACGAGCTCCTCCTCACGAGTTAATATTTATATATGATTTTAAAATTTAAATATTGCGACATGGAACACAATATTGTCGACAATTCAAATCTCATTATTCAAAGGAAATCAGAGTATTTTATTACATTTTGCAGTAACAAAAGCGTCCCATAAGACACAATTCACAGTCTGTCACTGATCTACCGATCATCATTTGTTTGACGGAGACAAGGGACCTCTGAGACGCCTAATTGAAACAAATATTTGCGCAGAAATGTTTGAGGGGCCTCAGTGAGGGTTGAAGTGATAAAGCGCGTTGATATCGATAACTTCACCAAAGTTACGATTTATATAGACTAGCTGTGCCCCGCGGTTTCACACATGTAGACTTAATTTCATGGATACCCCGCCGTAACCTTACGTTTTATTTTAATAAAAATAGCTACTTGATATATTAGCTGTATGTCAGTGAAAGTCCCACTAAAATCAGTTCAGACAGTTTCGGAGATTCGCCGGAACAAACAGACATAGAGACAGACGGAAGGACAGACAAAATTGCTTTTTTGAGTCATTACCGTATAAAAGTAAGTAGGTATTTTCTTTTTATATGCATTTGGTGTAAAGCTGTTATTTTGGAATTACAAACAGACACTTCAATTTTATTCAATTGTAGAGATGGATACATTAAATTACTTAATAAGCGATACCGTCTTAATCACATATGTTTTGAATGAAGCTATATGAAGTAAATCGATAGACAAATTACCAAAAACATTACGATAAATAATGTGGTAACACATTATTTATGTTTTAAATTATATTATTGATATTTATTAATCAGTCGCTCTAATCTACAAAATTCATAAATATTATTTTGTTATCCTACACGCACACTACAATTTTGTAAAATTGATTCCACCGACTAACCACCGACATTATCACATCCTTATTCACTCGAGAACCAATCGTATTAAATGTAAAAGCGTTTTCATTCCCAATCATAGAGAATCACAGTTTGCTTAGGGAAATCCTTAAACGATGGAATATTACGTAAAGGAAATTATGTGAGAACTACGAGAAATATTGTTATTTTGTTTAATTTTATACTAGCTGTGTCGAGTGGCTTCACCCACGAAGCGTTAATTTAATGGGTGCCCCGCGGAATCCAAATGTTTTTTTTTTTAATAAAAATATCGCTATAAGTTACTTCTTGTAACATTTGCTGCCAGTGAAAATCGGTCCAGCCGTTACAGAGATTAGCCGTAACAAGCAGACGGACAGACAGACCGATTTTTTTTCACTACTTTCATTCGCATTTAGTGACAAGCTGTCAATTTGGAATTACTAACAGACACTTCAATTTTTTTTATGTCTATAGATGTATAGATTGAAACACTCTAAAAGTTAACAAAGGCCAGCGGATAGCTTGGATGGACCATAGGCGAACAGTATCACTCTATTAAGACTTTCGTATTAAATGTCGCATTAGCTTTCAAGCAACTTAATATTCATCAGTTAATTTCCCAGCAAATTCGTGCGAACGTACTCGAGTAGGATGTGGAATTACGGGCAAGTTACTTTATCGAGTTAAATGCCAAGGATACTCGTTTGTAAGTAATTGGCAGAACTTGGACGCTTCAAGTGCCTACCTGTCAGGCACGTCTCTAAACTCTTGTCAAATTCCGGGTCTCAAATTTAATTCTGTAACTGAATTGTGGAAAGTTATTTTAAACTTTCTTGAAATGTATTGTTACTTTATTCCGTTACAAAACGATCAAAAAATATATTACATAAAAGTCCGACATTTTCTCAAATGTATAATTTATAATTTATTGCATAATTTATTCATAAATACAATTACAAAAATGATATATCGCTATCTAGTCCCAGACTAGGCAGAACTTGTACTATGAATACTAGACAGCGGATGTTATAAAAATATAACGTATACCTTAAAAAATAATAACATTCATATATATAGATTTCACAGGTAATGGCGGCGGTGTGTGACGTGGCTGTGCGGTGTTTTGTATCCGACCTCTGAAACGGCGGTATACTACACCTTTCGTCCAAAAATATTCCTTCATGAAATAATAAGTATTTAAAGTTTGAGACCATTTGAGCAAAAAGATTAAATTTCTGATAACTTTCAATATCGACACGCCAGAGACTCATCTACCTCTTTTTTGAAAGTAACTAATATCTTTGAATACTGGCGAATAAACTAGGATAATAAGTTTACGATTGCACCAAAGGTTATGACATATTTTAACATTGTCGATTTCGTTTCGATTACTATAGATGTGTTGATACTTTTTTGAAGGGCGGGTTATGGTTGAATTCCCAAGTTGGTCTATTAATATTGCCATTAGTTGGTACGGCTTTAGATATTTAAGGTTCATGCATAATTTACAGTTGCAGACATTTACAGATTTTCTAGTTGCGTGCAGTGGTGATTCAATACCTGTCTTTGAAGTTGTAAATACCGACAGTAATGTGTCGTAACCGTGTGCATTTGCGAAACTATCTGGCCCATTAGTTCACGAGATAGGAGAGAGATCTGATTACAATACTCAACTACTGCTAGAATTACCTATTGAATGAATTCTAAATTACGAGAACTTTACTACCTATCTTTATACATTTCTAGCTGTGCCTTTGGTTACTTACGTAAACTTAATTTCGTAGATAGTTTTATTTCGCGGAATCTTTATTGAAAAAAGCCTAAGTTACTCCTTGTAATATCAGCGATCTGTCAGTAAAAGTCCCGCTAAAATTGGTCGGTTCGGACCGATTCTCAGGACATTGGCAGGCTGATCGGGTTTTTTTTAATTTGATTTTTTTATGGAGGTACCGTCACTAAATGCATAAGGAAGGATATACTTAATTTTAGGTACAAAAAATGGGGAGTGAAAATCTTTTAATTTGAAATTAGAATAAATAACTTCAATTTTATCGTCTGTATAAATAAACTTTTTAAAAAGATAGGGCCTACGATGTTCTCGATTCAAGTTCGAAATTCAGAGGTAAGGACTGTATCTCTACCTTATAGAACATCGCAGCCAAATGCTACTTCAGAGAAGTGTTGTGTTAACAAGGTGAGTGAGGTTCGATGAAACTTCGTCGCATAGAACACTGGCGACCTTACTCACCTTGTTAGAATGATAGAGAACTTTTCTTAGCAGACGATTCATTACAAAGTGGTAACGTGTGAGTGATATTCTTATTGTTATAATAATTTAAAGTTCTTCTCAGTAAAAGCAACCTACTGAACCTGGCGGTAGCATGTATAATCCTGTATAATCATGTCGTTCTGACGATTTGGAAGTAGGTACTTTGATAAAAGTCGAATCAAAAGATAATATTTTAGATTTGAAAGGCTGCAATAGCCGCTTAGTATCAAGATGGCTTTCTGTTCTCTTTCGTCAAATTAGTTTTCAAAAAACAAATCGAAAGCAAGTTCGATTAGGTACTTAACAGTCAAACATCAGAATATTTTGGTACTGCATTAAAACCTTTAACAAGGCCATTCAATCAAACGGGTCACCACTCAACTGACATAAGATTGATTATGTAATCAAAACGGTAAGTTTATTTTGTAACAGCGTATACCAACAAGCATTTATCATTTTCTTCTACCAAAAAACGTGACTTGAATAAGTATAGTAACTTTACCAATATAACAACATAGTTGTTTATTTTATCAGGAAATACGGAATGTACGAGCTTGAGATAATATTTTATAACAACGTACCTGATGTTAGATACTACTTGAATTTTGTTCAAGTGTCTGAGAAGTCGTAAATTATTGATATCTAAAGTACGAGTAAGTCTTGACTCGACTTTCTGAGCGAATTATTATATTGCCAAATGTAGTTTACAGTTTTCGTCTAGAATCCCTAACATTACACTATAATTAGAGTAAGGAATATAAAAGAAGCACAAAATTACAATGTAAATACATTAACGAACCTTTTAATAATCTGAAAAAACTGAAAATAAAAACAAGGTAGGTTCGGCAGATAAACGTCTAGGTACATAAGTAATTTTTTCATGAAAAATTTCCCTTACATACTATATCGCGTATTTTTTCCTACCAATAATCCTTCTCATAAATCTACCTGCCTATCTATTTAAGCATTATGGAATTTAAGTAACTGTTCAGTAAGCAGTATCTAAAGTGTTAGGCCTTGGCAACCACGTTTGGCGCCAGTTATTACCATGTTGTGCCAATCTATGCCTGGGCAGCCATTTGATCAAATTTATAGCGTGGTATCTATGGAGGCACATCATAACTTTGCCGAGTACATGTCTGGCCAGTGTAATTGGCCAATATACCAATGTTTGGGGAACTAGACTAACCGTTTGGATTGAACCGGATTGGAACCGTGTTATACTTGTGAGTTGGCTTTCAAAAGTGTGTTAAAATATTTAGAGTCAATATTTTGAGGAAGGTCAGTGTATTTTGACACTACGCAAATTAATATAATGCAAGAAAGGTATAATAAGATATGCAAATGGAAATATGTGGTATTTCACGAACTATTCAGTACTTAATATACAAGTAGAATAGGATAAATAGAGCATTGAGAGATTGAATGAGAATGAGATTCAATGCTAAAATATAACTTCGTTGTATCTTAATTCCAGTTCTAGTGCTCAATCATTACGAGTTCCTTTTTTTTTATAAAATTAATGTATAATTATTTTTACATTCAAACGTACAAATAATCTGAAAGTACTTTTGACGCTAATATTTGAGTAACTAGGCCATTCTAAGCTTTTTGACGTAGTAATAAGTACCTACATACTTTAGTTTCAAAGGCAGACTGGAGCGCTCGTTGGGCAGACCCGCTCAACAAAGCAATTATTTAGACAATTAACCTCGGCTCTAACTCCAGACAGGTGTGTTAAGTAGACTAGACATCCTGCCCCGAGTGTCCCTAAACATGTCTAAACGTCGTTCATTAAACTATTTTACTGCAAGGGCTCTTCAATAAACTCGTTTAGGATAACACGGACCAGAGTAAAAAATTATTCTGCTTGTTTCCTACTTCTTTACTTTTACTGAGATTCATAATATTCTGTGTATCGTCTCTAACGCCTACTAGTCTACCCACTTCTCTCTATCTAGGCCCATAGATAGGCCTAGACGAAGTAACATTCTCTGGCGCTTGTGCTAATATAGCGAAAATGTATGGAAAGGACATAAACCAGACACGTGACATCTTCATTCTCATTAATTTTGTATTGTTTCTATAAGAGAAGCGCGATGTTTGTCTACAGGACTAGATTAGCTTTGGATATTACACATTGACTGCCTCGTTGGTCTAGTTGCAAGCGTGAAACATGAGGTCCTAGCCTCAAGCCCCGGGTCGGGCAAAGAGGGCTTTTCCATCTGTAATTTCTCGGTAGCAGCACGGAGTTCGGAACTGTGCCCAGGTGGCAATAAGCACCCTGTTACATTGGACTTAAATACTATTGAGGAAATGTGGGTGTACTATAAGTACACCTCTGAATACCCGTACATTGACAAGGTAATTATAGTTTCTTCATTATGAGTATTCGATTCAAATTAGGTTCCACACAGCTAAAAAAATGTACTATCCGAAGGTAAAAACAAATATTTATCATCCTGTGAACATTTTGCACTGTTTTCTCAGAATTACATTTCGGTTACATACAGCTCCGTTCTTTATTTGATAATAAAATATATCTGTTTTAGTAAGCAGTAACAGTGAAATTTGTAAAACATAAGACCTAAATTGATTTGTCCTTCTTACCTACACAAGTGACGAAGTTGTTGAGTGTGAGAGAGACAAATGATTTTCGCCCTAAGGTCCTAGCGTGGGCGAGAAGTTTCGCCACATCCTGCGCTCGAACATTTTGTAAATTATTAACAATATAAATATTTATGTTATAATCTCTGCAAGTTAATTGCGTATAATAAGAATGACTTTTAATAATTAAATGATTATAAAGGATAGTTAGTTGAAAATTAAGAAACAGGAATGCCTGAGAAGCATGAGTGATTTAATGACGACGTGTACAGTATAAAATCATGTGTTTGTCTCTCTTTCTACTCAATCAATCTACTTACAAGTAAGTCTCGAGTATACTTAATTAAAAAAGTAAATACAATCACATTTACAAATATTTTATTTATTTGTTTAGCGATGTAAGCAAACATGATAAGTTGAAAATGTCCACAAATTAATCATCCACCGCAACGAGCAAGGGCAAGGATCGATTTACGTCGTGAACGTTTTCAATATAAATTCCACAAGCCGTGCATTTAACCGCAAGATGCATACGACTTAATATTACAGCTGAATTCCTGAAATATTTACTATATGCACATCATTTGCTCGGTGAATAGTTTACATTGCTCAATAGACAACCTGAAAAGCTTTAAAAATCGATGAAAGACAGCCTCGAAAATATCTGCTCATAAATTCTTATTTAGCTATATCACAAAAAGAAAATAGTAGTGGATTGTTCGAAGAAAAAAGCCTTGAGTACCTAGTGTTATGTTCTTGTGGTGATTAAGGCCGTGCGATGGCCAGAGATTAGAAGTGCATACTTCTAGAAGAATGAATTGTCACCTTTAGTGTATAGCAAGTGTTCATAACGTAGTATTTTGTGGGGGATTTAGATTGTTACTTCTATTAGTGTGCTTTCATTGTTTTTAAGACACTTTCCGAATGTGAGTAACTAGTAGCAGAAAAAGTAGAATTTTATAAAGTTTTCGTAAATTTATAAAATACAAAATAAAAGTTGACCTACGGAGACTGGCGTTCTATCAAGATCACGAAATAACGTAATAAATTATGAGGCAGTGATTCAATAATATTATGCTAATGTGCTAAGAATTAATATTTCAACCATATGTTAAGGTACATGAATTATTTTTAGGTAAAGTAGTCAACTAATAATAAGCTCTATGAAAAGCAGCTTACGACTGATTGTTATTAGTACTTAAATCGGCCTTTGCATAATTATATTACCTATGAACATGCCTTACAGTTCAGCGAATATCTAACTTTAATATCAAAACTGTTTGGTACTTGTCAGAAAGAGATTTACAAACAAGTTCTAAATTAGTAAGGTGTGGTGAGGAATAGTGGCAAATGCGGCAGTAAATATAATGGAAGTTTGTAAGTAATACCAGAAGTCGTATGAGTCAGGGACTTAGCCAAAGTTGAGCAATTTACACAGATTAACTCCAGAAGGGGGCTAAGTTTTATTTGCTTTAGCTCTGCGTGAGCGATAGTGGTTTGCCTAGAAGCCATTACTACCAGAGATGAACGGAATTGACAGTTGAATTAGGAACTGATTTAAATTAACACATTGAGAATCACAACTTCAGGATGTTTTCTTCAGTCATGTATACAGATCCTTACATTAAAGTAACAGAAAATCACTTCTTGTTTTGCGCGCAGGACATAGGATTCGGATTTTTTCTCATTATTGTACATTTATTTATTTTATTTACAAACTTTATGAACAAAGTAGTAGTAGTGGATTTTATGAGAAAGCATTTTATGCCAGGAACAATGTACATATTACATACTTAAAACCTACATTAATTAAGGTCTTATAAACACATTGTTTTAATACGTACGTGCAAAATCTGGTATCTTCGGATCATCGTATTTTTTTAGGGAAACTTAAATCTATTCCAGAGAGATTAGAACAGACTGCTCAATCCACTCGACCATCATGGCTTCCCTAATTTTACTATCAGATTAAAATGATATGAATAATAAAATTAAGTTCATTTATTATTTAGTCTCATTGCATCGTGTACCCAATAACAGTTTTTATGAGCTCACAAAAAACTTGCACAGACTTAAGGTGTACTCCATTTGAATGAAGAAAAGCAGCTCAAATAGCCCATGATGAAGTAGTGGTAGTTCTTCTTAAACGCAAATTGCTGAATCTGTGCAACCTCCGCTCTCGTCCCAGACATATTAAACGTCGCCCGGAACCAAGGAACTGGTAAAAACGTTCAACCGTACTTGCTCTGGAAAGTTTTAATTGAGCGACCAATAAACTTGAGCTTCAAGACCGTCTTGCAGTAAGTATTGGTGGACTTCATTTCGTTGTTTTCTTTACGATGAATATAAAAATGAATGACCAGTATAAGAATGTGTAATTGTCATATTTACACACCTTTAAATAGTATCAACTAATGTCACCATTTCTGTACAATATTATGTTTATATTTCTATAGTCTTAAAATTCTAAAATTGGACCCAGGATTCAGTATCAAATTAAGCTTACTGCAATTGTAATACTACTGTAAATTATCTACGAGCTTGCAATTATTAGTAATCTTGAACCTATCCATTTAGGAAGCATAATTATAATATATTGGATTCTGAGAAGTGGAAATTGATTTACTTTGCAAGCTATGATTAACTTGGGTTTAGTAAATTGGCCTTTATTTTTTACAATATCCTAAAAAATATCTTCCAGCTTTGTACACAGCTAGTATTTGACAAGATAAGTCTGATGAACTACTTAAGGGCACCCACCACAAAGGTTAACAAGTCAACCAAGAGTCGATGTGATAAAACACACGGCAAAGAAACAATAACATAGAGATGCAAGGAACCTTTACAACTCGGCCAAACAACTGACACAATCAAAGAACTGACTACCTCTCGACTGTTTTCATTCGATTGACCCACATCACCAATTAAATCGCAATCAATGTGATTACCAATGACTATAAAGTTCAATAACCTCATAAAGCATTCTGATAAATAAATCTGCATCTTTTTATGAAATCTTAATAAAGCAAGTTGTGCAACACAGGGCATTGTCCGGTCGTTATCGTATCATGTTATCTTGCGAATGCACTTCAGATTGCGATAATATCTTACCCAACAATAATATCCCTGTAATGCAATAGTTAATTGTATGTGAAGGTACGTTAATTTATGCGAAGCTCAACAGTACATTTCATTACAATATTTTATACGAAATCTATGAAAGAGATTGAAGCTGCGTCAATGGTTTGAAACGTTTTGGTGTCTCCGCCGGAGGCTGAAAAGGCCAATTCAGGAACGAGTAGTCTAGTCACTAATTGTGCACATATAAGCGAGTTCTGCCACATGACGTACCTTTGAAAACGTTTCAGTGCAGCCAGGCTTTTTCAGGCGCTATATGGAAGCAGAATACTGAAGACATGCTGCTTCCATATAGAACCATGCTGTGTGCTGCACCATAGGAGCGAGCTATGTCTAGCAGAGGATTTTGATCGATTGATTGTTGACAACTTTGGCACTTATTTGTTACATCCACAATACAGACAACTCTAACGGGTACTTAGCGTTTATTATTAATATTATTAGCATGGCGGTAAGAAATCCGATAATAAGCATGGTTATCCAATATTTTTTGCAACTCCATTACTAGTAAGTGCATACATAGTGTATAAGGAGCCCTTATTATTGCGCCGAGTGTCGTGATTCCTCGCCAGTAAATAATAGTATCGTCCCTCTTTCATTACACGTTGCATCCTCTTCTAATTGCAGGACACGGTACTCCAACCGCGAACTTTAATTTATATGTAGACGCAACTGGACTTTTTGCTGTGGAAAAAGATATTGTATTGCACGTAGCTGTGCACATGTGAGAGCTACAAAATGTGCATGATACCGATTTATACCTCTAGCAAACATCCAGTAAGAATTTTCAAATTTAATTACTATTTTGATTATTGATTTGAATAATATAGTTGTCAATTGCTTTATGTCGTATTTTTGCATTAATAACTATAATGCCAGTTTCTTTTTTCAGTTCTTGCCGATTTTCTGAAGGCTAGTTTCACAACTGATTTTTGGATGGTTCTTAAAATGATTGTATATTTTCATTTACAATTACACAGGCTGTAATGACTCTCTGGGCTCTCATCAGAACGACACGTATCAAGAAAGTCAGAGTTCGAATTAAAATCAAATTTCTTAACCCCAGACTTTTGACATTTTATGCCAAAGAGTATCCAAAACAAAAGACATGCTCGAGTACCTACACACGACGAAGAACTCCAATGGTTTTGGGCGTAGAATTGACAAGACTCTTCATTTCCTCAGCCGTACTTAGTTTTCGCATAAACATTACTTCCAGCGACCCAACTATTTATGCTCGAATTAAGAACTTCCTAGCTTTGACGTTTCATTTTAATACTTTTAAATTAATTGTAAACGCTAAGAAGTTCTTAATCAGCGCGTCATAAACGATCATAGATGGTCCCCAGGTTATTACTCACTAGGTACACGATCATAACAATTGGAAGCACCTATATATCGGCGATATAACCGGATCTGTAGAAGTAATATATTCAAGAATGCTGTGGGCTATGTGAAGAGACAATGCATGTAATGACTTGTCATTTGCATTCGATTACATTAGCCAGCGTAAAATACCGACTCAATCATCTGAATCTAGCCACATTCTATCAATCACGCGATTTATAATGTAGTTTTAGAATACAAATAAATATGCATTTCAAACTAGCTGTGTATTTCAAACCGCTGAAGTTTCATTACAAATTCGTGATTTTCTGTCTCATTCACTTGAACCTTTTTTCGATCGCGTCATAGTCATACTTATAAGCAAACTATGAAGGAACAAGGACCTATTCAATATACTAACCATGATTTTTAACTTCACATCCTCAACATGAGAAAATACAAAAATTCTAATTTAAATGTCGACTAAAAAAAAAATAGTCAAAAGATGGCGAAACCGCTACATTATACCAATGAAACAATTGACTATAGTTATAAATCAATTGATTGGAAAGACGATAAAAAATAATTGCCTGTAATAGACGCTGTCAGAGATATGCGAGTGAATTTAGACAGATGGACCGATGGACAGGATGCCACCAATTTAACTTTCCTACTGACTCTTTAATAGGTAGGTAGGTACACTCTCTTCACTGACAGAGTACAAACATAATTCTGGCAGCTTTATCTACTGGGCTGTAAACAAGGAATGAAAATGTAAAGAAATTGCACAAGATCGGGCATAGCGTCTTCTGTTTAAGCAGAGCGTATTAAGAACTTCTGAGCTTTGACGTTTAATTTTTTTTCTCTTAATACTCGCTGCTTAAACGATCATAGTTGGCCCCCTCAGGCCTTACTACAGAGCTTTTCTGATAGTTTGGCTGTGCGAAAATTAACGACACACTTTAAGGTACACGTTATATACATCTGTCCCATAAGTGTAACATAATCGTTGCATAAGGGCCCCAGAGGCAGAATCTATATCAACCTCAAATGTGAATCAAGATTTTACAATGCAAGGTCTATTTAACTTATGAAATTTGTTGCAATCGGCTGATGATTATTGGCCATGTTTTCCTGTACTCTAGCTTTTAATAGTCGTGTTAAAGATATTTTTAAGCAATTAAGTAATCATTTTATTGTTATAAATTTTATCATGTTCAAATCGATGAAATAATTTGTACGGAAGAGAATAATATTTTTTTTTTTGCATCTTGTTCATAAAATCTTGTTACTTATCCTTAAACATCAGATTTAATAATTAGTGCTTTTGCTAGTCATAACAAACAGTTTATAACTACTAAACTTAAAGCTTGGTAATTGTCAATTTTGTTTAAACGAATCCCTCTGTAATCTATGGATACGGCAGAATGCAATCGAATCTAATAAAAATTCAATTGTCGTAATACATCCCAGCTCTATTTACTACCTCTAATGCGACTGCACTGATGCATACGATGAATACCTAATTCCCTTTGTGATCGAGACTAGTATCACAAATATAATCATAACAGAAGAACGGTTTCCTACATTACAAGTACAGAAGGATTAATTCGAATAGAGTATATAGAATTTGAGGAAGTTTACTACATTACTTTAGTCAGAATTCAAACCGGGTCAAAATATACTATGGAGCACCGCAAAAAATATATGCATGCGCAGTAATCTCTACTATTAGCATTGAGCGCTCATGACGCGACTGGTGACGGGTGAACCCGTACAGCCAATAATTGGAGTTGACCTTCTGTAAGTTTTTTATTTTGTGCGCACATATTGCTTATCTCTGTCTGCAAGAGTCGCCTACAAATAAAACCTGCAGAGGTTGTTAAGCATGATGCTATTTTCAGAGCAGTTTTATCGAGCGTTCAATTATTATTTATGAAATTTTCGAACAATGCTAGCAAGCAGTCTGTTTATGCACCTTCAATTTTGATAGGGTTCTTGAAACATGTACCACCTTCGTTAATATAAAACATCGTATAAGATAATCCTTGGTCTAAAGGTAGTTCTATCTCTTTTTGTCATACGAATTTCTTAAAGGCTTATTTTTCCTAATGGTCGATTGAACATAAACAAGCGCGCTGCTGTCTTCGAAATAGTCAGAGCCTCTTGAATTAATTAATGATGAAAGATTGATGAGACCGATATAAAATGTAAATAGTCCACCTATTATTATATATGGGGATGTTAGTTTATATGTTTGTTATATTTTCACACCTTATCCTGTTATTATGGGATTTCTTAGAATTGTCACGGGTACAAAAAATAAAAGGCGCAATTACTGCATGAATAACTGCAACACAGTTGTAAAACTATCCGCAGTTGTTATACATACATATGCTCACGTCTGTTTTCCCCGAAGGGGTAGGCAGAGGTGTTGTAATCACAACACCCACTTTTCAACGAAGATGATTAAGAGCCAACGTGATAGATGGTGAGTCCATCGCCGTCTCTGACACTTTACATACGTCATTGAATTACTTGTCAGAAATATGCAGGTTTCCTCACGATGTTTTGCTTCACCGTAAAGCACGTGGTGTGAAATCACAGTAGGTACATAAGTTTTTTGAAAAACTCATTGGTACAGGTCCCGCAGGGATTCGAACTTGCGTCGCTTGCGTAGCAGGCAACTGCTCAAACCTCAAGGCCACTACGGCTTCTTCTTCGCAGTTGTTATAGTTTATCTATTGTCTGTAACAATATTTTCTGAAATAAAAATTATTTCTATTAAAATTTCTGAATTTAAAATTGTAATAGTTTATTTATTATGTCATACCCGAGAATAACTTAAAGGGATTGATAACGTTAAAGTGGTTTTTAAGCCACACGCTAAGTAAAAAGCAACTTGAGCTATGTACTCTTAACTCCAAATGATATTTGTGCAAATTTAGATTTACCATATTTAGTTACCCAATACTTAAGATACTTCTAAGATACAGTTTCAATTGCACAGTGGTCTCGTGTTACGGGTTCTAACACCTCGTAATCAAACCTGACTCTCTAGGCATAATATTAAGTAACTTGCTGCTATGGTATACATTTGTAATGTATTATTATGTTTTTAGATTTTGTAATATATTTTTATACATATATTTACATATATTTTTTATATTATCCATAATATCGCACCCTCAAAACGATGGGGCTCAATTCAGCAATCAAATATTTTTGGAAATCGCAATTACAGATCGGCCGGCAAGTAATTATTTTACTAGTTTTACAATTTACAATTACTTTTTTTATATTTTTATAGTAAAGTCTAGGTTGTGTTTTGTCCATAAATGACAAAAAAACAGATTTATAAAAACTTGGGGTAAAACATACATTTTTAGGGTCTGTGTAGGACGATCTCAATTAGATTTCGTAATATTTGGAGTTGAGCCCCTATCGTTCTGAGGCTGCGATATATTATACATTTATGGTAAACTCATTTAAAATTCGTTTCTCGGCACACGTAATTAGTAAATTAGAACGAGTCAAATTCTCTTATGAATCATCAAATAACGTGTATTTTTTAATGCCCATACATTTAAACTAGCATACGGAATCTCTTCACTTCCTTTTTGAAGAACCCCATAGAAGTCGCTTCGAAAAACCACGGGGAGCCCAAAGTTTTTTTTTTCTATATTACTGAAGAGAACCAACCTGTATGCAAAATGACGTCGCCGCACCGGCCGCTTTTGAGTCGGGATACTCTCGAGAGACGAAGACCAAGCTCCAGCATCACCAGTTCGGAAAGCGGTGTTCCTGGCCTCTGCGCTCCGTGCACTTTCCAACAGAATCGCCGTGTACTTCGTTATTAGCATTATCACTTCACTTTGAACACTGGTTTCGGTTTCTCAATGCAATAAAACAAGCGCTCTAGATAATGTCTTATTTCGCTCACATGTTCGTAGTTGGACGTAGCTTTCTAAGATTAAGATAGATACTTGCTTACGCGGAAAGTGAGTAATTACTTGATCGTTACTTCCAAGTCATTAACCGCTTCTAACATGAGGAAAGCGCGTTTTATTTTTCGTGCAACATCGGAAAGCAACAAGTTGTCGGACTGGTGGGCCGACATCCGTCCGCCGTCACGCCGCAGTGACCAGCAGCCATCATGCGTTATGACCCTCCGACTACACAACGGGATATTGTGAATTATCCGTGACTCCCACACGCCAGAACTAACTATCACTCTGCCGGTAATTTCCTTCTTCAACAAACATGTTATTACACAAAAATGGCGTCAGTACACAGTGTTAGTGACAATACTCAATAATAGACATAATATCGTCAAAGCGGCTAGTATAAGTTATATGTAGTGCATATATTATACTTTATTACCATCAATAACAATACATTATAGAGAATAAATTCTGAATTATCGTATCCAAGTCACAAAGATTTTAACCAACTGAAATGTAAAAGTTCAAACTATCAAATCATCTGACCATATAAATTACGCAAATGTCAGGTATGATTAAATATTTATTTATACGTTCAATCAGTCGCGCTGATTTATGATTAGGAACAAGTGTAGTGAGCCAATGCAATAAATCACATATAAATATGGATCAACTGATATGCATGATATTTCGCGCTCATAGATACTAAGTTAAGAAACTGGAAAGCTAGATACTTTAGGAACTCTACCCGACGTAACGGTTGTGTAAAACTTAAGTATGGCAAATACATTCAAGGTACGCAGTAAGGGCATGTATATCAAGGAGCAACATGATATGCATTTGACGTGAGTGATGGTGAAGTCTGATCTGCTAAAAGTAGATAGTGGCATTAAAACCCGAAGAAACCAAAAAATTACACCGGATGAAGTTGGCAAATTCCATTCGATCCATAACAGGTTTCCTCCTGTCGGTCACCATTATAACAGAACAAACATAATGCAACTGGCATCCGATGCAATGAACCAATCGTTTGTGTTAAAATCAGCCAATTAGTTCCAATAGGCGAATTAGGAAAACTAAATTAACTGACGCCATTACTGCCGGTAATTGTTTAGAGATACGCCATTCAAAGACAAAACGGTGTCATTGACCACAAGAATACTATAAGCATAAAACGTTAGAAAACTCTTTACAAATGTACATGTAGATAGAAAAGCGTTTTTAGCCCACGGGTACAAATCACAAGCAGTGTTTATTTATTCCCGTACGTTTCATTTGGAAACACAAGTAATTGCAGTAGTCTATAGGTAATCTAAATAGTCGGTCTCGAATCTTGTGTGTTTAAAATCAATGGCCTTTCGCAATCCCAACCTTGTTCGATTTAAACTTCGAACTCTGTTTAATTTTACTGGACATTTTGTAAATATTATTCTTGTTTTGGTTAGAAAAAAAGGTTTTACGTGAGACAAATTGGGTGATAAAGAATCATTAAAATAGATCTGAAAGTATGAAGTACAAATAATATCAGTATTTGCAGGCAGTAAGATTATTGCTAACATTGAACTTTGATCGCTGACATTAACATCTTTCACGGCATACTAACCATAACGTCGGCAAGAACCGTTTGTGTTACCGGATTATCTCCGAGATCTGCCGAGATAATTGCCATATAGCCTCTCGCTCCCATTAACTTCTAAGCTGGCGTATCGAGATACAATCTTATCTAGAGCTTCCTCTGATAATGATCATATGGCGCTCCTGTGGTTCCGCACATGTTGACCACCTCATAAAATTAACATATTGAAAGATACGCTTCGAAATATTTTGATTGAATCACGACAGAATATGACAATGGTATTTGTTTAAGACTGGAAACTCAAGAACATTATTGACGATGACAAGAATACGTGATTCAAACTTTCAGGCGTATCAAAACTAATATTTAAAAAAATGTACGTAGAGATTTTGCGAAAGAATCTAATAAATTAACTTAAGCGGTTATGCTATAAATAACACCGCTGACAGTAAAAAGTTTAATTTCAACAAAATGCCGTTTCACATTCTTTGCCTCCTACACGTCTGCCTACCTAACGAAATATTCAGCTCCAGTTTTTCGCTTGAAGTTTGAATTGTCAGTCTTGCGAAATAAAAACCTCGAACTTGATACTTTAAACGCACAGGGGCAAACAGTTACATATAATATGTCTTCTGATCGTAGTGGGCTGGTTATCAACCACCTTATATGGCGATCATCGTTTAAATGGTGACATTTAAAAGCTATATGATATGTTGTAAACTGTCGAGTGGAATTTGTTCACATTTAAAATGTATGTTTACAAATTTGCTAGTGACGTAAACGGTACTTTTGGTATTTTCAATTCAACCAAAATCGTTGTTTCGGTTTATCGTAAATGTACTTATTCAGATTATATTAAGTTCATCGAATGCTTACGCAGAATAATTTACATTCAGCGATAGTAATTTTACCTTGAAATAATCTGTGTGCAATAAATGTATGTAAGCGAAACATTGTAAGTTGCAACACATTAAAATATTGTTGACAAATCTTTCGTCATCATTGTACCTTGGCTATACATCTTTATCCATATGAACATATTATACTGAACTTGGAGCTAGACATGATATAGGACATCTCAGTATAACCTTCTAATCTGATTACGAACACACATTACTCGGAATTTAGGAGCAATGGGTGTGTCATTTATAGCGTTGTTGTTTGTATCAAGATCTAGTTTTCTCAACATTTAACCCATAAAACTAGGCACAAAACTGGTGAACGAAAAGAATATCACATATTTGTCACCACCACCATCCTCGTGCCTTCATCTTCTGTTCATTTGGCTTTGGCGCAATGTGTATATATCTCTTTGATATCTCTCTATCAGCAGCCATGTCTATTTTCACTGACCTTCTGGTCGTAGGTTTCACAGACCATTCATCCATATTTTCTTAATTATCACTAGCTGCAATGTTGTGTCGTGGATCTATGATAGACAGATTTTGTCCGACTTGAAAATAACGGATGTAACGGTCATATCATACTGCTTAAGACGAACAAACCTAAGTGTATATATGTGGCCACTGTACAAATAAAGCCATTTTCGTAAGTGCATAATTGCTTTCCAGGAAACAATTGAACGCACTATGCAGCTCATACTACAACAAACAGTAAATTGTAGCTATTGTGTGTGTTAGAATATGGTCTCGACAGATCATGGATTATACTATACACCTTGGCAGACCAATTTGGGTTTATGCAAATGCCTATCAGATACAAAACAATTAATAACAGAGATGTGGGTGTCGATTAGGTCATACTAGTATTTGACAAGTTGTGAATCACATTAACTACAATCCGGGTGTGTTTGTAACTTTGAAGGTAAACCGTAAGGAGAATAAATACTGTTACTTGATTTCGGAAAGTCAATGAACTTTGATTAATCAAGCAAAAAGGCATGAGAATTCTAAAATAGCGCATACAATCACAATCACGATAGCAATGTGGGAAACACTAACAATAAACTGCACTTGAAGTCTTGAAAGTACAGAAACTGAATTAACTGGTATTGAAGACGCACTTGTGTGAAGCGATACGGCTCGCGCAATACTTTTCACGCACGGTACGAGGACAGTAGATGTATTTGCAGTATTTTCGCGGTGGCGCACGCGACTGCGTCGCTATCCAATCGTCCGATCGGAAACATCGGCGCGGGCGCACTGCCTCGGCCGAGGCGACTCGCTCTTGCGCCTGCAGGACGACCGACGAGTTTAATTCCAACTTCAAACTCTACATGCGGGATGCAATTTATCCACGTCTTTTTATTGGGCTACATTCAAAGATGCGACACGGACACTAATTTGGAATACCACACGAAAGGTGCATGACCTTTAACACAGCTCAGACGTTAATAAATCAGCGTATTTTCCACGATCCATTATCATAAGAAACACAAAAACGAAAAGCTAAATGTTTCCCTTTTTAAACAAAAAATATGCACCCATGGGCGGCAAAGCCTTTGATGCCGTATGGGGACGCTTCTCTTCGCGTCCATTTCTGCAATAAAAAGTGCCCACAGTAGCCTTAAAAGGGAAGCTATCTCGAAAAATGTTATACAACTTTCCGTTTCAAAGGGATAGGGACGCATTATGTGGAATAAAGTTATCTGGACATATCCTTTTATGGCACGTAATCGTGAATCGTATAGCAAAAAAGGTCATTCGGAATGAGTTGGTCATTACATAGAATGGACGTTAAAGTCGTATGAAAGTAAAATTTATATTCGATGCCTAACGTTTTTGTGCGAGGTTTTAGGCTCTTAATTTTTCCTCCATAGAAATCAGTAATTTACGACACGATTAGTTGGTTACAAATTAAACCGCAATTAAATATTTTTTTTTAATTTAAATCATACATTGCCATCGACTAGTTTTTCAAAAATATATAAAATATCTTTGTTATAGGAGTAAGTCTACTTACGTGTATTTTATTACAAAGACCAGTGTTTTATAAAATACTAACGGACGTCAAGCGGCTTTACCCGCGTAGTTCCCGTTCCCGTGGGAGTATGGGGATCAAATAAAGCCTATGTTACTTGCTGATGATGTAACATTCAAATGGTGAAAAAAAGTATGATATCGGCACAGTAGTTTTTGAGTTTATTCATTACAAATATACACATAAAAATACAAATCATTCCTCTTTTTAATAGTAGTGAAGAAGTGTAGATACGATTGAATTTTTTTTTAAGCACTAGTATCATAGTATCATAAATTATATTAAATTGGAGTACTTTCTGTAAAATATACGGGGTTTAAAATCTCCTTTTTACTTAGGAGGGCTGTAATTAAATTAATATCGCAGTCTTACCTTTCGAGCCACATCTGGGAATGGACTAACTAATGAAGCTCGCTACTATGAATACATATTGGTACATTACAGTGCCAATGATGCTGCATAATTAATTATGACATTGTCTCTTAAAGCTTTGGGACAAGTTCGCAATAGAGATACTGTGCTGCAAGTAGGTACGTAGTGCAGACGCAATATAAAGATGATTCTAATATCGAAATATATATATAACTCAAAGGTGACTGACTGACTGACATAGTGATCTATCAACGCACAGTCCAAACCACTGGACGGATCGGGCTGAAGTTTGACGTGTAGGTAGATGTTATGACGTAGGCATCTGCGAAGAAAGGATTTTGATGAATTCTACCCCCAAGGGGATAAAATAGGGGATGAAAGTTTGTATGAAACTTTTTCAATTTTAAACTGATATATTATACTAGCTGTGCCCGGCATACGTTGTATTGCCATTTTTTTTTGGGGTGGACTACCCCTAACATTAAGGGGGATGAAAAATAGATGTTGGCCGATTCTCATAGATACCGGATAAGCACAAAAAATTTCATCAAAATCGGTCAAGCCGTTTCGGAGGAGTATGGCAACGAAAACTGTGACACGAGAATTTTATATATTAGAAAAAACTAAATCTATGCGGGTTAAACCGTGGGGCACAGCTAGTAGTAAGTACCTAGGTAAGTAGTATTTGGTTAGTATTATATAATTATGTATATACTTTCATGAGTTTACATTAACTATATTATTGGTATTGATTTGTTGTCAAAATACATAGAAACCCTTTGAGTTAAGTCAACTCAGTATGCAGTTCATGACATGAGTAGGTATACATACTAGCTCAAGCATAAATTATGCAACGATATTATAATTAGAATTTAATTTTAGAACAGTTCCAGTTTCTAAGAAACAGTCCGGTCACATTGCGCGTCATCTTAATAGCCCTAAATTGCTTAGTTAACCGCTGTTTATTTATGAAAAGGAATTCCTCAACAGAGATTCATTGATAGAAAGTCTTGTCGAATCTCAGCTTTTAAATTATATTTCAAATGTTAATAAATGATATGGATATATTGATGGACCCTAAAAAAATAAAATCATGTCGTCAGCGAAAATGATCGCAATCCTATGAGCCGTGGTCTACTACACAAGCCCCACGAGTACTTAGTCACCAATTGCATTATTTAATCATCACGACCTTTTTACAAAGGAGGAAAGCAACATGAGGATGCAAGAAAACATACCCGCTACCTGCCATTATATTGGAAGACTAGGTAACTACGTCCGAGAATGGAGAAGTATAACAAGTTGGAATGTGCGTGCTGTCCTAATGTAATAGCTGGGATGGTTTTGCTGCATTGCTCCCGCTGCAAAGGCAAGTATCACATGGCTTGTTTGAATCTTACTGCTAAAGACTATGATACTATGTCTGAAGAATTAAAAAAAGCTTGGATTTGTGTACTATGCCGTTCGAAGGAGAGAAAGGGTGGCCAAAACTCGGACACACCTGTGAGGTCGACGTTGTCTCCAGTGCAAACTGACTTCGTGACGCAGCGCACCAAAGCACGTAGCTCTGCTACCTGCTCATGTCTATCTGCTAGCAACATTCGCGATATTATTCGTGAGGAATTGAGCAATGCATTCGATAGCCAGTTCTATCCCCAACTAATGGACATTAAAAACACTGTAGCATCCTTCGAATCCTCAATTTCGTTCTTTAATGAAGAACTAGATAGAATAAAAACATCGAATAAATCACGGGACCTTGAAATCGAGAAAGTTATAAAAGGCAACAATCAATTACTCCTCAAGCATCAGGATCTCACATCAAAGATAAATGCGATGGAACAGAACTCACGAGCGTCCAATGTTGAACTGCAGTGTGTACCAGAAAACAAGCAGGAAAATCTAGTGAACACAGTGCAGCAACTTGGAAAAATTATTAAATGTCCTATCAATGACAACAATATCCACTACTGCTCCAGGATTGCAAAAAAAGACAACAGCAGCCCGCGGCCTCGTTCCATTCTGGTGAAATTCAGCAGCCCGCGGCTCCGTGATGAGTTTCTTGCAGCAACTATAAAATATAATAAAAATAATCCCAGTGATAAATTGAGCACTGCTCACCTGGGAATCGGCGGAGAATCTAAAAGTGCTATATATGTCACCGAGCACCTCACACCGGAGAATAAGTCACTTCATGCTGCATCACGCAGTAAGGCGAAGGAGCTTGGCTTTAAATTTGTTTGGGTTCGCGATGGCAAGATATTCGTCAGGAAGAATGAGACGTCCAACTATGTACATATTCGAAATATGGAGTCTCTGAATACCTTATCATAAATAAGCTATACTTGTTTTTGAAGCACTTAAGGGCGCGTCTACCAAGTTACAACAGAATTTAAGTATTTACTACCAAAACGTTAGAGGTTTAAGAACGAAAACAAATGAGCTTTATAATAATGTGGTGTGCAATTGTAATGATGTAGTTATTTTTTCCGAAACATGGTTGAATAGCAGTGTTTTTGACTCTGAATTGTTTGATGATCGCTATGTGGTTTATAGAAGGGATCGGGAAAGTACTGGCTTCCATAGTAGAAAAGGAGGAGGTGGAGTGCTTATAGCAGTTTCTAGATCATTAAAATCAAAACGTTTACTGTCTTGTGACTCTAGCTGTGAAGATCTGTGGGTATGTGTGGAGGTATTTAACGGTCAGGGTATATCAGAGAACTTAAATATATGTGGTGTATATATGCCTCCACCGGTTCAAAAACATATGTTGCAACACTTTCTGGATAATGCTAATCGTGCTATAGGCTTACTAAACGGTGTAACTCTTATTGTGGGAGATTTTAACCTAAGCAGTGTACAGTGGTCTGCTGAAATCAATGGTTCTCGTTTGATAGCGAACGTATCAAATAGCATATTAAATAACATGTTGACAGACTTTATGTCACTAAATGGCCTTGATCAATACAACTCTATACTTAACAATAAACATAAAATTTTAGATCTTGTACTATGCAGCTCAGCAGTTAAAGATATACAAATAAGTGATAATCCTTTAACAATTATTGATCCCCTACATCCGCCTTTTCAATTTTGTATACCTATTGTTACTATTGAGTTCCTGAGAGTTAACGATAGCTTTAAATACAATTTTCACAAAGCGGACTATTCTAAAATAATTGATGAATTAAGCAGCACTGATTGGGATTCAGTTTTATCAGACTGTGAGACTGTTGATGGAATGGTTGAGATCTTCAACAAGCTTCTTATTAAAATGATAGAAAAACACGTTCCTAAATCTAGGCCACGCAATGCCAAATATCCTATTTGGTTTTCCCAATCCCTAATTAAATCACTCAAAGAGAAATATAAATGGAGAATGAAAATACGCAAATTCAATAAGAATCCGCGTGACATTTTGGTTTTTGATCTGCTCAAAATCAGATGTACCAAACAGCTCACTATTGATTATGCTATGTACTTAAAAAAATTAGAAGCATCCTTAACATCTAATCCGAAACTGTTATGGTCATTTATCAAACATAAAAGGAAAGGTTGCAGCAAATACCCTAAGTACATGTATTCTCAAGACCGCACTGCAAGCAATGGCTCTGATCTTTGCAATCTCTTCGCGGACCAATTTTCACATGTCTATGACAAGAATTTTGTTCCCAGCTATACATGTGACTCCAATTACAATAAAGGTACCCTGACAAATGTATCATTTACATTTAGAGAGGTTCTTAGAGTTTTAAAAAGACTTGACATAAATAAGGGAGCTGGTCACGATGGTATACCACCAGTCTTTGTTGTTAGGTGTTCTGATGTAATAGCTTATCCTATCGCCATTATTATAAATAAGTCTCTTAGAACTAGAGTATTTCCATCAGCATGGAAAGTTGCCATAGTCATACCGCTATTCAAGGATGGTGACACTAGCTTCGTAAAAAATTATAGACCTATCTCCATTATCTCAGTTTTTGCAAAGATATTTGAAAAGCTTGTTTATCCAGTTATAGCATGGCACTTTAAGCAATCTTTAATACCTCAACAACACGGTTTCGTTAAAGCTAGATCAACAGCCACAAATCTAGTTTCTTTTGTTGAAGATTTGTCTGACTGTCTGGATCAAGGACAGTCGATAGATACTATATATACTGACTTCAGTAAAGCATTCGACAAAGTGAATCATAAAATGCTGATACAAAAGCTTGAGGCTATTGGTGTTTGTGGTGATTTATTAGAATGGTGTCTATCGTATCTTAGTAATAGAAAATCTATGGTTGTCATAGATGGATACAGATCTGAACCATTTATTGCTTTTTCAGGTGTCCCCCAGGGCTCTCACCTTGGACCATTATTTTTTAATATATTTATCAATGATATTAGCAAATGTTTTAGGTATTCCAAATTCTACTTGTTTGCTGACGATTTAAAACTATTTAGACCTATTATAACTCCAAGTGATCCACTCTTGTTGCAACAGGATATTGACAGTTTGGTTGAGTGGTGCAAACTAAACGGCATGACCCTAAATGCTGACAAATGTTACACTATGCGATTCACTAGGAAACAAAAAACAATAGCTAGATCTTATTCTATCAACAATCAAATCCTACGGGAAGTTGACCATATACGAGACTTGGGTGTCATCTTGGATAGTAAGCTTCGCTTCCACTTGCATGTTGACCATATTGCGAACAAGGGCCTCAAGATGCTCGGTTTCGTATTGCGAAGCTGCAAGGAATTCAAGGACCCAAAAACGAAAATTTCTATTTTCACATCTCTCGTACGCAGCAATTTAGAGTATTGTAGTGTTGCTTGGAATCCCCACTATGATATTCACAGCAAGAGATTAGAACGAATTCAGAAACGGTTTATTTGGCACATTGCATATGAAAGTAAATTAGGCAATAAAATTCCTCAATACAACGACAGATTACGACATTTTAAGCTTTCATCTCTCTCCAGTCGTAGAAAACAGCTTGATAACATGTTTTTATACAAAGTTTTAAATGGAATCATCGATTCTCCTCATTTATTGAGCTCGATAAATTTCTCAGCACCAAAGAGACGGCCCAGATCTAAAACAGCCAAACCTTTCGTAGAAAAAAAATCTTATTCACGTCAAGGCCGATTCTCCCCCATCAATAGGCTCATCATACATTACAATGCACTTCATAAAATCACTGTTACCAATTGCAAGGACGACCAACGCAAGTGTAATAACATCGATATATTCTCTGACAAACCCTCGGAATTTAGGCATTCCCTTAATCAGTTAAATTTATAAGCATTATTTAGTAAATTTACATTTAGTTTTAATTAATTCATATTTTGTTTAAGTGAAACTAGTATACTCTTTTAGTTGTCTTCTTTCATGCATGCAGTTTTCACCTATAATTAAGATGGCATTAAGCATGCTCTCAAAGTGATTTCAATGTTTGTTTTTGTATGTGATGATGTACATCTTGTTGGTGATCAATAAATAAATAAATAAATAAAAATAAATCTGAGGTAAAATTCATGGACTCCCCAGGTTGGCACTTAATATCAGTGAAACGTAATTGTTATAGAATCTCATGAATTCTAGAATATTTACGCAATTACAGACGAGCCGTCACGATTTAGCTTTGAGCGTTGACCTTGAGTCATTATATGACTCTGTATCTATCAGTCTGTATGGCGCGACGCGAATAAAATACATGCGCAGTTACCCCCACTAATTTTGCTGACTACTCATAGCTACTCGTGACGTCATCTGTAAGGCTATATGAAATACATAACTGTAACAGTAAGCTAGTGGTTTGTAGATAAAACGAGTTGAAGCCCAGTTAAACCTACTTTAATCGATTTATAGCGTGTGTTGGGCGCTCTGGCAAATGTACTGTAGCCCGATTCACGTAATGAAAACTGTAGCGATGTCATAGCAACATAGTCGTTCACAGTATTCTCGTATTCAGTATATCAAAGAAAAAAAGTAAA
Organism: Watsonalla binaria; assembly: GCA_929442735.1. Taxonomy (NCBI): domain Eukaryota; kingdom Metazoa; phylum Arthropoda; class Insecta; order Lepidoptera; family Drepanidae; genus Watsonalla; species Watsonalla binaria. Next base: position 4,345,224 of record OV838930.1, read on the forward strand.
ACCGCGCTCTTCAGTGACGTTCAAAGTGCACCTATACCAGCCAAAAACAAGGTGTAAAGTTCTTATCAATACGAATTAATCAAGCCCAAACACTAGGTACTTGCTGTAAATCGTTGAGGAGTTCCATCGACTGTTTTTCGGCTCCATCATCAGATCTACTCCACAGCTTCATTAAATAGTAGTGCTTCAAATACTTAATGAAAATAATTAAGAAATTCACTATTCGCCAGTACCATTTACGAAAGTTCCACTCGATTTCTCATGGATGCCACCATGAGAACTGAACCGAATTAAAATGGGACCACAGGATAGCTCATTCGTAGTCGCGAAAACGTCCTGTTGAGTTGCACTCATATCGAACACCAATTTCAGATCACGTAAATATCATATTAGGGGAGAATTTCCATGTAATTACTTTTATCGTTCATCAATATTTCGATCGTATGTTTTACGTGAATCGTGGCACTGAGTTGCTTGGAGCTGCGGGTGGATGGTTGCTTTCTAGCACATGGTATTATTACAGGCAATTAAGGGGCAGAAGATTTGCTTGCTACTTAAAGGCAAGTACCTAGCTAAATACTAAATTGCTTCAAGAACCCGTTACTAGTTCAAATACTTAAATATATACAGTCTAGACGGCTCAACATATTATATTTTTTACATTAAAGTTCTTGTGCTTTTGCCATTATTGCGGAATATATATTTATCTTTTTTAAATTTTCGTTATGTACGTTGATATTGATACGCAAAGTTACTACGTAATACCTGCAAATTTTTAACTCAGGAACGTATATATAGCAAATAACACATTGGTTATTTAACTTTCACGGAATGTAGGTCACGTTAAATTTGCAACATTATCACTTTCGGCGCATTGTATCAACAATGCCGACAAAAACGTGGGCAAATAGTCATTTAACCGTGTTAGGCCGTTGTGTATATTGTTATGGAACACGTGATAATTTTATTCTTCATTGTTTTGCATTTGACTACACACTTTAGCTATGACTTAATATATATATATATATATATATTAAGTCATAGCTAATCAATAAATCATTGTTTAAATATTATGATAGTCGTCACGCTCTTATAAAGATATAAACATAATATATTTCTTTTCCTTAAATATCAAACCACCTTTGTAGATATACCCTAAAAGTCAATCTGATTAATTTAAACGATTCGTATGGTTTCCGAACTTAACACAACCCAAGTAGTGGCTAACATAATAAAAAAATATTTTCTCGGGATTCTGGAATAAAATATATATATATATATATATATTTTATATATATATATATATATATATTTTATAAAATATATATATATATATTTTATTACATTTTATAATAACTAATAAGTAGCTAAAAACTAATTACAAGTAGAAAACTTGACCCAAATCGGTGTCTCTCGGGATCGTGCCAAGAAGGCTGGCAGCATTGCCACGTTGAATAGAAATGCTGATTCTCTGATCGAGAAAATCCCGAGAAAATATTTTTTTATTATGTTAGCCACTACTTGGGTTGTGTTAAGTTCGGAAACCATACGAATCGTTTAAATTAATCAGATTGACTTTTAGGGTATATCTACAAAGGTGGTTTGATATTTAAGGAAAAGAAATATATTATGTTTATATCTTTATAAGAGCGTGACGACTATCATAATATTTAAACAATGATTTATTGATTTGCTTGTTCTTTAGCAATCTAGATAGAAATAATAAGGATATTCATAACTTTCACTGCGACATATTTATCGATAAATTATCCGGCAAGGCATCTCAAGGATGATGAGTGACTCACGTGGTCGATATTTATATTATTGTATAAAAATTAGCATCACTCGTGTAATAATTTGCAACGAGTTGATTGGTTTCTACTTCTGCAAGTCCTGGTAGTGCTACCAACTTATTCAGTCTCATGCTTTGGTATTACTTACTGAATTAAGTTGGTTATTTTACTATGAAACACAACTTTTTCATTAAAACTTTTGAAAATATACCTTATAGTATACATCGAATAGGAAACTGATCATCTTTCAAAATGTAAAAACAACACACGCTTTTTTTGTTTGGCTCCAAAAAATGATAAACAAACAGGTGGCCTCCACAAGAATGTGGTGATTCAATGTTGTGTAGTCTACCGCTGGACATTTATGGGCGCATCGCCAGACTGACTATTATTGAAATTCCATGCATAAAATGAGAAGTTAATTATTATAATCGATAAAATTATTATTGTAAACAAAGCGTTAAGCTTGCATTTTATCCATAAAATAGTTAATTTTAACCTTTGGCTGTAATTAATCCAAGACGGTATGTATGGAGACGAGACGGCGACGGATTCACTATACGTCAGGTTTGCACTTAATTATATTCGGTGAAAAGTGGAAGGTCACCTCATCCATCCGAGAAACTTCTGTGAAGGCATACCAAAATATATATTTTTACATCTTTCTGTGTCCCGCGGTTTTACAATATAAAAGTGAGGAACATCAACTAAAACACCAGAGAAAGTCCCGTGATAAAGGGTCCAGCTGGTTCAGGATAATCCGGAACAAACAGACAGAGAACCATTTTCACAACGAATATATATATTTGTGTACAATCATATACATTTGGTGAAAAGCTGTTAATTTGGAATTATAAAAAGACACTTAAATTTTTACTTGTTATAATTTAGAGAATATTTAAATTAGCTAAGTGGCTGTTCTCTTACAGCTTAGTCCAAGACTTGAATAAAATATATGTTTTTTTTAAATATAAGATTTTCATGCCATTGTATGTTTTTTTTATATACTTATATGACTCTAAATAACATTTTATCTATTGGAGTAACATCAAATACCATATAACGCAGACAACGAACTCTATACTTAAGGGTGTAGAGTTTTAGGATCGATAGGTTCATCGGTAAACTCACTGGTTATTGTTTCGCGAACGATCACTAAAGGGGTGTCACACATGAACGGTTACCTGATAAATTATCACTCCTATTGTCATCGGCATTTCGTAATTATTAACCCCGAGCGTTAAGCGGATTCGGACGGCTTCATGTATTGTGTCAATTTGGTGTCTGGAGGTGACAATGCGTCAGTCTATATACCGTCGATAGGAACACACATCCACCTAAATACATGCTACATACGTTAGATACAGTTTGATAAATCAATAGTTGTTTGCGTTAGTTAGTATAAGGGTGGTCGGCTCAATAAATTATTACCGCACAACTTTACAAAATGTGAACTCGACGACGATGTGTGTTGAATCTTGTACTTTTACTCATCAAAACAATATTTGTGTGAAATAACGTATAATAATGAGAGCCGTAGTGATCTTGGGGTTCGAGCAGTCGCCTGCTACTCAAGCGACGCAAGTTCGAATCCCAGCGGGGCTTAATAAAAAGATTTTTTCTAAAAAGAAACAATGTGCAGTGATTTCACACCAAGGGTTTTAGGGTGAAGGAAAACATCGCAAGGAAACTTACATGAGTCTGAGATGTAATTCAAAGACATGTATAGTGCCTGAGACGGCGCGATAGACTCACCATCGTCACGTTGGCACTTAATCATCTTCGGTGAGAAGCGGGTGTTGTTATTACAACTCTGCCTACCCCTTCGGGGTATACAGGCGTGACCATTTGTATTTATACGTATGTTTTTGGTCGTATTTTAACAGTTGAATGTCAATTGATTTTGCTTCTTCGATTCGTTATTCATCTATATCATCAGAACTAACATAACTTACTTTATCGATAACTTAATTTATCGATAAGGAAATTACACACTATGTCAAGAAAACAATACATCGCAAAACATAATCCCCACGAACACACAATAGCAACAACCCCGCGAAAGCATAATGTTTACGAACAAACAACATGTTCGCAATTAATTATTACTTATACGAAGGAACTAATATCGCGGGACGTTATCGTCGAACAAATAACGCAAGTTTTCTCGATAAACAATCCTAACTTTATTCCGCAACAATACAGTGTATGTTACCAAATTTGTACGTTGCATGGAGTACAATTGAGGAATTTTAATATATTAAATTATTTATGCTATGTTTTCATTGAGAATAACTATATTTTCTTTGCGATTAATAAAAAAATATGCATACGCCACTATAGGGGTACCTAAGCGGAACACCGAAGAGGATTACTGCAAGGTTACTTTAAAGCAATAAAATAATAATGAAAATATTATATCCTTATACTTACAACATGTGCCCTCAAGAGTTTTGAGCACTGGCCTTAACTGCGAGTAGTTATTGTTTGGGTATTGTAACGCGAACAAATACATACACTATGTCTCACGCCTTTATCCCATGGGGGTAGGCAGAATGCGGACAAATAGGTGCGTATTTTTGCTCAACGCCCATAGCTCGTGACAGCTGGTATACAATGTATTCGTTAGTAGAGTACAGTATCTGCGATATCATTATAAACTAAAAATAAAATACTCTAGTCTTAATTTCGTTTACGCGGGATAGAAACTCTCTACGAAATAACAGACTATTTTCTAATTTTCACTTGACGTAATGCCAGTGTATTTGGGAAGCGAAAATAAGGTCTGCAGCGGAATAGCTGGCTCCCATTCCAGCGATGTGATTAATTTCCTCTACAATCAGCGTGGACACTTGATGGACGTTGCTTTGCTTTACATTAGGGGTGCCTCTGAGTGCTTGGTTAAAACTCGAGAACGTTAACAAATAATTTCTCTTACAAATAGTAATTATTAAGACAACAGTATTATACCACATTTAAGTTAATAATTGTGCATAATTGAAAATATATTGCTGGTCTTATGTAATTACAATAGTATGATTAAGCAGTTCACTTAGCATACAAATATAATTCGAAAAAGTTTTTTTTATAGGTCTCATGCGCTTATTTAATTATCTTTACGTTAAATGCATTCATATTATTTTATTAATATTTAGTAAATTTGGGCATTGGAAAAACAAAACAACAAAGCCCCATTCAATGCGTGACAGCCCTGTGTTAAGCAACAATATGAATAAAGCATAAAGGTTATCCCACACGGGGCCCAGTGCAATGCGTTACAAATGGACTGAGCCGTCGGATACCGTAGCAGTCAACTATGATCTCACATCACTCAGGCACACGTAGGGAGATAAACTAAATTGTAATGTTTCGTAATCCTTACACGAACTGTATTTGAATAGACCTTAAGTTTATTCATGAATATTTTCTTCGGTAGTTGTAACCAATTCCAATAAAATAAATAACTTTCATTAACTATATTATATTTACATAAAAACAATAGCTACAAGAAGGTTTTACAACACCATATGATTTCAAATCAAGAGCAATAAATAATACAGAAAAAACAAATGACAATCAATAATTATTCAATATTTGAATTATTTATTTTTCTTTATTTACATGGCCAGCAATGAGTAGATCTGAACCTTCTTGTCGTTCGTAATAAATTGAACAGTATTCATTTCATTTTGGTGCAGCAAAAGGGCAAAAAATATTTTGTGTTAAAGTCGATAAAAACAGGGAACGTGGCAAATTAATTTCTATTACCTACGTATCCTTTTTTTTTAGATTTTTGCTTTTGCTGATTATTATAAGATTAATGATTTTCTCTATTTAGGTTATTTTGCTGATGCTACTGACTGCTCATTAAATCCCTGATGTTATAGGGTTTGATAATTGTGACAGGATTTAGGTGACCCGACTTTGAAAACGGATCGGAGCATTAATACAAACGAAAAACCGTTTCACACAAAGTTTTGGCCCAATAATGCAATCAATACTTTATATAATGACACGGCAAACACACCTCTTGGTAATGTGGTAAACATGCCTATTCATCGAGTTACTTGGATCCGGCTGAGTCAGTTCATTCTCTCTCCCGCCCATTCCACGTAACCACAAAACTCTCTGTATTTACAAGAATGCCAAGGTGAAAGGATATTAATTCGTTTCATTGTTTATACAAGGGTAATTAACGAAGAGATATACGTAAATGATGTCACCTTACCCCCATGGGATGTAGGCGTTTTATGCATGTATGTACATTAATCGATCGACATTTTATGCTTTATTTTGCATATTGCATTTTAGACTTTATTTTGTATCTTAAAATTGTATAATATTTTTGAAATAAGTAATTACTGAGTTTCTTGCCAGATTCTTCTCAGTTAAAGCAACCTTCAGAACCTGACGGTAGCAAGTGTAATTCAGTATAATTATGTCATTCTGACGATTTGAATGTACATACTTTTGACTTTGAGTTTGAATCAATGTGCTTCCAAAAATGTTAAATATTTTTGAAGCTTATTAAGTAATTTAGAAACAGTGAGTAATATGTTGTAGTATTGTTCTAAATATTATAAGCATTTAAATAATAAAATAAATAATTAAATAATAATAAAATATATCTTCAAATACCATTGCTATAGTTCATAATTACTATTTTTCAAAGCCTTTCGAAAATTCGTTATTAGGCTTTCTGTAGCACAAGGTCGGTAATAGCAACATTCCTGATATTCTAAAAATCCATTCAGAGAGGAAAAATAATAATAATTATGAGAGCCTGTCTAATTGCATATCGTCGATCAAGCATTTTAGAATCATTTAAATGTAATATTTCAAAGTAATGTTTTAGATATTTCCCGTCAGTAATTACCGCACCAATGTTAACTATGAGCCCAGAATGTCCACATCACCCACCGAAGCGAGGGGGCATTCAACTTATCATGCAAATGTACCCTCACTTGTAACCACCTCTTATTAGCATACTACTGTGATCATTAACTGGCGTTTAAACCTTATTATACTTGAAACAATTAGTTCTTTAGCACAAACGTGTTCATGACAATGATCACGTAATTCCTTAACTTGCGCAGTCTAGACGAGATTTAGACAATTAATTTGGAAGAAGACAGTCATATCGATTTAACGGTTTTCGAAATTCATGGTCTCAATTTTGGTAAATACCTGTTTTTCCAAATAACAGCAGTTTAGTATTAGCTGTAAAATAAGTAAATTCAAAGAAACAAGTCAAGTCAAACTTACAAAACAGACATTTTACATTTACAATATTAGTAGTGAATATTATAACGAAATAATGAATATTGGTATCAAATAAATCACACGAGCCTACGACTTAAACCGAAATGGTTTGAAAATTCCTCGATAGTTCAGCCCGACACATCGGCCGTAACAAATAGTTTTCAGACAACAAGGGACCCCAAACTCGGCTATGAATGGGTAGGTAGTCCAACTATTTCAGTTATTTAGAGCTTGTCCGGTTGTAAATCTTAATAGCTACCCCTTGAAGTTAAGCTCAATGACTCGTGAAGTGAACTACCGCAGAAGATAAATCTTAAAACGTGCGGTCACTCTCCTAACAAAATAATACGAAACTGCAACCACGCCGGGAAATAAGAAAGAGTCAAGATAAAGTAAGACTTTTTTTTCAAGCTTTGGTACCAAATATTTCAGGGGTCGTACTGCCATGATAGTTTGACTCATGTTATGTGACAGACGTATATGAAGTATATATATACGTCCCTGGTGCACAGCTGAGCTATCCTTGCATTAAGAGCTCATGGTTGGGACCAAGGAGTCTACTACGTTTCTGGAATAAAATATAGTATCTAAATAATGTATTATTTTGTTACTCATAAACGTTAGTTACCGTGGCAAATATTTAAAACTAAAATCATCGCCTGCAACGCATGGTCTAAGAAATTAAATTGAGGAAACTTTAATAACCTTAGAAGACATTCAAAGACGTATGTTTTTTTGCTAGGACGGCGACGGTCTCTTGTTTAGTCATATCAACATCTCGGTGAAAAATGGGTATTCCAGCACCTATTCTTACCCCTTGGACCCTTCTAGAAAGGCGTGAATATATAATACTAGGCTTATTTGTTAACTTTTAGTGCAGTGTTACTAAAACAACTATGAATATGGTACGGATAAACTTAATGTAGTAAACTTCCTTGGTCTCTCGAGCTCTTCGACCCAACAAACAAATTCCGTTGGAGACATCTACCTAGAGCCAACTTTGTTGGTTTTATTAATTAAATGAAACGACGACGTTGTCATAAAGACTTCTGTATATTCAGTATTTTAATAGATCCTTAAAACAGTATAAAGTACCTAATAAAGATAACTTTAATGTTACCTGAATGGTTAGTTACAATGTTAACTATTCATTCGGCAATACTGCACAAAGATTGAATAACTTCTTCATAAAATATGCGAGGAAACTTGCAAATATCTGAGAAGTATTTCAAAAGACATGTATAGTGCCTGAGACGGCGATGGGCTCTAATCATTTTCGATGAATAATTTGTTGTTATTACAACACTGGTTACTGCTTCAGAGACCCTTCTGGGATGGCGTGAGTTTCAAGTCCGAGCCATATTTCTATTCAAAATGAAACACGGGCTCAAGAAAACTATGCCGGGTCTTATAGTTACCAACAAAAATCACAAGAATGCTTTATTTGTTCACGTCAAGCACAGTTAGAGAAACAATAAAATAATGTTGGCACGTTTACATCAAAACAAACAGGCGTTGGCATCGCTTAATATGGCAAATGCCAGGCCCGCAACTGCCAAGCTGTGCCATACGGACGGAATACCAATTGGTTGTTAACACAATTTAACAAAACAATAAACTTACGGTATTAACTAAGCAAATACCTCATTGTCTGTATCCAATAAGCTGTAGTGCCTTGCTTGAGATATCGAAATAAAGGTTTTTTCTCTCAGAAAATCTCCGAAACAACCAAAGCGATTTTGTTAATATAAAGAGTGCAAATATAAAAAATTCAAAAATTATAACGAAGCGATAAAAATGTAACTTAAACTTTCCAGCTTGGCCACTTGGCCTTTTAGCAGATTTGGTGCTGAGTAGAATCGAGATGTTTCACGACTGTTCTCAAAGTTGGATTACGTGAACAATGTTCATACAGGGCATGTCCTTTTTTCTTTTTTCCAATTCAGCCTTATTGTCAGTAATTTGATTAATTTAGAACATATAACATTATCTACTGTCTTGTTGGTCCAGTGGCCAAACCGCTGCTGAACATAAGACCTGGGTTCGATAGTCGGGTATCGCGGATTTTCCCTGTTCTTTTTTTGAATATCTACAGCCCGGAGTCTGGATTAGTGCTCGGTAAGTGACAATAGGCTCAATAGCAAAACATGGAACTTAAGCATAATTGATGAAATGTAGAGGTAGTATATATAAATATACCTCTAATCCTTTGAGGAATACAGGCGGGATTTATACAACATGATCTAAGCGCCATTAAAAGGTTATCCATTATGTACGCCGCAACGCCCACAAATAATATGTGATATTATAAAACTAGCTGTAAGCTTTGGGAAGACTCAAGGTCGTTTTTAGCGTCACAAGTAATGCCGTAATAGATAAAGCTTAGTTAAAATCAGAGGGTATATTAAGTAGTCGCGTGACCAAAGGCGGTAAACAATGAATCAATATTGCGCGATAAAAGTAGATACACAGGTGGTGAGGGTCGGCCGATATTGAGACATAAATTCCACTGACCACTTGTGTTAAGCTGTTATTTAATATTTACGATCTTGGACAGAGTGGCTCCACGTGGTGCTGACCGTTCAGTGCTGCAATGCCAAAAGTACATACCTTACAATACCCTATCTATGAACTAACTAGAATCTGTTTTTAGATGTTTATTTCTCGAAGAAATAAAATTCATTTGGCTGAAAAAAAATATTTTCACTTACATATCATAAGGTGAAATAATTGTTAGATCGGCTTCATAGAATGTATACTTCTCCTGTTCGAATTAGGAAGCTGCCCAACTAGGATCTTACTATAAGATCTTATTGCCATATCAGAATGACATACTTATACATGTCATATAGGTACCTCTTTCTCATAATCATTGTCAAGCCATCATAACATCATGAGGTCATTGTACCCTGTACTTTATAAGTTACAAGAGAAAAACGCTACTTCAGGGAAGTGTTAAGTCCCTTCTGTAAAGTCGGTCAGTTTCATAGAGGTACGAGGTAGATTTAGTGTAATGGCACAATTATACAATTTAAATACAAGATAGAAGATGAGCTGTTGTGGCCTAGGGGATTGAGTAGTCGCCTGCTACGCAAGCGACGCAAACTCGAATCTCAGCGGGGCTTGTAACAATGAGTTTTTCTAAAAAAAGCTTATGTGCAGTAACTAAGTCTGAGAAGTAATTCGAAGACATGTATAGTGCCTGAGACGGTGATAGACTCACCATTGTCGCGTTGGCACTTAATCATCTTCGGTTAGAAGCGGTCGTTGTTATTACAACACCTCTGCCTACCCCTTCGGGGAATATAGTCGTGAGCATATGTAATGTATGTATGTAATGTACAGAAGGTAGAAAACGTGAGTTCTTCCCTTGTTCTCTTCTCATCGTTCATACGCAACTGTATATACAAATTTACACATGTTAAGTGCCTCTATTAATAGTTACTTGAACATCTTAATGTTGGAAGCTACAGAAAGGACATACAGTGAGGATCGTCAGGCTTCATTAAAATGTCTACCCATTTGAAGAAGCATTAAAATATCTATCTTATATGCAAGGGAAATTACTAGAGCAAGACGATCCGAATTACTTTTGTTACGTTTAAATATTAAAATTCAATTCTGCAGCTCGAAGTAGATTTGGCTCCAGACTAGTCTTAGAACCTCTGAGGTAGTAGGTATATGGCTTGTAAATAGTTAATTCGCCGTCTAGAGCTTAGTGTAATGTGCCTAGAACCCATTTAATTCCGCTTAACGGCTGCATAAAGGAGATGAACTTTTTGCGACTAACTGTGTAGTTCAATAAGCCCCCACATTGGTTTTATATTTTAAGTAATATTCAAGGATACATACATGTTATGTTCATGCCTGTATTCCCCAAAGGGGTAGACAGAGCTGTTGTAATAACAACACCACTCTTCACCGAAGATGATTGAGTAAGTGCACAGATGGAGAGTCTATTGCCGTCTCAGGCACTACATATACGTTTCTAAATTACTTCTCAGGCATCTTTAGGTTTCCTCACGATGTATTCCTTCAAAGTACGTGGTGTGAAATCACTACAGGTAAGGTTTTTAGAAAAACTCATTGGTAGAGGTTCCGCTGGGCTTCGAACTTGCGTCGCTTGCGTAGCAGGTGGCTTTCAGAGAGAATTCGGTGCTTGTTATTTTTAAAAAAATGCTTTTTTATAAATGCTTGTAAAAAAATAATGTTTAAGACTGCACTAACCTACTTCCAATAATGTAACATAAAAATCCAAATCCTCTGACTGTTTTTGACGGAACTTTTCGGACGAAAAATTGGTCATGATAGAATGAAAGAATTTGTATTGCAAGTGTATTTATGGAACGTCTATATCCGGCGAAACCCGCACCAGTGGGTAGATAAGAGAAAAAAATAGCAAAGCCCACATACGATGCTAAGTACCCACTCCAAGAGTAGGCAAACTTGTTATTTATGTATCCAATAACTTTACTACTATCTTAAAAAGGCAGTATTTCAGTTGCACGCGTTATCTTTTCCATATTGTCGCGTCATTTTTCACGTGGCGCCTACCGCAACTACTGCTTGGTAAAAGTTATGAAGGATCACATCTCATTTCGATGCCAGTTTGATTTATGCACTCAATTACAGTGCCCCCGTCGCGTGCTTAACGCCTCCTCCAGAGGGTAACATTGATATTCAGTTTAACAATTTATTTTAAGGAAAACCTGAATATTTTCCCTTTCCTTCTGAAGGAGTATTCTGTTGGTTTAAGCCTCTCCTTAGGTTATTTTCGCCATTTCTCATTCCGTTGGCACAAATGAAAGCGTCTGTTAAATGCGTCCTTCCCATTATGGAATCGTTTATCATAAAAGCATGAATTCTGTAAAAGTTACGTTTTTTTTTCAAAGCATAAGATAGAGAATATAAGCTATACGCAACGAACTGTGCCCCGTGATTTCGCCCGCATACGTAGATTAAATTTCATGGATGTCTTGTATCTTTTTTGAATGAAAATGGTAGCCCATAAATTTCACTTTTTCGTACCTTCATATTACATAACCCCGTAGAATTAACAATAAAAACTAAGTTTTTCCTGATTGAATATTACATGTAAACATTACATGCAGCGTGATGTTATAAGTATAGTCTTCCTCTATGTATGAACTCTCCAACACTAAAATTATTTTTTCAGTTTAAATCAGAAGATGCTGAGATTAGCGCATTCAACCGAACAAACAAACAAACTTCAGCTTTTTAATATTGGTACAGATTTCCATGTTACTCATCAAGTTATCAGCTTAAGTATTTTTTTTTTAACTAGACAAAGTACTTAAACACCAACAATTCCCCGCATAATCTAGCCTCTGAATCCAGATTATCCAACAACAAGATTGCACCGAGAGGTCCATTAATCTCCCAAGTCTGAGATACTAGTTTATATGCTGGCAACCTCCACTAGTAGAATAAGAAAATAAGGCGTATATTTATATTTCCAGTACGGGTTACAAGTGTTGCAAATTGGTACGATATGTTTGCATGTAATAGTAGAAAATATACAATTGTAAAAATATAAAAATTATAGTATGGTTGAGTCGGTATGATAAAATCAAGAAAAAAAAATATGGTACCGTCTGTAGTGTGTGCTTATTATAAAAGACATATAAAGATTCTTTCTTTCTATATTTTTGTAACATTCTAATGTAGCGTATTATTATGATTAAATAATTTAACAATTTGTCCACAAGTAATCGCTCCATCGGAATTATTATGGGGAGTCCTGAAATATATTTTGATATCATTTTACTCTTATTATTTCATACAAAGACATAAAGAATGCGAGAATGAAGAAACATGTTCTTCTTGCAAAGTTTGCAATGTTGTTGACAAGGGTTGTATTCACCCCAACATTCTTCACATTATGTTTATTTCGGTTCAACAAAATATTTTGATTGACAGATAAACACTAGATACATCAAACGAAATACAAAAATAAACGTTATGGAAAAATACGCTTGCGATTTTGAAAGGGAAACATTAAAATCTCTGCTGAAAGGGTATTTTTTAATCGTTTTCGAAAGGGCTTAGGGCTGTAGCCTCCCCGCGGATTGTGAATGTAAAACTTAGCAACAAAATATAGGCAAGTACTTACCTATTCATTCTCAGGCATGTCAGGTGTCAAGAGGTAAAGTGAAAAGTTCCCATTGTGTGCAATCTTATTGTGTTTGAATATTTTCACACTTGAAAGGATCGTGAATATTCCAGGAATTCTACGAAGCTTCACCCTTTGACAAATGAAAAGAATTCCTTATATACAATTGAAATTTAGTCAGGGTAATGAAAAGGTAAAGGACCAATAAGTAGCTGGTCCCAATCGTATTATCGCTCAGTAGAGCCCCCTGTTGGACGCGGAAGGCAGACGCAATAAATTGAATTACAGTGGCTGCAACCTCTAGTCTACCTTTTGAGAACGACATTCACGTTTGAGGAGCAATCAAAGATACTTTTCTTTTATCAAATCATTGAGGCGTTTCCTTTAGATTCCTTACATTGTCTTTTTAGCGGTGGAGTATTAGTTTAGAGGGATTATTTACTTTTACCGATTTTCTTTTAATAATATTTTGGAAACTTGGTTTATTGCCCTTACCGTCTCTATACTTATATGAGATATGCATGTTTGTGTGGAAACATAAAGTGTTGTTTAAGACCGCAGATGATGTACACTATCGAAGTCGGTAGAGACCCACACAGACTCGTATTAAATGAGATTCCAAACTCTACTAAATATAATAAAAGCTGTCTGGCCATGTGTGTCCGTGTATATAATAATTTACCTTGTTACCTTAAGGAACTTAAACAAGAAACATTTAAGTCAGAGCTATACAAATTCGCATGCTTTAATATAAGTTAGCTAAACATGTATGTTCTATTATACCTCACACCACCTTTATACCATGTTTTTAGCGAATAAATTTATCATTATTATTATTATTATAAAATCAATCGATTTCCCTTCAGCAATTCTCCACTTACAAATATATATGCTCACGTCATCCCAGGAGGGTCCCCGAAGAGGTAAGCATAAGTTTTGTAACAACAACATCCACATTTCACCAAATATGATTGAGTGCCAACGTGACAGAGGATGAGTCCATCGTCGTCTCAGGCACTATACATACGTCTTTGAATTACTTCTCAGATAAATTCAGGTTTCCTCACGATGTTTTCTTTCACCTTAAAGCACGTGGTGTGAAACACTCCATATAAGTTTTTTAGAAAAAGTCATTGGTACAGACCCACTGGGATTTGAACTTGCGTAGCAGGTGACTGCTCAATCCCCAAGACCACTACGGCTTTTTTCTTCTTTCGGCTTTCCGCTTAAAATGTAAAGAAAAGTAGAGTAATTAATTAACTTTTAGATTTGTAGAACTTGCGAAAATTTGATAAGTGAGCTAGTTGAAGTCTTTTATTTTTCGAGATGTTAAATATATCCTTCTCCTAATAGCTTAAATTTTAATGATCACTTTTTGATGTCACATAAAGCTGATAGTGGGGGTGTATTTTTTTTTTTTATATTATGAGTTTACTTTGTAGCCTCAAATTTTTTTCTTGTAAATACCTAGATATGTGAGCATCGGTAAATAAAAATAAAAATTGAATGAATTCTAGTTATGTAGATCGATTTTTGGTTCCCGAAACCCATACTAAATATAATGAAAATCGTTGGAGCTATTTTTGAGATACAGAAATATATAAAAGAATTGCTCGTAGCAATTTTGCCTACAAAATGTGTTTAATGGTAAATGGGCCTATCTTTTGTAAATACACATGATCCATATTGAGCTTAATTTTTATTGCCTTACCTATCCCAGATTTACCTCTACCCGCCGCGTAGGTAATCCAGTATTAAGTAATCATAATAATTACTCTTAATTAACTTGAAAATCCCAACTCAAGCGCTCTACAACGTGCTTGGGTATCAAACGAAACCTTTTGCATAAATAATTAGCGTCTGTCTAAAATCCCAATGCACGGGAAATTAATTGAAAACTCATTACGCATCTTTGCATGAAATATTAGTGTGCTAAAAGCTCGTGTCTGTTGTGGCCGAGGGGTGAAACCGCATCGAACCGAGCTCAGCGCAATCACGACCTATTGTTCATTGAAGTTCAATGTATATCCGAATAAATGTCGAGTGGTATATATGTATTATATATAACCCACTCGATATTAATGGTAGCTATATTTGAGAATTTGTTACAAAGTTTAATTACGTATTTAGATAATTCTTAACGTACCGGACTGTGTACAGTAGTGTAGTCTCAGATATAAAGCACGATAGGTAGATTTTAATTGGTTTCGTAATTCAAAACCTAAACATTGAGTCGACAATGGTCTCAGGAATGTACATATCATAATTTGCATTATCTCATACATATAGTTCCGTAACACAAAAACACAAGCAATGCAAACACATGTACTGCACACGTGGGCTCCTAAAACATTATATTTTAAGTGTTGGCAATATTTTTTCTTGTCTGTAACCAAAATGTTATTGGAAAATCTCAATGGATATATTTCCAACGAGACCCAGATATAGACGTAGATTTTCATGAAACTTAGTACGCAGGTTTTCGGAGGGTCTTGGGGGCGATAAATCTATCTAGCTAGGTTTCTTTTTTGGAAAACGTCATTGGTCCCTGTTTTTAGGCAATGAAAATATCCTTTAAAATAATTATAACACGAGGGTAAATTTCGCAAACATGTAAAAAAAAATATTATAAGTGAGAACTTCCAGTCTAGCTGTAACGAAACAAGAAGACCCTAGACAACCATATTATAGTACCATTCTTATTCATTAAAAATTTTAAAGCCCAAACTTCCTAATAAATCTTCCTTGACATTTCTCCTCGTTCTACTCTCTCAATAAGGATAAGAATTAGGAAGGAGTTTTCTTGCGGTTTTCCTGCGTAGCGGAAGAATTCTGCGGAATGCCAGTTCGGTAAATCCTAATGATTCATTTCTCGCAATGCCCTGCACCATGCATCATTACAAGCCTCCCTCATATCTATGTTCACGGTACATTAAACTGTGCTTGTCTAATTAAATCCCCTCCGGCCTACGCGTTGTCGGCGATTTTTATACACAGGAAAATTGTAAGGAGTCTTTCAGAATAGAGCTTGATGGTTAACTCACAGTACACACAAATATTTCAGTTTCATTTCAGTTTATTTGGCAAACAACACAAAATTCTGTTATTTATATTTTTATTAGTGCTGCTTGTGGGGGCTGGCCGTCGCAAGCTAAGCATTTAAATATAAGTAGGACTACTAGACTTTTCTGTATGTTAATTTTTATCGTCCATTGGTACTGTTTTCATGGGCTTACATTTCTTAAGTGATGTATTTAGAGTAATTACTGTGTTTCTTGCCAGACTCTTAAAAAGCAACCTTCCGAACCTGGCCATAGCATGTATAATCCTGTATAATTATGTCATTCTAACGGTTTGAAAGTTCTGTGTTAAAAGTCTAATCGAATACAGATATTTTTGACTTCGCTTGACTTTGACTGGTTGCTGCTTTCACTAAGTATTTATGGAATCACAATTCTCAACCTATCCTATTCTAATCTTGCAGCACCAAGTATACCGTATATTTATTGCTTGTAAAATTGTTAGATTGTTTAGTATGAGGATTATATTTATTGGGTGCTAAATATTTTTGTATGTAAATAAGTGTTCGTAAATACTTTGTGATCAAATCAAATGAAATCATATGCAACACAAAACAATAAATTTTTCCGTTCTTAGAGAAAATAACCTTATGTTGTAAATTAGGGAGGAGCTCTCATTTCTATCGTCACTCCCGGCACCAAAGCTTTATTTTTATAGCTAAGTAACATTTTAAAGACAGTCAAAAATATTTCCCGCAGTGGGAGCGCGCAGATGCGTCTCAATGCCTCTTTAATAATTACGCGACGCCTCAGGCACGTGCTTGGTAAGGAGCCTACTATGATAGGGCAAAATATACAAGGAATTATTTAAAATATGTACCCAAAGTTCTAGAGTATGTACCCAAATAAAACTGCAGTGCCTGTGATTTTACACTCTACTATATGTAAGTAAAAGTACCTAGTAATTTAAATATGAATATCGAGTCTTTAATGATAAATTGTTTAGCAAAGATCAATCATATAAACAATGATCAACAATGATATCTATGATAATAATTATAATAAAAAAATGTATCTGATCACTTTTGGTAGATCAATCGTATCTATCATAACTGAAAAGATCGTCGAACTATACTAAACTTGCACGAACTTCCACCAAGTTGTAACATAACGTGCTAAGCACAAGACGATAGCCTGAATAGTTCCAACTAGTTTGAACTAGAACATTCAGCATCGCTTACAGTAGCGTTATACTGCGATAAACTTTTTTCTTAAACGTTTTTACTTTTACAAAATACTATTAGTCCCTAGAGCATGTCGCCTACTGTACGAAAAAAGCTTCCGTGAGTGCTTTCATAACTGGGCCATTACGCTTCTTTTAATTTTCATTAAAAGTTACAACATTAAAACGAGATAAAACTGCTCCGCGGAGATTTTTGTTTATGAGTGAATTACTTCATAATGCAGTAAAATTTTTGATAATAACTTTCCTTTTAAAATGTCATGAAAGATAACCGTGTTATGTCACATGAGAAACTGATAGTGTTTACAAGTTTTGTGTAAATAATTTCTATGTATTTAAGGAAGTCCCCGCTACGAAGAAAAAGAAAGATTAATTACTATTTTTTCAATTTTGTGGGTAACATCGTAAAAAACAAGTTTTCTAAGAATCTTCTCCGAGTATAGCATGGTGGGTCCATTAGTATCTATAAGTGTTAAAGATGGCTCGATCATCAATCCTTACACTGTCTTAGACGCAAAAGGGGTCTACTATTCAAAGTTTGTATCCTTACAAGTCGAAATAAGTTACGGAGTCTCATGTCAAACAAGGATATGCACTCACAGGGGTCCAAGGGGAACTCACCCGACTTGAACTAATCCAATCTACCGAAACTAACTTCCTTCTAGTTACAAATCTAATATAGACTTTCAAATTGTTTGCTCGTGGTTTAAGTGATATTTAGGCGTGTTTAGTCTGATGCTTAACCATTTTGGAATGTGTATTTTATTTTTATTCTGTGGCTAAGTCTAAACTATAACTGCACGTGTGAACGAGTAGTTTCCAGTTCTGTTAGTTTTAACTTGCGATTGCTCTTCTTCTAAGTTCAAGAGGATCTTTAATTCTTTAATTCTCGTGATTCAAACCTAACTTAACTACGATTCAAACTTCATTTCTCGATCTCTCTTAATTTGTAGTTTAAACTTGTGGTCCATAAATAGTCGAATAACTGAATAGCATAGCAGGTCGTCGTGGATAAAATTACACGTGAATCCGTGATTTGTAAATGTTAATTACGGCGATCTAGTATATTTTTTTTTTCCATGAATAACGAATTGTTATTTTAATATATCATCGTTAATATATTGCTTTATTAGTATCAAGTGCTCTTTTTTAATCCGTTGTTGAGTAGACGCTACAAGGGATTAAAAAACTCCTTGCTAAAAACAAACTTGTAAATTTTTCCCCTAGATAATTAGTTATAAGATTCTCCCTGAACGTAACAATATTCTTCAACCTTCTTCAACAGCATATTTTGTTCTTGTATGTACGTAAATAAACCATCAAAACTGCACACTAATTGCAAGCAACATCTGCTACCTTTCTTTACGTTTACGGCCGTGGATCGTACGACCGCGCCGATGCCCGAATAAATTCCCCGCCTCAATTTACAGAGTGTATTCTCCGGATATTTTATGCTAATGTCCTATACAGCCACTATGAAATAATAATATCCACTCCAGGAAGTGGTATCCTCTTTACCTCCACGCTACGAGTTTTATATTTAGCTGCACGAGTAAAGTTTAATACGCTTTTTAAGGAAAAATTTGTTGCTCGGGATTCATATAAAGTTTATGTCAGTTATAAACTGGGAGGTGTGTAATAATATTTATACGTGAACGCAAGATATACTGAATAGGATATCGTGGTTACATTATTATTACCTATTTCAAATAGCCTCATAGAAAAAAGTTGGTAGTTCAAATCTGGTGACCTTGGAGCTTGGAATGAAGGTCACAATTTACATACATACATATGCTCACTCCTGTATTCTCCGAAGGGATAGGCAGAGGTGTTGTAATAGCAACACCCACGTTTCACCGAATATGTTTAAGTGCCAACGTGACAGATGGTGAGTCTATCGCCGTCTCAGGCACTATACATACGTCTTTGGATTACTTCTCAGACATATGCAGGTTTCCTCACGATGATTTCCTTCGCCGTACAGCACGTGGTATAGACCCCGCTGGGATTCGAACTTGCGTCAAGGCCAACACGGCTCTCATTCAAGTGACAATTTCTTGAAATTAATTGATCTAGTATCGTCAATTTCAATGTTTAGATCGTGTCTTGTGCCGAGAATGAGAGTATAGTATCTTGTAATTCACTGCATAAATATTTTTGCGTGTATGCGAAATATTTGTTGATAAGAAGTTTTTAACAACTTTGACGCCAAATTAAATTGTCCTAAAAAAATCGATAAGTTCGCCACCCTGTGTAACTCTATTATATTCAATCTTTAACATATTTTGATGAAAATGCTTTGTTTTCTAAATAAGCCTCAGTCAGGGCTTTTACACTAAACTTTTCTCTTAACGGTTTTTTGTTAGGTCTACACTTAAGCCTCCTATATGTATATGCAGGTACTTATGAAATGTTCAGGCCAATGTCCCTATTCATCTTTATAAACCTAATCCATTTAGATTAAATGAACAGGAATATACAGAATAAAATTTACAAAGCTTGTTAGGTCGAAATCCTTCTTTGGCCTCGAGGCACAAAGCACTCTCATGATTGTACCTAACTCTCGTCGGCATTCAACAATAGGGCAGCCAGGTCAGTGGTAAAACATGAGATATTACTTTCGTGTCCAGAAAAACTGGGATTTTCCATTAGGTGTTACAACCCATTACTGCTGAAAGTACTTTTTTGTATGAATTAAGAGATACAAGTTTTCATAATTTCTTTATTTTTTTATGAACTAAAGGCTTAAAATCAACGTATGGCTTTGACCATCATCATCTCCCTGGCCTTATTTTTATTATATTGTTGGGGTCGGCACTTGATTCAACCCGATGCGGCTGATCACCAGATTTTTATACGAAGCGACTGACATCTGACCTTCGTAACCCCTTTAACGAGGAAAATCTGTGACCAAGGTTAAACCAATTGTCAGACAGTTGTTAGACCTCCGACTGACCTGTAACGACTGCCAAAGATGACAAATTGGCAACTGGGACCGATAGCCTAACGTGCTCTCCGAGGCATGGAGGGAACTCGGGCGGTCACCCATCCAATTACTGGCTTGGGGTAGGGTTGCTTAACTTCGTTGATCGAACGATATGCGACATTGCAACTGTGCCACGAGCTTCTCCAACGTATGGTTTTGACGAAATGTAACAAGTAAATCATTCAGTTCAAAAGTTAATAAACAACGACCTGACCCAAGTATAGATCGTAACATGTTTTTGCATTCACGATATCGTCTGCGTATTTTCTTCATTTATTTATTTCAATTCAGAAATAAATAAATAAATGAGGAAATAACAAGAATGTTAAAAATCGCCCAAAGCGGGGAGTGTGGGAAGTTTATTTCTAAGCAAAAAAAGTGCCAAACACAAGGTTGGGCGGCGAAGTTCGAACGTGTCAAAACTTATACTTGTGCACTATTATCACACGAGTGTTATTTGCCACCTTCAAAATAAAAATAAAAATACTTGCATTTATAAAGATGATATTCTATCATACATATCTGCATACAAAAACATTTTCCTATAATAAAGCAAGTTAATTCTGGTGACCCTTCAGTCGTTAATCGTGTTTAGTACGTGATGCATGTGTCGTGTAGGTGACCGCAGACCGGCCCGCGGGCGCTTGAGCAATGGATATTAATCGCACCGTCGGACATTAGCCACTTGTGACTGATATTACAACAGATTACAGCTCTCATACATTCCAATCTCATAAGGTAGAGAGATTTGATTGGATAACATACCAAATATCTACGTTTAATCGGAACATTATTAATGCCATAATAGATGATCCTAACCAAGGCTTTCCACCTATACTTTTTCTTATATTTATTTGTGATTAGCTTTTTCACTCGTTTAAACTTAATTAAAGGAGTTAAATTCCAGCCGTTGACGTTCATTACAGATCCAACAGACGAAGGGATATATGGATGCAGATAAGCAATAATGTGTCAACCCGCATAAACTTGGTTTTGAGAAAATGGCGTCTTAAGATGATTGTATACGTGATTTAAGATTTGTTTTATGACATAAATCCATTTTTTCGTACTTTTATGTTTCAGATGACTTGAAACACTTTTTTAGAATGTTAAATACGTGATGCATTATCAAAATATATCAAAACCTTTGAATTTGACTTTTTGTGGGTTGACACATTATTGCTTATCAGCATCCATATATTGTTATTTTTTTAAGCAAATTTATTCGTAAATACTTTGACATGCATTTAGTGAAAAAGCTGTTTCCTTAATTTGTAATTACTTAGTGTCTCCTTCACTTTGTTTATTTAATGTATCCGTATATATGTATATTGGTACATTTAGATTAATCATATGAATAGGCCTTATAAAAGAAAATCTAGTAACGCCTCCACACTTCAGTTGCGATATTTTAAGTATGGGGTGTTTTTCTCCACATGCAACATAGAATTACTTCACCTCGTAATTACTCACGCACATCTGTCGGTTCACATCTAGGAATATTTTTTGCCTCGATCTACACACAGCCGCGTACTCGACGCTGGATGAAGACAAAGATTACAGGGATTTGTTTTTGTGGGGATAAAATATCCTTCAGTTTATTCTCGGAATATTGTTTTCTCAAGACGTGGGCGTGAAACGGGTATTTACTTACCCAAGGATAAACAAGAATACGCTGGATATACGGAATCTTGCTGGAATATGACACAATTATGTGGGTGCTATGCGAGTTTCTGTGAGAAAAATATTAAGTTTCAGCAGATTTAGGTTCTAGGTTGAGTAAATTCAAGTGACTAAATATATAAGAATCGATTAAATTCCAAGCCATTCGATTCAATTCAATAAAAAAAACATTAGTGCTGTTTTACAACACGCGGTTTTTGTATTTTTTTTTATCACGAATGAAAATTAAATTAGATAAAAATTCTACATCTAAATCTATACTAATATTATAAAAAGAAAAGATTTGTATGTATGTTTGTAACGAATTGGCTCAAACATTACTGAACCGATTAGAAAAATTCTTTCAGCAATGGATAGCTACATTATCATTGATTACTATTGACTATATTTTATCCCCGTACTCTCACGGGAATGAGAACTACGCGGGTGAAACCGCGTGACATCCGCTAGTTCTCTAGTGTAAGATACTCTAGTACCATACAATACGTGTACTAATTATAAAAATATATAAGTACGAGGATGTAAAAGCTGTAATTAATTTAAATTCATATGAGAACAGTAAAGTATTCTTGTATGCCTATTAAGGAATTGGCTTCTCGACAAACCGTGGCGTAGACAAATGTTATTGTTATAGTTATTGCCCGCTACTCGCTTGTAATAGTTGGCAACACTTTGCCAAAACGACTAACAACCAATATTTTTATTAGGGGCTGTATCTCCTAATGTATTTTTGTTTTACTCTATAACAAGGGCGTTTGAGGGTTGGGAAATGTGATTGTGTTTATTTGATGAGGGCCTCTTGGCACTGTTGCACGCATATTATTCGATTTGGCTAGTTAAGTGGCTCATCCAAGGCCAGTAGTTAGGTGGGTGAATGTCTGAGTTCGCTCTAAGCCCCGAAACCACATCGAGCCGTCGGTACCGGATGACAATTGAACATTTAATGACAGACTCTGCTAATCAGTCAGAAGCCTTAGAAAATCTGACCACTATGACCCAGGTTACCGATATTTTACTCCTCTACCGAATTAAACTTAATACAAAATGTAGACTAAGATAGTTATGGGTCTAAGAGTAGCTCCATCCCTTTTTGTGGTACCGATTTCTAAAGGGATGGACATAGTTTCAGTCCGGGTATGGTCTAGTCTTCGTTTCAAAAAAATATTTTTTGCATGATTTTTATAAAGAGGAAATATGTGTGCCTACCAAATGAGAGTGATGATAAATGTAAGTACAAAATATGTAGGTACCTAAATCATTAGGGTAAAGACACAGTTTGTAAATATATATCAACAGGATACGACCGACCATTTATAAGGTTGATAACTTTTCTGCAGCCATTTGCAACACATTTTTGGCGTATATTTTGATGACGCCATTACGTAGGGTAAACGGACCCATCGTTGTCCATCCGAGGGCTCGTTCTATTTAATTTAGCGCAGCCGGCGGTTGCCCTAGCCGCGGTTAATTTGGAAATAATTATTGCCTACTGCCCACCCCTGGTTGATATCCAGGGAGAAAATAAAACGCATGCAAGTTATTGCCCCTTGTTGCTGATCGATGAAGTACTTTATTAACGATTAGCTGTGCCCCGCGATTTCACCCATTCATGTGTAAAGTGGCTTTAAATCGAAGAACCTTATTTTTTAAAATAAAAATTGCTTGAATCACTCTTTTTAACATCAGCCATCTGTCAGTGAAAGTCGCGTTAGAATCGGGCCAGCCTATTCAGACAGCCGGAACAAACAGACACAGATAGAATTTTTAAAATACAAATACCCTATATCCTTTCATATGCATTTATCAAAAAGCTGTTAATATTATTTATAGCTGCATAGATGCACGCCAAATAATTCTAATATTTATAAAGATATACATTTTAATGCAGTGCTGACTTGACAAATGACACTCGATCATTAAGTGTCCAATGATCATAAGTAAGGTAACTCGAAATATTATTGTAATCTTGTCTCTCTTTACGTAACATTTCACATAATTAACAAGTAAATTAATTAAATTCACACCTGTATTCCTTTAGGGCTCGTGGAGCGTGTAATCTACTTTGTAATATTTCAAGACCATCGTCGAATCGAATTCCCTGTAGTTAGGAGTAAGTATCCCATTAACAGGAAGGCACGATAACTATTGATTCGCCTACTCCGCCAGCACTACAGCACAGCGCTATTATTACTACGGTGCATTTGTAGCGAGATTGACTCGCTGCGTATTGTTTGCGTACTTCGCTCACAATCACTCAAAAGTACAGTTTCATGTTGGTGCAAAGGATATGTTTATCGATGTCGACGTAATATCCTTTCATGCTTCAGTGATTTCCTATTTTTTGTTTTTTGCTAGATATTTTGCACTTTCTACATATCCGAAGATGAGATTAGTGATTTTCGTTCTCGTAATATTAAACTCATCTATACAATTCTCAGCAAACTTATAGTAGATTTTATATTATAATAGTACTTTCCTAATTGTAACTTACGTATTAAAAGCTAAGGCTTAAATAATAAAGTAGTATAAATACAGATATCCCTTAAATATATTGAACTAATAGTATCATCTAAAGAAACCGTAATAGTGTCAATGAAGTATTAAAATTATCGATATAAATCAGGTGACATCACTAATTCTCTGGGTACAGAGAGGGTTGGGTAGTCTGTAGAACTAAAAGCGCAGTGTATATCTACGTAGATATGAAAACCACAAAAGGTCTCAGTTACAATGTCTGCCACAATGGACGAATATGAGAAAGGTAGCTTTTTATTTAGGACTCTCAGGTGGGAGAAAATGTGGCGTTCTGTATCAATTCATTTTTGTAGTAATAGGAACTGATAACTTGTATATTTATTAACTAGAATCCCACTATTATTAAGAGCTTGGCACTTTTTTCGTAACTATAGGTAAGTACCCCACGCATCAGCGTACACTATTTTGTATGGAACCAATTATATTAGGTTTCTTTTATAGATTCTGTACGTTTTCTCATACAAATATTGTGTCGTAACACGTCCAGTGTAAATGACGAAAAAACGAGTCAAGCCCAAAATAAAGTTCTAGTAAATCCATCAATGGTACGGATGGTGCGAAACTAGTAACAGAGGCATTGACGTGATAAATAAAAAGTTTTTAGCTCCAATCTAAAATGTCTCATTTAGTATTTCATAAAAAAATCTGCACATATAAACCTATGAAATATTTCTTATACCATCTCTTTTTATTCCCTTACCTATTTCAGCTCGGTAGGCACTTCATCCCATATTGCACCCCGTCTGCACTATCTCCAAGCGGTCCACCCCACCTTAAATCACGACGCCGTAGTCTTGCTGGGAGTCGAAATCAGGTTCCTGTGGCTAATAGTCCATTTTGCGGCTCTACACCATTTCACCCTCAGACCAATTGGATTTCATTTCATTGTCCTTTTCCTTGCGGTAAGTGAAATATACTTTAGGTAAAAGCGTAAATTGAATTTTCAAATTTAATGTATTCTATTTTTGAGTATTTCTTATTAAAAGTTCCGTAACAGTAAGAACTATGAGCCCATGTTATGGACGTCATGTTACGTCATATTTTGATTAACTCACCTATTACCTTACCACAGATATGGACGACTGTAAATCATGATGCAAGACTTAAAAACGTATGCCACTGAATTAAGCCTCCTCCCTATTTGACGCCTGCTAAAAATATATTTAAAAAGTTATTCCACAAATTTTTTTTCAACCTTTGGTTAAATGACTAAACACTGAAATGTTCATTACTCTGACAAGTGTAAAGACGGCAGTCTCATCCCAGCTTAATTTATCATTCCAACACCTATCTTCAAAGTTTCATACCCAAGAAGCGGGGGACCTTTCGAGATGTCTTCAGGGAAATTCACGCTAAAGTTCGTCTTTAAATATTTTAATAAACTCGTATTAAAGTCGTAAAAAACACTTTGCGCGCCCGTTTTTTTTCAGGCGACACCCCACCGCACAATTTCACTTTTGTGGTTTTACCCGCATATAGCTACAAATACCAGTGTGTGTCTATGAAGATGAACGAACACAGTCATGCTTTGTACGGAGGGTGTTTCATTATTCATAATGCTTTGTTCGAAACTTCGGCCTGTTGGTTTGGGCACGTTTTGTTGTTTTTGACGGCCCCTATTTCATAGAATACACTCGAACCTTTCACGTATGTCAAGAACCATGTTAAGAGTTACTTTAATTAATGTCACATGAATACCTAAGTTCTGTGCGGTACAGTTAACTTAATGGCATTGTTGTTTTAATTAGATTTTAAAGGTGGTTTAACTTCAATTTAAAACGTCTCTCCGTGTTCATGCTTTCCCAAAAACACAAGCGAAAGGTTAAACTGTAGGACCAACGTTTTAGTTGGTGATTAAAATGCAGGTTTCCTCACGACATTTTCCTTCGCATTTAAGTTTTGAGGATAGTTCATTGGTTTGATTGAGGACAGACCATTGATATTGGAACTTTTATCTGATTATGGAATCGTTACATATCACACAATTGCTTAATTAAATCTGCAATCTAGTTTAATTATTCGAAAACGAATAAGCCCCTACACAATTAATTAAAAAATAAAAAAACTATAATAACTCAGTCCATAAGTTTCCCAGTCCTAACACAGCCTTTAACTAACGATTTTTTAGGAATTAACTTGATATCTTTCGTTGTCTTTAATTAATTTATTCTTTCTTAGAAAATATATATTGGGTACTTGTTTATATTTAAATTATTTTTGAATAATCCTTGCACCTATTTCTTTTGCTCAGTGAAATTGCCGTTCAGTTCAAATGTAACCATCCCATCTCATACTTAGATCACCGCGTTTACCTAGTGTTATATTATACGTTTATGATAATCTAGCCACAGGTTGCATAATGTGATGGTGTGTTCGGGGACTCGCGTGAATTTTTATATGCTAAAATCTGAGTTGTGGAAAGATTTTATGCGTGCAAGGTGGGGACGCCAGCTCTGTAGTTTTATGATAATTTACATAGAAATCTACTAGATTTAGCAGAAGAGGAAGTGGTGTTGAAAACCATACCAATATTATATGAAACATATTTATGTTGGCGGGCATATTACGTTGTATCGATCGATATTATATTAGCAGTGGTAATAGTAAAGCCTTTCTTACTTTCTTATATAATTTTTTATTTTATGCCGCCTTGAACGCAGGGTATTTAATTGCTTGCATAGCAATAACATAGTAAATAAGTAGAAATTGAATAAACATAATGAATATGGTATATTTAAAGTGTATATTCTATTCACACAGGTGCCCTGTATTATTTAAAAATAGATAAGTAGATTCTTTCAAAATTCAATGTTGAAAGTGCATCGCTTTTTATTCACATAATTTTCATATGTATTATCATACATTGTAAATAATCCCTCGTGCACTTGTCATCAGAGCAGCGTACCGCTGAAAGCGTGTGCGGAATTGCAGTGATTTGTTGGGCTTTCGATAACAGGGGTGTGTTTTTAATACCATCCTTGATTTATAGAGAGTGCACATTACTGCCTGCAAGCGATCGATGAGCGAGTATCGATGAACAAAGCAAAATTATAAGCGATATAATTGTTGCAGTGATTGCGTTCCCTAAACCATTTTCAGTAGCTTTCGCCAGAGGTCCGAATAAAATTCGAAATATCTTTGGGTTCGTGCTTAGTATGAGCGTTTTACATACACTGTGAGACATATGTCTTCAATGTCATAAATAGATTTTTTTCCATGGTAAAATGAAAATGATCAAATTTAATATTAATTTAAGAAACAAAACACTGCTAATTAGAACCATGCCTTGAAGGTTCACAATATTAATATTTTTTTGTCATTCAACGCTTCGTGGTGAGCAGGATCCGAGGAACAAAAGATAAAAGCCCATTGCAGCGCCAGTACTATGCTTTGAATTGTGTAGCGCGTGGAAATTGAAAGGATAATAATTGAATTTCGGTAACCATGTGATTCTGTTTAATCCTGACTGGCGAAGGGGCGTGTCGCAAAAAGAAGTCTCTTTTTGCGACACGCTGGTTACAAAAAGGTTTTGCTGGTTGCCTATATACCCAAGAACCTACAAACGTAGGTACTTACATACATAGTATTCGCCCTATAAAATTATTTCATTAATCGCCTTTCACTCATCCTTTCGATATGTCCAAACCATATATACTTACCTATAGCAAATAAATAATAATATACAGGCAATTTTAAAGTCCAAAACAGCAGAGGTATAAAAAAGTTAATCGGTGGGCTGTATTTCGGATATAATGACGACTTCTCTTTCTCAGGCATTATCATGGATCATCATATTAGATTGACATTAGTTCACTGTCCTCTACTTATAAAATTACGCTAGGCAGTGGGCTGACAATTCCATATAAAATTACACATGAGTACATATTGTCGACATAGTATATAAATATAAACTTACTACGCAGTATGAAATAAGAACGTCTGCCCCATCGAGCGTGAGGGTTGTTACTCTTAAAGTCTTCAAAGTTTACTCCTTAATTTACTATCGAACTAATGTCGATTTGAAATTGAGAAAATTTCTGTATAACACGTAAATCACGTACACGCAATTGGCCATGATGATACACCCCTTACTGTGGTGTGGATTTGAAGTGCCTCTGGCGATTGTGATCGAAGTAAGTTTGCCATTTTCTATGAAAATCGTTTTTTTTTCTACGGCCGCTATCATAGGATCATTCAAAAATTTGTTCACGGCACTAAACTTGCCTTGCAAAAGTAGCTTCACTCCTCGGAATACATGAATATCGTCTAAAGTATTTAAAATAGAGTCCGACTTACTCAAACTGGTAATGCGATTATATCACAGCTTGCTAGTACATTATAAATAATGTTCAGTGGTTCTCAGTATCAAAGGCAAGTCAAGAGTCGAAGCCAGGACTCCGTGTAATTCGATATGATCGTCGCTGTCGGCGCGCTATTGTGCCGATAATATAATTTAGTGAACACTTACACCAATATAAGCGGAAATTTTAAAGACAGTTTTTACAATCCTATAAAGCTGAAAAGCTTTTTTTTAAATGGCCGCCGTTATATTAAAAAACTATAGTAAAATTAAGTCAAATTTAAACTTGTATATACTTATTATACGTTCTAGTTAAGAAATTTGTATTCTTAACTAGAACGTATCGATATATCGATATTTACAATTTTAATAACAAGTTAAGATGTAGATATGTCTAATGTAGACCGAGAACCATTCACCAGCTCTCGACTAAGGTTGTATTGGTAACCGTGCTGCGCGCTTTCACCCGCATTTATTAGTTTCAAGCTCTAACTCGCGGAACTCAATATTTTTTTTAAATAAATGTAGCCTTAGCTATTCTTTGAAACATCAGCTATCTGCCAGTGAAAGTCCTATTAAAATCGTTCCGGTCGATCGTTACGGAGATAAGCCGAAGAAATAGACAAACAGAGAAAAAAAAATATTATGGGTCTTTCAATGTCAGTACCGTGTATACTTCCATATGCATTCAACGAATGTTGTTATTTTGGAATTATAAACAGACACTTCAATTTTATTTATCTGTATAGATTACGTGCATTAAAATAAGTATTTTTAACTGAAAAGATAATGTTGTATAAACTTTAGTTATACCAAGTTATACACTCACCTGGCAGTAGCTCTCTCTTCGTAGAGCTCTGTCAGCATATCCTCCAGGTCGGTCGACAGTGTGTTCAGCAACTAAAACAAACGTCGCATTATTAACGCATGTCTTAGGAATGTGTAGAACAGAAAAGGGCTTTAGTAAAATTGTAGATGTCATTAGTTGGATGCTGATAAGCAATAATGTGTCAACCCACAAAAAGTCAAATTCAAAGGTTTTGATATATTTTGATAATGCATCACGTATTTAACATTCTAAAAAAGTGTTTCAAGTCATCTGAAACATAAAAGTACGTAAAAAATGGATTTATGTCATAAAACAAATCTTAAATCACGTATACAATCATCTTAAGACGCCATTTTCTCAAAACCAAGTTTATGCGGGTTGACACATTATTGCTTATCTGCATCCAGTTAATATATAAAAATAAATATGCTCAGGCCATCCCAGAAAAATCCCCAAAGGGGTAAGCAGAGCTGTCGTAACAACAACACCCACATTTCACCTGATATGATTATGTGCCAACGTGACAGAGTGAGTCCATCGCCATCTCAGGCACTATATATACGAATTTGAATTACTTCTCAGACATATGCAGGTTTCCTCACGATGTTTTCCTTCCTCAAACCACCACGACGTGGTTTAGATATGTACTCTAAATTTCATTACAGCATCGAACTATGAATTTAATATAGAAAAATACAATGGAGAAGGCCTCGAAATCATTGTTTAGGTAGCTTAAGCCGATCGAACATAACAGTATACTTATTATTATAGTATTCTGGACAAAAGTTTCTTTCATGTTCCGTTTCAGCAAAATAATATGAATAAACAAGAGATCTGAATAACCCGTATTATGCGAACATGTCTGTGATGTGTTCAAACTGTTCGATATCCAATCCGCCCTCGAGCACATATTGGAAACCGGAAATGAGTTAAACCTTGTTCACCACAGGTCTAGGGCGGTGCTCCTCTAATGTGGCATATACGGCTATCATGTTCATTTAACTATTGCAAAGATTTCAAGAAGCCTAAAGCATGGCCATCCGATGTTTGAACCATCTTTTAAATGATGTTGAAAAAATAAATCCTCATTAATTAAAGACTCGCCTTGTGTTTTCTTGAATACTGTATTTTATGATTAGGCTTGCTGTGTTTCTTTGTTTTTTGTTGAAATATTTCTAAATGTTAAATGTAATTAACAAGATATTAAATTTGGAAGGACGATAATATGTTATTCAAATAAACATTCAAAATTGTTGAAATTTTAAAAATTGGACGTTACTACACAATTATTTATGTATGTATCCTTATACGTAAGTAATGTACTGATGGAGTTGATATGCGTACTTATGAAAAAGCATAAAACCCTAGAATTATATAAATGATTGCTCGCCATTCTTACCAGCCTTGTGTATCATAAGTTAGGTATTTGCTTAGTTCGCAGACGGGGTGGCGGTGAAAAAAGTTGCTCAAATAAAAATCTCTTCCAAAGCCGCGGCCTATCCATGCAGAACACCCCACGTGCGATGCTGACTGCACCTTTATTGTACATTTTTCATCACACTGTGTCACGACGCAATTCATGTCACAGTACTTAAGTAAGCGACTATTGGAGTTTATGGACGTTTAAATTTATTCAATAATAATGTGTTACACTGAAGCAACTAGGATACTGCCTCCTTTTCGGATACTCCTTCTCCTCCTATGGAGGTTGCAATCGCTATAAGTACGTCTCCGCCTTCGGAGGATACAGGTGTGAGACTGCATGCATTATGTATGTTTGTATGAATGAAGCTAGAAAAACAACTCTACTCTCTTCTTCTCCCATGGAGCACTGGCTATCTCGCTCATCGACAAAGCACAGCACTACTCCCAACTAAAGAAAACAATAGTTCATTTTCTCTATATCCACTGTTGCTCTCAAGTTAAACTACTTATTTGGCAAGTTGCAAACTGCGTATGGAATTTTTCCTTCGTTACTAGCTATTAATTTCGGTAATTAATGAACGTTAAATAATTAACTCGCTAACGTAGGGTACGTAATTATTCAGTCACATATGGTACACTCGGTCACACTCGGTACTCTCGGCACACGTATATTCATATGTGGCTTCTAGTTTCAGACGACGAATGGGCAGGAAATGGAAGCCTGCGGTTTTCTCCCCTACGACTATCACCTTAGTACGTACCTACTATTTGCTTGTCTTGTATCAAATGACCTTTTTAAAGAATATTTTAAAAGGCTGCATACCTCAACCGCTCCAGTAAGTTTTCCATCGTGTTCAATCAACCAACCATACAAAGCTACAGAAAAATCTGTGATTTGGAGTCATTAAACAATGACAGTGTATTATATAAGCTGATACTGTGATGCCAGTATGTAGGTATACTTATAAATGCAAAACTGACTGTGTTTGTCGGTCCTTTTGCGTTTTGGTTCTGCGTTACGACAGTGTAATCCCAATCTGTGGGTAATATAAATGCGAAAGTGACACTGTCGATCACTCTGTTACCTTTACTCGGCCAGGCCGCTTCACCGATATTGCTGAAATTTGGTTAGTTAGTTTTACCTCAAGTACGGACATAGAATAATTAGAAAACATTACGCGGACGAAATCGTGGCGAAAAGATAGTGCATTATAAATATCGAGACGTAAGAACTGACTTAAGTAAGAAACCGACGTAAGTAAGAGTGAGTAAGACAGTGATATAGGCATCGTCACGATTATGAGCGCTCATGACGTCATGAAGTTGAAACTTTAAACATAAAAAAAATCTCTGCTTTTCCCTATAACATTTTTTAGTTTAGCTTTATTTCCGGAGCTAAACTAAAAATATCAACCAAAAAGATTTTTGACAGTAACCGTATTTCAACATTCTCAACACAAAGAACAAACGCACCAGTAATTTGACACCGCGTTACAGTTTGACTGACGCTGTGTCAACCAGTGTCTGACGTCAAAGCTACGTCTATGTTCCCTTTGAATGGGATGTTTGTGTGACGTGAAGGGCTTTCTTTTAAAAGTAAGGATGTGTAAAAGGTATTTGTAGTTCGCGCACTCCACTCACCGTCACTCACTACGTGGCGCAAAATTGGGATGTTGAGGTAACATAATACAAGGAGGTTCTACTCTTGTATTGTAAACTATAAAATCAGGCCTTCACTTGACAATCAAAAATGGTACTCGTTGCACATTTTTTTAGTCAGTAGGTACATTAACAGACAGGTACATTTTTTTATAGCATAATATCTGTTGATTTTGACCTTTTAGCAACGTATTCACCAATAGTTCTTACAATGAAACGGGCTTAGAGATGAAAGTAGAATGTTATTTTTTGTAAGCATATACGCTCTACATGATTACGAGCTCCGGAATCAGTTAAGTAGTATTATTTTCCCTATCTTATTAAATAAACTTATTAAGGATACAATTTTGTTGAATCACGTCCTTTTGTTGAAGTTACTTACAAAAATATTTAAACATTACATTTCTTTACTCGCTTTATTTATTTTAATCCCATTAGAGTTTTTGCAAACAATTTTGAATTGAATGCATGATTTCTACATGAATTTATTAATAATACCAAATATTTCAAGCATTAACAGTGTCAGTATTAATATCACTGCCTCTTGATAATGATTCGGAATTTCGATATGCAAATGAAATTATACGCATCTGCATCAGTAATGAAGTATTAATGCAAAATTAATACTTCATTACATTACTTTACTTTTCATTCGGGAAATGATAGCATACTAATAATATTACCAACGGGTATAATATGGTGGATGTTAATTACAAAATACTTATTATTTTTTATACATTTAAAATAACTTGCTAATGGAACATAATAATTAAGTAATGCGCGCGTACCTACTTAGTACTTAAATTATGTAGATATTATTACAATATCTACTCATTAAGTACAGCTGCAAGTCAACTGATTATTATCACATATCATTTACTTATTAATTTAAGCCACTTGATCTAAATAGAATAAGGGGATAGTTTCATTCAGTGTTCTTTAAATAACTCCAAATATACAGACAATATATTCTATCATAAAGCAAGGGACATAGAAAGTATATAGCGATATAATTTTAAGCATCTCTGCCTACTTGTTACATTGTAAATAAATCATCATGTGGTGCTACGGAAATATTAATAACAATAGAATAATTTAAACAAAGCATTGCACACCAATAATACCATTAGGTCCCAAGTATCCATGCATTAATCATACGATACACACACTTCAATAAGCCCATGTAAAATTTCCCTTTTATAGCCTTTGTCAGGATAATGTACCTACATTTTCATGTCAATAATTCCATTGAATTCCTTCATATCTTCAAACAAAAGAAAATTTTGTGCTATTTTCCAATAAATTTCCATTGAATGTAGAGTGGGTCAACAACCTTAGCCTGTGTACACACTGGTTGCTAAGCAATGAAAACAATATAAACACCATCATACATTTACCTTTAACTCGTTTGAACTTTAAGACGTCCGAATAAGGCTTTGATTAACAGTTTTGAGGTGAATTTAAAAAAGGTTGTAAAGGAAGTAACTTTTGTTAACCAGGTCAAGTTGTGCATTTCAAGCAGCATTAGAACACGCTATTGATTTTTATGGGTGATGTAATTTTCGAATGATACCTTTGCTTAGAGAAACTTGGAGAAAACAATAAGGTGGACGTACATACAGAAATTGAAGAATTTCTATGAAGAATGAAAATCGACAAAAATTTATTCACGTCGAGTAGAGAAAATTTACTAGCCCTGGACTGCGCTTGTAATTATTTGCTACACAGGACATGAAAACGTACTGAAAACTGTGAAAATTAGGCCGAAAAGTGGTGACCTTTCTCACCGCAGGAACATAAAACTACTCTTGTGTCAACATTCGACTTCCATTTTCTGCAAGTTCAGGTTAACTACAGTCGCTACAGATTAATTTCATTTATGATTTTACAACAGATACTGAAAGAAATGCTTTGAAATTGGCTACCCACCACGAGCAAACTCAACACGGTGTTTCATTTTACAACATCTCCGACCTAAATGAAGTCCGGAACAGACAACGTAAACAAAAATAATGCCAAGTCTATTATAATAATACTTTTATGCACTAATAAAATGCACTGAAGCCGGAAGAATGC
Source organism: Watsonalla binaria (assembly GCA_929442735.1). NCBI lineage: Eukaryota > Metazoa > Arthropoda > Insecta > Lepidoptera > Drepanidae > Watsonalla > Watsonalla binaria. Next base: position 4,380,168 of record OV838930.1, read on the forward strand.
CTCAAAAAACCTCGTAAAGCTAACGAGGTACGTCTAATTGTTTGGAAGAGCCATGTCGCTAGGGAAACGAGCATTATTCCCTTTTTATTTATTCCACTTCACAATTTAATGCGAAGAGATGATATTTCATCTTCCCTTGCGCTCGAATAATTATATCCAGATAAAAAGATGTTTGGATAAGGTAAACATTTTTATGTTCAAATTTAATTTGCATGGGCAACGAATACTTATGTAGGTATAAAAAAATATTTTATTAAAATTATTTGAAAAATGTGTAACGTCGTTAGGTATTACTATATATTACAATTACAAATATAGGTAAGATAATAATGGGACAGTATAAATTTCAAGTGGTTTTTGAATGACAATTATTTGAATTTATCTTTAAATACGCTTAAAATATATCTTTAGCAAAAACTTTTGCTATTGGTTAATAACTATTCAAAATATATGGACAAGTAAAAAACTTGGCCCAAATCGGTTTCTCTCGGGATCCTACCAAGAATGCTGGCAGCATTGTCACGAATAGCATTGCTGATTCTCTGAGCGAGAAAAGCCCCAGCCCGCTTGTCACGAGAAGCGTCTACCAGACGACGTGCAACCTCTTTGAAAAGTTGATGAGCATCCGTACCCCAAGATCCCAGAGTTTCAACCGTAAACGCAGAAAATTAATTAGATTTAAGTACTGTATATGAATACATTTAAAAAAAAGTATAGATAAAAATAAATTATTCATATAATCATAAATCAGAGTTTAAGAAATATGACTATTTTAATGACTAAGACTGAGTGACTATATTTCGCTGCATTAGTATAGGTACACATAATATACAGTAAGTATAGTATAATTTGTTTTAAAATTCAAATTATACAGAAAATGCAAATACGAACGTAAAACTGTTTCCCCAGAGTGTCAGATCAACACCCCGCTCCGGGTTTATGAATAATGTCCTTCGTCACACTAATACATGTAATATTTTGCATCCAAAAATACGAAGGGCGGCGGAGAATAATTATAAATTCAGATTATATCGACGAGTTCAACAAATATAATATTCACTTAATTCGTCCTATTGTGTATTTAATTAGTCATAAATAAATATTACAAAATATTAATTTCAGTTATTAAGATGAAGCAATGGTTCCACTTAAAAGAAACATCTCGTTACTTAAATGTCATGTGCGTAGTGTAAAAAATAAACGTTCAAAATCCATATTCTACGTAGTCGACTCCAACAAACTGTGTAAAGAAAAAGGCAATAATAAAATAATAATTCATTGATAACACTCAATGTCAAATTATCTAAACATGAAATTTATCAAGTGTGATTTCCCTACCAAGACTTACCTGTAAATAAACACAGAACTATCTACATCAAAAAGTGTTGAACTAGTAACTTAACTTTGTAAATACGCAATCCACATCACATTGTTAAAAATTATATGAGTCTCAATAGGATCAGACTATAAAAAGTATTTAAATAAATTGAATAAATAACCCTAACACAATCTTAGTTAACCAATTCTTACAAAACAAGTGAAAAATTGAAAAACTAATCTTACAGAAAAAATAAAGGGTGACGTCAATAACAAAAAGAGACAAATGACATCACGTTCGAGTCTGTCTCCCGCTCCTCGTAACAAATGACACCCTTTACTTAATGTTATTGGGACCTTAATGTCGACTTCGTTCCAGAAGTTTTATCGCAGTTCCACTTCTTACAAAAGCAGAGACTACTGACGTGTAATATCTTCACGCCTAGTCGTAAGTGCCTACCTCCTTTGAGGTGTCAACACCCCCTTTTCAACGAAGTGCCAACGTGACAGATGGTGACTTTGTCGCTAGGTCTCTACCACATTTATTGTCTATAGATAAAGAAATATAGTACGTGTTACAATTTTTACGTAGAGTTCTTGCGTCTGTCCTTCGGCTTAAAGCTATAAAAAATTTCAGCCAAATTGGTTTAGCGGCTTAGCCGAAAAGATAACAGACGAAAAGAAAAAAAATCTCATTTGATCTATACTACTATTGTAAAACTTCACCCTAATTTCAAGAACTACTACATTTAACACCACGCTGCGACCCATAGAAACATCTGAATTAAATCTCGGTAGACTCCTCATGAATGTACCTACCCCTCAATAGTCACGCGACCTTATTAAGGTCGATTTAAAAAATGATCCGAACTCGAATTAATTATTGTACAGTTCAAACTTATAATAAGTAGTAGAGAAAGGGATATGTTGTAGGCCTAGAAAATAACATCTCTAATTAATAAAAAATGTATGGAAATGACGTACATTTTGCATCGTTTCTCCTAGCGAAGCGTGAGGATTGATGAGGAGTTATAAAAAAGCACCACTAAAAAAAAAATTAAGTTATAAGATATATCCAGATCCAAAAGAAATTTGTAATCAAATAATAACAGAAGTTGTTTTATAAAAGCAAAACAAACTGAATAGAATTAACGGGGAGTGGTATCACGCCCGTAACATCGGGATTCTCGTTAAAAGTTGTCAAAAGTCAATTACACCGTCGATGCGGAACAAAAATAAGTCATGTCCAACTCAAAAATTCTCGCTACAGAGGAATATTAATAAGAAGATCGTGACACCAAAAAGTTTATAAAACATGTTACTTACCTATTTCTTTTATTCTTGTATTAATCAACCTCCTTATTAAAACATGGTATAAGGAAGACTAGACTACTTTGAAATTAATGCCCCAAGCTTTTGACACATTCTAAAGAGGTCGCTTGACGTAAAACTTCCTACACCGAAACTGTGCTTGTAGATACTTCGGGCGCTTTTTAATGTTCCCATACTAAATGAGGAAAATACGCAGGCGATACCGTCAACGCTAAAGGTGCAGCCTGATGTAAGCCGCTCGACGCTCGTTTTCAGCGACAAATGTGGTCACGTGATATGTAGCGATACGTGATAAGAGCGGCTGCATGACGTAGTTCCTTTTTGAGTCGCGGGCAATTTAAAATTGAGTCACGTGACCACATTTGTCGCTGGAAACGAGCATCGGGCGGCTTCATGTGGTTGCACCTTAAAACCTATACTTGAGGTCCTGTATCACAGAAAGAGATGGAGCTACTTTTAAAGCAAACCTTAGTCTATGTTTTGTAAAAAGAGGACAAGGGTGTTTAATAACTATTAAACTATTTAAACGTTAGAATATTATTAAAAAGTCAAATTTTAATCCAAAAGAGTTCAAAAACTCTTCTTATAACGACTGTAATTTTACTAAAAGCTGGCTACATTTTCCATCGAGTGTTTCCAAACAGTGGTAATGAAGAAAGTTGTAGTTATATTGAATACCCGTCGTTGAGTTTTCAAACAAAACACGTTTTTTTTTCTTATTAAGCAAGCTGGAGTCACGGTTGATTTGCTCTGCTATTTGTTATTTCCCCTCAGCAGCGATTGTTCACTGCCCTTTGTATTTGACTGCATTCTTCTGTACTAGACTGAGACGAAAGTTTTAATTAATCTAAAAATGTCGTATCTTTGTCTGGTTTCCTTCGATGTAATAGATTTTTCATTAATTTCCTGAATATTATTGCATAGGTACATGCATAAACCACCATATGTCTGAGAAGCAATTCAAAGACATATATAATGCCTGAGACGGCGATAGACTCACCATCTGTCACGTTGACACTTAATCATCTTCGGTGAAAAGCGGGTGTTGTTATTACAACATCTCTGCTTACCGCTTTTGGGATCACAGGCGTGAGCATAATATATGTATGTATGCACATACATTTTATGACATAAAAATTAAACGTTGTCTACATTTTATTTTGTTATTTTATATCAAACTACATCTCTTGATAATTGATGTATTAATACTAATATTACTATATAATAAAACTGAAGAGTTTGTATGTTTGCTTGAACGCATTAATCCCAGGAACTACGGGTCTGAAATGAAATAGGTATTCTTTCTTTTATTTTTATTAACGCTATAGACTACAACAAATTCGCGAATCCGCGAAATGAGAAAATGTTCATCTCGTTTTGTAATAATTAACTTTATGTAGGTAATCAAATTCTTCTGATAAATGTCAGGGAATAAGCAGATTTTTTATTAAATTAATATATTTTTTTGGAAATTTTTCCTATATTACTTCCTAATTCCCGCGACCTCCACGACAATTCAATTTCTTGAATGTCGCGAGATATCATTTATATACCGAAACAAAAGCCGTGGAGGTTGTGATGATAAAGTCATGGATGTCTGGGAATGTCAGAATAGAACACGATTAACAGACAAGAACAAGTAGGCAGTTACCTGCAAGATAACAAATTAGTGTAGAACTTCCTAACAACAGCTAGCATAACTAATACTGTAACAAAGTAAGTTAGTTCTGATACGTCTGCGCCTATCTATCGTATTAGACTCGTGTGTAAAGGAAACTCTGGTACGAGCGGCGCCGCTTTGTGTGGTCACGGAAATTAAATACAGAATGTACTGATTGCAAAAGTTTTGTTTAAGAAATATTTTTTTATGTCTGTGTAGATAATTTAAGGATTATTATCCCCTAGAATTGATGATTTAAGTGCCTATTGTTTGCTTGACTTGAAATGGTTGCTATGAAATAAATTGTAGGCGTTTTGGATTTTAATGAATGGAAAGAGATCTGTACCCCTATCACGGGTTTGCCACCGTTTTCGTAATCTATACCCGCTACTGTCACCGCCGAATATTAGTATGAGAATACGTGCAGCTACCCACAGAGGTTACGAGCAGAACTAAAATATATTATACAAATATTGCGTGTGACGCTAGCGAGTTTAGATTGCAAAAACGGTGATAGGGGTACTGATAGTGTAGAGGGTTTCCTATGAGTCTCGTAATATTAAAAAATGTCACACATTAATCGCAAAAGTGTCTGACATGTGGGTCTTCTATTACCTAACGTGATTTATAGGTAGCATAATGAAATCGATTAAGTACAAAATTGATATCATAACTGCAATTCCCAACTAGGTTTATAAGAACGGATGTTACAATTGCTGCATTGTCTGATAAAAAACAACAATGGTTGACTTGTTTTCCTGTTTAGCCGCCAATGCTTATTCGTAATGTGCAAATATGGACCACCTACTTATCTACAACTGTTCTACCGATCAATTATTTGTGGCATTTTGTTATATATTTTTTTTATATTAATGTGGCATATTTAGTTTATATATAATATTGTAAGTACCTCATTTGGAAAATATCCTGACTAAAGAAAGAGGTAATGGAAATACGCGAGAAAATATGGATAACTTGCAAGAAATTACCAAGCCAGCTACCCAGAGTATATGCCTGAATAATTGATTTATTCATGTTGTTCGAACAATATCACACAGTGCAGCGCAGCGCCTTCAAATCCCAAACTAGGCAAAGTTTGTACAATTAAGAAAACGGATATATTACTTATATACTTTTTTATAAAAACATACTGGTTATATCTTTAAAACATATAAAACGTAGGTATTAATTTCTTTAATTTATCATCACTCATATTCCAAACAATTATAAGACATCTATAAATTCTTATAAAGCAGACACTAACATAAGAAGTAATACGATATAGTAGTACGAGTATATAACTACGGTATCCATGAATATTATATTACTTATGGTATAGTATGAATGTGATTGTCATACCAGCATGCGGCGTGTGGTCAGTATGTGACTTAAAAGAGGAAATTGAAATGTCAAATGCACCTCCATTGGAAGCTCCATTAATGGGAGGGATGAAATTAAACGTCATGGAAGCTGATAGTTACATGTGTACCAACGACACGATTGTGGGATGGGAAAATAGTATGGATATTGAAAATATTATATGGATTTGAGTCACAAATTGTATCTGAATTTGAGTTTGAATTATGTGTATTACTAGCAGTTTGTCAAATTGCATAATTTACATAGTTATTAGTGTGAAAGACGTTTAAACAAAGGTAGTAGGATACACAGAAATGTAATTATGTAGAAAATACATGTTCAATTAGTTTGGTATAAGTATATGTTTGAAATTGTATGCTATCAAAAGAATGTTGCTGCTCATACATAATAATTCAAATTCAAATATTTTTTTTAAATTATTATGTATAAGTAGAATTAAAGAATATTGCTGCTTATGATGATGATCTCCTACCGAATTTCGGCTACGGCGGCTAATCTCAACGAGGATCAGCCATGAGCGCAGGAGATATTATAGTGCACAAGTGTGTGTGCAAACACAGGTGCACTCTTTATTCCCTCACTCTCAAAGTCCGATGGGACGGCAATCCGACACGACCGGAGAGAGATCAGGCGTAGGACCAACGGTTTAACGTGCTTTCCGAGGCACGGGGGTGGAAACACCGCCAACTTCCAAACTCCGGGTATTTTTATTGTGAATTTCTTGACAGAAAAACCCAATATAAATTTTTGACCCGACCCGGGAATCGAACCCGGGACCTCGTGATCGGCAGGCGAACGTACTAACCATTAGACCAACGAGGCAGTTAATAAACATAATAGGTGTATACAGCATTAATAAGGCATGTAAAGTGCCTTAATAAGAATCTCTCTCAACTCTACTAAGTGAAAAATCGTTTGAAATCAACAGTAACATGACTCTGAGCACTATTAAAGGTCTTGAGACAATTTTTCGACTGTCCGTGGTGTCTACATACCTGTAGATTGTATCTGGTAAATTAAACTAAGTACATCAACATTGATTATTATCAAACAGGATAAATCACTCCAATCTCGCCTACAAGATATAAGCTCACACGCAATCTATGAAGTTGCGTATTGTAGTTGACATGAATGCCGAGCTAATGATGAAAGTTTCCCAATGTGCTCGAATAGAGATGAGGAATTGTGATTATGTTACTCTGGTAATGTGTGAAGCTTATACAAAACAAGAATACTTGTCAATCAATATCAGTCAATAATATACATACACCCCAGGGTATAAGTGGCGGCGGGGAATAAGGCAGATGACGATGACGATTTATAGATTTAGGAAAATGCAATGACCCACATTAAGTTCTGGATCCAGTGGTACCCTAATATTCGTTCCCAAGAAATAAAAAATGTGGGTAGAAATAAAAAAAAAATGAAAATATCGTTTAACAAACGTCCCTGAAAGTATATCTTCAAGCGTGAACCGGTTCCTTATCTTCGTAGTAGTTGGAAATAATCTAAATTAAACAATTTCATCTTCACCAAATACAGATAAACTTTATTTCGACGAACTTGAACGAAAATAAATATTTTCATTGAAATTCTCGTTACAGTAATAAATGTGTAAGAAACATTTACCTTCATGTAGGAGCCGCCATTGTTCTCGCAGCGCCGTCTAATGTACCGCTGGCATATGTCGGACATGCTCTGAAAGTAGAACAAGCCTTGTTAGCTCAACTATCGCTGTGATTGCAAGGGATGGGCAAATCATAATATCATACAAATATTGCTTGCGACAGAATTCACTGTCAGTAGACGGGACACGGCCAACAATATTACCATGGATGTGATACATTCACTTTCATATAGATTTATTTCCCTTTGAAAATTAAGAAAAAAGGGATGCTGCTTCAATAGTTTGATAGAATTAAAAAGTAAGTTTAAAAACTAAAACCCAACTACTGGAAAATCACGCTCTCAAAAGGAGTAAACAGTGATGTTCAGAGTGCATAGCGCAAGTTTTCAGTAGTGCGATATCGGTGTATAAACGTACATTTTTTAGTAAGTAAATTTGGGGTAAAATGTTGTATATCAGAATAAATTAGGATGTAAAACATTTTTGGCTCACATCTATTGCGTGACTTTCAAAAATATTCACATTTATTGGGTGTATGCAAGCAAAGACGCGTGCAATATCCTTTTTTTTTTAAATATCGATACTAAATACATTTTAAATGATACCAATCACGTATATTTTTTTTTTATTTCACCACATCTCACCTCTAGTGGGCACCGCATCCAAATGTTTATGAGATCTCATATAGTTAGCCTATAACCTGCGGACAGTCAAGACGTTTCGCTGTAGTCGGGTAAAAATAGAAGATAGCTTATATACCTATATCTACCACACACAATGTATGAAAGAGTACTGACCTTAGTAAGTCAACATTTCCAACCCAATTCAATGTAATCACACACACGCGATCCAAAGTAACCCTTGCAAACCAAACGATTAAATCCGTGTTTCACCAACAGCATAATCGCGTGTCACGATTTTATTTGTGTGAATAGCAAGATGTCTCAATTTAAATAATTATAGTGTAATTGTTACACTAACAACATTGCTTTGTTATTCAGTAACTATAATTGGATTAAAATTAAGAAGTTATTATGTTTCATTTATTAAAATATTTAATGTAGAGCATTTTTCCAAAGTCTATTTTATGTTTAACTAGCTGTGCCCCGCGGTTTCACCTTTGTAGACTTAGTACCATGATCGTTAAATCAAATCAGGGTTCCGTGATAACACACGGAACCCTGATTTGCATTATAAATAAAAGTAGCCTACGTTCTCCTTGAAAAAATAGCTATCTTCGAAAGTCCCGCTAAAATCGGTCCATCCGTTTCGGAGATTATCAACAGACAGACGGACAGAAAAAAAAATTAAAATTGTTTTTTTTAGATCAGTACCGAATATATTTTCATATGCCGTCAGTGAAAACTGTTATTTTGGAATTGTATGATGGTTACATGTTTCGTACATTACAAGGTTACCAAATAAATGTATATCGTTACTTCCCGTGGCCTGGAAGAGATATAAGATCGCCAAATATGATATGGCCAACAAAATGTACAATTACCTATAATAAGACGTGTATTATTTCTTTCTTGTAATTTACTATAGAACAATATAGATTACATAACTGAGAAAAATCCATTCGCTCTACGACTGTCTCCGTTTAGCTTCAAACAAAACATTTCAAGCATATTTTAAAATTCGTCTTGCTTCTAACCGAATCACTTACAACGCAAGTTAAATAAAAAGTAATAGAGAATTGGTATACATTTAAATTGCGCCGCTCGTGGCATCCGGAAAGTGTAATTGAAGACGTGTAGGAAGTATTGAATACTGTAAACATGAACTCTGTTGTATAAATAAAATACTGACTATTTGTGGACTTACTCGGCTCTGATTCAACATTAAAACGATGCTATAACATCTGTACAAAAATTATTAAATATATTATTATACCATATTAGCGAATGTCCCAAAATCGAAGGGGAAAGATAATTGGGCACCTTGTGCGACATCACAGTTTCTTTAAAAACATAATAAAAGAAAAGATAGAAGGAAAGAGAGGGAGAGGAAGAGGAAACATATATGCGACAGTTTAAGGAAAAGGTGTCTGCATGACGTATAAGGAGGTCAAAAAGATGGCACCTGGATAGAGACAAATGGAAAGAACTGTGTCGGTTACACCGATAAGAGTCATTACTCTTAAAATCATGATGATGATGAGCGAACGTCAAGTGGTTTAACCCGCGTAGTTCCCGTTCCCGTGGGAGTACGGGGATAAAATATAGCCTATGTATGTTACTTACTGATGATGTAAGATTACTGATGATCCAGTGCTGAAAGAATTTTCGCGGTCGTTCTAGTACTTTTTAAGCCAATTCGTTACAAATATACTTACTTGCAAATCTTTCCTCTTTATCTTTAAAAGAGCAATTCTTGTATCGGAATCTCGGAAACGGCTCCAACGAGTTTCATGTAATTTTGCATGTTGGCGGTTTCAGGGGCAAAAATAGATCTAGCTAGGTTTCATTTATGGAAAATATCGTTTTGACTATGATTTCAGGCGCTGAAAACCTCATTACAATACGACAGCAAATTTTGCCGGCATCTGTCAAGTTATGGTAGCTCAAAGGTGAGGCTTCCAGCTTACGGGGCGATTACGAAACTAGAGTATCCCGGTTCAATTTTTTTTCCTATTTTATGTGTGAAGAAGATACCGAGCTCAGCTCGGTCAACCAGGTACTATTAGTATAGATATCATTGCGTCATCTTAAGAAGCATTGAAAATTACTGTCTAATCAAAAAGTATGTCATCATCATTACTATAGATATCATTGCGTCATCTTAAGAAGCATTGAAAATGACTGTCTAATCAAAAAGTATGTTATTAAAAATGTTCGCATTTGACTATTAATATTTTTTTTTGTTTGGCCCTTACTCGTAAGCTTACTTAAAGGGGGCAATTTAATTGTGATATTTATTGGCTTTTTTTGATAGTTTAATAAAAGGCAATACTCGTGTCGTATTAGAAGTCCTGGCATTCAACCAGATCTAAATCTAAGAAACTATGTTCCCAATAAAATACAGTTATTACATAGCAGTAGGGCTTCCTAAAATCAGTTTATTAAATCTTGTACATACCAAAGCAAGTTTTTAGCTTAGCCCTCTTGAATTAAGAATCCACACTGGTCCCAGGCGTGCGGTTCACCACAGAATAAACAGCCTTTGTTCTGTAAAGTATTGACACTAAACTTGATGAAGTAATTCTGTAAATCAATGGAAGTGTCTCGAAGGACTTCTCGGAACCCTAAGAAACATTACGTTTTATTTTTTCGCACCCCGTCCGAATTGTCCCCTAAAATATAAAGGTCACCGCGCAAAGAGCAACAGGAATGTCACTGACTATTATTACATCACCTTTTTACGACTACTTTCATAACAGAAATATTTTTACTATAATTGGTATCATACAAACAGTACTCGTAAGTGGAAATATACATGAGATTGAATGACTAAAGGGCTAAGCTGTAAGGTACCACATACACACGTAACATAACTATGAATTAATATTTTCAAAATCAAGTCTTTACATTAACCTGTGATTAGACTGTGAGAATCGAAGAACAAACAGTCGCCACAAAATGGGTTTTAGTTATTTCAAGAATTCTTATAAATATAATGTAGTTTTTATCCTGATTATCAGAACTTTTGTACGTTGTTACGTTGCACGGCGAATTTGTTGCGAATGGCAGCGTTGCACAAGGCTTTCCAGTGTGCGATAAGGCTTATCTCGAGATGGACAATTTGCGTGCAAACTACTTGAAATATCGTCCGTTGCCGGGCAACAGGCACTTGTCACCATATTGCGTTTATGAAATACAGCCTTGTTTCGTGTTTATACTTTTAGATTATTTGTATCATAATCAGGTTTCTCTCAAAGTAGAAGGTAGTGGCTTCGAAACACCCACTTTCCAATAAAGGTAGGTGCCGCTATGAGAGATAGTGAGTCATCGAATCTAAGGTAAGGTTTCACATACTCTATACACTACATCTTTCTCTCTAATATTTTAATTTCTTCTCTAACGGATGTTCATAAATGCATATTTTAATAGAAACAGTACCACCTCGTTCGTAATGTCCGAATCAAATTCTGGATTAAGACTTTTTTGATAAATATCTGCGTTAGAAATCAATTCCCGTCGCTGTTGGCTCTTTTTTCGAAGAATAAATTATTTATTGTGAATTTTTATTGCTCTATCCGTGAAACAAACAAGACATGACGTGAACTCGATCTTTTGTCCGAAGCAGATGGAAAGTAGATGTTAGCCGCTTTAGGAAATTGTGCACATGATATCAACTGACAGGTGAACATGCTTCAAATATCCATACACTGGTCGTCAGAGAAAAACCTTGAACATAATTACGTGACAAGTTGACGGAACTAATAGTCGATCGATTGACGAATCGATCTTGCCTTACAGAAGATCGCAGCCATGTCACTAAAGTTGGAGCACTTGCTATCTTTCTGCATTTATATAATATTAATAATTACCCGAATAAGGAGGAGCAAAATCATAGGTATAATAAATTAAATAATTGTATGAAATTATTTTGTACCAGAATACACCAAATAATTTATTCACGCCTCTACCTTCATCTACTGACAAACTTTGTCAAACCGATTCCTGCAACCCCTGGTAAACAGCGCTTTAACAAATTACCATTTAAGCGAAAAGTGCTAAATATCATAGTTACGAGTCCTTTGCAATTTCCTAGCTGCCAAAAATGAGTGTCACTTTACAAAAAGGGTAGGATTGGCTTCGGCGTCCGTGCGTGAGCTATGTACTACGACATAAACGCTCCCAATTTCCATAAGGGGATGAAAGCTTTTACGAGATGAGTGTTTATGATCGGTACAAGTTTTTGTGTTGCTGTTTACCTTAAAACATTTATTAGATTCTTTTGTAACAGGTAAAGTTACAGGTATTTTGGTGGTGAGATAATGAAGGATGCATTAATTCCCTTAGTTTGATTCTAGTATCTTTCTTAGCAGCTACTCGCGATTTACGTTTTTATGCCTGACAAGTCGTTAGACATTGCGTTTTAGAGTGACTCAAAATGTGTTGATCCGCGATCTTTGGCATTCAACCACGACTCGAGTCAGACGAAGCATCAACACACTTTCAGCCGCGCTTAAACGCACGGTCAAGATACGTCTTTTGGTCATGTAAAAGGCTATACTTGGGGTATTGATGTATCGTTAGCTTTTTCGAAACAAAATTTTCAAAACCAGTTGCAACTGTTACGTCGTGCGAACGACTTACAGAAATATATTAAATTTATATTCACTATACGACTAGGGCAGATTTATATATTTCATCCAGTTTGAATAATTTTAAATCACGTACCTTTGTAGTGAAAGGATTAACCCCCAAACCAAAATGAGGACTGTATGATTTGATCACGGATCAAGTGACCGTCCTCGAAACGTGCCGAACCGGTGCGCGCCGCTAATTCCAAGCTCGGTAGCTATTTTGCAATTTGAACAATCCGCATCGTTATTGATCTTAAGCGCTTAACAAAAATTCAGGATTATGAAATCAAAACGAAAACATAGAAGCGGCTTGAAACGAAGGGTTATTCGGTTGTCAGTATGGATTTAGTGTCACCTAATCTATACGATGTTAATAAGTGTCTTACAATCTATACGATGTCTTATGTCTGAATCCTTACACAAGTTTTCATTATATCACGGAAAGTATACACCGCATACTATGCTGTCATTCCTCTCATTAAATTACATAAAAAATTGCGCCGTGCCGCTACTCTAGTGACATTATAAGATTTCTTCTGATAGTGGCACGCGACCATTAGAATTATACGGTATGTGAAAATGATATTTCAAAACGCAATCTCGCCTAGTTAAGAAAACACTATTTCTAAGCCAAACACTTCATCGTTCACGTGTAATAATTTGTAGCTTTTTCTTGCAAGATGGGTACATCAATAAAAGTTGACGCAAATGTAGACTGTAGAAAAATATTTTATTGCATCAAATTACGACCGTTCCTGTTAAATATTCTTACAAATGACGTAAGCAACAAATCATTGGGTTTTAAAAATTGCCGTCTAACTCCCAAGTAAGGCAAACAAATCGTGGTAAAGTCGCAGCCGTCCGCAGATAGGCTTTTTATTCGTCAGGTGATACAGGGTGCGGCTCATTAGCCGGCTCGCGCCGCTCGTTTGTCAACACCCTCACTTCCGAATTACGGTGCGTTTTTTTTATTAACGCCAATTCCTCTCGCCGTAACGAGAGTAATTTTTTCTCGAGGATACCTTTCCTGAGGAAAAGTGTTTTTTTACGAGTTCGGGTCATTGATCTTTTATTTAACTTTGGATGTTGGGTCAATGCAACGTGCGTTTACGTTTATTCGTTTAAAAATACTAGCAATGTGTACGTTGAATGAAAGTTGTATAAATATGGTTAATGTATTTTTGTTCTCACAATATTGACCTTTCATTAGTAGAGGAAACGTAGATTTTATGTAGATAGCATTTTATATCTATACTTTATTAACAGTAAATTGGTATTCGATAGTGGTCAATTCTTTATTAAATAGTGGATTCTCACAAAATACTGAAGGAGTCGTCAGAGCAGGTAGAACAATACGCTTTTTGAATCTTCGAATTCTAGTTCAAACTTATTTTGGCTGCAATAAAGAAAATATATTTTTGTGCATTAGGACTTGGTGATTTTCATAGACGAATGAATATTTCCTATCGATTTCCGAAGGACATATAGAATATGACTAATTTGATTTAACACCAAACTCAATTTTAGCTATCAATTCGTATTGGCTTTGAACTATAAATAACTACAGCCATTTACCACCTATTTCTAAGCGTCTCACTTCCCCTTTCATATTTTTAGCTGTACCACTAATAACTTACGCAAAATATTACATAAAGCCACCCCTATGACTGAAGCTACGGTTCTATTTTAAGGCGTATGGGACATTTTATGCCACTCCAGCACAAAATTAAACTACGCAGAACGCCAGCCCCCACGGGCTCACAGGGGACGCACTCTAAAATTAGATACATACTTAGTTCTAACGACTATCTTGTCCCATTTATATTTATACAGATAAATACATTTGAAGTGTCTGTTTGTAATTTCAAGCTAGAAGCTTAAATGTAAAAAATTAGATACTATACTTGTGTGTGATACTGAGTGTCTGTTTGTTATTCCAAGTGCAGCTTAAATGTAAAAAATAATAATTTTGATCTGTCTGTTCGTTCCAACTAAACTCAGAAACAGCTGGACCTATTTTAACAGGACTTTCATTGTTGGGTAGCTGATGTTACTATGAATAAATAAGATTACTTTTTTTAATTAAGGTTCTGTGAAATAGTCTAAGCGGTTGAAACCGAGAGGCACAACAACTTATTAGTAATATGGGAAGACTTAACACTTGATAGATTCCTATTTAAGAAGTGGCCCTTCTGCTAACATAAAGTTTTGGTGACTCCCGCCCTCCATATTCAGATGGTTTAATGCCCCTAGCTCATGCAGAATTAGAAAAAATATTCGTAGCACTCTCATATCGCTGGGATGGCGGTCTCATCGTGATATGAGTTGGAAATGTAGAGCTTTGAAATCACTATTTGCAGAACGAGAGGGAAGGACACCTTACGGTTTTAGCCGTACAAATCACCAACTTTAAAACATCTCTAAACCTTAGTGTTCCTGATTCCAAGATTTAAGGCCCGTTTTATAAATAAACTAGCTTCTTCCTGCGACTTCGTTTGTTTGGATAGTTACTTAGGCTAACGCTGACTTGGGACTTCGCTAAAGTCCTAGATGAATGGGCATTGGCTAGTAACAACTCAAATTATTTTACAAATCGGAGCAGTCTGATTCTGAGATTAGCGCGTGCAAGCAAACATTTTTATATATTTTCTTGATGTCTTATATTAAACTTAGGATTTTACTTTCACTGTATTGTTTTTATCTTCATATTTTCACGTTATTGACTGTGAGTGATAGGATTCACTGAACATAAAGTCCAGCGTATAAGGCTATTTAGGAAAATGCCTTACTCAAATGTTTATTACATTGATACAGCTTTCGATTACGAATCGATCTATCGAGCGGGTGTGACACCTGGTTTTCTTCCAATGTGCTCTTTGAGATTCCGAGACATTGATCGATGTTTCTCGCCTTCAGTTGGAATCAAAGAAACACGATTCTTCGATTTAATAGCGATGGTAAATAAAGCTGAGTTATATATATTTATTTATTTTCATAAGGTTTGTATGCGTTGCTGCTTCTTATATAATTTGGTTTCGTCTTAACAGTATAGTGTACAAACGTTTTATGAAATGAATAAGGTATATTTATGTTGGTATTATCGTATTATACTTATTACAAATATGTGTAGGCCTCTTTTTCAGTACGTAAAATTGCCCTTAGCGGCGAGTACAGGAAGCTTTATGTTCCCATACAGAATGAGAAATGTACGCCATCCATGTATCGATGTTGACTATCGGCAACGTTAAGAGATGTTTAAACCTATACTTTGTGATTTGGTAATAAAAGACGACACGAGAATTGTATATATTAGAAGGTATTATGTTAAGCAATAAGATTTATTCAGCTTGGTCAACTGTATTATTTTTCAAATTACAATGCATCACGTGCAATTTTTTTAATCGTTTCTACTGTCTATTCTCCAGTCAGGCTTCTCTATTTGGCAACGGTAGTAAATTATCTCTTATAAGTGCCCATTATTTTGAGTAAAATTATTTGATTTGATTGAACCAAGAACTTTACTTTAAAGAAAACTTACGGTTACGTGACAGTACCGCCACGGTCACATTCTCTCGCGCTTGCGAGCTAATAGAAAATGAGCTAATAGAAATGACAAAGCTAATAGAACTGACATGTCATTCCTGTACATTTTGTATCGTTCATTAATATGATGCGAAGCGTGAGGATAATGTTACTTTGTCTACAGGCCCTGGTATTTAATAGGTGAAATACCCGAAGCGGTATTTTCCTTTACTTTCCTTAAGTACCTGTTTTTATTGGTAAAACGTCAAAAAATTATAGTAAGGAACACGTCATTAACCGTGGTCAAGCAATCCCGACCCCAAGAGATGTGTGCCGTTTTTACGGGGTAAGCTATTGAAAAAGCACTCCACTTTTTCCTCGTACAGAGCTCGTGAAGAATTTAAGGTCGTAAAATAAAAGGGGGTTGAACGCTACCTGCCGCAAGTCTGGAAAATGTGAGGTTGTACAAAAATATACAGACGATGGAAGTGACCAGGCGTTATCTATTTTCAATAACAGTACATAAAGCCCTTAAATTTTAGGAGAAACGTCAAATATGTTAAGTGTGTCGAGAAAAGACTGCCAAGTCTCGTAGATAAATTCATATTATGACATTGGCAGCTAGATAATATGAAAATCATTAGTAAGCATCTTAATTCAATAATATAGACAAAACTAACTGGATAAAATTAAGCGATCATTGCTAAACCTCATACAAATAGTGATAAGCGAAGTTATGACGTAAATTTTAAAAGAAAAAATACTTAAATGTATATTCAACGGATTATTAATAAAAGAAGAATATGAAAATTAAAAATTAAATCTATTCGTGCACACAATTAATTGTTATCTCCAGTAATGTATTATCTGCGTCGAGAGAATTTTATTGGCGGGCGCCTGATATATCGCGATGCCAATCGTAAATCTGTTGCGGTGAAATAAATAATTTAAAACTAATAAAACCTTCGTACCTACGACGGAGGCACCGAGTGGTGAGGGCGATTTGGCTTTATTCTTCACACGAACACGAGCGGAAACCTGAGATAACTTTACGAGTGTATATTGTACATGGCGTAGTACTTATATACATACTTATTTAAAGAACTATGTACCTACTTCCATGTCAGGTTGGTATATAGAGCCAAAGTTGCTCTACACTGTCATGATTTATATATTTTATTTTAATTTATTATATAATTATATCTTAAACACTGACGTTAGAATTCATAGAAGTCATATGATGTGACTGAACACCTGATTTTTATACGAAGCGAATGCCATCTGACCTTCGGAACCCCATTAAAGAGGAAAATCTGTGAGTCAGTCTGACAGACTATTTTAGGCCCCCGACTGACCTGTACGATTACGAAAGATGATAAATTGGTAATTCATAGATTTATTTTTTTAGTTCATTAACCCTAGTATCCTTAAATTTTTTCGCTTCATCTACAATCTCGTATCATTTCATACACTTTCTTCGGACAAGAGTTTCTCCAAATTTTACCTTTATGATGAAGATGATTTCATAAGACATTTGGAGTAGGGTTCACTATTGCAATTTTTCTCCGAGATCATCACGGTAAATGTATTTATTGTTACTTAGGTTCAACACAATCTATTTAACACCGGGTATAAATCATTAAACCTACCTATACCTACTGACGACCGAGTCTAGTTTTTAACTTGCATTTAAATAACATCATCAATCACCCGGTGTGAACGCAACAGCTTCGTGTCGTGAGAATACACGACAGAAGCCGAAATGAAGCGACAAATAATACAACCAGCCTTTCTCCCAAACATTCTAACCTAAAATGGCTGCATATCTGATTTGTATGTAACTGATATTGATCAAGACCCTAATCTTCGAAACGATCTAATTTGCTGAGTATATTGTCAAACAAGTCTGCCAGACTTAGACATACCTTAGTAGCTCCATCCCTTTCTATGATGCGGATTTAAAAAGGGGTGGACATAGCTTTAGTCCGAGTTTAGTTAAGCCTTCGTTTAAAACATGTTTTGTTATAAGGGGGACAGAGTTGAAAGGAAGCAATCGAATTTTCTGGTACTGTAATGTAATACAATCAATTTCTGTGGAATGTGGGTGTTAATATTATAACACCACTTCGGGTCCCCTTCTGGGATGGCGTGAGCACGTATATTTTTTTATTCACTCAACCAATGATCGAAATGAAGCTGTAGCTGTTTCATCAATTACACTCTTATATAAATATGTTTAATTATATCACTCAGTTATCTTACGCAAGAGCCACACAATGGCAAGCGCCATTGTCCATGTCTGGAGACACAAATGCTAACAACTGCAGAATTAATTCCGCAGTGTTAATCAAAAAAGCACCTAAATACAGCGTATTAAATGGTATTATAGCAAATTAGGTGTTAATGTATGAAATGGTATAATACTGAAATGCATAATGTAGTGCGGAAACGCATTGCTTTGTAGCTTGCGTGCTAGCAAACATGTGTTATTGCGACAGAAGCTTGGCACAAAATAGATCCTAACAGAAGGACGATTTCCTACAGCTTATCACAAACATCCATTATTTTCTTAACACCACCATTACAAATAATTTCTCACGATATCCAAGAAATTGAATTGTCGTGGAGGTTGCGGGGATTAATTAATGAAAGTTCATTTTTCAAAATCTTTGAGAATTGTGGACGTCAGGGAATAAGCCTTTCCTACATTAGTCGCGAATCTTTGCACGATCATATAGTCGGCTTACTGCAGGAACTCAATAACCGATATTTAGTATAACGTAATGGTTTTTGAATTCTTGATTATTTTCGGTTACTATTAGTGTGACATACCCCAGAACAAATTTTGAACCTACTACTACTATTCTTAACAATAAACGAATTATTTTGTTGTATACAAGGGATACTTGCAATACTTTTTGATTGTATTTTTTTTAATACTAGTTTAAAGTGAACGAGAGGAACTTTTTTTGCAGCTGAGCTGACCTTCTGTGAACTTTTATTTTATGGCCTCGGACTGCAAGTAATAAACTCCTATCGAATAATATCACCGGTAACAGGAAGCCTTTACACATATCCTTTAGAACCAGTTTATGATGTAATTCTGCAGATATATCTTAACGTATTTAAGCCTTTCGAAATTAACTGTATAACCACGCACTATAAGATGACCACAGAACGTTGATAATCACATCTTTTATATAACCATGAGGATATTTCGTACAAATAATATATGTTTTTTTTAGTTTCACAAATACTTTTATAATCATTCAAAGTTGATAAAATTGACAAAATTATTTGCAAATAAATTGTACCACGCGTGCGATAACCTGGGTATATATCCAAATTATACGAATATGCCTCTTAACAATGTTCATCCAGCATGGAACAATGTTCAGCAAACATGACCATCATTATAATTCATTACGAACAAAGCCGGTGAAATGTCTGCGCAATGGAATCAACTGGCTGTGACCGTATCTTGGCCGTCCATTGTTTCGCCTCTATCAAATTGTCAACCAACCCCCTCTATGTATCTTGGCTATTTTATAAAGTATACCACACAACACTGTAATGCACCATACCTAAACTTACATGCGTGTACTTACATGGTTATATTGTCTCATCACTTTGTTTTCTCTACGGTTGTGATTCTTGTTGTGAACTGATACTCTTCAGAATTTCGTGTGCGTGTGTGTGATTTTGGAATACAATGAGGCTCAAAGTTTTATTGGCTGTAGTTTTGATTTTCAAGCATCATAGATGTAACGCAATAACCAACACTAATTCCGATTTCAACGCTAATATCAGAGCGTATTCGGAAAGTGAGGACCACGGTGTAAGTTTTAATAAGGAGGATAATAGGGTTATATTATTAGTGGTAGTTCGTTATCGTAAAGTAATATTTATTTCAGAATCGATCAGACATCAAAACCTTGCAAAGGAAACCTTTAGGACGACATGAAGAGTATTCACCTATAGACACAACAGGTATACAATATAAGGTGAGATCAAACTAACTGACTACAAACTATTTCTTTAATTTCTGCCTATAAGATATTTCAAGAAAAATATAAGAGAATTTATGAGAGACGAGAGTCCAATCCAATAGAAAATTTCTTCGTGAATGTTAAAAAGATGCATTTTATAGAACATAATACTTTATATGAAACCTTTTTTAACTCAAAAAATTATTTAGTAAATTGTCAAAGAGAGAACCTCGTACGATACCTAATATAACTTTTCTGACTATAAGCCCAGCATACATGAGCAAGCAGTTCTCGGACTCGCGCATCTACGAGAGATACAAACGGCCCCGCCGGTGTAATGTCCCCTATCACGTCGTGGCTGCTCGGGTATACGTGTTTTACAGACATTTATCTTCAAATCGAACAATCGAAAGAACTTTAACTTAATGAGCTAATATTGAAAATATTAAGAGTGACAACCCTCACTCTCACAAAAGAAAACAAAGAAAAAACGATCTTATTTCAAAAATCTGGTCTAGATTTCCTTCTGCTAAAAGCATAACTGATAATGCCGTGAGCGAGTGCACCTAGGTGAATCTGTTTAGGGGGCCTACCTTCATCGGTTAATGCAGAGCGTATGAAGATTTTTTTATTTTGGTAACGTTAAATTAAACGTCAAAGCTAAGAAGTTCTTAAAACGCACCGCTTAAAAAATCATAGTTGGCCCCCTGGTGAATTAACTTAACGCAGTGACGAAGCTTGCAGCACAAACGAATAGATCAACCAGTTGCATTCAAACCGGGTTATAATAACTGGGCTTATAACAAGAACATTCAAAGTAGGTATGATCAATGCAACAACTACCTACATACAAGAGAATGACCGATGGTGGGAATATCAACTACGTGCCCCACATTCTTGATAAACTTGCTCGAGCGGAAATATGACTCAGCTGACATTAACAATACTAAAACAATTTTATTTAAATATCAAGCTAGTTAATTGATATATCGCTAGGTCACAGAAAATGTTAGAAACCTCAGAAATAAATAAGTTTCGGTGTATTTCTATGACTTCCAAATTCCAACTCGTCGTGTCCAACATGACAATAGATTTTTTTTAAGGAATCGACTGACGGCCTTATTATCAATGAATTTTTCTAAGAGTCTTATGTGCACTGTTTTCATACCACGTGCTTTACGGTGAAGGAAAACATCGAGAGGAAACCTGCCTCAGATTGCGATATACACACAATCTGTCACGTTGATAATCATCTTCTGTAAAAAGTGGGTGTTGTAATTGCAACACCTGTGCCTACCCCTTCGGGGAATACAAGCGTGAGCATCTGTATGTAAATTGTAGTAGTAGGACAGATGGTATAAAAACAATGTCTCATAGTTTGATTTGACGACACAAAAATAAAATAAATGATTTAAACCTGACACATTGTAAATAGCTTACTAAATTCCCAACATTGTTAAAGAAATTACTTGATGTTAATTTCTGTTAAGACAGGCATCAAAACACGCATAGCTAAGAATCTTTTCCCGTGACGGCCTCGACCTCACAGTTACTCAGATATAAGATCCAGTTCCCAGTAATAATGAATAATGTTTTCGAATGAAACAATCTCTATGAGATGTATCGTAAAGCTTCGCGTGACTCATGTGCTTGAAGGAGCGATATAGAAAACTCATTTATAAACTCACATTATTTTTCATAGAATCGATTGCGTGTGAGAAGCAAAAGACAATGTTATATTATGAATTTATTACCCATATAGATTACTTGAGAGCTATATAGAGGATAAAAAAGTAACTGTATCGATTTTTATACAATTTCTAGCAGTCTCGACGACTTAAATTAATGGATGGCTTTATTTTTCAAAACCCTTCTTTCAGAAATAAAAGTTAGTTTAGCCTAAGTTACTCCTTGTAACATCAGCTAGCGAAACTCCCGCTAAAGTTGGTCCTGCCGTTAGGAGATTAGCCGGAACAAACAGACTCACGAGAATTCTTTTAATATTTATTATTTTTCTAATGTTTGTCCCATATTGCATACGAATTTAGTGCTTTCATTTATGTGTATAGACATAAATATAGCTACGGAATAAGAATATAACTGTATACATTTTAATAATAGCACAAGCCCGACAAAAGTATTTGATTGGGATACACTTCACAAGGTTACGATTTGGTATTAGCAAATTAGATGTACCTTCATGTACAACTTGAGCTCAGTCGGAAGAGGTAAAAGAGTTATGGAATAAGCACGATATCAATCTTACTAAATCACACACTTAAAGAATATTATTTACCAACGAAGAGAATTTTATGGTACGTTTATCATCAAACAAAGTACGTAAACAATGCCAGGATGGGGACAAGGTCATAATTATATCAGTGGTGCAACCCTGAGTCAGATTAAAACTATATCACTTACATATGTGTGTTGGATATGCTTTGAATGTTCAAAAAGCGTACCGTATGAAAATACTAAAATTGTTATGAAGCAAATTTATTTCATCAATATTTTTCACTAACGAATTAACGTATGATAACGAATAAACATCACATAACATAAAGTACTTCGAAGGAGTAAGGCGAGATCTTACAACACCCACTTTCCACCGAAGATATTTAGTAGCCAATGCAAACAAATAGACTTTCTTCCGTCATAAAATGCAATTTTCTTCGTTATGTTTTCCGTTTCATCAATAAAGGTCATATTAAGTTAATATGATTTAATGGTAAATATATATGTAAATAATAAAATACAGAATACATTAAGGTAATGGTTTTGGTATGAGCCCGACGTATCTCACTTCTGGGCAAACAACACCCTTCCTTTTTATTTTATTTTTTTTACTTTACTTTAGTTTAATTATCCTCCCCTAATGAATTTTTCATATCAGCAGAAAAGCTCGTGAAGCGAGTTATGTGTAATATATTGGCTCGATACAAGGGTGATGATTTCAAAACTGTTTCTCCCAATCCACGAGATATTTGTATACGCGATAAATATTTTAAAGGCTTAAAATGTGCTCTAAGCGCGATTACAAAATATTCATTACTAGTCTTAGTACAATAGCGCAATCGTTTTTTAAAAATTATGTATCAAGAGGACCAACTATGATCGTTTAAGCAACCATACGAACCTCATAGCTTTGACGTTTAATAAAATTAAATAGAAGGTATCAAAATTAAACGTCAAAATTCAAAAGTTTTTAATACGCTCTGCTTTAACTGATAGCCCCCTGGAGACTTAAAATCTATTGAAAAATAAACACAAAGATAAACACGAAGACAGTCAAAGTAACATTAAGCGAACACTTACTAGTAGCGTGCGAAGAAGGGGCAACCGTATCTGTCCATCGAGGCATAACAGAGGGCCCCAAGCTAATTACACTTAATTGGTATTATATTTAAGAGAGAACTTAACTATTTAGTCTTTGCTTGTCTAAATTAACTTTAAGCATGAAACTCTTCAAATAAATCGTATAATATTGCTTTAGACCTTAAAATCTTAAGGTGAAGTTAAGGAATTCAGGTAAATAGTTAGAACTGATGTATCAACTGCAGGTCCTATAATTTAGATAAGAAGAATATCTTCTATTAAAAATGACTTATCAGCTTTGCCGGCATATTTTTTGAGGACTTCTGTTCCAAAGTGAAAGAATATTGGAGTATACCCTAAACTTTTTTACTTATTTTTGTATTTGAATTTCTAGGAAATTCCGGACAGTGCATTATCCAGCTCCAGCCGAGGCTTATCAGCACACTACGAACATCCAGGTTTGTCAATTACTACACTATTATGTTCCACTAATCTCTCAACAAATACTTTCTTACTACTTATTTACGATGTTATTTGCGAATACAACAAATCTACATACGAACTACTGTACATTTTTTTTGAGTCATATCCGAGACTAATTTTAAAATCCTCAATCCTCTATAAATTAGTCTTTTCAAACATTCATGAAAATTCGCATCATAATTCATACAAATATCCGTACTTATAAAACTTAAAGAGAATCGAGTCTAATCACAAAATATTTGTCCATTTCAATGGAGATCCAATTTACATATGAGAAATTTGCCATTGAAAGAATTGAAAAGAGGTTTCTATGTTTGCTTTATGAGCAAGCTCGAAACTGAAAAATATACCAATGAGAGAAAGCGATTGACTCACCATCTGTCGCTTTGACACTTTAAGATATATTTGTCGAGGAGGTATTGTTACTAATAATTCAGTGTTTAATTTCAGTTTACACAATCAATGACTACGAGGATAAACACAACTTCAACCACGGTTCTGAGTATCAATTATACGAACATGAGTTACAACATCATCAAGTCCATTTGGATCCTCATGAGTATCACCACGTCCCTTCGGGTCATCACTACCCCGGCCCTCATCACATAAGCTACGGTCATCATCATAAACATTATAATCACGTAAGTAGACAACTTGCATCACATCATCTCATACATACAGATGAGGGTAATTTAAAAAACAAATTATTGTGGTCACGATTCGTTTTTCATTGTTACTGCAGAGGTTCTGGTTTTGGCTCAATTTGGAAAGTCATAATTGGTTGTACCGGTACTAATATAATAATACGTTTGATTTCCTTATTACTGTTTCTTCCTATTAAGTCGAATTAACTTCTGTACGACGCACAAGGGATATCACTTTTGGCGATAGAAATACTATTACCTCGTTCAAATTGTATTTATTAATAACTATCTGAACCCCACAGTTCGTTGCGCGTAAAATTTTGCTTATAATCGAAAGTCTTCTTTTTTCTGGTTATTATAACGGCCTTCTATGACAAATAGTACATTCTGGTGTGTAGTTCCAAAGATAACCACTTTATAATATCAGTACAGATAATACTGTATTTATCCAGCATAGTGCAACGTATGAGAAAATTTCATAGCTTTTGCGAGAAATTTCATCTTATTTCCAAAGATGTACTTAGAACCAGTCGATCGAGTATCCTCAGTTTTGGGTCCGGTTTGCGAAGCATAATCTTGGTTAAAGAGATGCTCATTACCAACAAGTTCTCGTCAATACTAACCTGATCTTAAATATAAAGATAAGTTAAGTTGTATTTACGCATCTAACTAAATACCTACCTGCTTTTCATACTCTGGTCTGGTCGCTTATAACTTTTGCTGACACCTTTTGAATTCGTAGGTAATAAACAAGTATGCATTCGGAATGTATGAATCATTCGATATTGCCAGCACATATTTGCTAAATTATTGTCTATGCTTCAGGTCCAATACCAGTCGTACATTTCGATGGACCTTTGACTTATACAGGCATACTTATTATGAACATGACAGGTCGGAATAGGTTTTACTTAGAAGTTAATTAAGTTCAATAAATTCAATAGAAGTATATAGAACCCATCACTAAGACACCACCAGCATCAGATTATTGGGAAAATAGTCTCCTAAAGCCACAAGAGGACTATTAGAAAGTTGATATAGACTCTTAGGGATATAGTTTGCAAAACAGACATTTTCACAATGGTCTCTCTAACTACAACTGGCGTATTCAATACGAACTTTCAATCGTACCCATTGTACCGAGACATTCTCTCAGGAAGCAAATACAAATACCCGACACAGTAATATCTGTTAAAAAAATATGTTTGATTGTACCTATATTAATCGTACCTAGCCATGTTGATATATCAGAATATATGAGGAAATCAGAACCATAAGAAAACGTAACAATTTCAAAGCAAAAGTACAACAGCATTATCTTAAATTATGAGCGGAATCATCTGTATGACATCAAGGATGTATGGTATATATTATAGATATATATAGTATTAGGTATTTATTTATCCGACTATTTATTTCTGCCATATATTATATGTAGACAATATATAAGTATTTAGGTGTTTTATATTCAGATTTTTTTTTATTTATATAATATATGTATTATCATAATAATTTTGTATGAAATTGAAATATTACGTAAATTTTTTTTTTCTTTCAAATTAGCACCTGCCATGTCTGTCTCTGCATCACCATAAGGTTGACTGCTAGAGAATGCCTATGGCATTAAGTCCGCCTGTGCATCCATTGTAATGCAGGAAGTTGTTAAATAAATAAATAAATATATACGCATTGACAATCTAATCAAAATCTTCAACAATTTGCTTCAAATTTAAATTGTTGTTCTAGGCATTAGCAGCAAAAACTATCCTATGGCCGATTGCTGGGATTGCCTTGTTGGGTGCTGCAGCAGCTTTGGTCAGCAATCCAGTACTTCTTCAGCTAGGAGTAATCTCTGGCAAAAGACGAAGAAGAGATACTAAATCTAGTCCTGAGTTAACACCAGATTTCATCAGGCCTACATTTCTACGAGACAAAACTGAACCTCCTAATCCATCAAAAGTTTATGAAGATAAGTCAAAGGAAATTCAAAGACTTAATTTAAGTACCAAGAAGCGTGGTGCTAGGAGAATCAAACAAGAACTAACCGTGCCTGATAAAACGCCTAATTCTAATAGGAATGATGACGATGGATACATTCCTATACCATTAAAAATGAGAATCCCTAATTAGGAAATTGGACTAAATGAATTAAGCTAGCTCAACATTTTTAATTAAAATAAATATGTTTGCCTCTTTTGTTTAATTTACACTAATTAAGGTAGTTCTATAATCTACTCTTTATCATTAACCTTTCAACCTTTTGATAAGCCCATTATCCTTGTGGCTATAGCAAAACATCAGTACTTTTATACTTACATCGGTAATGTATCCAGTTTTAACTTTACTCCGAACTTTAATCACACTAAAATTCGATAACGTCACTAAAAACAATACTAATACCAAACAACTTCTTAATTAAATAGTTTTTAACACACACAAACTCCAAGATCCGCAAATACATCAAAACACAAAATCTATAAAATGATCAACATTAAGTACGGCACAAACACACATAACAGTACTCACACGAAATTATTGACAAAACAAACACCGTCAATTGTTTGAGAAACGTCATCTCAGAACCAATCGACCGACCGACCGATCATACGGTGTTTGGCTAACGAAAGGAGTGAAGTGAAAAGAATAACGACCACGCAACAGAGTTGAATGAAGTTGGCCACCTATTGACCTTTGCATGTGTGCGCGTACGCAGCAGTGCACAGCAGTGCTCCTGCGAAGGGGTATTGAAAAAACTTGCTTTTGTTTTTATATGTGTGCGTGATACGAGATCGACAGAGAAAGCATGCATGTATTGGGGGTAAGGTTGGGTATTATTCTCACCTGATGGGCCATACGCCAGTTAGACCCACGTGGGATTTCAAAACGGATAAAATACTTTCCGTAATCACGGGATATCTACATTTAGTAGCATTATTTTATAAAACTAGTTTTTACATAGAGGGACAAAAATGTTATTCGATTCCGTGATCAACTCCTATATCATTTAGTTTGGAGACGTTTTAATTCTTTGTCCCCGTACAGGAAGCTCTGTACCTTAGATGAGTCACTCAGTAACAGTATGATGTCTATTCATGTAATGTTTTTAACCGTTATCAATTATTTTTCACCTGCTGCCTATCCTTATATGACCCAAAAGTGGACAGGTAAAAAATTCCTACGGCATTAAGTCACCATATCTTCGCAAATTATTACAGAAAGTGAAAATAAATAAATAATTTAAATCAAATAAGCGTTTGAGGTTTAATGCCTAAATCTGCATCCCTTATCCCTTATAAAGCGCGTCTGCTAATTTCTATCATCTGCTAAAGTCTATCAGAATCAGACAAATTCAGAATTAATTTGAATTTTAGTGAAATAAAACCTCCCGTTTCTCGAAATGCATCAGAACAACTGATCAGAAAATCTGAATCAACTTCAAAAACAAGCTGCAATATAACCAAATAATTTTAGTTTAATAAAAATTGTTCAAGTCGTAGAGCAATGACATCTACACAATAAGTCAAACATTACGTTATTAGTGATTTAAGTAGACACGCTGTTGTACGGGTGTAAGCGTGTATTGATTAATTTAGTTGGATATATGAACGCTAGATGGCGTTAAAATAATGTTAAATGATAATAATAATTTCTCATACAATAATATTTATTTCGCAATAATAATCACTTCGTTATTCAGAATACAGCATTTGAATTGTAATTCGAATAGTTTATTCTGCGAACACTAGACATATAAATAGTTCTAGATAAAAGCGACAGATGTCGTCTTGATTGAAAAATTATACTTGAATATGATGTACACCGATATGAGATCCTCGACACGCACTACAATTTGAATCCAAACTGAAAAAAAAACATTAATTATACAGAAGCTTGCAAAAATACAATTTAAATGAAACTTTCTCACTTCAACATTTTTGACATGAGTTGATAAATATAACAAAAATAAAACATTATTTATGTGATATTTTTTTAATAATTCTACAGTTATAAATACAGTCACAACTAACCTTAGGTGCAGTCTCTGTGGTGCATTTGAATATCAAGGCTGCTCTTTCACAGCCCTTTTCACCGTCACTCACTTCTACAGCGTTTACTGAAAAATATGTTATGTTGGAATGGTAACATTCTATTATACTATAATTTATAATATCTTAACAATTGTGTTATTTTGTGTTCGATAATAATAACATTGTAGGCGATAGTTTCTAAAGGTACTAATATGTCTTTGACAGAAATTTGAAGGCCTTCTTAACTAAAATGAATGAATGAATAAATAATAATAGAAATATAATTCTTTCTTTCAGCGCCCTAATAGCTAATACCTCTTTAGGTTCATGAAATACAGGATTACCTTTTACACATATGTCGGCTACTTTCTTCCCGTTTTCCAAACGCTTCTCGTCGCCATTCTTTGCCTTTTCTGCTACTTTATATGCATGCTCAATGTCGTACATCCCTTTATCTGTCATCTGTCAAGGAGAAAAACAAAATTGAATTTAAAAAAAATCTTTTTCATTCTTCAGTCTCCAATTGGAAGATTTTTCGAAGGCCATTATAGTGGTCACTTCCCATTACAGGTTACATGTTTCGTAATAAAAAAAAATCATCTATTAAGTTTGACCGTCATTAAATTTTGTATAAAATAACGAAAGAAATTAATTGATGTGAAATTGTAATTTGCTGATTACCTGAATATAAACGAAATGTAATTTTAAACAAACACTAATATATTAAACTTACTTAAAGCTAACCAACGCATATAGACTACTTGGAACTCACAATACTTTGAAACCTCTTGCATTACAAAAAAACCATAACCTTATTAAAAGAAAGTATAGAGTAAGAACGATACATACAATCCCTTCAGTTTTGTAGGCACAAGCAAGCAGACATTTAGTTTTGGGATCCTTAGGCACAACATAAGTCTGAAGCTTCATCAGCTCTTTTATGTCCACCGGGTTGGTCTTCGTGCAGCCCATTATAATCTTTGTTAGTTCCGCCTTCATTTCTTCTTCCGTTAAAGCCTAGAAAAAAAAAATTACGACATCGATCTTATGCGAGGTTTCGAACAGCTGCGATATTTGTGAAATGCGATGAACACTCGCAATCAAAGGTGGAGACTCAGTGCCCTTAGTACCTACATATTACTTTTCTCAGTCGCCAGGCCAGGAAGAAAAATAAATTATTTTTGTTCTAACGGTAGGGGTCAAATTTTTTTCTCGCTCCTGGAAAAAATGGCGTGCCATTCATCTCGGATTCACATTACAGCTTTAATTTGGTCTAAGCTTATGGCTCGCCTGATGGTCAGTAACTATTGTTGCCGATGAGATATCTCACTCAATTTATCTTCATTGAAAAGTGAGTGTCCTGTATTCGGAGAACCCCTTCCCGAAGGCAAGATTTTAGGTGAGCAAAGATAGACAAAATGCTAGATTACTAGACCCCTCACCGGAATTAAAGTTTCCGGAGAAGATTTTATAAGTAAAGTAATAATTCGCTTAATTATTCAAATTTACAACTTCTAGTAGTAGGTAATGCAGTTAAAATAGTAGTAATAATTGGTAGTAAAGTACTAGTAATCATTGTACTTACCGAGGAATAGGCAATAAATGCTAAAACAAGTATGAATTTCCACATTTTGCCGAAATTGCGATTGACGGCACTCACACAAATAAATATACGTACTAGAATGATTTCAATCTTTAATGTGTTTCGTTTATATACACACAATTGAACGTTGGATGCTTTGAATTAATATAAATAAGTAACACAAATAATGCGAATTTAACTATCGTTACAGACTTGGCTCTAACCGCGGTGTCACTCTTGTGTCTATGAATTTTTAAAGCAAATGTTAATATACGCATCAATTATTGGTGATAGTTAAAATAGCTAGCTTATGCCGCGACTTTGTTTGCATGGAATTTTAGCCATTCAAAAGGCTCTGAAGCTCTGATGTCTGAGCATACGCATAGGAATAAAGCACGTAGACAATATTTCTACCTATTCCTATTAAAAGCACTTCCAGAGGATACTAGATTCTACTCGCATTGTTTATGTAATAGTATGTTTGGAAGAATTTCATCTGTACAGGCATTATGGTTCTAGATCAGGCCTGAAATAATACATCTATCTCAGACAATTCTTGTTGGTTTTATTAGGTGAGTACATTAAGGGAGGCAGGACATGACAGAATACTATCTCATTGGAATTAGTGAGCTGCCAGACTGATCTTATAGGAGATCACAACCAAACGGTACTTTAGTGTTCGTTCGAGCCGTGAATAAGGTGGAGGAAAACGGAGGAGGAATGGAAGAAGTACATTGGTACTCTCTTAGTTACAAGCGCTCAAAGACTACAGTGCCCATACAAAATAGCATCTCCTGGCAGTTGTGCTAATAGAAGCGACACAAAATGGTAATGACATAAATCAGATGACATAATAATAATATGTAATTTTCATACATTTTGTGTCGCTGCGTGATTATAATGTCACTTTGTCTATCTACAGTCTTTGGGGCCTTATCATAAGCTCTTATTGCTATCATAGTTCCACTATGTGACCTACCTACATTTGCACAACTTTTTTTATAATGTAAATTAATGGTTACCCGAAAAGCTACTCATTTTCTTTTAACTTACATAACATAGTTACTTTATTTTATTATATGTATGGATTTTAAGAGCTGTTATTATGAGATTTAAATCTATGAATTCTATATAATTTTACCAAATTTTCCGATTTAAATCTCATTGATAATTATCTACATTTGGACGTTGATTTCTACTATTATAATACCATTCATTTAATATAAAAAACCTACGGTAGAAATAAAAAAAAAATAACGAAGACTGCCAAGGAAGGGTTATTAAACCTTTTAAACAGATACCTAAATTGGTAAAATAATCATAATGCACTCAAGCCATTTTATAATTTTTTTATTAAATATTCTTCGTGAATTTGACGGTTAATCTTCATTCAGGTAATCTTCAAACGAAGTCAAACTGAAAAATATATTTTGGGCACGATTACAACACTTTAGAGAAATATGTTACTTTATAACATTACATTTTATTACATTATTACGTTGTTTTTTTTATTACCTCAGGCGACTTTTCAATACTACATTTGAATAACAAAGCAGCTCTTTCACACCCTTTAGTACCATCATTGACTTGAGCGTCATTTACTGAAAAAGAGAGTAAAAAAGCTTATAAGTACGAGTATTAGTTATCCACATGGAACATTTTTCATTTTATATTTGTTCACATGGCAATCAGTTTGTGCATGCGTTAAGCGTTTGTATGTGATAGCTCAGTACAGTGTCACAACTTTGGATTAACATGTAAGATACTTGAACTGTGCCATGATGATAATTCGGCAAAAAAATACAAGTTCATGTATAAATCATGTCCTGTCATACAATGTGCAATCCAAACTGTTGACAGAATCTGCTGAAATATGGTAGGTGTATTCCTTAAGTTAGTTTAAGACTCACTAAGAATAAGCTTTCTTTTAATTTACCACTAAAAGCGGACGTCACGCGGTTTCAACCGCGTTGTTCCCGTTCCCATGGGATTGCGGTGATAAAATATAGCCTATAAAAATCTGTGATAAAGTAGCAATCTAATAGTAAAATTATTTTCAGAATCGGTCCAGTATTTTTTGAGCCAATTCGTTACAAACATACATGTTGCAAATTGCAGATGTTATTTATTGACCTCAACCTAATTCATTACATATTAATTAGGTAACTCATACCAAATTTACATGCTTCTGTAAACTTCTGACTCCTCATCATTTTATCTGGATCATCTGATAAGTACTTATTGGA
The DNA here is from genome assembly GCA_929442735.1 of Watsonalla binaria. Taxonomy (NCBI): domain Eukaryota; kingdom Metazoa; phylum Arthropoda; class Insecta; order Lepidoptera; family Drepanidae; genus Watsonalla; species Watsonalla binaria. Next base: position 4,412,547 of record OV838930.1, read on the forward strand.
TATTTCATTAACACCTTCAATTGATAAATTTCCTTGCTCGTCCATCTGAAATATTCAGGCAATCAATAAGAAGCATTACCAAGATTATTTCATACTATATGCTATAGGCCATAGCCCAAACATGTCAGTCTGCTACAATGAGTTTTTTAAGCGGTCAAAGAAAGATAAGTCGTGACTGTATGTATCTTTGAATAACCATCGACGTTTGTAAAATCGTGCTTTAGAGATAGCACAATACTAGCCATCGTTCAGGGTAGGTATGTCGGTAGGAAGGCATTTAAAATTTAACCATGAAAGAAAGCTTGAATATAGTTTTAAAAGGCGAAAAAGACTTAAAATCAAACTTTCTGAAATCAGAGTTCACTGCTGGACATAATAAGGCAATCAAGGAAAATGTAGAAAAATATGAATACAACACATTTAATCGTAAGCGGTTATCTGAACACTTTCGATTATATAGATACATATATATATATCATTGACGTCATAAATTCCATCCACTCCTGGGTCCATAGCTATTTTCATACTTATTATGTTGACTGGCATGTAATTAATGTTAACACAACACAGTAAGTATGTAATTTTCCTAATACCAACCTATATTAAATCATACGTACTTACGATTTCCATGGAGGTAATAACAATTATTACGTATACGTAATCAAAACAACTTAATAATATAATATCTAAGTATGTAAATGGCAGCTCTTGGTAACTGTATATTATTTGTAATGCATTGCATCAACATTACAGCGGGGCCTGTACCAATGAGTTTTTCTAAAAAAAACTTATGTACAGTGATTTCACACCACGTGCTTTTCGGTGAAGGAAAACATCGTGAGGAAACCTGCATATTTCTGAGAAGTAATTCAAAGACGTATGTATAATGCCTGAGACGGCGATAGACTCACCATCTGTCACGTTGGCACTTAATCAAATTCGGTGAAAAGTGGGTGTTGTGATAACAACACTTCTGCCTACCCCTTCGAGGAATACAGGCGTGAGCATATGTATGTATGTATGCATTGCATATGCCTACAAAATCATCAGCCTCTTTTTCAATGTTTTAATATGTTTTCCTATAAATATCCGTAGCTTACCTACTCCCGATCAAACTATCGTATTGTATTTCTATCACTTTTAATAATTTTAGCCAATTACTTTACTATGGGCGCGGAATAATTTTATTTACAACTTTAAGTTATGTGACGTCATGCCTCCGAAAAGCATATTCACGAGGATCAACAAGAACAATAATTTATGCATCTATTGTTATCAATGTGGCATTTAATTCATAATCTCTGCTATTCAACGTGGCAATGCTGCCAGCCTTATTGGCACGATCCCGAGAGACACCGATTTGGGCCAAGTTTTCGACTTGTAATTAGTTTTTAGCTACTTATTTAAATTATTAAATAGCCTATCATATAATAAACACTTATGTACTACATACAATGTTCACTAAAACTCCTTCATCTAAGGTCTTTGAGTTGGCATTATCATTGAAACCATATTTGTCCTATACTACTTTCAAGGTTCAAGATTTGTGGCTTTTAGAGGAAATATGTTTTGTTGTAATACTTACATTCGACGTTAATTTGAGCATTCAAATACTAAAAAAATATTTCAAGATAACATTAGTAAATCTCCTCATAAAGTGAATGATGAGATTTCCCTTTCATTTATCAACGATTATTCGGAATCACGGGTTCGACAGCGTTCTTTAAATCCATTAGATTATTTTTCCATCGCTATTTGCAAATTATAAAACAGTGGAACTTAAAAAATCTGATATTGATTGAACTACATTCAGGAGACACATTCTTAAGGCGCGGCTACATAAAACCATAGCACTAGATAATTATAAAACATGACCGTCAAATCTGTGTTTCCTGTGAGCCGAGAGCATTAGCAGTTAATGGCCGCCTGGAACATTGTCGGTCCGCGTGGACCGTGAAATTAGCGCGAACCATCTCGAGTGACCTTGCGCAATACATATAGCCACTACAATGTCATGTAATTCACCAAAAGCAAACATTTTTTGGATGTTTGGATTTAAATTCGTTAAAATAGCTGAAGTTGGTATCAAATTATGTAAGGAGAAATTACACATACATACATATATATGCTCATGCCTGTATTCCTCGAAGGGGTAGGCAGAGGTGTTGTAATCACAACACCCACTTTTCACCGAAGATGATTGAAGTGCCAACGTGACAGATGGTGATTCCATCGCCGTCTCAGACACTTTACATACGTCATTGAATTACTTCTCAGAAATATGCAGGTTTCCTCACGATGTTTTCTTTCACCGTAAAGCACGTGGTGTGAAATCACTGTACATAAGTTTTTTTTAGATAAACTCATCGGTACAGGCCCCGCTGGGATTCGAACTTGCGTTGCTTGCGTAGCAGGCGACTGCTCAAACCTCAAGGCCACCACGGCTCGGTACGGCACGGTAAGGAGAAATTGAAAACATTTAACACTCACTAGTCCAAAACATAGTTTAAATTTGCTGACCCAAACTATATAGCTATCACTTTTATTCCGTATCACAAAAAGAGAGCAAACTACTAAAAACCAGTTCTGGCAGACATGGCTCTAGGAGTAAGAACATTACTTTCATCATTTCAGTAGTTCTGTCATGGGAAATCAAAATGGGCACTTGATATTGTTTTATATATGCTATGATATGACATGATTGATCCCCACAGTAGGTTCACTATCTGTCTGGCCTGGGGGCCTGCTCGCTTCTCCGAAAAAAACGAGGCTTCAGCCGAATGTTCCCAAAGTTCCTACCACGGTTCTTATTCGTACTAAAATTATTAGGACTTCTAGAGAATTCTTTGATATTTTAGCATATTCTAAACCTACATTAAAATTATTAAACGCACGAAAACTTGTCTTTGATAAAAATAAAGCATGTAACTACGTTTTCGTTTCATTCGTTTCTCGGAGAAAGAGAAAAGACCTTCAAGCTGAATACCGAGTTTCCTGAATTTTCTCGTTTTGGAGCTTCAAAGTCTTTTGAAAACCGACAGAAGCTATCTGCATTTGAACTGCATTGACTATGATATCGAAGGCAGATGACAGAAAATTGGTAATCGAATAGCGATCTCAATCACACTAATATTATAAAGAAGAAAACTTTGTTTGTTTGGTTGTAATGAATAGGATCAAACACTACTGAACCGATTTCAAAAATTCTTTCAAAATTGGATAGCTATATAATCAGCGAGTAACATAGGCTTAATTTTATCCCCGTACTCCCACGGGAACGGGAACTACGCGGGCGAAACCGCGTCAGGTCCGCTAGTATAGGATAATTTCACGACCATGAACTTCCTACAAAATTGTTCAATAATTATCAAAGTGAATAGTTAACTTAGTCCGTACTATTCCAGTTTTCTTATAAGCGCAGGCGAAGAGGCATTTGACAGGCTCACGGTCGGGCATCTGCTTGTTCTTCAACTGTTCCAGGTCTTCAGCCGTGAGTGGATACTGTACAGCACACTCCATTATCACGTCTACAAATTTTTGTTTCACCTCGTCTAGTGATTCCGCCTGCAATACATAATTATGACCGTAAAAATAACAATTTTATTTAGATTCTCATCAACGTGCCGAAAGGAGCAATGCTTGACACCTGTGATGGAAATAATTGGATGAATGTGTAGCGTAACAATCACGGTTATGTGTGGATAAACACACATAAAATAGTTCTTAAACACATGGATTTAGCGTAACGTGTGGTTTAGAAGAACATTCGGTAGCAAAAAAGTTCAGGGCAATATTGTCTGCGGTGTGAACTGAGATGTAATGCATGCATCAATTAATTGAAGCTTGTGGAAGATGCTTTGATTGTGTGAATTTAATTTTATTGATAATTTCAATAAAATTAAATTCACACTATTGATAATAACATTAAACCATAAAAAACATTATTTATAAAATAAACCCCATGGTAAAATTTTAAATCCCAATGACCTTAATTACCTGAATTCGTAGAGATAAGGTAATTAATATACCGAAAATAGCTAAGGCTTGTAACATTGCCATTGCACAACGCGGGATTAGCGTCAAATATTCAACACAGAATGTGTGAATTGTTATAAATAATTCTTTATATACAGCAATTTTCTATTGTTGCAAATACGTAAAGAGTAATCATTGAAGTTTCCCAACCTAATGAAACACCTATTTTTAGTTAAATAGTGTGACCGATAATGTGTCATTTGTCCTGTACTAATACGATTCATAACAGCCATAAACCTTGAAAACGGTTGGTGAGCACAATAATAAAAGTCATTTTAAAATTGCATTATTTGTTTTTGAACAATTTACATAATATACTATTGCATAAAAATCGTAGCTTTTTTTCAAACTTGCATTAGATTTATGCTTCTATGAAATAAAAAAATACATTGTTTAATCAGATATTCTTTAACATTTTTTTTATTACATATATATACACAAGTAACTTCCTTCACATTTCATCAACATTCCACTATAATATAACACATTCCGACGATATTAAGTGTACGCTATTACACCTTGAAAGACTTCCGAAATTCTGTGCTCATGTGAAATTAATAGTGGGTTAGCGAACATCTAATTGAATTTAATTATGTTTCACTTCCATATAAATTCGGCTCTGCTGTATGATTCGTCAAACAGCTATCATTCATTGTAGTCCTGACAAACTATTTGCAATTGCTAATATGGTCCGAATTTTAGTGTCAATTTTCGCCATTTACTTCGTGGCATTGACCATTAATCTGTCCCATGTAAGTTATGGCAAGCTTTATATTTACATCAATCAAGTTTACATTCATTATATTTTATATTAGTATATGTATCGTTCACTCCACATAAATAGAAATAAAGAAAGAAGAAGACTTATAGAAATATACGCTGTAGATATGTCGATAACTACAGCTACAGCTACACCCTTATATCTCAATAAGTCTTAAATTAAGTCTCAGAGGTTTTATTGTATTTTAAAATTGAATGTTTACCAGGCCTTAACACCAGAACAAAAAGCCATGATACAGGAGCATTTTGAGAAGGTAGCCATCTCATGCATTAAGGACAATGTTATCACAGAAGACGACGTTACTAAGATGAGGTCGCGTCAAGTTCCCACCGGACCTAATGCACCCTGCTTTATGGCGTGTATTATGAAGAATATTGGTGTTGTAAGTATATTACACATACTTCAATAAATAAAACAAATGGAGACGTGGTGGCCGACTGATGAATACTCGCGTACTATGTAAATGACACAAATTTTAATCATAACGTTCTGTACCAATCAGTAAATTTAATTAAAATACTTAAGTGCAGTCATGAGCTTTATCACAACGATAAAGGAAAAAAATGACATACACATGTACTGCATTTCTTTGAGAAGAAATTCCAAGACGTATGAAGTGCCTGAGACAGTGTTGGACACTGTGCCTCAACTCAACATTAGACTCCACTATTATCATCTGAAAAGTGGATGTCAATGCGACAACCGCTTTTTAGATGGCCTCGGATTATTGCTTCGGGAGCCCTTCTGGGACGTTTTGAAAATAATGATTAATAATTTAGCGAATACCTCCAATGGCACCTATAAGTAAATGTTAGAATAATGTGCTTGGATGGTAGACGTATACCAAAACAACCTTCTTCTAAGACGTATAGCTGAGTTTATCACGCAATGTCCATGCAATAATTGTGTGTTTGTCTGTAGATGGACGATAAAGGCTTGATTCAAAAAGAATCCGTCCTGGAACTTGCAAAGACAATTTTCGACAGTGAAGAAGAGCTTAAAACAATCGAGGACTTCCTCCATACCTGTAGTCATGGTAAAATCTACGTACATTATTGGCAGAATTTATGTAGAAGGTGAATAATAAAGAGTCTTTCCATTTCCAGTGAACACCGAAGCAGTCACAGATGGAGAAAAAGGGTGCGATAGAGCAATCATAGCTTTCAAATGTATGGTAGATAATCATTCTCAGGTATACTTGTTACTTACAGATTGATAAATGACATTTTAATATAATAATGGGTTAATAAAACATTTTTGGTTTCCAGTTTGGCTTCGATTGGTAGGCTTTTGAAGAACTCTATGGAACAAATAACGGATCGGGCGCGTTACTAGCATGATATAGATAATATGTTTCTTATAGTTAACTTTGTAAATAACGGCAATTAATAAAATTCTTTAAACCTTTTAGTGTTTGCTGTTTAATTGAATCCAATGGATGAGATATTTATGATGGTGACGACAACAATGGCTGTAGACAAAATTCAAGCATACATGCGAAGATAAATGTATACTTCTATTACATGAAAATTGTATTAAATTGAGTGTCACCATTATGTAATTATTCAATGAATGCTAACATTCAATAACCTCATTCTAATTTAAACCTAATTACGTCACTCTTAGGAAAGATTTTTGGGAAAACCGGACAATGAGACGGAGAATTAAAAGGATGTTGCGGTAATCCGTGAACGTTGTTTCAATTGTTTTAGCTAATGTCAAATGTCATATAATCAATTGGAAACGGGTAAAGTTTTCCTGTGTTTGAATGTCCACTTGCATCTAAGTATAAAACAGACGGATTCTTTACATTAAACACCATATTTAGCTTAGCTATTGCATTGTATACAACACCTTCCATAAACTGAGTGAAAATGATCCAATCAAGGGTAGTGTTTGTTTTGTTCGCTGTGGCTTTGAGCTGCGTTCTGGTAAGTGACATGATATTCTGATTTCATTACCTAAATTTATATTACGATCTGGCTTTTCTTACAAGATTTTTCTTTGTGGGAAACATGCTGTTAATATAGTGACACATGTTGCTGTATATATCAACGCAAAATAAACTGGTGAGATGTAAATCATGTTGTGCCATTATCGGGGTAAAAGTCAATCAAAACTGATCTTAGAACGTGGACTATTTCTCCTTTGATTAGAAAACATTGTATACCAAGATTAGAACAAACTCGGACTAAAATTACTACAGTCCCTTTTTAAATGCGAATCACTGGAACAGATGGAACTACTATTTAACTAGAGATGTTTTGTAAAAAGCGATTTATATCCAAAGTTAAATTTACATAGTTAGAGACTTGAAAATTCAATTATTTGAACAAACCTAATTCTGCTAGTAAAAAATACTTCCAGGCTTTCTCAGATGATCAGATGGAACAACTAGAGTCCAAGTTCAAAGAGCTAGCAGCAGACTGTCTCAAGGATTATCCATTAACTGCGGATGATCTGAAATCATTTGAGGACAAGAAATTCCCGGAAGCTGAAAATGCAGGTTGCTTCGGTGCTTGTATGTTTAACAAAGTTGGAGTTGTAAGTACAAGAAATTTTATAGATCATAATAATTATTGGAAAGTTAACGACTTATGTGAATTATGAATATGCTTACGGCATCCCATAAGGGACTTGAGGGTGTTACAAGATCCACATTTTACCGAAGATGATTTAATTGTCAACGTGGCATATGATAAGACCATCGCTGCCTCAGGCACTATGGAAACGTTTATTGGATTTCCTATTAGACATACATGTAGGTATCCTCACATATCACTAAGTAGTGACTTTTTAATTAGATTCATACTCCTTAAATTCGCGTCCTCTCCATTGCCTTTCATAATGATTTGCTTCTTGACGCATATATTTTAACTTCTTAATTTCAGTTCGATGACAAGGGCACAGTTCAACATGAAGCTGCCTTGGAAAAAGCCAAAGAACTTTTCCAAGATGAAGAAGAATTGAACACCATTAAAGAGTTCATTACTACTTGTGCTAGTGGTAAAGCCTTTTCAACCATACATTACAGATCATTGTTAGTTTTTGCTGAAACAGAAAAAAAGTCTACATATACCCGCCTAAGCACTGAAAAGCATTGGATGCAGGTTGAATTTTACAGGTCATTATCAGCTTAGTGGCAAATCCCGCTGGATGCGGAATACTGCTGCCTACGATGAGAGACACCTATATCCAGCAATGGAGTTTGATTAAAACCAATTAATTGAATTTCAATTAAATATGTTCAAGTAATTTTTGCCATTGCCATTGTAGCCGTTATTTCGCTCGTTTTTATTCTTAAAATCTGTGTAACTGAGATGGTAACTCTACCTTCCTCTATAAGATGGCGGGCTAATTACAACTACACCGTGCTAGTTCGATTTTCAAAACTCCAAAAAGGAAGTCATGTGCTTACTCTTATGCTGCAACAATTATTTCAAGTGGTTACTATCAACAGAGTATGGTGAATTCTTTGATGGTTTAACAAGGGTATATAATAACATGATTCGTTTAAATTGCAGTGAATGACCACGAAGTAACCGACGGTGAGAAAGGATGTCAACGGGCCAAGCTTGCCTACGAATGCTTCGTGGAGCACTCTGCAAAGGTACTGCATAATTTTACTTAAGTTTACATAAAGATAATTATAAACAAAGATGAAACGAGTATCTCTCAAATACTAAAAAAATTTAATAAATCGAATATGGTTCTCAGTTATCTAAGAGAAATTAAGCAGAGATAATGGTATTGCCATTGAAAGCATTACTATCTTCAATTTCTATTTCTATACGACATGAAGAACGTGTTCTTTCTTAAGGTTAGACGACGATAATGCATCCAGCTGGCTTTAGTAAAATGTTATACCGAAAAGACTTGCCTCTACTTACATCATGTTGTTTACGCAATTTGTACTGTTTTATTGCAGTTCGGATTTTAAATTCCACACGTCATTACAACATTCCACAATACAAAATGAAGAACAAGCGATGACTATGGATAAGCGACTGATAATCTTATTATAGCACTATGGATTGTGGACTCAATTAGTTTGTAATATTATAGCTTTAGTTAATAATATTTTTGTTCAATAAAATCATTAGGTACCTATTTAGTGGTTTGAATATAAAAATCCTTCTAGAAATAGACAACGCATAATGCATGTAATAACCGCAGGCAATTATACTTACTTGCAAAGTTATTATAGATACTAGTTATAAAATACTAGAATTAAAAATTATTTACATATATAATTTATGTAATTATTACGTTGCAATTAGCATTCAATATTAAGATCACACGTGTTGATACAAACTATTATTTTTAACTTTACCAATAACTGACAATCTTCTGGGGAACATTTAATTATTAACTAAAATAAATTTATCTCCGCGTGTATAATATAATAATCGTATCTTAGTACATAATCTTTGCCGATAAAGTGTGCCTAATTTGATCTTTCACATAGAAATAATACGTCTCTCAAATTCAAATTTAAATCGAAAATATCTTAATTTTATTAGACTTTTGACAAAGTACTTTCAAATCACCAGAATGACACGTCTACACAGGATTATATATGCTGCCACCAGGTTTGGAAGGTTGCTTTTACTGAGAAGAACTCTCTGTTGGGATTTAAAGTAAACGAAGTCGTGATTTGCCGGATGAATATAGGATTTAATTTTATAGGTTTATACGAACGAACAGTCACAGTGACAGACACAAGAGTGAGCTAGTACAGGAGGAAGCAAATTAAAAATAATTCCTCTGACAGGTTAAAACCTTCTTACAGACTAACACTCTCTGCGGCCAAATCGTACCTGCTCTACAATTGGACCCCATCTGATAAGGAAGGTATTTAACATACGAGTATAAACAGGATATATTAATAAAATTAGTTACACATTTTATGACTAGAGTTAACGGCCATAGAATAAAAGCTAATTGCTTTTGTTGCGATAAGATATAGGGGCGCCCAAAGTAAGCTTTTTTATTCCCTTAAAAATATACGATTTCACACGTTTAAGTATTGGAACTATCCGACTGGAGAACCCTACCTTATATAGAATCGATGAGTGTGATGAATTGTGATGAAGGTCGACCGTGCTCCGAAAAGGATAGGAGTATTCTGCTACATATAGGGATTATTATACTATAGTCAATACTTTCCATCAGACTTCATGCTTTTATTTTGCGTTTGCCAACCAAAGGTTGCACTATGGTACAAACAAGTCCTCCATACATACAGATAAATTAAATGTAAGTATCCGTTTGTAATTCGAAATTGACAGCGTTTTACTAAAGTAGTAACCTACCGTGGTACTAACAGATTTTCTTAATGTTCTCTATATGCCTGTATGTCCCAGCTAAACTCGAAACAGCTGAACCAATTTTAACGGAACATTCACTGTCAGATGACACATGTTTAAAGGACTAATACTCCTTTTATTTCGGGTTCTGCGAAATAAAGTCACCTATGGTATTAGGTCTACGCGAGTGAAAATGCTTGGAAAATGCACAGCTAGGTATAAAAACGTAATTTTGTTCGTGTGGTATTGTCTACGTACTGATAGATAATAAGTGAGACATGCACGTGAACCTGAGGCATGTACGTAGTTTGAACGTAACCAATGAGTTTATTTCCACCGATACACTTAACGCGTACATCCTGGCCAATAAATCGAAGGCCTGATTACACCTACTTTAATTGTCGCTAGGCACAGTTCAACAAAGTCATCACCTATTTGGTATAAAACTAACAAAGTGCACAATCAATCATCAATACTAGTTTGAGTTCGTGTCGTGAATAACATCGAACGTTTCAAGGATTTGTTGTGTGTAAAAAAAATATAAAAAATGTATAAACTTATAATTATCTGTTACTTTTCAGTCGTCTGCTTTGTTACCTATAATGCTGCGGTAAGTTGTATTGTATAGTTACTGTATATGTATTCAATATATAATTCGGAAGCTAATTTAAATAAGAATATTTTGCAGATTCTTTTGGTATTCACGGTAAAAAAAAATATGTGGAATTTGTACGTTAACTCTCTCAACTTCTTAATATTAAGATTAATTGTGAATACAATAAATTATACCTATACAGATAAATACTAAATACACACAAACGTACAGATAAGTTGAATTGAAGTGTTTGTTTGCAATTCTAAAATAGAAGCTTTTCACTAAATGCATTATGAAAGTATATACTTACTGTACTCACATTAAAAAAACAATTCTCTGTCTGTTTGTTCCGGCTAATCTCCGAAACGACTGGACCGATTTATACAAAACTCCTATTAATGTAACAAGGAGTAGGTGACATCGGCGGGCCACCCATGAAATTAAATCTACGTGGATGAAGCCGCAAGCCACTGCTAGTTCATTCACAAAAATGTATTGTTATTTGTTTTAACATATATTAACAAGAGACCAGCTGCTTTTAATGTGAAAAAGGATGCATCTTATTTTACCTACCAATTAATTAATTTGCCTCACCAAAATAATATGACGTGGCTACGGATTGAGCTTATAGGTTCTTCAACAGTAATACCCGTTGGTCACTTTCCAGGCGGTCACAGAAGCCCAAAAATCAGCAATACAATCCAAGCTATTGGCCAGTGGTATTGAATGCATCACAAACAACCCGCTTGCTCTATCTGACATCAAGGCATTCAAGAACAAGATGATGCCTGACAACCGCATTGCGAAATGTTTCACCAATTGCATGTTTAAGAAAATTGGATTTGTAAGTATTTATTTATTCCCTTTGGAGTGCTACGAATTCACATACAGGGTTAGTCTACTACTACTCATATCTGCGGTATCGTAACACTCCTGTTTGAACTTATTACACTCGTCCTTTTGAGGCAGGAGTAAAAAACAATCACCATGTATGAGCAGACAGAGCAAGAAATTCTGTCTTCTTGTTCCGATTTCCATATATACGGGAATAGTGACTAACGCTCATATCTTTATATCTTCCCAAATTGTATCCTCAGGGTGGCCTTAATGTTCAGCACTGGACATTGAATCGGTTGGAAGGCGGCATACATTGAATTTGTTTTTCTAAGCGATCTATATAGTTATAGAAATAATAAAAAAATCGTTGTAAAAAAAATACACACAATATTTGCTTGATTTCTCACCTCAAGCAAGCCACTTCTCAATTAGTCAGATATTGCATCATCTCCCTGGCCTTATCCCATACATTGTTGTAGTCGGCACTTGATTCAACCCGATGTGGCTGTTCACCTGATTTGTATACGAAGCGACTGCTATTTGACCTTCCCAACCCCTATTACGAGTAAAATCTGTGATCTGGGGTAAAACCAGTTGTCAGACAATTTTAGGCCTCCGGCTGACCTGTAACGATTGCCAAAGATAAATTGGCAACCAGGACCGACGGCTTAACGTGCTCTCCGAGGCATGGAGGGAACTCGGCCTGTCACCCATCCAATTACTGGCTAGGGTTAGGGTTGCTTGACTTCGACATGCTCAATAGCAACTGTGCCACGAGCTCCTCATTCAATGAGACAATTAAACAGATATTTTAATATCTTATTTGTCTACCTAGTTGGATGATATGGGAAAACTATCCGCAAATGGTGCACGAGACATCGCGAAGGAAATATTTAAAGGAGACGAGGACTATTTGAAGAAAGTCGATAAAATAATGGCAGAGTGTTCCTCAGGTAAAGTGGTAATCGTCATATAATCTAAAATTAGTCACCAAAAAATATACTCACGCCAGGAGGCCCCCGAAAGTGTACTCCGAGGTGTTGTAAGAACAGCTTTCATCGAAGATGATTAAGTGCCAACGCGACAGATAATGAATTCATCGCCGTCTCATTATACGACATATTATACCAATTTCCTCACGATGTTTACCCTCCTTTCCTTCACCGTAGTGTGAAAATATTGCAATTAAGTTTTTAGAAAAACTCATTTGTACGATTCCAGCTTTCGTCTCTTGCGTAGACTATTCAAATCTCTTGGCAACCTCGGCAAATTTGTAAATTGTTAGGAATCAAAGCAAATTTTATAAAGATAATGGAAATTATTTTGGTGCCATTCATATGGTAATATGATAAGAATCACAACTAGTTCTAGTCATTAAACTGCTTTTCTGACACCGATAATATTCGAAGGCAGGTTTTAAACGTTCTTTTGAACTAACTGCGTTTGCGTTTTTGTCCATTGCTCTATTTAAATTACACAGAAATATTGCCCATTTCTTATATTATTAGTATGATTTTCAGTAAACGACCAGCCAATAAGCGACGGTGACAAGGATTGTGAACGGGCAAAACTCGCATTTACGTGTCTCGCTCAAAATGCACCTAAAGTAAGTTGCCTTTGACACTCTCTAACCCATGTTGAAGTAATCAATGGATTACATACATACATACATACATATGCTCACGCCTGTATTCCCCGAAGGGGTAGGCAGAGGTGTTAGTGCCAAGTAAGTGCCAACGTGACAGATGGCGAGTCTATCGCCGTCTCAGACACTATACATATGTCTTTGAATTACTTCTCAGAAATATGCAGGTTTCCTCACGATGTTTTCCTCACCGTAAAGCACGTGGTGTGAAATCACTGTACATAAGTTTTTTAGAAAAACTCATTGGTACAGGCCCCGCTGGGATTCGAACTTGCGTCGCTTGCGTAGCAGGCGACTGCTCAAACCCCGAGGCCACCACGGCTCTGTCAATGGATTACAATGAAGAAAAAGAATGTTGATGTTCATTCAGTTAAATGTTTAAGAGGTTTAATGGAGCGAATGGTATTTAAGAGAAGCGTAGGTATAGCGTCTAGTAATCTAGTTGAGTTTATTATGTAATATAATTCTTTAGGTTTCAGAGTGTCAGTTTATATATAGCTCGGTCTTAGAGTACCCCATTTAAACATTAGGTACTCTAGATGCCTTTCTCCTACTAATCTCACTTTAGTTTAAAATGTATTATGTAAAATTTGTTATTTTTATTACAGTACGGTTTAGATATTGATTTCTAAAAAGAAGCAGGCGCATCATTGATGGATTGGCGAAGAAAATACAATGCGGACTAGAAAATAGAATATGTGGAATTATTTAACTCTAGATAAATTACGATTGTGGACTCTTTGTAATGCAAATTTAAAAATAAATTTAATAAATGACGTTTACCAAAATTATAAATATTTTGTTTTTCTTAGGTACCTTTCAATAACACGCACACTGTGTGAGCATAATGTGATGAACCTGTCTGTATATGACATACATACAACTTGAATAGGAGAGGTATAGATATAGAGGACTAGGGTATTCCAGACTGACATTACTTTTGTCAGGTTGTATAAGTTTATACTTAAGTTGGTATAAAGTCGTCAGTGTTACATCATTTTGCAGGCTATGGTAATAGTCTCATTGAATTTATTATTAGACCTACATACATACCACATTCCACCTCGAGGAATACAAGCGTGAGCATATGTATGTATGTATTTATGTGTCTAATTTTAATTTATATATAAGTGCTTTGGTCTTAAAACTGTAATCTTACATATTGTTAAATAAATAAGTTGCGTCAAATTGCTAAAATGTATAAAAACATTACGCAAAAACAATATTTGCATACAAAGTGAATTTTCCCGACAGGGATAGAAAAACAGTAAGCTTAACAAAAACCTGTTTATTTTCATTACACATCAGATACTAATATGCATAATCGAAGTGTTAACAATTTGGTTTCCAATACAAATATGGTGTTTATTTAAGTATCGTAAATAATACATACAAATATAATATATGCATTGAGTATTGTGGTGCTGGAAACGTCTTTGGAATTGTCTTACTGCGGCAGAAGTACCTGAAAAATATAACATTGGGTTATTATCTGGGCCTACATGACATGAGTAATATATACAATATGCATAGGTTGAAGCTCTCTTTTGATAGTATCACCGTAGCGAAATATAGATCCATTCATCCATATGGACGCGTAGTGCGAATACTCTGTGAAATTTATTGACGATGGTGACAAGTTTCGACATAACTAAACAGTAAGATTAAAAATATATATGATAAATGCTTTTGCATACGTTCGATAAAATATATAATATGTATCACAGACTGACATCCGTAATCCTGGTTGCTGAGGACGAAAGCACAATGAAGAATTATGACAATTTTGTGGATTTAATCGCGCTCGATAACAATCTATGAACAAAGCTACATGATCAAGAATTAAAATAATAATAATACGTACTCCTTTGTGCTCCAATGCACACTTGAACAGAAGGGAGGCTCTCTCGCACCCTTTCTTGCCGTCTTTTACATCAGCATCGTTCACTGAAACCAATTCATAATAAGAAAAAATGTGTATTTGAAAAGAAATCTAACTAACATAAAAACTATGTTTAAAAAAAGCAGTGAAGGATCCTTCAGCTATTATCAAGTAATGAATTGGAACGTGAAGAAATTTAATTAAATTTAATTTAACTAACGAAATTTAATTAATAAGAAATTTTAATTTACGCCTATGGTATCATCATTGTAGTGGCGACAAAAAAATCTTAAATTAATTATGAATACGATAAAAGGAAGAATACAATTGAATTATAACCTCAATTGTTAGTTTTAGTTTAAAGTATTTAATGACCCTTTCATACCTTTGGCACACAATTTTGTAACCTCTGTCACCTTAGCCACTTGATCATCTTTCTTCAGATGTAATTTGGCGAGCTCCTCGGATTTTGCTTGGTCGTATAAACCTTCCTCGTTCATCTGCAATCATAATGTAATATTGCATAATCGTATATATGTAAAGATATTTTGTAATGTAATTGTACTTTAAGATCGAATGTCATTTGCATATGACAAAAGTGTGTATAAGATCTTACTGTTTTTACCATAGCCAGCAAGGGGCATTACCACAGTTTATCTTAACATAGCCCTTTGATGCAATAATTGTACAAAAGGGTAGCCGTTAGTCAGCAGACATATACCACCATAATACGAAACATTTAAAACTAAGGACTAAGAAAGTCCTTGGTTTTAAATTATCTAAATTTCTTTCTGTAATACGAATTCAAAAAACGATAGCCGTAGTTTAATTCCGTTTTTAGTATAGGCTTCCTAGCCATGTTTAAGAATCAGAGGGTAATGTTATAGTCGTAACAAAACTCACAATTCCAATGCCTTTGAACACGCAGTTCATAAAGCAACCGCTGATCCCATCGGCGCTACCGGACTCCTTCGCCAGCTTGAACAGGTCTGGTGGCGAATCAGACTCCTGCGCACACTTCAGTACGTGTGGTAGCACCACGTTGTTATATGTCGACTCATGCTCATCAACAGGGGAGGCCTTTCGAAATAATTAAGAAAATATTAAAGTTAAGGCTAAATCTATATAATTTTTTTTTTGAAAGGATAAATTGGAATAAGTGATAATTGTATCTCATGCAGAACTCATTGGTCATTGAACATCTGATCGTCACCTCATTATTACGTTGTATCTTTACTAAAAATTGCAAAATTGTGTTTTTTGGTATTTTTTCCGCTTAGCAACGGATGGATATAAATTTAAGCATGATAATTGCAATACAGAATTCTTGCATAATATGACAGGCTACTATTTAGCATAGAGACCTCTAATATTTTGGCAGTATGTATTTATTTACAACACAATTTATAAAATCTGAAACTTTCAGTATAAATGGTGCCATTATTAACAGCATTTATATTGGAATAATACTCAAAGTTCGGGACAGAAGTATTAAAATATCACTTACCGATCCAGATGCTAAGGTAGCAGCGACGAACAGAATAACAAAACGAATCGCCATTTTAGTGTACGAAATAAAAATGTATAATTATTAGTTCTGATGTCCTTTACTTTGTATCTATTTGAGTATAATGCTCAGCGCACACTCTGCCTTTGAGATATATACCACAAAGCCGGCTATAAACTAACAATACATCGAAACTAGATAAGCTTATTATGACTCACTGTAATTTTGGCGTGCTAAAAATAAAAACATCTCATGTTTTATTTGTAAAAACAGAAGTAAGATCGTTATCACACACAACCAGTTTTTATTAAGCTGCAATGAATCATAATTAACATTTAGGTTGCTGCATTTTTTCCACAGATTTAAAGTATAGTTTTAGGGATCTGAATATATTATATAATCTAACGTCATCCTATTGTCTCACTTTCAACCAATGCCATCGCTGACTATTTATTTGATGAGAATCATGAACTATTTATTAATTTAAATAGGTTTAACGCGCGATGTCATCCGCATTGTTGTGCAAGCTATTCTAATATAAAATTTAAGCTTAGTCGTTTCAGAAGTATAGTTATGAAAATAACAGATAGACAAACAGAAACAATGTCCCATTTATAATTATAAGAATGGATTAATACCCATGGCATTGAAGAAAGATGTGAATTTAATTAATTATTTAATTAAATACACGGAACCACCTCGTCTTTTATTAAATCACACTTTCCGTTTTAATACAACTAACTACCTGTATTTTTTGTATGCAATTTTAAGCCTTGCCTTGATAGTTTCCAGAAGATTTAAATGCACATAATCGCAATCATTTGATTAATAAATGCAACATTTTATATTCGTATGTGATGTGTTAAAATGTTGTTGTTTAACTATTATTGTTTATGATTGTAAGAAAAACAATATTCAAATATTAGATACAATGTCATGTATTTGATTGCAGTTAATTATAAGTATGAACGTGCAAAATTATTGTTTCTAGAAGATTTCGTTGTTGGAGAGTCACAGCTTTCAATGTTGGTAAAGTCTTTTATGTTCCGTTTTAATGTGGTAGAATAAACTGAAAGAGAAATGAGAAATAATTTTACAAGGCGGGTAATGTGTGATGGACACCCTTATGCCATGTATCTGCTTACCATTGTATGGGACGCAAATACATAAGTAAAAAGTAGAAAGATCCGTTCCAAGAATGTCCTTGAGAGAGCAGGGGTGTTACAATATAGGCAATTTTTACCGAAGATGAATTGCAGTTAACGCTACGGATAGTGAGTCCGTCGACGTTCTACGCATATACCGGTGAGCCTAATATGTCTAAAAATATGTAGGAAAAATAACGTCGTTTGAATGACTAGAGTAGTCAACCCACGATACTCTTGTATTAACTTAAAGCAAATAATTCATTATTATCACTCTGTACTTACCTCTCCTTTATTTTCAATGATGCATGATAAAAGAAGCTTAGCCCTTTCGCAGCCTTTATCACCATCACCAACTTCTTCGTCGTTTACTGAAAATAAATATAATCTACTATAAAGAGATCGATTTTTTCTTATTCTCTCAGAACCACTTCACTAATAAAAAACAAAAATATCACTGAATTGCATACGTTCAATTGTTGATTCGTTATATCACGCGGGCAAAGCCGTGGATGAAAGCTAGTTATTTATAAAATAATTTCATAACAAATTTCCAAACTAATGGCATTAAAATTATCTTTACTGGAACTTAAATATCATGATTGATAATCATGTATTTAAGTTAAATCAAAATAGGTTTTGTTGTAAGACATTCGGTAAGCCAGCAAGTTTATGAAATATATCTTGAAAATATTTACTCAAATGAATTCACCTTTAGTGCATATTTTTAAAATTTCTTCAAGCTTTTTTCTATCGTCTTCGTCATTCAAAAACATTTTTGATTTCTCAATAGCTGTGTCCGGGTCCAATTTTCCATCACTGTCCATCTGCGGGAATATATTTGAATAAAAATCCTTTTTTATATAAAAACAACTGTCAAACACCACCTGCCGCGTTATTTTGTAAGGTTTGTCAGCGACGCGTCATCGAGTGTCAGTATCAAACATAGAAAATTTAACTTTATCATGTATCAATTTCCTACGATTGAAACCGACGCTTGACGTCGAGCTCGACGCTGACAAACCTTATAGAGTAACGCGGCTGATTATCAATAAAAATTGAGAATAACTTTATGAGGCTAGGCTAAAAGCCCCGCGAAATAGTTGCGTAACAAGTAGAGTAATATTACAATGAACATTATATTCATTCATACCTCTAGTCTAAATCTACAATTTCATGAGGTTTGTCAACTCGTGTGGCAAGATTTCATACGCGTTATAATAGTTTTAAATCTCTACGCCCGTCTTCGGGATCATCTATTTCAATATCCAATCAAAGCAGTAAAATTGTTTCAGTGGTTTAGTCGTACAATAGGAGCATACAAACAGACAGACCGTCACTTTCCCATTTATATACTTATTTTAAACTAGCTGTTCCCCACGGTTTCACCCGCGTCGACATAATTTCGTAGCTGAACCCTATGTTTTTAAAATAAAAAGTAGCTTAAGTGACTCTTTGTAGCATGGTCATTCAAATCGGTCCAGCCGTTCTGGAGATTAGCCGGATCAAACAGACAGATAGACAAATAGAGAATATTTTTAAGACTTGGATTTTTTACATCCGTTCCGTATATATACTTTCACGTATTTATCTTAAATATTTATCACGGATTTAGTGGAAAGCTGTTAATTTTGACTTACAAACAGACACTACGACAATTTTATTCATGTGTACAGATGTATAGATTTCAATACAAAGAAGATTACTTATTGAAAAAGACTTTCGTACTCACAGTACCCAAGGCTTTAAACATGCAGCTCAAGAAACAGGAGTTGATGCCATCAATGTTTTTATTTTTCTTAGCGTCCTCAACGTCACCTTCGGTCACGTCAAATTCTTTGGAACACGCCACCATGTGCGGCTGTATTGCTTCTCGGAGTGTATCCAGCTCCTCTTTGGTAAGGGCCTGAAATATTAGCGAGAACACTTATTCAAATTGTACGTTCTTTATACCGAGGCCTAGAGATACATTGGTGCATTTTAAGGCAGAGGAGAAAAAAAACGTGGGTATAATTTTTTTACAGTATTGCAACTCCTCCTTCGAACGATTTTGCATTTTAAATAGAGGTACCGTCCCCAGGGTCTCTGTGAAAATAAAACGGGAGACTCTTTCCCAGATATCATACCTCACTCCTTACATCAATTAAAAAAAATCATTGAAACAGGACACATTTTTTTCCCAAGATTGACATTATGAAAATTATTATCATCGTTTGTTATTTCAAAGTCATCACAGCTTAGTTTTTACTAAGGTCTTGTTTTTGCACGTTAAGATTATAAATGAATAAAGACCTTGGGGCCTATTATGATTGCTTAAGCAATGCGTATGAAGAACTTCTTGGCTTTGGCGCTGAATTTTACGGTACCAAAATGAAACTTAATATTTATAAGCTTTAACCGATGATGGTAGACCCCGTTGTCATATGTACAGGGGCTGGATGGTATTAAACTTAATAAATATTACTTCCTTTTATGAAATGTATCTTAGTAGCAGTTATTTTTTTATAAGGAACTTGTTTTTGTAAACGTAGTGGTCAAGGTGCAGGGCCTGTAGACAAATTATGTATGGGAAAGACATACATCAATCACGTGAAATATGTTTTTCCGTTCATTATGTATCGTTTCTACTAGCGGAGCGTTAGGATAACGTTACTTTGTCTACGGGACCAGGAATGTAAATTTGTTTAGACACGTAAACTTAAGTTCTAAACATAGAGCATTGAGCGATGCCTCCACCTTGTTGTAGGAAAATCCTTAAACCCTACGGGCTCAAAAAGTTGAAGAGCGACCTTTCTTTTGAGAATGCCAAAGCCCGAAATAAGTTGAGAACGATGAGTTGGGAAACGGACCCGAGCAACATTAGAAAAACGCTAAGTTAAGGAAGAAGAAAATAGCAAAGTGACACGTAAAGAAAAATTGTTCAAATAATACTCACAAGAACTCCCGTAAGTGCTACAGTTAAGAAACACAGCACATAAATAGACGCCATATTCAAAGTGAGTAATGTTTTTGGTCACCAATGCACCTACTTACGTCTCCAGTTGGAAATATACTCGTTTCCATAAGCAATGTCTATTTTATATAAATCTGGCGTGGCCAGTAATTACCCTGGTACATGGCTAATGATAAAAACAATGCACAAGGAAAATAAGGTACGTAACAGACATTTTTTTTTTCTAATGGTCTCAGTATTAGAAGCCGGAAATAAAAAATGTTTAATGACAATAATGAGGGTTTTTTTGAAGAATACTGACATTGTTTTGTGTTGTCCCGTAAACAGGGGAGCTACTATCATCGTTATAGCAGTGACGTCTTACTTACTTCATACCTTTGACGTTTAATTTTTGTTTAATAAGTTCTTAATACGCTCTGCTAAAACCGATGATGGTAGGGCCCCTGTTCTCATGTGCAATTTAATGCCAAGATTGGAATTGTTTAAAACAAGGCAAAATGCCCAGAATCTGCCACGGTGACAGCTGCAATGAATGTGTTTTTACTGTGATAATGTTCTTCCAAACATTATTTTTATTCACATATATAGATAGATATATAGTTGCATCAATGGCAATACCAATTTATATGATTAAGCCGTATTTTACATAGATAATAATAAACAGATAATATCAGACAGATATCTAATTGCTGGTTTGTGGTTACCCACCAAGCATAGTTATAAGCCGGTAATTACCAGTCGGACAGTACCTACAATTGAGTGTTGTAGGAAGCATGACTAGTATAATCTTTTTCTCGACAATTTCGTTGTAAAGTAGCGTAATGAGTGTTGCATATGCACAGATCAAAGCAATATTATAGTACAAATACTCTGTATAAAAATAATCAATAATATGTATAGCCAACAAATGATATGGAAAAATTTATTGAATTGATAACTTAATTATATATACAAGAAACAGTACTTAAAACTAATTACAAGTAGAAAACTTGGCCCAAATCGGTGTCTCTCGAGATCGTGCCAAGAAGGCTGGCAGCATTGCCAAGTTGAATAACAATGCTGATTCTCTGAGCGAGAAAATCCCTAGCCCGCTTGTCACGAGAGGCTTCTACCAGAAGACGTGCAGCCTCTTTGAAAAATTTATGAGCATCTAGACCCCAGAGTTCAGCCGCAAACGTAGAAAATATGTATCCTTGTCCAATGCAAGCATATTCCCGGCGCTTGAGGCACTCCTACTGAGTAGCAGCAGCACCGGTACAACAGTGCCGGGGGGATAGGACGGAGGCAAAGTATCGACAAATGTTGTATCCCACACCAGCGACCACCCCAATCTCCACGGCACCAGCGACATTCCATCCGGCCACCGGTGCGCCGGCCTTAAGCACACAATCTGAATGTTATGTCAACCAGAAGCGTACCGATGTTAACAGATGGTAAGGCTTGAAGCCTGTTTAGCTACTGCCAAGAGCCAGGCACGATCAGCAGAGATTAAACTACTTCCAAGCAGTGTATCATAATTCAACCTGCTGATAGGCTCGTCCCACTGCTTTTGAAATTTTATACCAATGATGTTATATACAATTAATTAAATAGTATAATAAATTAGTTAAGGGCAGATATTGGGCATATCTGCCCTTAACTATAATAATAAACAATAAACATAACCAATACTATTCTTTGAGTTAAAAAACTAATAATATTATTCAATCATCAAGTGACATTACTGGCAAGTGAATAACAATTTTTGTAGGACTACGAATCAAAATAAATTTAACAATGTTGTCAATAAAATAAAAACACGATTGATTTATAAATATATTATTGTAACTTTAAGCAAATATGAAATCTTTTGGATTGTCCTCGTACATACACTTTGCCGTCCAATAAGATGATTCGCATATGTCCTTGTATTGTCTGGCTGAAATCGAAAATCAAAGAGTCTAGAAAACATAGCTACATAAATATAACAAAACCCAGATATCTAGACAATCGCTATTTTGCTAGCTAATTTGAACTCCATTCCCCTTTTTACAAAGCATGATAGAATTGAAAACTAGTTTCGGTCTAAAACCATATCCATCTCTTTTTCAATCCGTTCACTCCCATAGAAAGAGATGTATCTACTTTTTAACCAAGGACTGTCTGAGTCTATGTTTTGTTGTACAGAGGTCTATTTTTACAGTGATTTACTTTATTTATATTAAAATATATTTATAAAATTCTACTACTAGTATACAATCTATATAATTTATTGTATAGAATAAAAATAAACTCTAGTTATCTATACTAATATTATAAAGAGGAAAGGTTTGTATGTAAGTTGTTTCCAATAGGCTCCAAAACTACTGGACAGATTAGAAAAAATATTTCAGCGATGGATAGCTACATTATCAGCGAGTAACAGGGACTATATTTTATGCCCGTACTCCCACGGAAACGAGAACTACGAGGGTAAAACTGCGTGATATCCGCCAGTAATTTATATTACAGTTGTAGAAAAAAAACATAGAGCTCAGAGAATTATACTACGGCTAGTAATTTCAAGACAAGGAGTCGTTTTGTCTAAAGTTTACTTTAGAAATTAACTTACTAAAAGTATATAGGTATACATACCGACACCTTTACAATTTTCTATAGAAGCCTTTGCCGGTTCCTTTAATTCAGGCGGCCACATGACCTCTACTTGTTTTATTGATGCTTCGTAGTTTAGTTTATTGTTTTTTATCTAGAAATGGATGCATTAGGATAAAAAATATATTACTAGGCATTTTGATACATGGATAAAAATAATAAACGAGAAAAAGTACTTGCAATTTGTAACATCTGATAAATGCAAGCTACGTAACACATCACATTCCGTTGTTCTATAAACTTCCCTTTCTCTATTTCACCAATTAATTCTGAAAATAATCATAAGATCATCAAGTATTTCCAGAATGAAAGCAAAAAAAGAGGTTTAATTATCGTATGACTTAAAGTCAGATAAATGTTATTGACTTGAAATATTATTTAAGGTTAAGACCGCATTTGGATCGTTCTTCGATCGAAAGACATTATTCGTTAACCAATATTTCGATTGTATATTTTACGTGAATCAGTTGGTAAAAATAACGATACGGTACCGATATCCAATGACTGCCTTACCCTCTGTTACGTCGTTTTTCGCCATACAATTTTTCTTCATTACTTTCGACGTATTTTTCAATTGCTGCCGTGACATCTGCGAATAATTAAGCATTACCAAATATATTAATTGAAAATAGGTGGTCAGGCAGTCGCTACGTGCAAAAATCAAGAGATCATTGGGTTAATCGGACCCAAAATGTATGGAACAAGTTTTTAAAGGGTGTAATGTTCTCATCAATACGAATTAATCAAGCCCGAACATTAGGTAGGTACTTGCTGTAAATTGTTGAGGAGTTCCATAGAATGTCATTCGGCTCCATCATCAGGGCGACTCCAAACATTCATTAAATAGTAGTACTTGAAATACTTAATGAAAATAACTAAGAAACGCCCTAGTCGCAGCAATATTTTCGAGGTTCCCCTCGATTTCTCAAGGGTGCCGCCATCAGAACTGAACCTAATTAAAATGGGACCACTGAGGAAGCACCACCTTTCAAATAAAGAAATAATCATCGAAAACGGTTCACTCAGTTCGAAGTAACAGTCAAATTAATAACCTCCTCCTTTTTTAAAAGTCGATTAAAAATACCCTGAAAGCTCTCTGGGTCTTTTAACGTTTTGCAAATCACTATGATAATCTATCTCTATGTGGACCCATAGAGCGAAGGTTCTGCGTATTTTTTGATACAGGTAAATTAAAGATATGAAAGAAGGATTACAAACACATAAACACACTTGCACCTTTATACTATAAATAATTGATATAGATAAGTATAACTTCATGTTTTACGTTCTCATTTAGTAATTGTATTATTAAATAGAAGTACTTACAGTTAATTCAGAATGTTACTTTTCTTCAGAAGACCTAGGTATGTGCAAAACTAAGTATTTGCAAAACTTTTTAAAAAGTACAAATAAGTACCAATACGTACAAGAGCCATCACAAGTTTTGATAGCTAAGATGTATTTCTTTGAACTAGCGCCAAACAAACCCAAAAAAATACTAAGTACTTGCGCATTAAGAGTGCCCTCAAAACTTATGACGATAGGTATACTCACAGCATCAGCATCGTTGGTAAGAATAACCACAATCACCAACAAACACAAATCTCTTCGATCCATAATCCTCAGTGTCCGAAACGAAACGGCAAAGGTGTTCCGTCTCTCAAACACATATAAAGAGAGCCCTGATTATGGGGTACTCGATGTTGATGCGTGTACACCAATTACTAAAGCAAATACTCCACAATTAATGTATCCACTGTATGTTTATGAGAAACATTGTCGATGGAAAACCCTTTGTGTGTTCGTCAATGTATGATTTATCATCGTGGACAATGAGACTATTTGCTGATGTACTTAAGTCTCTTCTATCGTGTATGATATTTGCTGCCTAAAGACACATAAAAGTATGGGAGAAACACGGGTTCAGGCACTTAATAAGTCATGTATCATGTGAACTCATGCCATCCCAGACTGGGATGTAGGGTAGGGAGAGGCGTTACGACATCCACATTTGATGATGATTTGGTTCCAAGATAACAAATGGCGAGTGCTACGAGCCTTTGATTTTTTTCTCAGGCACTATGCAGTTTTCCTCACGATTACACCGATTAAAACAATAAACCTCATAGTGCGACAATTACTGCACAAAAACTTAAAAACTCTTGGACACGCTGCAGCGGTGACGAAGTTCTAATGAGTAGTGACTCAAACCAACGGCCACTATGACCCCTCGTTCTTTAAAATATGATATGCAGTTAACTTTGTTTTTTTACCACAAAAATGGAAGGCAAGCAATACAAGTGTACAGCCTGTCTGATGATAATAGTAATAATAATAATAATGATCTCCTACCGAATTTCGGCTACGGCGGCTAATCTCAACTAGGATTAGCGATGTGCGCAGGAGATATTATAGTGCACAAGTGTGTGCGTAAACACAGGTGCACTCTTTATTCCCGCAGTCTCATAGTCCGATGGGAGGCAATCCGACACGACCGGAGAGAAATCAGGCGTAGGACCAACGGCTTAACGTGCTTTCCGAGGCATGGGGATGGAAACACCGCCAACTTCCAAACTTCGGGCATTTTATAGTAAATTTCTTGACAGAAAAACCCAATACAAATTTTTGACCCGACCCGGGAATCGAACCCGGGACCTCGTGATCGGCAGGCGAACGTATTAACCACTAGACCAACGAGGCAGTTAGATGATAATGGTATGTAAGCATTATCTACTATAATATTCCAAGATTAAAATATACCCCGATGTCTGCAAATGGGTTAAATAAGACAATACATAGATAGGTATAATTTACTCATCATGAAACAATGTAACAGTAAATTTTTCATGCAAATACGAAATTGCCAGGATCGTACTCGTACATGCACTTGGCTGTCCAAAACGACGCTTCGCAGATGTCTTTGTACTTCTTGGCTAAAAAGTAAAATATTTTAATGTATATGTAAATGGAACAAAGAAATGTATGACTTGGTGAAAAAATAGCTTGGGATCACTTATTCGTAAAATAAGGTGCCTACCAGCATCGGTTTAAGCAGAGCGTATTAAGAACTTCTGAGCTACGACGTTTCATTTTGGTGTCGACAAATTAATGTCAATGCATAGAAGTACTTAATACGCGCTCCTTAAACGATCATAATTAGCCCCTGCAATCAACTACTATTCTTATTGAAAGGAACTGGCATGCAGATGTTAAATTACAAATTTCAAGTCTTCATTTATTTCCTATTGCTTTCCGAGATCCTTGAAAATTTAAGCAGTAGTTTTCAAGTGTCAATGAAGTAGATATTACGAAATTAAAAAAATTGTTTCACAATTTTGCATGAGTGTAAATCCTACCTTCTCCCCTGCAGTTCTCAATGGCCGCTTTCACGGCATCTTTCATATCGGCAGGGAACATCATGTCCACTTGCTTTATCATCGCCTCGTGCACTATCTTATTGTTCTTCACCTGAAATAGTCAATCAACATATTGTGTCGAGATAGACGAAGTGACAATGAACCAATCTGACTATAGTAAGTATTTTCGTTTGCCTGTTGCCTATTCATATCGATTTATTGACTTTGCCCCGCGGTTTCGCACTCATAGACTTAATTGCATGGGTGGCAGGCATTGTTTCGTGGAACCCTTATTTTTAATTTTAAATAAAAGTATTCTTCCTTGTAAAATCACTTATCTGCAGTAAAAGCCCCATTAAAATCGTTCGAGCCCTTAGAGATTACCCGTAACAAACAGACAGACAGACCGACAAACAGGCGAAGGATTATTTTTTAAATTGTTTTTATTTAATTACCGTATATACTTTTATATGCATTTAATGAAAATTTGTTAATTTGGAATTAAAAACAGACACTTAAATTTTATTTATCTGTATAAATGTGTTGATGAGTCCCAAGATATATTATTCAGCCAACATACACAAGAGGAGAATTTCAAGTAAATGTAGATTTTTATGGAATTTTGAGATATATGGAAGCCAGTTGATTTGATTTTATATCCCACTGTTCCTATGATAATTGATAAAGTGATTAAGTGCTTACCGCTTGACTCAAGCTGTATACACAAGCTATGTAACACATTACATTCCTGTCTTCGATGAATTTGCCCTTGTCAATGTCTCCTACTTGATCTAAAATCAAACACAATAGTTTTTTTACCGAAATTTTGTACACAGCATCAGGATACATATTATTAGGATTGGTGCAGATAACATTTCTTTGCTATTCATTCTATGTATTTTCTCTGAGAATTACAAACCTTCCGTTACGTCATTTTTCGGCATGCATGTTTTCTTCAACAGTTTTCCTGAACTTTTTATTTGTTGTCTTGTCATCTGTGAATTTATAAGACATTTATATTCCACATATACCCAATTTTTATTGAATATTGAAGTTAACTTACCGATAAAACAGAATTTCGACATAATACGACGAACATTAAGTAGCAAAAGAGTCGTGAAGACAACCTGTTTAGCTACTGCCAAGACCCAGGCACGATCAGCAGAGATTAAACTACTTCCAAGCAGTGTATCATAATTCAACCTGCTGATAGGCTCGTCCCACTGCTTTAGGATTTTATACCAATGATGTTATATACAATTAATTAAATAGTATAATAAATTAGTTAAGGGCAGACATTGGGCATATCTGCCCTTAACTATAATAATAAACAATAAACATAACCAATACTATTCTTTGAGTTAAAAAACTAAAAATATTATTCAATCATCAAGTGACATTACTGGCAAGTGAATAACAATTTTTGTAGGACTACGAATCAAAATAAATTTAACAATGTTGTCAATAAAATAAAAACACGATTGATTTATAAAAATATTATTGTAACTTTAAGCAAATATGAAATCTTTTGGATTGTCCTCGTACATACACTTCGCCGTCCAATAAGATGATTCACATATGTCCTTGTATTGTCTGGCTGAAATCGAAAATCAAAGAGAACAAAGCTACATAAATATAACAAAACCCAGATATCTAGGCAATCGCTATTTTGCTAGCAAATTTGAACTCCATTCCCCTTTTTACAAAGCATGATAGAATTTAAAACTAGTCTCGGTCTAAAACCATATCCATCTCTTTTTCATTCCGTTCACTCCCATAGAAAGAGATGTATCTACTTTTTAACCAAGGACTATCTGAGTCTGTTTTGTAGTAAAGAGGTCTATTTGTAAAGTGATTTACTTTATTTATATTCAAAATATATTTATAAAATTCTACTACTAGTATACAATCTATATAATTTATTGTATAGAATAAAAATAAACTCAGTTATCTATACTAATATTATAAAGAGGAAAGGTTTGTATGTAAGTATGTTTGTATCCAATAGGCTCCAAAACTACTGGACAGATTAGAAAAAATATTTCAGCGATGTATAGCTACATTATCAGCGAGTAACAGGGACTATATTTTATCCCCGTACTCCCACGGAAACGAGAACTACGAGGGTAAAACTGCGTGATATCCGCCAGTAATCTATATTACAGTTGTAGAAAAAAAACATAGAGCTCAGAGAATTATACTACGGCTAGTAATTTCAAGACAAGGAGTCGTTTTGTCTAAAGTTTACTTTAGAAATTAACTTACTAAAAGTATACTTTTATACATACCGACACCTTTACAATTTTCTATAGAAGCCTTTGCCGATTCCTTTAATTCAGGCGGCCACATGACCTCTACTTGTTTTATTGATGCTTCGTAGTTTAGTTTATTGTTTTTTATCTAGAAATGGATGCATTAGGATAAAAAATATATTACTAGGCATTTTGATACATGGATAAAAATAATAAACGAGAAAAAGTACTTGCAATTTGTAACATCTGATAAATGCAAGCTACGTAACACATCACATTCCGTTGTTCTATAAACTTCCCTTTCTCTATTTCACCAATTAATTCTGAAAATAATCATAAGATCATCAAGTATTTCCAGAATGAAAGCAAAAAAAGAGGTTTAATTATCGTATGACTTAAAGTCAGATAAATGTTATTGACTTGAAATATTATTTAAGGTTAAGACCGCATTTGGATCGTTCTTCGATCGAAAGACATTATTCGTTAACCAATATTTCGATTGTATATTTTACGTGAATCAGTTGGTAAAAATAACGATACGGTACCGATATCCAATGACTGCCTTACCCTCTGTTACGTCGTTTTTCGCCATACAATTTTTCTTCATTACTTTCGACGTATTTTTCAATTGCTGCCGTGACATCTGCGAATAATTAAGCATTACCAAATATATTAATTGAAAATAGGTGGTCAGGCAGTCGCTACGTGCAAAAATCAAGAGATCATTGGGTTAATCGGACCCAAAATGTATGGAACAAGTTTTTAAAGGGTGTAATGTTCTCATCAATACGAATTAATCAAGCCCGAACATTAGGTAGGTACTTGCTGTAAATTGTTGAGGAGTTCCATAGAATGTCATTCGGCTCCATCATCAGGGCGACTCCAAACATTCATTAAATAGTAGTACTTGAAATACTTAATGAAAATAACTAAGAAACGCCCTAGTCGCAGCAATATTTTCGAGGTTCCCCTCGATTTCTCAAGGGTGCCGCCATCAGAACTGAACCTAATTAAAATGGGACCACTGAGGAAGCACCACCTTTCAAATAAAGAAATAATCATCGAAAACGGTTCACTCAGTTCGAAGTAACAGTCAAATTAATAACCTCCTCCTTTTTTAAAAGTCGATTAAAAATACCCTGAAAGCTCTCTGGGTCTTTTAACGTTTTGCAAATCACTATGATAATCTATCTCTATGTGGACCCATAGAGCGAAGGTTCTGCGTATTTTTTGATACAGGTAAATTAAAGATATGAAAGAAGGATTACAAACACATAAACACACTTGCACCTTTATACTATAAATAATTGATATAGATAAGTATAACTTCATGTTTTACGTTCTCATTTAGTAATTGTATTATTAAATAGAAGTACTTACAGTTAATTCAGAATGTTACTTTTCTTCAGAAGACCTAGGTATGTGCAAAACTAAGTATTTGCAAAACTTTTTAAAAAGTACAAATAAGTACCAATACGTACAAGAGCCATCACAAGTTTTGATAGCTAAGATGTATTTCTTTGAACTAGCGCCAAACAAACCCAAAAAAATACTAAGTACTTGCGCATTAAGAGTGCCCTCAAAACTTATGACGATAGGTATACTCACAGCATCAGCATCGTTGGTAAGAATAACCACAATCACCAACAAACACAAATCTCTTCGATCCATAATCCTCAGTGTCCGAAACGAAACGGCAAAGGTGTTCCGTCTCTCAAACACATATAAAGAGAGCCCTGATTATGGGGTACTCGATGTTGATGCGTGTACACCAATTACTAAAGCAAATACTCCACAATTAATGTATCCACTGTATGTTTATGAGAAACATTGTCGATGGAAAACCCTTTGTGTGTTCGTCAATGTATGATTTATCATCGTGGACAATGAGACTATTTGCTGATGTACTTAAGTCTCTTCTATCGTGTATGATATTTGCTGCCTAAAGACACATAAAAGTATGGGAGAAACACGGGTTCAGGCACTTAATAAGTCATGTATCATGTGAACTCATGCCATCCCAGACTGGGATGTAGGGTAGGGAGAGGCGTTACGACATCCACATTTGATGATGATTTGGTTCCAAGATAACAAATGGCGAGTGCTACGAGCCTTTGATTTTTTTCTCAGGCACTATGCAGTTTTCCTCACGATTACACCGATTAAAACAATAAACCTCATAGTGCGACAATTACTGCACAAAAACTTAAAAACTCTTGGACACGCTGCAGCGGTGACGAAGTTCTAATGAGTAGTGACTCAAACCAACGGCCACTATGACCCCTCGTTCTTTAAAATATGATATGCAGTTAACTTTGTTTTTTTACCACAAAAATGGAAGGCAAGCAATACAAGTGTACAGCCTGTCTGATGATAATAGTAATAATAATAATAATGATCTCCTACCGAATTTCGGCTACGGCGGCTAATCTCAACTAGGATTAGCGATGTGCGCAGGAGATATTATAGTGCACAAGTGTGTGCGTAAACACAGGTGCACTCTTTATTCCCGCAGTCT
Organism: Watsonalla binaria; assembly: GCA_929442735.1. NCBI lineage: Eukaryota > Metazoa > Arthropoda > Insecta > Lepidoptera > Drepanidae > Watsonalla > Watsonalla binaria. Next base: position 4,443,993 of record OV838930.1, read on the forward strand.
CATAGTCCGATGGGAGGCAATCCGACACGACCGGAGAGAAATCAGGCGTAGGACCAACGGCTTAACGTGCTTTCCGAGGCATGGGGATGGAAACACCGCCAACTTCCAAACTTCGGGCATTTTATAGTAAATTTCTTGACAGAAAAACCCAATACAAATTTTTGACCCGACCCGGGAATCGAACCCGGGACCTCGTGATCGGCAGGCGAACGTATTAACCACTAGACCAACGAGGCAGTTAGATGATAATGGTATGTAAGCATTATCTACTATAATATTCCAAGATTAAAATATACCCCGATGTCTGCAAATGGGTTAAATAAGACAATACATAGATAGGTATAATTTACTCATCATGAAACAATGTAACAGTAAATTTTTCATGCAAATACGAAATTGCCAGGATCGTACTCGTACATGCACTTGGCTGTCCAAAACGACGCTTCGCAGATGTCTTTGTACTTCTTGGCTAAAAAGTAAAATATTTTAATGTATATGTAAATGGAACAAAGAAATGTATGACTTGGTGAAAAAATAGCTTGGGATCACTTATTCGTAAAATAAGGTGCCTACCAGCATCGGTTTAAGCAGAGCGTATTAAGAACTTCTGAGCTACGACGTTTCATTTTGGTGTCGACAAATTAATGTCAATGCATAGAAGTACTTAATACGCGCTCCTTAAACGATCATAATTAGCCCCTGCAATCAACTACTATTCTTATTGAAAGGAACTGGCATGCAGATGTTAAATTACAAATTTCAAGTCTTCATTTATTTCCTATTGCTTTCCGAGATCCTTGAAAATTTAAGCAGTAGTTTTCAAGTGTCAATGAAGTAGATATTACGAAATTAAAAAAATTGTTTCACAATTTTGCATGAGTGTAAATCCTACCTTCTCCCCTGCAGTTCTCAATGGCCGCTTTCACGGCATCTTTCATATCGGCAGGGAACATCATGTCCACTTGCTTTATCATCGCCTCGTGCACTATCTTATTGTTCTTCACCTGAAATAGTCAATCAACATATTGTGTCGAGATAGACGAAGTGACAATGAACCAATCTGACTATAGTAAGTATTTTCGTTTGCCTGTTGCCTATTCATATCGATTTATTGACTTTGCCCCGCGGTTTCGCACTCATAGACTTAATTGCATGGGTGGCAGGCATTGTTTCGTGGAACCCTTATTTTTAATTTTAAATAAAAGTATTCTTCCTTGTAAAATCACTTATCTGCAGTAAAAGCCCCATTAAAATCGTTCGAGCCCTTAGAGATTACCCGTAACAAACAGACAGACAGACCGACAAACAGGCGAAGGATTATTTTTTAAATTGTTTTTATTTAATTACCGTATATACTTTTATATGCATTTAATGAAAATTTGTTAATTTGGAATTAAAAACAGACACTTAAATTTTATTTATCTGTATAAATGTGTTGATGAGTCCCAAGATATATTATTCAGCCAACATACACAAGAGGAGAATTTCAAGTAAATGTAGATTTTTATGGAATTTTGAGATATATGGAAGCCAGTTGATTTGATTTTATATCCCACTGTTCCTATGATAATTGATAAAGTGATTAAGTGCTTACCGCTTGACTCAAGCTGTATACACAAGCTATGTAACACATTACATTCCTGTCTTCGATGAATTTGCCCTTGTCAATGTCTCCTACTTGATCTAAAATCAAACACAATAGTTTTTTTACCGAAATTTTGTACACAGCATCAGGATACATATTATTAGGATTGGTGCAGATAACATTTCTTTGCTATTCATTCTATGTATTTTCTCTGAGAATTACAAACCTTCCGTTACGTCATTTTTCGGCATGCATGTTTTCTTCAACAGTTTTCCTGAACTTTTTATTTGTTGTCTTGTCATCTGTGAATTTATAAGACATTTATATTCCACATATACCCAATTTTTATTGAATATTGAAGTTAACTTACCGATAAAACAGAATTTCGACATAATACGACGAACATTAAGTAGCAAAAGAGTCGTGAAGACAACCTGTTTAGCTACTGCCAAGACCCAGGCACGATCAGCAGAGATTAAACTACTTCCAAGCAGTGTATCATAATTCAACCTGCTGATAGGCTCGTCCCACTGCTTTAGGATTTTATACCAATGATGTTATATACAATTAATTAAATAGTATAATAAATTAGTTAAGGGCAGACATTGGGCATATCTGCCCTTAACTATAATAATAAACAATAAACATAACCAATACTATTCTTTGAGTTAAAAAACTAAAAATATTATTCAATCATCAAGTGACATTACTGGCAAGTGAATAACAATTTTTGTAGGACTACGAATCAAAATAAATTTAACAATGTTGTCAATAAAATAAAAACACGATTGATTTATAAAAATATTATTGTAACTTTAAGCAAATATGAAATCTTTTGGATTGTCCTCGTACATACACTTCGCCGTCCAATAAGATGATTCACATATGTCCTTGTATTGTCTGGCTGAAATCGAAAATCAAAGAGAACAAAGCTACATAAATATAACAAAACCCAGATATCTAGGCAATCGCTATTTTGCTAGCAAATTTGAACTCCATTCCCCTTTTTACAAAGCATGATAGAATTTAAAACTAGTCTCGGTCTAAAACCATATCCATCTCTTTTTCATTCCGTTCACTCCCATAGAAAGAGATGTATCTACTTTTTAACCAAGGACTATCTGAGTCTGTTTTGTAGTAAAGAGGTCTATTTGTAAAGTGATTTACTTTATTTATATTCAAAATATATTTATAAAATTCTACTACTAGTATACAATCTATATAATTTATTGTATAGAATAAAAATAAACTCAGTTATCTATACTAATATTATAAAGAGGAAAGGTTTGTATGTAAGTATGTTTGTATCCAATAGGCTCCAAAACTACTGGACAGATTAGAAAAAATATTTCAGCGATGTATAGCTACATTATCAGCGAGTAACAGGGACTATATTTTATCCCCGTACTCCCACGGAAACGAGAACTACGAGGGTAAAACTGCGTGATATCCGCCAGTAATCTATATTACAGTTGTAGAAAAAAAACATAGAGCTCAGAGAATTATACTACGGCTAGTAATTTCAAGACAAGGAGTCGTTTTGTCTAAAGTTTACTTTAGAAATTAACTTACTAAAAGTATACTTTTATACATACCGACACCTTTACAATTTTCTATAGAAGCCTTTGCCGATTCCTTTAATTCAGGCGGCCACATGACCTCTACTTGTTTTATTGATGCTTCGTAGTTTAGTTTATTGTTTTTTATCTAGAAATGGATGCATTAGGATAAAAAATATATTACTAGGCATTTTGATACATGGATAAAAATAATAAACGAGAAAAAGTACTTACAATTTGTGTCATCTGATAAATGCAAGCTACGTAACACATCACATTCCGTTGTTCTATAAACTTCCCTTTCTCTATTTCACCAATTAATTCTGAAAATAATCATAAGATCATCAAGTATTTCCAGAATGAAAGCAAAAAAAACGTTTAACCATCGTATGACTTAAAGTCAGATAAATGTTATTGAGTTTAAATATTATTTAAGGTTAAGACCGCATTTGGATCGTTCTTCGATCGAAAGACATTATTCGTTAACCAATATTTCGATTGTATATTTTACGTAAATCAGTTGGTAAAAATAACGATACGGTACCGATATCCGATGACCGCCTTACCCTCTGTTACGTCGTTTTTCGCCATACAATTTTTCTTCATTACTTTCGACGAATTTTTCAATTGCTGCCGTGACATCTGCGAATAATTAAGCATTACCAAATATATTAATTGAAAATAAGTGGTCAGGCTGTCGCTACGTGCAAAAATCAAGAGATCATTGGGTTAATCGGACCCAAAATGTATGGAACAAGTTTTTAAAGGGTGTAATGTTCTCATCAATACGAATTAATCAAGCCCGAACATTAGGTAGGTACTTGCTGTAAATTGTTGAGGAGTTCCATCGAATGTCATTCGGCTCCATCATCAGGTCGACTCCAAACATTCATTAAATAGTAGTACTTCAAATACTTAATGAAAATAACTAAGAAACGCACTAGTCGCAGTAATATTTTCGAGGTCCCCTCGATTTCTCAAGGGTGCCGCCATCAGAACTGAACCTAATTAAAATGGGACCACTGAGGAAGCACCACCTTTCAAATAAAGAAATAATCATCGAAATCGGTTCTCTCAGATCGAAGTTACACTCAAATTAATAACCTCCTCCTTTTTTAAAAGTCGATTAAAAAGACCCTGAAAGCTCTCTGGGTCTTTTAACGTTTTGCAAATCACTATGATATTCTATCTCTATGTGGACCCATAGAGCGAAGGCTCTGCGTATTTTGTGATACAGGTAAATTAAAGATATGAAAGAAGGATTACAAACACATAAACACACTTGCGCCTTTATACTATTAATAATTGATATAGCTAGATATAACTTCATGCTTTACCTTCGCATTTAGTAGTTGTATTATTAAATAGAAGTACTTACAGCTAATTCAGAATGTTACTTTTCTTCAGAAGACCTAGGTATGTGCAAAACTAAGTATTTGCAAAACTTTTGAAAAAGTACAAATAAGTACCAATACGTACAGGAGCCATCACAAGTTTTGATAGCTAAGATGTATTTGTTTGAACTAGCGCCAAACAAACCCAAAAAAATACTAAGTACTTGCGCATTAAGAGTGCCCTCAAAACTTATGACGATAGGTATACTCACAGCATCAGCATCGTTGGTAAGAATAACCACAATCACCAACAAACACAAATCTCTTCGATCCATAATCCTCAGTGTCCGAAACGAAACGGCAAAGGTGTTCCGTCTCTCAAACACATATAAAGAGAGTCCTGATTATGGGGTACTCGATGTTGATGCGTGTACACCAATTACTAAAGCAAATACTCCACAATTAATGTATCCACTGTATGTTTATGAGAAACATTGTCAATGGAAAACCCTTTGTGTGTTCGTCAATGTATGATTTATCATCGTGGACAATAATACTATTTGCTGATGTACTTAAGTCTCTTCTATCGTGTATTATATTTGCTGCCTAAAGGCACATGAAAGTAAGGGAGAAACACGGGTTCAGGCACTTAATAAGTCATGTATCATGTGAACTCATGCCATCCCAGACTGGGATGTAGGGTAGGGAGAGGCGTTACGACATCCACATTTGATGATGATTTTATTCCAAAATAACACATGGCTAGTGCTACGAGCCTTTGATTTTTTCTCAGACACTATGCAGTTTTCCTCACGATTATTCCTTCACAATAAACCTCATAGTGCGACAATTACTGCACATAAGCCTAAAAACTCTTGGACACGCTGCAGCGGTGAAGAAGTTCTAATGAGTAGTGACTCAAACCAACGGCCACTATGACCCCTCGTTCTTTTAAATATGATATGCAGTTAACTTTGTTTTTTTACCACAAAAATGGAAGGCAAGCAATACAAGCGTACAGCCTGTCTGATGATAATGGTATGTAAGCATTATCTACTATAATATTCCAAGATTAAAAAATACCCCGATGTCTGCAAATGGGTTAAATAAGACAATACATGGATAGGTATAATTTACTCATCAATGGAACAGTATTTTTTTCACGCAAATACGAAATTGCCAGGGTCGTACTCGTACATGCACTTGGCTGTCCAAAACGACGCTTCGCAGATGTCTTTGTACTTCTTGGCTAAAAAGTAAAATATTTTAATGTATATGTAATTAAATGAAATAATGAAATGTATTACCTGGTGAAAAAATAGCTTGGGATCACCTATTATTAAAATATGGTACTTGTACAACTGGAGGCCTACCAGCATCGGTTTAGGCAGGGTGTATTAATTACTTTTAAGTTTCGACGTTTCACTTTGTTATCGTCAAATTAATGTCAATGCATAGAAGTACTTAATACGCGCTCCTTAAACGATCATAATTAGCCCCTGCAATCAACTACTATTCTTATTGAAAGGAACTGGCATGTAGATGTTAAATCACAAATTTCAGGTCTTCATTTATTTCCTATTGCTTTTCCGAGATCCTTGAAAATATAAGCAGTAGTCTTCAAGTGTCAATGAAGTAGATATTACGAAATTAAAAAAATTGTTTCACAATTTTGCATGAGTGTAAATCCTACCTTCTCCCCTGCAGTTCTCAATGGCCGCTTTCACGGCATCTTTCATATCGGCAGGGAACATCATGTCCACTTGCTTTATCATCGCCTCGTGCACTATCTTATTGTTCTTTACCTGAAATTGTCAATCAACATATTGTGTCGAGATAGACGAAGTGACAATGAACCAATCTGACTATAGTAAGTATTTTCGTTTGCCTGTTGCCTATTCATATCGATTTATTAACTTTGCCCCGCGGTTTCGCACTCATAGACTTAATTGCATGGGTGGCAGGCATTGTTTCGTGGAACCCTTATTTTTAATTTTAAATAAAAGTATTCTTCCTTATAAAATCACTTATCTGCAGTAAAAGCCCCATTAAAATCGTTCTAGCCCTTAGAGATTAGCCGTAACAAACAGACAGACAGACCGACAAACAGGCGAAGGATTATTTTTTAAATTGTTTTTATTTAATTACCGTATATACATTTATATGCATTTAATGAAAATTTGTTAATTTGGAATTAAAAACAGACACTTAAATTTTATTTATCTGTATAAATGTGTTGATGAGTCCCAAGATATATTATTCAGCCAACATAGACAAGAGGAGAATTTCAAGTAAATGTAGATTTTTATGGAATTTTGAGATATATGGAAGCCAGTTGATTTGATTTTATATCCCGCTGTTCCTATGATAATTGATAAAGTGATTAAGTGCTTACCGCTTGACTCAAGCTGTATACACAAGCTATGTAACACATTACATTCCTGTCTTCGATGAATTTGCCCTTGTCAATGTCTCCTACTTGATCTAAAATCAAACACAATAGTTTTTTACCGAAATTTTGTACACAGCATCAGGATACATATTATTAGGATTGGTGCAGATAATATTTCTTTGCTATTCATTCTATGTATTTTCTCTGAGAATTACAAACCTTCCGTTACGTCATTTTTCGGCATGCATGTTTTCTTCAACAGTTTTCCTGAACTTTTTATTTGTTGTCTTGTCATCTGTGAATTTATAAAACAAACTCATTTCTATTCAACATATACCCAATTTTTATTGAATAATGATGATGTTAACTTACCGATAAAACAGAATTTCGGCATAATACGACGAACAATAAGTAGCAAAAGAGTCGTGAAGAGACCATTTTACGTAAATCCACTCCGTAGACTATATGCAAGGTTGTACTAAAACAACACCGAAGAAACTATGGCAGATATCTCTTGAAGGTGTTATATAGAGGTGTTTGATAACGAATCAACGTTTAATTGACACCTCAAAGTGACAGATTAATACGCAGATTTCTTCAACAGAACACAGTATTTGCTGTCACTAATATAACAGTGTAAGCGAAGTCAACGATTTAAGGGCTGGGAAATTAAATGACAATAAAATGTATGGTGTGTAAGTATTTTATTATTTCACTCGCGATTCCGTATTGTGTGAACGCCTTTAGACTTTATTAGCCTGCCTAATCTCCTCTAGTCAAGGGAATACAAAACTAGGAGGATCGAATTCATATAAACATCTAGTAGCGTAGAATATTCCTTCGCACATATCGCTGTATTTATCCTCTGAAAAAAAACATTATATATTTCAAGGTGAATATTCCTTTTTCTTTTTTATACCAACAAATCAACTAATTCGCATTTTCACATAATTTTAGTAATAACATTTCAATTTTATTATATTTTTTATGTGCTTTAAGTATATCGAATAAAATAATTATTTTGTTCACCAGAAAAATAATGTACATGAAAATTTAAAATATTTATTCAGTTGAAGCCAAATAATAAGTAGCCCTAAGATAGAGCTAAAAAGTGATCCTCTATGCCTTACCGATTAGATTATTCAGCGAATAAGTATAATTACGTTCATGTTGTAATCATGTACCTAACTAATTGCAATAAATTTATGAATATGAATATAAACATGAATATCGTTTTAACTTTAGTAAATACAAGTTGATAGTTAAATTTAAATTCAAAGTATTTTAAATTTGATTGGAAATGTATTCTTACAAAGCACTTTAAATCGTCAGAAGGCAATGAAAAAATACAGGATTACAAATGTTACCAACGCTTCCTATATTGTTTAGATGTACAGATGTTTCATTTGTATTTAACTGTCAAAAATACCAAAACTCATACCAACTACTCATTGGAATAGGTATATTGACTTACGAATAGGCATGCACTTCTCGGCGCCATCTTTGACCGGCTGCTTTAATTCTGGAGGGTACAGGGCGTCTACTTGTTTCGATATTAAGTCCCTGTCCAATTTATCGTTCTTTACCTTCAAATAAAGAAATTTAAGACAGTTAAAAGCCTTAGGAAATCTTCCCTTTGAATGGTCAGTAGCTTTGGAAAAAACCAGGTGTAAGTTGTATCACTTTGAATCAAGTGTCGACCCAACTACGTATGGATATGGTCATTTAATATCGTATAGATAATGTCACAGTCGGTAAAACCTTATACCAAATCTAAAAGTAAAATAATATTATTTTCAACATAATTTTTGTTTCTGTTTGTCAGTAAAAACTACTTTTGACTGACATTGTAAGTAATTAGTAGATTCAACTGCAAGATATACAGGCCAAGGGGTGATGGTAGTATTATTTTGGTAACTTAAAATATAAATGACTTACCACTAATAAAGCTTTGTAGACACAAGCTATGTAACACATCACTTTAGGGTCCTCCAGGAATACACCTTGTTCTATTTGACTTACTTTATCTGCAATAATACGTGTAATGTTATGCCAAAGAACCCTAAAACTTTTTTAAACTCATAAGTACTTTATTCAAATTAAATGAAATTACCTTCACTAACACCAACTTTGGACAGACATTGTTTCTTTGTTGCTGACATCGTTTTTTTGAGTTGTGGTCGCGACATCTGTATTACAAAATTCCAAATTAAACATAATTGTTACAATCTAGTTAGTATAAGTAGATGCGTTTAATATTATATACAAAGAAGAAGAAGGACAGGAGGCTAAATATGATCGGTTAAGCAGCGCGTATTAAGAACTTCTTAGCTCTGATGTAAAATTTTACGGCACAAAAATGAAACGTCAAAGCTCAGAAGTTTGAAGTGAGTCCATCGCCGTCTCAGACACTTTACATACTTCATTGAATTACTTCTCAGAAATATGCAGGTTTCCTCACGATGTTTTCCTTCACCGTATAGCACGTTGTGTGAAATCACTGCACATAAGTTTTTTAGAAAAACTCATTGGTACAGGCCCCGCTGGGATTCGAACTTGCGTCGCTTGCGTAGCAGGCGACTGCTCAAACCTCAAGGCCACCACGGCTTCATACATAATGATAATTAAATCAATATCTGAAAAAACCTTATAATAGCAAACTTACCCCGTATGCAATAGATAGTGACGAAGCAATCACTACTATTATAAGTAACCGGTACATTTTTCTCAAAGCAATGCCAATCCACATAAGAGTTTCATCCAGTAATGACAAAAATATATCTGCGAACTAGCTAAATTCGAAAAACAACTCTAAATTTATACCCAAAATCTGAATGTGACATGCGAGAGACCCACTAATTTAGCTGATTAAATGATACCTTACGTAAACGTCCTTAAACGTTTTTCATAATTGAGTTATTGTTGAGGGACGTTGCCTCATAACAATCGGCAATTACATAGAAATAGATGCATATTTTTTATACCACCGAATTTCAACATATAGTCGAACAAAGGTATAGGTAAGGATCGCCCGATGTTTTCATGGGTAACCACATATTATTATTATATTTATTTATACATACATATGCTCACGCCTCTATTCCCCGAAGGGGTAGGCAGATGTGTTGTAATCACAACACCCACTTTTCACCGAAGATTATTAAGTGCCAACGTGACAGATGGTGAGTCCATCGCCGTCTCAGACACTTTACATACGTCATTGAATTACTTCTCAGACATATGCAGGTTTCCTCACGATGTTTTCCTTCACCGTAAAGCACGTGGTGTGAAATCACTGTAGGTACATAAGTTTTTTAGAAAAACTCATTGGTACAGGCCCCGCTGGGATTCGAACTTGCGTTGCGACTGCTCAAACCTCAAGGCCACCACGGCCCAACATTAATTTATGTTTAATTAAATAAAACCTCAAGCGGCAGAAATATGCAGATATTAGTCATTGTATATTTCTGCCGTTTAGGGTTGAGACTTGAGCGCCATGAGGGCCAAATGCGAATGTTCTTTTTTAGGATCTCTCGAAATGCCTGGTGACGTCTCTGTTAACCATCGAGCTGGTTCTTACCTCGGTCAGAGGATTAGTTTAGTAATCCAGCGAGGTAACACAGCCAGCTTACTGGGCACCATTACCGCAGACACAAATCTAAATTCTGTGTTCTATTTATAATACTAGATTTATTTTAATAATTATGTATAATTGAAAATATATTGCCGGAGTTAATCGTTTCTCTCTTCTATATTATACCGCTATAAATATAAAACAAAAATTCAATATCGCAGAATTTATTCTGGTTTTAGTTTAGGGAAACACGAAATTCTTGGCATCATACTCGTACAAGCACTTCGCAGTCCAATATGAAGCTTCACAAATATCTTTGTATTTTTTAGCTGAAACAAAAAAAATATGTATCTGTAGTACCTACTACAAAATCGATAAACATTTTTCAACGAACACAGCTTGTGTACTAAAAATTCATTAGAACCGCATGAACGGTAGAGATCTTAGAATATCAAAATTTGTTGGATCGGTTATGAAAATCAATGACACTGGTTATGAAATCAATAAACGTTTAATATTGTCATTTAATTGTACTCACAGATGTCCTTGCAATTTTCAGCAGCAGCTTTCACGGCTGGTCTCATTTCAGGCGGGAACATCATGTCTACTTGTTTGATCACAGCATCGTGATTGAGCTTGTTATTTTTTATCTACGAAATAAAAAACACTGTTAACGCGTTCACTGCTAACGACGCGTATGCGCGTCCAACTGTTCTGAAATGTTAGCAGTGAATGTGTTAATTTCCAATCAGGAACTTACCATAAGCTCTTATTGCCATCATTGTTCCAGAGTGTGACAGTGAGAGAGTTATAAACGTCATTAACGCGTTCACTGCTAACGACGCGTATGTGCGTCCAACTGTTCGAGAATTTTCGAAGAAGTTGAAATGTTAGCAGTGAATGTGTTAACATCTGTCTGTCAGAGTTAAACTATCATTGCAATAAGAAGTACTGGAGTGTTAAGAAATAGAAATTAGCAAGCTTCATCAGCAGGCGAGCTTGAAGCCATTATAGATGTAATAACATTGTGCACGATCCGGGTAGCAAACCCTGTACCTGGGCGATCACTGGCCCAACAAGTCATGTGCCAAATTAGGATGATGAATATTATTATAATTAATGTAGTAATGTAGGTACGTACCAGTTGTGACATAGTATATACGCATGCTATGTAACACATTACTCTTCGGTCCTCTATAAACTTCCCCTGCTCTATGGCTCCCACTTCATCTGAAATTATTCAAATTTAATTCGAACGTTAAACTTATTGAATTAATATTATAATAATGACTGATGTTATTATACAAGCAACAGTACTCAAAATTAATTTATTAAAATATAAAACTAGGCTAAAATCAGAGTCTCCTCGGGATAATACCAAGAACGCAGCACATAATAGTTGCATTTATTGACATAAATATATTTTAAGTATATTTCTATTAGTTTCTTCTTATGTAGGGACCAGTATTTTACTAAGCTACTATGAAATCAATTCGAAAATCCTTACATTAACACATTCACTGCTAACATTTCATCTTCTTCGTAAATTCTCTAACAGTTGGACGCACAGACACGTCGTTAGCAGTGAACGCGTTAATAACATACCTTAGTACACAATATTTTTAACCTACCTTCAGTGACATCGTTTTTAGGCATACATGATTTCTTTATAACTTTCCCTGAATTTTTCAGCTGTTGTCTTGTCATCTAAAAGTTTAAACAAGTAGGTACACTTTGTTATATTCTTGTCAGTATCAATACTAATAAATACATCGCACCATCAGAACAATAGAGGCTCAACTCCAAATATTATGATAACTAATTAAGATCATCAGACCCTAAAAATGTATGTTCCACCACGAGTTTTTAAAAATTTGTTTTTTTTTTTCATTTATCAACAAAACACAACCTAGACTTTACTATAAAAAAATGTACTCAACTCTAGTAAAATAATTACTTGCCGACCGATCGATGATTGCGATTTCCAAAAACATTTGATTGCTGAATTGAGCCCCTATCGTCCTGAGGGTGCGACCTACAGACAAATTTAAAGTTTACGAAAGGCTTTGCCTTTCGATTTTATACGCAATAACCAACTTTTTAAATGCAGTATTTTCCTTGGATATAATGCGCTAGTACATTATTAAATTAATGACTGACAGCAGTTTTCTTTAAGTAATCTAAGTTCACAGATGGATCGAGAGCACGTTAAACCGTTGGTCCCGGTTGCCAAATTAACATCTTTGACAATCGTTACAGGTCAGTCGGAGACCTAAGAAATTCTGCCAACTGGTTTAACCCAGATTACCGATTTTCCTAGGAGAATAGGTTACGAAGGTCAAATAGCAGTCGCTTCGTATAAAAATCAGGTGATCAGCCACATCTGGTTGAATCACGTGCCGACCCCAACAATGTATGGGATAATGCTAGGGAAGATGTTAACTAGTTAAACGTTATTAGAATTAAAGTAAGGAAAAAAATTATATAATTTTATTATCAAGAATTATTTATCTTTAGTTATCGAAATGACAGATAGATAGAATATTAAAAACGTTCGTTAATTATTATAAAAAATACTAAACTTACTGCAAAACATAGTTCAGAAGATATTATAAGTAGGAAATAAATAAACACAGCTTTACGCGTATACATTGTAAGAGCACCCCGATAAGTCCTTCATAAACATACATTGCAAGTATTTATATGAATATTTTTTTCTCATAACCTATCACTTAGAATGATTACAGTGGAGAGAGACAATAAAATAACTGATTATTTTTTCATAAAGAGCATCAATCAAGTAATCGCAGCATATTATCATAAGTAGAAGCAGCGGTTTTTTAATCTATCCAAGTTACAATCTTTTAATATGTTTACCCTATATAAAGTTACCAATGACAATTATTTACTTACATTATATTGTTCAGCGTATAATATCATTCAGTGCATTAATGTGCTACCTGTCAAGCTACATAGAAAAATATCTAAGTTAAACCCAAAATAGCAACGTATTTGAAATGATTATTCCATACGTATGGGCATTAAACCGTCTTAATTATAATTTGCCCTATAATGAAACCGTGAGTAGGGTGACTATAACTCCGGGTAATACCTAAGTTACAAAAAGATTCATCAAATTCAATAGCAGTTTTCCAGCAATTTCATTCTAATGTTTTCATTGCCACAAAGGTCTTATTTCTCAAATTAATGGGGGCAGAGGGCAGGCAAAACTCAAATAGCAATTCATATCTATACTATAATATTACAGAGCACAAGTTTACATTTGTATACTTAATTAATAAATGATGCTGTATTAGGTGCATCATAAACCTTAGAACCTATTGTATATGACCAAGCGTAACATGGTCACACTACAAATTTTAATTGAGTGCTAACTAATGACACCCGATTAATTAATGGAAGCAGCGAATGTAGCGAGATATATAAGCTGTCGATGAAAATCAAGGTCCCACAAAATTACAGGCATGTCTGCCTGCATTATCTGCAGAGTGTCAAAATGCTTCTAGCTGTTCTCAAGTTCTTACTGTTTTTGATTGTGTGTGATGCGGTAAGTGGTGACAGGAGAAATCTAGGAAAATATTGAAAGTAGGCTTTTAGGAAATATATTATATTATATACTAACTGTGAGGCGTATTTCCGACCGCGTGAAATAAATTTCATGGGTTATTTCACGTATCCATTTTTTTTTCAAGTAAAAGTAGTTATTGTAACATCAGCTGCTAGTGAAAGTACCTTTCAAATCGGTCCAGCTGTTTCCGAGATTAGCCGGAACAAACAGACGGACAGAAAAAAAATTTAAAATAGTTTTTTATTTATATACCTTACATACTTTCATATTATGTATTAAGTTAAACCATTTAATTTTGATTAATTATGAATTACAAATAAACACTTAAATTTGATTCATTTGTATAGACATATTAGATATTATTCTACTTTAATTTCAGATGACGATGAAGCAAATTAAAAATACTGGAAAAATGATGCGGAAAACATGTCAGCCGAAGAACAATGTAGAGGATGGTAAACCAATTCAATAGATTTTTTACATATTTAAAGAGACTAACATACCTACGGCTTACATGGTGGTATGTGGTTACCGCCTATGATACCAACCCTTATATAATGCGGCTTTAAGACCTAAAGACACTGTTATTCAATGCTTTTAAATCTAGTCGTGTATATAGGATAAGGTAGCATATAATATATAATGTTATAATTTTGTCTTCACATGTCTTCTGTTCTAGAAAAAATTGACCCGCTCAATGACGGCGTATTCATTGATGAGAAAGAAGTTAAATGTTATATCGCATGTATCATGAAGATGGCAAATACGGTAAGTACAGATGAAATACAGGTTCCGACACGAGCTATGAGCGCGTAGTGAAAATAGTGAGGGTAACTGCGCGTGTATTTTATTAACGTCGCGCCATAAAGACAGAGTCCGACTCATAAAATGACTACTGCGCATTCAATGTCAGTGCTCGTAGCTCGTGACAGCACCTTAGGTACTATTACATTAATGCTCACGCCTTCCCAGAAGGATCCCCAAGGGGTAAGAAGAGGTGTTGTAACAACAACACACACATTTCACCGAATATGAGCCGACGTGACAGAGGGTGAATCCATCGCCGTCTCGGGCGCTATACATACACATACGTCTTTTAATTAGTTCTTAGACACGTGCAGGTCTTCTCATGACATTTTCCTTCACCGTAAAACTCATTGGTACAGGCCCCGTTGGGATTCGAACTTGCGTGGCTTGCGTAGCAGGCGACTGCTCAAACCCCAAGGCCACTACGGTTCTAGTCTTCCTAATGGCTAGTGAACTCAATTTGAAGATAACCAAAACCCGAAATTACCTATGAGCAATATGTAAAATTCCAGTTAAAAAATGGCAAGTTGAACTACGAGGCTGCGTTGAAACAAATCGACCTGCTGCTACCTGAAGAACTGAAAGAACCCACTAAAGCAGCCATCACAGCATGCAGGAAAGTTGGTAAGATTCCATCAAAAAAGTATACCTACTTGATAAATATACTAACATTAGGCGTGCCCGCTACTTCCGCGTAAAATATATAGTGAGTGCATAGCATTTTTTATTATTTAGGCTTATTATTTTACAAATAAAACATACGTATAAATAATATTTAAAGATTGACATAAATATTACATCCTTCCTTACATACAAACTTTCATCCCGCATTCCTTGGTGATATTTTACTCCCTCGAGGATATTTTACTATGAAATTAAATGATATTTGTATTTATACTTATCTTATTAAAAGCCAAAGAAACAAATACCATCATTCTAGATGAGTAGTTTTGGCGTGGAAGTTGGATTTATAATATTAGTTAGGATTGATAGGAAGGATAGAATTAGCACGTCAAAAACCACCAAATACTTTGCGTAACGAATCTTTTTCGTGATATTATGTAGAAGTAATTATTTTTATTGTAGTAATCTGTATTACTGCGTGTAAGTAATTAAGAAGCCTAAGTAATTATGCTAATTACAGTATTTTTTTAATATATTTTTCATGCAAGTTTTTGTTTCAGCGGATGCACACAAGGATATCTGCGATGCATCGTTTCACGTCACCCAGTGTATCTACAATCACAATCCGGAAATATTTTTCTTTCCATAACCTCTTTATCTCATATCTATACATCTATACAGATAGATAAAATATAAGTGTCTGTTTGTAAATCCAAAATAACAGCTTTTCACAAAATTTACATGAAAATATATACGGTACTGACATAAAAAAAAAGTTATTAAAAATTTTCTCTGTCTGTATGTCTGTCTGTTTGTTTCGGGTAATCTCTGAATCGGCTGGACCGATTTGAACGGAACTTTCACTGGCAGATGGCTAATGTTACAAGGAGTAACTTAGGCTACTTTAATTAAAAAAATAACATTTAGTGTTCCACGGGAATTCAATTAAATCTACGCGGGTGAAACCGCGGGGCACAGCTAGATAATAAATGAATTAGCAAATTTAGTTTATATTATTGCTTCTCGTCTCTATACATCACCATCTTCCTTGGCTTTATCCCATACATTGTTGGGATCGGCACTTGGTTCAACCCGATGTGGCTGATCACATGATTTTCATACGAAGCGCCTACCATCTGACCTTCTTAACCACTTTCACGAGGAAAATCAGTAATCTGGATTAAACCAGCTGTAAGACTTTAATAGGCTTCTAACTGACCTGCCGTATTACTCCATACCTACATAAATACAAGAAAGTCGTCGTCACGCATATACAAAGCATGTGATCGAAGTGTTAATATA
This sequence comes from Watsonalla binaria, assembly GCA_929442735.1. Classification (NCBI taxonomy): domain Eukaryota; kingdom Metazoa; phylum Arthropoda; class Insecta; order Lepidoptera; family Drepanidae; genus Watsonalla; species Watsonalla binaria. Next base: position 4,460,759 of record OV838930.1, read on the forward strand.
TTTTAGGCGCTATTATTATATATGGTATTATTTTACGCAGGTAACTCAGAGTTAACTGTAAGGTCTGTAGGTACAAAATTTAGGCATTTTTGAAAACATTATTTGGATTTATCTATTGTAAATATAAAACAACAATCAGCAGGAGTGCCTCAAGCGCCGGAAATATGCTTGCATTGGTCAAGGATACATATTTTCTGCGTTTGCGGTTGAAACTCTGGGACCTTGGGGTCCAGATGCTCATCAACTTTTCAAAGAGGTTGCACGTCGTCTGGTAGAAGCTTCTCGTGACAAGCGGGCTGGGGCTTTTCTCGCTCAGAGAATCAGCATTGCTATTCAACGTGGCAATGCTGCCAGCCTTCTTGGCACGATCCCGAGAGACACCGATTTGGGCCAAGTTTTATACTTGTAATTAGTTTTTAGTTACTTATTTATTATTAATAAATGAACATTAATTGAATTAGTAAATATTTTCTTTTTATTTCCGATACTGTAAACTACAGGAAAGACGTTACTGTATACGCAGTTTGTCAAGCATTTTGTGCTTCAGTGCATTATAACATAAAATCCCAGCTCATTAACAGTAATAATTACTTCCGATCGTTAGCGTTACAGATGTTTTTATGATATAGGTAAAGTAATGATCAAAACTATTTTGTATTTTAAAATATCCGTACTTATTTAAACAACACAATAATTTCACCCGTTTAGTTTCGATATATGTCATAACTACCTTAATTGAAGTTAAACAAGTATTTTCTATATCGTTCAAATGTTTTTATTATTATTTTGTAATGACAGTTATTAGTATAAAAAGACAACTTCGATATTGATATTTCAGTAGTTACGTCTAGGACGATGTTGCTTAAACTTGTGGTAACGTTAAGCTGCCTTGCTATTGCTTACGTAAGTACTTATTTTAATATTATCCACTTACATATATTCAGATAAATAAAATTGAAGAGTCTGCTTATAATTATTCCAAAAAGCTTTTCTCTAAATAGCTATGATGTAAATACGGTACTCAAAAAAATTGTCTGTCTGTCTGTTTGTTTCTTACTGTAATCTCTGAAACGGCTGGTCTGATTTTAATTGGAATTTCACTGATAGATTGCTGTAAACAGTGCAAAATCTTTAGTAATTGCGGGCTTATCATCGTTGAATAGTATATATTGAAGTCACCCCGTTCTTCGTTATGGAATTACGATTTTTATTAACACGTAGGACATGAAATCCTATGGATTTGTAGCTAAAAAATCCATATTAAATTTATAGTAGAGAAAAGTCTACGTTTGCGAATAGTCAGTAATCAGTCAGATAGTTAGTAATCTTTTTATAATATAGGCAAGGCGCTTAATTAATATGTACCTTCTTTATTACAGTGCAGGACAGAAGAGGAACTTAAAACATGGTTCTTCAACCATGCAATGGAATGCAATACAGACTTCCCGGTGACCACTGAGGAGTTGCAAATGATGCAAAAACACCAATTGCCTGACACGCCCAATACCAGGTGTCTCATGGCTTGTGTATTCAGAAAGACCAGCTGGGTAAGGAAAAAATTACTGTATTAAAAGACGTGGCTTAAGGTAGGCCCTCCTCATTACCTCTTATTGCCATGGTAGTGTAATTCTTATTATGCCCCGAAGGCGTAGGTAGAGGTGTTGTTATCACAATACCCACTTTTCACCGAATTTGATTAAGTGCCAACGTGACAGTGGGTGAGTCCATCGCCTTTTCAGGCACTATACTATATATGTCTTGGAATTACTTCTCAGACATATGCAATTTCCTCAAGATGTTTTCCTTCACCGTTAAGCACGTAGTGTGAAGTCAATGCACGTTTTTAGAAACACTCATTGGTACAGGCCCCGCTGGGAGTCGAACTTGCGCCGAACTTGAGTAGCAGGCGACTGCTCAAACGCCAAAGCCACCACGCCTATTATGATATTGAGGCTTATGACCTGTATAAGTCTGTCACTATCATACACTGGAACTATAATGGCAAAGGCAATGAAAATAAGTTGACATGCTCTTGTTATTGTTTAGTTATTTATAACGATGCTAATGTTAATCACTAACAAACTCCATCAGCTTATAAATACTTGTTAAAACTAAAATACTACCGCACTTAAAAGGAACTCAATTTACTTCTAATAAAGCTCCCATTAGGATAATCCCTCGAAATCATCAACACGTGAAATTTCACTGACTGAAATTCATGAAGCCTATATTTGTATTTAGTTTTTATTTTGTTTCTTAGCTGGATGACAAAGGCATGTTCGATGTCGACAAAGCAAGTGCTCTTATGGAAACTGAGCACTCAGAGGCTTCCAAAATTGAAAATGCAAAAAAACTTTTCGATTTATGCAAAAAAGGTAAACTTTACTATAATATAGTATGGTAATCATAGTCGTATAGTAAGCCCTTTTAACTCATAATTATCTCTTCCAGTTAATGAAGAGACGGTGAGCGATGGTGAAAAAGGTTGCGATAGATCTTTTTCTTTAGCCAAATGTCTAACTACAAATGCACCCGAGGTAAGTATCGGATTGCTTTTGAGGCATAAAAATTGCGTCCTTCGGTTCACTTGATTCAGCCCAATGTGACTTATTACCGATTTTTACACATTGATTGCCATCTGACCTAGTCATCCCCTTGCGAGCAAAATAGCAACTGTGTCGCGACCTTTGCTTACATAATTAAGTGTGTTATTTATACTAATAAATGTGAATGTATGTTTATAATATGAAAGTAACCGATCATCATGAAACTTTGTACACATACTTGGAGGTAGTAATTTAAGTATTATATAGTTTACAATAAAGAGGAAAGCTTTGCTTGTTTGTTAAGATTAAATACAAATACCTCAACCGTTAAAAAAAATCTTAGTGTTACTATAAAAAAATTTTTTTTATTTATTTATATAAAATAAAAGGAAACAATGTAATTTAAAGGTATTTGTTTTTTTCTATGCTTTCAGTTTGGATTCCCCATTTAACGGCAAGGGTCTGAAGGCGATACAAGAATGATGACTAGAGAACCACCGTCTCCAGACTTGAAGCTTCCCTGCGCTGACCGAAACCGTGCTCCACTTAGCTATTATTAATATACCTATTCATGTGATCACTGACAAATAAATAAATAAAACATTATGCAAATGGATCTTTTTTTGTATAACAATTAAAATTTTATTCAAGAGTTTCATACAATATTATGTTTGGGAGATGACGATGATAGACGATGGGCGTCTAGGTACAGATGTTGTATAACTATATTATCTTACTAGAACCACAACTAAAATATCCAACATAGAAGACTTCGTAGATTTCTACAGAAAATTGCTTTATCCAAACGTACACCACTCAAACAATATCTCGCAACACGAGCTTAATACTAGCCTTATATATTTTCCTATAAACATCCAGAGGAAATCTGTTAGTACCTATATCAAAAATGGTGGAAGCCGGAGAAATGTACAGGTGTTTTTTCTGCCTTTCTGTGAAGTACTTATTAATAGTTCTAGAGCGCAGCAAGGTTTTTATCGAATGAATTTCTATGAATAGTCAACGTCTTTTTTCGTTCAGCGGTACTGGCTACCTACTTAGTACAGTGAAAACAGCACCTAAGTACATATTCGATGTAAACAAGTGGTCCATAATTCTATTTCCGCCGTCCGCTAACGACCACAACGATATTTATGATAATAGTCCATTAGCTGGCATTTTTTCCGCGTATGTTCTCCTCGTCACACATGGCTAGAGTATTTAACAACACCAATTAAGTAGCTATGAATGCAGAATACAATGTATGTAAGTACCTAGGTGTATGTTATATAGGTGTATATGTAGAAACTGAAGGAAGGATGGTATAGATAAATAAATACACAGATATGCTCGTTGTCGCCGAAGGAGTACCCAGGCAGAATTACGCTTTTATTACTCCCACGTTTTGCCAGTTATGTTTGCGTCTCTTGTATTTTGAGGAGAGCCTTAAGACACTAATCCAGACCCGGCTGCTATTGGTAAATTTCAAATGGAAGAACCTAATAACATTTTGCCCGACCTGAGGACTGTGTTCCACGGTAGCGGTTGTGAGCAAATAGGCAGTTTTCAGTTGGTATTTGAAACTACGTTTTAGGAAGGTATAAGAACCGAACTAAACAAAATCTGCTTTGTTCTGCGCCACGTGGACCTGCGTCGCTAAAATACGCTTTATTCTTACCTATATCAATTATTCTACAGCCGACGCCGCTGCGCCGCACCATTCTTCAATGTCGCTAACCGTCAAGAGCAGTCAGGAACTTTGGTACCCCCCAAATGTTGTTATTGCCATTTTATGTTATAGATAAAGATATGAGTATTCACCCTAATTACGTCACTGCAATTGTGTGTGACATCGGATATATTTTACAACTAACTGTGCCCCGCGGCTTTACACGCGTAGAGTTAATTTCATGGGTGGCCCGCGGAACCGCGGTAATAATGCTTTATTTTATTAAATTACCCTATGTTACTCCTTGTAAAATAAGCTCTCTGCCAATGAAAGTCCTGTTAAAACCGGTTCAGCCGTTTTGGAGATTAGCCGGACAGACAGACTAGGAGAAAATACAAAATTGTTTTTTTACGTCTGTACCGCATATACTTTCGTATGTGTTTGTTATTTTGGAATTAGAAACATACACTTAAATGATATGTATTCTACATATAGTACGTATAGGGTATAGATGAGTACATTAAGCTACGCCGATCACTTATGAATTTGTGGGCAACATCATCACACCGAGAGCATTCTAGTAGAACAAGCGTAGTTAATTGTATGAGGATAATAATATTATAAAAAAATATTCGTATGCATTTATTTGTCGATAATGTCTAACGTTTATTACCCGTTTAATGCTATTTTAATTGCGTCAGGTAAACATGTATTTGCTTCTGATATTAAATATCAATCGCACAATACCTAATGAGACCCAAATTATCCTATATAAAAATATGAGATCAAAATTTTGTTTTAGTTCAAGTACATATTTTTTATTAGGCGCATGATGTTTTTAAAGCTATTGATAAGTATCGGTTTACTGACTACCGCCCATGTAAGTATATTCCTATCTCAGAAGCTTGATTATCCTAATATCGTAATGATGAACCCACAGGAGACTCCATACGTTATAGTGTTGGTAACGTACCGAAATTTAGAATTAGGTTAGAGGCCAACAAAAACTTGTATTTCCATAACAAACGCGCAGAATAAGAAGCATAGTCTGTCTGGAGAGGTGACGCGCTATTTTCTCCGCCAAACCTAGGATTACGAATTATTCTTAACTGACCCAACTTACTTACCTTCAGATGCCCAAACAAGTTATGAGCGCTGAGCTTGAAAGAGGAGCAGTCATTTTATGAGTCTATCCCTGTCTATAGTCATATCTGTTACACCCTACCGCTACCACCACAGATTTCGCAAAGCGCTCAAAACTCGTGACGGCACCTGTGCCGGCCTAGGTCGAATTGTATCTTGGACTACTAACTTCGCCCCCACCCATGTCAACCCCCACGTATTCATTGTCGAACCCGCGCCGCTATCTGTAAGTTAAATTTTCACAACTGGTATGGACATAGCAATGCAACGGCGGTAGGCATGTTAGACTTAAGGGTATAACCTAACCTAACTTTAGACTGAGGCTTACACTAAAATGTAATCTCCCACTAAACTTGAATTGTGGCTTTCGATCAGCATTACCTGACAACGTTCAGATTGTTTATTAGTCCAACTATTCCCTTTGCTTGCACAAGTGACTGCCCCAGGCCAGCGCTAGTAATTTTTTTTTACGAAATCAAAATGATGTCTAATAAAAAATTAGAATGGTTCTGAATGAGACCAGAAATATTAAGAATTTGTCGAAGGTAAAAGACTAATTTTCCTGTTTAAAAAGTAGGGGTAGTAGTACCTGGGTACCAACAAACAAACTTTATTTTCATTCTTATTCAGCGACACATTACATCTGGTTCCAGGGCTCGACAGATGAAGAAATCAAGTCAAAGTTCATTCACCATCTAGTGCTATGCAACATAGAGCACCCGGTCAACTCGCAAGAGCTAGATATGATGCAGAAACACGTCTGGCCACCTGGTACCAATGCCAAGTGCCTGGTTGCTTGCATCTTTAAGAAAATACATTGGGTAAGCTTTCCTTTTTCATTTAACTCTGTAAATGTGTTATTTTACCTTTTTAGGTAACGTATTCTTCGATGTCACGGAATATAGAGGTATAACTTAAACTTTGTGAAAGTCGAATAATATTTTTATACGTTGCGTTACTGACGAAATTTTTACACGAATTTTTTAAACGTAATTTTTATTATCTTGTTATTGTTAACAGATAAACAAAAAAGGTGAATTTGATGTTAACGAAGCTAACGCTTTGGCTGAAAAGGAATATGACGATAATAATACGAAGATAGAGAATGCAAAAAAAATTATCGATATATGCAAAAAAGGTCAGTGTAAATAAATATATAGTGTGAAATAAACGTCCCTATTTATATTTTTTTGGAGTAAATACAACCACCTCACCATCTGTCACGTTGGCACTTAATCAAATTCGGTGAAAAGTGGGTGTTGTGATAACAACACCTCTGCCTACCCCTTCGGGGAATACAGGCGTGAGCATATGTATGTATGTAAATACAACCAAAATACCTTTTATTTATTTTTTTGCAGTTAACAGCGATCCCGTTACAGATGGGGAAAAGGGTTGTGACAGATCATTCCACTTGGCAACATGCTTCCTAGATAATGCTCCTCAGGTAGGATATACGGTTTATAATATTACCAGCTGGTCCTGGCAAACGTTGTATTGCCATATTTTTTTGGTGGATAACCCTGCTCATCATTTAGGGTTACGAAGAACAGACGTTGGCCGATTCACAGACCTACCCGATATGCGCACAAATCGGACCCGCCGTTTCGGAGAAGTTTGGTAACGAACACCGCGATACGAGAATATTATATTTTATCGTATTTGTTTGAAAGGATAAGGAATAATTTTGCAGTCTTGCAATGTTCGTCCAACTCGTCTAAAATTTTAATTATTTTAGAGTTTTTAAAATCTTATGATTATAAACGCTGTTAAAACCCCTATAAGGTCGCAAATGTATGAGCTGGGCTATACTTGATACCAATAACAGACGAGGTTTGCGTTGACTCTTAAAAATCAATGAATTATTTATGTTACAGTTGGGATTCACCATTTAACTCCTGCATCGGATTGAAAATCAAATAAATATGGAACTCCTGCTTCTTCAGCTTTGCTTTACAAATCTAAATAAATAAAACCACTTGATTATGAGCAAATAATATATTCAATAACCTTAATAACACTAACAACATAGTTCTTACTAACACGTTGAAACGTTAAGGATGCAAAATTAGGTGTAAAAATAATTAGTAGAAATATACCTATTGGATACATAATGGACACGAACGAATAATTTTATGTGATAAAGCCTGTGACTACTTGAAGGCGTTATGTAACAAATATAAAGAAACCGTTAACATTCAGGGAAGTCTTACATATCTCATATTATATTTGAATATTTCAATCAAATATTTTCAGCGCAGAAAATTATTTCACTAATTACTAACTACATTTAATAACAAAACTAACTAAGAAAAGAACCTGACTTAAACCCGCAAGTTAAAATTCTTTAATAAGAATTTTAACTGAATATCATTCGTGCGTAGAAGAAAATGAAATGCCCATAGATCTACAAAAAACTGATAGGAACCACTGAAAAAACTCAGTAAAATGATGGAACCATTGACTCTCTATCACTATCTCATTCTACTTGACTTACAATTGTGTCGAAAAGAGAGGGACAACTCTATTGCGCTAGAATGACGTATTTACTTTGATAAAGTATTATAAATTGTACCTAAAAATACCCTTGTTCAGTGTAGTATCTACATCAATTCTAATACAAAATATACATTTGATATAAAAGTGCAAAGAGAATTTACTTACATTGTATCATAAAAATCACACAAAATGGTTTTGAATGTGGATTGTGGAGTGGACAAAGGGAGGGGAAGGCCTAAGAATTGTTGGATGGATTATGTGAGAAATGATATGGCTAGAATGGGAGTTAGCACAGAGTGCTTAGTGCGAGTTTTCTTAAAATCGCCGTCACAAGTCATCGCGTCGACATAAACGCAATTCGTATAGGTTCACAATAGTTTCATCTTTAGGCCGACAGGCGGCGCTGTTTCGACTTGTGACGGAGGCAGTTAAAAACTCGCTCTAGGCTCTCAGATATGACGTCTGATAGAGAGAAATGGGAGAGAAGAACACATTGCGCCCAAATAACATGGTATAAGGGCAGGAGGAAGATGATGAAGATGAATCATACAAATCACACAATAGTATACACACGAGATTCCAAATAGTGCCTATTTGTCTTTTTTAATTTGGGCAAATTATTCAAAAATTATCAAACTTTGTTTGGATGAACACCCTGACAATTTAAAAATGAAATTATACAATATGCAGTTTTTCCTGTAATGTATTGAATAAATAGACTGAAAATGGTTTTAGGTAAATCAAAAACATACATATAATTTCAATATTAAAGGTAATCTTGTAAAATGAATTGAAGCACACAGCAAAATTGTATACATTTTGCAAAACAAAAATCGCGAATGTTGAACGATATATTATGTGAACGATAAAATTGTGACATATCATAACTTTAAATTCGTTAATTAGATATAAGAACCAGTATCGAAACATTACTCTTAGATATGTTAGAAATATAATATAGTATGAAAATAGTGTTTAAATATCATAATATTTTTGCAAATAATAAGTCCACGTAGTGTACGTTGGCAATATTGGCACAATTTTAATACTATAATTTTAATACACATTACAATAATAGTGGGTTTAGAATATTGGAAGTAGATAGGATTAAAAAATATATCATACGTTTTGTGATCTAATTAATTATACAATATTTAAAATTTGCAACTCGCAAGTTGCTATCGATGCATGGAGAGTAAAAATATTTATTACTTATATGTATTTCGTTACAAAAATTGTTTCACTAGATAGATGGTAAAAGGCATTATGCCTCTTGGTAAAAGATTATATCGTTGAGATGTTTGCAATAAGAATGGTAAACTCATTTGCCGTACTCATATTGCAAATAATCACTATAATATATGTGTACATTGCGATTAGTTGCTAACTATATCGTGCTTTAATTAACCATTCGACGGCGTCAATATCAAAATTAAATTCGATAAGGTTTGTAAAACAATATACGTAACATATTATTTGTGTTAAACATATTTTGTGATACCGAGACGTTCGCCGCCTAGTAGATAAAAATCTTATAACACATTTATATTGGAAAGAGTACATACTAAAGAAATAATGGACGAAAACAGTACATAAACATATGGTTTATAATTTCAATTACAAGGTAAATTCAAATATATGTAAAGGATGACTCACAGTAGACCGTGTTGGGTCCGGAATGAACTTAGTCCGTCACGTTGCCGCTCGGTATAGAAATGAGTATGTCCATACACAATATATGTAATAATTAGTTGACCGTGCTGCGGCCGTTGTTCGACTCGGACCTGAAACGGTCTAGTGCGAGTCATTAATTAATGATTTGAAAAAAAATGGACCATGTTGTAGGACAAATGTGTATTTAGGTGATAGAGCAACATTTCCAGCCTTGACATTACGCATTAATTTAATAAAACTGATATACAAATCAATATGCTGTTAAATAATAGCGTGGAAGTTGTCATATTTTAGTTGGTAGCGACTTCCACTTGTAGCTGAAAATAATAATTCGTAGATAAAATTACTAGCTAATTGGTTAATTAATGATTTCGTAGGATTTTCAAAAATACTACAAATCAAACAGGTATGTTAATGATTTTCAAAACTAGTTTAGAAGAAACGAACGAGCTCTGTTACCTGGGCACCCGGCGCCCTTAGTAACGTTTGGACTAGTGATGTGCCAGGCAAAAATTAACTCTTTTCATTCAAAATTTGATTACTTCACGTTATTGATAAGCCTTGGCCATCGTTATTTATGGAACTATGTTCTCATAGAGAAAAGTAGACCGATTTGTTATTCATATACAGCAACATTTTCTCATCTTAAAATAGTATATATTGAAGTCGCCATTTCCATACAAAATTATTTTATATGTATGAGCGCATCGTTCTTCTAAATAATGTTACGTATCTTGATACGATGTTGCTAACATGTAGGAGTAGAACTCCAAAGGGTTTATAATTTCATATTATGTTTAAAGTAAGTGGGAAATAGTCAATGTTTTGCTAGACTTGAAAATCGTTGCCATTCCAATAACACAGTAGTTTTATTAATGCTGACGCATTTCTATAAGATGCAATGAGAAAACATTACTATGTATAATGACGAGTATAATAAAGTTTGGTCTATGATATTGTTCTGACATTACCTAATCGATCAAGACCAGTTGTCCCTCGGCGAGGGTGGTCTCGCCCTGATGTTATATGCTGTCGTAACTGTTGGGGTCGGGAGAGGTCACGTTGCCTCCGCCGCGCGCCGGCAACTTGAAACCGTTCATTGAAAATGCCCAGCCATCCTGAAATTATCGTAAGTATAAAGACGCATTTTTAATAGTGATGGATACGGAAAAGGTGTGTTACTCAACACTCGGAAGTCTACTTAAGATCGTAGCCAGTCGCCAGTCCGACAGCTCTATCTTCTATCATCATAACGTGACTGCATTGGATCAGAAATTGCCTCCGAGTTTTGGAGACACCTTACAGGACATCATAGTCAAATAATGCTATCATAGAGTAGTGTGTATTGTTGTGTTCGCAAGGTGAGTGAGGTCTACAGAGCTCCATAGAAGGGAGGAGTGTATAAAATAAATAATCGTAGTCACAATTTCCATACTCACATTTTTTTAACGCATCTTTGTTTGACATGCATTTTACTGATTTATTGGAAATATATTTAAAAATTAATATTATTTCAGTTTACACACAGGAAATATTCTGGCAACTTTATAGAAAGCAAAACTATTTGGAAAGCATAATACTGTGTATACACTCACCCGAACGAGATTAGGCAAATCTGACCAGAAGGCGAGGTTGGGTATGACTTCAATGCCTGTGGCTCCCATGAGGAATTTCTTGGTACAAATCCCGAGAACCACATAGAATATAGCACAGGAGAAGAATACTATCACCAGTGTCGACCCAAACGACCGGCCTGTGTCTATTTGTTTCAGACATGCGTCTGGTGAGTAGAAAGACAGCACCTGAAAAAATACATATTTTTTTAAGGATTTTATCTCATGGAATATATGTTTGTGATATGGTGAACAATCATCACGTAAATAGGTTTTTTTATAATCCGAGGCACACATAACAGAAGGAAAAATTTGATACACTAATTAGGGATATGTGTAAATTGATGGGTAAAGCATCTATGGGATTTACAGTTCATAGGACCACAATCTTATGCTTGCATCTCTCTGAGAATTTTTACATATATTTATATTTTGGTGTTGCTTGAATACAGTTAGTAAAAAATATTATTTTCTTCTTCCTGATAGGCATTACTGTCAGCATTTATATCGTAAGGGGGCTCATTTCATCATTTTATTATTATTACCAGCTGTGCCCCGCGGTATCACTCGCATAGAATTAGTTTCATGTTTCTTATATTTTTAGTTAAAAGTAGCCTAATCCTTGTACAATAGCTGTCTGCCAGTGAAAGTCCCGTTTAAACCGGTCCAGCCGTTTCGAAGATTAGCCGGAACAAACAGAGAGACAGAGAAAATTTTTAAATTCGTTTTACGTGACTGTACCGTGTATACTTTCATATTGCATTTAGTGAACAGCTGTTACTTTGGAATTGCAAACAGACACTTCAATTTTATTTTATTTTATTTATTTCGTCATATTCATATTATTATTACATAGTATAAAGACTACAGTCAGGTTACCTTCACATTAAATGATTATTACGAATAATGATGAAAACAATTAATTGGATATTATTATAAAACTTACAAGTTTGTTAGGCTCATCCAAGGAATATATGTGAAGGTCATTTGGTGTTTGTGCACAGAAGAGAAGGATTACTGTTGACCTGGAATTAAATCAAACACACATGTCAATCAATTTGGTAATATACATTTATTGCATAAATTTGTGAATATTGCAGATTATTTTCTTGTGTGTTCCAAATAGGGTACAATGAGCCCACCAATTAAGAATTTGTAGTTGGACATCTCAAGCTGTAGGACAATATCACCATATTGCAGAAGAATACAGCCAAATGACACTTCTTTATTGTGAGTTCAATGACCCACAGGCCTTGACAAAGTAAGAAACTCCTTTATCTTGCGCAAATAGTAGTGATACAAAATGTTTGGAAGTCACATAAATGAGGCATGTCAGGCACTATACATGTGTCTTTGAATTACTTCTTCTTCATATTCAGGCTTCCTCACAATGTTCCTTCACTGTAGGTGGTAAGTATGTGGTTTGAAATAATCATCAGTCTTTCTGGCATAGCAGCACTCAAAAAGAGGTTGGCAGTGCACAATACACCTATTCAATATGGGTGTAAGCATTTAAGGCTAAAACATCTGTTCACCATCAGTTAGGGAGGAAATGTGTCACAATTGAAAATTGTTGTATTCATAAGAATACTTCATTTCATAAATTTTATACAGTAAATGGATTATAATATAAACCATCTGTTGCAGGTAATTTAAGATAATTATTGAAAGATATTAGGTACATGTTGAAATTCATCTGTGACAACAAATGTAAAAATTAAATTTACAAGCTAATAATGTCCTTACTATTACAATATTGCGAGGTATTTATTTAGTTGTATGGCATATTACATAGCATACTTAGTAATTTGGCGAACAGCCAGCTTACTCTAAATATAAGTGTAACAAAGAAATACCACAGTAAAAGATTAACATAAGACTTAGATTTATTATTGTTTGGTTAGACCAGTTTGAAGGTTAACTTACGAGGGTCCATGGTTCAATATCAGAGATTTTCCATCTGGAGTGAAACTAGAGTCATTTGACGCTCCCAAGAAGTCAAACACATCGGAGTCCAGTTTGTATGTATTTGTGGTTGCATTTGTGAGCATCATTGTATATACATGACGACATAGCTGGAATTAAAATTGAGAACTATATAATATATTTTAAAGCTAAAAAAGTAATGGTGAATCACATACACATATGCACCAAATAATATATAGGTTACTCAAGACATTATAGGTTACATCACAAGGCCCTGCTCATGCAGGACCTTGAATGCCCAATGGTCATTTTGTGAGTCTGCCTGTGTCTATATCTAAGGTGCGAGGTGAATAAAAACATGCATAGTATTTACACAATTTTCGCTGTTCCTTCAGAACCCATGATGGCCACAGTACGTTAATGTAACATTTACAAATAGTTAAGTGTGCATGTGTTAAAAACATTTGGTAATATGTTACAGTTCATTTATATGAACATCGGAGACCTGAGAATAATAAAATCTATACAATCCATAAAAACTTGTTGTTAATGAGCTTCAAAGAAAAAATCAAACAAAGGAATGTGTCAATTTAGTAACATTTCTATTTTACCTTCTAAAATAATATGTAAATAGGTCCTTAATAATGTACCTAATCCAAACAACTTTGTTAATGAGCTTCATTATGCAACAATGGAGAGGCCCTAATATCATTAGAAAAATGTTATGGACAGAACAGGTTTCCTATTATCATAAAAAGCAATAAAACGAGTTTTTATTTCTATGGTTTATATAATGAAACAAGGCATCAATTTCCGTCGTTAGGTTCAGAATAAAGAGGAAATAGCATATTTATTCCTGAAAGCTATTCATTTTGCGCATTAAATAAGCTACTGAAACCAACTTACCGCTACTGGTCCCACACAAGTACTAGAATTTGCCGTCAAATTCAGCGGTACATCGTAACAAGGATGAAAATAATACGTGCTTAGTTCATATGTGCTATTCTGCTTAATACTGTAATAATTCGCTGAATAAAAAGCAGTTGTAACCGTAGGAGTGAGGTCGATTCCAGTGCCGTTGGAAAATTCACAAGTACAGGCACTTTTTTTCACGCATACATCCTGACCATGAACTACACTAGAAAAACTAACTATAACAATAAATATGAAGCCTAAAAATCTACAGTGGTTATCCATTTTATTACTTCAATGAAATCACTATTTCACTTGATTCAACACAACTTGATGAAATGGTTTTTTTTGTGATCATTCAATCAATCATGCAGCTGTTTAATCTGTCAAACAAAGCACTTTCTTTTTTAATATTCTTCGAGATAAAAATGACAAACGGAGCGTAGCATACACAACCATGTTCGCAGTTTTTATTTTATAATATCTAAATATTCTTTAATTTATCAACTCATGTTCAAAGCAAAACTTTTATATTATGTCACATATATTATGTTATTATCTTAATTCGTTATGTAATGATAGATTTCAAAATATTATGAAAACGAAATTAGACAGCGAACATCAATTTTGTGGTAAATATTCCTTTCCTTTATTTGTTTAATGGCGATGAGCTTAAGTAAAACTATTCCGCCAATGTCAAGTGATTGTTACGAAAAACATCTTGTAAATTGTTAAAAATATGTGGAGGAACCCATAGGATTCCTCGCTGTATAAGCACTTAAATTTTGTGTATAGATTGATTTAAAATAAAAAAAAAACCGTGGTAAATATTATTTTAGGCAGTGGCAAGGCGGCGCGTCGACGATGTCTGTCTGGTGACGCTTGCCACCAGGCACCAGCACAAAGCTATTTTTTTGCTATCCCAAACTACCAAAAATATTATTCTTAGGTGAACAAAGGTTCTGTGAAAGAAAAATGCTTTCTCTGAAAAAAAAAGACCAAAATAACCTAATATTAAATAGAACTGTCACTATTGTCACTGTCATTTGTCAAACATATGGCAGACAATTAATTATTTGATTTTGTTTGTTTGTCAATTATTCTCCTTGCAGAGGAAACAAAATAGAATGTGATTCGACATCCTTTGGCAGGCGATAAACGTAATATGTTTCGTATTCTGAATTTCTGAACAAAGTGATCATTTTATTATGAATAAGTAAATATACTTTTAATTTAGGAGTTACATTAATATCCTTGGTCTAAGTGATGGCAGACAAAAAGAAGAAAATATACCCCTTTAAGGTTAGTAAACAAATATATTTAATAGTAAAAAGAGGAATTAAATGTCTTATACAATTATTAATGATCTTATAACTACATATTAATTGTGATATATTCCAAATCATGACCAGAAGCAACCTTTAATATCAAATTCATAATACTTTGTAGGAAACCACAACACAAAGACGGCCAGTCATTCTGAAGTCCGATAGAGAAGTATCAAAAGATCAAACAAAGGAGAAACAAGAGAAAGAAAAACAGCCAACAATAATACTAAAGACTAGGGAACAGAGTACTCCCAAGGAGGACAGACCACAAAGCCCAAAGAGTTCAAAGAATTCCACATCTGAAGATGGACCGTATCCGTCTAAGATAGCTCAAAATGAAAATAAGGAGAAGAAAGGTACATAAGTAATTGAATTTGAGACAAAAATATAAACTTTTGTAAATTAAATTTCATGAGTATTTTTATACATTTATTGATTATATATCATAATTATATATAGAAAGAATTGTGCTTGAAATGTATCTTATGAACATTTGTATCTTATTAGAACAACATCATACTTATTTTCCAGATCAAAAACCTCTAAAGTTGATGACAGAGCCAGTGAAGCTGTTGGATGAAAACCTGGAATTCAACAGTGCTGCCTTAGAGTTCCTGCATGATTCTAGCACCAACTACTTGGTTATTGGCATTATTGGTAAGTAGCAATACAAAATAAATAATAACTATTATTATGGATGGTCACCACCCTCTATAATGGTTGAGGATGACATCTAGACAGTAAGGAATCTAGGTAATAATCATTCGAAATAACACACTCACACAGACGTGCACATCTACAAGAAATAATCGGAATCGCCGTAATGTCAGTAAGAGGTGTCATTGGACGATCGCATATATGTCAGGATATGTTGTCTAATTAACATTAGGATTATCCAAGACTATGTTTTCTACTAAAGGGGATTAAGTTTTTTTTTTAAATGTTCCAGGTACTCAAGGTGTAGGAAAATCAATGATACTGAACCTTATATCACAAAATGTGAACAAACAAGACCTGTGCAGACAAATACTACATTCCCACGAGGTTAATGAGAGCAATTTTGAAGGCAATGATGTTGCCCTTGAGAATCAAACGGAAGCCCTCGACTTTGTTGATGTACCTGATGTTAGAGGACAGGACAAAAAGAACCAGTTTATGTTCAAAATGCAGAATATTGACCATATTGAAAGAGGTGTTCATTGTACTAAAGGTGGGTGGACTGTTGGCTTGAAAGCCACCTTCATAAGATTTCGTAAGCTCATCATCATCCCTGGTCTTACCCCATAAATTGTTGGGGTTGGCACTTGCTTCAATGCAATGTGGCTGATCACCTGTTTTTTATATGAAGCGACTGCCATCTGACCTTTGCAACCCTTTTAACGAGGAAAATCTGTGATCTGAATTAAACCAGTTGTCAGACCTTCTTAGGCCTCCAACTGACCTGTAATGATTGCCAAAGATGTTAAATTGCCAACCAGGACCGACGGCTTAATGTGCTCTCCAAGGCACCCAGGGAGCTTGGGTGGTCACCCATCCTAGCTTGGGTAAGGGTTGCTTAACTTCGCTGATCTAATGATATATGCAATAGCAACTGTGCCACGAGCTCCTCTAATAGTCTATTCTAATAAGATTTCGTAAGCTTATTGCTTTAGTACCTAACCACCTAGGTACATGTAGCACCATGTGTTATTATTATTTTATCCAGGATAAAAGCATAAACCACTCTTCATCACCTCATCTATCTTTTTGAAATAAACAATTCCACTACATTGTCTTTTTGCTACAGTAGAATACACACATTTACAATATTTTTTTCAACACAATATTAATATTACAGTCACGCTCCGAAATGTATGTGTAGGTACTTGCTCTATTTATTATTACATACTTAATAAAAAAAAGTAGCAATGATCCCATTGGTCCACAAATAAATAGGTGTGCTTAACAATTTGTTTGGTGGTGAATTCTTCGACATTCTTAAGTGCCGTACCAAGGCCTAAACTGAATAAAATATTTTAATTTTAATTTTAAGGTACTAGTAAGTTATGATAAAGTAAGGTAGTATGTGATAAAATTTCAGGTGTGGACATGTATGTGACGACCGACCGTGTGATCCTCCTGGACTGCCAAGCTCTATGGTCTCCGGCTCTGATAGAGGAGACAAGCACTAATCCCATAACTGCGAGGAGTGCTAATGCTGTCACTGTGGACTGTCTTCAAATCGCCTCATATCTAATGGCCATCTGTCACGTCCTTATTGCTGTGCAGGATTGGTTTACTGATTACAACTTCTTAAGGTGAGATTTTAATATAATT
The DNA here is from genome assembly GCA_929442735.1 of Watsonalla binaria. Taxonomy (NCBI): domain Eukaryota; kingdom Metazoa; phylum Arthropoda; class Insecta; order Lepidoptera; family Drepanidae; genus Watsonalla; species Watsonalla binaria. The sequence goes on from OV838930.1 coordinate 4,478,382, forward strand.
CATTAGTTTTGTTAATAACAATGGGATTTAACACATACTTCCTAACATACATTTTCGTGAGCTGATTAGACTCTCGGAGTTATTCAAAGCAAAATTTAGAAAATTCATTGATATTTATTGTTATTAATTTTCCATTGAATATGGAATACATCACTCAACATGATTCTAATATGGAGAAATGAACATATGATACCTAGCGTTGTGAATGCTATCATCTCATATAATCTTTGGGGGCACCCAGATAGGGAACATTGATTGTAGAACATCAGAGACTATCGTAATAGATCTGTTATACCATACAACTTTTCTTTTCATTAAGTGTCGCAAGCATTTATAGGCGGCAGTAGTCGGAAATCATGCGGACTGCATGTGCATATATCTATTATAAACGTACCATCCTTATATTACTATCGTTACTATCGTTCATGTGCTCATCTCAGGTACATCCAAGCAGCTGAGATGCTAAAGCCGTCTCTGTCCGCGTCGTCGACCGCAGTGTCAGCTGAAGGCTCGGACTCCGCCAACGGTGGAGATAACCATCCACATTTATTACTTCTACACAATAGATGTCAGCTCGAAGACTTCACTCCTCAAGCCGTGGAAGCCATTCAGGATTTGTACAGGTGATCATTTTTATAAAATTCTGCTCAGGATGTGGTGGCCTTGAGTTTTGTAGCAGCAAAGTCTGTACCAATAAGTTTTTCTAAAAACTTATATACAGCGATTTCATGCCACGTGTGACGGAAACCTACGGTGAAGGAAAACATCGTGAGGAAACCTGCATATGTCTGAGAACTAATTAAAAAAGACATATGTGTAGTACTTATGACGGCGATAGACTCACCCATCTGTCCCGTTGGTACATAATCATCTTCGGTGAAAGTGGGTGTTGTTAATACAAAACCTCTGCCCAGCCCTGTATTACTTAGTACTTCGGGAAATACAGGGGTGTACATATATGTATGTATATACAAAGTTTATTTATGAACTTTACGTGCCTGAACTATGGTAACTTGTGGTTCAGGTGTGTATTTATTAACCGTCTATATTCGCAGGAAAACATTCAAACGTTCGAGTCTACAGCTGCACTCTGGCATGTACATGTACAGTGACTCCAATAGAAATGGTCTGAACGTGGACAAAGTGAATAAGGAGTATAGCGTCCAAGCCTGTGGCACGCCAATCAATCTGTTCATGCTTCCGGAAATATATAGCGATTTTGGTAAGGTTTTGAATTTTTAAATAAGTTACAGGTTTAGAGCTCTAAGGGCCTAGTGCGAGTTTTTCACTGCCGACGTCACAAGTCACCGCGTTGACGTAAACGCAATTTGTATGGGATCGAAACAGCGCCATCTGTCGGCCCACAGATTGCAACATTTTAATGCCATACAAATCTGCGTTTATGTCAACGCGATGACGATTGTGACGTTTTAAGAAAACTCGCAATAGGCACTCAAGAGTGCTGCCTCTGGTCCTCAATTGACCGTAAGTGACGCAAGGTCTAATCTCATTGTCTTAACCAATAAGTGAAGGAAAACAAAGCGAGGAAACCTGCATATGTCTAAGAAGATATTAAAAAAATATAAGAAATGTTTATACTGTACTGTTATAAGATTAAAGTCAATAGATGTTTAACTTTTACTCACGAATTTTTTCGCTAGTAATTTGTCCATAGCCGCAAAATAATGAAGCTTTCTATAAGTACAGTAATTTTATTACAAACTTGCCTCAGAGGTCAGCTAGCTGTCAGGCTAAGGGTATGTTTGTTTGACACCAGAGTAAAAATAATAATTAATTTCAGATAATCGCGATATATACCGCGGGCATCCGCCTTTTGAGCAACTGGCAAAGCGTCTCCGATGGATGATATTAGGTGTGAACCGACACCAGATCACCAACGTGCCTAATCTGTCGGAACGTGGCTGGTTTCACTACTGCAGCAAGGCCTGGGAGACCATCAGAAAATGCACCTTCTTCATGGAGTATGAACGATTCTTGCCTTGAAAGTTATACAAACGACGCTCTAATGAACGACACTGAATTTTACAGTACAATACGAAGTGATATTTGAATACATCGCATTAAACGTGAAAGAACTATGTGACGAATAAGTATTGTTCGTTCATAAGACATTCAAAGTGTACCTACTAAAAAATATAATGTATATAATTTCCAAGTGTATATAACTCTATAAAAGAGTGAAGCAAAAAATATGGCATATAAACATGCTTCGTTCAATGAAAAAGAATGTCGTCTGGCAGACCTCTATTGCACTTAATTTTAAAGCTTTGTTTTTTTTTCATTCGGCTGCAATGAATTAAGTAATTAATTTCTTGCCAGGTTCTTCTCAGTAAAAGCAACCTTCCGAACCTGGCGGTAGCATGCATAATCCTATGTAATCGTGTCTTTCTGACGATTTGAAAGTACTTTGTAAAAAGTCTAATCCAATAAAGATATTTTGAATTTGAATTTTAATTTGAATTAATCAAGTTACACCAACTTGGTTTGAAGGTTTTGGGTTAAAAATATTCATATAAAAAGTTACTGAGTGTGGTTGAAGACACCCGTGAAATTGAGTTTACGCGATTAAAACCGCATGGTTAGATATGCTTTGAGTCATGATATGGGTTTTTCTAGTTAATAGTATACGTAGGTACAGCTTATTCATTACAATACGATTGTCAGATTAAAACGCAGGTGGATGTCTGGAATTATGAAGGCGATTACTAATCAAAGATTTATTCGAAGCTGATAAAATAATGTACATTTTGTCATTGTGCTTTGGACCCAATATACATTGTAATAATACTGTTGTTTCATTTTTAATAAAGCGTGTAGTTACGGTGCGTTTTGCTTTATCATTGATAAACGCTGTCGATTAAAGGCTTACGACGTTGCTCAGGTGGTTTATACGCGTGTTGATAGACGCTGGCCAGTCGCCAGTGTTCGGGGTATCCGGTCGCGTTAGCGTCACGCCATATACTAAATGGAGGTGCTAACGTCGGGATTGTATACGACTTCTTAGTGTACGGATGCCGCATCTTCGGAATTTTGACCCCTTTAGAGTCAGTAGTGCTACTGACGCTCTGTACAGAGTTAGGGTTGCCGGCTTTGAAGGCAAACTTATAATCCTCCTTTTGCTTGTTCTCTTGACATGACTTACCGCTATGGCAGGACAAGCAATTCTTATGCTTAATATTGCTGTTTGTAGAGTCGCTGTCCTTGTTCGAGCGCGATATCTGGGAGTCGTTGGGCGAGCTGTGGCGCAGCTTCCCCTGGGCGAGCGGTGTCTTCTCGTACGACTCAAGGCTGTGTCTGTTGCGATTAACGTCGTAAGCACTTTTCTTACCTTTATTGTTATTATTCCACGAATCTTTCATATTGTGGAGTTTGTCAGCCCTCTCGTCATGGCTGTCTTTGCGGCTTATATCACTGGGCGTGCCGCATCCATGGATTCCGTCACATTGTGTCTTCTTCCCTGACTGCCCGGAACTTCGCCTGCTAGACTGTCCAGATTTGGAACTCTTATCATTGGCAGCCGCATGCTGCGGACATTGCGGCACATCACACGAATCTTTCCTTTTGTCTTTGGTCATGTCTTTTTCGAAATATGGCACAGGATGACGTCCTACGTCCTCTATCACCCGGTTTTGATTAAAAATCGGATTTGAGTGACTGATCATTTCTGGTAAAATTTCCTCTTTGGGGGTATGAACCATTGTGAATACAGCCGGTGCCTTGGATCCGTTGGAGCCGTCTATATGTTTAGGCGGTCTAGGTTCCTTCTTAGGGTCATCTGCTCTGAAGTCCCAGCATATGGCCAAGTCCATAAGCGACATTGGTTTTGTGTGTTGGCTTCCTAGATCAGGTGCAGAGGTAGCTGGCCGTTGCTTGTTATCTTTATCACCTTCAGTTTTCTTTGGGTCACATGTTTTGGGTCTGTGGACGCGCATTTTCGTGCAACATGTGGGTCCCGACGCGCCGTAACCTTTCCACCCGATGGCGTAAGGCTTCACAATTATGTCCGAGTCCCTGTGCTCGGCAATTTTCTTCAAGTTCCGGTATCCTAACGTATCAGGTAATGGCTGGTGTTCCAAATTACCGACGTGCATTTTTTTTGCGAACTGGAAGTTTTGAGAGACGTTAACATACGGTAACTTTGGTGTGCTACTTTTTTTGTCGTATTTCATATCTTTATTGCTCTTTTCATTTTCTTTTGCGTTCTCAGCGACCTTCCTCCAGAATTTGTCGGCGTCGTCTTCTTGTGGGCCGTGGATTCGTTCGACGGCTTCTTTAACGAGAAGGTCGTGTGACTCGTGTCTGTTGTCAGGGGCGGTCAGAGAGCCAGGCACGTATGGACCGTGACCATCAGACTCAACAGGCTCTTTCTTTACGTTCAACTCCAATGGGTCATCCTCTTTGTTCACCCCCTCCGTATATTTTTCGGTATGAGTATTTTCACTTTCAATATTATTTTTATCCGACTCCTTATTGGCACAGACATGAAAACAATTTACGATAAGTACTAGTCAATATTCAGTCTATTTTAAAATAAATAAAAAACAATATTTTTAAAGCAAAACCAAAAATTTATTGCTCTCTAATAAGTGCACCTACTTTGTCATCTGATCACTTTGGAAGTTTTTTGCGTTTGTGAACATGAAACGGGCATTGGCGTGGCTGAAATAGGTAAAAAAAAGTAATGAAATTTACTCTGGTTCGTATTTAAATCATAACAACTACCATTTAAAATGAATACCTACATGTGTAGATATTCCACACATCAATCTAAAGGCACTTGTGAAAACTTATGAAATTATAATGTAAGTTACCTAGGTAGGTGGGTGGATAAATTATGAAGGTTACTCTGTTGCTACAGACTAAGAATTTACAATGACAACATAAAAATAAGATACTTGATAATCGCACAACGATTACAAATCGTAAATCTATTACGGCATTTCACAACGTGCCGCTCGACTTTGCAGAAAATGTCAACAGACAAAAACCTACATATCTTTAATCTAAGACTACTGTCAAGAAACATTACTTAACAGGTAAACAAAAAATAACAAAGCAAGTATAAAAAGCTGATTACAGGAACTATAAATATCAGAATTGTTTGGTTCACCCACTGTCGCCGTAATAACCTACTTATGTGAAAGTTCCAAGGCGACGTAGGTGTACGTACGCACGCAGTCGAGAACAAATCACAAACAAATAGGTCGTTTCGCGCGCAAATTGCCAAGAGGACAAGATGGCGCGTGCGAGCGCGTTCACTCACCACGAATGTCTGCGGATCCTGTTCCGGTTTGGCCTCCTCCTTCTTTCCTTTGGCGCGTTTACCACCGCGCATGCGCGAGGCTGCCGCGACTGCTGCTGCCTTTGGCCTCTGAACACGCGGGTGTAACCAATCTGGAAATCTGCCATTCGGCGGCTCTTTCGCTAATTCCTCAGCTGCAATCAAATACAACTAGTGTAGGTAAATCACACAAACCTGGTCGTTAATAGAATTTATAAGTATTTCAAAAGAGTCGTTTGTATTTTATAAATATCGAGATAAGGCTTTGACCATGATCGAGATTAACATTGAAGATGAAGATGAACACAGTCTCAATATTTGCACCATGGAGATCATATCAAATAATATGTAATCTTCGCCAGTAAATTTGCTATCATGCATCATCTTTACCCAGTCTTCAATAAAGACTATCTTGTATTTAAAAAAAACGTGTATTTGGATTAAAACCTGTGGATCGGATTTTTTTCAAACGCAATTTATTATTGGACTATGAAATCATTCATATCTTACCATTTAGTTGATGGTGAGTTGAGTAGTACAATTACACAGGAACGTTAACGTGCGTGTAACGTATTAATAGGTCATCGATTTGATGTTTATTTTATACAAATATTCCGTTGAGCGCAAGTATCGAAATATTCAATGACAGCGCTGAACTACTTCGTAACACGATATTATTTGGAAGCGGAAGTGTTCGCGTGTATTTTGACATATAAATTGCGCAAATTTATTTATTAGGTTCCTACTCAGATTACAAAACAAGAACAAATATGATTTATTAGATAGGCGTGGATTCCATTACTGCTTATTTTCCACCCACCAAATAACCACACATACCTACGAAAGGATTATTTGAACCTAATAAACCATAATATATATTAAATAACTAATTTTGAATATATCATACCCTACAACTAGCTGTATCCCGCGGTTTCACCCGCGTCTAATTTTTTAATCTTCATTACCCCACATATGATTATATTGTTTTCTTCGTGTTGTCGGGTTTTATTTCGGAGACCTCACTCTTTGTAACATCAGAAAGCTCCCAGTAAATGTCCTGTTAAAACAGTCCAGACGTTTCGGAGATTAACTAGAACAATCAGTCTAACAGTCAGACCCGGTTTTTAAAAAAAAAGATTTTTTGCGTATGTATCGTCTATATCTTCATATAATACATGCATTTATTGAAGAGCTGTTATTAGGAATTACAAACAGACACTTCAAACTGTATAGATTTCGAAAAAAAATTATATAAGTAGTATTTCTATGTAGAAAATTTTAAGGATTTCAAAATTAACTTGCCGACTTTTCTTGAGATTTTTCTAGGGAGGTCCCAGGTGCCGGTGTAATGTCCGAAGCAGCGAGAGGTACCACGCGGTGCGCCGGGCAGGAAGTGTCCGTTGATATCGCAGATGGGCTTAGGATCGGGCCGGTACTCGAGTGGACGTGCTCGAGTTGGCGCCCAACGTGGGACCTGCCAGTTGCCGAGGCGCTTCGGCGTGGACTCTCTGTTAAACTAGCAGCACAAATATTCTATATCAATAATTTGCTAAAAAGCGTTTTTTACGCGAATATTCTAAAAATCAATCATCTACCAAACCTAAGTGTCAATCATGATAAACAATTGGGTACAAGGAAGACAGCAAATAGGTTGCTTAGTAAAATTTATATTTTGCTTCCCTCGGATACAAATAAAAAAATCATTAAAATACTCCGGTTGATTGCACTTCGAGACACGTGCCTGTGGTGTCAACGCACGTGTCAACTTTGACACATAATAAATCAGCCCCTATTGAATGGGACGTGTCTATAATCAAATTTTGTTCGTGATAATAATTCACACTTTGCTCTACATACTTACCATTTACGTGTTAATAATTAATGTTTAACTAGATGTTCTCCGCGGTTTTACCCGCGTAGACTTCCTGAGTGGCAAAGTTACTCCTTGGAACATAAGCTATTTGCCAGTGAAAGTCCTATAAAAATCGGTCCAGCTGTTTCAGAGACTAGCCGGAACAAACAGACAGTCATAGAGGGACTTTTTTATTATTACTGTAAATACTTTCATATGTTTGTGAAAAGCTATTAATTTGTAGTGCAATGCCAAACTTATATGTTATCTTATGGGTATCGAGTTTAGTCATATTGTGTGCCCTACGTGGGTTACCATTAGGTTGTTTGGTTTTGGCGCGTCTGACACATTCAGCACCTCTTCTATTGTAATAAAGGCTCTCGATATAATAGCCCGCAAGACAACTTTAATGCTGACGTCACGGTACTAGTGATTGAAGAGCCAATTTTGACATTTGCTCTTAAGACTCTCTTGGCTCAAAATTAGAATAAGTACTTAGGTACTTTGTACTTGTAGAAAAAACTAGCCACGTAAAGTTTTTAATTTGATATTATTACCTAAAGAAAACGGAATATAATAGATACTTATAAAAGTCACATTAACGGTGATGCTCGATATGAATAACTCTCATTAAACATATTTATTACTGATAACAAATCTTATCATATCGCTAAACCCAGCTGCTAGCTTATCGTAAATATGTAGGTAGTAATTTACGGGTGAAACAGATACTACTAAAATATATATAAAATATAGAAAATAAGGTATATCACCCTTAATTATATGAATAGTTTCAATAGTTACAAACAAAATCTAACAATAGATCCATTGATCAGATGCCGACGCGCCCCCTTCGTCTCGCGGGCGTTACAATCATACCCCACAAAGGGTTGCAAATTGTTATTTACCCCATACGTCATACTTCCATTTGACTAAATTATTTGTCCGCAATAATTTAGTATTATCTTGTCAAACTATAACAAGTAAAGCTGCGTTTGTTTAAACAAACTAAATTGTCTTCACTAAATCGCCAAAAATGAATCTTATTTCGTCACAAATTAATGTCGCTGTCATTATTTTTATCATCTAAGAAATGTCTTTTGGAAATTAATGTTTCCATAAAGCCTATAAAAACGGCAAATATTTGCTGAAATGCCTAACGTGTTTTACTGAAATAAACCAAGTCACTACTTAGGTAGGGTATTGTAATCATGTCAAATTATTTCCCAAATATCTAGTAAAAATTGTTATTACTACGCAAACGGCGTAGGTTCATGTATTAAATTGGGACCCATTAAATACGCACGCAACAAAAGATAACGGAATGAAATAGAGCCCTACAAACCTACATACGGTTACGTTTCACGCTTTGCGAAAACTTCTAAATTTAGCCGGATTGACAATGACAAAGGGGTTGCATGACGTTAGAGGTAAGGTAGGACAATCGTTTACTTAAACCGCAGGCTTTGAACGTTATAAATGACCAAGTTCAGGGCCGTGCCGCGGAGGGAAGTAGCTAGTTCAAGTTGGTGTAACACGGTAAATGTAAATTCTTTTTACTGCCAACCTTGTTTCCTCTCATTCCATAAGTTCGCAATTATGTCCAATAGCACGCAGCGGCTGTATGACAAGATAATAACTGTCGGCCTGACGATTTCGCGAGTTTATTTTCTTTTTTTTATGAGTGTCATATGATGCCACAGGCATGTCGTAAATATATGCTCGGGGAAGTTGCATGAGACATAATAATATTCTTGATACACTTTACCTCAATTAAGGAAAAATTTTGAACAATAAATAAGCGTTTTTGTTAATGTGTCTCATCAATCATATTTTATATACGAAATAAAACATGAAGTTTGTCTACAGAAGATGCAATAAAAATAAAATGTAATCAATTGGCAATATACATTCCAAGGGCGTCACGCTGCAAAAGTTATATCAATTTAATCATTGCCCGAAGTCAGATTTACCAGTCAGCTAAGAATGTTTTAAAACGTGCTGCTAAAGATGATGACAGTTGAATCCATCTACTGTTAAGTACAAATAAAGTGACCGTGAAAGAGAGTCGTGGTGGCCTCGGGCTTAGAACAGTCGCCTGCTACGCAAGCGACGCAAGTTCGAATCCCAGCGGGGCCTGTACTAATGAGTTTCAAATTATGTGCAGTTATTTCACACCACGTGCTTTACGGTGAAGGAAAACATTGTGAGGAAACCTGCATATGTCTGAGAAGTAATTCAAAGACGTATAGTGCCTGACACGGCAATGGCCTCACGATGTTGGTACTTAATCATATTCGGTGAAATGTGGGTGTTGTTGTTAAAACTCCACTGCTTACCTCTTCGGGGACCCTTCTGGGATGGCGTGAGCATATACTAATAAACGTTTTCCAAAACTTTTGAAAACTTTGTCACCGCATTTATACATTCACTGCGTGAAAATCAATGTATTTCCAAGCTGTCTTCCAAAAAAATATTTTAATTTGTGCTGCGTGATTTCGGATGATTACACTAAGCAACTTAGAGCAGTTATGTAATGGCCCTTAGATACTTAAACCTGTTTTTTTAACGACGGGTATCCTTGTCAACTGTAAAAGCAATTCAAGCTGAACAGATTTGTAGTAGACATGACATCAAAAAGTAATTGTAATTTCAAAGCTTAAATCTGGATGGAGAACAAATGAGCTAGAAGTTAGTATTTTTTTTAATCGCTATATAAATATAATTTACAAGGAACAGTACTTAAAACTAATTACAAGTAGAAAACTTGGCCCAAATCGGTGACTCTCGGGATCGTGCCAAGAAGGCTGACAACATTGCCACTTTGAATAGCAACGCTGATTCTCTGAGCGAGAAAAGCCCCAGCCCGCTTGTCACGAGAAGCTTGTTATTTTAGTATATTTTTGCTTGGTAAGAACAGAACTGCGAAATCATGCAGTTGTTTGCATAAAAAACTTTTTAATACTAGATTTTAATATTATCGCGGAGTAGGTATAATCCTTTAGTTGCGATAAGAAATAACTAGAAATGATAACCTGAACCAAAATTATTCAACGAATTAGCATCGAATTATGTAAATAGGTACAGTACTTTTAAGCTCATTTCCATTCAAGTAATAACTTATTGTTGAAAGAGAACTGCAAACATGGAGTACTGTATATTTGAGCTATAAGTAAGGTCGCTTGTTAAATAGTTTGTGCTCAAAGTCACGATATCTACCCTTTAAGAAATCTTTAAGAAATAGATTTAAGAAATTTTTTTGAGAAGAGAGTATTAAGAACTTCTGCAATTTGACGATTCGTTTGATAGCACTAAAAGTAATGTAAAATATTAGAAACTATCATTGTATTATGTCAGATTTTATTAAGTTTTGTTTCTTGCCGGTTTTTCTGAGAAAGCTAGTTACCGAACCGTGGCCTTAACTGAATATTTAATTTAAATTTTCCTAAACTTCGTCTAAATTCTTCAGAGATATTTTTATTTCGAAATCACAATCAGTCACTACATTATATTTTATTTCACAGATGAGATAGGTAAGCTAGGCGTTAGGCTTACATTGTCCTCTTTTACTAAGTGTATGTAACAATTTTGTTAAGGGAACGGATTTAATACGAATTTTTCCAGAAATATCTGTGAAATGACTCCACGAATTTATCTACGTAATCACCTAGCTTGCAGTCGCATTTTCTCCATAATAACAATAGTAAAAAACAATTTATCTCTGATACACGATAGCTATTAACTAAAGACCAGCAAAATGTGTCAAACAGGGATTAACAGTAGACACAATGCCGTGAAAAATTGACATTCTCTAGCAAATAAAAAACACCCCTCGTTTTCAATGACCCGAGCCCACTCCAAATTATAAACACAATCCAAATTGAACCGTATTCTTTTTACACTAAATGTGACATTGAAATGGATTTGGAAATGCATGAGATGTTTACGATGTAATTGGATGTATCTAACTTGGATTAAAGGAATTACAATTTGTAAGCGAGTAAAAAACGTTCTGCGTCGAACATGTTTGGGGCTGATTGCACTGAGCTGCAGGTGTTGGACAACAAAACACTATTTGCAGTGGATTAGCTTGGCTGCGATGATTTGTGTCTTGAATTTGCATTAAAGTATATACCTATATTTTTTGTTTTAAGAGTTTTGCGTTCAAAGATTGCTAACTAACTATAAACAAGCAAAATAATGCTAAAAGTTAAAAGCTGCCTAAAAGTCGTAGTTAACAAACTTTATCAAGTAATTTATTATAAGATTATCCTAAAACTAAACTGGCAACTGATGTTTCACCTGAGAAAGAACCCAAAGGTCTGTCACCTAATCATCTTCGGTAAAAAGTGATAAAACCTTCGACGGCCATTGACATGAAGATACTAGCAATGTTTAATAGAAGCCGGTTGACTTTAGGTTAGGAGAACATGTTTCTATATATAACCACAAATTCGTAAAAAAACAATAATATGTACTTACTTGACCGCTGTCGAAATTGAAAGCCATTATTAATTTGGCACACAACTAAGGAAATATAATGAATTAAATAATATTATCTAAATTAACACAGATTGCTTCAACACTTTTATATGCGTCAAAAAAAATTATACGTTTGTCAAATTTTGGAAAATATTTCAAAAATGTTTATGGCTGTTGTCTTCGGTGCGGGGCCGGGAAATGGAAAGCTCTATTGGCACAACTGCGTGGTTGTCATAACAACGGATAGTTTCCCCTTAATTTCCCTAGGACCCACGTGACGTAGTTCAATGCCTTCCCGTAACAGTGAAAATATTATCAACCTTCTGTACAAACAAACGTACTTGTGCGTGAATGCACACAGAAATATAGCCTGTTTCAGAGCGTGTCTGTAGCGAATTATTTAGCAATTAGCTATTAGTATTCAATGGTACTATTTTCTCTACGTACCCCTGTGACTATTCCGATTATTTCAAATTTATATTGCTACTATTCCTATGAGCATTGAGGTATTTACATGTAAAAGTATACGAGTAATATATTTATATGGAATTTCGTTCGCTTTACAATTAATTTATTTCGCAACCCATGTTTGTGAAATATCAATAACTTAACTCTCATATTAAAAGACCTGGTGGTGAGCTTTTACCATCCATGAATACCTACTTCCTACTTATAACATAACTGTGAAAGTCTAGATGTTTGTTTCTCAATCGCGCAAAAATGACTTGAACTTATTGATAAAATTAATGGATTAAAGTTGGTACACAGATTTTTTTTTTGTTTTTGTGGGACTACCAAAAACTAAATACCAAGCGGGTGAAGCCATGTCGTATAGTTTATTAATCTTCGTGTTTGATTTTCCCGTATACAGTATAGCACGCCTTCTATTTCATACTTTGCAATTTAATCATGATTACTTAAGTAGTATAATAAGTCATTACCAACCTTATCGAGTCACGTTGATATATTAAGAAAATCCTTTCAATTTTCCTTAAACTATTATCTGTAATTTAAGCGCATCCCTTGAATACCCATCACGTGCTATTCTCAACGTTTTGTGTTAACAAGATCTATACCTATATCTATGCAGATAAATAAAATTGTAGTGTTTGTTTGTAAATTATAATAGTTTATTACCCTGGAAAATCCGTGAGACACAACTAGTAAGGAATATAATAATTTTAGCTACATATTGTAATATTAAAGAGGATACTAGGAGACATTAATGTTTATCCAACGAAGAAAAGCAAATTATAACGTCGTTGGGAGTAAAAATATGAAATTATAGCTTTATTTGCATCGCGTGACCCCATGTAATGGTACAGTAAAGAAAATTAGCGTTTGCCGTGACCTTCGCAAACGCTGTCATGTTATGTATCTGTTGCAATATACCTATATAATACTATATGTATATAAACTGTTAAAGTTAGTTTTGCAATATCACTTTTTCATCGATTTACACTCCGATGCGTTGGACTTATATCTGTGGCGTCTCACAAAATTACAACTCATCTGTCAAATACTAATGACAGGTAGATTGTAAAAATCCAACTAGATTTAGATAATTTCCCTGGGCTATAATATGAAAGAAAATTTCACTTTGAGCGAGGAATCCAATGGGTTCCTCCGCATATTTTTAAGATATTTTTCTCAAAAATCACTTGACATTGGCGGAATACATTACACATTACTTAAACTCATCGCCATTAAATAAATAAATGAAAGGAAAGGATAATATGAAAGATGGGTTCCTCCACATATTTTTAACAATTTACAAGATATTTTTCTCAACTATCACTTGACATTGGCGGAATAGTTTTACTTAAGCTCATCGCCATTAAATAAATAAAGGAAAGGATAATGAATATGAAAAATGTGAAAAATGAGGAAATATAAATTAGATATAAACTAAATTTAAATGGCAATGTTTTAATTGTATCCCAAATACATCATATTTCAGAACAGGTGTTGATATAACACCTCTGCTTACCACTTCGGGGTCCCTTGTGGGATGGCGTGAGCATATTTTTTTTTTTTTTTTAAATAGCTCAATAGAATAGTCCTATTGTGTGTTCCGGTTTCTTGCTACGTTACCCACACAGTCCATGTACTTCAAGGGCATCAGGGTACAATATTAGAACTAGGGTATTATTCTTCTCGTAGTGATAAAAGCTATTAGAAATTAGTAGTAATACAGTGTCTTACAAATTCTCGGATTAGCTGAATCTATTTATTACGTACAAAGACCACATGTCAGAGGACTAATAACCGTGCCCCATCTTTGGTATTCAACCACAACCCGCCTTGAAATGTATCAACACATTTTGAGAAACGCTATAATGCAAGGTCGAGCGGCGACATTTTTGTACATTTATAGTTCTACTAGCTGTGCCCGGCAAACGTTGTATTGCCATATATTTTTTTGGGGTGGACTACCCCTTACATTTAGGGGGATGAAAAATAGATGTTGGCCGATTCTCATAGATACCGGATAAGCACAAAAAATTTCATTAAAATCGGTCAAGCCGTTTCGGAGGAGTATGGCAACGAAAACTGTGACACGAGAATTTTATATATTAGATATTTGGGGTGCGATCGGGAATCGAAATAGACGGCAGACCTTGATCGTCTTGAGTTTTTAATTGTTTGCGAAATTTGGTATCAAACTTAGTCAATGTTAGTTGCGTAGGTAATCTTTGTGTCAACGTAACACTGTAGAACACACACATTGAAACTGCTAGTTGACTAACTGCAAAGAATAAATCAAGTGATCGGTATAAATATGCAGGTATCAATAGATACTGAGTGCCGAGACTATCCCCAGCCGGTACATTGCTTCTTTGCATAAATTATCTTAGTTTGTGGCTGAGTAAATCAATTTCAGAATGAAGCGCACTGCCGACATCGACAATTTAAATTCGTGACATTTTGATTTTCCAATTTTATAGGCAGCGATCCGGAATCGAAATAAAAGAACCAGTGAAGGTTACGCATCCATTTACCTGGTCTTGAATTCAAATGAGAATTGATTATTTTTTGTTGGCAATTTCATTATCGTTCTTTGGTATGTATGTACTTACTTCACGAAGTTGGGCAGCTCGCTTTGGTAAGGGAATTCCGCTGTTTAGAAACACATACATGGCGTAGTTAATAGCAGGCATTTGACTTCATCGTTGGGCTAGTGGTTAGTATACCGCTAAGATTATGCCACAGTATAAATATAAGTTTACTACGAACAGTACTTACGGAATTTAGAAACATATCGTTCGAAATGACACACTCACGCAAACACGCATCTATGAGATAATAAACGGCCATGGCGTAATGTCAGTTAGAGGTGTCACGTCGTGGCCGATCGACAATTTACCTGTTGTTGGAAAAATGTCTGTAAATTATTCTAAGCTACAAATCGAGATTACTTGGATTACTGTCCAAGTAATGTTGATTTGTCGAATGAAGGAATAAATTTGTAAAAAAAAATTAAGACTGACAACCCTCGCGATTTATGGAGCAAACTTTCTTATTTCAAACATTTGATCTCGATTCCATACTGGTTACTAAGTTTATATTTATACCATGCCGCTACTACTATCCTGAGGCCATAGTCATTGTTTATAGCAAGCTAATAACGCATAACGTATATGAAAGAACAACGTTGAGTAATAATAATTTTTTGCATACCTAACTTATGCGATAGATAATTTTGATTGTTGAATTATCAATCTGATATATTAATTCACGCGTGACGGAGTCAGCACATGTGTCAACTTGACACACTCCCGAACATTACTATTATTGGACTATTAAGTACCTGTAATCTTATCAGTTGACACGTATCTTTGTATAATGCATGAAACAATTCAGCAGAATGGCAACATTTTATTGCCATAATTTGGATGAGAGTCCCGGGGAGAAGTGCTGTAACCTGTCAATTATCCGGGACACCTGCGTCCCGAATAAGGGATCGATAGGCGGGGTCGGGCCGGGATTGGTGCGTTCGGGGTAGGCGTGCCGGGATCAGATGCTGGGTACATCTGTGTTTTAGGACTGTATTACAGCAGACGATGCAATAATATTTTCGTACGTCGTATTGGATACATATAATTTCTTATTATTATCACTACGAAATTGGAAACCAAACCTTGGGAACCCCAAAGGCTCCTTGCCATTGGGCTTGGATGGTTTATATATATTTTACATTTGATTAATTTAATTGCGATGTGTTTATGACATGATGCCTAATTTATTCACAATAGAAAGCTAAAATGTGAAGTTGAATTAATTTGGATAAAAAAGAAAGAAAATTTCTTTAGAATAGGTATTATTTATTCCCCGACCTCTTTACTTCATGACCCAAATTTCTCAATATTCGATAGACACTTGTTTATCTATCATAGATAGTGGTTAACGTGTCGAAATTGACTAACAGTTATTTACTTTATCTCCTTGCATTTATAACAAGTGATATTATACAAGTGAGACTGAATAATAAAATACGTGTCAGAAGTACCGTGATACCTCCTAAATTTATAATGCTTATTGTAACTTATTTATATTTTTATAATAACAATATATTTAACCATCTATGTTGTGAATAACATGTTAATAGAAAGTCAAGTGACTCTTTAGCTATGACGGATGATCAAGATCACATTTACATTTAATAATACATATTATAGTTTACTATGAAATATCGTAGTTAGTGTAGAAATTACGAGCTACGAACTACGACCGTGTGCTACGAGCCTACGGCTCGGCTACGAAACGAATGGCTAGTTATTATAATACTGGTAATTCAATTCATTCAAATATATATCTCTCTCTCTTTATTACAAAGACGATTGAGTAGGCACGATCATTATTCTTACACAAGTGTGTGTACATATTCACGCATAAACTTCTAGAAGATTTTGTATGAAATTGAGAATGGATATAGTGCACGTTGTCAATTCGACTGTATGTTTTTTTAGCAATGCTTTTTAATACATATCTATTGTGACGCTAAACTACTGGATTTATTTTGGAATAAATTCAAAAGTAGGTGGAAATCTTAGCATACTTCACATACAAGTAACACAACCATTAAATAGCACAGACACAGTTTAACAATACATAGAGATACATTCTTAAAATTCGATACGTATTTTTTTTATATTGCGTTTTATTCGAGTTGTGAACCGCCCTCTCGGAGGGTTGGTCCATCCCCTTTCGCAGGAGATATAAAGGGAGGGATGCTGCCCTCTCATCTAGTATGGAATGCTTACACGGAGTAAGAGGACGGTTTTAGGTCTGTAGCGCAAGTATTGTGGAACATGTGTAGACTGTGAACAGTCGACCTCAAATGTGTTATAATTACGTGTCATTAAGAAATTAAGCCTGTGTGTTAATTAATAATAGAAATTCGAATCAAAGAAAAAGCAAGCAATATACCTCTAATGTAAGTACATTAAATAAACAATGTATTTCTGTCTCGTTATTCTGTAAGGTTTCTCAGCGCCGCACTCAGCGATCTCAGCGTCGCTTTCAAAGATTCAAAATTTAATTTTATCATAATCGGGGTTAATTAGCTAGTTTCGTTATCGCCCCTGAGTCTGAGCTATCATAACTTGACAGATGTCGCCGAAATTTACTTTCGATTGTAATGATATTGTATGAGATTTTTAGTATCTGAAAACATGGTCAAAACATTAAAAACTGAAACCTAGCTAAATCAATGTATTGGCCCCGAAGCCCCTCCCATACTAAATTTCATGAAATCAATGTAACTGTTTCCGAGATTTAGATTCTATATGTATATACAAGAATTGCCCGTTTAAAGGTATAACATTTATCTACTATGCATTAATTCTCTATGATTGAAAACGATGTGCTAAGGTATTTCGACGCTGAAAAACCTTCCCGACGGCTTCTAGGTTACGATATGATGATGATGCGATGCCATGATGTAAAAGAAACAAGTTCCTCCTTAAATACATTTTTTTTTCTACACAGAAGCTGTAAATAATCTATTTGAATTGAAACAATTTTTTATAACATACAGTATAGATGTGAGAATTGGATAACCTCTATTCTCATTTCAACAGCGGGTTGGAAAACTCTTTGTAAATAATCGAATAAAATTATATTATTTTTAATACCTTATTATCTAATTAAGAAATGCAATAAAATATAAAAATGCAGTTAACGTAGCTTTCCTCTCCAAAACCTCTACTACGGTTAGGGTAAGGTCACCCGATCATACATGATCCACCCAAATATATGGCAATACAACGTTTGCCGACACAACCTAGTATTAGATACATTTAAGAATGGTCCTCCGAATCATGCATCTGAAAGACAAATGTCGAAATTTTGTACTTCGGATGGCATTGATCATTCTGATTGTCATATAAGACCTACAAATTGTATTTTCAAGTGATAATTAATATTAGATAGCATTAGCGTGTTTATTATTATGTTACAAGTTCCGTCACGAGCTACGAGCGCTCACCTTGCGCAGTATTTATTTTATGAGTCTGTCACTCTCTGTATTATAATTTTAATCTATACTACTATACTTTATATACATATATTGTGTATATACAGTATTGACTCAAAAACAAATTATTATTTTTTTCTGTCCGTCTGGCCGTCTGTTTATCCCGGGTAATCTCTGAAACGGCTGGACCGAATGTGACAATAAGTAACTAAGGCTACTTTTATTAAAAAAACATATTTAGGGAATTAAATTAAATTTACGCTGATAAAACCGCAGGGCACAGCTAGTTACAAATAAAATGCATGCGCAGTTACCCCCACTAGTATAGATCAGCGCTCATGGTTCGTGATGGCATCTGTGTAGATAGCACATAATACCTAAGACAAATAAGGTACTACTTCAGCCTTATTAACGAAAACCTACCATTTAACGCAAGTTATATGTAACAAGAAGGTCCAAATAATCGATTCGATACGGTTAGTGGAGATGATTCGATTACGAGAAGGGTTGCAGGTCGCTGGGGGCGATATAAAAAGAATAAATACGGATTTATTATCCCCTAAAGAGCCCACACAGAGCGAGGTGTGAACGCGTGTTGTATTATTAATACGAAGCCATCTTACTGCGGCCAGTAAATTAGATTTGATCGGGAAATCAAAACAAACGTGTCTCAACAGTCAACTCTCAATTCTCTGAGGAACAGAAATGTTTGGGAACGTGGCCGCAGGCCTTCGGTAAAAGGGTTTGGAATGCTACATTTCTATACTACAATGCTTATTTTATATTCGTATTATTTAAGCTATTTATAAACATAACGATTAATGCAAATGTGGTATTGCGTCAGTAGTGATTATTTAACATTAACTTAATTATGAAAGGACACATTGTGGAAGAACTTCTACATTGAAGAGATTTATAATAAGTCCAGTGTGATACATACACACATACTCACAAACACAGATTACTTATTATTAACTGTCTCAAAAAGGAGAAGGTTCTCTAGTTTTTATATTCTACTAGCTGTGCCCGGCAAACGTTGTATTGCCATAATTTTTTTTGGGGTCGTCACCCTTATCTTTTAGGGGTACCTATGAAAATAGATGTTGGCCGATTCTCAGACCTACCCGATCTGCACACAAAATTTCATACATATCGGTCCAGTCGTTTCGGAGGAGTACGGTAACTAACATTGTGACATGGAAATTTTATACATTAGATATTCATTACAACTTGTATGTAATAAATGAAAGAAAACAATTAGGTTTTAAATGAATAATGTTTACGTTATATAGCTATGCCATACAGTTTCACCTGCGTAGACCTAATTTCATGTGTTGTTTTATTTCGCGTATCCCTATTTTTTTTAAATAAAAGTATCCCAACTTACTCCTAAGTCCCGTTAAAATCGATTTAGCCGTTTCAGAGTTTAGGTGGAACAAACGGAAAGACAGACACATATTTTTTTATAAGTTGTTTTTTTATGTCAATATCATAGATGCGTATTTTATTATCAGTACTTTTTAAATGACTTAGTGAAAAGCTGTTATTTTGGAAGTACAAACAGACGCTTCAATTTTATTTATAATGTATAGATTTTCAATGTAACTGTTTCTAATTAAATATGACGTATGTATAGCACGCGATGAAGGGGTGGCTGGAGAGCGGCGGCAGCATGGACGAAGGTTCGCTGCCGTGCATGCTGGCCGAGCCGAGGGAAGCCCTGCTGCCTATCACGGGACGAGAGAACTTGGCACCTAGAAAGAGGTTACTAGCTCATATACTTTAATTTACTTCATTGTCGCCGTACCACCAACTCGTGCCATCCGTGGTTCGAGGTGGAACTTTCATTTAAGCTCCGAACCATCATCTCCCTGGCCTTATATTGTTAGGGTCGTCTGATCTTCACAACCTCTTTGACGATGAAAATCTGTGATCTGGGTCAAACCAGTTGTCTGACTACTTTTAGCCTCCGACTGACCTGTATCGATTGCCAAAGATGATAAATTGGCAACCGGGACGGCTTAACGTGCTCTCCGAGGCACGGAAGGAACTTGGGCGGTCACCCATCCAATTACTGGCTAAGTTTAGGGTTGCTTAGCTTCGCTGATCGTATGATATGCGCAATGGCAACTGTGCCACGAGCTCACCTGAGTGAAGTTGGCAACTGAAGTGAAGAAAAAAATTTTTCGTCATGTATTCTATTGTACTCGGTATGTACCGGATTGTACCGCTTTTTAAATCGTTTGTACCCCTAGGGGGTAAAAGTTAATATAGGGGGGTAAATATTTTGGCAACTAAGTATAAAATATTGAAAGTTTGTAAATGCCATTCGATTGTACCCAGCACGTAGAGGTTTAATAAAGGCTATAATTTTTACCCCCTAGGGGTACAAACGATTTAAAAAGCGGTACAATCCGGTACATACCGGGTACAATTGAATACATGACGAAAAAATTTTTTTTACTCACTTCAGTTGCCAACTTCACACAGGTCACGAGCTCCCCTTTTTTATTTAACCTCCGTACCACTGGTTGAAATGTCCTCTACAATTCAATGAGTCCACATGAGAATTGGGAGCTAGATTCCTTTTTCAAATTGAAAATCATTAATTTAGTTCGAGCCATTAAATGTATGAACAACGAAAACAATTACGTCAATTATTTTTCTATTAAAACTTCACACCTTTTATTTTTTTAAAAGAAAACATTATTACTCCTGTAGTAATAACATATAATCATCAAGTATTTATAATCATTCACATAGTTAACATTTTAAAAAGCGTTATCAGGCCACTATCATACTGTGTTTAGATAAATGCAGCTGCGCGATGATCAATCAGAAGTCCACATGAAAACTTCATTATTTTTATCTATATACCTACATACAATATTCTTTTTTGAATTATGGCCCTCAACTAACTAAAATATTAGCACCTTATATTCGCCGCGTCAGTACTAAGTAATTAATTACTAGTATTAACTAATAATATAAGTACTGTAGTGCTCGAACGACTAAATACTGACTATAGTTATATAACCACTGCATAACGATTGAACCAATGCGCAAATATAAGTAAAGGCTCGAACTTGGCTTTTATTTGAACTTGCCAATAATAGATGGAAAATCAAAAACCCGAGTAGAAAATAGTCTACAATTATACTTAGTGCTCAGTTTGATAAGAGTTATATTATCAACGCGTTTGTAGGTAAGTTAGCAAAGTGACGTGTATCGCTAGATGTGGTCATAAACAGTATTAGTGGCTTGGATGCGATTGTCACGTGAAGCATGTCAATATATCTTCTTATTAAACCCCCTTACTTACTTCCAGAGACAGACCACTGGAGCCTTGCGCGATATCAGAAGAAGCCTACTTATCTAGCGGAGCAGGATCGCCATGCGCTGGTCTTTCACGAGAAGAACGTAGAAGAAGACGTAGAGCTACCCTCAAATACAGAACTGCCCACGCAACTAGAGAACGAATTCGGGTGGAGGCATTCAATGCAGCTTTCGGATCGTTAAGAAGACTCTTGCCAACACTGCCGCCCGACAAGAAACTCTCAAAGATCGAAATACTACGGTTGGCTATTTGTTATATCGCTTATTTAAACCACGTACTGGAGGCGTGAATGTCATGTGCGTTATTATTTTTGTAAATATTGTAGCCTAAGAGCCCACGGCGCCCAGACCTTCCTTATTTTATAAAAGCTGACAGTTTCTCTGTATATGTGTTCACAATCGAAACTCTACAGTCGCGGGTCGTTCTTATATGTGTTGGACACATGTACAGAGAAACTTTCAGCTTCTATAAAATAAGGAAGGTCTGACCGTCGTGGGCTCTTGCTCTATTGTGTTGTGAATCTTGTTAGGTTTTGCTTTTAAACCATTTTAAATTTGGAAGGCTATGCCCATAGTCCATCATATGGACAAAAGTTATCACATAGTGTTACATTCTTATACTCTAATGCATAACTTCCAACTAGAATGTTGTGCGCAAATCAGTTATATTTATTTATTTTGTGTTAATCATTTTTCCAAGAATTCGCCCGCGGCTTTGCCCGCGACTTGTTACGGATCTTTCATTAATCCCGATTAACAACTTTGCAACCAGAACCCTGATTTTACGTACTTACAATTATAAATTTATGTTATATTATAGTATGACTCCCTAATGAGGTTATTATTAAATACCTATTACAGTACTATTTTAAAAATGTTAATCTATTAATGATAAATAATATAAGAAATAGTGTAAGGATGTATAAATATAGTAAATTAAATCATAAAAAATTGACAAGTTGTAGGACTTGCGTGTCGGGTTCCGCACCCCAACACTATTTCTTAATATTTTCTAATCAGCTTATCTATTTGGATTAACTATTGCCGTATTTATGTGCTGTATTTTATGTGCATTTTCATATTATTGAACAGTTCCACGTAATAATATTCAACAGATGATTGTCGGTACACCCAACATCCAGAGATACGTACGTGGTAACTTTTCACAAGTCAAAACATTTCTTATATTGGAAGACTTGCAGATAAAATGCTCCGATATCTCCGAGTTTAGGAATCTAGTCAAAGAAATTGAATCTAGTCATAATATTCATGTAGATATAGCAATAAAATAATTGTTAATTTGATTGCTTTTTACTATAACAAACTTACATCTAGACTTAGTTCTAAGTGCGGGTTAATGTACTTTATACTACAATTATTATTAAATAATTATCACAACATTATATACAATTATTAATTCTAGCATACTTGACAGGTATGTGAGGTAACAAAACAAAAAGATAACAAACTGCCATAAAATGCATATTTTACAAAATATAATTAATCATTTACCTAAAACATATTCAAGTCCCTTAAAATTTTCATTAACATTATTATAACAATATTCATGACGAATTATTAACATACAATTGAACTTTTAGCAGTAATATTGTTTAAATAACTTAAGAAAACTGGGAAGAATACCATTCCATACAAGAAACCTAATACAAATATACTAAAGAACATTCTGAAGAAAAATACTTCAATAAGTTCCGTTACTGAGAATGCTAAAACAATAATAGGTATGTTTGTAAGTGTGATGCCAGTAATGATAGTGGCTCCTACTTCTTGGATGGCGTGTTCAACTTTATCTCTCGGAGACCGGTTGCTTGTAGCAAACGAGTAAGCTATATGACTGCAGAACTCAACCGCTATACCGATAGCCACGATGAGATTGACACAGGACACCGCGTTCAAAGGAATGTTCCAAATATACATAATACCCATCATATTCACCACCAATAACATCGAAGTAAATATTACCGCGAACGACGTTAAAAAGTTAAAGCCAGTCGCTAGAAGGTTGAATACGAAAGCACCGATAAGGCAGAGACCGAGAGACAAAAACGTATCCGACCACATATTCAAGTATTGTTCAAAGAATACATAAAATACTGAGTATGGGAACACTTCGACATCGAGACCAGTGTGTTTTTGTATAGCGGCGGTTATATTTGCACTTATTTCGTAACCGTAACGAACGGCTGTTATGTAGTCGTAAGATGTTTCTAATGCGGAGTGATATGCCATGAAGTTGGTATCGTGAACTGTGGCACGGCCCTCGGAGTCCAGTACGTAGTTTACGGCGCCAGAGTAACTAGCCAGACCAGCCTTATTGCAAGAATCTGTCGGTACGTCCTGTAAGAAGAATGGAATGTACCGTTCAAACGCTTCCATATTAGGACGCAACTGGCCATTAGCATAATCAGACGGTTCGATATTACAAAATATGCATTCCTCAGCAGTACTTGAGCTTGGGCAGAATGTACCATCAGTTGTGTTATATTTGCAGCAAGAAGCACTCAAACCACTCCAATCGATAAAATCGTCTAACCAAGAATTAGAACTCGTTGAAAGATAAGTGATATCACTATGTTGAGATGCTAAGAATATCTGTGTGATGAGCGAATCATCGTTACATAACTGCGCACCGCAGATTACATTTTGATGCTCGGGATCTGTGAAATTCAATCCACTTTTAAGTACAAAAAACACAGGTGGTCCCAATTGCATTAGCCCGCTGACTGCTTTTAAATAGCCGTAAACATATGAATCGAGTGGCAGCACCATCTCCTGGTCTAACCCTACTTCTATTTGTGGAATCAAAATAATACTAATAGCGGTAATTAGCATGAAAACTAAAGCCACAACAATTTTCACTCGCCAGTTCAGAATGAACTTTGAATACGGCTCCATTAGCCTCTGCGTGAGACTGCGATATGGGGTATCCGAATGCAAAGGGTTCTCGTCGTCTAGTATTTTCTTTTGAACACAACAGAATATATCAAAACGATTTTGCGTAGATCGTTTATAATCCAATGACAATATGGCCACCACTGTAGTAACTTGAAAAACAAATAGAAAAGCTAAGGAAAGACTAGCAAAAGCGGCGAATGTCACCACAGCTGGGAATTTAGCGATTATTCCAATTGCAAAACATGTTATCTGTGTGACAGATGACACAAACATCGAAGGACCTACTTTGCGTAGCATCTTTTCAAAAACAAATCTTCGTTTTTTCTCAAAGCTAAAGTTTTCGTTGTAATCTGCATAACTTTTTAAATTGCTTTGTACTTCATGCAGAGTATTTACCATCAAGAATACGTTATCAACCCCAACTGAGAGCACAAACAATGGTATCACATTGATTGCGAGTAATGTTGCAGTTATTTGTGCATACCCCATCACACCCATAGCACAAAATATCGAAATTAAAACTACTGCTATGCTCCCTATCGCTACCATCACTTTACTATCAATAAACCATGTTTTCAGACTTCTTATATTGCCTAAGGCTAATGTGACATAAATGAACATGAGAATATAACTTATAGATATTGGGACTGCTTCAGCAACCGACACGCGTTGGATCTCGTCTTCTATTGACCTCTCAGCACCATAAAATACAGTAACGAAGTCAGGTTTTGAATTGTCTATGTAATCCTGAACTAACTCTAAAAACTTTTGCTCCCATTCTAATACCGGCTGGAGATCTTCTTCTAGGAGATGATTACTTAAAGGAAAATTTATTAACATTGTATCTGCAAGCAAAATGTCATCGTCATAGCCACCAAAAGTAATCTCTGGCTGAGAGCCACCTCCCCAGGATGCTAGACAATCCAACCCAAAGTAATTATTTAAACAATTTTGGATAGGATCGAGGTAATTATCATTGGTTATATTGTTTTTTAAATCACCGAGATAAACACTAACCGACATCAGCACGCAGTAATCAAGATGCGAAGGGTCACCCCGTCCACGGAGAGGAGCGTAGCACACATCTTCTAAAACCACTCCTCCGGTATCTCTACCTATATTTATAATATCATTTTCAAGCTTGATTAGTTCAGACACTGCTTCTAATCTAAATGCTGGGCCGTATGTAACGTTACCAATTGTAAATGGATCTAATCCATCAAATTGCATGAAAACTTGAGCAGCGCGGTAAAAAGGTCCGAACCTAGAATTATAATAATCTAGTTCATTACGACTGCGCGAACCTTCATCAGACCAAAGTTCTATAGGGTTTGAAGTTAAATTAATATTGAGCACTCCAAAAAGCATAGCGAAAGCTACCCAAGTTGTTAACATAATAATAACTACTGGATGGCTGGCAGCGAAACCTCCGATTATTGAAAATACAGATTGGAAAAATTTCACGACCATGTTGATATTGGCTTCTCCTTCCACAGGAGGCTTTGAATTCATATTTCTTATAACTCTGTAGTCTAATAATGTTAAAGCTATAAATATTATGGAACTAAGCACGAAGAAAACTATTCCAACTGAGAAACCAACACAATTGACAGACAGCACAGTGCAAATGTCAGGAATTACTGGAGCAGACCCCGTAGGGCAAGTGGCCATACAATCAACGCAACTGCATGGGAGATCCTCATACTGAGTTTCATGACACAGTGGAGCATGCACGTTCATAGAGTCTTCTTCTGTTGCCACTCTTATGAAATTCACTTGCACTGGTGTTAAAGGATTGGCAGTTGTATCTCCTGTAAATCCAAACCACGCGTCGGCGTCGCAGGTAACGGCATTACCACACATGATGTTGATGGCGGGGAGTCCAGTCTGGGGGACTATGACGCCGGCGCACGAAGTGTGAGCGTCTATCATGAAATCGTTGAATACTCTGTAATCTATTTCGTTTACATATTCTATTCCATTTTGATCTATTTCAGTGGAGACGTTTACAAACCGATTTTGATCTGTAGCACAATTCATTTCACAAATTTGACGAGCAAAGTTTCTGAAGCAACTCGGGCACCGGCCAAGGACACCATCGGCCAATTCTAAACTAGCTGACATACTCCGTATCTGCTCGTGGTTGCAACACGTGAATATTTGGTCATTAGGCTTTCGGTTGCCATCTTCATCGAACACAAACGTTGGACACCTGTGTTCTAAAATTTGGACCACTTCTTCCAATTCCCCTTCAGGTATATCACTGATGAATAGCGGTGCCTCTATATTCACTGGGCAGGGTTTGTTGAACCCACCGATTTGTGTACAATCACCACGCATAACACATCTTGCTTGAGCACTGCACCACAGAGTTAGGAAAATTGAAAATACATTAATGAGCTCCATACTGAATGGGAAAGTTTGCACACAGGTACAAAAATACGTATCACGGGTTCATTGTAGCCACAGTGCCTATGGGTCGACGGTAAACGACTGACAAAGTAACATAGCGACCAAAATTAATCCATAATAACTTGTGGACTCGATAAGTTATCGTAAATTAGTGCAGGTGTGAGATAAAATACCGTTGTGGTTACAAAACTGATTAGGCAGGTGTTTAGCTGGAAGCAGTCTGAATTGGCACGAAACAAATAAGTACAAGGCGACGATGGGGCGCAGGTGTCCCCGAGCACGCTCCCGAGGTCCCGAGGGGGTCACCACTCTCCCCATCTCTCCCCCGCAGCTGCTTCTCGATACGTTTTCGACATTTCGATACATTTATTATGAGTCAATATATATTTGTACGTGTGTACAAATCTAGGCATTTTTTACTGTTGATGGCTTTCCCTTGATACGAGATTTAGAGAGATTTTCTTTTTTGTATAAATTTTAAGGGTTAGATTTAGGTTAGAAAGATTATCTTCACTCGTTTTATAAATGTATTGGTCTGTTACTTCTCATGGCTAAGCCTCTGAACTGATTTAGCTGATGGGGATGATTAAACGCGGATGAAATGACGGGTACTTGTAATAAAAATAAAACTGAGTATCATATACAATAAAGGTACTACGATACAGGTTAAAAAAACATATAGTCGAATTTATAACATCCTCCATTTTCTGGGGTCGGTTAAAAATAAGAAATCATAGGAAGATAGTATTTATAAACGTTTAAAGGTTGGGTTCACTCCTTTAAAATTATGTTCTTCCAATGCAATCCACTCTTCATTATCAAGGGGTTCATAACAAGCTGTTAACAGCTTTGTGAGTGAATTTTCCGCTGATCGACTGACAAAGGACACATTTTGAATCCAATTGGAAATGAAACTAGCTTTAGGGATTAGTAATATGTGTCACTAATATAATAGCAGTCACTTATATCATTCACAAGACCTACTAAGAAATACTTTCACTGCTCTAGCTACTCGATAGAAAATGTTCGCGGATTTAGTCTCGGAGATCACGAGATAAAGATAATATTTTGTTGATTTTCATTTCATCCATGTCTTTTTTCATTTCATATATATTACCGTGGTGGCCGTAGGGTTTGACCAAATACCTGCTATGCAAGCGGCGCAAGTTCGCATCCCAGCTAGGCCTGTACCAATGAGATTTTCTAAAAAAAATATGTGCAGTGATTTCACACCACGTGCTATGCGGTAAAGGAAAACATCTTGCGGAAACCTGCATGTGTCTGAGAAGTAATTCAACGACTTATATATTGTGCCTCAGGCGATAGTGCTAGGGTGGCCCGATCATCGCCTACATACTGACTACGTCAGGTACTATGGCACTCTTTGGCATCTGCCACGTTGTCACGTAATCGTCTTCGGTGAAAACTGGGTGTTGTTATTACAGCACCTCTGCCTACAGTACGTACAAATACAGCAATACAGATGTGAGCATGAAATGTATGTGTCCTATCATCATCCTCCTGCCCTTATCACATGTTATTTGGGGTCGGCGCAATGTGTTCTTCTCTTCCATTTCTCTCTATCAGCCGTCATATCTGTATTCACTCCTATTTTAGCCATATCATCTTTCACACAATCCATCCATCGTTTCTTAGGTCTTTCTTTCCCCTTGTAACCATCCACATGAAATCCTTGCTAATATTAAAATGTATTACGTAACCAATTTGGAAATATTATTACTTAGTTGGGTAATACCCAACTCATATCCGTATAAAAATCAACACCCGCAAAATAACACAGGGCGTCAAATTCCCACTGAACCATAGGGACATCTTGATAAATCGTGTAAGTAACGAGCATTAATCGTTAATGAAGTAAATTAGCTTGATGCCGTGGAGTGTCGACAGGCCGCGTGGCCGCATAGATTGATGGCCGAACGATCGTTGTCGAGGGAAATCAAGCAGAAGCCGAATGTAGCGCACCCGTGTAATTGATATCACATAGGGTGATCACACATTCCCACAATACAGTCACATTAACACTGTTATGTCATGGTATTTTGTCATGTAATTTGGATTATCTACTTACGAAATATCAATCATGAAGAAAATTGTTGTCATGTAGACTTCGGTACCTAGACGTAGATTTATCTAGCTTTAGATAATAGGATCCCCAATAACACCAGTAGTAGTAAATATAGTCGTATATCACACCTCTGTTTGGTTTTACTTGTAGAAAATTCAAGATTTTGTCTGTTTGTTTGGTACTGTTTCCAAACGAGTCTGTTGTGTGAAACGACTGTAGGTAATTTCTTACCTGACGGAAAGTTGCTTAGATGATAAATATAGATAAATTCTGCGTAAACAACTAAAAGACCCGTTTTTTCTTTATTGGCGAAGGTTTCCCCTTCAACGAGCGACGACGGTTGAAAGAACAGACGGGCGTAATAAATAAACAACGGTTAAATGTTTATATACCTACTAGCTGTGGCCCCGCGGTTTCACCCGCATAGATTTTTATATAATTTAGCAATAAATTAAAATTGCGACTATAATTGGAGATTTAAACTATCCTATCTCTCAAGTTGGATCGAACTGCACATGGTGTGCGAATTTTATTATAATCGGTTAAGTGGTTTAGGAGTCCATTGAGGACAAACATTGTGACACGAGATTTATATATATTAAGATATATATATTAAGGTCTATACTCTAGCGTCATCTGACAAAAGTATATTCAATGACTTCATCATTCACCCATTATCATACTATAAGTACGAAATAATTTCATAAATTGACGATAGATGGCACTTCAGCACATAAACTAGCGCTATCTAGTGTCCAGTAGCAATAGTATTTAAATTAGTTCATATACTCCACAATAGATGGCACTGCTCTACTAAAGCTGAATTCTATTTCATTAGAGTGCCTGTGAATATAGAGCCTTGTGTGGAAACAAAAAGTTGACAAGAAGTAAAAAATAATTGACCTTAGTTACTCCAATTTCATAATGGAGCCGAATACGTATTTCTAAATTCCTAAACTTATTCGAACATTACAATAATCTTTAAGGACCAGAGGGGAAATCAATAATTGAAAGAATTTACAATATGAGTCAAATATCCTTTAATTGAGTTGTAATAAGTATCAAAACGTGTGTTTGTGTGATGTGTATGAAAAATCCGTGATAGCTCCTAGATATGGGTACAAAATGAAATATATAGATAAAACTTGGATAAAACATTCAATTTCAATTCCATTAAACAAATTAAAAGGAACTAGCCATGTCATTAACCACTCAACTCGTTTTGATTTTCATTAAAATTTTCATTACAACTAAAGAAATCTTAATCATACTTTTTGAAGTAACCTTAATAATTACTTAAAAAATATTTATTCCAGTTTTAACTCAAAACGTACTTTTGACAACAAAATACTTATTATCCCAATGAACTCTAGGCCCCCTGTGCTAAGATCACGGACGGGAGTTGGGATAAACAAATCAAGTGCCAACTGCCAAGATCCAGTCGTGTTGTGTGTGAGGTTACCGCATGCGCTAACGTCACTATTGTATTTATGTTTACAATCGCATTTCCATCATACTGCCGATACGGCATCGGCGCGGCGGGAAGGACGTGTATAAACTCTGTGACTATACCAAGTTATTTAATGGAGAGGACAGGAAAAAGCACTCTTTTGATACTCTGCTATTAGAATAATTAAATAACACGTGAATAATAATATAACATACATACATATCTTCACGCCTGTATCCCATGGGGGTAGGCAGAGACCATCATTTGCTACGATCCTTACATACTTCTTTGGCTTCGTCCACATAAATGCATCTCTTCACACACTAATGATGTGTCTATTGTATTGTTTTAATATTCGCAAGTCCCTACAACTTCTGGTAATTTTTTCTCCATTAGTTCTGTGATTAATTAGTAGTTTCATAAGTTATTAGGGCTTAAGACTTAATTAACTAAATTTTTTAACTCTAGCTGCAAATGTAAAGTTTCGTTCAGTAAGAGATAAAGAAGGACAATAAGTTTTTATTTGAGAAGCCTCGATTTCTGTAAGTTTCAATTATCATTGTTACATACATTACTATTGACAAAAATTTAAGGGTGCCCTAAGAAAGTAGAGTTTTTATGACATTCTTTATACTTCTCCTAACTGTAGCCCTTTTTAAAGACGTCAAATATAGCAATAGAGAGAACTTTTTAAGTGATATGAGGAAATAACATTAAAAGGAAGTATTTTTTTAGTTTGCCTTTTAAATTTGGCACACACATAATTTATGTAGCGTCCCGCGATTAAATATGGAAACGTTGGTACATTGATGTCAGATTCCTGGGCGTGTTATTTTAAATCGGTTCTCGTCTGTGCGTCGCCCGTGACGTCGACGCCAATGTCACGTGCACCCATCACAACCACGGCCATAAATAAACAAACAAACATCAACATATACATTTATGGCAAAGATAATAAAGGTGTGGTTTACCTAATATCTATATATTATGTACTTATATTACAAAGAAAAAATATTATCGTTTGTAATGGATAAACTCAAAATATTGTACATTGATCTTAAAACATATTTAAATACTATAATGATATATTATTACTGAAACCGTTAGATACATTGTCTAATCGGGATATATTAGGATTAAGTTGTCTTAACGACATCAGCTAAAGAAGGCTTTCAGAGTGGGCAAGTATTCAAACTTTTTCACTTAGTCATTAAAATATTAGAAGTAAGCTTCGCCATTCCACTTGGTCCGGGTGGTAAAGTACCAATCATTAAGGCAACTTTTTTATTTTTAGCACAGAATTGTGCAAAAAATCACGTAGAGATTTTAAGTTGCTGCGTGAGAGATGAAGAAACCAAAAAAATAACACATAAATACCTAAATCATCATCACCCTGGCCTCACCCCATACATCGTTGGGGTCGGATCTTGATTAAACCCGATGTGGCTGATCACCTGAATTTTATACGAAGCGACTGCCATCTGACCTTCGCAACCAAAATCAACCAAATCTGTGATCTGGGTTAAACCAGTTGTCAGATTATTTTAGGCCTCCGACTGACCTGTAACGATTGCCAAAATGATAAAATGTAACATATATTATTAATAGCTTAATTCCGCCACATCATCGTCAGAGCAAGTACCTAAGTACCTATACATCGGAGTAAGTACCTATATTCGTTCTTGCAGTCAAAGATACCACTATACCAAGTTTCAGCTTAATTGGTTCAGAGGCTTTGCCGTGACAAAGCAACAAGCAGACAGACAGAGGCATGTATAATATTAAAGTATAGATAATTGAAGATATCAATCTAATTCAAAATAAAACATACTCAGTACTTCCGTTAATCAACTATCACAACATAAGCATAACACAAGCATTATGTTCAAATACATTTTATTTATATACGATTTCGGGAGAATGGTCTACTTAGCATTCCAAATGTTTATTTCCATTTATAACAAGCTATTTATTTAAGGCCACAGGCATGAGTAGGTATACAAATAAAGGTCGGTCTGTTTATAGTCTCTTCTGAAAATATTTATACAAATACGAAATCAACCATTCAGCCCTCTCGTCTCGATCGTTACCAATCACGCTAAATTACACTCCATTAATATTACTCACCGCGTCATTTCATAATGTATTTCAGTCAGTAACACCTACTTTCCCGAATATTTATCTTAATTTTCCTAATTTTTTTCACTCAAAAACTACTAATGGCTAATTGCTTTGGATGCTAAATTTATAAATTTATTTCTTACACATGTCTTCTATATGTAGGTAAGTATCTGTCGAATTCGCTTTTAGGACATTCCACATTTTTTAATGGGTTATTACTTATTTTTTTCTTAGTTGAAAAACTCAGTGTGCAACCACGATGGATAACAAAAGAATATCAGCTTATTTTAAGTTTAAATCAAAGCTTCCTGCGGGACAGGCTTAGCCTAGTGTAGGAAGTTTTAGTAATCAACTAGCTGTATTACGTTAATTAAATACTATAAGGCAACCTTTGTAAATCATTCATAGTATACGGTAACCGCTTACCATTAACAAAATTTTAATTCTAATTAAGTTTTAAATTTCCAAATTTTTTTGTTATTTCGAACAAACTAATCATCTCTTACGGCCGTTTTCAATATTCTATCTATCTGTCATTTAGGTTAATACAGATAAACAAATCCATAATTTTGTCCTTACCTTCATTTTAATAACCTATCGTTAGATTTCATTACGGTATCGAACCCAACTGTCTATAGTTGGGAGGACTGATGGCTTAGGTACTAAGATAGGCACGTACCTAATACAAACCCCGCGTACTTGCGTTCCTATACGAATTTCCAATTACTCTGAAGGTAGAGAAGACGCAGATAATGTAAATGATTACGTGTCAACAACTCTACCAAAATTATACCTTGCGAAAGAAGTATCACGAGTCGTTTCCCAATTGTTCCCCTTAAAGTGCGCTCTATAATATGACTCAATAATTGTTTATTTGTATTCAATGTTATCTGTTATATCAGTCGTTCACCTCTGAGCACGTGGCGGCAGTTGTAGCCTATAGTATTTTGTTGGATTTGAAGCTGTAGCTCTGCACCAAGAAAACAAAATTTACTTCATTCAAGCTCTAGAGAAAGACAGGTAACACAAATCATTTGGCCGACGACCGAGAAGTATACATAGCGCTGAGCTATCCGTAAAATAGAACGATAACTTACCCAAGTGAGGGAGAAAGGCTTATGGGTTGATACTAATGTTAGAGCAGTCCACATCGGTTAGGTCAGAGCGCCGCGTTAATTCCAACTGAGCGAAATGGCTATACGTTAAGTTAAACGTGTAAGAAGAGTATAGTCGAAGGTTGCATGTTTTATCGTGGAAATTTCCACTGCAGACAATTGAAACTTGAACGTATCGGAAGTAGTGTTGTAAAATATTCTATGACGTCGATAACAATATTAAATATATTTTGACACCCTAATTTTAATAAAATCAGTAGTACTCCTACTTACATTAGCTATCTGTCAGTAAAAGTTATATTAAAATTGGTTAAGCAGTTTCAGAGATAAGCTGGAACAAACAGATAGACAAACAGGGTAAGGATAAAAATAAAATCACAAGAGACAAATTATTATTAGCCTGTCGTGTCCCACTGCTGGGCAAAGGCCTCCCTTCCACTTTTCCAACTTTCTCTGTCCTCAGAATATAAATATAAAAATATTATTTATAATAAAATATGCATATGCATTGAGTGTAAAGCTGTTAATTTGAAATGACAAACAGACATTTCAAACAGTCTTCAAAAAGAGAAAAATGAAATTGTGAAATAAATTACTTACTTTTGATGTTGGTGTTGGGTACCGAGTTACACACATGATGCTACATTTGACTTGTCTTTCGATTCCATCATCAGGTCCACTTCACTTCATTAAATTAAAAAGTAGTGCTTCAAATACTCAATGTAAAAAATTTACAAATGCACTAGTCGCCAGTTAGATTTTCGATGGTTCCCCTCGAATTCTCATGGATGCCACCATCAGAACTGAACCAAATTAGTGGGACCACTTGGAAGGCATCAAATCAAAATCCTTTCAAATAAAGAAATCTAAATCGGTTTACCCAGTCAAACGTAGGTAAAAAATTTAAAAAATAAATAATTAGGAAAAGATAATTATGCATCGAAGCTAAAAGTAATAAAATGAAAAGAAGAATACAAAATGTAATCACACATGACAGACAACTGGACACTTTATGGCTTTCATACTGACTCCCACAAGAAAGAGTAGGTAAGTAAAAAAAGTATGTAGTATATTATACTAACATAAAATAAAGCTTCAATAAAATTATTTTATTTTATTTTTGATAGAAAAATACAAAAGAAATCAGCCACGATGTGTATGTATTTTAATTATATCAATAAATTTCGGTCGTTATTACTTCTAATATATATCTATTTGCTGGTCTATGATAAGAAACATACCTATGTGCATAACATTTATAATGATTACCATTGTTGCCCAACAAAATAATTTATAATTATTCAGGTTGGTTCGTGAAGAATTAGGTAGAGGTATTAGAAAACCCCAGATTTTGCCGAAAACCATTCGGCATAGCAGCCGGTATTTAATTTCTTCCCAGACATATGCTGGTTGCTTTACTTTCCTCCACTGTTCGTAATATGATATTAGTATTGTAGCATTTCTGTTTAGAAAAACACGCATTGGGATCACCGGTGTGATTTTCACAACATATGATAGCTTAGGTTGGTTTAAATGTCAGGTAAGTTCAATGTTGGACGTAGACCTTCTACGAGATATTTTTTTATTCGTAATCCATCCCATCCATCAACCTAATCTAAAAATGTTTATTGAAGATAACATTAAAGACTCATAATTCAACACGAGTCTGTGATATCCAGTCATTTATTGCTACCATAAAACTTTCCGTAACATGTCTTACTCTAACTAGGTCGTTATACGTAGAGGTCAGTTATTTCCATTATCAGATAATAAATTAAACACAGGTACTTATAACATAAACCGCCAACATGAAATGAGTAGTTGAAAGCAGTCTGAATTGGCAGTAATATGAATTTAGATAGTGTTTTGGCTCAAACAAAACGCTAATTCTAGTGAATGCCAACAAAGGCAAAGCTTACTGATGAAACTGAATTAGGTGGCACTGTGTGATATAATGTCTTAACACTAATTACTTATTTATCTTCACAATATTCGAAGTTGGAATGGTACAGAACACACAAATATATATTTTTGTCATGTACTAGTATTTTTTATATATATCCAAAATAAATATATTGTTATTTGTCGATGTCGATAGTTGAATGACCTCGATGTTCACAGCACTAACCACGGAGCCACCGATGGTCGCGGGCCGTCGCGACTTGCAACTCGCAAGCAAACTTGCATAATTACTTTTAACTGCCATGCGTATCGTCTAGCAGAAATATTCCGAATACGACACCCCTACGCATGCAACCGTTTAGGTTCCATGTGAAGGCAAATATGTCTAAAATAAGTGCCTTTACAATGGCATCTTGCCAGCCAATCCATCAATTATGGCAGAAGCCGTACTAGAATAGCCTAGCAGAACAATAACATATTAAATAGTCAAGTTATTTCGGTCGCATGCCACCTAACCAAGCCTATATAGGGGGGCTACTATCATCGTTATAGCAGTTACGTCTTACTAACTTTTAAGCTTTGACGTTTAGTTTTTGTATCACAAAATGAAACGTCAAACGCTAAAAAATACTTAATGCCCTCTGCTTCAATTTGCCCCAAGTTCTATTTAATTTAATGTATATAAGCTTTTACCTGTGACTTTATCTGTGTTATTTTTTATTTATTCTTTATCCGTCATTGAGATCAAAGCTATGCTTATACCAATTTTCAGCCAAATCGGTTCATAGCCGTAATAGTAATTAGCTAAGAATCGGATCTGA
The DNA here is from genome assembly GCA_929442735.1 of Watsonalla binaria. NCBI lineage: Eukaryota > Metazoa > Arthropoda > Insecta > Lepidoptera > Drepanidae > Watsonalla > Watsonalla binaria. The sequence continues at coordinate 4,514,655 of OV838930.1, forward strand.
AGATCGTTCCGGAATAATTAAATTGTGGAGGCTCACTAATTGAAATGAAAATAATAAATACAATTCATGAAGGTTTGCAAACATTTTGAACTTGTATCGACTAATGCCAAGTGAAAGTAGAAAACTATGAAACAATGTGCCCATATTAAGTGGGACATAGGAACATTTGCAAGGCGAACGGATATCTAATTTAATAGATATCTTTTAATTGGAGGTTATTTATTAAGAAGCAGTTAATAAGAAGCTATTATTTATTCTTATTTGGGTACACGGTAAAAGACCCGAGACTTATGTATTGTGCCTGTGACGGCGATAGACTCACAATATGTCGCGTTGTTCATCAACTTCGGTGAAAAGTGGGTGTTGTTATTACAACACCTCTACCTACCCCCTCGGGCAGCGGCAGCCTTAGGGGGTGGCGAACAGGGCAATCGCCCGGGGCCTCGCTCTTGCAGGGGCCTCGCATCTAGCAAATTAAATAAAATACAGATTTTTAAGTATATTTTTTTAATATAAATTATGACGAATACCTACCAAACAACCAGACCTACTTTCGTATCACATAAGTGTAATTTCCCGTAGGACAAAGGGCCTCGGAAAGACCTGTCCCCCGGAGCCTCGCAATGGGTACGGCTGTCGCTGCCCTCGGGGAATACAGGCGTGAGCATGTATGTATGTTTTACTGAGATTAGCTCCCTGTATCAAGAGAGATAAGAGATTGCTCTACAATCATAAAACTCGAGTCTCACATGTTCAACTAAAATAGGTAAACAAACGTAAATAATTACTAAGCACGTGTGTAAGTTCTAATATAATTTCTGCATAAGTTATATCAGTTAAGGAAACAAGGAAAACGTATGTTTCTATAAATAATCTAAATTGTTACACGTAAAGATAGGTCAGGTACTGACAAGGCGCAATATGCTGTATAATTATGGTATAATTCTTATGCAGCGTATAATTAAATACGTACTTACGTAGCATAATAATTACGTATGCGAACGTGCTTATAAATTATTGAATAAATAATTTATGGATTTATACATCTAATTTCAAAATTCTACGGCAAGCTTTTTCCTTGACAGGCGTGAATGATTATCACAAAAATATACATTTTACAAGTCTATTTTATTACCTACTCAGTATCTCATAAGTAGGATAATATACTTACTAGTAGATTACGTACTTAATAAGTTTGCCAAATGACTCTTCAATATCATCCCAAAATGTGAGTTCATATCCCGTATCCCGCGATTGTCCGAAAATATTATAATTAAGCCTTTACTTTGAATCATTGTTGTGTTTATTTGCTAATAGTATAATTTTAAAGACATAGCTTATTCTATGGTAGAGTAATTTTTAGCCGACTTAAAATAATGAGGAGGTTCTCAACTCGACTGTATGTTTTTTTTATCTCAATCGAATTCAAATTCAAATTCAAAATATCTTTATTTGATTAGACTTCTTACAAAGTACTTTCAAATCGTCAGAAGGACACAAAAAACATTTTACATGATTATAAATGTTACCACCGGGTTCGGAAGGTAGCTTTTGTTGAGAAGGACCCGGCAAGAAACTCAATCTTCAAGGTTGCTGTCAAGATCACATCTAAATAAATTCAGCACGCCCTTGCTACTTTCTATTTAGTTGACCTGCAAATGAATACAACAGCTGGCTCGTGTTTGTCTGATTGTTAGTAGCGCCTCATTTGCTCGGTGTTTTTGCAATGAATATATTTTCATCTTTTCATTCAAAACTTATGTGTCTTTGCGACTGCTCTTGGCTTCAATATTTTTACGGTTAATTGCTTATAATGTCCTGCATATTCCTGAGAAGTAATTCAAAGACGTATATATAGTGCCTGAGACGGCGATGTACTCACCCTCCGTCTTGTTGGCACTTAATAATATTCGGTGAAATTTGGATGTTGTTGTTACAAAACCTATGCTTACCCGGGGACCCTTCTGGGATAGTGTGAACATATATATATACATTTTCAATATATTTTAAATCTTTATTATATTTGAAAAAAAAAACACTTATAGACTTGCTTTCTTTCTGCGACTTCGCTTACTATATATATAAGGCAAGGTTCAGCGGTACCCATGAAAACATGAAAAACAGACAAAAACACATTCACATTAAAATATTAGTGCGGATATTGCAAAAATACACGGCACTGAAGATGAGACAGATAAAGATAGTCAGACCTCGTGAAACATATCCGGTTTACGTGAATATGTTTGTGTTATTCTCCTCTTATTTTATCTAATCTTAAATCATATTGAACGTAAAAATCCAGATTCCTCCCACGGCTCTGACATAAATACCTCTCACAGTTAATTACGTACACAACTGGACTATATTTAGTTAAATAACACTTTTGTTTCGATGTGTGCCAAAAGACGAAACACATCGGACCTTGCCAGAGACAATCTTTAAAATTAAAGAAAACTGCGAGTGTCTGAAGGTCGCGTAATTATAAAACCTAATACTTACACATTGTTGTGTTATCAGAAAGCCTTGCTACACCTACATTTCAATGGCATAATATAGGTATTTTAGACTCAGATCAAAATAAACATTTTCGGCTTGGTTCCGGCATCTTCGCTTCTATCCTGTCTAAAATATTGATATACTAGCTTTGACCGGCGGTTCCGCCGTCTTAGACTTTAATTTCATAGGCGAACCTCACAAATAAATTAAAAAAAGTAGCCTAAATTACTCCATGTAAAATTAGCTTAGTCTGGTACACTAAGCTAAGTACCGTCAAAATCGGTCCAGCCGTTTCGGAGGTTAGCTGGAACAGACAGACTGCCAGAGAAAAGTAAAAAAAATGGTATTTTCATTTCCGCACCTTATATGTAAGTATAGTTTCATATGCATTTAGAGAAATGCTGTTATTTTGGAATTACAAACTGACACTTCAATTTTATTTATCTGTAAATATGTATAGATAGGCTTCACAATAAATATACCCCATATTTATTGTAGATATATTATATCCATTATCAAAGTAATTTTGAACAATACGTTTGCGTTAATGCTCGAAGGACCAATTTTTGAGAGACACTAAACTTCACGCTTTGGTTGGAGACGGTACAGCTCTAAATTTCTAATCGACTGAGCAAAAAAGCTATGTCTCAGGCGCCAGCAAGCACCGAGCGGTCACTGAGGTCAATGATCGCTAGTGTTGCTTTCTATTTCGTGTGTTCGGCTTTTCGCATACCGAGTCCGTTATAGTCCACACTTGTGAATTACGCTATTTATATAACGAGATATTGTGACATTCATCCCAATAACTTAACGACAAGAACCATATCTTGGGATTCTTGCGATATAAAACTACAAGATAATAAAAGTATCTTACATAACTGGCGGTCATTTATAAACTTTCCACTGATTCAAGATTAAACCGTATCGTATTCCGGTTTTATTATATGTTAGAACTAAACCTCGATAACTATTCGATTCATCAAGTCTCCTCCCGTTTTGATTTTGTATAATGTCCGTCTTATACAGATTATCTGTTCTAAATTATCCCAGAGATGACAACATCAATGTATCGTCTCCCTAACTCCCCAAGCCCCAACCCTCAACACCCGCCCGACAAACTTTCTCGTTGGGCCATAATAAGGGGGTGAAATTCAATGGCGTTGTTTAGAACAATAACTTGGTCAACCCTTTACCCTTTATGGTGTTTCTAGAATTATTTCTCTATGCCACCTGGTTGAATATTAAAAATATGGAAGTACTATACAAATTAAGATTCACCTCAAAATCCAATAGGTATCTGGGCTGTCTGCGTATATATTAGGACCTAAGTCATCAATGTGTATCCTTTGAGTTACATTATTGTAACTATCAAAAGTTCTAAACATAAGCATGAAAAAAGTAATTGCTTTGTCTCTTCCAGGATCTCAGTGAAAACAACATGTGACATTTAATAATCCTGTGTAATCTAGGTAAATGCAAGATCCAGTAGCGACGACTTCATCTACACTTCACATCTTGGTTTATAAACATCAGGTGATCTAATTGAAGCCAATCTCATCAACAATACTTAACTGCCCCATAACGAGTGTCGTAATTTGTTAATAAAGATGTTAGTTAGCTTTTTTGTTTAATCAACATTTTATTGGGTACAGTGACACGAGCGAAGCACGTGGAAGCCAAGGTCGACTGAACACCGTCCCGCGGCGTGCTAAATTGCATACTTGCCAGTTGAAATTGAATCCTAATACTAAACATTTCCTTACAAATCACTATCACAATCCAATAACAGAACAATTTAGTCAGAACGTTTTGGTACCTTCTAATAGCTAACTTGTTATGTAAATTGTCTGGGTTCCGTCTACGCGAAGGAGAGATTTGGTTGATGGAAGAACATTCTATACAATTCAGTGGTTTTGAGATGGAAAAGTTGCAAAATGACTTATCAAATTATGACCGGCCTACCATCATCTATAATATATAACCTTCAAAATTCTACTAACTTCAAAAAAATATAAACGTCAAAGCTAAGAAGTTCTTAATACGCGCTGCTTACACGATGATAGTTGGCCCCCAGAAAGTACTCATCGTATTAAAGTTACAAGTAGGCATACAAGGTAGGTGTATAATAAAAAGTGACAAGTATTTTCTAAAACAAGTACTTAGTCACGAATGGCATGTCAGTGGCATGAAACCAATGTGGCATTAATTGGTGATGATATTTTTATCTATCCAATCAAAGAGAGAAAGATCTTATTATCGATGGCCAAGACTCATTTTGGCACCATACCAATATACATATAAGCAAGAAAAGAGAAAAGCTGTACAACTGACGTATAAAGAAAGGGGCTATTAGTCATACCATGCTAAAGCTGTACCTATAAACACTAGTTATGCCAGTTGAATCCCCATATTTAATAACCAGATTGCTCGATTTTTGCCCAAATCGATACTTTTTATTACACCCTTAGAATCATGAAGTTATCCGTGCCCCAAATGGGTTTCGTCACGTTTAAACGTCGTCGCTCAACCTTGCAAATTGCGTTTTTTGCACGGAGTCGCAGAACTTCCTGCAGTTGCTGCTTATGGCGACTTATAAGCTGGCGACATCATCTATGTTAATACCTTTATTTGAGGCACAGAAGTCGCTGGCGCAACCCGTTATTTTTGTATCATACAGCAAACCAAATTCCACGTGCAATTTCTTTCTGTAGAGGCTTCTATTACTATCAATGACGTCACAAGTACGACGTCAATACGTCGTAGCTCGTAGCATGTTAATGGCGTAGCAACTTGTATGTAATCAACAGGCTTAGAAAATTATACTCGCGCTTCGCTTATAAATCAGGTAAGAACGTGATTTATGCCATCCCATACATTTTTGTATTATTTGTATGGCTTCTTCTCATTAGCGCCAATGCGAGGAGAATTTTACTTTGCCTAGGCCTACAGTGATGGTAATTAATAATTGGGAGTAAATTTGGATCATAACTTTAAAAGTGATGCGTCTTTAAATATATAAAGATATTTTTAAGATACATTTTATTAATTTGACAGGGGTCCCGAGTAATCCCTATTGAATTTATATTTAGACATTTGATCAAATTGTTTACAGAACGTTATAAAAACTCATGCGTCAAGCGCTTCAAGACGTAAGATCCAGAGATAGGTGCATTAAATTTGTGAGTATAAATACCAACGTTGTTTGCCACCGACTGGAATGACACCCAATAAAACAATGTCCGATTATATTAGAGCTACGCCTCCTGGTTCTCTTGGGGCGAAACCTAAGACCTGATCATTTCTAAGAGGTCTTTGTATCTGGTCAGTTAATGTTTGACGTCCAATTTATTATATGGGCTTAAATATGCGTCAGTAATAATCGGCTGGTACAGGAGTGAGCCAGTTTGGATGTCCTCGGCGCAATTACAAAGTCATACTTCCTTACTCTAGAACGTAGAATAAAAAAACTCTTTAAATTATTGGCATTTTCCTCGAGAAAATTAGTCTACATCAATATGCTGCGACGTAGGTTACTTCCTTACTACAGGGACGTCGGAAATGACGCAAATATTTGGTATGTAATAAAGAGGTTGTGATGAGATATTTTTATAATCAAACTTATCGTAGCGATGAGAATTAGAAGAAAGATTTTCAGCTTAATCCACTAAATATAGTTTAATTAGGTTAGAATGTCTAGGCACACTTGTGGAATTTGCAATTTTGTAGCGTTGACTCAATACTTACAGTTTAAGGAATGCGTGGGATTCGCTTAGTCTGCGATGAATCAGGCTAATATGAACGAAAGAGAGTTAGGTTATTATAACGGGATTTCTCGTTCTATAGCTGCATGACTTCCACCTTACAGAAGATCGTACATAAGATCTTCAAAAGAAGTCTTTTGTTCCTGATAGGGAGCAAAAGTAGAGACACCGAGCTAGTTATAGTAGGATAGTCTTGTTTGCAGGCAAAGTGAGTGACATTGTTAGTGCTGCAAGAGATCATAGGCTGCTTTGGCCGTTTCCCATCAAGGACTGCCCGCTTGACGCATTATACGAGTAGTAGATGCGAGTTTGAAATTAATATGAATGCTGTTCCCCTGTCCCTGTACTGAATAATGTTTTGTCATGAATACAATTATAACAGTTTAAATATGGCATAAGGTTTTAGCCCATCCAGTTTTCCATTAAAGTTTTCCTATTTGCAGTTTTTCAACCTCTCGACATTGTATGGATAATATACAACGTGGGTCCTCCATACATATTTAATATGACACTGGCGTGTCATCCCCTCCAATGTACAGTATGAAATAATTATGAAAGTCACAGCATGTAGGGAAATAGGACAAGGATATAAAATTACAATGCATTGGGATCGATACTCCATCAGTTCACAATACATTATTCACGAGAACATTCAACGAACCTTCTCTGAAAAGCTTATTTACGAGTGAAGAAAGCACTTGGATGGTATCAAAATATTTGAATGAATTGTTTGATGTTTCAGCCACGAACAAAACAAAACAATAGTCTTGAAATTATTGCGGAGAGCTCGAATTAAGGCCACTGTAGGTTATTACTCTCTATGTACCTTCTTGAGTCATTCATCATCTTAAATTCAGATTGGAAAATAAATAGTATTATTTTTATAAATCAATTCTTTCAAAATTGTTCATGTCCTATACAAGACGTTTATTTATTAGATTTATAAATGTGCAGCGTCGGCGTCGGAATTCAAATCAAGTGCGTTGTTTAAGAATATTGGCTGTTAGTATCAGTGCCAGATCTAAATGCATATTATTTATAAACAAACACTAAATATATATTCTATCTACTTATATTGAATGTTCTCGAATGTCTTCTGTTATATTTTATTTATTTATATCACATTTCCAATACACCGTTCAAAAAACATCAGCTGTTTTATACTTTCCATTGAAATTATCTTACAATCTTTATTAAATTGAACTGAAATACAAAAACACTTGTAATAAAAAACGCGAGTTACATACAAAATATTTTCCTATTAATCTTTCCTAAAACCATTGGATTTCTTGTAAGTTTTTAAGGACACGTCGCTTAAGCCACACATAATTTTTTTGCTTTTTCCTACAAATGAGTATGATCCATGAAGTTTCACCAAGCTGTGAAATCTATGCCTGTTTACGATAACAAGGACATATTTCAAATGTTCACCTTCCATTACATAACGTAAAATTATGTAATACAAAATAAACCTTATCGTTATAAGAAATAAGATCGTTCCAACTGTATGTACTTCTGTCCCCTACGTGCCCTATACACATGCGTGCCTTATTTAATCCATGTCCGTGACATAACCTTGACCGCGTGCCCTAAATAAATGTCCTTGAGCCGTCCGACCTTCAGAAATTCATCGATAGCGGAAGTGTTCCAAGTTCATAAGAGCTCGTGATAATATCAAATGGATTTACTTATCTAACCGTATGATTGATCGGGATTTGCGAATGTTGGCTAATGCAATCTTTGATCTTTTGAAATACTTTTTTTTATAGTAAAAAATATTCACTAATGGCTGATCCTAGTTTAGGTAATAAATTACGTTAATACAACCAGTATGTACTGGTTTCATTCTGAAATATTTTTCACACTTAGGTATAAGAATCAACTTTATCCTTGGCATTGTCTTAATAGCAGTTTAGATATTAATATAGTAGGTATCAACTTACCTATGTTCTAGGGTTTTTATTTAATATTTTCCTACTTAAGCCGCAAGGTGTGGTCAATGAATCATTGAAACAAATGCAATGATTCATGTACGTGTCACTAATCACACTAACGAGATGACAAGCGTACTTCGAATGCCGTAACACATTCACTGACGTGGCCAAATATAATAAGCACCTAAATTTATTTCAGTACGCCATCCTGAGTCGCAAAACGGTTGCCAAGAATGTTGGCCGCGACCGAGGGCAGCCATGATGTAGGGAAGTGCCGACGTACTCTCACACTCAGTACACGATTACTATACAGATTATTATAATATAAATAATAATATGTTGCTACGATCTAGTGGATACTGGAGTAAGGAGGTTGAAAACCGGCGGGAGGGAGATATTAATGAATGGCAAATGAAGCGCAACGAACAAATAGTACTTACGAGTAATCTGTTGCGATTCGGTCTCTGAAGTGAGAGCCTACTATCATCGGTTTAAGCAGAACGTATTAAGAACTTCTAAGCTTTGACGTTCTATTTTTGTACCCTAAATTCAAACTACGAAACTGAGAAGTTCTTAATACGATGGTTGGCCCCCTGAAGCTTTTTAATACATCTTTAATGTTTTTTTTTAACATGATCAGTATTTTTATTATTAAGGAACAGTACTAAAAACTAATTACATATAATAGATATGGAATCATAGATTGGAATTGAAATTATTGCAGTTTTAAATAATTGTAATTTACTCAAGACTTGAGTATCGAAAGCAATTGTAAACATGTTCAGATAACTAAACAAAGCATCAAACAAACCTATATTCTAAGAACATTATTTAAAGCAGTTTTAGTAAATGTGTGGGAGATTCTCCTGGAAAATGTTCACTTCTGAAGCTACGTACTGATTTCTCTGGTAATAAATACGGATTTCATTCCATTCCTTTGAACATAAACAAATATTATCACGCCTTTGTAGAAGGATCCCCACCCTATTGAGGGAGTCAAAGGTGATCAATTGTCAATGTATCAGATGCTGAGTCCATCGACGTCTCAGGCACTGCACATTAATTTCTTCTAAGACACTTATATATTTTTCTTCGCGATGTTTTCCCTCACTTGGAATATTGGTAACCTTGGTAGATATCTACTTCGTCATTGCAAGAAGATCAGCCTTTTCCGTAAAGATAAATGAGGTTTACCGAAAATAGAGCCCATAAATCCGTTACGCAGAGATTTTAGAATGTCCATCCCAGGGTAATAAAACTGCGCAGGGCGGCCCGGAGGTCGTGGACCTCGACACGCTGACGTCATATTTGCCCTAGGTGTGTAGGACATACGACCTACCACGCCCAGCCCAGTTACACAGTACAAAATCTTCACCTTTACGTAAAGGTGAAGATTTTGTACTTAAATATCCCGTTCTACCTTGTATAGTGTGCGCAGTGGGTAAACTACACGGAACTAAGTCCTTGAGCCTGCCTTGGGTTTATATAGGTCATGCCCTTGTTTTCGTTTCATTATTACTGTAATACATTGGTGTAGACAATTTAGGACGCTCTCTCCTTGAAGACAACAACCGTGTGAGTTCTAAGCATTAAACCTTCGCTGCAGACGAGTTCCTTGCCAGACTCTTCTCATAATTACATGTATCGTTTTTTTAACAAACAAATGTACAGCCCTGATGGTAAGCGGAATTGCTTTCAATAACAAAGGCTACACTTACACGTAACCTAACTTACAATGAATGGAATACGTGATCTGTGAACACGTAACTTAAACACTGCAAGATCTACCCCTAGGTAGAGTTTACAGCTCCGAGTGTCTGTCCGAGAGTCAGATATCAGGAGGGCAACTATGATCGTTTAAGCAGTGTGTATTAAGAACTTTTTAGCGTTTCATTTTTCGGTACATAAGTGAAACGTCAAACTCACATATTCTTAATTCGCTCTGGTAGGCCCCCAGGTATTTTATATCTGTTTTTGACATATTAAATAAAAGGAAAACATATTATCCGTCATGCGCTCGTAGCTTGCGTGATTATTGTGAGGTACACAATAATCACGCAAGTGTGTATTACATAACAACACGTAACAAATGGAATTACCTTAAAACGTAATATAAACGTCACCTTTTTAACATGACGAGCCTCCTTTGTTCGGTGAATCACGCGATGTGGTAAAGAAGAACTAAGTACAAAACCGCATTATATGCATCTGAATCAATAGCGGAATGTACCTGGGATACTTCGATGACATAAATATCGTGATGAATTGCTATTGCGCAGTACAAGTAAATATTGACATTACATGGTTACTGTACCTACCATAAGGAGCTCGTCCAAGCAGATGACTGGCTCGCGTGCCATGGGATGATAAGATGTCCACTTACACGATTTAGTTTACCATCCTGAAAAAAGGTCAAATATTTCGGTTAGTCCAGCTCCAAGATATTTTTAGACTTTTTGCATGACTATAGATTATTCAATTATCTCTAATGATTTTTTCTTTTTGTCAATGTATGCTTCAAGCTAAGCTTATCTGCTCTATATGTATAGCATCTAATCACCGCCGCGTAACATTCAGTGTAATACGATTGCACCCATAAAAGAAAAATGTTTTATATACAAATTAGGTACCTACTAATAATATACAATTATAATATAAACGTCTTTTAGTTACAACCGAATGGAAAACTGAAGCAACTTCATATCATTCAACACTCATATTCTAATTGTCTACCGATAGTAATATTCCATTAGTAGGTATGTTAATTTCCACAGAAACATTGGTTCCTTTTATAGATATAACCTCGTGATAAAACCAAGCATGCCTAACTGGTTAAATTTGCCCCAGTGGAAAAGTACTGTAAGGTGATATAAAAGAAACTGCAAATGGAGGTTCATTGACTACCAAATATGAACGGGCGCGCACCACGTGCGTGATAAATATTAAATTTTACAGGGACGTCGTGTTTGCGTGGAAAGTTTTTGTTTTTAATAAAATATCTTTTACACGTACATATGGAAGTCAGAAAGACGACTTATATGTGATTTTTAAGTATATTTTAATTCTCTTGTATACACTTTCATTGTTAGATTGACATCCTCCACGTTGGCACTTCATCTTCGGTGAAAAGCTGCTTTCCCCTTTGGAGACCTTTCTGGAATGGCTTAAGAATATTTATTTATTTATATTTTATTTTGATGGCCTCAAAACAGCAATTTGCGCATACTGCGCGTAGTACATAATAATTCGGTGTAAATTTCCATTTTGTAAAGCTCAAACGCTTTGCGGAAAAATTGGGTCGCAAACACTGAATAATTCATACTGAACGCCAGGAGTGACATGCTTCATAATTGAACTGAATAATAACCACTTAAATAAAAGGAAAAACAATTTGTGGGATGAATAAGCTCCGATTGTGGTGGTTTTAAATAGTAGCTTAATTTCAAAGATTTTTCTTCAGTTATATCACAGTATCTCTAGCGGTGATATCTTTATTAGGTAATGGTATCCTAATTTCTTCTAATGAGCGATCAAAATGATCTCAAACTACGCAATACGGAACACACTCAATTTAACACGCAAGTGTTAAAAAAGCTAATTTGAGCAGTCAAGTGATTTCACTTAACACTAACTTTAAGAACTTGTTTACAAAATCTAACCCTCCTGTCCTCTATTTCCAACATAATTCCAAGCTACGTAGGTACTAAAGAAAAAAATATTGTATACTATTTCTACGTCGTCGTAGTGTAAATAAAATTAGCACGGGAGTGTTAATATGATAATTTTAGCAGTCAGGTGACTATCACGATAACTTAGCAGCCATAAAGCGATTCGCTGTCACCCATGATTTATTAGCGGGCGATATATTTTCATAAGCATGTCGTTTAATTTCGCAATGGGTACTTGAACAGTCCACGACCAGACGTGTTGAATGCACAAGTGTATGTAAAGATAATCTCTATCGATATCTATATATTTTTGGTCAATACAACTTAAAATATTTCAGGTTCTTACCCGCATGTTTTTTTAATATATAAAAAGACATTTTATACTTCTATCATTAACAAGCACGAGACTATAAGCGGAATAGCTGTAATCAAGCTCATCGAGATTAAATAAAAAGTAGCTATGGTGGCCTCGGCGTTTGAGCAGTCGCTTGAAATGCAAGTTCGAATACCAACGGAGCCTGTACCGATGAGTTTTTCTAAAAACTTTTTGCAGTGATTTCACACCACGTGCTTGAAGGTGAATGAAAACATTGAAACCTGCATATGTCTGAGAAGTAATTCAAAGAAATATGCATAGTGCCCGAGACGGCGATGAATTCACCCTCTGTCATGTTGGCACCTAATCATATTCGGTGAAATGTGGGTGTTGTTGTTACAACTACTCTGCTGACCGCTTCGGGGACCCTTCTAGGATGGCGTGAGCATATTTATTATATTAATTTTAATCTGTGATAGAATTTAAACGTGTCAGATGTCTATTCTCATCAAATTAGCTACTTGTTACTTAAAGGTTCATTCAATGTGCAGAAAAGGTGTAGGTGTCAAAGCCGACTCAGTGAACAGCCATAATGTATGAAAGGCAGGTATTGTGCTTCGATTCAGTTGATCGGATTATGTGTAGGTAGCGCATGGAAATTTACTGCCATTGGAGTCATGAAAATGATATTGTCAACAACGGAATATTTTTTTCTCTGTGCAATCTTTATGAAAGGGACTTTATGAAAAACTCTTAGAAGTAACCGAAGGGCTTCATTTATTCTTTTTATTTTGTCTTTGTAAAAACTTCGCCCGAGCTCCGCATTGTTAGCAGATACATTGTTTACAAAACATTCGTCTATAACGTAGAAGGTACCGAAGTTGAGGACACTTTTCATACAACCTCAGAATTTATATTGTACCATTTCAGATCATGTAAACCATGGGTTTTTTAATTAATTACTTGATTTGAGACAAGTTTAAAAAAAAGGGTAATTTAGTTTGTACTTCTAACAACCTGAACACCTTTCTCTTCCATGTAGGTAGGGGCTAGGTAAAGCACGTATAGGTTACAAAAATCACATTTTTATCGAAGATGATTTGATACCAACGTGACGAAAGGAAATATATCGTTGTCTTACGGCTGTTTTCAATATTCTATCCATCTGCAATTTAGGTTACTGAAGGTAAACAAATCTGTAATGTTGTCCTTACTTTCATTCCAGTAACTTATCGCTACACGCACGCAATATCATAATTAAATTGAATGTATGGATATATCAAATCTGACAGATAGCTAGTCCCTACTATGACCTCTTATTGCCATGATAGTTAAACTCTTCATGAAACAGATTAAGTGTATTAATCTGTCACAGTCACGCAATGGAATTATGATGGCAATAAGAGCTTATGGTAAGACCTCTGGTAACAGCAATCCATCTGAAAACTATAGCTTATTGAAAAACTTTTTTAACACCACAAAATTGACCACATAGTCCACACGGTAGTTCCGTAGTGTACGAAAGTCAACCTCAGAAATTCTGTTAATGGGATTGACGTAGTTATTGTATTTATTACCAAGAAAATAAACTGCGTCATCAATAAAAACTTGAAGGGTTTTCCTTTGCTCAAATCAGCGCGTCTATTTGGAAAATTCCGTACTGAGCTCACTATACACATTCAACCGTGGGCGGATACTGAATTTTTCTAATGAAGAAAATAATTTTTAAAGAAATCTAATCTCTTTCCCCGAGTTAAGGCAGTATATTGTACCAACATGAAGTATATAAGAAAGCTTAATATGAAGGTACAAGTAGAAAAGCTTCACTTATTTCCAGTGGAGAACTTTAAGTAGGCTGGTATTTAGGTATATTTCTAAAATAAGTGCTTCTTATTTATCCACCCATTTGAAAACGATGTCAGGACTTGATAAGTACCACTTCTGACTTTATTAAACTGACGTCATTGCATGCACTTGATCGTTATCTCTGATATGATTACAATATAGGCTGCGTTTTAACTAATTGGTTCGAGTATCGAATCTGAAACACTTTGCGATATGGAACGAATACTAATATTTTGTAATATTCTTGATTCGTAATGGATTATATGTTGTATACTTTTCTATTATCTTACGAAGAGGCAAAGTCTGTAAGTTTATTTCAATCTTTGAGTCTATAAATCTGGAAAGCCGTTGTGGCCTTGGGGTTTGAGCAGTCGCCTGCTATGCAAACGAAAATACTTATATTCAGTGATTTTACAGTGAAGGAAAACATCGTGAGGAAACTTGCGTATGTCTAAGAAGTATTTCAAAAACGTATTTAAAGTGCCTGATACGGCAATAGAACCACCCTCTATCACGTTGGCACTTCGGTAAAATGTGGTGTTCAACAACACCTCTGGCTAGCCATAATATAACCGTGAGCATATGTATGTATGTCTATTAATCTTGGCAACCTACCCATTCGATTGCAACAAATTAAAAGTGGTCTTTTAGATTAAACTTCGATCAAGTAGTCTTTTTTATTTTTAAAAACAAAAGGGAACTATATCCTCAATATTTTAAGTGTTCGTGAATAAAATACTTTCTTTTTAAAAAAGATGTTTAGGCGTCGAGATGTCGGCTGTTGTGATTATTTATATGATTTTCCATAGATAACACATGCTCTATCTTTATAATCTTTATAATATTTATCATATCAGGTAGTCTACAAGATAGATTATTAGCTCAAGTGATTATCATTGTTTATTTTACGAACTTGGGGGTCGTATATTATTTCTAATTAGCAATTAATATGGAACTGGAAAACTCCGTTCACTTCAAATTTTCTACAGTTTTCCAAGTTCTTCTTAAGATGAAATTTAATCGAACAAAATTGCCACTGAAATATTTATTAGTTCATTATTGTATCCTTTTAGTTAATTAAAATAATACCTATTTAGAAGTTAACGGACTTGATAAAAGGATATGTGATGTGTAAGTTCTGACTGACTCACTGACATGATATAGGTATCTACATTCTACGCACAAACTTAACCGCAAATTTCAAGTCACTAGGACATGAAATTTGGAAGGTGTCCCTTAGGGGGTAAAAAGTAAGGGTGGATACTATGTGAAACTTTTTATTTTCTGGATCATCACGGAAGGTACTACCTTCCGTTTAGTGTCAAGTTTATTATATTTATTACTTTACATCTTCTTTATTGATGTATTATTGCTCAAAAATCACTAGGCGGGACGATTTTAACCGATAGCTTTGAATTTAAATAAGGTAACCACACTGACACGAGGAATAACGTTTGAACGCACAGAGGTCGCTTATATCCATTGTATGCACGTTCGTATCTTTGAAGTACCCATACCAAATACTTTAGTTGTGTCAAATAAAGGCTGGAAACTAAATACTACAATTTAGATTATGTTCTTCGTCCCACTGACCAATCTCAATCGTTTATCTTCAATTGCCACGTGACATTTGCAACAATATAACGATATAATTGGCGTGTCTTCGCGACTTCGTCTAAGTGGAACATTTTTCGTTACGCTCTTCCTCAGTGTGCAAGGTAGGTATGTATTTGTCTTTCTAATTAAAGACTCAAACTGCCGCGTTGAATGAATACAGAATGAATTGACTCAGTCATTGCATCTTTATCATCAAATGACGTAAAAGGGAAGTGGTCATGACGTACGACTTCTAAAACGACGTAATGCATAAAGTAATTGTTCAATGGATACATTGAAGGAGCCCTTATGAATTAGTCCATCTACGTCGTATCTATTTATAACTTTATGGTTGCGAAATGTCTCTGATTTCTATCCCAGAAATGCTCTTCAATTGAAAATTATACCACTGTCTCAAGATATACAACAATGGATTTAAAGATTAGTTATGTTTATGCATATCTACCTTTCTATCTGTCACATTTTCACAGCAAAGCAGCTGAAATTTGGTATGGAATTAGTTCTACGCTAACGGCCGTTTTCAATTACCTTTCAAAGTTTACAGATGGATAGCTGTCCCCAGTTATCTGGTAGATTTGATTTATCAAAACCTTAAATTTTAATATTAACGGCAAAATATCCGTGTGAATAAAACGACAACATCCTTAGATAATAGCGTGTGTAATTGGCGTAAGTGTGTGTTTAATATTGTTCGGTTTCAGCGAGAATGGTTCGACGGTGAGGCCGGTTCGCACCGGTTCGACGGATGTATGTATATACAGCTAAGGTTGCCACAACGCTTACACTATGCGGAATTTTTCTCTTCAATTTAATATTGTTCAATTGAATTTATTTTATGACTTCTAAAATGATAAATAAAAACGTACGATGGCAGAAGAATTTATGAGGCACAGACATACAGACAAAGCAATGAAAATTTTGAATGATATCTTCTCTCCCTAAACCTCTCATAAATATTAAATGCACACACGACCAGGTAAGTTAAAATATAAATTGAAATAAAGATCTATTTTCTCTTTAAGTTTATTACGATTAACAGCTTTTCAGTAAATGTTGTATTCTAAAGTTCCGAGGATTCTTAGTCAACTTCAAAAGAATCTTAAATTCGATTTATGATCTCTCATTCCACGACCTAATCCTTCGATTTGTCTTACCTGTCCCAAAATATAGAATTAAAAAATAAACAGAGAAAATAATGCATCCATTATAATATTATAAACTTTCTTTTCAGGAGCCTATGTTCCGAAACTACTGAACCAATTTTGAAAATTCTTTCACTAATGGAATGCTACATTAAAGTTTTATAATATAGGCTTTTTGTTTTTAGCGTTTTATTGTTAATCGAAGTTGATTAGGGATCCGTAATTACACAGGCAAAACCGAATCCGTAAGCTAGTAATACATAAAAAGTGCTTTTTGAAATAAACAGAGAAAGCGAAACGTGTGGTTGCTGCAGTAATTGTGATTGTTCAATGTTTATTCGAGTGTTATTGCAGTTCGCATGCACTAGTCGCAGTCACAACGGCCGTTATGTCGATTATTACATAGCAAGTAAAAGTATTTTCCTCCCTTTTTTGTATTTCCTCCCACAGCTAGAGCTCCTGGATTTGTTGATGTTTAATCGATCAATTGCAAGACTTTTTAAGCATCATGGCTAAGGGTGCCCCGTGTCTCGAACCTCACCTTATATTAGGGCTTTGCTAATGCGCGAGCTAGGGAGCTAAGCCCCTATCGGAATTTGCCACTGTTTTTCAAATCGAATTTCTCATACAAATATTCAGCGGAAACGGTAACAAATATAGATTAGAAAAACGGTGGCAAACTCGTACTTGATGGTTTTCATACTTATGTACCTCACTCTTGCCTCCTTATAATGTTGAAACTGCGGGCCAAATATTTATAAATGCTCATCACACGGGTATCGAACCCGCGACACCAAACCTGATGTAGCTGTCTACTACGAGATAAACTAAAACACTAGATTAAACTCTATGTCTGTCTATTAATTCCGGCTAATCCCTGAAACGGCTAGACCGGTTTTAAGTGACTTTATTTTAAGAAAATGGGTTTTTGCTAAATAAGCCACCCATGAAATTAAGTTTACGCACGTAGTTGAAATCGCGGGACACAGCTAGTTTCAATTACATTTACATATAGGTAAGGGCGAGCATTCCATATAAGCAGATATACCATTTGTGATAACTGAATACCCTCGTGTCGTGTGTGTGTGTGTCTATACCATAACGTACGTACACCACGCCACATTGGTATGTAATTAACCTACCTACTTATTGTTTATGCTTACACCTTTGAAAATCCAATGCACGCCCCTGACTATACCAATATGATGCACACACAATACATGATTGAAGTAGGCATTTGCGTCTTTATAATGAGATATCAGCATTGATTGTGGCTATGTTAAGATGTGGTCTAGGTCACGTGACTTTGAAGCCACAATGTTCCGTGAAGGACGGAGATCGTGTAACAATACCTGACTATTATTAGGCCGTATTGTTTGTTATTGTTGGTAACATATCTTGAAATCCTACGTCATTGGTCTGAACGTAAAGTGAAGTATTGAGTAGCTCCCCTTTTATTCGTGAAACTAAAGTATGCGACGCTATCCTATAAGGATTACCGAAGAGTTAGACTGTTACCGAAGATGATTATGTCCCAAGGAAGAAGATGAGTCGATCGCTGTCTCAGGCCCTAATTGTACTTCTATAATTTTTTTCTCAGACATATGAGGGTTACCTTGCAGTTTTCTTCACTGTAAAGAAAAAAATATAGTACAAACAGCTGGGGTTGGAACTGGCGTCGCATGTGTAGCAAGAGACTTAATAAAACCACTCGACTACAGCTCTTTGAGTAGAAATAATATAAAATAAAGTCTCACAATTTCATTCGTTCGTTATAAAAGTTTAGTACGGTACATTCTAGTAATTCACACCTAAATCAATAATAGCAGTTATAAGAAATCACCCGTGTAGTTTTAATTTAATTCCCGCGGAACCCTAAATGTGTTTTCTTAATAAAAGTAGCCTAAGTTGTAACATTAGCTGTCTGCCAGTGAAAGTCTCGCTAAACTCGGTCCAGCCGTTTCAGAGACTACCCGGAACAAACAGACACACAGACAAAGAAAGAATCTAAAAATTGTTTTTATTCAATACAGTACCTTATATGTATACTTTCATATACATATAGTGAAAACCTGTTATTTTGGAATTACAAACGGACATTTCAATTTCATTTATCTGTATAGATGTAAATTAGCGTGAAGTCGCATGAGTTGTGCCAAATTCTACTACCGCGTGTAGGAAGTAGCATATAAATTGATATGTAAGTCTAGAAAATGCCTCTACATTGTGATAAACGTGATTAACGGCAATCTGTAGGTATATTCTTAGATACGAATGATTACAAGGAACTGCTGGACACCAGTATGTACATAAATCGCATTTAAATGAAGTCAAGGATAAATTGCTAACTATATAATCTACGTATTTATTGCTTTGCCCCGCGGTTTTGCCCGCGTTGGTTTAATTTCATGGGTCGCCTGCGGAACAATAATGTTATTTTTTTTAAAAAAGCAGGTTATTTTACTCCTTGTAACATTAAATATTTACCAGTTAAAGTCCCGTTAAAATCGGTCTAGCCGTTTCGAAGATTAGTCGGAACAAACAGATAGACAGACAGACAAACGGATAGACATACAGGCAGACAGAGAAAAAAATGTAAAATTGGTTATGTTTTGTACCGTTACCGTAATGATTCATATGTATTTAGTGAAAAAAATATAATTTGAAATTACAAACAGACACTTACATTTTACATATCTGTAAAGATATAGATGTATAGATTGTACGAATGGAAACGAACGAAATAAAAAACACAGAGGCGAATGAAAGAACTCCATAAAATCTCGATATGAAAACAATTCTGTTATTTTTAAACCTAATGTAGTCTATTTTAACAGAGAATTTCTCTCATCGCTGAGCACACGATATAAAGATCACAAGGTCGAAACGATAAATTGAATTCAGACTACGTATCTCAACCTTTTAGCTCACTCTATCCGGATTCCGGAATTTCCGTAAATAAATTAAATCTTTGGTGATTTTTTGTGCGAAAGTCGCCTTTAGTTAATATCTATTTCTTCCAATTCGATCTAATGCGGTTTTCATCATTTCATGGAAAGAAGTGTGTATATTAGGATTTTAGCATAATATATTGGTCTCTGCCTGACTTGTGAGATACCTATACCAGTGAGCATGTGTTCGTATATACATGTCATATGTATGTATAGGTACAGTAACTTTCTAGTCGATCGCCAGTAAAGGCGATTGAATTCGCATACATATATCAAAATAAGTTAGCTAAATATTGGTTACAGTAGTAATGATTTCATGTATGAAGGGTTTACGTTCGTCCGTAAAGTGTAGAATGCCGTTCGATCTGCTAGTATTACCTATAAAATTAATTTATTAACCTGACCCCTTGCTGTGAGAACATCTACAAACACTAAACGTCGCAATATACATAAATAGACTCACTTCAAATAACGGAATTTTATTCAGAAAGGTATTTTTAACACAACTTAATAATATAAGTAAATGCAAGTAACAGGAGTTACCTTCTTCATACACTGATAGCGGACGTCACGCGGTTTCACCCGCGTAGTTCTCGTTCCCGTGGGAGTACAGGGATAAAATATATCCTATGTTACTTGCTGATAATGTAGCCGTCCATTGACCTTTCACTGGCAGATAGGTAATATACAAGAAGTAACTCAGGATACTTTTATTTAAAAAAAATATTTAGTTTTCCTTAGGAATGAAATTAAATCTAATAATTAAAGCGGGTGAATCTATATCTATACAGATAAATAAAATTGAAATGTCCGTTTGTAATTCCAAAATAACAGCTTTTCACTACATCTATATGAAAGTATACACGGTAGGTACTGACATAGAAAAACATTTTTTTTTAATTCTACGTCTGTCTGTCTGTTTGTTCCGGCTGATCTCCCAAACGGCTGGACCGATTTTAACAGACCTTTCCCTGGCAGATAGGTTATTTTACAAGGAGTAACTTAGGCTACTTTTTTTTTTAAGATAGAAGTTGTTTATTGACATTTAGTGAAAAAATACTTATCTGTATATACATAGCTTATTTAACCCTATCACATAGTGAAAAGGAAAAATATAATAAAAATAAAAATTATAAATAAAACACGGAATTTAAATTAGTGTCTGCGGGAATGGTGCCCAGTAAGCTGGCTGTGTTACCTCGCTGGATCGCTAAACTAATCCTCTGACCGAGGTAAGAACCAGCTCGACGGTCACCAGAGATGTCAACCAGGCGTTTTGAAAGATCCTTAAAAAGGACTTTCGCATTTAGCCCCCATGGCTACTTTTATTTAAAAAAAACATTAGGCTACCGCGGATCACCCATGAAATCTACTTTACACGGGTAAAACCGCGTGGCTCAGGTAGTAGTAAATATAATTAATAACTCTGAACCTAATCAGTTATGACTAAGTTCATTAGTCATAATAGTCGTATCGTAATTGTGATGTCATATGTCTTTAGATTCCACTTCCATAACCTTATTGTAATTTATTGCCCATTTCTAAACCCGGAACTCTACATTTGTCCTTAATGACCAAAGATATAAGGATTCCTTCTGGCCAGGTGTAAATTCCTATTTGATAATAATAACATGATGCCTGCTGAGTTTCTTGCCGGCTAGTTTCCGAACCGGTAGTAAATTGTTCGACATTCATAAGTGCCTTACCAGGGCCTTACTCAATAAATCATTTTCATTTTCAATAACCTATACATATAATACACGTCTATTTGGCACAGTTGCAATTGCGCATATCATTCTATCAACGAAGTTAAGCAACCCTAAGCCTAGCCAGTAATTGGATAGGTGACCGCCCGAGTACCCACCGTGCCTCGGAGAGCACGTTAAGCCGTCGGTCCCGGTTGCAAATTTATCATCTTTAGCAATCGTTGCAGGCCTAAAAAATAATCTGACAGCTGGCTTAACCCAGATCACAGATTTTCCTCGTTATAAGGGATGCGAAGGTCGGATGGCAGTCGTTTTGTATAAAAATCAGGTGATCAGCCGCTTCGGGTCGGATCAAATGCCGACCCTAACAATGTATGGGATAAGGTCAGGGAGATGATGATGGATAATAAATACATGTCTATTTACTATGTGTATATAACATGTATATATATATATATATATATATATATCTCCTAAGTATCTATACCTACAACTAATAAGATTACCTTGCACGGAAGCCTCACTAAGCGCGAATTTAACTTAATTTATAACTACTAAGAAGGTAAGGTACATTGAAGATGGGTTTTTTACTTTCAGAATGCATTTTTGTTGCTAGAAAATACTAGGAAATACCTAAGGCTAATAAAATACCTACCTATTTCAAAATTTAAGGTGAATTTGTGTTTGACATGAAAAATATAGGCAATACAGGAGATTCCTATCGTTCTTCTATACTAATATTATAAGGAGGAAGGATTTGTATTCAAGTATATTGTAACGAATTGGCTCAAGAAGTATTCGACCGATCTTGAAAATTATTTCAGCAATGGATAGCTACATCATCAGCGAGTAACAAAGGCTATATTTTATCCCCGTACTCCCACGGCAACGGGAACCACGCAGATGAAACCGCGTGACGTCCGCTATTTCTTTTAAATCAATCGGCTTCTTACCACCTAACGGCTTAAGGGGCTCTACATATATTCTTTTAAAGGTGCATTTAATTTTGATTATGGTTGTTACTATGAAACAGATATAGGTACTTAATATAATACTTACTAGCGAATCCGATAAACGATGTCTCGAATCCGACCGTAGCGGACCCCGAACCATTCGTTAATCTTAACCATCACTCTCCTTTATTTTCATCAACATCAGTGTAGCGAACGCTTCTAGTTCAATACACGTATAATAAATAAATCAAAACATAAACCTGTAAAGTAAAGCATAGCATAAGTAATCTGTACTATTAGGGAATATCTGTTTATTTGTATGTTTTGCTCCGGAAACCCTGTACAGATTAAAAAAAATACTTCCCTAATAGAATACTAAAATATCTCTGAGTAACTTAGGCTTTACAGTAAATCAAGTCAAACTAATAAAACGCGGGCAATGGCGAGGTCGAAAGCTAGCATGAAAATAAATTCCTTTGTTAATTAACGAGGAGTGGAAAATTTCTACCGATCATCTTTATCAATGCATTTGGGTTACGTGGTTAGGTTGCGCTATAGAGCGATTGATCGGCGATAACGCTCTATCGGCGATGACAATGTTTCCGACCATGTAGTTATTTATTGGTGTTGTAATCAGCTATGGCGCATTCTATGAAATAAGTATAAAGATCAACACACCGCGAATACGGCAAATTAATATTACTCATAGATTGTGTATTATCTTATATGCGTAACTATAGATTAGGCTTCACGTGGAATATTAGCAACGCAAAAAAAAATGGAATAAAAGACTAAAACCCGAATACATTGAGTTATAAATTGTTTAATAAAATGTGTTGGTTTTAAAAGCGATAAAATAGTCTAGATATGTTTTTATGGATCATTCATATTATTTAGGTATTTTTACTGATATGGATCGTTGTATCATAAGTTTTTAAGTAAGTCATTTTACACCTTGTTAATGATAACAAATACGCTCGCGACGAGACACGTAATTAAATTGATCATGCACAGCAAAATATGCAGGTAATTAGTATTTAACAAGACTATTACTTACTTAATGTTACAAACGTCGATCATCTATATTTTTTAATAACTATTATTAAATGATTTCCCCATTTATCCTAAATACAAATGTCCTTATAGTGGTTTGAATAAAATTGTCTACATATTGGCATAACATTCCGAAGCTAAGCTTTTCTTCTCTACTTCTATTCTTGCATTAATAATCATAACAAATCATAGAAAATGATTGAGCCAGTTTTATTCGCTTTCTACTGGTTATTTTTTTTTAATTTCATTTATTTTCCACATTTTTTATAGGTACATTCATTCCTACATAGAGCCTTAATACTCGCACAAAATATCAGTAAATAGTGAGTACCTACCATTTACTTACCTAAATATTGATATTTCGTTTACCTTGAAAATGATAATAAAGAAATTTTTAATTATTTATTCGTTTAAGTCCCTGGCAAGGCAAAATTACCTGCCACCGGTTCGGAGACTAGCCTTCTAGAAATACCGAAATTTATGTGACAATATAATTTTTTTATAATAATGTCATCATCAATCCACCTTCATATATTTCAAAGCAATAAAAAGCCATATATGCAGGGCTTATGCTCTAACAATTTGACTATCATGACATAACGCGACAGTCCACGTGCCTATGCATAAATCATCATTTTTATCGTCGCCAAAGCAAGACCGCGCCAAGAATACGCGGCAATAAATTCTCGACGCAGCACTTTCATTGTTTTATCACCACACTCAATATTTTATTGCAAACACACTTACAATATTTTTCCCGAAGTAAGATTTCGCCAGTATGTAATCGTAATTATTAAAATTTTGGGTACCTCACCGAAACCGACATATTTTTATTAGGTTATTTTTCGTTATAATTAAATGCTGTTTATACTAAATTTTATTACTTTTTTCGTTTCCTTTCCTTCCTTTCCTTTCCAAGGGAAAAGGCGCCATGTAAGGTATGTTTTCCTTTCAATTATCATGACCACTTCGTGCGATGACAGATTGTCAAAGTAACAATATGGAATTAATAAGTACTATTGTATTAACATTATCTTATATCTTGAATCGAACAATTCTTTTATATATATCATCGGAATCTCGGAAACGGCTCCAACGGTTTTCATGAAATTTTGCATGTAGGGGGTTGCAGGGCAAAAAATAGATCTAGCTAGGTTTCATTTATGGAAAACATCGTTATGACCATGGTTTCAGGCACTGAAAAACTCATAACATATCATTACAATACGACAACAAATTTCGCCGACATATGTCATGTTGGAATTTTTTTTTCTTCTTTTTTCCTTTTTTTTGTGTGAAGAAGGAACCGAGCACAGCTCGGTCAACCAGATATTAGTATATTAACAGTGACTACTTTAGACGAGATGTATAATACATTGTGTCTAGAAATCAGGGCCCATCACACAGCTAAACTAAACCTCTTAGACCTTCTGGAAAGGCTCCAGATGAAAGAAATATTTTGGTAGCATATTGTGAAATTAGCAGACTTTTTGTGGTCTTAACCTTGCTGAGCTGTGGCATGAGCATGTTTATTTATAAAACTAGCAATTCACCTACGTAGCAATAAGATTCCGCATACAAACTTTCAACGCACACTGGTGGTTAATCGGAAAAAAATGTCTTAGAGTTTACCTCGTGTCTTCAGGACCAGCGACTTAAGTTTTGTATTGATATATAAGTCAGTCAGGACTTTGAATAGATGGAGATACCCATAAGAGATTCTGCTTTGAGTTCAAGTTGTTCCAAACTATTATGGTTTCGTTTATGAGTAAATATGAGAATGGAATACGCAAGAGATTGATTTCTGATTACTATTGTTTTTTTTTTCTTTTATTAATATTGTTACTGATATAATTGGTTAGGTCAAGATGAGATGTGTGAGGTAGAATGAGTAATGTTCGGGTGCAAATAAAACATGTTACATTTAGAATAAGCTTTATATTGAATTGTTTTATGTGTTTATATTAACTAAAAACATCAGATCAGAAAAAAGTAAATGTTTAACATTACACGTATGCTATGAATGAAGATAGGGTTGCAAACATCGACACCAACGATACAGTATAAAATTGTCATATATAATGTAATTATAAACTTTTGGTAGATTAGCTACTAAAGTATAATGATTATTTTATTATACCTATCTAACGAAAGGCAGTTCAAATACCTAATCCAATATACATATAGGTAAAGGAACTTAAAACGTCCTTTAAAGACACAGTGACATAGAATATTTTCCACAACTATTACGATCACAAATCTCCTAGAGATGTCTTATATTTAATTAATATTATGACATCTTACATTTACATCACTAGTGAATTTAGTTTCGATTCAGTTTCACTGACATTTACCTAAATACCATTGTTTAACAAAGCTGGTCCATTTACAGTCATTAAATACATTAACATTACATAAAATCAAAAATATCCATAACAAAATTATCACGGCTACCACTCACGGCTTGCACTACGTCTTATTCATACTATCATATCAATACAAGGTACAAACTTATTATTTCTAGACTGCTAGCTCGTTCTCAAATTTCAGTTCATTTCCATTAAGTTTTATTTACTTCGATGAATTTAACAAATATTATGGTAACCGATTGATACTGAAATTAAGTACGTACTAAAATAAATTTGTAATAATGCAACCTAAAGGTTCTATAGAAAAATTGTGTCTGACAACATAGAAATACAATTTGGATGGACACAAACGAAGCCGAAACGAGGGCAAATATTTTTTAGTTGAAACATGATGATCCTTCATCCAATACAACAAACTTAGAAATAAAAAAATCACAGATACCTTTCGCGAACTGCCATGACCTAGTCTCCAAAGACAGTAGCGACCTCTGACGGTGCAATAAATCTATAAACTAATAAATATGTCCTAATACTCAACACACCCCTGGGGGTGAGCTTAAACTAAACGCAGTCTTGAAATCCATACAAATCACTATCTGGCCTAGTTACTTACATACATTTACATACAATACAACCCGTTCAATATAATAATGATACAATACAAATACTGAAGACATATAACAAACATGCAATAGTTAAGGAAGCGAGCCGAGTGTGACAATGACCACTAAAACTATTGCATTATGTCGATGTAACATCAATCGTGAGTAGGTTTCGGATATCGAAAGACCATTAGGCGGTTAGTTAGCACATTCATCAAAGTCACAAGCGTACTCAACTCGGGATGGTCACTATCGGGCAGTTATCACAGATAGTGAGTTGGCGCGCGGCGTCGTGCTCCCAGCAGTCCCCGGAGTCACCGGAGTCACAGGTAGGGCACGCAGGCGCCGCAGCGCGAGTGGCGCTCGGGGGATTCGGCGCGCGCCCTGTACACAAGCACGGGTTATCTCACGAGGCTCGCTCCTCGCGCCTGTCCGAGCGACCCAGCGCCCGCTTCAGCTTCTCCACCAACCTGGTGTGGAACTTGTCATCGCGCGCGCTCGTCGGCGGGCTAGCCGAGCCCTTGTCGCGCCGCGGGCTGTCGGCGACAGCGGCTCGCAGCGAGGCCCGCGAGGCGCGCGAGGGCGGCGCGCGGCAGTACGACAGCGAGCGCATGGCGGGCGCCGAGCGGTGCGGAGACAGCGCCGCGCGAGCCTGCCCCGCCGCCGGACCCTCGGAGCGAGACTCCGACACCTTCCGCACGCGTCCGGTGCCCGCCTTCTCCGCGGACTCCGAGGTCCGCCTTGAGCGCGCCGAGTTGTATATGTCCCAATCGTTCTTCACTACTGGCATCATGAACGCCATCTCGCCGGTGGTAACGGGGACTCTTTTGCTTTAACGTTTTTGTTGAAGTACCGTCGGCGTTTCGATCAAAAATTATGGTCCGCTCGCGGAAAATTGCTTCCCGATCGATAGAGATGTCTGAAGATAATTCACACTGAATCTTGAAGATTTCACAAAATTGCAAATTTTCATGTGAAAGATTGGTAAATATTTACTTTTCTGAATGTAAACGTAGGTACAATCGAGGAGATGCTTGCTTTCACTTCAATGTCACTATCACTGAACCGATTAAGATAAGATGTTCACCCTAGCACGTTTTGCAGAAGAATGAAGTATTCGTGAAAACACACCCTGATATAAGGAAAATATCGGCGCTTCTGTCGCCGCGACTATATATGGAAACTCTCGGCATTCGTTACCCTACGCATGAGATAGCGGCTATCAGAACTTACTTACGTCTGATATTAAGACAACATAAACATTATGATCTATTTTGGTTTGGCATGAGTGATGACTCCTTAATTAATTGTAGGTAATAATAGGGCATAACGATGGACAATATTTGATTCGTTTCGTACAAAAGTTTAGTTAAAAAGTTTGTTACGCTACTGCACCATAGATGGCAGTATGAAATTTGTATTACTACCTCACGGTAGATGGCGCTAGTCTCTCATTCATCGGAGTGTCGTTTATGCTTAGATGGCACAATAACGAAACTTCGAGAAAGTGTATGTACGTACATTATTGCTTAAATTAGTATTTAATTAGCTGTTGTCACAATCGAAACTATAAGTTCATTGACTACTATTGAACTTTGTATAATTGACTTGAACACTAAAATAAATTAGGTAAATGTTCAGAAAAGGGTGATGGTTGTCTTTCGACATTTGCAAGGATCTGCGAAGGGGTAGGAAGTTAAATGATGGGGAAGATACCACACCGTTCCTTACGTACATAATCCTGTCTTGGAGGATCATAAAGTGTACTTTTTAGTTTGTTTTGTGGTTTTCTGTACTCGTAAACATACGAAGAATGAAGTAATTAATAATTAACTAATTTTTAAACGATGCTCTGTATGAATACTTGCTTAAAATTACAAATAAAAACCAAGAATAAAAATTGTAAATAACTAATTTATTACACAAGCAGATGCATTTTCAAAACATGATGTTATAATGGTATAATAATAATTATATATTTACAATATAATATTCAGACGAGGAAGTATTAACAAATGTATGTGGCAATACTGAGGTTCTAACAAGGTCGGTATTAGATTATAAAAATAACATAACTAGAGAGCTAACAATAAACAACCTTATAATAACTTATCACATTATTAATTGGTGGGATAAAATTACATGAATATTTTATTGGCCCAAAAAGGCAATTTACAAAATGTTTAAACCACCTAAGCGGTATTTTAAGTTTGTGAAACCCGTAATAGCAGACTACAGACATACATTATATGTTGTATTTTTAAAAAATACTCTTCACATTAAATATAACGAGATTCATCTGCCAAACAAAATATCGAGTTAGCTCTGCTTAAGTTTTTAAGGTCACCTAATGAGAAGCGGTTATCATTGCGTATAAACGCTTGCAAGTTTAGTAGCCCTAGACAAAGTAACATTCTCTCGCGCTGGCGCTAATAGAAACAATACGAAATGTATGGAAATTACATAAATCAGTCACGTGACATATGTCATTCCTGTACATTTTGTATCGTTTCTACTAGCAAAGCGTGAGGGCAATGTTACTCTGTCTAGATGAGAGAATCTGCTGCGACAACAGTATAAGAGGCGAGATCAAGTCTTCGGAACACTTTCTGTCACCTCAGAAACAGTACATATTTTGTATACTATATTTTAAAAGTATCAAAGTCGATGAATTTCATAAAAATTAAATGATATATGCAGTTCAACTACAACATTCACATTCAACAACAAAAAGTATGAACATATTTCGATCCACATTGAAATATGTCATAACCTATAACATATATAGTATAATACTTGGAACACACAGTAGAAGTGTTATTTGGCTGCGACTTTCTTCAAATCAATCTTAGAGGAGTTCCAATTTTGCACCAATTTCGTTATACGACAAATATGAGACGATACCTAACTTTCTACAAAGATTCTTGTATTTTCTTGTATTAAAAATCTTTAGTTTATTAAGAGCCAACCAACTCAGTGTCTTAAGACTTATCTTCACGATACAGACTGCACGCTGGTATTGGCGTCCCCCTTCGATTTGTCCATGTCATAGTACCCGTTCAAGTTGACCATAGTCAATAGTTCCACCAGATGTCTTTGGTAACCGCATTCCATTAACTTGGTAACCACCTTATGCAAGTACTTAGCCAATTTCTCGAACAAATGAAACAGCTCTTCCAATTGTTGAAAGCTAGAGTGTGTAAAATAGGCATTTTCCTCTTTTTGTTGCCATTCGCTAAAACAAATAAACAAATATTATCTATAAATACTCACTTATTAAACGGTTTTATATAATATTTTAAGACAGAACCACAAATATTTCCATTGATCATCCACGTCTATACAGATAAATAAAATTGAAATATCTGTTTTGTAATTCCGAATTAACAGCTTTTCACGAAAAACATCTGTCTGTCTGTTTGTTCCGAATAATCTTTGAAACTGGACCGATTAAACGGGACTTCCATTGGCAGATAGCATATGTTTCAAGGAGTAACTTTAGGAAATAAAAGTATTATTTACAATCGATTAAATCAAATTATATTCAAACTTATTTTTTTATCACGGTTCCGCAAAATAAATCTCAGCTTGTTGAATTTATAAATAGGAAGTATCCTGTCAGCTGTCGTTCTTTACCCCTATCACGGGTTTGCACCGTTTCCGTAATCTATACTCGCTAGCGTCACTCCCAATATTTGTATGAGATATTTTAGATCTTCACGTCACCGCTGGGAGTCCCTGAACAATTTCGGGTACTGTTATTCGAGTTGTGAGTGCAAAACCACATTTGCAGGAACTATTTAAAAACAATACAATTACTCACCCAGCTTTCAGAACCCTGCTAAACTTCAGAATGACAGTAAATATATCGTTCAACAGCTTCATGACCGGCGTGGACCTGTTGTTGAGGAGACATCGGAACAACACTTTCTTTATATAAACCACGTGACATTCATACAAGTCGTCTAATGTGCGCGCTTTCTTGAGATCATTCTCGAATTCCGTCCACGACGATAGTATGCAAGTGGTTACAATATAGTTGTCTAGTGCTCGCACCATCGACGCCATTACGTGTCGGTATATCTGGATGGCTATGTACTGGGGAGAACGGACCAGCTTCCTGGAATGCTGCTTTGATAGTTTCACTGCCAGTTTCAATGACTGGAATAGAAAAACATTACGGAATTAGATCCAATTCATTTTCGATTGATCGCTTTTTAATTTAGTGTTTAAAAAATGCTATTGATTTACTTATTGGCTGGTTGATAAAATTACAAATAAAATGTGAGAAATTAAATAGTAGATGAACTAAGTATCGAACTAGGCAAAGTCTACATATGTTCCTACTGTATAGTAATATCCAGGTTGCACCGTTTAACATTATTTTAATTAATAAGTCCAAACAACACCATTTTAATTTGACTAGATCTACAAACCTTCAGATTAAAAAAAATATAGGCAAAGTATATAAATATGTAATATTGTCGTAAATGGACTTCAAGATGATAAAATAAAAAATATGCGCGCGTCATCGCAGAAGGGGTAAGTAGAGGTGTAGTAACAACAACACCCTCATTTCACCGAATATGATTAAGTGCCAACGTACCAGAAGGTGAGTCCATCGCCGTCTCAGACACTATACATACATCTTTGAATTACTTCTAAGACATATGCAGGTTTCCTCACGATGTTGTGTGAGGAAAAAAAGGTGTGAGATCACTGCACATAGT
Source organism: Watsonalla binaria (assembly GCA_929442735.1). Classification (NCBI taxonomy): domain Eukaryota; kingdom Metazoa; phylum Arthropoda; class Insecta; order Lepidoptera; family Drepanidae; genus Watsonalla; species Watsonalla binaria. The sequence continues at coordinate 4,545,798 of OV838930.1, forward strand.
TTTTTTTTCAGTTAAACTCGTTGGTACAGGCCCCGCAGCTGCCGTTCGAACTTGCTTCGCTTGCGTAGCAGGCGACTGCGCAAACCCCAAGGCCATCACGACTCCACGGCAGAATAATTCTTTATAAAATACCTTGTTCCAAATGTAAATTATTCATAGTTACCTCAAAATCTTCGCCAAGAACCCAGAATATCCTTCTCATTTTGACCAAAAACTGGAACACTTTAGCGTACCGCAGCAACGCTTCCTGTGACAATATAATGTTGAGAGGCCAGCTCACTGTGTATGTGAGTGAGAGACACTGCAGCACGTCCGGGGAACTGTGCTGGAAGCTCAGAGGGGATTCCGTTATAGTGAACGATAGATTCTCTGAGAATTTGTGCACATCTGGAAAGAATTTCAGTAAGTTTTTAACATTTATACATATATGCCTTATCATGCCTTCGCGAAAGGGTTTCCGGGTAGGTTTAAGATACCTTGCACCGATGGTGGTTAAGTGTAAACGTTTACGCGCTATACGTATCGTCTTTGAATAGCTCTCGAAACATAATATGCAGGTTTCTTCACAATGTTTCCCTTCATCGTTACAACTCGTGATTATTTTAAACTCTTCGGAGAAAACCGCTAGGCCTTACAACAGTCATTTACATGAATCACTCAGCACTATTGCTCTATATTTAATATTTTCATAGAATAATAAATACTATGCTAAATTACAACTGACATAGTATTTTTGTACCCCTAACATGTCACATTACAAGTCATTGCAAACATGCTACTAACGTGATATAGAGGATCCAAGGGCTTTGTCTAGTATGTTGTGCAACGTCGCAAAGTTCAACAACTCCTGAGGATTCAATGTCTTCACCAGCTTTGCGAACAGGTTGTGGCATATGCTCCTTGAAAACTCGCCGTCCATCAAAAAGAAGTAATCCTTCAAACTTCTCAAGTGCTCGTACATATCGAGATTCACGAGGAAATACGTTAATATTGAGTTATTCACAACTTCCAACTGATATGTAAGTGGCAACATGACAGATCTCTGAAGACACGCCGTCAGCGTCGCTATGTTATCACAAGTTATCTTCTGTTTCTCGTCGTCATCCGAACCGAAGTGAGACGAGAATATATTAGCGTAAGGCCGTTTTTTAACCTCTTCCATTATAACAGCCGGGTGGGTATACCATGACGTTGACATCGCCAAATCCATTTTACTAGTAAAATGGTCTTTTGAATAGCGGCTCATTTCTTTCATTCCAAACGGATCGAATTTGTCAAGACTGTAAGAACCGTCTAATAAATTGAAAACTGATTGTTGGGAGTTCGTATCATACATTTTGAGATCCACATTCTTCGAAGGAGAGTCATCTGAATTCTCACCCATTTGCATATCACTTATCACTTCGGAATCAACTGTCTCGTCATCAACTAGAACGGGGAAATTGAAACCTTTTGAAGTTAAGAATTCTTTATCGGATTTAGATTTTTCCGTTTCGAAGTCCTTGCCCGTTTCGCTACGAGGCGTGAACACGTTGCTGGTCAATTGACCTTCGAGTGGTATGTCAGCTGTCGTAGGCGTCTCCAAGTCGAGCTGGGGACCAAATAAGGAAATTGATTAGAAATAAACTCACACCCAGAAGGGGTCTAAAGGGTCAAGCAGAGTTGATGTAAGTACAACATCCACTTTTCACCGAAGATTATTAAGTGCCAATGCGACATAGTATAACTTCATCACCGGTTCAAGACAAAAATCAAGGATGTACCTTGAATTTCTTCTCAAACATATTATCATAGATTCCCTTACGATGTTTGCGTTCACCGTAAAACTCGTGGTATGAAATTACTGCACTTAGGTCTTTAGAAAAAGCTTATTGGCCACTCTCTCAAAGACCTGCTGGGTTGCAGGCGACTACTCAAACCACTAGTCCACCATGGTACTCTACAAAGAAACATTCTCCATTATCAATTCATTGTAGGTAACCTACCAAAAAAATACTTACTTGAAAGAAATCGCCTGGTGTAATTGCACCGGTGTTCGGCGTGAGCCCTAGGCCCGAACTAGAAATAGTTTCACCGTATGGTTTTAGATTGAGTGTGAGGCCCGACCGCTTTGCAACCTCCCGTTTGGGAATACATTCCGCAACTTTCTCCGCACATTGTGCTGATTCGGATTTGTTCTTATTACGTAGTGCTTCTTCTTGAGCAACATTAGCTGGGTTCTTTTTAACTAACGTCTTAGCAGGAAGGTTATATTCAACGCCCAAAACTTTCTGCTTGTTAATTAACGCTTCTTTTTGAGCATCAGTTCTAGGCTCAGCAGCTTTTGTATCTTCCAGTGGGATGTTGTATTCGGCACCTAATACTTTCAATTTGTTACGTATCGCTTCTGTGAAAGGAGAGTCATCCTCTACGTTGTTTTCTTCATCAGGTACTATTATCAAAGGCGGGTCTTTCACTTGATTGTTCTCTGCATCGGTTTGGCCAAACTCATGTGCCATCACCTTTTGTTTATTCTTGAATGCTTCTATTCTCGATTTCTGATACTGTAGATTATCGTAAGCCTCGTCTAACTTGGAGCCGATAATATCGCTTGAAGTTTTACTAACATGTACATTAGAATTAACTTCGCTGGTGATTGGTATAACATTGCCTTGTGAGTCGAGTATTTTTTTGTTATCACAATTTTTGTCGTCACCTTTTGCGACACCGAAAATAGTCTTAGCGACATTACAAAGAGCACTGAAAACGTCGTTGGATTTGTTTTTGTTTGAATCTCCATCGCCAGGTGTTGTTTCGGAATCCATAGTAACTGCTGAAGAGCTGGACTCTACCATTTTATTCTCACTATTATCAGCATTCTCGTCACTTTCTTGTTTAGTGTCTAGTTCATCCAAGGACTTGTCGCTTTGAATCGACATTGCCATATTTTCTTCGTTCCTCTGGTGTTCCAGTTCCAACTTCTCCCGTTTAAAGTTCCTCTCCTCTGACGACAACAATTGCATCCGAGACTGATCCAATTGCAGCCGCTTTATCTTCCATTCTGTGTGCATTTTACTCTTTTCCACCTCCATGTTTAGTTTCGAATAGTATTCCATTATTTTATTTCTGGAAAGACGAATTTTAATATTTTTTTAATCAATAATGTATAAGAAATTAGATCAGTAGTATTTTATGGGACTTAAATTCGCAGCAAATTTAAAAAAAATGTCTCATTTAATCCTTGTAACATTAGGTATCTGCCATTGAAAGTGCCGTTAATACCTGTCCAGCTGTTTCAGAGATTAGCCAGATACAAACTAACAGACAAATAGAAAAGTTGAAAAAATTGGTGTTGGATTAGTATCTGAAATGATTGTGTTAAATACAGTAAATATTTATTACTTTCTGTATCACAGAGGCGAATGTACCACCTTGACCGAATGAAAATGTATTACTACGTTATTAACACTTGGCGGGACCTTTACCCGTCCGTATTGTATGCTTGATTACTTTTGTTCGAACAAGGACTTTATTCAGCTTACCTTTCGTCATCTTTCCGCTTGGAGTCGACTTCCTCCGAAGCTTTCTCAGCGAGTGTTTCCATCTCGTGTCTCATTCGCTCTCGTTGCTTCGCTCTGCTCTTAGCTGCCTTGGCCTCGGCCATAGCGGCTTCTAACACTCGCAGGGAATGTTGCTTCTCCGCTATTATTAATTGCGCTAGCCTTTTACGTTCCGCTATATAAATAAAACCTTAGTTATACAGGATCTAGACTGCAGATGGTACATTTCAATTCAAAAATTTAAAAAAATCCCATTCTTTATCGTTATAGTGTTGACTCTCTACTGATTCCCATACATTTTTATACAATTTACGTCAATCATGTACCAGGGGCGTACATTGGATTTTCAGAGGTGTAAGCATAAACAATTAGTAGGTACCTACCTAGGTACTTATTATTCCTCAACCTACCTACCACGTTGAGCAGAGTAGGTACATACTTTTTGGTATAGACACACACAACAAACATAAACACACACACGGCGAGTGTATTCAGTCATCACAAATGGTAAGCACTGCTTATATAGAATGCACGCCGCTGTCATTCATTGCTTTCATGCTTGCATGTTCATGTACGTGATTTCAGAAAAGTTTTTGTCCGAACCAAAATAAACACGCGAAAGAAACTCAACCTCAATAAAACATTTAGGTCATATAATGCCTATCCAAATAAAAAAAACCAAAACAAATAAATACAAACTGATTTTTTTTATTAATAATTATTATAAATCATAATACTAATTATGTGCAGGTGTCGTGACAAGTTATGAGCTGAGACTTCGAACTCGCAGAGGTCGAGTCTGTCTGTATGGCGGGACGCAAATAATATACATGCGCAGTTACCCATTATTTTCGCTGAGCGTTCATGACTCGTGACGAACAAATTAAAACTGTAACACTTACTAGATGTTATTTAGAAAAATATGAAAACATACCGACAATCTTGTCCAAAGTCTCAGCTTGCTTCATAGAAGCCATCTCAGTGAAAGCTTTCCTCTCAGCTTCCCTCTTGAGCAGTATCTGGTCGAAGGTGACCAGTTCTCCGCTGACGAACAAACACCGCGTTCTGTATACGTCCAACACTTGCTGCTGACGCTCGAGCTCTTCGAAGCTCGCGCAGCACTTCACTGACGGATGGTCTGATGATATCAGCAGAACTAACGGGTCCTAAAAAACATGTTTGTATTGGTCACGTTCGTAGACTGCCATAGCTGCGTAGCATCAAGCGGACGGCACGCTAGTTTTGTCACCTTTTGAAGGACAAAAAAGTATGTAAAGCATATAACCACGCCTGTATTCCCTGAAGGGGTAGGACATTTCTACTGGGAAAATCAAATAACACTGCCCGGCCCGGGGATCGGATCCAGGACTTCGTATTCCGCAGTAGCGTTTGCAACCATTAGATAAGAAAGAAGGCTTTTAGGAATATCTTTTATTTTTTTATAAAACACTATCTTCTGCACACTACTCCGTACTTTAGTTACTTTGGGCTAACGCTAACATTAACCCGAAATATAAGGTTGAAATATTTTTTCAAATCGGACTAGTTCCTGAGATTTGCGAGTTCATATATTAGTGTAGATAAAAAATATAAGTTTGTACTCACACTAGGATTGCAAAGTTTCAACAGCCTCAAGGACTTGCCACACAAGAGAATGAACTTAGAGAGTGATCTCAGGAACTCTGGGATGGCAATGCTCTGCGTTATATGGAAACCTTTGTCCCAATACCGCTTAGATCGGCAATTCACATACTGCGAGTCCTTCCGTATGAAAAACTCGTTGTATTTGTCCTCTAGTTCACCTTCAAATATGAATTTTTCAATGAACCTGTAAGGGACACGAAAGTAAACAACACACATTGAAAAACCTCTTTTTTATAAGTAGGTTATAAATACCAGTATTTTTAGAGGAAAATTAGCGCTGCCCGACTGAAACTTCACTTTACAGAAGATATTCTTTATAGGTACTGCCTCGTTAGTCTAGTGGTTAGTAAGTTCGTCTGCCCATCACGAGGTCCCTTCGATTCCCGGCTCGGGTCAAAAAAAGATATTTGGTTCTTACAATAAATGCCAGGAGTTCGGATTTGGCGGTGTTTCCCAGAATAAAGAGTGCACATGTGTTTGCGCACACACTTATGTACTATAGTATCTCCTGTGGAGATAGCTAATCCCCGTTGTGAGTAGGTGCAGTGACCGAAATTTGGTAGATGATCATTAAGGTCGCTTTGCGACCAACAGTTACGAGGCAGTGTTGATGGTGAGAATGGTAGTTACTTACTTGAAATAAACCTTGCATATTGAGAACAGTGAGTTGAACATGGTCTGCGCAGTCTTCTTGTGCGTTACCAACGATATTTCATTGAACAAATACGACATTAGTTCGGCGCCGTATGGAAGTGTTGCGCTGGAGTCTGTACCAAAATATCCTATTACATAATCGACCTTATTCAAGGTTTCGTACCCAAAGAGTAAAACTGGACACTATTACTGAAACTTCGCTGTCTTTCTCGTCTATCCAGCAATCACCAGGGTGTATCTCATGAACCGTGATTATTAGACAGTTGATTAAATAATTATAAAGGAGACTCCCATAGTAAAAACGTGTTTTTTTTGTCGTTTTCATAGAAAAAGGTATGGAACCCATAGAATGCGATTTTGACACTATTTTGTTGTTTTTACGATTTTAAAATTTAGTGTTTCCAGCTCTTTTTTAAATCCGTGTCACAGAAAGAGACGGAGCTACTTTCAAAACAAGGACTATCTTAGTATGTTTTGTAATAAGGTGATAAGTGATCCCTTATTTTACATTTGATGAGAGATGTAACCCTGCAAAGGTATAAATTTACAGTACTGACCAACATCGATCATTTTGTAAATAGATACAATGGTTTCGATTTCATATTTGAGTGGCTCCATGTGGTACAGTATCTGGAGGAGCGTGGGCATACAGTTGATCTCTTCGTCAGTGTTCTTGCTGCACTCCTCGTATATGTCCGTGGCTGCCAGACGGAAGTCTAACAAATATCGTCTTATCACCTCCCGTGCTGCCTGCAATATTGCCCATACATAGTAAAAGAATTAACCAAAGATGTGACCCACACCAGGGGCCTTACCATGACCTCTTATTGCCATGATATTGTTCTGTCACTGTCACACAGCTGATCTATCATTGCAATAAGAGCTCATGGTCAGGCCCCATGTCCTGTAGACAATGTAATATTCTCCTCACGAATCGCTAAAAGAAACTATACAAAATACATATATGTAATTTATAACAAATATACGCTCACGCCATCACAGAAGGGTCCCCGAAGGAGTAAGCAGACGTGTTGTAACAATACCCACATTTCACCGAATATGATCAATGTGAGTCCATCGCCGTCTCAGGCTATACATATGTCTTTGAATTATTTCTCAAACATATGCAGGTTTTCTCACGATGTTTCCTTCACCGTAAAGCACGTGGTATGAAATAACTGCACATAAGTGTTTAGAAAAACTCATTGGTACAGGCCCCGCTGAGATTCGAACTTGCGTCGCTTGCGTAGCAGGCGACTGCTCTAACCCCAAGGCCACCACGGCTTTTTATTTTTTAAGGCACAAATTACATATATCACGTGTGCATCTTTTCTATTAGCGCAAGCGCGAGAAAATGTTACTTTGTCAAGGCCAACAAGTAGCCTACTCGCTTACTCCGAAAAACAAAGCTTCGGCTGAAAGTTCGCAAACTTCCCACCACGGTTCTTAATCGTTCGAAAATTCCGTCCGAACGTGGTCTGCTAGAGAATTCTTTGACGTTTATTTATTCTAAACCTAATTTTATTAAATTATTAAACGAACGAAAATTATAGTTTGATAAAAACAAAGTAATTCTGAAACTACGTTTTATTTTCGTTCGTTTTCGAAGAAAGAGAGTAGACCCCTAGTAACGTATTACGAGTTTGCCACTATTTCCTTATCTATACTTGCTACTAACTTTTTAACGTTATGAGCGCTAGGCGAAAATAGTGGGGGATAACTGCATATGTATTTGAAACATATTTTATATCATAGTGTATGTGTTCGCGTCGCGATATACATACTGACAGAGAAAAAACTTACCTCATAAACAAGTCCATGACTATGAAAATGGTCGTCTAAAGTCTGGTTAAACGCGAACTTGAAGAGGCGCCTGTAGTACGTTCCTATGAGCAACAACTCTGATACATATCCAGCAATTTGTTCCCTCGAAATACCTTCCAGAACCAAGTTATCTTTCATGCAGAAGCTGTTGGTTTCCTTCTTGAATGGAAACGAGTTTGTTTCAACACCAACTGCAATATAATGTTATAATGGTACATTATCTTCTATACATGTAAAATGTTAAATCCTGACCTACTGATTCCTAGAGACATGACAGCACGAATGTGTGTTCTTTGTGAGGTACCTATAGGTATCCATTAAGGAAGGGTTTTGCATAATTCTACCCCCAAGGAGATGAAATGGGGTGTTGAAATTCTTGTAAACCAAGCTGGGTAGTAGCAGTTGGAAGCTAGTTCAAGTATGAATTATTATTTATGATATTAGGTGCTCTGTGTATCACATACAGGGATGGCCTTACACGTTGCGAGGCGGCAGGTCTTTGCGAGGCCCTTTGTCCTACGGAAAAGTACTTATGTGATGCGAACGTAGGTCTGGTTGTTTGGTAGGTATTCGTTATGTTTGTTTAGTATATAAAAAAATATATAGTTAAAAATATCTGTATTTTGTTTTATTTGCTGACGCGAGGCCCTTGCATCCAAGGAAGAATGAGAAACTGTGACAATTGCTAACTCTAGCCCATATGATTAGGTGAGTCTATGCTTGAATAGAAAACAGGAGGGGCAAGATGATTGGACACCTATTACGACATGACGCTTTCATCAAAAACATCATAGAAGGGAAGATAGAAGGAAAGCGTAGAAGAGGGAGACCAAGGATTAGTTATATACAACAGCTGAAGGAAAAAGTCAACGTCATGTCGTACAAGGAAGTTAAAGTTTTGGAGGACAATAGAGAGGGTTGGCGATTGCTTCACCGACAAGAGCTTAGCTCTTAAATTAATGATAATGATGCTTGAATACCAAACTATTTCATAGACAGAAATTAATTTCTACCAAATAAAATTCTTACATTTTGTACCCACGTCCTCAGATTATCCTTTGTCAAATATTGTACAATACGATTACATATTACGTATGATTGGTGATTTATAGAAATATGCCTTACTTATCAAATACATAATGTGCCTTATAAACTGCTTCTCAGATATAACATTCAGCTCTCCGAGTACATTTTCGTAAGTTCGCCGCCACAGGGCCAGCTCTCTGGGTGACGTTGCTATCAGCTGCCTTTCATTTATTGGTGGTAGTTTAGCTAAAAATAATGTTTTAAGAAATCATATGAGGTTTACTAAACAATGTCAATGAAAAATTATTAACTAACATAAAGGTAGATTTTCCCAACCAAGTACAATATGGGATTTTTCAAAAAGAGTTTGCTTAGGTTCTTACAGAGATTGCAACATACAATTGTTCCCCTGGCACTACAAGCCACCATAGGGTGGTACCAAATTAGTGGGTAGTAGGCTTGATTGCTACCTTAGTGGTATAAAAAAATATGCTCACGCCATCCCAGAAGGGTCCCCGAAGGGGTAAGCAAAGGTGTTGTAACAAAAACACTCACATTTCAACGAATATGATTAAGTGCCGATGTGACAGAGGGTGAGTCCATCGCCATCTCAGCCACTATACATATGTCATTGAATTACTTCACAGACATTATGCAGGTTTCCTCACGATGTTTTCCTTCATCGTAATGTATGTGGTGTGAAATCATAAGTTTTTAGAATAACTCATTAGTACATAGGAATAGGATTCGAACTTGCGTCTCTTACGTAGCAGGCGACTGCTCAAACCCCGAGGCAACCACAGCTCTTCGTGTGAATTTGTCAACATTAATGTGACTTCATTCATGACAATGAGATACTAATTGCATGGTCTTAAAATGTTGTTGTTATTGGTTACTTACAAACTAATTCCCAAATGTTTTCAGGGACATCCTTGTCTATCTGAGTGGCTAACTCCCAAATATCCACTGACTCTTCATCAGTCTTTGCTCTGAATACTTCTTTCACATCTGATTTTATGTCTGTACTTGCTAATGATACCTGAAATAAGTGTATTTGTATCAAAAACAACAAGCATATTTGTTTTATACAATTCTTGAACATAAACCAAATTTACTAGCATTATTAAATATGAGCATGGCACTAGTAAATTCGAAGCGAAATGCACAGCGCCAAATTACTCTGTCCATCTGCAACTTTTGCTTAAAGTGTAATTTTTTACTGACTCCAATAAAAGGAGGTTCAATTCAATTCGAAGACTCTAAAAATCACAAATTTTTTTTTATTTCTTAAAATTATAAGATTACCTTTATATTAGCCTCAACAGAAGAATTTGGGATCTGTAGGTCCCTCGGAGCTGTAAGTCTTGGGTAATTCATCATCATGCTCTCTGAATAAGGTGATAGATGACTTGAAGTCAAGGAGGCTATTGACATTGGACTAAGAAAAGTCTTGAGATCTGACTGGTGTCTCATCTGAGAATTTGTTGAGTCTGGCAAAACTGGCAAAAATATTTATGAATTTACTATATATATATATATATATACTGAAAAGTATAGTAATTATTTACAAATCTATACATTAATTCCAAATTAACAGCTCTTCACTAATGCATTTATGCCATGTACATAAAAAATGCATTAAATAAAAATCTGTCTGTTTATTTTTCTGGGTAAACTCTGAAACTGGACCAATTTTATTAGGACTTTCACTGACAAAAAGCTAATGTAACTAACTTAGGCTACTTTTACCTAAATGTTTTATATAAAACATTCAGGTATAGCAGGCCACCCATGAAATTATGTCTATGTGGGTGAAACCGTTGGGCACAGCTAGTACAATATATATTATGTATGGGAATAAGATCCACTATCATTTAAGATAGTGTGTGTTGATAGGTTGTCTGATATCAGAACATTTAAGAAATTGAAAAGGGATTTGTTTCATATTTTCATGTCACAAGCCATCACTATTAATATAAAGACTCACACCAGGGAAAACCCTAGTGTGCATATTGCATATGTACTATATCAAGGTTATATATAGTATTAAAACATACATATGCTCACGCCTGTATTCCCCGAAGGAGTAGGCATAGGTGTTGTTATCACAACAACACCCACTTTTCACCGAATTTTTGATTAAGTGCCAACGTGACAGATGGTGAGTCTATCGCCGTCTCAGGCACTATACATATGTCTTTGAATTACTTCTCAGATTCTGGGATTCAAACTTGCATCGCTTGCGTAGCAGGCAACTGCGCATACCCCGAGACCACCATGGCTCTTTATATAGTATTAAAACTTATGAATAAACTCAATTGAAAAAAAATTTGAAATCTCTACTATATAGTTTGTAAACTCTAAGAAAGAACCAATATTATGTAAACTCTAAGAAAGAACCAATATTATAAAACTTGGAAACACTCACAAGATGCAGAATCAAAACTCTCCACGGTGTATTCAGAGTATGTTTGCGATCTTTGGGAGTCCAGCGTTGCACCTTGGCGTTTCAATGAGAATGGCAGCTCAAACACATGAGATGGGAAGTAAGGATATGGCTGCGGTGAACCAAATGCCTCCCTCCGTGGCTTTGGGAGCATCTCATCAAGCAGACCATATGTGAATGGACTCTGGAAAACCCGTTAAGGAGTTGAATATAAGCCCATTAAATCCTGGAGCTTGTAATGAAATATTTACAAACCTGAAAAATTTCAGGTGATAAGTCTTCTTTTACAGTCCCACAGAGACCCACAAGGAACCTCAATATATTACGCACATTGTCTTTTTGATCACCAAAATTTGTTTGCCGTATTGTACTTATTATTCGCTTCAATTCAAGAGCCCTTTTATACTCAGCAACATTCTTAGCATTTTGCTGAGATACAAAGTAATAAGACAACAACTCGACCACAGGATCGCCTTTGCCTAAAGGTAATTCTTTTGGAGTTTTCTTTAATATAATCTCATAAGATTGGGATCGCATTTTTGATGTGAGTCGTTTCTGAGATATTCTATTTTGCGAACAATATTTATTAGCCGCTCTATTGCACAGTTCTGTAAGAAGTTCGTAAACTCCCAAGTCTTCGTTATCCATCTTTACACAAGTTTATGTAGTATGATAATGTAATGCCCGTCGAACAAAAGGAAGGACACCAAAAATCTAAAAAAGAAATGTAAAATTTTTTGCCAGCAAAACAATATTCTCAAACAAACTCAAAACATGGAAGGAAACAATATTGACTTTATTTGACAGACAAATTATTCACTTGACTTATTCACTTTCCTCCTTGAATAGTTTTACTTAAGCTCATCGGCATTAAATAAATAAAGGAAAGGAAAGGAAATTAGCAGACTAGCTGTACTCAAGCTCATCGCCATTAAATAAATTAAAGAAAGAAATACTTTTTTTTGTTGTTAGCTACTATCATCTTACTCGTCGATGTTGCATATTCCTTTCCTTGCTTTTCATATTTCTTGTCTTGTCAAGTATTTTTTTTCTATCTATGTGATGATGAATCTTTAGTATATCTATGTGAACGAGGACGACGAATGAAATGATTGAAATGGACTTTATGTCCGACTCTCCTCTGAAGTGACATTACCGATAGCGACCGCCGACAATTTCGACACAATTAAATAATATCTTCAAAACATAACCTGACTTAACCTCAATTTACTAACAAGATAAAATAAAATTGTGCAAATTAAATCATGAATCAAGCAGATGTTACCAAATTAGTCTCCAAATTACGCATAAAAGTACAGCCAAAGCATCGCAAACTTAAAAATCCCAAAGGTCCTGAAGGCAGACTTGATAAATTACGTAAAACTGTAACTGGACTCATCAAGTTTGAAAGGATCGAATTAAATTATAATAGAGCTGATGAAGCACGACAATACGCTGAGAGAGTAAGTTATAAATTTATATTTATAAAATAATTTCAATGAGTTTTTTTTCCAGTTCATAATGCACACAGGAATCACAGTGGCCTACTATTTTGGCAAGAACAAACATAATATTCAAATCCCTAGATTTAGATCCAGGGTATTGAGATACCTGCTATCTCACCCGTAACACAACAGACAGTGAGTAATCTTAGGGCTAGCCCTAAGATTACTGTCTCACGCAAGTGTCCCCACTTATTACTATTTTGTGTCTTTTAATATGTTGCCAGATCCCACAATTCTCTTTCAACGTCTCCAAAGCTTGTGATGACTGTGATTGTGTGTCTCTGAACCAAATTTGCCACGCCAAGTATAATATGAAATAGTTTTATTCAAATCATTTTCTGTTCCAGCTCATATCTGAAGCTATCCGTCATGGAGATTGTCATAAACCAACAATGGAAATAGCTGATTATTGGTTGCTGGAAAAGGAACTTGTACATAAGCTTTTCAAAGTGCTAGCTCCGAGATTTGAAGACAGCTCGAGATCTTACACTCGAATGTACAATGCCCCAAGACCTGAACAAGGGCGAGTACTGGACAAAGTTGTTCTTGAGCTAAGAGGAAATCCCTTTCCTCCGCTAATGAACAAGCAAGGGCACAATAGATTATTGATTCAGAATGTACTTCTAGATGCTGCTAAGTATGATTATAGACAATCTAAATATGCAGAGATGGCTGAGAAGATAGGCAAGGGTGAGGTTACACCTTTAGAATCTGGAGCAAGCAATGAAGAGAAACCTGCAGACAACAAGCCAATACTTGAGAAATGAGATGTAGAAGTACATGTTGTAGTATGTAGTCATAGTTTTATTATATTGTATCCAATACTTAAGCCAATGAAGTAAATTTATTAGATTGAATAAGGTTATTGTTAGTGTTCTTTATAATTTGCAACCCCATAAAGGTGGCTTGGTAAAAGTCAGATTATACATGTACTTCGGTCTACCTTACTACTAACTACTGAATAAAAGCAGTATTGTATTTTATTATACTATACATATTTGCTTCCATATGAATGCTTTTATTTAAATTTATCGATAAAAACATCTATGGTTTTGATGAACTGATCCCTACTGTACTGTATAGTAATGGTCTGTCAGTAATCAGTATATTATTGGTAGTTTGCCTAGGTACTTGTCATTGTCAAAGTCACAAATGTCGTGAATAATGTCAGAAACATTGTGTATGGCTGTGAGCATCGTATCGTATATAAAAACAAACAAGCAAAGCAAAACAAAATGCTCGCAGAGCGTCGAAATTCAACATTGTTATCTAATAATACCTATTTAATTATCTTGAAAACAATAAACTATGTGAAGACTTATATGTGTATGTACCGAGTTTCTACTTTTATGTACACTGACTGTAGTAACAAATTAGTTTAACTCTTTCTGGGGTTACGTAACGTGCTTTCGGCTTTATAATGGAGTCAAAACTGAATAAAAATACTGGAACCTCTCCAAAGATTGTAGTAATTGGATCATGCAGTGTCGATTTTACTACGTATGTAATTATAAATAATTAGGGTGTATTCAGTAATAAAATTATCTAATTCAGCTCTAAAAATTTTTGTCTACTTTCCATTTGGTACCTATTATGTAATCAAATATACAGATAGCAAAATATAGTTTTAATGAACAGACACAAACTCACTATGTGGTATAAGATATTTTTAAGTAACAAACTGACAGGAAAAGAAAAAGCTCATTGATGATCAATAAAATTCTACAACAACCAAATAATACTTTACAGCTATGCTCCAAGGCTTCCAAAGCCTGGTGAAACACTGATCGGTAATAAGTTCACCACCAGCTATGGTGGCAAAGGTGCCAACCAATGCATAGCTGCTGCTAAATTGGGCGGGAATTGTTTCATGATCTGTAGAGTGAGTAAATGCTATATATATATATGATATACTAGCGGACATCGAGTTTATTCATTACAAACATACATACAAAAGGAGGAGCTTGTGGCATTGCGCATATCATTCGATCAGCGAAGTTAAGCAACCCTAAGCCTAACCCTAGCCAGTAATTGGATGGGCGGCCGCCCGAGTTCCCTCCGTGCCTCGGAGAGCATGTTAAGCTGTCGGTTCCGGTTGCCAATTTATCATCTTTGGCAATTGTTACAGGTCAGTCGGAGCCCTAAAATGGTCCGACAACTCGTTTAACCTAGATTACAGATTTTCCTTGTTTAAGGGGTTGCGAAGGTCAGATGGCAGTTGCTTCGTATAAAAATCAGGTGATCAGCCACATTAGGTTGAATCAAGTGTTGACCCCAACAATATATGGGATAAGGCCATTGAGATGATTAATCATACACACAAAAATACAAATCTTTCCTCTGTATAATAGTAGTGTATATAATACATATAATGATTTTTAAATACTGTGCTGTTTTCTATACAACATGGTAATGCTGACAGACTTCTTGGCATGATCAGGAATACTGATATATATAAAAAAAAATCTCATTAATCTGGGAAGAGAGTAATAAATAAATATAAGCAGGAATTTCCTATTCCTGCTCCATTCTCAATTTGAATTCTAACTTTATGTTTATTTCAGTTGGGAAGTGATCAATGGGGTGAGTTATACAAGGAAAATTTGAGTAAAGTTGGGGTGGATGTAAGCCATGTACACATCACATCTGGCGTTACTACGGGTATCGCACAAATATCAGTGGCTGAGAATGGAGAAAACCAAATTGTAATTGTGCCAGGAGCTAACAATTGTCTGAGCATTGATGATGTTGCCACATCCAAAGCTTTGATAAAAAATGCTGCCATACTCATTGGACAGTTGGAGACACCATTTGAAACCACCTATGAAGCATTTAAATTGTGCACTGGTGTAAGTTATACATTATTTGGAAACACTGTGTTAACACCTGTTCATCCTGCTATAATAAGAACTTGATGTGTTGCTTGCTTAACCTATCAAGGCACAATACATTCTTACAAAATTATACTTACACAAAATTGTGTTTGAATGAACAAAATTGCATGTGTTTTCAGGTAAAACTGTTGAATGCAGCACCAGCACGTTCAGACATACAAAAAATCTTGCCGTATTGTACTATACTATGTGTCAATGAATCAGAAGCATCATTACTAACAAATTATGATGTTAATATTGAGTGAGTTTCCTGGTTTTATTTAAAATATAATGAACTATTTGGTCCCCCAATGACTTCGCACAACATAAGATTTTGCATTGCATACATACTAAAGTACTATTTTCTAATTTTACATTAAATCATTACTTACTTTCAGAAATGCTGTAATAGCTCTAAAGAAGCTGCTGGACACAGGTTGTGAGACTGTAATCATAACATTGGGATCAGAAGGCTGTGTGTACCTTTCCAAAAATGACCCGCAACCTGTACATGTTTTATGTGAGAAAGTGATACCAGTTGATACTACGGTAATATTTAGATTATGTAAAAAATAATTATATTGATACATATCTATAAACTATATTATGTTAACAACGACAATGAACTCACTATCACTGTCACATGACTTGTAATATTCAGTGAAAAGTGTAAGTTGTAACAAACCTTAGCATTTTCACCCTGACACCCTGAAAGTGTAGGTACAGTTGTTTGGTATTTTTTTTTATTTACAGGGTGCCGGTGATGCTTTTGTCGGGGCTTTAGCCACATTTTTGGTGACATATAAAAATGTCCCAATGCATCAGATAGTCGGCGCAGCTTGTGCAGTGGCTACACTGTCTGTTACTAAGGAGGGCACACAAACCAGTTACCCTACAGAATTTGATAACTTCAACAAGGAGTATACTTATGTAAAACTATGAGTTATAAATAAAACAACATTACAGTTCGGAATAATATTTATTTTATAATTAAGATCCTAATACAACAAGCAAGATGTTTATAAGAAATTATTTCTTACATTCATAGTTTAAACTATTACATGACAAATATTAAAAACTAAGCACTTATTCACTAAGAGCAACTCAGAAATGGGTGCGAAATTTTGTAGAGCTACTAGTGAGCTGAGCTGCATCTAAAATGTATCGCCTATGAGGGTATTAGCGCTGCAGTGAAGAGAAGTGTACCCCCTTTTGGATAATATGTTATAATAAATATATTTACGTTAAGCGTAACGGAACGAGTAGTTTACTTTGCGTGCTACGGAACGTGAATTTAAAAAAAAAATGTCAACGCTACATTGGCTTTCGGAAAAACTTATCAACGATACTTCTTTATATCCGTATTACAAATGTTTTCGTTTAGTTGGGCATTTATCACCATAAACGAAAATAGCTTCTTACATGAAGCGTCTTCAATGTTTTTTTCATATCAACCTAGATAGTTACTGCAGTGTAAGTCACGTTCTAAATTATATAAATAAAATAAGTTACCTACTAGGTAATTGAATTAACTTTGAGAATAGAACCAATACTTTGTTTTTCTAAATATGTAATATGTGAATCTTTCCAGTGTTGCCCTTTTATTTTATTTGAGGGAGTATACTATACCCCAAATTTTTATTTTATCGAATCGAAATTACAAAATCAACCGTTTTTAGTTGTATTTTTAACGTTTTAAGACCATTCGGTTCAAGGATTCATCAAATATGTTATATAAGGATTCAATTATGAACACGATTTTTTTTCTTAATCTGTGGTCGAAGCAATTTGAGATGCGAGTAGATGAAAAACTCAAATGGGTTTGCGAATCAAACGATGTAATTCTACTCCCTGTACTGCTTGGGTCTATAAAACCAAGTAGCGACACGTAAGATTGGACTCGTTATAGGTACCAGTCGTCGGAACGTTATATAGGAAAAAATATTTACAATATTTTGGCTGTAACTGTTCTGTATACACATACAGAACTGTAATGTTTTACTTTTATTTAGTAGTTATTGAAATTTTAACGATTTCTTACCACTATACTCATATTTTGTCAGATTTCACTCGTGGTCCACCACGCGAGCCCATGAGTAATGGCGAATATGTTGAAATAAGTGTCCACAGAGTATCTATCAATCTGCAACATGAATCAAAACTGGATAGTAAATATTATATATAGGTATAAAGTAGTTACGATTTCACATCTGCTCAGATACTTCAGTAAATATGAAACTATACTATAACATTTTTCTCATGGAACTGAAGATAATAAAGAAGACAATTTACAGACTACTGTTATAGCAACTATATAAAAGTGATGAAATCATATAATAATAAAATAGGGTTCATTATCAAACAAGTTACTCTATTCACATAAAGGAAATAACCAAACTTTGTAACATTTTTATGTGGGCATGTATTCTTAAGAACTTCGAGCTAATGTTCTTATTAGTTGTTACAAATTGTTTCTTTCATTTCTTAAAATCCTGTTACTAAATGACCAAACATAAATTTTATCTTCATAGAATACTATTGTCATTGAATCGACATAAATGCAAGATTGTTGCACTGTGATACATTATTATACATATTTAGACTTGGAAATCGACTATTCTGGTAAGATATTAACCTAAATACTAAATAATAATAAGAACCAAAATAAGAGTAGATTTACAATAAAATTTTATTCTGGAAATTAATCTGATATACCTACATTTATTAATAGTTTATTAACACATGATACATATCTATGGATGATTCCAATCTTTTACCATACCATAGACTAGAATCTGGAAAATTGATTTCAGGGATTTCAAAGATCTAACTACATAGGTATCTTTACTTGTGTAACAGATACGAAAATAAACATCACACTTTAGTTTGGCAACTAAAAAGTATTACATCCATTGTACCTATTCAAGAAACAGTATTCAAAGTCAACCCAATGTATTACTAAATAAAAATGTTGTAACTAAATTGCAATGTATTTCCATTATGATAAACTATCAATTAAGTATATACATATTTTCATATGTAACAAAATGTCTATAGATATATTATATTTCAGTCACATTAACACATCAGTATCTAACATTAATAAAATGTTGACAATGGAAAACCAGCCGGTAAAAAGGCCAAGCCTTGAAGTGACTAAATTTAGAGTTGTTTGCTACTCTGCATGAGTCCCTTGCAGGCATTCCATACCTCACTAATAATAAGAGGCACTCTTTGACCACCATTTCATAAAATGTCAATATGTAATCAGATAATAAATATTTCTCTCCCTTAAGTATCAATACATCACATACAAACTGGTCAGTTCACTTTCATTTACAATCTGCAACAATACCTGCAAATCCTCTAAGCTTGATATACATTTAGGGGCTCCAAGAAACTCTACCGATTTACCTTCTAAATTAATTGTGTATTTAAGATTCTTGGGACATGTAACAGTTTTAAAGCATATACCATCCTTACATTTCTTGAACACTACTTCTGTGATACCAGCTTTTGAGATCAAAGGGTTATCTTTTGAAGGTTCTGGTTTTAATTTATCACCTTCGGAGATTGTGTCTTTTGTGGTAGCCCCGTCAGTATCAAGTGTAGTTGTACTATCACCATCTACTTTGGGTTCATTCTTAATAACCTCACTGTCTACATCATTTTTGGGTGATGTGGATGGATCTACTTGCGGTTCATTATTAACAACCTCATTCTCAACAACTTCGTCTTTGGGTACTATGGATGGCAAATGTTCTTCAATACCCTTTTGTAAAGCTTCATCAAGGATGGAAGGGCTTTGTGGATTATCTATCTCTTCAACAACAGGAGTTACCAGTGGTTTCTCTGGTGTAACTGCCTCTTCTGTTGCATTCATTTCCACATCCTGAATCAAACTACTCATATTGCTAGCATCAACCTCCATTGGTGCCGTATCTAATGATGCAGCTGTCGTTTCGGTGTCTGCATTTGGTTTATCCAAAAGCATAGCCTCCACATCACTTGATTCAATATTAGGTTTGAATTCCATAGAGTTGGTTTGGCTGTCAGCCTTTTCAATAGTACTATCATTTAATATGTCCATAATTGAAGGGAATTCATCTGTTTTTGGTATTGTAGTGTCAGGTTTGGGCTCAGGCTTCTCAACTGGCTTATTATTGTACATTAGATCTTCAAGTTCTGCTGCTATCCGATCATACACTTTATCATCTTTTGGCTCATCATTTTTGGGAAAATAGTCTATACACCAAGCTTCAGAGGGCAGAATACTACTATCGATTACAGGCAATAAATCGGATAAATTAATTTTATTTTTAACATCATTATTTTTCGTCTTTGGATCAACAAATATAATAGCATATTGTTTTACATTAGAGCTATTTTGCTTTATTTTGGTATTGTTATAGTTAGAGTTTTTATCCTTCAACACTGGCTTTTTTAACCTGTTATTTTCTTTTAAAATATTGCTTGTTTGTCGAGGCGTTGCGGTATCAGTTTTCTTCTGAACTAATAAATCCTTGGCTGGATTTCGACCGCAGACGTTCTTCTGAATCTGCATTACTCCATTTTCATTTCTTTTCAGCCTTGAATTTGTGTTGTTCGAAATTATTCCTGAGTCAGATTTTGCTTTAGGTTTGGAACTACTTTCGTATTGTATCTTTACCTTAGTAAATTTACCCAATATCTTGGCAAAGTTCATTCGAGTAACTACCACTGAACACTCTCGACATTTTCCTTCTTTATACAATCTCTCCAAGTTTTTCGGCAGCTTAAGAGTCTTCATTCGACGGCTTTCTCGTGTTTTACTTGGAATCATTGTCTTGAGCTCAAATGAGCAGCAATTACCTATTAATTCAGATAGGTTTTGTTGACTATATTGATATCGGACGTAGTCACATTTCCCGCGCAGTTGATTTTTTCATTAATAACTACAACTGTATTCTGCAATTATGCTACACACATTGTTCGTTTACAGAACATTTATTTAAATACTACTTAATCACTGATAAATGCGTAATTATGTTTTAAAAGAATTTTTTCTTTCGAAGCGCTGTTCAACCGAGTCAAACTCAACGCGAAAATGGCGTCGCGACAGTGATGTGATGTAATAATTCTGGCCAGTTTTGATCGATATCGATAAAATGCTGAATTTTATTTTTAATATTTATCGATATAGTATACATTTGACTGACAATAGGCTTTAAAGATTGTCCACTTAATTGGTAGAATAGTATGTACTTAATATAATATTATTTTAAGACATATTTAATATATATGCTGGCTAAAATCGTCAGATGACTTATTAAAAACTTTTAAAAATATAAGTAGGTTCATAGCTTTGAAGTATAAAAATCAATGGCAAAGGAAATCTTCTGTGGATGTATTATGCAGATATATTTTGAATAAATATGTGATAAAAAGATACATACAATGAATTGGATTATATTGCAGCAATTATCCTCGCGATTTGACCCACTTAGGTTAATAATCTATATCTTTACAGATAAAAAAATGGAAGAGTTTGTTTAACATTCCAAATTTTTCAAACCTCTTTTCACTAAATGCAGTGCAAGAATTTACGGGAATCAATTAAAAAAAATTCTGTCCTGCTGTCTCTATGTATGTCTGTGTCTGTACATCAGTATGTTTGTTCCAGCTAATCTCTGAAACGGTTGGACCTTTTTTATCGTGATTGATGATTTATTTTGTACTAGTCAAATAGTAAAAATCTTTTTGAAAAGAGTACTGATTTTATTGACCTTCTCAGTAAAAACAACGCCAGATTTTCGACTTCGAAAATCGACTGACCTTAAATTATCGTACTTGGCAAGCTATCTAGCATAGATGGTACTCACATACATACATATGCTCACGCTTGTATTACCCAAAGGGGTGGACAGAGGTGCTGTAATAACAACATCCACTTTTTACCGAAAATAATTAAGTGCTAACGTGAGAGATGGCGAGTCTATCATCGTCTCAGGAATTACAAGATATCTCTATTCAATTTGATGATAGAGTCAAAAGATAGTCGAGGGCAGCCCTCAACGAATTACAGCAAATACCTAGTGTTTAGGCTTGATTCGTTTGTATTGATGAGATAATTTACACCCCGATAGGTTGTAACTGTCTAGTAAGAAGTCATCTGTGTAGGTGCAATTTGAAAAAAAAACTGAGAAGGTTGAAATAAAATTTTATAAGAAAAGAAGCGCCTTCAAATAAACCCTAAGTTTATTCATAAATGTTTTTTTCGATAGTTGTAACCAATTCGTAAATATCAATAAAATAAGGCTAACTGCCAATAATATTATTATATCTACACAAAACAATTGGAACATAAGTTGGGATATGGGGTTAACTGTCTACACGACACTTACGCAGTATGAATTTGCTCAAAGATCACCAAAATAACTACTAACCCATTAGATGCTGGAGAAACCACAAACACGTTAAACCGTGTAAAGTTTGTGTTACACTTCCTGGATACGACGATCTAAACCCATTACATAGTTGGATGGAATACCTATAAAAGTAATCTATGTATTATATGCTTCATCAAAGTTAAGAGGGACGTAGTTTGAGGGTTTGAGTCAAATGTCACCCAATCTAAAAGTTTGACAAAGGGGTGGTCTTAGTATTGTACGTATGTTCTCCTGAAGGAAGAATTTTTAAATTGCGATTATGCACTAGTTTGAACTTGATAAGAAGAAAAATAAAGGTGTCTAAAAATCGCGTTATATCCCGCAATACTTTATTAATATTTTTTGTGTGCACATTTTGGAATTACATTTGACTTGTTGGTAGACTGTCCAGTCATTGTAGAAGACTGTATGCGATGTAGAAAGTATATAAATAATAGTTACAAACTAAAATATCACGTAAAAATAAATAATTTATTTATATAATTATGCGATAAACAATATTTGAATTTATTGCAGGAAACAGTGGGTTGTTTCTTTAATATATACAGGTGTTGGAGGAAAACTGTGTTGAAGTCGTAAAATATCTAGCTCCAACGATAATGTAGTTATAGGCTATGGTGGCTAAAGAGCTCGCGGCCTTAAGCGATTGAATGAACGCGCGGCCGCGTTTGCCTACATTACGTACGGTAATTCAGCTATATACTCTATCTACTATATACTAACGCTGATTTTTATGTGAAAACTCGAAAACGGAAGAAGATATTTTTGTCATAATAATTTTATTTGCTGGATATTTTACCCGACCTCCTGTATAATGTTTATTTCTAATAAGACATGTTAATAAAATATTTATAACAGCACCAGAGGTTTTTTACAATGAAATATTTTTTTGTTAATTATTATATTAATTGAAAATTATTTATTACTTTTTACTTAGATTTTCTACAAAAGCGTGTTATATTCAAACTGTCGTTTATATTTGTTTTTTTTTAACTAGTAATTGACGAATATAGGACTTTATGGTGTTATAACAAAGTCGATTATTAATTAAGAATTATTTATTATACATTAATTCTGAGGATCTTGGTAAGGATAATAGGACGAACTAAAAAAAATATTGCATTGTAATCGGACCTGATAAAAATGCAGTTTGAAAATATCATTCAAATATTCCATTACATAGATACATAGTACATACACGTAATAAAATGGTGGTAAAAATTATGTGCTGAGGGTGATGTATTTTTCCGATCACCTTCCTTTTTTAAACAGTAGAAGCATACCTCCTCTGCTGTTGAATTGATTTTGCCAATCGGAATTATACTAATATAATCTAAAGTTTGAGTTTGATGTTTTTTTATAACTATATACGGTTGATAATTTTCCTAGTATAGTTAAGAAACTATAAGAAAATATAAACCATAACGAATAAATGTTAATCGTAGTAGAGTGACTCGAGTTAACTTTTTCTCTTCACCCTTCTCTTCCTTCATTCCAGAAGTGCACGTGACGACTGTAAAATTTGATGAAAATTTGAATACAGATTGCGTATGATGTATTATTTAATAATTTTCTGTACTTTTTCTAGTATCGATATAGATGCATGCACAGAGTACGGCACTATTATGCGCGGGGGGCGGCTGCTCCATGCTCGTCGTGTCGTTCTTTTCCGTTCGTTTTATCGATTCAGCATTCAGCTTGATCGAGTGAACGCACTGAATGAATGGAAATAGGTTAAAATAATTTCTGAGGAAAGCAAAATGGCTGCCAACCATGTCAGCGTAGATCATTAACATGTCATGTTATTAAATTTTTTTGAGAAAAAAGTTGAGATTTAGAAGAGCAGTATTTTATTCATGTTTGATGAATCGACTATTCTCTTTTAAAATTCTAATAAGCTAAGGTTTCCTAGACGCTTGAACATGGCGTGGTCAATGCCAAATACTGGTCAATGGAGCCAAGGAATGGCCGTGGTGCCAGATATTATGAATAATATGGGCTCCTATACGCCTGATCAATGGGCGGCAATGCAACAGCAGAACTGGCAACAGTGGCATTCATGGCAGCAGCAATATGCGCAATGGCAAAATCAGTATGGAGATAAGGTACGTCTCTAATAAGTTATCATTATGGTTTAATATGTGTGTCAAGTAGGTATATTATTTGATTTATTTATCCATTTGATTTATACCTATACTGTCTGTACTATTGGAGTGTGAAGACTGAAGCCTAGGATGTCTGAAATGATGTCCACATAAAAGCATTGTGATATTTTAAGTAGAATTTATCTGGATTTAAGTCCTATGTAGATGAATCTCAAATTGAACTTCAAAATGTATAGATATTTTGTAATAATATCTGTTTTAATATTTCAGTACAATGAACAAGTACATGCTATTCAGGCTATGGGAGGCATGCCACCCCTGCCACCAGCCAGTAGCGCCCCTCCGCCGGCGCCACCGCCGCCTGACAAGCCGCCGCCACCTCCTCACGAAAACAATCAACCTCTGTACGGACAGGCAAGGCAGCCCGCTCCAGTGCCACCTCCACCACAAAAGCAACTCAATACTCAAGCAATCTATAATTATCCTAACAATGCATCAGGTAACACTCAAAGTCAAAATTGGTCTTATTCTGCACCACAACCGCAAGTTGAAATACCACCACCTTCGGTAAATGCTGAGGCTTTGAAGAAGTTAGCAGAGGAGGAGAGGCTCTTTGATATTCAGTTCAAAAAGTGGGAAGAGGAAATAGAGAAATGGAGGAGTGAGAATGTTAATCACCCTGATAAACAGGCATACAAAGAGTATGAGCAGAAGTTTGAAGCATGCCGGGCTCAACTATTGGAACGTCGCATACAAATGAAACAGAAGAGAGCAAATCTCCTCGGTACTGCTTCTCAGAGCTCAATTCCTCCACCCAGTCACCAACTCACTAGTGTACCACCACCACCACCACCTCAAAATACTCAAAACAATCAGAATTATAATATTAATATAAATAAACAACCAATCCAACAACAACAAACTCAATCAAATGCACCTAGTTATAATGATTACAATGATCAAGGTAATACCCAATACCAACAGTATAATCAAGGTCCTACTAATAATAAACCATACAATAGAAATAATATTAAGGATGTAAATCCCCAAGACAGATATGATTCATATGGGGATATGGAGGAGGTATATCATCCTGATGATTATTCATCTAATCATGCCAATTCAAACTTTCTGCCTGCAAGTGGATCAACTAAAGGTATACCTGGATTAGATTTGGTACCAGATACAGATAAAGCTGCTAAAAAGTCAGAAGTTATAGAAATCATAGATGATCAAATGCCATCTAATAAAGCTCTAGCACCAGATTACACTACTATTTCTAAGGGAATTAACAATATACTTGGTGATGAAAAAATTATGAACATACTTTCAATGGTTCGCAGCAGCCAGTTTCCAAATGAAGTTGCACATAATCCAGGTAACTCATATCCTGGCAGTAACAGTGTGCCTCATAGCAATCAAGGGGATATGAATTCAAATAATTATAACAATATGCAGCATGACCATAGACAAAATATGCCTTATAACAATAGGCAGTCCTCTAATGGGAACTATCATGGACAACAGAACCAGAATGTCGACCAGAATTATCCACCCCACAGGAGGGGATATGGTGAGGGAAATGATTATCCTCAAGAAGAATATTATGATGATGAAACTGCATATAATGATATGGGTTCATATGAAAATGAAAGACAAATGTCTGGCCCACCACCTATGAGGCCTAATATTCCTCCAAACAGACCCCAAGCTCCATTAAATGACATATCTGGACAGCAAAATATAAATGAACCTCCACGGGGTATGATGGACAGGAGACCCCTGCCTAGGAATCCAGTTGTCAGCCAACCTCCAGTCCCTAAGTGGGTTGATGAGCCTTTGTTCACCCCTTCAATTATTGTTGAATATGAACATAAACCTTTAAGATTGAAAGGTAATTAAATAAGCAGATATTTCTTTACGTACTATTTTCTTTACTCTTATTTATCAATCTTTTCAGCTCTTTGTCAAATAAAAATAAAAATAGTAACTAACTAAAAACAAATCTTCTGATCATTAATCATATTTATCTCTTTTATCAACTTTTAGCTCGAGACTTTATAGAACCTGTGCACATGTTTGATTACAATCACAAATCAAAGGATGGCGATGTTAAAATCGACTTTGAAAGAGAGGTGGATGAAGTGTTTTCAAGGAAACCCCGAAGGTTTGAAAGGTCTGATGAATCAACTATCATGGATAAGTATAGTCGCGATCCATATTCAAGGGACTACGAGAGGCGGGCGAGGCGAGAGGAATACTCTGCTCCTAGGGAAGACTTTCGGGTAAGGGATGAGCTTAGAGAAGATTATCGCGCGCGACCGCCGCATAGGGTAGAGGCTGAAGAGCGACGCAGGCCACCCGAGCGATATGATGAGCGGCGTCGAGATGACCGCGACCGATCACGACGAGACGACTATAGAGAACGTGACAGAGAAAGGGCTAGGGATCACAGGCGAGATGACGTCATCACTCGAAGCAGAAGTCGAGATAAAGACTCCCGTAAAAGAGGGCACAGCAGAGATAGTGAAATTAGTACAGGTTCAAAAAAGTCAAAAGAGCAAGATATGAAATCTTCTGAGCAACCAAAGCATATTGTGATGATAGATGACATACTCGAACTTCCAGGTCGGCAAATGAGACCCGAAAAAATTGTAATTATTCTTAGAGGTAAGTGTATAATGTAAAATACTATGCAACGTATAGACCAGTGGTGGCCAAACTTTATTTCCTAACCTCTGAAGTTTCTTAAACTTTCTGGCCCCTGTAGCCAGAAAGTTTAAAAAATTTCAGAGGTTGACCAGAATTCTATATAAAATATATTTGTGTATGTTCAGAAAGGCTTCAATTATGAAAAGTAGTATCTTGTAGTCCTGAGGGAACACTACTAAGTAGAATTTATACTTCTAGGCTGGACAAAATATGATTATCATGGGCCATATACTATTCATGTCGCAGGACCATTGGCGGGCCGCACTTTGCCCATCACTGGTATAGATAAAGCTCAATTAATTAAGCAAAACGATTTGTATATTCCAGGTCCACCAGGGAGTGGTAAATCGTATTTGGCCAAATTAATAAGGGATCGCGAAGCAGAGTGTGGTGGCACTGTTAGAATTATGTCTATTGATGATTACTACATGCAAGAAGGTGAAATAGAAGAAAAGGATCCCATAACGGGGAAAATCGTCAGTATTAATCATTAGACCTTGTTGGTCAGTATTTTTTTTTATTAAAATCATTATTTTAACAAAAAAAATTTTCAGACTAGGAAACCATCACTTAAATATGAATTTGATCAGAAATGTGAAGAAAGCTACATGAATTCTTTAAAACGAGCATTCAAGAGAAGTATAACTGATGGATATTTCTCATTTATGATTTATGATGCTGTAAATGATCAACTGAAGTCTTATGCGGACATATGGAACTTTGCAAGACTGAATGGTTTCCAGGTGAAATACAAATTTTTGATACTATACATACATACATTTCACATAGCTAAATAGCGATCCTGTTCTAATAATACATTGAATGTAGGGTGCAATGCCTCAAAAATGCAGTTTCAATTATGTTTAGTACCTATAGCTATAGCAAATATAGCATAATAAGCTATACCTTATTATGCTATATTTTCTGACTGAAATTCCATGCATACAAAATCTCCGGGAGGCAATGGTGGCTTTTAAAGATTGTGTTAATTGAATTTATTTTGTTTGAAAGGTTTATATCTGTACAATGGAGTTAGATCCTCAAACGTGTTTCAAGAGGAATATTCACAATCGGACACTAGAAGATATTGAAGTGATATGTGCTAGATTCTTCCCGACTCCGGCGCACCATATACAGTTAGATGCTACCACGCTGCTGCAGAGTGCTGCCATCACCGACGTGCATATGGAAGATATTGACGATGAGGTCATTATGGAAGATGCAGAACCAGAGGTGAGGCCTCATTCAAAACAATGGGTTCTCTTATCCTAGATTTGCGAGTCTTAAGATTGTCGGGTTTTTAGCGCCCTTTGACATTGGACATCCTACATACTGAAATACACAAATCCCATATAGGATAGGGCTTTTATTCCAGTAGTTCCTGATTTGCCTCACTGCTATAGTTTTCAGTTACCTTTCTCAAAAAGTGTGTGCTATATATTAATTGTCACTTCATACTGCTTGCCATATTTAAACACACAATGAGATTGTATGGTATCCAAGTATTATCATACCTTTGAATGGAAGCCAGAAATGTCCTTAGTAGTAATCCAAGCTATTAGTTGTGAACTTCATTTGTAATTAATGTTTATTATAAGAATAATGGAGTTTTTATAATTTATATATATTTATATATTTTTGTTCTGTTACCTCCCTATATTGTCGTTTCCTGATTAGGTTAGGATAAGGGCTAATAACTTTTATTCCAGCTTGTAACTAAACTAGTAAGGCGCTGTCCCAACACAGGTTGAAAGCGCTTTAGTGTCGCGGTGGGAGAAAATGGACGACGCTGCACAATTAGGTAGGTTGTTAGTTACGCTCATTTTATTTAACTTAGTTCTAAGTATTAGTTATTAGTTTGTGGGTCTATTGGTTAATCCTGGAAGATAGGACCGGGAAGTGTGTAGTATAATTATAGGGAGTAAATACTGGGTTGTGTTCTTGCAGCTCGGCTCGACGGCATCAGCAAGCCGCTTCGCCCATCACAGCTCTCCATGGAAGACTACCTCCAGCTAGATGACTGGAAACCGAATGCAGCTAAACCAGGAAAAAAATCTGTGAGTATACCGCTTTTCATTTTAATATTTTATGTGATATGGTTGTGGAAATGTAATTTTCACTCTATGCTAATGGAATCCAACAATTGTTATCGTACAGACACTACGGTATTATTTAAACCACGTTTTTCTCCTTATATAGTAAGGACCAGAGCTATGTTTTATATATTCATTATTATTTTTACATGTTGTGGCGAAATTTTTTCCCGGAAAATTACTGCTTAGTGACGTTAAATCACGCATTTGTTGTGAGAAAATTGACGTTAAGGGAATCACGACATTTTCTCGTGGAATTCCATCGGATCGCGATTTTAACAATATTATATTTACCAATGATGCTTGTCACTTTGTGGCGTACCTGCTTATACAGTTTTACAACCATGTCTGCCTTTTTTACGTCGACCATTACTCGGCTACCGAAATTTTATTCCGGTTTCTTTGCGATACATTCACTCCAACAAAATGTTCATATCATTGACTAAATTACAGTCATTTACCTAACGCTGATATTGCAAGTATTATTTTTGAGTGTAAAAATACATTTGAAGGTGAGTTTTTAGTTTGGTTCAATACGAGTACGTATTAGTGGGTTTTTATCATGTTGTAATTAAAACAGGTACGGTGGGCGGATATTGAAGAGCGAAGACAGCAACAGAAGATGCGTGCCATTGGATTTGTTGTCGGCCAAACCGACTGGAACCGCATGACGGATCCCACCATGGGATCCAGTGCGCTCACTCAAACTAAATATATTGAACGAGTGAGACGCAATTAATTAAACTTCTATTCATTTCATTTTATGGATTTTAGTATTAAGTTAGATACAGGAGTCGGCGCTAGTATGGAATAGCATATTGCTATAGTACTGCCAAAACTCGAATTAAAAAATTGTTTCACCTACTTTACACCCTTTACATTGTGAAAATAATCTGAACATAGCGTATTTTACTTTTTCTTGTCGTGATGATTGGAAAAGTATAACAATATTTTTAGAAAATTTGAGTCAAAGAAGCTTATTTGGCTTAATATTTACACAAATACGGGATTATTTTGATGTTTATGCTTAAAAGAACGAAAGTTTATTAATAAATTGTTGGTTGCCATAAGAAATATGCGTCTTCTGTCAGTTTACCTAAATGTTATGAGGTTTTAATCAAGTATTAGGTACATACCGACCGATACATTATATGGGTTCAATAACCCGTTGTAAAATAATAAGTTTAGATGATACTTTGCCACAACACAACCCTTATACTTGTGTATTTACAAATGAAATAATAGGCAAGTATTGATCGAATGATTTCTTCTACAATTTAGTAATTATGCAATAATAATACTAGCAATTCGCCGTAAGTTAAAAATAAAATTGTATTTGCATGTATATTAGTTACATGTAAGTTCATACGGGTCATCTTGGTGAAAGGAAAAAGCTTAACAGTCTTATTACAATAAAAATAAGCGATTGTTTAACAACCATCTGTACCACAAGTTGGTAAGGACGATCACAAAATATTTAAAATAAAGTAAAAACGTGTTCAACAACCGCTTAACTCTTTTGTAGTAAAACCATAGACACTTGCGCAGTACGTTTTATTAAACATTTTAAAATATATTGTACAATGTTTTATTTCATTTCCAAACGGAATGTAGTTCAATAATCGCCACCATCATCCATTGCTCTAACGAATTCGGGAAACGCTGAGCTTGCTTTGCTTTTTAAAGCGTATGTGTGTTTTAGCGTATCCTTTAGCGGGACATGCTCGGCCACATTTATTTTCGTCATCTCTGCTTCATAGGCTTGTTCTTTGTTACCGGGATTTGCGTTGTTGTATTTTTCAATTACTGCGCTGTTCATTTCACTTGTATCTTTTCCACTAGGCTCCTGAACACCTGTTTTGTCTATTTTATCGGTAGCCGCTAACTTGGAGATCTTTTCTTCGCCTTCCCTCCCAGCCGTCATGACCATAATTGGAGCATCGTTCATATCATTAATGTGGTCCTTCACACACTGCTGTAGAATGTGTAGGAAGAATAAGAATGCTAGCAAAGTCAATGCTGACATGGCCGCGTTACCTTTGTGATGTCCACCGTGGCTACTGAAATAAAAAAGGCACACGAATTACATTGCAGAAATTACAATGCAATTAAAAAAAAATGTGGTCTTCTAGTATCCTATCCACTAGTATCCACTAAAAATAATATTGACAGAGTATTACTCTATTACTACAATATATACATATATTTTTAGTTACCTAATTAAAATAATGAGACCTGACCATTGGGTTACCTTTTGACTTTTTAGGTTTAAAGACGTTATAAAAATAAAATTTTAACGGGTATAAAGTAAGATAAATAAACTTACTGTTTTGAAGGTGCTACATATCCGTGCGAAACTGGAGACTCATAATCGTAGTGTATGTGATGGTCGTGTGCTGGGGCACCGTATTCGGAATACCTATGTCAGAATAAAAACTGATATTATTTCTAATGTAGGAACTTTCGGATTGAGTATTTTTTCGATTTGAAATAACGAACCTGTCTGTAAGTTGCTTCGCCCCTATTTGAGATAAAAGGTTTTCCAACGTCATGTTGCCTGTCAAGTTCCACACGCGTCAGGTCGCAATGTCAAGGTTTGACTGGCAAAGAACTGCGCTTACGCAGGCTTACGCTAGTGCCATGGGTTCATGAGTTCTACGCTCTGATTATTTTTGCTTGTTCTGGAAGATGACATGTGAAATGATCATAGCCGTAAATTGCAAAGTTAGAGTGCGTTACTTTTTTTCGAAGAAATAAAAGAATAACATAATTTAATTATTTTATTATTTTACAATCACAATCACACAAGGACGTCCTCAATCACACAGTCAAACATAAATAATACATAAATACTAACTATAAAGTGATATAAGTTCATTGTATTTATATCACATAGAATAACTTTTTACATCAGTCGTTAAAATATTGAGAAACGGGTGGAATCGTTAATCGTTTTTATAACCAACAACAATGTGCCGATAAAATATTTCCATTGTTCCTTAAATTAATGGACGGAATCTTCTGACATTGGACATAGTTTTCATCAATAATTATTTTACAACCCCTACTTTAACTTCTAGAATAAGTTAAATAAATAAATAATTTAATAAATTATTAAAACACTAAGTACTGGATCCTGTTTTAGTCCGTGCAATGTAACAAGCTTCGAGCAATATGCCAATATAGCTCACAGCATCACACAATTTATACATTTATCAAATTACATTCATAAAATTTCATTGAAACTGAACGAAATTGAACATAAGTTTTGTAAAATTTTGACTAAAGCGGACACGTTTACGCTATTTAAATGTTTCTAATGTAATCCATCACTAGTATCGAATCTTTCAGATAAATTGACGACAATTTTTCAGTGTCCGTCGCACTACGAAATTAATTTGGCGGAGTTAAATTAATTTGATGTTAAACTTCATTGCACTGGAGGTATATCTGACGGCAATCCACGCCGGAGCGTCCTCGGCGACCTGCTTCATAGAAGTCATCGAATGTGCCTCCTGATTGCCTTTCCAGGACGAAGCTTGCCGCATATCTGTCAACAACGTTATAAAAAAACATGACAATAAATACAAGAAAACAGGCTCAGGCGAAGGATTTTGTATTCAATAGGGAAGAATTCACTTACGTTCCAAGTTGGCAGAATACACTCTTAGGACCAATATCAGAAGAGCATTCGTTATTCGCATCGCACACATATTTCTGCAGACATTTGTCATCAGTTGTTCCGAAAGATCTGACGTAAGTCTTCATCATGGCAATACCAGCGATTGCTGCGTCACTAACGGAGTCCTTGCGGCCCATGGATCGTGCGGTCAGCGATCTGTGCGAGAATGATGTCTTCAAGGCGTCCAACAGATTCACCACGATGTTGATGAACTAACAGAAAACAAACATTTCAATGTCACGTTCACAATAAATATGTAAAACACCAAGAAAATAAGCAACGAGTTATTGATACAACGGAATTCTACTTGTTACCCGTTGAGTGTTACTCTTAAGAGATAACTTGCGCTGTGGAAGGAAAAGGAAGGATGCGTGGCCATACCTCTCCAGCCTGCTTTGCCATGGAGGCGACTTGGTCGGGATCTTTTGCACCGAGCACCGTCGACAGTACCGCAGCCAATATACCCTGAAGCAAGCGAGAAGCGACACCGTCTCCGTAACCACATTTTACTATTTACATCTCAAAACTGGGAGAACCTCAAGGAACATATAAACGACTTTATACAATCTGGTTCGTTGCAGTTGGGTAGGATGGATATTAATGTTGGACAGTATTTTTAGAAATTCTCTGAGACTATCCCAGGACGTGAAACAGCAGTTCCTTGATGTGAATTAAGGTATCTAAAACTACTCTGGCCTGCTACAGGTGAGGGCGATAATATATTATGTGCTTTATACATTATTTGGATTCATCAAAAATATTATAAATATGAGTATCTACAATCTACATAGATTGATGTTAGTGGATTGGGATTATAGATATTTAACCTGTAATATTTTGTATTTATACAGTTTTATACATGTTTGTATTTAGTGGCTTAGAATTAATATTATTGCATTTGTTAAATAATAGGCACCTGCATGGGTGATGATCCGTTGTCGACTTTGTCAATTCCGTCGCTGGAACCACCTCCTCCAAGGATGGCAGTAAGGATCTTGAGACCCATAGATAACAGATTAGCCCATGGAGATGGCGATACAGACTCAGTGTCGATGTTGTCACTCTTGTTGGGACCAGTGGCACCAGGGTTGAAAAGCATTTGCATAATCATACCTGAAAATTAATATGGGTTTTATGACATAATATTTTTGTGTAGAAAATAACAAAACGGATTTTTGTGTTTTTCGTCGAAACACAAGTTCTCCCTTATGATCAAAAGTATTATAATTTACCTAGTGCTTCCTTACCAAGCATGTTGGACCATGAAAAGCCTCCATCGGAAATAGAGTTAGTTTGGATTTCGTCGATGTCATCAAGCGCGACCTTCTTAAGTGCGTTGGACTTTTCAGCAAACTTACGCTCCTCGGCCACCTGTGGCTCTTTTGGCGCTGGCAATGAGTTACTGTAATATTGTGTTCGAACGCCACTCGTTCCCTGTAATCAGATAGGTTTTCTAGTCATACCAAGAAAAATATTGCGGTTTGCCTATTATTCAATACCGGGTCCAAAAACAAACTGCCATCAGAATACAACGATAAATTTCTAAAGGTTGTTTAAAGTTATACAAAATGGCAAACCAATTTTCTACATAGGCACTACATTCGGCTGAAAGGACAACCGCAGTGGAATTGATTCATGGGAACTATTTGATGCATCTGTTGGTGAGTATTATCTAGGTTGAACTCACCTGTGAAATTTGAGGCTGAGGAACGTACTGGGGGTACGCAAGTGTGTGAAGGATCGCCGAGGAGCTGATCAGGGCTAGGAACGCCCAACCTGTCACCTTTTGATGCATTCTGTTGACAAAGGCAGTACGTAAGTAAATGCGAGCTTTACTCGCTGGTATGTATGGGTACACATACGCAAATGTAGAAATAACGAACTTTCTTTAATTTAATTGTGTTCTCGCGTAATGGACGTCGCGTCGGTCGATTAGAAAGTGTTCTGATGAGTAATTCACGCGAATTGATCGCTTGCTTCAGAGTTGCTTAGAAAGTCGCCCCTGCAGCGGCTTTGACGGGTATTTTACAAGGATGCTGGGCCTTTAATTAGAGGATATCCATAAGAGACGACAAGAACTCTCGCGAAGGTAAACGGACCGTGTCAGTGATTACTACCTAAGAAGGTACTTTAAATATATATGGATTATGTTGGTATAATTACGACAGTCATCGCAAAACATAATTATTTTTTGTAATAAATATAAAACGCCGTTATTCTGGCCCTACCACCAAATCATGTAATTTTTTTTTCATAATTTCTTCGTCAAAAACGATTCCACAACATAAAATTAGGTTACCAATCAAAATGAAATCTATCGTGTATGCACAAAGCAGGCTTGCTCTCAGATGGTAGTTAGGTAGTATAAAACAAGATGGAGCATTTACCCCATTGCATATAAGAAGTTTGCCTTTTCCCATTATTGCAAGTTAGCCTCCCCGTTTTTTACTGTGAGTATAGACAATTAATCCAAACTTATCCACTTTCGATGTAGATAAATGTCTAACTACTTAGCTACTCCATGTATGTAGGTAAAAGTAAATACTTGATATCAGCGGTTGTCCAGGTAGGTAACATTATCAATAGGATACATTTCGGAAGGTACCACGTCCGATTGTGCACATGGAAACAAAACTAAAGTATAAAAATAGTAAAACAATATCTCAAGTCGAGCAATGACTTAATGGAAACGGAAAACAACCCAGATATCAAATTTAAGATGTCAATCTTTATCAGCCTCGAAAATTTCAAAATACATAGCAGGTACCTATTGATTATTAAAATAAAATTCCGATTTGTTTCCAAAGTGGTGCGATGTAAATAAAAAGAGGGCCAGTTAGCCCTAGTACACGTCGGTGTCTGCAAGCAAATGCAGGTGACCTGGTCTTCACTAACTGTTGTTTCGATGTCACCCAGCTAATAAGGCGCTAGTTATATAAATTGACGTAAATTTTTAAATGACCGTTAGTCACGTATTGACCACGAGATCCACTTTCTTTGACCGACATAGTGCTGTTTACACCTGCGTGTTTCGGTGTGACAAATTCGTTGCATCACGATCTTAAGGCCGAGATCGAAGAATGAAGCGCTATTCCACGAGAATTTTTATACAAGATCTATTTCTATGGTGTGTGTTTGTGGCGCCGAGCCTGTTTGTGGCCTCGTCAGAGCGCCGCGCCGGCGCACCGGTTGCCGGTGATAGCGGGTCCGTCGAGATTCTCTTAAGAGAAATTTGCTGTTACAAGTCTCGCGTCGTCATTGCGTATGTTTTATGTATGCTTTGTTACTTACTGGAAAACCACAAGATAGTTACGCATTGCAATTTCATGTGATGATGAAACCTATAGGCATTAAACAATGCTATATTTATCAATTACAGCTTTAACGTCGGACATGTTTTTTATTTGTGTTTGTTTTGCTCGGGTTACTTTTACGGAAAGCTGGAAAAGACATTCACATATTTTACACAAAATTAAATCACATTTTCACAATGAGTGCTTCCCAAAAGTCATGATTACTGAAAATATGAATTTTCCGCATTTCTTTCCTAAATAGCATTTCTCATCCATAAACGATTGTATTGCGCGCGGAATGAATCGTCGAATAAGTGTCCACCTAACTAAGTGGCAATAAATCGGACGTATGTGCAGGAGGTAACGACTTGACCTAGTAACCCTGCTTTACCGGCTCTACGCTGAACTCCACAGTCGCTGTACTGGTTGGTCTTTGTACAACGCGCGGGAAACTAACCTCACTTTTAATCAACGCGGATGTTCACGTGTCCCAAATGACCTACTAGAAGCCCACAAACGACGGTCTATTCATCAGATAGGCTACAGTTTAATTGACAGGTTTATTTATAATCTAAAACATAGTACCTAGCTGGTAGTACCTATTAAGTACTCAACTATTTTGTTATGTACACTCGCACGAAATCGTTAACCTTTTCCTAGA
The DNA here is from genome assembly GCA_929442735.1 of Watsonalla binaria. NCBI lineage: Eukaryota > Metazoa > Arthropoda > Insecta > Lepidoptera > Drepanidae > Watsonalla > Watsonalla binaria. Next base: position 4,582,283 of record OV838930.1, read on the forward strand.
TAGCTACCTACTGTAGTCTTAAGTATAGTGCCTACCTACTCACGGATTCTACATTTTGGGTCTAATTACGTAGGATGTCACATAGGTAAATGCTACGTCGACCCCATGGTCGTAAATAGCAGGGGCTATTATAACAACTAGCTTGATGACATATTAAAGTTAAATACGTAATAAGGTGTAATTATAATGTGTAGTTAAGCAGATATCGTGGTGTGGTAGCGGCGAACATAGCGATAGGTGAAAGCAACGCGGTCGGTCGCGTGTGTGCCACTGCCGTGCAAGGTTAACGTTTTTCTAATTTTGGACTGAGGACCTGCTTGCTATTACGCTGCAAACTGGTTCCCTACTTTCATCGGAAATTAACCGTGGAAAAATAAGAGCCGCAATTTTCTCCTCATTGGCCAATTTTCCTTTGCTATGTACGGCGCCGGTTACCTATGCATATCGTTTACGTTAGCATAAGTTCCAAGTTTTGTTATTTTCATATTAAAAAGGTTTTTCTTAAAATCTCAAAATAGTTACTTATACGACATCCCTTGCTATATTATATCACACTATTCTGAAGTTGATAGTAGAGGTATTATGACGAATGCGGAGTCACTAAGGTACCAAGATACTTTAAAAACATTAATAATAATTCTCCACTCAAATTTATCGAAGAGTCTTATTTCCCGGTTTCCGTGTTTTTTGGTTGTTTTTTGTCTGAGTGACCGGTCCAGCGCGTGCAGTCCGCTTTCTAAACCGTCCGTAACTCAGCCGCGGTGCGTGTTTATACGCGGATGTGAATATGAACGCGGCTACACTCGGAGACATTCGTTTTATCAAAGGATCCGTTTGAATTTGGTTCAACATTTTATGGATATTTTGTATCCAGTGCTATTGACTCGATTTCAGAAATGAATCAATAAAACCAGTAAAATATTCCTACCAGAATGAATAATTAAATGTTTCAAAAGGAATTAAGCGATGGTATTCATTCGAGGAGCTCGTGGCACAGTTGCTATTGCGTATGTATATCATTCGATCAGCGAAGTTAAGCAACCCTAAGCCTAGCCAGTAATTGGATGGGTGACCGCCCGAGTTCCCTTCGTGCCTCGGAGAGCACGTTAAGCCGTCGGTCCCGGTTGCCAATTTATCATCTTTGGCAGTCGTTACAGGTCGGTCGGAGGCCTAAAATAGTCTGACATCTGGTTTAAGCCAGATCACAGATTTTCCTCGTTAAAGTGGTTGCGAAGGTCAGATGGCAGTCGCTTCGTATAAAAATCAGGTGATCAGCCACATCAGGTTGTATCAAGTGCCGACCCCAACAATGTATGGGATAAGGCCAGGGCGATGATGATGATTCATTCTAGCAACATATCTCTCCAATAATCCAGCTGTTGGATGTGACTCCAGAGTTTCATCTAAAGCTAAAATGTATTCCGCGAAGACTGACGAGGTCGTGGAGAAAACTGGCAATATCTTTTGGCGCAAAACCAAAACCATACAAATAAAGTTCTCCAAGCTTAGCTTAGGGAACCAACCAAAGCAATTATCATTCATCACGCTAAATTTACAGGTAATTATCATCTGTCGATGCTCAAGTGGTAAGATGCAGTGATGGTCTACAAACTGGGTACATGCATGCATGAAAACCGTTACTGCGTTCTCGATGCGAATCAATCGTACGGTACTATCGATTCAAGATGTACGCGTTATCTCGTGTCGACTACTTCACCTACTTGTTCAAGATACAATGTTAGACTACGCATGGATTGAGTATCGAAATCTTAATATATAAGGGATATGATTTATAAGCATCATTTATTATTTCATGTACTTGATGAGTCAATAAAGTATGAGAGCCTGAACTGAACTAACTGAAACATTATCGGAAGTTTATATACATATAAAAATATTATCTTTATTGGAAAATTATTAATAAGTAATAACATTTAAGATATCCATATATAGTATCACCATAGGGCATAGTCCTTAGTTGAACGCCAGCGTGAGAACAAGTTTCCCCGAAAGGAATTTCTATTGATACACCAATGTCCATCCATAGTAAATAGCAATGTTATTATGTCCGGAGCCGGCGCGGACTGGTGTATAATTTCCTTTTTAAAACCATTTCGGTTACCCAACGCCACACGCGGTGAATGACGAGATTCCTCTCGGCACAACTTTCACTTTAAAGTTTTGGACACAAGTTGAATCAGTGACTGCGTTTGAGATACGATAGATACATAAATTACACACATACGGAAATTCGGCTAATGTAATATGGTTATTTAACGCCTTATTAAAAGGAACTAATTAACGCTAACGGATAGTGTTAAGAACTTAATTAGGTAATCCATCTTGTTTCTAGTATGTTATATATTTTGTTTATTGAACTTATTGAACCTAGCTATCTTTTAAAGCATGCCTCGGTAGAATATTGACTTAGCTGACTGCTCGGCTCTATCATTTTCTTCTAGTTATCAAAGTTGATGGGTTCCTGGTAATGGCGTAGGTATTTTAGATTATAGTATCAGTCCGGTCTAATCCTCTGTTGGGACTAAGGTAACAACATACAAGCCTGTCCTATCATGGGTTATAATATACTAGTTCGTTCGACATGTCACCGATAGAACGTCGAACTTTGAACTCTTATTGCAATGATAGCTCAGCTCTGCGACAGTGACAGATTTATACATGTCATATATATATGTCTCATAATATGAGTCCAAACTATTAGGGTAATAAGAGCTCATGGTAGGGTTCCGGATGTGGTGCCACTTTTGTTACCAGGTAAATATGTAGAACTTTAAACTAATTTTGCACTCTCGTCTAAGATTGCTGGATATCGACACTAAAATTAACATTGTTGATATGGGAACATCAAAAATATTGGTAGCTACTAACTACGCTAGCTAACGTATACGCGTTGAAGTCTTTTAAAGAGCGAATATGTTAGTGCAGATCATAGTTCATACAGATAGAGACCGGCTGGTTTTTGGAGTAAAAGTATTCGTTTGTGCGCTAGTATGATGCATACAATGCGCTATGTTGGAGATTCTCAACAAATATTTATTAAATAAAATATTATGTTATATAAATCGGGGTAAAAAGAACCACCTTTGTGGTGTACTTTTGGTGAAACTGGCGCAATTGCACGCAAGCGACTGTTGGCCATTCCGATGGACAGCTTTCCTTGCCACTTTCAACGCTCACCGGCTCGGGCGCACGTTTCAAGACTTTTAATTACCCTAGAACCTGTCACAAGTATCATAATACTCGTCATGTGGTGATACGTTTTGTTTACATACACCGTAAATAGTCTTTACGATTTCTCTTTATTAATGAGGACAATGGTACTCTTGGATTAGATAATGTTTAAAATATTGCAATGTGGGCTTCTTTAGCGATCTACCTATCTGCCTGTTTTAATGTTAGTAAAATTTAGTTTTTTTTCAAGAAAGAATGTATATGATGAAATTTTGTCAATGCCTTCTGATAAATTTTCTTTACATATCTCTCAGTGCCAAAGCGCAAGTATTTTAATATCGGCATAAATGTTTTGTGGAATTCCCGTTTACTTGATCAATTAAGTCCTATAAAGGAGAATATTACATACCCTACGTTTGAAATCAGACAGGTTGATCATAGGTAGGTAATAAACATTAGACGATTGACTAAAATGTTACACAAACAAAGAAAAGTAAGATTATGTATTTTAAGCGATCGTGACAATGGTATAAAATGCTCACTGCTAATATTTCACACACAAATTTTCAAGCCTCATTTCAACGTCTTAGGGGTGGTATTTCAAAAAAGTATGTGTATCCACTCCTCACCAAGAACACCCTCCAAATTTCATGTCCCTAGGACCAGCGGTTTAAGCTGTGCGTTAATGGGTACTTTTATAAGTCAGTCAGTCGGAAATTAAATTTTTATAATTATCTATGTATGGATTATGCGAGTATCTCATTTAGAAGTTCTACTTAACCTGGGAGAGCCGAAAAATCCGTACCATATCTGCGAGTTCAAGGCGATCGTTCGCTAAAGATTATACTAATAAAAGTCGCTAGCTAAATAAAAACTTTACCGTCCGAATGTGATTTTGTTTATCGTAAACTATGCATAGACAATAAACCTAGGCTCCTATTACGATGTCAGAGGTTGTTCAAGTCAAAATAATCGAGACATAGCTTTCTAAACCTGTAGAGATACAAGGAATCTTAACGTCGAAGTTTATCCAATGACCTGTAACGTGAAACAATGTAGATATGTTCGATTATATTGTGCGAACCTGCCATCCCAGACATCTCCAACTAATTTGAACTTAAAAGGTGCAACCGGGTTCAACTTTTACCTCAGCTACCTAACTATTAGTTTGTGACTAATTACTTACTTCCGCTTGAGTGAGTTTGTCCTGCATAACAATTATTATCTCGTCGATAAAGCTTTATATAGTAGTAAGATGGATACAGATGATGGATATAGATGGATATAATTGGTCGAACATGGCATATTATCCTTATTTTTGAACTCGGGTTAGACGCAGATACATAATTTATTGAATGTTGCATGTTGTGCATAGAATTACAACGCTCTATTAAAATAGTGGAACCAACATATTCGTTTAAAAATTGAATGATTAATGCAACCACTAAGAAGAACAAGCTATTGAAAATTGTATTGAAATATTTTGCAATTCGTTGCGCTGGAGTTATCATTGTTATGTCAAAACGTAGTCAATATATTTTGGTTCCATAACATTATTTGTATAAACCTTGTCTAATTCTGAAGAAGAATTTGAATGCAGCACATGTTTTCACATTTTAGAAAGTGAAGGTTCATATTTACATGACTAAAGTGTCTCCTAAAAATAATATTATGTGTTGACGACTACGTAAGAAGTGTGAAACATTTGTGACTAATTTAGACTATTGTTTAAACACGTGGAAATTTAATTTTTGTTGTGTGATTTTGCATATGAATCTTGCATCTGCATCGTTTTGGAAATAATTGTCTGATTATATGAGCTGGCTGCCAGCTTTTAAAAAATAATATTTCTATTATATTATCATCATCCTCTTGCCCTTATCCTTCTGCGATATTATAATTAGTGGAAATTCAAGATTTATTCGTGATTCCTTTACGTTTTTATTAATGTTAATAAAAAAATAATTTTAAAATATTATAAGAAAAAGCTGTTTGTAGCGGCTTCAGCACAATTTTGCCGTATACATTGTATGCATTGCAATTAATTGCACTGATTCAATTATCTTCAGTTATTTTCTAGAAATAAAACATTAAACCATCACAGGGGTACAGACTGCATCCACATAAAATACATATCGAATCATCACCAACTTCATCACTTCAAATCGATCGCCACGATGAGCGTCCATCAGCCAACTTTCACATAAGTATGGGATAGTAGTTGTACCACAGAGCACAGTAATATTCACCAAAGGTTGAGACCTCAAATAACTTACCTTGACTGTTGACTCGATCGTTCAATCACTGAATCACTGAACACTGATCTTCCACGAGGTAGCTATGTCGTCACCGGTGAAAGTGCGTGTTGCCTGTGCGAGAGTTTGACTTGCAATGAGCGTCGCGCCTTGAACTTCACTATATATATATGATGACCCAGTTATGGTGGCAGCGGCTAACTGTGCTAGTTGGTCCATCTGTCCGTATGTCCAACCTGTCCATCCCGTTGCCTTGACTGTTCCCGACCTTCCCAAGGACACCCATACTCCTACCTTGTTTGGTGCATCGCGCCTTTGAACAAAAGATTCAATTGCGTTTTAAGTCCATACAATATTTTTTGAATTTATGATTTATCAACTATGATTCACACAATATTTTATGATGGTAGACATATTATTTAAAAATTGAAAAAAAAAAAATGTGTTCAAATTCCTTTCAGGATTCAGAACTGACTACCTTTTGAAATGTCTTTGGTTTAGAATATGGATGGGCGGCGAAATTAATGGAATTTTTCGTTGTTACAGGTATTGAGTGGGGTAAAAAATATCCAGCAGGTAAGTAAGCCTGTAGGCTCATCCGTTGAACGTAGACCTTTCTCAGAGGTAAGGTGGTAAGTGAAACGCAAATATATGTAAGTTGAAAGTTTTCCACAAAATACATTTATTTTGACAACGGCAGTTAACTTTTAAAGTTATGATCTTTATTAACTCCATAGATTCGGATTCGTAATCGTATAAAATACTATTTGCGCCCCACGGTTACCCATCCATTATTTATGCAAGCAATGTATTAGAGCGAATAAAACGAATTAGTTAAGCTGGTTGTCTGAGGTTTATTCCATAGAATTAGAATAGATAGCTTATTGTCTATTAGTATATTAAAATACAAAATAAGACGATGAGATCTTTGTAAATAAGATCATTTAATTCAATATTTTTACATATTGTTTGAGTTTAGCGAAAACGATTTTTTTGGAATCTCAAGCCATAATGTAACGACTTTATTAATACAATGATGAGAGAAACCGCAAAGGAGGCACTTCACGTGATATAATTCATAATATAATAAAACCTAAGTTCAATGTCTTCGACCTTGTTCGCAGCCTATTATAGTGATCAGTTTAAGACTTGGCTCTATCTTCACAACTGAGGCCTCACGCTTATTCTACTGAGAGACAGTGAAAGATGTATACACATCATATACGGCTATCCCTCACAAAGAGTCGTAGTACTGATAATATAAGAATTGATGGTAGGGCCACGGTGGTAACATCGTGGAATCTAAAACGCATCACGTTTTTAATCATGGTGCTAGGAGACATTTCGTTCACACGGCCAAGTGCACATTGGCTCTTGATAATGAGCAAAACAGCCGATACCACTTTATTTAAGTATATATAGTATAGATAACTACATATACTTAAACGTACCATATATTGTAAACTGTACCAAATATTAAATCTTCCAGCTGCTAATTTCTAGGACGATGTAATCATATTCATATCAGTACATTCAATACTATCTAGTAAAAATATTTCGAGTAATTTATCTTCTGAGTTTCTTGCCAGCTCTTCTCAGAAGGTGAGTTTCTGAATCGGTGGTAATTTTATTGACGCTATGAGTGCCTTCCCAATTTCCATTTGCATTTTACCAATATAGAAAAAGTGCTCATAAATGAAAAACTAATAACGTGTTATGTTTTCACAGCCTTATATCTCTCCGTGGTTTATCGATGTATTGGATGTTTACAATCTTTAGAAGTTTATTGCCAGCGTGCCAGCCAACGTGGATTTGGGTGAGTTTACAAAAAATCCTGTTTAGTTTTTTATCGCTATGCTCTTGTTTTGATCGCTGTACCGTGTTTTGATTTCAATCTACATGTGGACAAATTATTTGTCTAATCTGTGTGTGTTTTTGAATAAACGTTTTTATTTAAATATCTATGTTTGTTTTATTTAAAGACCCATAATAACTATACAACGAATAAGTTGCTCTATGGTTTTGTAATTTTTGACAGTTAAATTAATATGAAATAAAATATGAAAATAAATCGAATGTCAATTTGTTCAATAGCGGAATCGAGACTCATTAGGGTGGAGCGAGGAATCCAATGGGTTCCTCCACATATTTTTAATAATTTACAAGATATTTTTCTCAACAATTACTTGACATTGGCGGAATAGTTTTACTTAAGCTCATCGTAATTAAATAAATAAAGGAAAGTAAAGGAGACTCATTAGGCAACTTATTTCATAGGATCAACTATCATTGTTATAGCAGTGACGTCTTACTAACTTCTCAGTTTAGACGTTTAGAAGAAATAAGAGATAATTGAGGGAACTCTTTCATAAATACATAAGCTCACGCCTACATTCTCTTTATCTCTCTTTTCACCGAAGATGATTAATTACACTACCATTACGTGACAGATGGTTGAGGGGACTCCATATAACTCCACTAACCCTGAGCAAGGCTGTTTAACTCATTAGATAGCAACTGAGCCATTAGCCTCTCGTTAAATGGTTGAAAAGCAAGTATTCACTTTCGCTAAATTGTTCGAAAGAGCCTAGTGAATGAAAAGGGGTCGTAATCTCGAGTGCATGAGGACAGGCGCCAGAGCACTGACCTTACCCGTGACTCATTTGGATACATTTCACTTTCTTATTTTGGGGAAATCCAGTGTGTATTTTGTTCTATCATAAATACATTTCGGTTTCACTGTGAATTGCAATGTTTATTATCGTGTTTTGTTGTGACCGGATGAAAGTGACCTCAATCAAAGTTATTATGATTGATTACTGATGCCAGCTTAGTGTCAAAGTTTATTGGCAGTTGCTACCTGTAAAGTCAACATGTATATTATATATACCTATACAAATATTCGTACGTAGTATAATTGTATATAAAACCTATCAACTAAGCAAAGTCTGAAAGGTAATTTTAATGTTGTTAGTAAACTTTCTAATAATTATTTTTGTATAGGTATTCGTTATCTGAGTAGAGTAAGTAGGTACCCAAGTGAGAAGTAACTGAGCACTGGTTTTCTATGAACGTAAGAACTGGTGTTATTTGTCAATTTACATGTTCTTCGTTCGAGGGTATCTAACTGTAAAGTTGGTATGCAGTTTCTCCTTCCGCTACTCTACTGATCCAAATATACGTCGCTAATCATTAGTTATTAAAACCCTAAACATGTAAAGGAGACACATCTTATCTTAGACAAGTCTGAATCTATAAGTGCTTAGACCTAACAAGCATATGCTGGAGGTTTGGTATCTAAGATACACTATATCTTAACTCATGAAATTAAGTTAACCTGTTTATGCTTAGATACCAAACCTCCAGCATCTGCTTCGTAGCCTAAGCACTTGTAGATTTGTTTCTTAATGAACTGAGCGATGTTAAGCAACCCTAACCCAAGCCAGTAATTGGATGGGTGACCGCCTGAGTTCCCTCCGTGCCTCGGAGAGTACGTTAAGCCGTCGGTCCCGGTTGCCAATTTATCATCTTTGGCAATCGTTACTGGTCAATCGGAGGTCTAAAATGGTCCGACAACTGGCTTAACCTAGATCACAGATTTTCCTCGTTTAAGGGGTTGCGAAGGTCAGATGGCAGTCGCTTCGTATAAAAATCAGGTGATCAGCCACACCGGGTTGAATTAAGTGCTGACCCCAACAATGTATGGGATAAGGCCAGGGAGATGATGATTATGATACTCATTGTATAATCAAGCAATCTTCAATCTTGATATCCTTCCTATATAAACTTTGGTGACAGATATAAGTACATAGGTACTTACTTAATTAGGTAGGTTTAATTTTCCTTTCAGTAAAATCTACTTTCTCGATCCGGTTATACTTTTGGTCCTGTACAATGTAGGTAATGGTTACGGTTTAGAAGAACTTACATTGTGAAAAGCCCAATAAAATAGGTAAATATATTTTGAATGAAATAATAAAGATAATTACTTTATTTGTAGTAGGTTGGTATCTGGTGTGATACTGTACGATAGAACTCAAATTGTGTCAAAGATTCCAAACAAGTTGATTTTAACGAAGAGAACCGGAACAAGAGGTCTCATGTTAGAAACGGAACTAGTTGTAATCAGGACGCCGCTTCGTGTGATGACCCCATAGCGGTTAGTGCAGACCGCAGGGGGCGGGCTGATTCAACTCCTCATTCGGATACCGGGTCAAACGCACTTGTCTTGTAACGCATTCACGAACATCGAAACTTCACTCGAGTCACAACTCTACACTCCGTTTATTTTGAAATCACTCTTGATGTTGATGAAATTAAGGAAGCCTTAAATCTGTAACTTAGTGAAGTGGCTCTCTCAGACAAACTTGATGGTTGAAGATTTATTATACATTTCAGTATAACAAACCTTACGCACTTAGAGGTAAAGTGTATAATTCTTTGAAATCATTTTATTCTGATGACTTAAACTTAAAGTCTAATTGAATAAAGATATTTTTAAGTTTGAGTTTTTCGGAAATGCAATAAGTAATGTTTTTACAACGAGAAGCCATCAAAATTAAATTGTTAAGCAAATTGGTATTCCATTTAGTTTAATGTAGAAGTAAAATTATAATTCTAGTTCTGCCGCTAAGAAACGATAGCGCGCATATTTGACCCCGATACCTACTCAAATCTCACTCGCCTGCCGCTTATTTGAGTCTCAGTTCGCGGCAGCTTGAGAAATGCATGTTCCGTTTCCTTTGCAACACTCATGTCTTTTTATTATTTTAGGAAGACAAGCAAATGGAAAGTATGTGCCACTACTGCTAATGCATCTACTTTGCTCGATTGCATTAGGCTATATGTGTTGTTGGAATTCAGAATATCTGTATCTGTATTAAATGAACATACCAATTCTGGCTTTGATTATTATAAAATTTTTAGTTTTAGTTGATATGTATGAAAAAATGATACTAGCCGATACTCAGCCCTACTGAATATGCATATAAAATTTCATAAAAACCAGTCAAGCCGTTTTGGAGGAGTATGGAACTAACATTTTCTGATGACAAGGCCTCATTGACAAAACCTACTGTATTTAAAATATACAGGTAATATATATTTTTCTAAAATACTATCAAGATCGCTAGCTAAGTATGTGCTAATTTACACTAAGCACAATAATGCAGTGATAAGTAGGTATCATGGAGTTCCTGTGCAGTATAGGTATCTATCTAGGTAAGCACGTGTAGACTTGCCTGCCATCTGCTGCAGAATTTTCGACATTCACGAAGTAAAGTAAGTATTTGGCTACAAATCTAGTTGAAGAGTGTTTGACTGACAGTATTCAATACTTTGTTTGTCCGCGTTTAATAGTTACTAGGGAGAAAAAATTAAAATTTTCCAAACATTAAAAAACCAACTCGTTCCAAGTCATATTCAGTCATAGGTATATAAAGCCGCCGCAATAAGTATTTTACCAAAACTCATTGGTACAAGCCCCGCTGGGATTCGAACTTGCGTCGCTTGTGTTGCGTAGCAGGCGACTGCTCAAACCCCGGGGCCACTACAGCTCATTCAAGTTTTTTTTTCTCATTCTACATTTCATGCCGATCTATTAGGCTACATTTGTAATCTTAATATATATAAATCTCGTGTCACAATGTTTGTCCTCAATGGACTCCTAAACCACTTTTTATAATAAAACCACCGATTATAATAAAATTCGCACACCATGTGCAGTTCGATCCAACTTGAGAGATAGGATAGTTTAAATCTCCAATTATAGTCGCAATTTTAATTTATTGCTAAATTATATAAAAATCTATGCGGGTGAAACCGCGGGGCCACAGCTAGTAGGTATATATTTCTAAACGTAAGCGGGATGTCTAATACCTATTGTACTTACGTACGCGTCCTTGCTACGGTACGCATTGCAATATTTTGTATTGTATGTACGTTATGGTGTTGGAATGCGTGTATCCTTGTGGGTCACGTTGATAATACACCGTCATTGGCAGAACGAAAGCCAAAGCCACGATTTGCGGGCGGCCCACTGGCCCACTGACGCGGTGTTTGCACACTATATTATTTTATTTACCTCCAACATTATGAAGGTAGGCACTTTATTTATTACAGATTCAAAATTTCACACACAAGATGTTTTGAATAGTGTTGATTATGATTATAATATAATTTAAATTCCATGAATAACATCTTTTAGCAGAACATCGAGATTTTGTTAGCCGAGATACAACTATGACACCGCATACATTTCAATATGAATGAATGGTTCTCTGTGCCAAAGATTCATCTTCAGAATCATTCACACACCTCTTGAATTCCCAACCTAAGCCCTTATTTATTTCTGACATATTATAGCTTTGCTTCATCAGAGGCCACTTCATCTTGGTAGATGATTGTTGCAGTGCCGTGTACTATATCCTGCATCTTCTCTTGTGGCTTAGCAGACCAATGGCAGCACGGCACCTCTTGCCACATCTGTCGCAAGTGAACCGTGGAGCTGTGCTCATTCCTAATTAACTCATGATTTAAAATTATATTTTTGATTATTTCACTTTATATTTCAACAAAGTATGTATCTTAAACATACTTCATAGGTATACCAAATTGTAGAGTGTAGAGTGCGCATGAAATGTACGAGTTTGTACTTACGTACTTACTTATAATAGTCAGTTGCAGGTAGATAATGCAATGTCACAGTCATAGAAAGTGAAGACTGCTCCCAATGTGAACCAGATCGGATCACGACTCGAAGTAACAATGGGTAAAGCATAGTAAATGTACAGTGCCGACCAATTATGGGCTTGCCAGCGATACATTAGTAGATCGGTCTCTGATAAAATTAAATATGCTTAGATTGACCAACCAAATGCAGGTTTTAAGTTATATCCATACAGATATATACAATTGAAGTGTCTACTATTACTACAATTAAAGTACTTATATACTTTAATATGCAAGTACCGTTAGTATATACTTGGGATATTTCATAAAATTAACGGTTTAAAAATCTCTGAGTCGGCAGATTACTTTAATTAAGTAAAAATTTGGGTACCTACCTAAGTACCTATTAAAGTCACTCATCAAATTAAGTATTCCCATTGCACACGGCACAGCAAGTACATAATAATTGAATGTGTCGTGGTGTGTAGGTATATACAGTAGTTGTATTACTTTATATCATTCGTGGATTTCCACAATAACTTTAACCCAACAGATGTCTAACTACACGTTACAAAGGTAACTTACTAAAGATCTGCTTATTTGTCATATAAAACTTAAAACAGGGGCCTTACCATGTGCTCTTATTGCCATGATAATTTTACTCTTATTATGAGACATGTATTTGACGTGTATACATCTGTCACTGTCACACAGCTGTAATAACATTGCAATAAGAGCTCATAGTTGGGCCCCAGGACCTGCTTAGTTGTACAGCTTGTTGTTCCAAATACCCACTCAAATATTAATAACAACACTTTCTCATAAAGACAGGGAAAGTCCAAGAGGTAACAATTTAAAAATCTTTTCCTTATACCGTTTAAAATAGTCACGAGTAAAGCACTGAAATGTAAACATATTATAAGGCAAGTAAATATACGGAGGTTTTAAGATGTGGAATGCGTGGGTCTTAGAATAAATATTGCTAGTAGTAGGTATTGAAACAATTGCACTTAGATATCACTTCGATGCGACGTATATTTCATGCTTTATATTTAATGAATGATTCCGTTTACGATGAAATTCAAATAAACAACGATGGTTGTCCATTTCAAAAGACACAACTAAGTAAGTACAGTCAGTCATGAAAGTCCTTTACTACCTCATACAAAAACAAATATGACCTACCTACCAGATCTAAAAAGAAAATTCAAGCGTACATAGAGCCGTACAATTTTTTATTAAGTTCTTAAGAGTTGTCAAACATAGTAACATTCAAAAACACTTTTCACAATTTAGTAGCAAACTCTAGGGAAAATAAGGTCATTTAAGTTTTAAATATTAATTTCGTTCTTTCTACGCTACCATTAACTCTTGTTCTAAAAACTGTGCCCCAACTTTTTACATGTTTTACGTTGACGATATGGCTTGCGTATTTTCCTCATTTTGTATGGGAACGTTAAAAGCGCCCCAAGTGGCGAGTGTAGGAAGTTTTACGTCGTACAAAAAAGCTCAAAACCCAAAGTCAGACGTGTCAAAACCTATACTCAGGGCACACATAAAGCCAATGTACAGGTGCCGTAACGAGTTTCAAGTTCTCAGCAAAAATAGTGGGGATGCCTAACTGCGTATGTATTTATTCGCGCTTGTGCAATGCAAGACCCAAAAAAGTACTAAGTACTGCTGCGTTGTTCTGCAAGGTTTCTCAGCGTTGCACTCGACGTCGAATGTCGGTTTCTAAGATACGAAATAGAACTTTGTCTTCAATGTGTTACGTACCAATTTCGTATGATTGAAACCGACGCTCGTACTTAGTACTTTTTTGGGTCTTGCATTGCACAAGCCTAAACCTTACAGAATAACGGACCTGCAGATAGCTTGTTTACAATTTTCATTATAATATATCGTGTGAAAGTCTATGACACAATGACCTGCTGATAAAAACCTTAATTGCCCGCGAGATCCATTGCACTCATAATTTAAACATATACTAAATAGCTAATTAACTTAAAATATTATTCAGCACGTCAGCTGCCAGTATTTATGGGTAGCTAGAAGCATAAAAAATATCTTTGTTTATAACTCACTACCCTACTTTGTATTATAAAACGTGAAAGTTTGGATGGTAGGATTTTTGGATGTTTTTTAATCAATCACGCGAACACGACTTAACATTTTAATGAAAGACACAGTAATAATTTATGACCTTAACAAGTACGGATTTTTTCTCCCGGATAACATTAATATATTACATTAAAATTAAAAACAAACTTTAAATAAATACACGTAGTCTGAGGCTAGAACTACAAAATGCCAAAATGTCTTTCTGTTGTTACCTTTGTTTACCTCAATATATGAATGAAATAAATCTGTTGATTTAGCTGGAATTTGATATTAACTCTCGCTTTGACCCCAAAAGGTACAAAAAAACTTATATTACGCAGATAGAGTCGCATGTATAAGCTAGTCGGCTTATAAATAAAAAGTTTTTTTTAGTAATAGTAATTCCAAACCAACGCTTTCACCAAAAAATTGCACCAGCGGTCAATCAAAATTACTTTACGAATATAATCACCTTCCCAATCCAAGTAATTACGAGCTTACACATTTTTTACGGATGTCTGTCAGAGGATATTGGGTTTAGTTAGTTTTATTCGCTATTGTCTACTGACTCACGCTAATTTGATGCATAACCAGACGCGTATTGAGCAAGCCAAATAAAAGATTTAATAATTTATTCTGCGGCAATTACTCGGAGCTAGTCTAGATGTTGAGTGAAAGGCCTTTGGTTATCAAGGGATTTATTATAAAGTAGACCAATTCCGAAGTACTGCCATCTGACGGCACAAAAATACGATACCGAGGTAAGGTGGAACAGTGTTTAAAGCTAAATATGGTTTTTGTTTGTATTTATATGTGTCTTCTTTGTATTTGTTGAATACTTATGACCATTTAAGATAATTATATGGCACCGAGTTTTCCCTCTTTTACTTTAGGTGAACGTCCGACGTTCGTTAACTACTTTTTGTTTCAACATTTTGGGCTCTTTTTACCGGCCGGTCGGCATCAGGCTCACTTTCTCTGGCGCATTGAAATAACAAACCATAAAATATTTGGGAACGTATTATAAACATTTGACTTAATTTATGAGTTTAAGAGAAGTCCGTCTAATAAAATAAATTGTAGGTAATATGGTAAAGTTAAAAAATTTAACAGTCCAGGAATAGAAAGCAAGAAAGTATAATATATTAAGACGATGGCCGCGGAAAGTGAATCATTGCACCATTTGCCCAAAGTAAAAACCCAGCTTCAAGTTTTATAGAGGCGTGGGTGACCGCGATGCAGTCGGATGGATAAGATATTTTAGGGCATAATCTTTATTACTTCACTTTTACTTCTGCCTCTGTCTGTCACTGATACTACTGTCTGTATAACTAATAGATTTGGCAGTTTGGGATAGTGGTACCTAAGGTATCATAATACACTACATGTTATATTACATTTACATGTTTGTTCAGCTCACCTATTTGATTTTCTTTTATGCATGCATTAAGATTTTTGTGTAATTTTATATTGCTGCTTTTATTGAATAAAGACGTAAATATTTATACATAAAACAGTACTTACAACTAATTACAAGTAGAAATTTTGGCCCAAATTGGTGACTCTCGGGATCGTGCCAAGAAGGCTGGCAGCATTGTCACGTTGAATAGCAATGCTGATCCTCTGTCAAAGAGAAAACCCGCTTCTCATGAAAAGCTTCTACCAGACGACGTGTAACCTCTTTCAAAAGTTATTCCAGCTTGAGTGCCTGAGTACAATAGTTGCGGGAGTATAATAGACTTGAAAATAATTCTATGCTACCACAGGTCCTCCGCTGCATATGCATAGTTCATTTAATTTGAAGAAACCCAATAGTACCTTATTGTGCAGCAGGAAGATTTCTAACATAGCAGATTGTTATTCTCTAAACACAAATGCTTATTTATAGTAAGTAGTAAGGTACAGTCTGCAGCCTACAGATGAATGACGTAAAAGATAAAACTTGTATGTGTCTACGCATGTGTATGTGCACGTGTGTTGTTCGGTTGGTTAACAGTTTTCCTTGCAACTTTCTCTGCACTGCGGGAGAAAATTCACGTGGAGGAACTAAAGGAGAGCGTATATTTAACTGTGTATAACGAGTATGATTTGATTTGAAAATAATTTATTCAGTTTAGGCTCTGGTAAGGCACTTATGAATGTCGAAGAATTGACCACCGGTTCGGAAATTAGCCTTCTGAGAAGAACCGGCAAGAAACTCAGCTGGCGTCATGTACATTACATAGTAAATAATGATTAGTTGCAATAAAATTATTCACTATGTACGCCAGTACGAGATGGTTTTTGCAGATCTATCTCATCTTAAGTTACTATAGAATAAGTGAATATATATAAAATAGTAGGTTACCTACTTCGTAGTATCTCTCAATTCAGTTTTATTGTAAGTCATGGACAAAATAAAATACTTGACGAAGATCTGACTCCGTCGACGTTGGCCGACTTTTCACAGTGATCATCAGACATCGTCTTTGTTTTTTAATCGCTATAAATTTTATGTGACTGCGAACTTTACTATCAATTATTTATTTATTTATTCTTTACAATAAAGCATACAATAATTTATTAAAAGTACGTTTAGCAATTTTTACAGACAATTATTTTTTGGACTTGAAGTAAGAATCTAATTTGGTAATCTAGCTTGTCGAACCGCATATCGTCATTATAACAAATATTGCCACATAATTAGGAATAATAAAGTAGTTAATAACATTTTCAGAAACGTCAACGGAGCACTCTTAACCGAAGGAAGTTGTATGTAAAAATGCATGAAATGAAGCGAAAGAAGTATGTAAGGATCGTAGCATGTGGCAAATTGTGGTCCTTAACTGCCTCCATGGGATACAGGCATATGTATATATGTAAATTAATTAACTATTCATATAAACAATAAAAATACGCATATTTTTTTAAGGTAACAATAAAATAGACTTACTCATCTGTAGGAGACTTCCAAATTGTAGGATTTTCAATCTCATATAACTAACGCTCTTTATAACTAATCGTGTTGAATGCATATGTATTTGTAAGTAGAGACTAGTGCTAACCTCAGATAGAGGTGAATCTATTTTGACGGGACTTTTGTTTCTTGGTATGTGACTAAACCAATGTATGTAATTAATAAGTAAGTAAAATTAAAGAGAAATTACACTAAGAAATTCGATGTTTCTATTTTTCATAAGAACAATCTTATTTCTCTATATGAAACATAGAAAATAATATTGTTTCACTAATAAAAACAAAAAACACATTATTGAAACGAGTTCATTGTGCATGTATGAGTAAATATTATTAATGTAGAGCCTATGTTAGTGTTAGTTTTATAAACATTACCTTCTCTTCTGGACATAAACAAAAAGTAAGTACAAATTGCGCTTAGTTTGATCAGACTTATTTGCTGGCTTCCGACTAGAGTTGTGCTTTTCACGAGTGTCCACTTTCATGTAAGCAGTGCCTAAATTTATTGCGTAATACCGCTCACCGGCGCGGGCGCACCGGTCATCGATCTTTACTTATTATCTAATTATTACGTAACACTCTATTATGAAACGACATATTTAAATATTGACGTTCGATTATTTGCGGCTACTTTATAATTATCATGAATGTATTATTCTAATAATAGTATTCTGGGGATTCCGATACGTACAATGAGTTTTTAAAATTATTGATTATGAAGTATAAAGTAGATATTAACAATACATTTTAATTAAAATAATATATGAATTATACAAATATAAATAAAAATACAAGCACGTAAAACTAATTACAAACAGAAAGCTTTTCCCAAATCGGTGTCTCTTGGGATCGTGTCAAGAACAAGTTTAAGATAAACGCATATATTTATTGCAAACAATAATAATGCTACTCGCCTGATGATAAGCGCTTACAATAGTCGCAAGCGCTTGCTGTCGCATCGATACAATTCAGCAGATTATCGATGTATCAACAAACTGCTAACACTAGTCACAACGTCTTCTCAAGGAGCTCTGAAAACCTTCAACTTCGAAGTTTCGTTACACATGACACCCAACAGATGCGGTTATTAGTGCTGTCTATACATAACATTGTTCACATATAAACCGTGCCCAAATGAAATGTTTAAATTTTGCGTGAAAATATAATTACTATGCGCGTTGCTAATCAAATAACGCTCGTTGAGGTCTTTTGTATGAGAGACGTTAGTTTACGCTACGGTTTGCTGTTTTGCTGCTATATTTTTCCTTTATTTTTTTATTATAATGTGTCTGCAAAGGCTTATTTCCCATTATGCCTTTCTGAAAGTGTCAAAATATAAACTTTGTCTTTAGCAACAAGTCAACTAGTATTCTTATTGTGTTGAGATTTTTCGTACTCACGCTCATTTGAATAAAGAAACTTAATCTATATAGATAAATATAATGTGTCTCCAAATTAACAGCTTTTCATTAAATACGTATGAAAGTAAAGAAGTGTCACTCCTGTTAAACATATTCCGCCTCGAACAGTAGCTACATGCGGTAGGGCGGTGAAATTTCGCTTCAATCAATGGCTGTGATTTGTTGATTGGTAAATAAGTAAAACAAACAAGTGATAAATTACATCACCTTCAAGTGCGGATGAAGGCATACATATACCTACACATACAGTGAGTAGATATCGTAGGATTTGGGCACCGAGGTCGTTCACCCATTCACTTTCTCCCATTCTTCAGCTACGCTACCGAGATGATGTACCCCACTTGTATATGATTGCACGGTAGCAGGTATTATATTGTTATTGTTAGTATATTGTTCTATTACATATTAGGGTGTATTTCCAAAGATATGCGAGGATGCTTAGTGAAGGATGTGTTCATTAAGAGTAAGTACCTGGATGATTGATATTTAGTTTTGGCTAATTCTGAAAATTTTTTGCCCCCGAAACCCTCTGCATACAAAATGCATGAAAAAATTCGTGGAAGCTGCGATAAGATTATATGAAGGTTTAAAGGTATTCGATAGATATCAGAATCTCTTAATTTAACTAGACTTACATTCCCCGAAGGGGCAGGCTGCAGTGTATTTATAGTACACCAACATTTCGTTATGCTATATTTCCACTAACCGGGCACTAAATCAGACTCAGGGCTGCTTCGGGAAGTTACAGAAAAACTCAATAACACTTTCCCCGTTCGAGACCCCAGAACGAAACTCAAGGAACTCATGTTTCTTAGCAGTCCTTCTCTCGTGCATCTCTACTGGAAACGTATCCATAGTCGCTCGCTCCAAGAGTCAGCTTGCTAAATTATGGGTTCGGTTCTTGTACCGGATCCACGTGCAGGCATTTGTTTACCTTAGTATTATTCTATTGCACTATTTTATTTGTACATCAAAAATATTTGTATGTCTAAATTATTCCAATTTATGATATAATTTAAATAGACAACGTAAAATAGACTATTTGAATTCTCTAATAATTTATATAACTGGCTATATAGAACAATAAAAGCATTGTAACATGGTATGTTTATTGTCGTTTATTGACCATGTATAGCCGGGCCACGTAATTTTGCAGTTTTAACAGCTTTCAAAAACGTGCCCCACTCTGTCTGTCGGTGTAGACGTATTACATAACAAATTATAAAAAAGTAATACATGTGTGAATTTCAAATAAACGTGCGCAACATCCGGCCATTACTACTTATTTAATGATTATGTTATAGACATGTTGTAGATATTTCACTTAGCTGATTCTATAGTTTTTATCTGCAAACACTTACATATTATATTAAGCGAATACACCTTTTCCACAGCTTTTACCTTTTTACCTAAATCTGTGTTGTGCTGCCATCTACCGCACAAAATAATCCCTAATACATTTAAATTAATGAATGTTTTTTTTTTCTCTCCAAAACTCTTCTGCATCATTAAACAGTCATATAACCCATTAAAGTTCATTAATCTCGTGGAAATTTTACGATGGTTCTCCATTATGATTAACGTGGGTAAAGGACATACAAACACACATTATATTTACAGTAATAATAATAAGGATATGATTGTTAATTGAGATACAACGCCAGGCACTCAAAGAAAAAAAATGCAATATTAATTATATGACAGTAATATTTTATCAGGAGAATCGTGAAGGAAGTAAGTTTTCGTCATTCACTCGCTCAAATCGCAATCTGTATGCTGCTGTTCACAGATGTCGCTTCTCTTATTGATTTCATCCGCTGTTGGTAGATGGCGGTACATGACCGCAGCTCCACGTAACTTTTCTTCGTGAGAACTAGCATTATCTTTCCCAAACACAGCAGACTGCATTCTAAGAACAAATGGAGTTATTTTACAAACTAATAGCCTGATGCAGCTGGTTTCCTCTTCTGATCCCTGTTCTTTTATAAGCTCATCAATAACTTGAGGGAGAGATTCGTCCTTGGCGTTAGTTAGAAGATCTTGTAACTTTCTTGAGTTTTTAGTGAGTATCCATGATGTCGGGTCTTCAGAGCGGTAAGGCTTAGAAGTGCGCTTGGGTCCTGCTAGAAATGTTGATATCTGAAATATTTAATGATGGATTCAAAGTTAGTATCTGCTGAAGACAAGCATCTGCATGGTGTCCTACAAGTCCTAACATTAAATAATGTTCGAATATTTTTTATATGCTATTAACTACAAAATTAACTTATATATGTATGCATGTACAAACAGAGAGAAGGGTCATAAAATTACCACTGCAAATTCAAGGTCAGCGCTCATAGCTCGTGACGGCATCTGTAGTTAAATATTATTTATTGCACTGAACTGTTCGTGATCGTATCTACTATCGACCATTTTTTTCTCTCAAATCATATGTAAATTGTTCTTATTTCCTAACATGACAAGAACATGGTCAATCCAAGTTAAGTGGTCAACTCACCATCTGCGCTACAAATACGAGAGCATTTACAGCAACAGCACTAATTTGATTGGACTGAAGACCAAAAAGTCGGACTATTTGCCGAATCGGTGTCATGGGACTTGAAGCTTCATCAATATTAGAATAAGGTCTAGATTCCTGAGATTCCTCTCCAGTACTCGATGATTCTTGAGTCCCATCGTATGGTGCTTGTCGTCTATCTGATGTAGGCTTGCGGTTACTTGTGGGCTGAAACGCTCGTACTACGAATTCAGCTACTTTCAGGGCAACAGATTCTGAAGCTGGAAATAATCAGAATTAATTATCAATTACACATTATACAGTATTATTAATGTTGTTGCACTGTTTCTGATAGGAAGCACATGAACGGGAATAATGTTATCACCTATCAATAAATAAAATCTATCATCTAAATTCTTAAAAATGGTCAAGAAAAATACGAACATAAGGCGGGACTCGAACCCACGACCTTTGCGAACCGTACAGTTGCTCTGCCAACTGATCTACTATGAACTCGTGATCCTACCTCATGCGTCGAATTTTTCCTTCCCTTGTTGTGCGGTTTAGGGGCCACCTATCTATCATCAATCAAAAAACTTATAGGATATAAAAAGAAACAACCACAATGAAAAACATTTCATCCATACGTATGAATTATATGTAAGGCAAAATAAAGGATTTGTAGTAGAGTAATAAAAATTACACTCATCATGAGATTTGGCGTTGAGAAATCTAGCACTCTGAAAATTTTAGTATTCTTTGATTTGCAAAAAAAAGACAATAAATGAGGCAATACGAGACTTACAGAAGAAGTCCTTAGCAAATTTCACTCCATCACTCAGTCGATCCATGAAACCTGCTCTATATTCTGGCTCACTGCTAGAAACTGTGTGTAAAATGATAAGTAATAAACACAGCACTGGTGTCGCCATCTTATGGCCGCGACTGGGATTACAATGAGATGTGCCTTGTACCGTTCCATGCTTCGAAACACCCTGTAATGGGTGCGCGTGCGCAACTGTCGCACTAGACCATGGCATATGAGGATAATTATTGTTATATGAATATACAGGTTGCTTAAGACGAATAACGGAACAAATTCTTATTTCTCTCATGCATTATCTTGATTTTGAATGAGTCGGAATTTTTATTTATGGTAAACTTTGCAACTTTATCCTAGATGTCAAAATGCATGCGTTTTAAGTCCAACAATAAATATTTATATTCCAAACGCAATTGCGAGCACTTCAGTAGGACTGCGTGAGAGAGACGAGCAATCGACTTTTTTAGAGTTGTTTCCATTTTTCTAGGTTTGGCAAAAATGGCATCCAAGCGGGACTATAAGCTTTTCTAGGTAGTATTTTCAAACAATACATTTTTAATACTTCTCCATGTAACGTAATTTATTAATAACATTTATAATAATAAAGTGCTTCAAACATTTAATGCCTATATTTTAGGAGAAACTAAAAACCCTGCAAAATATATAGAAGTTGAAGTAAACCACGCTGTAGAGTAGTAGTGCACGTAACAATAGAGAATCATCACAAAGACAATGGACGAGGAACTCATGTTTAAGTTAAAGCTCTGCTTTCATATTTGAATGCTGCCTAGAATGTACCTAAACATTCATTAGACTCATAACGTCGTGTCACTCTTTTGCTCAGTTACTTAAATACAGGCAAACGTAAATACATTTTACCTTCCTAAAACCGATAAGAATTAACCGTTTTAAAGTGTTACCAAATAACAAGTTAGAAATGATAACAATCAATTGCATAGTTAAACAAAAATGCAGTGACATGTTTAAATCATCCGTTAGATATTTTTCTCGCGCAGTAGACCACAAAATCACACAACATAGGCTCACTTCAGCACCTCGCAGTACGCTGAGTTGTCTTCCAACATGATATGGTGTGTCATTATAATTTTCATATTTCACTGTGTCATGTCTTCTGATGTTACGACTGAAGATATCCAGTTCCTCAACGACCTGCCTCTAGACAAACTTCTACGCCTTAAAACATCTCTACGGGACTTTACCACCGAGGATTACGGAAATGTTACCACGACAACTCCAAGCTACTTGAATTTTGGAGCCGAAGCCATGGCAATCAGAGGTCCTCCTATCAAAAGAACGGACTACGAAGAGGCTGTCTACAAGAAAGAGAGTAAGATAACTAATTTGTTCTCGATGTCAGTCACGACTCTTGCGTTCCTAGCGTTCGGCGGTTACTTGCTCTGTTTGATAGTACAAGCGGTGAAGGCGAAGCAGCAATACAATAACAACTTGCAGCCTACTCAGCCGACAACGTTCTTCGTCAGTGCTGGTCTTAAGAAGAAGCCACAACACCAGTTTGCATCGTATGGCAGGAGGGAGGAACGATTGAAGAGAAGTTTGAGCAACATAGACTTACCACCAGAACAGTTACTTGAAGCCTTGTTACAACTCTGTGAAGGCTACGCAAAATGGGACGAACGCTACGAAAATATCGGTGGTTAAGCAGACTTGATTGATTTGAATAGATTTTCTAATGGTGTCTTTATTCAATAAAATTGATATAACAATATTTCTTTTTTTTAGTGTGTTCGTGAATGTATCGTATTATAATTATCACATTCCAAGCCACAGCGTCGGATATCCAAATAATGTGAAATATGTTATATGTGGCTATGATATATGTACATGATTTGTAGAATCCAAGCTCCCAGACACACAAAGACACTATATATCTAAAGATCGTCAAACATAACTCAGCCTATGTAATAATATACATAATGAAGTAGGTAATAATTATAACAAAGAGCACATAATATGCACGAAGATATTATTATTTTTCACTAAAAGCAAAGCACCACAAAACACTGTTTATATTAAAAGCAGGAAGCCAGATTGCTCGGCAATATACATACGATTTGTAAACGTTTTCAAACTGTCAAATAATCACGCTAGCACCTAATATTAGCTGCATCTTCGCTTTAAAGATTCTATTGTGGATTCTACTTAAGCGAAGATTTGCTTTTGCTAGAACCAATAGGAAAAATGTTTTATTATTTTGTAGTTAAGGCTTACTTTTGTGTGTAAAGCTTAAAGTTTTTATGTTATTGAGATGTGTAGCGTATGTGGTGTTCTGCCGGTTCGAGGCGGGTAATGAGGGTGCTGTGTCGAGTCTGTCATCGCGCGTGCTCACTGTTTACAGCCCGGTAACAACACTCATAGTTACCTCAAACGAAACACCCGTGTTACTATAAAGATCCTTCTATAAAAATAATTATTAAATTTATACGTCGACGATGAAACAGTAATTTATTTGTACAGAATATATTGCAGGCATTTGAATCTTTTTATTTTTCACTTTACAAAAACGGAGCTTAGAATTATTCGACGAGGATAGATATAGAGCACCTATGCAATTCAGTAATGCACAAAACTAATTCAAATTGATGTTTATTACCCATAAACATCAATTTCTAATTTAATCGAGGCGTGCTGGCCTTGTTTTGAGCAGAGTCACCTGCTACACAAGCGACGCAAGTTCGAAACCCAGCGGGACTGTAACAATTATTTTTTCCCAATAACTTATGTACAGTGATTTGACACAAAGTACTTCACGGTGAAGGAAAACACCGTGAAGAAACCTGCAATATGTCTGAGAAGTAATTCCAAGACGTATGTATAGTGCCTGAGACGGCAATGGACTCATCGTCTGTCACATTGGCACTTAATCATCTTGGGTGAAAATGGGTTTTGTTATTACAACACCTCTGCCTACGCCTCAGGCGTGAGCATATGCTTGTCATAATTTAACTGAAACATTACTGACTTTCCTTCAGTCATTACACTTCCATACCTTATTATAACACTTTCTTACCTTTTTACGGGTACTCTGTCGTTAACCAAAGATAGGTAGAAACGTGTTCATTAACCAAAGATTATTATTAGAAAAAAAAATGCTCTAAAATACTTCTTCTTAATTCAGATAAATAAATTGTACATAAGTTGAACTAACGTCGGTTAACACATTGTGGCAGCGGGCCCCATCGCTAGTGGCGATAAGGCATTCTATACACCACATGCCTCCCGCCAATGACGACAAAATACACAATATAACATGTTAGAATCTCATCATTTTTATGTGAACTATTCAAGCTGCGTATAAGTCTCTAAATCGAGAAGATATTTAAAGAGCATAGACATAATTATTGTTAAGTAAGAAGTAAAGTGGGTAAAGTTTTTAGCGATCAAGAGAGAACAGCAAATATAGGTTCTTACGTTCCTTTTATGATATACTCAGTATAGTGGTTTTATTTTAGGTGTAAACTCACTAATTCTCGTGGTTAAATAAAAAAACATCGATAATTTAAGTAGGTATTGCAAAAACATATCTATCTATGAATCATTAAGTTTAAGTATTTTTTCACTTTAATTTTATGAGAAGCAATTATTAAATTATCTTAGCCGTCCACCATGGCGATTCAAAACACATTATTTATTTGGTTAATCTATGTGATCACGCAATCAGTGGGGAAATATTAAGTTCATTTAACGTTTACGATTTATGGGTTCGTGTGTATTTTGTCCACAATTCATTTATGCTAATTATATGATTATATTTCATACTTACACTTACATTAACATAGAATTATATGTTCGTTCGATGGATTTCCAAAAATGCTGTATGTATTTTAATCAACGGATATAATAAATATGTAAATTATATTATACAAATCAGGGCCGGAGTGTGCAGTGACATATATATTCTCACAGTTGGATGCTGATAAGCAATAATGTGTCAACCCACAAAAAGTCAAATTCAAAGGTTTTGATATATTTTGATAATGCATCACGTATTTAACATTCTAAAAAAGTGTTTCAAGTCATCTGAAACATAAAAGTACGTAAAAAATGGATTTATGTCATAAAACAAATCTTAAATCACGTATACAATCATCTTAAGACGCCATTTTCTCAAAACCAAGTTTATGCGGGTTGACACATTATTGCTTATCTGCATCCAGTTGCATAACACGATGTAAAATATTTATTCGAAGGTTAATTTTGTTTACCGTAACCGAGCACCAATTGAATAATTTTACATTTTATTGGAATGACTCGATTTATTCGTGCTAATATGAATCGAACGGGGGAGACATGATGTGTTTAGGTCAAAGGTTTACAGTCGGGGACCCTCTAAAATAAATTGAATTCGACTCTGAATCACATCGTAAAAGAATCCATCGTGGGACTTTACAATCGATCGATTCAGCTCGCTATGGTGCACAGAGCCGTAAAACAAAACATTACTCGACACTTGCGATCATGTACCTCTAGTTAGAATTTCTACATCCCGTGACATACTTAGAATACTTCCTAAGTTTGTCACGTGGCATCGCTCGTCTTTGTCGTAATTATCAAGCTGATGATGATGATCGCAACGCAGCATTATAGCAAGTGGACCTAATTATCATCTATGTTATCTTAATCCATGGGCTAATTGCCGACCCTCCACACCGACGGTCGGATTAGCACATGTACATCTTTATCCATACAAACAAATTAATAAAATAAAAGTATCTGTAATTCCAAAATGCAAATGAACGTATAGTATAGAGAATTTAAGACTACGCGGGTGAAACCGCGGGGTACAGCTAGTATTACAATAATTATATTCTGTGCATGTGTTGTTACTTAGTTGGCCCGCAATCAAGGACTTAACGCACTCATTTGAAATCAATAATAGCGTAAGTCCGTGTTATAGCCACCGGCGGCTTTCTTAAGTGTTTATTGGCAACTGTAATCTGTATTCTGAATCAGCTGGTAGGTACTTTAGCTTGGAATCTAAATGAACACCATTTATGGCTCAGTTAAATTAGAGATTCTCCCGGTGGGGTTAGTAGGTGTTCTTTTCAACGAAAATCACTAGGTATGTTTTAGATGAATTGACTATCGCCGATTTTTCTTCTCAGATTTCCTCAGATGTTTTTTTCACATAGTTTTTAGAAGGAACCTCTTTTGTGCAGGCAGACCGACAGGTAGGATTGGTCTCAATTAAATTCAAAATTAATTTAATTATACAATTATTTTCAAGAGGCAAAATTTGTTTGTTTGTAACGAATAGGCTCCGAAAATACCAAAACTAATATAATGCAGAAATATAACTGCGTAACCTATTGTTAGTCGGGATCCCTAATAAAACAAGTGTGGCGCCGGGTACAAAAGCTAGTCGTTTAATAAAATATATTTTATGCAAATCTACAGAGATATTTTTTAACTTTTTATTTTCCTGGCAGCCAGGTAGATAAGTGCCAGATTAATAGCAATAGGTTCACCCCATGTGAGCGTTCTATGAATACCTGGTACCCCTGCTTACCCCTTCGCTGAATGATCATTGTGGAAATTATTTGAGTATTAAAAACTACCGTATCTAAATAATATATCATGTTCTATTTTAATATTAATATTGTTCCTTTATTTGGTTTGTATATACTATTACTATATCTATACTAATATTATAAAGACGAGGAATCACTCAAAGACTACTCAATAGATTTAAAAAAAAATCACCATTATCAGCGAGTAATTTAGGCCGTTTTGTTAATCGAGATTAATAAGGGTAAAAACACGCGAGCAAAACCGCGGACGTAAGCAGGTTATGTATAGTTCGTCCTCGTGATCCGTCCTTTTACTTTAGGTTCAATAACTCTCGAACCTTTTAAGTTATTCACATAAACAACAAGTGCGTGTTACTTACAGACAGACATTTCATAGCAATTGATAATATACAAATGCATTATTCAAACTGGTTTTTGAGCAAATGTGTTGCAACTTGTCTAAGTCATTGAAAGCTGATATGATTTCTTGCCTAGGTTTGTATTTTACAGAACGAAGTCTCAAAAGGGCTAAAAAACTTCATCTTGAATTTTCGTAAATAAGCCTAAACTTAATTACTGATTCAGTTCTCATAACGAGTGGAATCTTTAATAAATTAAAAATTAATTAGAGCGCATTAAACAGATACGTAAACATATTTGTCAGCTATGCTAATATTAATAATATAGTTCATAGGTACAAGTGGAAATAAACGTTATTTCCGCATTCTTAGTTAATCATATACCTAATATATTGGTATTAGTAGTACATAATATCGCACGCTCATAACGATAGGGGCTCAACTCAAAAATTTGCGAGTGATTTTAGATTTCTAAAGTTTTAAAAAAATCTAAAATACATTTTATTAAAAACTGGTAAGATATTTACCACCTAAGTTATAAATTCAAACATATCTTACGATTATGATGTCAAAAAAAATATATTTTTGAAAATAGGGGATCTTTCTGAGAGTGCGAAGTATGAATCTTTTAGCTATTAGGTACTTTAAATATAAAATCAGAATTAAATAACATAACTATCAACACCTCATCACATCTAAGGCCAAATATCAAAGTTTTTACGTTTGTAGATTCACTACGCATAAAATAACGCATCCAAAAATCCTTGGAACGCACAATATTTTTATCAGATCACAGAAATGAATAAAGTTTAAAGTTTCGCATTATTTTTGTCAAGGTGATTGCGACGTTCAATTTGGGTGCAACATGTGAAACATGTGAGAACAATGGTGTTACTTAATGGAGTACAAACAACAGTGTTCCGCTGTTAATGAGTCTATATGTAGGTATATTTATTCATCTATGTCAGCTCTACATCTATACATACAGATAAATACAATTGAACTATCTGTTTGTTATTCCAAATTCCAAAACAGTTTTTCACTAAAGCATATTAATGTAAGTATACGGTATCTACTTATATATATATAAAAAAAATAAGTAACTTAGACTATTTAATTTTAATAAACGTATGATCCCGCTAACAAAGTCATCCATGACTGAAAGTTTAGGCTGGGCACAGCTAGTACCTCAATAGTCTCATAGATTCTGAAAAATAAACATTCATACATTAGTTCCCGCGATCTCCACGACAATTAAATTTCTTAGATATCATGAAATTCAATTTTATACCAAAAAAAATCCATGGTGGTGGCGGTAATAATGTCTGGGAATAAGCCCTTCAATAATGTAATTTGCAAATTGCCCGAACATTTGTTGACAACGTCGGAAAAAACCGTTCGTAACCGCGCCGTTACAAAGTACCTCTACCTGCTTATTTATACATAGATTTATATATATCAAATGTATTATTATTAATAGGACTATAGAGTCTATTGCGGAAATTCTTGATAAGCTTAAATATATGATATTAGCGTGAAATAAAATGCTTTGGTAGTTAGTATAAAACCTTGGTTGGTAAAAGACGTCATGTAATATGGTCACGTTTGTTCAAGACTAGCTACAATGTAACACAAATTGAGATAGACAATTTACTGTGCTTCTAATATGCATTTTATGCTTTAAAAACGGAATAGAATGTAAACAATACAATTGAGGCTGAAAGTACCTTTAGCCTGACTCAGATCAGCATTAGTAGAAAAAAGGACAAATCTGAATTAAAATCGTTTCATCTGCTAGGAACTACGTTGCTTCAGACACCGGTACACAGGACGAACATATCACACCCATTTATCGTTGCTGGTTGAAAAGCAGACCAAAACTGGTTATGGTTTCCGTGTTTCAGCCCATTCAAAGCTAATGCGATTCTTTTATTATATTTATATTAATAAAGCCTTAAAACTATTTACAAGTAGGCCCAAATCGGTGTCTCTCGGGATCATGCCAAGAAGGCTGGCAGCATTGCCACGTTGAATACCAATGCTGATTCTCTGAGCAAGAAAAGCCCCAGCCCGCCTGTCACGAGAAACTTCTACCAGAATTAATTTAAATTGTAGATAAGTAAGCGTAAACCCGGACTTAAAGACAGTCAAGAAGCAAATAATAATCTTCTTTATTCTTAGTGGCCATTCATGTTTTTTCAAATCCCGCGTTATTTCCGTTCTCATCGCGCAATCTTGATTGAGTTCAAGGTTAAGAAGACGCATCGTTTCAATTTGAGATGGCTTAGCCCATTGTAATTAACCGAGAACTTGATTGCAAATAGTAATTAAACCTACGTAAGACAGGGGTTCGCGTATGAAACGGGTGCTAAGCACAAAAATGGTACATACATTTTTGGATTACAAATTCCTATTATAATCCTTACAGGTCAGTCGGAGGCGTAAGAAAATCTGCCAACGGGTTTAGCCCAGATTACCGATTTTCCTCGTAAAAGGGGTTACGAAGGTCAGATGGCAGTCGCTTCGTATAACCAGGGGATCAGCCACATCGGGTTGAATCAAGTGCCGACCCCAACAATACATGGGATAAGGCCAGGGAGATGATGATAAGTGTAATGTAAATTGAAAGATCCAATTAATATGAACCGGTAATAACATTAAAAAACAGTTGCGTGGGAGCTTCCAATGGAGGCAAGAAGTGTGAAAATGAGTTTTAATGACAATGTCAATGTACCTTTGACAGCATTAATTAATATTATATGAAGACGAGGTGTCAAAGTAGAACTATTGTATATAATTAGGAAAAATAACAGAGAAGAAAGTCGCTTTGCCAACACCAAAAAGGATTTGAAGGAAGCCACCATAGTGTTCCAAAAACCTCACTGCTTGCCTTACACCAGTTACAACTCTGCAATAGAGCAGAAGGGTAAATTGGACCCGAGACTTTATTATGGTAAGGTCATTCTGGGAAACCAGCATTTCCTGTTTTTTAAATCGATTAATAAGTATTAATAAGATATGTTTTATTTTAAATACTTACAACATACATTTTAGTGCGACTTTATACCTAACAGAAGTCAATGACATTTTAATTATTATGTTTATGTATGTTAAGAGCTCATACAGTTCAGGAACTTTTTTACTCCGACAATTGATCTAGATTTTTGTCAGTCGTTAGTCAGTCAGTTAGGCGTAGTGTCACGTCGATCGTAGCTGATCGTCTACGTATAAACATATCTTTATAAAAATATTTCAATACTTCAAAACGATAAGTCAGACAGGAAATAAAATAGTAAATTTTAAATTCCATAAGAGGAACAACGTCTTGTTTAAAAAAAATAGGCCTAATAAGAACTTTTGTTTAGATTCCTTACTACTTGTAAAGCTTATGTTTATACTGGGGTATCGGAGTCCACAGAGAAAATATGTACCTATTGTACTTACACCAAAATAGGACATTACCAATTTTCAACTTTTAAGCTTGTAGTTGATGGTCAATTGAATAGGCTCCAAACCCACAACCCGTATGTCGTAAGCGGATGACTTAACTAAATGCTGACAGCCTAGACAAAGTAACAGTCTCTCGCGCTTGCGTTAATACAAACGATACAAAATGTATGGAAATAACATAAAGCAGTCACGTGACGTATTTCAATCCCGTACATTTGTATCGTTTCTGTTAGCGCAATCGTGATGATAGTATTAGGTTTGTCTACAGGCCCAGGCCTACTGGTCACCGAATCGCAGGCGTAGCAAATCTCAATAATAAGAATTCCAACTTCTGAGACATATGCAGGTTTCCTCGCGATGTTTTCCTTCACCGTAAAGCACGTGGTGTGAAATAACTGCACATAAGTTTTTTTTTTTGAGACGGCGATGGACTCACCCTCTGTCACGTTGGCACTTGATCATATTCGGTGAAATGTGGGTGTTGTTACAACACCTCTGCTTACCCCTTCGGGGACCCTTCTGGGATGGCGTGAGCATATTTATTTTATTTATAAGAATTCCAAACACATGATTACGTTGTTCCGTGCAGAAATCACTTTATTAATATTTTTTAATACCAATATTTATGTTTTATGCTAGTTTTTACTTCATAAAATGATAATTATATATTTTTGCAATGAGATTTATCCATGAATCACATTGACTTTGAAACTTTGATAATATTACAGACAATGTGACCGTGGGCATTACAAAAAATGTATTACTTATATGATCGTATGTATGAATAACGACATGATTGTGTATTCAATTGTGTGACATTACTTATGTCAGACGTATTTTATATTCAATTCTCACGAGTATGAAGTAAACTTCAGTATATCATGTACGCATATATTTATTTGTATACCTATACTTCTTTTAATATTAATCTAAGTCCAATTTTGACCACAAATATATATTTTTTTCAATCCATATATTTCGACACTGACCCTTTTATTTGTTAGATGTTTATGGTTCTAGGTAAAAACGGATTACCGATTTTCTTCGTCAGAGGGGCTACGAAGGTACTTATGATGGCAGTCGTTACGTATAGAAATCAGGTGATCAGCTACATTGGAGCTTGCGGCGGCGTCTGGATGACGGGTTGTCCACTTCCCTCTATGATGGTTGAGGAGGTCAATGGCTGGCATTCACGTCATACTTGTGAACAGGTGCGGCTTGTGGGGGCTGTTCATCTCAAGCAACGCATTTAGTTATAAGTAGATGTACTAGATTTTTAGTTATGATAATTTTTATCGATATTTGTGCATTGGACTATTGTCCATGAGCTTATGTTTCTTAAGTTATTATATTTACATTAATATATATTTCGTATTCTTTAAATTGTATAATATTTTTGAAAAGAGTAATTACTGAGTTTCTTGCCAGGTTCTTTTCAGTAAAAGCAACCATCCGAACCTGGCGGTAGCATGTATAATCCTGTATAATTATGTCATTCTGACGATTTTAAAGTACTTTGTAAAAGTCTAATCGAATAAAGATACTTTTGACTTTGACTAAGTTTCTGCGTTTGGACGTTATAAAAATCGATAGCCATCATTTATTTCGTGTAATAAAAGAAAATTTGCATTATTAGCAATACATGAATAAATTTTATCCTAACAAAATATGCTTATATTATTCATTTATACCTATTTGTAGTCGTATCATAAAGCACCGATGCTTGAATTTATTATTATGAAGGGAGAGGTTACAAATTATCATTGTAGCATTGGAAGAAGCATACATCAATCGGCCGACAAATACTTAGGTGGAACTTAGCCAAGCAATTGCTACACACAAACACATTTAGGCATTGCATGAAATAACTAACAATAAATATATCAGCCAACAAAATACATCGCGTACTCTGTTGACAAATCCCGCAATAAAATATAAGCATTTACAATAAAATTAATTATTATTTACACGGCCCGGTGGGCGCGACGGCTAAAGACAGGATTGTATGGATAAGGCTTTACAATTTACGATTTTCACAGACTTTTTGCGATATGCGAAATTGGGTGTAATAAAATTTGCCTCGTATCAATCTCAACAGGTTATATTGTGCATATTTTTAATACGGCGTAAAGTACTTGGATTTAGATGATTCCTATAATCATGGAATATTTTAACATTCATATGAAACTACACATATTGTCCAAGTCAATATACATAAAGGACGTAAAGGTAGTATTAAAATTACTTGGAAAAAAAAGATAAAGCTCTTTTAAGTAAAGGACAAGGACTCAAGTTCAGGATACATAAATAAGCAAGGTTCGTTTCAAGATTACTTTCACATTATAATGCCAAGCACCTTAGTTCACTGATAATTATATAAAATTAAAGAACTATAATAATCAACTTTGGAAACGGTTCAATATTTAAAAGTCTAAGTAATTGGTGTAAGTACTATACTTGCATTATATAATGAAGTATTTTTTTGTAGTTTTAACTAGCAATTAAATACTAACATGTTAAAAATCAGTAAAACTAAATCAAATGCCACTTTAAATTAGGTTAAAATTAATCTATTTTGTACATACATACCTACATTATTAAGTTATCCTTACAAACATGCACTACACTACTCTAATAAGTTTCTAAATAGTTCGTGTTAAACTAAATATGGTTCCTCATACACTCCTGCGAATAGAATGACATTTGATTTGTTTTCAATAATCAAGAACACAAACTCCTTATTAGCTTCAAACCTTTGGCCCAGCAGTCTGTCCTCCAAACCAACAACTGTCGATGCTGCAGCCACAGTCCCTTCTTCGGTGACCTCAATTTCAACATTCTGCACTACAGTTGACACAAATAACGGACTATCAGATATCCCTGGTAACTCAGCTTTAGCAGCGTCAAATATCGTTTGTATACCAGAGTATTGGAGCGGAGCTTTCAAATCTGTTCGCTTCGATAATCTAAAGCGTGGTATAAAACAGTCTACGCGAGGTAAGCTGCCACCATCTTTAAATTCTGTCATCCAGTCCAAGGACTTTGTAGCCAAGTTATTCAACAGTTTCTTTAGAGGTATTCCATCATAGGGAAGTAGGATCAGCATGGAAAATTGCTCGTTTTTCCCGTATGTCATTTCCAGTATTTGTGCCTCTATTTCATCCGAATCTCCAATGTTATGCGGTGCTTTATGGAACATCATGTTAACAGATCCTATTGTTTTACCCTGGTGATTGTAGAATGCCTCCTCTTTTGTCTGAGTGGGGTCAAATGGGTGTGTCCAACTTGCTTTAAAATACAATGCGTCTACTAAAACCATTCTCAGATTGTCCAATTGTTCCGGTCTCACAGCGTTTAGAATTTTCCCTTCTGTGGCAATACACACGTAGTAATTTATGTCAAATGCCAACTTTGTTGTATTGTTGGGGTCCACTGAATAAATGTCAGTGCTATATGCTTCAGCTGCTTGACAAAAATCTTGATGTACTTGAAGTGACCGATCAGTGAACATTGCTGATTGTCCTTTAAAAATAACGTCCGGATCATTGTTCTTTAGAATGTTTTTAGCTGCCAAGTGCAGCGCTTGTGTCGCTTTCAAATCATTCGGTAATCTTAGCTCTGTTATTAACTCCATAAAGGTTTGTCCAGTCGAGCCCTCTGCAAGTAGTGAAAATATGCTCCATAATGGTAGTGGCGATATAGCAAGATTTTTCTCTCCAAAATTGTCTTGGAACGCGTAAGTGTTGTCCAGCAAATGTAAGGCGAAGTTATTGATAGGCGCAAAGTGCAGCTGGTTTGTAGTGTCCGGGGGCGGCGCGGCAGTCGCCAGGCCAGCGAAGGCTACGACGACCTTCCACATCGTACACACGGCTGACTAACACTAACTTTAACGCAACACTGCCCCGGCAAAAAGTGATTCTATCAATTCAATGGGAGACTTCTCACGTGCGGTGTTCACAATGAATATCACTTAACTGGTTAGGCAACGTTCACCTGATCGGTTTTTATGGTCCATACGGTGCTGAAGATGAGAACCGGCTATATGGGAACAATGCAGGCTTTTGGTGCGAGACTTATCTATTATTCTCGCTTTAAGGTGATTACTTTATCAGCAGTAATGCTATTTAAACATGGCTTGTTCAATTAGATTTTTCGCTAATTCACTTGAATGAAGAATTGTAACTGAGTAGTTACTATAATTGATTATGGATTCTTCCACAAATATTTTATGACGCAAAGCGATTGCCTTGTTTGCCTTGCATGCAAAAATTCTGCGAAAAGTATGTAGCATGAATGTTGATTGGAATGAAAAGAGGCTAAATAAGATAAGAAGACGTGTACTTACCGTGTGCAGCTTATAATATTGTGCTGTACGACGTATAACAAATATGGAAATTTAGGATTGTTAATTGTCAAGACATTTTAGTTATGAATGAGTTACTAACTGTCGTGAACTTGAAATTACTGTTCAAAATTCTGCTGATGTCTCTTCTTGTGAATACTGAAAATTTCTCTGATAAGTAAATACATTATTTCTGTGACATTGACTAACACGCGTTAATAATCTAAGTCGAACACTAAAGTAACGCATGTAAAAGACCTACACATACACCAATTTTTGAGCATATTTAGTAAATAAAAGAGTATCCATATAGGATGTCCTGCGAGGTCTGCCGTGCTGGGGGTCCGGGTCCCCGCGGCGCGCTGCTTTATCGCACGCTGCGCGCGCCGGACACCTCCCGTCCCCTCGCTAGGGTCACCACATATACTACTGAAAATTAGCCCATTCAATGAACACCCACCACTAAACGCTATCATTTAATAGGTTTCCTATAGACTGTTATAGATGGCACAAGAGATTAATTAAGATTTATATTTCGGTGTTTCGAGTCCATACTACCTACCTACTTAATCATATATTTCATGTTCCAAACTCTGCAAATGATTGTAAATCAAATGTACTGAATCATCACTACGCATGCATAAGTGAGTGCTAATCTTATGTGTGAGACTCATAGACACAATATGGTATTAATAATAGAATATAAACTTAAGGTATATTCATTGAAATGTCGAGCCTGTTTATTTTATATTCGAAGAATTCCAAAGGTCCTAAGCATTGTCTACCTATCCTCCCCTACACACGGTACTAATGAGATTTATTATAATCACTTGATGACCTCTTGTTGTGTTGTGACAAATGAAACACTTTAAAATGATTATAAGAATGAGTTGCGCCGCTACCCCTTCTTTACGGCATCCCGCGGCAATCATAATTCGTCTCCGCCGGCTCGCAGGCGTCTCGCCAGACTTTTATTGTGATTTACACCACATAACCTTTGTTACTCCTTACTCTTCGTGAACTTATTGTATTGCACGAGCTCAGTTTACGGTGATATGACGAAACGAGATTTCGCTTTGATGGGAGATTGCACAAATGCAGCTTTCAATTGTTTTAAGCACCTACGTATTGGTTACTGGATAGTCCTTAGACTATTGATTGCTCTTAGATTTTAATTTATTCTAAGGTCGTACACCTCATGTATGTAAGTGATCACTGCGGCGGTATAATAGTCTTTTATAGGTATCAATTTCGTAACTATCATTAGGAAAGTCTTGCGTACAACTAATTTGATAGAATCCTGTATAATATTTATTATTTTACTGCTATACAACGCCATCAACAATTTTATTGCCAATATGTCGTTTTAAGTCAGAAGATACGTTATATTTCATATACATTTGCAAAAGCTAAGCAGAATGTCGGTAACTCAGGAAGGCGGTAACCAAGGCGGGCCAAAAGTACCTACGGGTTAATTCTAAGATAAATAGTTTCACGTCGTAACGGGTGAATGCGAGCAAGTTGCCTGGCAGTGTATTGCATGGAAATGCAAGGTTTCCATAAGGCGCCGAATGCGACAAGGTCATTTGAATTTTAAGCTGGAAAGAAAAAAGTTCTTAATTTCATCGAAATATTATGTTGCAGCAAAAGCAAGTACTAAACTAAAAAATTATGTGTAGCGCAGAGTTATTATTCTGACCGACTTTACATATTTTTACCAAAAACTTCCTTACTTGATACTGGTTTAAAATTAAACTTTATTAATAAATAATGTTTTATCATTTAAAGCAATAAATACTTCATTATATGAATGGCGTCCAAAGTCGATGAAAATGAAGATTTACGACGCCTATTGTTGCTGTCTAGTTCATTGCTACTCCTCCTTTTAAAGGTAAACATAATTTAGATGTTTTATTATCCACGGCTGTCATACTTGTCAATACTGATGTTACGTGGGCAAATAGATGGACAGACGGATGTCAATTTTATGCAAATTACCTTGAAATTACCTCCACTCGTAAAGTTCATAACAGTAAAATTATAAAAATGAAGATGAGGAATGCAGAACATGAAATCTCTATCCCAAGCAATAAAAAACCAATTTCCTTTCCCAATGTGAACACGATACTCTATTCTATTAATGTTTTATTGATTAGTGTTAATGATTTTGTGCATTTATTATTATAAGAAATTAATTTAATACGCGTACGTATATTGGGCTAATTCACGTTATTAATGGGCGATTAGTATTGAATTTCATATTGAATAATGTATAAAATGACGATTATGCAAATATGATTAGTTCTTAATAAACAGTTTATACATTTGATGGGCGCGCCACACGAAAGCCGGCGAGCCCCGACGGCGCACTACCATCTCTCGTCCGACCACTCCAACGCTCCGAACATGCTTAATTACAATAAATACAACACCACATTAGAATCGATCACATCGGAAAGTTATTCCACTTATTTATCGGAACTAATAAAAGTGATCTACGGCACTTGGCGTCAACTTATTTTAGGGCCACGTTCACTATGATTCTAACGCTTGAAACGAAATATCCCACATAGAACTACACTAACGGTATGAGACTCCAAATTTAAAGGTTCAATTTGAATTGGACATGAATAAGTAGTTTAGTTTTTTAATATAACTCCAACCAGCTTTCCAAGAGTTATATTTTTAGAGGACAAACATGAGCATTTGCTTTAATAAATTATTTATTATACATAGAGGCGTCCATGTTATTTGTAGAGGGACGATAAATACCATCATCTTTCTATCTATATCATATTTTATTTGGAATCAATGCAATGTGTTTTCTCTACCATTTCTCTATCAACTGTCGTAAAACACTATACCATCCCCAAAATATTCATAAATATAGGTCATAGGAACAAAAAAACATACCTACAATAAGCACTAATACATACAGAACCGCATCCCATTTCGGGCGGTTATTTTATTAGTGTGTACGAACAGATACAAGCGTTATAGGATACGCGGCTCACACGGCGTATTATTTATAGCGTTTATTGGGCGCGAGCTCATGCACCGGTATAAAGCATTTCCCCGGGCCACAAGCGACGGGCCAACAAGGGGGTCCTATTCTACAGAAAGTAAAGAATTATTGTACGTAGGCTCAAACTTTCCTACAGGAGTCACTGAGTGGTAACATAGAAATGTTTCAGCAACCAATACCTCGACGAAGAAGATTACGTGTCAACATGACAGATGGTGAGTTCATCGCGTTCTCAAGCACCATATATTATCGTCGTATTTCTTCTCGGACATATGCAGGGTTTCTCTACGATATTTTCCTGCCAAGGGAAGTCCATTCTAATGAAATCTTAAACAAAAATCTACGAAGTTAAAGAAATTAAGTAGGTAACCAAGTATGCAGATGAGCAGTGAGTATTTTTTATAATGAGCTACTAAATCGATATTATTATTATTAGCCTGTCGTATCCCACTG
The DNA here is from genome assembly GCA_929442735.1 of Watsonalla binaria. Taxonomy (NCBI): domain Eukaryota; kingdom Metazoa; phylum Arthropoda; class Insecta; order Lepidoptera; family Drepanidae; genus Watsonalla; species Watsonalla binaria. The sequence goes on from OV838930.1 coordinate 4,621,376, forward strand.
CTGGGCATAGGCCTCCCTTCCACTTTTCCAACTTTCTCTGCCCTCAGCAGTCCTCTCCCAATCGCTTCCTGCCATTTTGTAATGGTTTTCGCCCATAGCTCATCCGACATGCGGCAGACGTGGCCAGCCCAGTTCCACTTTAGGTTGGCAGCAGCGTGGCCTACATTTTACGCAATTTTTGTCAAATCGATATAGTAATCTAAAAATATAAAAGGATTAGGAATAATGATGTTTATTTCTAATGCAAGATACAGTTAAGCAATAATTGAACTTTACTTCAAAATAAAGCTTGTACCTACTTCTCCGATACTCCGCTTGAACTTTGAACTAACCGTGCGAGATCATTGATACCACAGAGTAGGACCCTTCGCTCGACACAGCCTCGTTCGGCAAACTTATGAGGATAATTCACGTCAACAATACACTTTATTAACAGTTAGTTATGCTCTTCGTGATGGTATCGCGCCTACAATTAAATATTAATATGTGCTGCTCGTGGGCGGTTTGAACCTGGATTTATCAGCAGTTTAATGAGCCTCTATGCTCTCTCAACTAAAATAAAACGGCCCTCAAGGCATTGGTAATCACGTGACGAATTTTAAATAACTACAAGATTATAATTATGAAGTGAGAATATGGACCAAATAATTTAAATTAAAAAGTAATACTTAAGGTTTCGTAATGTCTCGATTAGTAATCTATGCATAGATATAGGAACTATACAACTATATACATATTCATAAATTTTACGACAATTATCAATCTACATAACAAAAATACATTTAAATGACTGCCAGTGTGTTTGTTCCGGCTTATCTCCAAAATTGCTGTTCTACATTTAATTCGACTTTTGACTTATAAATTCATGATACAGAGATCAACATTTTAATTGGTAACAAGCAACATTAAAAATAATATATTTAAAAAATCAACATGATAGTGAGCCTACGCAAATGTTGCCCCCCGCGGTGACATTAACAGCTAATTACTTACAGTTTTAAAAACGTTTTTATAGGTTTTCCTCAGAAAAGGTAGGTAGTAAAACAGTCATCAAGTTCATGCTAAAATATACCTAGAAGTTAGTTTTTCAGCAAAACAACATAACAGTTTCTGTAAACATAACAGACGGACTAATTTGTATCATAACTTACTTAATATGAATAACCGGTTAATTGTATGCAAGTGATTACCTATGCATATTAAGAGAAAGCGTGTGCACAATGAAACGTAAAGGCTTCTCCATCATAAAGAAAAATGTAAATTGATTGCCTTCGCCCTACGTAAACATGTCGGCCGACGCTCTCGTAAACTGTAAGGGGATATTTTTAATGGCGTCGATATTTAATATTTATTGCGGCACAGACACCCAATATGAACGGCGATTTGTATAAATAATCTTCTCATATCGATACAACAGCCTCTTTAGCTCGGATATTATCTACATAAGTCATATACTAAGTAAGTGTCTTGGAATAACTTGTTGATCTAGATTTTAATATAACTTCTATAATACATAAATATAACCACGTCTGTATTTCTCAGAGGGGTAGGCAGATCCATTTCGCCTTTTATATTTACGTGCCATACGAGCCTACCGCCAATAACCGGGCACAAATCCCAATTTGGAAAAACCACAAAAAAATAACACTGCTCAACCCGGGGATCGAACCCAAGAACCCGTGTTCCGCATTAGCGTTTTGCGATGTCTGGACCAACATGGCAATCTATTATATTATACTAGTAGCATAAATGAGGATGTGTCTAGGTTTGTAAGTTACCTTTTTTGAGTTAAATCGATGAACCAATTTGACTGAAAATTGTAATAGTCTTGACTCCAAGGAAGAACATTAGTATGGTGCGAAACATCACGTCGATTAAGTCGCGAGTACAAGCCGGTATAAAAATAAAAATTCAATAATGTAAGATTATTATTCAGACATCGGACATTTTATATTCATTGCAACGTTGTTTAAAATTAGCTTTATAAATATTAAGATTATTATGATTAGATTGTGGTGATAAATAATATTAAAATTAAATTAAAGCATAGACACAATATGAATATGAAAAGTCAAAACACAGATTAGGCAAACGAGTTAATTTTACACACAAGGACCTTGGTTTGAAATATTAACTCAAATATTCATACATGTGCTCACACCTGTATCCCATGGGAGTAGGCAGAGACCACCGTTTGCCACATGCTATGATCCTTACATTCTTCTTTCGCTTCGTCCACATTAATGTATTTCTTCATACACTTTCTTCGGTAACGAGCAACTTGACCAACTGACAATTTTAAAATTCTCTGGAGTCAATGAAAACTCTACAATTACGTGAATAATTATCATCATCACTGGTTCATAACATTAATTACAAGATTCTAATGAAGGTTAATAATGCTTACACACTGAATCTGAAAGGATATTTTTATTATATCTGCATCACTATAAAATATTACTTATAAAGAGCTCGTATTAATATTTATAAAATCCACTAAACTAAGGGGGAAAATTATAATGATAATAGGATATGTCCTTAAATTTGTCTAGAAAGAAAAACATAGTTAAAACTACGCGCAAGATCGGACAAAATATCTTTGCGCTGTCGCGGAGAATTTGTACTAAGCAAGGTACGTTCGTGAAAATGAATAAGAGAATAAAAATGATTTATTCAGTTTAAGCCCCAGCACGTAATATTAATGTTAATCAAATTACCACCGACTCGGAATCTAGCCTTCTAAGAAGAACCGTGATACATTCAAATAATCTTTGATACTTACCAAACAATAGCAGGCGGCGTATATCAATCACACAGTAATATCCACATAATGAATAAACAATTTAATTTTGGATACAACCAAAACCTCGTTGATCCGATCGGGCATCGCTCTCAAAAGGATGTTACTCTGTTTGTTGACTCACTTATTTCGATACTCGCGGCCTAATTGTGCCGCGGCGTAACTCGGTAGACATCTATAGACATTTAACACTGGTTTTACTATCGCACAAACAAAAGCAGACTTAATAAATCTCTCTAAGATGTGATTTCCGGAAAGAGATTCGAATGCGATCGAATAAGGAAGTCGTTTGGGACACCCGATATAGGATTTAATTTGACTATTTTATATTGTCATTAATTTTGTTGCAGTTTGTTTCTATTATTGATTAATTACGGTCTTTTTTTATTATTTATCCATGAGCAAGCTTCAACCCACGGTGTGCACGCACTGTAAATTCATTTAAAAAAAATCTTTTTTTTTTCCTCTGTCTTGTGTCCTGTTTGTTCCGGCCAATCTCTGAAACACCTGGAACGATTTTAATTGACTTTCACTCGCAGATAACTGATTATTAAGGAGTTGGAACGAGTAACTACTTAAGGATTTTTTTTATAATTAGGCTTCCGCGAAATAATGTGATTAATTAAGTTACCACGGGAGACAGCTTTTAATTTTTTTTTCAAATGTTTATAGATCCAAAAACTCGGCAAATATTTTATCAAAGTGTTAACCAAACAACCTGGAACTTGGGAACCATGAAGTGACAATTGCCATCTGCAATTTCGTGTTTGCCTAAACATAGGTTGTGTTTATGCATAACACGCTGCCACCAATATTAACCAGACAACACATTTTGTGTTACACAGATAAAGGTTTCCTGGTGACAGATTGCATTACAAGTGCCTCAAGAACACAGACTAGTATTTGAAATATACGAAAGAGATAAACGTAAGACAGTTTCAAGAATATTTTGTTCCTACATTTTTATTTAAGGATTAAGCGCTTTGACACTAGGTGTAAGTTTTTTATATAAAGATAAATAAATAAAAATTTATTATTAATTTTCAAACAATTTCGTTTGAAACACTTTACTTATATACAAAAATCAATTTAAATATGCTCTTCGTGAACCTTAAAAACATTTGAATACTATATTGACTTTGTTCCACATTAATAATCGAATATAGGGAAACCAAAAAGACATAAAATATAATATCACATGCTGGTAATAAACATTACTTCTTGTGTATACCTGTAAACAATTAGTACAGGTAACTATAGGTCTATACATAGGCAATTTAATTATATTAATAATTTTATAATCTAAAATATGTAACTGAGTGTTTCTAAAAACCTTATGTGCATTTCGTACCACTTAATTTACGGTGAAGAGAAACATCTGAGAAGTAATTCAAAGACTAATGTATTAACGGTTATTAAAGTAAATTTTAATGCTAAGTAGGTACGCTAGGTATGGAAGGCATTTAGTGTTGAAAATAAACCATAAGAATGATTTATACTAGATTGCAGCTGGTTCAGTAATTCACACGTGTGGTAGTATCGACAAATCCTTTGATCGCATGGCTTATATGAACCGAACATTCATCATGATACTGATTTATGATTATTTAATTGTAAGCACCTCTTTCTTGTAGGTGATTATTAATACTCGGAATGGCTTAACGGAAATTTTACTATATATTTTCATACACTTAAAATATTTTTGAGACAATTATAATTAATAGGTAAATAAAATTATGCTCACGCCTGAAGGGGTAAGTAAAGGTAACGTAACATCCACATTTCAACGAATTTCAATTTCATTGCAAATTATAGTGTGCTATAAAATTCTCAATAAAATCATTGAATGGGCAGTAGTCATTTTATGAACCTGTCACCGTCTAATTGTATGACGCGAGGCGAATAAAAACAAGCGCAGTATACCCACTATTTTCGATGCGCGTTCTTACCTCGTTGCGGGCCCTGTAGTATGTACCACTTACTTCACGATAAAATCTGTCGGTAATGCTATCGTTAGCACATATTAAAATTAGCAACAATAATGAAGCATAGCGCAGGTATTTACAGGCGCGAACCGCGTACATAATCATTTCGTTAGCCACAGATCATTGATGCTATCGAGTAAACAGCGTGGCGTGCGGCCGCGGAGAGCTCTTTAGTAATGATGGGATCTATATCTGGTGCTGCGGATGTACCCCAGGTGTACGCTGACAGCCAAAATAAACTGATCCGTAATCGATTTTACAGTTTTAGAGCTAACAGTTGTTCTCGTATCGATTGATTCTCTATTATCGTAACACCGCCTAGCAAATACCACTAGGCACACTAAACAGTTTTATTCCTGGAATCGCATGGCCCATTATTGTACACTTGTACAGCGTATTTACGTTACATTTAAATTTATTAATCGTAATCTCCTTGTTTTAAACATCGCAGTTTTGTTTGGACGTTTGTTTTACGTGTAATTAGGTACTCATAAATTTTTCACGCAGCACACGCGTTTAGCGAACATCTTTTCTCCGCTACGAACACAATCTCGACGCAAAGTACACAAATAAATAACGTAGGTACGTCCCGGAAACTATAATTTATATTACGGAAAATCTCAGGTGAGTTTTTAGCCTTCCATTCATTACTTTGCGAGCTAAGTCTTATTAATAAATTTAACCTAGGTTGGTAGTGTGGCGAGCGACCCCCGACTCGGGTCCCTCGCTCTCCGGGATCTCTTCTATATAAAATAAAATTAATATATTGTGTTTCCACGTCTATTTATTTTTCCTTCCATTTCGTTCTACCGTCTGACAAGCTCTACTATTATTCTTATTTCTTTTTCGAATTCTTTTTATGTTAATTTAAATATACTTCATAAAGTCTAGCTAAACCGAAATAGGTTTTAACCAGCTTGTAAGGCCGAGGCTTTACAGTAGCTACATGTGTGTTTCATTTTTGTGTGGCACGTCAGGTGATTTATTAATTGACTGTACATTCACGACTACTCTCTGTGACCACTCACCTTCAACCATTAACCCTAAGGTGTTTAACATGATACCCGAATTCATAAACATATACTTTAAAATATATTCACACAGAAATATGCCATGAGCTGTGAGCGCTAAGCTAGGATGTTTGAATTCAGTGCTGCCAATTCAGCTTTTTTCAGATTGATCGCATTAAACCTATTGTTGGTGGGGTGCCAATAGAAAATAACTAAAAAAATCAAAGTCGCAGAAAGTTAGTATTTACTTTCTTGTTAGGCGAACTGAGTGTGCGTTTGTTATTTAACGTGTATTTAATCTACTTTTTTGCGCGAAGGTATCGGACGTACTGGTAATTACGCCCATTAATTAATGTGACCTATTTTGAAAAATTGTTAAAAAATACGTAGATTCTGGACTTGATATTAGTAGCATTGCAGGAAAGGCCTAAAATACGTAGATCTACTTAAAATATGGAGAGTTGGCAACGCTGGTGGAATTGTTTGTTCGCTGTCGCACCTAACAAATCGAAATACTTAATGACTATTGCGTGACACTACTACGCATTCAAGGCCGGCGCTCAAAACTGATAATGCCAGGTGTAAAGTAGGTGCCTACAGGAAAGCCGCTGTCGCTGCTGCCAACCTTTCAATGAACGTAGATAATATACATTATCACAAGATTACTTACTGTCGGTAGGTGCTCGATACCAGACTGTGATAGAGAAAGATATTTCCGTCTTTTCGCAACGAATAAGCACTTTTGCAAGAATCTAACCACCGATTTTAGGGTTCGTTGCAGTATGTTTGTATGTTGGATGTTAAATCCTTAATAGTGTATCAAGCTCTATAACCTCATATTCGGGTTCACAGTTTCCCTCAATTTCCGTTTCATGTTTAAGTTATTATTGGGTAGGTACCTACACGTGGACGCACACTCTACCCATGAGTGGAGGGTTAACACCTACCTTGAAAAATGCCTTCTTTCCTCCTTTAAATTTAGTGGCCATCAAGTAAATTGAAACCAAATTACTGTTGAGCAGTGTATGCCACGAAACTGAGGAATGACGCAAACTTTACAGCAATGAAATTAAATTCTACTTAAATACAAAGTCGTATAAAGCACATTAAAGTCTGTTTATTGTAAACAAGTGCAGTGTTTGTAACTACAGGATCAGTGAATGCTCGCACACTCCATAAGCTTCGTGCGCAACGCCCAACCGCTCCGCACCAATCATAACCATGCTCTGTGGAGGACACGCCCACAGCCTGCGCCCGCGCACACGACGTTTGCTCGATACCTCTCAGTTTTTCAGCAGCCTCCATGATAGAAGGTGCGCGTAGTGTTAGTGAACAATGACATCGTTGAGTGGTGAGGTATCGGCGAGTAAGTTGAAGTTCAGTGTGGACAGTATCCTGGGGAATCGGGAGTCATCGCAGGGGCTCACAGTTTTGCCGGAGGCGCGTGGCCATGAGCCGCCGTGTGCGGGCTGTGTGGCAGCCCTGTACCGCTGCTGCAGGGATGAGCCACCTCTGCTGCAACTGCCGCTTCCTCTCTCGTACTCACACTTACACCCAGCGTTAAGGCCCACAACTGGTATGTCGTGGAGTTTGCACATGATTCTTTAATTGTCTTACAGCCACTCTCTCTCTTCCTATCTCATGATAGAAAAAGCAATTCTATTTGTTTTTTCTACCAACCACCGTCATCTTAAGAGTATCTTGGCGAGAAAGGTTAAGGGTGTTGAATGTCATTAATATTTAATTAAATCACTTAATCATTTAATCAAGGGATGTGTGTAGGTACTATTTAGTATTTATTTAAAGCAGGTAAAACTATGTTTAATTTTTGTTAAGCAATTCTGATATATTACAAAGTAACTTGACTTAAATTTCCAGCTAGGGTCTGCTTTTTAATAAATAATCCTACTGCCAAAATAGTAATGGGATTTAATAATCTCTGAATACAGGCTAACCACTTTAAATGTATTGGCTTAGTACTCTTTTAGGTTTTATAATAAATTCAATCATTAATATGATAAAACTTCGTAGGTACGTACAAAGTAGGTGTGAAATGTGTTTTTTTTTAAATGCATGCATATTTACATTCAATTGAATATAACGAATAGAAAGTTCTGATAAAATAATGTATTTTTTCTAATTGATTCTGACTGACCTTTTCTTTTGAGATTTTTACCTAGATTAGATATCAACGCGTGCTCTTTAAATATAATAAGCTCCTAGAAACAAGCTCTTTGAAAATGAATGAAAATTGTGATATTCATTTCAATCGTATTATATTCCGACTAAATAATATAAAATGTAACACGTCCATAACGCACGGAATCATGCAATGGAAATAGGGATTACAATCTACCCACATGAAGTAGGTATATAAATACTTAGGTGTAAATAATTTAAGAATCAAGAGCGAATGTAAGGTAGTAGGTATCTTAAAAAAAATCTATATATTCTTCTTGAGGAAGAAGGCTAAGTCCTATTTTGGCTTTATAAGTCGGTGTAACACTCGTTGAAATCACATTATTTCATGGGTATTAAATATTCAATGAATACAATGTATATTTATTGCATCCCGCCTTGGATCTCGGCTATATTCGACATGGACATGTATTTAAATACATATAAATACTGAGATCACTCGTCTGAAACCTGACAACATAAAAATTCTCTCATTACAATATCTACATAAATTAATATTGAGTTATCATGTGGTCCAGACAATGTTCCACCTGCCATTCTTAAAGTAGGGAGGAAATTTTTCTGTGCTCCTCTTCAACATATATTTAATTTAGCTCTCCGCGCCGGTTATTACCCTTCACAGTGGAAAATATCGAGACTCACTCCCATTCCAAAAACATCTGACCTCACTAATGTAACAGAACATCGCCCGATTGCTAACTTATGTTCTCCAGCCAAAGTCTTCGAATTTATCCTCCACAAGCATATTTACAGTCAGGTTGAGAAATTTTTATGCGATGAACAACACGGCTTCAGAGCTAAGCGCTCAGTCAACAGTAACCTACTCACATTGGTTGAATTTGTATCCGCACATCTTGATAGAGGTAGCCAAGTGGATGTGCTGTACTTCGATTTTAAGAAGGCATTCGATAGAGTCAATAACGACATACTGCTGATGAAGCTAAGCGCAATAGGGTTCCCACCGGGGCTCCTTAAACTATTCGCTGACTATCTGCGAGACCGTCAGCAGTATGTCAAACTAGTACAATACTTTCATTCACAAGTATTGTGAAAAATTGCACGGTGACTATAAATTGGAGATGGGTAGCGTAGTGTATATAAATTGGAAAACGGTCGCAATTACCTACTTCTTAGTTTCTGTACCACATAGCCATCTTATAAGCCCTTTTATTCTAAAAAACATTTTTTTTTAGTTTATTGTTTGTGTGATTTTGTCCCTATGGGGTTGTTCTACCTTCTAATTCCCTAATACCGACGTGTCATTAAAATATAACGCCTTGTTAACAATTTCATACGTCTTATTTATTCAGCTTAAGCTCTGGCATAAGGCAATAAACGTCGATAAATTTACCATCATACATAAACGAGGACCTACTCAAAACTACTTTTGAGTGACTTTATGTATATAAATAACTATGCGTCTAGAAATTATGTTACCAATATGAATATACTAGCTGTACCTCGCGGTTTTACCCGCGTAGGATTAAAAATAAAGACTTTGTGACTTTGTAAAAATGTTGTTTTTCCTAAAATAAAAGTACCTAACTAAGTATGTACTACTTACGTTACGAAAGATAGAGTAAGATTATCCAGAACAAATATACAGAGGGAAAGAACATTTTTTTTTTATAAATTCCTAACTACTTTAATATGCATTTAGTGAAAGGGTGATAATTTTAAATTACAAACAGTCACTTCAATTTTATTTATTGGTATAGATTATACTATTCAGAATCGAAATTCTAACTCGAAATTTCTTAAAGATAAAGGAATAACAAAGTTTCCAGCTTCAAGGTTACGTAAGCATCAACCGATATAATATGTCTTGTAACTTAATATAAAGAACGCGGACAAAGTGGAGGAGTTTGGAGTTCGAGTCTATAAGCGCTTAATTATATTGGCTTTCCCCGCAACTAACAGTCACTGACCCGACGCAATGTACCCACTTATCATAAAGTGTCCTTGTCATTTGTCCCTAGTCTACCGGCTGCCATTACCACCATCATCACCACCGCAGCATCAGTCCACCCCACGGTGTGACGTCACGTCGAGTGGCAAGCGAAAGCGGTCATGGTCTCGAGCAGTCTTCAGCAACTTGCAAAGAAAGGGCCTCGAGCGACGATTTCAAATACAAAAGTATATCACCAAGCCTGACCGAAGACAACTGGCTGCCACCTTAGGACTTACTGACGCTCAAGTAGGTACCTACCTAACTTACGAAGCTACCCATGCTTATAATATAAGAGTACCAATAAGACTCTATGACTGTACTCCTACCTATATTGGTAATGAAACATACGTAACGTAAAGGTAGCTTTATCTTCCAGAAGAAATAAAGAAATCGACCAAGTGCGAGTGAGACTCGCGCATGGGCGCACGAAGGGTTCCTTATCATTATCTATAACAACGAGCAAAAAATCACGTTTGCTTAATATTTAAGAGGCCTCCCATACAACTAACTGCCACGGTTTATGAGATACAGCCTGGCAAACAACATAGCCTTTAGACGCCCGCAGTACGACGGGTTTCACACGTTGGCAGCAGCAATGTGCGCGCCACCCATAGATCATTACAAGCCCACATGAATCTGGCTGGCGGACCCGATGGGAAGCATGAAGTAAAATACCACCATAAAAGTATAAATGCCGCCTAATAAGTACAGTGTTAGTTCAATGTCTTCTAGTGTAGTGGAACTGGGTAGGAGATATGCACCCGTATTTTTTTCCGCAGACAATGTGTAGTGATGTCACATTGTAAGGAGAACATCATGTCTGAGAAGTCGAAGCCTGAATTATCCAACCATGGGCGCATTCAGGATTTTTTTCTGGTAGTTGTGGGCGTTTGGGCGGGCAATCAACAATAAGTGTTACATTTATATATTTTTACAACTCTGATAATTTTATTTGCTGCCAATCGACGATGTGCACGGTTTTTACAAATCTTTTCTTTACAAATTTATTAGTGTTGGAAAAAATACGTGCCCCGGAAACTTTCAGCCCCGGCCTCCCCTACTGTGATGAAATCTCCACAGTACACAAAATACCTACTGGGGGTCACGTGCAAATCTCCCGCCCCCCTAAATCCCGTAGGTTAATGTTAGGTACATTAAACAAAGTGTATTTGTCACCAGGTGAAAGTATGGTTCCAGAACCGTCGCATGAAGTGGCGGCACACGAAGGAGGGTCGTGGTGGACTGGTCGGCACCCCCGCCCCGGGCAGAGACCCGGAATCGACCAATGACGACAACGAGGACATTGACGTCGACACACTTAGCGATTAAACTAATTACTTAAAAGCTTCAGTGTTCACGGAAACACTAGCTAGTGTTGAAAGCAGTTAGCGACTTCCATCGACATAAATCACCATGCATCGAACATAGAACCTCCTCCTTTTGTTAGATGTCGTCACAAATGGCTGGCTTATCTACATACAACATCAAGTGGATATCATTTTAGATACAAGTTATTTGATTATATTGTTACTTTGCCTAAATCAGTGGCACGAGGAAGAAATCAAAATTCCTCCCGGAACCACTCGTGGCACAAATTGGTGGTACGGCGAGGAGTACTCGGTACTTGAAGTAAATTCGTTCTTCTCCATTGCATAATAATAACAAATTGGTACATAACAATTATAATGAGGCTTGTGAACTGAAAGACGATTGGGTCTAGTTTTTTAAACACTTAAAACTATGGATCAGACTATCATATTAAATACGGGCTATTAACAAAGATTATAGTAATATGCACCTACATTTACTTCAATAATATTTATTAGCTGCAGCGTGTTACTGCCAATTATTGATTCGGTTTGAAGTAAGGTTAGGGTAAAATGCTACAACTTAAGATGAAAATTATTATGAAATCTTAGATATAGGCCGATTGATTATTCCTTTTTCAATTTCATGTATAATTTATTTATATTAAATACATACTGTTAAGAACTCGATAGTAACTTCACAATTATTTTCGTTAAACATACTTTCGAGATGTTATTAATTAAATACTTTTATCTGTAGATAATACTTTGTAAATATATTTTATAGGAAAAATAAATTATTGTCTTTTTATGGCCCGCTTGGTAAGTGGTAGGCAATACAATGGTTTAAAATAAAACTCGGATATTTATATTCATGTCTTTATTGGATTGTTGAATAATTTAAGAGCTGCTTTGTATATAGAATATAAAAAACAAATTTAAAACAACCATCTTTCACTCCAAGTTCATGACCTATTCTATTATGCAATTCATATCGAACACCTTCTCCAAAGGGGTGTTACTACACCTAATTCATGGAAGATAATAAAGATGCCAACATGACAGCCTGTCGCCGTATCCCAGGCAGATTTCCTTTCTTCAAGTGCTTATATATCTAATTATTGCCTATACAAGAAAAAGCTAAATATTTCTTTACATAAACACATCAACAAAATGTATGAATGAACATCAACAATTCGTATTTTGTTCTTACAACAACATTATATGAACTATGATATGACAACTGTGAACACAAAAAACTGATAATTGGACTGTTAGACTGTACGTACAGCTAATCAGTCACATAGTTGTGTACAATCACCCTAAAAACCTTTTGGCAACGGAAAACACAAGTTTATTTAGTAATCTACAAGTTTAATTTTGTTTTTTTGATAACTTTCGGAATTTTCTCTTTCATATGATTGCTGATTTCTATCTCTTGGATTAAAATTGGAGGGTCCATCGCCATAGCCCATATGTCTGGAACCCATGTCATGCGACCCATGCCTGGGGCCCATGTCATGCCTGGAGCCCATGTCATGCCTTGGACCCATGTCATGCCTAGGACCCGTGTCATGTCTTGGACCCGTATCATGTCTTGGACCCATGTCATGCCTAGGACCCATGTCATGTCTTGAGCCCATCTCATGCCTTGGACCCATTTCATAAGCATCGAGCGTTGCCACTGTATCATTAGCTCCACGCCTTGGGCCCATTTCATCTGCATGTCTCGGACCTATGTCATATGCCTCATGTCTTGGGCCCATATCATGTCCCCCATGCCTCGGTCCTTGGCCCCTAAAACCACCCCTGTATCCAAAAGGCCGTCTCCTACCAGGTTGGTAACTCTTGTCTTGTTCCCACCTATTTTCATGACCATGATTCGGTTCGAAACGATTATCGTACCGCATGCCGTACTCTCTTGGCTGCCTATCGTGTCTAGGATATTGTTGCCTCGCTTCCATGTCATCTGGTCTCCTGTCATCTTTGTAATAATTTTCAGGTTCCTCGTACCGTTTGCGCGGTGGTTCAGTGTTATTACTCGTCCTTATGTAAGTGTTTTCTTCGTAATCCGGCGGCGGCTTAGGTCTGAATGTAGATGTGGTCGGCTCCCTGTTAGTCTCCCATACTGGAATACGTTTCTCTTTTGGCGAACTGCTTTTTGAACGACTTTGGTCTTCTCTCTTATTCTCCGGTAGCAAAGAATCCCTAACAAAAAAAAAATCATTAAGATATGAAACAACTAATGAATAAAAGACAGTTGCAAGTTGAAGAATGATGTGGTGACCAGAATTGAAAAAAGTATGTTGAGATGGTTTGGACATATCGAAAGGATGAGTGAAAGGCGATTAACGAAAGAAATTTATAGAGCGAATGTGACCGGAAGTGTCGGTAGAGGGCGTCCAATGAAGAACTACTATGACCAAATTAATAGCATTTTTCAGATAGGTCAAATTCGGAGCACTCGTAACCGAAGAAAGTGTATGTAGAGATGAATGTGGATGAAGCGAAGTATGTAAGGATCGTAGTATGTGGCAAACTGTGGTCTCTGCCTACCCCCATGGGATACAGGCGTGAGCATATGTATGTATGTAATGCCACCATATTTCACCAGGTATGTTGTAGTCTCGCCATTAACATTAACCTTTTAATTACAGAGGGAAAACCCCAAGCCCGACCCGGGGATCGAACCCAAGACCTCGTATTCTGCAGGAGCGTTTGCAACCGACCAAGGCATGCAGGCATCATTAATATAGATATTTAATTAGGTTTTTTTAATATTTACCTCGACGATGAACCGCTCCGACTTCTATCTGAATTGTCATCACTGGACCTTCTGTTCTGTTGATGTCTCATCTCACGTTGCCTGCAAAAGTAATTTTAATGAGTTTTGAGCACAAACTCAAATAAAAAAACTGAAAGGAATCAAAGGAAACCCTACTTATGAGTGGAATATTTAAATGTTACGTAAACAATTACGAACGATTTTGCTTCATCTAAAAACTGAAGTCGAAATTACTATAAGAATGCATCATTCTTCTATATTGCGTTACTGGGGCCCAACCATGGGCTCTTATTGCAATGACATTTCAGCTGTGTGGCAGTGTCAGATGTATACACGTGATATACACCTGTCTCACAATAAGAGTAAAACTATCATGGCAATAAGAGGTCATGGTAAAGCCCCTGATCTTGATACGGTTTTTACTGTCATTAAGGAGTTGAACTCCGCATAAAAAACCATATTCATTGTATTTATATATAGTAGAGAAAAGTCAACGCGGGGCAAAATCTTAACTATGAGCAAAAAAAATTGTATGCAATTTGAATAGTGCACATACTTGCGCCGTAGTTTGATGGCTAGCTGTCTCATCTCTTCATCGCGGCGCGCCTGTCTCCCTCGCTCCCGCTCCACACGCTCAGCCTCTGCACGCTTGTCTGCGCGCACTAACACACAGAAAAACTATATCTTTCAACGCTACTCATACAGCTAGGTATGATTTCATAGTTAGCACAGTAAAATTAAGTCGAAAAAAAATAACTGGCACAATTGTATTCATTAATTAATAGCTCGCGGTTTCACCCGTAGAGTGACATTTTCCATTAGTCAGCGTGACGTCATAAAGCCTTCTTCGACGATGAACTATCCAACACAAAAAAAATTCAATTGATTCTGTAACTAGCGCGTTCAACCGAACAAACAGACTGCTGTCTTATAATTGTAAGTATAGATTCGGGCAATCGTCTTGTTTCGTTTAATGTATTTTATCATTATAACCATCGCATAAAAGTGAGGCGGGAATTTGAGGAAATTGGCAAACATATTAAATTCAAAGTTTTGACTGACTAACTTATCTATCAACGGACAGTCTAAACCGCTGATCCCAGAGACATGACATTATGGGGGAGGTCTTTGCAAGGTGTGTGTTTTCATTCATTCAGACCCACCCACTCAAATAATCCACTAAAAGTTTTTGAAATCAAATATAAGAAAAAAATCTAAGTAAGATACTTCAATAAGGGTTATGGGGTTGAAGTTTCTGTTTAAGTAAATTTTTTTTATTCTCTGACGCGAGTACCTTACAGGTGAAGCCGCGAGCGGAAGCTTTTTTTCTTTATATTATGTTCCTATGTTCAATGTTGTTTTTAATAAAAATACAAACTCACGTTGCCTCGATAGCTGAGCTTGCATCTTCCTTTTGAGTTTCTCTTTAAGTGTCATCGTCTCACGCGACGGACCCTGTAAAATAAACCATAGTGCTTATATCTAGAAATATATCCAAGGCCCACTCTTTACTGAGATGGACCCTATAAAATGCATATAATTACTATTAAGCAGACGATTTAAAATATACTTCATTTAGAATTAATGGATTCTTTTCATGCTTTGTTTATAATGTATATTATTATTGTATCTTCTTATAGTTTAAATAACATATACGTAACTGATGAAACATTTTTTTCAAACATAATTACATGCGTAAAGTGTCCTCTACATACAATTATATGCCCGATTATTACCATACAATGGTGTTGTTCAATAAAACTGTGTCGATTAATTTAATCAAACAACATTTGTATTGAACTACAGATTGTCTATACTTTCGAAAATAAGTCAAATTATTACGTGGTATTTTATTTGAATGTTAGTACTGATTACCAAGAATTAAGAGTTGAACTCTCCAATATCATCGTAAATCTAACATCGAGGAAGCTTATAATATAATAGGAAGGGGAATTATAGCATATTGGTTTTTAAACGAAATAGTCCATACCATAGTACAATAACATACTTCGAATACTCTGTTATATAGGATGCCTGAGAAAAAGGAACAGTTGTCTTCTAGAAGTTGTAAGGTTTTATGAATATATCACTATGTTGAAGTCGTAAAATATCTAGCTCCAAAGATAACGTAGTTAAAGGCTATGGATGCTAAAGGCCGAAGAGCGCGCGGTCTTAAGCGATTGAATGAACGCCCGGCCGCGTTTGCCAACATTACGTACGCGGCAACTTAGTAAATTAAGGAGAAGGTTAATGGTTTTATGGGATTATTTCAGTGGCAGAAAAAAAAACGTTAATTTTGTTAGATTTCACGGAAATAACTTTACGGTACCGCAAATTTTTATGCGAAAATAAAATCTTGATATGGTCAACTTTGAACGTCAATTACTCAAAAACGGAAGAAGATATATTTGTCATAATAATTTTACTTGCTTCCTAAAATTATACTCTATTACATATATTAACAGCTGTCCTATTTTCCCCGACATCCTATATGTTACATTTAAAAATAAAAACCGCACATCTGGTGACGCCAGCATGGGCCAATTACGTATCCTAGCTGTTGCGGGGAGAGCTAAAGATTACTGTACTATGGGTTCATAGATTTAACGTTAAATTAAGAATGAGATATAAGTCCTTTGGTCTCGTCGTCAGGCTCCGATATCCATGAGATTTGAAATAAATGTGTGCTATTTGGAGTAAAGCGTAAACATTCCAAGCTACTGGTCATTATCGTAAGGTGCTAAAATGTAAGCGTACATGTAAAAACAAATGATTCTTACTGACTTTGGAGCTGGATCCAGACAATCGTATCTGATTCTGGTTTGTGTTGGATTTATTGCCAACCGCCGACCTGGAATGGAAACACATAATTTTATACAAATGAGATAATTTTCCAACTGTATCACAGTTTTATGAATAGGCTTGTGTCCACTAATAACAAATTGCTTGGTTAATAGTTTCCAATTATAAATGAAGAGACGTAGACAAGATAAACATTTAAGATTTGTAAATATTTTAGAAAATATATTCACTTTGAGTAACGATTTTTTAAGACTATTGTTAACTATCCTCAACTAATCCATACATTCTATATAGATAAATAAAATTGCAGTGTCTGTTTGTAATTCCAAAATAACAGCTTTTAACTAAATACATATATATATAACGAAAGTATATACAGTACTGGCATAAAAATGTAACCCTTGTATACGTACTATTATAACCAGTTAGCCACCCCGGCACATTTTAAGTATTGGGCATTCTACTTAACTTGAATCGTAGAAGGTTTAAGATTTAACATAGGGAGGATGTCAAAGCAACATTATTTCGCGCTTTTGGTAATAGAAACGATACAACATGGAAATGTGTAAAGACATAAATCAGTCACATGACATTCGTCATTCCCATACACTTTTAACTATTTTGCAAGATATAAGACAGCGAAAGTATTATTTCCCGTGAATTACCTCATTACCTCTTTGACGAGACGAAATTCAGCACGGAGATTCCTGAAGTCAAAAAAAATACTTTCCATCCCTGGAACACTTATATGAAGACTACTGAATACATACTTCTTATTGGAGTCATCGGGCGATTCGCTCGAATCGGAGTCAAGCGATAGCTCGCTCGATGATTTGTCTTCCTTTTTCCTCCCATAGTAGCGCGGTACTGCTGGCTTGCTCACACCACCTCTATCGTTACTGTATAAAAATAATCAAAATGTTTATAACTCTTAAATAACACTAACCTCCTTAGAAAAATAATCCGAAAATAAACTCACCTCGAATAAATTTTAATTAAGTTACAATAAAAAAAACAACCTACCTCTCATACGACATCGACCTGGACTTATTACGCTTGGAATAGCCACTATGACTGTGAAAAAATAGACATTATTATTACAACACATCTAGCACATAATCCATGTTTAATATAAAAATTTATGTGAAATACAAACTTAGGGCTTCGAGACCGTCTATTTCTGTAGGGACGTGAATTGGATCTGTTGGGACTGTACGATTTAGATCGCGAGCGGGATGACACCGATCGGGATCTTGAATACGATCGTGACTTGGATCGGAATTTCTTCCAGGATGGGGAGCGGGATTGGGATCGTGACCACGACTTGGATCGCGATCGGACGCGAGACGACGAGCGCGATGGAGACCGGGAGTCTGGACCACGCGGCCCCATCACTGGCCGAGGTCTGTCCTCTGATGTTGACCTGGAACAATACATATTAAACTCTTTGAAAAGAACATAAACATTAAATGCGTTGTTACGAATTACGTGCGGGGTCACCATAGCAGGAGCATAGGTTTTGACACATTCGAAAGTCGTCGCTTGTCCTGGCATTTTGGGCTTTTTGTAATTAATAATAATTTAATTTAAATTATTTGCCAATGAAACAGTGAGCTACTGGAGATTATGCCATGTATCTAAGTGAAGTGTGGGTCGCTGGTAAATAATAAATAAGTACAAATGCTAGAGACTAATTAAATGTGTCCATGGGCTTATATTCATGAGATATATATACTGTAACCAAAAACTTTGTATAATATATATATTTTTTTAAAAGAGTAATTGTTGAGTTTCTTGCCGGGTTCTTCTCAACAAAAGCTACCTTCCGAACCCGGTGGTAACATTTATAACCATGTATAATGTATTTTTGTGTCCTTCTGACGATTTGAAAGTACTTTGTAAGAAGTCTAATCAAATAAAGATATTTTGAATTTTGAATGGCAACAACCCCAAATAACTTGGGAGGGCATTAAGATGTTGAGCCCATTGCCAATTCATAGATACCTAATAGATAAATTTTGTACATAAATTTTTACAGGTTTCATAAATAATGCGGGTTCCGTCTCGTTTAAAAGACACGGAACTATAGTAACACAGTCCAGAAGTTTGAACCTACACGGTGGTACCACAACTCACCTAGTCTGAGGTTTTCGTGCCGCGTCTGCATATAGCATCTCAATTTTCTTCAAGTTCTGCTTAACTTTTTCAGCATAGAGTGGTTTTGATGGTGCTGTTAATAGAAAGTTGATATTATCAGAAACCTTTATTGCCTCTTATGTTCTATTGTATGATTAAAAATTCAATGACATTATATATGTTATTACAATCTTTGAACAGGGAAATTTAACTGGCAGATACCTGATGTATCAAGGTGTAACATAGATTACTATTTTATCAAAAAAAATTTGTACCGCGAAATAAAGTCACACACAAAAAAACGCGCTAGAGCTAGAGCTGGCAATAAAAAATGTAAGGTACTGACATGGCTTATCGTCGTCTCCCCCGAAGGAGGTGATGAACTGTATGTGTGGCGGCGGCGCGGGCGGCGAGGGGCTGCGGCTGGCCTCCGCCGCCTTGTCCGCCGCCCCGCCCGCCGCGCCCGCCGCCGCGTAGTGCGGCGGACTCGCCACGCGGGTCGCCAGCCGCTTGTCACTATACGATAATATAGTGATATACAGGTGCCGTCATGGGAACAAAACAAATACATGTGCAGTTACCCCCACTGCTCATGTACGCATAGTTTCAAAAAACTTTCGTAGGGTTGTCGTACTAAATTTCAACAAAATCGGCTCGGTGGTTTAACTTCGAAAAGGTAATATAAATAAATATTTAAATTAGCATAATAAATAAAGGAAATATAGACTGGACTGACAGGGACACTTTCGCGTTTATAGTAATTGTTAGTAGCAATTATTATCTCTACTAGCCATAAGAACTTGCTTGCACTGTAGAGTTTAGCGCCTTTATGTATATGAATACCTATTATAATATTATGCCACCCTTCTAATGTTTAACGGTTAGTAGGCTCAACCTGCTGACCGTTAAACGGTTGACAAAAAATTAAACTGGTTAATATTTTAAAAACAAAATTGAAATTGACTAACCGATGCGCGCGTCGTTCCCTCCTACTCTTACGTCCAGAGAACATGGCTTTCTCCTTCTCCTCCCGCAACAGTTGTTTCTGATGTTCAGCATCGTCCGCGTCACCGGTGAGGAATGAGAACAGATCGCACCCAGCCATGCCGAACTGAGGCCCCACTGCGTTCAGCTCGTGAGCCTGTTCTCCAATATACATTGGTTAATTGTTGCTTTATAAACTATCATATTACTCGTGCCCGTTATTTACTCTATGCAGAATTAGAAATATCTTTGCTTTAGACAAGTAACACATTGTCTTTATAAATTTGTGTTATACTGATGTACTTATCGCACCCTCAGAACGATAGCGGCTCAACGCAAAAATTTTCAAAAATAATTATATTAACTTTAAAACCTCAAAATGTATTTCTACATCTAGTTTTAAAAAAATGTCATAAATGATTTTTTTAACATTTATTAACATTGCGCAAACAAATTTTATCCAAAACTAATATTTTAAATGTATTAAAAAATATGATTTTTGAATTGAGCCTCTATCATTCAGAGGGCGCGTTATAAGCTATATTATTATTATGAAGTTTTATTAAAATCCATTCAGTAGTTTTAGTAAGGCAATTCTGCTATTGATATAATTCATTATTATGATATAACTCTATATATTGCAATCATAGTAGACGTGATGATAGACCTTAAATTAAAAAGAGTGCTTGCCTAATTCTCATTCCATTTCAGAGGTCATGCTTTCTTACTGACCTTCATTCTTCTTTCATACATCTACATATTCCAATATCTCATCATAACATAAAATGCACATACAGTATGATATTTTTTTGCACTAGTATATATTTAGTATGATATTTAGTTACACCTCAAGGAAGGACCCAACCTACCCCTTACCATACCCTAAGGTATAGGTTGGGACTAAATGATACCACTATTTATGCTTGTAGATGGATAATTGTAAATGGTTTTGTTTGCATACATTTTATTATAAATATTTATTTCTGAAGTGGATAAAGAATGACCACCAGCCCATGCATTCTACCCCTGTGCATATAAATAAGTAAAAGCTGGTTAAAACAATGCTGAAATTGTAATCTTGTATATGTTATTTTAAGATACCATCAACCTTTATGAAAGGAACTTCTCCAAACTTTAAAGAATATGCATCAGAATCAAAACACATTAAAATGTCTTATAGCATAGCACACAATCTGATAAGAGTGTGTTTGATGGCGTTTGATAAGCAAATCATCAAGTATGTACCTATTAGTATCAACACTACATATTGTGTAGTAGTATGTTATAATTTACTAGCGATTTCACCCGAATAGTTAGAGAACCCTAAATCCTTGTACCATTAGCTATCTGCCAGTGAAAGTCCTGTTAAAATCGGTCCAACCGTTTTAGAGATTACCCGGAACAAACAGACAGACAGGCAGAGAGAGAACATTTTTAAAAATACATATGCTAACGCCTATATTCCCCGAAAGGGTAGACAGAGGTGTTGTTATCACAACACCCACTTTTCACCGAATTCGATTAAGTGTCAATGTGACAGATGGTGAGTCTATCGCCGTCTCTGGCACTATACATACGTCTTTGAATTACTTCTCAGAAATATGCAGGTTTCCTTCTCCTTTCTTCCTTTTAAAAATAGTTTTTTTTAAGTCAGTACCATATATACTTTAATTATGGTATTAGTGAAATGCTTTTATTTTGAAATTACAAACAGACACTTAAATTGTATTTATCTGTATATGTATATAGATAGAAATATAGATGGACAAACTTGGGAGCTAAAATGATAAAAAATAACAATCCCAACAAAAACTCACCTGCGAAGCTTCCATCTTGTTCACATCAATGCTAAGATCAACATCAATGATCTCCAGATCCAATTCATCATCGGAATCTTTTTGTTCCTGCTTTTTAGTATCTGGGCCTGTAATTAACACTTATTGGTATTAATATAACCAACAACAACATGAGTGTTCTACCCGATTACCGGATTGTTTTGTTTTAGGCTTCAAGCATCACAGCGGGGTATAAGTAAGCTGAATCTACCGTTGGAGGAGGAGGGTTGAGCTCCCGGATCATTATAATTGTATCCTATTGCTGCTCCTGTTCCTTTTCGTTCATGCAACTTCTCCTTTTGTGTCTCCTTTTCTTCTATTGTCACTCCAAATTGTTCTTCTATCGCCAGCTGTTGTAGGAATTTGTCTTCACCTGAAAAGGGTGAATAGCTTGATTCTATACTTAATAATGCAGACAAATTACTTAACATTTATTAGCCATCCCATCCATGTTATTTGGCAAAATACTAACTATTGTATACATATACAAACAGATATACTATAAAAAAAATCACATAGAGCCACACCTATTATATACATATATATTAATGAGTTTGTTTGAATGCACTGATCTCAGGAACTACTGATCAGTTTTAAAAAAATATTTCAGTGTTACATAGCCCATTTATCGCAGAAGGCAAAAGAAGGTTAAATCAAATTAAAATGTCAGGGGTTAAAGTTAGCATTAGCCCAAAGTAACTATTCCATGTGGATAAAGTTGTGGGCAGAAGTTAGCTTAACATAAAGTATAGTCCATGTAACAACTTACTTATGCCAAGGAACACATTTTGAGAAAGAATCCTGTATCTTTCATAGTTGCAGTGCCTCTCTTCAGTGCTAAGTTCTTCTGGTGGAATATCAGGATACTTCACTTCGGGGATGTAGTCTAGATGAGCTCTAACATCAAATCTGTCTATCATGTTGTTTGTATCTCCTTGCCATGGCATCCTATAAGTATATTTTGCAATTTATTTTGACTGAATACTAAGAGTGTGTAAATGTATGGGAACAAAGTATTGTAAGACTAACATAATAGCTGGGCCTTCACCCGCAGCAGCGACGGTCGGATCTAAATGTATTTTACATGGTCGGCCGTGCAACTGTAAGAATTGCGTAGGCTCCGCTTTCTGAAATATATTAATAAATGATTACGTCGAAAACATTACGACTGATGACAACATGAAATTTAAGGCAAACATTTCATAGAAGAACACATCGCTCACAATTTTTTCATAGAAATCTTTACGGCGCTCCGCCCTCCGACGATAGTCAACTATCATACCGCGTATCATACGCTCTTGTTTTCTTGCCTCGTGCCACATAATGATCAGTGATATGGATCATATATTCACAATTTGAATTAATTTATCAACATTTATTTGCATGAAATCTTAAAATTTGAGAGTTCTTGTTGAGGCAAACGACAACGAAACGAACGACCCTAAACCAAGGTACTTTAAAGACATTCTTCTAGTCCTTTCAGTCAGTCAGTCTCTACTCTACGTACGTTTTGTTTCGTTTCATTCTTTATGTTCATACATTCATTCCTTTACTTTCTTTCTTATCTTTGGTTCGTTACCGCCAAAAAAAATATTTCTCTATGGTTATCACCAATGATACTTAATCCTTCTTTCTTTTATGTATTTAATGGCGACGAGCATTGGTGGAATAGCTGTACTCGAAACAGCTATGCCAACAATGTCAAGTGATTGTAGAGAAAAAAATCTTTTAAATTGTTAAAAATATGTGGAACCCATTGAATTTCTCTAAAATATTCCAAAAATATCCCAAGTTGATTTGATTGACATTTTGACTGACAGTGACATTTATATGTTTGAGTAGTCCGTCCATGGTTTGGTTTGTTTTGTTTCCTTTGATTGAAGTTTGAACTACTTCTCTACGTATAACCTAAAAATATAATTTCCATTTTCCGATTTATTTTATTAGTTCACGTGTGAATTTGTGAGTGTTATCTATCTATTAAACATAAAAAATGTCCGATGGAAGTGTTGTTAATGTTAAATGTCGCATGTTAGACATGTTTTCCGAGCTTGATGAACTAGAACTAGATATTATTGAACAGTGGATATGCAGTCGTGCTTATTTAAAAGGTAAGTAAATGTCATTATATTTTTGCCAAGATCGTGGCGGCTGAGTAGTTTCAGTAGCGAGTTCAAATCTCACTGGTCAAAAACGTGCAATTTATGACACTACGGTGTTGTACACACTAAGTGAATGTAAACAAAACATCGTGAGGATTCAGCACATTACGCCTTCGGAATATGGCTTAGATAAAAAAAAAAGAATGTGTTTTAGAAAAAAAAATAATTTTATATAAACTTATAATAGTATTTTATTTTTTTAGACCTAGAACTGAAAAAATCCCTTCAAAACTCAGAAAAGACTTTGGTAAAAATTGGTGATACCATAAAGCAGATTGTGCCCTTTGCAGCGGAAATGCATTCAGAACAGATTATACCACCAACAGTGGGGGATTCAGCAGATTGTAATTCAATAAACACCTGTCATGTTGATGAGTTTTTGTATGATGAAGATGCTGTTGAAAAACTAGTTGAAAAAGGGAAATTTAAGCGACATTATTGCATTGATTGTAGTTCACGTAACATTAAGGTAAAGTACATTTTGTTTTATTAGTAAATTATCTCAATAAGTCAGGTAGCAGAATTGAATTTAAATACACATATGATTACATACTGCACATGTTTGTATTCCCCCGAAGGGGTAGGCTGAGATAGACTTGTAGTACACCCATAGCTCACCAGATATTTTTATGTCCCATGTAATAGCTGGCGAGCCTATTGTCATTAACAAGCTGCTACTGAGAAATAGATGAAAAAGCCTAATAATATTTTGCTTCATATTTTACAGTACTTGTTACTAAAAAAACAGTGTATTTTAATAAATTTGCCTTTTATTCCAGGATTTAACATACATCTCTCACTCAATGTCACGACAAACTCTGCAATATATCTTCAAAGTGCTGCTTCCAAAGGATTTGGGAGATAAACAAGTATTAGATGTTGGGTCTAGATTAGGTGCAGTACTTTATGGGGTAAATTTAATTAGTATTTTTTACTTTTGTATATAATTCTGTGTGGTATACTTACCTTAAATATCTTATCTTTTTCAGGCTTATTATTTGTCAAATGCTGGAACTGCGATTGGAATAGAAATGAATAAAGAATGCTGTGATGTTCAAGAGAGCATTATAAGCCAATATGCAATGGATTGCAATAGAATAAAAGTAATTCATTCTGATATTATGGATAGAAGTGATATTGTATCTAATTCTGATATCATTATTATGAATGTGTTAGATTTCTTTGTGAGCAATGACAAACATATTGAAATGTGGCAATTCTTCAAAAAACATTTTAAGAAAGGTAGTTATGTGGTGCTTAACAGAGATATTGCGGACACCTTAGATTATCTTGATATTTATGAAGATCTAATGAACTGGTTGAGTATTTCTAAGGCCAATCAGTTAGATAATGAAATATTTTTTGATGTTGAACAGAGTTGTAAATTATATTTGTATACTGTAAATTAATAAAAAATATTACATATCAGTCATCTCTATTTATCTGAACTAGAAAAGCGAGGTACAGCTATAGGTACTTCTATATAGTTATTGAAAATTACCAATACACTTTAAAAATACAGATGAATTATTTATCAAGTCCCACATATTTTCGCTACATTACAATACCAAATTACGAAATCTTCATTCTTCATCTTAATGCGAATCTTTGCATTTCTATCAATGGGATAGGAAAAATGCCATCAGAATATATGTTGTGTTTGCATAAGGCATCGCATCGAATAAAAAAATTCGATAAACTCAACTCAAAACTCAAAATATCTTTATTTGATTAGAAAGTACTTTCAAATCGTCAGAAGGACACAAAATACATTATACCTGATTATAAATGTTACCACCAGGTTCGGAAGGTAGCTTTTGTTGAGAAGAACCCGGCAAGAAACTCAACAATTACTCTTTTAAAAAAATATATATTATACAATGTTTTTGGTTACAGTATTTATATCTCATGAATATAAGCCCATGGGACACAACACAAATGCTCAATTGTCAAATATAATAACTAAAATATTACAAATATTTGTGAGCATGGCAAATTCCAGCCAGTCAAAGCAAAGATCAAACTAAGATTAATTAATTGTAGCAAAAGTACAGTGCCAATGGGATTATTTACAATAATTTTTCGACAAAGATACATCCCAGGGTTCCTTATCACAAATATAATCACTTACAGTATAATATCCTTTTTTGAGCAAAACTGCTTTGATGGTCTCTTTAAATTTATTGAAGGGCAAGTTTACAATTTCTGTTGGTAATTTATTATAGAAGCGTGTGCACTCTCCTAAAAATGAGCCATGTACTTTCTGTAAGCGATGCGCAGGCACTACAATTTTGTTTTTGTGCCTTGTGTTTATGTTATGCACATCACATTTTTTTTGAAACGATCCAATGTTTTGATGCACAAATAATAAGTTAGCTAAAATATACTGTGAGGCCACTGTCAAAATTCCAATTGATTTAAATTTTTCCCTTAACGAATCTCGGGGTCCCAAATTATAAATTGATCGTATAGCCCTTTTCTGTAATGTGAATATATTCTCTATATCAGCAGCTTTGCCCCAAATTAAAATAGCATAGGACATAACACTATGAAAATAACAAAAATATACGAGTCGAGCTGTTTCTATGTCTGTATACTGTCTAACTTTACGAATTGCATAAGCTGCGGAGCTGAGTTTTCCTGATAACTTGGATATATGTGGGCTCCACTGAAGTTTGTTATCAAGGGTTATACCTAGAAATACTACTGACTCTACGATATCCAAAGTTTCACCATTGACCTTTGTATCAACAGGTTTGACGTTTGGTAAAGTGAATTTAATACATTTAGTTTTTTGTGCATTTAAGACTAAGTTATTTACATTAAACCATTTCAATACCTGATCAAGTGCACTGTTTACATCTGCATAATTCGTTTTGGCTCTGTCGACTTCAAACAAAATAGATGTGTCATCAGCGAACAGTACAATGGCACACGTATTCTTGACTAAATTTGGTAAATCATTAATATACACTAAGAACAGAAATGGTCCTAGGATTGAACCCTGTGGGACGCCCATTAGTACTGGAGAACCGGAAGATTTGACGCCATTTACTTCGACCGTTTGAATCCGCTGACAAAGATACGATTTGATTAGGTCGAGTGCCCTACCTTTGACACCGTAATAATTTAATTTAACTAATAAGGTTTCGTGTTGGACACAATCGAAAGCCTTGGATAGGTCGCAGAATACACCTATGATGTCATGAGCGTTCTCCCACGCTCTATAAATATGTCTAAGAAGTGCAACACCAGCATCAGTAGTTGAACGACCTTTTGTGAAGCCATATTGCTCGCCATGTAGAATATTATTAAGATTAAAGAAGGCGACTATTTATTTATTAGATAGATTAGAGAAGGCGATATATTACTACACTACGTTGTTATGGACAAAGAATCATATTATCATGGACGGTGTCTACACAACGAAGCCGCTCCGCCCTTCGTATTATACTTCACGACCATTTACGACCGAGTAGTCGGTCACAGTCTGATACATTAAAATGCATGCAAAAATAAAATTGTATGTAAAAATATGCCATCATGTTCATCAACAACAACTAAAGGTTTTACCTTATTTTTTTGTCATTGATTTCATAGTCAGATTGAACGGCAATTCGACACGAATGGAGAAAGATCAAGCGTTGGTCCAACGGCTTAATGTTCTTTCCAAGGTACAGGGGTGAAAACGCCGCCAACTTCCAAACTCTGGCCATTCATTTGTGAATTTCTTGACAGATAAACCCTACATAAATTTTTGACCTGATCCGGGAATCAAACCCGGGATCTCGGGATCGGCAGGCGAACTTACTAACCTCTAGAACAACGAGGCAGTTAACAATACTGAAATAAGTAAATAACTGAAAATGTACTAAAGTATACTTTTAATTAAAAGTAACTCAAACTGCCACACCCTATAAAAAACTCCCCTCCGCCCACTATTAAAATCTTCGTCCATGGCCTTGTCGTCTCTGTCAGTAGGTAGTACGTTGTGTGGTTGTTCACTTTCGTTCGTTCATTCATTCGTTCCGTTCGTTATTTAATAAAAAATAAAATAAACTCAAGGTGTCAGTCAGTCAATGGTGTCATGCAGCCTAGAATAATGTAATGTAATGTTATTTCTATAATGTCTTGTTTTTATCAAGCTTGTGAGATGAGTGGATGTTTTGAGGACGGCAGATACTTTTAACATTCAAATAAAAGTGGTGTTTGTAAATGAGTATAAGTTACACAAAGTAAGATTAAAAACAGTGTAATAAACGAGCGGTACACGTTCAGGCAGCAGTGTTGTTTGTTATGAATAGCGACGAAGATTTGCCGTTGGAACTTGGTATCGTTGTTTAAGTGAGGAAATAAATACAACAATGGAAAATAACAGTTGTTTCAAAACCATAGGAATATGGATGTCAGATAAGAAGAGCCAGAAACTGAATTGGAAGGAGTTAGTCAATACATGTACATCTCATGGATATAAACTTGTGAAGGTAGGGCTATTATATATTTTTTTACTTATATACTTAATATTTATTTAACCAGAATTCTTGCAGTTAACTCATATAAATAATATTTTATACATCTAAAGAATATCATTGTTTATAATTTAATATAGTTATCCAAGACTTTTTAAATGCTTCAATATTGTAAAAGGGCTACATTATAGAAACAGCAAGTTATTACCGTTTTTATAGCTTTATGCAAATTCTCATAAAATTAAGAAATATTATTAGAATTAGCTCTTATGTGGCTTAACATTACAACACGGTATTTTCATGATTTTATTTATGAAGCACTTGCCTTTTTTCCTAGTTCTCTAAATGGTTCAGGAAAATGTGATCTTATGTTGCATAAAAAATTTACCTTGAGTTTGATTGTACCAGTCTTATGCAAAAATAAAAATGTTGGCGCCTACTTTGAAAATTGGTGTAAATTATAACTTATTATTTATGTAGTATGTTGATATGTCAAATTTGTATGTAAATACCTTGATGCTGTCAGGGTCGACAACATTAGCCTTCGACAACATGCCTTCTTATTTGACCTTATCCTAATTTATGTTTGATTTGACAGTTTTTCTGTATGGCTGTGAATATACCGTGACAGACTGACTCACAGACAAATACAAAGCCTTACAAATATTGGAGTTGGTGATATAAAAATAATTATAAAAAGCTGGTGCCCACAAGTGGGCCTGTTGAAATTTTTAATTATATTATAACCTTTAAAATTAAAGCCTATGTGCTGTTTTCTGATGTATAAGCTATATTTTAAAGTTTCATAAAAATACATCCACACACATTCTTACAAACTTTTGCATTACGATATTAGTAGGATACGCTATGAGTGATGTAATTTGAACCCAGTATTTACTTTGCTATGTAACCTGAATGGTTTGTGTAGTTGCCTGTACTAGAATCAATACAATCTCAAGTCTCACTGGTCTGTATCACTAAGTTTTCTTATAACGTTAGTCAATTGCACACCACAGAAAATTCTATGAAGATTCCATTCTAACTATTGACCTTTTAAAAAATGTAAGTGCAGTACACCGGGCAGGGAGAAGATTTCATAAAAAGTCTGTTCAGAAGATTGTTACTAAAGACCACCAGATTTAGTTTGAAACATATTAATATTTGTGTTATGTTAACAGTTGGACTTGGAAAGACCTTTAGAAGAGCAAGGAAAATTAGATGTGTTGCTGCATAAATTGACTGATATCATAGCAGCAGCTGATCAAGGCGACCCTAAGGTAAAATTAATTAAAATAAAATATGTAGATTAAGAACAAGGTGAAATCAGCAAATTGCACATCTAATAATAAACATCGCAGCCTTCAAACTCGTGACATAAAATGATTAATTTCTTCTCCTCAATAGTTTCTTTCAAGAACTATAAATATGAAACAATTTTACATCTCATCATCATGAATTTAAGAGTAATAACTCTTGTTGGTGTAACCGACGCATTTCTTTCCATTTGTCTCTGATCAGTGCCATCTTTTTGACCTCCTTATCCATCATGACAGACACCTTCTCCTTAACTTGTCTCATATATGTTAGCCTTGGTCTTCCTCTCCCTCTCTTCCCTTCTACCTTTCTTTCTATTGTTTTTAAAGAAGGTATCATGTTGCACAAGGTGCCCAATGACCTTTCCCCTCTACTTAAGTATTATCAGTTTACTTCATGTATTTCTACAGGCTGCAGCAATAATTAACCGGGTAGAGCAGTACTTATCAAACCACCCACACATTGCTGTCATAGATCCTGTAGATAATGTGAGGTTATTGTTAAATAGGTAAGTCTTCCAAGATATACATTAGTTATTAGGTATGTCAAACATATTGTTTATATTGAATACACCCTGAATATGCAGTCCAGTATAGAAGTTTTAAAATATATAGCTTGCTCTGTGACAATACTGACTTGGAACTTAAAATGGATGCCTACCATCATAGGTACAAGAACAGAGTATTAAAAAGTTCCGAATGTTGAGGTTTAATTTTATGACCATATAATTTTAAGTCAGACCTAAGATGTTCTTCATACTCGCAGGATAAACCATTATAGCTGGCTATCTGTTCCAAGTTATTAATAGATTTATGTATGTGAACATTATCACATACTAAATTAACAATGACACAAAACCTATTTGCTCTTGACAGATAGTGTTATTGTCTTATGTTATTTTCGTCACCTTGTGAATATTAATCTGCACATTCTACCTATTTCACATACATGATTAAAATAATACTAGACTATTAGAACTCTAAACATGGACTAAGTTCTTCCATCTACAATCTCATTATTTACATGTAATTTACATACTAATCAGGAGGCCCTTATATTTCCAGGAACTGTTACTACTCTATTCTCCAAGATGAACCTTCATTCCAAAAGCAAGGCATTTTCACACCAACATTCGCAGAGTTTACCACAAACAATAAAGATCTGAATATTGAAATAATGAAGCTGAGGGGTGTAAGGTTCCCTGTGATATGCAAACCTACAATAGCACATGGGTCGAAGTCAGCCCATGAAATGGTTGTGATATTTAATGAAAAGGGCTTGTCTGTGTGCAAGCCACCCTGTGTGGTCCAAAGCTTTGTCAACCACAATGCAGTGCTGCATAAAGTATTTCTCATGGGAGACAGGTTAGTAATTCTTAACTTCACACTTACTGTTCTACCTACCATAAGAGCTACCTCCTCCAGACAAAGGTTGTGGATTGAGATTGCTGTCTTAGTTTTCCTAAGCAAGTTCAGCATGGGGTTGATGTGTGATGAGGATCTTACAGAGTTGGCAAAGCACACATGATATCCCTGGCATTACAAGCGTCCATAGGCTGCAGTGACTACTTACCATCAGATGGCCTAATTTGGCAGATGGTGGGTGATGGGTCCACTCACATCCCGCTTATCATACTTATTTGAATCGCTTCTCAAACATATTCTAGTCACCGTAAACCTTGATGAGTCAAATGTAATGCCAGTCCACAACTAGTTGGTACAGACAGTGAGATGGAATTCAATAATAGCCTTTATTTAGATCACCTTAACCTATTAAGAACATTGTGAAACAAACATAAAACCAAGTTAATTCTTAAAAATACAAACAAGAGGCGAGACTCGAACTCACGACCTCTGCAAACCGTGCAGTTGCTCTTCCAACTCAGCTACTCGTGATCCTACCTCATGCGGCGCAAACACTAGGGGAGGTAAAATTTGACGCATGACGTAGTCCCGCCTCGTGTTCGTATTTTTCTTTACTATTTTTAAGAATAAGAATTTAAACATGTTTATTCTAGTATTTACTACTTTTCTATTTTTTGTGGAACTGTTTGCCAATCGGCAAATGCATCCTCCAACCTTTTCCATTCTGATCTTTCTTGAGCCACTCAGTTCCACATCGTTCCTGCTACTTCTCTGATGTCATCATCCTACCTTTTCCGTGGTCTGCCTCTTTTCCTTTCACCTTCCCTAGGATACCACCTCGTAATTTTTGACTCCATTTATCATGACCTCTTATTGTGTGCCCTGCCAATCTCCATTATAATGTATAATATATATATTTTTTTAATCAGAGCCTTAGTATTAGTAATGTAATTGTATGATTCACGAAGTTAAGACTTAAAGTAAACAAAGTGAACAACTAAACAGTAGTGAGATAAAAGATAAAAACAACTGTGTAACTATGATGATATCACATTTTATCCCTCGCTGCATTGTGTACTTTTAAACTGAAGTGTTATTTGCAACAGGTCATATTTGTAATAAATGAAAATTTTAATATCAATATATTCTGCTCTTTTTTTATTTATATGAAAACAATATCATAATGGGTTCTATATAGTACAGATGCTGCAGGACTAAATCCTTCTAATTTAAGTAACGAAAAAAACTACGACCCCGATTGTTGAAAGGCAATTATTTAATCTTCACATCAATTGGATTGTTGAAAACAATCTGTAGATCAATATTAATCTAGCCATCAATATTTTTGCAGGTACCACATATGTGAGCGGCCTAGTTTAAAAAACTTCACCGCATCAGCCGACTTGGAACCAATATTCTATAGCACGGGCGAGGTGTGTAAAGCAGATAGCCAATCAACCCTATCCATTCTGGACCCCCACGATAAGGCTGACATTACAATGACACTCGACGAAGACAAGATAAAGGCTGTAATCAGAGTTCTCAGGAAGAGAATTGGGCTGCTCCTCGCTGGATTCGACGTGGTCATAGATAATGTGACAGGTAACCATGCCGTCATAGACATTAATGTCTACCCTAGTTATGACAACTTCCCTAATTTTTTCGAACATTTATTAGACTGTATAGATGATACAAGGAGGAAGTGTATCCGTTGTTATAAAAATGGGGGTAATGGAGTTAGTGATGAGTACCAGATTTGTAAAATGAATGGTTTGGTAAATGTTGGTTTGGACCCTGTGAAATACGCCGTCACGGGCATGAATATTAATTAGCTGATCACATTTCTATATGCTGTATATTTGATAAATAAACTCACACATCTTATTTTGATCTTTTGATAACTGTTATATGTTGTATAAAAATAAATCTACTGCCCCGTGAAATAAGGTTTAAATATGTAAAACTTAAGATAGGTAAGCTAAATATTATGATAAACAGGACGCCAAAGTAGGTTAAGCATCAATTACTTTAACGTGTTATGCTTAGGTTGTAAGCAAGTTGTTTTGCTAATTATGTAATGTAATATAGTATAGACCAGGGGTTCTCAAACTTATGCATACTTCATTAGAAGAGATTAAACATTGATTGGTTGGTTGGAATATTTTATATTTCACTTACAGTTAATGTCATGCGGAATTCCATATGTACAAAGCTTGAGAAACGTTTGGAAATCAAAGGGTTGAAGGCCAGAGTGATAGATGCCACAAAACTTTGAATGTCACAAATAGACTCTCTGCCCGTTATTATAAGGCTCAAAATTACATGACCCCAGTGAAATAACTGTTTGAGCACCCTTGGTTTAAACGAGAATATTATATGACACTAAATTCAAGTTTCACGTCCAACACAGCTTCAGAGGTCGCCAAAAGTAGAGAAAGTAGAGACGCCAAATGAAGTTAGTTACTTGTCATGTACATATATTATACATTTACACAAAGTAACACCTGTTTTCGATATATAGAAAATAGGTTTGTATGAGTAACTAGACATATTTACACAATAATGCACTTTATCGTTATTGAAAGTACTTGCAATGCATTCATGTGCGTTTTATTTATCTTGTGTATTTTTGTACAATAAGCAATATGTAATCACATAGTGCATTTATATATTTTATACACTTTTTCTCGATATATTTATTATGTTATACAAAACATTCTGATGGTGGTTTTGAGTAAGAAATAATGAACACATTTAGATATTGTGTGGGCGCAAATATGAATTGCTTCGGATATGCCGTTGTTAATAATTCCATTTATTCGTGTAAAGAAAATCGTAATTAGAACTTAAAAGTGTCTTATTACTTCGTAAATTCCTTCGTACAATTTTATAACTTAATTATATAGTTATTTAAGTAGTTTATTAGATAAATATGTAGTTTACAATTTATCAAACAGCATTTGTGAGATTTCAAGTTTTCTTGTAGTAATAGTATGTACTTATCCATTATGATAATACACTGTCTTTAAATGCCTTATCCGAAAATATTTTGTATCATAGTATAGCTAGAATCAGTTCCTAATTAATGAAGAAAGTAAAGAAATAAAGATTATATACCAATAATTAAAATTGAAGGGGCTGTTTGTACTAACAGCTTTTCACTAAATTGATATGAAAGTATATAAGGAAATTACATATTGTTTTAATTTTTTTTCTGTCTGTCTGATTGTTCCGGCTTATCTCTGAAACGGCTGGACCGATTCTAACAGGACTTTCACTGATAGCTGTCGTTACAAGGAGTGACATAGGGTGCATTTACTTAAAAAATATTTTTCCATGAAATACAGCCACCCATGAAACTAAAACTACGCGGGTGAAACACGGGCCGCATTTAGTTGATAATACATGTTATTAACAGTATAATCGTAAGCATAAACTTATTGACAAAGATGTATATGGGGAGAAATTTCTTTACTATTTTAATCTACAGTTTAGACGGCAGCAATTTTTTTAGTGGCCAATATTACAAAAAAACATACTGGCCGCTTGATGGTAAGTGGTTGACTTATGCGATGTCTCTGGATGCCACTATCCCTAGAAAGAGTTTGATATTTGCGGTGTCAACACGCAAGAATGGTGAGAAATAAAAAAAAACATTATTTCTTTCAAATGTGAAACTCTTAAATTTTCTGCGATGACGCTGCAAAACTCTTAATAGGGATACTGTTCCACCAAGGCTGTCATCTTTGCTGTCTGTTCAAGAATTCCATGCTGTTTGGGAAAACACACTTGGGGCTCATTACATAGCCAAATCGGTCGCGGGTGGAAGCTCTTTTTGAATCATTTAGAATCAATACAATCTCGTTTGAAATGTTCTCAGATAATATAAGTTCTGTTAAAAGAATTCTACAATGCATTCATCCGTAATAGAATTAAAATATCCTTTATGCCTAAAAAGATTCTCACTGTCCACCGCCGCGTCCGTCTGTTTGTCCAAGCAAGGCGTTGTATTTGAATGAATTTGGTTTTGATTGATATGTATTGTATTAAATACACGGAAGAAGCCAATGTCGATCGCCTAGTTTACTATAATAAGTATACTATTGTAAGTATTTATATTGTCGCACTTATGATATATGTAGCTATTTATCGGCTAAGACTGATGTAATTGTGTATATACTTATACTGGTTACCGAATAAAGTAAGATTACATACTCATATTTATAAGTATTATGTCGCAGCCTGCAATAAGAAAATAATATAATAAATAAAAGATAAAAGAAAAAATATTACTGTGTCAAAATATACATAAGCATATTATGCACGCTGTCTTACGCTACTTTATACAAAAATATAGGGAAATATATATGCATTTATATTTACAGTTTTATATGACACACTGATTTATACTACTGAGGCTGTGACAAATATCATTATGGAATTGAATTTAATTGCGCTTATTTGAACCAAGTACCTTATAAGCTTTTATCGTCATAATAATCGTCAATCTATGATGGTACTATGAGGTCATTGTTGGTTCCCTGAAGAAGGTATGGGTTATGTTTAAAGAACTTTTGTGTGTGTATTGTATGCAATGTATATGTGGAATCGCTACGGCTCAAATTTGGAATATGTAAAGTTAATGAAAACGTACCTGATTATCATATGAGGTGCAATTATATTCGATCTCAAGGTCGTAAAATACTTTTAAGTCGACGTTAACTGTATTAACTATGTCGTATTATTTGCCAGATGCACACATCATCAAAAAATATGGAGAATATTACCTCCAATGCAGAAGAAATAAAGGTAATTTTCATACAAAGAAAAATAAGTGTGAACGATTGTACTACAATTATAATATCACTGATTAGTCACTTTTTTTGTCTACTCTGATTAATCACCAGTTTCGGCCAAAAAATAATAAAAAAATCTTTATAAAAAAATTAACCTACTGGGTATATCAATTACGGCCAATTAAAAGTAATAACCATGCTTATGTTTATATCAAACAAAATTGAGAATAGGCCAGCAGATGGATGTAGGAGGACCACAATGTTTACGTTATGATTATTGTTTAGAATGGTAAGCTTTGCTTAAGCATTGTAATATCAGCTGATCCTTATATTAAGTGTTATTGAATTGATAACATTCAAAAGAAATATATTATTATTTTATTTTCCCATTTGTTATTTTATTCCAGCGGCAAATATTCCATAACATGTTCAATATATAATTATTGCGTAATACCTATCTTATAATATAAATAAGTATTGTTTGCAAATGGCTACTAAAAACTCTAAAAAGATATATATTTAAGCCTTTTGAGATCTTGTTAAATTTAATTAATGGCAAAGGAATGTAAATAATTATTATATTATATTATGTGTTTATCAGCCCATGAAGTCGTCTCCATGGTATTCTGAAAATCAAGGCCATGCAGTAAATTATAATTATTATATATTTTTTACATTCACAAATAATATACTTACGTGGATGGCAATTGTAACTCAATTTGGATGAATCCGTCGAAGCTGTTGTTTTAAAGGATATGACGACTCAATATTCACAGAATAGTTTCGAACCTTATGTTTTTGTATTTGTGGCTAAAATCCTCGTTGGACTTCAATTCCTAAAACATTTATAACAGCCGTGATGGGCTTAGAGTTTGAGCAGTGGCCTGCTACACAAGCGACGCAAGTTCGAATTCGGCCTGTACCAGTGAGTTTTTCTAAAAACTTATGTGCAGGGATTTCACACTACGTGCTTTACGTATGTAGCATATGTCTGAGAAGTAATTGAAAGACGTATGTATAGTGCCTGAGACGGCGAAGGACCATCTGTTACGTTGGCAATTATCATATTCGGTGAAATGTGGGTGTTGTTGTTACAACACCCACCCCTTTGGGGATCCTTCTGGGATGGCGTGAGCATATAATTTTTTACTTGCATAAGATGTTACATATGTGTGTACATAGATTGGGCAGTACATAGGTTACAGAATTGCTTCTGTTTCTTTGTTATTTAAATAATAATGGTGTTGAGATGTTGAATGCTGTCGATTGAAAGAGAATGGACAGTGTTCACATATGATAACTGCATAATTTTAAATATCACTCACAATAAAATATTAATCCACTCTTGTTTACAAAGATTTACTTGAATATCAACTAATTGAACGATAAACTGTAGTCGCCATTTCATTACAA
Organism: Watsonalla binaria; assembly: GCA_929442735.1. Classification (NCBI taxonomy): domain Eukaryota; kingdom Metazoa; phylum Arthropoda; class Insecta; order Lepidoptera; family Drepanidae; genus Watsonalla; species Watsonalla binaria. The sequence continues at coordinate 4,658,688 of OV838930.1, forward strand.
AATTATCTGTTTGATCGCATCGTTCTTTTAAACCACGCTACGGGTCTTGAAACTGTTTTTGCATTTTACCTACATGTGAAAAAAATGTATATGCAGATATTAGAAAGAATTCAACGTGTTTCGATAGCCTTGAAAATTGCAACCGAAGTGAAGCGAGAATCTGTATTATAAATGCCAAAATATATAAAAGCGAAGTGTCTGTTATGGCTTAGTCGCTGAACCGATTTAGCTGAAATTTGTAATGAAACTAGCTCCAGTTTGAATCCAGGGACGGTCAAAGTTTATTTAAATCACTACGTGGACGAAGTGGTCAGGTGAGGGTAGTGTTTATGAAGACATCTGGCATAACAATTTTATTCTAAACATCTAAAAAATATACGAAATAAATGCAATCAAATACCAATATGTACTAGAGTTTTATCTATTACTCACTGTTTAATCGAGTCGGTACCTACGACATAAGGCTTCACTTTTTGGGCTACTGACCGGGTATTGCTTTAGCAACTGTTTACGTTCTTCAGAAAACCATTACCCTGAAATTATAAAACTCCTGCATCGCAATAATTGTAATTTTTCACAAAATATGTTGGATTCGTGTTTCAGCAGTTAAGTGAGCGAAAGGCGTGTCGTAAGATTATATTTACTGTGGCCCAAAGATCTTACTGCAATGATAGTCCTGCTATGAAATAGTGACAGATGTATGCACGTAATATATATCTCTCGTAATATGCGTCAAACTATCATGGCAACAAGAACTCATGGTCCCTGCATGGCGTACATTTACTATCAACAACAAAATTTACTTTACCTATATCAAACGTAATGTAATAAATGTAGCGGTCTTTGTTCAAGTCCCACGTTGGTAAGTCTACTATAACGGTTGTGTTCGCTTAACGTCGCTTTAAAAGCAGTAATTGTTAATTCGTCACAGTGCTGTGCATAAATCACACCTAGTTACAGCGGCCGAGAAGTAAATCTATACAATTTATAATACATTATGGTACGCAACATCCGCGCAGGCCGCTGTGCCGGGTGCCATCAAAATGCAGGAAGTTACTTCTATGTAGATCGCAAATCTAAAACGTATCTTAGCTGTTCTATTCATTCGAGATTCCATATAAGACCGTATTTGGACGGCTCGGAAGTTATCGTATCAGGTAATGGATCTCCTAAGAATGTCGTAGTTAGAGTAGAATAATGTGCGAAAACTTATTTAGAACGCTCTCACGTTCATTTGTATTGAAGAAAATGTAATGACGGGAAAATTAAGCTACTTACTCCAATTTTATAAATCATTTATGTATCTTCTAATCTTAGTCGATATTGAATACAGCCTTCGTTGTGTATCAATTTGCTAAAGGCGCCATTATGTTGGTTGGCATGATGCTAATCATGTTGTGATGTCGGAGGCTTCAATACACAGGCCTAATTAAGATCTTGTTGATCCATCAGCATCTAACGGTCGGCAACGTGTAACAAAGGTCGTTAGCGAAAAATCGGAGCCTTGTAATAGCTGAGTTGTTTTGAATTGCGATTGCGATTCATTCAGTCAGCTGTCGGCACATGCGGACTGAGCACGCGCGTCGCGCGCGCAACCGCACTCGCTTTCGAACGAATTCGCGCGCTTCGATGTTTTTGAAATGTGTTCGTTCCTTAAAATAAAACAGTAGTCGAAAAAATGACGGTATACGCATATAATAATTAGCTTCCATTATGAGCTTTTTTGCACGTTCCGGGTAGCAGGGTTTAGATTTTTTGTGCATGTTTGAAGATTATCATCTGATTAATAGTTTTATTGTGTTTTTGGTACATTGTGTTGGTAACTACTGCGATAATCTGTCTATTAAGTGACATGAGTGGTGTGTATTGAAATAACTAATTAACGTTTCTGTGTCACAGTGATAGTGTGTGGATAAAGCGGATTGTTTGTGCTTTAACGTACACAGGTAAGCACGATTGATAAGTTTAGCTGTTACCCGCCAGTATCATAAAATATTAATGTTTCGCCACGGCCTAGTGGCCAAGGCTTTATACGGAGGTAGCCGTCCCTCGGAATAACTTCCATTATTATCTATTTGGCACTGACACAGCTACTGTGCAGAACTTATCAAAGGCGCGTTGTGCAAATGTTGTAGGTAGGCAGATAACCTGACGAGGGGTGGAATATCTTATCAAAGGGTATGCTTTGAGTATTGTATAAATGAGGACTATACTTGATAGTTGTTATAAACTAACGTTGTAGTTTTAGTTTGTTATCGGACCTATCCACTTTATTCCTGAACAATATTCAGGGTGCGTTAGTTATTTGTACCCGCTCGCGCAATACAAGATCACTAAAAATCACTACTACGTAATTAACACGACACTAAAAAATTACTACCTACCTACTTCTTATTTAACTGTCCCATCTTCAATTTTGAATAGATCTCATTACGTACTATCTCTATTGTTGAATAATCTTTGGGTCACATTTTGGGAACTTATTTGGGAATTGATATTAACGCAATCGACTAATATCGATTTTAATTATTGGTTTATAACAAAGCTATAGTTAATACTTAAATTATTCAACAATATTGTATCAAAACATTGGAACCTCTCTACCTACGCCACCTATAATAATGCATGTACGACTTTGGAACTATAAAAACGTGAGAACTTAAATAATGTTCAATGGAAATGCTAATCAGATCGTTAAAGAGAATACTTTACTTGCTTTGTTTATGGTGCATCATCTTATAAAATTTTATTACACTTTTATTATTATGGGTATCTGAAACAATGCTAAAATAAAAGTTTTTTTTTAATATTCTGTACCCGTCGCTATAATTTGACAACTTGAAATCCTAGCGAAGGATTAGAGAAGCAAAATTATGAGTTCGATCCCAGTTGAGCACGGTACTCCAAGTATATATAGGTTTCAGCATGCGTTCGTATCGATTGCGTATTTCCCTAATTTTATATCGGAAGGGAAAACTTCTTAACTCGCCGCTAGGTGAGATTTTACGTTCCCATACATATATAAAATGAGGCAAATACGCTGGCGATATAGTCAAACTTAAAACATGTTACGACCCATACTTAGGGTGCAGATATTTTGTGTCACAAACACTTTATTTATTTCTTAATCATCATCCTCCTGCTCTTATCCCATGTTATTTGGGGTCGGCGCAATGTGTTCTCTTCCATTTCTCTCTATCAGCCGTCATATCTGTATTCACTCCTACTTTAGCCATATCATCTTTCACACAATCTATCCGTCGTTTCTTAGGTCTTCCTTTCCCATTGTAACTATCCACATCCATAAGCAAAACTTTTTTGGCAAGATCATCCTCATCCCTCCGCATAACATGTCCGTACCACGACAAACGTTTCCTATTTATTTATTTCCTATTATAAGGTATAAAACACTTAGTGCTCAGGGGAGGTCCTGGTACCTAATTAAGTACCAATCTACTCGACAATATAACGTTCGAATCCTTTGAGACTACAACGAAGCGGTGCTCTAATTAGATATCCAAGTCACTATAGGTACTTAGATATACGTATACCTAACAGTCATGTGATGTTCGTGTGCGATTAGACTTGAGATAATGCTCAGAATACGCAATATTAACAACGAAACCATTTACATTCCCTCAGGACTCACTCTTCAAATTAGGTAGCATGAGAACTAAGGTGAAAATGCGATTGGTATAACTTGGGTCTTGTGTAATTTGCAAGAAGATGGATGGCATTACACAAGCTATAGACTGCCGGTACTTAGGTACTTATTCTACTAATGTCTATGTAAGTTTGAGCGAACCTGTGTCTGTTTGACAACAAATGAAGTTATAATGAAACTCTTACGTAAAACCTAAGTCATTAGCAATCTAAAATGAACACGCTTTAAGTAAGATCACATCTTTTGTTTTGTTATATTACAACACTATGTTTCGATCTTTAAGATATTCCCGTAATACGGGAGTCTCTAAGTAGTGTTAGTTGCGACCATAGATATCAGAATGATAGTGCGACGAATGCTCTCGTCACCAGTGTCACGACGCTCTGCGGCAGCGCATTATCTTGCATCGTCCAGCACCACCGCCAACTTGCAGAACGAATGCCGAATTAGTCCCGCCCGAATTCCCGCGACCTTCGACTACGTATCGTCGCGGAATCGAATCGTCTCAACGTAACTGTAAGTTAAAACTAGTTTGGTTGTCGGCCGCTTCACTAATAGGATCGGACGCGTTCCGCACAGTAGGCACTTTTTCTATACTTTTTCTGAGCAAGTGCAGAGAAATGGACCGCGTGTTCCCGTGATGCCCGAGACTGGATGTAGGCTGGTATCTATATGTAGTACATATATATAGGCTGATATAGGCGTCCCCATTTTTTGCACCTGTTTGTTTTGTTTGAAACGTCTAGGCTTTCGTCGTCGGTTATGTCGCATTGTATCTTTCAATATCGACACCGGAATGTGTTGTCACAAATTGTTTTATTGCTCCATTGCATCCTTTAAACATTTCTTAAATAACATAAGGACCATACGTCGTCTTACGTATTTATTTATTGTGCTTTATTCAAATAAATCTTGTAGTGCTTGCATAAACAATTGAAGGTGACTGTCCGCTGGATTGATATCATTTAGATTCACACCATCCATGTATCCTGAACAGAACAACTTTATTTACAAAGAAAACATGCAAAAGATCAACAAACTGTGTTATTTGTCTACCCATTGTATTGATGTAGCTCCAGTAAGAGCGTTGAACTCGAATTATTTAGCATCACTACCAACATTAGAAGCCGACGTATCATAAATCTGCTACACTGCTAATGCAACGAGCAGACATATTAACTACCAGAAGATGGCTCTTCATTTAAACCATGAGTGAAGGTACTAGGCTAAGCATTTGGGCCGCGAATTTTGTTTGGCGTTACGTCGATAGTTACAAGAAGCTGAACTATGACTCCTTATAATGGTTATCAGTAGGCATCTGTCAAGGATATGTGCGTGTGACCTTATTATATATATATATATATATATATATATATATTTGCGAAAGTAACTTGTTAGGCAGTTCATTAGATACCAACCTAGGTAGATACATAATAGTAATCTAAGTACCTATACTAAATGTAGGTATAGGGAAGTAGGAAACCGAGGAAATTTTTTTCTCACTATTTAAACCCCTTTGCCCTGCTCTAACGCGGGAAGCGAACCCGCGGCACTTAGTAGAGCAGTTAGGTACATAACCACTGACCATACCAACGGTGTCGTAGGTAAATATATACATATATTAAAAAACTGTTTTGAGTTACTCGTACTTACCACCTTGATGTTCCTTACGCCTAATACACAGGTAGTAAAAAAGATGGAAATATGGGGAGCATTGCTCGCCAGAGCACCCGTTTGGTTCTTTGGAGACGAATAGTTTGAGATCAAATATTAACGTCTCTTATTGGAAACACTTCACTGTGATGACGAATAATGTGGCGAAATTAGAATTCAACTATCAAGTACTGTTATTCTACATATTAGCTAGCTGCTATGTATTCATTCATTCCTGTTCTGAGTAGCAGTGACAATTTTTAACGTGTAAGGTACTTGTCTGGTTTGTGATGAGGTCAGCCAATAGTGCTCTACATACACCAATGGTATACAGACTTGAGCATAATATATGCTGACATTCGTTTAATGAAAATAGTTGATTTTATTGTTTTAATACATTATAAATGTACACTGCGATGATGACGATCATCAATTTAGTTAAATTTTGATAAACCTATGGTTAAAATATTATACAAGAACCTACCACGGGTACTGATATTGTGTGGTATAAATGTCAATTCTTACTTCTTGTAGTATGCAGAAGTGCATGAATGTGGGCGAAAATGAAGAATGAAAGCACGTGGCTAAAAATACCCTACCTATGAATAATTTTTTGGTATTGACGTCCAGTTAGATCAATTAAGACATATTAGGTACCTATTTTGTTAAATGGTCGGAACTTTTAAAATCCATCGTTGTTTCATCATTAAAATGTTGTTGAGTGACAGTTGCAACGTAATTTGTTATAGCACGAGATCTCGAGGTCCGAGGTGACTCGCGGGTCAAGGCTGCGGACGTGTTGAAAGTTTGTCCATCTCAGACCAACAATATCAACAAATTTGTACATTTAAAATTCAAAAACCCAATGCTTAAAAATGGGCCCCCATTTTACCGTCTTAGAAGTTGAAGTTTACTGGTATTGCTTTCAGTAACTTTTTTAATCTGGGTCGACCCAGAGATTAAAAAAAATCCGCGGAAATTAGGTTATTTTTAAAATTTGCCGTCGGCATTACTGTTGGCTTGTTATACAGCAGTTTCAAATAAATACATGCTCATAATTTAGGAAAAAATTACTTCTATAAGTTGTAACTTGTTCACGAAAGCCCTTTCAATCCCACCTCTATACATTGACATATAAGTTGTAAGAACTCTAATCAAATAAAGATATTTTGAATTTGAATATGAACTTGAATTTAAGGTGACGTAGATATTGACTTAAAAAACGAATTATAAAAATATTTTTAAAGTAATATCTGAAATTGTTGACTGTGAATGAACCGTTTTCTCTTTATAACAAAGTTATTATGTATCTATTTTGAACGTGAACCCTACGTTACTTCCGAACTTCGCAGAACTGAAACCTTGTTCAAAAGTTCCTCCGACCGATACCGTGTGCGTAACTTTGCCTTCTGTAAATGGGGGCTTATCATTTTCTTCAACCAAATTATTGACTTTTAGCTTGAATAAGTTACTTATTTAATAACGATGTGTTATTTAGATACGGACCTACATCATCGGCTTATTACGAGCTTATTAGGAACATCTTAGCTTTGACGTTTTATACTTCTATATCAATGATAGTAGGCCCCCTGGAAAGTGTAGTGTGGTTTTGACCGCGCGCGACGCACTTTTTACAAACCCTTCAAACATACAAGTAATTATATTATATATATTTTTTAGAACTTTGTACAGGGGTATCTGTGATGTGTGCTGTTCGTCACAATGTGATGCATGTATGTGAAGATCACGTTCCGCTTGGTGATTAGGCTCGCCTCGCAATAAACCCGCTCAAGAATAATTTGCACTCGTTATGAATAAACAAACTACGTAATTTAAAGTGATTACCATAATGACTTGCCTCGGCTTTAAGTTGATTGGCTTAGTTCACAAGTATAGTGGGATAAAAGCTGGGATAATTTAAGTTTTTGGGAATGCACCCAGTTTATTTGATACAATTTAAACCTTGGTAAGCTATTTATGATCATCGATAATATTACCACCTGTTTGATAATTTAGCCTAAAAAGAGCTGGCAAGCAACTCAGCAGGCGTGCATGAGATTTCATCGATTTTCTGATGGTCTTTGGTGCATAATTGCTACCAAAGGTCTAAAGCGTCTAATTTCTTTATATTAAAATTGCAGTTTATATTACTGTACATGTACTTATAGATCAATGAACGACAGATGTGATACTTGTTGTGCCTTATCCAATTCTTATCTGAAGGTAAAGAACTACTTGTTCCAATTCACTAACCAGTAGTTACAGCGACCATAAAAAACAATCCACGTCATGGTACGCATATCAGGCTATTGGAACACGCAATAATAAAATTGTTCGGTATAAAAAACCTTAGTGTGGAAGAACTTAGTACGGTGTACTCAAGAGATTCTCCGCATAAATACTGCGTAAGTACTTAATTTATATGAAACCTCCCTTGGCAATTATGCTGCAATATTTATACTGCTTTAGGGATTCGCAAACTGATACCTAAATAAAACCAAGTTTACTGAAAATAGTATAAACAACTAAGTTCTAAGATCATTAGAAACATAATCTTCATAATATCCATTTCTTGCCCAGATTTTAATTTACGACTAAAGTATTTTCGTGTGAGCCATGGTGGCCTTAAGGTTTGAGCAGTCGCCTGCTACGCATGCGACGCAAGTTCGAATCCCAGCGAGGCCTGTACCAATGAGTTTTTCTATAAAACTTATGTACAGTGATTTCACACCACGTGCTTTACGGTGAAGGAAAACATCGTGAGGAAACCTGCATATTTCTGAGAAGTTATTCAATGACTTATGTAAAGTGTCTGAGACGGCGATAGACTCACCATCTGTCATGTTGGCACTTAAACATCTTCGGTGAAAAGTGGGTGTTGTGATTACAACACCTCTGCTTACCCCTTCGGGGAATACAGGCGTGAGCATATGTATGTATGTAATTTCGTGTTTTATTATGAGTCTCATCAATTTGTACTGTATTCTTTCGGTTAATATTTTTATTGATTATGGTGAGCACTATCCTTACTAAGATAGAAACAACTCATGTAATTATACCTAGTTTTTATTACTAATCCCATGCAATAATTGGATGGCCTGGACTTATTTGCTAGTAACTAAATTTTCCAATAAAATGCCTATAGTTAGAGATCCGCGTTTCTGTGAGGTAACAAAATCAATATTGATATTCTGTGATGATGTTTTTATAACTATCAATAAAAGTGGTGAGCAAACAAGCAGAATATTTACTCGTCTCACGACGGTAAGAAGCGACTGTATCTCATTTCTCATTTCGAAAAACCATGGATGTTTATTGCTTGCAACCTACTGACTAAAGACTTGTTGGGCCCGTGCAACCAACGTAGTAAAGAGTTATACTCGCGTTCAACATACGTAGTTATGTCGCATGCAACCTACGTAGTGGAGTTCAGTCGCATGCAATCTACGTAGTAAAGAATTACAGTCGCGTGCAACCTACGTAGTAAAGAGTTACAGTCGCGTGCAAACTACATAGTAAAAATATGTTTGTCACGTGCAAACTAGGTCGAAAACAGTGTATCCTTAATTATTATAACTATAATATAATTACTTGTTAGGTACATGATATTTGACATATGTGGGAAATGTAGTGGAAAACAGGACGAGAAAAAATATTGTTTAGTAGGTAGTTAGTATTTAGTAAAATACATCTTCTTATCAAAACGAGTTTGGTGAGTTTTGCTAATAATTATAGTGTAACTATTTCCCTTTGACCTTGATCTTTATATTAGTCGATGAGGTTTTAAATTAGCGCAAACAAGAAAATACATGATTTACGTATCTAAGAAGTTTAAATCGTAATATTTTATTGTACATAGGTACACAACATACATTTCAGTAAACAATAGCAGTTGTACACGGGTCTTACTTTTTTTCCTATATTTATGTCACCCACAACATAAAAAACGCGTTTCCAGAAAAAAAATAGGTCGAAATCTTATTAAACATAATTCTACACTGGACTATCGTATTGGGTAATTAATTAGTTAACACCAAAAGAGTTTTGGTGCATAAATAGCCTTTAAATGAACCGTCCAAATAATAAGAGAGGTGCAGAACCATCTAGGGGCTAATCCTCGCTCGTTTCCATTTTTTTGCACATGGCTCCGACCACCGTGTGGTTGACCAATGTCGGCAATCGTTTTTATCTATTTATACATTAAAGCCTTGCCAGTCTTGCCACACCTGCCGACAGCTCATGGGAATAATTCCTCGCCTAATGACCGGATCAACGCACCAATTATAAGCCACTGCTACTGGCGTGATGTAATTGGCCAGCACACATCATTGTTACAATGGAAAAACTTACTTTATATACAATAATCCTAGAAGGCAACGGCCTCTACCGGTCTATTCCCGAATGGACACTTCGCTGAACTTGTAGTTGGTTGAGTAATTTAAATAATTGCCATATTTTTTTGTAAAACGTATTTTTAAACCGAATTGACGTTACCAATTGAGAGCTTAATAGCGTTCAATTATTTCATCACAGAAATTGAATAAGTTTGCCGAGTGAAGTGGTGGATACGTGCGGAGTCGTAGAAAGCTAAGACGTACTATCATTGGTCGGGTACCAGGTTGGAGAGCACTCACCTTTTACCCAGTTACCTACCTACTCGTATTTCACGCATTGTGCTGAGAACGTTCGCAGAAGAGCCGGCGCAGCGGAACTTCCGACCTCTGTTGATTTTACGACGAAACGTAAAGTTGGTCAATTGGTGGGCGTTTCGAAAATTACAGCGTATTACGAATGCAAGTTTACACTTTAATTCTGTCAGAGTCAGGTCAGCCAAGGAATGCCTTAGTCGAGGGTAGAGTGGAACAGCCATAGAGATGTCATATTTAGGTGAAATTAACCATCTATTGAGGAACCCAGGATTTGCTGCATATTTTTTATGGAGTGGAATTTTGTTTTTATGTTTACATCAAGATTTAGTTAAGATGCTATAATAATCTATTTACCTATCCCGCATATAGCATAGGTACACATTTTTCGTCGGTATGTTGCCTGAGATAAATGGAGATGGAGTGACCATCTATCATGTTGTAAAGCAGAAGTAAAATGAAATAAAGCTGTAACAGCAAGAGCACAGAGGCGTAATTACTAATTAGTGATATGGGTACATGTTCATAAGCACGCGAGTCGAGATCGTTCTCACTTCCCCACAAGACAACATTATCACTTAGCTCACACGCAATACGCCGTGAAAATACCCTATTCATATGTTTACCAATAATTATTATGTCACTGTTCACGTCTTACATTCTTGAGAATGTACTTTCGTAATTATTTTGTCAGAACTTATAAAATACATTATAAATAGTCTCTCGATGAACCCGGAAAAGAGGTGTTACAAAACGTTTTCTGACTATATTCATCGTTTCTCAGGCACGACTTTGAATTAGTTTTCCTTTAAGCACGTGGTGTGACAAAAATGACGAATCATTGTGAATTCGAATTTAGAGAAACTCCACTGTCCGATGTTTAATTCCACGACTATTTGGAGCGTAACTCTCATAATGTTTGTTCTAGTTTTACATTCAACTTGAAAATTGCAAACGTAGAATTTCAATTAGTTATTCGTGAAGCTATTTTTCTTTCGTTACCGCTCTAGTCTGTAATTACTAACGATCGTTAGTCAAGCGCATTTGTTGTCTAGAAATGTCTACACTTAGCCATTGGAGTGATGGTCTTCACCTATCGGTTGTATTGCATAATCATTAGGTCGTTCACTGTTCTTTGGAGCAGCGAAAGGTTCTAATATTTTAAACCACATGGTTGCCGGGAAGGCACGCGTTGAAATATGGTAAGCTCATTGTACTCATGATTTGCGCTCACATTTCAATATAGATTAAGCCTGTAGTAGAAGGTGCGAATTAAATGACGTGTATTTACAAGCATTTTCAAATTAAATTAAAATTAATTCAGAAATAACGTAAGTAAGTAAGTAGGTAGTTAGATATATAGGATTTAAGAAGTTAGTGAAAGCCAGTTGTTACGATTATTTGAGAGTATTATGATAAAAAACTTAAGGTACATAAACAATTGAAAGCCTTTATCTTATATAACTTATGTAATGTCAACGCACGGCCGAAAGCTGGTACAAGATAATTTAGAGGTTATATTCTTTGTGAGGTGCAGGTGTCCAGTAAGGAAAGGTTTACAAAAATTCCGAAGCTAAGCTGCAGGCGCAAGCTTGTATATTATAATTAAATCATGCTTTATTTATTGTAAAAGTACTTACATACGAAATTACAACAAGAAACAATTACATACAAATTATTACTGATCCTTTGAGTAAGTACCAATAATTCATTGATTTATTGTTTTTAATTATTTGGTTAACATTTTGTTCCTCAAGTTCTTAAAGTAAATGAAGCTCTCCTCACAATTTGTGTAGACTGTCACATCTTCAGTATGTGTTCTATGTTTGCCCTTAAGAAGTGAAAGTGCGCGGGCGCGGCCGAGTGGCACGATACGATCTCGTCTCATTAGCGTCCTCACGCTCTATCTAATGAGCCTCGCGACACCTCCGGCCTATTGTCACAGCACATACTCATTACTATACTATGACTGCACTTTGACTGCTACATGGAGTGTTTAATTACTTGCACCGATGACCTCTCACTTCGTCACCGATAACTGTCACGGATACTTATCCGATCAACTGTGTAGCGTGTATAGACTGTACTGAGAAAGCGAAGAAACTGAAAATGTTTTGTTTGTGCAGGCAGTGGTCCTGGACCTGAGCTGACTGTGCAAATGTCTTTCAAAGTAGGTACCGCTTTTTGTGTTAGATGTATTGTAGTGTAAGTATTACACACATTTATTTCCAAAATTAAATTAAATTATAGTATAATATTATTACCGCCTGCAGCACACTGTTAACCATTGTAGGGTAAGGATTTTATTTATTCGAATTTGGTTTTAAGCCAAGATAGGACAGCAGACGAAATTATTAACTAAAACTCCTTTAAAATGGCGACCCTGCCAAGTTGAACTCAAGGATTGAGATTGGTGTAGACCTGGGTTGAGGATGAGGAAGGCTATGTCATGTGGTGGGCATTTACTGTTATAATTCATAACGACATAGTGAATCAACTCACGACGAATGTTTACGGTGTCATAAAAAACCCCTTGGTATAACTAAGAAGGGGCAGATCGATGTGATCTGCTTAATCGATGGTTTCCACTAAAGCATACTTTAACAGGTTTTACATTAGCACATAAGTAGTCTCATTTGTATTTGGAATAAGTTGATTTGGTTTTGCATTGAACCTATGCAACGCAGTCCATCTGTATGGACCCTAAGAGTCAATTCGTGATTCGTGAACCTATTGGTTTTCTATTGTATTGTATTGTATTCTCTAAGCGACCTAATTGATTAAAGTACCGGAAGAATGGGTTCGTAGACCTTATACGTATTAACTCACAAATGCGAACAACTATTTGTTGGTTGGCCAGTTCGCTTTTGGACAAGGTTTATACTGTTTGGTACTCACTTATCAAATCACTAACAATTGCTTTGTTGGATAGCTTCTGTTACAATTTGTCATTCAAGTTCAGAATATCATTACTTAGAATTACTTGTTGTATTATTTATGAACGTTCTAAGTATACTACTTCGGCTGGTCGATTACTTTTTCCTTACACAACTTTACATGATATTAAGTTTTTCGCAATCTCTTTTGCATTGACTTGATGAATCGAGCTTGAATATTGCAATGAAGTTCATCTTGTCTCTTGATTGATGCATTAAGAATACAATAGAAATTAAGTTGTGCTGAATGCTAGATTCGTTTGATCAACTGACATGTATATTCATTGCTCCTCAGCACATGTTGATGAATAAACTAACTCTATGATATTGCGGCAATAAACATTCTATTTGGGGACTCGTCGACCGGCAATTCATGCGTACACATGACTTGATATTGTGTAAAATAACATTTACTACCAACTATTACGTGGATATCTAATACATACCGGCTTTAGTCGCAGGTTGATCATGAGGAGCTTAAGGGGATATGCAAAGAAGTTATCTTCGAAGATAATTTGAGTTGATGTCTCCATAGTTAAGTTGCTTGCAGTTAGTGGTTTGAGGCCTACAATCATCGTTTAAAGCCCAGTGTATTAAGACTTCTGAGCTTTCACGGTTCATTTTCGTACAATTAAATTAAAGTCAAGGTTAAGAAATTCATAGTTGGTCCCTTGCTCAGACTGGGCGCCCATGCCCACTTAAATACTTGTACGTAGTACTATTATTTATTCTATGCTAAACCCACATCATAAAAAAATAAGAGCTACAACAATATTATAACTTCCATTTTAATGTTTCCCTTACATACTGCATTTCATCACGGATTAAAATAAATATTATGGGAATCGAAATACGTGTCCATTACGTGGAATTCCGAAGTTTTTGTTAAGATTAAGTTTGGCCGGGATTGTAAGTACCTATTTGTGTTTTTTGTGTCACTAAATGCCTGGCCAGTGAATAGACAGATGTATGGAAACGCACACACTCTCATACTCTGTACTCGTGCGTATCAATCGCTTTAATTGGGGATGGTTTTACTATTCCTCAACTTTATTTTTTACATATAATCGCGTGCCCAGCGATTGGATAGCGGAATACCGTTGTTTTGTTAATTTATTAACAGTAACTTGAGTAGTTTAAAGGTCAGTGACTTGTAAGATTGTGTACCTAGCCATTATATTGATAGGCGTAACCAATTGATTTCGTAAAGCTTCTCTTACGAGGCATAACTATGTACAATCAATGGCAGTAGTACCTATCAACCTTCACACCCTGTAATAAACCAATAAGAAATTAATTCGATTAACACCAAAACATCTGTACTTCGCACCGACTATTTAAGTTTACGTAGATGATGTAATGGCTAATTTGGTATCAGTAGAGTAGGGGACATGGCTCTTACAAATGGAGTTATGTGACTTTTGCAAGAACGCCAGTATTGTAGCCTAATTACCTTGGCCTGTAGACAAAGTACAATTATCCTCACACTTCGCTTATACGATACAAAATGTATTGGAATGTCATGTGCCTGATTTATGTCATTTCCTACATTTTGCTTCTATAAGCGAAGCATGAGGATAATGTTATTTTGTCTAGGCCTACAACTATAGCGTCCTAAAAGCTAGGTACATATTTATCCATTAAGTGGGTGGCTTGTTTTTTTGCCACTATAAGTAGTCAGCTATAGTGGAAAAAACAGACGCTTGAATTACTAGATCAAAAGTAACATTGCCTTGATTACATATTTTTTATAGTTACAGTTAGTGCACTTCGTAAATAAATAATTTTTAGAAGTGTATACTTAAAAAATTGCAGGTACACAATTAAGTACTCCATGTTCAACATAACAAACTCCATAATAATTAAGACGATATCGCGCAGACGGCTGGGAAACTGTGGTGGAGATTATCTCGGGGCCCATACCCTGCAGTGGGTGCATATGGGCTGAATATGATGATGATAACAATTAAAAGAGGCTATTAAAGTAACGACCGCTATTGAATGTAAAAAAAATAAAATTAATTGTTTATAAGTACATTTTCTAGTATGTTACTTCAATTATTAAAAAGAGCCGTGGTGGCCTCGGTAAATAGAGGTACCAAACTCACTAGAATATACTCCTTTTTACACGTTAAACAATTTTCAAATGCAACAGCTTTTGAGTTGTTTTTAGAACGCGTTTATTCACGTATTTTTTCTTAATATTTATTTATTTATGTAAAGGAAACATACAGTTTATTGCAACATAAATTAAACTAAACACATTTAAAATAAACTTAAACCAATTAAGTTCCCAAAATTAAATTGTTGCTCTAGAAGAGCATTGCAAGTTCAATGGTGAGTAACTTGGTTATAAGTAACGGAAATTGGGCTACTTAATATGGCTTTCATTCATTAATCGTTCCATAAAGGTTTTATGAACTAACTCAAAAGAGATATCGGGAGAAGTTTAAAAACGATTAAATGGATTAAGTATCTAGAATACAGGATAATTATGTTTCACGCAAGATAAAGAACTGCACTATTTAACGAAAATCAGAAAATCAGTTGTACTGTCAGAATAGTTTGGTATGGGTCAGTATACACTATATAAACCTTTTTTACCAGAAGAACGAAACCAATTCGAGGGTTCTAGTATGTTTTTTGTTTATGTTTACGAGATGAAGATTAACCTAAATAGACTGTGAACTGTCACAGTCTATTTAGGTTAATCTTACTACTTTAATAAATTTAATAACTCTAATTACTGCACTACTGAGTGCAGAACACAATTTCAATTCATCATAACGCTTGAAAAAATACTAGGAAATATGAGACAGGCAGTCATAATTAATACAAACTATGTTACAGAGTTATTTACATGAAATATAACATTATTAACGTAACATTTTTGAGTAACTTATTGCTAACAATGAAAAATAAAAATATAATAAAAATAAAAATTATAAATAAAACACGGAATTTAAATTAGTGTCTGCGGGAATGGTGCCCAGTAAGCTGGCTGCGTTACCTCGCTGACAGGCAGTCTGTTGCTATTTTTACCTTGGAACTTTAGAAACAGTGGATTATAATCGCGAATCTAAATTCTCGAAGCGAAATTATTATTGTTACTGACCCTCCAATCTCGTAAAGGGTACTGGGTGAGCTTAATCCTGAGTGGACTTTTAAAGGTTGAAGAGATTGAATCCGACCACTGTAAGAACTGTAATAGGTTTAGTGAGATAAATACAATTGTATTATGAAAGTAGTGTTGTAAAACAGCCCTACGCTCTGAGTAAAGTTCGAAGTGTGTTTATTTATTTATTTATAGTTAATTATTACGGACATACCATATTTCTGTTTTGTGTTGTGTTGATACTTTTCGAAGGCGGGTTAGGATTGAATTCCAAAGAAGACGTACCACCACATTTAAAGCCATATACATGACATAATACGTACTAATTCGTATAATACACAACAAAATTTTATGAAGTTTCATTGACATGTCAAAACCTTATAGGTTTGGAACACTGGTGGCCGTTTACTTTGAGTTTAAACATTATTCAACTGCGCAACTGCAGATAATGCAATAAGATCTTCCCCCGTCAGAATCATTCACAGCACAGTGATTTTCAAAATACAAAATACTGTAATGGAAAACTTTATAAGGAAACCTACAATTATATCACAAGAAATTCACTGACGTATACGAATAAGAATAATTTATTTACATAAAATATGGTTACAAAAGTGTCCTATAGAAAACATCCGGTGGCAATTGGTAGTGTAACATCATTTCAACAATTTCTTACCTTCTGGATCTATGTAAGACGGTGTCAAGATGAAGACTTCTGAAATAGATTAAAAAAAAAACTAAACAAAATCTCATCATAAACGACAAATGTGGCTTACAAAGTTGGGAACAGCGCCTTACTTCAGAACTTTCTTGACACGATAAAACCAAGTTTTCTAATTATAAGAAATGTCTTAAGCTAGGTTTCTCGTGCTACATTGTTTATCGTTAACAGTAAATTGGTACACGATCAAGTGATGCGATTTGTAATATAAGTGTCATGGTTCCACTTGTGGCTGAGCATTAAAACCCTAGGGATTCAGTTACGTTTCTTGTATTTACACGGATCGTTGAATATTCGCGTATCATCTTATTAACAATAACTGTAATTTTCAAGCAGCGAGCTTTCATAGCATTGATTCCATTACAAGCAATCTTGAATAGTTCTCCAACATCAAAGAGATTAAATTGAATTGATGAATATTTCATAGGGATACGTCAAATGTATCATGGTAGCTATTTCATTCGACATTCATGACTCACACAGCCGTACATGAACAAACGCATGACATTTCCATCTCCTGCCTACGGCTCGGCAACCGGTGAACTATTTTGTGGCGGTAGTACAATATAAATGATTACAACATCTCTGTAAACAATAGCATGTTCATACTATTGTCACGGCCGCGTGGGTGTGACGAATGAGCGGCGGGGGCTCTCGACCGACTGTGGCCATTTTTGTCAACTAAACACGCCGGCTCATCATAAATTATGATCGCAATCGTAATTCGCTTATGGTCCCGATTTTTGCAAGCAATTATTTGCACGCGGATTAATGTCGTTACAATTAGACACGAGAACATTCATATTCTTTTAGTTATAATAAAGTTTAAGTAGTAAGGCCGAAGTACAGGACCATGAAATTTCACGTGAAATGCAGCTAAACAGTCTTTAAAATATTGTACCCAACAAGTATGATAATAACGGGTTCATACACTCTTTAGACCTTTTTACTCATTAGAAATTATTTTTGCCAGGTTTTCAAGGCATGTAATGTATTATAACATTACAAATCAAGAGGCTGAACCACCTGGGCGATTTACCTACAGCATTGGGTTCTGCATGCTTAAGTAATTTTTAGTTTTCGTATGTTGCAGATATTACTTTGTAAATACAGAATATTTAATTATAGCCCGTCTATGACTCTACGTCCGGACGGACAAGCCATTTAGCAACTCAATTTAAATTTGAAGTGTATCAAATGCATTTCAAGCTTCAGCCAAGCAATTTGCGTTTGAATGAAGTTCTTAATGTGGTCAGTTAATTGCCGTCGCGGACAGAGTGACGTATGTGAAATTCAGTAGGATATGTACTTAGTAGAGGCTATTGTGTGCTAATGGGGATGACGTCAAACTGAGTGGAATGCTCGGGTAACCAGCGACATGACACTCCAATGTGAAGTTGATTTGCGTAATTACTGATCCGTACCCGATGTGAGATGAACGTGAAACTTTTGAGTAGGTATGGCAATATTTTAAAGGTAACCTAAAACTTGAATAGAATAACAAATTTTCTCGTTCAAGGCAAAATGACAGGATAAACTTTTCTCAATTGAAACATTTTAGGTACACTACTCGCGCCTTTGTTAACGTGAAAGTTACGTAGTGAACAGTTAGGGATGAACTCGCATACTTTTCGAAGGATTAGGTCGAGGTGTAACAGTTCACTTTATCCCGAAGATAATTAGGTGCCAACGTGAGAAGCGGCTAGTTTGTAACCGCTTCTCAGGCACGACTTCACATACGTTGTGGAATTTCTCTTTAGACGTATGCATTCCTCACGATGTTTTCCTTCACAGTAAAGCTCGTGATTTATACTAATCACTGTCTGTTGAGTCTTAAAGCAACATATCGACTAAGAATATTCTAAAGAGAAATAAAGTGGTTACTAAGTAGGGAGGAATGATGTAGTATTAAACACATGTTCTCTTTATATATAGTTTTAATTATGCGCTTAATTTTGCGCATAATTAAAAGGCTTACCCACACGAAGAGAAAAATCTTAAATAATTTCGTGCTGGTGTAATCTAGTTCAAATAGTATACGCAAAATTATTCCGATACTGTTAAGTACGTATAAGAAACACAATTTTTCATAAATCAACAATTGATGAAAATGATTTTAAGATTTTTTATTTGGCGGTCTGTAATATAGCAAACAATTAGAAGACTATATTTTATTAGGGCGACTCGTTTTTCGACTATGGACCGATGAGATTAGAATTTTTTTTAAAAGAGGTAGATTTGTCATCTGCCGAACTGAGGTTAAAGTTCAGAATTGTTCTCAGGTGCTCTCAAGGTTTTATACTACTTATTTTATAAGTGTGGTACAGCTTACGGTTAGCTCTTTGTTTTGTGCTTACTTTTAATATCATTACTTTTGACATAATTGTGTTTCACTTGACCGTTTCATATACATCTTAAATATTTTTGGTGCGGAATGTCTTTATGGCCTCAACTTCGCAGACCTTACCAATTGGTCACTTTTACTTACGAAAAATCGGAGCGTCATTATTATCATTACCGGCGCCTCTGATTGGGGCATTGGTATTTTTCTCACCATTTACGCACAAAATTGGTTGAGGCACTCGAAAATGTTTCGCTTTTTTCGTTGATAATAGAGTTGGTTTTAAAACAAGCACACGCAATGCTTAACCTCCCACGGAATCGCGACGTGCCTACTTTACGTGGGTGAGAGGTATTTGGGACCAACATGTTAACCAACTAGTTGACCACACGATTTGGACAATGGAAAGCTAGTAAGTACATTAATTGTCGTTATTATTGTTGACAGCACACGATATACTGCGAGCGTATATGGACTGTAGTCTTAATTTATTTATAAATAATGCTAAAGCATTGGAACCAACAGTCCAACACCAAAATAGCCTCTTTTTTTAAATGAAATCGCAAAGAATAGCCTTGTTTTCAACTTTTGTTATAGGTTTGGTTCATTTCAATGAAAAATATTGATTCCGTTTTGGTAACAGGAGGTTAGTTTCTTATTTTAGTTAAAGTCCTGGTGGCCTTGAGGTAATTCAAAGACATATGTATAGTGTCTAAGACGGCGATGGACTCATCTGTCACGTTGGCACTTAATCATCTTCGGTAAACAGTGGGTGTTGTATTTACAATACCTCTGCTACCCCTTTGGGGAATACAGGAGTGAGCCTATGTAAGACTTCAAAAATATCCTGTAGTAGAAACGACATATTTTCTAATAATTATTGAATTAATTTTCAATCAACTCAACCAAAAAGTATTTTTCTTGCAGTAACAAACAAGCAACCTTTATCATCTTAAAGTACTTCCTTACAAACGCAATTTCTAGACATTATATGCTTATATGAGAACAAAATATCATATACGCGAAACTATCATCTATCCATCTACATTTCATCTGCGATATTCTCTTGGTTGTTCCTTTTCTCCGTATCCTGTTCCATCCGAGTTGCAATATTGAAGCATTTGTAAGGCTGTCTGAATTATTAAAATATTCTTGATATAAGAATTCTGGAAAGAAATTCTAAGACGTACGTAAAGTAGTGCCTTACACACGGTAATACAGTCACCGCGTCAAGAACACGGTGTAGGTGAAAATGGGTGTTGTAATCGTTGCCTACTCTCTTGAAGAAAGACGTGAAGTTAAAAATATGCAGTGAGTCGGTATGAAATAATTTATCTGTGTTGATTAAATTCATGGAACGAACAGTTATATCGCTGATAACTGATGAAATGTACCCGAAGTCACGTCCCGTCGCTAAGAAGAAACTATTATTGGAAATATGCCAGTTATCGTCGAGGAGAAAGTAACAAAAGTTGTCTCGCATCAAAGTTACGGTGTCTTACTTACGGTAACGTCACTATGAACTTACTTAAAGGATTAATCTCGGAAAAAATTTACACAATATTTTACAGCTAAGCAAATATTATAAAGCCCATGATATTGTATTGTATCACACAGCTACGTACAAGCGACGACAAAAACAAGTTGGAAATTTAATTTCTGAACTCTCACGAAGACTCTTATTTAGCGCTATGCAAATTGGAATATGGCAAACGGGAATAATGTATGTATGTACATCTTACATACTTACTATAAGAACGGAATGCTAACTCATGAAACTTTGGTGTCAGAATAAATTACAATAAATATTTAACTTGACAATACAACTAAACCGCGAGGCGTTAATGCCATGGGAAACACTGTAAAGTATCTAGGAAACCATACATCAGTTGGTATCGTAAGCATGGTGTCGTTAAAACATATTTTCCAAAGGTTACCAAGTAATTGGTTATTATGAAAACGAAACATAAACTTTGCGTGAATATGATTACCGTATGTCAGATTCGCTTATTTGATTTGTGTTAAAATGTATGAGTTACAAATTTATTCGCTTCAGGTAAGCAAAGTTATTGATTTTGCTTGCTTGGCCTGCGATGTTTGATTTTAAATATTGATGAATTTCCTTTGATGAATAAATCATGCGAAGTTAGTTTGGATTACGGAAATTTGTACATAATATTCTTGACGTTTATTTTCCGGCGACTTTCTAACGTATTCTACGGTTAATTTATCACAAGTTCTTACCTAACTAAACACATCTGTGTACACAGAAAAGTGGGTCACGTCAAGTACACGAATTCTTTTGCAATTGTAAGTCAAATCGACCTTTAGCGTTGTCTTAATATTTGTTTGGAAGCACAAAACAGATGTGAGTACAATTAGCTGTGATACTGTTGTGGTATTTATGCAAAGCTGATGCAAATTGACGGATTGGACGGTAGATTACAGAATTATGCTGATTTCAATTGTATAATCGCCTATCTATCTATCGTGACATTGTGCCCGCGCTGTTTGTGGATTTAATTCTGTTTGCTTTGAAGACATACATGTGTTCGATTAATTGGACTTTACTCAAATACGATTAGTGGATTTATTGATAGCGCTTCTGTCGAATAATGTAGTTAGTGGAATTACAAGTGGTAAGGCTATAGAACAAAAACTTATATTGGGAACGAGGGCCATCCATGTTAATTAATCACACAAATAAAACGTTGTATCGAAATGAGATGTGTAGGTAGCGGTTTTTAATCTATACATCAACATTTACATTATTTTTTTATATATATCTGAAGTTACCAGATACTTAGATTACGGGAGTTTAAGTCGTTGTAAGTTACACTTGCGCTTTGAAGTTCGTAAAAGCTTGAATGACAGAAAAGTGTATATTCTTAACACTTATCTACGTACATGGTGATGTGTCTCTGATAAAATTGTGATAAAGAATGAATATATATCTCATCATCTCACGGGCCTTATCCCATACATTGTCGGGGTCGGCACTTGATTCAACCCGATGTGGTTGATCACCTGATTTTTATACGAAGCAACTGCCATCTGACCTTCGCAACCCCGTTTACGAGGAAAATCTGCGATCTGGGTTAAACCAGTTGTCAGACTAGTTTAGGCCTCCGACTGACCTGTAACGATTGCCTTACTAACTAACGGCTTAACGTGCTCTCCGAGGCACGGAGGGATATCGGGCGGTCACCAATCCAATTACTGGCTAGGGTTAGGGTTTATATTCGCAATAGCAACTGTGCCACGAGCTCCTCATTAATGAATATATATCTATTGGGCTTAAATTTGCCGCATTTGTTCAATATTTATGTAGCGGAAAAATGGTTTTTAGGTTAAATGCAGTTTACATACTTAATAGGAAAGAATGGCTTACTGACATGCTATACTAACAAATCCAAAGTACTTTGTTAGAAGTGTATTAAAAACACTTTGAAGTTGAATTTGAGTTACAATTTTTTTCTTATTACATCTGTAGTGTGATGATTTCTTAAGTGAGAAATAGATATCTACCATTGCATATGCATCATTTACAGCTGTAAGTTAAGTTACCGGAATCGTCTTTCTTAGCCACTGGTGCAAGTGCCGTCAAAACTTTTCAATTCACTGATTTCAGCTTCTTATATAAGTAAGTTGCAATAATATTATCAATACCAGACTGTCCCTTATTTGAGGTAAGTCAACACAAAATATGCACTCTACACTAACTGTGATACCGACTGCCAGTGACAGGGTTAACCAGACAGACAGATTAGACGTGCAGGGCTTCTGAAGGGCTTCGGTCCATGCCATGCTTGTAACGGTGTATTTTATAGGCACTTGTTATACACTTTTTCGATTCCCCGAAAAAAATTTTATGTGATGAGAATTGTGTTCTCCTTGTGTCTGGGTGTAGGTAATTTAAAAAAAAAAAAGTATATAAGTATGATATCCGCTGTCTGGTATCTCTAAGCTTTGTTTAATTTGGGACTAGATTACACGGTGATAAAATCCGAAAATTATTTATTTATTTAATAATGTTGTACGCTGTTTCGTGCCGCCTTCTATTTCATAACAGAAATGATAGAACGATTAAGTTTGGATACAAATTATGTATGGACTTGTATGAACACAATACCTTTATGTACTAGATATTCAGACATTTAACTGTATTTGAGCATTTTAACATCTATGATATTATTCGCGGTCACATTTTTACGAATTTTCCGTGTACAATAAAATTATGGTGTAAGTGAGCGTTTAGACGTAATATGCACATCAGGTAGAAAGCGAATAAACATTAACTATTAGAGCCGCTTATTTTATGAACTATTTATGTAGTTTATGAAATACCTTATTCCTTGAATAAATAAGGGATAAGTACTTTATATTCCCTGAGGAAGTTGCCTCCCAATATAGTTAAGTGGTATTTTATAACGTTATCAAGGATGTAAGTATACAATGTAAACAACAATAAAGTTACATTTATACGGTTCTCAAGAAAGTGGCGTAAAGTGCCCTAACGCAGATTTGCCTAGAAAATAGCCTTCGGCGGAAATTTTATTCTTGAACGGGTGGAAATTGAAAGTCATTTCATACGATAGGAAATCCGGAGCCGGATACCATAAATATTGTAACTATACTAGGGAACCTTGTTTTTTTTTTCTAATATTTTTTTTAAGTTGTAATCGTTTTAGTGTATATTTAAAAACAATTAAGAACGATGGATTTCCGTTAATTTAGCTGACCATAAATAAGGTAAGTTAGACACATCCGTAAGCTCCAATGGTTCACGTATAGAATAAAGTGAATGCAACGGCAATTTGTCATGTACGTGAGAACACGCGGAATCAATTTGGAGGCACGCGCGCCCATCAAACCGTTCAGAGTAATAAAATGCCAGAATGAGAGCAAATGCACTTTACGTAATAATAAATATTTGAGGCTTCAACGCGCGACGTAGAACCACAGTACAACAGCGTGAATTCTCGCGCGCAGTTTAACTTGAATTGCAGATTAATTTTATATTACTTACAGGGGATAATCTGTACCATATATTATTGTCACCTGAAAATATAAGAGATCTTAATGACACGAGTGAAAATGACCAGTCATGATTTCATCACCATCATCCATCATCAGCTTTTGTCAACCCACTGCAGGGCATAAATCTGCTCTTTGTTGCATATACCACAATAATGTCTTAACTTTTTGTATGAGACTTGTTACAATTAGAAGTATTATTCTAATTTTAACAAGTACCTTCACGAGTCAAGATGCTTTGAATGTATAGTCTTGTATATAGGTACAATTTATGAGTCTGTCTCTGTCTATCTGTACGACGCGAATAAAACACATGCGCAGTTACCCCCACTATATTCGCTGAACGCTTATGACTCGTGTCGGCATGACTTTTGTATGCATTTAAATTCGTAATATTCTGTGAAATGTACTTGGAGCCAACTATGATAGTTTAAGCAGCACGTATTAAGAACTTCTCAGCTTCCAAATTTGAATTTACGGTACAAAAATGGAACGTCAAAGCTCTGAAGTTCTTAATACGCTCTGCTTAAAACGATGATGGTAGGCCCCCAGGCCCTAGTTGTTAAACCGCGTTACAACTTAACTGGTCGTAGATCTAATCGAATATATCATCATACAGTCTACAGTAACATGAGTAGACACAACACTATGGTATAAGATGTCTCATTCACACAGATCAAAGTGAAATTGAGGGCAGAGGCGTTTCTGAGCCGCTTTACATTTCCTGCGAGCAGATACATTTCTATTCAAAGACTATAACTTGGGTATCATAATACTAGCTTTATCTACCCCCAGCATTCACTAGCCGTTTTGATCTATGATAATATGGTATTCTGACACAGACCGTCTGCTTTTGAATTGTTTATTGTAAGCTTACTTTCACACCCTACTTCGTCCGGAGTAAAGCCTTTACGACATTTTATGTGACGTATTGATTGATATTATGTGCTCAAAAGTGCTCATGCATGAGTGTGGCATATTATTATTTTTCAGACGATTCGGCGTTGAGAATCATATATGAGAAGAAAGTAAACGTCAACCGAATTTCCAAGTACACAAAAATTTGATATAAATTCCTCTTTATTTGAAAGAGATGGACATACTTTTAGTCCGAGTTTGGTGTATTCTCCGTTAAAAACCATTTTTTGTAATAAGGGCGTTATAGAGTTTTATTCATCAAATTGTAAGTCAAGGAATTGATGGAATCATTATCAATGGCCTAATACGTCAGACTCTGGTCACCGCCAGGGTGCCTGTTGTACTGAAACTAGTCGGTATGGCGTGGCAATGCTGCCAGCCTTCTGGGCGCGATCACGAGAGACCGATTTGGGTCAAGTGTTTCTTGAATATATAATTATGTTTTCATTCAATAAATGTTGTAACAAAATTGTGCCAGCCTTAACGATAAAGAACTCCTGAAATTCACGTATTTTTAAGTTAGTTAGTTTCGAGTTCCTCAACCGTGTGGTATTGAAATAGTATTAAACATATCAAATGTACCTTACAAGGCTAATTCGATACTAATGATGTACGAGTAACTAAATACCGGCATTACGAAAACGTATGAAGTAATTCAAGTACCGCTGTAATTCGATAGTCAACAGCTGCTCTGCTGTATAAAGCTCACAAAGTAGCAATAGGCTAATTACGTGTTTGGAATTTAAAGTATTTCATGGCTTAGGTACTACAATTTACTCGTATTTACTTCATAATCATTTAAAGTCTTTTTGGCAAACATGAGCACAGTTCACCAGATGGTAAGCGGCTACTGTAGTCTATGAACGTGACCAACACCAAGTATGTCTCGCGTTTAATGTTCGCTCTTATTCTATGCCAACTTAGTAAGAGACGAAAGGGTGGGACCCTTTTATGTAGCTAGCCGAGTGCCTCCACTCCCTTGAAGCACTGGCGACCTTACTTATCATCGGTTTTTCCAAGGCTCTTTACTTCTTCCAAAGATATCGAAGTGTTCCCGCATCATGTGGGAGAATTTTATATTTCGTAAGCTGCTAGTAATATTTTATGGTTTAAAAAACATTATGGCAGTTCCAATTTTAAATTTGATTTCGCTTTGTGCTCTACCCTTCAATCAGATAAATACGTGTATGTCATTCATAAAAGACTCCTCATAATTCTTCTTACTCATTGCAGGATTCCATAATAAAAGTGGCTAGGGTCTGCCGAGACATTTGTTCCGCATTAAAGGAAATCGAATAAGGCAACAATGTTTTGAGTTAAAACAAAAAGGTTGTTAAGCTCTAAAGCCAGAGTAGGGACCACTATCGTCTATCTCTTCCTATTTTCAACTGAAACCGAGAAACTAATGAATTACAACACAAGGTAAACTACGTGTTAATTTATCTCTTAGAAAATCTTACTGGTGGCCGTGGAAGCCGTGGTGGCCTTGAGGTTTGAGCAGGCGCCTGCTACGCAAGCGACGCAAGCTCGAATTCCAGCGGGGCCTGTACCAATGAGTTTTTCTAAAAAAAAACTTATGTACAGAGATTTCACACCACGTGCTTTACGGTGAAGGAAAACATCGTGAGGTAACCTGCATATTTCTGAGAAGTAATTCAATGACGTAAGTAAAGTGTCTGAGACGGCGATGGACTCGCCATCTGTCACGTTGGCACTTAATCATCTTCGGTGAAAAATGGGTATTGTGATAACAACACCTCTGCCTACCCCTTCGGGGAATACAGGCGTGAGCATATGTATGTATGTATAAAATCTTACTGGTTGTAAGTTTCAAAGTACTTTACCAAATACTGATATTGAAGACAGCATCTGAATACTGAAGCGCTTTTGTACAAAAGGTTACCAATTAATTATGTCATTACAGGTTACATTATTTAAAGAAAATTCGCTTTTTTAATGTAATAGCGTCCTGAATGAAATCCTTTCATAATAAGGTATCTATGCTCTACCTGCATGAAAGTTATGTTATAATGAAGTATATAGTATTTTGTCAGATAACTGTGAAATAAGGAGACTGGTGTCATTTAACATGAAAGTTGGAGTTGCAGGAAGGTATTGCACGCACAGTCGTTTCGATAACGGACCTTGAGACGTTCGAAAAGCCTTCATAATGATTCTATCAGAAAATAAAAAAATATGTTCACGCCAACCCAGAAGGGTTAAGCAGAGGTAGCAGAGGCATAGGCCCCGCTGGGACTCGCAACTTGCGACGCTTGCGTAGCAGGCGGGCCCCGAGGCCACCACGGCTCGAAAGAGAAAGTAGAAAATATTTTTTTATATTAGGGTATTTGCCCAGACTACACTCTATATCGAGAAATTGACATTGATCCATGGAGTTCAAAGAGCCAGGGATAATACATACACCACTATCCGTTTATTTAGAACACTATGTAACAATAACTTAGCTTAATCAAATCACATTAGCTCTCTATAATTTAAAATTAAATATACGGTACGCGTCCATTACCAACTAAGTAGCGTTTACTTAATATAAGTGGCACTTAGTGATATCATAGTGGCTGATGGCTGATGTAGGCTTAGACTGTCTGTAGCCATAATGCTCCAACTTAATTGTCGTTAACAGAATGCAATGGTATTAATGTTTAATGACCACTCACGGCCACTGTTTTTACGTGCCTCGTAAATTATACACGTAATGTCGAATACAGCTCTTTGATTCGATATGTTAAATTACTCGCTATTTTACGCGCTTTCAGAAATCCGGAATATGAATGGAATTATTTTATTAACAAGTAATGAGTTTAACGAGAAATTTGATTATAATGAGTAAAGCTTTTTAATGTGCAATTACGAATTTAAAAGGAATTTTTCCTTTTTTTATTTATTTATATATTTTTCTGAAAATTAAGAAAATGTTATTGACATATTAGCCGCAAAAATATTAATAGCTGTTAAGATACATTAATACTAGTCCTAAAATCAGTATTTGCCTATATTATGATAAATGTTACAAACCATGCGATGGTCAAACAAATTTTCATCAAATTCCACATTCAACTTGATGTTAACTTACACAGACGTAAACCAAAATGGATGTCAAAGTACGTAAAATAGAATGCTAGAGAGCATTCACATCATTACAAAAGAGCTGTTAGAAATCAGCTTTTCATTGGAGGTTGTCGACCCCCGTTCAGGATGTGCACAGAGACAATCGCGACAATACGCCACCAGTCACTACAGATGCCTGCTCCAGTATTATACGATACGACACATACGTTTTTTGATACGATGACATTATACCAAACCGCAGACTTGGTACAGACACACAGGTGAAGGGTACCGATACGTCTTATTTTTATGTAGTATGTAGGTCGAGATTAACACAGAGGTACGGATTTCCAGCCAATGCCGTTGTCAATTATTGCAACTAAAGATTATTCTATTCTATTCAATAATATACTATGATAAGTATATTTGTTTGTGAGTAGGGATAAAAACAAAACGTTAACTGTGTTAAGTGAACATATACCTACATATTAAGTTTAATAAATACCAAGTTATTTTAGATACTCTCATATACACCGAAATTTCGAAGTGTTGTATAAATGTTTGTTTGTTCATAAAGCGCACGTTCTCAACAAACAATATGTCAATCTCAGCTTAGTTGGAGAGCGTCACTATTCTGAGACCCTCTTCTAATTAAGAAGAATCACCCCAAATATACTATATCCAGAAAAGAAATTAAATATGACTCTACTTGGGTGTTAATATTATAAGTACTTAGGACTTCTCGGCGTAGGCAATATAATAGTAGGTATATAATACCCACACAAAACAAAATTTACGCAGCGATCCATAAAGCTTCAACATAATGGTGTATTCGTCTAAATACTATTCTTTATTTTATACACCGTGGCCGTGGGGTTTGAGCAGTCGCCTGCTACGCAAGCGACGCAAGTTTGAATCCCAGTAGGGCCTGTTCCAATGAGTTTTTCTAAAAACTTATGTGCAGTGATTTCACTCCACATGTTTTCCGGTGAAGGAAATCAACGTGAGGAAACCTGCATATGTCTGAGAAGTAATTCAAAGCAACTGTCTTACACGGCGATGGATTCACCCTCTGTCACGTTAGCACATACTTAATCACATTCGGTGAAATGTGGGTGTTGTGGCAGCACCTTTGCTTACCCCTTCGGGGACCCCCTTCTGGGATGGCGTGAGCATATTATTTTATACTTTTGTACCTCTCCGTTTCTGTCTTGTTTTTTCAATATATTATTTGCACACATATTGTTTGAGTAAAATATTGCATCCAGAATACAACCGCAATTTCCTGAATAGCGTGCTACGAAACAAGTTCGGGATTCGCTTTTAAATTGACAAAGTTAACAACGCTACTTGCAAAGGAATTTATGTCAATATTGAACCTTATCAAGTTGGGTATTAAGGATCAGTTGGAATATATCCCAAGTAATTATGTAATAGGCAAAACATAGTGTTTGACTTAACGGGTGTCACAAACAAACTTTCAAGTTTCGACGTTAAACTCGTGGTATGACGGTCTAGTATGTATATTGGTCTACAATATCTCAAATGAAAACCGAAGGATTTGTTCAGCTCTCAGTTTGAAATCAATACATTTTTAAGAGAGGTACAGGATAACGGGATCGTTCTTTCGTATTTCGAGCCAGTCGCAGCGACATATTTGCTATCATTGAAGTAGTGTTGAATAAAGTCGATAGTGCTTCATATAGAGGACCAGGATATATAAAGTCACTCTGTTGCTGAGCGATTTCTTTCTTTAAAAGATACTAGTGACACGCGCTCACTTCGCTCCGGGAAATAATAAAAAAAGATCTCTTCTTTCTATAAGTATATTATGGAGTAATTTAAACTACAAACTCATCGGAGCCAAACTCCTACATGTTAGTCAATACCTTATTACGATCAGAAGTTTAGAAGAGTTCAAGACAAAACAATTTTGTATGGAAGTAGCAATTTCAATTAATGCTATTTCAAAAAGTAACAGGCGAGAACCTTGGTGTTCTAAGCGTCTTTATCTATTAACTGCGGCAGTTGCTTACCATCAGGTGAAATGTATCTTTGTTGTATACAAAACTAATCAGAAGAACATGATTTGATGAAGAGGAATTAGGACCGGAAGAAGGGGACAGGGTCCTGTTGGTTGCGAAATATTGATGGGTTCTGAAACTCCTTGTGGGAGAGGCCTTTATCCAGCACCAGATTCTAACATTCTGGTTGATGATGATAAGTTGATCATAAAACCAGTAGATTTTGTGAAAGAAGCTCCATTGCCCCAGTTACCGATTCCAGATCTATAATAATAATAAAATCGACTTAAAGGTACCTTACTCTTTTACCGCGCTGTAAACCGCACAGGTAATCCGACCCGAGGAGGTTTGGTTGTAAGCGATACTACGATTCCATACCTACCTGCCAATATCGAATTTACTTCGTTTTAACGACTTTTTGCTCACTTTAACAAATCGCGATAAGTGACATACAAAAATCAAATCATATTTTATTTCCTCGAGTCATTCAATCAGCTATCCAGAGGTTGGGAATTTATTCTCATACATTGCGAGGTTCCTCAAGCAAAACACCCACTTTTCACCGGAGCTGTCAAAAAGACAGATCGTGAAACTGCCGCTGTTTTGCAAGTATATAACACAACAAAGGGAATGGAATTATAGTAGTTAGAAATTAGTACAAATGAACGACAGAATATCTATTTCATTGTTTGTGTCGTGATAAAGCTTACAATATACAACCGTTAGACGTCTATATATGCTTACTTGTACCAACAAACAAAGCGAGGATGAGGACAGATCTTGTGTTCTATCATTAGTATTAGCCACTCATACAGTACATTCACTAGAGGCAGGGATCACTTTGTGCTGGTGACGGCCAACAAAATGGGACGCTGAGATGAATAATGAGAGCTGTCACGGCACCCCACGTCACTCATTCACAGTCTGATCCCCAGGTCAGCCTCGTATGTCCAAATGGATCATCGTCGTGGATATTTTGTTCTTCCCGACTTAGGTTTGTATGCGCGTTGGGTCGTGAGTTAAAAAAAATTAACAGATGTTTGTAAATACAAATTTATAACATCCTTATTTTAAAAAGTAAAAATTGAAGAAAAAACTTAATAAAATAATTTTATTCAATTTATGAAATTTTAATACAATATTTACTCATTGGGCGAAGTTTTTTTGACTTGTGACTTTTTGACATACATACATATGCTCACGCCTGTATTCCCCGAAGGGGTAGGCAGAGGTGTTGTAATCACAACACCCACTTTTCATCGAAAATGATTAAGTGCCAACGTGACAGATGGTGAGTCCATCGCCGTCTCAGACATACGTCATTGAATTACTTCTCAGAAATATGCAGGTTTCCTCACGATGTTTTCCTTCACCGTAAAGCACGTGGTGTGAAATCACTATACATAAGTTTTTTTTGAAAAATTCATTGGTACAGACCCCGCTGGGATTCGAACTTGCGTCCCTTGCGTAGCAGGCTCAAGACTGCTCAAACCTCAAGGCCACCACGGGTGACTTCTTGACTTTGAAAGTAATGTAACCTAACCTACAGTTACTTTCTACAACGCATTATTTGATATTCCCACATTCCCAGAATTCGTTATTATGAACATTTATTTCTTAAACTGTTCATTCTCTAAGGGAAAACGCCCGAGTCTAGTCTTACAAATCTCTCATAATAATTAAGCTAATTTATTACAACTTAGGTACTTATGTTACATAATTTAGCTTTCTCCGCTCTGAATATGTAGATATACATGTGAAATAACTTGTAATAAAATGATAGGCATTCTTGCGTCACTTATCGCATCGGCCGCAGCCTGAATTATGTCATTTGCTCGGTGTCATAATACCAGAGCTATACTACTATTGAAATGATACCAGTGTATACTGCCTTACCTCTGACAATTTAATTATATTCGACGTAGAGCGATGATGGCTAATTACTTTGCGAGTACCTCTAGTTTTATCACCAGCTTTGTTACGACATCTTTAGAAACATTTTAATTGAAGTCTTTTTATTGTGTCTCTGTATTTAAATAGTTTTGTCTGAATTGTTTGAATTGTAAGTAAATTATGTTATATCGTTAAAACATAATTTGTCAAACGTTTTACACGTACGTAGAGTAGATACTTCGTATCGTAAAAGAGTACCATTTCTCTAGAGTTTTATAATAAATAAATAACAGAAGTTTTATCTTGATTATTATCTACAATGATAGAGTATCGGTTCGTCTGTTCATTTACTGAATGAACTGCAAGTGCACACATTTGTTCTCAAAGTTTGAATCCAGTGGAAGTGTGTGTCTTTGTGTAGCATACAAAACATGTAGACTTTCCAAGCATCACACCAAAGGCTAGTATTCTCTAAAAATTAAAGGAATATCTAAAGATAATTTCTTATATCTACGTGAACAAGCCGTGAATGTGTTCCAATTTATATCTCGGCGAAGTTATCGACGTCCATCACGAGTGGCGCGGCACGCACACACGACTTCCAACTCAAAAGCCCGAAATATAATGGTAGAGATGGTCGGCTTCTTACATTGGTCGAAAATCGCCACACATGTGTATGATATAGATATGCGAGAATTTCTAAGCATCTCCAATCATTATAGTGTGACTCTAATAAGTATGCGTCTATTTATTTTCAGCTTTAATTTATTTATTTATAATTTGAATATATAAACTTACAGCTAGTGCCATTTCGCCTATATATAAAACAAAAAACAAACTCTATATAATAGACACAATCTATAGCTAATAAATCTCAAACTATGTACAAGAGACGGTATCGAATTTGCAAATACGTTAGCATTTTGGATCATGGTAACAAACCCGATTAAAAAACTTTGTAAGTCTATGTCCACGTTGTTACAACGCATGGAAGGCGAACTTCGTTTATCTTATATTTTGCGTCAAAGGGCCTTTCATGGCTCGCGTGGCTGTAATTTGGCTTTTGACAGATTTACAATCACCATCTATCTACCTACTCGAATATCGACTTCTCGCCACACGATCGAATGGCGTTCGATACGACGTAATGAGTAACTACTTATATGAGGTCGCTTTGGTGAGAATCGGTGTCTTGCTATCCAACTGAACCGCGACTTCAACAGAGCAATCTATGTTTACGCAATTAGTTTAATAGTCCAACCATGTGACTAATTACAGTGGCCAACTAAGTGGTTTGAATTAAAGTATGCTAGCTAGCCAAATTAAAATTATAATATAGATACTAGCTTCTGCCCCCAACCTCGTCAACGTGGAATACTTACTTTGGTCTAGCGAGAACTTGAACCCGAAGCGATCAGCGAAGTTAAGCAACCCTAACCCTAGCCAGTATTTGGATGGGTGACCGCCCGAGTTCCTTTCGTGCCTCTGAGAGCACGTTAAGCCGTCGGTCCCCGTTGGCAATTTATCATCATTGGCAATCGTTACAGGTCAGTCAGAGGCCTAATATAGTCTGACAACTGGTTTAACCCAGATCACAGATTTTCCTCGTAAAAGGGGTTGCGAAAGTCAGATGGCAGTAGCTTCGTATAAAAATCAGGTGATCAGCCACATCGGGTTGAATCAAGTGCTGACCCCAACAATGTATGGGATAAGACCAGGGCGATGATGA
The DNA here is from genome assembly GCA_929442735.1 of Watsonalla binaria. Classification (NCBI taxonomy): domain Eukaryota; kingdom Metazoa; phylum Arthropoda; class Insecta; order Lepidoptera; family Drepanidae; genus Watsonalla; species Watsonalla binaria. The sequence goes on from OV838930.1 coordinate 4,692,434, forward strand.
ACTTCGCTGATCTAATGATATGCGCAATAGCAACTGTGCCTCGAAGTTCCTCAAAATTGTCAAGTGACGTCATGAATTTGACTATTAGCTTCACCCGTTTTTCAGGTTAAAGCTATTGATAAATTACGAATTCAAACACTAGCGGCGGCTAAATTTGCAGATTGTTAGCGTAATTGATTTCACACCACGTGTTTAACGGTGAAGGAAACATCGCGAGGAAACCTGCATATGTCTGAAAAGTAATTCCAAGACATATGTATAGTGCCTGAGACGGCGATGGACTCACCCTCTGTCACGTTGGCACTTAAAACAACACCTCTGCTTACCCCTTTGGGGACCCTTCTGGGACGGCGGGAGCATATATATAATTTCGTAAAAGCTAGTCATTGCTTTTGTCATCGTCAAATTTGCCTTTAGTTATTGTGCAACCAAGCCTACATGTTATTTGTATTCTATTGAATACGTGTTAAAATTAAAAGTTTGACTGCTTTGCGACTCTTGTTGGAGAAATCTATGTATAAAAATTAATAAATATTTCGAATGAATTTCGCCATATGGTGCGCGATGTTCAAATGATTAATAGATAGTTTAACGATACCATATCGATCAAAGCTCGCCATTGACAACTGACAAGCATTGGTAATAATATCATTTCATCATTCGTTTAATCTATTCACGCCCCTGTACTGTATTGGAATAAGGATTAAGATGTTACTATGAATGCTTTGAGCAGATCAAGCATTTAATTTATGTGTCATTAATTTAGCCGAGAGACATACGATGACTATTAAATCTATATGTATGGTACGTAAGTCTACAAATATTGTAAATGGGGCAAAGTCGCGGGAATGTCTAGTCATTAACATGTGTATTATGAAATGTAGAGATTATGATGTTATTGAGATACTTTCGAAAACAATAACCTTTGGTGGTACAAAATTTAATGGTTTTTGCCTTCGGCGTCTTATAACGGTATGCAATTTAACAAGAACTATATTATTATTTTAATGAAGGTTCACTAAACGATAAAATTTTACTATATCCGCTATTCCCATAATCAAATTGTAAATGTTACGTAAGTAACGCATATTTTAAAAAAACTTAACGATGCACTTAATTTTATATTAATTATTTTACTTTTGAACGATTTATAAAAAATCTAATTTGACAATATTTTTTGAATTCAGTTCCAGTTCGGTAAAAAATAACTTACATTCCACCTTTACTCGGCCCAGGCCTACTTTTACTGCCAATTTCTTTGACATTCCTTATAAATTATATAAATTTTTTAGCCAACTTCTTTATTTTCCGACTTATTCGCAGTATTTGAAATTACTTAAATACATTTTATGAACTGGCCATGGCTTTCGATTATTTTTATGTAAAATTGCAAGATAGATCTCTTATTTTTATGAATCTTGTGTTATTGTTAATGCGAATATTTGTTTCTTTGCTTGTAACACTAGAACGCTGATAACGAAAACGTGAAATGTCGCATACACCTTTTCAGGGGTAAAAAAGGCATACATATCCCTTGCTCCCACGCGGGAGCTTCAGTGGGCGGAAGATAGTTTTTAACTTTTACTTAAGTACATACATATGCTCACTCCTGTATTCCCCGAAGTGGTAGGCAGAGGTATTATAATCACAACACCCACTTTTCACCGAATTTGATTAAGTGCCAACGTGACAGATGGTGAGTCTATCGCCGTCTCAGGCACTATACATACGTTTTTGAATTACTTCTCAGACATATGCAGGTTTCCTCACGATGTTTTCCTTCGCCGTAAAGCACGTGGTGTGAAATCACTGTACGTAAGTTTTTTTAGAAAAAATCATTGGTACAGGCCCCGCTGGGATTCGAACTTGCGTCGCTTGCGTAGCAGGCGACTGCTCTAACCCCGAGGCCACCACGGCTCTCTTTACTTAAGTATTAGAAGTTTTGCCCAAAACTAGAGTATTCTATATTTAGTAGCTGTAGGGTTGGGTTGTCTATATTTCCAACGTCATATTGAACAGTAGAAGGCACCGATTTACGCTTCCAGCAATGCTATTCGATCTATGAATATATCCAAAACCAGTATCAAAATGCCGATTGCTATCATGGCTATTTGTCTTCCGCATATCATCAATTAAAATGTTTACACGTGGCTAAATAACGCAAAGCGGATTCTTCGTAACCGGTTCCTAAAATGGGTTTGTGAGAGTGAAGTTCGAATAGCGCCACCAATTTAGCTCGACCTTTCTTGACTTGTGTACCATTAACTGGGTATTTAGCGGCCATGGTATATCCAGATGTCATCTTCTGATGGTTATGTCGTCTGTAATGATCTTGTCTTCAAGGTGACATCACGTTTCGAACACAATTAAATTAATAATGGCGGTTTTTGTGTTCCATTCAAGGTTTCATTGTGAACAATCAGTTCTTTGTAGATGTTGAGAGTGATCGATAGCAGTGGTTACACTGCTGTTAAATTACAATGTAATTTGGAAAAGACGAGCACGATATGTATCGCAGACGTTGATAAAGCCTTATATTCTGAAACACAAGATCTGTGTTGGAAGTGGAACAGTCTGAAATATTGCTCTTTGTTCTTGTTTTTTCTCACATTGTTAGTCATGCAAAGTGTCTTGACCTCATAGTTTTTGCCATCATTTGGCAGCGCATTGGCCTTGGGCGAGACTGCGGATATTTCCTCAATTAGCAATAACAACCACCCTGTTGTTGTTACATACGCTTTATGTGCTTATTTGCTGATCATGTACTAAACTTGTATCGTTTTTTTAATCAACTGATATCATCTAAACTGCTAACGCAAAATCATTAATCTTTTTTTTAGGTTACATTATGGGCACGTAAAGTTTTACGTGTGCTTACATAAATTAAGATTTAATTGTTTTTATAGTCACAGTACATAATACGTTCTAGTGTAACTTCAACAAAAGCTGTTGACGATAAATTAAAATAATATTAGCTCTTTATATTGCAATATTTAGCTTGTGTGTAATTTAAGAAATCTCTTGACACATGATAAAAAAAACTACGAATAAGCATTAATCATCATAGATATTCAATTGAGTGTTTTTTGTAATCATTTTATTTGCAGTTGATGTTTGAACGTCTATTCAGGGCGCAGGCTATAGAGCTGAATTATTGAAATTAGTGTTTGGTTACTGGTTCATTTGAGATTTTTGCTGAATGCGAAAAAATCAACAATTCAGGTTTTTAAATCTTTTTTGGTTATAGCTTTTAGGAATCAATCTGCATATTTTGAAATCCCGTTATATTCAGTACCTCGACATCAAAAACAACTACGAGGAAATTTGTAATTGATAATTTACTGACATTTATCCTTCTGCCCTTGTTTGGGGTCAGAGCAATGTTTTTGTCTTCCATTTATCTCCATCAGCCGTCATATCTGTATAATTTACTTTCATTGACTAATTACATATGTTGTTCCGATATGGGATTCTAATTAATTTAGAAAATATTTGACTGATATCAACAAATGTTTACCAGTTGTTATGATGTCAGACCAGAGAAGTCCGACCGGTTTATTATACGCCCACTTAATGATAAAATTAACCGAATGATATGAAAATTTTGTAACTTGATCACATTTAATTATAATATTTATAAAACTGAGAAGTAAGTCACGCGATCAATAATAAAAACCTAACAAGTAAGTATCGGGTTATGCAATGTCTAAAATGTCTGCCTCTAAAAATACGATGAGTTTTTGTTGGCTTGGCACGAAATGCCTAGTCTAGCCCCAACAATAGCTAGGCTCCTAATGTTCTGAATGTCAACTGATAATGAAATACCTTGGACTCCAAAGGTTGAATGCTGTGGACATGTCTCTTACTTTGACATTCACTTCTCTATTTGCGAACTGAGTTGTATTATGTTTATTAATTCCTATGACAATTTCCTTGTTGAGATATTTTTGTCAAACGGTAAGATTATATTCCACATAAACTAATCCATTGCGGGTAAAAATTGTTGCAATTGTTGGTATAATTTCATGTTTTCAAATTAAATCAAAATTATCTAAATTCCATATTAAGTATTTTCAAACTGTTTATGAATACAGTATTTCGATTTGTTGCAAATATGAACTTCTCATTCTTCACGAAACACAACTTATTCAATTTCGTTTAAATCAAATCGAAAAATACGAAGACTAATTACTGTTTTAAGTGAAATATCCGCTCTTACGTCGGCTGCGTTGGTGCGTGAAATCGTTTGTCACCGATATTAAATGCACAGCGAATTGGAGATCGGTTGTAATGTGCATACATTTCAACCGGAATAATTTGGTAACAGTATTTTAAATTATAATTAATTTATGTAACTAGTAATTTTTAAATAAAGGCCGATAATGCTTGTCAAAAAATTAGTTACAATACACGTATAAGATCGATACCGGAGGGCATGTATATTTTATGCTTGTGTGGATATTCATGTGGATGTAGTGAAAGTGAGCCGTGGTGGCCGTGGGGTTTGGCTAGTCGCCTGTTATGCAAGCGTCGCAAGTTCGAATCGCAGCGGTCTGTACCTATCAATAAAGTTTATGCTATACTGTTTACTAAAAATAGTTTATACTGTTTACTAAAAATAGCTTATGTACAGTAATTTCACACCACGTGCTTTACGGTGAAGAACAACATTGGAAACTTGCATATGTCTTGTAATTGTGCCCGTGTCGTCAATTCCCTCCACGACGAGTGGCGTTACGTCGAGTCTCTTCATGTCGATCCAAAAACAATTGCCTGCTACCTCATATCGAGTGTGTAGTTAGGAACAAAACTACTACGTATATCGTAATATTATATTCAAAGGTGTATTAGTATCTGAGAAGGCGATAGGCTCACTATTTGCCACGTTTGTATGTACAATGTAGCGTAAGGGTCAGCGTACACTGTTGTTGTTCTCTACGTACCCCATGGTCTCAGCAAGATAAGGATGTATGATTGTAAAATTTATCTTGGAAGTGAAAGTCTATCAGTTTGAACAAATCCTAGTCAGTAAAGATTTCGATCAGGCTTGAATTTTTTCTTCAATGTCACACTGACCAATGACTTGAAAATAGATCTCGATACCATAAATTTGGTAAATAGGTAGTAAAAGATTATCATACATTTTAGGTGACTCTATGCAATGAATATTTTAAAATATACCCTATCTATACGTTAAAGTCGATAATAGTTGGAGCATGAACTTTAAGGATATTTGAAAAGCAATACCATTATCCTATTTGGCGATTGGCAGCTTCCCACGGGCGCGTCGCGACAGACAGACAGTCTGACAGTATGATTGGCCGTAAGTACCGGGATAAACCGCCTCCGAAGCCCATGTAAATGTTTCCAACAATTACACCTGGCGTCCGATCACGAATTCACCCTGGAACTAGTGACGTAAAGGGTAAACGTTAAGAAGTATAATTATGTATGTATAAAGTACCTTGGGGGATTTTTTGCACGAATTTCAATTGCTAAGAAACCGGCCATGAACATTTAGAATTCCGACTTCTCATCATTGCTACAAAGTAAGAACCTAAGCATACGTTTTCTTCTATAACGCCCGATAGTCCAGTAGTTTGTTGTGGCTCCGATTCACGTGATGAAAAGCGTAACGATGTCGTGGACAATGTTTTCGTGTTCATTATATTAAAGATGAACACGGAATAGGTCAGTCATCGTCAAAACGTTCTATTCGGTTTAAGTGTACATTGCGAAAGGATTTCGTTCGAATGTTTTTAATCGTTCAAACGACATTGCGATCGTTTGTATTACGTGAATCGCACTGTTAAGTGATAAGTGAAGTGAGGGGTCGTGAGGGATTGGTGCCGATTAAGTGCAGATCATTTTGGAAGATCACCAGTAATTGTACACCAATATTTTAGGTATTTAGAGGAGGTTTTAAAATTCATGAATGAAGGTCGTAGTGTTGTGGCCCAGTGGTTTGTACCAATGACTTTTTCAATGAGCCTTAAGTGCAGAGATTTCTCAGTAAAGAATGGGTGATGTAACTAACCCTGTTTGGGACCCATCTGGGGAAAAAAAAATTATATCTTCATAAATTTGCATTTAGTGAAAAATTATGAATTTGGGATAATGAACACACAATTCAAATTTATTTAGAATAGCCGTGGTGACACCTGCTACGCAAGTTCGAATGTAACAATGAGTTTTTCTAAAAATCTTATGTGTAGTGATTTAAGGAAAACATCGTGAGGAAACCTGCATATGTCTGAGAAGTAATTCAAAGACGTATGTATAGTGCCCGAGACGGCGATGGACTCACCCTGTGTCACTTTGGCACATCATTTTATTCGGTGAAATGTGAGTGTTGTTGTTACCACACCTCTGCTTACCCCTTCCGGGACCCTTCTGGGATGGCGTGAGTATATTTATTTATCTGTTTCGATATCTAGGTAGTTTCCACAGAACGAAACTTTGCTTAGTTTGGGATACGGTGGAATTGTGTGTTCTAAGACTTTACAACTGAGCCTCTTCTCAAATTATCTGTTTACCCATACAGGATAGAGGCAGATGCTAAGACATTAAATTCTGTCTTGTGTGAGGTATGTATGAGGTCTATCAAGAGTTCACTATGTTTTGCAGAGCTAAGTATACTCTAGCCAGCGATGCCTTTTGTTTATAGCGGTCTTAACAGCTAATTCATAAAATTAATGTGTATTTATCTCCAGCACCTAAAGAAAGATATATATTAAGTATGTAGTTTTATTAATTTTGAAGTCCATCTACAAACTTTATCGATATTATGATGCATAAGATGAATAATTTTTCTTCAAAAACAATTTTCACAGGCGAACTTAATGACAAAGACATTATCTACAAGTATTTTAGTCTTTTTCTTATTTTGGGTGATGGAGAGATAGTCCTGTCACTAGTCCCTCTCTCTATTCATAAAATCGCCGAATTTATGAGAAAAAAATAAGCACTTCTTATTTATTATTCGTAGTTATAGCTTCGGGTAAGTACTAAGATTAAATCAAATGGATTTAATATCACATAGGAAGTATAAACGCGAAGTAGAGACAGAACCAGTTCGCCACACAGATGTTACAAAAACTTAAATGTCGATTGTATCCTTTCCAATAAATAAACCTTTCATGGCCATGATTTTAATTCTGCATGATCAAAGGATCTAAAAGAAAAATTCCCTTATTTATATTAATACAAATTATGAAGAACTACTGATTGAAATAGTAGTTTTGTATTAGAAAGCCCATTCATCGAGAAAGGTTTAGGTTTTATAACATCATGATGAGACCCATAGGAGTGAAAAATGAAAAATGTTAGAAAAAACGGGATATATTATCACTAAGTAACATATTTTTTAATGTTTATCCTACGCGGGTAAGACCGCTAGGCACAGGTAGTAAAAATAAGTAGCTATTTCAAGACATTAAGTAATTAGAAACATACGGGAGGTCGGTTCCCATATAGACGGTAACATGCCGACGCACATTACGTACCTACATTTTTTGGGTCGCCAGCTTCACACACCATTGTACTGGTAAGCGGCTATAAAAATGACGAGTATATAAAGAATGGAATCACTTTGCCAACTCAGTAAGCATAGTAAGCGACCAAAGGGTCTCGCTATAGCTAGCACAGCGCCTCCACTCTACTCACCATTGAGCACTGGCAACTTTTCTCCCCGCATTAGCATAACATACTGTAGATGTGCCGAAATTGAGGAGTTAAAGTTGTCACAATTCTAGCCTCGTTCATTAGTAACATTCAAGTTTTTAAACTAAATAATTGACAAGTTTCTAACTGTGTATGGAAAAAAAATCCTTCTTTTGTAAGCGTATAACGTATCTATATTTTTTAATGTGGTTCCTGCACGGTAGCATTTTTATACTTACGAAGATCTCGCTATAGAGTTACTACTAGAATTAGTCCGACTTGATTCGAGGTACTCGTATGCTATCCATGTGTGTGTGTGCAAGGATCCTCGACCAATGTCTAAAGCCGCCCTTCTTATTGCGTTTCTATTTAGAGACATTAATCCTCGCTTAGTTTGTGATAAGAGTCCTCGGATCGGGGTGGTCCTCTAATGTGATTTGATTACCAACTTGCTGGAATTAACAGCATTAGAACGGAGACTTTTTACGTGTCCTTTTGTGTCTGTAGTGTTCGGAGTAAGTCCGGATGTGGTAAACAAAAATGTTATACTCGATTTACGTTAGTTTGAGTAAGCACTTGTAGCATTTTTTAGTAGTCAATTTTATTACGAATGTCGTTCAATCAAGCCTGTGGTCTGAAATTTAATGAAATATGTAATTTCTATGACAAATTCAAATTTGATCACGTACAAATTGATGTTTCTATACAATGCCCACAGTTCGTGCTCTACAAGCATGCCTTTAATATGAAATGTATTCATTATTATACAATGCCGCCATGACAGGCATACGATCTAAATAACCGCAATAAATATTGGATGCCACTAGAGCGAACTTCCGAAATGTTACTAAGACGGCTAAGGTTTACTTTCGAGTCGGGACCAACCCTCGATTGTGCCGGTTTATTTCATTGTATGCAAATCGCTGTGCCGACCGCGCCTGCTACCAAATATTTCACGCGGAGCGGCTGCGACGGACGCAAAACAGAAGGGTTACAGAAGAGCGACTCCCTACATTGCTTGAGAATCGTCATCGTCACTGTCATGCAAATACTCGTTCCTACGAAGATTTAGGATCAGGTGATCAGCTATGATCTTTTTAGGCAGTGCGTATACATATAAGAACTTCAAAGGTTTGTCGTTATGGTACCAATATCAAACTTAGAAATTCTGTTTAAACGAATTCTAGTAGTAACTAAAGAATTATTACCGTCCATACACTACGGGGTTGAACCCCAAGTAGAGACGCGTTCGCGTGTTCGTGTGACTGAAAATGAAAATTCTGAATTTGTTCACAACCTGCCTCTGAAAAATAATAGAAATTATTTTCAGATCTTTAATGTAGGTTACATTACTATTGTATTTGTTACCTGGTACAGACCTTCTGTTAGTTTTTATTTTGTAGCTGCTTGGGAAGCGTGGGCTGTCCAAATTACGCGACCCCACAACTATCGAACGCTCCCATAAGCATTCCGGAGACCTCACCACCAATTTGTCCCTTCCGTGCCACTGATTTTGTAGTTCCCGCGGGCATCGCGCTAATAAACCTCTGCCAGCCGATCCCAAATAGATTTCCACTACACGGCTTTGAAAATATTCAATCCATAATACCGTTGGACCTTTATGAAATTGGCTTTCTTCGGATTAAAAACCTTGTACACAGAATAAAAATAACCTTTAATTAAATATATTGTCAGCCCTCAAAAAAGTAGGTAATTTGGTAAAAGAAATCAGAAGATACTTCTGATTTCTTTTACCAAATTAGGTTGTTTTTTTACGTGATTATAACATAAACTGCCGAAAATTCACGTGGAGTGTATGGATTACCCAAAATACGCTACGATAGAGATAGAGAGAGGTGTCAACGCGATATCTCTCAGTTAGCTTATTTTATTTGATATTCGTTTTAGATTCAGAGATAACATTTAATACAAATTTATAAGCTTAAACTTTATTTACATTATTGTATAACAATAACTTCATAAACTTTATAACATTACATCAGTACATATTGGTACGTCAGTTGACCTTGGGGCCTACCATCATCCCTACCATCAGTTTAAGCAGAGCGTATTAAGAACTTCTGAGCTTAGACGTTCCAAAAAAAAGGTTCCGTAAAATTAAACGTCAAAGCTAAGAAGTTCTTAATACGCGCTGCTTACACGATCATAGTTGGCCCCTTATCTTGGAAAGATTTCTTAAGTAAATCTTACATTACAAGGTTCCAAATTATGTTGTATGTGTTTACGCGTTTACTTTCTCTTTGTTTACTCGGATATGTTTGTACTAGGAATGAAAGCGCGGTAATAAAATTTTATACTTTATTACTATTATTAGTGAAATTATTATTTTTTTTGCTTTACGCTAACATAACGAGATATGTACGACGCATATACGTCACTATTGAGTCCCGTGCTAAAAAGTCATTTTGTCATACCACAATATATTGTATCTCCCGCCACACCTACAGAACATAACTACTAGCTCTTCAAGCTTTGCTCCGTGCCGGCTTGTCTTTTGACATGAAATCTTAATAACACGTTTTATATCACTCCTACACGTTTCATAAGCACGGCACGCTGTTTATGCTCAGAATGTATGAATATTTAGCACGTTGCAAGTGTTCCTTGAATACTGAGCACTAAAACCGACTAATAGGTATATCTGAACTCGGGTAAATTCGAAGCACTGAGTTGGTGAAAACGATATTATTAATAACATATTTAAACTAAAAATATAGTGAAGGCAAGAAGGAAGGGGAGAGGAAGACTTAAGAAAAAATGGACAGTTTGTGTGAAAAATGATTTGATACGTCTGATATAGAGAAATGGAAGAGGACACATTGCGCTCACCACAAATAACATGGGATTAGGGCAGGATGACGATAATGATGCTGAAGGCAATTAACATTATGAAGGTTACGTACATCAGAAAAGTCTCTAAATCAAGACAGGGAATCACGTGTTTTAAATTTAAGCAGCGCGTATTAGGATCTTTTTAGCGCTGACGTCTACTTTTGGTACCATAAATATACTAGTTATTTAAAAAGATCTATCTATCTAAAGATCTATATAATACTATATCAAATGCCATTCATCAATGGTGACTAAAAGGTTGTTACAACACCTCTGCGATGACGTGACAATTTATTTAGTAGTAAAAAAATATCTTAAATTAGAAATTTTGCAAGTAAAGTACAGGATAGAACAAAACACCTTAGATCTGTTTAATAGTAACAAAGTTATAATGAGTCACGACAGAGCGGTAAACGGGTGTACCTTAGGATTAGTGCATAATAAACTAGTTAAGATTTTAATGCGCTTATTATTCAGGGTCTGGGACAGGCATGGTCGGCCCACGCGGGAGCTGTGCAAATATGACTCATATTACAATGAGATGAAGCGTGCCCTAACGGTGTCAACAGCCACTAACTAGTCCGCTGACACACGTTTACACGGTCATGTTGTTTGAAATGATATATTGTTGACTGTTATTCGTTCGGGTGCGGGGTTTAAACTGAATCGTTGTGCCTAACGACGGAACATCTGTCGGTTTTACGTCAATGAACAATTTTCTGTCAAATTCCTTCTGCAAATATAGGTCACTAGCTTCTGCCCGCGACTTCGTCCGCCTGGAATAGTTACTTTGGGCTAACGCTACCTATAGCCTACGATTGCTCTAAGCGTCATGATGTAACGATATTAATGAATTTTTCAAATCGGCCCATTTGTTCCTGAGATCTCTTCAGCGTTACATATAAGTATAGAGTATAGATACAGAATTCAACCATTGGAGAATTAAGTTCTTAATAGACTAAGAACTTATCGGTATTATTAACATATTTTAAAGATATAATTGATAGAACATCTGCAAAACAAACAGAGATATCCCTATACATGCTAGCTAATTACAGGATAGACGAAGGTGTGGCAACTGGTTTAACCGAGATTACCGATTTTCCTGGTAAAAAGGGGTTACTAAGTTCAGATGGCAGTCGCTTCGTATAAAAATCAGATGATCACATTGAGTTGAATCAAGTGCCAGCCCCACCAATGTATGGAAGAAGGCCTAGTAGATGATGTACATACTATATCGAGTTGTAGTTACTTAGTATTATAAATGCAAGGTGAAAGAAAGTAGTCCGACAGTAGCCACTCGACTTCCTATCATTACAGATCAAGATCGGGCCACGGGCCGAGACCGGTTCTGGCCATAACGGCTAGCCTCAACAGCAATTTGCCTAAACATTTTCAAATAAGTCAATCATAAGAGTTTCTTATACCGAACACTATTATAATAATACTAGCTGTGCCCCGCGGTTTCAGCTGCGTAGACTTAATTTCATGGCTCTTAATTGCGTAACTCTAATGTTCTTATTTAAGAAAAGTAGCCTACTGGGGGCTAACTATGATCGTTCAAGCAGCGCGTATTAGGTATAACTTCTTAGCTTTGACGTTTAATTTTACTATATATAATAATTCTATAATATTGTATACAGCAAGTAATAAAGTGGAAATAAAATGCGTCGAAAACATTAAGTACTATATATAAGTATGTAATCAAATGGACAAGGGCACTTTCCTATGGTGGCGTTGACGTCAGTAAAATTATGTAAATCGGGCATTACACTTTTTGTGCCGCTTACATAACTAATTCAACAGCAGACCTTCAGCGTAAATACAATTTAAGATAAACCTTGTTATGCGAGAAGCAAAAAATAACGACAACATTCCATATACGTTCGTATCTATAAATGGGGGCGTGGATACCTCAACCAACAACCTGTACTTATCAAAATGGTAGATAACGCGATAGTGGAGTATGTTAGGAGGTTCAAGTTATTTGTTAGCACTCACTCCATACAAGACCCAAAAAAGGCTAACCCCCAAAATTCGTAACGGTTTTAGCTTGTTGCAATGTGAACTTCCCAGTTCATAGTTGGCTCCCGCCAACTATGATCGTACCGAAATGAAACGTCAAAGCTTAGAAGTTCTTAATACGCTCTGCTTAAACCGATGATGGTAGGCCCCCAGTATAGAGATAATGTTATAATATAACTAGCTGACGTCACTCGGTTTCACCCGCGTAGTACCCGTTCCCATGGGAGTACGGGCATAAAATAACGCCTATGTTACTCGCTGATGATGTAGCTTTTCAATAGTGAAAGAATATTTCAAATCGGCACAGTAGTTTTTTCATTACAAACATAAACACAAAAATAAAAATCTTTTCTATTTATAATAGGAGTGTAGATATTCATAACGGTTTGTTTGCGTTTCAGGGTTGGCGCGAAATAAGGTGCAAATTCCACATGTCCTCGAATAATGATTCCGGTAAGCATCTATGCGACTTATCCGATCCGAAAGGGTTCTTGAAATTGAAGGTGAATATCACATTAGTATTACACGTGGAATGGCAGGTTCTTCAAGCATTTTTCCAGTTCAATCTTATCCAACCTAGATTCATAGAAACGTCTATTAATATTTGCTCCAACTGGTGATTGAACCCAGACCAAACAGCGATTAAAACAAAGGTACAATATACAACGAATCTGCTAAATGCCACTCACCGCGAAGGAATAATGACGTCAACATCTGCCCTTAGCAGCTGGTACCGACTTATTGCTCACGTTATAAAAGCAACCAGCGCATATTGAATGCCAAGCCAGTGCTCCAGTAATTCCTGTGTCTACGGATTATTGCTTTTATTTTGTTTCATCGATGTTGAGCGGAAATTACTTGTATAACGGCTTACGATTTATGGTTATCATAACGGAACAGGATTTTTTTAAATAATTTTATCGACAATTTTATTTTGCATCTTTTAGTTGAAACCTTATAGTTGATTCGATACTAAAACTGTATTTATTTACTATTTGTCGCTTGTTACTTTATGTTGACGATAAATCTGCATACTTCTGAGAAAAAATCGACGACGTATGTTATCTGGTAGACAAATGATGTGACCAGTGTCCCACATATCACAGTTGGCACATTATTTTCGGATGTGGAAGTATGAGCATTATAGCACTTCTGCAGTAGGATTACCATTAAGACAATTTGTCTATTTATTTTATGTATAAAACTTACAATTAAATTTAACCTTATTATACCGCATGAAAACGGAAGAGCGTTCAAATTCAAATAGCTGACATAACGATGTGTTCCGAGAGAAAAAAGCCGCTGCTAAATTATCAGTTATGGGTTAGGAGCTTTACGACTACATCTCTTTTTGACTTGGTAGCACATATGACTAGATCGGTTTTAGACTAAATCGCGACATGACTGTATCGCGTTAGTATTATAGTTGACATTCAAAGAATTTGTCACTGTGAGAAATTTGCATAATGAGAAGGTATTATTTTAAGAATTTGACATTCCAAGAAGTAGACATGTTGCGAACGATTGTCAGTTTGAGAACTTGTTGATATGAGCTGATACGAATTGTTATTCATAAGCTATTATAAAGGAAGATGGGGTAATAAGATCACATAACGAATAGATTGATTTGACCTAGCAGGTAAAGGCAGATACTCCATTATGTAAAAAATACCACATCTTATAACATAACTGGAGCGAACAGTTTGTATAAAATTATTTAGAAATATAGTTTGATTTGTTTGTAACACCTAAAGCTTGTGACAGAGGTAATGCATGATGCATAATATTAAAAGTAAGGGCCTATAAGAGCACTTATACATGATGAATATTACGTCGCGGGTAGCACGCCAATAATGAGATTTTCTGTTAGTTTGCCTGTGCTGACGGGTGTCGCCGGTAGTTCGCAACTCGTTACCGTTCAGTACCTCCCCGTTCCTTGTAAATTGCTTGTCTCCCCTACTTTTCTTCAATTTCACCCCTCATGTATAAAATTTCATGCGAGGTAGAACTTAGCGTAGCTCTTGAATAATTTTCCTTAATGGCTCTAACTCGATTCACTGTGTTATAGCTTTTTGATGTTGTCTAGAAGGAAACTTGCTTGCGTTTTGGTTTTGAACAAGCGATAGTTTAGTTCAGAGGTGATTAATTAAGTACATAGTTTTGTAGCAGCGTTTCTCCGCTCGCTACATAGATATTCGCTAACAAATGCGAAGTTTGAGTAAATACTAGCCAGAGCCTAAATCGCGCATTACAAGTTTTTTCCAACTAGAACAGTTGGAGCCTCGACTCCCCAGGCATCTCACTGGCCTGGCTCGAAGATCTTCCCTATGCTGGGGATGAGACATGATCACTGGCTCTCCCTAGTTATGTTTGTAAAAGAGAGAGCTGAGGAATTTCATATAATTTAGTTTTTCAATTTAAAAGGTGCAAGTTTGCATTGAGCCTGATGGTAAACGGCTACTTCAGTCTATGTAGCCAACACCAAAGTTTCTGAATGTGAATCTCTTACTTATTTATCTTTTTGTACAGATGATAGTGCGAGTGTGGTGCGAGAGTGGCGCGGGTTGGGCGCCGACGCCGGTGCCGGTCACTCCTCAGACCAGCTGCCGTGACGTGCTGGACTGCTGCCGCGAGCCTGGAGACGAGCCCTGCCTGCTGCTCGCTGTGCACCCTCACCATGGAGGTAACCTACTTCAAACCTAAACCTAGTTAGATGATATTTCTATAAATTGTATAATGTTCTCCTGCTTAAGACCTGCCAAAATATATAATATACTCCCTGTGCCCGGCAAACGTTGTATTACCATATTTTTTTTTAATGTTATATTTTTACTAGCGGACCTGACAGACGTATTCCTGCATACCGACTGCAGCGCCATCTGCCGGACTGATTTATGAATCTAAACCATTCAACCCAAACGCAAACAAAAAAATCATTCAAATTGGTCCAGCCGTTTAGGAGGAGTTCAGTGACATACACACGTACAGTAGAATGATAAATTAAACCAGAGCTATATCATCATTCCAATTTTAAATTTAAACACATTTGTAGGTAAGAATAAACTCACCCGCACCCTCACGAATTTTCTCATCTATAAGTGATGAAAGTTTTCCCGTGACCTCAAAGATATTTCTGAGAAAGCATGGGTACTTATATCCAGTTAGATTCGCGGTATCCACGCGGAACACTTGTGGCGACAAAAACTGCCTGCTGCCCCGTTACCGGGAGATGTCACTTTAATTCCCCTTAATAGAATTTGATGGGACAGCAACCCTGTTTAGTCGCCACTGGCGCCGTGGGAATCATCTTGAGAAAAGACTTTCGTGCCAGGGGGCTAACTATGATCGTTTTATGCGGACCGTATTAAGAACTTCTTAGCTTTGACGTTTAATTTTATAGGATCCAAATGGAAAATTTAAGTGTACTAAGCAACTTGTACTTATTTAATATATTATTAAATAATAACAATAATTTACTCCATAATATTTTTATTTACAATAGAAATTTACGAAAATACAAAAAATAAGGGAAAAGACAAAAAAAATACACTTACTTAAATTATCGTAATAGCCACAAAGGCACTATGTTCTGGTTCAAACTTTTCCTAAGATTCTGTTCGATTAATCTCTTAAAATGGTTTGCGTTTAAAAAGTTACGCTATGTTAAAAAGTGATGAATTGCTTTCTCTTGCTGCCTTAATTTGAAATCGATATTGTCAAAGTTAAAATATGTTGAAACCTATACTTAGGGTACAGTACCTAGTGCGAGTTAAAACGCCGTCACAATTCATTGTGTGGACGTAAACGCAGATTAGTACATACATACATATACTCACGCCTGTATTCCCCGAAGGGGTAGGCAGAGGTGTTGTAAGCACAACACCCACTTTCACCGAAGATGATTAAGTGCCAACGTGACAGTCTCAGACACTTTACATACGTCATTGAATTACTTCTCAGAAATATGCCGGTTTCCTCACGATGTTTTCCTTCACCGTAAAGGTGTGAAATCACTGTACATACGTTTTTTTTTTTTTTTTTAGAAAAACTCGTTGGACAGTCCCCATTGGGATTTGAACTTGCGTTGCTTGCGTAGCAGGCGACTGCTCAAACCTCAAGGCCACCACGGCGGCACGACCGAAACAGCGCCCTGTCAGCCCACAGATACTTGTGACGGCAATTTTAAGAATAATTTCCGACGGCGGTGGTAGTGAGAAAACTCACACTTGGCCTATAAATAAAATGAAGTTAGTAGACAATTGAAGTTCACCATTGATTTCACTTTCGAGAATCCGACAGACAGCATTTCTGGGTTTAGTACGGGATAATAGGAGATGACTTCATCTCTTCATATGTCAACCTGACCATGTGCAAGGTCAGGGAGTAGATAACTGAAAAGTAATTACTTAATTAATTCCCAGTTTCAAATTACATAAATAGGGTCATAATTCTGTTTGTTTAGAAGCGGGCCATGGCGAAAAGTCTCTCATACTCACTAACCTAAGATACCCTTTCAAAATTTAAATATGTACTAAATGTATATGTACAAATTTTAAATATTCGACTTAAGGCTACTTGGAAGCATGTACATATATTATTTATGCTCACGCTTGTATTCCCTGAAGGGGTGGGCAGAGGTGTTGTAATAACAACAACCACTATTCACCGATGATGATTATGTGTAAAGTGACCGATGGTGAGTCTGTCGCAGGCACTATACATACGTCTTTTAATTACATCTCAGAAATATGCAGGTTTCCTCACGATGTTTTCCTTTACCGTAAAACATGTAGTGTGGAATCACTGCACAAAAGTTTTTAGAAAAACTCATTGGTAAAGGCTCCGCAGGGATTCGAACTTGCGTCACATGCTTTGCAGGCGACAGCTCAAACCCCAGAGCCCCCACGTTTCTTTTTACGACACACACTACTTTAATGATTGATTTGTTTTACACTTACTGCCTCCTCCAAGTAGTGAGAATCCAATTTCCAGATCCATAGGCATTACTGTGATTATCAAACAGCCAAGTGCTATCATTAATAATACTCCTTGGAAAAAGTAGGCTCGCACTAGACTGGGTTTATTCTGAAATTTAATAACAAACTTATAAGATATCTCGTTTTACACCATATTCAGTTAAAGAATAAAAATAAATATGCTCACGCCACCCCAGAAGGGTCCCCGAAGGGGTAAGCAGAGGTGTTGTAATAACAACACCCACATTTCACTGTATATGATTAAGTGCTAACGTGACAGAGGGTGAGTCCATCGCCGTCTTAGGCACTATACATACGTCTTTGAATTACTTCTCAGGCCACCACGGCTCTCATATTCAGTTAGTATATATACATCATGGACCATACTTTTTAAATCGCACATTCAATATGTATATATGTACGTAAAATTTTAAAAAAGATAAATACTTTAAATAAAAAAACCTTTTTTATCGGTTATAAACTTGCAACGATCTATGAGATTCATTGTATTCATCTGATGGAAAGTACATAACTAGGCACATTTTGATTTTGCCCGCGACTTCACTCGCGTTATGTGTTTGACTCTAAGGGAGGACCCCTACGAGTTCAAGCTACTTCTATACTTTTAAGGTAACTGACAGACAGACACACAGAGATTCTTTCGCATTTCGACTTCATTAAATCAGTATACCTATATATATTCTGTTTACTTACCTTGTGGATGCCGTAAATGAGGGTGGCCGAAAAAGAAAACAGTATACAAAAAATCATCAAAAATCTTGTCGTATTAGCCATATCCGTAGATGTTGTTATTGTTGATTCTATTTGACCTTGATAGTCAATGCGAGTAATTTGAGCGGGTTTAAAGACTAACAGGCTACTAAAAAATACAATAGCCGACCCATATATTATCTGTAAAATATAATCAAATATACGTAAACAAAATATGCGTCGAGCATGGAAAAAAATATAGAGTCAATTAAAATGGAAGGCCGTGATAGCCGTGGGGTTTGAGTAGTCGCCTGCTATGAAAACGATGTAAGTTCGAATCACAGCGGCCTGACCAATGAGTTCTTCTAAAAACTTAAGTGCAGTGATTTTACATCACGAGTTATAAGGTGAAGGAAAAACTAGTGAGGAAGTGACTCCTGCATATCGGGGAAGTGTTATATTTACTTTTTATATTGCAATCCTTGGTTGCACCGAATTGTTTTTTCATAATAATAATTTTATTTCATTTCGATAAAGTATTTTGTTTACATAGTTAGTGATATAACTACGCTACGAAGATAATTACGCTCTCTATTGTTTTTTTGCTATCTATGTCCATGTTTTTATGGAAAAGTTGTAACTTTAGAAATTACTTTGACTAGAAAACATGCGTCGTTAAAGCTAATACTCAAAAGTCATGACGTCATCTGAGATATCTATAATCTATATTCGCTACCCACAATTTTTGTATGAGATATTTTAGTTCTTCACATCACCGTAAGGAGGCGCTACAAATATTCGGCGAAGATGCTAGTGAGTATAGATTAGAAAAACGTTGGTAAGCTCGTTGTAGAGGTGCAGAAGCAGCTATCTTAGCGATGTCGAAAAAATTGGAGTCACTTAAATTTACTATTGACTCGCCCTGGCGACGAAACAATTTTTCCGATTGTTGGATGCAAGCTATGGTTCGAGTCGCCCCGGATCTAACCGAACGGAACCGAACGTCGGCCGATGCGATGCGTCGCGCCGTGTACGATGAGTGATGAGGCGACTACACCCGAGTCGGATTCTCTATCATTGACTTCCAATGAAAACAATCTCGATGCATCGCGCATCGCTAAGCTATCTATAGGTTTTGGATAGGACATATCTTGACTATGATCGTCATCATGTAATGAGGGACCGCCTTAAGCAGATATTGTTTCGAGTCTGCGGTACACCATAGGGGGTTATAAGTATCGATTGAGAAATTGGTTTTTATTGTAGTAGATAAACATAATTATATACTTACACAGCCGACATATCCGAGAGTTGAACTGCCAGTTCTTAGAGTGAAATTATGCAAACACTTGTGCTCCATTGTGAATCTGAAACAAAAATCAGCTCCAATTGAATATTGAGCACGTCTGTCTGAATGAAGTATAAGAAGTATAAAAATCTACTAAGGGCTTAGGCCCTAATTAGAGGGCCCGAATTAAGTTTTCCTAGTCTAGACTAGTAGACTTAAAGTCATAGGTGGCTTTATTTCGCGGGACCCTATTTTTAAATAAAAGCTACTCTCTACATCGGATGTCTGGCAGTCATAGGTCCCGTTAAAAACGGTCCAGCAGTTTCGGAGATTTGCCGGAACAGACAGATAGACGGACAGACAGAGAAAAAATCAATAAATAAGATCTAAATTAGTTAGCTACATAAACAATAGTTGTTATTTAGGTTGATAGTTAAGCTGCTGACATCTATACCTACATAATTATAAATAAAATTGAAGTGTCTGTTTGATTCCAAATTGATGAGGTTTCAGCTTATTGTATTTAAAATAAAAAGAGTTCTTCGAAATAAAGCTACCCACGAAATTAAGAAACCGCAGGGCACAGTAGTGTTCAATAAATCCGTAGGCAGTCAGCCTACAGCTACGTCATGAAAAGAACCAAAATGGGAAAATAAAATAAATATGTTCACGCCATCCTAGAAGAGATAAGCAGAGGTACATTTCACCGAATATGATTAAGTGCCAACTAAAAAATTACAAGTGATTAAACATAAATGTGAAATATGGGTGTAATATAAGTATAACTTCGGGTACCCTTTCGGGGAATACATACGTGAACATAATTTAAAAAGATATTCTTACCAATTTGGGCGAATTTTTAAGTAGTTATGATTGTTCTGCGAGATCTGAGACAGACGCTTGTGTCTCGTTCTAAAAACACAACCTCACTGAACGAAATATGTTTGCATAATGAATCGATCGCAATGAAGGAAGTGAACACTCAGCATAGGGTGTCATATGATTAACCATTGTGGCAGTTTGTTTATGGCCAGCATTCCTGGTAAAGATAAGGGTCCATTGAAGTGGTGGGTCGTTTAGTTTTTAGACAAGATTTCATTGTACATGGTGTTCCAAATCTACTCACTCACTCATATTCGTTACACAAACGAGCGTTTGTTGCGCAAACTATTATTTTTATTATTATTCGCGAAACAAGTGTATTGTTCGCACATCGAATGTTCGCAATTAAAACAAAAGCATGGTCACGTCATTTAATTCTTTATTAATAGTGTAATGGACACCTTAGAGTTTAGTTACATAGATAACATTATCTATAGAGATAAATTTAATTGTTATGACTATTTTTAATTCCAAATAAACAGCTTTTCATTAAATATGAAAGTATATACGGTAAACCCACAAAAAATCTATCTGTCTGTTTGTTTGTTTCGGCTATCTCCAAAACAACTGGACCGATTTTAACGGTTCTCTTTATTGGCATATAGCTAACGTTACAAGGAGTAACTTATGCTACATTTATAAAAAAAAAAAGTTAGGGTTGACCGGGCCCCCGATTAAATCAAGTCCACGCTGGCGATACCGTGGGCCACAGCTAGTATTATCATCTCAAGCTACGCATTTACATATAAGTAGAACTACTAGACTTTTGTTTATGTTAATTTTTATCGACATTTGTGCATTGCAACTGTGTCTATACATTACTTACAGGGCTTACATTTCTCAAGTGATTTATTTTGTTTTATTTAAATTGTATAATATTTTTGAAAAGAGTAATTACTGAGTTTCTTCTCAGTAAAAGCAACCTTCCGAACCTGGCAGTAGCATGCAAAATCCTGTAATTATATCATTCAGACGATTTGTAAAAAGTCTAATCGAATAAAAACATGAAGAAAGAGCCTGCTACGCAAGCGACGCAAGTTCGAATCCCAGCGGGGCCTGTACCAATGAGTTTTTCTAAAAAACTTATGTACAGTGATTTCACACCGCGTGCTTTACGGTGAAGGAAAACATCGTGAGGAAACCTGCATATTTCTGAGAAGTAATTCAAAGACGTATAGTGACTCACCTCTGTCTGTCACGTTGGCACTTAATCATCTTCGGTGAAAAGTGGGTGTTGTGATAACAACACCTCTGCCTACCCCTTCGGGGAATACAGGCGTGAGCATATGTATCCATATAACGTTATATAAAATAAAAGATAATTTATGATAACCTACTCGTTTGACTAATAATTAGGTCGCGGCTATGTCAAAAATGCAGAATGCAGTCTTGTCAATACACTTCTCTTAAGATAAATAGGGATATACTTAGATTTTACCATTTTGCTTGTTCAATTTTGAAATTTTATGTTATATTCATAGTGGGAGCACACCTTATAGTAGTTACGGTGTCAAATTCTACGAAGTGCTTTCGCTTACCGACAGTAAACATAAGTGGGTAACATTCAGCCGTCCGTCACGAATTAATTTGTATTTGACATTGGGTTGGTGTGTTCTTTGTGAGGTGTTCGTGGCACAGTTGCTATTGCGCCTATCATTCGATCAGCGAAGTTAAGCAACCCTAACCCTAGCTAGTAATTGGATGGGTGACCGCCCGAGTTCCCTCCGTGCCTCGGAGAGCACGATAAGCCGTCGGTCCCGGATGCCAATTTATTATCTTTGGCAATCGTTACAGGTCAGTCGGAGGCCTAAAACAATCTGACAAGTGGTTTAATCCAGATCACAGATTTTCCTCGTTAAAGGGGTTGCGAAGGTCAAATGGGAGTCACTTCGTATAAAAATCAGGTGATCAGCCACATCGGGCTGAATCAAGGCCGACCCTAACAATGTATGGGATAAAGCCAGGGTGATAATGATGTTCTTTGTGAGGTGTGAGTATGCATGCACTAAGAAAAGGTTTTCATAAATTCCTCCATCACGGGGTGAAATGAGAGGTTATTCTGTCTGCGAAACTTTTTACTCTCTGGGTCGAATTACACGAGGGCGAAACCGAAAGCGTAAACTAAAGCATAATATCGCGAATAATACCTGACATAGATTATTTATATTTATTTATTTATGAAGCCGTGGTGGCCTCGGGGGCAGTCGCCTGCTACGCAAGCGACGCAAGTTCGGATCCCAGCGGGGCCTGTAACAATGAGCGTGTCTAAAAACTTATGTACAGTGATTCACGTGCTTTACGGTGAAGGAAAACATCGTAAGGAAACCTGCATATGTCTGATAAGTAATTCAAAGACGTATGTATAGTGCCTGAGACGGCATTGGACTCACCCTCTGTCACGTTGGCACTTAATCATATGCGGTGAAATGTGGATGTTGTTATTACAACACCTCTGCTTACCCCTTCGGACTCTTCTGGGATGGCGTGAGCAGATTGTTTTTTTTATTATTATTTATAAATGTCGTGAGGAAATACACATAAGTCTTGACTGAGCGGAAATACAAAGGAGTTTCTTTAGCGGCTGAGACGGCGATGGACTCACAATTTTTCGCGTTGTCACCTCATCATCGTCAGCGCAAAGTAAGTGTTGTTTTTAACCTATGCCTACCTCTTCGAGGATCCTTATGAGAAGTCGATTATTTGTATTTATAACTAATTGTATACGTACAGACTTGCTGGTGTGTATAGTTATTTGCATGGTGACAAGCCGGAAACGAAGTCGAAGATCGTCTGGCGTCTTGTAAAACGCTCATAACGTCCCGGTGCAAAAACCCAAGTCGTGGTAATTACCGCCCGATCGAGTTGGCCGTGGGAAAGATATGGCCGAAATGACATTTTCTCTCATCCACGTTTGGTTTTTACCTGACTACGACGAAGCGAAAAGGAGCGTTGTGATAATGACCGGTATGTGTATGTATGTTCAGATAAACATTGCATCTGTGTTCAAAATGCTAATAAATAAATCTTTATTTGATTACACTTCTTACAAAGTACACTTCAAATCGCAAGAACGCAGGATTATAAATGTTCGGGTTCGGAAGGTTGCTTTTCCCTGAGAACTCCAAAACTGCTTGTTCATAATTAGACAAATGAAGTATCGTTGGATGCGTCTTGATTGACCGCTGGTTATGGCATACATACCTAAAATTACATAGAATTGTACAAGCGAAAAAGTGGAGATATAAAAAAAACATTTAATCATACTGTTTTGTATCAAATGAAAGGGCTTGCATTCAGCGCTTTGACCACTAAACATACAGAGACAGGAAAATATATCTGACTGCGTTATAGTAACAATGTGAGCTAAATTAATTTAAGAATAATATATAATATAATAAGGCATAACATTCGTGTATGAAGAAAAAACCCACAAAGAAATAGTTCAATTAATTTGAGTTACTCAGGCAATCAATTTAAAAACAATGCGAATGGAATGAAAATTCATAAATGGGTTGAAGTTGATGATCTTGCTCGATCATCAGGGAAAAGTACAATTCGCAAATTGCAACTTAACAACTATAATTTGTTATAATGTGCATCATATTCGAAGAATAGCGCAGATGTAAGTTAAGCACGCGACGAAGAAAGGAGTAAAATAAATATAAGGTTACGTGGGAACCCCATTCGTATCCGCTCGTTAAGTTAAGTTGGCACTTCAATTAACTTAGGTATTAAAAATTGGAAACACCTTGGTGAAGTTCCTGTGGTCGAGTGAAGGCAAAGTGATTCTTGTAGCAATGATTGCTGAAACTTTTAGTGCAGGCGCTTGCGATTTGTTTATTTTTCTGAGGACGCACAAATTGTTGAGGCAAATAATAGTTATTACTAGTAGTATTTTATGTTGTGTAGTACTTACTTGATTCGAAGAGAACAGTGGCACAATTGGGGTTTAGTACATAGTCCGCAAATTGTAATCAGTGTGAGTCTTCCTAAATAAATATTATTCTAATATAATATTTTCTCAGTGTAAAGAGCAATTACGTATTTTCTTAGTACCTAAATAAATCAAATATAATCCATTCTGCAGTAACCTAGCCTCAAGGGAACATTTGTGAATAAGGCTATTAATTATAAATATTTTAAAATAGAAATTCTATATACAGGAATTATTTTTATTTTATCTAACAAAAGTAATGAGAAGAGATTACTCAAGAGGGCAGGTAAAAGACAAATCTTTTATTTTCTCCATGACGAATTTTCAAACAATAGAAAGGCTTCGCTTTGGAATTATTACGCGATAGCGTTGTGTGGTTTAGGTAATACGACCTTATTTGTCTTCTTATCAATACAGGTTCCTTTATCAACTATGTATTCTGTCGTAAGTCGCCTCTCTCTTGCAGTGAAGCAAATATTGTTCAGCTTTCATCCTGAAAGCAATCCTCTTGTAGATTTTTGATATCTTTGTTTTATTTTCAGTACACATTTTGCGAGACACTGAGCTGCCTTTGGAAGTCGCATCGGCTCTTGGACCCGAAGTACAGTTTGCTCTCAAGTATGTAGACGTGGGTAAGTGTACAAATAGTTTTGCTATCATTTTAAATAAACCTAAGATGTTGTAGGCACTATGATTGCCACGGTGTCCACGGTACTAGCACAATAACATATTATTTATTTAAAACGTATTAAAGTAAAAAGTAGTAAAGAGCCGTTGTGGCCTTGAGGTTTGAGCAGTCGCCTGCTACGCAAGCGGCGCAAGTTCGAATCCCAGCGGGGCCTGTACCAATGAGTTATTCTAAAAAACTTGTGTACAGTGATTTCACACCACGTGCTTTACGGTGAAGGAAAACATCGTGAGGAAACCTGCATATTTCTGAGAAGTAATTCAATGACGTATGTAAAGTGTCTGAGACGGCGATGGACTCACCATCTGTCACGTTGGCACTTAATCATCTTCGGTGAAAAGTGGGTGTAGTTATTACAACACCTCTGCCTACCCCTTCGGGGAATACAGGAGTGAGCATATGTATGTATGTATTTAAGTATCTTCAGCATAAATGGAATAAAGACGAAATAGGCCTAGAAAAAGATACATTCTCTCGGGCTTGCGCTAATAGAAGCGAAACAAAATGTATGGAAATGAGGCACGTGACATATTATGTCATTCACAAACATTTTGTATCGCTTCTATTAAATGCCATAACTAAGACTCTGAAAGATCGGGTCTTTGAATAGCAGTTTAATATACAATTATTAACTTGCTCAATTAACTAGACCACCTCAACGGGGTGTTATTATGGTAATTTATCACTTGCAGAATTTGCAATGTAATTTTATGCCACCGTTACAGTTATACTGCTACTGGCCCTAATCACTTGCACATTATTCCTAACGGGATGCCAATACTAGGCAGTGTCCTATGTTCACTGATTAAATTTTATATAACTCGCATCTTAAATGTCTTTGTACAAACATATGGTACAAACTTAAGATCTGTTACTGCACCATATAAGGCTTGAACCCTGAGGACGAAAATCATCACGTAGTCACGGGTCTAAGCTACTAGGCTTAAGCTTTTAATGAAGGATCTGAATTTATTTATTTATTGTTAAATATGTGCATGGCCTGCGAAAGAGTTTTCCGTTGGGGTGCCCGACAGGGTCATAGTGGTATATTAGTATAAATCTTACTGTCCTTCGTACTAGAATCAAGATTATGGATGAGCTACAATGTATTATTGAGTTGAAGATTGAATTCTTTTTTGGAAGATGTATCATTACATCTGACTAAATCTATCAAAGAACATAGAACGTTTATTAATAATCTAACCCCATACATTAAACGGAAGCCCAAATCACCGCTTTTATAATTGTCGCTGATTACCCGATATCCCAGCGACCTTTCGAATTGGCCTCTTTTATTTTTGCTTGATTTCGTCTGACTGATGGGCGGATAAAGATTAATGGGAGGGAGCACTCTTTCCAAATTGGACAGGCCCGGCTTTCGAACGGATTATTAGTTTTCCGTTTGTTGCGTAAACGGCCCAACGGCTCTAATTACAATATTTATTTTATCAGACAGCTTATAAGAAAACAATGAATCGTAAAAGTCAATTTATGTCCGGAACTGGGCGGATAAATTGAAAACCGGACACTCTCGTACACTTTTGCTGAATTGCAATGAGCTGTAGCAACTTCTTTGTGGCACTGCGATTTGCATAATGATTAGAATGTATTCAGGATGCTTTGGGAATTTATTTGATCGATTTTATATTGGGTGCAATATATGAATGATATGAATTTAAATATATTTGAATAAAGAAAAAAAAATTCTACACTTGTGTGTGGATTGTTTTTTACCCTCCTCTTCATAAAACTACACACTAAACTACTACTGTAGTTTGTACTGAAATATTCGTCAGATCCGAACCATTTTCAGATACTACCTTATAGATACACTTTTTTACTCCTTATACAATGCCATATAAGTACCCATAGCCCCGTATTTATGGTGTTATAGTTTTTGTATTCTTATGAATACTTTGAAATATTGACAATGTTACGGTTACGTCACTATAAATTTTATTAAGGTTAAGTTAAGAAATAATTCAAAATTAATAAATTGCGAAATTCAATATTTGTTTGCTCTAGTTTAAGCTCGCTAAAATAAAATCCAATTATCCGTTTAATCTTCCTGTTTTGAAAAGTTTCTTTGAATAAATAAAGATAAGGTTAATTTGTTTTGTTGATAGCTAAGAGATCGTTTGAGTGGATCGAGTCGAGTGCTCGAGTGTCAGTGTCTATCAAAATGGATAAGCCTCATTTATTTCGGGGTAATTGACTCTTCCCTGTCGGTTCACTGTTCGTTGCTTTATATATTTTTGACACAATCTATACACATACAATTCAACGTCCTGACTGTTTAGCTGACTTAGACATAACAACGCACAGCCAAAACCACTGATCCTACGGCTACCGCTTCGGGAAATACAGCCGTTATACATATCGCACCCCTAGAACAATAGGGGCTCAACTCAAAAATTTGCGAAAATAAATATATTAAGATAGACAGACCTTAAAATGAATTTCAAGCGTAGATAAAAAAAATGGAATACTTATCGACAATGTACAACCTAAACTAAAGGTACTTTAAAAATGTAAAATAAATTGTATTCAAAACTGATTCAATTACTGCCTAAGTTATAAATTCAAACTTGCCGATTGTGATTTCCGAAAAAAAAAAGATTTTCAAGTGGAGCTATCGTTCTGAGGTTGCGATATCTAACTTCACGGCTGTAATAACAACACCCACTTTTCACCGAAGATGATTAAGTGCCAACGTGTCAGATGGTGAGACCCCTGATCCTAGTGACATGACATATAGGGGATGTATTTTTTTGTAAGATGTGGGTTCACTATAGGTTTGTAAGAGTTTTCAGCAATTTTACGCCAGGGGGGGTAAGCTTTTTAAAAAACTTTTTATCACCTGGATTTAATATCACGCGAGCGAAGCCGTGGGCGAAACTTAGTCTAAACTAATAATAGATCTAAATATAAATAAAAATATTTTCAAAAAAATTCTGCAGGCAGTTAAAACTAACGTCCTAATTTAAGCATGATAGTTGTATTAGAATCTCGATTAGCAAGAAATGCTTTGATGAAATCCAGTTTGCAAACGTGTTCTAGGTATTTTTTTAAATCTATTTTTATCTACTGGATGAGCTCTCTGTCTTTTCAAATCGAAGGCAGTCATTATGAATGTCGAAAAAATGTGAATATATTTTTGTACTCCGATTGAAACATTTGAAATGGTCAAAATAATTTCAGTTTCACCATTTTCTAGACAAATCCTAGGACCTTGAACCATATCATAATAAGCACTCATTTGTCGTTATAGTTAAAAAGTGTGACACTGACAGATTTATAAACGTCAACATACGATAGTTGTAAACATACGATATCTAGAACTATCATGGGTATCAAGACACCCTTTACTTTTATAAATACTAGAACATTGAAACCCTTTTCTAACAGTGTTCAAATGCTAGGTGGATTGTTACCATGACGGCGAACTGATAAAATAGCACCGAACAAAATACTACGTTATCATTTAACTACGATCAAGAAAGCATGCACACACATACAAAAAAGACACACGCACACATTTGCATAATTCACCTGTTTCTGTGGTTGTATTGAGAGGCTTTGCGCAGACGCAGGTTGTAAGTTCTCCCACTATAGAGCCGTACTTATAGTGCCATCACTGTCACTCTGCCGCTGTGTGAACGAGTAGGCAATTCCACTTTTGAGCGTCGGTAAAGCAGCTTGGCTCGGGCCTGCTGTATCGACACACGGACTGGATCAACGGTCTT
Organism: Watsonalla binaria; assembly: GCA_929442735.1. Lineage (NCBI taxonomy): Eukaryota > Metazoa > Arthropoda > Insecta > Lepidoptera > Drepanidae > Watsonalla > Watsonalla binaria. The sequence continues at coordinate 4,721,199 of OV838930.1, forward strand.
TCTGCCATATAGCGGACTAACTTAGTTTTAACTTAACTTCGTAGCACAGCGATTGTTTAAAACTTTACAACCGCCGGTTTTTCAGCAATGTTGTGTTAAACACGTACAATTTGAATTAGACAGCTGTTTGTGTGTATTTTGTTGTGTAAAATGTCAGTTTTTTGTGTTGTTTTAAACGAATAAGTAAGCAATGTAGCCTTCGCCTAAGTGAATGCTTAAATCACGCCATGTACCACAGCTATGTAGGTTCGTTAAAAGTGCCAGTGCGAAGTTAAAGTTCGAATTTGTGTTGGTTTAAAAAAAGGTTTATATACCTGCTACGTACTTCGTGTGCAACTGTGTTTTGTGAGTTTAATTACCTTGGTATCGGATTGTGTTCAACTTCAGCATAAAAAAGGGTACGTACCTACTCATGTATAAGATGTTACTTTCTATTATAAAGGTGGTATGTTAACGGTACGTTAAAGGGTAGGCGTAGACCTGTAAGAATTTGATAAGTGTTTATAAAATCCATTGCCCGAAAAGTTCTAACTGCGAATTCTTTTGTGCAACAAATTTGTAAAGGTTGTATTTACGTCAACGTAAACTTGTATATATTAAGAAAACGTAGTTTACGTGTCAAGAGACCCTCGGTATCGCCTGGAGGCATCGACATACATCACCATTAACATCGAATCAATAATAACCTCTATAAGTACGAATCCGGTTATAAAAGTTGTATTGTTGGCTATGATACGTTGGAGTGGAGCTAAATGTTAGCGAAACGTGCTTCAACTGAATGTTATGGCTTCATTAGCAATAATAGGTCGGTTTTAAACTATTTCTAAGACTTCATAGCAATTTTATTACATTTCTCAATCTGCTCTTCTATATGCTAAAGTTATAAATATAAATAGAAAATATTAGTATTTATGCCTGCAATTAATAAATAAAAAACTAAAATCGATCTGGTCACCAATAGAATCTATCTATTCTATTCTATATCTATTCTACGTGGGTGGACCCGCGAGGCATGGCTTGTGTGTCATACTTGTGTTAAAGTATAGTCACTTCTAATGTACTCCAGAAAAGCAGAAGTTCTCGAGTAACACAATTATGAACTTATTTATTCATGTGTCTTAAGATCTTCTCCATGTGAAGGAATCTGTCTAGTACCTATGTGATGTGACTTCGATGGAAAGTAGTTGAAAAATAGAAGTATTTATATTTATACATTTGTCGTTTTATACCTTTATCTGAATGGTTAGGTATGATGGGGATATTGCTGGGGGGATTGCTGATAAATGAGCAATACTTCATAAATAATATCTATGTTCAGGGGTAGTTAGTGTCATAGGAAATTTATATTAATTGGGTGTTAGGTATGAAGTTCCAGCATTTTTATATGTAGGTAACCCCTTATGTTTCTCCTGTCTCAGTGGTTCATTAGCAGAAAATACTTTAGCATTATCGCATAGTACCTTGGTGCGAAAATTTTTAAATGATTTTAGATACCTGCCAGAAATTTGCCTTCTGTGGCAACTTTTCCTAGACGTGTATATACTTGAAACTTAGTATCATTCAATGTCGTGTTGCTTAGTTTTTATGTTTAAGCTCGGCTGGAGGCCTTTGGGTCTCGCCTAGTCCGGTTAAACAGTAGAGGTAACTCCCCCTACCAACTGCGAGAGACCATATCGTAATAAAAAAAATATCGTTCGATGTCAAAACAAGTCCAATGTTTTCGCGAGAGTATTAAACAGTCCATATTTATAACTTGTTTACTACACATCTAATAGGTTCATTGACTTTGTTAAATAACAGTGAAATTGGTATAAAACAGCACACGGTAGTTTTTGTGTATGTGTTTGTGACTGGGCGAAATATACTTTTTAATTTGTGTTAATTAGCAGATTGTAAGCCGGCATTATTATATACCTATATACCGGTTTATATGTAACATATGTATTATGTAATGTATTTTATAATTATTATCTACTTTCCTTCTCTAACTAGAAATTGTATACAAGTAAACTCTATCTAGCTACATTTAATGTTAATAATTATTGATTTGGTTAGCAGCATATATTTCTTCGCAGCACTTTATTGTTCAACGATGAAAAGCCATCATGGGATTGAATATAAATATGCACTTTTTATAGAGACTATAAAAGTGACAAACAACTTTTCACTTGAACGCTGTTCAGTTATTATATTCAAACCCATAACCGGCGTAGGGTTATATTCGTGACGTCTCGGGGTCCTACGGTCGACTTCGCCTTTGTAAGAACATCAACGCGCTGCATACGTAAACAGACGACTATTTAAAATAGATTATCGAGTTATAAGCGCCCAAACTTATTTAGGAATGTTGAATTATTTGCATTTTATTATTATTTAATTCGTACATTAATATTTATAATATTATCAAATTTATTATGAATATCAATTCCAATAATACATTTATGAATTTTTAAATGTATTATAATTAGGTAATTCTATGTATTTTAATGCGTAGGTTTCTTTGCGAACTGGAACTACCTAGTTGTATGTGAATTCTGAGGTAATTTTGAAAACATTCAGTAGGAAAAGATTAGCCTTCTACGAGAAAATATTTGAATATAGATCATAATCTTTAAATAATATTATTTTTTAAATAATACTCAATGACTTAATATACTATAATGCACTTCGAGTATTAATTTATTAACCACATATTATATTAACAATACGAAGGTCACAATGCAGAGGCATAAAGCTCAGTATCGTATGGTTACGAAAAGTAAAAAAAATATGGTTATAGCGACGCAGCACATTCCTGCGATGCTTTTAATTAGTGGCAGGTAAAGTCAGATGGGTTGTTGGTTAACTGTCCCAAAGCGTTTGTGAGCACTGGTCAAGCATTGAAAGATTCGCGTATGTACAGTATTTTAGGTTTAAAGAATTGTAGACTTGTCTCAGCCCGATCGGTTTAAAATTGACAAAGTTTCATACAAACGTTCATCTCCTATTTTATTCCCTTGGGGGTAGAATTAATCAGAATACTTTCTTAGCGGATTCCCACGTCATAAGATGTATGCCAAATTTCAGCCCGATCCGTCCAGTGGTTTGGGTTGATAGATCACTATGTCAGTCACCCTTGAGTTATACTATATTTAGATTAGAACTTAAAATTTTGTTGGTGTGGCGATTAGGAACTCCTTATAAATAGTCAGCTATATTTATGGGCATGGGCTGGTTTGTTAGGAAACTTATCTTAAAAAGGTACCACTAGTATCTACTTTAAGGTATTTAGAATTGATAAGTAGGTACTTTATGCTGTAGATGTGTGACGGCTTTGATAGGCTTGACATATTAGTATCTACATTCTTTTACATCATTGGCAAAACCTTTTGATGCTCAAACAAGTTTTCGACTAACCTTGTACGTAAATTAAACACGTTAAATAGTATTTAATAAGGTTATGTTCCCGTGTGTTAGAATAGAACGCAAAAAATAAATACCACATAATCTCGTGGCAAGGATACTGGTAGAACAAGCTTGAATCCAGTGGAGTAAGCATTGGCAACATCCTCTATAACGAGTTACTGGTCCATTATTATTAAATACCTGGTGATTCTCGTATCTAATCAGTTATTGTATGGACCTTTGGGAATAATACTTCAAGATTTAAATGTCCCACGTTTATTTAGAACATTGTAATAAAAAATAAAAAATATGCTCACGCCATCCCAGAAGGGTCCTCGAAGGGGTAAGCAGAGGTGTTGTAACAACACCACCTCAATTTCAACGAATATAATTAAGTGTCAACGTGACAGAGGGTGAGTCCATCGCCGTCTCAGGCACTAATCATACGTCTTTGATTTAATTCTCAGACATATGCAGGTTTCAGCATGTGGTATGAAATCACTCCACAATAAAATTTGTGATGTATTGTGAATTTATTTGCATCAATTCACAATACAAAATGGATAGTTGTTAGTCATTCCAGGACTAAGTGATAATAATACCTACTAATGAATAAGTTTTGACATGAATATCTAAGATTTTCATACACATGTGATCTACCTTCGACGTTTTCTAAAATGAAACATAACTAGCTCAATTGATTGCCCCCGAAACCCTCTTTTTGGGCATATATGAAATGTCAAATGTAAGAAACGTAGATGACACAAATTTCAATGAACAATGTGAGGCTTCCAACTTCAAAAGTATACCGTCCTATAACCCTATCGCCGCTGACGTCACATATTCTCACGGAGAGGCGGTCGCGGACCCACGTGGAATCTCGTGAAAGTTGGCCAACACGCGTTCAACATCCAACATCAAGTGGATGGCCCGTCAGAACCAGTTTCGTGAATCGGCAAGACAAGTGTTACCTCCAAACATAAGTAGGAATATCCAACACATATCGACGCTCAAATGTGAGGTTTCACACATGTATTTAATATTAATCTCGTGAACTATTCACTAAATTAATATGCACTTGACTTTTAAGATCCTTGTAAATGGATTGAGCAATTCAATAAGCAATAAAATTTCCATGTCATTATTTCAATGGAAAAATTAACACCAATGAAGTCAACTTGCTTATATTATAGCTAAGAAAATAACCACAAAACACGTTGTATAATATCATTTTAGACTGATCGTTCGTAAATTGTTAAGGTGTGGTTAACCTAATATTTGTTTTTGATTATTGTTATTTGATATATTACCACTATTTTCTCTTACTGCATATATAAATTGAAATGATTGTCTATGTCACAATGCACACTTTTAAATGAACTTACATCATTAGAGTAGTATTGTTCTCAGTAGTAGGTAATAACTCCCCTTTAGCTTTATTTTAATCGTTTAGTTAGAACGTCGCTTTCTTCCATATCTTTGCATTTTATTATTCCACACAAGTTCTAAGTACGTGACCAAACCGACGTAGAATACCCTGCATGTATCTATACAATCATATCCTCACTTCTTCGGCTCTATTCGTTGATAAATAATAGTAATACATCCAAGGATTTGCTTTATAAACCTTGATATATGAAATGAGATGCTTAACACAGGACATTGTGGTAACAACAATCGCAAAGATATAATTCACCCTCAATTTAAGATAACACACAATACATACCAAGATATTGTCGTTCCGCTACGATGTAACTTCTGTTTTAATTACCGCGATCAATAATTAGTTCTGGCATCCGCAGTATCCGCAGCCGTGAAGTACTTTGCCACGGCCTATTCAAATGAATGGAGAAAAATCTCCCATGCGATTCCTCTCACGTGCCATTGTGAATTGTCTCGACGATCTAAAGCCGACATTTAATTGTTGTGGCCTCATTGTCACTCGTATCTACGATCTCACGACAATAGTATTGTGGGGTCTGTGGGTCCGAAAGGCAATATAAGACCCTAGAGCAAGATTACGCGTGCTTTTATTTTGTGGCTAACAATGGGGTTATGCGCTACTAATGGCTGATAAAGCGTTACAGGATTTGAACTCGTCGCGTGAGTCGATTGCCCAGTTTTGTTACTGCAATATTTTAGTGGTTTCGTGTGCTCTCTTCTTGACCTTTAACTAGACAAAGATCTACTTATGAATATGATGTTTGATCAAACTACATACTGATAGTCAAGGGTTCCATACATTGCATGAGTTTTTCTTATATTGGACAATTTTCCTCTTGCCTTATTAATAACTTAGGGTATTTTTCCTGATCCATCTATAACATAATAGTTTATCATAATATCCATTATCATAATATCGCAGCGAGTATGGAGAAGAAGAAATAGGTATCTGAAAATGTATTATATAATAAAGCTTCACTTGTGCGTAACTAAATGGAATAGTAGACATACTCCATGAAGTTACGACATAGATGTTGGCCTATAATTTTGGTGCTTATCAAAGAACATTCTGGGGCAAAGTTGGATTAAAATTGTATCGCTATAGGACATCATGGACAACACAGGATTTTGGGTACACGAAAATATTCTCTGATTTTTTATCCTGTACCGATAAGATTGGCGGTTCGTAAATTAATTAACTCATTAAATTAATTGTCTATCATATAATATTAATTTTATTACTTGGTTTCGATGTTGATACCACAAAAATACTTACCTATATCTAAAGAAAGAATTTTAGTAACCAATATTCCTCACGGCCTGGCATTCTTTCATGGCAGCCGGTTCAAACCAGTTCCCGAGGAAACCAAGTGCTCCCATAAAATTAATAAGGTCATACAGGCTTCGCCATAAATTTATACAGCGCACCTTTCGTTGTTCAGGGATTACTATGGGATGTAACATGAGGCCATATTGGGAGAGTTATTTTATTGACACTGACTTGGGATTGGGGCGAATTCGTTAAATATTTATAGATATTTGTAAGGTAGCGTAACTCAGAGGAATTGGAAAGAATGGGTTCGCTGACGCCTAATAGGAATTACGTATTTGGGATGATTTATATGAGACACTATAATAAACATAGAATTAGTCTCCTCAAAGTAATTCAATGACGTATGTAAAGTGTTTGAGACGGCGATGGACTCACCATCTCAATCATCTTCGGTGAAAAGTGAGTGTTGTGATCACAACACCTCTGCCTATTAAGTCTCCTTATTAAGTAAATTATACTCGTTATATACACTTACTACACTGAAAACAAAATTAAAAAAAATATATATTTTAAGTATCCAAGTACTATATGTTTTTAAATACTAAATACTTAATATTCTACATAGTACATATTAAACTCGTGATAAAAAACAGTGCCAAGGCAACCAAGTTATCGTGTGCTGTGTATTAATATTAAAATTTAAAAGTATTAATACATACATAATATCCTATTTGTATTTATATGCTTCTCGCCTTGTTATTTAATAGTGGTCTTAATCTATTTTATACGTAGTAAAAGTTAAACTTGTCAATCCAGCATAAGTACGCAATGATCGAGTAATTTATTAATCAATTACACAGAAAATCGGTTGAATGACAAATCGATTATCAGTTCCAGTTCTAAATCGAGTTTCATAAGTTTTTAACGCTGCGACGCAACTTAGATCGACGTTTATATCGATACATTTCCCTACCTGAGTTTAGATAAGGACTGGTATGCAACTATTACAAACAATCTTTTTAAATTAAAATTGTCGGATGGAAATCAGCTCTTAGATTACGTATATGTTTCAATGTTTATTTCCTCTGGACAGCCATGCTGGAAAAATATGATTTTATTATTTACATACGAAAAATAATAACTAATATTAATTGAATGCAGAAACATCATTGAATCATACATAATAGCTCCCTTGACCGACGCCAAAAAGATTTTCTATAATCTAATAGAAATGCAAAAATCTAAATTCAACTTTCAAAAGAAACATTGAATACATTTTCACAGATGCTTTTAATAGATTACTTAAAATGGATAAGGGATTATTCGATATAAATAGGAGTATTGTAAGTAATAACATCAACAGTAACTTATCACGGCTAAGCTTAGTTAAGCCTTATTTACATTTCTTGATGCGGTGCCACGCGACCGATACGGAGTATTTATTTGACATTTGACAAGGTAATCTCATTTTATTGTGGCATTCACTATCATTTATTTGGGATTTAACTTTAATTTCACCAATTTTTTACCTCTTATGTAAAGATAAATGTGTCTTTTCATCTATTCAGTTACGCCATACTTGACCCATCCGTAGCACAATGTGGTCTCTAAAATTAACAATATGCTTTGAAAGCAACTCCAAAATTTATTCTGAAGTGTATATTCATTTATAATAGGTACTAAATGAATAATTATTAATAAACACTTATTTCCTTAGTATGTACCCTATTTATATATGGTCGTCATGTCACATCCCAGAAGCTCTTCATTTTTGCAATGTACTTCCTATTTATTATTTTGAACATTTTGCAGATATTTGAACAGATTAATAGCTGATGGTCTGACCTCGTTAAGGTTCAAACCCACTTGCGGTCTCCGAGGAGTGTTCGAATTGCTCAAAGTACTTGAGACCACCGGTGTGTTGCTTGAGATTTCCAACCTCCTTCTTGGCATCTCTGTTCCTATTCAAGGTTCCCTCCGAAAAATGTTTGACTGTCATAAGAAAAAGAAGAACAATAATGGGTGCTGGAAAACGTATAATTCAATGGCTTACGACTTACCGTCTTGGATTTTACTGCCGAGTAGTTAACTATTCCTGATGTGTTCGGCTCGGAATGCGCTCTATTACACATGTAAATTAAATGCAGCGTTACCATATTCAATTTAATTTGATGGATAGCTTATCGAAAGGTGTAATAGACTTAAAATAGCAATCAATTAACATGTCGTAAAGACAGCTTGTAACACGACTGACGAGTAAGTAACCTTTAATAGTACAACTGTTGCAAGGCGCGTGCGCATGTCAGTAAAATGCACATGTATTTTTTTTGTTATGAAAAAGGGTCATTGACGTGGACAAATAAGAAATGTCAAAGGGGTTGTTTATAAAATACTTTTTATATCAAGGGGTTCAACGATATAGTGCTGTTAATATGAGGGGGAAGGTTATTGATCCGTAAAATCAGTAGTTTTTATTCATTTTTGTTGCGCGTTTCTACACGTTCATTAACTGAATATGCTCTGTATACGTTTTTTTGTGCTCCGTTTAAAGGTTTGGTTTATTTATACTTATCTTAGCTCATTATTCCACGCCATACCTAATACGCTTGCATAAAATTAATCCACGCTCTACTAGTTAGACCTTAGATAATTAGTACTTATGTACATTCTTCACCATAATACAATTTATATGGTGTAACTTAAGTTAATCTACTACCGTATGGTAGATTATAATATAGATATTATAATATAGATTAACATAAATACTTATGTGTAGACATATCGGGGAGTTAAAGGAAAACAAAGATATTTATCACCTGTCAGTAACAATGTTACACCATATAAATTGTATTATGGTGAAGAATGTACATAAGTACTAATTATCTAAGGTCTAACTAGTAGAGCGTGGATTAATTTTATGCAAGCGTATTAGGTATGGCGTGGAATAATGAGCTAAGATAAGTATAAATAAACCAAACCTTTAAACGGAGCACAAAAAAACGTATACAGAGCATATTCAGTTAATGAACGTGTAGAAACGCGCAACAAAAATGAATAAAAACTACTGATTTTACGGATCAATAACCTTCCCCCTCATATTAACAGCACTATATCGTTGAACCCCTTGATATAAAAAGTATTTTATAAACAACCCCTTTGACATTTCTTATTTGTCCACGTCAATGACCCTTTTTCATAACAAAAAAAATACATGTGCATTTTACTGACATGCGCACGCGCCTTGCAACAGTTGTACTATTAAAGGTTACTTACTCGTCAGTCGTGTTACAAGCTGTCTTTACGACATGTTAATTGATTGCTATTTTAAGTCTATTACACCTTTCGATAAGCTATCCATCAAATTAAATTGAATATGGTAACGCTGCATTTAATTTACATGTGTAATAGAGCGCATTCCGAGCCGAACACATCAGGAATAGTTAACTACTCGGCAGTAAAATCCAAGACGGTAAGTCGTAAGCCATTGAATTATACGTTTTCCAGCACCCATTATTGTTCTTCTTTTTCTTATGACAGTCAAACATTTTTCGGAGGGAACCTTGAATAGGAACAGAGATGCCAAGAAGGAGGTTGGAAATCTCAAGCAACACACCGGTGGTCTCAAGTACTTTGAGCAATTCGAGCACTCCTCGGAGACCGCAAGTGGGTTTGAACCTTAACGAGGTCAGACCATCAGCTATTAATCTGTTCAAATATCTGCAAAATGTTCAAAATAATAAATAGGAAGTACATTGCAAAAATGAAGAGCTTCTGGGATGTGACATGACGACCATATATAAATAGGGTACATACTAAGGAAATAAGTGTTTATTAATAATTATTCATTTAGTACCTATTATAAATGAATATACACTTCAGAATAAATTTTGGAGTTGCTTTCAAAGCATATTGTTAATTTTAGAGACCACATTGTGCTACGGATGGGTCAAGTATGGCGTAACTGAATAGATGAAAAGACACATTTATCTTTACATAAGAGGTAAAAAATTGGTGAAATTAAAGTTAAATCCCAAATAAATGATAGTGAATGCCACAATAAAATGAGATTACCTTGTCAAATGTCAAATAAATACTCCGTATCGGTCGCGTGGCACCGCATCAAGAAATGTAAATAAGGCTTAACTAAGCTTAGCCGTGATAAGTTACTGTTGATGTTATTACTTACAATACTCCTATTTATATCGAATAATCCCTTATCCATTTTAAGTAATCTATTAAAAGCATCTGTGAAAATGTATTCAATGTTTCTTTTGAAAGTTGAATTTAGATTTTTGCATTTCTATTAGATTATAGAAAATCTTTTTGGCGTCGGTCAAGGGAGCTATTATGTATGATTCAATGATGTTTCTGCATTCAATTAATATTAGTTATTATTTTTCGTATGTAAATAATAAAATCATATTTTTCCAGCATGGCTGTCCAGAGGAAATAAACATTGAAACATATACGTAATCTAAGAGCTGATTTCCATCCGACAATTTTAATTTAAAAAGATTGTTTGTAATAGTTGCATACCAGTCCTTATCTAAACTCAGGTAGGGAAATGTATCGATATAAACGTCGATCTAAGTTGCGTCACAGCGTTAAAAACTTATGAAACTCGATTTAGAACTGGAACTGATAATCGATTTGTCATTCAACCGATTTTCTGTGTAATTGATTAATAAATTACTCGATCATTGCGTACTTATGCTGGATTGACAAGTTTAACTTTTACTACGTATAAAATAGATTAAGACCACTATTAAATAACAAGGCGAGAAGCATATAAATACAAATAGGATATTAAGTATGTATTAATACTTTTAAATTTTACTTATGTACATTCTTCACCATAATACAATTTATATGGTGTAACATTGTTACTGACAGGTGATAAATATCTTTGTTTTCCTTTAACTCCCCGATATGTCTACACATAAGTATTTATGTTAATCTATATTATAATATCTATATTATAATCTAACTTAAGTTAATCTACTACCGTATGGTAGTAGATTAACTTAAGTTAGATTAAAAAATAAAAAAAACACTGAGTTATTGATTTCTATGCCCTTGTGTTGACGGGGTTATAAATGTTACCACCGAGTTCGGAAGGTTGCTTTTGTTGAGAAGAACTACTAATTTACAACTAGCTCCCAATTTCTTTGGCCTTCGTTACTCCTTGCAACATCAGTTGTTTTACAGTGAAAGTCCCAAACAGGCAGACAGCAAATTAAAATTGTTATTTTATGTGACTATCGTAAATACTTTCATACGAATTAAGTGAAAAGCTGTTAATTTGGAATTACAAACAGACACTTCAATTTTATTTATCTGTATAGACAGATAATTGTACCCTGAAAGTATATCCAGCATGATGTTCGCACCTGCCTGAACAATCATCGAAAGTTCGGTCGCGTGTAGTGACGTACGTGACCCGAGTCGAATGGTGAGCTCCCCTCCCAATGGGTACCGTGTAATATTTGAACAATCAACTGCACAATATACTCTCTATGCCCTCGGTCATTTCACATTCCATTTGTTTTTGGAGGCTTATTAAAGTAATATGGTACGTGTTGTTAGTTTACGAAATGACGACGACTGTGTGGTTCTAGTACACGTGGTATTTATAAGGGATATGGAAGTCCAAACTTTGATGCTTGCGGTCTTGAAGGAAATCTTAAAATATTGATACAGATAAATAAATTTGAAGTGTCTGTTTGTAATTTCAAAATAACAGTTTTTTACTAAATGCAAATGTAAGTATGCGCGATACTTATATCAAAACATAAAAACAAAATAAAAAATAATCATTCTGTATCTGTCTGTTTGTTCTGGTGAATCTCTGAACCGATAGAAAAAATTCCAACAAACTTCCACTGGCCGATAGCTGATGTTACAAGGAGTAAATGAGATATTTTTATTTAAGAAAATGGCTTCCGCGAAATAAAGCCACCCAAGAAATGAAGTCTGATAAATACTGCTTCTGAAAATTACTGCTTGAAAACCGCGGGTTATCATCCATCGTGTAGACGCCATATAGATCCTTCCCAATTGCAGTTTTCTCTATGGGTACGCCAACCTCTTTTGCAGCTCCATATATGTAGTAGGTCCTTCTGGCTATTGTTTGGACTGGTCAATGATTGTTGATATGTGATGTGCGAGCAGGATATAAGTAGAACTACTAGACTTTTCTTTATGTGAATTTTTATCGACATTGGAGTAGATATTTGTATTTTAAAAATTGTATAATATTTTTGAAGAGAGTAATTACTGAATTACTTGCCAGGTTCTTCTCAGTAAAAGCAACCTTACAACTTGGCGGTTGCATGTATAATCTTGTATAATTATGTTATTCTGACGATTATAAAGTACTTTGTAAAAAGTCTAATCGAATAAAGATATTTTTTATTTTGACTTTGACTTTGAGTACCATGGAGCTGATATAACATAGACATGTTAGACAAAAGTGCTAAAACCATGTAAAGATAAAAAAAAATACCCCCAAATATGCCATTGGTTTTACAACACCCACCACTTGTCTCTTTATGCAGCCACGTGAATACAATGCTAACATTGTACACTGCAATAACAGTTTTTCAATGAATAGTTCCAAAGTCTGTTTGATGGTAAACAGTTACCACAGTTAGCCGGAATAAATGGCTTGAGGGACTAACGGGTCCCTTTCCTGACATCACAGCCTCTATTAAACGAACCCTAGAAATACATTAATTCACCGTCGGTACAACACTAAATATTTAGAGCTACAGTAATGTTTTTCGGCAGCTTCGAATGTATTTATTACGCACGGGTAAGTTTATCTACATCAATATCTATACATATAAATAAAATTCACTTACTGTATATTTACTGTACAAATAGTTAAAAAACTCGAGTCTTCATTCTGTCTCCATTTTGTTTGAAGTATTCCTAAATTATCCGAACTATACCATAAAATAAACAATAGATTTACATAATTGCTTTCAAAATCAGCACGTACATAAACTAATTTCAGTACCAAATAGAGTTCTGTTAATTATAGTACTGTGCTCTTTCGAATTCCGTTACATAGTTTCAATTAACGTTTACGCAACCAGCCCGTAACATAGATGATTACATTGTTCTATTGCAGTAGGTAACGTGGCGCTAACAGTTGTCTTATTTATGTTTTTAATTACTCCCTTCGCTCACAAATATATATGCTGTAGCCCGCGGTATTACCCGCGTAGGCTTGATTTCATGGGCTTTATATTGCGGAACCTAAATGTATTAAGTAAAATTAGCCTAAATTACCTACCTTGTAATGTCAGTTATCTACCAATATAAGGCCCGTTGGAATCGGTTTAGCCGTTTCAATATAAAATCAGTTTTTTCAAAATATAGCTTTACACTAAAGTAAACTTGTTAATTTGAATTTACAAACAGACACTTCAATTTTAATTACCTGTATAGATTTACTCTTAAATTAACAGTTCTGTGTCTTTATGAATTCAAGTTTAATATTCAAACCTTCTCGAGTTTTGTATATGAGGTACCTATTAATATTTTGATAATGTATTTGTAGATATTTACTTTCTATAAAACCAACGTTGAATTCCCCAATAATTTCAACTGAACCTAATTGTTTCAATCTGACACGTAGCACGTGTACATAACTTACGTACGTGTTGTAATCTTTCGTAGGATTGTAAATAGTAGCTTATCTCAAGATAAGGATTTATTGCTTAGCCTATTGTAAAAATACCAACTTTATACAGCTCTAGTACGTCTTCACGAAAGAAATGGTTTAGATTCTAGACTAAAACGGCTGTTATTATTTATTTACGAAGATTATAAGCATTTTACAAAATGTATTTTATCATAATATTGTTAGTAACGATAAGAATACATCTTTTTTATTCATATTAATTATGTATAAAATAATTATAAATTGATGAAATATAATTATGCGCCTGAGTTGAAGTTTGGGAACTAGATGAATTATACCAGCATTGTTTTATGCTATTTACACGTATTCAGCTCTGTAACAAATTACAGAAAATCATTTCTGCGTACGTACTCTTGCTCACTCGGATTTATTAGACCAGCAAATTTTTCTTCACTGAGTTATACGTCGATATTGAATTGTTCTTCGATTGCGTATCATTTATTCCGCAATCCAATTACAGCACTCCGTAATATTAGTTCTTTTTCTCTTTTACGAACTATAATTTAACATTGGTACCAAGATGAACTGAGGATGTTAGTATCGTACTTACCTATATATTGTAACAATACAGCGCGATTTCATCTTCGAATAATATAAACTGATGTCGCAATTTCCATACATAATTATTTCTCTGTCTGTTTCAACTTGGTGTTCTTCTAAACTACTTTAGGTATCTTGATACAGCTTTTATTGACAAAGGGGAGATGATAACTTTAAGTAATCCATATTATATTCTTAAAATATTGCAACCCAATGCGAGGCGATGGCGGGTCGCTATTAAATAAATAAATGTAATAATATATTGTGCATACAAATAATTGCACGACATGGCATTAGGGCTCTGATGAAATTGCAAAATTTCGAGGAAACAACAGAAACGCGACCCTCCGCGGATTGAGCAAGAAATTCCTGCAAAAACGATTTTATGCAATTACGCTTAAGTTGTCCGGAGAATTATTACTAAACCGAGAGGTCGGTCACGGCGGCTGTAAACACAATAAAAAAGAAACAGAAGAGCGACCTCTATATGGGTCGAGAATCTTACACGTATGTGTCGCATACATTTCAAGAGGGGTAATGAAAAAAGGATCTCCTATTCGAAGTGGGAGAATCAGAACTGAGGGCCTACCTTCATCAGTTTAAGCAGAGTGGATTAAGATCTTCTCAGCTATAACGTTTTGTTTTGTGATACTTACTAAAATAAAACTCAAAGCTTAGAAGTTAGTACCTAAGATGTCACAGCTATAACGGTGATAGTAGGCCCCCTGTACTACCAACTTTCGGAAGATCGCAGATATAAGTGTTATGTTCCTGCAGTTTGTAAGGTCGATATAGAGAAAGGAGAATGAGTTGGGTTTCTGTCAAGAAATTCACAATAAAACACCCGGAGTTTGGAAGTTGGCGGTGATTACACCCGCGTGCCTCGGAAAGCACGTTAAGCCGTTGGTCCTACGCCTGATCTCTCTCCGGTCGTGTCGGATTGCCGTCCCATCGGACTATGAGAGTGAGGGAATAAAGAGTGCACCTGTGTTTGCGCACACACTTGTGCACTATAATGTCTCCTGCGCACACATGGCGCAATCTTCCTTGAGATTAGCCGCCGTAACCGAAATTCGGTAGGAGATCATTATTATTTATCATGGATTGTAGTGGGTCTTACTTATCTTACTTACTTAACAACCTACGAGCTTGTTTGCCACTTTTGTGGTATAAAAAATCACAGACTGTAGAAAGACGTTTCTAATGTTAAGCGTGGGATCTGGCTTTCTGTAGGTTACATTTTGTGCTGTAATGTTCGCCGGGCCCGCTCGTGCGAGTCACGAGCCTCCCGCAGCCTTTTCACCGAGCATTTTATATTCCTTTTGCTCTTTGAAAAGGCTATTTTTACGAATTACAAATACAAACCTACAAAGCGAGGTCTAAATGGCATAGAAAGAGTTTGATTGTGTTCAAGGAAGGTAAATATAAGAAGGTAGATATTTGAATTGACGGAGTTGAGACACTTGCGACGAAGTTAATATGATTTTATTAGAAAGACGACATCATCCAAATGTCTACTCACAATGAAATATTTGTCCTGAATCGATTTTGTATCGATGACGCTGCACTTTCGTCTGCACATAATCTTGTGTATATATTTGTGTATATATAGTCACTTACGGGATAGCCTGAGAGAATGTATTGTCATTTCGCTCTTCTGCACATTCTTTCGCATCATCTATATTTATCAATATCTGCATGCCGTGCAAGTCGGTTTCAAGTGCTGTTCACGGTCTCATCTTTTAGTTCGTTCGATTCGATCTCTGTTTGAGCACTAGATAAATAAAAAATGTACAATTAGTTAAAATAATGAATAACATTTATTAAGTGAAAGCAGACTTTTAAAAATATACAAATCATAATAAATCTGCCTCGGAAACTCATTTCTATTTTGCATTTGAATATAATATGTTCAGAAGACTTAAAAAAAATTCAAAATCTAATTATAGAATTAAATGTAAATTCAGCAACCAGTCAGCGTTAAATTAAGGCAGCTTGTCGTGCTTCTAAGAACAAAAAATATCGTTGTGAAAAGTCCTCTAGTGTTCTTATTTAGCTTTTCGCTCATGGTGCTGCTACACTTAAATATACTTTATGCAACATATAAGTGTTAGCAATACAAGCGCAGTATACAAACGGAGATTGTATTGTGTTCCCGTGGTAAGTTAGTACGCCAGTGCTCCAGGGCGTGGAAGGACGACAGAATGTCTTTCATTAGTTCGTAGAGTTTCCGATTCGTTTCTTTTAAAGATCGGTAGGTGCTGCAAGTGTTATACCATCACACGGGCAGTAATCCATGTGGATTGAAAGAAACTGCACAAATCCTAGCAGGATCTTTTATTGCCATCAAAGGTTGATTATTCTTATGAGACAGATGTATATGATGCGTATAAGTCTGTGATTCTCACACAGCTGAACTATCACGGCAATAAGAGCTTATGGTAAGGAGCCAGATAAGACATTTCACCATTACATTAATTAACCGCGTCCAGTTAATAACCATTCAGCTTGTTTTACGGTTGTTACGTCAATGGAACAGCTGAGATTAGATTCGCCTCAAGTGACCCACTAGACTTGGTAACAATTTATCATCTAGTTTTAAAAATGTAAAATATATTTTATTGTAGTAAGTACGTTTCAATATTATTGTTGCTTGGGAAACGATTTTAAATTAGACAAATTTATTATTGCTCTAGTTGTTACGAGTTTCTTTTTACGCCAACTCTAAGATCTAATTATGATTCGCTTCGTTGAATTTTGGAAGTAATAACACGTTCTATGTAAAGTAAAATAAAACTTTCACTCGGTTTCCTGCTAAGAGCGAAAGTAAATCTCACCAGATCTCTCGCAATAAACACACGTATGTCTGTTTGTTCTTATCGTTAGCCTCATAATTCTTCAAATTAACGCCTTTGAAGACATGTTAATTGTTGCTAATTATTTCTCAACGTTTTAGAAAGATTCAATTGTTACGCAGAACAAATTTATGCTGTCAGGTAATATCGATGAGAAAATTACTTTGAGGTACGAGTGGTCGAAAGAAATTGTAAAGATTAGCTGAGTATTCACTCCTGGGTGGCATTACATGTACTTTGAGATTTAGAAGCACGTGACTCTGTTACCGCGAACTCGATTTGTTCAACCAATACTTATTAAAAAAATATGTTTGGGATGAAAAGTGTTGGGGGTTGTTGGAGGGAATATTTTTGTCTCAAAAAATTGTATGTATTTTCACATAACATATCACAATTTTTGAGGATGTATTCCTTGTAAAGTAAAGGTTTCCTGTTAAAAAGGGATTTTTGAA
Source organism: Watsonalla binaria (assembly GCA_929442735.1). Taxonomy (NCBI): domain Eukaryota; kingdom Metazoa; phylum Arthropoda; class Insecta; order Lepidoptera; family Drepanidae; genus Watsonalla; species Watsonalla binaria. The sequence goes on from OV838930.1 coordinate 4,738,857, forward strand.
ATTTCACTCTTGAAGGGGTTTATAGAAGGGTGGATGAATTTTCTGTCAAAATTGTTTTATTCCTTGAGTCGAATAGCATGCGGGCGAAGTCGCTGACGAAAGGAAGTTGAATATATAATTATCGATAGAGTAACAGAGAGATAATATAAATGTATAGCAGTCGTTTTTAAATTTTATCATGAAGACTAGCTGTGCACCGCGATTTCACCCGCGTAGACTTAACTTCATTGGTGGTCCGCGGAACACTGTTTTCTTTTTTAAATAAAGTCTTAGCCTAATAAGCATTTTAATAGCCTAAGTTACTTATAGTAACAATAGCTAACAACCAGTGAAAGTCCCGTTAAAATTGGTCCAGCCGTTTCGGAGATTAGTCGGAACTAAAAGACAGACTGACCGACGAAAGATATTTTTTTTTTAATTTATATGAATTTAGTTAAAAGCTGTTATGTTGGTATTACAAACAGACACTTCAATTAATGTATCTGTATAGATATAATGATTTTCCTATTAGGTAGGTATATAAAAAAATTTATACGTGATGTGCTTGATAGAAGCAATGTCTCAAAAGATAAGCTCTAAAATAGCGGACTCTGCACATTTCCGCCATCCTCGGCATTATGGATAAATGGCGGATAATGTTGAAAATGTCATCATTTTCGTAGACTCAGGAATTAATATTGTGGATTATAATTTTCTTTTTTTCGAGTTATATATGATGCTGAATATGCGTTATGTTGATTTTATGTACGAAATCTGAAAATAAGTTACAATTATAAATCACAGCTCTATTTCTGTTCACACGGAATTTCATCATTTGCATCATTTTTGCATATAGTTAATTTCTGTAGCCTGTACTTAAGATACTAAGGTAAAATAAAAAATATTTGGTGTCCTTGCTCTTCATAAATCCGTTTGTTACACAAAAAGTATTTAACTAAAATTAGTAAAGCGTGAACTAGGTTTTAATGGAAAAGTGAAACATTAAAAAATAAATGAAGTCGAAATGGATTGCATTATCTATACATCTATACAGATAAATAAAATTGAAGTATCTGTTTGTAATATAAAATTAACAGCTTTTTCACTCCATGCAAATGAAAGTATATAGGGTCCTAATACTAATTAAAAAAATATATATCTGTCTGTCTGTCTGTCTGCTTGTTCCGGCTAATCTCCGAAAAACGTGAACCGATTTTACGGGACTTTCGCTGGCATATAGCTAATATACAAGGAGTAACTGAGGCTACTTTTATTTTTTAAAAGCGCGTGACTTCTGAATGCCACCCATAAAATTAAACTTACGCGGGCGAAACTGCAGGGCGCATCTAGTATTCTTGTAAATTTGATATATAATTTGACATAGGTTGCTTTGTTTTTCCAGCCAGTATGATGCGTTGTATTCCCGAACTGTCACTAAACTACTCCAGTATTATTGTATAAAACATTTAAGTATAGCAACAAAGCTATTTTCAACGCAAAACGGTTTACTTATGATCAACTGAATTGGAATTTCAATTTAATTTATTCCCCATTGACACCTGTCTGCGGTGGAGAGGGAATTTAATTTGATTTATTTTGAAGACGATATTGGTAAAGCAGCTTTAATTAAAATATATATTTTCTGGACAGACATGGGCTGTCCTTAGCGATTTGCCTAGAAATCAATTTCATCAAGATTTGCTAATGATGACGTAATGATACAAATTAAATAAGACTTGTCTTCAGTTTCAACAGATAATTTTAATTGAATTTAAAATTATGATTTTGTGTTATTTTATCATGTATCGGTGTAATTAAAATTTTGTCGACACATGAAAATAAAAAGATCACGACACGAACTCTATGAACTAAGAAGTAATATAAACTCTATGAGCTATTAATTAAGCTGGTTTGGTATTCTTATTCCTAGATAGGAAATAGGATTAGAAATTGAATTATTGTTTTACGCTGCAAAGGCCAACAAACTACTATGAATTACTTAAAAATACATATAAAGAATGTACATAGAAAGAGGAGAACAATAAAATTGATATGGCGAACAGTTAAAATGACTTACATACGAAATCTATTGAATGCTAATTCATAAAACACGGTGAGTATTGTTCATATTCTCGACCGGAACTACGCTGCGTGCTCCCGAGGGATCCGATGACGTCATATTAATATCCGCTATAGCGGCACCCGGTTTCCGTTTACCGGTTCAGTTGCATTTCGTTCGATAATGTTATAACTGGAATTTTACTTACATTCTTACATACATTTTACTTACATGGACCACGGATTCTGCAATAGCATTTGCGACCACTAGACTAACTAGGAAGTTTACGTTTAATTATATACTTAACATTTGTATAAAAATGCGAACACAACTCTTTGCAGTTTCTCTGCCAATTGAGCTACTTGGGTCTTGACGTCTTGCGTCGAATTATTCCTTCCCGTATATAGTCTTTTGCGTGGCCTTGCGTTAATTCAACTGCTCTTTCAAATTTGTTTTTTGCATTTGCATAGGATTGCAAGTATTTTCTAAGTACATACTATCATGTAAAAATGTAATTATCTAAACCTAAAATTAGCTAAAAAAGGCAATCTTTGTTGTGGGCTTAAACGAACCCCAAGTATACATACCTAATTTACCGAGTTCTATATTAAAAAAAATAAAATATCTCACGCCACCTCAGAAGGGTCACCGAAGGGGTAAGCAGAGGTGTTGTAGCAACAACACCCACATTTCACTGAATATGATAAGGTGCTATCGTTACAGAGAGTGAGGAGTGAGTCCTTTGCCGGCTTAGGCACTACATATTTCTTTGAATTACTTCTCAGACATATGCAGGTTTCTTCACAATGTTTTCCTTCACCGTAAAATACGTGGTGTGAAATCACTGCACATACGTTTTCGAAAAACTCAAAGGTGCAGGCCCCGCTGGGATTCGAACTTGCGTCGCTTGCATAGCAGGCGACTGATCAAACCCCGGGGTCACCGCAGACCGCCGATTACCGTTGCTCCTATTTTAGCAGTAGCACATAATATCAATGATTAAATGATTCCGCATTGTCAAATATGATACTCAAAATAACATTCAACCAGCTACCTTTTTTGGCGAGACACGTTCCAAACACAATCTACGTCTAGAAAGTCTTATGTAATTGTATACCTATTATATTTTATAGACTTTCTATTCTTTACTGTAAAAGGATACTGTATTATATAAGTTGGTATAATAAATTTAAGTATCCTGCTATGTTTTTGAAAAGGCATTACAACTTTCCAAGAAAGAACGAGTCTGTTTGGTCTAGTGATAAAGTTGTGTACTTTTGTTTGATTTAAATGAATAAAATATAGTAGTATATAGTTACTTATAAGATTTTTTTTTACTTATATCTTATGTTTCAAGGTGTAAAAGGACTTTTTTTTTAAATGATCTGAAAAATGGCTGGTTGTTAAATAAATAAATATATGAGTAAACTAAGTCTATATACCTGGCTATATACCATACATTGTTGGGGTCTGCACTTGATTCAACCCAATGCGGCTTATCAGCTGACTTTTATACGAAGCGACTGACCTTCGCAACTCCTTTTACGAGGAAAATCTGTGATCCGGATTAAACCATTTGTCAGACAAATTTTGGCCTCCAACTGACCTGTAACGATTGCCAAAGATGATAAATTGGCAACCTAGACCAACGACGTGCTCTCCGAGGCACGGAGGGAACTCAGGCCGGTTACCCATCCAATTACTGGCTAGGGCTAGGGTTGCGTAACATTGCTGAACGAATGAAATGCCAGCAACTGTGCCACGAGCTCCTCTATAAGTAAACTAAGTAAGTATACATTAAAATCGAACAATGCCAAATTCAAATTCTAAGGACATCTTATCTACAAAACTTTTTTTAAACGTATTTGACAGATTTGCATAAAATGTAACAGTCATAAAAGGGATGTCTCACATGTTCACGTGAGCCGGTGCCTCTCACAGGTGCCTCTAACTAAAGTAGGGCCAAGTGCAATATGCAAATGGGTGTCTTTGTTGCCTTTAGCCGTTTCCGGGCTCCCCCTATCACTGTTATTGTGAGCCCATTCACTAATGTCCGCATCGCGTGTTGAAAGGGGACGCGAAGCCATTTTTACCAACTATCCGTCTAAATACAAGCAAAACACATAGGCTGGTTCAATAAACATGTTTCTGACTTGCATTAATTTCATTAGGTGCTTTTGATTTATGTTAATCTATCTAATCGCAATAGCAAATGTGCCATGAGCTCCTCAAAAGGGCTTTATTCCCTGACATTCACAGCATTTTGAAAAATAAACTTAATTGCCGCGACCTTCACTACCATTAAATTTCTTGGATGTGGTGAGAATTAATTTGTATACCAAAACAGAAACCGTGGAGGTGGTGGTAATAAAATTATGGATGTCTGGGAATAAGTCCTTAAAAGTATATAGGGTACCTACGAAATTTAAAAAAAAACAATGTTTAATATCTCGTCTAATTGTCTGTCCAAAGCTAATGGGACTGTCACTGGCAGATCTGATGTTAATAGGAGTAACTTGGCTACATCTATAAAAAATCATTAGGGTTCCGCGAAATAATCTACGCGGGTGAAAACGTGGGGCATAGCGAGTATTATTATAAAACATAAATGCCTCTACATCGTATGTTTTATTATTTGCGGATACGATAGTTATTTACCCACAATAACCAATGATTGTTAATTAGCTGACCAATATAGGTATTGTTCGAACCGCTTTGAAACATGTTATCACAAGCAAACAAGCATTGGTATTGCAATTATATAACAATCCGATTACAATCTCGTCGGATACAAACACGTGTCTGCTCGTAATACAACTGTAAAGCATAGCTTTCAATTTAATTAAAAGCAGGCGCGAACTGATAGTTATATTATTTACACGCACGTACGAATAAATGCCTTTCATCCTGAATAATCTTTGTTATTTATTTGGCACAGTAACAACATACAAATTCACACATAACACATCGCACCCTCAGAACGGTAGCGCCTCAACTCAAAAATTTGCAGAAAATATTATGTTCAGGTCTTATGACAAACCTTATAATGTATTTCAACAAAAAATATTTTTTAAACTTATCGACAACCTTACTTTAAAAATATAATATACATTGTATTCAAAACAAGTAAAATTATTACTGCCTAGGTTAGAAATGTGAACTTGCCGATCTTACAAAAATAATATATTTATGAATTGAGCTCTAAGGGCGCGACATTTTTATAGTTTAATCCTAAGACATTCAATAATTTGTACAACAATAATAGGTTGAGTAGATGATTATTACTATTGAGGCTTAAATTAATTGATATGTCCAGATTATTCTTGCATGCCCAGGTTTTATGAATATATACATTTACTTTACCTTTGTTATAGTTCGATATTTTGCGGAAATGATAAATGTCCCCACTAACCTCTATTTATGTGACAATATTACCACCCACAATAGTTCATCTCTTCTACTTATTAGTTGATGGACGCTAGACATTATGTAACATAAAGTTAATAGCTTTATGAAGCGGAACTCTATAATAAAAAGTAAATTTGCATTGCAAACAGGCGACACGGTAAATATTATAGTGTGCGATAGTGGTACAACGTTGGACGACGTAATCCAATTAGCAATACATGCTGGTGTTTGATAAGGATTTTATTTCTCTGTAAATATAAATCCGAATGACTTTCGATATTTAAAAACATACAAAAAACAAACTCTGTATTAAAACATATGATCACCTTAAAAAAAAGGCATGTGACATATTTATTGACTTATCACGTTGACCGTTTTCCGATTAGTTCAAAGTTCAAAATAAAAAATAATAAAAATAATTTGGCGAAAATACGTATGTCCGGTGTTACTAAACCTTATCTGGCATGTAACTTCCGCTGAAGCCTAGTTAAGGCCCAGCGCATTAGACGCTGAGTTAAATTGCTAAGCTTTTAGATATGTCGTAACTCGTGTCCATGGCAGGACGACTCTCCTCGTCTAGCTGAATTGGAATGTTTAAATCATGTAAATGGACAGCGTCGTGGTCGTGGTGTGAAACTGGCAGGATCACTCGCTTTGATCTGTCAAATTGATCAGACGTGTTCAGTTTAAAATGCATGCATCTGCTACATTACTGTTAGAGCAGCGATATTACTTTGTGTTTCACATTGCAATAAAACATGATATAAGAATACCCAATACAATGTTACAATTACCATAATTCTGGGGGCCCTTCACCCAGACAGAGTTATTACTTGAAAGAATGAGAAGAATCGGAGAATAGTCCGAGAAAAGCTTACGAAGTTTATCATTCAAAGATTATCTTCTACGGAATCAGTAAGTAAAATCTACACATCTTCTACATCTACACTACCATTATAAAGAGGAAAGTTTTGTATTTTTGTTTGTAATGAATGAACTCAAAAACACCATTGGAAAGCTACATCATAAGCGAGTAACATAGGCTTTAATTTATCCCATACACACACGGGAACGGGAATTACGCGGGTGAAACAGCGTGAAGTCAGCTAGTAAAAAATGAATTAAATATTTATGCGACCCTCAATTTTAACGGAAGATGATTAAGTTCCAACTTGTCAGATGATGAGACTCTTCGTCTTTTGAATTCTTCTCAGTAATAGGTTTCCACTCGATGTTTTCCTTCACCATTAAGCCACTTTATTTAAGTTGTGCTAGAGATATAATGAAACCAGTGTGTACCGCCCCTTAAAAAGCGAATCTATTTTCTGTCGAGGTGTCGCCGCCGCGCCGGCTCTTCCGTTGTCACGTCACATGGTTCTAGGGCACGACACGTTCGTGGCATGTTTGTAGGCGGACCGTAGAAAGTATGACTAAATTATTACCCCGCAACGCCCTAAGAGCCGATTGTATCATTTATGATGTGGGAGTGAAGTTATGATCGTAAACTAAACTGGTGCGATGATTGCTTGATAGACTTGATATCTCCACATTCACATTTGTCAACTTTATGTCTGCATCAATGTATCTCTATTTATCTCTGGTTACAGTTAAGATACCACATTAAAACTATGTTTGACTTCCGTAAGATTTCTAATAGTACAGTATTCAATTAGAGTAATGAGTCCCCCTGGTCTTAAAGCAGTGATCAGCCACATCGGGTTGAATAAAGAGTTGACCTCAATAATATACGGGACAGTATTGAGGTAGGGCGGCACTTTATTCAACCCGATGTGGCTGATCACCTGATTTTTATACGAAGCGACTCATTACTTTATTTAAGTAGAGAAATGGGTAATATAAAATTATATACTAAATCTCTTTGTCCGTTATTTGTACGCAAAATTCTGAGAAACTAAATTGAAATCCAGTCTATTACAAAATGTCAAATGTAACATAGAACTCGTAATAACATTCAAACAAGCAATGTATTTTAATTGCAAAAGTTACACAAACCGACGCAGGTCGCAGGAACTCAGGGCTTTGGCTGTCAGCTGCAGGGACACTTAAAGCCCCATGTCACGACACTATCGCCTGTGCCTAGGGAATTACTCCTAGACGGAGTGAATGTTCCTAGGAAATGCACCGTAGAATGCTAATTACAGCTTCACTTGTTTGCTTGCTAATACCGAGTCGATTTATCATTCTGTCGGCGTAGTTGACGTATGTCGTGAATAGAAAGTAGGTGATTACATGTATATTACATTCGCTTTATATAATAGTAATTAAATTATGTGCTAAAAATTGTCGCTTCACAAAATTAATTACTTTAGGGTATGTAATTGTTACGCATATTTTGTTATTTAATTAATGAAATACAGCAATGACACTAAAATTGAATTTATTATTGAGTTTTCAATTTAGTTAAATTAACAAACTATCGATATCTTTTAAGTACCTTCACATAGAAGGAAATAGGCAAATCGCCGGAAGAGTATGACTTCTCTATACACCAGTAGTAGTATTTCTTGTGGCTAGAAATTTGTTGATTCGCCATCTTTGGATTTCATCCATAGCGCGCCTCCTAATAAGTATCAACACATTTTGATCCACGCTAAAAACACAAGGTCTCTCATCGACAATTGAACGTGTCAAGACTGATATTTTGGGCTCTGTTTCATCTGGATACTAACTTATCTCTATGAAATCACACACACCTTGGCTTGTAGAATAACTATTACAGTTAAAGTTTCGATGACTCACGATAAGCTTAAACATAAAAGTAATTTACCAAGATTCTAAATCTCCCTGAGCCAAATTACTTATTAATAGACGTGAATGGTCTATCGTATCAAATATAAGGAAATTAGTCAGTTGTTAATTTAATTGGCCACATACTAACCCAGATACAGATAGCCGTAATAGCCTTCGTAACCGCGCGTTATCTTAGCCAATCTGATGTTATTGAATTTGGCCTGTGAATTGAACATTGTAAACCAATTGGGGTAATCAAACAGACCGAAGTAGATATTAAATTATATAGTGTATACACGCGAAAACGGAATTAAATTGTGATATTATCTTATTCATACTTTATTATGGACGATGGACTCACCATCTGTCACGTTGGCACTTAATCATCTTCGGTGAAAAGTGGGTGTTGTGACTACAACACCTCTGCCTACCCCTTTCGGGGAATACAGGCGTGAGCATATTTATGTACGTCATACTATATTAAGCTTTTAGTAGGTTATCTTAATTAAAAGAAAAAAATTGATGTGTCTGTTTGTAATTCCAAAATAACAGCTTTTCTCTAAATGCGTATGGCATATACGTAGTAAGGTCCAAAAGTTTTCGGCCTATAGTATAAAATGAAGGATTAATCTCAAACAACTTTTACTATTTTTCAATATAGTCTCCCTTTATTTAAATACACTTTTTGCACCGCTTCATTAACAATTCAATTCCTTTAAAAAAATTATCTGAAGTTTTATCTTCAAAATGTGCCAAAACCGCGGACTTCACCTCTTCATCCTTGCTAAACTTTTTCCTCGCAAGTCACATTTCAATTTGGAAAATAAAAAAAGTCACATGGGGCTAAGTCTGGACTATAGGGTGGATGGTCGAGCTCAGTGCACCCACACTCTTGAATAGCAGCCTTGGAAACACCCGATGTGTGGACCGGCGCATTGTCATGCAGCAGCAACACTCCTCGCCACAGTTTTCCTCGACGTCTTTCTTTAATAGCGTCTCGTAATTGATGCAATAAGGACGCGTAGTATTCACCCGTTACATTTGTGTTGAGTTCTTTAAAATCCACCAGTAAAATTCCTTTGGTATCCCAAAATATTGTGGCCATAATTTTTTTTCCTGACTGAGACACCTTGGCTCTTTTGGGCCTCGGTGAACTGGGTTGACGCCACTCCATCGATTCCTTTTTAGACAAAGGATCATGATAAAGGACCATAGTTTCATCTCCAGTTACAATTGAGTCCAAAATTTCTTTTTGTCAGCTTTCACATATGGATAAAAATTGAGCACAGCACTTCACACGCTCTTGCTTCTGAACAGCGGAAAGAAGTTTCGGGACCCAACTTGCAATGACCTTATTCATACCCAAATGCTCATGTAAGATTCTAAGCACTGTTGTTTTCGAGAGTCCCGTCATTGCTGCTAATTCTTTTGTCTTCAATCGCCTATCCTTCAGTACTGTATCTTCAACAAATTTAGTGTTTTCTTCAGTTATGGCCTCAGAGGGACGTCCTGGACGGGGTTCATCTTCTATTGACTTCCTTCCTAAGCGAAATTGTTTCACCCATTCTTTTACGGTGGAATATGATCGGGAGGAATGCCCGTATACAGCATCCAAACGTTGTTTGATTTCAGCCGGCATCTTTCCCTCATTTGTCAAAAATGTTATTACGGCTCGGTACTCAATCTTATCCATTTCAATTTTCTGTTGACTTGCTGACTTTAAAAGGTTATAACTTTGTTTATAAATGAAATACACAAATATTTCTAAGTATAGGTAAATCAGTTAAAGTCTAATTATACAGTGACAAGCTAATTTAATATCTCTGATTCATCGAATGTGTGTAGGCCGGAAACTTTTGGACCTTACTACGTATACTGACTAAAATAACCAAATTAAAAAAATTATTGTGATTTGATGCTAAAACCTGTGATTGTAAACTATTGTCAAACAAAACGGCAGTGACGTGTCGTTGATTCTATTGAAATAATCTTTGCCAATATTATAAAGAGGTTTGTATGTATAACAAATGGGCTCAAAATGTACTTACCGATTTTAAGGATTCTTTCGCCATTAGAATGCTAAATTATCACTGATTAATTTAGGCTATAATTTATCATCATATTCCATGGAACAGGAACTACGCGGGTGAAACCACGTGAGGTCTGCTAGTAGTGTATAATTTTAGAAATAATTAATATTATAATTACAGTACAAATGGCACTACGAAAGAGTTTCTAAAGCTCTCCAACCAAGGGTAGGCCTTTTTGGTTATTCTTCTGAAGTATTGACGATCATTTTGAATAAATAATGGTTGGAATGTTAATAGCACATAGAACAGACGGTTACACCTTTGTTTATCAACCACGGTAAACGGAACGGGAATAACTTGAGGCCTTGCCTACGGTCTGTTATCGTAATGGTTATTCTTCTGTATGACAGTGACAGATGTATGCAAGACATACATCTGTCCCTTATAATGAGCGGAAGTAATGGCAGAATAAGGGTTGGTGGTACGGTCGTTCTCGGTACTGTTTGCTTGGGATCAGACTATTGTCATAGGGGAAGGTCAGAGGATATTCTAGCTAGTTGTTCATCACTCAGCGGTTTTGTTAACCTGTTTCATATAAATACTCTAAGAATGATTTACTTTCCTGGTAATGTTAAGATTATCGAGATGCTAAGATGTTTGAAGTTCTCACAGAGTCACTTGAAGAGTCCTTGTGAAAATAAATAAAGTTGTCTTAAAATACTTAGATATTGATGGAATATTCATATTTCCATTTTCTTTATGATGTTAAAAAAATATGTAATAGCTACCTTCGTGGATTCAACTAGCGGCTTTTAATTTATTGTTCTTCACAATGATTTTGACTATTTTTGCACTTAGCATTTTAATACATGATACACATATTTTTTTCAATATTGCTATAAAATTTAGGAAATAATAACACGAAAATAAAAAAAACGAGAAATAAAAACACTAGGAAAGATTTTTCTATGTTCGGATTATATTAGATTTTTTGTTAAATTCACATACAACCATACCTGAGATAATGTTTAGGGAAAAGTTCATCATCCCGTTCCCTTTTAATTTGGCTCTGAATTCCACTCTAGTCATGAGATATGTGTAGTGCACTAACAGAATACTCCACGACTCGAGCTCGCTAACATCTCGAGGCAGCTTGAGGGTCCTCGGCCGATCCGGAGCAGAGTTCATATTATGTCTATGTCTCATACTAACATTCTTAGACTGTTTATTATAGCTATGGCTGACTATTATAGCTGTTTTTGTTATCGCGAGGTTGGGACAACTACGGAATTTGTGGAGTCTTTGCCAAACACAGGCTTATCCCTACAATTTTAATAACTGTGTACGAAACTTAAAATAATAATCATTATGGTTTTTGCCTCGACCTCGTTATTCAGCAAATATATATCTATATATAATATAATATAAATAAATACAATGGTCGATTGTATGTGAGCCAATTATATGTCTAAATCTTTATTGTTGCGATTGTAATCGCCATGACACCTTGTTATGACAATTTTATGATTAATAAATGTTTGAAACCGGAACGAAAAAAAAATTGTAAAAAAGATACCCGTGAAAAACGTCTATGCGAGTGAACTGCGAGGCATGGGTAGTTTTAAATATACGTAAGATCACCAATTAGATGGACGGACCAGATTAAAGCTATGATGGGTTGTCCTACTATATAAGCTCTCGTAAATCAGTAGTCCGAAGTGAATGGCGTCGAATTGTTCAGCAAGCCACCAACCCTGACATTACGACCACGACCGGTCTGCCAAGAGTGCAACGATTGAGAAGAAGAAAGTTATAAGAACGACAAAAAGAAGCCAATTTATGAACAGGAACAGATACAAAAAATCGGATAACGAAAACAATACTATACAACTAAATTATGGTACAAATTTTGGGTAGAAGCGATTGTTACCTAAGTAGATTGCTGTTGTACATGAGTATTGCTAACTAGGTAATAGCCGAAGTTCAGACTAGCCAGACAGCCTCTACTGGTTTTCAGGTAGCCCCTATTAGTATACTGCCTTAATTAAGTTCTAACTCTACCTATGTCTCTGTGAACTTGAAAGTCTAATATATTGTTCCATTTTACAACCATTCGATATTTGCGCTTGAGTTTAAATTTAATCGCAACTGGTGGTGATTCCTGGAACCAAATTGGAAAATAAATTAGGGGACTTGAACATTCAATGGGAGTATTTAACCTTTGAAGTTGTGTAATTACTAAATAAATTGGTACTTACAAGCTTAATATTACAGAATTGCTCAAGGATTTATTGAAATCAGCGCTCTAACTATCTGGCCCAATGTGGCTGGTTACCAGATTCAAGCGTGAAGCAACTGAACTTCAAAATTCAAAATTCAAAATATTTTTATTTGATTAGACTTCTTACAAAGTACTTTCAAATCGTCAGAAGGACACAAAATACATTATAAACGATTATAAATGTTACTTCGCAACCCTTTTTACAGCAATGATCGGTTATTTGGGTAAAGTTATAATAATAATAATAATAATAAAGCCTCTTTATTTTCTATCTCCTAATTAATACATATATTTCAACTTATAACTATTTAACGCTAATTTACAAGTTACATTACATTATTGAGATATAATAAAGAAGTTTAGATAGGAACCCCTATTTGGGTAAAGGCCTCCTCCAGTGCGCTCCAGCTTTCCCTATCTTTAGCTCGCTCAGTCCACTTTTTTCCCGCTATAGCTATGATTTCGTCACTCCATCGTTTCATAGGTCTTCCCTTCCGTCTTTTCCCACTAGGTCCATTCCATTTCGTTGCTTCTTCTGTCCATCGCTTGTCGCTATATCGTGCTACGTGCCCAGCCCATCGCCATTTCGCCCGTAGGCTGTACTGTAGGACATCGATTAGCCTAGTCTTCTTTCGAATAAATTCGCTTCTTATTTTGTTTATTTTTCTTATTTTTAAAAGGCTTCTTTCCATTGCTTTCTGGCAACTGACTAGCTTTGTTTTTATTTTAGTGGTGTAAGTCCTTGTCTGGCATCCATACGTAAGAGTTGGCAGAATGCATGTATCCATCACTGTTTTCTTTAGGTGTAGCGGGTATTTGCCTTTCATAATTTCTTTGAGAGACCAGTATTTTTTCCAGCCTATATTTATACGGCGTTCTATCTCTTTCTCTTCGCTTTTATCTTCAAATGATAGTTCTTTTCCTAGGTATATGAAATTATTTACGTATTCAAGTGTATTTCCTTCTAGTGTTATTGTACGTGTATAGCTGTTTGTCATAACTTTAGTTTTATCTTTATTCATCAAAAGGCCTACTTTTTTGCTCTGTTCACTTAACTCGTTTACCATTTTTTCTAATCTTCCACTACTTTCTGCAAAAAGAACAATATCATCTGCGAATCTGAGGTGATTTAGGTACCGGTTGCCCATTTTGATTCCTTCTTTCTCCCATTTTAAATTCTCAAAGATGTTTTGAAGCACAGCTATGAAAATTTTTGGGGACAGGGGATCTCCTTGTCTCACTCCTCTTAGAATTGGTATTTCTGGTCCCCTTTTTTCTAGTTTCACACAACTGGTACTGTTGTCATATATGTTTTTCAAAACATTTTTATACTTTTCGTGGACCTGACATCTATTTAATGCTTCCCAAATTGCATTGTGTGATATAGTGTCGAATGCTTTTGCATAATCAATGAAGGCTACATATAAAGGTCTATTGAACTCCTTATGTTTCTCTATTATTTGTTGCATTACATGTATATGGTCAATTGTTGAGAAGCCCGACCGGAAGCCCGCTTGTTCTATTGGTTGAAAATTTTCGATTTTGCCACTAATTCTACTCAATAGTATTGAGGTAAAAAGTTTATAGATGCTAGGGAGAAGGCTAATAGGACGATAGTTGCCTATGTCTTTGGGGTCACCCTTTTTATACAGCAGTATTATATCTGATTTCTTCCATTGAGTTGGTATTAGTCCCGTGTTTATAATTTTGCTGAATAAATATGACAGTGGGCGTGCTAAAAGAGCAATTCCAATTTTGAGAGTTTCGTTCGGTATACCATCTGGCCCTGGGCTTTTCTCAAATTTAAGATTTTTTATATGCCTTACTACTTCCATCGCCTCCACTTCCGTGGGTTCGTGCTCAGTGTCGTAATAATTAGAAGGATATTTGTTTTCGTTAATTGCTGTGTTACTTTTGTATAGCTCCTTGTAGAACTCTGTGGCACAGTCTATGATGTCTTTCCTCGTGTTGTTTCTTGTGGCATTTGTTTTTAAATTTTGTATCCAATTTTTATGTGTTCTCAATTGTTTATATGCTCTTTTAGTGCTTCTGTATTGCTTTAGGTTTGTTTCTATTATCTGTTTTCTGTAGTCTGCGTAGTCTTTTTTGATGGCCTTGTTAGTTTTCTTGAATAGCGTACTTAATTCTTCCTTCATTTCCTTGCTTTTGTGTTTTGTTTTCATAAGTTTTGAGCGTCTTGTCATAAGTTCTATTGTAGACTTTGAAAGTATTTTGTTTGTTTTGATTTGATTTTCTTCTTTTTGTTTCGTTGACATACTTTTTTTAATTATGTGTTCTATTTTATTATATAATGTCTGGACATTGACGTCATCATCTATGGTTTCCAATTCTTTAATATATTTTTCTAGATTTCTAATGTATAGAGTTTGTTCTTCTTCAGTTTTGAAAGTGTTTAAATTTGATTTGAAAGTCTTCCTGCATTTTTTACTATCTTGTAAAAGATAAATGGCTCTTACCAATCTGTGATCAGAACTAAATCCTAACCCATGTAGTACTTCTATTTTCCTAATCTTTTTGGGCTGATTTGACAGGATGTAGTCTACTTCATTCTTTGTTTTTTCATTTGGTGAGATCCATGTCCATTTGCGATTATATCTCGTTTTGAAATGTGTGTTCATAACCGACAGTTCATGTTCAAGGGCAAATTCTATGAGCTTTTCTCCTCGTTCGTTTCTTATTCCATAGCCGAATTTTCCTAGAACTTTATCTTCATTTATTTTAGATTGGCCTACTTTGGCATTAAAATCTCCGATTACTAAGACGTGCTCCCCGGCCTGATTTTGTGCTTCTTGTAGGGTATCGTAAAATTTGTCTATTTCTTCCGCGGAGGCTTTTTCTGTTGGTGCGTATACTTGAATAATTGAAATCATCTGTTTGTTGAATTTTAACTGAAGTAGGGCCACTCTTTCCGAGAAGCCTGAGAAGTTTAATATGTTGTTTTTGTATTCTTTTTTAATTAGAAACCCTACACCATGCAGGCCAAGTGTTTCTCCTTTATAGCAAAATATAAAGTCTTTGTGCTCTTCGATGTTACAGCCCATTCGCCTAATTTCGGCTAAACCTAATATATCAATTTTAATTTTTTCTAATGAATGCATGAGTTCGATGTATCTGCTTGTGGATGCTAAGGATCGTACATTGAAAGTTCCAATGTGTAGTAGATTTTGAATTGTTTTTGTATTTTTCACTGGAGGGTTTTGGTCATTTTTCCCCACGGGGACCAGCCGGCTTGGGGAAGTGTTTTTCTTGGTTATTTGTTGAATGTTTGTATCGTGGTAGTTGTTGTTCCGATTTCGGGAGTGCGTTGGTGGCTATGAACTGGTCTTCTCTTTCAATGAATTTGATCTCGCGCGTGCCATGTACTCGTACGCATTAGTTGTATTGGCTTTTTTCGAAGCTACATGTAATGGCTTATCTGTTTGTGATGTGCTGGCAGTGGGTGAAAAAGACGGGTCTCTTTTCCGCTTTTCACGAATTGCATCTATTTGTTTTTTTACGACTAGCTTATCTGCTTTTAAGTAAGCTATGTTACCTTTTTTTCGTTCTTCTTCAAGCTTTGGTTGTAAAGCTTTGCGCACTTCTAAGATTTCCTTTGTAAAGTCTTCTTTCACATATAGTAGGGTAAAGTTATCACACAGTTTTTTAAGTTCCTGATAGAGACATTGCCAAAGACGTTCAACTGGTTCTACATAGGTATACTTAAAATAACAAAATTAAAGAATTTATGAAACAAATACAGCGAGCTACTAGGTCTTATTAAGCTAGCTGCGCGCCGCACGCGTGGATTGAATTTCGTTTCGCGGAACCCTAATAGAATATTTGTTAAGTTTCTCATTGCAATGTTACAATGAGTAGCTGATATCTGCATAGCAGCTATAGCTGATAGCAGCTATCTGCCAGTGAAAGTTCTCTTAAAATTCGTCTAGCATATTCAGAGATAAGCCAGAACAAACAGAGAGAAAGAAAGCGAAAACTCAAAATAAATTTTTTTGCGTCCTTTATTTTTACGAACGAAAACTTGAGTTTGATAGAAACAAAGTGATACTGAAACTGCGTTTGAGTTTCGTTCCCTTGCGAAATTTCGTTTTCGGAGAGAGTAGACCCCCTGGACACGGCTACTGAACCACGTAAACACTCGGTAATGCATGAGCACCCATCCAGTTATTGTGACGTGAGAGGTTGCTTAGCTCCACTATTGAATCGATGTGCGCAATAGATTCTATTCTATAAAACCCTGGACCTTCTCAGTAGAAATAAACTTCCAAACCCGGCAGTACCCGTCGCGCTGTTTGTTAATTCCTCCGAAACGGTTGGACCGATTTGTATGAAATTTTATGTACATATCGGGTTGGTCTGAGAATCGGCCAACATCTATTTTTCCCCCCTGAATGATAAGAATGACTCACCCAAAAAATATATCACAATACGAGTTTGCCAAGCACAGTAGGAAATCCTGTATAATCATGTCATTCTGACGGTTTGAAAGCACTTTGTTGAAGTCTAGCTAATCAAGATAGATTTTGTAACAGTTTCAAGTGATTCACCAAAGAACAAATCCATTAAAGATTCTTTAAAAACAATAATGTTTATAGCAATCATATTCAAAGAAGTCTATTGGCATTTGATCTTCACGACAAACAGAGACAAGCGACGAGACCGGACTAAATTGTTTAGATCATAATCGAAATATTCTCGTATCTTTCAACGTAATTGAGAAATTTCATCTAGCCTTAGGAATGTACAAACAATACGTACCATTCCACTATTGATACATATATTGAATGGCAGTATCTACGTAACTAGTAGGTTCACTCTGGTATGACTCCATCGTGACTGGACGATTTAGTTTCAATAGGAAAGTTATTACTGGCATATTTATTTGAATACGTAGGTGCTTGCACAACCCGGTTGCCATTATAAACCAATAGGTACTGTCTACATGTATGTAGATAAGTCATGATTCAGAGTGCAATAAACTTTAGATTATTATGAGTCATGTCTCGGAATCTCTAGGCGCTAAGATTAGGTCCTATTCTGTTCAGTACAGTACATTCATTTTGAGTACGACAGAATTTGCTTCGTCATTATTTAGTCCAAACAATTTTTTGCACGTATACAGACGTTTCTGAACTTCTTCTCAGCCATGCAGGTTTCCTCACGACGTTGTTCCTTTTATAGAAACTGTACACTCAACGTCTAAGTTTCCGACCATTACAATCGGTATGATTATATAAACTATGTAATTTAATCTTAGTCCAAATATTGAAGATTTTTCAATAAATAATACTAACTTCAGCGTGATTTTGTGCAAAATCCTTTAAATATTATAAACGTGAAAGTTTGTGTGTTTAGCACCTTTTATGCAAAAACTACTGTTACAATAATTTTGCTTATACATTACTATAACACGAATGCTATAATTTATAAAAAAAATATTTGCATTGACATAATTTGAAAATCTTTAATTGTGATTGCTGACACCAGGGGGCCTACCATCATCGCAGTATATAGCAGTGACGACTTCTAGTGTTCATAAATTGCAATAAATAAACAACAATCAATAAAACATTGATTCATCCTCGCTCTTGGTTGAGCTGGCAATCAGCAAAGCTAACATACAGAATGCCAGTAGCCCACTATAATAATTTTTCAAAGCCTTTGCACATCGGGGCGAGCGCAATGAAATGTTACCATAGTATATAGATACTTAGGTACTCGTTAATATATATAGTCAATAAGACATGCAAGGTCGCCAGTCGCATACTCCGACTCAAGTCAAGGCTATGGGATGCGGGAACTAAGGCCATGGAATAATTGAATCGTACTTTTCTTGCTACACTAGACTTAAATTGCTTCCATTTGTTTGGCGAAGTTGGTTTTCCAATGGACCCTCATTAGTCTAATATTAATTTATGCATAACGCACTTTTTACAGAATATTCAGAATTTGAAATTATTTTTCAATGGATAAGGTTTGATTAAAAGTTGGTTGAGGTTGTCAGAGGATGAAAATGAAAATTATTTATTTAGTTTAGGCCCTGGTAAGGCACTTATGAATGTCGAAGAATTTACCACCGGTTCGGAAACTTCTGAGAAGAACCGGCAAGAAACTCAGCTGGATGATTATTCATCCACAGATTCTTACCAATTTGGTTTTTTAAATGGTAGGTTAATTTTACGAAGGTTGCGGTCGGTATTTAGTATTTTAAAGAATACCTTAGATCTATTAAATTATTGTAACAGAGATTTACATCAAAAATGATTAATTTTTTGAGGAACATTAAGCGCTATTTGCGGTCTTTTGCGATTTATCTCGGAAAAGCGCATCAGTATTCTGATAAAGATATCAGTTTTCTTCATAAAATTTAATTTGCTTCTTTTAAAAACATTTCAAAAGAATGTAACATTTAAGTTAAGAGTATCATAATAGTGTTCATGTGCTACTTCAAACAATAAAACGCATTGAAACAAAAAGTTCAAGGTTCAAACAATACGTGTTTGTATCGCACGTGTTCAGCAAATACATATTTACTCGTTATATTTTCTAGTTAAACTTAGATGTTACTTTTTACGAGCAAATAAAATATAGAAAATGCTAACGCATACGTATGAAATTCTATGAAAGGTACTTGTAAGAGTCGCTAAAAGTGAAGTGTTATCTGGTTTTAGGATAAGTGTATGAGCTTCATGACTGACGCTGTACTAACATTTTAAGACTGAACTTATTATCCTCTCAAGGAGCCGTAACGCCCGTGGGGTTTTAGCAATCGCCTTCTACGCAAGCGATGCAAGTTCGAATCCCAGTTGCATGTGCCAATGAGTTTTTCTAAAAATGTATGTGCAGTGATTTCACACCATGTGCTTTACGGTGAATAGTGAATGATATTTTTGAGAAGTAATTCAAAGACGTATGTATAGAGCCTGAGTCGGTGATAGGCACACCATCTGTCACTCTTGCACTTAATCGTATTTGATAAAAAGTGGGTGTTGTTATTACAACACCTATGCCTACCCCGTGAGGATATGTATATAATGTAGAAACGTAAGTCCACCTAACTGCGTTCTATCTTCACATCTGCATTTGTGGAATTGCATATTAAATAATGGATCGGAAAGTGAACAATGGAGTGCAAGTCAATATTTAGGTTATATACGTTTTCAAGGAACGATTGCGGAAAGTGTTCTCAAAAAAAAAATTCTCTAGAAATGGTTACTGAAAAATACATGCTGATTTCGTGGCTATTCTCAAGACTATGATGCCAGCCATAACCGCTTATTTTAAAGTCATATTGGCCGCAATACTCTTCGTCAACCAATTATTAGGTTGCATAAAAAAGTTAGGTATAACTCAAGTTCTACATAACGTTTCCTCAAGCGAAGTTCAAAGGCACTGACCGGTGAATAAAACGAGGTTAATCTTCAATTCCGCATAATGTTCTCTTATTGTGATTATCTCACTAATATCCAAGCCTTTGTCCTCGCCGATGTCTGCGGAAATGTTGACGGGTTTATGCAAAATCGGACAATTATTGTTTTATTTTTCGTATTTAGTATGACATAAGTCACAACTCTTTTATTCACTTTGATGTAACTTCTGCTGACTTATACTAACATAACGCTCTATTTTTCTCCTATTCGATGGTTTTTTTCCTACTAAGGGGGCAAAAATTAAGCATACAGGCTCTACGGGTGTAAGATGTAACCTGCAATCTATAGACACTTGCAATATTAGGGTAATCAAGCGCGTCGATCAACCATAAGGTAAGTCTGTAATCATATATATATAGGAGCATGATACCAAATTGTCCAAGTCCCAAGGGAATTTCGAAGACTTAAGTAATTATACAATTCAAGTCAGTAGCTTCGTAAACTTTGCTGAGTGTCAACTGGAGCTCATCTAAAATGTGCACTTTTAGAACACTGCGGTGGAGTATATTGCATCAGCGTATTTCCAAGACAAAGTCCGATTTGCAATTCACATCTGCGTTCACTTGCACTCACTTGCCTTTATTGGCCTTTCTTCTTGTTCGTTGTCGCTAGCAAATACGTGGTTCTGTTTTAAATTGCCGATGATACTAAGCTTTTATGAAAGATATTAAACAACTTCTTTTAGAAATCTTCACTACTTCTTACACGAACATAACTCTATTTAGCCGGATTATATCTCGCTTCCGTAGAGTTTAGGACTGAGGTCCTACTATGGGTTCGTTATCGGCTGAAAAGCAGTGCTTCGCAAATTTTCCATTTTAAAGGTCATCCCCCAAAGGTATATGGGTTCTATTTTACCTCCAACAAATATTATATTCCCTGTTTGTATGTAAGATGAAAGGATTTAATCTTATGAATATTAAAACTAAAGTATAGTTAATATTAACAAAATAATTAATGGAATCTAAGATATTCTCCTATCTATTTGGATCAGAAATTAACAAACTCATCTTAAATTTATATATTTCAGCATTTATATTATAAGTTATGACCAGTTTGTAGATTTGTCCGCCCGCACTTAGCAGTACCTTTCCATTCAAATGTTATTGATTTCCATTCAATTCAAATTTCGTACCATTTTACCTATTGTAATAGGCTGAATTAAACAGGAATACGTAATGAGTCAGAAATGGCATTCCAATTAATAATTTAGCTCATTCCATGACTGGATACCTCTTGTATAACACCGATTTATATTCCATATTGAATACTTGATTCGCACCGCAAAAGTGAGCTCGAGAAATATTTCCTAGGATATCTTTAATACCTGTACTTTATTAAATTGCGAGCGTTTCTGGTATTTTCACTGGTCAGGATAATAAAAGGGCATGTATCGAATATAGACTGTAATAGTAATACAATTCAATCTAAACGTGGGATTTAGTGTTAAGAATGTTGTAATGTTTATCTACTGTATTTTTTAGTTTAGGACCAGACTATGAAATTTGTTTAAACAAATTTGAATTGTTATTTATAAGTACCTATTGTTTAAGTGTTAGCATATTACATAAAATTATTACATTATTATACGTGAAAAGGATTGAAACCTGTGGGCACGTTTGGGAATACATTAATAAGATCTTGTTGGTTGACGGCAGGTTGGTACTCTTTTCTGTACATTATCACATGGAATGCTAAAATAATACCAGAGAGTAAAAAAATCGCCCGTTGTTCTTTTGGGTAGCACTACTTACTCAAGTTCGTTACGTCATGCGTTGAGCATGAAAATTATATCCAGTTTTTTGGTATTTAATCAAGCGATATCGCCATACTCACCAGTAGTAGGTAATCATCATTTCCAGTACGAATGAATCCAACATGAGTAGGAATTCAGAGTTTTTACTTTGAGACGTGAAGTAATGGTTGGCCTCAGGTGGGTTTCCTTATAAGGCCGTCTGTCTAGCTCCACTGATTGCATAGAATGCTTTCGTCGGTGCTTCTTCCCCACGGTAAACTTACCCCCTACTGCGATACCTAGTTTACGACAATATAATGCTAAGATATGCACATTTAAAAGGTAGAAAGAAAGATGTATTTTCTTCAAAAACGTGCGGATTCCACGGTGTTTTAATGAGGTTTCTAGTAAAAAATATATCTACATGCTATAGTAGAAATTTCGTTGACAAAATTGGGCTTATGTGGAAAACTTTTTCACAAACTACTGATACCAATTGGAAGATTTTTTAACCAAACTATTGAACAACATACATGACTTTTGATTTTGTAAGAAACGAAAAAAGTAGAGATCCAGTAATGGTCGGTCTCTTAAGATCCCAACCGGCTAAGCTGTTTCTGAGAATTTTCGAATGACAGAACTGAGATTATACATTCGAATTAGAACATCCTTCTTTTTAGAAGTGGGTTAAATCACTTAATATTGAAAATATTCCTTAGCGGCTTGACTAGACCGTACATTAAGAGCGTGTGACCCCTTATTTGTCAAGCTGTGAGTCACGAGCTTATTCTCTCACGCTCTTGCTGACATTGAGAGAGAGTCTTTGTTGATTTCCTTAATCTATTCTTGTTCCTAAATACTTTGTATTCGACTGTACACTTGATTTGCATTAGACTCATTCTGCAGATACGTATTAGTTACGCAGATCGTAGGTTATGGTATATATATGATGTATATGTATGGCCGTCTCGAGTTATGAGTACTGACCTTGAATCGCAATAGTAATTTTATGAGTCTGTTTCTGTCTGTTTGTATAGCGCGACGCGAATGAAATACATACGATGTTAACCCCACTATTTTCACTGAGCGCTCGTGATGGCATCTGTAATACTAAATGTTTTATCGGTAATGTTTATAATTTTGTAGCATAACGCTATAATATGATATTCAAGGTAATATGAGAAACATCGCTTCAATTTAAGCACTAGAGTCCATAAAACTTTTGCGGGCGTTACTAAACAAACTGTAAACCTTTGGTAAAATTAAATTAAAATCTCTGGGCACAGATTTTGGACCCAATATTAACATGCAAATAGCCCCGTTACCTCATTTTACATACTTTCTCCGATTAGGGTTGCCAATTTGCTATTTTGAGGGCCATCTCTGAAACCTAAAATGCTTTTTATAGGCCAGCTACCAGCCTCGTGTGAATACATTATTATGCAAAGACAGAAGGTAAATGTGCTGATAAACTGTATTCGAACATCGTTAGTTTTAAAACCAAAACAAAGAAGTAATCCACCTTTTCTACCAATTAATTGTGCAAATTTCACCTTATTGAAAATTCGGAAATGTAAATAAATAAAAAACCTAATGAATACGAAAAGTCAGGAAGGTTTATTATACGACAACTATAATAAATTCCCTGATCATATAATTTCATAAATGTTCTCAATAAATTGCAACTTTCCCCGAAGAATGTCAACTCACTAATAAGTAAGAGATAATGAAAGTTCTGTGACTGTCTTCTGGAATGAAATACCTTACTTTTAATCTGGTTGGAAGATCATGATCCATGTGAAAAATTGTTACAGAATCTGAAGAGACAAATTCAGAACTCATGTAGTCGTTTTGGCTGACACTTTAGTTTACGCTTTAGTTTGCAAGCGTAATATTATCAAAGCAAATAGCAATTTCAGATAAATACTGGAATGAAAGAAACTGATCAATGCTAAATTGAACCCAAGTGAAGATGTACTTGTAAATAGAAACACTATATTCACAAAGTGCGAAAGAAAAAAGACGGAACAGAACTCAGAACATATGCCTTTCAACTACGTTCAAATACGCTTTAAAGAAATGTTAAATCATATGCCTCAAAGCAATAAAAAAACGGCAAACCAGTACTTAAAGAGAAGAAATTTCTAAGCGTAGAATGCTGCTTCCTGATTTTATTGTTTTCATTCCAAAAGGTAGAAAATGTGGTTTTGCTCAGAGCTGAATTCTTTCCCTGTTTTTCATTGCGCTCATTCTGGTTTTGGAATGTATGTGGGAGTGTGTGCTCATAATGCATCTCGCAATTCATTACGTTTTATTTAATGTTAACCCCATTTTACGTGTTTTACCTTTTATTGATAAACAGGGGGCCTACTATCATCGATGTTGCAGTGACGTCTTAATAACTTACTAGTACCCTTAAGTTAAGAAGTTCTTAATACTCTCTGATTAAACCGATGATAGTAGGCGCCCCAGTTCGCTGAAAAATGTAACTTTCTGTTGTTATACATGCGTATTTTGACGATACCATCGATCACCTGTTAATTTTACTCAGGCTTATCGTCATTGGAGCCCTTAAATTGGCACAATATTTGTGAAGCAAATTAGTCGAATTAATTCAAATGCCAAATGTAATTTATGACATTATGAGATAACTGGGAAAAGTCGTCAGTATAAAGCAAATTCCTGTATTGATTGGAGAACGAATGAAATATAGGGGGTCTACCATCATCGGTTTAAGCAGAACGTATTAAGAACTTCTGAGCTTTGACGTTCCACTTTTGTACCGTAAATTCGAATTTCGAAACTGAGAAGATCTTAATACGTGCTGCTTAAACGATGATTGTTGGCTTCGTGGTCAGAGAAAACGAGGAATATAACAAAAGGTGGTCCTACACAAAGCCTGTAGGTATTAGGATTGTATAAACACAAGCTAATTGCAGTTTGCAACTAAAAGGCAAAACATTGGTAAGTATTCGTATTTGTGTGATAAACAGCAGATGTCTTTTTGTAAGATTTTATTTTGTGACTCAACTTTGGAAATAGATTGCTTCATCGCCTCTGGCCTATTCCGGCCTCAGGGTCTCAAGGGGGCGATGTTGATGCGGTGAATTGGAATGTTTCCTTTCTTACCGCGTCAAACATTTCTCGCTAAAGATATCCACCGCAAACGAATACAATGATTTACTTATTGTTACCCTTTTCCATTCGATCACCGACTTCTGGACGATTTCTTTGTTTTGTATTTTCAATTTTAGGTTTTTTTGTATATGATAGGTATAGTACCTGAGACAGAGGTAGACTCACCATCTGTCACAGCACTTAATCATCTTCAGTGAAAAGAGGGTTTGTCATTACAAAACCTCTGCCTACCCCTGCGGGGAACATAGGCTTGAGCATATTAGGTCTCTATTCATTTGAGTGGTCTCCCATAAAAAAACTCATGTAGACCACACATTGCTTTAAATAGTACAATTAATACAAGTATAGGTTGATTACTAGTAATTACGTTAACCACTAATGTCTCTACGTTTGTGCAATCCCATAATTGTAGTACCAACGAGTGAGCGTCGATCATGGGATAGTAGGTCCAGAAGCTCAGTACTCAAGGTATGAGAGGGTGCTATTGAGATGATTTCTGTTACTTTACACTACTACTACAGTAGTTTATAGACGACGATCAGAATGTAACAAGCTGAACAGCAAATATACACAGTAATTGTTTAAATGTAAGGAAAGCGATATCCAAATCTTTTGATATGTATATGTAAAAAAATATGATAAGATATTCCCCGTGGGGTCAGACATTTACTTATAGTTCACCCACATTTCGCCAGCTATGTTTGAATCCCATGTGATAAGGGGCAAGCCTATTGATATTAATCGGGCATTAATCTAGACTCAGGGATGTTGCTGGGAAATTACAGATAGGAAAACCCAATGTTTTTTAATAGCTGAATGCTGAAATGTCATTCAAATGTATAGGGCCTATTAAATTGTTTAGGGGATCGACATCCAAGTTATTTTTTAATTCGATGTTTGTATTTTGAGTGAGGTTTCAGTTTTTGACCGTATATGCAGCGACGAGAATTTGACATCAAAATATATCAGGCATTTGTTTACCTAGTACTAAGATCTCGTGTCATTGTATACGATTGTATCAATGTATGGGTGAATTGTCTATTCGTATCGAAAGACGGATGACTCTCGACTTTCTAAAAGCAAGGAAGAAGTCAAACTGTCCAGGTTGTGCTACCGCATACTTAATCATTCTGATGGATCGACTACAACCAGACATCGATGCTCAGATATGATCAATGTAGGAAATATTTTGCATTTACATTTGGTACATTGTTCAAGATTGCATTCCTTGTATATAACTTTTCTTTTAGATGGTATTTACGTAAATTTAAATGAAATTAAAAAGATATGATCGCGTCCTTCCAGAAGGGTTCCCGAAGGGGTATACTATATTTTCACCGAAGGTGACTATTAGATTATATGTGTCACCACTATTATAAGTGCCTATTATCATCAGGGTGAAAAGGCTTTTACTTCAATTAAGATCAATAAGCCCATCCATAATTATATTATACTCTTTATATATATAATTATAATATTCATCTTTGCGAGTTTGTGATATTGTAACGGATCTCTGTAGATAATTAGCTGATTATGAAAATAATTTTACCAATAGAAAACTACGTTAATGGTGAGCGTCACAAGTGTTTTTTCGCGCGGCTCGGCTAGTGTGTTATATTCATACTAGAGATATTATCAACTCAAAACAGAATAATTCATTCAGTAGGTCCTTATATAGAACCAGTAAATACCAGGTCTTCTAATGTATATAAACTAGTTGAGCAAGAACTGGAAAAACATTTATCTGCTACAAAATAATCGCTTACAAAAATAAAATTGCAATATGAAAGTGAAGGGTCCGCTTTATCTTGCTTACTGCATGTAATTTGCAGTCATAAACAAGTACACATGGCGACAGGTCTAACTATACATTTCCAGTATAAATTGACCTTCCATTGTAGGGAAAGCCAACGATGCAACGTTACTTCATATTGCGAACTATCTTCTACCCGCGAATTCATCCGCGCGGAATAGTTACTTTGGGCTTACGCTAACTTTAACCTGGTTTTGGTCTTAGCGTGATGATAGACTTATGGCCTTCCTTGATAAATGGGCTATCTAACATTACACAATATTTTTTTCAAATCAGAATAGTAGCTCCTGAGATTAGCGCATTCAAGCAAACAAACAAACTCTTTAGTATTATATATTTATATAGATTCTACGTGGCGTTGTTTGTACGCTGAAACTTATGATTTGAGCCAAAGTATCCGTGGCGGGGATGGTGTTGAACAAAAACTGGGAGAGTACGTTTAATCGTCAGCTCCATATTTATGAGCAGAACAAGATGGGTGACATTCTAGCCCCGGCTGGCAGTATGGCTACTTGAAAGTCCGAGATTACTAATTGCTTTTTATAGGGACGTACTAGGCATGGGTTTGTTTTGATATTGACAATGGTGGTATTTTGTTGCTGAGTTGAGAACAGTGACTGACAAGTTGAAGACTAAGTATTTCTCAAGGTATGGAAAAAAACGTTGGATGAATTGTGTAAACGATACGGCTAGAAAAGGAGTGCATACAGATATGACGGCTGGTAGAGAAATAATTTAGGGCAAGAGCAAATGATAACGATTAGTGGTTGAGTTTGGCTGCGTTTTGTGTTCTATAGCTGGTTAAGGGCTATAATTTATTTTAATTCTAGACACCAACTTCGTTAGGTCTCCGAAGGGTAAGCAGAGGTGTTGTGACAAAAACACCCACTTTCCCCTTAGATGATGATGGTAATGACTCTATCGCCGTCACAGATACTATACATATGAATGACTTCCCAGTCATAAGCAGATTTCCTCACGATGTTTACCTTCACCGTAAGCACGTGGGGTGAAATTACTGCACTTCGTTATGTCATGCCACCAATATTGCTAGGCGTATACAAATTACTTAAAAGTGTTAAAAGTCAATAATACGCCTACTTAAAATCGAACTAAATACATAAATTAATAAGAAGATAAATACCTATTATTTCCATACACGTGTAGGCTGTTATCGCATAAAGAATTTGTAATATTATGCGTATTTTCTACGATACATGTCAAAAATCAAGATATCGGAGAACTTCGGCCATTTTAACGAACTTTATTCACTTAAAACTGGTTGAGGTAATAATAAAATTGTTGTTTGACTAGTGTCGGCAGCCGGCACTCGCGTGTGGTGAAAAAAATCGCCGATCGACTTATCTCGTAATGGCAATGCGGGTCTGAGATTAATTCTGTGAATAAATGCAAGCGCCGACATCCTGTGGGATTCCATATATAACTTACTAATTTAATAAAAATATGTCAACGAATACCCAATTATAGCTACTTAAAGATCTTAATTAAAATAATGATTATCTCGTCTGTGTAAAAGTTACGTTTTCTTTGAATTCAATACATAGATAGATATTGATGAAAGGTTTTAAGTTTGATGATTTGAATATGTTGAGTAGCTAAATGTTTATTTCAAATCTAATAATAATAATAAGGGTTCACCTGTGCAAAGCACCCTTTGAAAGATATGCAAGTATAAAACGTCTTTATATTGTGTGGAAAGAGGTTGCGACAGCGCTATTTATGACCCCTATCATTATATTCAGACTCTTATGACAACACTAACGAAATTATTTTATAATAAATAGCCACGAACAAAAAAAAGACCTTGATTTAACGTTTTGATTAGCAATCGAAGCTATGTTAATCTTAATTTTATTGGCAATTATATTATTGCGATAGCTATTTTAGATCAAAATCACAAAATAAAAAGGTGACAAAAGAGTGGCTTCCCACATTAATCGGTAAATCATCGCTAACACGTGATTATGAAGGTCGACGTTCCCGCATCATTTCGGGATAATTCTAAGAAAAGCGTTCGATATGCGTGTACCCCCAATATTTGAGAGCTGACCTCCTATGAGTTTTATTTTTCGGAAAAACTGTCGATGCGATTAAGTGTTTATGTAGAACAGTAAACGGTTACTTTATTAAGGTGGTTATGCGACAGGATTGGAAGGAATAAATCAAAACGTATGTGAAACTTGCTTTTGAATTATTCATTAAGTGGACCTACTAGTTTGAGTATTTTAAATTCAAATTAGCAGGTACGCGAAAATAAATGCGACTTATAAACGTGTAATCTTGCAATTATCAATAGCCAAAACAATAAATCAAGCGGATAACTTGCATTATTACCACCTTAATAACGATTAGCCCCTAAAATGCAATGTGAAATTCTACACAAATTTATTGCAAAATATCTTAAAAATATACGTTTACTCAATTGGGTTGTATTTCTATAATTCAATTACTTAATGCTGTCAGATTTTATTTTGTTTTTTATCTTTGTGCCAAACAACCATTGCGAATGTCCAACTTTCGGTTGCCAATTCACTATATTTAGCAATGTCTGATACAAGAGCCTAAAATAGCAGGTCTGGGAATGAACACTTTACATCTCAGGTGACAGCCACTTTGTGTAAAGGTCTGGGTGATAGATACCAGAGGGCCAATGATCTTTTAAGCAGCGCGTATGACGAACTTCTTAGCTTCGACGCTTAATGTTACGGTACAAAAATGAAACGTCCAGAAGTTCTTAATACGCTTTGCTACCGATGAGGGTAGGCCCCCAGATTAATAATAAATCCTATGGCAATACTTAATCAGTCAATTTATATTAATAAGCGGCATAATTGATTTCTCCAGAAAATTTGCTGGAAGTTTGTTGCATATCTCCTATCATATAGCTTGTGCCCGCGACACCGTCGGAACAGTTTCTTTGTATTTTGGACAATTCATGCATGTGTATAAGATAAGTTGTAAAGTGTCATTAAAATCCATTCAGTAGTTTTTGCGTTATACTCACGAACTTGTACGTTCATACAATTTGTAGGATTCTTTTAAAATTTATTGCATATCAAGTTGACTTTTGTGTATCTGATCTAAATATATATAACTCAGTGAGCCGTGGTGGCCTCGGGGTTAGAGCAGTCGCCTGCTACGCAAGCGACGCAAGTTCGAATCCCAGCGGGGCCTGTACCAATGAGTTTTTCTAAAAAACTTATGTGCAGTGATTTCACACCACGTGCTTTACGGTGAAGGAGAACCTCGTGAGGAAACCTGCATATTTCTGAGAAGTAATTCAAAGACGTATGTATAGTGCCTGAGACGGCGATAGACTCACCATCTGTCACGTTGGCACTTAATCAAATTCGGTGAAAAGAAAAAACAACACCTCTGCCTACCCCTTCGGGGAATACAGGCGTGAGCAAATGTATATATATAACTCAAAGGTGACTGACTGACTGATATAGCGATCTATCAACGCACAGTCCAAACCACTATACGGATCGGGCTGAAATTTGGCACGCAGGTAGATGTTACGACGTAGGCATCTGCTAGGATTTTGATTAATTCTACCCCCAAAGAGATAAAATAAGTAATGACAAACTTTGTAAATTTTGAACCGATATAAAACTAAATCTACGCGCGTGAAACCGCGGGGCACAGCTATAGGGTAATAAATCAGAAAAATCGCAGCTCCTGAGTTATCACATCCGTGCATAGTATAAAAAAGTTGCAGTTATTATACTAAGGTTCCAAAGATGATTTGTTAAGGATAGTGTACTTATTTGTAAATAGTTAACACAAGAGCCTTGGAGGTCGTAAAAGACCCCTGCTTTGACCCGTAAATCATTATTATTTGGAGTATTTGGTTGAGCTGTTCAGGGTGCTTCTTGTTTGAGTGATGGGTCTATCCACAACAATCGAAATACAGTTTCAGTACCTGACGCTAAAAAATATTTTGAATTAGTCAAGGATATTCAAAACTCACCTTGTTAGTATTCATATTAGATAAGATTTTTAAGTAAGTTATAACTTATTAAAGAAATCATAATATAAATACCGATTATTTAGTTTATTAGATATTGCTTTCTTCAATTGACTATACATATTCGTAGCTTATCGCATATACAAAGTTATTAAGGTACTATATAACCTAAATAACATTTGCTAATGCAATGGTCTCTACTTATTGCGTACATTTTTGGACGCCTTATAGTCTGTAACTTAATTTGTCATTAAGAAGACCTAAATTATGTAGAGTTATGTCCATTTACGTCGATCCTCCAATGATACTAGCAATTTTAATCAAAACTTAAATCACTTGTAACAATTATCATGAAACCTCACACAGTGTAACTTGGCACAAAGTGGCCTAGGAAAGTTAGGAACTTAATTAAAATACCCTTCAGGGATTCCTTACGTCCGTCGGAGCATCAAACAACTTTAAATATAGACTTACTTGCTTCGCTTCATAAAGAATGTAAGAAAAGTGTCCCAGCAAATATTGCTCTTATTGCTTTTTTCACTTTGTAAGGAGTTACGGATACGGCGTAACTGGCTTGTGATGGGACAGAGTATGTTTGAAGTTTGTAATGGATAAACATTTTGGAAACTGACACAGTGGGATTAAATTCCTTTTATGATCTCAACAATGCAAGTTGTTAACCGTTTTTGATTAAATTTGGTTTAGGTATACTTTACGTTATTAAGTACTAGGAATTTTATTTTGAAATCTTTACCCTGAGTAGCAACTAGTATAGTTACAGTCTGAAGGAGCATATAAGCTCTTCCTTGGACTTAAATAGACTAGACCAACTCGAAGGAACGTTACAAATGCAATATGAAAATGAAAATGATTTATCCAGCTTAGGCCCTGGTAAGGCACTTATGAATATTGAAGAATTTACCACCGGTTCGGAAACTAGCCTTCTGCGAAGAACCGGCTAAAAACTCAGCTGGCATCATGTACATTTCATTACATAGTAAATAATGGTAGTTACAAAAAAAATCATATCAAATTATTCACAGTAGTGAAAATTGTATCAGCATGCAAAAATAATAATTAAAAGTCACGGGTAGAAGCTAGAATAGGTATATACTCTCCCGCTCACTGTGTGTAAGAGGTGTAATAAAAAAAACCAAACAAAATGTCAAAGACTTGAAAGAAACCGCGGAAGCTCTCACGTCACCACTTTGACTTGTAGATAGCCGGTTCTTACATGCTTATTATAAACTGTGAGTGTGGGACTGGAATGGCATTTGAGGTGATAATTGCAAAAGTCCTTTTATAAATATTACTTTTAAATTACATACGCAATTGCAATAAGCACCGCATGCGTCATAATACTGAAGCGTCACTTCAAGCTATCTCTATCAGCGTTCTCCTAATTTGTATGTTGTTTTGTATTGTATTGTACTTTCACGACGACGTCTTATATAGTTAAGTCATTAAAATCTAGTAATGTTTCAGTATTGGGACAATGATATTATTTCATGTATACACCTTAACCTCTACCTAATCATAAAGTATATTGTACAGACATTGTTTGTTTTGTTAGTCGGAAGCCTATGAATGTCTGAAAACTGGTTTAAACCAGATTACCGATTTTGCTATGGTGGTAAGGAGGTTGTCGCTTTCTGTATAAATCAGCCACATCGAGTGGAATCAAGTTCTGACCCCAACAATGCCCCATGCATTGTTTGTTTTCTTATTAGCATAATTTGACAAAGTTGGAGCGACAATTTTAAATGATGCTGTCTATAGTTAAGTCTATATACCTAGAGTTATATTTTAGACATTTCATCTGCACAGATGAAAGCACCAAATCACATTCAGAACACAGATTCTTGATAACTTCAATGTTTCGGGTGCAAACCGTTTGAGAGAGAGGTTAGGGAACCACGACCCATTTCAGTCCGCTTGATAAAAGATAAAGTTGTAAGGGGAAATGAAAGAAATGTTAAAGAAAACTTCGTACGAGTAACATGCCGCGGTTCGTTCTCTTTAAAAGTGTAGTGTGCCCATCAAACTATGTATTCGATTGTTTTTACCACTGCCGAAATTACATTTAATTATTCATATAGTTCCTGTTTCGAGTGAAGTATTTATTTAGTTTTAACAAACGAAAATCGGAAAACAATCTACTTAAAAATAAAAGACTATGTTGAAATGTAAAAATCGTGTTCAGACATTATGATTTCTAGTTATATGATGTTCAAAACGTGTGTTGCACAATAATCTAAATGGATTATCCATTATACAATGAAAGTAGAATCATAATAATCGTCAGCTGATCAGATAGTACAATTAGAAACAATGGTATTAGTTTATGTAACAGAAAGTTGTCGGTCAAAACGTGACCGGTATAAGTCGACTGTAAACCGTATGGCACTTTTTAATTGACAGCGAAAGTTACGAAGCCAATACCTTAGCAGATAGGACGTAATTTAAGAAGAAAGATTGTAATTGGATCGTAAAATAGCCTGGCCTTGTCCCATACATCGTTGGGGTCAGCACTCGATCTAACCCAATGGGGCTGGTCACCTGATGTTTACACGAGGCGACTTCCATCTGACCTTTGTAA
The DNA here is from genome assembly GCA_929442735.1 of Watsonalla binaria. NCBI lineage: Eukaryota > Metazoa > Arthropoda > Insecta > Lepidoptera > Drepanidae > Watsonalla > Watsonalla binaria. Next base: position 4,772,089 of record OV838930.1, read on the forward strand.
CCTCGTTGAACAGGAAAAAACTTGACAATCGTTACAAATGCCGTGAACGTGTAATAAAATCCTCAATATTGGTGAAGGAATATCTGAAATCTCTTTTATATACAGCATTATGTTCACTCCTGTATTCCCCGAAAGGGTGTCTTTATAATACACCCAAATTTTGCCTATTGTCATTAAACAGGCACTACTAATCCAGTCTGTTATTGCAGTCGGGCTGCTATTGGGAACTGGGGATCGAACCCAAGACCTCGTGTGCTGCAGTAGCATTTGCGACCATTAGACCCTAGAGACAGTAACCCTTATGATATTATAAAGATTTAATAAGAATTTAACAGTTAATATTAATTAGTAACAATTAATAGGTAGGAAGTTTATATTTTAATGAAGCTCAGTACGGTACATTTTAAAAACCGTTTGATTGATTGAACGCGGCAGAAGTGAGTTTACAACATTACAATATACCATTACATCATCCTAAAAAGAACATCTAATCTGGTAGCATAATGTTCTCGTCTCTGCGACGGATCCACGATTTACTTTCTGCGGTTTAACTGTTGTAAAACTGCGACATCTGAACCAAATAACTTCCTCGCAATTTCAGGCCCTAGGAGTCTTCGAATTAGGTCGATATTTGAATGGGGTTCACCGATATTGAGTTAAAATGATATAATTTGCGTGGTTGCACGTAACTGGCGTTACCTTTGCGGTTTGGGCATCAAATAGAAAGGTAACAGTAGAGCGGTCTCTTGCATTAGTCGAGAATCGTTGCCACAAACACGCTGTTACGAGTATTTAGGATCAAGTGGGGTTAAATTCAGTGCTCCGAATGTAGGTTTTTACATGCGCCAACGTTGTCGACATTTGCGTATTTGGTATAATTAGTGTGGCTCGCAATGTGTTGATCCGCCAATTTTGGAATTCAACCACAATCTACCTCCGAATAAAATATCAACACATTTCAAATTGCGCTCTAAAGTTACTGTACTTGGGGTATCGTAATTGTCTACCTTTTAGCTGCGATATATGGCCCAAATGTAGGTTTTGACACGTTCGATGTTCGTAGCTTGACCTTGCGTTTTAGCATGGCTCAAAAAGGTTGTTGTTGACTTCCAAAAATGGCGGAGGAATTCTGAACTTTCCATAAATGAGAGACCATGAAATGGCAAAATTGGTATCTGAGAAGCTGCGGCAGTAGGTACGTAAAAGCCAGTTTATTGTCACATAACCGTAATCACTTCTCGGTTTAATAAATACGACACTTTTCACCGTGCGTCGTTAAGGTGGAATGGGGCTTTTAAAACATATTTTACACTCGTTTTCACAACATACAAGTATTAGTTCCACCTGCTGTTCCTATAACAATAATGTGCTCTTAGATTGAAGTCTGTTACACATTGTTATAATAAAAATAAAACTTTTATAATCAGACAACGACCCTTAGCTAACAAGCTAAGGGTAAACAAGTAGGTGTTACATATTAACTTTTAACTATGTTACTAACACATGGATTTGAAAATCAAAATAAATTTAACTTTTTTTATAACAGTGCAGTCATGTAATATTCCATGTAACTAACAGGAAATTACCAAAGGGGATCGTCTCATTTTTATTCCTAAGATTGGGATTTCTAGGAACTTTACTCCTTAGAAAATTTTTGGTGTTAGGGCAGCCTTGAAATGTACCAGTTTGACTAAAACTCCCAGTTAATATAAATTTCACAGCTCTTGAAACTTCTAATCAGACATCATAGCGACAGTTATTACATTTAAATTGCAAACAAATAACACTTTTATGTTATGAGGTGGAAATTATATTCAAACTTAAGAGGGCTATATTGACCGAATATACTTAAATTTTTTACTAATAATAAATATTGAAGAGCAGTCTTTGACAACAAATAGGACAATGATACATGGAAGTCCACAATCACGGCAGTGACTAGGCCTTAATACTAACGCGCTGATTTATTGATGCACATCTGCCGCTTTACAATCAATTTTACACAGAGGATAGTAAACCTTAGACGCTACAAAATAGGGTTGACGATCCAATGTTGATTGAGATTTTCTCATCGCAGCTTATCAAATATTCTGTGAACACAGATGATGGCGTTATGCCCAGTTCCAATAAGCGAGACAATCTGATATGACATATCTGCGTAGGTTTGCACAATTGCATCTGTCATGTGAGACGAGCCTATAATTTGTTCCCAGTCCATGATATCGATCGTGTCGTGTAAGCTTCAAATATCTGGCTTTACTTTGGAATAAGTTTGGAAATACCATGGTTGAAGATATTACATTTTTTTTCATTACATAAAAGTATCTTTACTACATAAAATTATTTAAAATTATTTATTTATTATTATTACATAAAAGACTCCTTGCATCAATCCGATAAGACTTCAGATTTACAAATTGTCGATATTGTGTCGAATCGCTTGATATATTCTAGTGGGATTCATGAGGAACCTCGTCGGTACTACTTCTAAACAAATGTTCAGTCTCCTCCAATATATGATTTTAAGGATCTATGATGAGTCCTTCTGACGACTTGAAAGTACTCTGTAAGAAGTCTAATAATGATATTCTCGACTTTGATTAAATTTGATTAGTCTCTACAAAAAAATAGATACTCTAAAGGCATCAGTCGAATTTGTAAAGATGCTTAGTTGAAGCGGATCAATATATAGAAACATTGTAATGGGAAAAGTCAGTCAGATATCAGATATGGAGAGCATTTATAGATTGAAGAAATCGTTTGAAATTGCCATAAATCTGTCGTAGGGTGCCTATTTTGTAAGTCAATACGTTGTCTGTACTGAAGAACCAATTTTGAAGAAATTTCAAAAGAAGGATACTGCTAGCAGAGAGCAGAGGTGTTGAAATAACAACACCTACTTATAACCGAATATGATTAGGTAACAACGTGACAGAGGGTGAGACCATCGCCGTCTTAGGCACTATACATACCAATGTCTTTGAATGATTTCTAAGACATATGCAGGTTTCCTCACGATGTTTTCCTTCACCGTAAAGCACATGGTGTGAAGATTTTAGTATTTAATAAATATTAATTGTACTAGATTTTCGGAGGACGAATACATTGAGAATTAGTTTCCCTAATGCAGTTACACGTAGATGCTTTCTTTGTTAATTTGTAGCTACACAAAAGCCTTGATTGCGCCGGTGTATGACGCAATCAATGCCGCTTCAGAGGCGGTGAATCGAAACAAATTACTTAATACGAGTTGTTGGCGACATAAATTTCAGCGTTAAACTAATTTTAAGTTGTATAGTAAGGCATCTTCTGAATTATAATATTTAATTGCGGTATATATTCAATTTGGTAGTTATTTGGCTATGGACTTATTATTTCATAGGTATGAGTGGAAAGTAAGCCGCAAACTCCACTGATTGCCCAACAGTTTTATCGCAGTACCTTACCTATTACTGTATGTACCTTTGTAATACCATGTAGGTACTTTGTGTATGTTATAATATAAAAAACTGGGTACCTTATTAAGGTTAAAAATTTGTCCATATTGCTAAAATGTTATTTTCCATGACCTTATTAGTTATACCTGTAAAATAAGTATTTACCTATTTTGACGGCTTAACTATATTAGTATATTGAATAAATTAAATGTTAAAAGAAAAGAAAAAATCTATGTCGACATATTTTTTTTACACCGCAGGCTTTCTTGATAAAGAAATGGTATGATGAACAAATAATAGCTCTTAATTTGAAATTTACGCAGTATTTTTTTAAAATTTAATATGTAATGTTTTTAATTTAAAATTTAATGCTGCAGTAATTAACTCTATCAATTAAAAGGTAATATTTCAATTTTACATTCATAAAACAGATGTCGCTGACGCTACAAAAGGCCATTTTCGGTGGCAATAATTAATTCCGGTTACCAGGCTCGTTATATTATCCGATGATAGTTAATCACGATGTCCATTGTTCGCAGAAACACTGCACGAATTTATAGGGTTGCTCTCAAAGAACTGCAAGAAAATTTCTACATATATTAAATAAAAAAAAATACTCTACTGTCTATTGATATGTATAGAGAATAAATAAAATAATCTGTTTGTGAATCCAAATTTGTTTAAAGCCCATCAGTCCTTCTCATGAATACACTCACGTATTCGTGCAAATTGAAAATTAAACTGAAATACTTACAGTATATTCAAAATTTTAAAAATATCTCATGATTATGCTATACTGTATACTATAATTTTTTTACCAAAATAATTTAAGGGATGCAAAAACAAAGTTAATTGAGAATAACCCAATTTATCACTACACAGTCACCTTTTCCGTCCTGTAAAGTTAATATTTTATATGGCAATAATATTGTGGCGTTTCAATTATAAGTTTCGACGGCGTGTGGCATTTTCAGTGGGTGTAACGAGCTTTCAATAATAAAAATAAATTGTTCAGCTTGCGAACAACTGATAGCTTGGTTATCCTTTTGAACTTCAAGTAGAATTAATGAATTATTGAGAAGGTTGACAATTATTTTTTTATTCTTTTTGTCGTTGATATTTTGAATATCCTTCGGCCCTTATCCTAGATCTCCAATTAAAAACTTTCTATACTGTAGCAGTTTGTTCCTCTTTGATTCCCTTGCTTATATTTGATCCACACTAATATTATAAAGAGGAAATATTTGTTACCAAAAGAAGCAGGCAGCTATTAAAATAAATAGTTAAATATAGCGATATATTGTTAATTGGAGTAATGAGGGATCCATAGTAACATGCCAGTAAAGCTCCGGGTGGAAGCTACTATTATAGAATGTATCAAAATTTTTTTTCGGTAAACGGTCTAGTACTTACCAGAGGATCGTCCATCAATTTGGTCTTAACATCGCATCATACTTGAGTCTGTGAGTCTCTGGCACTCCCACTTTTTGCCTCTTCTCGTCATCTTCGCATTAGAAGTATGCACTCGAAGTTGAGAGCTTGCTATTTAGTTTCTTGAGCTATCGCTTGCGAAACATTCAAGTGTCTGTTATAGATTTAAATCGGAATTATGTTTAAAAATGTTGCTGTTAAGTTGATCGCAAGCTAAAGTTTGTGCGATTTTGTTATGTCTTGTTGGTCAATTGAATTTTTCTTTATTAACAGTTTCTAATAAATATTACGTATTGGAGAGAAATAATCTAAGATAGCACATAACAGAAACTAGCCGATACAAAATATTCGGGTAACAACCTCGCGGCGATGGTATTTAGCTTTATTTATAGATTTATCAAAGCGTTCCAAAAATCTACATCTAATATTAACTGTTTTCTATAGTAAGTTTATATACATAGCAACTTATTATTCAGTGAAATTCCGATACGTTGTAACGATGCTAACTGCTGATCAGTTCGAATTGGACCCTTAAGAATGAACGCACAAATTGCCTGCTTTTACGGAACGGCTGTTTTCGTGATTGGCTGGATTTGGATGCGACGCTCAAGATATGTATATTTGATCTTCCATTTAAGCTGAATCTTAGAATTCGGGAAAAATCTTACTTTACTTATTTTAATTAAAGATAATTGCAGTTGGAGCTCTGGGGATGCTCATCATCTTTTTAAGAGGCTGCATGTCATTTGGTAGAGACCTCTTGTAACAAGCGGGCTGGGCTGTTCCCGCTCAGAGAATCAACATTACTATTCAGCGAGACAATATAATATGCTCTACTAGCCTTCTTGGCAAAATCCCATGATACAAATCAAGTTGTATGTTTCTCATGGATTACAAGTACTGCTTCATGAGATAATCTTGTTAAATATTTGTTCAATCAAGATTAGTGAGTTAAATATTGATTTCAATTTAATAATTTATGATATTGCTTTTGTTACAGAGACGGGGAGCACAGATAAGAGCAATGGTATGAAGGAACCGGGATCACCTGAGGAATTGGTAAGCACATACCATAATACCATCTACTTTATATAAAAAAGAAACAAATTTAAAAGTATTTGAATATGTTGGACCACGAACGGAGGATTTGAAGCTTACCTCGCCGTTTGCAAATGAAAACAATTTTCAAGTGTCTGCATCATTCAGACTGATCCTTCTTGAGAATGTATCCAAAATCAGTAAGAAGCGTCTCGATTGCGGGATTTCTACAAGTGGCACCATTTGCTTTAAAATATTCACCTCCTTGGATAAGTATCGACAAATTTACGAATAACATTGTAATTATTTCCTCAGACCTGGTTTATATTGAATTACTCTCTTCTTCTTGAATTGACAAGAAATACAATAGTTTTGAACTACATATTGCGGACAACATAATTTGTATATACATTTTGTTAACTACTTATAATATTAATTTTTTTAAAAGAAATGAAAAGTTTAGTATAGCGAAACATTGTACTGCCAAGAATTTTCAGAGGTTGAACGACCGGACGTTGTTAAATACTTTGTCAACGATTATATTTGTGAGTATGAAAAAATATCAAAACGTAATGAAGGGAACATCCTATCGGTACCGCTTGCCAAAATAATACTAATTTAAACAAACTATTTAGTTCTTTCGATTTGTGTTTAAGGCAATGTTATTGAGGAGTCATATGAGTAGTTGGGTCTTTTATCGATGACGTGTCAGAATGGGATGACGGGTTGTTAAGCATTTTACGATTGTTCTTTCACATTATAATTCAATTGGCTTTTACATACCTATATTATGACAGACATACATATCCTCACGCTTGTATTCCCTGAAGGGGTAGGCAGACGTGTTGTAATCACAACACCCACTTTTCACCGAAGATGATTAGGTAAGTGCCAACGTGACAGATGGTGAGTCCTTGGCCGTGTCAGACACTTTACATACGTTATTGAATTACGTCTCAGAAATATGCAGGTTCCTCACGATGTTTTCCTTCACCATAAAGCACGTGGTGTGAAATCACTGCACATAAGTTTTTTAGAAAAAAATATTGGTACAGGCCCCTTTGGAATTCGAACTTGCGTCGCTTGCGCAGCAGGGTGATTATGACTACATTGTAACGCTCTCGCTACTATATGATAGCAAGCTTTATAAACCTCCTTTGAGTCTTATACCACAGCTAATGTGCTATTACTAGGTTTTGCAACACATTACGCTAATGCACCATCTTATGCAGCTCCAACGCGGCCATCAATCCGAGGGATTTCTCAAATACTGTGATGAAACATATAAAGTAATCCGCATTAGAACAGCAATTATACATTAGTTTATTTCTTATACATGATCTTAGATGCGCCTTATCATATTGGGAGAAGTCGTAAGTTTTCGTTATATTATTTAAACAAACTGAACTTATGACAACGTATTATAATAATAATTCTTCATTTTATTATGTTGTGAATGTAGCATTAAGTTTGTAATGGAATCTATTACTATACATTTTGAAACATTTCCTGTGTAAACTATCTACATTTCAAAAGATAAATCGAAGGCTTATAAAAACAAATTAATCGCGACTGTATCTTTACTTTTTAATATAAATGCGCCATATTAATATTTCGTTGTCTCCTTGTTTTACCGACGATGCTTCAAACGAAGTGATAAAAATATTCTAAAAAAGCGCTACTTGGACACTCTCCAACCGTCGATGTTGAAACATGAAGATGTATATAAATAGTGAAATAAGAACACACTAGATCGAGTGAAATAATTTTGTCACAGTATACCTACATAATAGTTTACTCAGCAGTATGAAAACTAAGAACAAATCGTTCGAAACGGCACACTCACACAGTCGCACGCTTCTACGAGATTCTAAGCACCTCTGGCAGTGCTTTTTTTGATTAGTCAGGTGTGTTACGTCATGGTTGATCGCACATACGTCACCGTTGAGAATAAATTAGGCAGTACATTCATAATTATAACGCTCCAATGGAGCAAACGTTCTCATTTCAAAAATAAGACCTAGTTTCCAAATTTATTTTTGACTCTCACAGCTTGTGCTCCGGCAGTTATTGCTGCCTAACCGGACAATATACATAAGAAAGCCTCCAGTCAGGCTAGTTTCCATACTGTATATTAAGATTATATTATAATATACTGTGCAATTTAGGTGTGTCACAAAGAACGTTGGATATTGATACGTCAACGGATTGAATGACTTCCTATTTGTAAGAGGAAACTCGAATGGTACTGGGCGCCATCTATGATCGTTTTACGCAGCACGTATTAAGAACTTCAAAGCTAAGAAGTTTCTAATACGCTCTGCTAAACGTTCATAGTTGGCATAGATTGTTGTTATATTTAGTTGCCATTGATAGAAATAGTTGAATAATTATTTTTCCTGTTTCATTTTACTTAGTTAGTAGTGGTAATTAAATAAAAGGTGGGTACTCAAGTGTTTGAGTAATTGCGATGGACCCAATCAATACAAATGAGAAAATACATTACCAAAATTCTGATTTTAACACTGGTAAAACCAAATTAAGCCTACTTTATAAGGCTTCGAATCAAGAAGAAGTGTAGAATGCAGCCATTCAAAGTATTAGTGCGTTGTATTTCCAATAATAAGACATCACGTTATTTGACGTCAAGCAGTTACCTCTTCATCCAATCTTAGGAGCAAACTCTCAAATCAAACTCTAGTCTATAGACATTTTCTTGTTGCCCCAATGTAATATGTATTTCAACAAATTGGTGTATCGAGGTAAAAGGTTTTCTGCGAGCAAAAGTTTCTCTTTATTTATCCTATTGGAAGATATGAGCAATATTTTAGTTAGAAGAATCGACTGATATCACGTAAATGGAATAGGTATTTAGTTTGCAGAATTTATTGCCGTTGCTACACGTTTCAATACGGGAAACAAAAAAAAAGTTTCACATCGAGTGTCGAATATTTCAAATATTTTATTTATTTTCCCGGTCACGTCATAAATTCAGTGCAGTGTTTTATCTGTGTTCTGTGTGCGATATGGATGAAACGTAGTGACCAAATCCATTTCAATAAACCATTCAGTTCGGGAGTGACAGCTCTAAATAATTGTGACCGTTATTTTACATTTTGGTTCTGGCTGGAAACCCGAAATTAATTTTATGATTGACTATCGGTCTTTTTTATGAATTTCTAGCTCCGCCCACCATACATTGTATTGCCATATATTTTTTTGAGGATTACCCTTAACGTTTAGGGGTATGCACACAAAATTTCATACAAATCGGTTCAGCCGTTTCGGAGGAGTTTGGTAACAAACACCGCGACAAACAATAACATCTACTAGGTCTACGACTAGAACGCCATATTTGTCCGTTGCCTTTGTGGGTGAAGATCAGGGAAAGAACGAATCATTGGAAGTTGGTATTTATTTAATACTGAATAAGGGTTTGGTTATGTTAATTCTTAAATTGGCACTATAAAACTTGAGTATAGTTTCGGGGTTATCATGGAAGAGTGCGTTATCTTCGTAGAATGAGGTTAACCCGTTTGCAGCGAGTCCGGCTCCCGCATATAGGCTTCGCATAAACATCATAACGGTCTAGTTGGCCTCGTTCTCCGTGTCGCACCATACTTGCAACATACCACTCATCGCTACCTCACTTTGAGATAATATGGGAAAGCATGTAATTGAGAAAAGTAAGATGGATGAGTGCAGAGTAAGCATTAAAGGTATGTAAGGCAAATATGAGGCGCGAGGTACTTGTTGAACCAGCTCTAAAAGCGTTGAGAGTAAGATGGTCTTATCGAAAGCTTATTATGTAAAACAATGCGAATTTATTTCCAAATGTATAGCATTTCTATTCTTCATAGCGATCAAAGGAAATGTATGTTATTATTTCCTACAGTTTCGTATATTTCCTGAGCATGTAAGTAACATAAAAGCTTCGTTTTGAGTTTATCTCCGCTTCGGCATTGATTGGAACGGTTCGCTCAACCGACATCCGCAGAGCTGCGGGCGCTCCGAACTCACAGTTTGTTCCACAAACGAATATTTATCTAGTTGTGAACTGAGATAACGCCAACGTATCTAAAAAGAGAAAACTACTCCGAACTATTTCGAACTTTATTCAAGAATTTTAAAAGATGTTTCAAACTTTTATACATTTTGTGTTAAGCTTTACGCGGAACTAATGTTTGCGTGTAACTTAATTCTTCAATAAGTATTTTTAGTTTAGATGATTAGGGCATTATTTAGTACCCTTGTATCTGCAGAGCTGTATACCTACATACCAAATTTAAAATCCTTCGGGCTTAGCCGTTAAAAGGTACTGAACACAACGACTACCAGAGAAACATTCGATAAATTATGGTCGGTATTCTTTTGAGAGTCTCAAAGAAATGCCAAGAATTTAAAGCGTGGGTTGTGACATCTCTGGTAACGGACCACAACCGTTGCCAATCGCAGTCACTTCGCATGCATATGCAAGCCAATTTACGACTCCGACTCTCGTCGCACGGTGCGGATGTCAGTAAAACAACCGATATCTACAACCAACTGCGACAATTGCAACACTTTGATTCATTGCTTGTTCAGTATTCTGCACCTTTGGTCTAAGATGGGATCTGGGAAGGTGTCTTGAGTGCATCGACTTTGACCCATTCCGTAATAAGATAAAATGATATATATTACAATTTATTTATGGAAGTGCAACATAACTAAAAACCTTAAAAGCATAATCTAATAACTAAGAACCTTAAAAAATATTATATTACTAAAATATGTTATTAAAAGGAGTCCCTGTAGTCAAGGTTCGAAGATACTGGCAGCATTTCCCCTTCGGATGGCAGGACTAATTCTTTGACCGAGTTAGCTGCCAGCTCTAATTTCTATATATATATATATATATATAGAAATTAAAGAAATAATTAAAAGGTTAGTCGACATCACAGGAGACCGAAGAGCTGGCAGTATATATATCGGTGTATAATGTTAATAAAAGACAAAATTTATTGACTGAAGTCCTGCAGGCCTGAAATTGGGAGGGTGTATTTTTTGCGACCTGTATGTAACCACTATGGAAGGTTTTACCGAAATTTAAGATTTACCGAAAGTTAAATGATAGTTCAAAGTTTGTTTGTGTAATCTTACTGTAAGCGGAAGCTGATCAGTAATATTCTTAACCAGATATTAATCCAATACCAATGATATCAATGAGCCGTGGTGGCCTCGGGGTTAGAGCAGTCGCCTGCTACGCAAGCGATGCAAGTTCTAATCCCAGCGGGGCCTGTACCAATGAGTTTTTCTAAAAAACTTATGTACAGTGATTTCACACCACGTGCTTTACGGTGAAGGAAAACATCGTGAGGAAACCTGCATATTTCTGAGAAGTAATTCAAAGACGTATGTATAGTGCCTGAGACGGCGATAGACTCACCATCTGTCACGTTGGCACTTAATCAAATTCGGTGAAAAGTGGGTGTTGTGATAACAACCCCTCTGCCTACCCCTTCGGGGAATACAGGCGTGAGCATATGTACCAATGATAACCAAGTTAGGGGACTATAAAAAGATATAGCTTATTTAATCTGCCATAACAAGTTGTATGTTTATCAATTCGCTAAAATACCGTCGTATTCCTTAGTAACAAACTGTCCACTCACAAAATTCTTGTTAGGGACAAGTTTTTGTGAGCGGCGACAGGTCTGACTGATGAATGGGGCGAGCCATCAATAGCAGATCACTTGGATGCTTCATAAATATGTACACGACACTGTGACGTCAGTTTTTATGAGCGTAAAGGACCCGCTCGCGTATGATTGATGATCTAGAACCAGACAAGTGTGGTTTATTGATTCACTTTATTCGAGTGTTATGCATGCTGTTAACAGTCATTAGGCGAGTCCCATCGCGGCCTGAATTTAAAGCGATTGGAGGCTTTTAAATTGGAATTTATTGATTTTCGTACATGTATATTCGTTCCGACCCTTTCAATTATTGTGTGAATTACGAAAAATTCGTGTGAAAGTGGATGGATTCGTGTTTCGGATTGCGTGTTCAGACCAGACGGTGTATTTGGAATCAACGTTTCGACTTTTTTAACGACTACTGTCTGGAAGCCGATGTTTACAGTTTAGGATTATTTTTCCATAAAAGCACGCAATCTTACTTTTGTTTTTAAGGTTCCGTACCTAAAAGGTAAAAACGGGACCCTATTACTAGGCTAGACTGTCCATCTGTCACCAGGCTGTATCTCATGAACAGTGATAGTTAGACAGTTGAAATTTCCACAGATTATATACTTATGTTGCCACTATAACAACACATATGTACTAATGAAGGAAAAAAATGAATATTTAAGGGATCTATGGGGCTTCCAATTTTTGTCGTTTTTATAGACAAACTTGCGGGAGTCCAACTCACACTAGGATAGTTTTTTTATCATAAGCTACAATTTACTCAATATCAAAAGACCTTGAACATTTCTAGCCTGGAAATCCCTCCGTATAAGCATCATTACACGTGTAGCACATTAAGGTGGAAGCAAAGGAGTGCAAAGTCGATTTATCGGGCTTTTAATTTGTGAGGGAAGCCAGCTAATTAACTGTTACATCGGGGAAGAACTTGTGGGATTAGAAATTAAGTGGTTTTTGTAAGATGACAATGAAATAGAACTTGCAAACTTTATTTTGTTACCTTCTTTTATATACTCACGCCTGTAATCCCCGAAGGGGTAGGCAGAGGTGTTGTAATCACAACACCCACTTTTCACCGATGATGATTATGTGCCAACGTGACAGATGGTGAGTCTATCGCCGTCTCAGACACTATACATAAGTCTTTGAAATTGTAATGTTTCTAGGAGCATGGTTATGATGTGCGTTGATAGATATTCAGTTAGATAGACCTTCAATTCCATACAGGCATATAGATATTACATTTAAAGCCCAAATATTAGACGCTTCACTGAGAGGTTTTGTTTGGTGATGTTAAAAAATTGATCATTCAGACATAATTTCCTATATCAGATAATTTGATGGAAAATATGAGCGTTAATTTATCCCGATCTTATATCTACGTATATGACTGTTAGGATAGGTAGGTGAAATAGGGATTTCATTATTGCAAATTACTACCCGTTTCGCACCTTCAGTAATTATCCTACGGTATATGATTTACGGGCTCAATATTGGGTTCTTACTACCTAATTATTTGAGATAGAGCATTCCTGCGAATATCCGAGAATTGGTTCGGTATTGAGGGTAAACGAGGTTTGATTTAGTTCAATTCTCAAGATAAATAATGTTATGTGTAGAGTAGCTGTTTCACACGCGTAGACTTCATTTCGTGTGTGGCCTACGGACTCGTAATGCTTTTTTAAAAAAAAGTACCCTAAATATGTGTTATGTTACTCTTTGTAACATTAGCTATTGGCCAGTGAAATTCCCGTTAAAATCAGTCCGGCCGTTTCAGAGATTAGCCGGAACAAATAGACAGATAGAGAAAAAAGAAAAATAAATGTGTTATGATGTCAGTACCTACTTTCCCTATTTACTTTCATATTATGCATTTAGTGAAAACTGTTAATTTGGAATGACAAACCTTATTATTTTTTTATTTATATATTATATTTATTATTATACATTTATATATTTAAAATTATCTTCATTGATTATTGATTACAGATTATATATGAAGGTTCTTCAACATTGGATACATTCCATGTTGTATAAAAAAACAAGGTTAATGTATTTTAATTCTATCTTTAAGCCTTTGGCAATACTAAAAGACAGGGGCCTGACATTGAGCTCTTATTCCAATGATAGTTCAGTTGTGTGTCAAATACATCTGTCCCATAATAAAAGTAAAACACTTTGAGCAAGGAATCCAATGGGTTCCGCCACATATTCTAACAATTTACAAGATATTTTTCTCAACAATCACTTGACATTGGCGCAATAGTTTTACTTAAGCTCATCGCCATTAAATAAATAAAGGAAAGAAAAGTAAAACTATCATGTCAATAAGAGCTCATGGTAAGGTCCCAGTTTACGAAGCAGAAGTCAATTATGAAATTCTTAAACGATAACTATTTTACGAGTATATTCCTGTTATTCACTAATTAGATGTATTTAGATTTTATTTGCATGAAATTTATCGAAACAAATTATGCTGATAATGTTTTCGAGTAGGTAGGTAGGTATACGAAAGTTAATAGCTGAATGATCACACTCATAATACTAGTTGTAAACAGACATTCGTAATAAGTGGGCGGCGAGCCGTTATGTATTCGGATGTAAAAGATTTATGACCAGTGAATGTACCTACAATAGATATTTGTTTTTTCTTATTCTTAGGGTTCCTCAAATATTATATTTCCAAATTTAATATCGTAAACTATGTCTATGTTTACAGTATACACCAGCCTCTGCCCCGACTTCCTCCGCGTGGAATTGTTACTTCGAGCTAACCCTAGCTTCAACCCGCGATACGTCGTAATAGCGTAATGATGATATAGCCTTCCTCGATAAATGGGTTTTCTAGCACTGAATTATTTTTTTTAATAATATCATATGGGTCCTGAGATAAGTGCGTTCAAGCAGACAAACAAACAAATAAACTCTTTATATATTAGTATACATATCACACCGACTTCGGCATGGCTTTATAAGGACTTGTCAAAACTTTCTATTTAATAGTTCACTATACACCTACCTTGAAGGTTACTTTAGCAACGTTTTCAGGATGAACATATAACACTTGTAACGTAAACATGCAATGAATCATCTAAATCCTCTATCGGCTTATTTATGCGTCTCCGCAACATATGTGGCCGCCCCTTGCCTCCAAGGGAGTGTCACCACAAAGCAAATTGTGAGGGAGGAAGAAAATTAAAGCCTAATATCCATTTAGCTATAAATTTTATAAAGTGCTTTTAGCTCTAAACGTTTACTTTTCCAAATTTATTATTTAGGTATTTATTAATTTAATAGCTGTGCCCCTTGTTTGCACCAGCGGAACCCTATTTTTTAAATAAATGTAGCCTATGTTACTCCTTGTATTATACAGACAGACAAACTGACTGAGAATAAAATTAAAAATAGATATTTTAATTTATGTAACGTATAAACATTCATATGCAGTTTGTGAAAGCTGTTAATATGGATTAACATAGACTTCAATTTTATACATTTGTGTAGCTTTATGTATAGATATAAATTTGCAAGTAGATAAATAGGTTTGTAACTTCGTTCTCATTATTCGCAGCAACGCGTGAGGTTTATAATATGGGAACTAAATACATTTTTCAACCAAATTTATATTTTATTACAGTTTGTAAATTTACAGTGAACGGCGTTCCAAATTTCTGGTCGTATCTAAAGTCTAAGAAGGAAAAATATATTCAATATTGTTTTACGAACGCGTCTTCAAAACTTCATAGCTTTGACGTTTCATTTTACATACATAATTAAACTCACGCCTGTACTAATAGTGCACCCAATTCTTCAGTTATGTTTAAGACCCGTGTAATATGGGGCGAGCCTATTTCCATTTACTGGGCACTAATCAAGACTCCGGGTTGCTACTGGGAAATCACAGATAGAAAAATAATAACACCCTGCCACGGTTCGAGCCCAGGCCTTGTGTTCCACAGTAGCGCTTACGTCCAAAGACACGATCAATGAATCAGTCGTTTATTTTAATAGTACCAAAATCTTCATAGTTGGCTCCCAGTCCATAGTAATAAAATAGCTTTTTAATGTAGGCACGTACTTGCATTGAAAATGTGTTTTCTATGAGTCTCCGGCGCACATATCCGTGCAGGCGTCTCTGGCAGCGTCTCAAAACGGCGCGCGCAAGGTCGCGGCAATACAGACTAATAACATTTATTTCACACGTAATATCCGTTAGCTAGAAAATAGCTCTAGATATTGTCGCAGGTATCCATAGTCTTTATTAAATCTGTCAAATTTGTCTCTTACTGACGGTTCTTTTTCATTATGAAATTGGTATCGTGATAGCTTGAAGCGTGCAAGCATAACAAAATGACTAGTTTAGACCCTGGTTGTAATCTTATTTGTGTCAAAATATTAGCAACTCTTCGAAATTCACCTTTCTAGCACTTAAACTGTTTTTTGTTGATGATGATAAAATGTAAGCTTATGCACATTACGTGCTTATATGTAATTTGCATTTATAAGCATTGTTAGTAAAATATGCCATTCAAAACATCTTTAATTTGTAACGTTATCATTCACTCCAGATTTGAAAAATCTTCTTATCGTGTTCTCACTTCACTCTATTCTTTGTATGTTCTCCAAATAGTTTTTAATCTATGAGATTTGTCAGGGCTATGCCCATACACCTGGTTTCGGTCCTCTATATTTATTAAGCCCTTGAAAATAGCCTTAGTACTAAATGTTTTTTAGCAAGTTTTCCATACTTATACGCTTTCACGCATACGCAACTTTGATTCGAAAGATAATTTTGTCTTGTTAAAAGACTGTTTGAAACACTGCTAATGCGATTCCGTAGCATTACTGATAACATATCATGTGCTATATAATTCGACCTTCCATAATTTTATGACCAGCCGACTTCCTTTCTCCCAACATCTGTTGTAGGTCAGCCACAGTTTATATGCATCTCCTCTCTGGCAGCGGTTTAGTAAACAATAACTAAGCTCAGTATTCAAGGCTTGGTGAGTCACTTCGGGTTTGTTGAATTGTTCATTTGTGACTGTATTTATAAAGTACTTTACATTTTATGATGCATTACATAGAGTTCATTTTATGTTTTACCCGACTTCAAAAAAATGAGGAGGTTTGGCAATTATTTTTGTTGGAATGCAGATATTCCAAGTGTGGTACAATGATAAGGAAACTAGGATCTGATGATGGCATCCCAGCGAAATCGAGGGGAACTTTCGAAAATCATAGGGACGGTTAGTGAAATTGTTAACTATTCATAAAGTCTTTTTGGTGTTTGATAACGAATTTGATGCAATATTTGGCAACAACTTGGAAAGTAAGTAAGTATATAGTTTATTTTATGTTTCTCTTTTTAAAGGCAGTTTTCTTTTTTATACGATGTACCCATATTTTATCTGTAATAACCACATTCATCCTTCATCAATAAAAAATATTTATTCAGCTTAGACACTGGCACCTATGGAAGTTGCAAAACACACAGTCTGAACCTATCTCTGAGAGAAGAAACTGCAAAAGCAAAGTTGTATAAGTCCCCACAAGTCCCACATATTGACTAGTTTTTATTATTTCCTACTTGACTCAAGTGTCTATAAAAGCTTCATCATTTCAGAAACAAGACACTTTATTAAACCCAACAAAAATATTCTTTGATCTTCTGACGAAAGTCACTCGACTATTGCAATAGAGGTGAGACGTTTCCTTGGCACATTAATAATATTCGCGACAGGTTTCAATGAGCGCCAAGAAAAATGGTTGCTCAATAACCTTTGGACGGGAAGATATGAATGGTTGACTCACTGGGTGTCACAGGGAGAGAGAAAACTGGGAAAATACGCGGTATTATGAAGCCCACTTCATTTCAAATTTAGAACGTTCAGTCTGGATTGAAGCGCGCCGTGTGTGCGCAAGCGTCGCGCGCTAAAATCCCTCTGAACTCTTTATTAAATTATACGCGTTGATTTCGCGAAATTGAAATTTTAATGAATGTCGACGTCTACTTTGTGGTGGATATTAGTGGGCATTGATAATGTCGAGTTGTTTGTTTGTGTTTTCTATTCATTTAATTAATGATTAATGTGTATTTTATTTGAGTAGACTGCTGGCTTAGACTTAATAACCGATAATAAAAAAAGTGTTTTTAATAAAAGTTAATAATTTGGGTCATTATTAGTGTCGCTGATTTAATTACAAATGATGATAATAAGTACGAATTCAAACAGCGTTCAAATTAAACGTATAAATAGTTACCGGTTAGTTTTCTTAAAACATTTTAATTCGCGTTTATTGGAATGACGGAATCGAAGAATTAACATTTTTATCTCAACGACCTACTTGCATTTCGATTAGCGACATAATTTATTATAGCAATTGCTTACTAAGTACCTATTATACACGAACATTTACAGGAAACATTATTTTTATTTCAGTGACTTTCGTTGGTTATTCAGTAATGTGTGAATACATTTTATGTGAATATACTGCAAACTGGTTGAGGTATCCAGAGTGTAGTATTAGTCAGTGACACGGCTATTGTTTACAAAACAAATCACTCGTGTGGCGAGCTGTTCGTCGTGAATTTACTTACACTTCTCGACTTCACCGTACCTTATACCTGTTGGTTGTGGTTGTTTAACTGGGAATGTTATCTTGAAAAGTTTTTCATTAAAAGTGAGTTTTTTTAGTTGACAATTCCTATGTAGAATTCTGTAAATATTTTTAATAAATAAACATTATTAAATTATAATAATATAGTATGGAAATTCAAAAATATTTGTCGATGATATAGCAAAGTCGAAAGGCTATGTCAGTCTATGGTAACTACTTACCATCATACAGGCCATATCTTTACTTGCCATATTGCATAAGATATTTAAAAATACTACCTATGTGAGTAAGAACAAAGTTTTAGTAATTATATTTACTTGCGAAATTATACTGAAATATTTTTCTTTTTCGAATACAATCTTATGCGAAAACTCAAGCTACAATATAGAATTACATTCGAAATCGAAGACTGAAGAGTAAACGAAGGTATAAATAATTTTCTACGAAGCATAAATGACATACGTACATCTATTCCTCCATACCAAATTTGGTTGGATGTCCCAGCTAGTGCAATTTACTAGCGTACAGAGTTCATCGACACAGCAAACGCTAGGTTTTGTTGTGTGACATTTTCGTTTTAGGATGTTGTGTCTGCCGCGCGTCTGATTTATTTTAGACTTGGATTTTGCAATGAAGTACATACGACGTTTCCCTACGTGTCATTCGCAGCGCAACATATACGAGGTACCCGGGAGAATTAGCCGACCAAAAAATACCATTTGAGTGATAAAATAGACAAATATAATTTATATTAGTATAATTAACAATTATTGAACGCTTAATCACGGGAAGATTTAAAATTAGATCAGCTTAATCTACGGTACGTGTATTTTATTTGTTACCTCATTTCAATCACGAATAATTGTATTCTTACAAAAATACTCCATATTTATAAGTGCGAATGTGAGTTTGTTTGTTAAGCTTTCAGTCTGTTAACATTAAAAATAATCCTAAACAAAAGGACCTGGGGTTTTTCGCCTTTCATCACCCCGCAGGTGAAGCCACAGGCGGAAGATAATATATGAATATTAATATAATACACGGCATGAATAATTGAAAGGCAGGCTCCAATTCAATGTAAAGAGGGATTCCAGGTTTCTTCTCTGACTTAGAGATAAGTGTGGGATAAAAACCTAGCTGCTACCCAGAGCCATACATTATCTGCGCGTAGCACTCTAGCAAAGTAAAGTGACGTCATAGATTTAAGGCTTTATTTTGTAAGTAACGCTTTTATGGTGGGCTGTATGAAATATAGCCTTAATGTATAAAACTTACTGATAGACAGCTTAAAACACTACAACCTGAAATAACCTAAGACTAACCAAAGTTTGTAGGTTTTGTAAATACGTAATCCATATTCATCATATAAAGGCCATAAATATTTTCCCTCAAGCTAGAATCAATCGTAAGATACCTAGATTTGCAGTCAGCTGATATATATACTAACCACTAGAAAAATGGTGCCGTCAATAAGTATAACTCGAAATAAAAAGAGAATAGTAAGAGTATAATTTATTAATTAAATTTGGTATTGTGTAACTCATATAATAACCATCTCTTGCCCGCGACCTTCTCTATGTCTTTTGAGTAGCTAACTTTGTACCAAAGTTCAGCTAAATCGGTTCAATGGTTTGTCCGACAGAGACATTTTTACATCAAAAATATTAATTTGTTTCGCTTAGGCAAAGATTTACATATTTCGCAATAGGATGTAAACAAAAATTGTGAAAATTATAAATTGCTATACGTAGAGGCACTGAAGGGCGGGTAAATTATCTAATTGAAGGTAGAGAGGCGACCCTTGTCACCTCCCGTATCGACACCACTTCCGCGGCCGTTTAAATTATCATACATTTTTTAAAACGTCAAAACACTTTCATATCATGCTCCGTTGGCATACAAGCTTACGGTTCAATGCCACATACACATAATACCAATGAAAATAGCAATACAGAACTCAAAACCCGTCACGTGCATTGCTTTAAAATATCTGGTTTATATGTACAAAATTTAAGCTTCGAAATAAAATATACACCGGCATTTCTCTCAAATTGTTTTGTTGTATCAACATCCATTTGTGTGCGTGCTCACAAGGTGATTATTTATGTTCGGTACGAAACAATACATCATTTTTAATTCATGCATGGGTGCAGTTAACAAATAGCAGATTGTAATTCGATCCTGAAAACGCCCACTCATCTGGGGCCATTCTGGGGCATTTCGTCGTTGAGCTCTACTGACGTTTTGGACACGTGTTACACACCTACATTACATTATTAATGCCCACAGAATAATAAACAAAGAACACTCAACCAGTCGTTAGTACAGACAATGGAGTGTAGACAGTTTGACAGTGGTTTGCGGTGGAACTCTTATCCCTCAGAAACACCAAATATGGAATTGTTACCTGTTGAAAGTATAATGTGCAGTAACCAAAAGTGCGGGATTGATCAAAATTACTTACTAACATACCCGGAAGACCATAACGAAAGAGAATCGCCAAACGATATCAAAGAATTGACTTTTGAAGATGTAGACGGCTTAAACGAAGCCCATAAACTTGTTAATCGTTGTTACGAAAACCCTCTTTTCATTCCGGCAAGCCAAGTTTTTAAAGACGAGATAAATGACGGCGGGGACAGTGAGGAACTAATGAAGAGTGAGGCAGAAAAGTTTGAGGATTATAAGTTTTGTGAGGCAGTTAACGACTTCGACATCGAGTTGGAGACTGGGGAAGCGGTGCCGATAGTGTACCTGTCGACTACCCGGGCCGCCAAGCTGCAGAGAGCGCTGCGAAACGGAGGATACAAAAAGGTTTGACTTAAGAATGTATTATAGAACTGATTTTAAAAGCGGCTATTGAATGATTATTTTTCATTTAGTACATGTTTTAAAATGTTTTTTATATGTACGGTTATCGTTACTTATCTACTCAAAGCCTTGATACTACTGGAGTGCTGCAAGTCATTAGTGGACGATGGTAGTTTGATAAAGCATAATCGATAGGAATCCGTATGTATACTGTTTTTTTGCTATATACAGCAAAATAATTGTGCACCGATTTAGTGCTAGGCATACCTACTCTCGACGATATATATTTTCTTGTAAGTAAAGTACCTACTTATTCATTCCCTCTACTCATTGAGCTTTTATGATAATATTTTCAACGGTATTTTTTTCTCTTCGACTTGAACTTTGTGACAAGCTAATTAACATTCCACTTCTCATTCCCTCCTTCAATTTTAACGCGATATGCGTTTCAAAGCATTTTACTGTTTCTACAAAATTGTAAATTGTAACAACACTAAATGAAAGCGAGGAAATAGTTGTTGTTTTTCCAATTAGCACGTGGGAAACAGCTTCATGATCCCGCATAGTTGTTAGTTTGTTAATTACTGACGTGATATACTGCATATACAGCTGTTGGTGATCTACATTACATAATCGATATATCTATTCAGTACAGATAAATAAAATTTAAGTGTCTGTTTGTAATTCCAAAATTACACCTTTTGACTAAATGTATATGAAAGTATACACGGTACTAACATAGAAAAAAACATTTTTTCTCTGTCTTTTAGTCTATCTGTCTCCAAAAGGGCTGGACCGATTTTAACGGGACTTTCACTGATAGATAGCTAATGATACAAGGGTTATGGTTCACATTAATAAAATTAGGGTTCCTCTGGTCTCCCATGAAATTAAGACTACACAGGTGAAACCGCAGGGCACAGCTAGGACATAATATATTTCTCTCCATCATTTATTTTATAATAATATTTAAGTGACGATTTCTATCTTCCATTATACGTACGAGTGTTGGTTTGGTAATCTGAAATGTAGAGGATATAAGAGATGAACAAATTAACAAATCAATCACACTTTACCTTATTATAATATCATCAGTTTGGTTATGTTACCCATGAATTGCTTGAGAACTCAATGCCATATCTGTGCAGAATAAAACGCTGTAATTTTCTCATTCGCAATTTTAATAGTGCTCTAAAGTTCTGTGTGTCATCTGTGTCTGTGACTGCTTCTGATTATAAAAACTTCACAAAGTGGGAGTTCCTCATTTATTAACCGTCAGAGAGTTGTTGGAAGACAAAACTGGTGTGTTCAGATAGGAGTCGTCCAATTAGGCCCTGATCCACGTGGCCGCCTCCTTTGTTCGTTCAAAGAGTGGCACGTTGTTATGACAAAAATGGTGCATTGTATCTCACCTGCATTGTTAGATGCGTTTTGTGCCTAGACACCTTGAAATTGTAAATAATGCTCGTCTGTTTACGAACCGAATGCTTTGTTGGGTAATTAGTGTTAACACAGCGTGAAGTGCAATTAGTCAGCTGTTAAATGTTTAGTGTATGACATAGTATTCACTCTCTATTCTTGAATTACGTGTGAATTAGGAAGTGTGTGTTTACAATTCCTAATGCTTCGAGTTACTTCATTGGTTATCTATTTTATGCTTCGTCTAACAAGTGTTAATATATCTTTCAATATATACAGATGCATACAATCAAAGTGTCTGTTTATAATTACAAAATAACAGCTTTTCACTAGATGCATATACAAGTATATACGGAACTGAAATAAAAAAAAAACATGTTGACATTTTTTTCTCTGTCTATCTGTTTGTTCCGGCAAATCTCCGAAATGGCTGCACCGTTTTTGACGGGACTTACACTGGCAGTTCTCTAATGTTACAAGGAGTAACTAAGCCTACTTTTATTAAAAAACATTAGGTTTCCGCGTGTCAACCATGAAATTTACTTTATGCGGGTGAAGCCGCGTGGCACAGCTAGTTATTTAATAATATTCCACTTTATAATTATAAATATGGCCTTCCTTTAAAATATTCCAAATCGTACAAGTCAGAAGGCAACAGTCAAGACATGAAGATTGTTCAACCCAAAGTCTTTTGACTCAATTAGCACTTCGCTGAACGGAATATTGGCTTCCCGCCAGATATCAATGAAAATAAAGAAGCTTAAAAGCTTATGTCTTTGAACTGACTCTTGCGGCCCATCTTCGCATTTATTGCCTCTTTATTCGCCGCGTCCTCGTGGAAGAAGTGGCGCCATCTGTGAAATAGTTTGGAAGTTTGATTAAACTACAAATCGAACAGGTCGGCTATTAGTAGTTAGAGGCTACTGCAGCCCTTGGTCGCTGAAGCAAGGGTATGTTGGGCACCATTAACCATATGGCCGACATTACAGACTTGTTTATCTATTCTGTGAGCGAATTTACAAAGATTGCATTATATGTGATATTTTGCCAGTAGACAATTATTATTAGCTACCATATCGCATTGGGCTAAACCTGTAATGATAAGGGTAAGCTTAGTATGTGTGTAAATAAATATAAATATATAAGAAAGCTGACATAATTAAAGGCGAAAGGATTCCACAATAGCTAGCACAGCCTCCCCCAATGGCAACCTTACTCACCTAACTTATAGTATTGTGTTAGGTGACTTACACAATACTATAAGCCAAATAACCGCACTATTATTTTCCTGTGATCATCTGTACGGTACAGGGCAGTTTTCCAGTCGGGACATATCGAATTTCTACAGGGATATCTTGTCACGCTCTACCTATTTTATTTTCTTTTAACTTAATATTTTACTAGCACTTCGTAAACTGTCGAGCTCCAAACTTAATGTTCTATAATTGTATGCAAAGTAAATTATTACCAACTTTGATAGTTCTCATTTTAGGATAAAACGAAAGTTAGACGTGTGTTGCGGCTCCAAGTTTATGTTCATTATACATCAGCGCTATGCACGCTTCCCACTAATTACTACGTTTGGCAAAGTAGTTTGATACAGCGACATCAGGTGCACAATCTCATTAGTCGTTTAACTTTTTATTAAATACACTGAAACTCATTCCAGTTTAAGTACAGGTAGATGCACCCATCTGATTAGCTCGTGGCACAGTTGCTATTGCGCATATCATTCGATCAGTGAAGTTAAGTAATCCTAGCCCTAGCCAGTAATTGGATGGGTGACCGCCCGAGTTTCCTGCGTGCCTCGGAGAGCACGTTAAGCCGTCGGTCCCGGTTGCCAATTTATCATCTTTGGCAATCGTTACAGGTCAGTCGGAGGCCTAAAATAGTCTGACAACTGGTTTAACCCAGGTCACAGATTTTCCTCGTAATAAGGGGTTGCGAAGGTCAGATGGCAGTCGCTTCGTATAAAAATCAGGTGATCAGCTGCATCGGGTTGAATCAAGTGCCGACCCCAACAGTGTATGGGATAAGGCCAGGCAGATGATGAGATGCACCCGTCTCAAAAAAATTAAGTTGCCATCATTTGCTTGTAGAAGAAATAAAAATAAAACTTGCTCAATCATATACGTGTGTGCGTTCTTATTTCATACTCGAGCGAGCGTAATGTAATATCGACAAAATTCCTTGCTATCCTGACTTTTAGTAGAGACCGTAAACATTTTTATAAGTTCACAATTGTGAAATAAAGGCAGTTTGCTCGTTCGAGTTACTCAAACTCAAAATTTCTTTTTTTGATTAGCCTTTAAACAAAGTACTTTCAAATCGTTAATGACATGATAACATTGCATGGTTGCTTTTACTGTGAAGAACTTGGTAAGGAACTCAGTAATTACTAATGTAATATAAGATTTCTTTATTTAATTTGAACAAGTGACCACCGAGCACGAGTCGACTCTATGCAATAATCACATACATATGCTCACGCCTGTATTCCCCGAAAGGGTAGGCAAAGGTGTTGTAACCACAACACCCACTTTTCACCGAAGATGATTAAGTTTCAACGTGACAGATGGTGAGTCCATCGCCGTCTCAGACACTTTACATACGTCATTGAATTACATCTCAGAAATATGCACGATGTTTTTCTTCACCGTAAAGCACGTGGTGAGAAATCACTGTACATAAGTTTTTTAGAAAAACTCATTGGTACAGGCCCCGCTAGGATTCGAACTTGCGTCGCTTGCTACGCAAGCGATTGCTCAAACCTAAAGGCCACCACGGCTTCTATAATAATCACAAGTTTAAAATTCTATTATATTCCACTGGATACTATATGTATATATATATATATATATATATATATATCTACTATTAGCAATCTATAAGTGTATAGATTGCTAATATGTATGGGAGTAGTTGCTTATCTGAGATACTGGCAATTAATCTAATCAAACACTCAAATGGAGGTAGATTCCCGCATTGCTCTGGAATCTCAGTGAAATTGCTCTCAAGGCCCGCTTCCTCAATGGAACCAAGCCAAATGTTTGACTATGCGTGAAAAATAGTAAATACATTTTAATTTATCGCCAATGGGATATTACTTATCTATATACTTTGTATGTTCTTTTCAATTAAGTCTCCTTACCACGGGGTTATTGACCGCGTTCTGTAATTACTGCTAATGTGGTACTTTATCTAAGTCACCGTTTGGCGTTTAAGTTGTTTACTGGAAATTGGAACATCACTTCAGTTACAATCTGTTTTCCAATGTGGTACTAAGTATTGTATTCAATTGTATGCAGATGAGATTGCAAAAGTCTATATACGACCGATCGTACGACCGCAGCCAGGTAATGCCGCTATTAGTGTTGAGAATTTTGATTCGAAATGAATGTCGATGAACGAGAAATAATAATTTCGATAACAACTCCTAGTTAAAAGCTTTAATCTTGTTTTTGGGTGTCATAAGTATTAGTTACGTTGAATATAAAGGTAATGAAGACTTCTTCCTATCTTCCAACCAAACCTTCCGTAGGTCGGACAGTAGGCATAATTATTTTTGTTCCTTTTTGCCACCCTAGGTTGGAAGATGATCGTTGTATGTCCCAACTTCCAACCTAGGTCGGAAGATTCGAATGGACGAGAAGTCTTTTAGGACTTATACCCTTAACTGATTCCTTTAAATTTAACCCAAGGTTAAATGTATAATTGAAACAAACAATAATCAAACAAATTAGAAAAAATATTTTATAGTTATTATATTTTAATATCTCAATGTATTAAATGCAACTGAGTTTATAGATTAATTAAGTTACCAATCTTTCTAATATGTACTATGCACGGAATTAATTAAAGCTTTATTATTATTATTATTAAATGTATAGAGCCGTGGTGGCCTTGAGCTTTGAGCAGTCGCCTGCTACGTAAGCGACCCAAGTTCGAATCCCAGCCGGGCCTGTACCAATGAGTTTTTCTAAAAAACGGTGAAGGAAAACATCGTGAGGAAACCTGCATATTTTTGAGAAGTAATTCAATGACGTATGTAAAGTGTCTGAGACGGCGATGGACTCACCATCTGTCACGTTGGCACTTAATCATCTTCGGTGTAAAGTGGGTGTGGTGATTACAACACCTCTGCCTACCCTTTCGGGGAATACAGGCGTGAGCATATGTATGTAAATGTATAGTACCTACATTTCTAAGAGTTAAGGGCTTATAATAACAAATTGTCAAGAGTTACATTATTAATTCTTAGAATGCTTGGAAAATTTAAAAGTGGCCTTAATGCTCCTCCAAAATGAATCGGTAGTTCTAAGAAAGAAAATCGATCCGTATTTTCGTCGTTCTTATCACCGCTACGCGAGTAAATTCATACTGTGTTACCGACGAGTCAGACGACTACGTAGACACGTCCTGATGCACGTACTGTCCAACTGAACCTTATTGCAAGTGAACAGAGTTGCTTATTAACGTGTAGAGTTTGTGAATAAGTTTGTATATTTTAATCAGTCCTTGGAAATGCTGTCACATTACCGACGACGTAAGATGTCGTATTACCAGTGAGGTATGAGCCCTATTCTAGTAGTCTGTGAGCTAAATAGCAAGGACAAACAAGTAAAATTAGAACTAGTGGGAGTTCTTTAAACTGTACTGGACAGACGCTGGAATAATCCCACGGGAGCATAGCAAATTGTGTTAGAAGTGACAGATGTTTTGTTATTTTTATTTGGACTTGAAAATCTGTTTCTTTTACCTTCTAATTTATTGAGCAATCTATGCAATACATACAATTTTATACACAATTTTACGCACAGCCTAAACTGCTGGTCCTAAAGACATGCTCTTTGGAGGGTTGCAAACGTTACTACGGAAAAGGAGGTCATGGGTTGGATTCAATCGACTTATTAAATCACTAGTGCTTAGTTAGTGGCTATAAGCTCGTCGCTGATCACATGGGACTTTAATATAAGTGGCGTAATGTGATCTACCTACTTCTTTGGGGAATACAGGCGTGAGCATAGTCCTTGTTCTATCGCTTTCTAAATAAAATTCTATCGTACTTGGGTCGTGACACCCGCGTCTTTAACATTCATTTCGGCCCAATCCCACCCAATACAGATGGCTTTCCTTCTCAAATCCCTTCTGTAAGACTGTTTTAAGGGACCGAATGAAATAAAAACCGTATGCATTCTAAATCCTTACGACAAATGAGAGTTAAATAACGAAGTAATGGAAATAAGATTGCTGTGAAGTTGGAAGAAATGTGCGGGTTTCTTTTGGCGCCTCAATTCCTTTCGTATCTATATGGAGATATAAATTGGATTAAGTAAGTGGATTTACCACTATTTTGAAGCTATTGTTGTCACAAAAATAATCAATGAATTGAAATAGTACATACATAGCTCATATTTGTACCCAGAGGTACGCAGAGGTGTTATTATACATAACAACACCCACTTTTCACCGAAGATGATAAAGTGCATACGTGATTAATTATGAGTCTATCGCCATCTCAGGCACTATACATACGTCTATTAAATTACTTCCTAGACATATTCAAGTATCCTCACCATGTTTTCCTTCACCGCAAAGCACGTGGTGTGAAATGAGAAAAACTGATTGGTTGGCTCCACTGGGATACGAACTTGGGGCGCTTGCATAGCAGGCGACTGTTTAAACCCCACGACCACCACGGCTCCCAAATTGAAATAGTATTTTTTATTTATGACAAAAACTAAACATAGTTAGAGTAAAAGATCGATCACATAGTAAATTTAAGAGTCTGACTCTTGTCGGTGTAACCGATGCAATTTCATCCATTAGTCTCTATCCAGTGCCATCTTTGACCTCCCTATACGTCATGACAAGGGGAAACTACTGCACAATACTCCCAACCCATGTAACTGATGCAAATGGAAATAATATCGTTATTTTTTTAATTTTGTTATTTATTTTAACAACCCAGAACAATCGGATAATTGCATTGAAATTTAAGCGCGGTATTTTCACTCTAATTGTAATGATTATTTTCCGGTCAATGGGTTCGCTCTTTACAGAAGCATTTATTGCTTCAATATTCATTTAATTGAATTAATGCTACGTTTCAATGGATTTTATAGTAACGGTAGTTACTTACCTAAATAAAATTTTATGGAAAAACACACGGTGATTGAAACATTTCATTTCAAACTTTAAAATACACCAAAGTAAGTACTTTAATTCAAACAGGTTATTGAATTCTTAAAAATGGTTAAGTGAAATACGAACACGACGCGAGACCCACGACATCTGAAAAGATGTTTTTTATATTATTATAAATCTATACTTTATAAATAAACTTGTAGAGTTTGTTTCTTACATACATACATATGCTCACGCCTGTATTCCCCGAAGGGGTAGGCAGAGTTGTTGTTATCACAACACCCACTTTTCACCGAATTTGATTAAGTGCCAACGTGACAGATGGTGAGTCTATCGCCGTCTCAGGCACTATTCATACGTCTTTGAATTACTTCTCAGAAATATGCAAGTTTCCTCACGATGTTTTCCATCACCGTAAAGCACGTGGTGTGAAATCACTGTACATAAGTTTTTTTTAATCTCGGGAACCACTAGTCCGATTTGAAAATCATTGTTAGATAGCACATTAATCGAAAAAGGCTTACTCTAAGACCAATCGGGAGTTAAAGCTAGTGCTAGCCCAAACTATTCCACACGGACGAAGTTGCGGTCAGAAGTTAGTAATTACAATAACTTTACTGTGTAAATCTAATTTTGTTCTGAAATTTACAACTTTAGGTGGCACTGATTAAATCACACTCTAGTTTCTAGGCGATTTTGATGATAAGGTGCCAACGTGGCTTTCATGCGGTCTTCTCAGACTTATAAAGGTTTCCTTCCACTTGAAGACGTGGTTGAGAAATACTTATTGATAGGGACTAGAGAGTCGGTAGCTTAGCAGGTATCAGGGGGTCTACCATGATCAGTTTAAGCAGAGCGTATCAAGTTGAGAGTACCTGTAATTTTTTTTATATTTGTTACCTCAGAACCTTTGAAAGGTGAAGCTTTCCAAGTGGTCCCATTTTAATTTGGTACAGTTTTGATGCTGGCATCCATAAAAAATGGAGGTGATCCTTCGAAAATCTTACTGGTTATTTGTTAATTATTTGCTTTAAGTATTTGTAGCACTATGTTGTGTCCGCTATCGGAACTGTGTAAATGTTTTGGATTTTGCTTTGTTTGAAGCGATTGTTTAATTTTTCTGTGTTTTAAGACTTAATGCCAAGAGCGTTTTTATTGTGACTCCTCATATAATAAGTTTAGATTTTAATTTATACAGATCAAACTTATGTGTTGGTCTTAATAGTGATTTTCTTGCCCACCAATAAAATCTGCTATGAGCTGTTTTCGTGTCGGATAATAAATAATATTTATTCACGGTACAATTTCCATAAGCAACGTTTTCAGGATAATTGAGTTTATTTTTAATTTGACCGGACAGTCGCGTAGTCTGCCAATATTCCGCGACTTTCGTTTTAATTTTGTTCTTGGCACGATTTCAAATAATATTACTATTGGATCACTATGGGCGCTTTCGCTTCGTCTTCGTTTTTGTAAAAGTGAAGTTCCTTTTACGCTTAGAATAAGCTTTTCTCTGGCCTTATTTATCTTGAATGGGGAGTGTTAATGAGGCCAAGACAGGGCAAAATGTATTATTTTAAAGTTGATCACCGGCTTGAAAAACTGTATAGTAATTTTATTTATGCAGTTTGAATGGGGCTAAACAAATTGAAGTTGTGGCTTGGTATAAAACTTGAGTTCTAGAATATATTCAATTTTAGAAATAAAGTTTATCACCAATTTCTACTTCGATGAATGCCATCTGTTTCAAGGCAATTATATGAGGCGAAACGATAAAGGTCAAAAGTAAAATGAAATCCATTACTTACGTACACTTGAAATCTATTTTAAGAATCAATTAATGTTATTTAAAACGTTGTCTATTGGGTCACTAATGAAAAAAGACATATATGAAGCCTACGTATTTTTGTAAAACTAAGTGTCACTCGCGCTTTTCATGAGGTCACTGTGGGAAACATGTTGATAATAAAAGTTCCACGCGACTGGTAAGCATGGAATAATCACACATTGATATATTTCCAATGTAGAGCCAGTGAGTTAGGTGATAGTCAGTCGCTATCTCGGAGTCCTACAAAATAATTACAGTATGAATGTTATTTGGATTTAAATTTCATGTTCTACACAGGAAAAGCATGTGCCATTTGTTCAATTAGGTCGACCCTGAATCTCGCCTCAAAACTTCGAAGTCTCAGAGGCGATAAGTGTTCGTGCACAATAAGTTACCTATACATAAGTGAAATATGAGTTTAACCTGTTGACGAACCTCGCTCGTTCTGAGAAAAATGCAACATGTGCAGATATATGAAAAATGCTGTAGTTATTGATCATAATGTCAAATCTAGAGTTAAACAATATAAGCCGTAATTTTGTAGCAGACTTCGATATTTCTCAATGCGCCAGTATCTTTCTTTCTATCTTTCCTGTCTTGTCAAAATTGTCAGTCCTGGGGCCTTACCATAACCTCTTATTGCCATGATAGTTTTACTCTTATTATGAGACATATCTATATGACGTGTATAAGTCTGTCACTGTCGCACAGCTGAACTAACATTGCAATAGGAGCCCTTGTCTAAATTTCAAAGCAAGCATAAAACCTGACATTATGCCTTTAAAATTGTTTTTGTTAATATTATTGTTGTGATACAATTGAAGTTTATTAAGTTTGCATTAAATTAATTTATTGTTTGTAGTTCTATGGTTCCTACCTACTTTTAAAAAATCACAATCATCTTAAATAGACGATTATATCGACGTAGCAATTTATATTTTTTTCGTGTAAGCATTGCTTATGAAGTTATCCCGAGGATATAAAGAACGGTGAAGTTAATTCTTATTTTCGAATGGTAAAGAAGCCTATTCTGCAAAGGTAATGCAGGATAATATACCGCCAACACCCTGAGGGTATCGCGAACACTTTCCGACCGTGAAATATTTCATATTCAATATCATTTACACCAAAAAATGTGCAAATATTTTCTTCTGATTCAAAAATAATATTTTGAATATGTCAATAGCTAAATTATATTTATTAAATGAGTAATAATAAAATATAATATACAAAAATACAAAATGATTTGTAATGATTGTTATGAAGACCTGTCTTTAGTAGATGATACTAATAAAATATGAAAAAGGGAATAGAGGTATACCTCTATTCTTCCTTTTTTTTTAATCGCTATAGCGATTAAAAAAAAACCTAATATCAGATAGGTATTTATAAGCACTTGTCTGATTTACTGACGTTGATACAAATTAGATTCATTGTGTTTGCATGAAGTTAAATACTTAAGGCCAAATCCACATATTAAACGTCGCACGTTAGAGCATTAACGCCCTAAGCGACTCTAGTAATTAATGGCGGACAACATCAATCTAATCCACGCCGTTTTCTCTCAGGCCAATTATCTTTTTTCCTGTGACGTCACGTCATGAGGTTCGTTGAACCAAAAACAAGCTAATTAATTTTTTGTCGTTTATTCTCTTAGAGATTTGGTGGGCATTGTGACAATTCTTTAAAATTGTGTGATTAATTAATATGTGTATTTTAATTATATACATATAATCATGCACCTATACGCCTATATTATCGGAAGGCAAGGGCGTATTTATGTAAGTATACCCGTGCCTACCCTTTCAGTGTCCTCTTAGGATTTTTAGGATACTTAGAATATCCTAAAGGGAAGTATATTTACTGCCGCAAAAAGTACGCTTTACGAATGTCCATATTCAAATAGTAAACCTCTATACGTAATGGGAAGTTCTAGTTATATATCTGAACATTATATACATATAAATATTCAATCAATGTTATTAACAATTATTTTCTGTTTCAGGTAAGCTCAATCGTATTTCTCCATCCGTAACTTGAGTAAGTTCCTTATTTAGATTCACTGATACTAGAATAGCTAAGTAACTCCTAAGTGAATTTACGTCTTACCAAGTTTCCACTCCAACTAGCGAACTTACTGGTCTAAATTGCTATTAGAATAGGTTCCATTTACCTTCAGTTTAATATATAGCTGGCAATCCTACGGGATTACTGTGCAGTGCAGCCACTAAGTATGATACATAGTTTCCATATAACAGTAAGTAAGTTAACCGTATGTTAGCGCTCTCTATCACTTTATGTACATGACATACATACATATGCTCACGCCTGTTTTCCCCGAAGGGGTAGGCAGAGGTGTTGTAATCACAACATCCACTTTTCACCGAACATGATTAAGTGCCAACGTGACAGATGGTGAGTCCATCGCTGTCTCAGACAATTTACATACGTCATTGAATTACTTCTCAGAAATATGCAGGTTTCCTCACGATGATTTCCTTCACCATAAAGCACGTGGTGTGAAATCACTGTACATAAGTTTTTTAGAAAAACTCATTGGTACAGGCCCCGCTGGGATTCGAACTTGCGTCGCTTGCGTAGCAGGCGACTGCTTAAACCTCAAGGTCACCACGGCTCTCATGTTATGAAATTTAGCATTCGATTGCTGAGGGCCTACCATCATCTGTTTAAGCAGAATGTATTAAAACTTCTGAGCTTCATTTTTGTAACTTCGAATTAAACGTTAAAACGATGTTAATTAGCGCTCTGATCTAAATAGTTTGAGATAATCTGGCTGATAAGTTATCAGTGTAAAAATAAATGAATGGGAGAGATGGGAATATCAAGAACTACGGTTCGAATTTTTAAGTTAAAATTGTGTTGAGTCAGATTATTCCCTCGCCTTGTCCCCCTCGCTGGCTTGTAGAGAGCGCGAAATAAAAATTTTAATTATTAAAAAGTTTTAATTACTTCTCAGACGAATGCACGTTTCCTCACGATTTCCTTCACCGTAGCCTACATGTCCCCAATAAAATGTACGTGTACAGGTGTCTTGAGCAATGAGCGCTCAGCAAATATAGTGGGGGTATTGCGCATGTATTTTATACAGTCTCATAAAATGACAACTCAAGGTCAACGTTCATAGCTCGTGACGTCGCCTGTCGAACATGGCATAGATACAGCATTCGTAATGTCATGAAGAAGTATGTATACAAGCAAACTTAAATGAGTTAATTAAAGGGAGGTAACGTATTAAATGAGTTGTTGCCATCTTGAGTGAGTTTTAATTGAAATAAAGCGAGTGAGACGAAGTAAACTAGCTACCGGAGACTCGTATCGCTACGTTGAAACTCATACATCTTGTTCCACATTTTACAAACTCACTTACGTGTTCAAGTTTGTTTAATACATAGAAGCAACAGTCGTCTAATGTACGTTATGTAGTAACACTGCTATAGTTAAGCTCATGCATTCACAGCGTTTTGTACAAATTAGAGCAGTTCCATAGGTCCTTAAGAAATAAACTTGGTATTACAGGGATAGCCCCATACAACGAAAAATAGAGTAAAATACATACACATTTAAGCTGAAATCTGTATTCCCCGAAGAATTAGGCAGAAGTGTTGTAATAACATCACCCATTTTTCACCAAAGATGAACAAGTGCGTCAGTCTACCGCCGCCTCGAGCACTATACATACGTTTTTGTAATACTTGTCAGGCATATATAAGTTTTCTCCGAGTGTTTTTCTTCTTCGTAAAGCATGTGGTGTGAAAGCACTGCTCATAAGTGCTTTAGAATAACTCATTGGTACAGGCCGCTAGGATTCGAATCTGCGTCGCTTGCGTAGCAGGTGACTACTCAAACCCCACGGCCATCACAGCGCTTACCAAGATAGTTCTTAGTTTAAATTTTAAGCTCCTTCTCTTTCTGTGATTCGGATTTCAAAGTAATGGTCATAGATTTAGTTCGAGTTTAGTCTTGTTTTGTTGAAATAATTTTTGTTATAAGGGGGATAGTGTCCAGAATACGGTTTCTATGTTCATATATACAGTACCCCTAGTACAAATATTGCGAGTAACGCTAGCGAGAATAGATTACGAAAACGGTGGCAAACTCTTAATAGGGGTTAAGAGGACATCATTCGTTTTAAACAGGAGCTTTGACGTTCCATTTTTATACCGTATATTCAAACTTCGAAGCTGATAAGTTCTTAATACGTGTTGCGTAAACGACCATAGTTGGCCCCCTGGCCTTCTAAGAGCTTATTATCGTAGTGCTTGTTTTTATTTTGTTCTGAAACTTAGCAAGCTGTCCGGTGACTGTAAAATGGGATTGATCGCTCTACCCCCAGGTACCTTCACGAGCTAAGAACGCGCAGCGAAAAATAGTGGGGACACTGCGCATGTTCTTATTTGCCTAGCGCCGTAATACATCCATTATAGTACATATAGATAGAGATAGACTCATAAAATGACTACACGCATACAAAGGTACTCTTCCTTAACTCGTGAAGGGATCTGTTATAAGTACAATAAAAAACATGGTAAACTAAACATTGATCAAAATCTTGTATTACCTACCTAGCAGGTGCACTTACTTCTATGTATTTTAAGCCAAAGTATTTGAGCTTCTATAAACGTGTCTAAAATGAGCAAACAGACAATGACGAAACGTTTAAATTCCTCATTCACACACTGTCATGTTTCAAAATGTCAAAATTTAATTATGACTAAACGCCCCCAATGCGCTCAGGATATGAATGTGGTTCCAACAATTTCCCTCGAATTCCATTCTCTGTGTAACCGCGACGGGAATCCCCAAAGCGGTGAATAGAAAATTTACAAGTGAAAATACAATGCAAAACGTCCAACCTAACAATATATTCCCATTTTTCCCTAAACTACTCGCCAACTACAAAATTGGGCACCCTTCGCATTCATTTTATTCTCTTCGCTGATTTCTTTCTGCTGTATTTCTCAAAGACGCCATACACTCTTTATACTTAATTTTGAACCCGCAAAGCACCTTTGAAGGTAATCGATCAGAAAATTATGTTCAGTCAACAAATAAAAATAAATGGTTGCAATATAATACTGCGGAATTGATATAAGTACAAATGTTTATGTTTGGATAAGGGTAAAAGGCTTGCCCCCTATATTTTGGTACTTAAACATAACTGGCGCAATATGAGTGTGTGTACTGTAGCCTATATACTATATTATGTACCATATGTACGCGTACCCCTTTGGGGAATATAGGAGTGAGAGATACATATATGTACAAGTCACGTCACGAGAAAAATTGTGGGGATTCTGCACATTTTTATATACAGAGACACTCGTATACTGACTACTGCGCATTCAAAGGTAGTTGTTCTTAACTCGTGGCGGGACCTGTATGTACCTGAACAAAAGTTCCCTGGAGAGTTGCATTAATAAAGTAGCTTTAGTTGAAGTACAACATCGTAACCCAAATATCAAAATTGCCTTAATCCTTTGTCCAGATTCGTACGTATTCAAGCACAATGCAAACTTCGCCGGGTTGAATGGGGCGATATACGCAACTCCGCCAACTCAAATCCCCCGTGTATGTACAGTATTCCACAGTTATGTAAATCGAGGATGCGATAGACATAATTTAATCCGTTACAGCGGTGTCGCCTAATCCCGGATTACTTGGGATTTCGTTAATTTCCTCCTTCATTATCCCGGCCAATATGTAATGAGCAAGGCTTTGTGAAAGAAATGTTTGCACTTTTGGGGATTAGAGGAAGATACCTTCAAAAGCCGTGTTCAAAACGATGTCGGCCGTCCTACCTTTTAAGTAAAAATTAATAAGTTTGTACAGCATAAGCCAGGCTAAATTATCTACCTTCCTAAAAATATTTAGCTTATAAAACGTTCGCCGAATTATATGAAAATACACTTGTTCAAAGATTCATTAATTATGGAGAAAAATACTGCTTATTTTTTTGCTTTCTGCTCCATCTAAAAATATGTAAGAATATAATAATTTATTTGTGAAAACATGAGTGACAAGATTGGTGTTAGGTAGATAACAATTCTTTTCTTCATGTTTTACCCCGTGGGGCGTTCACATTAAGGGATCTGTGGTTAGTAATTACCTATGTAACAAACAAATTTGACTTAAATTTAGATATCTTTGTACAACAAGATTGAAATCACCAATTGACATTTAACAAATCATTGATATTGTAGAATCATTTTTCAGATAAAAATAGTTTGAGGTGCTTCTTAAATAATGCAACATTTAGTTGCTTAATATATTGTGATTGTGTTGAGATAAGTGTATTATTAATATCAGATTTAATACATCGTCAATGTAATTTTAGTTCAAGTAATGTCATTCATTGCAATTGATTACTACCGTACTGTCATCATTTATATATGCTATAAACAATAAAGGTAAGTATATATGCTATAAAAAACAAAAGTAAGGGCTATTTAAATTCACAGCCCGGTCAAGATCAGAATAAAATTAAACATCTTCAATTTTGTATTTCTGTTCTGCTCAAGCGCCTTAAAAAGACAGAGAGGCAAATACAAAATGGCGAAACTTTATTTCTATTCCTATTTCCTAGTCATTGTTTAAGCGACACCCACGATGCAGGGAATCATGCTGTGACTGACGTGCGTTAATAGTTCTACTGTTAATTATACCTGGAAATTCGTGTATATTGTCTGGTGGTAGAAAAGCCATAGTGCTTTGCTATGTAGCGGTAAAACTATCTTAGTAGAGCGATCAATCCCATTTTACAGTCACCGGACAGCTTCAGAACAAAATAAAAGCAAGCAGTCCGATAATAAGCTCTTAAAAGCCCAAGGGGCCAACTATGATTGTTTAAGCAGCGTGTATTAAGAACTTCTTAGCTTTAACGTTTAATTGTATGATACAAAAATGAAACGTCAAACGACGAAGAAGTTCTTAATACGCTCTGCTTAAACTGATGACGGTAGGCCCTCAGGTGTAATGTCAGTGAAGTCGTGACCGATAGCGTATTTAGATATTATATAGAAACCCTTCTTAAATTAAAGTCGACAAATCCACATCATTTTACTTATGCATGTCTGAGAAGTAAATCGTGAGGAAACCTGGATAGGTTTTCTCATGATGCTTTCCTTCACTGTAAAGCACGTGTTGTGAAGTCACTGTACATACATTTTTAGAAAAACTCTTTGGTACAATCCCCGCTGCTTTGAATTTTCGTCGCTTGTGTAGCAGGCGACTACTCAAACCCCAAGGCTCTATTGAATAA
This sequence comes from Watsonalla binaria, assembly GCA_929442735.1. Classification (NCBI taxonomy): domain Eukaryota; kingdom Metazoa; phylum Arthropoda; class Insecta; order Lepidoptera; family Drepanidae; genus Watsonalla; species Watsonalla binaria. The sequence goes on from OV838930.1 coordinate 4,809,784, forward strand.
GTATTTTACTTATTCTAGGTACAGTCACGTTCAATTAGTAATTCGATAATCGTGATCGTGAATTCGAAATCCGTGATTTTAATTATGTAAACATGCAATGTGCCCTATACTTATAGATGTTACTGTGCGAGGTCACATAGTACTTATAGGTATGACATCATCGTAACAAAAAGTTTTAAGGAAGAGACCTTCAAATAAGTACTTGCCTTTACGCTTCAATAATCACAATGCGCAGCGTAACAATTAATCAATATGGCTGATTGTTTTTTTCTAATCAAGTGTAAGACAATTCTCTTAATTGTTATTTCTATCTTCACGCCTTTTCTAAATTCATTAGAGAAGGCTTAGATACAATTACAATCACTTTGGCAAATCAATCTTTGTTTTTTATTCTACGATTATAAAAGATGAATGAAAAAAATACAGCGGGCCTGTACCAATGTTTTTCTAAAAAACTTATGTGCAGTGATTTCACACCACGTGCTTTACGGTGAAAGAAAACATCGTGAGGAAACCTGCATATGTCTGAGAAGTAATTCAAAGACATATGTACATAGTGCCTGTGACGGCGTTAGACTACCCCTCTGTCACGTTGGCACTTAATCATATACGGTGAAGTGTGGGGTTGTTGTTACAACACCTCTGATTACCCCTTCGGGGACCCTTCTGAGCATATATATATTTCAATAATTAAATATTTCAATTTAGGCAGTTATAAACGTCAACGGCTGAACCGGTGGTTCAGAAACTAACCTCCTAAAAGAACTGATTAGAAACGCAGATAGTCCTCCTATAAACTTAATAATTTTTCAAATAGCCAAGAAACTTTTGACAGCATATAGTTTGAAATATGAAATTAATCTAAGAAAAAAGCCGAGAAACCAGAAAGTTCTAACACTGGAGTGTATTTCGTGTTCATTTAAAGTGGTATTAAAAATATGCACAAATTGAACTTATGAAATACTACTAGCAAATTATATAATTTCATTTCACACTACCAAATTACATAATTTCAATATAAAGGTACCGACTGTGGTCCCTGAAAACAAATCATTGGCAAGGTTTCCTCACTTTGAGTACTCACGTTATTTCCTCTGGGAAAATGATATAGACTTCCATTCCCGGGGCCAAATTACCTTGCCGAATTAATACAATCTTGGAACGTCTAATTCGTACTTTACTTATGTATTATCCTTCGTGTACAGAACACACATGAATAAAGCTTTATTATAATGGATGGCATCGTTAGTTAGGGCATTTCTTTTGTTTCATTATATTCTAGATGAAAGCAACATTTTGGTCTCATTACTCTTTTCATTCTTCTTTAACGGAACCGCTCTATGTGTTTGTGCTGTTGCCTGTCTTATCAGTAGGTTAATTGCAATTTCTGGGATGCCAAATATTATAAAACAAGCTATGCCCATCGGCTTCACACGTAGACTTAATTTCGTGAGTGACTTGATTTCGCGGAACCCTATTTTTTTTAATACAAGGAAGGTTCCTTATAATGTGTAATTCAGGTGAATTACTCTATGTATCATCGGAATCGGTCCAGCCGTTTAAGTGATTAGTCGGAACAGTCAGAGCAGGGAATAAAATTACACAGTCTTTTATTTTAATACCGTTTATACTTTCATATGCATTTAGTGATAAACCGGTTAATTTGGAATTACAAACAGACACTTTAATTTTATATATCTGTATGTAAAGGTATAGATGGTCCTTTGATCAAGCAACTCATCGGACTGTTAGCTGATATGCTTACGTGTTAGTGTTCAGGAATAGCTTGTCCTATTCCGGACTGAGTAACGAAGTGGTTTACGTGTTTGTGCTTGCATCTATCACACCAAATAACACTCTCTAAACGAGATGTCCATCCGGATTTGGACGGCGAATTCACTTGACTTTAATTTTATATTGCTTTATGCTTGATTTAAATGTGACTACTATCCGCCCGCATAGACTTTATGGCAGTAAGATTTCACATACAAACTTGGGGGTGGAAGTTTGGAAAATCGATCCCCAAAAAAATAAAACACCGTCCAAATATAATGTCTTTAGGACCAACGGCTGAGGCTGTGGCGTTAATATATGAGTTAATCAATCACTCAGGACTTTGAATTGTATATGTATAGATCGTCTGTTAGGAAGGCACCTACTTAAAGTTTCTAGTCTTTACTGTGCTCATGCTATGGGTGAATACCCTTGTTGTGAAACTACCTTCTAATATTTTTGATATATATATATATATATATATAATGTGCTTTGCTTTTTTATTTAATGTGCTTAGGTTTTTTTTTATACCACTAAGGTGGCAAACAAGCATGCAGCCCACCTGATGGTAAGTGATTACCGCAGCCTAAGGTCGCTTGTAATACCAGGGGAATCACACGCGCGTTGTCCACCCTGTAAAACTGAATAAATACTTTCCATATAAACTAAGGCTTTGAGTTCGGGTTTATAATAATAGAACAGTATAGAGGATTTGAAATTAAATTTGATATGTTACCCAAATTTCTAAACTGAAAGTAGTTAATCCAATTCACATTATTAATAATACAAATCTTAGAGAATTGAAATTCAAACGCCAATTTCGTGAATCCACATTACGAGCTTATGTTATAGAGTTAATAACTATTGTGTTGAATGCCATAATAATTTTAGGAACACTTATTGTTTTAGCCTGAGGAAGTCGTGTCTATTAATATTAAAGTGGTTTTATGATTATGAGTAAATGTTTGCTTGTTCAAATGAATAAATTGTATATCATGGAAGCATGTTTACACGAGATGGAAAATATGAACAAGGCATGTAACAATGTATGAAGCAGGTTAGAGAAATAGTTGGTTTAAAAGTCACTGCGCAAACTAATACTCATGTATTATATAGCGTCTATTTTGCTTTGATTATTTTCTTACGTAATTAAGCTCAGTAATGTTTATAAGTAAATACTCTTCGCGATGTTTTCTTTGAAAGCTTTTGGTTTAACATTAGTGTATATTTTTTTTTGAAAAAAAAAAACGATTTAGTTATGTGTATATACAGATTGGAACATGTGTCGCTTGAGATGGTGACTACTCAAACACTCGGCCACCGTGCCATAATTTAAATAATAGTTAGAAATTAAATATTATGAATCTATAAAAATGAAACATTATTTTCTTGAATTTTTGACGCAACTTGAGAGCCGTCGACACCAAAGGCGGAAAGAAATGAAGTGTTATGAATATTTTCTGCGAGTAAAAAGCCGTGAGATAGATTTATAGCGGGAAGGTGACGCGTTCGCATATTTTGCAAATCCTCCTATGTGAACTTCTCCTCGCTACTTTTATTTATATCCCAAACTTTGCTGCGTTAGCAGTATACTAAAAACCAAGCACTTTTTCGGGTAGTATAATCTTTTAGGAGTTTTCAAAGAATACTGCGCTGTATTTTCGCTTTCCGCAATAGCCTTAAAGGCTTGGCTTAAGTTGTAAAACAACGTACACATTTCACCGAAAATACATGTAACAATTTACAACTCTCTAGAGCAAGACTTCACATATATTCCTTTTTTTTTCAATTAAATCACACCTGGACGTTGAAGTTTGCAAGCATCGAGGGAAAACTTTCGATGGGTACATGGAAACCGTAGAACAGATGAGCTATTTGAGATTTATACCCACTAAAATTACCCCTGTAACCAATTGCGTGTATTCAGTTAAGCCCTCGGAAATATAAACTAACATAAGATATGGATAACTGTCGTATAAAATTCGGGCGATCAGGCGCATCGGGTACTGACGACAACAATATATGGGATAAGGTCATACACATGCTCTACCATACCATACACATACCCTACCGATACAAGGAGGTGATGACTATCCATACCTTTCGGGTAATAAGTTATTATTCAGGATATCTTGTACAATTAATTCTCCCCAGCTTACGCAAAGTATATTATCATAGTTTCATCATGGAAAAATAAATGAATACTTATACAGCAACTTGGGATCAATTCTCAAGAGACAAACCCGGCTCTTAAGCTACGCTCCTGATAAGTTTCGAACGGATGCACTTTTAATTAAGCCTCGCTATCTCTAAGAAACTGGAAAGTATATTGTGCAAATAGTATATTTTCCTACTTGAGGGAAAGATACTCTTGTTTAGCGGTATCGGGCTTTGTTTGATACATGAAGTAAGAGATTGGGTTGAATCCAAGTTGAACAAATATTTGTGGAGGTGTGTGTTCAAAATTATATTATAATTTATGTAATGCTTTCAAAAACCTTCCACAGATTACGAGTGTGTGTGAAAATGATAATAAAACCTACATTCAGTCTAATCCATAATTTTCTCGATTCATGTTCTAACAGAAAATGCGGCTTATTCCCAGACATCTACAGCCCATAGATTTAGTTCTCGTGACCTCCACGAAAGTTCAAATCAAAAGCTGTGGAGGTGGTGGTAATAAAATCATGGACGTCTAGGAATACGCCAAGATGTTTCAGAAAGAAGTCTATAGTATAAAGAGAGCTAAAAGTGTTCTTCTAATTTATCGACGTCAACATTTTAAGGTATTTTATCCATAAGAATAGCTCTGGGGCCGCGAATCATAGTTAGCCCCCTGCACCCAATATAACATTATACTCTTGATAAAATGGTTGCAAAATATCTTCATGATTGGTTTAGTAGTGAATGCGTAAATAAACAAACTCACATTTGCATTTATAAAATTGATTTCGACGATCAGGATTATGGACGACTCTTTAAATAACAAACAATGATTATAAAAATATGTGAATGTTTGTTTTCATTTGCCAGAAAAGTCTATTTGTATGTATGGATAAAGCGTGTTATTTTCTTTACAAGGGATTTGGGTGAAATCCCCGGACTCAACATGCGTACAAGTTTGTTTTCGAAATAATATATCACACTTAGCTAAAGATCACTTTAAGCTCCGTATAAGAAGATATATTGAAGGCTTAATTCAAGAATTCAGGGGCTATATATTCTTTAGGGGTACGCGCGAAATTATTACTTACGTAAGTTGGGGCTGTGCTCGCTCTACCGTGTAATTTTACTATACGTTTTTTACGTGTAGGTTTTATGATAGAGAAATATTTAATGTTTTGCCAACTCATTCAGTTTGTGTAGCCTGGTATATTTATATCGGAGTACATTCAATCATTCTTTTGCTCTTTCAGGATATTTTGAGAAATTATGTTTACGCTGTATTCTTTGATCTTGTATAGTTTTTAAATAAATATGTTATAGGTTTATTTGAACATTTATCAAGTAACAAACGTTTTTTCCTACGTAGCCTTTATACGTTATATGGATCACGTGGAATTACGACAGAATCATGAAAGATGACCGATTTCACATAATTCTGTTGGAGCTTAAACCTTACTACAGTGACCCAAGTATATGTTTTGACACTCTTAATCAAACAGCTGTGTTCTCTTGAAGCTGCTGCTCGTCGCACTCCAATATATTTTGCCGTCGATCATTAAAATTCCAAAACATCCACACAAGCCCAAAATAATCCTCGGTTTAAAAGTAGATCCATCTCTTTTTGTAATATGGGTTTTAAAAGAGACCGATATAGTTTAATCTCAGGTTGGTATAGTTGTTATTTTACACCATGTTTTGTAATATGGAGGTTTGAGTCAAGAGGTCAACTATGATAGTTTAAGTATAAATTAGGCGCGTATTAAGTAGGCAACTAGAAGTTGAAGATTTACTTCATACTCGCTGTCTTTCTCATCCCCTATTTCTCTGTCGCTGAATGTATCGCTATAAGACAGAATACATAAATCTCTGCATAACAATTCACACGAAAATGCACTTTACATACAAGTAGATATGAGGAAATGGTCATGCATCGCTTTGAAGACGTTGCCTTCACCCTAAAGGGTAAGAGTATTCATGTATGTAAATGTAAAACCACCCTAATGTTGTGTCGGAAATCACTTTCAGCGAATGGTTTCAAGTATTTTATTTTTGAATAATGGTAGGTTTATGTGGTGAAAAGGATGATTCGTAAGCCATATCTGATGGGACGTCTCTTTTATTCCAACTAATTTTTACCCGCTACTTCGTTGTCGTAGTAATTTTTATTTATAAATACTCCATGTTCGTCGTTTGTGGCAGAAGCCATCTCTACTTAGCGGCTCAGACGTGAAAAGGTGAGAGGGCAATGGTAATATTTTATATATGCTTCTCATAAACCAACACTTCCCATTTAAAATATTATTGTTGACTAGCTGTGCCTTGCGGTTTCACCCACGTAGATTTAATTTAAAAACCTAAATTTTTTTTTAGATATAAGTAGCCTAAAGTACTCCTTGTAATATTATCTCTCTGCCAGTGAAAGTCCCGTTAAAATCGGTCCATCGTTTCGGGGATTAGCCGGAACAAACAATCAAACAGAGTAATTTTTTTAAATTGGGTTTTTATGTCAGTACCCATTAATTTTGGCGTTACAAACAGACACTTCAATATGATTTATCTGTATTGAGTATAGATGTATAGGTAAAACTAGTGAGTGATTCACATTATGAATATAGTCTTGGTAACTAAAGTGGTTATTTTTTATTCGTATACGTGGATTATGTAACATGATTGCCCATTCCATCGCGGATTCATTTTCGACTTTCAGAAAATCCTACTTTATCTTCTGTATCTAAATTATAAGGAAAATATTAGTGGTTTAGATTGCAATTTATTGCATTTAAATTGAAACGATTGCAAATCATTCCATTAATCGAATGCTACATTGTCACTGAGAAAAATATGCTATATTTTTAACTTAGTAAATAAGGGATCCCTATACATCCCCGAACAGAAGATTACAGTGAGAAGCTACATAATATGGTATTTATTATGCTATTATTACTATACAGCTTATGATGCTATACGAGAGCTGCACCCCTATCACGGGTTTTCCACCGTTTTCGTTATCTATACTCGCTAGTATCTCCGTCGGATATTAGTATGAGAATTTGGGCAACGCCTCCCCGCCTCCCGTGAAGAACTAAAATATCTAATACAAATATTGCGAGGGACGCTAGCGAGTACAGTTTACGAAAATGATGGCAAACTCGTGATAGGGGTACTGTATATTCGTATTTCCATACAGTAAGGGGATATGATACATCGTGCGATAATTACCAAAGCTAACACTGTTCTAAGCTGCAGCAAACAAACACAGGCATCTAATCAAAGTTAGTATCTGCTTGATTATTTAATCGCCAAACATCTTGTTAGTGATACTGGATAAACAGAACTTCCTAACTTAGATACAAGTTTTGATTGTATGGTAATATCACTGTGCAGAGATAACTATAATAGAGCCGTGGTAGCCGTGGGGTTTGAGCAGTTGCCTGCTACGCAAGTGACGCAAGATCGTATCCCACCGGCCTGTATCAATGAGTTTTTCTAAAAGCTTATGTGCTTTGCGGTGAAGGAAACGATCGTGAGGAAACCTTCATAAGTCTGTACCCCTATCACGGGTTTGCAACCGTTTTCGAAATGTATACTCGTTAGCGACTCCGCCGAATATAAGTATGAAAAATTTTGGAGCGGTGACGTGAAGAAATAATATATCTTATACAAATATTGCGAGTGACGCTAGTGAGTATAGATTACGAAAACGGTGGCAAACTCGTGATAGGGTTACTGAGTAGTAATTCAAAAAAGACGTAAGTATAGTATAAAAACAAATTATCAAAAATTTTCTCTTTCTAATCTTTGAAGTCTCTGGTACGGTAATCTCTGAAACGGCTGTACCAATTTTAACGGGACTTTCACTGGCAGGTAGCTAATGTTACAAGGAGAAACTTATGCTACTTTAAAAAAAGAACATGAAGGTTCCACGGGTCTCCCATGAAATTAACTTTACGCGGGAAAACCGTGGGGCACATCTAGTTATATATATAAACTTGCTGTGCCCGGCAAATTGCCATATATTTTTTTGGGGTGGTCACCTTTATCATTTAGGGGTATGAAAAATAGATATTGGTCGATTCTCAGACCTACCCGATCTGCACATAAAATTTCATACAAATCGGTTGAGTCGTTTCGGAGGAGTAAGGTAACTGGCATTGTGACATGGAAATGTTATATATTAGATAAGTAAGCTAAAAAAGAAAAGGTGTAATCATAATTATACATATTTGCTTACACGTTCGAATCAATGTGTGAAGTGAGCATTAAATGGTAGCCGCGTCGATAACAGCCGAAATGGCGGTCTAATGACATTTTAATAGTGGTGCAGGAAGCACTAATGTACGATAAACACCGGTGTCATATTCAACATTTACAATTTACGGTTTGTTCTCGGTACGGCGATGTTACCTTTTACCCGACAAAGCGTAAAGGTACATTTAATCTATACATCTATACAGTTAAATAAAATGGCAGTGTCCATTTGTAATTCCAAAATTAACAGCTTTTCACTAAATGCATGTGAAAGTATATAGGTACTTATACAAACAAACGAATTTAAAAAAAATATTTCTATCTGTCTGTTTGTTTGTTCCGGCTAATCTCTGAAATGGCTTGACCGATTTGAACGGGGCCTTTACTGGCAGATAGCTGATGTTTCGAAGAGTAACATAGGCTACTTTTATTATATTAGGCTTCCGCGATATAAAGGATACATACATACATACATATAAATGGTCACGCCTGTATCCCATGAGGGTAGGTAGGTATCCTTACATACTTTTTTGCTTCATTCACATTCATGCATCTCTTCATACACTTTCTTCGGTTACGAGTGTTCCGAATTTGACCTTTCTGTCACATTCGCTCTATAAATGTATTTCGTTAATCGCCTTTCACTCACCCTTTCGATATGTCTAAACCATCTCAGCATACTTTTTTCAATTCTGGTCACCACATCATTCTTCAACTTGCAACTGTCTCTTATCACACTATTTTTGATCTACAATGGTGATCCCACAGATACTTTGTAACGAACGCATTTCCACTGCATTCACTATACTTTCATGTGCCTTCTGCGAAACCCAACATTCACTTCCATTGATATAAAGCATTAAAATATTTTTCTAGAGTGAAACCGCGAGGCACAACTAGTTATATGACACAAGCGGACACCTCGTTTATTAAGGTATGAATAAGTAAGTAGTAGATTTACGGACGAGGACATAAAATATGCTATTTAATAATATCTGGAACATCCGCCGTCCGACTGTTGATAGAGTCTATTTTATTATTTCCAACTTTTTGCCCATAAAGCATTCTAAAGCCGGCTACATTAAATTAACCACGGTCATTTCAATTTATCCAAGCTTAATCTCTTGATAAAGTATTTAAAATGGAAACGAAGCGAATGAGTACGGCTCTTTGTCAAATGTAAGATGAACTTTGCTACTGCGATCCTGGGTTCGATCTCCGGGTCGGGCAAAGGGTTATTGTGTTTTTTTTACCGCTTAATTTCCTAATAGCATTGTGGATTAGTGCCCAGCTAGTGGCAATAAGCTCGCTCCCTATAACATGGGACTTAAACAACTGGCCGAAATATGGGTGTACTTTAGGTACAGTGTACACCTCTGCCTACTCCTTCGGGGAATACAGGCGTGAGCATTATTTTAAAGACAGGTATCGTTTTGCTAGAATAATTCATTAGACTGAGAGAGGTTGTGATAACTTGATCTTCTCTTTTAACACGTAGTAGAGAATCTCCATTTTAAACAATATTTGCGCATTCATAGGCTTCAGTAGGTGCTTACTAGTCGGAATTTACGCTTGTTTGGCAATTGCTATGAAGTACTTTCAAAAGTGTAGGTGCAAAGAAGCGTTTCTTTTCTGCAGACAGTTATGTAAAAGTATTGCAACGTGTGAATGACAAAAACATTTTATAAGGTTCAGAAAAAAATGTATCAACTATTTGGCACCCTGCTCCTTTTTGAAATCGGTCCAAAACAAATCAAATGCAAGCAAGTCTATGCTTGTAGTCAAACATCACAACTGAGAGAGTAATTAAAAACGAGACACAATCTAAGCGAGCACTTGAAATAGAGTTGACACTTAGCTAAGAGTCCACTTATAATAGAGGCACAAACACGCATACAAATGTATGCAGTGATGAATTATGTAAAAATTACATGCTCCTGAGTATGTCGTAACAATATAAGGAATTAATGTTAAGGTCGGGAAATATGTTACTTGTTTGAAGATAACAATGCATTGCACAATGAAAGTCAAAACGGAAGTACAAATAGGTAATTGTATTAAACGTCGCACGAGCAGCCATTGTTTAATTTCCGGCTGTGCGTTATTGAGAAAATATTCCAAATTTAATCCATTTTGTTACGGGTTCAGTAAGGTTTGGTAAGACATCAAACCTTCTGGCAACACTGGCTTGCTAAAAAAAAAATTTTAATTCCATGCATAATTTATTTTTGTAATCTATACCATCTATACTCCTGTATAGGAGTTAGAGAAATTAGTATTAATTTATTGGTCTGTCCTACGCCTGATCTCTCTCCGGCAGTGACCGATTGCCGTCCCATCGCTTTGAGATGAGATTGAGGGAATAAAGAGTAAGACGAAAGATTTGTATGTAAGTATGTTTGTATTAAATAGTCTCCTAAACTACAGGACCGATTAGAAAAATCCTTCCAGCAATGGATAGCTTCATCATCAGCGAGTAACATAGGATATATTTTATCTTTTATATTTTATCGTTCCCGTACGAGTACGGGAACGATAACTACGCGGGTGAAACCGGCTGACGTCCGCTAGTTTTGAATAAATCACATTTCGATCTCCTCAGTATATATCAGTTATTTAAATCATACATATAATTTGGTACATACAATGCACACTATAGTTCCAAAGCAATAATCGTTAGAAAACACATAATCTTTAAGCTTAAAAGCCGTTGTCAAACTGCGAAGTGTTTAAGTTTAAAAAACGAGGAAGTATAAATTAGGAGAGGGCGTGAAATTCCTCGGTTCGCTGTCAATCCATACAAAGGCATGAACAAGTATGACGGAATTAAAATTCCATTCATATAACCCCCAATAGGCGTAGCTGAGGCCGCGCTCTACTTTATTTTTTATGGTTTTAGCATGGAAATGGACACGGAAACTTAGATTATTATAACAATACGCGTATAAATTATTTATTAAAACCGTTACGATGAGTTACGTGACTATAATGAAAAAAAAAACATTTTTGATAAGGCTTTAAATATTTTAATAGCATTAATCTATAGATACAGAGAAGAAGTATAGAAGGTGAGATAGAAAGATCTAAAAACTGCTTTTCAGTAAATGCATACGAAAGTACGAATACATGCGGTAGTACGCAAATTATATAAAAATATTTATCTCTGTCTGTTTGTTTGGGCTAATCTCTGAAACGCCTGGACCGATTTAAGCCGGACTTTTTCTGGCAGATAGCTTATATTTGAAGAATTAACTTTTATTCATAAAAAAAGGGTTTAGCCAAATAAAGTATGAAGCCTACGAATAAATTACATTAATAATAAAAATGTTCGTTTTCATTAAACTAAGAGGTGCTCGTGGCACAATTTCTATTGCGCATATCATTCGATCAGCGAAGTTAAGGAACCATACCTCTAGCCAGTAATTGGATGGGTAACCGCCTGAGTTCCCTCCGTGCGTCGGACAGCACGTTAAGCCGTCGGTCCCGGTTGCCAATTTATCATCTTTGGCAATCGTTACAGGTCAGTCGGAGGCCTATAAAAGTTTGACAACTGGTTTAACCCAGATAACAGATTTTCCTCGTTTAAGGAATTACGAAGGTCAGAGTGCAGTCGCTTCGTATAAAAATCAAGTGCCGACCCCAACAGTGTATGGGATAAGGCCAGGGAGATGATGATGATGATGTTCGTTTCCATTAAACACCTTACAGAACTGAGCCGTGGTGGTCGTCGGGTTCGAGCAATCGCCTGCTGCGCAAGCGACGCAAGTTCAAATCCTAACCGGCCCTATACTAACGAATTTTTCTTATAACTTAATAAATATGCAGTGATTTCATATCACGTGCTTTGCGGTGAAGGAAACCTGCATATGTCTGAGAAGTAATTCAGAGACATAAATGTATTGTGCCTGAGATGCTTATTGACTCACCATCTGCCACGTTGGTACTTAATCATCTTCGGTGAAACGTGGATGTTGTTATTACAATACCTCTACTTACCCCTTCAGGGAATACAGGCGTGAGCTAATGTTTATGTATATTGAAGAAAAGAACTTAAAATGTAATAAGAGAAACAAAAATTTCATTCGTACATTAGTTATTTATTCCCTATTCCGTAAGAATTCCGTAGAAAGGGTTTCGATATTCGGGTCCTTTTGTATCGCGGATAGCGGCACTGTGTATTATCGTGTATTCTTTTAAGTGATCCCCGAAACGGCTGCTTTCCATAAAATTCCTGATAAAAGATGTGTGTCAAGGAGCAATACTCGGCATTCCAATGTTGATGGGACATGTTTGTAACATTTTGTAGCTAGATAAACATTTTAGAAGAATGTTCTGTTTTTTTGAAACTGTATTTTGTTATTTTTTTACAAATAAGTACCAATGAAGATACGGTTTTTTTATATGCTTAAAAGCTTTTAGTTGTTACATAAGCAAAATTCCTCAGAAGATATTTTTCTTCAGAAAAAGTTGCTTTGCGACCGCATAATATACTAAGGACAATAAAAATAATATAATGTAATGTATATTTTTTTGAAGTCTGTATAAATAATGTATTAATTTCTATCACTTTATTTAAAGCATAGGAGAAGTGGGTTTTCATTAAAATAGGCTTAATCAACCGTCCCGTTTTTGACAGGAAGGTTCGTACTAAAATGTCTCAAAAATTTTCTGCGACTCCCAAAACTGGGCTTATTTGCCTATTTGTAAATTGCTGGCATACATTTTCACGATTCTCATCGCGTTTTTAGCAATTTGCAAGGCCGCCTGTTAAAATGTTTACAGAATGATGTCGATACAAAAATTGGACTAAAAACTTTTAGGGGTCATAAAGGGCGGGGCAATAATGAAAACGGACGTGTTATCTTACGATCCTTGACAAAAAAACGTTTTATACCAATTCGTAGAATTTGCGTATTCAAGTTCCTAGAACACGAAGGCGGAATTCGCATAACTCTTCAGAACATCGTAAACATAATGGGCACTTGAGAATTTGGTAGTTTTAGCATTGGGTGTAATCTTTATTAGCAGTGAAATAAAAGTCTTATAACACTCGTTTGAATATGAAAATATTTTAGGTGCAGACGTTGATCATATATATAAAATTTTTTTTTTATATTACCGTCATGTAGACTAGACAGAATGTAAAGGCGGGCCTGTGTACATTTTGCCATCAATTACGCGCAGCGAGCGCGTAAGGTCTCGCTAAATCGCGTGTGATATCCCGATGTTTGCAGGTCATTAGAGGGTGCGAGGCACTGATCTTTATATTTTCACGACATTGCTTCCGTTGGCCCTTCGACGCCTACGAGCGTAAACATTGCCTTGTATAAATAGCTGACTCTTGCCTTATTTTACAGCTACGCAAATGTGCGTTGATTTATAGTACCTACTTACTGACGTTGTGAGTTCATTTTTGTAGAGTATTTAATATTACTGAGGGATTAATTAAGAAAGAAACTAAAGGAATTTACGTGAATTATACAACCTTTCCGGTCCCGTAACTACATTTTAAGTCATTACTTCTAGTACAACTAATACTAGTATAATTATTTTTTAAGACTGAAGTTGAGCAATTGAGTTTATTGTACAATTGGTAAATTAAATAAAAGTCTGAACACCAGAGAATACAATTTTGTTTGATTAGTTGGTAAGTATTCAAATTTCGTTTTAAAGGAAAATATTTCTTATTTCAAACAATCATGTACTATGTCCCAGGTTTGATTTAACTTTCATTGTAAAAAACGTGTAACCTTCCTAAATACTTACTTTGTAAGCGGTAAAACATTTGAAACTTTCGCAGTTGTATCGAAAGTCCTACTTCAACGAAGTCTGTGTAAAAGTTACTTCATTGTAAGGCTGTAAACAACGATCTAAAGCTTGGGTCGAACTTGCGAAATCAATGAAAACTTGTTTCAATTTACTTATTTGACTTTGGAAAAGAACTAAGTAATAGGGGAATCATAATGGGAAATTACTCGAGTTTTGGCCTATATACACTTGAAGCGATAATCGGAAGTTTGTTGTAATTGAATTCGGAAAGGAAATTTAAAGTTTTGATTTGAAAACTTATCCTTAAAAGACACTCTATATTTGTTTATTTGATGTCGATTGTACAAAAGAATACGCTTGTGCATATTTATTATTTTTCTATTTTTCTAATCCCAAGACTACTACGGCGGTATAGTTTAATCCCAAGGGTATGGGATATGGACTTTTCAATGCCTCATGAGCTAGACCAAACTAAAAAAGAGATCAAGCCTACATTTTCAGACCTCTTCACGCCCACGGTTTCACTCCCTTTCAGCCAAATACATTGTCTTGTACTTACTTTTTGAGTAAAATATTCATAAATTTACATCGTAACAAATTCTCACATTTATTGGCAGTTACATATTTACAATATTCACTAAAGCGATCAAAATTAAAATACAAGTACTTATGGTTTGTGGGATTACAACTCTTTAGTTGTAAACATACATTTCATAACATGTTTCAGACACTTGATAAAATGTATTTTCCAACAAGGGTCGGGTTTACGGTCATCAATCTACTGTGGCGAGTCTACCCTTCGCTGTGTGTTAATAGTAGTGTCCTATACTAGGTAGTAGAGCGAGAAAATTTACATTTATAATATTTGAATACTACACTCCACACAACAGGTTCATGTAACACCGTAATAGTAATACAGGCTTTGCGATACGCTATCTCGGATTAAAAATAAATTCACACGTCGTATAAAGCTACCGGGTAACATTGTTATCATAGAAAGATAAAACTAGCTTTAATTGCCAAAATCATGGTTTCTTAAGTAGACACAGGTGACATCATGAGTTATGATCGCTGACCTTCAATGCACAGTAGTCATTTTATGAGCCTGCCTCTGCCGAAACTATATCTGGCTTTAAAGCTATCTCTTCCAAAATACAGCAAAATCAGCTAAGCGGTTCAGTCGTGCTATGAAACAAATAAAGAAATCACTCACACACAAGATGATGTCATAAATTCTGAATTACTTATCTCCGGATAGGTTTTCTTTAGATTGCGATGTCTTAAGTTCTGTTTCACTTGACAACAGACAACACGTATCCCAATTCTTGTTAGAACACCTCTGCTAACCCATTCGGGGACCCTTCTAGATTGGTGAGAGCATACCTACTTATTTTATTTATCCCTTTAAATTCAGATTCAAATTCAAAAATATCTTTATTCGATTAGACTTTTTACAAAGTACTGTCAAATCGTTAGAAATACACGATTACATAGGATTATACATGCTACCGCTAGGTTCGGATGGTTGCTTTTACTGAGAAGAACCTGGCAAGAAACTCAGTAATTATTCTTTAAAAAAAAAATTTACAGCTTGAGTAATACAATATAAATCATAAAAAATATATATAAGCCCATGGAAACAGTTCCAGAGCACAAAAGTCGATATAAAAAAAATTTAAAACTAAAAATATGTACTACGAATAATTGTGTAGCTTGAGATGACCAGCCCCCACTAGCAGCACCTGTTCACAAGTATGACGAGAATGCCAGCCATCGCCCTCCTCAACCATTATAGAGGCAAGTGAGCGACCCGACTTCCTGACGCCGCCGCAAGCAAAGACATTTTTGTAAGCATGACAACTTAAGTCTCATGTTATACAGCTACAAATATTTTCAACTAGGTAAATAGCATGTCTTACGGAGTTTGTTCAGTACACATAATATTGCAGGTAGCAAACTATGCAGCCAATATTCTTGGCGTTATGCCATGCACGAGTAACATAGCAACGTGAATAACATGCCTGTGACAAACATCTCTCCTATGGATACATTCCGTAGGGTATGTAAAAGATAGGGAACTTGAACTTTATTGGATTTCACAAAAACAAATGACGAACGCTAGAATATAATTCCTAATGGCGATCGAACTGATAAACACTTTTATACCAAACATACATATGCTCATAACTGTATTCCCCGAAAGGGTAGAAATAGGTGGTGTTTACACAACACCTATTTGTCACCGAAGATGATTGAGTGCCAAAGTGACAGATGGTGAATCTATCGCCGTCTCAGGCACTATACATACGTCTTTCAATTACTTCTCAGACATAATGCAGGTTACCTCACGATAGCTTCCGTCATCTTAAATCACGTGATGTGAAATCATTGATTATAAGTTTTTTAGACAAACTCATTGGTCCCGCTATGATGCGAACACGCCTCGCTTGCGTAGCAGACGACTGCTCAAATCCCACGGTCACCACGGCTCTCTAATCTCTCTAAACCAGCAGTTTTAATATCCATATTTAATTACGAAAAACCACACATTACGTAACTCTCAGAGTCTCCAAATTCAACCTTTCCAAAGTCAATGTAAATCAGCATGAAACTAGTCACATTAGAAAAATTATTATCTCCACCACGCCTAAAGTTACTTAATTAAACTAGGCCCGGTTTGTAACGCGAGTTTGTGAAATGTGTCTAGTTCACTACTTAACTAACATGTCTATGTCTAAGCCTTACCTGCCTTCAATGACCCTTCAACCAGCCATAATGTAGAGCAATATGCAGTAATGTCGGCCCTTTCTGCCGTACAGACTTACACCATAATCTTATGAACATATAGCTGACATTTTCTACCCTAATCGCCAGATCAAATAGACTTGCTGAACTAACCTTTACACCGGTTAACTACTCCGGTTTATCATACACGGTATCACACACAGCATTCATTATTATCTACGGCAAAGCAACATACATTTTGAACTTTACCACTTCAAAATTTTGGTTTTCACTCACGACATAAGAATACAGGGCAGGGTACAGACCAGATATTCCACATCGATTATTGTTGCATTTTATCACCGTTTTCATTGCATTATTTGCTAAGGAACGTCAACTTATAGTTTTCTTTCTTTCTTTCCAGGTAATTAAAGCTGTTTGGTCAAATTTATGGCGGTAAATTATCGAGAAGCCGATTGTAAAGAATGCAGTATTATTATTTCATACAGGATTACCGATGTAATCTCCCATAAAACGCCAATCCTTTCCAAAGGTTGCGCATTTATGACAACTATAAATAAAATTATGCCACGGTAAGTAAAATACAAAAAAACATCTGCATGGGACTGAGAGTCGCTCGACCATCAAACTTCATAGCACTTTACACATCGATAGAGCTTCTATCTGGGAGGACCCTTTTCTCAATAGCACATTCCTGACCGCATAAAAGATACACCCTATTGTCCTTTAATTTTAGATCTTAATATTCATTGTTAAGGTATGTTCTCCAACTACCAACCGACAATGGATCTGATTTATGAGCAGGTGTAGGTTGGAGCTCTTCAGATCTCCATTCATAGATTGCACAAAGTAGGCATCTTAGATTAGCGATCAGAGATGAATTCGTTTACTTTCAATGTCATTTGACGATTGTTCCGTTGAATTATATTATTAAAGACTAGCTGGGCCCCGCGGTTTTACCGGCGTAGACTTAATTTCAAGGGTAGCCCACGGAATTTTAATGATGTTTTAACATAAAAGCCTAAGTTACTCCTTGTAACATTAGCTTTTTGCCAGTGTAAGTCCCGTTGAAATCGGCCCACCCGATTCGGAGATTACACACGGGCAGGCAGACAACTAGACAGAAGCTCTTAATTTGGAATAACAAACAGACACTTTAATTTTATTTAATAGTATAGATGTGTAAGTACAAATACAAATCACTTACGTCATGGCACAGATAATCATAATATGAAGTGTTTTGATTTGAGTACAGTCTCATAGTAGACGTATTATATGTAACTAAAATGTCTGAAGATTAGGTTGTTGAGACAATTCGATACGCCTTCGTACTAACGGCTGAGAAAGAATACAAATAGCATTCCAATAACTTTCCAACGTCCTGTATTATTCAAACAGAAACCAAAACTTCCTTTCGTTTCGCGTATCTCATATCATCGATTGAGCATCGTACGAATTCAGTATTCAGGGTGAAGTTGGGCGCATCGTCTGCAGCCTTCGAATATCTTGGAGTTGCTTTATTGGATTCGACGGTTTTGCAGGTAGCAACCTTAAAACCTATTTAAGAAATGTGTGTTAAGTTTTACATTTTATTAGTGAAGTATTTCTACCGTTTTTATACTATTGGGTGTTATACTATTGTATACAGTTGGGTGCATTAGTGACAGGACCGCGTTTAACTTGTTTTAATAACCACGTAAAAAAATTGTTGGAATATTACAGTACCTACGGATTTGGGTGCCGAACGCGGTCAGATTTCGTTTCATATTTTGTAAGTAAACTAACTGTGCCCTTAAGTAGACTTAATTTCATGGGTGCTTTTGTATCGCGGAATTCATTTTTTTTATATTAGTCTAAGTTATACTCCTTGTAACATCCTTGTGGCTATCTGCCAGTGAAAGTCTCGTTAAATACGGTCTTACCATTTCAGAGAACCCGAACCGAAAGACTTTTTATGAATTTGTTTTTATGAGAGTACCATGTGTTTCATACCATTGAAAAGCTGTTATTTTAGAATTACAAACAGACACTTCAATGTTATTTAACTGTAGATATGTATATATACAAACATTATTCTTTCGTTGTTTGATAAAAGGTACTCTTATTGAAAATAATTAATCATGTCGGAGCAAAAGTTTGAAAATAGATGGGAGATAATGGCGGGGTTGAAGATAATTGAATTCCAGCAAGTGCTAGAACACAGGTAGAGAATTTCTCGCTCGACCTCATTTCGCAGCGAGTTTAAAAACAAAGCAGAAATGTATGAACATGCAACACTTTCGTAGAGAATCTAAAGTATTTTTATAAAATATGTTCCTATTTTGAAATGTCGTGTAACGAGTAGGGGGTTGGTGGTAGTTGGTTTCATTCTGTCGTCGGCGGTATGTCCGTCCACTAGCTTCGTCTCTGCGTCAGCTCAGTCAGTAGCTACGTACCCTTCGGCGGGGGTGGTTGCGCGCACTTTCCGCGATGCCGCATTACGGTCTCTCGACTCGTGTACTTAAGTAGTGAAGTTTTATTTTAAGACTATATTTAAGGAGTTCATAATTATTACGTGAGTTTAAAATAGTTTCAATATTACGCCGGCTGGAAACCTTTTTTGATTTATAATTTGAATTTTACTAAAATTAATAACACACCACATACAATCCTACGTAAATAAATATGTATGTACAACGATAAACTCCTATGAATTGTCAATAAAGATTGTTACAGGTGTTACTTTTCAGATACTATAATATAAAATACATAAAAAACTCAACAAGTTAACGTTGAGGCCTAATATAAGTTATTTTTATGTCACTGATATATATTTAATATCATAAAAATATTTACCATACTTAGTAGATTAAATTAAAGGCATCATAAAATATACATTAGTTATACGGTGGATATATCTAAATTATCCATTAAATAGGCCTAAGAACAACTTTGTCTTTTCTTGCACTGAACCGTCAAGTATCTTTTAGTTCAACTTTTTATTTACCCTTCTTAAGACACTTTCACGTGGACACCATATGGGACCGCTTGAAAATCATTGCTATTATAATGGGATCTTTGTGTCAAAAAGGAGCCGCGTTTTTGTTCTCACCCACTTGTACTCCACGTCAATGTCAATATATTGTGTCGCTTTAGTACGTTTACCAATAAGTATTATTGTGATGAAAATCGATACACCCTAATTTAACTTAACCTTGACCTTGTTAGGTATTCGGTCGGTCCGATAAATTTGCTGATTTCATACGTAAAGATAATATTTTTCAATTCGCAATTTATAATCAGCAATGTTAATTCAAATAAAAATCGTTTATATTAGTATTACGAGTATATTTTCGTAACTCTACTGTTTCATTTTGAATCGGATTTTATAAAGTACTTTTTATTATTATTTAGCAGATATTTTGGATAATATTGATTTACGATTTTTAAAGAGTAAGCAACGTTCTTGATTTTTTTAATATTAAACGGAAATTAAAACACCTTTCTATAATAAAACAAATTGAAATGATCAGTTTATTATTCAGGACTTTATATGATTTGAATGAGATCGAAGGCATGAATAATTAGCAATATTGAGTGACGTGTTCTCATGGTTTATGTCTGAACAATGAAGAGCTTAGAGACCGCGGGACCACCCACCTGGTATCGGGTAGAGGGCATCGTATTTGATCTCGTTTGTCTTTCATTCTTACTTATTCTTTTGAATTAGTAAACTTTGTCTAAGTGGCAGATTTGACATTAAAAAATCCCTCCTCCATGACCTAAGCATGACCTAGAACACAACCTCTAAGTCTCAGTGAGCCAGTCAATCAGGACATTGAATTGATATGTACAGATTTCATCGATATCATTAGTATGTTTTGAAATGTTGGGTGCGCAAAAGCTGCAATTTCACTACGGTCTTTCGACCCAGATTTAAAATGTTTAATTTAATTTATAAATGTTTATTTATTAAATTTTAATGCTACATTTTAGCCGTGACTGTTTGTGTAGCGTTTTTTAGCGGTTCAGCGATTTAGCCACAAAAAATTTACAACAAAGATATACAGCTATACGTTATCATTTATTAATAATAAGTAAAGTTATGACATCAATATATCCGCACAATGACAAAAATGTATAATTTATGCGATAACTCCTCCACTCCATCCAACCTCAAACGAGCTCATATCTCAATCGGTTTTCCTACTTCCCAGCAGGCAAAAGTTATTCAAATATCTAATTGTATAATTTCCACGAACTGTATATTCCAGCGAAATATAATCTCGCAGCATTGTCTTAACTGCAATATTAAGTTAGAGTTGAATTATTGTATTACTGCAGTATTTAATGTGGAAACAAAGCAGTTAATTCTTGGCTATTTCTCTACGTCTGCAGCGTAAATAGATTAACAGCTGTGAAATATCCGACATCAGCTCCACTCTACATTTAATGCCACTTAATAAATAATTCCCTTAATTATATTAATCCTGAGAGTAATCTGGGAGAAAATATACACGTAGGCTCATTAACATTCAAGATTTGTTGAAGTTAAAAATGTATTGGTTAATATAGAATGTTGCTATAGTTATTTTTGATGTTATGGACTGTAAGAAATAAGTTGCTCGAAACCCAATATATTAGTCCGCATATATTAATAAAATAATTAGGTATTTATAAAGGTGGCTTTGTTAGTTGACAGTTAAGTATCAGAACCTGGTTGACCGAGCTATGCTCGGTTTCTTCTTCACACAAAAAATGGAAACAAAATCCGGTGAACGTCAGTCTCGAACCGGGGTACTCTAGTTTCGTTATCGCCCCGTAGGCTGGAAACCTCACCTTTGAGCTACCATAACTTGAAAGATGTTGGCGAAATTTATTGTCGTATTGTAATGATATTATATGAGTTGTTCAGTGCCTGAAAACATGGTCAAAACATTGTTTTTAAAAAATGAAACCTAGCTAGATATCTATTTTTTGCCCCTGAAACCCTCTACACACAAAATTTCATGATAATCGTTGAAGCCATTTCCGAGATTCAGATTATATATATAGCAGTTTTAGCGAGCAATTCTTGTATATATTTAATATAATTTTTGTTCAAGAATTGTTCCTTTAAAGGTATAAGATTTATATAAAACTACATTTTATCACATGCTCAGTATTAATTAGTAAATATTTTGAAAATATGCAATTACAATCTTGTAATGTAAATTCAATTTGTTAGCATAATGGAAATTGTGAGCCCAAAAACAAAGTGTTGTAATGAAATCAATAATGCTTTTATGAGTTAAAATGTCAATCCTCTCGGGAAATTAGTAAAGGTGGGTTTATTATTATATTAGTAACGTAACCGTGTAAATAATATTACTGCGAATATACGAGTGGAGACCAATGAAATGCAAATAAGCGTAATACCTTTTGGATAGTAGGTAATTTTGGAGATTGGTTTTATTTTCGTGTCTTTACTATATTTGAGATGAAGGGAAATGTCGTGTAATTATTTGAAACACAATAAAAAAACATAAGTGAAATATGCCTGAGGCGTTAGATTATATCTGCTATTTGCAGTAACTCCTTTGGGAAAGTTGGCTTATGTAACCCTCGTGGGAAGATGTCCCTATTATCATTAGTATTATCTATAAGCTTGTATGATTTTTTTCATGACATTTCTGTATAATTATATTGTTTTATGCCACGAGCAGCATGCCTCGCCAGTCCCCACGAAGCGACACATTTCTCCGACAGGCGTGAGTTATTATGTCTACACAATGTGTGTATTGCGTCTCATTTTCATTTGAACGGATTTTAATGATATTTTTACCCGCATACGGCTGCGTGAGGTATTTGGCGTAGGATTTAATTTCTTCTAACACACGAAATGTAGGCATAATTTCAACATTAATCTTACCTACAAAATAAATTGAATCCATTTTATTTTTCTACTTCACGTCGGTCTATGAATTTCTAAAACATTCAAAAGTTAAATTTTCATAGTTAAACTTTAGAATGAGAATTAATCTCCCACGTGTTAGCAAAACTGTATCAAGATTCATAACTTTGTTTAGAAGAACTATGCGTTCGAACACACAAAATAATTTTGTATTTACACTGTATAAAGAAAATAAACAGTGGTAACTGTATTGAAATTTCAAAACGTCATTATTCAAATTCCGTTAGCTTCACACTTTTATAAAAATGCTGTTAACTCGTACCGACTTTTATTTTGTCAAAATTGAGAGCAGTGTGTAATAAATAAATATCGTAATATGAGCTTGTATGTATGCCGGCTTTAACGAATGCTCGAGCTGGTGGCGCCATTAATGATCGTATTTTTAATTAACACATCGATGTTGAGTTTATTTGTAAAATAAATTCTCGGCATATTTTGTTTAAGTTTATTATGCCAATTATGGAATATTTTCTTAAAGATGCTAACGAAATTCTCATTAAATAAACTTGTTGGTTGTGAATCAAAATCATACAAAACTTTATAGGAAGCAATTATTATAACACAAAAACTTAATCTATTCCTCGACTTTTCTTCTCGCTCTTGTTCCATTTTATTTACCTATTAAGCGAAAGTTGAGTAAAGTGATTAAATTAAAAATTCATTAATTTTACTAACTTTGTTGTTACCGTTCGGTGGCTTTTTCTTTTCTCGCAAGTTTTCTCATTAGCGTAAATATTAATTCTAACTATTATATTTCTTTTACATTTTTGATAATCCTTGCGAATTTAAACAAATTATTACTTTGTAATTGTATCGATTTTGGAAAGTTCATTCCAAAGATATCAATCGCAGGATACCATTTGTCTGGTATCGTATTATTATTTATTACTAGTTTATGCTCGCGACTTCGGTCGTGTGAAAATTGATACCAAATCACTCAATATAAAACCATTAATTAAAAGCGCGAGAGTTTTCAAAACATAACAAATTACTTAGTTTAACAACAAACAATTTTAGTAGTTCAATATGAATTGATTATGTTACCCGCGGGTATTGAATGTAAAATAGATATAGACTACAAGAACTTTTTCATCTGTATTCCTTTTGAGTTCCGACGGGAATGACAGTGCCATTATTCAGGTAACTGGGATACGTAAGTAAGGTATACTTACGTACGTCTCGTAAAGCGCTGTTTTATCTCAAAGGGTTCCGGGCTTGGTCGCGAGCAAAACTTCTCGCATTCACAACTGTTGCTACAGTATAGGAATCCATCCCTTTCTAAATGCCATATCACAAAAAGAGATAGTAGTACTCTTATACTTAGAAGATAGTCTAAGTTACGCTCTTTATGCCACGTTCATCATTAAATAATCATCATTAACGTTTTGATCTTAAAACCTCGAGCATCAGTTCATCATTGAGCCCATTGTTCCTCAACAATAATAGCCTAATGAAAAAACAGTTAAAATACTCCACTCGGAATATTTGAGCGAAATTTATTGAGTTAACCACTCCGCTGCATCCAACAGGTATTATTAAGGCTTATCATAAGAACGATACGGTTACCGGTCGCAATTTTATCCTGGTTATTTGGTTATGTAGGTCAGAATCTATCCAATGTGATCCCGATCCGTTCTCGGTCGTGCGGGTGGCAACTGACAATGGCTGAAATGTGTAGCTCATGCACGCTTAATGTAAACGTATTCGATTAATCGTAATCGATATAATAAAGATTTAAATTAGCAGCTGTGTTTATGTGGTAGGCATTTGCGTTTGCCCTGAATCTTGAATGTTTTGTGTTAAATATTTAACTAAGTACTCCGTAGAGCGTTTAAGGCTTACAATACGTAATTTCTCTTTTTTTTTAATTACATGTTGTGCCCTTAATCTGTACGATCTTCACGAAAGCATGTTCTTAAGATTTTTAGAAACGTTTGGAAAATGCAACGAAGATCATTACGTGTTAAAAACTGACAAATCAAGTTTCTTTAATACTTAATGAAGTTTCTAAAACTACACCTAAATTGCACGACCTCTCGTATGTCATAGAGAATAAGGAACATGTTAAAGAAACAAATTCGGTTCAGAGATTACTACAGAAAGTCACCTTTAGTTCCAAAAGTTATAACAGCTGAGATAATTGCAAATAGTGAGAAAAATGTGTTTGCCTCTTTTATCAGTATCGTGGTTCTATAAAGTATTCCGAGTGAAGTCGTGCTGGCGGTTGCCGCGTGAGCCTGAATAAAACTTTCCTCTCCTCTCGTGGTAAAAGGCAGGGCTGAAATGTTATTCGTTTATTACATTGTCTGTATTTGTGCTCAGTCAATCTTATAAGTAATTCCTGTTGACCATCTTGCTTATTGTATTTATTTTGGTAGTAACCTCCTTTGTTGATGAGGTTCAAGTAATATCTCATATATTATTAGTGAATTCAATTATTATTATTGTCCTGAAAATTTTGCTAACATGCAAGTAAACAAATGCAAGTTTTTTTTATTAAAACCAAACGTGAGATTTCAAAACCTCTTTTTCTAAGTTCGTTAGCTGACCTCGATAGCGAATAAAATATGAGGTGTTGTATCTTTACGCAAAGTTGTTATAAATATATCTTGTACCAAAACTTTTTCTAATTAAACTCCACCTAAGAATCGAAATCGAATATGTATAATAATGAAAACACAATAAACAGAGACACAGATAACAAATACAATGTTAATACTCTTTATTGCACACACCATAAATAAAGAAAAAATCCAAAGAGAAAATTTAAAATAACACGACGTAAACATAAGGCGGACATATCTCTAGAGCGATTTATTCCAGACAACCTTTACATTAGAGAGAAAAATTACAACAGTAGATAGAAAGGCAGGTGTGACGACTAGGAAAAACAAATAAATAATAATACCAAACCAATAGCAAACACAAACATACATATATCTACATATAAAACATACGCTTAATAATATAGGCAAGTACAGAAACAAAGATTGTGCCTTGTATCTACTAGATTTTTATCGGTAATCAAATCGACTGTATAATCAAATTATTTAATTAACGTGTAGGTATGACTCTTTTTGGGATCTGGGGGGTCTACCATCATCGGTTTAAGCAGAGCGTATTAAGAACTTCAGAGTGCCTATTACGAGTTTTCTTAAAATCACCGTCAAAAGTCACCGCGTTGACGTGTTTCCATCAACGCGATGACTAGTGACGGCGTTTATAAGAAAACTCGCACTAGGCCGAACAGAGTTTTGCCGCTTTGGTACCCTAAATTCAAACTTCGTAGCTGAAAATTTCTTAGTAAGTTTTGCTTAAACGATTATAGTTGGTAAAAGTAATATTTTCTCGCAATTGCGCTTAAAAGAGCGCAAAATGTATTAAAATTACATAAATCAGGCAGGCCATAGAATGTTAGTCCCATACATTCAATATCGCTTCTATTGTAACTTGGTCTAGGCCTACAGATCTGTCATGGCAATTTATTATTGGGTGAAGTATATAAATTTATTTTACTTCTCACCAAATTAACCCAGAACAAGGACGTCTCAAGCCAAACCCATTATCACTAATACCGCTGAAGCGACTCACCAAGGCGTCAATCCTTTTAATTAATTTTAAACTTGAAAGCGATAACCCTAAAGTCGTCATATAACATGACAATCAAGGGAACCATCGGAGTAACTTCTTTGAACTTAGTTGAACTTGGGAGATTTTACTGATATTGGCAGTTAATATACTTTACGGCAATTGATTTCTGAAGACTTTAACTCTTATACATTTTCTGATAATATAAATAACTAGCTGTGCTAGCGGTTTCACTTGCGCTGGCTTGATTTAGCTATAGCCTATTTAAAAAAAAGCAATAGTTACCTATGTTACTCTTTGTTACATAAGTTATCTGCTAGTGAAGGTCCCGTTAAAATCGATCCAGCCGTTTGAGAGATTACCTGGACAAACAGACATACATACCGATAGACAGACAGGAAGACGGCTAGACAGACAGAGAGACAGAGAAAAATATAAATATTAAAGGAATAAGCAATAATTTAGATGTTTTTTATTTCTTTTTTTTTTTATTTAATTTTAAATTACAAACAGACATACCAATTTTATTTATCTGCATAGATTATTCTTTTTGTCTGTCGAACAAAAAAAATATTCATTGATTTTTATTAATTATTGATAGATTCTCTCAATTAGCATTATTTGTAGAGGAAATATCCGATTTCTGTATGAACATTTCTGGAACCCTTTTACGCTCAACTAGACATAAGCAAAATTGATTACCAGTAATGAGCCCTATAATCCCTTAGCAGCTTCATATTTAAATCGCTTACACGCTTATTAGACTGTATTTGGCAAATTTTGTACCGCTTCAAATTCAAATTTTGTACTTCAAATTTGTACGTACATACTCATTACCTTTTGGCTAATGAATCTTCCGTCCGAATTGTTCCCTTAACTCGATTAGTGGTTTGAGGTAGCCGAAATAGATTTACGGCAGTTTAAAACTAAGTCCGTTTCTATTACATTATTTGGAAATAATGGGCCCAGATTATCCTTAGCTTAATTCTTTGTACGAATTGATGAATTTATCAATTTAAAATGGTTCGTATTTAAATCGCTACAAAAGTATTTTTGTGTTTTTAGTTGATATCAATTAAATAAACCAAGCCAGTAGTTCGATGGGTGACCGCGGGAGTTCTATCCGTGCCTAGGAGAGTTGTTCCGGTTGCCAGCTTTACATCTTTGGCAATCGTTACAGGTCAGTCGGAGGCTTTAGAGAGTCCGACAACTGGTTCAGCCCAGATTACCGATTTTCCACTTGAAAGGGTTACGAAGGGGTGTCAGTCGCTTCGTATTCAAATCACGTGATCAGCCACATCGGGTTCAATCAGTGCCGACCCCTACAATGTATGGGATAAGGCCAGGGAAATAATGATCAATTAAATAACGATTATTATCTTTTTTGTTACGGTACAACGTTTTTCAAAATATTTTTTATGTAAAATATTGATATAATTTTCAAATTTATTAAAATGAGTATGACATATGTAATTCCTTTTGCAGGTCAGTGAACTAACGATTAGAGAGCTTTGAAAGCAAAGCCATTCAATACGCGATTTCCATTCGTAAGTTCTACAAGAGCGATTATTTATGACAGATCTGACCTACCCATTGTCATGCGAACGTTCTGTTACGTAGTACACTTAATTATTCTGTGGTTATCGGGCCGATGTGAATTTTTTCTTTGCTTCCAGAATATGGGTAAATAAAATAAAGTAGGCATTGAAATTGCTCGTCCTTTCGATATAAAGTCATTTTATTGGACTATCAGAAGGCAATATTAAACATTTTGATAGAGCGCTTGTTGTCAAACCAATTTCCAATTAAACATTTTAAACCTAACCACCATATACCACTAACATTTGTAAGCAAATTGAATAATGGATAATAAATAATGGATATATAACAAAAAAAATACTTATCTATATTATTATAAAACCCAGTGATCTGTGGAAACGGCCCGCACTACCGAAACTCAGTTGAAATTTGAACAGAACAAAACTTGCGGAAATTCACCGGTGTCATCACTCCAATTTATCAGACTGGAAACTTTTTCGAAGTCATTAAATTACGATTTGTACAAAATTGCTCCCTTTGACGCTGAAATTAATATTAATAAGATTGTACCTACCATATTTTCGTTGTTATACCTTTTTAGAAAATGATTTATCGACAGCTGAAACTCATGTTAATTTGTGAAAAATTTGGAACTAAAAGAAGAAAGTCCTAACTTCGTATAGTAGTTTTTCGTTTTATTTAAAAAAAATAGTTTCTAGCGGTACCATACTTTATACATTTTTATTATTTCATTAGAGCCTTTTCTGATATCCGCAAAATGAATAAATGTGCAATACATACAAGAATATTAAATGAGTCAAAGGAAGAAAAGTCAGAATCTTGTAACATAAGATTGTAATTGAGCACGGATCGGTTGATGTCAATTCTTATTATATTATGCATGAACATTTGGACGATACATAATTTTGCATTGATTAGGCAGATTCTGATTTATTTACAACACTTACAAGAGTATATTATATTTAGAAAGGAAAATCAAATTCTGTTTGTGAAACATTTTATTACAATTCAACAAACAAATAAGGACTTATCTCGTATTTATTATTATTATTAGCCTATCGTGTCCCACTGCTGGGCAAAGGCCTCCCTTCCACTTTTCCAATAAACATATATGCTCACGTTATCCAAGAAGGGTCCCCGAAGGGGTAAACAGAGGTGTCGTAACAGAACTATACATACGTCTTTGAATTAATTCTGAGACGTATGCAGGTTTCATCATGATGTTTCCCTTCACCGTAAGGTACGTGGTGTGAAATCACTGATTTCACATAAGTTTTTAGATACAGGTACAGATCATTGGTACAGGCCCCGCTGAGATTCAAACTTGCGTCGCGTGTGTAGCAGGCGGCTGCTCTAACCATTAAAGCCACCACGGCTCTCTATATAATATGCTCAAATTTAATTATAGCAAAATTACAGCAGGTTTCGTTTTTAATTACTAATACTGACTTATAATGTGGAGTAAACCAGGTGACTAATTAATACAGGTGTGAAACGAGGGTAGGTATACATTTGCGTCTAAAATTTCACATAGGTACCATACATTACCTATCTAACTTTATGTGTGGTTCGAATTTAAGCTCTTCAGTAAGAAATCATAAGGTGTAAAATTTCAAGAGGGTGTGGAGCTTAGCTAAGACGAAAATTTGTACCGCTTCATCGCCAAGCAGCTTTGCCTCGCAATATGAAATGCGTTAGAAGACGAAATTTCTTTTCCTTAAGAAATAAGGAATGATTTCTTAATGTAGGCTTACATTGTATATACAGATGATTTTGTATATGAGGGCAATGTAAAAGTTAGAATTATGATTTCCTCCATAAAGTACCGCTCCGTTTCTGTCTTGTCTATAAACTGGAAAATAAATTCGAAACTTTTCTCCCACTGGGAAGCTGCTATATTTTCCGCAATAACTTTCAATTAACTGCCTGTGCGTTACGGACCTAACTTTTTTGTGATTGATGTCACAGTATAAAACGTTCCGCGGAGGTACAAGCAATTTCACTAACTATTGTGTGCGAAATTCTTCTTAATTTTCCGCTAGAGCGTTGGGTTGAATAATAACGCCGGTTTAATGGGTTTTCCTCTTAATTTACTTGGAGGGAGAAAGAGTTTCTAGGCTGAATCAACTTCCGTGGATTGGTTTATAATGACCTGGACGAATTGCATGGAATAACTGCATTATTAAGTTAATTCAAAGTGAACTAACCCCGGTAAAGGCATTGTCATGAGCCGTCAAGCGTAATTACTACTAAAGCATTCTTGCATAGTATACCACAACGTACGCATGTCTATATAATATTACTATTCCGAGAAAGGGGATGAGATTTCCTTTGAGGAAAACGGTAATATGTAAAAATATGTTTATTGTCATGCTTACATAACTTCACAATGTCCGTCATCGTAGTATCATATTATGAAAGGTAGGGCATAAAGGGTTCGCTCACCTTTCCATATATGAGGTGGAAGTCCGTGTTAGAGCCTCCTTCCAGACGATCACAACTAAACGTTTCTCTATTATTCCTAGTGTTCTGTTACAGGGAGTATGGTTTCTAAGGCTTGCTATCAAGCGAGCTGTGAGCACGTTAATCTATACATCTACAAAAATATATACTAATGTTATAAAGAGGATAGATTTATAGGTTTTTTTGTAACGAATTGGCTCAAATAGTACTGAATTAATATTAAAAATTCATCACCATTTGAATGCTCGTAATCACTGGTAAAAATAGGCTATATTTTATCCCCGTACTTCCACGGGAACGAGAACTCTTCATATATAAAGATAAAAATATACATATACAGATAAAATGTCTGATTGTAATTCCAAAATAACAGCTTTTCACTAAATACACATAAAAGTATGATTTCTTACTGAAGAGCTTAAATTCGAACCACACATAAAGTTAGATAGGTAATGTATGGTACCTATGTGACATTTTAGACGCAAATGTATACCTACCCTCGTTTCACACCTGTATTAATTAGTCACCTGGTTTACTCCACATTATAAGTCAGTATTAGTAATTAAAAACGAAACCTGCTGTAATTTTACTATAATTAAATTTGAGCATATTATAGGAATCGTGACAGCTATGTTGAGATCCTTCATCTTTTTAAATTGGGCGACAAGCGAGGTGCTGCTAATGTTCATAGACTCCAGTAGCCGCTTACCATCAGACGGACTACACTCATATGCCACATACGTACCACTATAAAAAAAAATTTGATCATTATTTTTTTATGTTTATTCTACCTACAGATTTAACATAGTATTCCATACTGCGTTTATCAGAAATAACCTTGTATATATTTGGTCGCCCTCTCTCTGTACTAAGCAATTTCAGGTCAAACCTACTGAGTATCATATGAAAGGCAGTCTGGGAGGAAATAGGCGGGCGAAGGAGGCCAGTAGTAACATCCGAACCTACTTCCGATAGAGGCAAGCGACCTAAATGGCTTCTAGAGATCCTAATACTCATCTAGACCCGGACGACCGTTTTGTGAAAACAAATATGTTGAATTAATTTGTTGCGATATATAACGTTGAATTTACTACGAAATGAATAATGGTTAAAAAAACTAAAAACACGCTTTTGTAAAAAACCAAACAAATTTTTTTTTAATAAATTTTAATTAACAACGGTGTTTTTTTTAAAATAAATATAAGTGAGTATAAGTGTAAATATACATGTACCATCTATTTTTTTTAAATTATATTATGCCGTAGTGCATTGTAGACGTAACCATCTCGCAGTAGGTTGACGTTGAAAATTATTAACCAATGAAAATTAAAATGATAATGATTTATTCAGTTTAGGCCCTGTTAAGGCACTTACCGCAGGTTCGGAAACTAGGCTTCTGAGAAGAACCGGCAACAGAAATAATATTCTTTAGCGAAGCGAATGAAACAAATATAAAAGCAACATAACACTCACCCGATACATTATAATTTCACTTGATAGTCTCGTAAAATCAGACCTAACTTAAACGTTATGAAGGTGGGTACGCGGGAAATTTATGAAGATACGAGAAAAGTACGTAATGTAATATTACATTGGTTCGTGCCTCCGCATAAATGAATTGGAAATTATGGAATAAATACAGATGCATCGTAAGATTTTTCCTGAAGAATGTGGAATGTCTGCTGTAGGTCGCCCAAATTTTTTTCTTTTTTTCTCTGATGTCAAAAGTAGGGTAGTATTATGTATTTTGTAATCTTTTGAGGTTTTTTAATTACATTAATTTTACTCTAAAATATTCATCCGGTTGACGAATAATTTAGCTATTTTTATTGAATTTTGAATTTGTATGCTACACTACTGTTATAAAGAGGTAAGATTTGTATTTTTGTGTGTATGTTTGTAATGAATAAACTCAAAAACTACTGTGCCGATTGCAAAAAATCTTTCGCCATTGGAAAGCTACATCATCAGCAAGAGCATGGGCTTTATTTTATCCCCGTACTCCCACGGGAACGGGAACTACGCGGGTGAAACCGTGTGACGTCCGCTAGTTATGAATACATAAATATTTATGAATATAAAACTTGTTTCGTTATTAATTGGTATGAAAAATTCAATATATACTTAGATAGTCAAATGTAAGTGCTCATGTACAGACGAACAAGGGAATTGTGGCGCTATAACTAATGAAGTTAAGTCTATACTTGTACAAAAGTTGCCTCTAATGAAGGATAACCGAGTTTACGTGCTCGCTGGCCCTGACCCTACCTTGTTGATTGTTTTTTCGTGTTCCAGGTGAAGGGAAAGGTGGAATTACTTTGGCCTAATTCAGTTAGGAAGTAGCTTTCAGTTGTTAACGCGTTAGTTTTTTGCTAGTTTCTAGAAAGCTTGCTGGAAAATTATTACAGGTTTTGGAACCTTAATATACCAAATCGCATTTTTTATAACTAAGATTAGTTATTGCGACTATTGGCTAATTACTTGGCACGTTGTCAACTAAATATATTTATCGCCACGGACTCTTGCGTTTAGTTTTGATAAGAGTTATTGTTGAGTTTCATGCCTGTTTATTCTCAGTAACATTAAGAATCCTGGAGGCCAACTATGATCTTTTAAGCAGCATGTATTAAGAAACTACCTAAGAACTTAACTAATATTTTAAAAAACCCCGACGTTGGTAGGCCCCCAGTACAGTGTAATTTTTTGTGTCCATCTCACATTTTAAACTATTTTGTAAAAAGTCTAATCGAATAAAAATATTTTTGAGTTGAATGAATACAGTATTAACATAAATGGACTTAGACATTCTTGAATTTCTAAAAAGCAGACGACGGTAGAGTGGAAGTAAAAAAAAATGTGTATATTTACACAGATAATAAAAATAAACTCCCTATTCCCATGTTGACCTAACCAGTTATCGGAGTTTTGTTCGTACAGAATTATTTGTTTTACCATCGAAGTTATTTTCTTTCTTTCGATTCATTTGAAGTGAACAAAGCTCTTTGAGGTTCGAAATATAAGTGGTGTTTGATCAACGATCTTGTTACTGATGCTTCCGCGGGGTAAAAGATTATTCACATACTGCTGAGATTTCTGATTCAAAGTCAAAGTCAAAAATATCTTTATTCGATTAGATTTTTTACAAAGTACTTTACAAATCGTCAGAATGAAATAATTATACAGGATTATACATGCTACACAAATATTACAATTTCTTGTAATAATTACTAACAGTATCCTAATTATTTAATATCTTATCTTATCTTTTTGGTGGCATTATTGGGTCCGGTTGCTCGGAAGCACGTCGACCCTTGGGATTTGTGCCACCCTTGCCCTTTTGCTCTACGTACCTGAATCCTCAAATACACCCTGAACAAGCCGGCAAATCTTGCCCATGGGGAAGAGCTTGTAGTCCTCTGGTTTCGGATACGCCTTACCCTGTAGGTCCATTCGCCATCTGGCCAGTGCGCCGCAATTGCATATTAGGTGATTCATGGTTTCGGCTTCTGATTGACAGTACCTACACACCACATCGTTAGATAAGTTCATCTTATGAAGATGTTCTTTTGTCCCTTAATTATTTAATAACTGGCTGTGCTCCGAGCTTTGACCCGCGTGGATATAATTTTTATTTAATGCTTTATTCATTGACCTCTAATTTTTCTTTGTAAATAATTATTGCCTAGGTTACTCCTTGTAGCACCAGCTATCTGCCAGGCAAAATAATATTTAGGGTTCCGCGGGAATCAAATTAAATCTACGCGGGTGAAACCGCTGGCCATAGCTAGTAAATCCTAAGGTACACAAGGAATATCACGTATGTTTAATTATCCAGTAATTAAAAATATTTATCAAACACTGGGATCGGAAGCGGCGTTCGAACCGATATTAAGCATTCCGCAAATATCAGATGCTAGGTAATTGGGTCGCCGGCAAAATGTTTGGGGTACACAATTTGGTTGATATTTACGCTAACTGGACACAGGAAATCTGGTAGTCTTCCTGTCCTTTCGGTTGATATAATTGAAACAATTTCTGATTTGATTGGCGAAAGAGAAACTGTCACTCAAACGTAGGGCGAAAGGAAGATTATGAGGAAAATATAACACAAATTAGTAGTTGCTGGAAGAATTTAGTTTTACTGTTATTTACGGGATATTTCTACTCTCTGAGTAAAAACAGATAGACATAGGTGTGCTTATAGTATGCTTGTGGTTGTACAGTTTCGCCAATTAAATTTAAGTCCATGTAAAATGGGACGATGTTATTACCATTCACCGGGCAACCTAATTCAGACTCCGTGCTGATTCTGGGGAACGGTAAAAACCCGAAACACATTTTGCTTGACTCGGGGATCGAACCTAAGACCTCGTGTTGCGCAGTAGCGTTTTGCGACCACTAGACCAACGAAGCAGTCCATAAAAATCAAGTCTCATAGTTAAAGTTGCGTAGTATTAAATTCTGTAGCTTTAGACGAAGCCACAGTACACTGTGGCTTGCTATAGCAAGGCACTGTTCGTAAACGGAAAATCCGATAGCGTCAGCTTTCCACTCATACTACACTGTATGAAGAGAATACAATTGTATACGTACGTATGGAGGCAGTAGATGACTTAACTGGCTCTTGAACTTTTCTTCGCAAAAGGATTCGGGGACAAAATGTTTGCGGTATTTGGTATTATTTAGACCGTTAACTTTGTAGTTACATTTATACAATATCCATTAAGGAATATTTTCTTCTTTATCATTTCATTGCATTAGATACAAAAGTGTTATTTTCTTTTACGGTGATCACTTAAGAGTAAAATTGTAATTCCTCTTTTGAAACTAGACTACAATTATGGGTATATTACGCAACAAAAATGAAGAGGCTTACGCAGTTGGAGACAAAACGCTTAGATATTCTCTCAGACGGAAAGTTTAATACCAGAGGAACGTTGTGTGGGACGCAACATTACAAGCTACGACAATTTAAGTAACGAATATACTTAATGACGCGTTAACTTAGCGTGCTCTAGTCTTCCTTAATTGTTTTATAATTGCTGTTTTCATTTACTTTTTATTGTTTTGAGGTTTCCAGCCCGCTGTATTGTTAACCTATTGTCTTGAACTTCCAGTGAATATCATTACACCAAAATATGTGATTAAAGTAGTTCTAATAAATGTATAGATGATTGATTGAAAATGTTAGCTTGTGTATGTCAACCCACGGAGACGGCGTTGTTATTCAAAGGAGGGCCGCCTGTCGCCATGGGGCCATTGGGAACAAGCAAAATCAGACACACCAAAACAGATGGAATGAAAGCTATTAAATTATTGCCTAACTCCGTTCGCCGGTTTAGTGACGACACCAAAGACAGTTCCCCCTCCATTAATTCATCGCCTTCCTTTATTAACTCCACTGGAAGCTTATTGAATCTAAGAAAGATTGAACGAAAAGCGAAGTCAACGAAAATCCTAGTGAATCCCGTTTGCTCCGACAGCGTCGGCACCAGTGACGACAGCAGTCGATCTAAAACAGTGATTACCAAATGGAACGGCAAGAAAAAACGCCTCAAGACAGAAAATAAAACTCATAAGAAAATGGAACGCAAATCCGATAAAGACGATCCAATTAGTAGGAATGAAGCACGAGAAGATAAGAAATCTATATCTTGTTTCAAAATGAAAAGTTATGAAGATAAATCACGTACAGACGAAGACAGAAAGTCAGGCAAGGAAAACTGTACCAACGAGAATGCCAGTAATTTTATGAACGGTGTCACTCCCGATATTATTAATCATTCGAGGAAAACTAGTCATGATTTAGTTGATGAATGTACTATGACCGATCAGATATCGCTTAAAACTGACCAATTGGATATGAGAAAGACTGATAGTTCTATAGGAGTAAAAGATAAACAGGTAAATTTAACTATAATACTTTAATTGAAATAACATTTTTTTTAAGATTCAACAATGTCTTGAAATGCAGATGAGTTTACTACCTATATTATTTCTACGTATTTCTTTTTATGCCCCTTCATAGAAAGTGTTATTTACTAAACAAAATCACAACAAACCCGCGCGACGATTCCCTAGCATGCGGAATAGGGTTCATTAAGAGCATTTCAATCGTCTCGAGAGTGGGGTTCAATTTGTATGTTAATGAGAGCGAGCCAGGCTTGTCTCTTTCTTAGTCATTCTTGGGTTCAGTTGAGTGCCCTTTTGATAACGTTACGTACTGTTGCGGACAGTTTTAATTTATTTAGCTGAATTGATTTACAGAATCTGAAAGGAAATGATAATGTTTGGGAATTTTTTACCTTTAACGCAGCTGCCCCTATATTTATAACACTACAGATTTTTACTAATGTAACCACAGTTTGTTTATTTGACACATTTTTTGTACAACTTGAATAAATGAAAGCAACTGATTGCTCTAGCAAAAAGTCGTAAGAGCAATAAGACAGATAAAAAAGCATAGATTTTGGTTTTTCCTCTATGTTGTGGGAATCGAAAACTAAACCACCTGACTTCTAATTTCAAAAGTAAAAAAAAAAGAAAAGCTTTCGAACAACCTTAATAAGGCCATAAATCTAAGAATCTAAAAATACCGGTATAAACAATCCTGTACGAATGACCCGGATATTTCGAGACTCGAGCCCTGTTTCCACCTCTTTGCTCGACCTTTTTCATACCACTAAAGGTGGCAAACAAGCATACGGTCCGCTTGGTGGTAAGCTGTTCTATGGACGTTTGCTTGACCTGTTTACTGAGGGATATTACTCTACATTTTGTTGACATTTGTAGAAACGCTAGAATACAACACAAACTATTTGTTGACTTCATTTCGACCTCATTTCCGCCTAACGTGAATGGAATGTCACGCTCGGAATTGCTTCCTTCCTTTTTTACTGTAATCTAAAGCGATGTAAATAGAAACACTATTCGTATAGTATACTCTAATATCAACTAGTTTAGTATTTTTTAAGACATTAATCAGTACCTAGTCTATAGAAAATTATGTTATATTTTTCTAAATCACTAAAGGACTTCTGCAATAGTTAGTACAGTTTGAGTAAGGTACAATACGTATTTTTTACGACACTTTGGAACTTCAAAGTACAAGCTTTGATAAAAATTTTTTTTTCTATACCCATTCTTACACTAATAATTTTTCGTTAAGTCCCACTCATTTACAAACTTACAAAAATCTTTAAACATAAAATTAAACTTTTAAATATACATCCACAATAATAATAAAAACATTTTATTTTCAAGCAACTTGGCCCAGTAATATATACTTTATATACAATAATAGGGTTAGTAAAATACAGTAATATTATGTTAGTATCCCTTTTTATGCACCATACTGGGGCTGTGCTATAATATACGTTACAAACAAAAACATTACAATTTACATTACAATATAGTTAATTTGGTAACTTGATAACACAATCAGAAGTGAAATATCTACTTCGTATTGATAGGTAAAGAAAACCAATTTGCTCATTGAATCGGGTCCTGGGGCTCGTTTCAATTTTATTGTAGCGGTAAAATCCCATTGACAACCCATTGCGAAGCCTAAAAGTTGTGGCACGTGCCAATTGTAGCCTCATTGATATTCTGCCCCTCTCTGACAATGACTGGTAATGTCATTTGCATGAATATTGATTTCAAATAATAATTGAATTTGATTTTCATATTGTATCGCTAGCAAATTGTCTAAAAATTTTATCATCATTACTTATTAGCAACAGCAGCTTCTTCAAGAGAGATGTAAATAAATCGACAATTTCAGCAGTATTTGTCGAAGCCTGGGGCCTTACCATAAGCTCTTCTTGCCCTCATAGTTCCACTGTATGCGTGACAGACTTATACACGGCATATACATCTGTCTCATAATAGAAGTTAAACTATCATGGCAATAAGAGGCCATGGTAAGGCCCTTGGTATTGCTAGCGTCTGTAGGTTGCTGTGACCACATACCAGACGTATGATCGTTTTTCTTGTTAGTGGGCCCTGAAGGGTACGCAATATATTGAACACCCTATGTGGAATATTTACTTTAGAATTATTGTATTGTTATTTCATTCCTATATACCCACATATTTTGCCCGCAGAATAATTAAATATTACCCTTCGTTTGTTTCAGGTAAGCGTATAAATAATGGTTCCAGAGTGCGAGCTTCCACGTGAGGTTTCTGTTTTTAATTACGTAAGGAAGTACATTTTTCAAAATATATA
This sequence comes from Watsonalla binaria, assembly GCA_929442735.1. Classification (NCBI taxonomy): domain Eukaryota; kingdom Metazoa; phylum Arthropoda; class Insecta; order Lepidoptera; family Drepanidae; genus Watsonalla; species Watsonalla binaria. The sequence goes on from OV838930.1 coordinate 4,848,257, forward strand.
TCTGGCCACAAATTGTTCACCTCCTATATTCAGTAAAGTATCACGTTTTACTTCGTACGAAAACTCCTTTGTAAGACGTTTGACTTTCAGAACGTTCGCAGTTTCCAAGTCACCACTTTTTCGTGCACGATACAAAGTTAAATAATGAACTCAAGTACGAGACTTACATTAAAATAGTTTTCGTGTTTCATCGTTCAAAGAGTAAAAGCTCAGGCAGAATAAATACTACTTTAAAGAGTGCCACAAAATTTACGGACATATTTTTATTTATATACACTTTATGCACAAAAGCATTTTATACCAGTCAACCTAATAGAATACAAAATATAGGAGCGGGGGTGTGTATAGATGAAAAATGACATAGGTATCAATAAACTTAAAAACGCTTACGATACAATACAATCTATTCTTAATATATAAAGTTTATTGCTTCTAGCTCGACCTAAAAAAATATTTGAGTGTGTGATAGCCCATTTATCGAGAAAGGCCATTTATCTTAGCGTTAGCCAAAATAACTATTCCAAGCGGTCGAAGTTGCGGGCAGAACAATATAATAATATAGGTAGTTTGTAAATTTGGTGAAAAGCTATTCTGCACTCTTATTTTAAGGTCAAAAAGTTATCACATTTCATCAATGAATATTACAAAAATGTTCCGACGTACACAGTGGGGTCAAAACGAAGTTAGCACGTTGCGGCCGCAGTAAACAGGGTTAACTCCGCGAAATAGCCACCGAAACTGTTTACACCTCTCTGTCGCGGCTAAATTCGTTACTGCAAACACTAGCTAATTTCACAAACCCAAATTACAAGACAATCTCACTAATGTCTCCCCTCATCTTAGTAGTTGTTTAATACAAGTTAGAGAAGTGTTGGAGCGTTATACTCCATTGAATATTGTTTACGTAAACATTTAGGGTTGTCCTTACAATGCTTTATGCCTATTGAAATCCGGCGACATTGAAACCTGTTAATCAAAGCGGGTGAAAGAGCGAAAAATTCTTTAAATGCTTAGGTATATTTTACAAAGCACGCAGCCCGTTTGTAAATGTAACATGGTATTTTTAAGGAAAAAGCATAGTCACCTCTTTTTCATGAAAAAATGAAAAGAAAGCAGGGCATGTGACGAATGAAAACGTCATGTTTTTGGGTCGTGGCCTTGTGTATTTAGTTGTTCAAAGGTTGTATTCTAAATTTACTGAAAGATGTTTTTGTATTTACTTGGAGGAAATAAAAATCTGTCTGCCAGAGTTTATAAAGCTAGAAGTCTCTCGAGAGAAGTTCTTACTCGTAATGTTACACTTTTGTTTGTTTCGTTTGGATGTTATTTTCTTGAAGTGTCAAAGTTGGATGCGACAGACAATTTTAATCATTCTGCTTGCGTTAGAAACTCAAGTATTTGAGTCATATTACAGTCAAGTTATGCTGTACAACGTATCACGTATCATATTAATTACGCGAATATTTGATAACATGAGCTTAATTAATTATTAGCTATACATGTATACTTTGAGGATACAAGAACGAAACTTGTGCACATACTATACTCACTGCTCTCACTCACTTATAAGTTCACGCCTGTATTCCCCAAAAGTGTAGACAGAGGAGTACACTCACATAATAGGTAGCAACCTTATGGTCATTAACCCGGCACTAATCCAAACTCCAGGCTACTCGAAATTACAGATGGAATACCCAATAACACTTCCAGTTGGACTTCTCGGGTCCGGTGGATGTGCAGTTCCCAGACTGTAAAGTCCTGACTGACTGATGATCTATATATATTCATACATGTGCTAACGCCTGTATCCCATGGGGGTAGGCAGAGACCACCGCTGGCCACATGCTACGATCCTTACATACTTCTTTCGTTTCATCCACATTTATTTATCTCTTGAGACACTTCCTTGACTTATATACCAACGCACAGTTTAACCGCTGGTCTTAGAGACATGAAATTTGGAGGGTGTGTTATTTGTGAGGGTTTTCCAAAATTCCACCCCTAAGTGTGTTAAGTGGGGTTAGTTCTTACTGCAATGCCCGTGTCAAGCTACGGGCGTGAACAAGTTTTTCAAAGGGAAATCAATGTAAGTAAGTGGCACGCTTGGGAATGTTCAACATCTGCAGAAACCACTCACCAACCTTAGACTATAGCATTATTTTCCACCTTTGGTGTTTATATAAAAAGAAGGTAGATACGTGATTTCACCCTTTTTTGCAAGCGTTTTTATGAGAGTAAGAGTTCAAAGGCATTTAATCACAATACAAGCACCACGAACGAGCTAAATTAATTGACTCCCGAACTCTACCAGGTGTTTATAAAAAATAGCAAAGGGGAGCAACTACAATAACCACGCTTAATTTACTGGAACTGGCAAATGAAGCCTTTCTCAAAAGAGTTCTATATCAATTATAACTTTTCGTTTGCTTCCTAAAATAAAATGTATTTTTTCCTTAAGTTTTCGCAATTCTTGCTAAAGTCGGATAACCAGTTACCGCTGAAGTGTTATTAAGGTTTCAGTTTATAAAAGTTTTAAATGTTGATTAAGTATAAATTGAGTGGGGTATTTTCCGCTCCTTCCTTTTATCCGGTTTCTTAAAAATAAGTGTTATATACGCATTTTGTAACCTTTTTACAATATGCATTTATTTAATTCATTAGTTTTTTAGTTTTAAAAGTATTTGCATCTCTTTTTGTAATGCTGATATCAAAAGAGATAGACATAGTTCTAGTTTGAGTTTGGTCTAGTCTTGGTTCAAACCATGCTTTGTAGTCAGGGATTAGCACATTCAAACTTTGAATAAGTAAAAGAAAAGTTCTCTCCTGCTTTTTAATTTTTTTTATTCTTAGCTGCCTTTGAAGCTATATAACTTAATTTAATTCAGGATTAGTCTGTTATTACTTGACTCGTCGTTTAAACTCCAATAAGCAGGTCGACAGAGAACCAATAAAAGTAAGCTACACTTTAAGTAATTTATGCGGCTCTTTAATTACTGAAACGGAAAATGCCCGTGAAACTCTGTGAGTATCTGAGTGTTAATATTAAAGTAGGTTGATTTTGATAAATTAATAGTTAAGTGATCGAAAATCTAAAGGATGAATAATTCTCACAGATGATAGTATTTTGTCGCATCATCATGATTATCACAAATATGTTCCATCTATATATATATCTATCTATCTATACTATATACAACATACTATACTACAGATAAACAAAATTGAAGTGTCTGTTTGTAATTCTAAAATAACAGCACAAAATGCATATGAAAGTATATACGGTACTGACATAAAAATATAAAACCATTTTATAATTTTTTCTCCGTCTAGGTGTCTGTCTGTCTGTTTGTTCCGGCTAATCTCTGAAACGGTTGGGCCGATTTCAATGTAATGGGACTTTCACTGGCAGGTAACTGATGTTTCAAGGAGTAACTTCGGCTACTTTTATTTCTAAACAATATTAGGGCTCCGAGACATGAAGCATGAAACTACATCTACTCGGGTGAAACCGCGCGGCACAGCTAGTAGAAGAATAAAAAACAGTTGTGGTGGCTAAATTACAATCTCATGTGTCATACGGACCAAAAAGATTTTTAGAAAACCAATCTCACATGAGCTTCACGGTGAAGGAAAATATCGTAAACCCTGAAGATGTCCGATAAGAAATTCAATGACGTAGGTGCCTTAGACGTCGAACGTTTCACCGTATGTTACGTTGGCATTAATCATCTTGAAAAATGGGTGTTGTAACACCCCATCCCACTCCTTATAGGTAGGCGTGATCTGTTTCTAATACCAAAATAACAGTTATTTACTAATAATTCAATAAATGCTTTTGGAAATATAAACGGTACCCCAAAAAACAATTTTTTTTTTGTTTTCGCTTTCTTTCTCTCTGTTTGTTCTGGCTTATCTCTGAATATGCTAGACGAATTTTAAGAGAACTTTTACTGGCAGATAACTGCAATGAGAAACTTAGCAAATATTCTATTAGGGTTCCGCGAAACGAAATTCAATCCACGCGTGTGAAACTGCGGCGTACAGCTAGCTTAGTAGCTTGCTGTTTTTGTTTATTTTAAGTATACCTATTTAGAACTTCCATTGCACTTAGGATATCGGAGATAGCATTATAAACGATACTACGCGAAGGAATAAAATACACATTTAAACATCGCGATTAACACTGAAAACACCTCGGAGATTTAAAAGATACCATATCAAAATTTACGTTTATTTTGATACTTACTTATCGGGAGCTGTAAAAGGGCCAGCGTAGAGCCACAAAATTTTAAGATACTATAACAACAGCCCGGCTTCCTACATTGATGTAGAATCGTAAATTGTGACAAGCGAGTGCGGGAGGATTCGAATCAATTTGGTCCAGCTTTACTGATACACACAATCAACCCAGAAAAGGTAATAAAATTGCATTACATACGAGATATATTATTGATCATTTCGCGAGCTTGTACCTGTACTGAGGATCAGGAGGAGATCCAGTCAGCATCCAAGGACCGAGTGCGAGGCTACTCGCGTAATCGCGGAGTTCTATGAGGCAGACCCTAACAGATGGGGCTGTTTCGATCCCATACGTTTACGTCCACTAGACGGCGTGCGACGGCGATAGTGAGAAAACTCGAACTTGGTAATTTGGTGCGGAGCTGATGTGTCCTTAAACCGGTGCGCAATATGTATGCGCCTGTTTGAGGCTGACTTTCTGTATATTATTTAATTTATAATATTCCAAGGGTATCCACATTACCATTCTGTCTGTTTACTTATTCAAAGCATTAGCCCGGTTCTAGATAGACAGTAAAGTGATACAGAAATTGTCCAAAACCTTCACCGAACGCACCTTGCCTAAGCAAACTTGAGTTGAATGCTGATGGGATGGTATAAACAAAAACTAAGCGGTTAGTTAAAAATTCAATGTTATGTTGACCGCGTACGTACTAGTACCTAGTTATACGACATAGTGTGAGCAAATAGTCATACTGCTGTGACGCGCTTTGCATACTTCATGCTATCTTGATGCATTGGTGTCGGCGAAACGTATTGCAGTCACTGTTGTTATATTATACCATGTATGTGTTTAAATGTGTGGCGAGTCTCCACTGTCATAACTTGCGTGAGAAGGAATGTTAAATGTTCTCTTAATTTGGCCTTAAGCTCCTTAAATACCCATTTAAAAAAGGTATATTTGGATCGTCGAAACCATTTAACACTAGATCTTGAACTACACAACCATACCTATCAAATAGATAGACGTGCCCCGCGGTTTCCCCCTGTATACTTATTTTTTTCTACCAAAATGTTAACTTTTCCGTACAATTCAAACATTCTTCAGACAGTAAAGTTGTTAAATACAACAATAAAAAATATTGGCGATATAGGTGCGTGTGACATAAATTCAGCGATTATATTTATGTAGAAAATTCTATGTAATTACTTAACGTTACTATTGTAGTGCTTAAGGGCTACTCCACACTCTGTTTATACGTTATATTACACATTCAAACTTAGCTGAGCTTACATAATGGTAATCTTATTAACGTGTACGACCCATTAAAGTACTGTTCCCAACTGTTTCTTATGCCACACCTAAGGCTTACTGGGAATTAAGGTTGGTGACGTACGCCGTGTTCTCTGTTTTATATTCATGACCTATGAATGAATGTAAACTGGGCTGTATTTTTCAAGTTGATTGCAGAAATGTGTAGGAATAATATATTTTCTTGAAATCTAGCAAAAAGTGCCTGATGTGTAATTTCAAACATGTTGGGCAGAAAAATAAAAATGATTCAAGACTGTATTTCTGAAATACTCTGTTAAATTTTAATCAGTTGTATCAGTCTTAAAGATTATATTAATATTTATGCCTATCATTAAAATTTGATTATATATTTTTGAGTTGATGCTTGATTGTCTTGTTGGGTCTTCTCAGAAGGCTCGTTTGGTAATTTTTCGCCTTTCATAAATGCCTTAACATGGCCCACAGTAAATACATTTTTATTTTATTTTTAAGTGCTGCGGGGTTCGAAGCAATTATTTATTGACATAAACGTTTTTTATACAATCGCGTTCCATTTATCAACTTTTGAAAGTCCATTACTAGACCTAAACCACTTACTACTTCTTCAAAACCTAAGAAAACCATTCGCCGAAATTGAATCGACGAGCTTTCCTTATACGGCGTTCCAAAAAAAGAAGTCACTTTATAGCAAAGGACACTCGTAATCAGGGATATTTGTCTTTTAGACCGTGTCGGGGTTCTCTTGTTTATTACTTACCTTACCTCAGAGTATGTCGTATGTGATTCCACGACAGAGAAACTGAATAAAGCAGGGCCTTAAAATTGAGTGCTCAGATTTGTGGTTCCCCAAAGCTATCTCATGATTTGTGGGGATGGCATCATCTAAACTTGTCTCGATATATGGATAAGAAGTTGATTTATTTAGGGATTCCTTGAAGATGCGTCATATACGGAAACTATATTCTTATGCCATAAATTGTGTCCAATGTTATTATTATATTGCCCTAATTGTAAATATAGAGAATACGTAAGTTCGCGCCCTCCAAGAACAATCGCCCGAAGAGGTAGATATGGGGTGTTGCAATTCCCACTTTTCAACGAAGATGTTGACCTAACCTAGTAGACATATAGAGAGTGCCCAGGTAAGTTCATCGCCTTATCAGCCATTATACATACGTCGTAAAAAAAATTCTCAGACATTAATTCGCCGTAAAACTGAAGGGCATCTGGCACTTAAGATTTTAGAAAAACTCAAGAGTTCAATAGGTGACATCGGAACTTGCGTCGCTTGTGTAGCAGGCGAAAACTCAAACTACTTAACCACATTTTTTTGCCGTTGGTTAAACCTTATTCGAGTCGTATAAGGCTTAGTTTATGTGGTACAAGGCTTAGTTTGTGCGGTTATAAAAATATTCAAGTAATTTTAATGGATACCCAAAAACCAATGATGTACCTATTAATATTCATTATCCGGCAGAAACGACCCAGCTATTACAAGCCATGTTTCCCATGTTACTAGATAGTCAGCGAATCCATTAAAATTTTAATTAAAATCTGCTCATGTCGTGTTTACCGAACGTCCTTATCTACCCAATTTTGGTATTAAAAAATATTTTGACGACACTTTTATAACCATAATAATAACATTACTGACCGCTGTAAAATTTCAAATTTAAAATTATTATCGACCATTTATTCTTCGCAAAGTTACTTCTAGTTTGGAAACTCTTCCATTCAAAAATACAAATGCTTATTCATATGAACAGTTACCGTTTTTCTTAATTATTACGAAAACGTTTTGTCAATCCAATCCAATATTGGTTCAGAATGTCCAATATCAAGGCAACTGTATTTTTTTTCAAGCTTAATTGCTTCTTATGAATACATTTTATTGTACCTTTCCGACTCGGATTCCTTTTATATAAAATAAATTGAAAGCTTTTCCATGATTCTAGAACTAATAATAGATGTCGTTTAATTTATACAGTTTATTTTGGTACATTTTATTGAGTGGGAACGAATTCTAATTTCGTTTTTGTGGAATGTTTAAGCCACATTCAAAATATACCTTTATTTATCTTTTAATAATTAATCTAGCAGCTTATTTTCCTTCCAATATTAATCTCTTCGCTTGTAATTAATGACTCTGTAAATATAAATTCAGCCAATGTCATGTAACCGAAAACGAATGGATACTTTCAACGATTAATAATGGCAACGGGAACTAAATACATCTTAGCTTCTGGTAAAATACTTACTTGATATGATTATATTATAGAAAAAGGTTCTCGTACAAATAAATACACATTATCGCGCCTGTGTTTCCCGAAGGGGTAGGCAGAGGTGTACGTAAAGCACACCCACATTTCGCCAGTTATGTTTAAGCCCCATATAATAGGGGACGAGTCTATTGCCATTAACCGGTCACTAATCCATACTCCGGGCTACTACTGGAAAATTACAGACGGAAAAACCCAATAACACTGCCCGACTCGGGGATCGAAACCACCAGACCAACGAGGCAGTATAGCTTACATTAAAATACCCACCGCACTACCAAAGGCCAGGGGTGTGGCGGGTCTATAATGCATTTATCGAGCACACGTTATATTCCCTCCTTTTATTATATTATGAAACTGGTAAATAGGAATATGTTTACGTCGAGCAATACATTAAAAACTGAACATGACGCGGAAAAGACCTCACAACTTACGTATCTCATAAATACCAATCAGATAAGAACTTGGCAAGGCATCATGAATGGTAAGAGACGTTGAACCCTCAACGTTCAAAGTATTGAAAAGGTTTCACAATAGGGAACAAATATGAATTTACACTTCTAAATCTCAGATTATGATTTTCCAGCGTAGTCTTGATTCCGTAGTAACACTCAGCTTGACCAACAGAAGGTCATTAAACTATGTGCGCGTACAGTAATAATAAAAATAATATAATTTAACAATGTCTAGGTAATCACTAAATTAAATTCTTATCCGATTCGTTGGTCTAGCCGTAGCAACACCTACTGCGGAGCACGAGTTTTTGGTGTGTTCCCCGGGTCAAAGTGTTACTGGGAGTTTGAATCAATAATTTTCCAGTTGCAGCCCGGAGTCTGGTTAGTGATATAAGGATCGTCTGTAAAAGGAGCATATGTACGAGTATGTATGTAAAGTTCTTATTTCGAATGCTCCTTATGACCATTTAACGCATTTGGTGGTTAACGTTTAAAAGTACTTGAACTTCGTGTTGCAGCTACTTAATATGATCTAATATATAAAATTGTCGTGTCATAGTGTTTATAACAATACTCCTCCGAAACGACTTGTTCGATTTATATTTTTGTTTCTGGATATTTGATAGGTCTGATTACGTAAACTATTTATCATACCCAGCAGCCGTAAGGATGGTCCACCGCAAAGTAATTATATAGCAAAGCAAAATTTGCTGGGCACAGCTTGCATAATTATAATAATAATTTGAATACCTATGTTCCAAACTTACTTGTATGTTGACAATTTGTAACAGCTAGTTTCAAATGCTCTATTCCAAAGTTGTTCAACTTTGGGTGGTTGTTGCCCAAAATATCTGCAGAAATACGTCTTGTTCGGCTAACTAAAGTTTGTGCTGTTGTTAGTTTTCCGAATTTGTGGCTTATTGACCAACATCTCTGTCCTTGGGGACTTGAGTACGTGTTTCGGCAATTGGTTTATTCTGATCCAGTAATAGAGCTCTTTGTTGAAAATATAACTCACAATATCAAGCCCACGATTGATGGATTGGCTTGTTTGAAAGATGATATGGCTGAAATAGGAGTGAATACAGATATAACGGCTGATAGAGAGAAATAGTAGATAAGAACACATTGCGCCGACCCCAAATAACATGGGACAAGGGTAGGAGGATGATGATGTTTTCTACTGTTTTCGAAGGAAAGGAGAGTTGATTTGTACACGTTGCAATGCTGCCGGTTTTTTTGATATGATACTGAGTGATTTTAACCTTACATAGGCTAATTTTACATACATACATATATATACTCACATCTGCATTCCCCGTAGCGGTAGGCAAAGATGTTGTAATCGCAACACCCACTTTTCACTGAAGATGATTAACTGCCAACGTGCCAGCTGGTGAGACTATCGCCTTCTCAGTAGGCAAATTTTATAATCAGTTATTTGTTTGATTTCTTATTATTTTTCATAGATTCTTTTAAATTTAATATTTATAGAGCTCTACTTACTCCGATGACGTTTATTTATTATGTGCACGAATTAATTAAAATAAGTTTATTTAGGTATGAACATGATTCGAGTTGGAACGATTTCTGTGTTTAAAATTGTGTCTTAGTTCTTAAATAAAACGCTATAGTGGAACTTCCAGGCAAAGTAAAGCGTTCGTATGTTCCATTTCGCGTTAGAGCTAACTTATCATAGTTACAGCTCTGTTTGCTTAACAGAGCCTCGCCCTGCTATTAACTTCGCACAATAACAAACAAAGCATATGGGCTCGACTGGTATTGTCAATAAATTGTGCTCACCTGCAGGTTTTATGCGTTGCGAAATAGCATTCCTGCTATATCCACTGCAGTAAGTTCCATACATAGCTATGAAATTAAATTATAACATGCGTTCTATAGGAAAAAAAGGGCATAAACCAATTCAAAGAAAGTAATTCTTTAAATCGAACCATTCTAACTAATGTATCTGAATTAATCTCATCCTAAACGAGGAGCTTTTACGAATGAAAGGAAAAAATAATACGGCAATAAATTCGTTTGCAGTCTCCCAACGTATTAAGGTTTCAGTAATTGCAGCCAAGTAGGGCTTCACTAGCTTTGTTTTGACTGCTGTGGATCGCCCGCTCTGTGGCAATTTATTTTCCCGACAACAAAAGCGTTCTCATTTTTCCGACGAATAGCGGTCACATAGTGTCCAAGAGTAGCAAGGCTAAGTGCAGAAAAGTGTCGGTCGCTTCCGCCGCGGTTAAAGACGCTATATCGTATTGTAAGTCACTTTTACACTCGCTATAAAATTGTTGTTTCAAAAAAAAGCTTATGCTTGGTTGAACCGAAATATTTGCTAAAGTTTAAGCCAATTTTGACGACGACAGTAGCAATGCTTTTTTAGCTTTGACTGCGGAATGAGTTGCACTAAATTACGTTGTCAATATGTGGAAACTTGAAACTTAAGCTATAGTTTTTAACCTTAAAATAATGGACAATTAAAATTGTATTAGCAAAATAATTAAATGTTTTTTTTTTAATAATTCATTGTTTTTTAACAATTTGGCATAGCTGTGGTTAGTTGATGCGACCCAGAGACATTTATATATCGCGAGCCTTACAAAACGGAAATATAATACTCGATGCTAACAATTCAAGCAGAGTACTTGTTTCAAATACCCCTAGAAAATATATTGCTTTTGCCAAGCAACCCTCAACTCAAGCCTCTACGCGACCTATAAAAATACTCAACGGGTTTCACATGTCACTAAAGTCAGGTTAGACAATAGGGGCAAGTAATAACGTGGAGCTGAAGAATAGACGCTGAACAAAACCGGTTGAAGTGGCGAGTGGCAAGCCAGGGTTGTTCCATTGTAGTCGAGGCCACAGGGCCACCTCTTTCTACGTATGTGTTCCGGCTTGAAAGACAATTGGATTTTATTTCCGAGCAAAATGTGATGAAGCTACGTTGTTGTGCTGAAGTTGTCCTTTGAAACGTTAATAAGTCGGAAAAATTGTCGTAACGTGCCCTAGTGGGCCCAGATGATTTTATTATTATCGCGTTTTACAAATACATAATGAGTAGACGGAAAATGTGCATGGTCAAAGATGAAAATGTATAAAGAGATTTTCTCTTGACGGATTACTAGGATTATGCTAAGGCTATAGCGGGTCGCTAATGATGATGTGTAAATTTATAATAATACTAGCTGTATAATTAATTTCGTGAGTGGTTATAATTTGCGAATCCCTATTTTTCTAAAAGTAGCCTTATTTACACATATGACATCAGCTATCTGCCAGTGGAAGTCTCGTTAAAATCAGTCAGTGGTTTCTTCCAGTGGAGATTAGCTACAGCTCCACTGGAAGACCTAGACAGACAAAAGAAGAGAAAAACAGATAGACTGACTGCTAGAGAAAAAAATACATTAATGTACCATATATTGTATTTTCTTGTTCATTTAGGGAAAAGCTGTTAGTTTGGAATTACAAACAGCAGCCTCAATTTTATTGATCTGTATAGATAGGATAAGATAGATATACGCAGACGAAGTTGTGGGTGGAAGCTAGTACCTATTATGGTGTAATGGATAATAATTGCTTTGGCATCCAAAACGCAAATCATGCTTGTATTGTTAATGCTCAGTGATTCTACTAATCGAACTTTTGAAGTGTTTCATTGAAGTTTTCACGATGATTGAAACAAGTTATGAGTTGACATTGCAATTTCATCATTAGAGAATAAACATAGAGCTACTTTTTTATTGCCAGCTGCTAGATATACTAAACTTTTTTTATGGATATGGTATCTCGCAGTTGGTAGAGGGAGTTGCCTCCGCTGCTTAACCGGACTTGTTATTTATTTATTCGTACACGCTTACTCATAATGTCAATAATAACCGTAAATTAGCTTCAATAAATCGAATATTAGGTGAAGATAAAATACACACAGGAATACTTCAATATCTTTAAACGAGCAATTCTTGCATAAATATAGAATCTGCCTCGAACGGCTTCAATGATTTTCATGAAGGTCGATTTGGTCAACAAATAGTTTTCAGGAAATTTAAAACTCCTACATTTTCGCCTATATCTGTCAAGTTATGATAGCTCAGACGTGAAGATTCCAGTCTATGACTAACTAGAAACTAGAATACCCCGGTCGAGTCTCAATGTGGTTACCAGACCGATTTTATCCCTTTATTCTCTTTTTTTTCAAAATACATACATGCTCAAGCCTGTATGTCATAAAGTAGGCGGAGACCACCGTTTGCCACATGGTAAATGTCAAGTTCCTTGTTTTGTGTGAGAAAGAAACCGAGCACAGCTCGGTCAAATAGGTGCTCTGAAATAAATAGCTTTCATTATTATTCTAACAGAAATTAAATCGCTTATCAATAAGCGGTTCAAACAGTATTAACTCTGAATTTACTCTCAACGTAATATATAAATATACGCTACGTAAACTGTATCTATCAATTTTATTTCCAGTCGGTGAGATTGGAAAAAGTAATTAAAAATAGGTGACATACAAGCCACGGGTTCGATGAAACATTTATACAATAGGAAAGCGGATTACATTTGTTAGAGTTCTAGTTACTTTTTAATCTGCTTTTCAATAATAGAAAGATTTTTTAATTTAATCTACCCTCGTTTATTATGTTTCAAAGTTGTAACTTATAAATAATTGTAAACCCTATCAAGATTGAATATTGACAATGATCATAAGCCTCACTTCGAACAACCTTCCTGCATCAAGTGCCGACCCCAACCTGGCTGGTCACCAGATTTTTATACGAAACGACGGCCATGGTCACCCCTTTTTGGAGGAAAATCGGTAATCTAAGTTAAGCCAGTTGTCAGACTATTCAAGGCCTCTGTTTGACCTGTAATAATTGCCTACGATGTTCATTTGGAAACCGCGACCGACGGCTTAACGTTGGAGATGGAGAGAACTAAGGCGGTCACTCATCCAACAACTGGTTTGGATTAGGGTTGCTTAACTTCGCTTGTCGATATGTTACGAGTTTTCTTCAAAATATACCTTATTTATTAACGTGGACATATTTCCTTGTACAGAGTTTAAGACCGAGTGCAATGGACCATAATAAATTATGGCCCAAATAAATGGTCTGTACGCTCGAAAGGACTAAAGACAGATGCGGGATATTGGTACTTAGCTTTGATACAAAGTCGCTCTTGTTCGAATCGAATGTTCTTGCCACAATACATTTTATAATATTACCTTGTATCGTAATCCGGACATTCTTCTAAGAAGCCGGAAAAGGGTTGGATTACGCACTTATGTGGGTGGTGAAAGTCCTTTGGAATCGTTATTGGCACTCTTGAAACTTATTCATATAACACATACCCGTTTTATTGCGCTTAAATTATTTTATTTACCATAATTTTTAATAAAACAAATTATTATTTAGAAATAATTTAGTATGGTTAAAAACTATTCCTCTTCTGATGTTTTGTTATTATTTATTAATAAAATATTCTATTCAACCTACAGCCGATTTATTCAGTAGATATTGAAACGTTTTCAGAGTCAATATGGATTTTTTATTGCTGTAATAAATATTTTACGTTCTGAATAAAAAACCTATTGTGTAGTATATTAATAAGATTTTTATATGAAATGAAACAATTTTTTCTGTAAACTTGTATCCCTCCTATGTTTTACATATAAACTTCAAAGTTATGACTGACTGACTGACTGACATATGTTATGTCATCGTCCACCCTAAACCACTGGTCTCAGGGACATGACATTTGGAGAGAGTGTTCGTGGTGAGGTGTAAGTATCCTCTGAGGAAGGGTTTCTGGAAATTCCAACCCTTATGGGGTGAAAAGGGTATGATATTTCGCACGTCAAATCATACTGCTTGTATTTTATAAAATTAATAGTATATAAAGATTTTGTGACTAAAGAACTGGCCAAGTCCGAGTCGGACTCACGCACGTTGTCGTTGTATGACAGCTCTCTTGAATATTTATTTTAATCTGTGTATATTAGTATGTGTTGTCATAGCGGGAATACACCATCTGTGAAAATGTCAGCTGTCTCAACTGTCACGGTTCATAAATAAATAAAATAAAGAAAGAGATAACCTTGGTGACAGTCGAACAGACACGGACAGCAAAGTCATAGTAATAGGTCCAGGTCCAGTTTTTAACCTTAGGATACGAAACCCTAAAAGCACGATAATTTCACAATACTCGATATGGAAATCACGGGTATTCCGTGGTGGGACAGCGAACGAATACAAAAAGAAGTGGTCGTATAAAATAATTTTGTTACCGCGACATAAAATGGGGGAAATAATGAAACTAGTTTAATGCACGCCATAAACTCTACTTAATGTAACCTCCGAAGCCGCCTTGACCCATTTGACTTGTTTTAGGCTCTGTTTACCTGGTCGGGTTAAAACACTTTGGTCAGTTACGTCACTTATTTAGGCCATCTTATAAGCTCTCCTATTCTGAGCAATCGAAATAGGAATATCTATATTTATATTATTTATATATCTCTAAAATTATAAATTTGATAGTTCGAAGAATTGTTGAACATTTTTTTCTTATACAGTATATATATAGATTCAGGGTGACAACTATGATTGTTTAAGCAGCGCGAATAAAGAACTTCTTAGCTTTCAACGTTTAATTTTAAGGTACAAAAATGAAATTTCAAATCTCAGATGTTCTTAGTACGCTCTGCTTAAACCGATGATGGTAAGGGCTTCAATCTTGAGAAAGTCAGCCAAAATAGTAAAAATAAAGTTGGAGGTTTTAGTTTTTTAAACGAAGGAAGATCTTATAAACAAGGCAGACTTAGACAGAGATTATTCTCTAGATAGATTCATATTCTCAAGATAATGACTAGAAAGGGACAAATTATACTGAGAGAGAAAACTGATAGCAAATAACAAACTCAACTAAGACAGGAGGCCGATGAGTTCACTCATGCGTTCTGATTTATTGACTTTAAATATTTACTGAACTTTATTGGTATTTCGTTTGCTTAATCAAACAATATTTTTTCCTTATTAATTGTTTAGCTATTGGTACTGCGATATTCCGAAACACATTACAGACTGAGAAATATTTGTAATGATATATTTCTCATAGGATATAAAAATATAGGTAAGTATTGTATATACGTTTTACTAAAAATAAAAAAATATAAATACGTCTTATTTTTCAAGGAAATTCAACAAAACTACTTGGGAGTATTTGGATTCACAGCTTCTATCGTCCATATATTTTTTACAACCAATCTGGGCTAATGAAGTGGGACGCAAATCAGGCAACATCCGCATCACGTGCCGTTTGATTGATGCTCGTGTGCTTGATGACTCTCTCAATCAAACTGTGTGTGTAATAGTAAGTTAAGATATGTAAATACCTAGAAGCTTGTAAGTGAGTATTACTACTTAGTATACCAATCATACAGAAATACTCATGTGATTAATTACGTTAATTAATAAGAGTTACATGTTATTCACTTACCTTGCGTAAGTAATTGATGTTTACTCAGAAATTCTACATACATATGGTCGCGCCTGTGTTTCTCAAAGTAGTAGGCAGAGGTTCTCACCCCCATTTCGCAAGTTATGTTAAGTCCCTTGTAATAGGAGGCGAGCCTATTGGCAATAACCGGGCACTGATCCAAACACCGCTACTGAGAAATTACTGATGGAATAACACAACAACAGAATCCAATAATACTTCGCCCGACCTGGGGATCGGACCCAAGACTTCGTGTGTCGCAGTGCCTGAGGTCAAATAATAAAATTAAACAAAAAAACAAATAAATATTATGCTTATGCAATTGCAAGCAGGTTCCCGAAGTGGCAACGTGACAGATAGTTGGTCCATCGCCTTCTCATGCACTGTCCTTCTCCCTTCTTAAAGTAAATTGTGCATGGGTGACAGATCTCGTGTTCCAAAGCGTTCATAAGCTGTAAAAGCAGCTTAAAGCGTCAAGCAAGCTGAATGCTTGCTAATACGTGCTAGTATTCGGTATAAAATTCGTATATTAGCTTTATTAATTGGCAAGAATATTATGTGAAATCATAATAAAATAATAAATTTGTAACACATGAATTCATCTAAGTGTCGTAAAGTAATTAAGGAATGTTTAGATTACACAAGAGTTTTTGATTATTTCGCAAGAGCTCATGAAATTAATTGTTAAAGTTTTGTCGACACGACGTATAGCGCGCTATAAATATTCATCGCAATTTAATTTAGATGTGTTCTTACATTACACACTGATGTTCTATGAACACAGAACAGAA
This sequence comes from Watsonalla binaria, assembly GCA_929442735.1. Lineage (NCBI taxonomy): Eukaryota > Metazoa > Arthropoda > Insecta > Lepidoptera > Drepanidae > Watsonalla > Watsonalla binaria. The sequence goes on from OV838930.1 coordinate 4,864,818, forward strand.
CAAATGTTAAAAGTGCTTTTTAATCCCTTTAGCTACTCTCAGCGGTGTAATCTGACTTTTTAAGGATCAAAGAAGCTTATAACGGTTCTAAGCCAGAGTGTAAGCCTCCTGCATTCCAAATTTCACCCGCTTCTAGTACCACGAAAAAGTATTTTAATTTTGCGGGTATTACACATAACATTGATAAAATGATGAAATTATTTTCAAAATCGCTACTGTCAGTAAAGTCAGTAGTTGCAAAAATTACCTAGGTACTACTACAATTCATTTCACAAAGTCACAAACTTTATCTCATTTTCATATTAGTAAACGCTCACACACATTGGCATATATACTTTACAGCCCCAAAAGCTGTCTAACATTGCGGTTAATGATTAACAGTTATGAAACTTTGTTATTAATCATCGGACGTCTCAACAAGAGTGCTTGTTTAAAAAAAATTCTAGGCAGTGGAAATTGGCTTGATTGTATTCCTTTGAAAGGACCTTTTGTTTCTCTCGTTACTGTTAAGTAATATGTTCATGCTTCTTCGAGAAGATCCCGAAGAAAAAGGCAGTGATGTAATGCTACAATACCGACATTTCCCTGAAGAGTTGTATAAGTGCCAACGTGATACATTTCCAGACTCGAGTTTTCATACATCTAGATGGAAAATTGGTACAATTCAACACGAGTTACTGGTGTCCTCAGCAATGTAAACACTTTATGTAATTAGACAAAAAATGCAAAGATACACTCTATTGAAAATATTCTTACTGAAAAGTGTGTGTGTATAGTGGACCACATGTATGAAAATTGTATTAAATGTAGTATTATGTTGACAGATAACTATATAACTGAAGTAACTATGTAAATACATTCACAGTTTTAGTTAAGGTTTGAATAGAAGTATTGATAATACTATAATAAAAGAAGAAGTCGTGGTGGCCTTGGGGTTTGAGCAGTCGCCTGCTACGCAAGCGACGAAAGTTCGAATCCCAGGGGGCCTGATTCATTTTTTTTTTCTAAAAACTTATGTGCAGTGATTTCACACTACGTGCAGGAAAGCATCAGTATTTATGGCTCTTAATCATCGTCGGTGAAAAATGGGTGTTGTTATTACAACACCTCTGCCTACCCCTTCGGGAAATACAGGCGTGAGCATATATGTATGTATGTATAAAAAAAGGGTTTTTGCATAGAGTGCCCGCCAATCTAATTGGCCAACTAAACTCTTAATAGAAATTAAACACAAGATCAATGTCTGCGTTTGATCACCCTTTGCACCATGGCATACAACATTCTGGCGTCCACCGAGCTGGGGCTTGCTAAGCCAATTGTTTTGATTCTTAATAAAAACTTTTGCTTGGGATTAATGACAAAAAAACGTTGTGTGTAAATACGTGAATCACTGCGTTATTTCAAAACACCCACTCCTAAGAATTTTCGATCTTGAGACAAAGAGAAGATTACTATCGGAGAAAGGCACTCACACCCTCTTGAGTATCATCACAGACGATGAGGCCTTTTTACTGCTGTGAATTACATTTAAAGGAGCGCCATTTTGAAAGACTTAATTCTATTCTGCCATTTCCTAATATATTCTCTTAAGTGTACATATATTTATCAATAAAATCTATACATATTATATTCAGTCCTGAAGAACTGATTTAGTGACCTATATAGACCATCTATATATATAGGTCATATATATATCATATCACGGCCTGAGACTCATCCTTAAGGTGTGAAAATTAGAGGGCGTGCTCTTGGTCCTTACCTGAAGGTATACACTAAAAAAGTGGTATTCCGTAAAATCCACCCCTGAGGGACTAAAATATTTGTAACGCAAGCGAAGCTGCAGGTGGAAGCTAGTGTATTATGAATGAAAAATGTTTCAGTAATAATTAGTAATCTATCTATAAATTTTTATACGAGCAATTCTTGAATATATATAATCGGAACCTTGGAAACGGCTTCATCAATTCCATGTAGGTGGTTTCGGGGGTGGAATTCAGCTAGTTTTCTTTTTAAGAAATCTTCTAAAAAACTACTATTAATCCTCATTTCATAATAACTTAACAAAACATAATTATACACTTAATTAAATCTTATTTATTTGTTTTCTTTCCTTCTTATTAATCAGGCTATATATGTTCTGCGGCATTTTCAACAGGAAGTTGTGACATACAAACACGTTCGAGAGTCCGATGAATCTTCTTGTTTTGGTGATTTATTCGCATGGCAATGTGACGCAAACTATAGACGTTTAGCGATATGTACTTACTGCTCATAACCAAACAATTATCTAGAATAATACCGCAGGTGGAAATAACTATAAAATATAGCTTTGGAAAGTACAAGAGAACTTATTAGAATTTTAATTTTACAGCAAAATACTGTAATACATACATACATATGCTCACGCCCGTATTCCCCGATGTGGCAGGTAGAGTGGGTGTTATAATAACAACACCCATTTTTCACCGTAGATGATAAAGTGCCATAAATACGACTCTGAATTACTTCTAAGACATTATGCAGGTTTCCTCACGATGCTTTCCTTCACTGTAAAACACTTAGTGTATAATCACTGCACATAAGTTTTTTTGAAAATCTCATGGTACTGGCACCACTTGGATTCGAACTTGAGTCGCTTGCGGAGCAGGCGTCTGTTCAACGTCGTCTGTTCGACCACCACCGCTTCTTAATACTATAATCTTTTGATTTTTTATACATAAATAGTTCCCGCTCGACATTGGACCATACGTGTTCCATGTTATAAGGGTGAGCACACACGTTTACATGTTTTATTCATTATTCACTCTCTGGTTCTTTACCTCCTTAGTTTAACCTTCATGCATGAACAGGCTTAATTACGTATGAAAAAGGTTTTAACTAAACCGTATTGTATCAATATTTTTTTAAACTATGTACTTACTTCCTACCTACATAAATCTTCAAGTGCTTTTTCCATTTCATCCATTCCATTTACAAATTTAAAAAAAACTTAGGCACACGTAATACCACTCATTGACTAGTATGGCCCAAACTTGATAAAAATATGACAATGTTTTGAAAAGCTCAATGTTATCACCAAAAAGTTACGTATACGGCAGGTGTTATTATAATACACACATATAAATAAATAGTAATATGTACTGAACAGTAATAATTTACATAAAATATTAAACAAATTACGACTGTCAAAACACGTAGGAAACAACTTCTTTAAATGTCTAACTTTATAACGCGTGAATCATTAATATGGTACGGGCAGAAGGTTATTCAAATTAAATTGTAAAGCAGTAGTTTTGCTCTAAGCGAGTAATTAATTTGTGAGAGCACTGCCTTTGAAGCGACACTCGTAGTAGGAAACCGGTTAATAGTTCCCAACTACAGACCCACGGAAAATGGACCTTAAATATAAACTGGAATAAGTTCTGACAATTTGATACGAAGTTCCTATTGTGCGCTTATTATATAGTTAGTGAATTAACATGATGTATGAATTTTGGAACGAGTTATGGAAAGTTCGTAACTTTTATGTGTGAATTAAAACATTCGTGTTAATTTAATGAAATAGAATCAGGCTTAGCTTTGCCGAAGTCTATAAAGGATTAAATCTTTTGTGAAAGAGAGTGCCTATTCTTCTCCGATCATTTCAAAATATGTAAAATATGCAAAATAGACAGTTTTTTTTTTGAATTATGATGTCGTTTAAAAACGATTCCATACAAATGACAGATACTTCGCAACAGGCAGTTATTGCGTTCAAGTGGAAAACCTAGTACGGTACGTTACACCGCGTGCGTTTAGTCAAAGGGCATTTGCCTTTGACATCTAGTTGTAGGCGAAGTACCCATTTTTATTTTAGTGTACCCACTCGACCGTAACCCAGCGTTAAACCGCCTATACAAAGGATTAACGGGGCTGAAATATTGCTGCCGATTTCTGTTACTACATGTTTGGTTGAATTGTAACTTTGGATCGATACAAAGTTATTGAGCTTACTACACTGCAGTTTATTACACTATATTAGGTAAGTTACTCTCTCCAGAATTGAAAAAAGTAGAGAAAGATTAATCCCAAAAATTTTTAATAATCATTAGCTAATTATTTATAGGACTTATTTAATAATAACATAACCAGTGAATACAATAAAATCACTATCGTTTATGTAAATCAAGACTTGTAGAACCATGGGTCTGAAAAGAATACTTGATCGCAGCAAATACCAGCTATCGTAGCAATAAATGTTTCTTCCCGTGAACTCAATTCCTACGGTATAAGTTCAGTTATAAAATTATATAGCTTAATAAATTACTTACGCTCCAAAACTTTAATCCAATTGCGCGTACAAGTTCCCAAGTGGATCGTACCTTCTTACTACTTTAAATCAAAGCGAAATCTTAACCTATTTGCGTTTCGTAAGAGCAAAGACATAAGACTGCACTCTCGGTCTCTTTACGAGGTATGTAGCCATTCGTCTCTTAATCCATGCTTAGAGATTTCTTCAGTCTTGGCGCTGTGAAAAATGTCTGAGATCTTAACAAGTAATTAACTGAGTTACAGATCGCTACGAGTTTTAAGCGTTCGCCTTGATTACGCAGTGGTATTTTTTTTGGTCTTGTCGATAGAGCGAGCGCGAACTAAAACATGAGCTGTTATTCCCCTGTAATAACAACACCCACCTTTCACCGAAGATGATTAAGTGCCAACGTGACAGATTGTGAGTCTATCAATTCCAACTTGCGTAGAATATCATACAGAACAATATTCTACATAACACTTATACCTATCCAACTCGCTCTACAATTTGTTTTTCTTTGTACACATTTTTTGCTACATAACGTCCAATACGGTGGAATATGGACTTGCCAATAAAACGGTATTTGTAACATATTCTATTGAAGGAATAGCTCGGTCGAACGGTCGGGTCGGGTTGAAGTTAGATATTTGAAATAGAGCTCTATACAACATGCCTCTGAATTGTTTACCAGTTGATTACGGACCATTTTATAGCTTCTCGCAAAGGCAAAACTTTCAATCAAAATATTATTATGTCGTTGACAAAGTTGCAATATAATTTTGACGAAAACCTGAGTTTGTTGACCCAAGATATTTTGAAGTTAAGAAAATAACTCATGAATAATATTTCCCCTGTTGTAAACTTTCGTAAGCCGCAATGTCGAAATTTGCAAAATCAGGTCTGAATAAAAGAACAAACAAGGCTGAGTTTACCAAACAAGAATTTAGGGATACAAAGTAAGTCTTTGTGTAGTTCGTGCTTCAAGATTCAATTTGAACACATTCTACGTTTAATTTATTCGGTTACGTTTTTGGAATGTCACCAAATTTATAGGAGGTAGGGTTACAAAGGAGTGTTGAGTTATAGTGATTTAAAATGTATGTAAAGTCGGTATGAGCTGTGGTGGTCTTGGGGTTTGAATAGTCACCAGCTATGAGCTACGCAAGCGATGAAATTTCCAATCCCAGCGGTTAACGAGTTTTTCTAAAATCTTATGTGCAGTGATTTCACACCAGATGCTTTACAGTGAAGGAAAACATCGCGAAGAAATCTGTATATGTCTGACAAGTGATTTGAATTTGTGAAGTGACTGAAATGGCGATAGACTCGCCATCTGTCAGTTTGACACTTTATCATCTTTTATGATAAGTGTGTGGCGTTAGTACAACATCTTTGCTACCCCTCCGGGGAATACAGGAGTGAACATACGAATGTTATTCAGTTTAGGCATCATCGATAAAATTGCCACCGTTTCAGAATCTAGGATTTGCTTGAAGATTCAGTTAGACATAGGTAGGCATTTTATAGGTTCATGACAAAATATAAAAATATCAAGTCAAAACCGTACACAATAATAAATTAATATCCGCGCAACGTCACTGATAAACGTGGGTCACAATGTTTTATTCATGCGAATGGTAAATACGCATTTTTCTCATTGGATTGACACGGAAACTCACTTTCTTTTATATGGTACTAAACTGTTGGTATCGAGTTCTACTATATTCGGTAGCTTTCAGCACTATAGGCTTTACGGTCGAACCACGTTCTACTTTCAGTGAACATTATACCCATAACATTAACATATTTGTTCTCGAAAAAATTTATTCATCACAAAAGATGAAAAAATTAATTAATTTACAAGTCAAGCCATCTCGTTAATTAGTATTATATTTTTGCATTGCTGCGACGGCGATAGACTCGCCCTCTGTCATGTTGGCACTTAATCATATTCGGTGAAATGTGGGTGTTGTGATTACAACACCTCTGCCTACCCCTTCGGAGAATACAGGCGTGAGTATATGTATGTATATTTCTTTATTTAATTCAAAAGTTTTGTTATTTTTGGTTTATTATTCTTTCAAGTTATACCATACACAATGTGCCATTGATTTTATACAATGGTACAGGTGTCGTCACAAGATATGAGTGCGTACCTTGAATGCGCAGTAGACATTTTATGAGTCTGTCTCTGTCTAAATATATGATGCGAGGTGAATAAAAATATGCGCACAGGTGCCCTGTATAACTGTTATCCTTTAGAAAATATAAATAACTACAAACCTTAGTTGTTAGAATGCGAAACAGCATCAGACAAACATATTTACATACATAAACAATTTAATACTACTTGATTTAAGCACGATGTACATAGGTCTATAGGTAGATTATTTTTTTACATAAAAATATTGTTTATGCCCCGTACCTTAGGGTTATTTTACTATATTAACGAGACCCTAGTCTGTAATATATATATATATTTACCCGTGCCATTTACGTATTTTAATATTTTGTTTATTCTCGTACTACCCTAAAATAAAACCTTAAAAAACCCTTCGAAAGCGAAGCAAATATTAAATTCGTGATGAAAATCTAAAAACACCGGCTACTTAAATGTGTTAAGAATAAAGTTTAAATTAGCATAACAAGCATTATGACATTCTGTATGAATAAAAACGAACACTAAATACATTAGTAGACTGAAAATGTAGTCGCAAGTCGTAAGTGCAATTAAATTAAAAGCTTTAACCCCGCGTTTGGAAGCCTTATAATTTTATGTATGCGACGTACTTGTGCTCTTTTATATTAACTTGATTTGTTATAATACATTACTAAGCTTGTTATTCCTCCACACCGTGTATGTAGTTATGCTTTTCTTCTCCTGTAAATTCAAGTGTATCCAACTTTTAGACTGCTTTACTTTAAAAATCGCTACAATTTTTCTGCGAATAGATTCCTAAATAAGCCTTAAGTAGGTACAAACAATTCCCCATGATCTTTATTCTTAATAACTAATGGGGGTCAATGTCATGTCATGACGCTTCACGCACTCGCGTTCAATTTATCTCGCCGCCAATACATCAAGCGGGCTATCAACAAGTGTCGGAATACGCATAAATCCTGACCGCAGACCCCCGTCACAAAATAGAAAAGTAACAGAAGGTCCTCCTTTATTGGTTGAGAATTGTTGAAGGCGTATTAGGATTTCGAATCATCTTGGGCTAGTTCAGGATAGTTACTGATACCGACACGTTCACTCATAATTGTATTCCAGGGCAGGATAGGGCGATGGAAAACAGTCTTGTCATCATTATTCAAAAGTGTATTGTGTTCATATACAGATGACATCAAAACGAAACGGGGTGTATGATGTAATAGGCTAGAAAAATTCATAATAACTATAAGAAAAATATTTATAAAAAGTAGCATATTTTTTTAAACTGGTGGCATTGAACATATATTCACTATGTCATAGCGTTTTAACTACCTTATTGATTCGTTATATGCCATTCATAATATTATGTGTAAAGACAAAATGACGACAAGATTGTTTACGAATCAGCAGAATTTTGAAGAATGGCATTACTTCGTAAGTATATGCATTTTTGTGCCCGTGATACCCTAAAATGTAAAAGAACTGGACTACTGTAAATTGTATATCTTATAACCTCACCAATCCGAAATGCTCAAATCAACGGGTTTTATACGGGTGATTTGAATGAAATAAGTCTGTCGTTTGGCTCTTTGTATGAGCTCGCCGTTCGGGACTAATGTTGAGATTTATTGAAATAGTCTACCAATTACGATTCGACAGGTTTTATTAGGGTAAATATCTCCGTAGACCTGAAGGACCAACTATGATCGTTCAACGCATTCACTGCTAACGACGCGTATGTGCGTCCAACTGTTCGAGAATTTACGAAGAAGTTAAAATGTTAGCAGTGAATGTGTTAAGCAGCCGTCAAAGCTCAGAAGTTACTTATACGCTTTGCATAAACTGATGATAGTAGGAATAATCCAGGCATACTAGCGAAGATCAATAAATGAGCTAAGATAATGATTTGTCATCAAAGTTATTATATGATTTTCATTTACCGTAAAACACATAATACTAGTGGTTCAGAGTCTTAAAGAACTTTTAACCGCTACTAAGCGACCACAGTAAGGCAAATACGATAAGCATACAATAAATATAAAAGGCGAAAATTCTTTCGGCTCACAATACAATAGTAGGTACTGAGTACGGAAAGGGCGGCGGGTGAATTATGAAGACCATTTCAAACAATCGCAGCTCCCTAAAGCGGCCTTAGTGGGATAAAAGGCCGACACATGACCTAATGCTATCTTCAGAACACATTCATATTTCCAGACACATACTCAAAAACGTACAAGTTGAATAGAATCTAGTTCACCGAAATTCATTGACTAGAAACCATTTTGCAGTCTCTAGGCGGCATTGTTCCTCGTTATTCCCTCAGAAAGTTGGTAAATAAGGGTTGAACTGAATTGAATTCATCATCATATACAAACGAGTTTCATAATGAGTATCTTACCTAGAAAGGTCTCTGTTCTTTCCATACGTGCAACGGAACAGTTTCAATTGAGTATGTCTCGGGAAAAATTGTTAAAGTTTTTCCTTTGGATAGTATCGAAACGAATCTACATAAATTTTTCTTCATAATAAAAATGAGAATAGAGTATCAAAGAGACGCTTTCTCCTCTGTTTTCATTCATTAAAATAGCATTATGTAGATTAGCCGCTTCGAAAAATGTTTTGAGCCATTATTAGAGTGCCAAGTTACTCGAGCGTTATTATGTCGAAATTGATATTTTTACAGTATTTTTAAAGTAATCGTATCTATCTCATGAAACAGCTAACAACGAACACGAGTATTTCTTTTTAAGGAGGAGGAAATATCCAAAAGATATGATTATAAGATATGTTATTTGTGTATGAACCTAACCTAAAATTTGTAATCTTTACCAACAGTTGGGGGAAGGGGTGGAGCTGACGTTGGGCGAACTGCGCGCCATGGCACTGCGGCAGCAGCAGCAGATCGACACCCAGCACCAGCTGCTCTGCGCCAAGGAGCAGCGGCTGCGGTACCTCAAGCAGCAGGAGGCGAGGCAACATCAGGTAATATCAAATGCCAGCACTATTAAAATAATACACCTTTTCATACTATTTATCCTCCATTCTTGGCGTTATTGACTACAGCGATTGTTGAAGCTTGGCGTAATCGGGTTACCGAATACCGCTACTGGTGGGCGAACAACGAGCTGTTCACACGCTTTTACATGGATTTATGTAGAAACTGCTGTCGCTGGCCACCGCCAAGCTGGTCGCGTCAACCGTTATCTTCTCTTTTTATTGCGCGCTTTGTGCGTTCTAGTGCCGACTTACGCTGACCCAATTTTTTACCATGTCTCAGATATCAGTGATTGTGTTCGACATAAATTTATGTGCAGTACTACTTAGTGTATAGTCGTTATAAGACGCAGTACAGTGTCAACACAATCTTTATATTTTAAAACTTCTAGGGAAAGAGGGTTCATGAAAACTTTTCATAACTCGCTAGAAGGCGCTTTTCATAGATCAGCTAGCCGAGTTACTTTAACGGCTTCGATGGCGTAAGGCGCTGTGAGTGCATGATAAACTTTGACTTCTATAGAAAGGGTATTTTCTCTTTACGACGCTATCAATAAATAGAAGGATCCTTTGAAAATTATTTATTGAGCGCATGTTATCTCCGAGCCAAATAGTTTCGAGAATGTCCTTTATTCGAAATACAATAAATAAGCTGTTATCCCAGATATTGTGCCCAAAGGCTCTGCGCCTTTATACCTCATATACATATTTAATCCGCCGATGAGTGTACTCAAGTAATATTCCGCCACTAAGTCAATATTTGAATATGGCAGAATTTAAAATATAGAAATAGAATTGCTCTTGCCGTACATATTTAATATACATGACAAATAAGTCACATTACATTTTTTTTTAAATATTATTTACCCAAAAAAAATACAGATTTTAAAGGATTAAAAGTAAGCAGCAAACGTTGTGCCAAAATGTTGTCAAGATTAAAAAGGTTGACTGCCTACGTAACAAAAAAAGCTAAATAAACCTTAAGAAAAATATGATGCTAAATATATACAAAGGTAAAAAAAATTAATGTTCCATTTCCTTGCCTACTTCATTGTTTATCAGATTCATATGCGTAGTTATAAAATATGCCCTTTTTGAACGTGTGCGCTAAATGTCTCGATGATCGGCCTAATAAAGTGTCACAAATAAAGTAATTAAAATTTGCATTTCTCTATGTCTATACAGATAAATACAATTGGAGTGTCTATTTGTAATTCTAAATTAATATCTTTTGGCCAAAGCATATCAAAGTGTGAATGGTTGGTACAGTAATCTCTGAAATGGCCGGGTCAATTTTGACAGAACTTTCTGCTTTCTGGAGTGTAAATAAAAATTGTTCACTTTCGGAACGCTGCAAATAAAACTCAATTTAACTGAGAAACATAGAATATGTAACGAATAGAATTTATTCGCGTGGAAATGCGTTTTATGTTGTCTTAATTTAATAAGGATGCTTTGAAAAATTCCTATTGAATACTTCATTTCGAATTCTTTGAACTTTCATCTCGATGGCGCTCATTTTCCATTTAATTAAAGTAATATCGAACTTATGTTAGGAGAAAAAATGGAGTAGACATACGTTCAATAAAAATGATTTAATAGAACCTTTACTTGTTTCAAAGTCATTTTGAGATAGATGTACATATGAAACAGACTATAATGTCTATGCTTAAAATATTGTCAGTCTATGGAAGTATATTTGAGTCCGGCTTGTGTTGCGGGCGATCAAATGAGAACCCCAAAACCAACACATTACATTTCAAATAAATATGTATACCCAAATATATATGTATGGACCCAAGCAAGTAATTTCAAAGTGAATTAAATTAACTTGAAAGTGAGTGTTACTAAACAGTTAATAAGAGAACTGCGCGTCGCAACAGTGTGATTTTTTTTATTGTTTCACATTATAATAGAGATAAGTCTGTCATTATCACACAGTCAAACTATCATGGCAATAATAACTACAGTAAGGCCTATTGACACTCGTAGTGTTATTTATATTTATATAAATTAATAAATAATGATGGAAATAATAATTATACCCCCATATTTTTTTATTTCAAATATTATGTAGTTTGGAATATCAATTATTATATAGCGAAATATCAATATTCTGGGAAAAGCCACCACAAATTGAAATTTGGACATGACGTTTCCACATAAGCCTTAATAAATGCCCATTCCTTTGACCCGTGAATTTCAAAGACATTGTACCGTAAATTTCGAAGCTGAGAAGTTCTTAATACGTGATGCTTAAACGATGATGGTTGGCCAAATATATTCAACTAGCTGTGTCCCGCGGTCTCACCCGCGTTAGCATACCATACCAATACCAATAAAAGTAGCCTAAACTTTCATCCCCTATTTTATCCCCTTGGGGGTAGAATCAATCAAAATTTCTTTCTTAGCGGATGCCTACGTCATAACATCTACCTGCATTCCAAATTTCAGCCCGAACCGTCAAGTGGTTTGGGCTGTGGGTTGATAGATCACTATGTCAGATAGTATATTTAGATTTATCTTAACGTGGTACCTAATTATGGGAGAAAAACACAATTACGAAACGATTTTAATATTTACTTGACAGTAACAAAAGGTCAGCCGGCCATTAAATTCCAAAATTAAAATTTGGAATTGCGTATTAAACTTTCTCGAGATAAAAGGATCAGTTAAAATTATTTACAGCTTTATAAAGGGTGTCATGTGTATTAAAGGGAAGGTGTAAGGGTGGCAATAAAATTTAAAAGGCTCTGAGTAAAATATCCATGACAAAAGACAAAAGAAAAGGTTTTTTAATGAATTAAAGTCGGTGGAGTAAATAAAATGAAAAATCTTTATTTAAGCTATTCCCATTGTGACCAGAATTACATTGCGACGTCGTTTTTTTTGTATCTCGCCCTTTGAATGAGAATTTACTTAATATTTTACCTTAAAATGATTAAAAGCCAGCGTACCTCTTTCTTTGAGCGGATAAAATAATAATTTAATGCTATGGACACCTCACAAAGAGTATACCCACCAAATTGTATGTCTCTACGACCAGCGGCTGATTTATTATAAGTCACTGACATGGCATTTAATATGTACCCGTATAGATTACGACAATACATAATAATCAAGATCATGATATCTGTCACGTTGGCGCTTAAAAAAATCACTTAGATGAAAAATGAGTTTTATTATTACAACACCTCTGCCTACCCCTTTGAGGAATACAGACGTGAGCGATGAGCATGTGTGGTATGTATGTAAAATCAAAGTCATATAGCACTTGGGACAGCCGAGTTTTATATGGGAACTCGAAATGATCCCCGGGGTCACCATCCAAAATTCAGTAAATTTGAGAAAAAATATCTACAAAATATGCGAGTTCATCCCTTATCTATCACATTTATTACAATCATTGTTAAAAAGGCTCTAGCTGTTCCAGTGAAAATGTAATAAATGATGTAATACCGCGGACAGTCAAAAACAGAAAAATGTTGATTGATCCATATAATATGACCATGACGTGAATATATTATGGTGGCTAGAATATATACACACATATAGTACAGTCAATACTTGGAAATATAGCGACAATGTGTCTCTTACAAGCCGTGTTTTACTCGTGTGGGAGCCTGTCTACTCTCATATCTTACAATAATATTAGTTTGCATTGTGTTTCTAGGTTGTTTTCATTGTATAATTGATTTTCAGAGAGTCCTTAATCTCCATATCTGGAGGTGGCAGTTATTATTTACTTGATAGCAAAATACGAGGCATTCTCAATTAAATGACTAATTGTCTTCGCCGTCAATCCGGATGTCATAAATGAAATATTTGTAATATTCATATTCATGGTTTATCAAATGATACACTTTTATATAGAAGGAGCTCGTGGCGCAGTTGCTATTGCGCATATCATTCGATCAGCAAAGTTAAGCAACCCTTACCCTAGCCAGTAATTGGATGGGTGACCGCCTGAGTTCCCTCTGTGCCTCGGAGAGCACGTTAAGCTGCCGGTCCCGGTTGCCAATTTATCAACTCTGGCAATCGTTACAGCTCACTCAGAGGCCATAAAATAGTATTACAACTGGTTTAACCCAGATCATAGATTTTCCTCGTCAAAGATGCTAAGTTCAGTTGGCAGTCGCTTCGTATAAAAATCAGGTGATCAGCCACATTGAGTTGAATCAAGTGCTGACTCCAACAATGTATACTTTCCACTAAATTTGCCACCCTTGAAATTAAGTCTAGGCGGGTGAAACCGAGGGACACAGATAGTATGTCCTAAGATTAAAAGAAAGCTGCCACAGGATTAAATCATTGTTTTAATTTGTAATCTTATTAAATTCCTTGAAATGTAATTATGTCACAATATTTTTATATTAGCAGAGTCACTAACAAGATTTGTTATTAAAAATAAACGCCCCGGAATTCGCTGGAGAAATTGTGAGCAGATAAGGTAGGGAAAAATTAAATTTCTCCCGGTCTTAATAAATCTCTAGAGTGGGCCCGGACGCGCGTTAGCCTTAATGCGGTATTTATCGCTCGCCTAAAAGAAATAAACTCTTTTCATGCAATAAACATTCCCATAAAATACATAAAATTGCCAATGATGTTGGCCTTAAAGGACAATTTTTTAAATAGATATTTATGGGTCGACCTCTTAGTGTTGCAGATCGATACTTTTCGCATCCGTAGGTTTTATCTTAGAGAATATCTTGATGGTAATAAACGTAAAATGAGAATATAAACAAGGCTAGCTTTAATAATTTAATATTTATATTTTTGTCTTTTGACACAATTTCATATATAAATACAACCTGTCTGTCTGTTTGTTCCGGCTAATCTCTGAATCGCGATTCTAACGGGACTTTCACTCGCAGATAGCTGATTTTATAAGAAGTTTGTTATATGGCTTTATTTATTATTTAAAAATGTATTATACGCATTACTGATTTACGTACAGTACATACATGTATCACCAACCGATGCTCTGTGTGACTAGAATATTAACCTTAAAAGTCTAAAACCTATTATATATCAACTAAAATTATGTTGAAAAATATTCACCTTTTATACATACCTATAACATAATTATTTTAATAGCATTTGTCATTAAATGAACGTACCCGTCTCTGTTTCTGCTAGGTGGCGGTCGAGGGTGAACGCCTACGGCGGCTACGCGAGCGCGTAGAGGCGCAGGAGTTGAAGCTACGCCGGCTACGAGCGCTACGAGGCCAGCTTGATCGAAACAAGCAGACTAACATCGCACTTAGTGAGTACTTTTGCTATCAAATTCAGAGAGCCTAGTGCGAATTTTCTTAAATTACCGTCACAGTGCTGAGGCACTGAGGGCACTAGGCACGAGTTTTTCACCATATACACCAAAATAGTGCCATCTGGGGCTGATTTTTGGGTTAAATGCTATGTGACTCCCCACCATTAATGACTAATGGAATGTAGAATAAAATATATAGGTAAATTGAAATTTATATGTAAACAAGTCTCCTTTGTTCTGCTTTTTTACATTATTGTTGTTACTGTGCGATATGAACGAGAACTACTTTTATTTCCCTAAATAAAAAAAGGCAGAATTTGACATAAATATATCTTAAATTGTTTTTAATGTAGGACGAATATGCCAGTGAATATATTTCTTGGTACATTTGGTCAAATTACTGTCGAACAGAACAGTCCGAGTTAAAACTAGGTTGGGTCCCTTAGCCCTTATGTTGCAAGAGTAAAAAGGTACAATGTAGCTGCTAAACGGAATGGGCGTAACTTGAAGTGACTGCCATGCCGTAGGTACTTAGTTTTAATTGGCACTGTACCCGCTAGAGTAGGAATTACTAGGATTAAGGAAAAAGTCTATTTTCTCGTTTTAATTCGGGGTTCAAAATATATTTTCCACACTTTTTTACTTATATTATGGCTTCCTGCAATGAACAACCTTATCTCACTGTTTTTAAGGCTCAATATATTTTGCAGTTTATTTAACCTCTGACCTGTCTGTGTAGTGTATACCGTGTACACAAAAGCGAAACACAGATAATCCAGGATTCAGTTGTCGACTTTGGCTTATCGCTATTGTTATACAATTTTCGTATCCATAATATTATCCATATGTGTACCTGTACCTACTACCTCAAAATATATACAGAAGGCCAGCTATCACACATATGCAAATTCCCTTGTTCGATGAATAAGTTGCCCTATGATTTTGTTATTTTTGACAGCTTAAGTCCTTGTTGGTCTTGTGGTCAAATAGGGTCTGCTCAACACGAGGTCCTGAGTTCGCTCCCCGGATCGGGCAAGGTGTAATTGGATTTTTCCTCTGTAATTCCCCAGTAGCAGTCTAGAGTTTTTCTCCATTAATGGCAATAGGCCCGGCTGTTGCATGGGACTTCAAATCGCCTTTCGACACCTTCAACTACTTTAGCCTGTATTTCCCGAAGGAGTCGGGGTAGACAGAGGTGTTGTGAAAACAACACCCAGTTTTCACAGAACATGATTAAGTGACAACGTGACAGGTGGTGAGTATGTATTTAAATACCCGTGAACATGTAATACACGTAATCGAATAGTAATTTGTACTAGAGTTGAATCGATTATAATTGTGTATTCAAATCGGTACGGCTTAGGTCATCACTTTTTGGATCTGTTATAGGGCTGCACGCTGCTAAAGCTACCTTACTTACTACTGATATTAGTTGAATTTAGAGGTTCGCACGAGCACCAACATGTATCTGTGTGACGATTATCGACCATCATAGGAAGCCGACCTTCTAGTATATTTCTATTGGAGTCCTACTGTGATTGTGGCTTTAGCTAACAGCTCACTAATGTCAGTACGGCTTAGGCAGTCATTAGGATTGCGCCAAATGTTAGTTATCAATTTAGAATTAGCAGTTACAATGTAGTGTTGCGCATTAATGTGTCTGAATACTTAACGTGTCTGTTTCAATGGTTCAAATTTGAAAAATAAACCGAAAAATACTAGTACTTCTTATAAGAAAAAATACTAGTATTTTTCGGTTTATTTTTTTTGTCTATAGACAAGGAAAGCTAATTTTGTGGAACTAGCTTCCGTCCGCGGCTTTCTCCGAGTATTTTTACGGACCGCTAATTAACCTCGATTAACTTATGTCACTCGCTGAAAATATAGCTATTTAACGGTGAAAGAAGTCTTGAAGTCGGTTGCGTATTTTATAAGATTATTCGTTACACACAAAAATACAAATCTTTCCTCTTTATAATATTAAAGAGCCGTGGTGGCTTTGCGGTTTGAGCAGTCGCCTGCTACGCTAGCGACGCAAAAAAACTTATATGCAGTGATTTTCACACCAAGTGCTTTACGGTTAAGGAAAACATCGTGAGGAAACCTGCATATTTCTGAGAAGTAATTCAAAATGTATAGTGCCTGAGACGGCGATATACTCACCATCTGTCACATTGGCACATAATCATCTCCGGTGAAAAGTGGGTGTTGTGATAACAACACCTCTGCCTACCCCTTCGGGGAATACAGGGGTGAGCATATGTCATATCATAATGTATCGTGTCTCAAGGCCCTTACGTAGTAAATAATATAGTGAATTAATCAATTGTAAGACCGTCACTTTCCGATAAGGTTACGTCCTAGTTTTATTATTACAGTAAAATAAATGAGAGCTCATTTTACAGTCGAGCTGTCTGCTAGGTGTGGCGTCCATTAAGTAGATTGGATGACTTCTTCGCGGTCAAATTAAGGACTATCATTTGTAATAAACATTTCTTTTCGCGGCAGAACTTTTGTTTTGGGTAATTTAAATTATCTTTATGTCCTACTGTGCCCCACAATTTCACCTGTGAAGAATCAAATTCATGGGTGTCTCTTGTGTCAGATACTCGCGCGCTATATTGAGGATTCAGGCGACTGGGACCGCTAGTTAACTGGAACCGCGTCCCAGATGCCTGATTCGTTTTTATTTATGTTTATTATCAGGCGAGTGGGACCACTCGAAATTTTATTAGCCTCGTAGCCTCTTCGATCACATACAATCCTGTGTAATACATTAATGCTAATTAGATATGTGCCTCCAGTCGACCGATTCAAAAATGCTATCACTGGGAATACGCGACTGGGACCGCGGTTCCAGTCGTATCCCCGCTATTTTATATGAACATTTTTTTAACCCAATACGATTTGTAAGTAAGATTTTCCAAAGTTTTTTTTCATTGTGCTGACAAATTGCAAGCACAATAAAATAGGAATAAGAATGAGCAAACAAGAGTCGCTCCGAAATTAAAGTGCTTACATAGATACTGTAAATGTTTTTTACAGCTTCGTTGGTCTAGTGGTTAGTAAGTTTTCCTGTCGATCACGAGGTCCCCGGTTCGATTCCCGGGTCGGGTCAAAAGTACATATTCGGTTTTGCTGTGAAGTATGTCACAATAAATGCCCGGAGGTGGCGGTGTTTACATCCCCGTGTCTCGGCAAGCAGGTCCTACGCCTGATCTCTCTCTGGTTGTGTCGGGTTGCCGTCCCGTCGGGCTATGAGAGTGAGGGAATAAAACGTGTTTACGTACACACTTGTGCACTATAATATATCCTGCGCAAATGACTGATCCTCGTTGAGTTTAGCCGCCGTATCCGAAATTCGGTAGAAGACTGCATATTATTATTAAATGATTTCTGTTTAAGATTAGCTCCGATGTATATGACGTGTATTCGTCTGTCACTGTCACACATCTCAACTATCATTGCAATAAGAGCTCATGGTTAGGCCCCAGATAATTACAAAACTTCTTATAAATAATGGTAAAGAAAATTAAGATACGAGTAACAAACGTAAAGTCTATGTAAAAGTCTAGAAGAAGCGTATGTATAGTGCCTGAGACGGCGATAAACTCACCATCTGTCACGTTGGCACATAATCATCTCTGGTGAAAAGTGGGTGTGATAACAACACCTCTGCCTTTTAAAGGACATTATTTTCTTACCCTAAAAAAGGTAGAAATTAATGTTTTTTTTTTCAAAATTATGGCCGTACCCTATTAGGTTAAGCTCTTGACTACTAAACCCATTAAAATATAACTTCAGCTTTTGAAAATGACCTAACGAAGTTATGAAGGAAGTTCGTCGTAAAGCATGAAAAGGCACACGTGTATAACAATAATTTTATTTCATACCTGTACATTTCAATACAGCCGGGACCATTCAATCCTTTCAATGTAACGTGCTCCCAAAGCGTCGCATACGTTATGAGGGACACGAGATTACAAAAACACAAATTAATTTGTGAATATTAAACTCTCGGCTTTATGCAAACCAAATGGAGATTAATTGATTTTGAATATATACATACATAGCTAACTGTTACCACTAAACTTAAGCCTATGTCCATTTGTTACAGCATCAACTTTTCATCTAAGATGGGTACCAACTTGATAGTGACTGGTGCAGACGTACGTTTTTAATTTCTCAGACGTGTGATGAAAAATATTTATTCAGTTTAGGCCCTGGTAAGGCACTTATGAATGTCGAGAATTTACCACCGGTTCGGAAACTAGCCTTCTGAGAAGAACCGGCAAGAAACTCAGTCAGGCATCATG
Source organism: Watsonalla binaria (assembly GCA_929442735.1). Classification (NCBI taxonomy): domain Eukaryota; kingdom Metazoa; phylum Arthropoda; class Insecta; order Lepidoptera; family Drepanidae; genus Watsonalla; species Watsonalla binaria. The sequence goes on from OV838930.1 coordinate 4,883,843, forward strand.
TATATTTCATAAAACAATATAAACAGGTATAAATATTCACATTAGTGACAAATTGTATTAGCATGCTGGTAAGTATAAAACATAATCAAAGAGAAAAATACAAAACAATACCAGATAGATTTACAAGTTAGCTCCTGACAAATGCATACCATGCATATGTTAGGAGCTATTTGTGCACTGTGATTTATTTAGTTCCATATATCTTTGTCATTTATATAATCCGAAATTTTATAATAGGCTGTCTTCATCAAAACAGTTTTGACATGTGTCTTCAATTTTGCATAATTTAACACGATTATTGACTGTGGGATTTGATTGTATTCTATTGACGCAAGCGCTAGAGAATGTTACCTTGTCTATGCCTACCGGTAGCGTAACACATAATATACAGCCACGAAAACTTTTCAATGTATATATAATCCAAATGGGAATTAATTGATTCTATTGTAACCTGTATTACACAGCTGGTTTGTAATAAAGTATTAATGTATTTTACGACCACCGAATCAAACTTCCGCGTAGTTCCCTCTCCCCTTGTTTATTCCCCGTGATAATTAATTAGAGAGGATTCGTGAAACCCTTACGCGAACTGTGGTTTGATAAGGTTTGATTAACATCTTAATTAGTATATGTTTTGATTATAAATATGATTTCTATTCTAATTAATGTCACTGTCTAAAAAATCATACTTCGGTGAAAAGTGTGCTGAAACAAATCTGCCTACCCATCGACTGACGTCAATGGTGTGTCACCCGCGTAGTTCTCGTTCCCGTGGGAGAAAGGGGATAAAATATAGCCTCGTGTTGTATGTTACTCGCTTATAATGTAGCTCTCCATTGCTCAAAATTTTTTTCTCATCGGATCTTTAATTTCGGAGCCTATTCAATACAAATATACTTACATACAAATCTATCCTTAATTGAGTCAATTTTTCTACTTATAATAAATTTTAACCACTATTATATGTACACATAACATTATATAATTTTATAGAAAACAACTTTCCAAAACAATTTTTATTGAATAAATCTTCGAGTTATAGAAAATAATCCTAAAAATTATTCGACAAATTTGACCATCTTTATCCCCTTTCCTATTAATTCAAATGTCAACCTGTCTATCAAAACGAAATTTCCAAGCGAGTTAATGGGATAATTTTCAAAGAAAATAACTAGAACTTTGTTGGTAGCTAAGCAACGTTGTAGCACACAATCGATAAGTATTCATTCATTATTAGGTCATGTCGACATGCGATCGACGTTTTTCCAACGAAATAGCAGTTAAACAGGGTTTTTGTATTTGAAATAATCTATACTAATTTATAAAAGTGGAGAGTTTGTTTGTTTGCTAAAACGTGCTAATCTCAGGAGCTTCTGGTTCAATTTTAAAAAGTGTTAAATAGCCCACTTATTTTGTAAGGCTATAGGCAATAGTAATTATTCCACGCGAAGAAGTCGCGGGCAGAAGCTAGTATTTAAAATGTAATTTTCTGACTGACACTTTGGTCTAGTGGTTTGAAATGCTACTGGTAAACATGGGGAAAGTGTTATTAGACAAGACATTGAGCTTTTAATTTGTAATTTTCCAGTAGTCTTTGGTTGGATTAGTGCCCGGTTAGTGGCGCCGCTCGCCCCCTATTACATGGAGTAAACATATCTGTACTAAAGCATAGCCTAACCCTTCGGGGAATGAAGGCGTGAGCTATGTTTTACTTTTCTGAATGACTGAAGATAGCAGACCCATATCATATTATATTGCATACGTGACTTATTCGCACTGAATTAGGTAGCGAACACAACCGATATACTTGATATGGAGTTAGAAGACTTCGGGTTCCATAAATCGTAGCGTGTTTCAATAAAGGTTTTGGTGAAAGGCTTTATTTGTCTTACAGACCAATAAAGACAATATCGTTTTTGCTCTATCAATAATAAACCGCACGGGGAAACCCGAATAGGGTCCAATTTCGTTGAATTACTTACAAAATGTGGACTGACAACGCGTGGCGATACCTGCGTTAATATGTCAATGGTGCATTGACAGCGGTGATCGCTTACCATCAGACGGGCCGTACGCTTTGTTATCACCTAAGTGGTATAAAGAAAAGTGAGCACATTTAAAGTCCATATTTCAAAGTAGTCATTAACATCGGAAGAAGATTTCAAACTCATGGATTTAGTTCTGCTATCTCATTATTTTAATAGCTTTTGGCTGAAATATTATGTATAACAAAGAAGCTTTTTAATGAAAGTTCACAGTTCGCTCAAGTCGAAATATTTTAAGCATTCGAAACTACTCTCTTAAAAGTTGGTTTGTTTCTCTTAACTTGACTGTCTTTTGTAATATAAAGCAAGTCTGAGGGTCGCCAATATTATTTCTGAATAGAACACAAACGGACAGAAAACAAGGGAGATAAATCATGATTGTAACGCCCCTTATAGTTATGAAGGCGTTGTGTTGGGAACTTGGGGTTATCTGCGTTAAAACTGCGTTTGCGTATGTTAAAGTACGTAAGTAAAGTACTGTTCGTAGTGTGCTTATACCAATCGGTCCTCTTAAATTACCTCCTTATTACTATTACGTACTCATTCAAGACCCATTATTTTCCCAATGCCAATAATCGATTGAAAAAGAAAAACAATATTTACTGTGGTCGGCTAAGACAAAAAAAAAATTTCAATGTCTGTTTAATACGCACGAATTACGAGTCCTTATGCAGTGTAGTGAAGAAATGACCAGACAATAAAGGGCTCAATGTAAAATCATTACCATTTACGTAAATATAATATGAAATTATATTTTAATACGCAAATATTTCATAGTTCATACTAGGATTAAATCAAATACTATATTAATTACACATCTTTAAAATAATTGGCTTCGAAATATATTGTAACATATGTGTGAATATGGATCTAGATACGAGCTAAATTAGGTCACACTCACAGATCAAGAACGTTCTATTTAGAGTGCCTACGAGTAAGTCGACATTGAATCGTATATGCTAATAGTGGCACTTTTATACAAATATACCAAACTAGCGATGCGCGATTGAGAGATGTTTTAACGATCGAAATAATCAGATTCGGTAAAATTTTTCGTCGAGTCAACCATCGACTCGTTTGGCGATGAAACAATCGAGAGATCTCTCGATTGTTTTGCTGCCAGCGATTGGTCCGAGTCGCACTGAGTCTAGTCCAATGGAACCGATTGTCGGCGCCGATGCATCGTTCCGTATTCGATGAGTGTGACACGCGAGTCGGACTCGTTACCATCGACTGCGATTGAAAACTATGCGGTGTATTCAGATGTTTGAACAATCGAAACAATCGCAACATCGCGCGTCGCTATACCAAACGCTAATTAGTATGAAATTATTAAAGCGCATCTGTATAGTGGATATGTTTCAGGTGTTAAAGCCAACATTGGTTTTACTTTCAGTTGATGAAGCATATTAATGATCAAGTTATATTCTCGGTACGTTCTTGATGGGCCGTAGTAGTGTACAAGCATCCACTTATTTCTAAGTGTGTGTGTTCCAATCAATTCTATCAAGCCGTGTAGTATCGCCGTCTCTTGAGCAAATTGTCAGTCTTTGAACTTAATCGTATTGTAAAAGTACTCGTCAAATATGTCACAAATAAAAGCAAAAATAATATCAAAGATATCAAAGAAATGATGTAATATGAGCTTATTCTCACCGCATGGCGCATACGCATAGCCTGCCAATATTACAAATCAAAGTTTGTAAGTATGGCAATTCCACGCACAAACTACTGAATGAATTTTAATGTAACTTAAAATTATAACTAACACAGAATTGTCCATGATATAAAGACAATTCAAATCCTGCGAAGACGGTATCTTGAACACCAGCTAGTGGAATATATTTATAAACAGTTCTATATAACGTAATGCTCACCAATAATCGAGTGATAAATGGGAATAATATCCTCAGTTCAGATTAAATCTTGCGATCCATTACGAAAAATATCAGACTGTAGGGATAGAAATGATTGAATGATCTTCACATTACGCGGCAAAACTTATGAGTAATTTTGAGAACATTACATACATAATACGCTCTCGCTGGTATCCCACGGGGATAGGTATAATGCCAATAATTTGTATTAAATAATACTATTTTGATGATTACATTATTTAAAATTACGTCGTTTCACACGTCGCTTCTTTCTGCGTCATATTATATGCATTCTTAATATAAGAAAGAAAGAAGTATTTATTTGCACAAAACATGGTAGGTACATGGGAACTTATGTAATAAGCATTTTTATTCTGCATATTTTTCCATAACATATTTGTTCTCTCATGAACTCTGAAATATAATAGTATGATTTAGTAACTAAAAATTCTTTTATCCTATTTTTAAAGCAGTTTACATTGAGGTCCCTGATTGGACGAGGTATATGATTGTAGATCATTGGTGCCTTGCAGAACACACTATAATGCATTAATGCTGTTTTTGATCGCTTTACACAAAGCCTGTTATCATCGCGTCTACTATGACTGCTCTGATCCGATAGTTTGGGGAAGGGTTCTGGGTTAGTTTTAAATCCAGACTTTAGGGAGTAGGTTAACATTTATAATCTACTGTACCCTGCAATTTCACCCGCGTAGAGTTCTGTCACGGTAATAAATGACAATCATTAGAATTATAGCGGTGCCATCTATCGAACATTGGTCGAACCAACTCAGAAACCTTCGTTGGCGCATGCACAACACTTATATAAAATATTAATATATAAATATTCCATGTCACAATTTTAGTTACCATACTCCTCCGAAACGGCAGGACCGATTTGTATGAAATTTTGTGTGCAGATCGGGTAGGTCTGAGAATCGGCCAACATCTATTTTTCATACCCCTAAATGAAAAGGGTGACCACCCCAAAAAATATATGGCAATACAACGTTTGCCGGGCACAGCTAGTAATATATAGAAAAGACAACTAAGTAGACTTGCTTTGATTATTTTCTTATTCATACCTTTGTTGTGTTATAAGTATTGCCTCGTCAGTCTTGTGATCCAGGTCCAGGGTTCGATCGTCCGAAGTTATTGGGTGTTTACATCTGTAATTTCCCAATAGCGGCCTGGAGTCTGGATACTTATCCAACTAAGTCGGTCACTTGCCCGGTTAATGGCAATATGCTCGCCTCCTATTACATAGGACTTAAACATAGCGGCGAAATGTGGGTGTATAATAATTACACCTCTACTGGGGAATAGAACATTATCATGTATGTATGGTACAATATTTTGTCATTAACTCCCAACTAGATACCGTTATATGTAATCTCAGATAGGATTTATAACACAGTTTTAGTCTAAACCCTTCAAACTAAGTACGATAGTAATGGAAATGTCATTCACAATCGCGATCTAGCTGCGGGTAGTAGATACGTCGACCGCTGGGTCGTACGTCTATCGGAGCTTATCAATAGCACGAAATAAAAACGTAACAGAAGAGCGGCTTCCTACATTAATCAAGTATCGTCGTACGCACACGCTTACGAGCATCTCAGGTGTGAAAATAATTATCATCACCAAATTTTTTACCTGTGTTCGAAGTCCTTGCGCTTACTTAGCTTAGTAGGTATAACAAATTTGCACGAGTTAAGGTAATATAATTAAAAAAATAACTACAATAAGTTATTTAAAAACTATGCGCGTATATTTGCGTGCTGCCGTAATCGCAAAAGTATGGGAGCTGGCCTGCTTTGCGTTTTGATTTATATTTGATGCCAGCAGTGACCGGCGGAATTGTCCGATTGTCCCATCTCTAGTCTCCGCCAACAAGACGGTAGGAAATTAATCTTGTTTAGAAGATAGAAATGTATTTCTAGTTATTCCATTTAGAAATATAGTTGGTAGCGCAAATTGAAAGAAGTAATACTTAATGCAGTTTATAATTTTGTCCGTCTGTCCGTCTTGTCTGTCGTTTATTCAGCTAGTCGCTGTAACGGCTGGACCTATTTGAACGGGAATTTCACTGGCAGATAAGCGGACGTTATAAGAAGGAATTATGCCCATCGTCAATGCCGAGTGGTGAGGCTAGGCTACTTTTTTTAGAAGTAATATATTCACCAAATTACATAGTTTTTATTGTTACTTCCACGCGTTACAAACAAATCAAAATTGTAACCCTTCGCTTATACCTAAGGGAATTTTTGCAATGAATTATGATTGCCGAATTAATAACATTCTGTCCTTTACCATCCAGTCCATGACATCGATAGAATGTCGGGAATAACAGCCTAAATATGTGGAATGTTATCTCGGACAGGCATAGCGCACATTCTGAAGATCTTAGGCTGGACCTTTACACCTAGCATTTATAGTCTACGAAATATGGATTATTGGTTCTTAAACATCATCGTATACCTAAAATATTTTGCGTAAACTTAGACACTAAAGAATTGCAGAGATAACATCATATGGATGACCTTAAAAAAAACTACAAATTGACCTACGCTTAACAAAAACAGCCTCTCAGTGCGTTTATGTATCAGTCAGTTGTCAGTCACAACAGAGTATATATTTGAAATGTGCCATTAGACTGTTTATTATCTTCATTTCTTGTAATATATTTAATTGCAATCATTACTGCAAAAAATTTACAAAGCTAGCCTGCTGTGTCAAGTTTAAATGTATTTGTACTGCAAAGGTACTAGAAGCGTGAAACAACAGCATCGATATTAATTAAAGGCCCCGGCAGACCGTTACTCAAATATGATATGCTTCAACAAATAATCATAGAGCTGATCCGTGTTGGTTTGTTTTAATCGCCAATTAAACTTGGAAACCAGTGATCTGCACCGAAGCCTGTTTTCAACGCGCCAGCGTATTCTTAGTCAATACGGCTGTAACTGTTCACCCTTCCGTACTTGGTACTTGGAATTTCAGACCTTGGGAATTTATAGTATATTCTGCCTTAATTTAAGACAAATCAAATTTATGTCGGTAAAAAAATACATTCTATTATCATTTCAATGATAATTATAAAAAATATAATTTTATATTTAGTTAGCTATATATTACCAACATCAGAGCAGGCGCTAGACATTTTTAATAAGAATTTGATAATAAATAAAGTACTACATTACTGCATACATTGTGATATTTTTATTAACCGTAGATAAAGATCACACACTTTTTTTTTGACGGTTTTAAAACCATACCACATATTTACGCAGGTGACTGTAAATATGTGGTATGGTTTTCAAACCGTACATCTATTTAATTTACAACTGATCACCGTGGCTCATAAAAGTCGCTGAAATGAATTTTATTACCCTTGAGTTTAATTAAGTTTCTTACTTTATATCGGGCAGGGCTCGTTTCGTAAATAAGATGGTTTAATGTTGATCCCGATTGTCACCGGCGTTGGTAGGATGACTTGCTGTATAACCCCAGGTGTGTTTCATAGCCAGCCACCCGACTAAATTACCTCTGAATTTTTCAAACTTATTACGAGGATTCGTTGGAAAGTGTCAATTTTATACGCAATTAACAAACGGATTGCGGTGTAAAATATTTATAAAATGAGAGATTAGATTAACCTCCATTTTTTTCTGCAAATTAAGTAAACATTTTTAAATAATATTGTGGACAAGACAAACGCAAATAAAAAAATAAAAATAGTATGCCATTCATAATATTTTATTCATACATAGATGACTTATTACTAAGATTAACGCATATAGGATAAGTCTTAGGATCCTCAAGCATTATCGAAAATGCAGACGAAAGCTTGTGCGCGAAGAGTGTTGCGAAAAGAGTTACTTCTCAAGGAACATGAAGTCAGAGTCAACAAGCTTTTAAACAAATACTTATCGCTGACATTACACGGGTTATTGGTCCCGCGGTGAGCCGTGAAATCAGTGTTGTGCCAACGATTTGTGTTGCCCTCAAACCGATAAAATTCATATTAAGATTTATTACATAGATAACTCCGGTCCCGTCTTCTGAATTCATCCGGGTCATAAAATAGAAAAGTAACGAAAGGGCGGGCTTACTTCGGTGTTTTAGAAGGACATGCTCGTGAGTATTTGTTTATGTGCGCGAGTATTGTCGCGATACGGAAGCTGGCCTTCAATTAAGTTTATTTTTTTGCCCGGGTTACCTACAGATGCCGTCCAAGCATTTTTGTGCGCACCCACGTACGTTACTGACGTGATAGAGACAGATTGAGTTTCGCCGGCGAAAACGAAGTGATCGAGTGTTCTCTTCCATTTTTCTTCAGGGAAAATGTCCTTTTGTATTAAGATCTTTGAAATATTTGCTCAGTAACCGTATGTCGGTTTCTGAGCAAGCATTTTACGTAAAACTATTACAAGTGGTTCTACTTTATAATGTGTTTGTTTGATCGCCTTTGCATTTTAACATACAAATATAGGAAAGTGTGCATTTATTCGACTCGATACATTAAACCGATTTGAAAAACGATCAAACAGCATTTCGAAATTGGTAGATTTATATCGAGTAGGCGTTCGATTTTATTTCACATTGATGTAAATATCCAATTACTTAGGGAAACTCCAGTACTGTAAACGAATATTCTTTTACTAGATGAAAGTCGTTAGAAGGATAAATACGGCATCTATAGGTGGGGGTTCAGCGATAAACGTTTAATTGCATTGTTCTTCAAACAGCCTATGTATTTTTTTTTGTATTGGTATAAAACATTTCTGATTTTGAGGTAAGGGTTAGATTAATTCAAAATGAAGTGAATGTATGATTGATAAAATTCCTTAAAATCTTTGAAATACAATCTTAATAATCTTAGGTTATGTAACAGAATGAAATATTAATGTGTGCTACAAAATACGAGTATTTGTGTTACACGGTTTATATTGAGCGTGAAAATTTAAAATATACGCATGGATATGAAATAAGAATGACTTTTTTATATTAAAGAAAAGAAAAAAAATATTTTTGACCGTTTATCGCTTATTCGCTTATTATCAGGTTCTGTTGCTGATTACATTGTTCGAGTATAAAAAAAATATTAGGTATATGAAAAAGATACTTAGCATTTGAAAAAAAAAAATTCTACTAATATTTGTTTCCACATCAGTGTGAAGTTCCATGGATTAAATCAATGTATTTGATCATCAAAAAGTCCATACAAAATTCATAATAAATAAGATAAGCATCGTCTCACAAACCTTTAATTTTATGATCATAAAGCTGAAACTGTAGGTTCATAATATAAATGAAAGAAAGTTAACACGAAGGCTGGTACCAGTACGCGGCTGCCGCGGTATGGTGACGCATCGACTAAACTTAGGAAAATCAATACCAACCCACCACGATTGTACAAATTTACCTACTTTATTGACGTCTTTCAAATGGTTATTGTGGTTGATTTTGTAACCTTCTCAAATACATCTAATACATGCAAATATTTTTTTCGATTTCTGACTTTTCTTACGGTAACCCACAAAATGGAAGGAACGTATTTCTCGTTTTTAATTATAAATTAGAACAGTAGTTCTCATTGAAAAAACACAAAAGCTTTATAAAAAGGAATCCTGTTTTATGTAGAACCGGAAGAAGACAAACGCAATAGATTAGATAATCAAATTTAAGTCATCAACAATCGAATCATAAGTAAGAAATAGTTATGCGGGCTTATTACGCATGCTTAGCTAACTATAATATTTCAAAGCGGATAATTTGTTGTTAGAGTTGAAAGTTCCATTTGTTCCAACCCCAGACATCAGTCTGCGTCAGAGGGAAGCTTTTTGCGGTTTGTCGTACATTAGCCGGGGTCTACAAATGTGGAAATTAGTGAAGGGGGCAAACAATGTTGCAGTTAATAAGGCACTCTATTAGTTTACACGGAGTGGTTTAACTAGATTATAGGTAATAAGGAACTATAGAGCGCTATAAGGCTTTTTAAAGAAATAACAAAAAGGTTAGTCGACATCACAGGAGACCACAGCTACCTCGGACAACGAATTAGTCTACGAATGAGTCAACGAATAGTATCTTGGGAACCTTGCCTACAGGGACTCGTTTTAATAATATTTTAGTTATTAGTTTATATTTTTAAGGTTTTAGTTATAAGGAACTTGGCGGCTATTTCTGATATGGATACAACTGTGTTTCTTTTGTCTCCCTTTTAAATTATATAAATAATGTTTTGTCATTATCACCATATACCGCTATCTAAGTCAGTCCCAAACTAAGCAACGCTTGCACTTTGGGTATCATAGTATGGAGAACTTCGTAAATACTTTTTATAAAATATGTACGTAATATGAAACCAGACACAAGGAAAACCATGATACTCGTCACAGAAAATGTTTACCCTGCATCTGGAATTGAACCGCGATACCCAGTGGACCAACGGTGCCGTCGATATGATCCAGTTGCTCGTATGATACTTTATGCTCATTAATTATTTAATTGTGCAAACCACTCCTAGATTCTTTTGTTTCAGCGCCGGCCTCTAAGGCATGATAATATATTAAACATCTCATATACATAATTGTACTGTAGCTTTGACAGTTTTGTTTGCAAATGGCTTTGTTGTATTAAATCGCTGGATGTAAGCCCCTTGAGAATATACCCAGTCAGTATACATTCACTTGTACTTCACTTGAATGGCAGAATATTAATCTGTGAACAATGATATTAGAGTTTTTTTTAAAGCGTTTTCGGGTATGTCACTAGCGTGCCGAAATTGAGGCGTTAAAGTCATCAGAACTCTAGCTAGCCGCTATCATCGGTTGCTTTCAAGTTTATACTAATTGTTTGACAAGTGACAAGTCTGTGTACAGAGGGCCTACTCGTATTCAACAAAATGCAAAGTTTGGGTCGAAAGTCGCAAATTTAGTATAATGATTTTTATTAATTAAAAAATTTCGTCACAACGTTGTCTGCAAGAATTCTTTAATGTTTATATATTCTAAGCCTGATTTAATTCAATTATTTAAAAAAATATAATTTGAGTAGGATAAGTAAAACGGTATTGAAATATCGATCCAGTTTCGCCAGCTTGCGATGTTTCGTTTTCGTAGAAAGAGAGAAGAACATTTTTTCGTTCGTTTTGTGAGTCCATAACGTATCTATGCTTCTAATATCATTGTGTGAATATTGATCTGGTGTTCATATGTGGCTTTTTCCATGAGACAGTAAGTCGTGAGAGGTATAGATAAGATTGACGTCTTAGGTAATATTATGACGACGATATTTATAACGGTACGATAGCCATATGTATATTGGATCTAAAAATTGTTATCGTCGTCCTATTTCTATGCAGCGTTTTATCTTCTGGGTTAGGTTTTATCCGGAGAGTTAACAATTTACACAGAAAATTCAACTCCTAGGGGTGAAATTTCGAAAAACCCTTCCTTAATGGATACCTAAACCTCATAAAAATCACACCCTCCAAATTATATGCTCTTAGAACGAATGGCTTAGGCTATATTTACTTACTTCGTGTATTGGTACATGTATAAGTAATTCAAGACTTTCCATTTTGACATTATTTAGCAACTAATACGGTGCTTTGCAAAGCCCTCTTTTATCTTTAAATTCCTCTAGGAAAGTAGTTAAAATAAATTAAGGCGGGTTGAAAAGATCTACGATACACTCGCCGGAGAGATATTTTATTATTCAGCTTGGATGCCTAAGGGTTGAAGTCCTTTGTTTTCGATCGCCATTACGATGGTCCCAATGCGGCTTCCGAAGCCTGATTGCGTAATCGAACACTGGAATGTAGGAGCAAGTGAAGTACGATGTTAGTTGAATTGTTTAAATTGTTGATTGATTATAAAGTCATCGTTATTAATACACAATTATCGGTAAAAATAAACAGCTGAATATTTTCGGTTTATCTGTAACTAGCTTCTGCCCGCGACCTAGTCTACGTGGAATAACCCGCGATTGGTCTTAGGGTGATGATATGTATCCTTCCTTTATTTATAAATTAGATATATCAGACCAGTAGTTAGGTAGATTAGGACGTTCAAACAAGCAATCAAACTTTTCAGCTTTATGTATATATATATGTATATATTTGTCCGTATCCTTATTTCCAATGCTATTTTTAAAGCGAATTCCATGAAAACTCCCATTTTCTTGAATTGTCCTTACCTTTCTTCTACATTTAACAGTTAATAGTTCTCACTTTTGTTTTATATATTACAAAAATTTGCTACTTGCTAAATTCTGCTAAATTTGTAGAACGATTCTAAATCAGCAATCTCTTGTCGACTGACGACGTAACTTTAACTGCAAATTTTTCCTGTCTTTAAACAGAAATGGTTGAAACGATGATGTTGTTCCCATTAAGGCGTCGGACACAAACGGAGGGCTCCTCATATAGATAAAGGCCCTCTTTATTGTCTTCTGTAATTGAAAGGTCGTGGGTATTTCCCTCCCCAGTTGGGCCTCAGCTGCGCTATCGCAGTGTAAAATTACATTTTTGTCGCCTTACAATTCCTCAATTTGTGTTCGCGTGAGTTAACTATTTTACGGTTGACAATAATTGAGTGAAATTCATTAATTTCTAGCTTGAATTTCATGCGAATTGTGCAGTTAGTTACTATGCATTAGATCTTGAGTCCTTAACCTAGGGTATTTAATTTAATGTCCTTTAATTATTGTAAATTCAATTAAAGAGAACTTTAAGATACATTTGTTATTTAATGCTCTGGAATTTTAGAGTTACATGGCACTTTACGACTAGCTATCAAACGTTATGGGTCACTGCACAAATTCTATGAATTCACAATATTCGAAATACATATATGAGACTTCTAGGAATGAATATTAATTTCTACTCTACTTTTGTTTAGTGGTATTTAATTATTTCGTTGATAATGACGTTTATACCCGAGTGCACAATGTATACGGTAACTCGCAGAATTATCTAGGTGTGGTGAATATATTTAGGCAACTCTCGAATTTAAATTGTCTTGTAACACGGAAAAACCTCAGACTGGAAGGCATTTTGTTGAAATCCCACGGAACATTGTATTTCCTTTGAAAACGTAAATAGGTGTAATGAGAAGAGGCGAGGAAATTTCCGTCACACAATATTTCATCACGTGGGACACAAATGGGATAAAAAAGTAAATTGTTACATTTACGCGTAGAGGACTTTCAGCCTCGTCTGTCTCTGAATAATGGGAAATAAACCCCGAACGGAAATTAATACTTTTATACATACTAAATAATGACAGTATTTACGTAAAATACTCAACGTTACTTGTATTGTAATCTAGTTTAATTTTTGGCAAAACCATAGTCAAAGGAACATAATCTATGCTTTAGTTTAATATTAACTGTGGCAGCAGTCACAAATGTCACTTTGTAATGTCAGCGTAAGCTTGAATGGTTTCATTAAATATTATTGCAAGAGGTTTCTACTCTGTTTAAACTCTTAACTAAGAATTAGTTTTGTGACAGCTTGGTCTCTTTGAAAATCATTACACGGGACATTCATTTCCAAGTGGTACACAGTCTTCAAGGAGCTTGCACGCATTTGCACAGATTACATAAAATACTAATTACTTATACGGTTTCCTTGCCTTATAGCTTAGTGACGAGTCAATGTATAGACAATAAAATTTTTTTTATTTACAACTAACAAGGATTATTATAGTACTTAATCTAATCTTATTCAATAAAATATCCAAGGCTCAGGATCATTGTCCAGGTCGAACATAGCTGAAGCTTTAACGTTTAATGTTATGGTACCACCAAAATTAATGGCTAAAGCTTAGAAGTTCTCATTACGAACTAAACTTTATATAATTGTTTTTAAATAAAACTAGCCTAGGTTACTCCTTGTAACATAAGCCATCTGCCTGTTCTGGAGATTAGTCGGAACAAACAGACAGGGAAAAAATATAAAAATGTTTTCTTTATGATGAGTACCATATATACTTTCATTTGCATTTAGTGAAAAGCTGTAAATTTGGATTTACAAACAGTAACTTCATTTTTATTTGTCTGTATATGTAGAGCAGCAGTCTGTATATATAGAGCAGAGCACCAGGTAACATAAATACCTATCAAGTATTTGGGTTCTAATGTAACCTTTATTTTTCTTGTCTACAGCAAGTGACTTGGAGTCAATACGAGCGCTGTTCAATGAGAAAGAGAAGGAGTTATCGGTGGCCGTTGCGAAGGTGGAAGAGTTAACGAGGCAGCTGGAGGAGCTGAGAAGAGGCAGAGTTCAACCCGCGCCGCCGTCCGCGCATGAGCTGGACAAACTACGGAGAGAGCTTATGGTCAGTGTAAATTGAATCTTATTACTTGGGCAGTAAGAATGAAGAAGGATAAACATTTAATTATTGTAGTAGTATACATATATATGCAGAATTTGAAGCAATAAAACATATTTAAGTACCTACACTTCATCACGAAGTCAGCTCATAAACAGCCCATTTGAAGAATTAATTTGAATTTTATAATGATGACACCTCATGAAAAGCTGGCTTAATTACTTCACCGTTTTCCTCAATTAGTCAGTTCCGTTTATACAAGTGGCCGAAACTTCACTTCATTTTATTTTATCTTAATTATGACGGGCTTTTGGGCATATGATCCAATGCAGATTTGAACAAAAACCTTAACTTTATATTAAATCATTAGCTACCGGCAGATTAGCAGTCTTGCTCGTAAATTCCAATTAGACTGACACGTGTCTTTATATAAATTAGAAGGGTTTGAGCAGTCGCCTGCTGTGCAAGCGACGCAAGTTCGAATCCCAGCGAGGCCGTAGCAATGACTTTTTCTAAAAACTTATGTGTAGTTATTTCACACCACGTGCTTTACGGCGAAGGTAAACATTGTGAGGAAACCTGCATATGTCAAAGACGTATGTATATAGTCTGAGACATCGATGGACTCACCCTCTGTCACTTCACAGGATATGATTAAGCGCCAATGCTTAATCATATCAGGTGAAATGTGGGTGATGTTGGTACAACACCTCTGCTTATCCCTTAGAGGACTCTGGGATGACGTGAGCATATTTATTTTTATTTAAATATAAAGTAAAAGTTGACCTCTCCGGTCGCCGGATTACGCTTCTGATTGAATTAATCAGCATTTTTGGTAGAAAATTGGCTAAAAAAGGGACGGCAAATACCAAAGTGATTTCCATAAGTTGTTACTTTTGGTAAGGAATACAAAAAAGCCGCAGGGAACTTGGCCGAGGAAATATTACAAGTAAACTTATATCCTCGTCAATCAGATCAGGTCATCCCTTGTCAATGTCCGAAACTAAACCCTGATCGCAATTTAGACAAATATAACACGGTTATTTTCAATCTAGCGCCACTTGGCTAGTTCTTGAAAAAAGGAAATTCTTATTATTTATACGAACTTTTAACACACCGGCTGAATCGGTAACATAATACATATATTATATTTTTTTTTGTAACTGTTAAATTCCAGAGAATTTATATCTATGCAGATAAATAAATTTGTAGTGTTACCGATTTTAACGGGGCTTTCACTTGCAGGTAACTGATGTTTTAAGGAGTAACTTAGGCTACTTTTATTTAAAAAAAAAACATTTAGGGTTCCGCGGGAATTAAATTAAATCTACGCGGGTGAAACCGCAGGGCACAGCTGGTTTGAATATAAAATTGTATGCATGAATTATGTTTTACTATACGGTAATAATATGCGTATTGGGTACACATTAATCAAATATTTTCACCGTTTTTTAAAAAGCAAGATTTTTCGTTTTAATGAAACATGCTAATTAATTAAATAAACACTGCTAACATAATAAATGAGGATTTATTTTATTTAACTTTCACAAATAATCATCCTGTGAAATTTCACCTAGAAAACCAACGCAAACATTTAATTTCATTAGCATACGTACCTACTCGTAAAATTACCTTCCGTGAGTTGTTACAGGTACAATGCTGGAATAAATACTTACCGCAACTATATTATTAATCAAGGAAGCTTATAACACGAAAAGAAGCCAACTTATTTACTTACAAATACTGACAACGTGGCGCTTCTATGAAAACGTATTCATTTTACTTTTCCCGTTACTAATTGGGTTCCGAAAGGCAAATCAATTTGCATTCATTTTCTTCTCGTAGCTTTTTAGTTGCATCTATAGTAGGTACTTTATATTAATGAAAGAGAAAAACGATTTTTAATAAAGCAACCAAGATGGTAACTCGTGTAATTTTTTTTTTCAATGTCAATCTAAATATATATAACTAAAAGGTGTCTGACTGACTGACATAGTGATCTATCAACGCACAGCCCAAGCCACTGGACGTATCGGGCTGAAATGCTTGGCATGCGGGTAAATGTTATGATGTAGGAATCCGCTAAGAAAGGATTTTGATTAATTCTACACCCAAGGGGATAATATAGGGGATGAAAGTTTAGACTCATTTTAATAAAAAAACTTAGGGTATGCTAATGCGGGTGAAACCGCGGGGCAAAGCTAGTGTATTTATAAATGCTTACAGGCACTGTTACATAATACGTATAAACTTAAATTTTTAAAGTCGATATGAATTTCCAATGCCTTACTTGATAATTAATATATTACGTTACATTTCTATTTCTTCTTCTTTAATGAATAAATATAATAGGCTTCAATTAAATTGAAGTATATTATAATTTTTGTAAACTCCGTTACGAACCTTAATACGAGTTTTTAGTCATATAATATTTATAACACGTAAAAAATTCAACGTTTGGTAATTTTGAAAAATCATTGCACGAAGAGAAGTGTGGCGGATCAGTATATATATTATAAATTCTAAAGTGTGTCTGTCTGCCAGTTTCATAGATATATTGCTATTAAGCTCAAATTTGGAATTGAGATAATTTTGACTCCAGGGACGGACAGACGTTGCATAAAACAACATTACGCAGACATAATCGCGGGTAGAACTTGTCATATACACAAACAATAGTTTTGTTTGTTTGTATATGTTGGTAGGTGTGAATGTACAGTGCATTATTAGCAGCCAAGAGCTTGCCAAGTAGGTTGCGGACAAATAGGTGGAACGAGTGTCTTGGTCGGGACTTGATCGTTGGGGGATATTCTCAAAATAATTACGCAGATTTACCTGGGGACCTACCTGATGGTAGGTTTAAGCAGAGGGTATTGAGAACTTCCGAGCTTTGACATTTCATTTTGGTACCGTAAACGTCAAAGATAAGACGTTCTTAATACTCACAGCTTAAACGAACACAGTTGGCCCCTTGCTTGAAGATATGACATAATGATTATATTGCCCTTGAACACGAAAGGTATTCTTAAAACCAAAGTCTCATAAGAGACTTGAGTGTTTAAATAATCAAATTAGCATTAATTTGATATCCACGCGATTCCCAGAGTAATTCCCAGAATCTTCAAATGTGAACCCAATATTCGATTGACACAAAATTATATTCTTGTTATTAATACAAATATTCGATCTCCTACAACAGGCAAGGGACTTAATATAGCCCTTAGTGTCGTTCAAATAATGTTAATATTTCAAAGGAAGCAGTATACAATATTTGCAGTTTTCACATACGCGTAGCACCTGCTCTAAGAAATATGCACCCGTCAAGAGACGTTGGTATTCCATTAAGATAAAACATTCGTTTCTACTTACCTGCAAAGATATTACATCCTTTAATGTCGAATGCTTCAGAATTTGTTAAGGGTCCGAGTTATTTGTAGTTTTCGTTTTCGTTTTATCTCGGTTTAAGCCGGGAATATACATTACCAAAGAGTTGTAAGACGATAATCATTAAACGTGAAGATATCACGCTTTCCTAGTAGGGTCCTTCTAGTTGTAGAGGTGTTACGACACTTGACTTTTCACCAACAACAATTAGCTGCTAACGTGATAAAATATGGTGAGCCTGTCGCCATCTCATACTACGCTATTGCTGCACTATTCATACGTTCTCGGACATAAATGGAGATTTCCAAAAGATTATTTGGACTACAGACCAATGAAATTGGAACTTGCTTGCGTCGAAGTAGACAAATCAAAACACTCAAACACCATTTTTAAACAAGCGCGCGACTGCTTGATCGTATGTAGTTACTGCAGCCTATGGTTGTCAACCCTGTAATTACCGTATCGTCGAAGGAAATCATTAGCTAGGTATTAAAATGAATTAATTTAAAACTTTAATCATTTTTGTATTAAATTGTCAGACTGACATAATTAATTAATTTACCTTCAAAATACTAGCCTAGAATTAGACGTAACCTAAATAAACGCGATGGTTTTGACCATGATGATAGCTTAAGCGATTAATAGTGTGTGAACACAACACGCACTGGCTGATTTGTAGGTGCATGCTATGATATGCACTGCGAGGGCTGGCACTTTACAATAATGAGAATAAAAAGTTATCAAAAAAATTAAATGTACTCGAGACTGGCTATAGCTATCGAATAAGGGTACGTATTTGATTCGAACCATCGAATTTTTGCAGGTTGATTAACTTTATATATGTCTTATTACCTGCAAAGGAAAGATCTTCAAGTAAAGCGGATGCTATGCCTGGGAAATTGCGGCTAACTTTATATATATACACATCCTGTTTTAATCTTTCATAGAGAAATTAGGTTCTCGTGTATTTAGTAGCGCCATGAGGCTAGAGAAGAAGCACTACAAAGAAATCATAAATATTTAAGTATATAGGAATTAAGAGTATTAAGTTATGACGTAAGTCGTTATGACAATTTTAATGATACAGGAAGTCAATGATTGACTGTTATGATAACTACCATTCATTGGGTTAGTGTGTTTGCAAAACAACTAACTGTCGTACAACAAACTATAAAATAACCTCAGTTTACGCAGTTGTGTACCGAAAGAGTAATACCTTGTTTCAAGAGTGGAAATAATATTGATCATCAACAACACAGACTGCTCCGCGTATTCCACCCATGGCGTCGGCAGCTATAATTTTTTGAGAACTTTAATTTTGTTCTCCGACTTATGCAGGATTCCTCACGATGTTTTCCTTCACTTCACTATAATCACTGTATGAGAAAATATAATTGAAAAGAAACCGAGCACAGCTCGATCAACTAGGTTCTAGTGTTTATACTTAGATCAATAAGCTACGATATTACTAGCTTTTAGATTGAGTGTCAGCCCTATTGATTACAAATACGTCACGCTACTAATTTCGCGACCGCTACTAATGCCAACCTTTGATTCAGATACCTATGTGACAATTTAGTTACGTTACGGTCGCGACATTCGAATGAACCATCCGTGCATCAAAGTGACCGCAACAAATGTCCAATTAATTGTGTTCTAAGTTGTGTTGACTAGAGTTCAATGATTCAATTAAATCTTAGATGTGACTGAAAATATCTGTGACTGTGTGATCTGGGTCGAGGATAAATAATTGGTAAGAGAAATCGTATATTATATTTGGCCGTGAGCAGTGCCGCTTCAGTATGCTGTGTATTTCGTTTATTGGGCTTTTCTGGAACTTTACGTGAAGTTTATTTAGCAAAATTATATAAGCTGATTTCTAGAGTTTTTAGTATTGTTATTTGTATTGTAGGTATCACTTAGAAAAGTACTGAGTTGTTTGTCAACACTCATTACTAGTATGGTTTAAATATTCTCGAGTAAGGTTTACACTTGCAGTCCGTTGCAATATTACACACACGGATAATAATTATGTGGTGCTGTTAATCTATTATTATGTATATATCTATATATTCAAAAATGAATTGCTGTTCGTTTGTCTCGCTAAAACTTGACAATGGCTGGACCTATTCGGGTATTACTATCATATAAGCACATCTGCTTACCCCTTCGGGGAATGGCGTGAGCATTTTTTAAGTAGATTTTACTTCACGTATTTATAAAGCACGTAATAAACATCCGAAATACTGAAGATACTCTCTAGAGGCGGGTATGGTAATCCCTTCATCCCTGTAGGCATATCTTCGCTTCAGATTAATAAGAGTTACAAGCACTCCCGATCTTAACAGTTTAATTCGCTCGGTGTCTAAATTTATGGCGTCAATCTAGTGAAATATCGCTGCGATAAAACTTGTATTGGAGCCTTCATTATTACAGGGTTAATCATAAAAAATACAGTATTTACGACAGACACACAGAATACATACACAGTCTAATATAATGTGGTACCGTTGAAGTGATGCCGTTCATACCTTCATACGGTAATTGAATTTTATTTTAAATAGAGATGATTGATTAAAGTGATTGAATAAATGATGCAGAACCTTCATTTTTTTTAAGTTCTCTAAAAAAACCTTCTTACAGGTATACAGATAAATAAAATTGAAATGTCTCTTTGTAATTCCAAATCAACAGCATTTCAATAAATGCGTAATATGAAAGTATAAACGATACTCACATAAGAAAAACATTTTTTTTATATTTTTTTCTGTCTGCCTGCCTCTCCGTCGGTCAGTCTGTATATTTGTTTTAAATGGCGGATAGGGACGAGGCTTTCTTTGATAGATAGCTATATATAGAATTTACACTATATAATGTTACAAGGAGTAATTTATACTACTTTTATTTAAAAAAAACCATTAGGATTCCGAAGGCCACCCATGAAATTAAGTTTACGCGGGTGAAACCGCGGGGCACAGCTAATAAAACACTATAGATTATTTAAATGACAACAGCTTAGTACTACGGTATCGTTTGGTACATATCTTAACTAATTAAAGAACAATTTATATTCTCCGTTCCCCTAATAAGATAATAATGTTAATTTGTTTGGTCATCATGACTTATTTTAGTTCCAAGATAAACATTACAATACATTACGTAACATTTATTAATAATAAAGTCATGTCACGCGTATGTCTGTCTGTCTTTAAACGATATTCTTAATGTTTATTGATTCTATAAAAAAAGTTTTTGTTGAATATACTAACATCAATATCAGCAATATAACATCAATGTCTGAGACGGCGATGGACTCACCATCTGTCACGTTGGCACTTAATCATCTTCGGTGAAAATTCGGTGTTGTGGTTACAATACCTCTGCCTACCCCCTCGGGGAATACAGGCGTGAGCATATGCATGCATGCACTAACATTAAATTTATTTTTACTGTGTTTTCACCCGCGTAGATTTAGTTTCATGCTTTATTTCGCGGAACCCGAATATTTTGTGATAAATGTTGTATTGTATATAAATGTACATAACTATGTTTTCTATATGCATGTAGCCATTGTTACTCCTTGAAACATCAGCTATCTGCCAATGAAAGTCCCGTTTAAATCCCGCCAATCTCTGAAACGTCTGAACTTTGTCTGTCTGTTTCTACAGACAGACAGTACGGAAGAAAATTTAAGTTTTATTGTATGTTAGTACCCCACATATTTTTATATCCATCTAGTGAAAAGCTGTTGAAATTTTTTATTTTTATAGGTGAGCTTAGGAGAATCTCTAGCGCGTTTTAGTTTCCCCGTTGCGCAGAATAGCGCCATCTTGTAGCCAAAAGCAAACGAAAGTTGAACATAGTCAGAATAACTAACAAAGAATTGGGACTTCACATTCGCTGGGAAATACTTTTCCATAGTCTCAATCAGTACTTAAATAAAACTAGTAACATTGTAACCCAAGGTGTAATGCGAAAGTTGTTACAATGTAACTCCAAGTTTAGGGGGATACAAGATGTGTAGTTAGCAAATAATTGGATGGATTTCGTACATAAGGCCTCAAATACGTAAGCAAGTTCGAACAGGGGGCCAACCACCATCGTGTTAAGAACTTCTCAGCTTCGAAGTTTGAATTTACCGTACAAAAATGGAACGTCAAAGCTCTGAAGTTCTAAATACGTTCTGCTTAAACCGATGGTAGTAATGGGTACCGAAAGTACCGTCCTATGTTTAAAATAGTGGGACCATATTCTTTTTGTTAATGATTTGTTGGTGTCAAAATTCAGCTTAAGCTTTATTTTGTTCTCTGATTATTTTAGTACTTGAGGAGTTTAAATTAATTTAAAACTTAAATGAACTCTACAACACGTTATCGTGGTATGTGAGTTAAAAGATTATTCAATTCTTGACAGTCAAATTAATGGCATAGGAAGGAATAATTAATAATGCTTACGTTATGCTAATGCACATATTTTCGTCGCTAGGCGATTTTCAATTTTAGTCTCCGACCAAGCATGTGAGAATCGTAAAAAAACAAATCGGTCTTAATGTTGACCAGAAAACCGTTGATATGGAAAAAATCATTCGTGTGGAATTCATTTAGCTCAATAATGGTTTCGTGGCTAGATACATCAGGGTTATAATAATGGCTCCGCTTAGTAGAATAGATTGCAGATTATTACTGCTTTTGTTAAGACTGATAATTTGATGGACTTTCAATGTATACTTGTTATCCAACCTTTAAGTAACGCTACCTACATTATATGTAATAAATATATTAATAATGCAGATGAATGCTTTTGACTAAATGCATATGAAAGTATATAAGTCTGTTTATTCCGAAACTGAATGGAATACTGGAACAATGTTAACGGGACTGGCAGATAGCTGATAGTATAAGTAGTGACTTAGGCCACTTATCTTTTAAATTAAAAATATAGGGTTCCGCGAAATAAAACCCATGAAACGGATGAAACCGCGGACACAGTTAGTTTGGAATATAACTGTTACAAGGCTCTGTAGAAAAGGTTAATAGAGAATGACGAGGTTTTTTCCTAAAGCTTTTGGCATGTGTGAATAAAACATTGTGTGTCAGCAAACACACAATGTTTTTTTTTGAAAAATACTAAAGAATTTTTTGCTCGCAAGTGATTATTATTCGCTCCTCTTAACATTTCATATGAATAGAGCTGTATCTATACCAGCGTTTTGCTGTAGGTATGTTATCTAAGGAGAAAATCTGTGACCCGATTCCTTTGAGGCGTACAATCAATTCAGCAAACAGACTGGCACTTGAATTCGACAGTGGGATGGGTTTCATCGGTTGTCAATTGCGATAACGCCATTCCAAAATCTGTGAATTTAAGCATTAACAGAAACAATTAGATTCATACAAACATAACAAGGCTCTCGTAACCGAACGAAGTGCATGAATGTGGACAGATTTGTTTTATGTTTATATCATAGCTTTTACCTAGTGGTCATTGATAGCAACATAATCACAGCGTAATTTAACTCCATTTTGAATGAACGCGTAATTCTGGTAACTAGTGCATTCATACCAATGCACAGGTCAAATACAATAATTTCATCGCATAACTCTCAATATTAGCCAGTACAAAGTTATTGACCAAAGACGGTAACTAGTACAACTTGAAAGATTTTAAATGTCGATTAGGACATTAGTTCTATGAGCAAAAGCTAGAATAATGGAAGTAAGCTGAGTCCGATATTATAGCAATGAATATTTCACCAGATGTTTGTTGTTCAAGCCACAAATTTACTGTAAGCTGTTTAATATTCGGAACTGACTGGAATTCATTGATTACTCAATTTTAACGTTATTTTGTATGCCAATTTCAGTACCGCAACAAACTGAACGAGCAACAAAACGGCAGACTGTCGGCTCAGCGCGCGGCGCTGGGCGCGCGGCAGGAGGAGATGAGGAGCATCGACCGCCGGGTGTCCGAGCTTCAGGCACGACTGCTAAGGAAACGAGCTTTGAACCGCCAGCTTGCTGTTGCACATCGACAACCACAGCAACAGAGGTAAAACCCCTCATATCCCCCCTTAAGGGACTCTCTTCTTTAGGTACATAAGAAGGGATTATTACAACAAATCCTTAGTATTGTTGAAAATACCTGAACCTGATGAAGTAGCGAATATATTTCGTTGATCACTTCCCGCACGTCCTTACACCAATTCTTCATTTCATGAAGATCATGGTGATTATGACAGGATGTCTACGTTTTACCAAAAAAAATGTTTATGGATAGATTACACGAATTAATGCTAATGAGAAACTCGCCGTATTTTTCAGAACTAACCAGAATCCACCGCCGATGCAGCAGCTACCCAGCTACTCAGCTGGCAGCACAGGGATGAACAGCCAACCAAAGAATCAACAAGCTCGAGGGAACATCGCAGCAGTCGAGCCCTATAACCACGTTCCACACGCGCAGAGTGTCAATCATAATGCTAATTTCCAGGTATTTTTTATAAGTACAATAATATGAATATAAGCATCATTATTACATTGTATCCACGTTATGCTCACATCACAAAATATCATTTTCCAGGCCATGAAGCAGAACGTAATACAAAACAACGTGCCATTAAAACAGCATACACAAAGTGAAAATATACAGACGCACCTGACGCAAGAAGCTCATTACCTGCAGCAAAAGCAAATTATCAATCCACTTTTCAATGGCTATTCTCACTCGCAATCAGTCCAAGACCAATATCAAACTCAATATCAGAAGCACGATAACTTCAATCAGGTACAACAAGGAATTAGTAATGCTTATGATCAGAAACCTATGCTTGATCACAGTAAATATCCCGATTATTTGAAACAACCTCAGTATAGTCCAAATAGTACAAGCAGCTCAAACAGTAATCAAACTGGTAAAGATTTAAAAATAAATGAACAGGAATTTCTGCCAGAATTTGCGCCGAGCAAGTCTGACCCTAAATACCAAACTTTGCCATATAATACAAAATTCCCTCAAAATAATTTAAAAAACAACGAAAATCAGGAGAAGAATGCAATAAATGTGAATCATATGACTGTTCATTCGACGCCACTATCGGTTGTGAACAAAAGTCTGGCGACACCCCTAAGTCAAAACGAGCAAACATATCAACAGGAACATACATATCAGTTACAGAAGTCAGACTCCTCTACCAGGTGTAACCAGGAAGGGAAGGAGAACCACGCATATCCACAGAATTCTAGGCTAAGTCAAAGTAATAGTCAGAGCAATGAAGGCTCGAAAGGCAGCGGAAAAAATCAACAGGGTAACGCAATTAAGGGAAGCTCGCCGAGTTTAATTTCGGGTACCACTGCAAGCAGTTCTATAGGATTTGGGGTGAGTTAATACTTACATTGTAGAGTCTTATATTGTAAATAATTTGCACTATAATTTTGTTTCTTTTGTGTTTTCGTGTTAAGTTACATTTTATTATTTAAACTTATATTTCCTTGACGTCACGACACGTCTTGTCTTGTTTAAGCTTTATTCTTCCGATATCCATTTCACATATCATCTGTAAATGTCATCATCATCATTCATTCATTGCAGAAACCCGTATCGAGTGTAGCACCTACATCAGTTCAGGTGTCAAGCGGGAAACCTTCACCCATTTATCAGACATCATCCACAAAAATACAACCAGTCCAACCGCAGACTGTTCAGACCCAAAGCATCACTGTACCATCAAATCATGTAGCTAGTAACGTGGTGCCCTCCCAACCCCAGATCGTTAGAAATACGGCGTCAGGACTTTCTACTAGTACGGGGAGCTCAAACTTCAGTGGACAGAATGCCTCCTCGCAAAGCATCTTGTTATCCCCTCCACAAAGCGCCAGCACGCCTCTGTCAACCCCTGATGTCAGCGGTGCGGATAAATCCCCTAAACCAGCACTACCTCCGAAACCTACTATTAAGGTATGATTTTGTCGACCTCATTTTATTAACCTTTTAAGTATCATGTTCTTTTGTTGGCCCACCGATGTTACTTACACTTATTAAATAGTTATAAGTTTCAGTATTAAAAAATAATATTGGGGAAATTATGCTATTGCAGACACCACCACGACAGTCGGTGAACAACGATACGGGCTTCAACCAGTCAACCGAATGCTCACAGATGCCAACCATACCCTTGCCGGACACATCGAGTGACAGTGACCAGCCCCAGAGTCAAAAAGAATCCAGCAACGGTAGCAACGATATGATCATCAAAGCTCGCCCACTAACTATCAGGAAACCACCTCTCAGCGAACAACCTAAATTAAGAAACCTAAATAATGCTAAGAATGGCATTAGTGTCAGTATCAATCGCCGCATTGAAATGCCACCGGCATTTTTATTCCCAGAAATGGATCGTTTGACTCTAGATTCATCGCCTAATGAAACGCAGAACGGCCTAAAAGATAAGAAACAGAAAGACGAAGTAGATAGAGCTCTAAGCATTAGTGATAAGTTAGAAGATAGCAAAGACAATATAGTGTCGGATATTACTGAACAGATAAGTTCGGTTGATTTGAACGGTCAGGATTCTCAGTCTACTGAGAATGTGCTGAGGCGGACAAAGAAGGGCAACTTGAAGCAAGGTGGGAAAACGCCATTGGCTCGACGAGTCAGCTTCGATCCCCTCGCGCTTCTGTTGGATGCCAGTTTAGAAGGAGAGTTGGAACTTGTCAAGAAAACGGCAACACAGGTACTTTTCAATTATTTAAGCAAGCAATGAAATTCGGGGGATACTTGGTCCCCATACCTTAGAATACAAAAATTCTATGTATTCAATAATAATATTCTAATTGAAAAAATAGAAGAGCTCATTTCAGCAAGTCTCGTATTCCGAGGTTTTTCTGATCATGCAGATTTAATGAACTGATAAACTCTATCTCATATATTCAATTAGTTTTTGTTTGATGCTTTGGTTAGGTTACGTTAGTATTAAGACTGAACTCATCAGATCATCTAGACATCTTATTTTTCTTCCAAATTCAGGTGCAGAATGCAAGCGCTGCAAACGACGAGGGGATCACAGCTTTGCACAATGCAATTTGCGCCGGACATTTTGAAATTGTTAAGTGAGTACCAACATAGTATTTTCAACTGAATATTTTTAAACATAGTTGGTAAACTTATTTTCTGGTTTTCTACAGTCCGATAACGCAAGATAGCATAAGGTTATAACCTACCATAAATATATTTTCCAGTCTCTGAGGTAAATTTTACCTACCTTTTTATCTAGACAATGATAGATTTTTTTCCATTTCTTTCAGATTCCTAGTCGAGTTAGGTTGTGATGTAAATGCGCAAGATTCAGACGGCTGGACCCCGCTCCATTGTGCTGCGTCATGTAACAACTTACAAATGGTCCGGTTTCTCGTTGATAATGGTGAGTATAAATAAAAAATCAAAAAAAAAAATACAGAGTAGAGTTATAACCAAGGCCCGTTTTGTGAAGGGCTATATTAAAGTGATATAAGGCTTGTAGGTAAGTATATAATCTCTACCGAACAAAGCCTAAGTTTTTTAAGATACTAATCACTCAAGGGTACAAAATTAAATCTTACCAATGCTAAAATACTGACGACAAATTCAATTTATATAACCAAACAGCGCCATCTGTTTTCAGGGGCGTGTATCTTTGCAACAACCCTGTCTGACCACGAGACAGCGGCTGAGAAATGTGAAGAGGACGAGGAGGGTTTCGATGGCTGTTCTGAGTACCTATACAGTAAGTACCAAATTAATTATTCAGTCTGCCTACAGATGGCTCTGTATTTGAACCGGACTTTTATACCACAATATCTATGTACCCTGCTCGTTAGTATTTTGCTGCCAATTACGTACTTTACGTCGATTTCTAAATAATGAGACGTACGTTACGATTGAAATAGGAACATGAATTGAGAATCTATACTTTAGATTTCCCTATTAATTATTTACAAAAAAAAAATCTTTCTTTATAAAACCGATTCTATCTGGTTATTAATCTATGTTTCAATAACCCAAGAATTGCATAGAACCAGCTGCAACTGCCCTAATTACAGTTGTTATTCAATTCACCGACCTTCAATTTACGTGATTTAATTTATATTTCAGGTGTTCAAGAGAAGCTTGGTATAATGAACAACGGCTTAGTATACGCGGTATTCTCATACTCGGCAAGTCGTAGCGACGAACTATCATTTGACACTGGGGCGAGGCTGCAAGTGCTGAGGAAGGGAGACGATAGCGAGAGGGAGTGGTGGTGGTGCCGTGGAGACGCCGGCCTAGAAGGCTATGTGCCTAGGAACTTGCTTGGGGTAAGATAAATGTGCTCTCATAAGGTCGCTAGTAAAAATATATGCTCACGCCATCCCAGAAGGGTCCCCGAATGGGTAAGCAGAAGTGTTGTAACAACACCCACATTTCACCGAATATGATCAAGTGCCAACGTGACAGAGGGTGAGTCCATCGCCGTCTCAGGCACTATACATACGTCTTTGAATTACTTCTCAGACATATGCAGGTTTCCTCACGATGTTTTCCTTCACCGAAAAGCACGTGGTGTGAAATAACTGCACATAAGTTTTTTTTAGAAAAACTTATTGCTACAGGCCCCGCTAGGATTCGAACTTGCATCGCTTGCGTAGCAGGCGACTGCTCTAACCCCAAGGCCACCACGGCTATTTAAAAATCTCGTAGTTTTGAGCGCTCAACCAAAATATAGGTAAGCCTGGCGCTTAACTCATGACGCGCGATATAATCCTTACTGATTAGTGGTGGTAGGTGAAAATGTTAGACTGAAGAAAAATATATACTAATTAGAAAATAACGCGCTTTACAGTATTTTTCGGATGTAGAAATCGTAGGCCTGTTTTTAAACAAATTATGTTATATCATAGGTTATATAGATAGGTACTGCAAAGTTTCACATTCGGTCATAGTGGTCCGGGACACTCCTGGGAAACTTCGAACTTTTATAGAGTTATTATAAAAATACTGAATGATGGTAAAAATGTGAAGTAGGTAAGATTGTTAGGCTACAAGTAGAAATGTCAAGAACAATCATAAATAACATATTGTCCATTTTTGTTACAGTTATATCCCAGAGTAACGGCACAGCAAGAATAAAGAGAACATTATGACCTGATTAATTTGTAAATACAATTAGTTGTTTTTATTTTTTATGTATTTATATGTCTGTAATCTATGAAGAATATCGATATTGTATACAATTTTATCAGATATATAATATTTTGTAAATATTTAACATTGTAAGTTCGAAATGAATGAGATTATATTGTACATTTTATAAATATTGTGAGTCATCTTCAATATTGGTCTTAAAATTTGTATATTGTACCTTCTTAGATGCAGCAAAATATTGTGAGAAATTACACCTAAACTGACAATACAAATAACTATGAAGAATTAACAAAGACTTTTATTTAAATGTACCTAACATCACGGGACATTGAATGGTCTGCTCTAGTGTTATGTTACGTAATAAACACACACAATACAAACGAACTATTACCGAATCGGCGTTATTGTATTCCCTCCTCTAGCAGACATATCCTGTCTCGTTAAATTAAATCTGACCGAACCTTTTTTTTTATCGTGGAGAATCCGTTATGGATACACCAACCTCTGCGGGGGCAGCGGGAGGGTTATGTCGGACTCGCACCGACTAAACTCCACTGTGTTCCTCCTGGTCGCTAAGTGGGGGGGGGGGACCCATGGACGACTTTGGAATTCAGGGTCAAATTTGGGTAGACCCAGTGGTGCGGGGTAGTTTTCTGGTGAGGGTTTCCAATAGGGGGGTGAAAATTTCATCAATTTTGAGCTAGGACACACCGTTTCGGAGATAATTAGGTTTTTCCAGAAAAAAATCAGACCGAATCTAAAGTATTCCTTTTATTTAATTAAGAGCAGAGTTGCTGGAGCCCATGGATGACTTTTGAATTTGGGGGTCAGGGTCAAATTTGGGGAGACCCAGTGGTACGGGGTGGTTTTCTGGCGGGGGTTTCCTAAAGGGGTGAAAATTTCATCAATTGTAAGCGATTATATATGCGATAAAGAAGCTTGGCACTATGTTTTGTCTGATAATGGTTGTAAGTAATCCCATCGACACTGTGCTTCTGCGACAATTAATTACTTTTATTTTTCAATTTTGTTCTTGACGGGCTTGAGTTGTCATGCTCACAAAAATGCCTTTGCTTGCGGCGGCGTCAGGATGACGGGTCGCTTACTTCCCTCTATAATGGTTGAGGAGGGCGATGGCTGGCATTCTCGTCATACTTGTGAACTTGTGAATAGGTGCTGCTAGTGGGGGCTGGTCATCTCAAGCTACACAATTATTCGTAGTTCTTATTTTTAGTTTTTAATTATTTTTTTATATCGACTTTTGTGCACTGGAACTGTGCCCATGGGCTTATATATATTTTTTATGATGTATATTGTATTACTCAAAGCTGTAATTTTTTTTTTAAGAGTAATTACTGAGTTTCTTGCCAGGTTCTTTTCAGTAAAAGCAACCTTCCGAATCTGGCGGTAGCATGTATAATCCTATGTAATCGTGTCTTTCTGACGATTTGAAAGTACTTTGTAAAAAGTCTAATCGAATAAAGATATTTTGAACTTTTGAATTTTGACCTAGGATGCACCGTTTCCGAGATAAATAGATATCATCATCCTCCTGCCCTTATCACATGTTATTTGGGGTCGGCGCAATGTGTTCTTCTCTTCCATTTCTCTCTATCAGCCGTCATATCTGTATTCACTCCTATTTTAGCCATATCATCTTTCACACAATCCATCGATCGTTTCTTAGGTCTTCCTTTCGCCTTGTCCTCCGAGATAAATAGATATATCTAAAATAAATTCAGTGTGAACCTTTACAATTCCTTCTTATTAGGTTGAATATAAAAATCGAGGGTAAATCTGCTTTAACCCCAAGCATGGATATTTCCATGTACAATGTACAATGTTTTCCATTTACAATGTACGCTATTGCGTACATTGTAAAATATAAATTGGGGAAGAACATTTTAAACTGAGCAAATCAAAGGAATCTATGGGGATCTGGCTATCACTTTTTCTTTAGGTTAATCGGTTCAGTGGCTTCAGCGTCATTTAAACGATATATCTCCTTAGATAAATACTAAAAAAATCTTTTTTGAAAGGAGTCAAACAGAATAGAAAATTTTCAAACGTTTAAATGAGAGCTTAAAGCTTTTTTGTGTATATTTTAAGCTTTTTTGTGTATATTTTCTCAATTAGTACAAAACAGTGTCTAAGATTATCCTTGGTCTAAAAGAAGTTCCATCTCATTTTGTGATGGAACTTCAAAAGGAAAGGACATACTTTTAGTCAGAGCTTGGTCTAGCCTTGGTTGAAACTATGTTCTTAATAAAGGGGAATTCAAAAAAGTGGAAAAAAATATTAAACTATATTATTTCATTAAAAATGTATTAGCTAAGAATTAATTCACATTTCGCCTTCGTCGGAGTCCTCGATATCAGCGAGTGCCTGCTTGGCGAGGTTCTCCGCTTCTGTAGCCAGTTCTTTAGGCACTACCTCGTGCCTGCCTTTCGTGTCCTTCGATACCCACGATAGCTCCAATTCAAACTGCTTGTCTTTCAGCTCATCATGTACCAAGTAGATACTGGAATAAAGGGCAAATAAATTAAAATATATAGAGCATCTTCGAAATTTGGATATGTCAGACTGGGGACTGCACCTCTGCCTCATAAAAAGAAGATCTCAGTCAATATAGTGTTGTCTTCCTGCGGTGAATATCTTAAGTCAAATACTCGATGAAAGGTAGAAGTGAGTTTTAATTACTTCTAGGCAAGCAGCACCTTCTTGTAATTCCAGTAAGCAATAATTTTTATCTTATTACATTAGGGATCAATTATTTTTTTATATTAGTTACCTTAGTTAAAAATCTCTTAATAATTCGAGATAGTAAATCTCGAATTATTAAATATTAATAAATAAATAGAAATATTTTAGACCTGATTTTATAGTGTAAAATATTACACTATAAAATCAAGTTTATATTAATTATTTATTTATTAATGTTAAATTAAAATAATACAACTGTAAAGGGTCATTTTAAAATATTTTTGTATGCATTATTTACTAGTATTTTACATACATAGTAGTATAATTTACTATCTCAGTAGAAAAAATATTATTCAGTTGGTTTACTCACATTCTTGCAGCTTCCTTCACCAAATCTCTAACAGAGAGATCAGCTAATTTTAGTTTTTCAATTTCTGTCTTAGCCGCTTGTTTCGCCTTGCCTACTGCACACCCGAAGTAAGACTGCAACAGTTGACATACTTCTTATTATCACTAATCCATAATCATTAAATAAAGATGCCACTCCCTACCAAAATCATATTTCTTCTCTGTTTGAACACAGTATTTTATAAAGTACTTTATGGATCTTGTTACGGTTTTTACTAACATAAATATGCTCACGCCATCACAGAAGGGTCCCCGAAGGGGTAAGCAGAGGTGTTGTGACAACAACATCAACATTTCACCGAGTATGATTAAGTGCCAAGGTACTAACATGTAGAAGATGATATCAGGTTAGCTATACTAAAAAATCAATATAAAATTTAAAGGTAGTGGATAAAACGTTTTCTAAGGCATGTCACACTCACGCAATATTGTTGTCAATATTCCTTATATTATTCAACAATAATGCAATAGTAGTGCACACAATATTATTGATAATATAAACTATACTGAAATTAAAATTTTAAATATGACTATTTCAGTGCGGATTTTCTAATGGTCTTAAAAATCCTAACTAATCAACCAAAATCATTGTGCAAAATGCTGTATAGCACCATCTGCATCTGGTGATAAATTGTAGTATGTATGTTACATATCCATGGCTGAAATAGGTACAGTAAAAACAAAAATACTTACAAAAGCCACTCCACTTGGGTCAAGCATATACACTTGCGGGCCTTCATGCTCAGTCCAAGTTCCCATGACAACAGAGCACCCATACGGACGGACTGCACTGTACAATGTGTATGCATGCATGTACATGGCTACACGCTCATTCAAATACTTCAGAGGGACTGGAATCCCATACTGGGATCTATAGTTAGATGCTTCAGAACGCGCTGTCTCCACAATCTGTCTAGCATCTGATATCAGGCCCGCAACTGCCTGGAATAATAAAAAATATTATATATTATAAAAGTTTTAATATCTCAATTTTAGTTTTGTATTTTCTCTGCAAGTTAATCAGAAATAAATAGCTAATCTATAATCCATAGTTTTTTTTACATCTGGAGTCAATATTACAATATTTGTTATTGGCTGAGTTCAACTGTATCAAGCAATGAATAGTAATTCACAATGAGTACTAATTCTGTTTCCAGTGGGCAGGTGAGACAATTAATTATAAAGATAATATGTATGAGTATACAGAGGAACCTAATATTAATTGAAAAACATTATCCTCCATCATGCCTACCCACTGCAAACAGATTACAGGATTTAATCCCATAAAACATGCGAAGGAATAGGCCAAACTGGAGATATAAAAAAAAACATCAAAAGATCAAATAATGGTCTCTGGGTGGTCAAGCATCCCAACACAATTTTCTAAAGTTACTAGCGAGTATGGCACTTTGATTGCCAAGAAAGGTTTTCAATAAGTTTTCATGTAGGTACATACCAGAGTATCAAAAACATTTATTGAAAAGCTGTTAATTTGGAATTAAAAATAGACACTTCTATTGAATGTATCTGTTTATGATTAATAAGAAATGTATAAAATGCAATAGTACACATCTCCGCCAACAGCGACTTTTGTACCTAGCTAAGTGCTCAATGCAGGGTCATTGAAACAAATATAAAATCAGTTACACTCAATTGATCACTAAAATACATCATATCATATTAACAGCTTAAATTTATCAATTGAATGAACCCACCTTCCTTTTGAAAAAGTGCTTTGTCATGTCATGCTAATCAATGATCATGTTATAATAGTTTATAACATTGGATTATAAATTGTTAATCAATATTGCTTATATAAAGATTTTATTAATAGTTACCATGCCAACATGTTCGTCAATGTGAAAGATCCTCTTATTTGCACCGGGTTCATAGAGTTTTGAAGTGACAAGTTTCTCCACAGCAAATACAACTCCATCCTTCCCTCGGAGGCCTATGACTGTACCAGAGTTCTCAACTGCCTTCGCAGCGTATTCTACTTGAAACACCCGCCCGTCCGGTGAGAATTGTGATGCAGACAGATCATACTGCAAACAAATAAAGAACTTATGATGAGGCAGTTTCTATATATCCATAAAACAATTAAAATTTCAATCAGCGCCAGCGCTATAAAACAGTTTAAAGAAGAATATAAAACAGTTTAAAGAAGAATAATAAATAATAAATGCATCGTTTAAGTTTTAGTTCGAACTTAAAAAACATCGGTAAACTGTTATAACCTAAATAAGGTCTTTGTAATGAAATTACTTACACCCGTTCCGATTGAACTCATGGTTTTTGTTTTTAGATATTTACTTGTATACTTTCAATAAAATTCACTATCTTGAAATAAAAATACTAATAATCTGTAAATACTTTTCGACTTTCGGCGACGATGACAAGCAACTCGGTGATTTTTTAAATACTATTTTATCGCCTTGTCATCGAGAGGCAAAGGGAGCGTCACCTATTCATTCAGCATTGTGAATATAAAAACATATTAATATAATCGAAAACAATTATTATTATTTATATTAATGAAATAACTGTATGATATTTTATAAAACTATACAAATAAACAAATCATAGTTAAAAAATAATAATAAGCTATATCACTAATACAGGACATAAACAATTTATATTAAAAAAAAAATCGGTGCTGAAATGACATAGACAATTACAGGTTCTGTTATTAGCAATTAGCAAACAATGAATATAGTTAGGGAATGTGTTACGAACGCCGTCGTTAAAACATAACATTCTTGTCTATAGTCATTCAATGCACTGTCAATGTCTGCATACGACCGGCACATTCAAAATCAGCTTCATCATCACATCATCGTCTTGTAGTTATCGCATCAGCGTCTTTTTTAACCGACTTCAAAAAAGGAGGAGGTTATCAATTCGACCGTGTTTTTTTATTTCTTGACATCATCTAAGAAGAGCCACATTTAGGTACCTAGCTACTGATTCAAGATCAGTGCTCATTTCTCATGACGAACCTTTTGTGTGAATTTAGCTTAAAGATTATTGATTTATGTTTTTATCAGAAGTTGGTTAGTAAGGTGTTTAGGTATATTGTTGTTTCGCAACTGTTATTAGATACATATCTACGCAACTTTCAAAAATATATCAGTAAGTACATAATGTATTGAGCTATAATAATCTATTGTGGGTAAGTAGGTATTGAAACACTCGGCTCGTTTGGAGCAGTTGGTTTAATTACGGGCGTTTCGCATATCCGAGCCACTATCACTCAGAATGTAAATAAACAGACCCTTGAAAGGGTTTGGGCGTACACTGAGTGCTTAGAGAAAACGAAATGAGCTCTTCTATTGATCCCGACGAGTGTATTCTTCGTAGGTTACAACTTAGAAACATTCATTCTTTTATTTTCTGTTTACCAATTACTACATTTTTACCAATACATACATACATACATATGCTCACGCCTGTATTCCCCGAAGGGGTAGGCAGTGGTGTTGTAATCACAACACCCACTTTTGATCGAAGATGATTAAGTGCCAACGTGACAGATCAGTCATTCCATCGCCGTCTCAGACACTTTGACATTTTTACCAATGATAAAAGGAAAAATGCACGCACTAATTACGGAAGGAAGACGATACTATATGCAGGAGCACAACTTTTTAAAATATTGCCAAAGGAAATAACTGAATGTGATATAAATATATATAAAGACAAACCTACAAAATATGTAACTTAACTATTGTAAAGAACTAACTAGCTTATCCAACACACTAGAGGTGCACATTTATTTAAGGAAATATTATTTATTTGCTGTATCTCATTTTAAGTGAACCAATTTCAAGTTCTTATGAGAAATAAATTCTTTAAACCTAAAATGTTTGCTTTTTGAAGATTAATACGATATTTATAAAAAAAAATAACCCGCGTAGAGTTAATTTCATGGGTGACATAGCCTAACTTACTCCTTGGAGAATTATTTATCTTTCAGCGAAATTCCATTAAAAGCCGGAGATTAGCTGGAAGATACAGATGAACAGAAAAAAAAAATTAAATATTTTTTTTATGTTGGTAACTACCGTACATCCTTTCACATGCATTTAGTCAAAGGCTGTTATTTCGGAATTACAAACAAACAGATACTTCCGTTTTATGTATCTGTATAGATTTGTAGCTTAACAGCACAGACGAGTCGCGAATACCGGATCTACGTTTTCACGGTAAATCTACGGCGCTAACTCCTACTGCGCATACCGCTTTTTACTACGTTTTCTTCCAGTTTATTCGTTTTTACATAAAAAAATTATTTGCTTTATATTTTCCTTATTATTAAACTCCTTATAATTAATTATCTATCTAAATTGTGCTCAAATCTACCCCTGTAAAGCGAGTAGGTATGCGCACAATCATAATATATCTGTGTTTATTCTATAATGTTTATCCTACGTCACTGTCCTCTATCACGGGCTGAATGACATCGAAGATCAAACAAACAATATAACGCCTAATCCTGGTGTTTATTGCTTTAATAATGTTGACCGTACCTTCGCATAAAGCTGCCAAATTAAACTTGTTGTCGTATATGTTTTCCAACAACGGGTAGCAGGTAGGCATTTAGTAAGTATCCTGTAATTGTGTTGTCTAAAAAATGGGAAGATAAATTTTGGGCTGCGAGCTGGGACCGCATACGAAATGAGCCACAGTGGGATTATTATTTGCGTAGCTGACATCCTAATTAACGTGACTTTTTTATTCTTTGTCCTCCAAATGGAATTATCCTCGTTCAGTTAAATGGAGTAAGTACCTATACAGCTTAGTTATACATGTAGGAGGAAACTCGTATGTAGGTTGTGTGTAGCGGCAGTTGAATCATATACGAGGAAACTCGTAGTTAAGTATAGAAATTACAAAAGACGTAGGGAAGTATTTCATTGTTTTAGTTAATTTCAAATTAATAATGCTGTTGGAATGCGCCAAAAGAAATAGAATTGATAATTATGAAACAAATTCAAAGCCCGTGGAACAATTAAACCACTTGAATGTCAAATGGAAAGCTGGGCGAAGTTTGTGAGCAAGTCTTACTTAGAAATTAAAGACGGACATTCAGTGACTCGGTTCATTTGGGTGGAAATATTCCGTTGAACTTTCTCGGCGGGATTGCGGGGTTATTGTTCAAAAATCATTTTAAAATGTATTTACCAACTGCTTTCATAGTACGCTAAAACGACTTCAATTGAGACGAACATAATAGGTATTTATTATATTCGAATGTCGTCGAAGCTGTTTTTTTCGGAGGTTCTTTCAAAAGCAGGTCTTTTACATTCAATTTGTTTCGGAAATTTGATTGATAGATACATTATATATTTAATTAACCGATTAGTTGCGGCGCCTTTTATTGACAACTGGCGTTGAACACATATTTCGTCTCGGCGTTCGCGCGTCATACGCCTTTCGTTAAAGATGTTTGTGACGCGCGAGGGGCGACATCCACAACGATTAAGGTTTGGTTAGGTACCTAACACGAAGGTTGACAATGATGTAAGTACCTTCCTACACAATGGTTCACCTTAATGGTTATGTAGGTACCCACATCCTAGGTTTGCTAGGAACTAAGCAAATTTATTTTCAGTTCTATTCGTGCATTGACAGTGTATCTAATGGTAACTATTGCCTGCTATAACTTATTTTGTCATAGCGCTGACAGTTTTTGTCGTAGAATTAACACCACGCAGGCGCTCGGCGTACCTTTATATTTCCACGGCAATATTTTGTCGGGACGGACGTTTATTAACGAGTTCGTGTAACACCCTGCAGAGTAAACAAATTGCTGACTAGATCCAATTCCAACGAGCCTACGGTCTTGGTTACAAAATATTGTTATCAATTAGTTGCAGACTTTGCAAAACGATGCAGGATTTACCAGTAGGTAAAACAATTTATATATTGATATTCGTTTGTATTGTTTAAGTACCTTGCTTAGAGAGATATCCAAACCAAAGTACCTATATTAAATATATGTAACGATCCAGATTGTACTGGATGTTCTATTTAAAATGAGCAAGCGGATATAAAAACACTGATGGCAAGGATTACAGTAAATATGTCAATATTTCTGTCACTTTTTCTATATAGCAACATCTGTTGCTATTGAAATTCCCCTAAAATTTCAAAATTAAGATGAGATGCTCCTGATTTCAGCAGTTACACGTAATAGGTCATCATCATCTCCCTGGCCTTCTCACATACATTGTTGGCGTCGGCACTTCGCGATATGAAACTACTGCCATCTGACCTTCACAACCCCTTTAACGAGGAAAATCTGTGATCTGGGTTAAACCAGTTGTCGGATTATTTTTGGCCTCTGACTGACCTGTAACGACTGCCAAAGATGATAAATTGGCAACCGGGACTATCGTGCAAGGCTTAACGTGCTCTCGGAGGCACGGAGGCAACTCGGGCGGTCACCCATCCAATTACAGGCTAGGGTTAGGGTTGCTTAACTTCGCTGATCGCTGCGCAATAATAACTATGCCACGAGCTCCTCGTCATAGGTAAAACGATACAATTTGTAACACAATCCTACTAAATCATGTGCATCCCTAAGGTAAACACAAACTTGCGCGATAGCTATTCATTGGATACATTTTGAACGGAGACGCAGTAATAAATTACCAATCAGGTGGTGTTACAATGGACTAGCAGCCTAAACTTAGTTGAATATGAGCCAAGTTGCTCCTAGATATGAAATATTTTGTTGGATCCATTCATGTAAAGTGCACTTACTTGCACAAATTCGAACCAAGAAAGGGATTACATGGACTCGCAAATGATTTCAACCCGTTCAAGTGGAAAAGTGCTATGAAATCGTAATGGTGTTCTGAATAATGGTATTTGAATTTACTTGAATATTCACAGAGTAAATGGTATTTGTAATGATTTAAAAAGAATGTTAAAGAGATATTTTGAATTTTTTTAAAAGTGGAAAAAAAAGACTATAAATCTAAACTCTATATACATATCCATACATACATACAGATAAATAAAATTTAAGTGTCTGCTTATAATTCCAAAATAACAGTTTTTCACGAGATGATTATGAAAGTATAGGCATCTAGTGGTTTTATAATTGGACATTAAAAAAAAAATATTTATTTCTGATCAATAGGGTTCCGCGGGCCACACTTGAAATAAAGTCGACGCGAGTGAAACTGCGGGGCACAGCTACTAATTAATATAATTAAGAAAGGACTAACGGAACAAATTCGAGTTCTACCTTCATAAAATTTTATATGAAAACTCCACATAGTAATACATTGTAGATAAAAGAGGACATTAGGGATAATCTATGTGTCGTGGAAACCGAACTTTTCTTTCATTATTCTCTTTGTAACGGCAAAATGAGGCAATTTGAGTTCCAAGGTTTTAAGTTTCATTTCCGTTGTAAAAATCCTATTGTAGAATAATATATGTAACAGCTGCCAAATTACGATTTAACTTGCTAAAGATATGTTATTTGTGCATTAAAAGGGTATTTAGTAATTATTGTTTAGATACCCAATTACTTGGTAGACGTGGGTAGGTGTATAATAATGATTTGGACAATGTGGGTAGTATCGGTATTCTACTTATTAAAATTAAAATTATTATTGTTCAAAACACTGCTGAATTGGGTGCAGCAAAAAAGAGATTTATGAATTTAGGTATAAAATATTCCGAAATATGCTCTGTACGGGAATAATGTCAGTATCCATTTTATCCACGAAAAATACGGCGGTAAAAGGATTGCTTTAGCTTATTGAATCTACAATTTTGCGATCGCTCAAACGAAATCATATTCGTCGTGACGAATAAGCGATATATACCGTGGCTGTAAAATGGACATGGATAAAAATAAAATAAATCCTTTTTAATATACATTTGTGAGGATTCCCCACGTTTACGCGTAATTTAACGCGTAATGCAATAAAACATCCATTAATTCCGAAGATGGCCATTTTCCGGCGCAATGAATATCAAGACGTTACATTTTGGGCCGACATTTTTACTCGGGAAGGTAAATTCATGGTCTTTACTTCAATCTTCTTATAACAAAGATGACGCAATCGACAGATTTTTGTTAACATTTTTGTCCAACAGGTACATAAGCTTAAACTAACTTAAACATAATTATATACGACTTTAACATAAGAGGCAAAATGATAAGTACACCTCTGCCTACCCCTTCGGGAAATACAGGTGTTAGCACGTGTAAACTTAAGTATTAATTTCAAATGTTTTTTTAAGAATCTCCGCAAGGCTCTGTGCTTTGCCCAAGTATATTCTTCTGCATATAAATTATATCACATTATATGTTGAGTATGTATACGATGTCACAACAAAAACACTGGGAAGGCCTTGAAAAATTTACTTGGTGTGTGAATGAACATGTGCCTGAAATAAACTTTGCAATTGAGCATGTGACAACCAAACTTAGTCCAGCCGCGTTATTCTGTAAGGTTTCTCAGCGCCGCACTTGACGTTGGGTTCGTCGCTGGGAATGCTTAGAGAAATCCTTAGATAATAGGAGAACGGTGGCAAACTCTTGATAGGGGTACTAAATCTTCTATAGTTCAGTCCTTACTTTAAGTGACTCGTACGGTTATTATTATCTGTCGCTTTAGTGGTGTAGACAGTTGCCCGAATAAAATAAAATTACCCACAACTATACGTGTTCTTAGAGACCAAGACCGCAGACAAATTACTTAATGGATTCTAGGTATCAACATTGGGAATAAAATAAAACGTAATAAGACTCTGACAAGGGCTTTCTGCGAGTTATTTAATTAGATTAATCCGTGCTATAAGCACGGATTTCGATTGCTAGCCATTAAAATGAGAAAATAACTTAGAGCTTTTACGATAATGTATAATTGTTCAATGTATTGAGCTACCAACTAAAATGTACAACGAAATCATTCTTGTTACATCTTGGATTTTTTTCGTCTAGGTAGATGAACTCGCCGCTTACCTCAAAAACTGGCCGGAGATAGCCCTGGATCGGAAGGGTTGGAAAGAGGGAAGGGAGGCCTTTGCCCAGCAGTGGGACATATCGGGCTCTAAATAAAATAAATAAATATAGGCAGATGAGTAAAACATGTATGAAAATGAAAATGATTTATTCAATTTAGGCACTTATGACCGCCGAAGAACTGTCCACCGATTCTGAGAGGAACCGGCAAGAAACTTATTACAACAATATCATATCTATGTACCTGTATAATACCTTGTCGTTTAGAGATAGGTAGTACCACATCGACAGACAGGGAGATGTTACCATCTGCCCGAGATAACTGAAATAGTTATAATGAAATGGCAATCGTATCCACACAAAGGTACCTAACCGTAAAAACAAAGCTTCGTCCGAAACCATAATTCCAGCTGATATCCCGAACTGCACCTTTAAGAGACATCATTATGAATATCTGTAGAGCAAAATTACCCATTGAGAGACTGTATCGTCTACGTTTGCGATCCACACAATGGTCGTGCTTATCGGGCCGGCACAACGTTATTAAATAAACAGCGAGTTCATACATACCTTCGTATGTGTGGGTGCTGGGTGCTCAGCTCTGGGGTAAATTATTGAGATCCGTATTTGTCGATAGCTACTGTAGTTGCTTCGTATTGTAGAGCGCTCGCAACATTTGCTTGGGAGAGGATTTTAGAATGAGCTATTACTACAATATTTTATTTGATGGGCTAGGATTCGTCTGATACATGCCTCTCAATTTTGATAGTGCTTGTAACGTCATCGAAAGCTAATATAAATATTGTTATCCATGTGTTTATTGTTATTTTGAATGTTTTAGTAATATATACGTGACCTAAAATTCTTGCGCTGACCTTAGTTTTTATGCCGATGATTGTGGTTCAAAGGAAATCATATTATATTCAGTCCTTCAATAGAACTTACGTTCAGATTTTACTCAAATGACACTTTTTATACTGCTTTTTGTATCAGTCCAATTTTCTTGAAGATGGCAGGCCGTAGGATGGTAGGTCGTGTAGGAGGAGCTCGTGTCACGGTCGTTATTGTGTATATCATTCGATCAGCGCAGTAAGGCAAACCTTACCCAAGCCAGTAGTTGAATGGGTGACAGTCCGAGCTCCCACCGTGCACGATAAGCTGTCGGTCCTAGTTGCCAATTCAACGTCTTTGGCAATCCTTACAGGCCAGACAGAGGTCTGAAAACTGGTTTAGCCCAGATTACCGATTTTCCACATAAAAGAGGTTCCGAAGGGCAGATGGCAGTCTTTTCGTATAAAAATCAGAAAAGATAAGGTCAGGAAGATGATGATAGTGTAGCAGGTAAATAATTTCAATTTAGTGGGTAAATGAATAGCATATTCCTGTAGACTGTACTTTACTTCAATTAAGAAATGCACATACATTTTAAATTTAATGCTGTCCACATGGGAATAGTCTGAACCGCCGTTTTCAAATTTTAATATTGTTTGAAACTATTCAATAGGAGTCTGGTAATCCAGCTTAGCAGAGCTTTCCATGCATCGGTCAGTGGACTTATAGAGTTATGCTACGTAGCCCCGGAAACTTTGCCTCTCACCGGATCACAGTTTCTGATGAATTTCAGATATCTTACCTCCTTTAATAAAAATCTGAAACTCTGATAAACAAATTAAAATTACTGACGTCTAGAAATATGAAATGTTTCATACGAATTCCACATAGTAGTGTGAAGATAGTGTAGGTAGAGTGTGTGGTGGAATTTTTCTTACCAGTAATAATTCAAAAGGTTGCATAATTTTATTTTCACAATAAACCTGCGCCACAGCCAATGGGAAATAGAACATAATGTGTACAAGATTATGAAGTTAAATCTAGGAAATGACATGGTTCAAATTGAGTTTTTCGCACAAACGAATCCGAAACGATTCAATCCTTGGCTTCATTTAAACGGAATGCAGCGCATTGAACTATGAGGAAATGGCTCAATAGTGGCAAATGAGGCACGCTCGCCGCTTGCAGTTTTAAGAAAATTTCTTTAAAGAAGCTTTAATTCAACGTCTTTAGAAAATGCACCCGGATTTACTTTTAATGAGTTTCGAGAGTGCAACTTGGGGTTACTTTGTAAATGAATGGTGAAGTTGGCGGAGGCTATCAAATCCTTATTTATTAATATTAAAGTAGCGAGCGCTTGTTCCGCTATACAACTTTTCTTTTGGGAGTAAATTTATGTTCCTAGTAAAATTAAGAAATTATGTGCATTCTTTGGTCAATTAATATTAAATTCACTAATTTTACTTATTTGTAAAGGGACGTGCTTAACAATATAATTTGTTATTGTTAAGCCTTGTTAATCCGTACCTTTTGAATTAGGTAATAAAATTGAGACTATTTAATCATTTCGAAATGATACGCCAAGTATGAAGCAAATATATTTTTAGTTTATTCGAATCGAAACCAATGAATACTTAGGTAAGTACTTGAGCGAAGTTTTATAAACGGCGATTTTAATATTGATTGATGGGAGTCATCACGTTCATCAGGGTAGGTATGTGGGATCAGAATATGCTCATAAATCTTTCGTAAGGGAAGGGTTACATGGAGGATCCATCTAACGCATTTTTTTTCATTGCATCAAATGCAAATTCACTGATGACATATTTGAATAGGTACATACTTACCTACTTGCAATTTCTAGTAGGGGAATAAGTACAATATTAAGCAAATCGTCGACATTGTGGTAAGTAAAGGCGGCTTTGGCCCAAGAGGGCCTGTAGGCCTAGACAAAATAACATTCTCTCAATGTCACAGAGAAAACATAAATGTGAAAACATTTTATCGAATAAAATGTTCAATGTGATTTGGGTCCATGTAAGCCCAAGCTAAAAAGCTAGGGGTTAAACGTTGACGTCAATGTCAATTGAGTGGGTCCCGTGATGGATTAACTCCAGGGTGGGTTCAACGGGGACAACCCTTAAAATTACTTAATATTCTTACCGACGCATAATTTCAGCCTATTACGCACATCGCAAAATTATTATGGATCACTTTTTGCACAGTGACGTCACGAAATTGATTTTACTCCTTATATAATATTTTATTGCAATACCTACCACACGCGTTAGTGAGATTTTGTTAAGGTATTCAAAGAAACGTATTTTGATTTATGTAGATGTATTTACCGATGCAGCAGCGTTTCGCCACACGCTACATAGATGGCGCTACTGGCTAATGAATGCAAATACACGAGAACCTAAATCGCGCATTAGGAGTTTTCAAGCGCATTGCAGTATAAAAATTTGCAACTAGAACATGATCACTAGCTCTCCCTTCACCGTATTTAACTTCTGTAACTTAGTTGTCACATAAAAATAAAATGCTGTACTTCGGCACAATATACATACTTTGCGTTGCCACTTGTATCGTCGCGGTAATTATTGTTCAAAGATTTATGTTCGTTCATACTAGATGCATTGTCATACAATCCTATTCTGCAGATATGCATTTAGTACATAAATTTCTGTACGTACTGCTTGGCTACGGGTGAACTGAAAGACATTTGGTGTATTATCTATTAGCTAGGTAGCCTCAGAAAGCAAGGCCTTAAAATTAACAGTCCTAATCAAAATGCGCGCTGTGTCACGACACCATTAGTGAGTTATCTCGTTACGTGTCACAACTCAATCTTAGTGTGTACACAACGTAATAATTGAGTTGTCGAATTACTCTGTCCTGGCATGGTGCTTTAGCCCTACGATCGTGTGGGGGCGAAGTTACACGTGTTACGTTATGTATGTTTCCTATAGCATATAGGTATTATTAAACTTCTACTAAAACATACAACCCTTAAACCTTTTGATACCATCTCA
This sequence comes from Watsonalla binaria, assembly GCA_929442735.1. NCBI lineage: Eukaryota > Metazoa > Arthropoda > Insecta > Lepidoptera > Drepanidae > Watsonalla > Watsonalla binaria. The sequence continues at coordinate 4,928,615 of OV838930.1, forward strand.
ATTTCATCGCATTGTTAACGCAGACTTCCCAATTCAAGGATTTAAAAATGTTAGCAACATTCGGGTTCAATCTCACAAAATACGATACCACTGATATGACTAATAAAAAGCGTCGTTGTTCGAGCATGTACCCCACCGCAAATAACTCATTCTTCTTACTTTGTCTTCTGGCTGACCACGAGGTCCCTTTCTTCAGATAAGCCAAGCCATACATTATGTTGGGACAATGCAACACATAATAATGAAATAAATTCGCTTACCAAGTTTCTCCATTAAAAATACAATGCAGTAAAGTTCGTTGAATCCTTAGACACGGTGGCATCGACCGTACGATTCTTATTCCACCAACGTCCTGGCAAGTTAATATTGCCTGTGAACCCAGTCTAGTACCCCTGCAAACATGTGAGAAGGGTGGATCTACCTAGATTACCGCTTCATGTACAACGTGCGCATCTAAATTTAGAAAGTAATTACCTTTTGCTACGAAAACGCTTGCTAATGATGAAGTAACGTTTGCCTGCGTAAAGGCAGGATATTTTAGGGTGAGAGAGAATACTTAATATGTTGGTATTGTTTTATTGTAAGGATATTATCCGACGAAAGATGTTGCTTGTTTGTGCTCACCACATCGATTAAGGTTAACGGAAGCTCAGGAAGAAATAAGGATCCTGGAGAATCTTGTACTTACACACTTCTAAAACCAACAAGAAGGGGGGCTTCTCAGAGAGACGCTGTAATCACGTCCTGTAATCTGGTATAAATTGTTACCTTACCCAAATTGTATGATGTTGCCAACTCATAATTAGACCCACTAAGTGATAGGAGTGTCCTAGGTTCTTTTTATACGGAAATTTCATGACCGGCTTCATTTTCAGGATCGACAAACTCACCAAAACATACGTCTAAAAATATAACTTCTTAATCCGTGTTCTTGGATTGTTAAAGGATACGGGCTTAGTTGACTCATTCTGTACAAAAAAGTCCGAGGGTTATTTTCTCGAGAAAAAAAACAAAGTTTAGACGATGAGGTTGGTCTTTAGCAATTTTCAGTTCGGGAAACTTTTTTTTACTTGCGTCTTGGTAAAAGTTAGGGAGACTTGTTCTCCATTAGTGGCAACCCAACCATGTGCGTTACAGGAAAACTTGCTCACTAATACCTAAGTTTCTTTAAGCTTCAAATACAAATTTTGTCTGCTCTCACATGTTGGCTAAGTATGGAAAGGTTCTTGCGTGTACTAATATTTTGACTACCGCAGCAGCAATACTTCTTTTTTAACAGCTTTGGTTCAAACATGCTGTATTTACAACGAAGCTTGAATAATACTTACAGGTAATTATGTACTTCGATTCTAGAACTCATAACCCCTTATTACAAAGCATGGACTAAGATAGTTCTTAGTTTAAAAGTTGCTCCATCTCTTTCTGTGATACGGACTTAAAAAGGGATGGAAATAGTTTTAGTCTGAGACACAAACCAAGATTGTATAAAACTTGATTTTTTGTTGGTCTTTTCACATAGTGATAGAGATTGCTTTATAATTGCCATAATTTGACTCAATTCCATGACACGTACGTATGTGTTTGATTTTGTTCACTATTATAATTAAAGAATACAGTGTTCTATTCTTTAATTCTATTCAATATTGTGGTAGTCTCAGGCCAAATGAGAACGCCACAGCGGATTTCGAGGCCAAAAATAAAATGTTCCCAATTTATACACATAATTGTTCCATCCAACCAACATGATACACATCCCACGCGTTCTGCAGAGACATTACCATTTCGCGTTTTAAATTAAACTTAACACAGCGTGGTGCTGTGACCTACTATGAGGTTATACTGCGGGATGTGTGTTGTACATGTGGCATACGAATTTATGTTTAGCGTATGAAATTTTGCATAAACGCGGTGCTATGTCAAGCATTTTTGTTATTTTTCCATTCATATTAGATTTAAAGTTTGCATTTAATATAATATTATTAATCAAGTCTAAGGAAATATAATACAAACAGGTAACAGAAAAAAAATTAAGTCTGTTTATAATTCCTAAATTCTTTTCACTAAATGTATAATGAAAGTATAGGCGGTACTTACATTTTTTTTTTAATTTCTCTGCATGTCTACTCGTTCCTGCTAATCTCTACGAGGGCTGGACCGTTTTGAGCAAGAAATTCACTGGCTTGTGTCACTTTTAGTTAAATAATTAAGTTCCGCGAAATAAAACATACCAGAAATTAGGCGCGGCTAGTCTGAGATAAGTCCAAGAGTCTAAAATTAGTAAAGATCCGTGTTAAGGTACAGTTCCACACAAAATAAAAAAGTAACCAGAAAGGTAATTTCCTTACACTGTTTCGAGATAGACGCATGCACGTGATAATGCACAAACGAAAAGTTCGTAAGTATGCACCTTTGTATGCGGGCACGTCTGTCCTCTAATATCATCTCCCTGGCCTTATCCCATACGCTGTTGAGGTCGGCACTTGACCTGTGTTAAACCAGTTGTCAGACTATTTTAGGCTTCCAACTACCAAAGATGATAAATTGGCAACCGGGACCGACGGCTTAACGTGCTCTCCGAGGCATTGAGGGTACTCGGGTGGTCACCCATCCAATTACTGGCTAGAGGTAGGGTTGCTTAACTTCGCTGATTGAATGATATGCGCAATAGCAACTGTGCCACGAGCTCCTTAATATCAAATCTGTCCTATAGGCTAATATATGGGAGATTTATCTAATCTCTATAAAAATTGATTTTGTGCCCTGGGGCCTCACCATAACCTCTTATTGCCATGATAGTTTTACTTTTATTATGACACAGATGTAAATTACGTGTATAAGTCTGTCACTGTCGCACAGTTGAACTAACATTGCAATAAGAGCTCATGGTTGGGCCCCTGATCTTATTTTTCAGGTCACTTAGGATTAAAGAGTTAAAGTTTTGTAATATTCATTGGAAGTATGCCAGGTATAGGAATCTATTTTGTATTCCTCCTAAAAATGCATTACATAAAGTATTAAAAAAATCGTCTCCATACAATTTCCCCTGATGAACTTATAATATTTATGGATGTATCCGAAGTTAGTGAGGGTTGTATCCCGAGTAACTTGTCTTTGATTTCGTTGTCCAGCCCCAAGGCTTGATTGGTATTAAGGACAACTTTCCGAGCATGTCGTGAAAATATACGGATGTTAACCAAATTATTGTAAATGATTAATTTAGAAATGCGCTAAAACAAACACATGGTTGGAATTTGAATGAAATACACCATATTTTTATGTATTTATTGGTTATTCTAGTGTTGCTACAATATTTAAAAATCAGAGATTTGGCACGGGAATGGCAACACGGGTAATTATTAACATGGAGTAGGAAAAACGGTACATGTGTCATTATCTATAGAAATAACTCTACGTTAGAATTTTTTAGCTTGATGAATCCGTTATGAATTCATTGAACAACCGCCGAACTATTCGATATACTTAATATTATGGTAACTAAAACTAGTATGGTATGACATTGACCATGAACTATGTTAATACCCATACTTGGAGTACTGGGGGCCAACTATGATCGTTTAATCAGCACGTATTAACTTATCAAGTTCGAAGTTTGAATTTACGGTACAAAAATCTCTGCTTAAACAGATGATAGTAGGCCCTCTGAAGTAAGTCAAGGGTATCGTCACCACCTCATTCAGTTCGGGAGTTTGTCCTGAAGCGAGGCGATATCACATAGCAAATAATCCTAAACGGCTCATTTTGAACTGTTGCTGATAAAATATATTTCTACCCTATATGTATTTTTTCCACATCAGGGGGCAAACTCGTTTAACGGTACAAAATGAAACGTCAACGCTTAGAAGTTCTTAATACGCTCTGCTTAAGCCGATGATGGTAGGCCTTCGATTTGATGGGTTATGTAATTCTATTCAACTATGTAAGCCACTCACATTCAAATGAAATGTTGAAAAATGTAATCGAACCCTAAAACTGGATTTATGAAGCAAATATAAAATGGGGTGGCACAATTTAATACGGTGAAGTTTACCTAAATCGTCGTTGTTGAGCAAATCGAAATTGCTTCTCTTGCCGGATGTAATTGCTTTCCTTCAATATAGCTATCCAATTATTTTTCTAAACCCTGAAAAGATTTACCCGGGTTATATCGGACCACAGTTGCCCTTCTCATCGAAAAACGATATTATGTACTGAGTGGGAGAATAGGACCGACATTCATAAACCATTAAAGAAAATATTGAAGTATCATGTCGGGTTGAATCGTGCGATTAATATAAGTTACTTACATAGCTATGTCGGTTTATTGCGAATTTGAAAGAATATTTATAAGAATATAGTTGCAATAAGCTAGGATTTACATTGTTTTTTTTGGACTTGCTGGTAATTACGGTAATACCTTTTATGTTTTCTAAGTAATAGTAGTCTTAGCCAGGAGCTGTTCTAGGTATAATTTAAGAATATATTACGCACTTAAATAGCATCTGGCTTCCTATGGATAAATAATTTCCACAGAAGTTCACATTATACCTTGGTAAATGAATAGTGTCTGAAACGGCGATGGACTCCCAAATTTGTGATCATTAGTGATATGTGGATGTTGTAAATTCACAATACAAACTTACAAAGGAGAGCCGTAGTGGCCTCGGGGCTTAGGCAGTCAGTTCGAATCCCAGCGGGGCTTGTGCCAATGAGTTTTCCTAAAGACTTATGTGCAGAAATTTCACACCACGTGCTTTACGGTGAAGGAAAACATTGTGAGGGAACCTGCATATGTCTGAGAAGTAATTCAAAGACGTATGTATAGCGACTGAGACGGCGATGGACTTACCCTCCGTCACGTAGGTAATCATATTAAATTATAATAATATTCGGCGGAATGTGGGTGTTGTTGTTACAACACCTCTGCTTACCCTTTCAGCGGCCTTTTGTAGGCATGAGCATATTTTTTTAAACTTACTAATATAATCATTAAAATACCATGTCTCCCAGTTGGTACTAAAAAATTCAAGGTAATGAACATTTGTTTGAATTTTCTTCAACTGAGGCGATAAACTTTAAACAAGTTCCAGTAGAGTTGGTACATGTAGGTACGAAACTTGCAACTGAAGCTTGCAAGAGCAGCTCGTCGAAGTAAAAACGAGTGCATTGTGTGCGATAGGATCGTTAGGAATATCGCCAGAAGACTTGACCTACTTGTTGTTGGCTTGTTAGCACTTGCAGGTAGATGAAAAAGTTATCGAACGAACGTAAGGCACATTCCATAAACCCCGCTGTGCGATAACACTGCGCTGTTTTGAATTGCAGATTTTTCGCAACTACGATTATTCTCTCGACCTTATTTTGACTAAGTGTTGCATGTCCTATTGCAATTGCTTAGCGCGAGTTTTATGTTATTCAGTATTATTGAAACTTGGATGATCGAGCTTTTATTGTTTTTTTTTTATGCTTTCTAAAAATGAAACTTAGCTAGATCAGATTATCGCCCTCGAACTCATCTGCATTCAAAATTTTCTGAAATTCGTTGGAGCTGTTTCCGAGATTCGGAGTATATATGTAGAATACTAATTACTCGTTTAAAGGTATTAGGTTGACTATTACAGAGCACTGCTTTCTAAAATCTACTGAATTATCTAAAATGTTAATAAAGGTGACAAACACAACGTTATAGCAACGTTATATGCGGTAGGCAGCTTCTGCAGTCGTTGAATACTAGCAAATTACCTACCTTTTTATAAAAATGGGATCGCTGTGTCATCGTAATGAAATACAGGTCTTTACAGTAGTTACATTCACCTATTACAAAAGCTTATAAATAAATTAACTAAGAAAACAGTACTATGTATGTATAGGAAACCTCGATGGGTTTTCTATACATACATAGCACAGCGAAGGTAGCGTTATTTGATTCTAGCCTTCTGTAACGTGAAGGCACATTCCCTACTTAGGGAGCTCTGAAATCGAGCTGACGTTACGTCCTTCTTTGTCAATAATACGTAATTACTATATATACAATAAATACGTAGCCATAAATATCTCAATGTACAATACAGACTTCTAATAACATAAGCCCATTTTGGGACTAGGACAAAAATATGATCAATACAACCTTAACAAGGGCAAAGTACTTTAACTTTCAGCGCTTTCGCTAGATTTGGAGTGGTTATTTCACAAATTCTATGGTTAATTTGAATACGACCCGTGGACGGCGTCAAAGTTTGATCCCACTTCCAAATATTGATCCTGAAGGAGTAAAGTTTTTACATTTCTAACGAACCGTGAAAGCAATGGGGGAGTAATGAACCACGCCCGCCTTGAGCGATTGTCGAATGATAAAGCAGTTTTAGGAGAAAAATTACACTACAAAATTGACTTAAAATAATTTTTGATATTAAAACATGACATTCTTTATTCTGAATTTAATTTGTTTTCATACACTCATAAGTATGCGAAAAATATAGGACTATTATTATGTTACTTAATAGAAAAAGATTTAAACTTGATCGTTTATTTTACGGCCACGGTTAAGTGAAATAAAAACATATGCGAAAATAATTTACCTTTGCACTAACGGGATTATAGTCATTCCGATATTAAAACGAATATAGTCCATTAATAAAGTATAAATTGACCGCGAAAGCGATTATATTGAATTGGCTTTGTTTAAATGAAAGCGGAACATATCCATGGTATGGATACTTGTTATTTTTTTTAATTCGTCCTCCATATTGATAATTAATTCTCATTTAATTTGATCATTAAATGTAATGTTTTATGCGTATTTTCGTTTATCTAAGCAGCCTTAATTCAGTAGCTTCACGTCATTATTAAACGAGGGTAATATAATAAATTCAAAATTCATCAAATAGTCTAGAAAACTGCAATTTAGGAAGTTATATTGCTGTATCTCTCTCCCAGTAGAAGTTGTCTCAAAACTTTTTGGCGAGACAACTAGTAAATGTCACAGTTGAAGAAAAATGTGTTTGAACAATTCCATGTTGCTACACTATGTACATAGTGGATGAAATTCAAGGAACTTGGGAAATAAACGGGCGCTTTGGCGAGACAAAGGTGGGGCTTATTGCAAATTCCTCTGCTCACCTTACGTTGCTATTAAACGTTGGCGATACTCTGCTATATAATGTTTGTAAATCTCTTCATGGCTAGTTTGAGAGAACTAGATTTCCGTCATTAAAAAATAAGCTTATTTTATTTGTATCACATTTTAATGGAAGACTGTTCGTAACTAAAAGGAATATTTGAATTGAAATGTGCTGGAGATGGGACTATTGTCGTCTATTAACAAGAATAATTGTTATGCGTCGATAATTTACAAATTTAACCGAAAATAATATATTTATACTACATACAGGCATAGACAGGATGCTGTGGTATTTACTGACAGACCTTTCGTCCGCAGTTTACCTGGATCCTGAATTTAACTCGATTAAAAATAAAAATAGCATATGTTTCTCAGTGATAATATAGCATTCTATTAGTGAAAGAGTTACTAAAATTGGTCCAGCAGTTTTAGAGCCTATTCGATACAATAAATATTTCGTTTATAATATTATTAGAGATAAAGTTATCATATAAGTCAATGCGGGATTTCGTAATTTTCAACGCAACTCGTTGAATTTAAAGTACTTCGTCATAAAGCAATTTCGACATTCATAACGATCTTCGCGTTCGCAATTTAATATTAAAAAGTGAGCTTTAACCCTTTCATCGGCGGACTGGTCAAAGTTACGCAGAGGCCGCCGTTTCATGCTATAAAAATATTCATACGAAGTATGGAAAAATTTCCACAATCAGTGAAAGCGTGCCCTGGGGGCATATTGCGGTACAGAGTTTTCATTACACACAGCTCGGTTTTGTCCAAAAAAATGCGTTCTCTGCCTGAGGCGTCTCCCCACATAAGGAATGTTGTCGCTGCGAAATTAGTTCATAAAAATGTTTCCAACTCATACAATGACCGTAAGAAAGCTTGGTTTGCAATATTATTCTTACTTTACGCAAGAAATTATATTAATAATTACTTTCCTTTTTTCTTGGAATAACGCGTCCTCAATATATTTGTGTAAAATAATTAACGCGCCATTAAATGATGCCAAAAAAATCACAACACCAAGATTTTCTGGCATTTCTGGCATGAAGTTTAATAACCTAAAGACGTTACTATTACAAAAGAGCGTGCAAATCACTATGTTACATTGTATTGTATAATCTAGTACTGTTACGCAACATCGTAACATTTTACAGTTTTTTATTACAATTCCATAAGCGAGTAACACGTGATGTTAACGATAGGAGGGTCATGGGGGGTCAATATGGCAGTTTTACGTAGGAATAACAGGGGACACTTAGGAAAATTGCTTACACAGAAAACTAATATCAGTGTTTGCCAGCCGTCCGCGTTCGATTGTGGTCCAAATATTGGGATTTTTATAGCATCATATTTGCAAAACATTCTAATATTCATTCCGTTTTCCAATAGATATTTCGACCATTCCGGCTTAATGTTTTTTTAATATCTCTTCTTTATATCGATAAAAACGATTAATAATTTGCGAGGAATACTAGACTATTGTAATTATAACGACAGCCTATTTAGACTTAATACCGAGGTATTGGAGCTTACCTACCCAGGGGAATAAAACACAACCAAATAATAAAAATTAATAGTTACGTATACATAAAACATAATTTAATAAGCTTAGAAAGTATACTAAAAGGACCGTAATAAATTAAGCACCCCGCTTTATCTTAAATCTTGCGCCGGTAACCTCTGGGAATGATTCCACCTACCTTATTGCGGAGGCCTGCCAGATAGGCGTAGGATTTCGAAGACTATTTACACTTGTTTCATTTGTTTTAAGGCTCAAACTTAGCGGGTTTTTTTTGCTGATTGAATATCTGTACCTATTAGTGGCTACGAGAACATAATCTCTAGGGCTACTTAACCCAAGGCCACCATGGCTCATTTTCATAAAATCTTTACCATTTCTTTACCACTATCTATCTCTTCATGCCAGCAATTTCAAACACAGGAGGGGGTCAGATAAAGTTTCATACTTTGTAATAAAGGTTGGTTCTCACCGTCTCTATTATTATAAAACAAAGAGTTGCTTTAATCCAGCAAAATGGAGATTTGTTGCCGGGGGCACTCCTTTACTTTTTTCTTTATGTTAGTTACCCCTAGAAAATTTATTCAGTTTCTCTTAAAATAATATCGGAATGTATTTTTTCAGGTGAAAATACAACGATATTGTTAACTTTGGTATTTTGTTTTAATTTTCTCGAGCGATGGAAAGTTGAATAAATAAAGGGAATTTATGTGTGGTTACTTTTTACTTTCAATTAGTTTTATGGAGAAAGTTAAGCGAGTTGGTCGGTAGGAAAAGGTAATATTGTTTTATGAACCTTAAAGGGTTGATTGCAGATTCTAAGTTAGATCTTATTTATTTCAAAGAAAAAATAAGTCTCAACTCAACTTAATCATAATATTTGATTTTCTTAAAAAAAAAACCATCAAGTTACCATTCTAAGGTTCCAATATTTATTTTGTACACGCCTGGTAACAACGCTTGTAAAAGAGATAACAATGAAAAGTAAAAATTCTTTTGTTGGACACTCTGTAAACATTTCCACTTGTTGTCATTCACATTTTTATTGCAACGTATTTGAATGAATGAATTGTTAAAAAAGCTGAAGGAGTTTAATCTTGGACAGAAGGCAATAAAATAAGGGCGCGAATTTTGCGAGAAGTCGGCGCCAAACCTGCCAGATGCAGACAGCTATTGATAGGGTTCTGAGTGTAGTAGCACGTATTATATAGAGTTGGCAATGCGTGCTTCAAATTAAAAGTCAAACTAATATAAAATGTAAATACACAACTTTGATTGAGTAGACTGCATCCATTTAGTTTGATATAAAACGAGAAATTATAATTATGATTTTATATCAAAATCGCTTTTATGCTACTTTTTATAGGAGAGAGATATTCATTCGTTTTGTAGCTCACCATTGCATTACCTATTTAGCTATGGACATCTATACAGATAAATAAAATTGTAGTTTCTTGTTGTAATACCAAAATAACAGATTTTTACTAAATATTAAAGTATATTATACTTACGCTACTAGCATAAAAAACAACTTTTAAAATGTTTCTCTGTCTGTCTGTTTGTTCCGGGTAATCTCTGTAACGTCCGGACCGATTTTAACGGAGACTATCACTGGCTAGTTTTAAATAAATCCATTAAATAAAATTATTTATTCGCGGGCGAACCCGCGGGGCTCAGCTAGTATTCATGTAATTTGGTGCCGAACTACATCGTACCAACATCATAACAAAAAAAATATAGGTTTTACCAACAATATAAATTAAATTAAATCAACATGTGCGTCATCTCTATAGCGATACAGCAACTACAAACGGTTGCTCTCCGTCATAAATTTGAATAGAATCGATTGCTGTCTGCGCCCCCGGGAAAGTTAGATTTCCCTCAGGACTTCCACGACACCTGACCGAATGTAAAATATATTCTCAATTTTTTTGCCCGTTCAGAAAATTTCGTACGTGCGTATATATTCATAAATATCTCCGTGTTCCCTAACTTGAATTTATATATATTTCTACTTATTTATCCGAAAGGTGCAAAAATATAAGTATTCTTCAATATTTAAAAAATGCTTTAACTATTGAACACTTCATTGTTATTAGTGTATAGTCAAGCATTAGAAGAGTCTACGATAATAGGTAGATACAACATCCACTTTTCACCGAAGATTATGTAGTCAACGAAATTTTTTACATGCAGTAAAGATAAGAAAAATCACACTAGCTGCATACATCTACGACATTATAGCGCGTAACAATATAATAGTACAATATTTCGTCCGAGTCGCCCCGTACCAAGTACTTTGACTTCTTTTAATAATAGTTCCACGACATTCTTGCGGTAAAAGGAAAATATTAATAATGTCGCTAAAATAAAAATACATTGCTCCTCTTGTTCCCGCGGCTGAACATACGGAATCCCTAATAAGAGAGGCTTATGGGGAGTAACATCTGGGGCCCGAGGACGGCAAACACTTGCCAGTAAACACGAGGTTACAGTAAGAAAAATGTTTTTGTTTTCCAAGACTTTCCTTATATTTTGTCATAAGTCTATCTTACTTCTAGTCAACTACAGGTTGATCGAGTTAAGTACAAACTCAATCCCTTTTTTGCGAATTACTGTTGGGTTCGTACGAGTAACTGTTACGAGGAAAGCTGTTACATTGTAACGTAACAAACAAAATTTATGAATTTATGTAAGTTAGAGTTAGATAAAATTAAAAAAAATATATTTTTCTATTTTGTATTTCGACTTTTTGTGTCATTTCATATCATTTTGTCCATGGAAAAGCAGTAAAAACGGTCTTAAGTTACAGCATTCTAGAGCCTAACTTATCATTGAGAGTTTTCTACAAAGTATTTAAAAAAATGTGTTCAAAGCATAAAAATCACATTCTAAACTTAAACCATTCGTTAAAATCGAGACATCCTGTATTGTAAGTGCCCGTAAATTGTCCGTGCATAAACGTTGTTGTATTTATTTTTCAGCGTTCTCTGTATTCCGTCCACCCTTTCTTAGGCTCCAAATAAAATAATGTTATCTGCCAACCTTCGGTAATGTAGTAAAACTAGGGACTTTACTTTAGTTCGAGTTTATCTGAACGCTCGTAATTTGTCTTTCTTTATTTTGTTTTCTATGTTTTCTTTATTTTGCCAAAATGAAGGACAAAAATTAAGTAGTATTGTGTTTGCGTAAGAAACGAAACGTTTTTAAATTAGGTAAATTTGTGTTTCAAAATAAAAGAAGGATTAATGACACCCAAATATATGTACAATACAAAAATATATGGGCTACCCACCAACTCGACCCAAGAGAACACACGTGTGCCCAGTGGGTGAACCTCAAAACTATGTGACATTGGTTTTGAGATTTACCACCTCGACATTAGTTCGTCAATTGGATACACCTAATCATTTTATAAAAAATAAGGATACCTTTATAGTATTTCGGCACCTATGAGCTGCCGAAATACTTATTAACGCGTTCACTGCTAACGACGCGGATGTGCGTCCAACTGTTAGGGAATTTACGAAGAAGTTGAAATGTTAGCAGTGAATGTGTTAAGTGATATTTATTTTCATTTTTACCAACTGGAAACACGTGTATCCAGTCTCTTGTGGTCAAGGACCCAAATAAGCAAATCAAACTTAGGACCTCAAACGCATAACAACCAAGTATTAGGTCAAATGTTAAACATCAAACCCCGTCAGTTATTATCAAAAAGATGAAAAACCTGGAGTTGGGAGCCTCTAAAGTCAATAACATATTGTACCCGGCGGAGGTTCAAACGGAAAATATGAAAAAAATATTAATCAAATAAGGTGTTGTGTTTCCTTTGCGAATGAATCAAGAGTCCCTTGAGGAAACGACATTCAACATTATTCTTCCTGTAACGTACAATAGGTTGGTAGTTAAGAACGTAATATATGAATAGGTTTATTTTTACAGAAAAACTGATACCCCTCCCCTTACTATCATTAAGACTTCCTACAAAATCAGAACCGCGTAGTAAGTAATCCATATAGATCTTGCAAGTATTATAGTCGCTGTTTCGCATACAAATCTTTATGTTGCGAAACACAATCTACACGACGTAGATATCGATTTTTTTTTTAATTTCATATGTCCTTGTCATGTAATAGATATTGTGGTAACTTGGTACCCGGATCGTACAGGCTATTTTTTACCACGGAATTTATCTAGAGCAGCTATCATTACAAACTTATCTGAGGCACAATATTTACCATGTCTTATTGCGTTGGCTAATAGACTAACTAAGTGATAGTGTCAGATGTACGTCGTCGTATACATCTGTCTGATTGTCATCTGACAATCAACTTATCCAAAACCTATTCAAAACAATAATTCTTCTTTGTATTGATTGTTAGCTGTGGGATTTTATTGTATTCTATTGACGCAAGCGCTAGAGAATGTTACTTTGTCTAGGCCTACAGGTAGCGTAACACATATTTTACAACCACGAAAATCTTTCAATGTATATATAAACCAAAGAATAAAATAACAGAATATAATATAAACAAAAGAGCCGTGGTGGCCTCGGGGTTAGAGCAGTCGCCTGCTGCGCAAGCGACGCAAGTTCGAATCCCAGTGGGGCCTGTACCAATGTGTTTTTCTAAAAAAAACTTATGTACCACGTGATTTACGGTGAAGGAAAACATCGTGAGGAAACCTGCATATTTCTGAGAAGTAATTCAATGACGTATGTAAAGTGTCTGAGACGGCGATGGACTCACCATCTGTCACGTTGGCACTTAATCATCTTCGGTGAAAAGTGGGTGTTGTGATTACAACACCTCTGCCTACCCCTTCGGGGAATACAGGCGTGAGCATATGTATGTAAGTGTCCACAATAGTCAACGTTAAAGCAAGTTCAAATCTACTCAACCTACCACTAAGTCGCAGTGAAGGATTTCAAATGCCCGAAGCGTATATTTTACCTGCCGTTACTTTTATCGCAATCATATCTGGCTGTAATTTAAGAGATACGTACCCGGCTATAAATCAATTGATGAGTAATATCGCGGAATATCGCCTATCGTCCTTATTCCCTGCACCCCGCTGCATCACAGATTCACGACACGCTTCTCACCGAGGGAGTCTAATTCTTTCCCTAATTTCGCACCTTATTGTCGGGGAGCGGTAAGAAAATTGGAAGTTTTGGTACGAAAAATTTCCGCTCCGTGCTGCTAGAATTGGTTTACCGGCTTTTATGAACTGGTATTCTAAGTTTTACAGAATTATAGTACCAACTCACTGGCGTTCATATTACCATTAAAATAATATGGAATTTCACATACTTTTACTTGTTTACTACGATATTAATATATTGAAACCCATAGCAAGTCCCCTAAATTACGTGTACTGTTTGTCGAAGATTCAATTTTGAAACCAAAAGATAATACTATATATAATGCGTACGTAGATTGTTAGTTAAGTTAGCCATGTTTTAATTAAGTTTTAGAAAAGGGGGCCTACTTTCATTGTTATAGCAATGACGTCTTACTAACTACAAACTAAACTAAATATGAAACGTTAAAGTCCTTAATTCGCTTCAACTCCTTATCGTTTTCTCTATAGCAATATTATCCTGCTATGTATGGATGTATGTTTGACATCTTTTCACCCAAATACTTTGAATGGATTTTGATGAAACTTTACAATACATCAGAATAACACATAGGTTGTATGTAGCTATTTTGCGAATAATAGAATTATAAGTCAAGCTTCCGCAGACGGAGTCGCGAACACCAGCTAGTATGAGTATAAAAATATTAGAGAATTATATGAACGCTATCATCTATAGTACGTCTAATAATGTACTGGAACTTCATCATAAACTACTTAACGCTCACGATTAAGATTAAGTAAATATTCTATGAGTAAATAAACACGATAACTTGTTTCGTGCACCCATCACTATTCGAGGCATCCACAAAATGAAGTTGGTAAAATATCTAAGACATTTGTCAGTCGATTACCTGAGGGTGGCTCCCCCGATAATATTCCAAATTTCACCAGCCCTCGGCAACGTCTTACTATGCTTATGAATATAAATTTACTTACCTAGCTCCCTTATTCTTATTTTGTAAAATATAAAAGAGTGCACGGGAGATGCAAAATTTTCTACTCCATTATGAAAATATCTGTGAAATACCATTAAGTTGAACAGTATATTCTAAGAAGCTTTTAGATCTATGCGGTTTTCGTACCCACATATTTGATTATGCATCATATATCATTATCACCTAAGAATTTCATATTCATATATTTATTGAATGTATGTTAGTTACATGAAATATACAAAATATTCATAAATATCATGGTATCCTAACACAAACATGAGAAGCACTACTAGGATTAATAAAGTATTTTTCTACCTTAAATTCTTATTTATCTATCTGTTTCAACATATTTATTTCAAACAGTATTAATTACTTACTGGTCCGTACCAGTAAGTATGAAACATAGCAATTTGCGCAGCGACGCAAAATGAGTCATGGCCTCCGATAATAATAAGATCCATATTGTATTAATTCACTATGTAGTGTAGTATGCGCGGGGCTCGAAGTAAAATGAATTTTATTCTTTTTGCATATTATTATATTTATAGATAATAGGGAAAAGTGTTTTGTTATAATCTTAAAACAGCGTAGCACGAAAATGACGGCGAGTATTACTATAGTTGTAGCGGGTAAGTAGAATTCTCACGCCAATGGTCGGGGGCTCACTACTGCATAGACAAGTACGAAGTTCGCTGCGCGTCGCCCGCGCCCCCTGGTGTTGAATAGCCGAACTGATGCTTCAACATTCTCCCGGCCTTGGAAGTGACAACTTCCAATATCAATCCTCATTGACTGGTATTGGGCAGATTTTGGAGAATGCTCGACGGACTATGCCATTAGCTGTCTTGACATCTGCGACTCTGGAAGTACCATCCCTGCCTGGAAACGTCTTGACGATACGTCCCACAGCCCATCTCAATGGTGGTAGATTATCATCTTTGATGAGAACAAGAGTGTTTACTTCTAAGTCACCTGTATGCTCCTTCCATTTGGTCCTGGTTTGCAGTTCTGAGACATATTCCATTGCCCACCTTGTCCAAAAGTGCTGACGGATCTGTTCTACTCGCTGGTACCTTGTGAGCATGTGTGCTGGCTTCTCATGCAGGTCTTCGCCAACCGGAGAGGTCAACGAGCGTCCGATTAAGAAGTGAGCTGGACTGAGTGGCTGCAGGTCATCTGGGTCTGTCGACAGAGGACTGAGAGGACGGGAATTCAATACGGCTTCGATTTGAGACAAAACCGTATTAAATTCCTCGTACGTTAAGTGAGCATTGCCGACAACGCGCCGCAAGTGATGCTTGCAACTCTTGACTCCAGCTTCCCATAATCCTCCAAAATGACTAGCATAAGGTGGTATAAATTGAAATTTAATGTTTTGAGAAGCTGCAAATTCTTTAATGTGTTCTGAACAAGAGGTTAAAAATTTTGAAAAATCATTCATTAAGCCTACAAAGTTTCTCCCATTGTCTGAGAATATTACAGCAGGCTTACCGCGACGTGAAATAAATCGTTTCAACGCTAATAAATAAGCATCGGTTGATAAGTCACTGACTAGTTCTATATGAACAGCGCGTGTGACGAAGCAAACGAATAAACAAATGTATGATTTAATTGTTTTCGCGCCTCTGCCTTTGCGATTTAAAATCAATACAGGTCCTGCGTAATCTACACCGCATCTCATAAAGGGAAAACCTGGCTGCAAGCGTTCTGATGGCAAGTTACCCATGAGCGGGGGCACAGGCTTGGCTCGCATGCGTGCGCAAATTATACATTTATTAACTATTACTCGGGCCAAATTTCTACCACCTACTGGCCACCACATTTCTCTTAGGGTGTACAAAAGTAACTGTGGACCTGCATGTAATAATACTTTATGCGTGTGTTTGAAAAGTAATAAAGTAAAATGATGTTTTGTCGATAATAAGATAGGGTGTTTTTTATCAAAATTGAAATTACATGAATTTATAATACGACCACCAACTCGTATAAGTTTGTGTGGATCGATAAAAGGAGTGAGTTTCGATAAACGATGTTTGCTACATAACCTTTCATTGTTAATAAGAGTCTCGTATTCTTCGGAGTACGATTCTCGTTGTGAGAGGCGGGCTAAAGTAAGTACAGATTCACTCAGCTCGTCCGCAGTCAGTGCGCCGGATCGCCGCGACTCCCTGTGACGTAGGTTATGTATAAAGCGCAGTACGTAAGCGGCGGCCCGCTGCATGCGACCGAACTGAGAGAACCTGGAATATGGAAACAACGAATCATTAGTAACTTGAGTGGATAGCAATAATCTAATGGCGATTGATTTAGTTTCTGGCAGGTCATCGGGATTCGAACCCGGACTTGTGTACGTACAGTCATAATCAAATTCGTGAAGAAACGATGGTCCACTCCACCACGTAGGCGAGTTACCTAGTGCGTCTAGGTGTAGACCGCGCGAAACGAGATCAGCTGGGTTATCCCTTCCCTTGACATGTCGCCACTGATATTCCTTGGTATGATCGTGTATTTCCGTGACCCTATTTTGCACATAAGTTTTCAAAAAGTTTGGAGACATGTGTAACCAACCTAGGACAATCGTGGAATCGGTCCAGAATATCACTTTATCTAAATGACCTTTGAATGAATCTTTTATCTTGAGATAAAGGCGGGATCCCAGCAGCGCGCCGCACAACTCTAACCTAGGTATGGTGGTGGGAGTGAGCGGAGCAACTTTACCCTTTGAACATAGCAACCGAACCAAAACAGCTGATTCGTTATCTACACTGCGAATATATGCGCAAGCGCCGTACGCTGCTTGCGATGCGTCTGTAAATATATGTAACTCTTTGTGTATAGCTTTCTCACAACAAACAAAACGCGGTATTTTTATATTGTTGAGGTTTGAGAAATTATCTATGAATTTAGACCAAGCTCGTAATATTTCATCAGGTACCCGTTCATCCCAATCTACATGTAACAACCACAGTTTTTGTAAAATCAACTTCGCTATAATAATAGTAGGACTAAGCAATCCTAACGGGTCAAAGATTTGTGATGTCATCGAAAGAATTATGCGTTTTGTTGGGTCTTGTTTGGTCTTATCAATATGCGTGTTAAAATGTAAATTATCGGATATATTATGCCAACCTAGACCTAAAGTTTTGCTGTGTGTATGCTCGCCCAATGACAGTTCTTTAATACTGCTTTGTGATACTCCGCTATCATGATTGAAATTAAATACCCATTTTCGTAGGGGAAAGCACCCTGTTTTTAATGTTTTGGTTGTTTCAGTACAAATAAATAGTAAATGATCTATATTATCATCCCCTAAAATCAGATCATCAACGTAGAAATAATTATTGATAGCGTTTGCAACCTCAGGAATATTGCATTCCTGCGACAATTGTTTCAAGCATCTGCAACTCAAGAACGGGGCTGAGGCGGTTCCGTACGTTACAGTATTCAATTGATAAATACCGATTTCGTCCCAAGGATTGTCCCGCCACAAAATAAGTAATAAGTCCCGTTGCTCTGGGTCTATAAGCACCTGTCTGTACATTTTTTCGACGTCAGCACATGCCACGTATTTATTTTCGCGAAATCTTATCAAAATTGAAATTAGATCTCCTTGTAAAGGTTCTCCAATAAGCTGTAAATCGTTAAGTGATTTTCCGCTCGACGTCACTGCGCTGGCGTCGAAAACTACTCTTAAGCGCGTAGTAGTACTGTGTTCACGGAAAACACCATGATGCGGGAGAAAGTAATGAGGGTTACCATATGATTTAATGCGACTCATATGTCCCATCCTATCGTATTCGTGAATGAAGTCCGTGTATAACTGTTTGTAAATAGGATTGCGTGCCAAACGTTTTTCTAAAGCTAAGAAACGTCGTTCAGCTTGTGCATAAGACTCACCTAGCATGTCAAGTGGTTGTTTAAAAGGTATACGAACGCAGAATCTTCCGTCAACGACTCGCTTTGTTGTTTGTTGGAAGTATTCCTCGCATAGACGCTCGTCCTCACTACGCGACACCCCTGACTTGCGACTACTAGGTAACTCTTCAAGTTCCCAAAATCTCCGTACTTGTTGATCTATACTTCGCGCGTCTATAGATGTAAAATTACAAGATACGTTTTGAGACAGTTGCGTATTAGTTTGATGTATTGGACCGGACACGATCCAGCCTAACTTGGTATTTTGAAGGAAAGGGCCATTCGATAGCCGCATCTTCCCTTCTTCTAAAATATCCCAAAAGTGATCCGCGCCTATCAGCATGTCAATAGGTTGACGTTCATAAAAGGAGGGATCTGCTAATTGTATGCGTGTGGGTAACTTAAAGTTATTCTTTAGTATAGAAAAGGCAGGCAAATCGGATGTTATTTGCGGCAGCACTAAACATGATATTAGTTTTGAATATATGCCACAAATTGCTCTCAATTGTACGTCACACCTCTGTCTACTGGTTGTGACTACGCTACCGACTCCGTTTATTTGAAAAGTGGACTGTAATGACTGAAGTTGCAATTTATCACATAAAGACTGAGTGATAAAACTACGTTCGCTTCCGCTGTCTAGAAGGGCACGAATTTTGTGATAAACACCGAGCCGATCAGCTATCTCAATAGTTGCAGTTGACAACAGTACGGTTAGTTTGGATGATTGTGTGCATAGCGTGTGTGTATGTTGGTGTGTAGGGTTTTTTACCTGTTCATATTCAAGCGGCTGCAAGTGGTGAGCGGGGGGCGCGGGCGCCGCCGCCGCTTCATTTGTCTCATTAGCCGATAACGATGTCACAGGTCGCACCTCTACGCGGCTCCTATCGCTCTCATCTCGATGAATTAGTGTATTATGCCTTTTGTCACATTTTCTACAGGGACCATACCTACAATCGCTTAGTGAGTGACCGGATTGCAAGCAGTTTTCGCATAAGTGTTTATCACGTAGGAACTTAATTTTATCGTGCAAGTTTAAGTTTAAAAATAGTGAGCAAGAGTATAACGAATGATGCGCGTTACACATTATGCAGACTTTGTGCATGTGCCTTTGAGGCGGCTTAGATTTGTTAGCTACTACATTACAATGTGTCTTGGAATGTGTTTGTGTACTAAAAGAACTTCGCTTGCTATCGAATGAATGTGATGAATTAGGCTTCGAGTGCGATACTGATAAGGTTTCTAAAACATCGGCCTTATCTCTAAGGAAATTAATAAGATCTTCGAGTTTTATTTTCGATGAACTATCGCTGGAGGGCAACAATGTGATTTTATGCCGCTCCCACTCGCGTTCTGAGACAGTATCTAACTTGGATACTATTAAATAAATAACTAATGTGTCCCAGTGCTCAGTAGGCTCATTGAGTAACTTCAATGCGCGAATATTTTTTAATACAGTATCAATAAGTTTCCGAATTAGAACTGGAGATTCTTTATTGACGATAGGAATGCTAAATAATGATTTAATGTGATTTTGTATCAAAAGTCTATTGTTATTGTACCGACTGATTAATAACTCCCAGGCAATACAGTAGTTGCGAGCTGAGAACTCAACAGAATCAATTACTAATTCTGCGCTTCCACGTAAAGATGACTTTAGATAATGGAACTTTTGTATATCTGAAATTTCATTGGAATTGTGCACTAGAGCCAAGTATGTGTCACGGAATTCCAACCACTGCTCATAGTTGCCATTAAAGGTAGGTAGTGATATGGTAGGCAGCTTTACGGATTGAGATGCGCTGCTCATTACTATGGACTTGTCGAAGGGTTCATCCTCACTAATCATGCACTCAGTTTGAGCTAAAACACTATAGTAATCGTTTTCGAATGTTTCGCGTGCCGTTAACTGCTGTATTGACTCAGACTCCGGGATTATAGACTCGATTTTATTTTGCACTTCGTTAAATTCACTATATAGGTTCTTAGCACCTTGTAAACGTAACTTCAACTCTGCACGTTGTTGAAGAGTTATTTGCAACGACTCAAACGTATTTACATAATTTTTGAACACCGTCAATCTACCTTTTATTGAACCTCTTCGTTTATTTAAATCTCTAAGCATTAGATCGTCTGATTTAGCTAGTTCGCTTTTAGACATTTTTGGAGGTAAGGAAAGGAAGAGTACTCACAGTTGCAATCACCACCTGTGCGGTCACCGACAAAGACACCCTCGTCCGGGCTTCGACACGTGCCACGTCTGCGATGACGTCCGGGACTGGGAAGCTGCTGCTGACTCCCCTGGTATATCTTGCGCGTTGTTACCAGGGTGGCGTTCACGACTCAGTTCCTGTTGGCTGCTGGCCACGTGCCGGTGATCTTGCCGTGTAGTATCTTGGGTGCCGATTGCATCGACACCTACTGGATGCTGCTTTTCTGCTAGTCTTCTTTCTCTAATTCTTATTCCCCTTTATAGGTTTTGTTTGCCGATTCTTCTCTGGTATCCGGCTCGAAGGACCAGATTATGTAGTGTAGTATGCGCGGGGCTCGAAGTAAAATGAATTTTATTCTTTTTGCATATTATTATATTTATAGATAATAGAGAAAAGTGTTTTGTTATAATCTTAAAACAGCGTAGCACGAAAATGACGGCGAGTATTACTATAGTTGTAGCGGGTAAGTAGAATTCTCACGCCAATGGTCGGGGGCTCACTACTGCATAGACAAGTACGAAGTTCGCTGCGCGTCGCCCGCGCCCCCTGGTGTTGAATAGCCGAACTGATGCTTCAACACACTATACATTTTCACCCCCTTTCATTGGTTGTAAATGATCAAAATTTCTACCTTAGTAGAAAAATACTTGTACAAACACAAATTAATACTTAATACCAGAGTTTCAGACGAGGTTCTAGTTTCCATTTATAGCTTAATAGTGTGAAGTGGGGCTACGTTATCTAAATCATAAATTGTATATCGCATATAATCGTATTATTATATCAAAAATATAGATAACTAGTTTACTGAAGTTATTACCGTGCGAAAGGGTTTGTTAAGAAGCTGGTGGTTTGAACCGTCCCTCACTAACGATATAGGTATTGTAGTACCCGTTACTGTAAGCGCTTGTCTTTAAGTTTCTCCAATGCGCCGGGGATTTCATTCTAGTGGTTTCCTTTGGTATTTAAATAACGCTCATATTTTCTTTGCTCTGCACCGGAAAGAATGCACGGAGTTGCTTTTAAATTATATTTACCTTTCAATACAAAACTCGAGATATATTTAATGAATTGTGTTATCTTAAGTGTATATAATTTATGTGGCATAACTTCATTTAATAGTATCAATTGAAATTGCCATTTCAAGTTTCAAGAGACAAATAGCCATTGTTTATTTTATATATATTTCCCATTTAGGTACTAATTTGACGGAGTAAAATGGAATATCATATTTAGATTGCCGTATCAAATATAACTTGACATATGTAGCTACGAAAAACAATCATGGGAGCTTTCCCTATATTAATATAATAATCCAACTAAAGTCCCTAAGCCCTCTTACGAGTTTTCTCATAACCCCTTTACGTACGAGTTGTATTATCCCCAAGGATTACCGTATGTAAGTGAAACGGTAATAGTTACCTACAGGTAGGCATCCGGCGTCGACCAACATTTACTACCCACAAAGGATGTGGGACGGACGGAAGCATCCTTGCACTATCGAGCCACTTATACCTTTGGAGATTTTGTATATAATACGTATATTCAGTATGCCTTTTGAAAATGTGTACCTTATTATGTATATTATATATTCGCTCCACCCAGACTACCGTCGTTTCAATGTTTCGTGTAAGGTCGTTGAAATATGCGCATGTTTGTGCATATTTGGGTTTTCCCAGTTTTAAATATTGCTTGTCTGTATATTAACCGGTACCGTTCTACAATAGGAATTCTTAGTTAACCGTTAATCATTGCGCTCGTGAAAGATTTTTAGAGCACGTTTTTATTTCGCGTACAGGACGCTCGATATTGACAAAAATGCAAAATCACTAGAACTTAATGTTCTATTATGTCTATCACATTGATGTGTTCGGTATTTCATTAAAAACGATGTCGTAACAAATTAAAAGTACCTGGATAACCGAGCATCGCTCGTTTTTTAAACGAAACCTACATAGATCGATATATCGCCCCCTAAGCCCTGTATACAAAATTTTATAAAAATCGATACAGTTTTTTCCGAGATTTAGATTATATAGGTATTGTATTGGATTATATAATTGTATCATATAATCGTTTAAAGTTATCCGATAAATACATTTAATTATCCCCTCATTATTCTCATATCTCGCACAAAGAATGCTACCACAGCGTTATGTGTAAAAGCATAACAGTATTATTAAGACAAAGGCGTTATATCTTACAAAATTTTGAACGTAATAAAACTCCTTACGCACCTCGCCTTTGTGACTAGCGAAATGTTTTACCAAATTGACGTTCAGCCTGAGATCATGCGTTCTTTGATATGGTAATCCGTCCCTACCCTTGGGCAATAATCGATTATTAAATAGGCAGAAATCGGCAGATCAGTGGGATCTCAAATATCCACTGTAAGAATCTTAAGCGGATTCTTTACAATGTAAAAGGTCGATTGGAGAGATCCAACCGAGTTGAACATAGAATATTTTTTGAGAATTTTCTGGAAGTGCCCTCTGCATTTTCGGATGAAAATGAGAAATGAATTTATTCAGTTTAGGCCCCGTTAAGGCAGAAGAAGCGACCACTGGTTCGAAAGCTAGCCTTCTGAGAAGAACCGGCAAGAAACTCAGCTGGCATCATGTACATTATATCACAGAGTAGATAATTGAATTGAAATAATAATATAATCAAGTGCCTGATCAACCCCACTTACGCACCGAACCAATGAAAACGTTAAAAAGTACCTACTCAGGTAAACTTTTAGGGAATCATTTTATTAGGTAGTTTTTACTAAAGTATAAATATCATTACGCTCAATAATTGGAAACGACATGAAATTACAATGGATTGTGTCGGTCATAATATTTATTTATAAGATAAATAAAATTTAATTGTGTGTTAGTAATTCAAAAATAACGGCTATTGACTAAATGCATATAAAAGTATATACGGAACTACAAACGGAAAAAAAGTCTCTGTCATTCTGTATGTCTGTCAGTCTATCTATC
Organism: Watsonalla binaria; assembly: GCA_929442735.1. NCBI lineage: Eukaryota > Metazoa > Arthropoda > Insecta > Lepidoptera > Drepanidae > Watsonalla > Watsonalla binaria. The sequence goes on from OV838930.1 coordinate 4,952,452, forward strand.
AGTCTGTTTGTTCCGGCTAATCTCCAAAACGGCTGGATTGATTTTAAAGGGACTTTCACTGGCAAATAGCTTATGTTACAAGGAGTAACTTAGACTACTTTCATTTAAATAATTTAAAAAAAATAACTCTACGCGCGTAAAACCTCTAGGCACAGCTATAATATAATAAGTTTGTTTACAAGATTTTCCTCCTATTTGAAATACCTGGGTAACTTCCTTTTTCTTCTTCTTATAATTTTCCCGTACTTTCCTTGCAATAAAACCTTACAAAACCTTTAGCGTCTTAACTTCCTCTAGTGGAATTTTTCTTAAGAATTTGTGAAAACTCAAAAAAAAATCCGACGTAAGTTTCCAGCATTTAACCTGCACGATTTAAAATTTTCTTTTAAACACGCTCCTTATTTTAATTTCGTACGAATAATAGAGTTTATTTAGGAGAAATACAAGTATGTAAGCTGTTTCAAAGAAACCATTTACAAGGAACAAACAAAATTCTCATCAAAAGGCGTAAAATGTGACACAAAAAATATTTTTTAATATCGTTTGACTGTGAAAGTCTCTCATGAGCGTCGTTAGGTAAGAAGGAGGCTCAATAAGGCTTAAAATAAATACCTTAAGTGTCACTTCGGGAGACAAAAAGACCTTTAATTTCCTCTTTACAAATTGAAAAATGTAAACACAAAAATATTATCTGATCTTTGTATTTATATTTTTTCTTTAGAAAACAACGCGTTCTCGATATAAAAATAAAAAGGTATTTGCTTTATCGTTTCACCATGTTATGTTCTTTTCATAATAAGATGAGTTCTGATCAATTTTATTTATCGGAAGCTTGTCACATGTGTGAACATTAATTATTTATTACTTGTTTGATTCGGGGAATGATAATGCATGCACTTTTACTGCACTTTTATATAGATATTTTTGAGTGCAGTGATGTCGCACCACGTACTTTACGGTGAATGAAAACATCGTGAGTAAATAAGTTTTGCGACATCTGTCTAAGAACAAATCATAAGATAATCCTTTCGGAGTACTTTAGCTTCGATAGTGAAATGTGGGTGTCGTTACACCTCTGCCCTGCCCTTAAGGAACTTTTCAGTGCAGATGTAAACGACGGCGATGGACTCACCATCTGTCACGTTGGCACATAATCTTCTTCGGTGAATAGTGGGTGTTGTGATTTCAACACCTCTGCCTACCCCTTCGGGGAACACAAGCGTGAGCATATGTAAAAATGTTAATGTAAATGTAAACGAATGCGGTAAGTTTTGCTCAATTTCAACAAGCAGGATTATATATTTTCGTTTTATAAGTCCCTATTCCTCTAAAATTTAAGCATTTCCTATGTACGCTAATATCCTTTGACAAATGAAAATTCAATAATAGTTTGTGATATTGCTGCCTCGTTGGTACAGTAGTCGCAAAACGCTGTTACGGAACATGAGTTTCTAGGTTCAATCTCCGGGTTGGGCTAAAAGTTTTTGCTTTGAGCTAAAAGCCCGGAGTCTGGTTAGATGCTCCGTTAAGGCCATAGGCTCGCCCCTCATTATGTGAGTCTTAATGGGTGTATTATAAGTTCACATCTACCTACCGATTCGAGGAATACTCATGCCTGTATTCCCCATAATATATAATACATGTACGAACTCATTATATTCACAGCACTCTTAAAAAGCTGTTCATAAAACATTGATAACCATCGACAAAGTACCCGAAAACTACTAAATAAAACATATTTTAACATAATATTAATATTTATCACGCACATTGGAATCCTTAACTTTTCTTATACATGTAATATTAATCAAGGTATCGGTTCGATCGATCAATTCTCATTAGTTTTTGCGCGGTCGATATGCATGGAGGCGACAGGTCACTGGCCACTTGAGACGGGCTGTCAGATCGTATCTCAACCACAAGCACGGATATGACGACTTTACTTTTGTAAAAAAAGTTTTCGAAAGACGTCTGAAGAGCCTGCCTGGATGCCACAGCCGAAAAAAATGCATAAAGACCTACCGTCGCTTTTGCGCCACCGCGGTAATGACGGCGTTTGCGAATAGACTGCACTTTAAACAGTTATTTTTTTGTTTTTAAATTACGAACTTCAGTGTGGTGTTAAATACTTTTTAGGATTCATGAAAACAAAATTTATGGCAACTTGCACAACGGTAAAAAAAACATTTTGTGCAGAACCTAGTGGTTTTCTCATTAAATAAAATTAAAGTAAATGGTTGTTAAAATTTTAATCAGGTTCACGAACTATTAAGTAGATACTTATTTTTTTTTCATGCTCACACATATATTGCTCGAAGGGTTAGGCAGAGGTGCACTTATAATGCAGGACCTCGTGTTCCGTAGACTTTGCGAGCAATTCACCAACAATGCAGAAAAGATAGCATGTACTTGGGGCCTAACATAATCGGCTTAAGCAGAGCATATTAAGAACTTCTCAGCTTTGACGTTTCATTTCGGTAAAATCGAATGCCAAAGCTAGGAAGATCTTAACACGCTATGCTTAAACGAGCATAGTTGACCCCCCCTTATCTTTCTTATCATGCTTATAAATATCTAGTTGTACCCTCCGGTTTCAAACGCGTAGATTTAGTTTCATGCTTTAATTTGCGGAACCCTAATATTTTTTCTAAATAAAATTAGCTTATATTACTTCTTGAAACATCAGCTATGTGTCAGTGCAAGTCCTGTTAAAATCGGTCCAGCGATGCATTCACTCATGATGGCATAGGCAAGGGATGTGGTGATCCATTTTTATACAGATAAGTATAGATATTAATGACGAATAACTTGCAAAGGCATTGTTCACTGGTCGTTTTGTCCCGTATGTCGTGGAACCCAAACAGCAATTCTAACAGTAAACACGAGCTAGTCTGGAATAAGTATGTTCCGTGTGGAATACGGAACAAAATAAACAAGCATTGACGAAGCGTCGGAAGAAGCATCCTAGTCTGATCGGAAATTCTGTTATCCGCAGAGGGAATCAACTAGTATCCAGTCACTACGCTTGAACCTAGAGTTTGTCTGCGCTTACTTCACCAAACTACACGTGATTGCATTTTCTAACGTAAAACTTTACCTCTAGAGTGCATATTTTACGTAGTTTCGGGTTCGAGGCTTACCTATGAAGTTTTCATAGAATTTTACGTGGTAACAAAATATTATTACCATCCCCGGTATTGAGCAGGTGAGTGTTAACTTTTGTAAATAGTGACACTATGTAGACAAGGTACTTACAATTAGGTACCATTCGTGATTAACTTTTCAAGTAAGTAAATACTTGTCTATGTTGATACTAGGTAACTAATATTATAAAGAAGAAAGTTTTGTATTTATGTATATAACGTAAAATATACATAAAAAATTGAATCGATTAGAAAACATATAAGAATCAATGGATTGCTACCTTCATTATCAGCAAGTAGATTATATTTTATCCCGATACCACCGCGAGATCGGGAACAAAGCGAGAGGGAGAGAGAGACCGCGTGACGTCTACTAGTACATTATAAAATGAATGCAATGGTAAATAGTTCCTACATTTAATATTTATTTTGAGATAGCAGGAGGAGGTCAGAAGTTATATTTTGGTTTTGTATTATGGTATTAAACCACTTGAGTATTTGAGCACCATCACGGAATGTGAACTTTCATTGTTCCCAGAGTATGTAATCCAGACAAAAAACACATCACTGAAAACACGCTTAGCGAGTTCTGTGCGCTTACATTTCAAAGGGTAATTAAAGGAAATAATTATCTTTAAAATTGGTGTCTAACATTACGTAGCTTAATAAACCCGACAATTGGCACCAACTTCACGTCCATATTTATATTAGTTTGGTTGTTATTTTGCACTTTTCGAAGACGATGTTATTAAGTTTTTAAGAAAATTTTATACCTTTTTCCTGTCGGTACTATTTTGAATTTAAATCTTAACTTTGACGCCATAAAACTTATCGCATGTTCGTATTGCAGTGTAACGTGTTAATCAACTAGTTAGAACGAGTAGGTTGTCGAAGAAAATTGCTCAATCAAATCCGTTGACTTGGGGTTAGGTCAAGCGTGAGTGACTCTTACCATAACCATGTAATAACAGCTCCTTGAATGGCTTATTGACCCATTAGCCTTTCTATGCCCGAGTATTTATGGCTACGATAAGAAAGAAAATTATAATGGAGTATAATTATAAATTTGTGAAGGTTCAACTTTTCCTTCAACAAAAATGTTCCGTGAAAGTAACTGGGATTTATGTTCTTGGCATATTTTGTGCTAGTATTTTATTGAATGGTACGAAATGTACTTTCCGAACGTAAGCAGAAATTAATTTGCACAGCTTTTTATACTGTTAAATATTAATTTTCATTGTAAATTCTGAAAGGCACACTGGTCATCTCAAGCGACGCATTTAGTTATAAATAGATGTACTAGATTTTTACTTATGTTAATTTTTATCGATATTTGTGCATTGGAACTTTGTCCATGAGCTTACGTTTCTTAAATTATTTATTTGTCTTCTTTAATTGTATAATATTTTTGAAAAGAGTTAATTACTGAGTTTCTTGCCAGGTTCTTCTCAGTAAAAGCAACCTTCCATCCTGGCGGTAGCATGTATAATCCTGTATAATTATGTCATTCTGACGATTTGAAAGTACTTTGTAAAAAGTCTAATCGAATAAAGATATTTTTGACTTTGACTTTGACTTTGATACAAAATGTGTTGAATTTTCGCTTAGAAAGCCTTTCTTAAAAAAAAATTGTGTGTTTCTTGGCTGTATTATAGCTACTCGTAACGCAGATCCGAAGAAAACAAAACATTCAACTAGTGTCGTTCTGCCAACTGCGCTCGTTACTACTTAACGAAAGACAAAGTTGAGTAATAAGGGTACCGTTTCTCCATAACAATTACGGTACTCGGAAGTAATAAAAGTTCTCTTTTCTACGTACGTGACGAAGAAATCAGCCGACTCTTATGGACGTGTTCGGCATAGCTTTTTCGGTTTTCCCTTTTATTTTCCTCTTTATTTTTTTACCTACTCATTCTCTATTAAGGTATGAACTCTGAAGCTAGCGTAACAAAATTCGCTCCGCTTGGGAATTGTGTCGTATTTACTCTAATCGTGCGTTTAACGTGTAAAGCATAGGTATGATCTTGTGAATACATGATTTTCTGCTGGCGACAATATTTGACTTGAAACGTACCTTTACATATATGGCATACTGAAAGCAATGTAAGAGTACCTATCCTGCCTACTTTCGTATTACAAAAGAACAATCTATTAGCGCTTAAGAATTTCGAAGAAGTAATGAATACTTGATTATTCATCTGTTTTTCTTATCTTTGTAATCCTATTGAAATAAACAAAAATACATTAAACTTCCAGCCAATGTTTACACGTACACAGTTAAATATTCAAAATGCAAATTATGTACAAACTCAAATACTTTATGTACGTTGAGCAGTAATTTCCATTTCCATTTCGCCCGAACAATTGCGAATTACGTTTACTTTGTCTTTTGTCATCAAATAAACAGCGGCATCACAACGGGGTAGGTAAACGAGACTCCCCCGCACGTGTAAATCGGATTTGTCTAATTTATTGCTCTGTCTGGAGGCATTCCGAGATGGTACGGTTACTTAGCTCTCGACACCTTACAATAATAATGGGATCTCTAGGCGGATTGCGATCGAATCTTGCTTAATTTTGCCGGTAGGTATTAAGCTTATTCCATAACCAAATATACTACCGCGTTATGTTGATAAGATAATATTATCGCATTTGCTTGCTTGGAACATTATGTAAGCCTATTGTTAACACTTGAATATTTCAACTTAAAGAAACACTTAGTAAATAATACATTATTATTAATTGGTATTTAAATAATATTTTTTTCAAGTTCAATAAATAATTATTTTCACAACTGAATATCGAACCCTAGACCTGGACGCTTCAAGTCGACCGTGATACCGCTGAGCCACGGCAACATAAAAACAAGAAGAGAATATTTAATTACCCTTCAACAATGTATCAAGGGTAAGACAGGGGTGCAAAAGGGCTAACAGTAAAATGAAAATAAACGTTGAACGATCTTTTAGACCCCTCACTTTGACCTGACGTGTAAAACAAACGGTAAGCTGTACCTTCACCTAATTGTAACTTATCTAGCTTGTAATAAAATCACGAAAAATTCTAATATGTGAAGGCATCTTCGGCCACCATGGCCTGTCATGTGGCCCAGTACTGGTCCACGATGTCGTCATTTTTCATCAACGACCTGATATAACGGGCTCTGGTACTACCGGGGTGTCTGCTGTACTGGAACCAGCCAGCTTGGCACGCAGCAATGGCCGAAGACCTGATAGTAAGTCACTGGTGCCGCGAAGACTGGCGCGGCAACTAACGAGGGATATTTCTGAGAAGTAATTCAAAGACGTATGTATAGTGCCTGAGACGGCGATAGACTCACCATCTGTCACGTTGGTACTTAATCAAATTCGGTGAAAAGTGGGTGTTGTGATAACAAAACCTCTGCCTACCCCTTCAGGGAACACAGGCGTGAGCATATTTACTACAATGAAGAAATTGGTTACCTGCTTATTTTGTAATTGCGAAAAAAAAAGCTTATACAACTAAAGTGCTAAAAAAGCGCACAGTCCGCCTGATGGTAAGCGGTTACTGTAGCCGATGAACGCTTGTAACAACAAAGGCATTACCTACTCGTACCTTATAAAGAATGGAATCGCGGTAGGTACCAACATAAAAAAACTGACTTTTCTCATCGCAAGAAAATATCCTTCACCTATGGTGGCATTATTTGACTGCGACTGTAAGGTGGAGGTAAACTGCTGACTCTATTCAAGCAGCTCCGTTTCAAATGAAAGGTCCGTAATGTCCTACCTCTCTTTTCTGTCCATTCGCCTTAAAACCATCCAATGTTATACCAGTTGGGTCAGATCTACATAGAAAAGAATTCTAAAAAATTTAAAAAAAAAATCTAAAATAAAACTGTTGCATAGGTGGATCAAAAATGTAAATCGGACCATAACTTTGCGAGAGGATACCGACCTATCAATAGTAAAAAAGTTCAATACAGATGAGTAGAATACATAAAAGATTATGATAATGTTGCACTTAGTGGAACTAATAAACATAGAGAATATTCATAATGATTTGAAATAGACTTAATGCAATTCCTATCAACCCTTTCAGTGCACAGGATTTGCATGTCAAACGAGAATCAAGCCAGGAAAGTAGAGTGTGCTGCAATAATTTCTCGGACCATAAGCCTTCGAATGTGCTAGCATAATTTCTGTGCAAATGTCTCAATTAGCACAGAAAAGCGTGATAAAGGCGACAAGGAATAAATTGCCACCAATTTGGCCCCTAACGACAATTCACTAGTTGAACTGAAATCACGCCATCCAGCCGACCTATTATTATAGTCTATTAACCGAATAATCGACGGCCAAAAATTACCAGCATTTCGCCCACCTAATGAATAAAAGTAATAATGACCGGGAATTATGGATCACCGAGAACAGACTTTCATCAGTATAATAATTGAGGGCGAGCGCTTGTCTAGAATCTCGAATCTACCCTTGAAAGTATTTTGTATGGATTTTCAGTTCGGAAAAGATCAAATCTGAATAAGTTATGAATAAACAGAAAATTTGTTTGATGTTATTAAAATAATATGATAAGAAAACTGTTATTTATAAAAACATCAAGAAAATTTAAATTAAAGGAGTTGTCAGTTGATAAAATTTACGTAGGTTAATTTATATACCGCTGTTTAATTTTGTTCTTTTAGGTATAAACTTTTGATAGAAAGAAATTATAGTTACTGCTCATAGTCACACAAGCAGAGACAAGACATCGAAATAGCAGTTTCAGTACAGCGTACCTGTTTGCAATCTAGGTTTCAACCGACAGCTTATGTCGCTATAATTCTTGGATACAATTTGCGCTGCGAGGCGAAAATAATCGCGATAAGTGAATAGCGATAATATGATATTTAGGAAAAGTTAAGCACGTCTTTTTTCGTACACTTCTGTATATTTAGTGCCTGAAACTAGGTGCTATGCGCGTATGCTTCTGTCATCAATAGAAGTATGCACTAACTTTGCAGCTGCGTTCCCTAGGTAAACATATATTTTGTTGACTAAAGTATTTTGTACTAGCTGTTGCCTTATCTCTATATTTTGTAATCTATATTGTAAATTATACATCCATATTATACTTCTACAAACTTATGCGTTTATAATATTAATAGGATCATGGTGAATAGTCACGATAACTATAATAATATGTCCACTGAAAGTTATAGGTAGCGTATCTTTGGTTGGAAGTTTGAAATTAATTATCCATTCCATAAAACCATTACCTACGACGCCGTGTGTACACTCTACGAAAATTGTTTGTTTGCGTCTGAAATGTATCACGGCAACAACAATGACCACCAGAAACTGCAGTTTATCTGCACTAAACTCCTCGCACACAATCTCAAGTGGCCATTCGAAGCGTCGTCAAGCCTTAATGGGTACCGACAAATGGCCCTATTTATCGTAAAATCGACACTAAAAACAGAATAACACATCTCTGTGAACAAAACACGTTGTAAATTTTATGCTTCGTTCAATGTGGTCCTCGAGATGAACGATTATAGGTGACCGAAGACAAGGTTACTTCGATACGTCGTAATTGAAAACGATAATTCCGCCTTTGAGTACACTCGGCTTGATTGATAATAAAATTGCGTTGATACACACAGCTGAATAGAGATTGCTTTCGGCTTTATTTACTTTGCTAACTCTGTTGGTCGTAAAAGGGGTGTTTCGTGAATGAAGGTTTTACTGATGCATGAGTCTAAGACGAGCCTATCAGAGTCGATGAAAAGTATAAAATACTCTCATATACCTGCTGAAATAATATGAAACCTAAAATTTTATTGTACATTATATACATACAAAATGTTCTATTTTTAGTGGATACCTACTACACCTCACAAAGAACACGCCACCGTTATTGCCTGTAGACATACATACATACATATGCTCACACCTGTATTCCCCGAAGGGGTAGGCAGAGGTGTTGTAATCACAACACCCACTTTTCACCGAAGATGATTAAGTGCCAACGTGACAGATGGTGAGTCCATCGCCGTCTCAGACACTTTACATACGTCGTTGAATTACTTCTCAGCAATATGAAGGTTTCCTCACGATGTTTTCCTTCACCGTAAAGCACGTGGTGTGAAATCACTGTACATAAGTCTTTTAGAAAAACTCATTGTTACAGGCCCCGCTGAGATTCGAACTTGCGTCGCTTGCAGGGGACTGCTCAAACCTCAAGGCCACCACAGCTCTCGCCGTAGATTTTGCTCATTTTGTATCAGAACGTTAAAATCCCCCTAAGCGGCGAAAGTTTTACGTCTCCAAACGCAAAACGCAAAACGCATGGTCAAGCCACGACGTTCGAACGTGTCAAACATACAGCTGGGGCACATATACAGTGTATATAATTCTTTAACTCTAAAGACCTTACCAAAAGTATACCATCGTTGGAAAAGTATGTACATAAAACAATAACATTAAACATAACGTACGACGGAATATAAAGGAAATTGTTGAACAAAGTGCCACAAAAACGGGATAAAAGCCCCTAAATTTATGTTCGGGTCTCATCGTGTACCATTAACACGTAGTAGCGCTCTGCATAAAACATTAAAACGTCCTGACTTCAGCCTGCAGTTATTTACTGAGTCTGTACAAACATTTTTTTAATTATTACCACTCTTCGAAATGAGGCGACCAATAAATATTTCGTCACAATTTCTTTTTTATTAATTTAACTTTAATAATGGCCAGTCTAAACCACTCCAACTCTCTAGTATAATTGACTGACGATCTACGATTGTGTGTATAAATTAGAAAGATTTATTTCAGGCTATTACGTCATATCGCTAGTTATGAAATATCTAAGGGATCAATATGATTATAGAAAACTGTATTCTTAGATTTACTAAGTCAAAGTCAAAAGTATCTTTATTCGATTAGACTTTTTACAAAGTACTTTCAAATCGTCAGAATGACATAATTATACAGGATTATACATGCTACCGCCAGGTTCGTAAGGTTGCTTTTACTGAGAAGAACCTGGCAAGAAACTCAGTAATTACTCTTTTCAAAAATATTATACAATTTCAAGAATACAAAATAAATAATTTAAAAAGAGAAACGCGTGAGCTCATGGACAATGTTCCAATGCACAAATGTCGATAAAAATTAACATAACTAAAAATCTAGTACATCTACTTATAACTAAATGCGTAACTAAATTACAAAGTCAAACCGTTAAACGGCATCATGAGAATAAAAGTAATAATTAAAATAAAAGGTATTTATTTGTACAATACATGGTAGGTTAGGTACACGGGATCGTATGAAATAAACATTATTATTCTGCATGTTTTGGCATAACATAATATGATTTAGTGACAGAATGTGTTTGTAAAACAATTGACATTCAGGTCCCTGATTGAACGCTCATCTATCTCGATGTTCTGTAAATTCTATAAAATATGCTTCGAAATATTGTAGAGACAATAATAAACACTGCTTTAATTATTATTACTATAAAACATCTTAAAATATGAATTCCCCAATTATTATAATTTTAACGAAAAAAGTTACCAAACAACACCAAAATTATAATTTCAATTAACGCGGAAACTTCGTTGTTACACAAGTTTTGTTAGTAGCAAAAAATTCTGTACAAAATTCGAAAACTAATTTAATTATTAGCACAGTGTTATTTTCACAGAACAGAAAGTTTATTTCATTTAAGTGGTTTATTTAAAACGCTTAATTTTTGATAATATATTCTACGTAACGTATGCACTACGTTAATTAAGTGGTATAATAACTCTCCATAATTACTGATATTTAAGTAATTACAAAATAGTTAAAGCAAATTCAATCATAAAATATATTATTATTTATTCTAATACGATTATGTTACAATTCAACCACAATTTGCATTTTTATTGTCTTTTCAATTGTTTCGCGTTACTCATCTCATCTCCTAAATTCTTCAACGCAAAATTCGAGTACGAAAGTAAACAAAGACTTTTCTAAATTAGATATTAAAGCTTTATACAGGCGCAGCTTTATTAACAGTCGTAAATTGAGCTCCTTACCTCGATCTTTCTTCTTTGCATCCTATTATAAGTTCGCATCTAAAAAGTTAATGTTTTCAATATCAAAGTGTATACTCGGCTCTTATTCGAAGTCTAATGAAGAATAGCCCGAAGTTCGGAAGCACAAGCGGCTCGTAAAATAAAATAATAAGTGGTAGTTTTTCCGCTGTTCGGGTGGTCTCGGTAAAGACGCGGTCATGGTGCACAGATTTTGACCGCAAAGCAAGAAAGTTAATTACGGGAGAACTATTTAAAAAATGTGACAGCTTCACAATTATCTAATTTGATTAGCACTTAAGCATGTCCATGGTTAATTACTTATTGCTGTCCCAAATAATGTTTATTGCATGACAAATAGAACAGGGTTCTGGGTCGAGGAAAGAATACAAAATTCATGCGAAATCGGACTTATTACTAGCGTGATTGACTTTTTTTTACATACGGCTATAAAGCTATGGAAACTGAATATAAAAACAATGATACTTTAGAAGCGCAACAAAAAGCCAGAGATTTGGAATTCGAAAAGTAAACAATCGTTTCGATGTAACAAGAGCATCGAGGCCAGAATTGTTATGACAATAAAGTAAACCCTTCAAATTAATTAAGGATTGTGATACTCGCAAATAAATCCATGCTATTTCCACCAATATGAAGAGGCCTGTAATTGCACCTGGCAAACGGGTCACGACCCGACCCGCCAATCTGAAGATCGAGAGCACTGCCATGAAATAAAATGCAACAGAAGGGCAATTTACGGGACTTGCTGCATTAACCAAATATTTGTCTCAAACGTATTTCGAAAGACACGTACGGCCAATTTCGGCCTGGTAGAGCGTTCTTCTTCTCTTTGTTGCACAGTACCTACGTGATATCACGACTGACACTGATTGGTGAATTTGACTGATTTGTGAAATAGGTAGTATGCGACGGAGGTAAAACTTTTTGCAGCCAAAACTACTAGATTGTCTCTTTCCTGAGGTCTAAGTACAAAATAAATATATCGCCGGGTTCTGTACGATTCTGCATTAAGTCAGGCTAATCCAAGTACGTTGCGTAGTAGCGTGGCTCCGAAAAAGTATCAAAATATTTTGAGATACACTAAAATGTAAAGTCAAGCGCCGATGTTAGAACATGTGAAAAAAAATTATACTTGGGGTACAGATATGATTGATATTCGTAGGTGGCGTGGCGTGCTTTTTCGCCAAAGCAAGCGAACCAACCTTGTGGGTAATTTTATTTTGTACCACTGCTAAGATCAATTGATATTGGAATATTGTCTGCTGGTTCCATTCAATTTTAGATAACTTCACTTTATTTGTTGGATAAAATACAAAAGTAATTCTGTCTTGATCTGTTGAGTAGGCATTTTCAAAATTTAAACAGAGCTCTCTTTGTATTCTTTGGATTCCTTTCTTCGAAATTCATCATTGAATTCAAGTTAACTTAGGAAAATATAATATATATAAATATATAAAATACCTACACATTTAATAATTAATCTCATTGTTAGTTTCCTAATCCTTTTGCTTACAACGAAGCAAAGTAATTGTATTCAGATTTTTTTTTTATATAAAATATTTTTCTTATAATAATCATACTAAATTGAAGAAAAAGGTAACATATAGATTTTTCGACAAAACGACAAAGTATACTGAACAAATTAAGGTCAGCGATCGTAACTCGTGACGGAACCTGTTCTTCGTTACTGTTAATAATTAGAGCATTGAGTTGCATTTGAAGACTGTGTTAGTTCAATCTATATTGTGTAATTAGCGACGGTACAATTCAATTGGGGCCCCCAAGTCAGCGGACTTTTATCAATCCAGTCACGATCCATTCTAATGAAGTGAAGCGTTTGTCACGTAACTACCTCTCGGATAGCATTGGAATCGCGATAAAAGGGAAATTTACTGCCGCCCTAAATACGCGCAAGTAGCTCTCCTTCTTGGAGCGCTGTGGTTTTAGAAAATTACACGTATTGTAAAATCGCATCAAATAAGGGTGGGATGGTGAAGGCGGATTTTAACTGCAAGGGTTCTTGGTAGGTTGATTACGTATATAAGTAATTTAGCCCTTAAGTTTTCTCGTGAAAAATATTTGTTAAATATTGCGGTTGGTATGTAGACCTTGGGGCTACCATCATTGGTTTAAGCAGAGCGTATTAAGAACATCTTGGCTTTAATGTTTCATTTTTGGGTTAATAATATTAAACGTCAAAGCTATGAAGTTAGTAAGACTTCAGTGTTATAACGATGACAGTTATGGTAGCCCCCCCTTGTTATGTTTAATTGAAGTATTAGTTACGTAGCCGTGGGGCTACGCAAGCGACGCAAGTTCGAATCCCAGCGGGGCCTGTACCAATGATTTTTTCTAAAAAACTTATGTGCAGTAATTTCACACCACGTGCTTTACGGTGAAGGAAAACATCGTGAGGAAACCTGCGTATGTCTGAGAAGTAATTTAAAGACGTATGTATAGTGCCTGAGACGGCGATGGACTCACCCTCTGTCACGTTGGCACTTGATCATATTCGGTGAAATGTGGTTGTTTTTACAACACCTCTGCTTACCCCTTCGGGAACCCTTCTGGGATGGCGTGAGCATATAAATGAAGTATTACAGAAGTATTGAACTTTTCACATAGAAACCACTAAGTATATGAAAATTTTACAGAGTTTACTATCCCGATAGTTTTGTGAAGCTATTCTCCAATAGATATTCAATAATAATCAACGTTTTCACTGTTTGTATGATTTGAGATTATATACCTACAGAAAATTTAAATTAAAATGACTCATTCAATTTATCAACGCTCTGGTGTGAACATGCGGCAGGCATCATTTATATGATAATCAATAATAAATTACAATAAAATGAATTTAAATTTATTGTAAATTATTTACATAACAATATTTATTAATAATAAATAAGTAACTAAAAACTAATTACAAGTAGAAAACTTGGCCCAAATCGGTGTCTCTCGGGATCGTGCCAAGAAGGCTGGCAGCATTGCCACGTTGAATAGCAATGCTGATTCTCTGAGCGAGAAAAGCCCCAGCCCGCTTGTCACGAGAAGCTTCTACCAGACGACGTGCAACCTCTTTGAAAAGTTGATGAGCATCTGGACCCCAAGGTCCCAGAGTTTCAACCGCAAACGCAGAAAATATGTATCCTTGACCAATGCAAGCATATTTCCGGCGCTTGAGGCACTCCTGCTGAGCAGCAGCAGCACCGGCCGCCACAGCAGTGCCGGGGAGATGGGACGGAGCCAACGTATCGACACACGTGGCATCCCACACCAGCGGCCGACCCAATCTCCACGGCACCAGTGACATACCATCCGGCCTCCGGCCATCGCTGCGCGCCAAACCTACTGGTTCCAGTACAGCAGGCACCCCGGCGGTGACCAGAGCCCGGCGTATTAGGTCATTGATGGAAGAATGACGACATCGTCGTCCGGCGCTACTGACGCATGACAGACCATGGTGTCCGAAGATGTCCACACTATCTCCACAGTGACACCGATGAGGGACAATACATTTTGCGCCTAAACGCAAGCAAGCACACAATCTGAATGTTGTGTCATCCAGAAGCGTACCGATGTTAAATGATGGTAAGGCCTGAAGCCAAAGACCAGACTCCCATTTAGCTACTGCCAAGAGGCGGGCACGATCAGCAGAGATTAAACTACTTTCAAGAAGTGTATTATAATTCAGCCTGCTGATAGGCTCGTCCCATTGCCTTTGAGATTGCGGTCTTGGCGGCAAGTTAGTGTTAGGGCAAGCCATAAGCCAAGTATTTCTGGCCTCAGTTAGGAACGAAACCTCACAGTCACTGAGTGACGGAAACAGAATATTGCCAGTGAGGTCGCGCACACTGTGAACTGAAGCCAGAAAAGCCGGCAGGGCCACATCCGAAATTTTGCGTATTCCCAGCCCACCAAACCTAATAGGCAGGGTAGCCTGGGACCACGATCGGTCGTCCAAATCAATATTGCAAATTATGGATAAAGTTGATCGAACTTGAATATCTAAACTCTTTAAAATTTGGGGGTCTTTCCACAAAGGGCTGCTGCGCAAGACGTAGGTAAATTTAGGTACGAAAAGACAATGCCTTATTATAAAATAAGCCATATGTGTTTTAATTTTGGATAGATGTTCTGAAGAACCTCTAAATTTTTCTAAATGGTCTTCCGCAAAAGCCGGGAAAGCCTCTTCAAATATGGGAGATCCCAAGAGGCGAAGTGAACTCTTTTCTTTGATACAAATATTTGGGGCCAATGAATTGAATTTCGAGATTATGGAACGTTTACTCTCCAGCGTGTGGTCGGAGATAAAAAGTTCGCATTTAGTAAAATTTAAATCAAGTCCGATGGACTTGAATTCGGAAATCATTAATTTAAGGTCTGAAAGGACTGTGTTCACGTCACCTCCAAGGGTGCCATCATCTAAATACCAAACATTGAATTTAGAATTAAGCTTAGAAATTAGAGGGTGTATTGCTAGGCTAAATATGGCTGGCCCAAGAGGGTCACCCTGTTGACAGCCCTCGGCAGAACTGATCAGGTTATTTTGGTATAACAATTTGGTTGGTGAACTATAGCACTGCCACAAGAAATTAAAAGCGGAAGGGATCTTTTCCTTAACCTGCGTCAACAGAGTGCCCCTGTCAACACTGTTGAAAGCGTTCTTAACATCCACCTTCAACACCACCTCTGCTCCTTGGTGGTAAAGGAGAGTCCTTAGGGAATGAACCGCCGCCTCACAACCCCCCTTTGAACCGAAACCCATCTGCCTTGGCCGGAAGTAGGGTGCCAGATCAACCACCGCAGACTTGCAACACAACTTTGCTGCAAGCCTGCGGTAAGTTGTGCCAACCGCGATGGGTCTGATACCACCGTCCTTCTTAGCCAGAGCACATAGATTAGCTCCATAGAGCACATCGAGAACGCCCCCGGGAACTTTACCTGCTAACATTAAGTTGATCAGGTCCGTCAAGGACTCACCTGCTGAGCCAGCAAGCAAGTCCTTCAGGTGTTGTGGCGATAAACCATCTAAACCACCAGCCGAGCCACTGCGGAAGGACAAAACAGCAGCGAGGGCGTCACTCGGTGACACCCGCAGGGGCACATCGGAAGGCTGAGGCGGGTCGGGGAAGTTGGAGGTGGATGCCGGGAGTGGGTGCTTACTGCGCAAAGCATTTAATGTATCTGCATCATTAGCAGCAAGTGTATCGCTGGAGAATAGAAGGCGGGCGGCCCCCTTAATGTCACCGTCACTCAATTTTGACTCCACATGTTGATATTTATTATCTCTCAGGACGTAATTTGGATAATTTAGAACGGTTGGATCGGGAGGTATATATTGTGATAATATGTTACAGATATGCTAACATCGATTGATTTGGATTATGATATAAATTATTTTTAATCCACCAATGCGCTTTCACTAACAACACTTTGCCCGTTATTCAAATATTCTTTACATTTTTCTCTCAGTGGTAAAATGAAATATCGTCAGCATGATTATTATTTAATAGCCAAAACGTTGAAAGCTAAATCTAGATAAACAAAAATGCTAAAGGATGGAATTTAACTCTTTGAACCTGCTATCTTCTATACCGTGTTCGTTCTATCAAAATCCCTCGTGAAATATTGTTTAATAAAAATTACATTGAAGTTTTGCATCACTTTTGGTATGAAAAACTTTTGTAGAACATGGCCTTTGATGTGAATGTTTGTGGAAAACCACCCTATTACTCTAAATTCAAGCCGCATGGAAACAGGACTGGTAATAGGATGGATATTTGAAAACCACACAGTAATAAAATTAGATTTGAAATACATTTTACATGTAGGCATTTGTTATTTTTTTAAAGTTATAAGTCACACTTATTTCTACATACAAATAATGTATATTGAACTTTATAATCAGACGATTATGATTATTCAGTGAGTTGTAAATTTTTCATATTTAATTCAGGTAATAAATTACTTTTGTCGCCAACAAGTACGTACTTATTGAGTATGAATAATTGGCTGTGTCAAATATAGGAGAATAACATTTATTGATCAAAAACTTTATCATATTATATCCAAGGTACATAGAAATATTATTACTTAAAGTTAATTTTATTCTATCTATTGCTTACTCCGTAAGAAGCATATGTGCTATGTGAATAATTTCATTATTATATACGTATTCTTCTTATCATACCATTATAAAATTTATTAAAATAACTTTTATCGTTTTCTTCTTCCTCACTTCACATAATCTCGTGAAAAAATATCATGTATTGGTGTTTCACTTTATTGCGTTTAAAATGGGAACAATAAGAGTAATCCATTCGTTTCAGCGCACAAAAGCAATATCGCCAATGGAAACTAGTATTCGTTAAGCATCCTTTGTAAGAGAGTTAAAAATATTCATAATTCCATCAGCTTTTGATGCATAAAATATTTTTCACCGTTTAATGTTGATAAAATGACAACATAGCTTCATTTATTATGCTTTATTTTTTTGTATTGAAATTGTATATTATATTGTCTGTTAGATATTTGATAAAGCTTAAAAAAAATTATTATAAAGCATGTTATGTATTTTTTATACGAGTAGCTTGGAGCGTGTTAACTGGCGCTGCGTATTTAGATACATAGATGAAACACATAAAAAATAAGCAATTTTCAAAAGATACTAAGTTTTATTCTGCATTTTTTTTAAATTGTAATTGTCTCTGCTTAATGTTTATTATACTATAGTTTAGTTTTAACCTCAGTAACAGAAGAATATGTGAGCTCACGTGTGTCCAATAAATATGAAATCAGTCTCGTGCATAATGGGTCTATTTTTCATCCACGAAGTTGGCGATAGTTCAAGTAAACTTACTTTAGACCTCGGTGTTTGTAAGTAACTAGTATCTTTGAGAAATCTTAGTTTCACTTGTGACAAAACACCCTATGTTTATAAGAGGGTAGCAGACTTAGGTAATAATGGGAATGGGAAAACTTGTACATGAGTTTATTCTTAGTTTAAATAAAAATTATCTGTGTTCATATATATGGCAAATGTAAATCTAATGTAAACATACATTTTACCCAGGTACTTGAATTTCGTTTCTGACCCGACGTTGTGATCTCAGCACGCTGGCAGGTGCATTTTCGGTTCATGATTCTTGTGTACCTAAATACTTGAGACACAAAGGCTTCATGTGAGATTTAAGCATCCATCTAAAGCTACCTACTTATAGACGATTTTAAAACCATTTTTAATAGAGGAATGACATGTTGCTATTATGCATGTGGTAGTGGAAGCCTTTTCTGACTTGGAAAGCGTCAGCGAGACCTTTTACCCGGTCGTCTAAAGATACAAAGAAGAAAGTTGGAAATACCCGGATCACACTCTCACAGAGTCAACATAAATGGTGCGACAGAGAGGAGGCTTGTTCACTGCAGTGGGTTGACAAAAGCTGATAATGCTCGAAATTGAGGATATCATTCGATCAGTCAAGATCCGAAACCCAACCAACCCAAGCCAGTACTGATGGGTCAAGAGATGACAAGAGAGGCGAGACACGAGAAAACTGATTAAACCTAGATTACCGATTTTCCTCGTAACTGACATTCCGTCGACTGCCATCTGACCTTCCGTAGGTGTGGTTTAAAATTAGGTGATCAGGGCCTCTACACATATAAACATTATCCTCGCGCTTGCGTTAATAGAAGCGATACAAAATATTTGGGAATGACAAAGATCAGGCACGTGATTTATGTCATTCCCATATATTTTGTATTGCTTCTATTAACGCAAGCGCGAGAGAATATTACTTTGTCTAGCGCTACAGTCCTATCAGGTTGAATCAAGTGCTGACCCCAACAATGTAGCAATATGATAATGCTACGGCGATGATGACATTCACGTCATACTTGTGTACAGGTGCTGCTTGTGGGGGCTGGTCATCTCAAGCTACGCTTTTAGTTATAAGTAGATGTACTAGATTTTTAGTCATGTTAATTTTTATCGACGCTCACGTTTTTTTAAAATTATTTATTTTGTATTCTTTAAATTGTATAATATTTTTGAAAAGAGTAATTACTGAGTTTCTTGTCAGGTTCTTCTCAGAAAAAGCAACCTTCCGAACCTGGCGGTAGCATGTATAATCCTGTATAATTATGTCATTCTGACGATTTGAAAGTACTTTGTAAAAAGTCTAATCGAATAAAGATACTTTTGACTTTGACTTTGACTTTGATAAAAATCATCTATCCCTATGGATGAATCATTTTCATTTTACATTTTTAATAGAAGCAAATCCCGTAGGCCTGGTGAATTAGCGTTGGCGCGCTACTCGGCATTGTCTAGCTCAGTCTAGCTACGTTGGCACTGATCCGCTGAAATTGAAATATAAGACCTCATGAATCTTTGTACTTGTAAGAGTGAGCCAGTATACATTCTCGTGTGTGTGGATTTTGAGTAATGCTCGCGAAATTAAGACGGGTTTGTAGTGCGCGCCACATTTATGAATATGTAAAGATGCAACTTGTGGAGACAAATGAATTTTCGTTCTGTTTATTGTTCATTCGTCACGAAAAAAAATATTATGTACGTAATATTGCCACTAGTTTATAAAATAATTATAAGGACTTTTGTTCTGAAATCAAATCTGAGAAGGTACTAATTTTAATGTAACACAGCAATTAATGTATCTACGTACTGGCAAAAGACAAAATAATAAAAATATAATCCAAAAATATCTTCAAAGTGAAAATGTAATCACTTTGCACGAAGCACAATTGTCTACCACATCTGTTAATTAACAAATACTCCACATGGATTGTTTAGTTGTAAGTATATCGCAGACAGCCATATTTAAAAACTACCCCATATTTAAGAAGTATACTTGGGTAGAGGGTGCAATGACGTCATTGGTTCAACGCGCACCCTACTAGCTCCCGAGACCGAGTGGGTTGATGTGAAGTGCAAGTAGTGCAACTTGCATACTTGTACTTTACAAGTATATTACATACACGGTTGACGTAGAGTTAATATTTTGATAGATAGGAACCTCTGTGATTTGAAAGATACTAAATACAAAGTCTATTTACCGTGATTTCATGTAATTACCTTTTTTATAAGTTTACCGCTTCTTTCGATCGCTGGCATTCTCGTTATACTTGTGAACAGGGGCCCAACCATGAGCTCTTATTGCAATGTTAGTGCAGCTGTGCGACAGTGACAGACTTATACACGTCATATATACCTGTCTCATAATAAGAATAAAACTATCATGGTAATAAGAGGCCATGGTAAGGTCCCAGGTGCTGCTTGTGGGGACTGGTCTTCTCAAGCTTTACAATTATACGTAGTACCTACTTTAATTATTATATATTTTTTATCGTCTTTTGTGCATAGGAAATGTGTACATTGTTATTATATTTTTGTTTTTTTTTCTATTCTAAATTGTAGAATATTTTTGAAAAGAGTAATTACTGAGTTTCTCGCCGGGTTCTTGGTAAAAGAAAATAAATTATTTTAATAAATATAATAATATATGTGAAAGTGCCTCGTATAGACAATATTATTAAAGTAACAAATTGAATAAAAACAGTGTACTATAAACTTATAATATAATACGTTTAACTATTTCGAAGGCAAATGTTTAATCTAATTTAAATTTAATGAAATATATGCCATAGTTTCAGCCAAAATCTAATATTCGGAGTTCATGGCGAAGTTGTAAACAATAAAGTTAAATTTCAAATAACAACCCTGAAATCAAATGCTATTAATATGCAAGCAAAAGTTTTATTTATTCAAAGGAAGAAAATCCTGCTATATCTCTTATATTGGATGGATGGTTATGAAGCCTATCCATACACAATTTCAGTAAATTCTGATTTTGTTGAACAAACTAATATGAACAATCCATATTGATTTTAGCTTTAGGGTATCATCTCCAACTCCTAAAATAACTATCCTTCATTTCCATTGGGTATATATTTTTTATTTACCCTTCTTAGGATTCCGAATCTTCCATCAGCCTTGGAGATGATACAAAAAAAAATCTTATCTATTTTAAAGCAGTCAAAATATATGATAATATTACTGGTACGTATGTCGCATAAAACGACACTTGCCGTCGACGAAAATCATGAAATTTTGCAATAGCAACTAAAAGAAAAAATCTGTGAACCACACATTTCTAGCTCTAAGACTTAAAATGCATAAACTTATTTACTGTTGTTCCAAAGATTGCGACGCATCACGGCAAAGTTAAGTTTGTCCATCAATACAATTTTGTGCGCGGCTCACGATTCAAGCACCTGACCATTTTTTTAATAAAAATATAAATTTTATTTACTTAACAATAACATTTCCATAACTTATCAAGGTTATGTAAGATCGTGTTATTTAAGAAACATGTGATTGGATTAAATAATAAAATATAGATTCCTACATGTTTGTACTGAGATTGGATTCGCGAAAGATAAATTACAACCAATCCCGATCTCAGGATATTTTTGTTCGATCGTAATGTAATTCAATCTGGTACTTATTCCACATAATTGTGTTTGAAGAGAAGAAATTCTTTCCTCCGAAGGCAATCAAGCCGCGACGTGGGACATTTATTATTTTATAGAGTTGGAACATCTTGTGTTCAGATATGAGATTCTACGTAATCAGTAACCCTTATTGCTTTAGGGCTCTTGTTGAAAAGGGATAGGAAAACATAGAGTTCCGGATTCCATTTCAAACGTATACATTTTACTTTGTATTATTATAATATTACATAACATGACATAAGATAATATGTATTTTTTTTTTGAAACATCCTTATAAATTACTAGCTTGCGCCCGTGGCTTTCCGTGTGTGGAAGTAAGATTTTACAAACCAAAATTCAACACCCCTCGGGGTGGAATGTCACAAAGAACGCATCCTGCAAATATCAGTAGTAGATATCACTCAAAAATAAAACGTTCATAAATTTTTTTTTACTCTGAAAAGCTATGTAAGTAAAATGAAACTCCCACAATACGTTCGCAAGACGGGCTTAGCTACATGCAAACCGAATAGCTGTTAAAGCACGTACAGTTACAAAGTTCGCGGAATCATCAAGAGAGGAGGTGAAGAGTAAAGGAATAAAAAAACAAGGCACTTGATGCGAGACAGACAGCCCTCAGACAATAGCCTGCCCGTATCATGTACACTCGTGTGATACACGATGTTTCCGTAATTAGCTCCAGCTTACGGTTAGCTTGCTTTTTAAGTCTTGTAATATGTGGGAAATTAACGGTGTGTTGTGTGTTATAAAAAAAACTCGCGCTGACGTTATGAATGTCCCAAGCATTTATTGCAGAAATACATGTAATGTGTATGCAGGTTCACGTTTTTGCTTTTAGAGCAATTCATTGTATTGTATGTACCACAAAACACAGAGAGATGATGAGTTATTCTGGTCGGTTCGCTTGATTTGATGGCTGGCTGATATATATCGATATGTTTTAACTTGTAATGGAGATATGATGATTAGAAATAATACTTTCGTTTATAATCTATCGATGTTAAAGCGTTAAATTGTGAACTGACATCATATTTGAATGCTACAGAATGCAATGAAAGTACGAATTAATTAATAGCTAGGCTCCATTTTAGCACCAATTATTTTTTAAATGTAGCAGTATTTCTACCCTACGAACACACGAATCCTACGATAAGATATCGATATTCTTCTACTCCCTGAGATAATGCTACACATCATTGAAACTGTGCCGAACATTATGATACTTACAAATTAAACACCAAATTAGTTTAAGGCTAGCTTGCAGCCGCCGTTTGTAATACAAACATAATTACCGAAAATTGTTATGGTTGTGATCCCAACATTAATTGAATTTGCCCTGAAGTTTATTCAGACGAGGTTAGTGAAGGCAATCGGGGTCTTGATTAAACTAAACAATGTTGTTGCCTTACAATTATTCATGATAGGGTCTCACTGTTTAATTAAGTCTTTGAATACTTCTAGTAAAGTCTGCATAGTAAATAGAGGATCGCAAATTTTAAATTATAAATATATTCGCAAATCCCCCCATGTTAGTCAAGTGTATCCATACTAGTCTACAGTATGGCCATCCAGACTTAATATCAATACGTTTAAAATTCAAAGTATCGATTTTTTGTGAGGTGGAGCAGTAGCTATTACGCATATCATTCGATCAGCGAAGTTAACCTACCATACCTACCATAACCATTTTTTTTTTGTTGACTAGGGGGAAACCTTCAAAAGGTCCCCGACCGCCCTGGGAGAGGCAGATCGGGGTATGTGGGATTCTTACCGCACTAAAACCCCCCCGGTGGCCGTCCTCAGTGCTCAGGGGGGACTCCGGGTACTCTAATAGAACGCACCGGTGTCCCCCCACACTTTGCCGGGGCACATCCCCGGGGCAGCTGTCGGGCCGCCCCTAGAGACCTCGCTGTGCAAGGCAGCGCGAGCCACATCGCGCTGCCACCTTCCCGGGCCCGCGCCGGTGGTCAAAGCTCCCACC
This sequence comes from Watsonalla binaria, assembly GCA_929442735.1. Lineage (NCBI taxonomy): Eukaryota > Metazoa > Arthropoda > Insecta > Lepidoptera > Drepanidae > Watsonalla > Watsonalla binaria. The sequence goes on from OV838930.1 coordinate 4,976,204, forward strand.
CCGACCACCGCCAGCAGGTCCTCCGGCCCCCTTTTAGTCGCCTCTTACGACAGGCAGGGGATACCATAGCCATATTCTTAGACCCTGGCTATTGGGTGGACCTACCATAACCATAACCATAACCCAAGCCAGCAGACGGATGGGTGACCACCCGACGTCACTCCGAGCCTTGGAGAGCACGTTAAGCCGTCGGTCTCTATTGCCAATTCACTATCTTTGGCAATCGTTACAGGTCAGTCGGAGGCCTAAGATATTCTAACTGGTTTAACCCAGATTACCGATTTTCCTCGCAAAAGGGTTACGGAGGGCAGATCAGCCGAAGAACTTCAGATCGCATAAAATTAGGTTATCAGCCACATTGGATTGAATTAAGTGCCGACCCCAATAATACATGGAATAAGGTAAGGGAGATGATTTTTTGTGAGGTGGATCTACGAAGAAAGGATTCTTTGAAATTCCATTCATAAAAGTCCCGGTACAGGGTATGACATTTTATTTGTGAAATCTTACTGCCACGTAGGCACAGCTATGGGTGGAAGCCAGTAATAAAATAAATTAGTGGAGTGCCGATACACAGTTGTCAAGATAGTACATAAGTATTAGCAGGCTTAAGTGGCAATGGGCAGGCCACATTGCTCGAAGGACTGATGGCCGCTGGGGCAGTAGAGTTCTCGAGTGGAGACCACGTACCGTCAAGCGCAGCGTAGGGCGCCCCCCCGCGAGATGGACGGACGATCTGGTCAAGTCCTCGGGGACCCGCTGGATGCAGGCCGTTTCCAACCGGGTGAGGTGGAAATCATTGGGAGAGGCCTATCTTCAGCAGTGGACGTCCTATGTCTGTCTGTTATCTTTCCACGGCCGAACTGCTAAATCCGTTTTGCTGAAACTTGGAATAGAGATATCAAATGCTATGTATGCATGCGGCTTCTATAACCGCAAAAAACAAGCTATGGAAAAATTCGATGAATGAGGTGTGATGACGAGTAGATAAGTTGGCATAGCAACTGCGGTTTGTAGAGGTCATGGGTTCGAGTCCCGCATCGTGTTCGCATTTTTCCTAACCATTATTTAGAATGTGTACTTAAGATGTAAGTACATAAAGTTGGATAAATACAATGTAACCATCAAATTATACTTTATGCAAACATATTCTAAATTCACGTCTGTTAATTTACCGCGTAAGGTTAAACGAGCAGCGATGAGCACATCTCATCAAGTATACATAATTTAAAAGATGCCTTTGTTGAATAATTTATGTTTTATTTCTCATACAATTCATCTCACGTTATTAATATGCAGAATATACGAGCCTCGGGCAATTTTCATTTTTGTGACATACAAGAAGAATTAATATAAAATATGTTATATCTTGCATAGTTTAGTAAATTAAAAAAGAAAACTAACACTGATGTTGTATGTTTCATAAACAATATAAGCTATTACCTACATTAAAGTCATGCAGAAACGAATCCTGGTAGAAAATATTCTTTTAAGTTTAGTAACGTCACATCGCACTAGAGAGAGCCACAACACCTGTTTCCATAAAATTTTATTAATCGATATCGATAGAACTGCGGTGGCTTCGGGGTTATAGCAGTCTCCTGCTACGCTTCACGCCACGTGCTTTACGGTGAAGGTAAACATCGTGCAAAACTGCACTTCTCTCTTCTCTCTGAATTTCTTCTCGGACATATTATGTCTGAGAAGAAATTCAAAGACTTATGTATGGTGCCTGAGACGGCGATGAACTCACCCTCTGTCACGTTGGCACTTAATCATATTCGGTGAAATGTGGATGTTGTTGTTACAACACCTCTGCTTACTCCTTCGGGGACCCTTCTGGGTTGACGAGAGCCAATTTTTTTTATTATAATGTAATCGCCAATGTAATTACATTGCGCAAATAAGGTCTCAAATTAAATACGAGCAAAGATGCAAATCAACACTCAAAAGGTACCAGGTACAACAATGCCCTACAGAAAAGCAATAGCAACCTAAAATGCTAGCAGGGTTTTCTTATTTCAATTTGGAAGCTGAACAAGGGTTGAGGAGTGAGCAGACGGTTCATAATGCCGCCCTCGACACGAGGGCCTGACCATGGCTACTTCGACAGCTTAACATTTGATGTAACAGGGCAAGGCATAAGCGAAAGCGACAAATATTTTCTATAGTTATTTGTATCATACATACATGCATATTATGCTCACGCCTGTGTTACCCGATGGGGTAGGCAGAGGTATTGTTATAACAACAAGACCCACTTTTCATCGAAGATGATTTAGTCCCAACGCGACAGATGTGTGAGTCTATCGCCGTCTCTGGCACTATACATACGTCTTTGCCTTATTTCTCAGACATGCAGATTTCTTTGTGATGTTTTCGTTCACCGTAAAGCACGTGGTGTGAAATCACTGCACTTAAGTTTTGTATTCTATTTTTAGACTTTCATTATAACTATACCCATGACCTTCCCAATCCTTGATTCTGGTTCACCTCTCTCCAAATAAGGGTTGCAGATACGACCTATATAGTATAATTTGGCTACGATTAAGAATACCTTTAAGGCATAAGTAAGTAGGTACTATCACAATGAACCGCTTACCCGCTAGCTGCTCAGATCCGATTAAATCTCGAGATCTCTTTGTGCGAAGCAAGCGGGTTCACCGGGAAGTAAAAGTCGCTATATTATTTTCACTTATACCATGAGAAAAGTTTTACTCATTCAACCTTTTACAACTGGCCACTGAATGAAATACCAATTTTAAGCCTCAAATAGCTTTTTAAAAGTCTAGTGTGTTTAAGTATGTTCATTTCTTCTTATTACCCTTGCAATTTGTTCGTTAGATTGCTCTCAACATTTATTGTCTCAGATTTTAATATAAAATATGAGTATTGATTTTTAAGATCGCGATTTGTCTAAGCTCATTTGCGTGCTTTGTTGCTCCTGCGTGCTGTAGAGCCGACTATCTCAATTTATATATTGAGGTTGGATCCCAAAAGTCAGGCAGGGAAATCCTGCAATTGTTAGGACAAAGGACCAGAATTTTGGTACAAAGGCCTTCTACCAATGCAGATGCACTTGTAGAGACTTCCTTAGACAAGGGAAACGAACTTCAAGTCTAACGTCCTCCAGGTGCCTTTAACGTATCGTGGTATGTTCCTCCAGTTGGATTTCTGGCCGCCAGGAATAGTCTGCCGGCGCTATAGGGATGCGCACAGAATTGTGAAACCCTAATTATTTATCGTTATTTTATGTAAATACGTTACATCTATGTTTGTATGTTTATTTGGTACCCCTAGCATAAGCTTTGCTTAGTTTGGGACTAGATAGCGATATAACATGCCATGTATGTCTAACATTATTTATAAAAGGATTAGAAATATATCTATAGTTTATTTAAAACGCAATCATTGAGTGATCTAACTAATGTGTGTTGCCATACTGTGGTTAAAAAAATAGCAACCTGACTTTCATGACTAAGCGGCTCCACTGATTCTGCAAAATTTTTGATTAGTGACAGATCACTAAGGACAGAATTACACGAACTAAGTCGTAGTTTACCTAGTTTCGTAGTATTGCGAAAGAAGTCCGTAAATGGTAGTCATCTACGTATTAAAGGGCCTCCACAATAATTATATATTCGTGTGCATAGCATATAAAGGTCAACAAAGTTAAGTGGAATCGCAAAATGTTGATGAACCCTCGCTCAAGATGACTCGCTACGAACCTTACAATTTTCAGCGCTAATAATTATGTAAAGAGATGAGAGCATTCTAATTAAACGGCCACTGACTCCGCTACAAAGAGAAGAAATAACTAGTCTAATTATAAGTAGATAAATTACTAAAGCGGATTCACATTCGAGAAAAATCTAAATAAACGCGATGGAAAGGCTGTTCTGTAACCCTATCACGGGTTTGCCACCGTTTTCATAATCTATACTCCGTCGAATATTAGTATGAGAAATTGTGCAGCGAATCCCAGCGGTAACGGGAAGAACTGAAATATCTCATGCAAATATTGCGTGGCAAGCCCGTGATAGGGGTTTTGATGACAATTCAATGGTATCATTATAGTACTGAACAAATACAAATTGTATCACATGGTCAGTGTAAGTATTAACCCACTTGTTTTGGGGGGGGGGGGGGGTGAACAAATAAACCAAGATGAAGTACATCTACTCATCTATTTAGCCGTACGTATAGTAAAGCCGGTGGTGGTCTCTCTAGCTGTTATGCTGGTACTTAATAATCTTCGGTGAAAAGTCGTTATTTTAACATTCCCGGTTAAATGTTGAAAGTAATTATGTCCGTTTACACTATATTCTTCTGTACCAATGCCAATCACTAGGTCTCGGGTTTGACTCAAGGGTCGGGGAGTTTGGAAGTTGACGGTGTTAACACCCCCGTGCCTCGGAAAGCGCGTTATGCCGTTGGTCCTACAATTTCCTGATCTATCGTCAGATAGCCGTACCCTCGGACTATGAGAGGGAGGGAATAACGAGTGCACTTGTGTTCGCGCACACACTTGTGCACTATAATATCTCCTGCGTAGATCCCCGTTGAGGTGAGCCACCATAACCGAAATTCGGTAGTAAAACATTAAAAACAAAAAAAAATACATAATAAATAGGTAGTGATAGTAAATTACGGTGCTGCTGGAGTTTTAAATACGTCTCACATCCAGTAAAAATATAATACTTTTTGAAAAACTATTCGATCTGAATATTAGATTGTTTTGGTATATGGAGATATGGCGCTCGCCCGCGTAAACGCGAACATGCAGTCCGTGCAAATTTAATCTTTAATTTAGTTAGTGGATTAGTATAGTTATATGAATGATTCTAAAATACGTTATTAGTGACAATACACCTGTGAAAAGTGGAGTACAGTGTTAAACAGTGAATTTACTATAGAAATCACACATAATATTTCGGATGTGTAACATTTAGTGCAACCAAACGAGTAGCGGCTGAGTTCACCGACGAGCCGTGCATCTTTCTCTTTCGCGCAGGCGCATAGCGAATGAATCTATCTCTATCACCCAGTGTTTGATTTGATACTGCTAAAATGAATTGCATTGAGTGTAATAACAAAATAGATGCAGCGGAGCTGTTAAAATGTATTGGATGCAAGGCAAGACATCACTATAAATGTGGAAATATCACTACAAATGCTTTTAAGGAGGGTCAGGCGCACATTAAACGTACCTTCAAATGCAAAGAATGTATTAACATTACTCAGCGGGTACGTGTAACCGATGATACGCCGGTTCGTGGGGCTAGTAGTACCTTGAACAAGGAGGTGTCTAGTCAACCTCTTCAGGCTGGTACTATACAGGGGGGATCTAGGCTATGTTCTTGCGGGGAGAATAATATTGTAATGGATATAATGGATAAAGTAAATGATACCATACACACCAAATTAAGTATTTTTGAGAGCAAACTTATCGAGGAGATTAAAGTAAATGTAACTATTTTAACATTGGAGAACAACAGATTGAGACAAGAATTGAAAGAAGCCCAGGATAAATGTATCTCTTTTGAAAAAGAAGTGAAGGACCTAAAAAATGATAAGTTAAATAGCCAAGCCAAGGGAAGACGCACTAATCGCTTAGCCGATAAGAACGTAGATTCCTACCCTGGTAGTCAGGCATCATTGAAGGCTATGCCAGTGATCACTGAAAGCCAATCTTCCCCGGCGGCCGCTGATATTAACAATATCATCGAGTTCGGTAGTGGACAGCTGCAAGGTCAACGACCGATGGCAAATCGTAGCTACGCGGCAGCCGTGGCCACTAAAGAGGCGGGTAAGGAAGATATTGAATCTTCACATATCGAAATGGGTCATGGTACATGGACGGATGTCAGAAGTAACAATAAGAAAACCACAATAAAAAAAGGGGGTAATACATCTACTGTGTCTCTCAAAGCAGTTGAACGTATGAAATATTTACATGTATGGCGATTGGAGAAAAGTACAAATGAGGACGAACTAAAGGAGTATTTAAAGGGTGTGCTAGGGAAAGATTGTGAAATTATTGTTGAAAAATTGAAACCAAAATTCGAACGGCAATATGCTTCATTTAAAGTAGGAGTTGCTGAAAGTAATTATGATAGAATCTATTGCCCGGATGCATGGCCACTGAATGTGGAGTACAGTGAATGGGTTTGGTTTCGTCGCAAACCAGTCCCAATCGAACAGTAAGCCCGTTAGAAGCGTAAATATATTGTACCAGAATGTCAGAGGGCTCAGAACTAAAACTGCGCAATTTTTATCACTTCTCGAATCATCAGGATCTGACATATTCGCGGTCACTGAAAGTGGACTAAATGATACAATTCATAACGCAGAATTTGTTTTACCCGGATACCAAGTATTGCGATGTGATCGAATGGACGGGCGTAAGCATGGTGGAGTATTTTTAGTGGCCACACCGCAATACGAGCTGCGACGAGTGTCGATAGAAGGTAACTTAGACATAGACAAACACAGCTTCGAACTAATTTGTGCAGCAGTGTATAAACGAGAAAGATATTTATTTACATGTGTTACAGTTTATATTCCACCGCAGACAGATGATAATGAATATATGTTAATGTTTAGTTTATTAGAAGATATATGTGTTAAGTATAAAAATAAAGTTGTCGTATTAGGTGATTTTAATTTATTTTCGTGCAATAGTAATGTTAGTAACTATTTTAATTTTTTAATGGCCTTTTGTGAAGTCATTCAATGTAATTCAGTGCCCAATTGTAACGGTAGGCAATTGGACTTGGTGTTGAGCGCGTTCAGCAACATGAGTGTAAGTGCAGCGGACGAGGGCGTCCAACCGGTGGACGAGTATCATCCACCGCTCTGTGTCACTATCAACATCTGTGGTCCGACGTCGCCTGCGCACTCTCTGTCACCTAGTGACCCCACATTCACTTACACGCATCTTCACGCATTCAGAAACCAGTGGAACTTTAATAAAGCTGATTTTACTCGTTTATATGATTTGTTATCTATAATAGATTGGTCGGAGATGTATACCCTTAAGGACCCGGAGGTAGTTTTAAGTATTTTTTATGATAAAATATATAGTGTGATCGACGAGTGCGTTCCTAAAAAGCGGACGGTTTCTAAAAATACGAGATATATATACCCGGTATGGTACACGGCTGATATTATTAGAGATATTGAACTGAAACATAAATTGCATAAAGTATATAAATCTACTAAGTTAAGCCATGATTATGTTGCGTTCGCACGATGTAGGGCCAGAGTAAAAACGGAAACTGCTCTTGCATATGATAGGTATAGATGCCGCGTACAAAGTCATCTAGCCCAGGATCCTCGTGCGTTCTGGCAATATATGAGGTCCAGAAAAGGTAACCAGGGTAGGAGGAGGTTACAAAAGGATGGACGTGCTCTATCGGAAGCAGAATGTGCGAGTGAATTTGCGCGATTTTTCCAGTCTGTATATAGCCCGGAGCCGGCAATACTTAGCGTAGCCGCGGCGAGCGCGTCGGCGACGAGTCTGCCCGGCGCGAGGGTGCAGCTGGCCCCGCTCGCCGCGGATGATGTGCGTCGCGCGCTCTCTAGCTTGCGGCCGAGCCGTGCCGCGGGACCGGATGGTATACCAGCATATGTTTTTAGGGACTGTCGCGCGGTATTAGTTGAACCATTGCTGCATTTATGTAATTTATACATTAAGACAGCAACCTTTCCCGAAAGTTGGAAACTCTCTAGAGTTGTGCCCGTACCCAAAGGAAGTGGGGGCTCGGAACCTAGTGACAGTAGACCAGTTGCAGTTCTGTGCACTCCAGCTAAGGTGTTTGAGGCGACTATTCATAGCAGTTTACAGTCGCAGGTGAGTAGCCAGTTATCGGATACGCAACACGGGTTCAGACCAAGCAGAGGAACGACTGGAAACTTGCTGCACCTAATGACGCAACTCGTGCCGGCAGTGGATGCTGGGGTGCAGGTAGATGTGGCTTACTTGGATTTCAGGAAAGCGTTCGACACAGTTGACAATGATATCCTTCTGTCAAAGTTAGCTAGAATCGGATGCGCCCCACATACGTTGTCGTTTTTTGCTAACTACTTAAGAGACAGGCGTCAGTATGTGGATTACGGTGGTTCCTTATCTGAGCCTTATTTTACCAGATCGGGAGTGAGTCAAGGTAGCACCTTGGGTCCTCTATTATTTATATTAATGATAAATGACTTACCTGAAATCGTGGAGCGGTCTACGCCATTACTATTTGCTGATGACCTTAAATTAATCCATGTAGTGAAGGGACCCGAAGATCATGACACTTTACAGCGGGATATAAATAAAGTGGTGGCTTGGAGCACCGATAATAAATTGCTATTTAATATTGCTAAGTGCTCAGTGATGTCATTCAGTCGCGCGCGCGCTCCTCGGCATTACCAGTATCATATGCAAGGGACACCGCTCCAGCGGGTAACTGAGGTGAGGGACTTAGGTATTACATTTACCACCGATTTAAACTTTCGCAAACATATTGTTGACACGTGCAGGAAGGCCTACCGTAACTTGGGGTTTGTATTGAGACAGGCAGGCGACTTTAAAAATATTGCAGCTTTAAAAGCATTGTATGAGGCCTTAGTTAAAAGTCACCTGGAATACAACGCTGTGATTTGGTCTCCGCATGAGGTCAAGTATAAATTGATGTTGGAACGTATCCAGAATAAATTTACAAGATTCCTATATTTAAAACAGTATGGCATTTATCCTGGATATCCACTGTTGTATCCTAGTTTATTTGTTCTGGGTATGGTGGGATACTGTAAGTTGGAATTAAGGAGGGAACTTGCTCTGGCTACCTATTTACTTCAAGTGATGCGAGGTAAGGTTCACAACCCAGCCGTGTTGGCAGAGCTACGCCTGTGTGTGCCGCAGGCTTTCCTGGAGAGGCGACGGAAGCCACCGTTGTTGGATGTCCCTCGTGCGCGCACCAATTTATTGAAATGCGCGCCTATAACGCGGGCGCTGTGTACACTCAATGCGGTCGCATCGCGGGTGGATTTGTTTTCGGGCTCATTGAACGACTTCACATGGGCCACAATATTATATTTAGGTGTAAATTAAGATTAAACTAGATTTAAGCAAGAATAAATATTATTGTGTGTATTCCATCGAATTAGGTTTAAATATCTGTAATGATGGTGTATAAATGGTAAATAAATAAATAAATAAAATAAATAAAAAAAACAAATTAATGTTTTATAAGTTACAAGGTTGTGACATATTCAGGTAAAATATATTAATACGGAGTCTATACAACATTTTACTGGTTAAGCCCGGTAGTCTTCACTAACTTACAGTGAGTAACGTGAGTCTTACTCTACCGCAATATTCTAGCAGGGAGCTCGTTAAATTGGGAGGCCATAAGGTTATCGCATTGTATCGGGGTAGACGGCATTCTTCACACCCTTAGCTCGTAAAATCCAACGAGGTATATACTACGTCCGATGTGGAACCATCGAGGCCCTTATTAGGAATCGCTTTACTTCTTTCATGGGTATTGTGGATTATGGCTTTAATTTTGGTGCCGAAGGAGATCGTAAAATGGATCGGATTCGACTTGGGTTTATTATACTTTTTAATTTTTCTGGTTTTATAGATTAGACACTTGCGACTTCTGCTTCGTATAGTTAATGAGCTTAAAATCTGTAATAAAGTATTTCAGTCAAGGTTGAAGTTTTTAAGTCAATTTAATTCGGTTGTATTTCATTACCCCCGCCTAATGGTACGTGATTAAAGTGGTTTGTGATCACTTGCATCAAAGGCATGTTTCTGGTCTTGTGCTTAGCTATACCAGCATTATAAGAAAGGAATGGGTTCGCCTACCTCTGCATGCTACAAGCATATAAAACTACTTACTAATTCATTCCATTAATATTTTTTTTTATATAAGAGTATGTTGACCAATGGTAACATTTATAAGCTTGTATAATCAAGTTATACTGACGAGTCTATTTGAAAATAGTATATACATGAAATACATTTTGATGAGCGAGGGAGGACACTAATTATTTTACAATAGCATTTTCTAAAGGTATTATTCGCATCACTTAATGACCCAGTAATCATTCCAGCTTGTCTGAAGTTTATTGCCAGCGCACAATATCTTAATTACACAGCCTTCAGTATTATCCAACAAATGGCTGCGCCTGTGTTATTTTGAAATTATATAATTTAACTGAAAGCCGACTAACCACAAGACCTGCTATTAGTTTCTAGATTGTGTCTACAGAGTTTCATTGAGTTTGATTAATTAATGCCTATCCATATTGGAACTAATCTACAGTTTGTACGCCTCTGCCTTTACAGTCAGCGTCTGCAGATAGTAATTATATTATAAAGACTTGATAAATTTACCTATTACCCTTAATATCTATTACTATTCAATATAATGTTACACCCGTAAGAAAGAATGATGCAATCTAATCTTACAAGAGTGCCTTGACTACAAAACAGTTGGGACAAGCATCTATTTTAGTACACACAGTATCATGTCTAATAAATTATCTCTTTAAATTTATATATATTTCAGTAATATAATGCTAAAATATCATTGAGTAACAAAGGCTAATAAAATATAGTTAATCGAGTATAATTTGTGATTCCTAATGAAACGCGGCCAGCGCCGCGATTGGAAGATAGTGCCAAATACGTCAAGTTTTCCGTTGAAGTCTTCATTTCCAGGGTCATTTTTTAAAGAGTTAACTTTAACTGTTAAACATTTTGACAAATTATGATTTATCCTATAAACAAATTTTACCTGGATTAAGAAGCATTCCACGCGTTTCTATATTAGATCCAAATCTACCTGGGAGTTTTATCATATATAGATTCATCAATGTTACTGGAAGCTATTGAAATATGGTGCTGGAGGAGAATAAAAAGGATAAGTTGGACAGAAGAAGTATCAAATGTGGATGTGCTAAGAAGAGTAAACGGAAAGAGAACATTAATACCAAATATAGAAAAACGATGAAGAAAAATGATTGGTCACCGTTTACGACATGACGGCTTTAAAAAAACTATTATGGTAGGTAAAATAGAAGGCAAGCGTGCCATTCTGATCCCCATTTATGATCCTAGGGACCTGGGGATCAATTTGAATTAATAATTATTTTCTATGCCGCTCCGATCCACCCTGCCATGCTGTGATAGTCAAGTTATCGCTTAACAAAGTTTTGGGACAGTCAGCAACAAAATTAATGAATTATATTTTTATACTAAACAATTGAATGATAAACTAGTCGTCACGTCGTATAAGGAGGTTAAGGAAGCAGCACTGGACAAGAAAAACTGGATGGATCCACACCAGCTGCACCGACAAGAGCAGATATAACTCTTATCGAAGAAGACGGTTCATCAATATGATCATATAAATTGCGTATAAAATCGGTATATTTTGATGAAAGTATTCTTTATACATCACGTATCAGAGTTATGTTTTCATCATGTAGAAGCCCACACTCGATATCCATATTTTCACGCTCAGCATCGTAAAAATATACGGCAGTGTTATATGGTAACCAAATCATAACATAGTAGGTAGATGTTTGGATACATATTTCAGTCCCCCGAATTCTTTTTCGAGGGTTCAATATATACTGCTATGTTTCTTTTCTTTGAAAATGGAAATCGATATAAGATAATTGGATGAAGTGAGAGAGAGTCTTAGTACAATTTGTTAAATTGTGAAAATGTATACCTTAACTTTATCGAATTTGATTATCCGGAAGATGTACCTATCTGCATACAATTTGGTGTACCTATTTGTACCAATACCTACATTAAATATTTCATTGATTTCTTTCCAGTTCTTCTCAGAAGGCTAGTTTCCGAATAATTTCAAATTTCGTAAAACCTGGTAGGGACTTTTTGAAACTTCAATACCAGGGCCCAAACTGAATAAATTGTTTTCATACATACATACATACATATGCTCACGCCTGTATTCTCCGAAGGGGTAGGCAGAGGTGTTGTTATCACAACACCCGCTTTTCGCCGAATTTAATTAAGTGCCAACGTGACAGATGGTGAGTCTATCGCCGTCTCAGGCACTATACATACGTCTTTGAAATACTTCTCAGAAATATGCAGGTTTCCTCACGATGTTTTCCTTCACCGTTAAGCACGTGGTGTGAAATCACTGTACATAAGTTTTTTAGAAAAACTCATTGGTACAGGCCCCGCTCGGATTCAAGGTTGCGTCGCTTGCGTAGCAGGCGACTGCTCTAACCCCAAGGCCACCACGGCCTCGTTTGTAAGAGTCCTGTAGTAAGGTAGAAATGACTCATTGTTTTCGGGGCTCATATTTTGAAGTATTCCGCGAACTTCTTTGATTTGCCGTTCTTAATATATCAGGAACTAATAAAGTAACGTTGCTTGTAGCGTTGTTTCAGACACGGGTCGTAATTGACACTTTTTTAACAGAGCATTTTAATTCGTATTTATATAAGTTAGTTTTATTTATTTTTCAATCGTAATAATAGTCCTACTATTATAAAGTTTTAAAATAATCACGACCTAAATAACTTTTTGTAAGCCAAATTGTGTGCTTTCAAAGTAATTTACTTAGATGAAAAGCTTCAAAAAGTTTGGGTTCGTTGCCACCACGAACCTTTTTGTAGACGGACAGAGGCCACCGAATTAGGATTTTTTCTCCTCATTCTCGTGAATGAATTACGTCGAATAAAATGTAATTCATTGAATTTTTCAAAGGTCAATGGAGTAAAATGGCTATGGTGGTTGGCAAATAATCAGCAAGTACTGTTTATACACTTCCTGAAATAATAAAGGGAAACACCGTCAATAATTAATAACCGATTGATTTTCATTAACTGTGTTTTGTTATCTCTGCAAATGATTATATTACTCTCTGCGGTGTGACCCACGTAGATTTAATTTCATTCCCGCGGAACCCTAATTGTTTTTTTTAAATAAAATTAGCCTTAATTACTACTTGTAACATTAGCAATCTGCCAGTGCAAGTCCCGTTGAAATTGGTCCAGCCGTTTCAAAGATTCCCCGGTTCAAACAGACAGACAGACAGATGGACAGACCAGAATTTTGAAAATATGTTTTTTAAGTCAATACCATATATACTTTCATATGCAATTAGTGAAAAGCTTTGGAAATACAAACAGACACGTAAATTTGAATTATCCGTATGTAAATGTATATGTATGTATAGATAACGTATTTCTAATATCATGTATAACCTTTTAAGACTGTTCTAATTCACACTATCTATTACAGGTCCCAAGAAAAACGTTTATTACTTCGATTTATGAAAGAGTAACTACTTACATTGTTTTTAACGTTTGGTTGCCGATGCTAGACTTAATAATTGTACTGTCACGCTGATAACAGATGTGAAAAATACATTGCATATTGTAATAGAGCAAATAAGAATTGGCCCATATCGTTGTCCGGATGCCAAGAAGACTGGATGCAATGCTACGCTGAGTGAAATGTCCCATACGTTCTATTTATTTCATAGCTGTAAAATCTGATCACATCATATAAAGTTTGAGCTTGGTCCAAATAGGTAACTACTCAAAATAATAATTTTACTAATTATTTAGTCGTGGTGGTCTTGGGGTTAAAGCAGTCGCCTGCTACGCAAGCGACGCAAGTTCGAATCCCAGCGGGGCCTGTACCAATGAAACTTATGTGCAGTTATTTCACACCACGTGCTTTACGGTGAAGGAAAATATCGTGAGAAAACCTGCATATGTCTGAGACGGCGATGGACTCACCCTCCGTCACATTGGCACTTGATAATATTCGGTGAAATGTTGGTGTTGTAGTTCCAACACCTCCGAGCGTTGATAGCGTGAGCATATTTATATTTTTTTAGCTCATGGTAAAGAAATATTAACCCCACCATGTTATTTGAAGTTAACGTATACCTATTCGTTGTCTACGTTTTCGTATGGGTACAATCTAAAGAAAGAACAACGTAATATTAATTAAATCTTAACTTAGATCCTTCCTTTTGAGTCAGAGTCTTGTGGCACTACTATTTTTTCAATTCCCGCAGAAACAAAATAGATTTTAATTAAAAGTAACTCCTTGTAACATTAGCATTATGCCAGTGAAAGTCCCGTTAAAATCGGTCCAGCCGTTTCAGAGATTACGCTGATACGAAGTTAAGCAACCCTACCCCTAGCCAGTAATTGGATGGGTGACCACCCGAGTTCCCTCCGTGCCTCGGAGAGCACGTTAAGCCGTCGGTCCCGGTTGCCTATTTATCTACTTTGGCAGTCGTTACAGGTCAGTCGGAGACCTAAAATAGTCTGACAACTGGTGTAACCCAGATCTCAGCTTTTCCTCGTTAAAGGGGTTGCGAAGGTCAGACGGCAGTCGCTTCGTATAAAAATCAAGTGATCAGCCACATTGGGTTGAATCAAGTGCCGACCCCAATAGTGTATGGGATAAGGCCAGGGAGATAATGATGATAGGCGAGCCTATTAACCGGGCACTACTCCAGACTCCAAGCTGCTATTAGAAAATTTCAGTTGGACTGCTCGACCAGGGGATCGGATCTCGTCTTCAGCAGTAGTGCTTACGACCACTAGACCAACGAGGCAGTCTCATATTCTTATATTATTTTGTAACTATAAAACTTCCTATTACAATGTGCTTTTTAATCCATAGGGTAGATAGATACTACAGTTTGCCAGATGCTATGATGCTTACATACTTATTTCATACATGTCTTCATACTTCTTTGAGAGAAACTTTCTTATACAGTAAATACACTCTCCCACTTACAACATACCCAGCTCTAAGGTTTAACGAGTCATAATTCTAAATCCGACCATCAAGCGTCTATTAGGCTGTGTTCACATGAGATCGTTTTGTGCGTAGACCTCGTGAGTAATATCCATTACTGGATATAAGCTTAACCCCTCGTAAGTTATTAACATGTAAGACACTATTAACACTTAATCCTTCAGACGAGTTGACCCGGCCTTTCGTATGCTAATTGTCTTCTATTAAAACCACGTAATCTTGAGTGATAAATAATTTAAACATAATACGAGTGGTTTTAACCCTCGACTTTCTCACGCCAAATCTTCTTCGGAATGCTTTGTGGTCCAATATGAGTACGTCTCCTTTCTACATTGATACAAATAAAAAGAATATAATTATTATTTATTTTGTTTATCAGCTGATCTTGCTATCTTTTAAGGTGTCGAAATTAAAGAAAAATTATCGTATTCAATTCTTACATTACAACTTTGTATGGGTTTCGATCTAGTAGGATGCTACCAAAACTTTCATTTCTATTGAAAGCACCGAATAATATTGGGCAAAGATTATAAAAAATGAATTATTAACCTGAGCGGTGGTGGCCGTGGGGTTTGAGCCACGCAAAGTACCAGGGAGTTTTCCTAAAAAAACTTATGGGCAGTGATGTCACATCACGTGCTAAATACTTCGGGGAATACATATTATTAACCAGTTGAGTATTTTTGAATAAATTAAGTTTACAAGGATTGTAAAAAAATATTTCGCTTTCTTGTCTCAGACCAAAGCAAAATAAAGTTCTGTTACCTATTTTGTGCCAAAAGATCGAACCCATAACTCAAAGCTATCCACAGTAGCCATAATATGTAACAGGGATTATTTATAATGCATAATCAAGCTAAAAGCTGCAGCTGCGGGTTCGAAAACAAGTGGACATACATACTATTTGGGAGCTAAAAGCTAACATGCAATTAAGACGGGGCACAATTTGTGAAGTAACATTGGCTATTTTGTAACCAAGCATATTATTTACATTCACTTTAGGAATGAATTATTCATGTGTGTACGAATTAGTTCATACACAGCTGTTTTCAGGCATAATGATAGTACTTGACTAGCTATGCCGCGCGGTTTCACCCGCGTAGACTTAATTTAATGGGTGGTTAACCCTAATGGTTTTTGAATAAAAGTAGCCTAAGTTACATCTTGTAACATTAGATATCTGTCAGTGACAGTCCCGTTAAAAACGTTCCAGCCGTTTTGGAGATTAGCCGACCAACGATAACAACCAGATGGACGGAGAACATTTGTAAAAAGAGGTTTTTATGTACCGTATTTATTATATTTGTACCGTGTGTATTATACTTTCATAATGCATTTAGTGAAGCTGTTATTTTGGAATTATAAACAGACATTTAAATTTTAATTCTCTGCATGTAGTATGTATGTATATATATATATATGTATGTATTTAGTAACTTCAAACCGTTTGTAGTAAGCCAGATACATTACCAATCCTTTCATATTATGGGACCAGCAATAATGTTTCATAAAAAAATTACGTTGGTTTGTCAAACCCAGATTGATTATACGGTCAACATGTTCTATTTTAACTGCATAATCCTGCGACCAAACATCAACAAAGTCCCCACAAACGCATTTCCGGGCTTACGTCCTTCGAAAAGCGCATCATCGCAATTGATGAAACCTTACATGGAGTTACGAAACTTATTATTTATGAAGATAGCGTTATTTTGAAGTGATATTCAATGTTTTTTTGGATATAGTATTGTAGTAGTCATAAGTACTAGTTTACAAAGATTTTCTATTATAATTTCAGCTATAAATTACTGATTAAACGAACTTACCTGAAGTGAAGTTCTATCAGAATTATACGAGGCGCCTCGTCCGAAGAGATTAGTACCTAATATACACATGTAGTCACGCACTAGTGACACCTCTCGGCACTTAGTAGAAAGTAAAAAAAAAATATTAATAAGAATGGGGGTATTCTTATCCTACCTTGCCAACATGTCGTCTCGGCCCATCATATAGTTTAGAGTACGTATCCTCTCAGCATTTTATCCATTGATGTATTTCAACAGACAATAAACTAATGGGGCTAGGATCGGGTGGGAGGGTTTACTAATCTCTTCGGACGAGGCGCCTCGTATAATTCTGATAGAACTTCACTTCAGGTAAGTTCGTTTAACCAGTAATTATACTCGCGCCTCGTCCTCTAGATTAGTACCTAATATACACATGTAGACTTTGAGAGTTATGTCGTAAGAAATCATCAATGAATCATGAATCTGAATATTTTTATTAAAAATAAACAGCGTACAAAGTACATAAGCAACTACATAGAAACATTGTACTAACATAAGGTAGGTAACATATGAATATAATCTATAATAACAATAGAAGATACAGGTTGGATTTGATCAGAAATTGTATGATCATTAGGTATGTGTATTACATAATTAACATAATATATACAATAAAAAATAATCAATGTGATCATCGATTCCGTACCAAAGAAAAAACTACGTTAGTTTAATTCTTGATTAATGATAGCTCGGGCTAAGGTACAATCATCATTTCCTAATATGGTTCTATGATAGAACTTGGCGAAAGTCGTCGAATTTTCGCTCCATCCTGCCGTGTTAAGAATAGTGTTGACGTTAACACCAAGCGAGTGCGCGCGCGATGCAGAGGCGTGCCTCGTGCTGTGGGCACTGAACACGGACGCGTCGATGCCGCACTCGCTCAGCGTGGATTTGATCCAGCGGCTGATCGTTTGAGTGCCAACTGTGTTGTGTGGTTTTTTAATTCCGATAAAGCAATAGTCTGTTTTTCTTAAGGAAATGGTTCTACTTAAATAACAGGATAATGTCTTTGCAGGGCAAATTGTTGGCTTTGCTTCAAAATACGGTAAGTATAAAATAGGTTGATTTTTTCCAATTTTTGATGTTTTAATAAGGTCAGGAATATTAATTATAATTCGATCATTGGATATGTGTATGTTATTTGTGCGAATTTTAGAAAGCGTTTGCACTTTTTGAGCGGTAGAGAGTGCCAAAAGAGTAACGGTCTTTCTTGTTAATTTTTCCAAAGGTAAGTCTTCGTTAGGGTACCAGTGATTTAAAGTAGATAAAACACAATTAGTGTCCCACGTGACACTGTATTTGGGCTGTGGAGGTCTTAAGCGAAACACACCCTTGAAAAATCTCTGAACCCTATCATCGTTGGAGATGCGTGGGCCTAGAATTAAAGAGAGCGCTGAACGACAAGAGTTCAAGGTTCCGTATTTACTACCGTCATTGAAAAGTTGCGTCAGGAAAAATATTACTGTAGGAACAGATGCCTCATAAATATCTGTTAAATTACTTTGACAGAAATTCCACCACTTTTTTAAGCAGACGTTATATTGCTTAACTGAATTCTGTGACAAGGACGCTAACATAATATCTATGGAGGATACCGGTAAGCTTCTCCTTGATAATGCGCACCGCACAAGATCCCTGCAACCAGGGTAAGCGAGCTGCGCAGCCGGGGTGAGCTGGAATGGGAGATAATTGCATTCTTACTAGGTGGAAAATATATAGCTTTTGAGATTAAAAGAGCTTGGAATAATGGGTACCACGGTTGAGTGGGCCATTCAGGTACAACCACAATACCACGAGCTTTTTCGCAAATAATCTTTCGAAGAGTTTTCAAAACTACAGAAAATGGTGGAAAAGCATAGAAATATATATCCGACCAAGAAACTGTGAATGAGTCTATCGCGCAAGCGTCGGGATCGTTACGCCATGAAATGTACCTAGCACATTTCTTGTTTATGCGACTCGCGAACAGGTCTATCTGTGGGCATCCGAATGAATGTACTATTGAGTTAAAGGCCCAGTTCGCCAGTTCCCATTCAATATCGGGATGTGATCTACGCGACTCGAAATCTGCTACAATATTATCACTAGATTTTATGTATGAGGCGAATACAAATATCTGTCGATGTTCACACCATTCCCAAATATCACGGGATATTTGAGTAAGATGGGGATATTGAACTCCACCCATGCGATTGATATACGCGATCGCGGTTGAATTGTCTATGCGCAGGAGTATTTGACAACTATGATAACATTTCGCGAATATTTTTAATGCAATAAATGCAGCCAGAAGTTCGAGGTAGTTTATATGCTTCATTTTTTCGTTACATGACCATTGGCCACTAGCCGATTCACTACCACATGCAGCCCCCCAACCCGTATTTGAGGCGTCAGAGAAAATTTCCACGGAATAACTATCGTTACGAATACGATGAACAGTGTGTTCAATGTTACGTAACCACCAACGAATATCGGGGTACAGTGAATGAGGTATTCGAATAGAACAGTCATAATCATCATTCTCTTTTAAATGTAGGTATTTACAACGTTCCATTTCCTTGGTGTGTAACCAACCGTATTCTACGGCTGGACAAGCCGATACTAGGAGTCCAACCAGTTGGGCTAACTTTCGAAGTTTGCAACTAGAAAGCTTTAAAAAATTTTCTAATTCAGATTTGATTCGTAATCGTTTTGCTACTGGTAAACGCAGTTGAAGGAATTGTGAATCAATTATCATACCTAAAAATTTACATGATTTGGAAGGTACTAGGTTTGATTTTTCTTCGTTGATAATGAAACCTAATGAGATTAACAATTGTTTTGTTATTTTTACATTATATTCACACTGTTGGTAATTATTTCCAATCAAAAACCAATCATCAAGATAAAGAGTTGATAAGAAGCCTGCAGATCGTAATAGTTTAACAAGTGGCTTCATTATCTTGGTAAATACATAGGGCGCAGTACTAAGACCGAATGGTAAAACGTTAAACTCATAAGTTTTTCCATTAAATACAAAACGAAGATATTTCTTCGATTCTTTGTGTATTTTAATTAAAAAATACGCATCTTTGAGGTCAATGGTTGCCATGTGGCAGTCTTGTGATATAAGCTTGAGGGCAGTTCTTAAATCCTCAAGTTTAAAATGATCTGCATTGATGAACATGTTTAATTTCTTCAGGTTTAAAATAAATCGCATTTTTCCATTCGGTTTTGGTACAAGAAAATAACTTGAAATAAACTGTCCTTTACAAGGGACACATTCAGAAATAGCGCCAACATTAATAAGATTTGTTATTGTCTCAGAATATTGTATTGTTTCCTGTGCAGTATATGCACGAGTCACCACTGCCTGGGAACTCTGTTGGGCTACGGGAGATGAGAAGGTTATTTTATAACCTTTGATCCACGATAGAATCATGAGGTCTTCCGTGATAAGAGACCATTGGTGATGAAACAATGCTAAGCGACCTGCGTACTTAACTTTATTTAGAATCTGCGCTGGCGGCCGCGTGTCGCCGGCTGAGTTGACGGCCGCGATGAGTATGCGGGCGGCTGCGGCGGTCGAGGAGGCACCCGTTGTACAGGCGCTGTCTCCCGGCCCCGAAGAGGCCCCTGCGGAGGGGGTCGGCGCATTTGCGCAAGGGTCTTGCGGCCTAAAAAAGGTTTTGATGCGGTTGTTGTTTTTGTTCGTTTGTGCAGATTATTATTCTCCGATACTGCTTTTAGTTCAACTCCGGACTTATTAACTGCCCAAGCAGATTTTAAGGTGTCGGGTAGATTTTCTCCAAACAGGAAACTATCAATCAGTGTATTGCTTAAATGGTCAGCCATATCTTTCTTGAGACTATATAATATAAAATTTCTTCTTGTCACAGAGTCTGCATGTTGTATGTCACATAAAATGCGACTTATGTCCATCAACTTCTGCAAAACTGCGTTGTCTTTGTCCTTAACTCCAAGCTGAATGGTAGTTACCTCACCAAGAGCAGAGATGGCACTAGCTAACTGCTTCTGTCTAGTTTCAATCGCTTTCTCGCGCTTGGTAATGTGGCTTGGAATCGCCGCTTTTATTTCAGGATTGGTCTTAGGTGCATCGATATATAAACAATTGATGGGTGTAAGATATTTAGTAAGCAACTCTTTCCGACATTCCTTGCTTAGCCCCTTCGTGGCTATATGCTGTAGCCGGCTAGCTAATTCTTCGCGTATTGCGGCTCCATATTTAACTATGGAATTAGGGTCCTCACCCAATATTTCAAGAATGTCAGGATCTAAATTAATTGCACTACCTTCAGTTGGCTGTACTGTGCACGTGTCGTGCGTTGTATTGTCAGTACTTGGGCCTGGCTGAGGCGACGAAGGCCGCGGAGCCGGCAGCGGCGATGGTCCGGGGGACGTTGCCGTCGGTGGTGGTGATAACATTATTAATGCATCACGGGAATCTTCATTTTCTTGGTTTATTTGATAATCAGGGTACTCCAATAGCCAGTCTTCTGGGCGGAGGGCAGGTGTTGCTGTAAAATTATTCGGCAGTATTAAAAAACGACTCATTATTGTGCACGTTAGTGACATGGTCTAATGACAGGCAATTGTATAATATTATATGATACTATATTTTATATGAATAATTAGGGATCACCCGCAGCGGTTAGTTCTACACCATGTGTACCTTAGTACCGGGGACCCAGTCCGCCATGAGAATAGGCTACATGTTGATAACGAGCGAGTATCTACACTGAACAGTTAGGAACAATCCCCAAAGGGTTGTTCGCCAACCTTACTTTTCATGCGTTAGAACCGGGGACTCAGTCCACGGGTGGTAGTAGGTAAATTATACCTTGATAACGAGCGAGCGTTATCTACACTATATAGTTAAGAACAATCTCCAGAGAATTGTTCGTTAACCTTACTTTTTATGCGTTAAAAAACGGGGACTCAGTCCTCGGGTAGTAGTAGGTAATTTATACCTTGATAACGAGCGAGCGTTATCTACACTGTATAGGTAGGAACAATCCCCAAAGAATTGTTCGCCAACCAATGCGCATGATGAGTTTTTAATAAGAAAACGCACGTTTTCTTTTCTATAATAAATTATGTAGGTAAGTACCTCCATATGCATCGTGTTCCTCCTTTGAATTTGGTGAGTTCGTTGACGTAACACTACCTCTTCTTTTTCGTATCTTGCGTTCCAATTTTCGTATTTTGCGAGATAAATGTTCCAAGTCCTCTTCTTTCGATCTCCGTTTGGGCATTATAACGTTTTATAAAGACTGATTTACAAATGTTACAATTGTAACGACGTAATAAGACGTGTCTCGAGAGGTCGAG
Source organism: Watsonalla binaria (assembly GCA_929442735.1). NCBI lineage: Eukaryota > Metazoa > Arthropoda > Insecta > Lepidoptera > Drepanidae > Watsonalla > Watsonalla binaria. Next base: position 4,998,212 of record OV838930.1, read on the forward strand.
CACTAAAATGCGTATGATGGGCCGAGACGACATGTTGGCAAGGTAGGATAAGAATACCCCCATTCTTATTAATATTTTTTTTTTACTTTCTACTAAGTGCCGAGAGGTGTCACTAGTGCGTGACTACATGTGTATATTAGGTACTAATCTAGAGGACGAGGCGCGAGTATAATGACATATTTGCACCACATCCTTTGGAGTAAAGAAATAACAAACATCAAATACAGTATATAATATTCGGACATTGTCACGCAGTCTCGAATAAGCAAAGCATGTACTCGAAAGTATGTACTAGACTGCTGTTAGGTGCTAGACAACGGATATATTATGTTAATTTTGATAAACGTTTCGTAGTTCCACGTATTCCCATTATACAAAATTGAAGCGGAGGATTTCAAGTTCATTAGATTCGCATCTCATTAGTGCATAGTCGACTGATTTTCCAATATTGGTCTCTTGGACATTGGTATAACTACGATGGGTAAAAATATGTAACGGTATGACATTATTATAATGTACCTAAGTACGTAAGTAAGCCTGATTCGCAAGCGACGCAAGTTCGAATCCCAGCGGGGCCTGTACCAATGAGGATTTCTAAAAAACTTATGTACAGTGACTTTACACCACGTGCTTTACGGTGAAGGAAAACATCGTGAGGAAACCTGCATATTTCTGAGAAGTAATTCAATGAAGTATGTAAAGTGTCTGAGACGGCGATGGACTCACCATCTGTCACGTTGGCACTTAATCATCTTCGGTGAAAAGTGGGTGTTGTGATTACAACACCTCTGTCTACCCCTTCGGGGAATACAGGCGTGGGCATATGTATGTATGTGCCTAAGTACGTGATTATTGTCACTAAAAATAAATGGAGTACCTACAGATATCTTTCTTATAGGTTTGTCTGTGTTTTTAGTGAACAGGTGCCAACGATGATCGTTTAAGCAGCTCATATTAAGAAGCTTTGACGTTTAATTTTACGGAACAAAAATTATTTTTAATATCACAAAATTAAACGTCAGAACCAAGAAGTTAATAAGGCGTCACTGTGGTAACGATGATAGTAGGCCCCCCGAGGTCCAGGGTAATATTTTACCTTCTTTTGCGTTCGCAGCCGTTAAAGAAAGAGGGTTTGGTTTTAGAATTTAACCTCCATGCTTAGAATTAAAAAATCATTGTGTACAACAGTGTATGCCAGTTAAGGTATAAACATAAAAAAATCTTGTTATTTTTTTAATTTGATTTGAAGTTCAAATATACTATGCTGGCCATATTGGATTTGGAATCTGATTTTAATGTTTAATCGTCAAGTGTCCTCATCAACCCCACGAAATATCACTACCACAGCATTGATTTGTATGTTTTACAGTAACCAGGGGTAAGCTGGTTTGATTCCCGCAATCAAACCAATTTGTGGCGACAATGATTTAACAGCCCAGTAATTAGTGTACGATGGGTTTAATGCAATAGTAATGGTTACGCTTCGGTAAGCTTGCTTGAAGGATTTGTGGATTATGCACCATTAATCGTAATCATTGGATTAGTATTTAGTAGCAAAATGTCCGAAAAGTACAAATGCCACAGAAATCTGTGTTATAGCAGAAGACATAGTGCTTTTGTTAACCAACCTACCTACATAAATAGCTTTTATATGTAAGTATTATTCGATTTTGATGATCGAGTACTTAAACAACGTAAATTGCGCAACATGAAAAGAAGTGAGCAGAATTTTCATACTATTAAACTATTTAAATTAGTAAGCAATCTCGTTATCCGACGTAGAAAACTTTTAAACGCTGTGCAAACAATTTACTTACACTTGTTATTTCACGAGCAGTCTACCTCCCTGCGTTTTAGTAAAGAAGAAAAACTTAAGGCGAAACGTCTCACATTTTATTTTAGTTAAATTCCTTATTTAATACAAGAGTTTTCTTTTGTGAACCTCTAATGAGAATCTTGGCGATGTTCACGGGCCAAGGGTCAAAGTGGCCTCAAGTTAGAAGCTGGAAACAATCTCAACAACGCTCGTTATCTCAAGAAAATTGAACTTGCTAACATTGTCATCGTAATGAAATTCTTGCTGGATAATGCCGCATTGCAACCTTGGCTGGCATGCTGATTCCTGGTTAGCATTCCAGTAATTTGTTAGGCTTCATGGCTCTGATATAGCTGCTTAGTAATTTAACAGTATCTTAAGTAAGAATAAGGTCACGCCTTCCTAGAAGAATTCCCTGGCGGGTACTAGGAAGTATAACAAATCACACTTTACGCCAAAGACAATCAGATGCCTATATAGCCGATGGTGACTTCATTGTGTGTTCAGGCATAATACGTAATACTCTTTATGTTTTTAAAATTCTTCCCTGATATTATGCAGGTGTCCTTACGATTTTTTCCTTCACCGTTAAGCTGACTACACTGCCGACTGCGTGGTTTGAGAAGTCGCCTGCTACGCAAGCAGTGCAATTTCAAACCCCTTCGGTCTGAATAAAAGAGTCATCTGAAGTAAACAAACGTTACAAAAAACCTATCATATTCCCAATGGCTTTGTTTTGACTATTATAATTTGTAAAATTGGCGCAGTCTATGCTATCTGTATCAAAATCAGTAATCAGAAGTATCTTTATTCGATTACACTTCTTAAAAAGTACTTTCAAATTGTCAAAAGGACGTAGAAAAAATAACGTTATACAAGATTATAAATGTTACCACTGGATTCAAAAGGTTGTCTTTACTGAGAAGATATTTTACTGCAAATTGAGGTTGTCATTATCATTACATCTGTTTCACTTAAGTGCCATATTATACAATAATCCAGCAACTACGAAGACACCCATTATGGAAATAATCTTGTTTATGTTGCCAATAGAATGAAACAATTTAAGAATGTTCGGAGTAAAACTTCAGCAGACAAGTACCGAGTTTATTATTGAATTTCCATTCCCCTAGGTCCACACAACTTCGGAGATAACGAATACATACAAATTCAATATTCCATTGCATCGATCCATCATTCAGCCCGCATGAAGACGTATTTGCGATCCAGGGCCCATTGTTCACTCTAAAGTGACTTGCAATACGCAAAATATGTGACTTCTATGGCTAATTCGCCCTGTATTTGAAGGTCATAGAATAGGTGGCATTCCTTAGTTTGAGAACTAATTATTCAATCAAATTAAGAGCGTCTATGGAAAAAATTATGTGACTTTCTCACAACAGTTATTAATATACCAATACATATCTAAGTGATGGATGACTCTGAAGGGTCGCTTAATTAATTTCAGAATCGATTCGTCATTCAATATTTGGACGAATATAGACGTTATTTATATATTCGGCCAATTCAATGCATTATTTTGAGTATTTTCTATAACATAGTAACAATTTTATTTACTGTTGAATATAATCCGATATCTTTATTACCGTAGACGCCCGATAATTTTAATATAACCGACAGAAATTACACCATAATTACACTTTGTTAAGAAGCTTAAAACCTCCATAATAATAATATATGTATACTCAAGTTTCGGAATGAATATTAACGCCAGTTATTAGGGTCCAAATGCTCCGTCGAAGACACGGTGGGTGCGCGAGGATTAAAATTAAAATAAATTGCTTTACACTTTAATTGTATTTCGGGATAATTTTCCGTGCTCCTGAATTCTAGAGTTGCTAGCTAATGGTATGAAGATGCGAAGAAATGAAGTGTCGAAGAGTAGCTTTATTATAATACACTTTTTGTTAATGGCGGTTATTTACAAGAACATACTGGATTGGATATAAAATTTACGGAATAGAATGATCGCCAAATAAGATATTTTGGTAACCCCAAGCAAGAGGGATGAAAAACAGGCTTGTGCAGATATTATCACAGGTTCGGTCTATATGGAAATTAATATTACGAATAAAACCCTGAATTTAGCTCGGTGACTCTGCTGCCAGCGGATTTTGTATCTGCCCAACAAGCTGCCTTACCTTACATTACAATTGCCATAAAATACATTTTTGTATGTATGTATATGACCTTTTGACAATAAAATATATACTCATTCTGCGATTTATAAAACTTTTATTTTACAACTAAGTGGACTCCATGCTTTTCGTCTTCCATTTGGTATACTCTAAATTTCATTAGGCGTTTAAGTCGAGCCACCGCGCCGTCGTGTAATTGCTCATTTTCTTCGCCATCTCCTGGAAAAAATACTTCCCAGACTAATCATGTTTATGGTTTTACTGTAATTACTCTTTCCTCATTAACTTTTTTAGGTAGAGCCTTTTTAAGTAGAATAGTTTTATTGACGAATTCCATCTATTAAACGATAATATTCCGATTCTAAATTGTATCATCATAAAATACCTATAGTATAACCAAATTTAAATAAATAAGTAGATATTGTATTTTATTGGGTAGTATACAAAATTTTAAATGTCGGAGTAATAATGTAGATGGTGTTTTTATCGTTGGATTTAGTAGAAATAATTACGAGCACAAACTAGATAGGTACTTCATACGAAATGACCCCATTAATTTACTTGAAATCATAGTTTTTCTCTAATGGCAACTAATCTAAATAAAAAAAAAAACCTCATTACTTTATAGCGATATCAATGAGTGCATTCCAGCTTTACCGGAGCCGACAGGAATTGAATTAAAAAAAAGTGCACTCGCAATTACGCCATTGAAATGCCCCTCTCACGTTTCAATCTTTTATGGCGAGCTCTATGAATCCGTATGGAGTGCAATATGAGATGAGAGGGCCAATAATGAAATATAAAAACAGAAATAAGCACTCCTTTCTCTGGCAATGGCCGTCGAGCATTCTCCATTATTCCTATTCAGTAGCTTTGCTTTGATGAGTGTCCTTACCGAGCGTTTAATTTGATTCATTTATTTTTTTGGAAACGAAAACGTGGCGAAAACTTGACGAATTTATTGAAGTAGCCGAATTCATGCGACGGAGAGGCGGCTTCTTAAAAAATAAAGAGCCGTTATTATTAATTCCACAAATTATTTTTTTCCAAGCATTATTTACCTCTTACCCTTCTCACCTCTGCCTTCCCCTTTGGGGAATACAGGCGTAAGCATATGTATCTACGTAAAGTCAAAAATTTCTCGTCTCAATATTCGTCGCTTTACATAAAATCGTACTTATTTTTGTTTTAAATTTACCATTGAAATAAATGTCCATAGCTGGACGTGAAAGTGTAATGGTGGAATGAGCACTACTTTACCCGAAGTAATTGAAGTCACTTATAAAACGGATGCAATTGTATTCTAATCATTTAAAGCGCTTTCAAGCGAACAAAAGAAGTATTCATTCAGCATCACGAGGAACGCAACGCGAAAACTCACAAAATGAAAAGAAAAAATGTCATCCCATCGCTAGTTGGAGCAAATAAAACTGTTTCCTGTACTAAACGCGTCCACAGTGGCTTCAATCAAACAATTTAACTAACAAAATATATTTTCATTTAAGAACATTAAATTTACATATTTTTATGTGGACAAACGATCTTTATCTCATTTCATTATCCTTTTATGTTTATGAATGAAATAATAAATACATCTTTCACATGATTATTAAATATAAATAAAGGAAGGAGTCCGAAGGGCCGTCAGAAGGGTCCCCGAAAGGGGTAAGCAGAAGTGTTGTAGCAACAACACTCACATTTCACCGAATATAATTAAGTGCCAACGTGACAGATGGTGAGTCCATCGCCGTCTCAGGCAATATACATAAGTCTTTGAATTTCTTCTCAGACATATGTAGATTTCTTCACGATGTTTTCCTTCACCTTAAAGCACATAAGTTTTCAGAAAAACTCAGTGGTACAGGCCCCGCTGGGATTCGAACTTGCGTCGCTTTCGTAGCAGGCGACTGCTCAAACCCAGAGGGTTCCACGGCTTAATTGTTAATTAATTTAATTATTAATTGATTTGTGATAACCATTTGCTCTTAAACAAAAGTTATAGCGGTTTGAATATAATCGATACATAACAATATTATGGTTAGTAGCAGGAGTGTGAAACTCCTATTTTTACAAGTTCATAGGACGCGCGTAAGTAACCGTTTACGTGGCAACCAGCCACGAGAGTGCTACGAAAGATGACAAAAAAATAAAATGACGAAATATGTAATGTGTACCCATTATGGCTGCAGCAAATCACATAGTGGGCTAGATGCAAGTGATTGTTAGGCGCACATTAAACGACGCGTGCGCAAAAAGAACAAAACGCCAGCAAACCGCCCGTCACTGACGCTTTATCAAGATTCCACCCGCTGACTGAGACCGTTCCATGTTTCTATTAATTTGTTTGTTTTCAACCAGTCATCCACATACTTTCTGAACTGCCAGAGGATTGATCCGCAGAATGTTTTCAACAGTTCCAGTTCTAGTGAAAAGCTCTGTACACATTGCGCTGTGCCTGACAGATTTATATATTTGTTGAATGTAATCCTGTTAAGAATTTTAATTCTAAATGTTCCCAGCCGTAACTCTACCTATCTCAGCTAAGGTCTTGATATGGAAATTGCCGTGTATTGAATGCTGTGTACCCTAAGTACAGCATTCAAACCTCGCTTTCAAAAATAATATAAAAATAAGATAGTTTTTACTTATGGATTAAATTCCCTATATTAAAGAATTTAACACATTACACGTGAATTTTTCATTTACATACGGCATTAGTTGCTGACCTGGCAAAAAAACTGGCCTAACTCAAGTTATAATGTAACTATAGCCTCATTTTGTGATCCATATTTATAATTGCATGTTATGTCCAAATAACTTTACAAACGCTGGCTATCACCAAAGTTATAATGTAATGTACGAACATACAGTACTTATAGTATATTCACCGACGTTGTGTAAAGCGAGATAGCTCTAAATTAATACCGAAATTAGTTTGAGCTACGGCGTTTCGGTAATAGAGGATCCTTTACCACCCTTTGGAATGGCTTAGTACTTAATTTACGGCCCTAACTTTGTGAGGGATCAAACCCCAGTGTGCTTTAGTTGACGAAATTCGACAGCGGTCTATTTCTGACGACATTGATATATTAATATTATTAAGCGGTAATGTTTGTTGTTTATTAGTTAGTATGTAAGAAATCAAATTAATAATTGCTTATTCGATTTCAAAAATAATTACACCAATATTAAGACTTTCTGGACGTCGACTACAACATTATACGTATATAAGACACGGGTAAAGCCGCGACTCAAGCTAGTTTTCAATAATATTTCAAAACAGCTAATTTGAATAACACATAATGCAAAGGAAAACTGTTTTTGGACGAGCTGCTGAATAACATAATAAACAGATTTTTAGAAATGGCAATGGTCTGGAAATGCTCGTTAAACTTGAAAAAAACACGAGCCTACATAAAAGAAGTGAAATATACATCAACAGTATTTAAGCTTGTATGAATTTGACAATACAATTATCCGGTCCTATATAAAACCAAGAATTCTGTTTGAAAAAAATAACCCGTAATTTACAGTACAAATAAAGCCTCATCGTCTTATTTAATACCAAATCAACGCTTCCATTGTATACACACCAATCATTCAGCGAGGAAATAAATCTTTTACTTTATTTGGCGACAAAAGGTCATTCCTGTTTTTGCCACCGAGGTCAAGGGAGAGGCAAAAAGATACGACGTACTGTCGTCAGGGCCTATCAATAATGGAGCTGACAGGCTGAGAGGCGAACAAGACTTGTAAATTGTCTGCGTGGTCTCTAAGAAGATAATTTACTTTAAGGGCTGCATGGCCATGTATTGACTAATTCTTGTAGGGGTTTTTATAAGGAATCTATAATGTTTAATGTAGAAATATAATTAATTAGCTGGTGCCCGCGACTTCGATTGCGAACGTTTTGACTTATTTTTATATTTTACAATTCAAACAATACCTTTATAAATTATAAGCCTATGTAACGCATAGGCTTATAATTTCTTTTCTGATGTATAAGTTATATTATTGTAAAGTTTCATTAAAATTTCATTCAGTAGTGTTTGTGTGAAAGTGCAACAAACATCCTTACTCGTAAACTTTCACGTTTATTGTATTAGTAGGAAGTAGGGTTATTTATTCTTATAAATAGTTTAATGTCGTAAGTATATACTTATAATCTAATTATTCTAACAATATATATATATAACTACATTCAACCTTAAAACATAATTTGCCTCACACATGCATGAACTTAATAACGATTAGGGGCCCTACGTTAGTGTTAGTTATTGCCATATCAAGAGACGTATGTATACGTCGTGTATACATGTCACTGTTACACAGCTCTATATAGAAATATCATTGTAAAAAGAGCCCAAGGTTAATCCCCAGAGACTTTAAAAACTCATTCCCTTTATTACCCGGACTCGGACCAAAGCCATGTCCATCTCTTTCGAACTCCATATCACAAATAGAGATGCAGCTACTCTTAAACCAAGTATTATCTTAGTCGTAGTCATTTCGATTTGTTATTTGTGCACAATTCAGAGTAATACTTTGCCAACATTATTTTAAAATAATGTTCTTAATCTTTAACACAGTCTTGACACAATGGCTCAGACTTCACTCGACAACAAATTAGTAACTCAATCACCTAATTACGGTTTGTTTTCTAACAACTCAAGTACAGGCAAGTAATTAATAGACTTGTTAGTGGAAGTTTTCGTTAAATTAGATTAGAATAGCATTACCTATGCGTGTCAAGTACCTACTGTTTAATTTTGCGTCCGTAACTTTCATCAAAGATCTCAAACTTTGATCCCAAATTACAGTATTAAGTTATGACGTGACTCAAGCTCAGAATTAATTTCATCCATAGTTATGGCTTTGGGATCACATTCGTGAACTCTTTTCTTGTTAAATATCATAGAACTAAGTCTTAGTGCAACCTGTGCAATCATTTATTACAAATCATTGTTCAGTGCCCTAAGTTTTGAGTTTTTTTGTTCCAAGCTCGACGTAAAACTTTCAAAACTCGCCGCTTGGGGCGCTTTTTATCGTTTCCATACAAAATGAGGAAAATACGCTGGCGTTATCGTCATCGTAAAACGTATTAAAACACTGAATTGAAGTAGATGTCTTTAGTAAATTAACTAGAAGGAAGAAAACACTAAATGAGTTTGTTTGCTTGTTGATAAAATAGCAAGATATTGGCCTGAATTTGCTGCCACAAGTAATCTGGTTTCCTTATTGAATTACCTACACGTTGCTTTTCTGTTATCGAGTCATAACGTTGCCAAGTTAGGTCGGGACGGTGGAACGTTCACTCAATTAGTTAATTTTGTTAAATATCCTTGATTGAGCAACGGACGGCAATCAGGCATGCAAATTCCCACCGTCATTTCCGAGGCTCCCTCGAAATAGGATTTAACTAAACGTGGTGTATTTAGCCGTGGTGCTGTAATGAATTGTCCGCCCTGAGAGCTCAATCGATACTAGACTATTAGCTGTTTTCGACTTAGAATATTCTATTTGTAGAATTTTTGGCAAATTCCAAGCTAAGTCTTTGGGACCCAGACAATGTTAGGTACATTGTCTGGGTCCCACTGGTCTGACTTCACTTATATTAAATAGCTAAATATTTAGTAACTGGACATTATATCATGATAATGTTACATGACAATACATTTTTTTGCAGCACTTTGAAAGTAACGTTTTGTTGACGAAGCTAAGGTCTGGTTAGTATACTTGACTGCTATTCAAGGAGTCGCGGGTTCGATTCCTACGTCAAGGCAAAAAATGTTTGCCTTGTGTCTGGTGTTTGGTATTTATTTACAAAGAAACGCGTTTAAGTATTATATTTGTTGTCTGGTACCCATAGTAACTATAAGCTTTCCTTCGTTTGTGACTTATGGCACTGTGTGATAATATCCAATCGCCATCAAAAGTCATCGCGTTGACGTAACCGCAGATTTGTATGGGATCAAAATAGTGCCATCTGAGAGCCGACATATGGCGCTGTTTCGATTTTATACAAATCTGCGCTTACGTCGACGCGATCACTTACGATGGTGGCAGTGAAAAACTAGCACTAGGCACACGGTGACCTTAGCAGCTAAACTAAGGTTCTTATGACAAGTAGAACATTTCCCTCTTAGAGATAAGCATTTCTATCCAACGCGAAATTAACGCTATTCCTACAACTATAAACTTAACTACATACATTGTTCTACACAATATTACAAAGTTCCAGTCCAATGAGCTATTTATATCCCATATAAGTGCAATATGAAAATTTTAATTAAATTATAAACGCCATAAGCTTCTGTAAAGGCGTTGACACAACAGCGTATAGCCAGTATCTGTTTTAAACATGCAAGGACAACGTTAGTGCTAGCACATAACTCGAAATTTGAAATGGAGCGGTGTGTTAATGGTCACTGCGGTGTGTGCGAGGGTTAATTTTGTTGAAAATGCTCTAACTGAACGTAAGACTGCACAGGGTGGTGGCAGAATGCAACTGAATAATTAATTAGACTGTGAAACATTGTCGTATGTAGAACTTATTCATTTTATGCCTTGGAATAATAATGATAAATTTCTTCTCATCAATGATACACAAATAGTATGTGGAAAACATTATGTACAAATAGTTCAAGTAAAACCTTCTATAAAAATAAGAAGTAAGATGAAAATGTAGGTAGCTCTCGTGGGACACCGATGTATGTATTTTAAACTTTTTGTGGTCAGTATTACCGATAATACATATATTTAACTATTTAATGTTGAACTCTAAATTAATCCAGGCTGTATTCGACATATAATATTATATGGTTTGTGTGCAGTATGCTAGTAATTGCGGCATTAGTTTATAAAAATACTTGGTGATAATAACAGCCGAAAATAAACCTCATCTGCTCAACACCAATTCCATGTCATTTGAATAGTTTTAACAAATAATTGCTATATTAAGTATCCTCTTCATTACAAATTCGTTTCTAGCACTTTAGTGATGATTTAAATTAAAATGAAATACATAAATACTTACTCTCAAGTTGCACTTGTTAATACAATCATTCTAAAACTTTGTAAATCTCAACATTTAAATAATATAATACCTTTAAAACGTAAAATTGAGCAGTAAAACGGTCTCCAAGTTTGCTTTGATACGTGAGTCAAAGCTAGAGTTTGTCTCTGTAATAATTGTTCGTTTTAACACTGGAGATTCCTTTTTCATTAATTAGAAATTTCATGAATTTCTGGGAATAATGGAGTAATATAAATTCGCTTATCTGCTGCATTGCCAGAGTTTATTACAATTGCTGGGACTTAATGACATTAATAGCTATTTGTTTCCTTAACAACACAATACGAGATGAACTTTGAATATTAAATTCACCGTTGAAAGTACTTATCTATACATCTATATAGATAAGTACTTTCTGATGATAAATTTGGAATGTCTGTTTGTAATTACAAAATAACAACTTTTTCACTAAATGCATGTAAATGTTTACGGTACTATCGTAAAAAAAAACAATATTTAGAAATGATCTCTGTCTGTCTGTCTGTTTGTTCCGGGCAATCTCCGAAACGGCTGGACTGATTATAAGCTACTTTTATTTTAGAAAAACCATTAAGGCTCGGTGGGTCACTCATAATTTACGTCTACGCGGGTGAAACCGCAGGGCACAGCATAACATAAAAAACAGAGTAAATAAGAGTAGTACGTTTCACTAATCATAACTCCGCAAATAAGTCTTTAGGTACAAACTAAAGCTGCATTAGAATATGAATATAAGGACAAGTTACGCCTTTGTCTGGCTAAGAGGATCTCCGTTGAGAAATACAGGCTTTGAGAGTATTACGTCAGATTTTCTGTATCCACTGACTCTATAATTTCATAATACAGTCGAAAGCTCATAGCACAAAGCTGCGCTAGTTATAACTTTGTCGTTATCTGTGGTATTTCCGCAATTAATCCTATCTCGCGATAAGGCTGTTTCAAGTTAAGGGCCAGTCACTGGGGATCTAAGCAATCTTCACGGGTGACTTGTCAAAGTGAGAAAAGGGTCGGAAACTCAAGAGACTTTCAACAATGCTTGTTATCTTAGAAGTAAGCCAAGAACGTGCATAATGATATCGTTTTAAATAAATACGTCGCCGTTGTGGGGTGGCCTTTAAACTCCAAGATTTCAAACGATTGTTGGACATGTTTGAAAACGTTAGGGATTTCACCTAGGAATATTTCAATACTCTGTGTACCAGAAAATGATGAAAGAAGCTAAGTTTAAGTAAAGATTTTAGGAATAAATATTTACTTTCTGAAATATGTAGCTCAATCGTTGTTTGACCTAGTTTGGCTAAGCCCAAAAAGAAATTAATATCTCTTACAACCATGTCTGTTCTGGATGCATGTCTTCTAAGGCTCAATGGTAAACCGTAGCGTGTAACCAACATAATACGGTCAAAAACCGCGTCACCAAAAGTTAATACGGTCGCATTGGAGTTCAATAAAACGATTCGTGTTCGTGACGGATGTCGACAGGGGTTGCGAACATTTGCTTTTATTTTGTCGTGCAACTCGTTTAGCACATGCCGACTGACAATCAATCTCAGTCAATATATGGGACAAAGGATCGTTGTTTCTGTGTTGTCGCGGCCTAATGAAATTTTTCTGGGACTTTTTGTACCGATCGAGCGTCAAGCACCTCGAACACAGGTTGAAAGCATGCCAGATACAATTGGAATAATGCTCGAATATACGACATTTTGAACGAGAATTGATGGTGCTCGATAATCTGGAAACGAGATCGATTTCAATGTAACTTTGTCAATTTAAACTCTTTTCCACCAATGCCGGAAGGTCTCTGAAGTCATCATCTTGGACATAAATTGCTAAACTTTGGAGATCAATTTCGCGGCGCGGTATTGTAGGTATAAGTACTTGTGCTTCAACTAACGGATCACTCTTCGTAGTTAGGTCAGGCGTATGACACAGGCTTTTCTAGTCATTATAGTAGTTGCACTACTCTGATTAATAAATTACACACACGGTATGCTGACTTCCACTAAAGAGTATTCTGTGGCATATTCTGCGATGGATCTAATAGTAATTTCTATCTACCTGTCATACATGGTTTCTGATCAAAACAAATGTATTTATAGTCAAGTTACACATCAAGTATTTTTCCAAGCAAATTCATTAAATAGTGCACATACATTATTTCGAAATAAATATAATGTATTCACGCTGGACAAAAATATTACCCATTAAATAAGATTTGAAACTTAACACCTTATTTTCATAGCCGCTATAACATATTACTCATATTACTGCAAATGTGAAATTACACAATCCATCCGTTGCACCACGCGATCAGTCAAGCACCACTTAATAATTTTAAAGCGCACACGATTTCATATCTACTAACCAGTGACATAAAACACATTTCAACTTTCACTTGAGTAATGATGAAAAACGGGTGAAATTTAACACGAAACCCCTTTAGGAATTGCATTGAAAATCACCAGTGTCTGGCGGACAAATTAAATTTCCTACACATTGATTTTCACCGAGCGAAGTAATTACTTAATTTACCGATTAGCTTACAGAACCGTGAGCGCAGCCAATGGGGAGAAAGATTTATGGACTAATTTTATAAGGGGCCAGGTATTGAATTATCTAATTACGGAAATGATGTTAATGGGCTCGAAAAGTGGGTTTCATTGAAACTGGAAAACTTTGGAGTTGATATTACAAAAGTGTTTGTCCAAGTCCTTGAAATTCACAGATAGAATTATTGTTCCTGATTTACGACAACATTGTTTTTCGTAAAAGAGTCTTGTTTTGGAAGTAACCAACCATAACTACCTCTAGTGTGACATAGATTGCGGTATTAGATTTTCTTCCATTTGCGCTGGAATAGTTATAGAGTGTATTTTATTCGCATGTCGCGACATGAAGATAGACAGAAACAGACTCATGAAATGATTACTGCGCATACAAGGTCAGCGCTCATAGCTCGTGAATTATCTATAGCACACTAGTGATATCCCTTTTGTTGCAAAGCTGTATTAAACGCTTACCATCAAGCGCACTGTTACGCTTTGAAGTATAAAATAAGATTATTGATAATATGTATATATCAATAATAATAAATATAAAAATACATTAGGATTTCGTGGCTTACCCATGAAATTAACACGCGTGTAAAACCGCGGTGCACGGCTAGTAAATAAATAAAAATTTACTTACTGCAAAATTTAATTCAACTCTTACGGTTTTATTCGAAAGCCGAAGATAAGATGATTATAATTACTCTGTCGATACCTTTGCAGTCTTTAGACAAAATCCTTTTTGTCACGTGTCTTAAGAAACTGTCATCGAGTTTCATGATGACGGATTATATTCGAACAACTTTTTGTAATTAAATTAATTGATTGTCAATGGCGATATTAATGCGATTATTGCAACAGAAAGTTATTGCAGAAAGTTTTTACTTAACCAAAGTCACACTAATTAATAAGTACAATGACTCTAAATCCAATTATATTTAATTGAAAATCTTAAAGGGTAGAGTAGACTGTAATAAAACTCTTCGTTCTCTGCCACTTTAAAAAGCCTCGATGACTAATTATTCTAAGGTCAAAAGCTTGCAGTACGCAATAAATTAAAGGCATTTTTTATGAAATACATAAAAAGAATCCACTCGTCTGTACGAGCCCATTCAGTGCTTTGATGACCAAATGACCAGCCCTTAGGTTTAGAGAGCACTCTCTGACCCCTCCGTTCAATATTACATAGGCCTTTGTACGCACGTATACGTATTTATGTGTTTTAATTAATTACACGTGACTGAGCAGGTATATTGCGTAGGAGTAATGTATTAAACTCTGTAACCTCGGGCTCATTAAACTCTGGTATAATAATGTTTATTTTCAGTCGTATGGAAGATATTTTGGGGTGCTTAATGAGCTATTGTTTTATTGGTCTAATTTATAAATACTGTACGTAAGTAAGTACCTGCAGAATAATTTATTAAAAAAAACAGGAAAAAATTATTTTGGTACGTATATTTTTGGATGATTAATTAAAATAAAAGATAGTCATGTGTATGTATGTGTCAATACTATAAATAACAAGGAGTAAATCAAAGTGACTGATGCATTTGGTTTGCTCACGACGTCATCATCTCCCCGGTCTTATCCCAAACATTATTGGCGGTCAGCACTTGGTTCAACCCGATGGGGCTGATCACCTGATTTTAAACGAAGTGACTACCATCTGATCTCCGTAACCCCTTTTATGAGGATAATCGGTTATCTGGATTGAATCAGTTGTCTGAATCTCTCTTTGGCCTCCGACTGGCCTGTAACGATTGCCAAAGATGTTCAATTGCTCACGATGAACTTATACGTTGCAAATACAAAAAAAAATGTATTTTATATGGACCTGTGAAATGAATACTATACACGTTATTTATTTAATTGTCAAACATGCCATGCTTATAAATCAGGCATTCATTCAGGCAATCAGTCAGAACAAAAAATGTTTTGGGTATATTTCTGCATTTTTTAATCTTCTCTTAAAATTATCCTGATATTTAGAGTACTAACAGCGTAGGTATCAATTTAAAAGAAGTGGGAACATGGTGCCTTTTGTTAATTATTTATTAACAGAGTTTATCAGTTCCGAACACGTTTCGCGTGTTATAGCGAACTTCATTAACGCACTCTATTCAACCGGGAATTTATGTTTAGCGTCAGATAATCACGTTAACTAGAGTATTATTATGGTAATCTATCATTAACTACGGAACCGACTTTGAGCTCAATAAATAATAAGTGTATTTACCAAAAAATTAAGGCATTCCAGGCGATCAGGCTGAGGATTTAATAGACAGCATGGGATTCTTCAAATAGGGTGTGGAGAGATTTTTCGGTCGACTATGCACTAGTTATATAAATGATTCCAAAACCAATTACTTACTTGCCTTTTCCCTGTTTGTATGAATTGTTGGCACCTAATAACAATTAGTAGGCAAACTTGACTAGGGCTACCACCAAAAAATTACATATGAAGAACATGAATTCATGAATTCTACGAATGGCCAGCAACAAGTCACACCTGTGACACAAATGCTGAGATATAGGCTAATCAAATAACCTTCACCAACACATATAAGTAATTCACTTAGTTCACACAATGACAAAACAGTATAGCATAATGCTCTAACATGAGCAGCGTCTAGGAGACATTACCCAACCTTTCTCGGTGGATTGGGTGCCTCGAACAGACTGAATCTGGGGCGAAACGACGTTCTGCACTTAAGATTGGTTCAGATACAAGATGCGCTGTTTATTGTTCAATTCACTGAAGCTTCAGTGGGAAATGTGCTTTTCTGTTACAGAGGAAATATTTGAGAACATATACATAATTATATGAAATGAAAAGGTGCCCCGTTAGTTAGTCAGAAGAGGAGGGCATTTCGCTGATTTAAGAAAACGTAAGTATAGTGCGCTACAACTACTACAAATTACGGCGCCGAAAAATATATTAGGGTACGAAAACACTGTCAACAACTAAGTCGCTGCGACATTGTTACGGTTTTCATTACGTGAATCGTGCTTCTGATACTCGTTAGAATTGTTCATATTAGTGTGGATTATTAGAAAATGTCGTATATATTTTTATTATCTTAATAAAATGTTCACGTAAAAATGCGAACTTTCACAAAGTAAGTTGCAGGCACCTGAACAAACTGTGGGGGTGAGCGATGGCGACGCATTGTGCTCCCGAAAACATCGCGCTATTGTGCTGGATTTAGCTCGACTGCATTTTAGCTTTAACACACAGTTTCCAGTAAAGCTGTACGTTTCTAATAATGGCTTGTAAAATAATAACCAAGTCTTGCTTCAAGTCAAATTCACTATAATAATTTTCTAAAAGTTCGCTTTATTTTTTTGACATCAAACTCATGTTCGTATCATCATGAGCCCGCTGGATTTGTTCAAAGTTATCGACTTATAAAGAGCTTGCGTTTAAATTGCTCAAAGAGCCTCAATCATTTATTTAATTCCTCACTTTTATAATTTTATTAAAACAGAGAGATTAAATTGCGTTCATGTTTCATAATTCTTGCTAAAAGAGCCTGTTTTTTTATTTAATTATTTTTATTAATAATTTCCGTAGAACAGGAAAATGTTATACTTATTATTATAACCAAAGGTTATTTCCGAGAAAGCACACTTTATTACTGTAGTACCAAGGGAATGTATATCCTCCTTCCTTTGTGGGAACGAATTTGTCCCAGGGGTAAGTTCTGTGCGGACAAAATCTTGTTTTTAATCCTGTAATTAGTCGCTCTGTAGTCTGGCTTCAAGAGGTTTTACCATTGACGGTTAAATGTCTTGTTGTTGCCGAAACACTGGTTGTTATGTTTTTGTTATTTTGATAATTTACATATTTATTTATTTTGGAGCACGTTTGGATGAAGAAGGTACAATCACGCTGTCTATGTATCATTACGTATGTATATACTAATGACTTTTAAAAAGTGAAATTTTTATCATTGCCCGTACCTAAAACTTGCATGTATATTTTTCATCTGACTATTCCATACTGTCTCGTTGGTGAAGTGGTTACATATGACGTGAGGTCCTGGTTTCGATCCCCAGATCGGGATCAGTGCAATCCGTTTTTTCTATCTGTAATTTCTTAGTAGCAGCCCGCAGTCTGGAGTCTGGACTGGCTCGTCACCTCACGCCACATGGGTACCGAAAACTACACTACACCTGGTACATTAAATATAGCTGGCAAAATGTTGATGTACTATACACAACTCTGCCTACCCCATCGGGAAATATAGGAGTGATATATGTATGTTAATATTCAATAAATTATATTTTACCTAATAACGCAACTACTACCTTGAATTTCAACAACACAGCATAACTATATGAATTTCTCCGAAATCGTTGGAATCAGCTAATTGAGCTCGTATGTTCTCGTTAACTTTCAGCTCCTAATTGGTGGCATGTTCAGCTTGTTTAAGGATAATTTGATTATCTTCAAAATGGTTCCCACGCCTATATCCTTGTTCGGTTGGTAACTTATTTCTGCTTTAGCCACTTTTGTGGGTAACTTTATCTGATCATCTTGTAATTGGGCATGTATCCTTGTTAAGATATGTCTTTAAAAATCCGGGGAAAAAAGCCAAAAGGCTAAAATATGGTTCTCTTCTTAAAAATATACCTATTATTTATTAAGCTATTACATTGTTTCTGAAATACGCTCCATCTTACTCCTTTGAATAATGTAATTACATGACTGAACCCTGCGTATATTACAAAAGAATGAGATTTACAGTAATCTTAAAATCTCAGGAATCCCTCTCAACCCATATGCGCTAATCATATAGCATATTTGGTTTACGATTGTTCTAATCCAGCATTACGTTGCCTGAATTATGTTTAATGATTAATTATAATACGTCATAGATCAATAACGGTAAACACATCGGATATCAATATAAACATACTATTGACTTTCTTTTCCTTAAGAGCGCTCAGCGAAAATATTAGGAGTAGCTGCGCTTGTATTTTTTTCGAGTCTCGCCATACAGACAGACAGAGACGGACACATATGCCTTCTACTTTTTATGGTCAATGCTCATTTCATTTTAACAAACTCATTTACTAATACTTTACTGAAGATCATAAAATGATGGTAGGCAGAGAAAAAGATAACTGTGTTCTAACAACTCGCAATCGAGAAGAGCAAATATCTTTCTATATACGATCTTTTTCATATATTTGCTTTAAGGGCAAGCTATCAAAGTTACTGCTGTAGATAGCACCTAGATGGAAATACTCCAAGGCGCTCAACTCGAGCGGAATACAGATTGTTTACTCAGTAAATTGCTTTGTAAGACTCGAGGCGGTTAAAAAATGTTTCTATATCTGTCAAGGGCTCTGCCATAATCACCTTATGTTAGCAATGTTATTTAAACGGGCTGTTTGTTTATTTTTAAATATTTTATTTCTTTTACAGCAAAGAAGTCCATTAGAAGCTTTGAATATTTATTTCTTTATCCATTACTATTTTGTACTATAAGGGTACCTCTGTCTACCCCTTTGGGGAATACCTACATGAGTGATATAGATACACGTGATACACATGAGCTTCATGTATGAATGTATTTCTCGATTTTAAAAGGTCTTTGCGAGTATTCCATGGTAACTAGTAGATGTGAAAATTATGTTTACTACATATCATACATGGTCATATCAATGCCTTTTATTATACAGATGTGAGTGTGAATTAATTTCTTCGTTAAGTAACGAATCACCATGAAATGATGTATACTACACCTAGTAGAATATTTTATAGGCAGAAATTATTCAGCCATTATTAAACACCCTGGGGGCCCACTATGATCGGTTAAGCAGCGCGTACTAAGAACTTCTAGCTGTCTAAGCTTAGAAGTTCTTAGTTATTTCATTGTTGGATTGAAACGAATGAAAATTAAGGGACGAGCGAAGATAGTGGGGGTAACTGCGCCTATGTATTATTAGCGTCTCATAACTCACGACGACATCTGTATCATTATATGATGTTAACCTTTGTGAAAATTAAAATAATTTTTTTTTGAAAATTAATTAAAAAGGATTTTTGGGTTTCTTTACGGACTAATTATACCGATAGCGGTACGGCGCGGTGCGGTGATTGTTCTAGAAGTCCATTCAGTTTATAATTAAACTTGGGTTAAGTTGTAGTTGACTTCGCTGTAGTTGCATGTCCCTCGGGAACTTCTTTGTTTGTACACTACCTCCTGCTTTAATTACGCCTTAAGTGCTAGCTGGATGAATTAATAAATGTTCCAGTACATAAGTTCGTTTACATCACGAACCATTCCAAAGTAAATGTTCACATTTTTTTATTCATAGGAATTATTTGGACATAAGGCAAATATATTTTAGAGTATGTATGAGACGTGTACATGTAAATATAAGCTTCGGGTGTATTTATCCGTTAATTTTAGTGTATGCTTGAGATGTATTTTTCTATTGGATTAGAGCAAAATTAATCATACTTACTGCAACAACGTTTTTGACGTTAGATATAAAACTAAAATATCTACATAGTTTAATTCTCAATTTTTCCAAGATCAAGAAGAATTTAAAAACGCATTGGAAAGCAATATAATGAACTTGATAAGTTATACTCTTTAAAGGTAAGTCAATATCCAAAGAAAATTCGGAATTCGAAGGCAAATAAGGGTAACCTTCCACAAATACAGGTTAACAATAATAATGAATATGTAGGTTCTTGAATAAACCCGTATATATATTCCGTTTCATGTGGCAAATCAAAGCCTCCCTTTTATTAAAAAAATACGGTGTAGGAACGATGAAAATTCTAACGTTCGGGAGAGTATGGGCTCCGCTTAGAACGGGGTAGTGCAATAGATTTTAATTTTAGATTCGGCTCATATACTGGTTTTGTAAAGCAAACTGGTAAGGTTTATGTAATTTTTATTGTTTGGAAACATAGTTTCAATGATTGCATTTTTTTGAACATATCATAGACAATTTTACAACGTTATGGATATTATTTTGGTAATGGTAAAAAATCTTAGCCGAAGAGTAAAGTAATTTATTCTGTCAACTGTCCTACAATAAAAGATGCAAGCCTCCTTCTTTTCTAGAGTCGGTTAAATAGGTATATGATATGATGTAAATGAAATGGGCAAATAGGTGTATCATTCATATTACTTCCATCAAAGTTCTCTAACTTAACAGATCACAAACTAAGAATTAAAGAAGGCTAAGTATATAATATTCCATCAATGAATCGAGCTACAAATTTACCATGCTTCAATTGGTATCACAAATACTTTTATAAATTGTTAATAAATATAATGGTTCTATAATATGTTAAGCATTGAGTTGTATGTAAGCCTCCCGTAATCCCAATCACCCCAAGGGATGTATTAAATTTTCCAGTATAACTTGGGGTGCGCGAAGCGATGCGTTTTGGTATGCGCCTGTTTAAGCCTGCGAGCATGTTCTATACAACATCTTTACAACGGTATTACTCAACTTTCTATCTTCAACCATAAGTGCATAGTCATAAAATCGGTACTTGCTTGCTACATGTAAGCCAGTTAATCGCCAGGAAGTTGTTGAAATATTAATGAGTGCGTTATGCCCAATTTCCTAGCTTTCAACGAGCTATCGCTATCGGTAGCTCTGTACTTTAAATATTAATGAATGGTTTTGGTTGAAATTTGTTAATTGCCGGAATTAAAATATCATGCTATGTTACCATTATTATTATGAAGCTGACATTCCATTATCATTATGTCCAACGTCAACCAAAGTAAAATCCTTTGCGATGGTTTAATTATCACCAGAAATATTAATATAATTATGAACTTATAAAGAATTTTACTTTTGCGTAAAGATAATGCAATGTGATTGCCACATTGAGCTTTAGTGAGACCGAAAAACTTTTAATCATCTCTCATACGTTATGTTCCAGATAAATGTTATTTTAGTTCCAGCAGATATAAATATAATTCAACGTCCTAACTGACTGTATGACTTATAATTATGTTTTTTTTTATATATCAAAGCACAACCTAAACCACTGGTCCTAGAGACATGAAATTTAAATGGTGTGTTATTTGCGTATAGTTGGTTGGTTTTCCAAAAATAACAATTAAATCCATAAAATATATACCTATATACAACTCTCAATATTCAATTTGGTATGTTAAATCTTAATGCCACCCAGATGAAGTTGCGGGCGAAAATGCGATTATATTAAGACTAGCGGACGTCACGTGATTTTATATTAATCAGTGATAATATAGCATTCAATTGGTGCAAGATTTTTTTGATTCGGTCCAGTGCTTTTTGAGCCAATTCGTTACAAACATACATACAAATCTTCCCTCTTTATAATATAAGTATAGATTACACAGAAAACTAACGTGTTAATACACGGAAGTAGTTATTTCAAAACAAAATTAAAATTTGTGTCTTGTGAGAACAAAACGCAAATTTTATGATGAAGATATTAATTTTATTTCAGTTTTCTGTCTCTCTTCGCTGTTATGAACGTCTTTCGACACATTCTTTTCACATCAAATTACTGCAAAAATACTTTAAAATACTTTTCATCAGACTCTACGCGGGTATTGCAGGTCTCACAATCGATTTGCTCATATTATACTTTATTTGAATAAGTTTGTGTTATTTTCTGTTCATTTTATCGCCTGAATCTCAATAGGCTATAGCCGTGTTCATCATATGACGTCACATCCCACGCATATTTTATTACTTACTCAACGTATTTGGATTCCTTACTCATCCCACGGTTAATATTTCAATTTACAGTACTTTTTCATCCATAACCTATTCGTCACCCGTCATAAAAAATGACTTTTTGGAAATAAGGCAATTTTTTTTCGAATACGTCCCATATAATACTGTGTCATAACACGGTGATCGAATGGCGTTAAAAAAATTACATTTATTTATATTTCAACGTTATTCATCACGGTATCTGTTGATTATTCCAATTTTTCGCATCGTCCGCTTGCGTTAATTGTTTCCCCAGTTCATCCAATTCGCTCTTCAGTCAGCTTTACAATTTCAAAGTGTCATTTGATTCGTGATGGATTTTCGAAAGTTTTTTGGCAATTTCACGCTCGACGGCTATTCCCTGATGGATTCTGTTTTGTTTCAACATACATTGAATCGCCAGGAGCCCTGTATACCCTGCTCGACTACTGATATTGAACATTTCTAACGAAACTTGCACCGCGTTTTCAATACATTTTCGGTAAGCTGAACCAGCTGAAGCACAACGTATTCCGACAGAAAAGTTCAATGGAATTTATTATTATTACATACTAGCCTATTTCACCAAAATGGATTTAGTTTTAAGCTTTATTTGGCGGAACCGTATTTTTTTTAAACAAAATTAACCTAAGTTACTCCTTGAATCATCAACTATATATATAGGAGAGCTCGTGGCACAGTTGTTATTGCGCATATAATTCGATCCGCGAAGTTAAGCAACCCTAACACTAGCCAGTAATTGGGTGGGTGACAGCCCGAGCCCCCTCCGTGCCTCGGAGAGCACGTTAAGCCGTCGGTCCCGGTTGCCAATTTATCATATTTGACAATCGGTACAAGTCAGTCGGAGGCCTAAAATTGTCCGACAACTGGTTTAACCCAGATTACAGATTTTCCTCATCAAAGGGGTTGCGAAGTTCAGGTAGCAGTCGTTTCGTATATATATCAGGTGATCAGCCGCATAGGGTTGAATCAAGTGCCGACCCCAAGAATGTCTGGGATAAGGCTAACGAGATGCTGTGACCTGCATAGATAGTAAACTCTCTTCCTATACTGATTGCCAAAAGTATCGTAGTGGTCCTATCAAAGCGGCACGTACAAATTTGGTTCTCGAAATCTTAAGTGCTCTATTTAAATAAAAGTCAGTCTGGTAGACAGAAGCCACCCATCATATGGAGTTTACACGGATACAAATATTGCAATATCTATACTAATATAAAGAGGAAAGGTTTTCATTTATGTTTGTAACGAATTGGCTCAAAAAGTACTGTACCGATTTAAAAGATTTCACTATTTGAATGCTACATTATCGCTGATTAATAAAGGCCGGTTTTATTCCGGTTACCCCACGGGAACAAGAACTACGTGGGTGAAACCGCGTGACGTCCGCTACTTCGTTATATATTTTTTCATGCTTCATTTAAAACTGAATGGCAAAATGTGGTGAAATGTCTCAATTTATTATACGTAAGCGTGACAAAACACGTCAACGTGAAATGGTCACTTAAATCAAAGGTAAAGCCACGCCCAGCGCTGACCGTATTTATGCTTCATGTAAAATTGCACTAATTTCATGTAATTGGGCTATTTACATATTTCCACTAAAACATAATGAAATTGGAAAAGAATAATAAATCTGTCCTTTTTGTGCATAGATTTTGTCTGGTACCTATATGAAATAAGGTAAAAGTTTGCTTGAAAGTGTTATAATATTATTAAGATACAATATATTACATACATACATATGCTCACGCCTGTATTTCCCGAAGGGGTAGGCAGAGGTGTTGTAATAACAACACCCACTTTTCATCGAAGATGATTAAGTGCCAAAAAAAGTTATTATGATATGTTGCAGAGCGGTAGCCAATTCCAACACCAATACTGAATAGATAAATAAAACTGAAGTGTCTGTTTGTACTTCGAAATTAACAGCTTTCCAGTAAATGCTTATGAAAATATAATATATGGCTATATACCTACTCACATAAAATAAAATAATATCATTTTTTCTCTGTCTCTTTCTCTGTTTCTTCCGGCTCATCTCTAAAGCGGCTGGATCGATTATAACGGGACTTTCACTGGCAGATAGTTACAAGGAGTTAAAAAAAAATGTATGTTACTTTTATTTATAATAACAATATAGTTCCGCGGAACACCCATGCAATTAAGTATACCCAGTTTAAAAAGTAGCTAGTAGTAACATTTTCAAAACTAAAATATATTTTCCGTTTCAAACAGGAATAAGTAGAATAAAAATCTTTAAATTACAACCTTGTTTGACAAGAGCAATGAGTCATGTTTAATTCAATGAACGTGAAAAATATCCCTATCAGTTGAATACATCGGAGATTTATAGGCTTATGAGTAAAGTGTAAATATTTCTAAACCGTCTAGTTGAATGATCATCACTCCATAGCCAACGAACATAAACGAATTATTTGTCACCCTTTTGTTGGCCTCAGCAGAACGCTTATTAACAAAGCTTAATCGCCTAAATGGAGCGTCTACTCCTACTTAATCTTTGTAAGAGGTATATTTAACGTTCAACATAAATTCCCATCCTTTGTTGTTTGATTCGTTTGGTAATCGTCTATAAAGCTTTATCTGATGAGAAAAAATAATAATAAAAATAAAAAAAACGTTCGATATTTTTTTAGTAACACTAAGATTGATACACCAATATATTCTTAGGTTCGACCTTACTTACGAGGAAATATAATATGTTTATAAATCTTAATCATCACGTACCGTACGTTACTAAGATCCATGGAGTCTTATCATGAGTTTGCCAGCGTTTTCGATATTTAAATAATATTTGTATGAGAAATTATGCAGCGACTCCCAGTGGTGATGTGCAGAATATCAAATACAAATATTCTAAAATATCACATACACATATTCCGAGTGACGCTAGCGAGTATAGATTACGAAGACGCAAACTCGTGATAAGGGTACAGTATACTATGTAAACACTTCCCAATGGCTTCAATGTTTTTGGCCTAATGTCATAGCAGCCGATGGCTAATCAAAACTTGACTATTTTTGCTCAAAAGTACTTTTAAAATTCTATCTTAACGCATCGTTTTACGGACAAAAAAAAAGTCGACTGATACGATGAATATCCCAATCAAGGACTAATTGGTTTCGTCTAAAGAAGTAGAACGATTAAGAATTTCTCTGAAATTAGCTAGAATTCAGCCCACCTACATTACCGCCCACGAGTCGGTTTTTACCTGAGAAGAACATTCTAACGCATAATTTTATTGATTTAGCAGACCACCCCGGCTGAGAATAAAATGACGTATTGTAATTTACAATTAATGAAAGTAATATTCTTTTTCAACGTATAAATATTTATAATGTGTAGGTATACAAACAGAATGTATATTTTAGAACTGAAAATGAAATGTTTCTACATACTTATATCTTAGATAAGCATTATCATTAAGTTTATATATGCGTGAGGAGCTTGTGGCACAATTGCTATTGCGCATATCATTCGATCAGCGAAGTTCAGCAACCCTAAGCCTAGCCAGTAATTGGATGGACGACCGCCCGAGTTCCCTCCGTGCCTCGGAGGGCACGTTAAGCCGTCGGTCCCGGTTGCCAAATTATCATCTTTGGCAATCGTTACAGGTCAGTCGGAGCCCTAAAATAGTCTGACAACTGACTTAACCCAGATCACAGATTTTCCTCGTAAAAGGGGTTGCGAAGGTCAGATGGCAGTCGCTTCGTATAAAAATCAGGTGATCAGCCACATCGGGTTCAATCAAGTGCCGACCCCAACAATGTATGGGATAAGGCCAGGGAGATGATGCATGTTAAGGTAACTAACTTGTGCAACAAATATATGAATATGAAAGATTGTAAACTGAGTTTCTCGATTACCAATGATTTCTCGAATTCAAATTACCTACATTATATTAAAAGCGTCATTGAAATTGCAAAATTATCTATTTACGCACTGATGCAAATAGTAGGACAATTTTATTATAATTGCATTTATATACAGAAGCGTCCACATCAGCACTGTAACGGCGAAAATCATTTGCATATTGCGGTTTCTGCCAAGGCTTGTGGCAGACTCATTATAATTACCCGCCAAGCGAAATTAGCCCCTAAGGTGTCCTATTCGACAACTACTGCCATTTTATTGTCCCTCAAACGTGTTCACTCATGCTAATTCCTAGCCTATGATGTGGTAACACTATCCCTGGGTGTAGTTTAGGGTTCAACATATTCAGCTTAATATGGGATCGTACAAACACACATAACCTTTGTATGATCCCATATTCATATATATCATAGTTATTTATTTGAAGTTTATAATTTGGAGAATAAATTGACTTATAAAACACAATATTAGGTACTAGATTACGAAGCAATGAATCTATTATCTATATACCAACGTAATATTATGTAATTTAAAAAAATACCTATAACAAGATTGTTATTAATTTAGCCAAGGAACTGATCGTTGCATCAAAATACGTAGATGCAATAAAAATATAATATATATACTATTGTTATTTTGTGTTTAAGATTAACTTCCTTGATTGACTTGTTTCTAAGTACATATGTGTTATTCTAATGCGTTAACACTTTTTTATAATTGTATTAAACCCAAATAAAGTAAACCTTTTGGACAACATAATCTAAGCATCCATATAGATAAACAAAATATAAGTGTCTGTTTGTAATTCTAAAAACAGTTTTTCACTAAATGCATATGAAAGTAAAAAAAAATATTTTTTAATTTTCTGTATCCAGCTAATCTCCTAAACGGCTGGACCAATTTTAACAGGACTTTAACTGGTAGATAGCTAATGTAACAAGGAGTAACTGAGGCTACTTTTATTAAAAAAAAAACATTAGGGTTCCGCAGGCCACACATGGAATTAAGTCTACGCGGGTGAAACCACAGGGCACAGATAGTTTAAGTATAAGTAGCGGGGAGGTAATCTTTAAATTTGTAAAGTTCCAAACTTTAAAATGCGCCATTTGCTCTCAACTCTCGCCGACTTTTTAATCTCTTGATCAAACAGTCTGGCGACTGACGACAAATTTATTCTTGTACACAAAGATCTTAATCGCGATGTTTGCTTTAGAGATACTGCTTTTTCAAAATCGTACCTATTTTTTTGCTTCTATTCTTTGAAAATATCTGTGAACTTTTGATGAAATATGATAAGATTCGGTTTGTTTGTTTCGCTTTGAATCTTGATTGAAATACTTCGAAACGGATCGATAGCTACTTGAGAAACAGTTTTCAAAGGATTTGAATAGGAATATTGAACTTCGAATCATGAAGAGCTATTTTGGAATAAGCTTTGAATATAAAATCAACGTGCAAACTATTTTATTTAATAATTTTTGAGATTTTCATACAAGCATGCACGCAGTACAAAACTAATATACCCGCGTTATTCTTTACGGTTTCTCAGCGTTGAGCTCGTTTTCAATCATATGAAATCGATACATATTACATGCACGTAAAAGTTAATTTTCGTATGAATAACTGACACTCGACGACGAGTTCGACACCTTACGGAATAACGGGGCTGATAGTATCATCGTATATTTAGGACTTAGAAATTTAAATCTGTATTCTTGAAATAGACCGGCGCCAACATTCAACTATTTGACTCTAGCTCTATGGTTTTATTTTATGAATCTTTTTGGTCCTTTCACCAAGTGTCAGATGTGCCACATTTTTTCACACTGGCATCGTTCCAAGGTATTGTTATTTAAAATTAGTCCTAAACCGCAACATATGGCTGTTCGAAAAGGTGAAATTGTATTCAGTTAACGGGTTATTATGCAATTTTAACTGACGTTGTCAGTGTTGCAACAAAGGAACATCTGTCAGTCACGGAAAAAAGTCAGTGACAATTAATTTGACAGTTTTTGTCTTCACTGGTGTATAATTGATGAAACAACGTTTTTTCCTGGTTTCCTGGAATGAGGAATTCAAGGGCCCGTAACATTAAAAACAGTGTCCTAGTAACAATCGTAGAATATCTTCTTCGCTTTATACTAAGCCAGGTTGCATTATCGGAGGCTGGGGTGGCTTGGGCATTCTGCAGAACAGAAGCGCATGCGTCAAGAAGAATTTGGGTATAAGCGTAAAATTTCAATCAATTTGTTAAAATCTGAGGCATATTTTTTTTTGGTATTCAATATACCACGAAAACAAGTATGTTTAAAAACAAACATGTTCCACATAATTATCTTCCAATAATCATCAAACTTTAATAACTGCACGTTACCACAAAAATAAATAGTTTGTATAACCACGAAATGATAAGGGATTTTCTATTTTATTTTAACTAGCGGACGTCACGCGGATTCACCCCAATTCGTTACAAACATACATACAAACCTTTCCTCTATAGATATATGTATAGATTTATATACCACCAGCCGATGGTCTACGCCAAAAAAGTGCGCCAAAAAGTCTAGACCCTATGTAGTGCCTTATTAACTTTTGCTCCATATGTTTTCAACTATTATGAATATCCGAAAGTAAGTAAGAGTGGTTTGGTTTCCAACCCACTATGGAAGCCAAGGATAAATTACTATCTTTGGTGAATACTTTGGTATTCAGACGTGGCTTATATTGGATACATGCCCAATACGTGTAATGATCCAACACGCCGCTGTGCAAATTGTGGCACATTAAGCAAATTCGGTCAAATTAGCGAGCACACGGTCAATAATAATCGCTGCAGATTCCACCGGCGGCATAGTGATCGGCCAACAGTTGCAGTGTACAGAAAACAACGCTATTTGCATAATGCAAACAATAAATTTCTCCTTAACTTACAAAATTACTCCACAAAAACATAATTGGTACGTATTTACATAGTAATTTTGTTAGTTTAGTTCAAATTTGTGGTTTCCGATGCGGTATTTTATTCCGTACATTACCAAACTATGTTAGGTATTATTTGGTTTGTTCACAAAAATAATGGTTACCAGTAATAATCCTGATAAATTTTAAACACGAATGTTTGTGTGAATAGGTGTATGATTGTTTGTTACCCTTTCACGCAAAAAAACCTGAATAGATTTTAATGAAACTTTACAATAAAGCTTATACATCAAAATAACACATACGCTATAATGATATTGTGAATACCTATTGTTAAAAAAATCAGGATAACCCAAGTCCTGCGCAGACGAACCAGCTAGTTCGTCATACAGGGCAAATTAAACAATTTAAAATAGAAATTCAGAATACACTTACATTCTGAATTTCTATTTTAAATTGCTTATTGTAAAAAGAAAATACAATAAGTACAATATGTGTTCCAATGAAAATAGAAAATTTTACGCATTAAATAAACATGGTTTATCTAAAGAATGCGTTTTAATATTCAATTATTCTTATCTATTACTCAAAAATAATAATAGTCTGAGATACAAAACTGTGCTTAGGTGTGCTCCGACAATTTTCGCGTATCATGCAAGAATGTTCGCTTTAATATGAAAGGAATCCAACACATGGCAGCAAAACGAAATAAATCATGTGAAACTCATAACGTTTCTTGTTTTGTATTGACGTGGAGTTGGCATCCTTAACTAATAACGTTTGAGGGAGGTCAGATGAGACCTGACGATTGACGTTAAAAAAATAGTTCAGGCGCTCGTGATTGATGTTTCGCAAACGTTCCTCTTTTCCACGAAATAATTTGTTTCTAATATGTTTTCTTTTTAGCAAGGTTTTAAGAAGTTAACTGTAGATTAGAAATGACACCGGGGATTTCATATTTTTTTACTAATCCTGTTAATTTCCCAAAACATGGTAATTTTGATTGTTAACAAAATAGAGACATCTTGCAAATAGTAGTGGCCGATCGTGTATCACATCACTTTGCGTGTTTTACCAACATTTTTCTGAATTTGTCCCCCAACACTTTGTCGGGGCACATCACTGGGGCAGCTGTGTCGCCGCCCCTGGAGACCTCGCTGTGCAACGTACCGGGCCCGAGGCTCCCACCCGGACCACTTCCAGCTAGCCCTTCGGCTCCCTTTTAGTCTCCTCTTACGACAGGCAGGGGATACCATAACCAAATTCTTAGACCCGGATTGGGTGTGACAATTAGGTCTGGTTTAAGTAGCCCTTTGCTTAGTAAGCTATACATTTATGTTACGTCTAAATCCTCAATCAAAATAAAAGTAGCAATATTTCTTATAAAGTAATTTAAAATTCCAATTAAAAATCCAAATTAAGTTAAACACGATATGTACAAAAAAGTGTCTCACAAAATAACACTCGTACGAAAAGACTTAAAACATTAAAAATATCCTTTGCATGGCATTTTTTGTAATTTCGTGTAATCCTTGGATTATGCGAACATGTACGGGCAAACTGGCGAGCTACAAGGCTTTGTTAAAAACCACATGAGGATTTTCAGGGATTAGTCTTTTATGAAACATTTTAAGCTATCAACTCTAAATTTTAATATTTTATTAATGACGGGGGGTTAAATCTTGACTTTGGAGGTAATTTTGTATTCAACTTGAATGAATGCGGAGCTGATGAGGTTTTCAACAAACTTTTTACTACTTTTATGCAATTTTATAAAATCCTTACAGAGATACGCTTATATTTCTTTTAAGTACTTGCACGTTAAGTCAAATAGTTTCAGTATTTATTTATTACTTCATACGATACTTAAGCCTTGCATATTCCATGTATTAAGGTTTATGCAATGTATAAAAGGTTGTCCGGTCCAATCGTTAATGTTTTATTCCTATTTCTTATAAGTTCAGTTGTTTCTAAACATCCCCTTTATTACAAACTAGATCAAAGTTGGACTAAAACTATTGCCATCCCTTTTGAAATCCATACCACAAAAAGAGATGGAGCTACTCTCAAACCATTAACTATGTTTTGTAATAAGGGAGTATGGTCCACATCCTTTCCTACATACGTCTAACATGCATGCATAATCATTTGCAAACTCTCACATACATCCCACACACATGCATGATGTAAGTACATAATTCCTTACTATTTTGTAACATTCCAACATGGCTTCCGCGATGGCTCCCCTAGGACAGGCATTGTTAGGAGTACTTAAAAACTAATCCAGCGTAGTGCTGTTAAAACAAAGTACACTACAGGCCCTGACAAGCCCTGATTGGTCGTGGAGGGTCGGTGCACAGACAGCTCTCATTGTCCCACAAGAGCCTAGCTTCCCCCACTTTAACTATACCTTTGTTTGGAGCGTTTAATATAAAACTAACTTTTGAGTGCTATGAGAGGCTCTTTGTGTGTTATATGTATTCCTACTTTATTATGTATTACTTATATTTGAGAAGCGCTCGTGGCACAGTTGCTATTGCGCATATCATTCGATCAGCTAAGTTAAGCAGCCCTAGCCCTAGCCAGTAATTGGATGGGTGACCGCCTGAGTTCCCTCCGTGCCTCGGAGAGCACGATAAGCCGTCGGTCCCGGTTGCCAATTTATCATCTTTGGCAATCGTTACAGTTCAGTTAGAGGCCATAAAATAGTCTGACAACTGGTTTAACCCAGATCATAGATTTTCCTCGTCAAAGGAGTTGCGGAGTTCAGATGGCAGTCTCTTCGTATAAAAATCAGGTGATCAGCCACATCGGGTTGAATCAAGTGCTGACCCCAACAATGTACGGGATAAGGCTAGGGAGATGATGTTGTATTCCTACTTTAATTTAACGAACAGAGAGTAACTAATGCAAAATACTAACGAACTGAGCTCTTGTTTGTGTAATGTACTAAGCTGTTCAATAGAATAACAATGAATATGTTCTTATGCTCGAGTACGAAATCAGTAGAAAATCGAGAAAAAGAGCTTATTTTACTCCTCGAGAATTTCTGATTGCCATGCTTGAGTAGAGTTGGTAATAAACAATCCTCTTCAGACCACTGTAGAACAACCATTTGTTGAAGCTGATGCCGAAATGAGTTTATTTATCACTTTGGGTAGCTTATCAAAGCAGTCATCGGGATTTTACGTTCAAACGTAGCTACCTAACTGAGTTCATTGCGACATCTTACAGAAAATCAAAACCGTATGACATTTGTGAATAAATATTACAATGTGTTCTATAACATTCTGCAAACATCATCCCCCTTATCTATCCCATGTATTCTAGGGGTCGGCACTTTGTGGCTGATCAACTGATTTGTATACGAAGGGACTGCTATCTGACCCCTTCTTTTGAGGATCGGCAATCTGGGTTAAGCCCGTTGTCAGACTTTCTTAGGCCTCTGACTAAACTGTAACGATTGCCAAAAATGTTATATTGGTAACCGGGGCTAGGGTTAGGGTTGCTTACCTTCACTGATTGAATGATATGCGCAATGACTATGGCACGAGCTCCTCTTCCAACATTAGAACAAAATATCTCCACAATCCTACTCATCGTGATTTTGCAACTGGTCGCCAGGGCTTCCTGTTGTAAAATTACCATTTACATTCAATCAATATAAATGTATGTACCATTTAAAACAAAGACTTCACATGCAGCGTTGAGAGAAATGGAGCTTTGTGATTGGCTGGTAACATAAGAATAGCCGCTTTCAACCCCCACGGTGCAGTATCAAATTGCGGTCATAGAGCTCGAGTATCAATTAACCAAAATGGCCGCCGATATAAACTTAGCCCAACTATCTTCCAACCATTTAGTATTCTTCAAGCGTACACCGATATTTGTGGACTCCGGAGTCTCGTTTTATTCAGCTTGAAAATTTATATTATCCTTACAGAGTCTTA
Organism: Watsonalla binaria; assembly: GCA_929442735.1. Classification (NCBI taxonomy): domain Eukaryota; kingdom Metazoa; phylum Arthropoda; class Insecta; order Lepidoptera; family Drepanidae; genus Watsonalla; species Watsonalla binaria. The sequence continues at coordinate 5,031,311 of OV838930.1, forward strand.
CGATGAAATATTTCGGGTGACTCTGTCTACCCCGAGAGCACGGGAATACATCTTCAGTGCCATTTTCTCTCCAATTTCCTTATCCTTAGTCTTGTATTGTAGATGGGACACAGTCTAATCTAAAGATCAAATTCTTATTATTTTCATTCTTCTTTCTTCTCTGATTCTGTGGTTATAAATTTGTTTTCTATCGTCACACTCTTGTGGTGTATTTCAAGAATCGGTATATGTCCCTTCTTTAATAATTTCCTCTGAAAAAATATTCTTATCAAAATAAAAACAATGTTCAGCCGATTAAATTCTACATTCTTTTGCTTCAATGTAAGTACCACTTGCATTGAGATTGTAAAACTGAATGTTAGGGGTTAATTACCGAGTTCACTTAGCACTAGTTTTTAAAATTGAAAGCTTAAACACAGTTCACAAATACAAGCAGTATCTAAACATTCAAACTAATTTGAGTAGAAAAAGACTTATGTACAGTGATTTCACACCACCTGCTTTACGGTGAAGGAAAATATCGTGAGGAAACCTGCATATTTCTTAGAAGTAATTCAATGACGTATGTAAAGTGTCTGAGACGGCGATGGACTCACCATCTGTCACGTTGGCACTTACCTAATCATCTTCGGTGAAAAGTGGGTGTTGTGATTACAACACCTCTGCCTACCCCTTCGGGGAATACAGGCGTGAGCATATGTATGTATGCGATTTGAGTAGCTCTCATGCATACGCTCTCTTTCCATCAGAATTATCATAAGCCTAATTTAAATATTTTGCAAAAGGAACCTACAGCTTTTATTATGCTGTACTCAATCATATAATGAGTGAAAGAAGAAACAGCATTAAGACTATCACCAGGCGAATATCAAATCTCTTCACTACCCCTGGAAGATGAAACTAACACAAATCTTACCATACATATAAAAAAATATAAAGTTTGTTTGAATGTTCTTTTCTGAATCACGCAGAAACAAATCATATTGGTTTACTTAAATAAGTACATTATGATGTATTATATTCCGGAAAATGTGGATCCTTTTATAAATACAACACGATTATAAGCTAGTAACACATAAATATGAAATCACTGAAAACAATACTGCATAATGTGGAATAAGTATATTTTATGTTATCACGATTTTGGTCATACTCCATGCAGCGGAGGATGTTGGTGTATCCGGTGTATCACTTTCTAAGCGGATTATACCGCAAATGGCCCGTAATGTGTTAAGTCATATTTCACCCCATCGACATTATCAGTACCTATTGGATATTATAAATATTGATAAATGACAACAAAATGCTGTAAACAATAGGGTTATTGCTTTCCGTTTCGGATCATTTAACTCGCACGTGACTGACTGCGACGGGTCTGTCCAAATGTTTGTTATTATTTTATTTATTATCTCCTTTTGCTGTTTTTTCTCATGACATGTTAGGGATAGCTGTCATTGTAATGTCTGTTAAAAATTTTCAAATATAATTGTGAATTAAATAAATTAAAAAGAGTTATAAGGCATCGATTTTAAATGAAAATATTTAATGATTATTGTTTGTTTTTTTATATAAGCTTTCGAGATTTAAAAACTTGTTTGAAATTTATTAAGTGAATTTCTCTTGCGTTATTAAAATAGTAAAATAAATCATTTTAATTAATTACTATATTTTCATTAAAAAAAACAAGCCTCTAAAGAATTTAACCAATTTTAGCCCACAAACGTTGTTATAACAAAGTAATACTTAGAAGGCAAGTTATTGAAGGTTCATCGGCTATTTTGTTTATTTAGTTTGCGGTGGTTCAGTTTATAACTCAAGGCTGTTTACTATTCCATAGTGTGAATAAATAATTGTGGGCCCTTGTTAAATATTAAAATGGGAGGACTAGGCCGATGCACACGGGTGGTTTCATAACAAGGTTAATTTGAATCATAGAAATCTCGCTTAGAAACAAGATTGCTATGCAGTTTGGCAAATGCTGTCAGTCTGCTGAAGTCATGGCACTTTTCGGAAGAATTTGGTAGTATTTATTATTGTATTTTTTAGCTTATAAAGTAGGTAAGTAAAATAATTATTTAACAAAATTTACTTTGTTCTTATAGCATTTCTATTAATATATATTTTCCAATACCCAACACAAAAATATTTATTTCAATTGAATCAGTAGTTCCTTAAGACTAGGGCGTTCAATCAAACAAGCAAACTCGTCAGCTTTATAAAGAAGTATATATTATGCTCACGCCTGTATTCCCCGAAGAGGCAAGCAGAGGTGTTGTAATCACAACACCCACTTTTTGATCACACACCGAAGTTGATTAAGTGCCAACGTACCAGATGGTGAGTCAATCGCCGTCTCAGACACTTTACATACGTCATTGAATTACTTCTCAGAAATATGCAGGTTTCCTCAAGATGTTTTCCTTCACAGTAAAGCACGTACATAAGTTTTTTAGAAAAACTCATTTCTACAGGCCCCGCGGGGATTCGAACTTGCGTGACTTGCGTAGCAGGCGACTGCTCAAACCTCAAGGCCACCACGGCTTCATGAAGTAGTTTAGATTGCAAACACTCATAATATTGTACCAAAATTATTTTAACATACTTATTGCTAGTCCAACTGACTCGTTGCCATTATAAGTAGTCATCCTAAAAGTTTGGTGTAATTGTTGTAGGTAGGTATATACACGCCTTTATATTCATGTTCGCACTCACCCGTAACTCTTACGTGCTCAACCACTCCACAAGCATAGATACAAAATCGCTACACGGGCGAAATTTTTTCTATGCTCTTAAGTTAGACACAGACCCATTTACAATGATGATATTATGTAAATACTTTTTTATTTACTAATAGTGTCCCGCAGTATCGCTCGGGTAGACTTAATTTCATGGGCGGCCTTATGTCGCCGAGCCCATTTTTTTAAATAAGTCCCTTTTGATTCGGTCCAGCCGTTTCAGAAATTAGCCGGAACAAACATACAGACCGGTAGAGTTCTATTTTCAAATTGTTTTGGTTTTTATTTAAGTACCGTATTTTTTTGGGGATACAGGCGACTGGGACCACTAAGAATTGGAGCCGCGGTCCCAGTTGCCTGATAGCATTTTTGAATCATTCGACTGGAACCACATACCTAATTGGCATCAATGTATTACACAGGATTGTATGTGATCGAAGAGGCTACGAGGCTAGTTAAATTAATAGTGGGCCCATTCGCCTCGTAGTAAAAATAAATAAATATGAATCAGGCATCTGGGAACGCGATTCCAGTGAGCTAGAGGTCCCAGTAATTTCATACTTTTAACCTTCATAACCGTAAGTCCATTTCTTTATTATAGCTTAATTCTTATTACTCTTAGCACTTAAATTTCTTGAGAAAGTAAAGTTCCCGAATACTATACCATAACTTTTAGAGACGCTGTGTAAGTGCGTAAGGTAATGTTTACTTTCGAAACGGCTAAACCTTTTTCAATCCCTGCAGGAACATTACAATACAAGCGAACGACCCATCTTGTCTATCATCAATAATTAAGCAACCGAGATAACAGAAAAACTCCATTTTCCGCCCATTCGATGCTCATAACTAAAACATCTGTGCGAGGTTCGGCAAAATTTTCCTTAACATCCCTATTATTTTTACCAGACCGCTGGGTACCCTATGCCACAGTATACATATAAGTTTACCAAAAGCAGAATGGCAACTTCCTAGTTACCATTTTGCTTTTTCTTACAAATCTTACTCACCGTAGCCGATGGAGTGCGTCGTTTACGTGCTATGCCAACATTTTCAAAACGACAAAAATACATTACTAAGATAGCAAACAAAGGAGCAAAAATTTAAATTTCTCTCACGTTCCAAAGGAACAAGCGTCATTTAAAAATTTGAAATAGTTTCCATACTGTATGATAAGCATACTTTGTCTATGCTCTCCAAATTTTAGTGATCCTCCCCTATTTACATATGCGAGTGTGTGCGGTTTTGTTTCTATTTGCGCTAGTAGGGTGTATGCTCGTAATTACGGCATTGGGACATGTCCCGAGGCGGAGGACCGCAAACATGGATATAGTTTTCAGAATCTTCTGAGTATGCTAGGTAATTGAAATTTTATAATAGTGAAGTCTGATCACCTGATTTTTATACGAAGCTACTGCCACCTGACCTTCGTAACCTCTTCTACGAGGGAAATCGGTAATCTGGGTTAAACCAGTTGTCAGACTTTCTTAGGTCTCCGACTGACCTGTAACGATTGCCAAAGACGTTATATTGGTTACTTTGACTACCGGTTTAAGGTGCTCTCTGAGGCACGGAGGGAACTCGGGTGGTCACCCATCCAATTACTGGCTTGGGTAGGGATTGCGTAACTTCGCCAATCGAATGATATATGCAATAGCAACTGTGCCACAAGCTGCTTCACCTTGTTGTGTTTATAATGGTAATAAGCATTGTTGTTTTGTTAATAGAGTTTATTAGAGTAATAAGTTCTAACATGGCAAAAAATATTTTCATTTTATTTTGTAAGAGAAAAAATATTTTTTACTCCAATTTCTTCTGATTCAATAAAGTTTAATAGTATATAATTTAATAATTCTTTGTGTATATCATACATACCTACTTATTAAAATATATATTTTGAGTAGTCTTATCTAGTCATCGCATTTCCTTGTTCACCTGTATCTTGTCTAAATGAACTGGAGCTTATATATTTACATGGGAATCCCGGGCCTAACTTGAACGTCGATAGTGCTGGAGGGAATACATGAGATAAATATTGTATTGGTACTCCCGCTATCTGGGTCCCATCCTTGTTACCCTGCTAATTAGTTCCCCGACCTTCGCCTAAATGGTCCATATTTTGCCTATTTTATTTCCCATCATAACCTGCTAACGCTGAGTTTGGGTAGGACCTTAAATAAATTGTGTGTATAATTGTGTGCTCGGTACATAAGTTGAATAAAATATACCCATTCAAATTTAAAATAAACATACCGAGAACTTTTCCAATAATTTATTTAAAATAAATAAATGCCTTACTAAAAGCATTCGTAATCGCATTCAATCGAAATCCATGTAAATAGAATTTCATCCACTTGTTTCTTTGTATCAAAAATGTTGTTGGATTTATTAAAAGCTTTCTCTAACTTTGAATCTGCTTAAAAATCAGTCCGACCCTTAAAGCACTCGTTCCAATCAATCAAAGTCCGATTGAAAATTCAATCGCAGTAAATGATGACTGGAGAAGGATTACGTGACTACATTAGGGACAAATTCTAAAGTATTTCGGAATTTTTCCCTCTTAGAAAGCCGACTAAGCTTAAATAATAAGCTTATCTGGTTTTCCTTAAATATTCTCACTCAGCGAAACGAAATTAATATTTTTTATTCTATCTTACTTTACTTTTATAAATATAATTTATCAAAGAAAAGCAGAAAACAGCTCTTAGCGTATTTCAAGTAAAACTAAGATGAAATCAATATTTTTAAGTATAATTGTTGAGACAAAAGAATTATGAGCCCGTTCCGTTTTGGTGTTTATTTCCATTGTTTAAAGTTAAATTATGCTATTAATACTTTCCACGCTTAGTTAATTATAATATTATATTGAATAGAAGGTATGTATGCGATATATATTTCGAATAAAATTCTATGCTATTCGAATACATTTATTTTTGTTTTTGAGGGTAACAGTTGAATAAGTCGGGTCAGCAATTTTAAAGTTAATATAAGTTCTAGATAACACTTAACTTCAACATAATTATATGTTTCAGTGAACTACATAATAGAAGTACCTACAAATACATGTCATTGTATGATCAATGGCATTATTTACTTACTAATAAATAACACCATCTCTATAGATACCTCTTCCTGCGCTTCAGAACTTTGTTGGGACCGATATTTGCAACTTTTTTTAAACAATGCTAACTCCATCCAAAAAGGGTACGCAGAGTAACCACTACACCCATTTTCACCGAAGATAATAAAACTTCAACATCAATATGCAAAATTAATAGCCACATCGGGCACTATCGATACATACGTCTTGGAATCAAGAAGAAAAAAATATATAATTTTATTTTACATTTTTTTAATAATTATTTCGTCGTTGAATTTTCCTACACAATCGTGCCGTAAGAGGTGAGTGGGCACGCGCAGCGCGATTTATATCTCTCTCTCAGACGAAAGCGCGTGCACCACAGTTCGTGTAGTGCAACGATAGCCATCTACGGTTGATACGCAGTTAATAATGTAACGCGATAAATAATGCAGGTGAACACTCGACCCCTTCTTGTTCCTATTCAATGCAATCGACTTGTTAAACAAACCATTAGAAATTGATTTGAGATAAATTATTTGAAGTTTTTGTCGTAACTTTATTGTTATGAATAAAATAAATAATAATACTGGTATTACAAAAGACTCTTGGTTTTTTAATTGATAAGTAGCACCAACCGAAGCCAAAAATATACGCCTAAAAGTCTACATCCTGTATAGACTAGCTGTGAAGGTAATCAATATTTTTCAAATTATTTTGATTGGTTTTTTGAGCAGTAGCTTTTGAAGAACTAAATAGTGTGAATAGACTTTACAAGGTCGACAACATGCGCTTGTGCTTGTTTAAGAATGAAATCCCAATACTATTATGGACAAATAAATACGTTACGGTAAATTTAAGAGCTTCCATTCCATAGAGGCGAGATGAAGTCATAAATTAAGTGCTTAATACCGGCCACTGTATTTAAAAGTGTATAATTTAATGTTTGTCGAGTGCCAAACGTAATTTTTCTCATACGGTACTGTGCCATTATAGGTGATTCACGTTTATGCATCATAATAAAAACGCCGTAAAATCGCCTTTATTGGCCATCCTCCATGCACGAGCGGTACCACTAAATTAAATTATTCTGTGCTTATTAAATTTTAGTTGGCTTCGAGAGCATATTTTAAAATTGTTACAATCGTAAACGAAATTCATATGCGCCAAATGAACTAGTTATGGACAGACTTGGCTGTAATGAATGGTTATTGTGCAACATTACACCACATCGTGGCTAATGAGATGCAATCATTTTCACAAGTAAATCATAGTAATTGAAGCATAATTTGCAATTGGTGCTCTAAAAGTGTATGGAAATATTCAATTAGTAAGTATTGAGGATACAGAGTTCCCTTGGCAGTGTACAAATCCAAACGGATTTCAATTTGAACAGATGCAAAGTATATTGTGTAGGGTTTATTATAAACTTAACTAAGCAGTATGAAGACGAGAACAATGTATACAGATAAATAAAATTGATGTGTCTGTTTGTAATTCCAATATAACAGCTTTTCAATAAATGCATATGAAAGTACATACTGACTGGCTGTCTGTATGTTCCGACTAATCTCCGAAACGACTGGACCGATTTTAACGGGACTTTCACTGATAGATAGCAAATTTACAAGGAGTAACATAGGCTTTTATTAAAGGAAATCATTTGGGGTTCCGCGGGAATTAATTTAAATCCCGCAGTGTTACCGCAGGGCACAACTAGTTGAGCCGATCCCTCTCGGAGACGACGGCGACGGCGGGGCGGAGGCAACGCACGCCCCGGTCCGTCCACCCAATAGCCAGGGTCTAAGAATATGGCTATGGTATCCCCTGCCTGTCGTAAGAGGCGACTAAAAGGGGGCCGGAGGGCCTGCTGGCGGTGGTCGGGGTGGGAGCTTTGACCACCGGCGCGGGCCCGGGAAGGTGGCAGCGCGATGTGGCTCGCGCTGCCTTGCACAGCGAGGTCTCCAGGGGCGGCCCTACAGCTGCCCCGGGGATGTGCCCCGGCAAAGTGTGGGGGGACACCGGTGCGTTCTATCAGAGTACCCGGAGTCCCCCCTAAGCACTGAGGATGGCCACCGGGGGGGTTTTAGTGAGGTAAAAATCCCACATACCCCGATCTGCCTCTCCCAGGGCGGTCGGGGACCTTTCGAAGGTTTCCCCCTCGTCAAAAAAAAAAAAAAAAAAAAAAAAAAAGGGCACAACTAGTTATAAAATAAGAATATTTGTTCCGTCGAGCATGAAGGTTTTCACCCTTTAAAGTTCTTCAAATATACTGTAAAAGTCGATATGTCGATTTGAAGTTTAGAATTTCTTTTAAAAACACGTAAATGACTCTTACTGACATTACGCCATGGCCGCTCGTTGTAATCTCGGAGATGCCATTTCGAACTATTTGTTCCTAAATTCAGCACTGCTTGCATTAAGCTCATAATGTACAAAAAATTGATACTTCTTTACTGATTAAAGCTATTAAAAAAAGATTAAACTTGATTAAAAGTGTAATTAATTCTAAAAGTATATAATGTAAGGGGTTTTAACAAAAGTGTACTTGTTCTAGCAAAATTATCTTAATCGAGAAGAAAGGTTCTTGACCCGAAGCAATCTAATTAAAAAAGTATTAAACTTAAGCACCACAATATAATTATTTCATTCGCTAAAAGACCAGTCCCTTCAAATTGGAGTGAGCAAAATGTGAACGTCTTAAGTCTTAATTATATTCTTATTGATTTCCATTGTTGTGCAAAAGCTTCTTTTTATATAACTCACTACTCTTTGAGTAAGTCTTGTTTGTGTGGGGTCACTCTAGTAGATCGATTGAAAAATAGTTAACTACAATTGCAAAAAGTATATTGAGATGGTTAGAGCATATCGAAAGGATGAGAGAAAGGCGATTAACTAAATACATTTATAGAGCGAATGTGAGCGGAAGAGTCGGTGAAGACCTACTAAGACCAAATTAATAATATTTTTCAGAAAGGCCAAATTCGGAGCACTCGTAACCGAAGGAAGTGTATGAAGAGATGCATGAATGTGGATGAAATGAAAGAAGTATGTACGAATCATAGCATGTGGCAAATGGTGGCCTTTGCCTACCCCTATGGGATGTATGCGTGATACTTAGACATGTAAATTTTATTGGAAGTCAAACAATATCGTCTCATATAATTATTATAATGAACTTTTTTTATAATTTCAAGGGACTTAAAGTATATGTTGGTATATTCAAAAATAAATCAATATTCAGCCTGCATAACAATTTGTTATTGAAATATCAAAGACAAGCTAAATTATCAGAATTAATATTTAAATCACGAAAACTCATTTTCTCATCGTCTTTCTGAAGCCTTTGATGACACATTGAAAATCGAAACACGAACGATTATATTTAAGTGTGGCAATAAAATAAAATGCAAATGAAGAAATATTCAGTGGTACAAAAGACAGGCCGACATTTATTGGGCAACGGCACCAATGGTTAAGTTCTTTGTCATAGCCGACATTAGGCGACCGTAATTTGTTTTTATATTCTGTATAATAGGGTGCGTGGTATTAGAACAAAGCTAACTGCTTCCTGTTTGAGTTACGGGTACAAATAATTCCACTTAGTGCCGCGGTAACCTTTGTTTTGACAATTGTACGCCGTTCGTTACACAATCGCCCTTTTATCGGCTGTTACATATTTTTCGTTTTAAATGGTAAGTTTGTAGGTCATTTTTTATTTATCGCTTCCAACTGTTTACTTATCCAAAACGATTAAGTTTTGTCATGAGAAACTATTCAGATAGAATAACAAATACTTTACTACTAAAGTCCCAATACCGTATAAATAAAATTTATTAGCATCTTAGATGAGATAGAGATTAGAGATTACATAAGAAATTGAGACACATAATTATGATCATCTATACAATTATACATAGTGTCTACTTTTAGTTTTTATCGACTTTTGTACAGTGTCCATAGGCTTATATATTTTCGTGCTTTATTTTGTATTACTCAAAATGGTAAAATAATTTTTTGGTAAGAGTTATTACCGAGTTTGCTGCCGGGTTCTTCCCTGTAAAAACAACCTTCCGAATCCGACGTTAGTATGGTATAATCATGTCGTTCTGCCGATTTTAAAAAATTACTTAAAAATGAAACCCAGAGTAGATCATGTACACATGACCTATACCCATGAGTGATATGAGTGCAATTATTCTACACAAGTGTGTATTTAACAAGATATACAATTAACAATTGGAATAAAACAATTAAACAAACCAATAGTGTATGTAAGCACCACGCTCTCGTTAATATAAGTTTCAATAAAGGCAGGACCACACACGATCAAAGCGAGACAAGAATAAAGCAGTGTCCATAAAAGTTCCTTTTCAGAAATAACCACGTTCGATTTCCGTGTGTTTTCGAATAGAAATAATAAACATATCAGCGGTCAACAATTTATTCGATTTAACGATCTATTTCACGGAACTTTGGAGGGTATTCGAACATGGAAAAGCAATATGCTGCCTTCAAATGAACTCCAAGCAAAACATCTCGCTAATTTGACATGTTTCATTGATTTATGGTTTTTAAACCTTATGTAGTTTGGTAGGTTTCTCGTACTGTCATGCTTAGTGGTATGAAAATTGTATATCCGTGTCTGATAGTCTCAGAAATAATAAGCATATGGCGTTAAATTTTCTGAACGCCGCATGTTTATTGATTACATCTGAAACAAAATATGTCCGTTACTAATGCAAAAGCAAATGGCAATGACATTTTATGGCTAGCCATACTTGTACTTCCGTAGAAAATACAAATTATGAAAGTATTCAATTGAGGCAGATTGGTATCGAAATGTGAGTTTAAATAATATTTTAATTGATAATCAAAAACTATATACTTTTATTTATTATTTTAAATTAATCATTATTTCAAGAATGTAAACACGTGAACAATTTATAAAGTCAGTACATATAGTATATTACTTGCCAATCAAAAATAATAGTACTTAAATGAGTATTTGTTTTTAAGTTCATTATGCTTTGACCTCAACTAGAATTAGCTTCCGTTCCTTCGTATTGTAATACTTAGTGCTATTAAAAACGGAGTGTGGCGTGAACAAAGAGTAAATTCCAATCCGTTAAGCTCACCTAATCTTGTTGCTCCTATTTTACTTTTTAACGTTCTGTAGCTAAATGCGATTGAGGGAACTATGTAACTATGAATTCCATTCTCGATATTTTTTATTGATTTCAACCGCCAATATTGAATGATATCCTTCGTAACTGTTAGATTACCTTGAGACGTCAATGTTTTAGAATTGATCCAGCATCTTCAAGGTTTTGTAAAGCAAGTTATTCAAACGCTTTTAAATTATTAAGGCGGAGAAACCAATTTATCAGCGTTTCACTAACGCATTTTAAAGAACATACATAAAACAACATAGGTATATAAAAAAATTGTAAAAAAATTATCTGTCTGTTTCATACGACTCATTTGTGAAACCCATTTTAACGAGACGAGGCAGATTGCTTATGTTACATGGAGTAGCTAAGCCTTTACGTTTATTTGAAAATTCCATGAAATTACCAACTACGCGGATGAAACCGCGGGGCACAGCTAGTAATATAATATGAATGAACAATGATGATTTTATTTGTGATATATTAGACAAACTTTAATTTGTCTTCGTATTGTTTGTAATGTCTTAGAACTAGATATATATAAAAAGACGAGATATAGAAAATATTTCATCGATACTCAATGTCACAGCTGCAATCCCAGATAAACTGATAAAATAATAAGAATTTCGGTTTACTCTTAATAAAGAAAACATTAATTGATTTTGCAGACTAATGACATCGCATTCGTAAATTTGTGAAATAAGTGAAGTGAATTCATTTGGAGAGTAAACTACGAATGGTCAGTGACAAAGGCCAGCCAAGTATTCAGCCAGCCAAGTGCACCTATAAATTTCGCAAGTGTCAAGAAACTCAGGCTTGACTTTTATCTGCGTGACCAGACGAGAAACCGTGGTATCGGTGGGCGACAGGAAATAAGGGCCTATGTCCCCCCTTGGTGCGGCGAGATTAATTCACTGAATAAATAAAAGTCAGCGGATTAGGGCAAAGTCGTTTCCTCCCTCTTAAGCTGACCTCGCGTGCGTTGTGGAAAAATGCCCACCATATAAATAAGTGTGGACGATACTGGATCAAAGTGAAAAGGGACGTATTTGTTTCTTTGATTAATGAGTGACTATACATTATATTTCTTTTCCTCCTCTCCAAAGTGGATTATACTGGTTTATGTTGTTCAAAGACTCTCTTAACGACTTTGAATTTACTTATAAAGTGTGCTTGAAAATATGTTATCCTCATTTACTCGAGAATGTTTCAATTAACATGAATGACAAAGTACAAATACAAGTCACATTATCAAGGAGGGTTTGGTAGTCTCATGAGATCCCATACAATTTAACGGTAAAATTTTCGATTTGCGCTAGGCAAATCTCGGCCGCTGTTTGCTGAGAACAAATGTTTAAGCCCAGGTTAAACAAAGATATGCGTATATAGGGAAGGAAGAGTCGCAAAATTCCAAAAACTTCGTAAAAACTGCCAGACAGTAAGGCTTTAGACATAAAATATTCAGCTTACGGCTTTTATGCGAGCAAAATGAAATAGTTCTTTGTTTTCAACGAGAACAGTTAATAACTTCATGTAGTTTAATTTCTTAAGTGCATGGGGCTTAAGTGGGCGGAGAGAGCAGAAGAGAGTTTTAATTACACTCAAATAAAATCAACATAAGACGAACTTATTACTGTACCTTTTTAATAAAATAATAAATTAGAATATATCAACTATAACATCTCTTACTTATGATGGCGTAATTGTTCTCAAATATCTTACCAATAATATTTTTCAATATCTGATCAATTTTTTCGTACCTAAATTTTCACTATCAAACCAAATTTATCTATCTACTCGATTACGTTATCAACCAATCGTGACAGAAAACGGTGTATCGTGCTTTATTCATGTTCAATACACTCGAGTAAGTATCTTACGGCAACTGTAGGACCAGAGTGTCCTGTCGGCGAGCGTACCGAAGCTACATTACCGCAAATTGCATTACGGCTTGTGTAGATATTGCACAGTACACGGGGAAAGTTCACATGTTTCAAGTGTAGTACGCGATTTAGCAGGCAAATACCTAGATTTAAAACTTTACCTACTCACTTTAGATTGCCTATCGATTTAACGTACGAGTTGAGTGTTGATTAGATTTTATCTCACTCGAATAAAATGTTTGTTAGCCCTGTGTCAGCGATAAACTTTGACTTTGAAACTTTGTCGACTCCAGGAGTTACGCAAAACGATTGCCATCCGATCAACTTTACTAGAAAAACTTCAACTTAGATACAATCAGTTGACAACATTTCTTATGCTTCTGATAGGTCTGATAGCACAACTTCTATTTGGCAAAGAAAAAGGACAGCATGGCATTAAGCAGTTATGCATACAACCACAAACTTGACTAAATACCTGGCCTTTGCCTCATATGCGTTTTATTACATGCCTAGTAAAAAGTTATCTAGCTCGTAAGTAGTTGTTATAAGAAACTGCTAACGTATTAATTTCCAATGAGTACATCTTAAGAACCGGTAAGTGAAGTAAGTTTCCCAACAGAGTTAATCCTTAAAACTTCAATGAGAAAAAATACCTTCGATATAGAGCAGTAATAAATCTACTCTTGAAACTTATACAAATAATTGCTGGACTAGAAAGATAAGCTTTTCGAAGATGCGAAGTATTTTCATTGGTTTGAAGCAAATTAAGTTCCGTCAGGTTTTCCACTGTTAACAAGCATACCTCTTCTGCATCATCTATAAATAATTCATACACCTGTGTCCGATTTTCTCAGGTACTATTAACGTGAGGACTAATATCATTTAGGTCATTAGGACATGGTTTTCAACCGCTTCTTATTCCAGAAACATGGGCTTTATCATCATCATACTAGTTTAATATTCTTTCATTATCAAATCATGTTACTAATGTATCAAAATTAAAATTATGAAATCAAATTACCTTATACTATTTTGATGTAGATACCTAAGGTAAAATAAATTAAAGAAAGTAAATAGCTTATATCAGTGTTTTTTATATCAGTGTTTGCATTCATAATATTTTTATGTCATTAAAAATACTAGACGTAAAATTTTCATCGCCGTATACTTAGACCCTGTTGCACTAAGTGCAAAACTTAAAGTAAGGGCGTTAATGCAAACGAGGTATCTCATTTTCCCGTTTACTACACTGAAGAAACTGATCGAAGAAGTAGAACGGATCATAAAATGCACGTCGCACGAAAAGGAGTTGCTACAATCAATCACAGACTAATCGAAAATTCCAACTCAATAAGCCAAGCGGCGATCGAGGACGGATTATGTGTCTCATCATTAGATATTACTGGGATCACTCCCAGCCATTCTCATTGAAGTCCTTTCAATTCATCCACTTTTATTTCTCTGCGATCGATCAAAGACGGCGAATGAATAAATTAGATCGTGACTCAAATACAATTATTGTTGAGACTGTCATGTTGATTGAAAGTTTTAACTTTATTGTTTTAGAAGGCAATTTGGCTTGCAGCCCTTGCAAGTCAGACCGAGCTAGATAAAATTGACTCCTTTTTGGATCGTCATATGTGGCGTGATGCGCGGAGTTTCGCCGCAAGGAAAGGCTACATAAGCCATCTTCGAGCACACCAGCGCCATTTCTCCGACAAGGGTCATAGTGGTTGCCAAGGCCGGGTACAAATCCAATTGGACAAATTCGATATACAAATCAAAGTTCTTATCGATAGTCATCTAGTCATTCATTTGTTTTAATTTATATAGTTTAGTTGATAATCGATGAACAATGTTGTTGGTGACACAAGGACCTATCTATTTTGTTTTATATTTCTTTGATGCTTAGTTCTGACATTGATGAGACTGTTTGAGGATTAAATAAATAAAAAACAAGTTGGTTGAACTTTTCTCGTCTTAGCATTAATCGCTCCGTTAGTCCTAAGTTCAGAAGGCCTCTCCAACCCGACCAATTTTCCAGACCAGTATAATTCAAGGTTAATTTTACGAATTTCCCAAAACTTCTCTGACGCTTTCAATTGCCTTATTAATTAAATTTATCTCATTCCACAGGAACCAGACAGTTTCGAAGACTTAACGATGAAGTTGAGGCATACGTACGACAAAGTTTCATACTAGGTATTGGACCTAGCAGTTGTGTGAACATTATTTAGTCTAAAATGAATTTATTATCTACCACAACACATTTGTGTTTCAAAATTATCCTTTGTTTTGTACTTAGTTGGTATTTTCTCTTTGCGTCTTGAAACAATTTAAGCGTATAAATAAACACCAGATAATCTTCAACAAAAATATTGTTTTATTTTATTTTATCATTGCCTCGATGTTCTAATGGTCACAAGCACTAATACGTATCACGAGGTCCTGGGTTCGATCCGGTGATGAAAAGTGTTATTGGGTTTTCTCAGTAGCATTCCAGAGTTTGGATTAATGTCCAGTTAATGGCATCATCACTGAGTCGTCTCACAGCCCCTGTTGGGGAGCTGGGGATTCCGTTTCGGGGCTTTTGGCCCCATGACGGAGGTTTCCATCGCCGCGCGGTGATCCGCGCGGGGCGTTGGGTTGATGCGCCTTCACCCGGAGGAGTGCTGGCCGATGACGTCGCCTGGACACTGGGCAACCAGTGAGTGTGGCACGCGTGAGAGATCAGTTAATGGCAATAGACTCGCCCCCTATTACATGGGACTTAAACATAGCTAGCAAAATGTGTGTGTACGTACTATACGTACACTTAACTCTGCCTGTCTCTTCGAAGAACACAAGCGTGAGAGTCAAATATATAATATGTGTGTATATATTCCTCAAAGAACACCAAACAAAGCGAACTAAGTGCAAATTGGAAAATTCGATCTAGGTTCAAAGGTAATCCCCATGTCAAAGAATGGAGCTGCAATAAAAGCGAGATAATTAGATTCCCGATGCAGGTGTACGTTTCTAATGTAAACTTTCAGCAATACGTGCTAATGGAAACTCCAATAATAAACTAACACGACCAATGAAACAACTTCAGCAAACAATCGACTCACGTGTTTGTGTAGAAATGGTTGCACTTGATTGATATCCTATAAAAAGCAATGAAACGATGAAGTTAAGGAAAAGTAGAAGTGCCAATCAACGTCCACTTTAAAATCTGGGAAAAAATATACATGTAGAAAGAGGTTTTATGTAATCATGATAGGCAACGTATGAGTGAAAAGATTATAAGAGGAAGAAGTAAAATATGACGGATGACAGAACGATGGTGGATGACGTGATACACGGACGACGAAAGAAGTTGTAGATTATTTTATTATTCTAAGATGTGTTTATTTAAGTTATCAGATTTGAAGAAAAAGTAAAGAAGATTCCTTTCCAACTTTCCTAGTAATTTTTATTTCAATCCCACATATATTTCTTTTCAACTTACACTCCGTCCTTTTTATAGTAAGATTATGAATCCTCATATTATATCAAATACGTAAAGGTAATCCAAAGCAAATATACTGTGCACAAAGAGCAACTATATAATGGTGTTCTTACGTTTGTCATTGTTAAACTAAAATATATTGTGACTAATGGACAAGGAAATAAGGGTTTGCCCTCTACAGGCAATGCTTTCTTGAATAAACGACCTCTGACGTGCGGTGCAGAGATAAGCAAGGCCAGGATACCATGACCCTTGGTTGTTCTAATGAAGAGTAAGGTCGTTGCCAAGATAATAGAATGAACACAATATTTCAGATTGCTAATGAGATAGATACCTAAGTCATATTTTACATTTTATAGCTCATGTCATTATTAATGTAATGATGATGTGGCTACATGATTATTATTGTTATTACATTTGCAGTTAGTTTTGTATTGCTATGGCTTGAAAAAAAAATTATAAAATCGGAGACCGCCTTCAAAAAGATGAAAATTTAATCATGCGAAATTAATATTTATATATATGGTGTTTGATGGGTATCCCTATTGTCCAAAAAAATTTGTCAATCTATTCAAAAGGTATTTACTATTTCAAATATGAGAAATGGTGTATAAAGGGATTCCACAGTTAGAAATTCAGAGCTGCTCGACTGAAGGTTGCACTTTCACCGTACAGATAATCACAGCCAAATAATGCTATCTTAGTTTTCTGTTCCTTCGGTGATCGCCAGTAATCTAAGGAAGAGGTGTGGAAGCGCTCGCTAGCTTTATAGTAGCACCCTTGGTCCTATCATCATCGGATTAAACAGAGTATATTAAGAACTTCTTAGCTTCGACGTTTCATTTCGGAACAGAAAATTTAACGTTAAAGCTTAATACTCGCTACTTTAACCTCCCTGTCTTTCACTACGATGAGACTCCATTTTTTATCATCATCTCCCTGGCCTTATCTCAAACATTGTTGGGGTCGGCACTTGATTCAACCCGATGTGACTGATTTTTATACCAAGCGACTACCATCTGACCTTCGCAACCCCTGTAACGAAGAAAATTTGTGATCTGGGTTAAACCAGTTGTCAGACTATTTTAGGCCTCCGACCGACCTGTAACGATTGCCAAAGATTGACAAATTGGCAACCGGGACCGACGGCTTACCGTGCTCTCCGAGGCACGGAGGGAACTCGGGCGGTCACCCATCCAATTACTGGCTAGGGTTAGGGTTGCTTAACTTCGCTGATCGAATAATATGCGCAATAGCAACTGTGCCACGAGCTCCTCAGTGACTCCATTTTTTTATAGGGTAGGTAATGTGCATTGTTGCCATCGTTTATAAATTGCGGTATCCGACCCGTTTCAAGTAATTGCAAGAGTCCAAGTTATATCGGACCATAGTAAAGTCGAAAGTAGTTTCACTAACACCTGTAAGGTTTACATGTACCGCCACAAGAAATTTTATCGATCACTCTTTTCGGGCAAATGTTTGCGAAAGAGAGGGATGGAGCGAGCGACAAAATTTTCTCGTAGCGTTCATGTTAGTCCCACTGACCCCTAAGGTCGACGCACGTGTAACATACATACTTGTTACTTTAATTAAAGGAAACAGGCCTTTTTAGTAAGTGGTAGGGAAAACAGATAAATGTAAATGGGACTGCTATAAAACCCTCGAGTTATGAGAACTTTTTAGGGGTGATAAAATTGTTATTGTGAAACCCTTTGTCTGTTAACGTCTTGTTTAGTGTATCCCGGTTATGTAACGCTCGATTAACACGATAATACGGCATTAAACAATGTTGCCCTCCCATGGAAGGCTTAAGAGATTTCAATGAAAATTCAGATTCTTATCGTAAGATTTGCATTGGATAAAAATCACGCTTTATTGCCTCATCATTTTTAATAAACCAAAAATATTCAAATTTATTTTCAAATTCAAAATTATAAAATATCTTAATTCGATTAGAATTTTTACAAAGTACTTTCAAATCGTCAGAAAGACACGATTACATAGGATTATACATGCTACCGCCGATAAAAAATGAATATGCTCACGCCATGCCAGAAGGGTCCCCAAAGGAGTAAGCACAGGTGTTGTAACAACAACACCCACAATACACCAAATATGATTAAGTGCCAACGTGACAGACGCTGAGTCTATTGCCGTCTCAGGCACTATACATTCATACGTCTTTGAATTAATTCTCAGACATAAGCAGGTTTTCCTTCACTGTAAAGCGCTAGGTGTGAATAACCCATGTTTACATACTAGTATTAAGTTTTCTACGATACTTTGGAAGACCATCAGAGAGACAAAAAAAATCATCGTTCGCATTAACAGGTAA